>CM077673.1:228559287-231404287 GCA_039707655.1 Elymus sibiricus
GGCGCCAAAAAAAGGTCTTGATAACCCACAAGTGTAGGGGATTGTTTGTAGCCTTTTTCGATAAGTAAGAGTGTCGAACCCAACGAGGAGCTAAAGGTAGAACAAATATTCCCTCATATTCTATCGACCACCGATACAACTCTACGCACACTTTAAAGTTTGCTTTACCTAGAACAAGTATGAAACTATTTTTGTAGGTGATAGGATAGTTTGCACGAATAAAACTAGAAGTACTTAGCAGGAATAAAACTATGAGTAAATTGCAAGGTAATGAAAGTTAGTTGTTTAGTAGAAAGCTTCTGTCAATCAAGAAGGTTATTTGTCCCTAGGCAATTGATAACTAGACCGGTAATCATTCTTGCAATTTTACATGAGGGAGAGGCATGAGCTAACATACTTTCTCTACTTGGATCATATGCACTTATGATTGGAACTCTAGCAAGCATCCGCAACTACTAAAGATCAGTAAGGTAAAACCCAACCATAGCATTAAGTATCAAGTCCTCTTTACTCCCATATGCAACAACCCACCTACTCGAGTCTGTGTATTCTGTCACTCACGTCACCCACCATAGGCAAATCATGAACACATTGCAACACCCTACAGCGGGGATCCCTCACGTTTGCGCAAGACGGAGGGCACCGTAGGACAGCACCATAATAAAATATGCAATCATACCAACCACGATCATCAATTAGCCCATAGGACAAAGTGGATCTACTCAAACATCATAGGATAGCCACATATCATTGGGAAATAATATACGGAGTTGAGCACCATGTTTAAGTAGAGATTACAGCGGGGGAAAGGGGAGTTACACCGCTGCATATAGGGGGAGAAAGTTCGTGTTGACGGTAGCAAGATTGTTGATGTAGATCGTCGTCACAATCCTTGCCCCGACGGCGTTTCGGCGCCACCGGGAGAGAGGGGGAGAGAGCCCCCCTCCTTATTCTTCTTCCTTGGACTCCCCCTAGATGGGAGGAGAGTTCCCCCTCTGGTCCATGGTCTCCATGGTGGTGAAGGGGCAGAAGCCCCTCCTAGATTGGATCTCCCGCTCTGTTCTCTTCTGTTTCACGTTCCTGTTTTCTGGCGAAAACCGTTTCTTATATTCCCGGAGATCCGTAACTCCGATCAGGCTGAAATTTTGAGGGGATTTTTATCCAAAATTTAGCTTCCTTGCGCCCGAAGGAGAGCTCCAACTGACTTACGAGCTGGGCACAACCCACCAGGGCGTGCCTGGGCCCTGGGGCGCGCCCTGGTGTCTCGTGGGGGTTGTGGGCCTCCGTTTGTGTTGATTCAACTTCTCAAAATTCACAAATATTCCAAAAAAACTCCGTAAATTTTTTATCGTGTTTGGACTTCGTTTGATATCGATATTCTGCGAAACAAAAAACATGCAACAAACAGGAACTGGCACTGGGCACTGGATCAATAGGTTAGTCCAATAAATCATATAAAATGTTGCCAAAAATATGTGAAAGTTGTATAATATTGGCATGAAACAATCAAAAATTATAGATACAATGGAGACGTATCACCCGTATGCATCAAAAGCAATATGAGCTCCCCATCAGTATATCTTTGTACCGCACACAAAAACGAATAACCCCGAGCGATCCTCGGGACTTGTCCCCACTTTTTCTAGCTGCATTGTTGTTGGCCCCGGCCCCCACTAGCCTTGGCCCGGGGGCTGGCCGTTTAGCCTGATTCGTTCGTTCCCACGGGCGGCTTAGTAGTGTGCACGGTATCGAAGGCTCACTCTTAGTTTCAGCTACAGACCGCACCCCGGCTGTCCGGCTAGCGAAAGCAAAAGCTGGAGGTCACCCTACACAAAATACGTCGAGGGAGAAAGCTGCTTGGGTGACCCGATCGTTTCCTTTGTGAGTATCTGCTCGGTCGAATCCGCTCCTCGGAGTCCGAGTACCGTACGCTCCACTCCGCGGCCCACTTCTCATCCTAGCTATAGACCGCAACCTGGCTGTCCGGCTGGCGAGAGAAAAGCCAAAGAGCGGAGGGGACACGAAAACGACCAAGGGGGGCTTGGACGAGACTGAGCCGACATTCCCTCTGCATAATACTTGCATTGTTAAAACCGAATGTTTGATATATGTGCGATGCTTAACTTTGTCTTTTGCACGGTCATTTCCGTGGGGAACCCCCCTGCTTCCCCGGAGGCTACACCCAGTGGGTACGCCGACACGCCCCGCTGGGAAAACGCCGCGCCAGTTGCAGGCCCGCCATCGGCTGTCACTGGCATCCTCGATGCCACCGTCTGCTCCAACAGTAGGGAAGACCCTCCGCCCGACTCTTCGAGTCGCCCGGAGGCTCGGAGGCTACACCCAGTGGGTGCGCTTGCGCGCCCCCAATGGAAGATGACGCGTCGGTTGCAGGCCCACTGCCGGCTGCCACCGGCATCCTCGACGCCACTGTGTGCTACGACAATAACAAGGACCCTTCGTTTGACTCTTCAAGTCACCTGGAGGCTCGAAGGCTACACCTAGTGGGTGCGCTGGTGTGCCCTCACCAGAAACAGCCAGTCGGCGGACTCCTCGTCTACGCCCGACAGGGCTCCGTGCCCACCTGCCGGTGGACCCCGCGTCTACGCTCGGCAGGGCTCCGCGCCCACCACCCGAAGGACCCCGCGTCCGTGCCCACCGGTCAGCGGACCCGCATCCGCGCCCACCTGCCGGCGGACTCTGCGTCCACGCCCGGCATCATCGACGCCACCGTCTGCTCCCAGGACAGCAAAGACCCTCCGCCCGACTCGTCGAGTTGCCCAGAGGCTCGGAGACCACACCCAGTGGGTGCGCTGGCGCGCCCTCACTGGAATCAAGCCACGCCGGCTGCAAGCTCGCAACCGGCTGTCATCGACAAACTCTGCTACGACAATAGCAAGACCCTCCGCCTGACTCCCCAAGTCGCCCGGAAGCTCAGAGGCTACTATCAGGGGGATGACCCCGGGTAGGCTCAAGGAGACAAGACGGCGGTTCAAAACACCGGGACACATTACGTGATTAAGATGCTCTTAGGCCAGCTAAGTAACATAAGACAACTTTCCTATGAAGATTGATTGTTCGGTTTCATTCTGACAGTTTAGAAGCTTTTGTTTGGTGTTTCTCTCAGCCATGTAATGGAGAAAAAGAGACTTACGCAGGGTATGTTTTCTCTCTCGAACAATAATTAAATTTTGTACTTGTTAGATAACTCGTTAGATGTTTTTACTGGTTGATATCACATCATATTTACATGCTAAGAAATGAGCTGTAACTAAAACAATAATGTTAAATTTGTTAACTGCATGAAATGTGTTGGATATTAGGTTTTTGAAATTAATTTTGTGTTCAACTGGGTCTCGTTTTGTGTGTGAATAATTTATTTACAACTATACATGAGTAATTTATTTGACATATATATATATACTTTTGTATACGTGGAATATATTACAAGGTCCATCGTAAAACTGAAACAGCATCAATGCTCTTTGAAGTCATAATATCCAGTTTCACCTTCAAACGTCAACGTTCTACCATGATTGTGCCATATATTTCAAGGTCCATGATAAAACTGAAAGAACATCAAGGGTTTTACAGGCCATGGTTGTTGGGTTTTGCTGGCGTTGTGGTCCATGCATACCAATTCTTTGAAGCAGTGCCATAGTGAAGTGATGTAAGGAAAAGGTGTGTCATTTGTTGACCGTGGGCAATGGAGTGATGTAGATGTACTGTAGAGTACATATCTAAGGTACAATGTGAAGTATTTTAGTTCTTTCTTGTGCTATATGTCAATCTCAGATTTTATGTTAGGTCTATTTTAGCTCAACGTTGGTGTTAGCAGTAAAAAGCACTTGCAAATGTATGTGTCTTGAGTGCATAAATTTGTGTTCTAGAAGATAAATGTAGAAAATGGTCACAATAATTTAAGTTTCTGTTTAATACAATATTTGTATTCAGAATAAGTAGTAGTTATACACTCATGTGTAGTTTTAGTATCTGAGTTGAGAAATAAATAATAGTCTTTCTCTGTGAGGTTTGATGCCTTGCTTTTTATAATTCAATTCATTTGTATTTATTTTCTAATATTCAGACATAATGGTTTGCAGAGAACAGTGAGGTGACTTTAGATAGCTATAATGAGCTGATGGAGTCTTTGACCTGAAGTTATATTTTTATAGATTGCATGATTTGTCACGGAAGATTGAGGTTGTGCATGCCACACCAGAAGTTAGTTAGGCTATGGGTTAGTTAGGAGTCATGGAAGAGTGAGCCGATAGGAGGGTCGAGTATGGTGCATACATGTCAACGTCGTTTGTCAGAACTTGATGCTGAGTGTGGATGTGAATGATTGGATGCGGACGGACGTGCTGCAGTCCAGCAATTTGTCATTGCCAAATGATTCAATCCCGGTGAGGTCATTGCTGGATATGCAAGGTCTCCCTGAGCAAGGTATTTGAAGTTCTTAAGTGTTTAGGAACCTCACTGTGTTTTCGTATTAATTTGATTAGCAAGTGTATTTACCGATGCATAGATGTAATGCGGGTTATGTGTAGCACCGAATCTTGGGTGGCTGCAATCCAGTCGATTTTGACGTTCAGGAGTTAAGAGTGAATCAGACTTAATCAGATGGCATCGACAGTTTTATAAATTATTAATAATTGGAAGGTCCGTTTAGCGTTTGGGAAAAGAAGCATGGTGCCAAAACGTACTTCTTGTTCTTTACCCAAATGATCTCATTTAAAGTTGTTGGTGTTCCTTAAAATCATTCTTGATAAGCTACAGAACGCTTTCATGTATTGCACTACTAATGCCGTTTATTTGGTGGTCAAACTCCCGTTCCACTCGTACATACTCCCTCTGTTCCTAAATATAATTTTTTTTAGAAATTCCACTACGGACTACATATGAAACAAAATGTTTCGTATGTAATCCGTAGTGGAATCTCTAAAAAAGACTTACATTTAGGAACAGAGGGAGTAGATGCTATGCAAATAATTTGTTTTGTTTATTACAGTGTGAATATAACTATATAAGTGAATCTGTCTGAACTTAGTACAATGATTATAATTTGTTTTAAGTTTTTTTTTCAAACTATAATTTGTCTTAAGTTAACACAATGATTATAATTTTGATGTGTGGCATGACATGGTCGAGGGATTGTGAGCCGGATGTGCCAATGATGGCACCATGCTTGGATTGGGGAGTGGAGATAGTGACTGGAGGAAAAAGTAGAAGAGTAATCGTAAAGATATATGTTTGACATGATTAGTGTATTATGCCCCGTTGCAACGCACGTGCAATTAAGGAGTACATGAAAATAGATATTTTGCTGAAATGCATGGTTGGAGAAACATATTTAGAGGAAATCGAGAGATTGAAAAAAATATTTATCACAGCATAGTGCTAAGCATGTGATGTATACATTGCATATAACGATATTTTGATATATGTTTTCATAGATAAGTTTGTTGTTCCATAGCAAGGACATTCAACCGGATTTAGCTTCTTTGGATTAGGAATAGATCGGGAAAAAAAACGACATGCTCGGGTTATTTTTACTGTTCAATACAACAAAACAATTGATAAGGTGGTGGATTGAGAGGATGAATAATGTATAGACATAGAAAGTGATGTATGACAAGTTTCGCGGAAAAGAACGCTAGAGGAGTGTGTTGTTCGTAAGAATAGAGAGAAGATACATGCATTTATGTACATGCATTTATGTTATGGTTGAACATTGCGTGTAATGTGCTTGTTTGTGGGAAGGAAACATGAGCTTTGTTTACAAATTTATTTTTTGACCCGAGGCAGTGCACGGACAGTCTACTAATAAAATTAGTTTTACAACCTTAATTTAAGACAAAACCTAAATATACATTTATTCATGGACGAATGGAGTAGGTCACCTACACGGACACACTGTAAAAAGGAAAGAAAGATAAACACCTCCCATCGCCGCCGGACACGGCGGGCACCGCACGCCACAAAATGCAAATGCATCCCAGACAATTCCGCATCCTGGAAATATCCCCAAACCCTCGTCCACCGCCGACCGACGACCTCCAGATCTCCGCTCATGGATGACGACGGCGCCGCCTCCCCATCCGCCTCGCCGTCACCGTCACCGTCACCGTCACCGTCGCGCTCCCCTTCCCCGCTTCCGATCGCCGACCCCGTCACCGTCGCCGCCGTGCCCCCCGGCCACCTCGCTCTCGCCATCCCTATCCATAAGCATGGTCCCTCCAGCAGCGGCGGGGGCAGGGAGGACGCCTGGAGCGACGGCGCCACCTCCACGCTGATCGACGCCTGGGGTGAGCGCTTTGTGGCGCTCGGCCGCGGCAGCCTACGCCATCCGCAGTGGCAGGAGGTCGCCGAGGTCGTCTCCTCCCGCGATGGCTACTCCAAGCCGCCCAAGTCCGACGTCCAGTGCAAGAACCGTATCGACACCCTCAAGAAGAAGTACAAAGTCGAGAAGGCCAAGTCGGACTCCTCATGGCCATTCTTCGACCGCCTTGACTTCCTCCTCGCCCCGGTCCAGAAGCTCGGGGGCAATTCCGGCGGGGCAGCAGGAAATTCTGGCTCCTCCAATCCCAGCAACCGGAGCGCCGCACCTATGGCCCCGCGTGTCAACTTCCCTCAGCGCACCCGCACGGCCTTTCCCTCGTCAGGTATGAAGCGGAGGCTGCCGTCGCCGCCCCAGGCGTCAGCATCGTCGGAGTCGTCCGACGGGTTCCCACCTGAACCACAGGCTGAGGCTGTGAACGGCAAGAGGCAACGCCTCGAGGAGTCGGCGAATGGAGCGGACAGCAGCGACCGTGCACAGGGCCTGCGCGACCTGGCACAGGCGATTCGACGGCTTGGGGAGGCATACCAGCGCGTGGAGTCCTCAAAAGGGGAGCATGAGCTCCGGATGGAGCGGAACCGCCTGGATGCCGCACGCGAGCTGGAGGACCAGCGTGTGCAGTTCTTCCTCAAGATGCAGATGGAGATCTCGAAGGCCAACAATGGTGCCCCACTCGCTGTCCCACTTGCTGCCGATGCCATGGTCGGCAATTCAGCCTCTACAGCAGCCGATGGCAACTCGCCACCTGCTGCTGATGGCAACGGTTCAAGGAGAGCTTCTATGGCAACCGATGTCATGGCCAGCAGCAATCACCATGTCCGGTACCGTGTCAAGGACGACAGGCACCACCATGCCTCACAGCGCCCTTCTTACCTGTACAACCAAAACAATGCCTCTGCCGCGGATGCCAGAGACACTGGTAGTGGCAGCGATTCTGGCAACAAAGAAGACGAGGAAGAGATAGAAGACGAAGAGGAAGAGAGCCAGTAAGGTCACTCCGGTGATAGCAGTTCAAGAATCTGTATTTTTTTATTAGGTAAGAATTTGTATCTGTTGATTGGCATTGCCCTGGTTAAAATTGCTCCCACTTATGCTGATCTGTCTCGGAGCAAATGGGTACTTAGCTTGTAGTGGTATATTAGCAACCAGGAGTAGCAGAGTTATGGTGAACACCTGTGGGTGGGATGTTGTAGTAACTTGTAGCTGCCTGTCTGTGCTTTTGATGTGATTCTGTAATATTAAGGATGTCCCCTCCCAGGCCCAGCGAGTGTAACATGGTTAGTTATGTGGTGGTGTTAAGGTTTGCTCCTTTCGGAATCATGACTAATGTGTTGAACTGTGCTCAGTGCTATCTCCTTTTTGTTTGAGTAACATATGTCCTGTTTTGAGTTCTCAACAGTAGCCTAATTGTAATGGAGATCATCATGTGGTACTGTGCTGCCGATCTCATCTGTACTCTCTTCAATAAGTGTGATTCATTTAGCAGGAGAGGTTATTCTGGCCAGCATGCAGTTAGGCCTTCTTTGGTTCATAACTTCATATGATAGTAATATCATAACAATAGGAAAATCATAAAAAGTGAGATGATATGTAACTCAATTCCTATAGGAAAAGAGATTTCATTTCATGCATAAGATAGGATTTTTTCCAATTATTCTAGGCTAATGTTTTTTATCCTATGAACGTGATGGATTGGTTTCTATCATACATAGGATTAGGAATCCATATCTCTCTCTCTCAAAAAAAAAAAAAAAAAAGGATTAGGAATCCATTCCTGCAAACCAAACCAATGACTTCAGAGGATTTTTTTCCTTTAACATTCTATCCTACAAATTCCTACAAATCAAAAGAAGCCTAACTTTTTGTTTCAGTAGACAAGCCCGACAAAATAACTGTGAGCAAGGCTTACAGGTGTCATGAAAAGGAATGCATCAGTCTAATGCTTTTGGTCCGCAACGTATTTCAGATGTGTCCACGAACCACGATGCATCACAACACAATACTCCAATCTTAACAATGTTAACAAAAGTTGAGGAGCTGATTGATCCACACACGGGCCAATGGGATGAGGAGTTGTTACCATCGGTTTTCTCACCTGTGGACGTGCATAGAATCTTACAAATTCCGCTGCGTGTCGAGGTGGTGGAAGACTTTGTAACTTGGCATTATAACCGATCGGGCACCTTCTCGGTGAGGTATGCTTATCATGTGGAGTTTGAACATCAATATGGGCAGCGATGGAACAGAACGGACCCTTAGGGGAGTGCAACACAGGATAGTTGGAGCCTGGAAGCTTTCTTGGGTTTTGCACGTTCCAGGGAAAGTAAAACGCTTTGTATGGAAAGTTTTGAGAGGTGTTCTGCCATGTTTTGGTACCCTTGCTGGAAGACTATTCCTGTTTCTAGCCAATGCCCGATCTGTTGCATAGGGTATGAGGATATACAACACTGCATGTTTACCTGCAGTCGAGCATTAGAGGTTTGGGCGGAGCTTGGTCTGAAGGAAGAAGTCACAAGAGCAGTGGTAGAAGACCGTTCGGGTTCAATCACTATGGACGCTTTATTGAGACGCCAAAATGTTGTAAGCGAGTTACCCATGGCCGAACTTGTAGTTGGCAGCTGGTATATCTGGTGGCAGCGATGACAACTTGTTAAGGGCGTAGCGATCCGTCTACCAGAGCAAACGACAGTGTCCATCAAAGTCTTGGCTACAAACTTTGTCCGTGCTGCAACGCCTAATCGACCAGAGATGAAACGCGATCACATGTGGCAGAAACTGAGGAGAGGAGCAATTAAAATTAATGTGGATGCATCCTTTAGTGCGGAGCAACTGACAGGTGGTACAGGTGCAGTAGCTCGTGATGAACATGGTGAGTTTTTTTGGAAAAGGAGGAACGTAGCCCCCGCATCTGCATCAATCTGATGCATGCATGAACATGGTGAGTTTGTTGCGGCAGCCTCATGGTTTATACCGCATGTATCTTCTGTGGATAGGGTTGAAATTTTGGCAATTTGTAATGGCTATTACCTGGCAGCTACGATTGGATGTAATTCTCTAATCATTGAATCAGATAGCTCGGTTGCAGTTGAGGCACTAAATCAGATAACTTATTCTACATCCTGTGTTGAATGCAGAGAGAGAGAGAGAGAGAGAGACTATGAACATAATATTATTCTGTTAATGTCATCGGATTGACCCAACTTCTATACTCGAACTACTTACATCCAATTGTTGAACTGATGCCTTTTTCGTCGGAACAGAACATGTAATATAACATTCAAATCTATGGACAAGGACATCACTTCTCGTGTAGAGCATTTTCCCGGAATCATCATGGTTTAAGCACATTTTTGCAAAAGGCGTTTTACTGTTTAAAAAAATGTGAATTGTATTTTTTGAGTTCATTTTCAAGCAGTCTGTCGGAACAGGGAAAATGAGATGGCGTTGGGAAGCCGCTGCAAACCCGCTCCTTTTCCAAGTAGGATTTTTTTCCAAATTCCACACGGTTTAAATGGAATTTAAAAAATGATCGGATTTTGGGTGAAATGGTATTTTTGCTCTAATTTTTAAACGATTTATCGGAACGCAAAACATGATATACCGTTAAAAAGCTATGAAAAATGCGAGATTTTTTGTATATAATGTTTTTGAAAATTCCTTATTGTTTAAATTCAAATTTGAATACGATTGAATTTGTTACGAATGTGAAATTTTCAAAAAGTTTGTTAGAATGGGTCAAATAATATACCATTGGAAAGCTATAAAAATGTGTAACTTTGTCATGTTGAACATTTTTCCGAATTCCCAAACCTCCAAGAGTAATTTCGAATTTGGTGAGATGGATCATGTTATTTTTTCTGTCCTGAAACAAAGTAGTCGAACTGAGCTCTCTTGCGGGTTTAAACTGAAGTATTTTCACATTGCGAATTTCACCTATCTGTTTCGACAATGTTTTTCTCGTAACTTTTCAACTGTTTTGTCAGCAAATGTTGTAACGTTAAAAACTCATTGAAAAGTCCCAACTTTTCATGTTAAACAACTTTTCAAATTCCCCATATTTTAAGAGTAGTTTTGAATTCGATGAAATTCATATCGAACGATGTACATCAAACTTTCGAACCATTTCTCGGAACGGTTGGAAAACCCGTGAATAGAAGAAACTTATTCACGTTGAATAATTTTTTCAAATTCAATACGGTTTACGAGCAATTTTCAATACGCCAAAAACAACATGATTTGTTTTGGTTTTTGATCTCTCAAAATGAAACGTAGACTTAGGGCATGTTCGGCAATCGCCCAGTGCCGCTAATTCCTTGACTCCCACTTCCCAATCCAGAATTCCGCTTCACGGATTAAAATGATAATCACTAAAAGCGTTCGGCGTCTTCCTCCACCTCCCGCTCGGTTTCCATGGGCTGACAGCTCAATAAACTGAAATCTAGCCTAGACATGAGGGAATCATCGAGGAGAGAGAATGATGTCTGCTCGCGCTCCACCTTTTGCTCATGATCGAGAGCATGCCGTGGTTTTGTGTGAATCGTTTTTTCACTTTGCGGCGGCACATCTCGTTATATAAAACCGAACTCCTGCTTTTGTTTTCCATGGGATCCCAAAATGAGCAGCTCCGCATTTTTGTACATAATCCCTCCTCTGATCGGGGAAGCCAACTTCGTGGAGCTGAACCATTCAACTCTGCTTTGCCCGTAGATTCAGTGAAGCTGGGAGCTGAGCAACTCCCAAACATGCCCTTAGATGACCGGATTATTTGAACTAGTGATAGTGTTTTGGAGCTCCGGCAGTCACTGCATTGTAGGAGTACTACATGCTAGCAGGTAAAAGGCGCGGCGGCACGCCACGCCCTTATCTAAGCCCGCGCGTGTTTGTGTGTGTGTTTTATTTTTTAATTTAAAGTAAAGAAGGGGTGGCAGTGTTATTGGGGTCGAGCTGGTTGCGAAGAAGTCTTTTTGATAGACTTCAGAGATTTTCATTGCACACTGGTAGACTATGAAAACATAATTATGATGGTTGTTTATTATTTGACACTTCAAACTTCTGTCTAGCTATCAAAATCTTATGCATCATTAACAACAATTCAACGCATATATTCCTGAGTATATTCCTGAGTATATTAAAATATCTTCCTGAGTATATTCATGTGGGTTGTACCTTATAAACAATCCAGTATTGCACTCTCCTGCAGTATTATGGTCCAATAGTTTTCCGGGTAGTGCTATCAAAAGTTACTATTTTCAAGAATGTCCTATTTTGCATCCGTTAAAAGGAATTGATGTACCTACGGTTTGTTCAACAAAACAGATGCTAAACTCATACCGTGCACGGACATACAGTGAAAGATTTCTGTAGGCACTTGCACCCTTTTGAAAAAAAATAAAGGACATGATTTGATCAACCTGTGAAAATAAATTGAATTGTTTGTATAGTAGTTCTCATAGCAAAGAAGCCAAACTAATTTAGAAACTTCATTTAAGAAAATTCTGTCAAACGAAAGTCAAATTGTTTATATGGTATAGTAGTTCCCACATCAAAGAAACCAAACTATTACGAAACTTTAATTTAAGAAAAGAAGACTTCATCGTGACTTGGAAAACATCAATGGAGAATTCTGAAACTTGCCTCGAAAATTGTGCATGAAGATCATGAATATCACATCAAATTAGGCAATTGTGTGAAATCCTACAATTACACTATACGACATGTTATTTTCCTAGCATGAAAGCCGAGAGATGGCTATAAAGCTGGTGGCCAATTCAGAACTAACAACACATAAATGTTCATAGATAAGAGTTGTCCGACCAATGTGTGGACCAAGTCCTTGAGCACAAAGGAAAAGGACATAATGCATTCTGTTTTAGTCCTCAAGCAACTATACTTTTGGCTATAGGAAGTTCATCAAATTTTTCCTTTAGTTGACAACATCAAAAGAAAATATAGCGATAAATGCCAAAAAGTATACATGAGCGCCATGTAAATTACATGAATATATTGAAACATGCCAGGCCTAGTTATGTAAAAAACAAGGACATATAAAGGTGTTTCTAAATTAATTAATCACAAAAACATACTGCTCGTACTTTTAAATTAAGAATATTGGATAACATACTACCTATTTAGCTTCTATCACTGAGCAGCAGAAAAAGAGTGCAAATATTGGCATGAATCCCAGAATTGTACCCTCATCTTTTCCTGACCTGCAGGTAATAAAGTCTAAATGATAAGATTAGAATTTAAGGAATACGCTTTTGTCAACCATTAAATTTTGAGTGACTAATATTTTTCAACCAACACCGTCTAAAAGAGAGGGAGAGCCCGAGAGAGAAAAAGATTTTGAGGAAGAAAGAATAGACACGACGTAAGTCTTATGGCAGCTTCGCGGCTGTTCGCATTAAGCGGTGAGAGATGGAGCAAAACCTCATTCTCTAGGTATTTTGTGGCCGTGCGAACCAACCTGTGCGGTAGGATGGTTAGGAGGGCAGCGGTATTTCCAGATCACCAGGATTTAAGTCCTAGATTTGACATTGGTAATTGGATTTTTCTAGATCTATTTAACGCTCTTGGCGATGTTCGTTTAGTAAGAGGAGACGTTTCCGTCGATTGCGAGACGCCTGTGGTGACATCGTAAAATCTCAAGATGCTATGACGGCTCAGTCTCTCAGAGGTGCTCATAGGGGTAAGGTGGGTGGGCGTGTGTGTTCATAGGGGTGAGTGTATGCTCGTGCACAACGACTTCGATTGTACTGTATTGGGAAATATTATTTTGTGGCGCCTTAAGTAGTAAATCCCTGTTAGATAGTAAAAAATGTCAGAGGTGCTCATAGGGATAAGGTGTGTGTACGTTCATAGGGGTGAGTGTATGCTCGTGAACAATGACTTCGATTATACTGTATTGAAAAATATTATTTTGTGGCACATTAAATAATAAATCCCTGTTAAAAAGTTAGGAGGGCAGCGGTATTTCCAGACCACCAGGATTTAAGTCCTAGATTTGACATTGGTAATTGGATTTTTCTGGATCTATTTAACGCTTTTGGCGATGTTCGTTTAGTAAGAGGAGACGTTTCCGTCGATTGCGAGACGCCTGTGGTGACATCGTAAAATCTCAAGATGCTATGACGGCTTAGTCTCTCAGAGGTTCTCATAGGGGTAAGGTGGGTGGGTGTGTGTGTTCATAGGGGTGAGTGTATGCTCGTGCACAACGACTTCGATTGTACTGTATTGGGAAATATTATTTTGTGGCACATTAAATAATAAATCCCTGTTAGAAAGTAAAAAATGTCAAAAATCTTAGAAGGAAAATTGAACACGTGTCAGCCTATGAGAACTTACCTCCTAGAACTGGGAACGCACGGGAGGAGCTCCTCCTTAGCCGGTTTAATATAGTAGTATATTACCTCAGGTTGAGCCAGTGGACTTATAGAAGTGAACCTCTTTTGGATTTTAATTTATATTTGTTTTCCTTTCCGAACTGACAATTTCAACATCTTCGAACTTGTATGATTTATCTAGTTGAAAAAATTGAAGTTCTTTTAAAAGAAAATGCTATGTTTTTTTTGAAGTTAAACTTTTTTAACGAAGATCTGAACATCTCTTTTTTTGCAGGTTAAACATTATCATGATCGTTCCTATGAAAATTATATGCTTTTAATGTTTGTAACCTTTTTACTTTTTATCGCATCCTAACTTCCAAAGTAAACAAATTCAGACTTACATGGTTTATATCCACGAATTAAGAAAAAAACCTGGTGAATATATTCTTTGAACTACCTCGGAATGATCACACGAAGTATATACGAATGACACATTTTTGGGTTTTGATTTTAATTTTTTTCTCGTCCGAACAGACGATGTATCATCTTCGGACTTGCATATTTGAACTGGCTTAATTTTTTGTTGCTTCAATTATAAGAAAGAACACACATTACAATTTTGGTTGCTTGCTATATCTACATTACCACAAACATACTACAAGTAACCGAATTATTTAGTCGCTCAGTCGATTAACCACATGTACAAAATTGATTTAACAAAGACCAGTACATGTGCTCATTCTCAGGTAAAATGTCACAACCCAAATTTCTTCCTGAATTTTTGGTTGTGAAAACAGAGCATGTGCATCAATGATTTCATTGCATATTTGTATTTTGAGACCAACATAACCAACATGTGAGTTCAAACACCATTTTGAATTCATATGAGGGCTATGGAGGCTTCACCCTAAAATCATTTTTTCAAAAATTGCATTAGGACAGGAAAGGAATTTCCTAAGATTTAATCATATGCCCTATTTTATTTGAGTGGACCATGTTTTAAAGTAGTTTATTTTGGTCAAATAAACTACAAGTAAAACCCTGGTGTTTCAAAAAAAACAGAAAGTCAAAACACAAATTCAAACAAATTCAAATAGGCCCACTAGGAGGGAATTACTTTTGGTGACCAAAAATAGTTTAGAAATGTTCACCAAGTCAGAAATAATCCCCAAGTATTTTAGGAAGTGTTTGCAATCTGAAAAGAAATCAAATTCAAATTTAAAAACACAAACAGAGAGCAGAAAAAGAAAAACAGAAAATAAAACGATGGGGTTAGTTCATGTTAATTGAATTCTCTTTGTATACATCGTGTAATTGTTCTCCAAGCATTACTCTGTGTTACTTAATACTCTAGATGCATGATGGATAGCGGTCAATGGGTGAAGTAATAGTAATAGGTCAGGCAGGAGTCGTCCTATTTGCTTATGGACGTGATGCCTATATACATGATCATTGCCGTGAATATCACATAACTATGTGCTTTCCTATCAATTGCCCAACAGTAATTTGTTTACCCGCCCCATGTTGCCTAGATGAGAGATGCCACTAGGGAAAACTATGGCTCCCAGGTCTATTCACTTATATATTTACAAATCCTATCATTACCTTACTGCCATTATTTACTTTTTATTTTATTTTGCAATTTACAATTATCTACTATTATCTACACACTTCACTTGCTTGCAAATAACGAGTCCAAGGGGATTGACAACCCTCTTGCCCGCATTGGGTGCAAGTGTTTATTCTTTTGTGTGCAGCCGCTGAAGACAGTTGTTGATTGATATTCCTTTGATTCGATAAACCATGGTTCTTAACTGAGGGAAATACTTATCCGTATTGTGTTGCAATTACCCGTTCCTCTTCACGGAAAACCCAACACAGATCACAAGTATCAGGAAGGATTTCTGGCGTCGTTGCCGGGGAATATCATCACCAACTATCAAGTAACTTCGCACAAATTACCATTCACTTGTTCTTCTTTTTATTTGCTATTATTTTTAGTTTGCTTCACAAAAAACAAAAATATAAAAATATTTATCTTTGCTTGTTACTAGTTTATTTCTTGGCTTGCTAGTTTACTTGTCTTGCTTGGCACTTTGTTTCCTCGGTCACCTTGTCTTAAGATACTACTAAGTTGTGTGACTTCTCAAATACTAATAACAATGATTTTATTAGTACTCATATACCACCCGCCACTAGTGCGGAGGCTTTTGATATTAATGCTGCATTGCTGAATCTTGTGATGAAAGATCAATTTTCGGGAAGTCCTAATGAGGATCCCGCTGCTCATCTTAATACTTTTGTTGAACTATGTGATATGCAAAAGAAAAAGGATATGGATAATAATTTTGTGAAATTAAAATTATTTCCTGTTTCACTAAGAGATAAAGCTAAGGCTTGGTTTTCATCTTTACCGCATAATAGTATTGGAACATGGGATAAGTGTAAAGATGCTTTTATTGCCAAGTATTTTCCTCCTGCTAAGATCATCTCCCTTAGAAATCAAATTATGAATTTTAAACAACATGACCAAGAACATATTGCACAATCTTGGGAGAGGATGAAGTTGATGATTAGAAATTGCCCTACTCATGGTTTAAACTTGTGGATGATTATCCAAAACTTTTATGCTGGACTAAACTTTGTGTCTAGAAATCTTCTAGATTCTGCTGCCGGTGGTACCTTTATGGATGTGACCTTAGGAGAGGCCACAAAACTTCTGGACAACATCATGGCAAATCATTCTCAATGGCATATCGAAAGAGCTCCAACTGGTAAGAAGGTAAATTGTTTTGAGGAAATCGCTACTTTGAGTGAAAAAGTGGATGCTCTTATGAATATGGTTGCTAGCAAAAATACTCATGTTGATCCAAATGATATTCCCTTGTCTACTTTGTTTAAGAAAAATAATGATGCTATTGATGTGAACTTTGTCTCGCGAAACAATTTCAACAATAATGCCTATAGAGGAAATTTCAATGCTAGACCGTATCCCGGTAACTCCTCTAATAATTATGGCAACTCTTATGGTAATTCTTATGGAAATTATTCTACAAATGCTAATAGGATACCCTCTGATCTTGAGAACACAATTAAATAATTCATTAGTTCTCAAAAGGTTTTTAATACTATGGTAGAAGAAAAGTTGCATACAATTGATGCTTTGGCTAAAAACATGGATAGACTTGCTCTTGATGTTGAAACTCTTAAAGGAAAAACTTTGTCACCCAAGGATAATTTCAATGAGACTATTAAATCTATCCAAATATCTATTAATGAAAGTAAGGAGAGGACCGCTAAGTTAAAAGCTAAGCGGGAATTCTTAGAAATAGTTCTTCCATCCGGTTTTTATCGAAATCATGATGAAGATCTTAAAATGATTGGTACTTATCCTATTGAATCTTTGTTTAATTCTCTGAATATAAATTATAAAGGGACTGGAGTTGAGCCAACACTAGCTAGAGAGCATCCCGTTTGCTTGGTGAGTGATGATTCTAATGATAAAACTGAAAAAGTGGGTTTGGAGAGGTTAAAACTTTAACTAGTGATGTGCCCACTATCTTGGATTATAAGGACTTTAATTATGAAAGTTTCTCTTTAATATAATGTATTTCCTTGTTGCAAACCATTATTAGCTCACCCAATGCTTATGGACAAAATAAAGCTTGTACTCAACATATAGTAGAAGCGATGGTAAAAGCTTATGATGAGAAACTTGAACTAGAAGTTTCTATTCCTAGAAAATTGCATGATGAGTGGGAACCTACTATTACAATAAAGATAAATAAATATGAATGCAATGCTTTGTGTGACCTTGGTGCTAGTGTTTCAACCATACCTAAATCTCTATGTGATGTACTTGGTCTCACGAATATTGAAGATTGTTCCCTTAACTTGCATCTTGCGGATTCTACCATTAAGAAACCTTTAGGTAGAATAAATGATGTTCTTATTATTTAAAATAAGAATTATGTGCTTGTAGATTTCATTGTGATTGATATTGATTGCAATCCTACTTGTCCAATAATACTTGGAAGACCTTTCTAACGAACTATAGGTGCAATTATTGATATGAAAGAGGGAAACATAAGGTTCTAATTTCCATTAAAGAAAGGAATCGAACACTTCCCTAGGAAGAGAATTAAACCACCTTATGAATCAATCAAGAGATCTACTTATGGGTGTAGTATCAAAGATGACGAAACTTGAAATTATGCATTATGCCTTGCTAGGGGCACTAGTCGTCAACCCGTGCAGGCGCACGGGCTAGTTTCTTACATATGTTTTACAAAAATCATAGATAGGAACTAAAATATGATAAATATTTATATATTTTGATTTCGCCATTACCTTGTCTACATTTGTATACTTCTTAATAGTTTCGTGTGTTGTTTTTAATTATCATTTTATTAGTTTTGTATGTGTAATTTATTACTCTACATATGAAACATGTTACTTGTTCCAAGTAAAAATACTTTTTATAAAAGAATGACAACTTCAACAGATAAGCCTAGAGATTAGAAACACATTCTTACTCGAAGACATGCCCAAGTTTTTAATTTAATCTGGATTAAGACTAATTACTCTAATAGCTTTGAGTTCATCCTAACATACTCGTCTTATATGATATGTCTATAAAAATCAAAATTACAAACTAATAGTAAGAAACACTAAATAGAATAGAAAAATTAATTTTTTTATAACATGGTTAAGGAAATATGTGATATATTCAACTTGCATTTCGTATGAACATGCCGATGGAAGAATAATAGTTTGAAACAAATATTGTCACATCAGATCATAAAGTGTTATACTTAGGATAATCATAGTTTCAGCAAACAAAAAATTATAGAAGTGGGAAAACTTTATAACAGGTCAGCTTTTACCACAAATTAAGAGATAAATGTAGCAGTGGTTCAGAGTTAACGATGATCTAATGAAGATATTTCTGTGACCTTTGAAAACTAAACTATGACATCATGATAAGCAAGTGAAAATCAGTTAGTTCACTCGACATCGACATCTGCCTAAGCCATAGTTTCTTTTCTAGTTTCTAACAAGCATTCTAGTATGTTGTTCTCTTTCATCAATCGGCAGCAAATGATAAAAGTAAGCACTATACAAATTAAAGAGATTTGGTTTTTGTGTGTTACTAATCTGTACCACCAATTTTAGTATCCAATCTAAGCTTTACTACAGTCCTTACTATCAAAGTATTTTGTACAAACCATACATGACACCCAAAAAGCTGTATGAAAAAGTACATGTTCTGGATGTCAATCTTAGATGTGGGAAAAATCAGGGGAGATGAAAAACAATTGTCTTGCTGATTGTTGGCATGATTCCTCCCTTCTATGAAAAAACAATCCTTGTTTCATGAGAAAATCGTTTTACCATTTCATATTCTATATCCAGAACGTAAGAATATACATATATGTTTAGAAACATATTCCTTTCATGGTGGCTTCAATAAGGATAGTATTGGGTTCTCTATATAGCAAACCATACATGACCATAAAGAGTATGAAGTAAAACACGTCCAATGCCTTGTTGTTGTGTGTAGCTTCAGTAAAACATTGATTCTTATATAATTCTTTCAGGCAGCAGTGGAGGCATCCAGAAAAATTGTTGGCAATAACATATAATGAGATGAATCCTGTATGCAAGAAACATGTGTTTAGAGTTTACATTTTTTATTCAGCGATATTTATTATAAGAATTTATACATAAATGTTAAAAGGCAGTGTGAACAGTGGATAACTAATATCTCTCTATATGCTTTGCTCTCCTTCTGTACTCCAAGTTTGTCCGAAAACCAAACGGAGAATTATAACTATTATAATTATCATATCAAAGCTCAAGGGATATTACCAGTAGTACAATTTTTTTTGCTACTGGGTAAGAAAAAACTTGTTTTCATATTTACTGGGTAAGAGAAATTCACTATCAAAAATTCGCTATGAATAGCTTCAGCAAAACACCGATTCTTATATAATTCTTTCAGGCAGCAGCGGAGGCATCCAGCAAAATTGTTGGCAATAACATATAATGAGATGAATCCTGTATGGAAGAAACATATGTTTAGTGTTTACATTTTTTATTCAACGATATTTATTATAATAATTTATAAATAAATGTTAAAAGGCGGTGTGAACAGTCAAAAACTAATATCTCTCTATATGCTTTGTTCTCCTTCTGTACTCCAAGTTTGTGTGAAAACCATACGGAGAATTATAACTATTATAATTATCATATAAAAACTCAAGGGATATTACCTGTAGTACATTTTTTTGCTACTGGTAAGAAAAAAATATTTTCATATTTATTGGGTAAGAGAAATTCGCTATGAATAGCTTCAGCAAAACACCGATTCTTATATAATTCTTTCAGGCAGCAGCGAAGGCATCCAGAAAAATTGTTGGCAATAACATATAATGAGATGAATTCTGTATGCAAGAAACATATGTTTAGAGTTTACATTTTTTATTCAGCGATATTTATAATAAGAATTTATAAATAAATGTTAAAAGGCAATGTGAACATTGGAAAACTAATATCTCTCTATATGCTTCGTTCTCCTTCTATGCTCCAAGTTTGTCTGAAAACCATACGGACAATTATAGCTATTATAATTATCATATAAAAGCTCAAGGGATATTACCTGTAGTACAATTTTTTTTTGCTACTGGTTAAGAAAAAACTTATTTTTATATTTACTGGGTAAAAGAAATTCACTATGAAAAGTAAACCGAAGTATCCTTTTCTTCAAAATGACGCACCAATCATGGAAGTTCTTCGATTTAACCATAAGTAATTTGATCTTGAGGAATACTTGGTATATATGTTACATACATACATGTGAGCTACATGCAATGTTCACATAGTTTCAATTTGGATTGAAAGCAGAGCTCACGTTGAGAAAGAACATACTCGACAACGTCCAATTTCCAAGGAAAAGTACTTTTACTCACTTTGTAGACACAAAGTAGGAGATGCTAACGTAATCAGTAGATATGAGTTTTCTAGCAGAGTAGGCATAAGCCGAGTAAATTGCTCAAAATCATCACATTTGTAGCAAGGGTACTGCAAAACCACCATTTTTGTCGAAAATCATAAATAACAACCACTTCTGTGGTAAGTGAGTAACAAATCACACTGATTCAAAACTGAGCCACAACTAAACACAAAACTGACCTGTTGGACCCACATGTCGGACCGACGTGGCAAATCTACATACACAATATGCTGAGGTGGCCAGGGGTCCCACATGTCAGCCCCTCAGCTTTTTTCTCTCTATCTCTTTTCCTTTGGTTCTTCTCTCTCCAACTTCACTTCTCTCTCTCTCCCATACGCAGGAACCATGCCATGGAGCTTCGCCGGCGCCGCCGCACCGTCGGACTCCGGATCCGACCGGAATCGTTGTCCCGCCTCCAGATACGCCCTTCGCCGCCGTTTCCCGTCCAAAACGCCGCCGCCAACTGGCCTCGAACCGGAGCGGGCCAGGACGCGGGCGCTGCTCCCGCGCCCGCCTGCTGCTGCTCCTGTGGCCGCCTGGTGCTGCTGCTCCTTGCACCGCCATCTGCTCCTGCAGCCGCTTGCTTCTTCTCCCGCCGCCGCCGCCGTCGGCGGCTGCTGCTGCTGCTCCCGCCTCCTTCTGCCCCTGCCGCCGCATTCTGCTTCTGGTGCTTGTGCCGCCGCTACCTGCTACTCCGGTCAGGGAAGGCGTCAGGCGCCAATTTCTCTCCAGGTTCCGGTCGAGGTTCCGGCGGCGGTGCTCCAGGCGACGGCGCGGGTCGAGGTTCTGGCGGCGGTGCTCCGGGCGGCGGTGGCTGGTGCTCCGGTCGCTCGTCGGTGCTGGCCGGACAGCGGTCGCCGGCGGCGTTGACTCGGGCGAGGCGCTGACGTATGGGGTCCTTGGAAGGAGGAGGAAGAAGGAGGTATGGGGCTGACATGTGGACCGTTGGACATCTCAGCGTATTGTCCACTTAGATATGCCACGTCGGCCCTACATGTGGGTCCCACCTGTCAGTTTTGTGCTTAGTCGCGGTTCAGTTATGAATTAGTGGGATTTGTTACTCACTTGCCGCAGAAGTGGTGGTGAATTGTTATTTTTGACAAAAACGGTGGTTTTGGAGTACCCTAGCCACAAATGTGGTGGTTTGGAGCAATTTACTCGCATAAGCCAAAGCGTAGTCCATACACTTACGTGGATGCAAAAGAAGACAGCGGCTGATATATATGATGAAGACGATCATGACACTATGACCATATGGCACCCGCTGCGCATACTGATTGGAAGCAATTTTAGTTATTATTAGTTAGCACCATATAAAAAATAATAAAGATTACTATCATAACGGTACCTATATTATGCAGCAGAACGACACCTAAAAAGTGCCCACTATAATATTCACTCGGTCAAGTTAAATTATGTGCACCAGTTTGTTCGACCAAATCCTTTTAATTATAAATTTATGAATCATTTAATTAGAATTAAAAAATAATTTAGGACCTAATTCATAAACGCACCTTACTCAAAACATACATGCAATCCCATGACATGAAGCACATCCATCTAGCTATAATCGTAACATGCCTAAGTAAATCTGGAATATAAACTATATTTTGGTACATTCATATATCTTCCTCCAACCTTACAGCCTTATATATCTATCTCCTCAAAAGCCATATAGTCAAACATCGTAGGTTCTCTACTCTGAGTCCAGACAGTGCTTGGTCTGTTTGGGTAATCCAAGGTAAACCAGTCAGGTAATTGACTGTGAAGTCATCAGAATATGTGTAGCTCTCGGCCTCCAACACCTACCTGGGACAATCTATATCTATACCTATTATTAAAGAGGCTATTGCTTCTGCCCGTCCGTCATTAAAAGTACCCCCAAAGTTGATAAAAATTACCCAATATGCCATCCATAAGTGGAAAAACGGTTCGTGTTTAGCGTTGGAGTCGCCGGCCGTGGCTTATATTCATCTACCGCTATCCCCGCAATTATCACAGCCACGCATGCAGCCCACTCGCAAGAGCGAGAGTCTTCCTCTAGGGAGACCTGGGTTCGAATCCTAGCATCCCCACTTTTGCATCTTTTTTCTTCCTCAATTCCGGGAGCGTAAAATAAAATTGTCTCGCCTAAGTGTCGCTTAACAAATGGGCTTTACAATTTCGGCCCAGCTATTTTTTCTAACTTTCTTTTTGTCAAATATACATATATTTTTTAAAGTATTCATATCTTTCAAACCGTAATTTCAAATTTAATATATTATATATAAAAATCGCTCCGAAAAATATGATGATTCTAAATACGATAGTATTTTTTATGTTAATCATTTCTAAAATTATGTTTATGTTGGGCCTTTAATTAATACTCCATCTGTAAAGAAATATAAGAGCGTTTAGATCACTAAAGTAGTGATCTAAACGCTCTTATATTTCTTTACGGAGGGAGTACTTCTCTTTTTATGGTGTATTTTGAAAATGTCTCCTATCCATTTAAACTGACTAAAAGGATAACTATAACCAACTCATATACTATGATGTACAATACAACTTCATGTAAATTAATGTCTTAGGGGCTGTTTGGTTCTACACCTAGCAATGCCATACTTTGCCACACAATATTGCCACACTTGCCTAAAGTTAGTTCTTCAAAATGAGAGCCACAAGTTGGCAAGCCTAAGGGAATCTTGCCATATTTTTTGAGTGTATGTGATGTGGGACCTTAGTATGGCTTGCCAAATGTGTGGCATGAACCAAACACCCACCTAAATTGGTCAAACGTGCCTAACCTCAGGTGTGGCAATCTTTGGCAAACTTAGTCACAAACCAAAAAGCCCCTTAATGTTTGAAATTGTGCCCTTATTTTTTTTAAGAATATCAATGTTGATATGCAATCTTGAACATTCGTTATGCACATCCTTACAAATTGATTATTCTTGGTGGAGATGTTTAATGTCTTTGCAACCCAAATTAAGTCTTAACTTGGACTACAATTGCAAACACATATATTAGCAAAACAAACATGATGCTTTCATGCGCATGCTATCATTGAGTACTAAAACGCACTTTGCTACATTCAGCTTAATGCACTATTTTTTCTGCATCACTGTGGAACGCCAGCAAAGGCATGAATTGATACCAGCAACTACGTAGATACTTATGTTGTCTAATAAATTGGGCACAATATTAGTACACTAAAAAGCATCCCACCTTTACAATATCATTTATCACGTTGTTTCTCCTATGACATCCGTGAAAGATTTTACGGAATTTGCTAATGTCGTCAAGTGTGTTTGTGAGGAGTAATTTTTTTCTCCCGTTGCAACGCACGGGCATATTTGCTAGTAAGAAATAATCAAACTACTTATTCTTAATTCATAACGTCCATAGCAGATTTAATCAACGACTAAAGTGTATCAGGACATAAGAATATAACATATCAAAGAAGTATCCACTTTTATACTTAACAGGCCTACTTGTCAGTATAATAAATGTGAATTACAAATGAATGGAGATCTTCCTAAGCAATAGGATGCATGCATTAGTACCAAAGCTAGGCCAGTTACAGTGATTCCTTGATTGATCCTTCAAAATACAATTCGTCATACTGTCAATTCTAAAGATGGCGTTCACACAATTGCTGAGAAAAATAAAAGATGAACAAAAATCATCAAAAGCCCCTCAAAGATGTCACAGCACTAACTATTTGTGCAGGTCACCTCCAGCAGAAGTTGTGGAGGAACGACACAGGTAATCCTCACCGCCCTCGGCTATTTGCACGGGCCCTTGCCACGCCGGTGTTTCATCGTGGTGGTGGTGGTGGCCTTCAGGTCCTTTCTCTCTTCGACGGGAGTCGAGAGATCGGTGCACTCGCAGAGTTCCTATCGATTCATATGGTGGAAGTATATTAGGATAGTAAGTTTCTAATACCCAATTCATCTCCAGAATTTTTGAGCAAGGAGAGGAAGAGAGAGACAGGGGAGACTTATGTACGTACTTGATTTGATAAAAGGCAAAGTAGAAAATCGGAGATGTGAGACTTGGTGATGGGTGTGGATCTGGAGAGATGCCAAATCCAAACAGAACCTTCTACGTGAAGCTTTCGCCTCCATCTGCGGTTCATCTCCGGCCCAGCGCTTGACAGGCCCTAGCTAGACTGTCAGTGTTTTACTGAAGAATTTCATCAAGAACAGGGAACTACTCTCGAATTTATTGGCGATTTTATTCCGATCTGAAAGAAGAGGAACTAGGGTTTGGCCAGCCGGAACACGGCGGCGGTTGGGAAAAGCCTGATTACATCCAGAATACCCTCTCCACTCAGCATCCTCTCTTTAAATAGTTCAGAAAAGAGAAAAGTAGCGACAACGACATGAACAGGAGCTACAGTGCTCGCGGTAAAATTTGAAACTATCCGTTACATTAACTACAGCCGTAGGATCGAAGATCGACAGCCGCGGGAGTCCTTCACTTGACGAACCGGTACGCGAAGAGTGTGGCCGGAGGATGAAAGATCGACGGCTCACGTTGATTCAGGCACGCCCTGTAGAGAAACCAGCTGTTGCCACAGAAAGAGTGCATGTCAATTCCCCCCTACTGAGGCCAGACTTGCCCTCAAGGCTGGAAATCAGGAAAAACCTTTTCAATGAACGCTGCATCCTCCCATGTTGCCTTCTCCAGAGGCAGGTTGACCCATTTGATCTTCCAACGCACCACCGGAATGGAGATGTCTCCCTATACTCTGGGAATAAGTTTCCTCTCGAGTAGAGCTTTAGGTTTGATTAGAATATGTCCCTCTGGATCGAGTAGTGGAAGATTGGGGTTGGGCACTGCATCAGGACCTAAGTGCTTCTTAATCTGACTGATGTGAAAGGTGGGGTGAAGTTGGCAATCCTCAGGAAGGACTTTGTAGGCAACCTGTCCTATCTTTTCCAAAACCTTGAAGGGCCCATAGTACTTGGAGTGTAGTTTGAGATTCCTGTGAATGCTAAGGCTTGTGTGTCTGTAAGGTTGTAGCTTAATGTAGACCATATCTCCCACTTCCACTTGTCTGTCTGATCTCTTTTTGCAAAATACTTCATTCTTTCCTGTGCTTTCAGAAGGTTGGACTTGATCTGTTTGGCAATGTGTTCCCTCTCTGCTTCCTGCTGATGCCCTTCTCCCTCTGCTGGTGGAAGCAGAAGTTCAGCAATAAGAGGAGGTGGTTTGGCATACAGTGCTTGGAATGGGGTCATTTGTAGTGCAGTGTGGAAGCTGGTGTTGTACCACCACTTTGCCATTGATAGCCAATTATTCCATTTGGTAGGCTATTGGAAAGCCATACATCTCAGGTAGTTTTCCAGACACTAGTTAACTCTTCCAGTTTGCCCATCTGTTTGTGGGTGGTAAGAAGTGCTGAGATGTAATTTGACTCCCATATTTGTGAATAGCTTTTGCCACAGGTGACTTGTAAAGATTCTGTCTCTGTCAGTAACTATCACAGTAGGTAGGCCATGCAGTTTGAAGACATTATAAGTAAAAGCTTGTGCTACTGTTTGTACTGTGAAAGGATGTTTCATTGCTATGAAGTGGGCATATTTGGTGAATCTGTCAACTACCACCAGGATCAAGTCTTTGTGGTTTGAAACTGGCAGTCCTTCCACAAAATCCATACTGATGTGTGTCCATGAAAATCAGGTACAGGAAGTGGTTGAAGCAGACCAGGAGAAGGAAAATGATGTGCTTTGTTTAATTGACAGACAGGGCACTGCTGCACAAAGTCCTTGACTGCCTGTCTCATCCCTGGCCATGTAAACAGAATTTTAAGTCTGTGGTATGTTGCTCTTTCCCCCCGAGTGGCCTCCTAGTTCAGATGTGTGAAAGGAAGTGAGCAGGGACTGTCTAAGTCTAGTATTGGACCCAATTAGGATTTTCCTTTGTATTTGATCACCCCATTAGTAAGAGTATATGGGGGTTTCCTTGTGGTGCAATAGCCAGCTGGGCAGCTAAGGCAGAATATTTAGGGTCATTTGTGTAGCTCTTCACAACTTCAGTTATCCAAGCTGGGACCACAGTACTGGATAGGAGAGATCTGATGGAGTGTTGTACCCTGGAGAGAGCATCTGCCACTCTATTTTCCTTTCCATTTTTGTACTCCACCTTGAATTTGTACCCCAATAATTTAATCAATAACTTATGTTGTATGCCATCTGTCAGCTTCTGCTCTTGTATGTATTTCAGAGCTTCTTGATCAGTTCTAATGATGATGGAGGAAGAAGCAAAATAGTGTTTCCATTTCTTAATGGCTTCAATTATTGCCAATGCTTCCTTGTCATATGTGGACCAGCCTACAGCCTTGGGGCCTATAGCTTTGCTTAAGTAAGAAATAGGTTGCCCTTTCTGCATGAGCACTGCTCCAATGCCATAGCCAGAAGCATCTGCTTCTAGTACAAAAGGGCTGGAGAAATCTGGCATGGCCAGAACAGGAGCTTGAGTCATTGTTTCTTTCAGAAGTTGAAATGCTTGTTGTTGGTCATTTTGCCATTTAAATCCCTCTTTCTTTAGGGCTTCAAACAGGGGTCTACACATAATTCCATAGTTCTTGATGAACCTTCTGTAGTAGCAAGTTAATCCCAGGAAACTTCTCAGGTGTGTGGCATTTGCAGGCACTGGCCATTGAGTAATTGCTGTGATTTTTACAGGATCTGTAGAAACTCCCTGGGCAGTGATAATGTAACCCAGATACTCCACCTGTGTTTGAGCAAAAGTGCACTTAGAAATGTTGGCATATAGTTGGTGTTCCCTTAATGCAGTAAATACTTGTCTCAAGTGTTCCAGGTGTTCTGCATAGGATTTGCTGAATATCAGGATATCATCAAAGAAAACTAGCACACAGTGTCTTAGAAGAGGCCCTAGTACAGTGTGCATTAGTTGCATGAATGAAGGTGGCCCATTTGTGACCCCAAAAGGCATTACTAAGAACTCAAATAGTCACATGTGTGTGCTAAAAGCAGGTTTCTCAATATCAATAGCTTTCATTCTGATTTGGTGGTATCCACTCCTGAGGTCAATCTTAGTGAATATGCAAGCTCCATGTAATTCATCCAGTAGATCTTCTATTACTGGTATGGGGTATTTGTTTTTGATTGTGTGGGCATTCAATCTTCTATAGTCAACACACAATCTCCATGTCAAATCTTTCTTTCTCACTAGTATTGCAGGTGAAGAGTAGGGACTGTTGCTTAACCTGATAATTCCTTTGTCAATGAGTTCTTTAATAATTTCTTCCAAAGCATTTTTCTGATGGTGGGGCATTCTGTAACATCTCTGATTAATAACTGGGGCCCTTGGTTCCAGATTGATGGCATGATCACAGTCTCTTGTTGGAGGAAGACCCACTGGTTCTTGGAAGATATCTTGAAACTTGTTCACCAATTTTGAAATTTCAGGTTTCTGTTCTGATGGGGCATACTGTGTCATTTGAACAGGTTGCATCCACATCAGTGCTCCATAGAGCATGTTGTCCAGGATGTTTTCCATGTCTTGTAGTACAGGGGAGCATGGCCTGTTTGGCATACATTCATCTACAAATGTTATCAACTGTCCTTGTTGTCCTAGTACTGTTAATTCCCTTTTTGGAAGATCAAATGTGATGGGACTGTGGGCATACAACCAATCTGCTCCCAGTATGATGTCATAGCCTGTCAGTTTCAAGATTTTGAAATTAGACACAAATTCAGTTCCTTGAATTTTATAGCTTGTTTTAGGGCACAGAAAATCACTATCCAATTTTCCTCCATTAGCAACTGCAACTTGGACTTTTGGAACTGGTTGGACAGTGCATTTTGCTTGCAAGGCCATTTCTGGAGACAAGAAAGTGGTAGTGCTACCACTATCAACAAGTGCCCAGCCTATGGTATCTCCCATCTGCACTTGTAAAGAGAAGGTTTGTTTGAGTCTTGTATCAGGAATGCCAGTAGCAGCATGCATGGACATCAACAGTTTCTGGGTTTCCAGTATCTCAACTTCTTTGTCAGATTCCACTTCTTCAGCATCCAAGATATAAATAATATCAGGAGTTGGGTTGGTTTGCTCCTGTAATGCATTGATTTGGGATTTTTGAGATAGCTTACAAACTTTTTTGTGCCCTGGAAACCATGGTTCTCTGCATTTGTAGCATATGCCTTTTTCTCTTGCTTGTTGAATTACAGTGGCAGTGGTAGTGTTGTTGCTTGCAACTGGTTTGGCCACTTCAAGAAAATTCTGCTTTTTGTAGTGAGGAATGTAAGATTTTGGGACAGCAGCAGTAATAGGAGGGCAGGCCTTCTCAAATCTTCTAGCAAACCACATTGCCTTGTGGATTGTAGCAGGCTCTAAACATTCCAAGTGGCTTTGGATGTAAGGATTTAAACCAGCCATGAAACTATGTAAGTAAGAGTTGTCTGGAACTGCTGGGTTATCTCTTCTCATCAAGTTCATCAGCTGTTCAAATTCAGCAATGTACTGAGAAACAGTACTAGTCTGTGTAAGACTGTGGAAAGACTTGACATTTTCACAGACAGATGTGACAACCAACCTCTTTGTCAGGTAGGAGCAAAACCTGTGCCAAGGAGTGTTGTGGACAATGTAACCAATACCTCTCCACCACTGAATAGCTTCTCCTTTGATATATGACACAACAATTTCTGTTCTTTGATCCAGAGGAGTTCTTGAATACTCAAAGAATTGTTCAATGGTCTGAATCCAGGAATCTGCATCAGTACCCTCAAATTCAGATATGTTGAGTTTAGCTGGCTTAACACTGAGAATGCTCCGACGAACTTCATGGTTGTGTACACATGCTCTCTGATGTTCATTTCTTGTAGGATCTTCCTGTATATCTTCGACTACTTGCAAAGTTCCAACATTTACTGCTGGTGGAGTAACTTGCTCTGCTTTACTTGTGTGATGGTTTCGATGTCTGTAAGGCCCTTTTAGCGTTCCATCCAGATTCAGTTCTCTTCCCGATGCCTTGTCCACCAAAACCCCTGATCCTGCGATAGTGCCACCAGTGCGCTCACCAAGTGCTGTACTTGATAATTGCTTAGGGCGTCCCGGGGGAATTGTGCTGTCGTGGCCTGACTGCGGTCTTGGGTCTGGCTCTTCTTCCTCAGGTTCTTCTTCTTCTGTCATCTTGCGCAAGCTCGCCTGAATTTTCTTGAAGTTGCAGTCGATACTGGCGAAATTCCGATTCACTGTATCTGTGAACTCATAAAACTCTTTCTTGTCTTCCTCTCTGTATTGCCGCAGCGTCTTGATGTCGAGTTGCAGAGATTCCAGCTCCAACGTTCCCGTACCCTGTCTCTCCGTTGGCTTTGCCATAGGGACAGAGGGTTGTGGAGGGAGGGATCTTGCCACTGTTGCCGATGAGCCCGTCGTCGTCATTGTCGAAGACGCAAGAAGCACTGGAAGGGAGGGTTGGGTGGGATTTAACACTGAAGGAATCTCCTTTAGAAACCACTAACCTTTCCGATCCTGCTTCCGAACGATCTACCACCGCTAACGCCGCCTAGCTTCTCACCGCCGCCAGATGAGCCCCAGATCCGATCTGGACTCACCAACCCACCTCCGAGGACAATAACCTTAGCTCTGTATACCAATTGACAGGCTCTAGCTAGACTGTCAGTGTTTTACTAAAGAATTTCATCAAGAACAGGGAACTACTCTTGAATTTATGGGCTATTTTATTCCAATCTGAAAGAAGAGGAACTAGGGTTTGGCCAGCCGGAACACGGCGGCGGTAGGGCAAAGCCCGATTACATCCAGAATACCCTCTCCACTCAGCATCCTCTCTTTAAATAGTTCAGAAAAGAGAAAAGTAGCGACAACGACATGAACCAGAGCTACAGTGCTCGCGGTAAAATTTGAAACTATCCGTTACATTAACTACAGCCATAGGATGGAAGATCGACAGCTGCGGGAGTCGTTCACTTGACGAACTGGTACACGAAGAGTGTGGCCGGAGGATGAAAGATCGACAGCTCATGTTGATTCAGGCACGCCCTATAGAGAAATTAGCTGTTGCCACAGACAGAGTGCCTGACAGCGCTTCCCTTGCTGGGCGTGACCTTCTCCATCCCATCGGACCTAGACGTCTGATGCTTCCTTACGCAGGATGCATGTTGGGCTTGTCATGAGCGTGGCCATCGTCCGGCGAGATCAGAATCAATGGGAGCTTGTGGGGTCGGGCTTTCCTTGCTGAGCATGGCCATCGTCCGGCGAGATTGGAAACCGTGGGAGTAAGCGGTTGGGTCATTGTTTTTTATCTAGGTTAGTTCTTTGATTACGGAAACACAGGAGGCATGCACGTGGTACAAGTAAAACGCTATATTTAATCTAACGGTTTGCGAAGATGAAATTTCTTAAAACATGGCCTCTGCCTCCAATTAGTCGGCTCATAACGTAATTTAATATTAATGTGGTAATTTCTACGGATTATATGGATGAATCTATACCGTTATAACTCGGGCCCACCAGATTAACGGCTCGTAAAATCTAATTAACGTGGTAATTTCTTGGGAGTCTCTAATTAGTATAAGTATAGATAAAACAATAGCGCTAGTTGGGAGGCAACCCAATAGTTATGTTTATGTTTGCCTTTTGCTTTCTTACTTTCTGGTTGTTTTGACAACATTATTATTTCCACTGTAAGGATTGTTTTTTATGTTTTAATTAGGGTTTGTGCCAAGTAAAGCCTTTGGGATGGCTTACAAGAGGAGTAGAATTGATATGGTGCAAAAACAAAAACTTTAACGTCCAGTGTAGAATTTCTCTGATTTTAATGGAACATCTTTTTGATCTGAATTTTTTACATAGTATTCCTATGCAAATTCTTGAAGTTTTCCTAATTTTTCAGAATTTTTCGAGTTACAGAAGTATAGGTTCTTTACAGATCTTTACAGACTATTCTGTTTTAGAAAGATTCTGTTTTTGCTTGCATAGTTTGCTTGTTTTGATGGTGCTATGGATTGTATCGGGGGATATAAGCCATGGAGAAGTTATAATACAGTACCTATTATGCAATAATGAAATATGAATCAATTTATAACAGTACCTAAAGTATTTTATATGTTGCTTATACTAACGAATCTCACGAAGTTTTGTTGAGTTTTGTGTGATTGAAGTTTTCAAGTTTTGGTTGTTATCACGATGGACGAAGGAGTAAGGAATGGCAAGAGCCTAAGCTTGGGGATTCCCAAGGCACCCCAAGGTGTTATACTAGGAAGACTCAAGCGTCTAAGCTTGGGGATGCCCCGGAAGACATCCCCTCTTTTGTCTCAATCCATCGGTATGTCACTTGGAGCTATATTTTCATTCGTCACATGATAGGAGTTTTGCTTGGAGCGTCATTTTCTTTTGCTTGTTTTTGCTTTTGTTTTTAGTATACCACAGTCATCATTTTGTTGGACACACCTATTTGAGAAAGACACACCTTCATCATAATTTATTAGATTACTCTATATGCTTCACTTATATCTTTTGAACTTAGCAGTCGCTCTAGTACTTCACTTATATCTTTTTGAGCACGGTGGCGTATAGACTTTGTAGAAATAATTGCACTCTCATTCTTCACTAATATTTGTTTGAGAGTTAATAAATAGTGATGGTAATTTGCATGGGTCATAAGACTAGTCCAAAAATTATAGGTATTCAATGAGTGATAATCAAAACCATCATGTAGCACATTTAAGAGAAATCTTGGGTTAATGATATTGATGTGGTAATGTGAAAGGGTGTGAGTTCATGATTGTCGGTTCGTAGAAGTATCGGTATTAAGAGGTGTTAATTTCCCGTTTGTCTAAATATTAAAAAGGCATGGTGGGGATGTGTGAGCATTTCTATTCCTCGTTGAAATCTTAATGTTGTTTCGGGTCAGAGGCGCGCGATGGTTAACTCCGACCAACCTCCTCCCTCGGGGCATGCGAGTAGTACTTTGATTTGTGATAAAACTAATAAAATTTTGCAGTAAGTAAATGAGTTCTTTATGACTAATGTGAACCCATGGACATACGCAATCTCACCACCTCATATTTTGGTAACCTCTTCAGTACCGTGCATTGCCCATTCTCACCTCGAGGATCGGTGCGAACTTCGCCGGTGCATCCAAACCCCATGACATGATACACTCTGTCGCACATAAGCCTTCTTATATCTTCCTCAAAACAGCCACCATACCTACCTAATATGGCATTTCCATAGCCATTCTGAGATATATTGCCATGCAAATTCTACAGTTACATCATATGACTAGTTCATTCATCATCATATTGCTTTGCGTGATCATATAGAGCTGACATAGTACTTGTGGCAAAGCCACCATTCATCATATTTTTTGATACATGTCACACTAGATCATTGCACATCCTGGTACACTGCCAGAGGCATTCATATTGAGTCATATTGTTTCATAGTTCTTCATATCGTTTTCATGTTGAGTTGTAAGTAAATAAAAGTGTGATGATCATCATTAGAGCATTGTCCCGATGAGGAAATAAAAATGGGAGAGGCCAAGTGAGCCCACCATATTAACAAAATGAAAAAAATGAGAGAAAAAGAGAGAAGGGGCTTTGCTACTATCCTTTACCACACTTGTGCCTCAAAGTGGCACCTTGTTCTTCATATAGAGAGTCTCATGTTATGTCATTTTCATATGCTAGTGGGAATTATTTTCATCATTTAAAACTTGGCTTGTATATTCCGATGACGGGCTTCCTCAAATGCTCGAGGTCTTCATGAGCGAGCAAGTTGGATGCACACCCCACTTAGCTTTAGTTGAGCTTTCGTACACTTATAGCTCTAGTGCATCATTTGCATGGCAATCCCTACTCCTCGCATTGATATCTATCGACGGGCATCTCCATAGCCCGTTGATACGCCTAGTTTATACGAGACTTTCTTCTCCACTTTTACCCCTTTGATATCTACCACCATATTCTATTCCACCTTTGTGCTATGTCCATGGTTCACGCTCATGTATTGCGTGAAGAATAAAAAGTTGATGCACAGTGAAAAAGTATGATCCAATTGCCTGACTTGGACACCGTGGTGCTTGACATTTGTATTAATGTGGTGAAGATGGAGCTATGCCTTACTAATATGATAATATGAATGGGGGTAAACATTCTTTTAGGATCAGATACTTTGAAAGATTGATGATTATGTTGCTTGTGCCTATAAATATACTATGTTGATGTTTGTTAATTCATCATTTCTCAATGATCATGCATGCAAAATATTACATATTGGGTAGCATGTCACATCAAAAATTCAGTTTTTATCATTTACCTACTCGAGGACGAGCAGGAATTAAGCTTGGGGATGCTGATACGTCTCCAACGTATCTATAATTTTTGATTGTTCCATGCTGACATATTAGCATTCTAGGATACTTTTTGAGTATTTATTTTGCCAATTTATATTATTTTTGAGCACTAACCTATTGACCTAGTGCCTAGTGCCAGTTGCTGTTTTCTGCGTGTTTTTGTCTTTTCAGGTTTACCGTACCAAACGAAGTCCAATTGTCACGAAACTTTTTTATGATTTTTTTGGACCAAAAGAAGACCTGGAAGCTTCGGCAGAAGACCGGAGGACGGACGAGGGAGGCACAAGCCAATAGGGCGCGCCCAGGGGGGGTCGGCACGCCCCGATGGCTTGTCCCTCCCTGGTGGACCTCCTGACCCTGTTCTCTGGCCTATAAATTCACATATATTCCAAAAACCCTAGAGGGCATCCCGAAATACTTTTTCTGCCGCAGCAAGTCTCTGTTCCGCCATGATTCCATCTGGAGCTCCATTCCGGCACCCTGCCAGAGGGGGGGATCGATCACGGAGGGCTTCTTCATCAACCTTGCTGCCCTCATGATGATGTGTAAGTAGTTCACCACAGACCTACGGGTCTGTAGTTAGTACCTAGATGGCTCGCTTTGATCTATCCGATGTAATTCTTTTGTACAGTGTGTTTGTTGGGATCCGATGAATTGTGGGTTTATGTTCAGATTATTCATCAAAAGACATTGAATACTTGCTGGTATTTTATTTGCATGATTGTTATAGCTTCGTAATCCTGTCCGATTTATTGAAGTAGTTTGGCCAACTAGATTGATACTTCTTCAGTGAGAGGTGTGCGTTATAGTGGGTTCAATCTGGTGGTGCTCTATATCCCAGTGACAGAAAGGGACAAGACATGTCTTTGCATTGTTGCCACTAAGGATAAAACGATAGGGTTAGTTCATATTAATTGAATTCTCTTTGTATACATCATGTCATTGTTCTCCAAGCATTACTATGTTTTACTTATTACTCTAGATGCATGATGGATAGCAATCGATGGGTGGAGTAATAGTAATAGGTGCAGGCAGGAGTCGTCCTATTTGCTTATGGACGTGATGCCTATATACATGATCATTTCCGTGAATATCACATAACTATGCACTTTTTTATCAATTGCCCAACATAATTTGTTTACCTGTTATATGTTGCCTCCATCTACATGAGAGATGCAACTAGGGAAAACTATGGCCCCCGGGTCTATTCACTTATATATATACAAATCTTATCATTACCTTGCTTCCATTATTTAGTTTTTATTTTATTTTGCAATTTACAATTATCTACTATTATCTACACACTTCAATTGCTTGCAAATAGTGAGTCAAAGGGGATTGACAACCCTCTTGCCCGCGTTGAGTGTAAGTGTTTGTTCTTCTGTGTGCAGCCGCTGAAGACGGTTGTTGATTCATATTACTATTGGTTTGATAAACCCTTGTTCTTCACTGAGGGAAATACTTATCCGTATTGTGCTGCAATTATCCGTTCCTCTTCACGGAAAACCCAACGCAGATCACAAGTATCACGCACGCAAAAGAAGATTACATCGTATAGATGATCGCGAGAATCGCGAAGAACTTTGTATTGAAGATCAAAGAGAGAGAAGAATCCATCTAGATACTAGCATGGAGCCGTAGGCATGTGGTGAAAAACTCACACATCATCATGGAGGCAGCAAGGCTGATGTAGACGACCTCGATGATGGATTCCCCCTCCGGAAGAGTAACGGAAAAGGACTCCATATGGGAGGAAGAACAGAGACTTGCGGCGATGGAAAAAATGTTTCAGGTGGCTCCCTGATATTTTTGGGGTAATTGAGAATATATAAAAGTGAAATTAGGTCAGGAGGTGCCACTAGGGGCCCACGAGCTACAGGCGCGCCTTACCCCCCAGGGTGCGCCGATCTAGCTCGTGGCCACACCGTGGGTCTTCTGGCCACCTCCCGAAGCTTCCTGGGTCTCTTCTGATCCAAAAATAACTCCCACAAATTTTTATCCAATTTGGACTCAGTTTCGTATTTATTTTCTGGAAAGTCTAAAAACAGGCAAAAAACAGAAACTGGCACTGGGCACTCAGTTAATAGGTTAGTCCCAAAAATGATATAAAATAGCATATAATTGCATATAAAGTATTCAAGATTGATAATCTAATAGCATGAAACAATCAAAAATTATAGATACGTCGAAGACATATCAACATCCCCAAGCTTAATTCATGCTCGTCCTCGAGTAGGTAAATGATAAAAACATAATTTTTGATGTGGCATGCTACCGAACATGTAATCTCTTCTGGGTGTGGATATTGAGAAACGATGAATCAATTTTATATTAACATAATAATATCCATGAACATAAGAAACATAATCATTACTGTTTCAAAATGTACGATCATTAAAGAATGTGATCCCCTACTCATTTGGCCGCATAAGTATAAATCTTGAGCACCCAGGTGTCGAACCAGGCAATTGGATTTTACTTCTAACGCGCTTCAACATTTTCAACTTCACGCAATACATCAGTGTGGGCCATGGATATAGCATATGGGTGGAATAGATATGCTCTACTGCAGGATGGTCGAAAGATAACATATCAATCAGAGACCCTTCGTCGAAATTATGTGCGATGCATGAATAACAAACGGTATAGTTCAAGCTCCGCGCCAATGGCACGAACTGTGTTTGATGGTGGATCCATCAAATACGATTCAGAAAATAGTTGCGTGTGCGATCCACGGCAGATAGTTTGTTCTTATGAACTGTTTGGGATTAGCGAAGATAACAGAAACAGTTAACAAAACTACGTACGTGTGCGAAGTACGGCATACAGTTCACTCAGATAAACTGTTTGCGCTGATCAAGCAAAACACAAACGGGTTAGCGTAAGAAGGTGTGTGTGATATGCAACAAACTGTTCATTCATCAGAATTGTGTGGAAAGACCAATAATAACCGAAACTATTCATCCGGACAAGTTGTGTGTGTTGTGGGCAGACAGTTCCTGCCAAACAATTGTCAGCGATTGATGAAATCATTACCGACGATATGCAGGGAGGTGTCGTTTGCCCGTATTCATATCGCATACGTTTTATTATTATTACCAGTCTGACTGTGCATCACCTCTTCTTCCTCTCTCACATCTTGTCACCACGTTTTCGCACAAGGATTCCAGTGCACACTTCGGCACCGCACATGCGTTTCTTTTGGCCACATTCCCGCGTGGAACCGCGCATGTTCCTGCGCAAGCTTCCCCATCGGTTTCCCGCCAGAAGCGAATGAGCATAAGAGCCAGCGCGCGACACACGTGGATGCACAGCTAGTGAAGCCTAGCCCATCTACGAAGCATGCCAACCCGACCAAGCGCCGCCTCTGCCATCAACCTCCTCGACGATGAAAACGATCCGGTGCAGGCGCAACGGCGTGTCGAGGCCGATGGCGTGTCCGGCGACGCGTCGGACAACGTTGTGCTGCACGTCATCGCAAGGGTTGAGTAGACCCTTGGCGCAGGGCGCGGCAGTGCCGCCAAGCAACATAGCCGCCTCACCGCCGAGAGGCTATAGCACGCCGCACAAGAAGATCATCGGTGGTGCTCCGTAGAGCAAAACATGCGCGTCCGCGCCGAGAGGGCAAGGCGCGCCGCACAGTAAGACTGATGGAGGGCCGTAGAGCGAGAGGCACGGCGCGCGGCAGAGCAAGAGCGGTTCCATCCCCGCTTGCATGCTATCCCACCCGACATGACGTTGCAGCTATGTCCAAGTCACGTCAGTAGCCCTATTTCTCGCCAGGAATGGGCAGCGGCCGTCTGCGCCGTACTTGCACCAGAGCCCGGCCGCACCATACTTGCACCGGACACCGGCTGCGCCGTTCGCATGGGTCGTGATATTCTCCTTGTCCACGGCCCCCTCGATGCCAACGGGCTCGTCGGTAGGCTCAAGTGCCTCCTTGGCCCAGGTGTCCAGCGGGGAGCAGTAGAAGAAAATGGTTGTCGCATCCTCGAGGTGGTAATCTCCAATGAAATAGCCAGCTTGGAGATCGCGCTCCAGATGTACCGCGAGCGTGTAAACCGCATGGACAAATGCCTGACCGAGTTCAGGCACAGCCAAGAGCTTCCGTAGGTTAGGGTGTAGTCATGGACGCGTTTTATTTTGTTGAATCGTTTTGATGTCGATCCCAATGTCTGGACAACAATCACAATATTGATATGTTTCGATGTGTGAATGATTTATGTTCTATTGTTATGTTTCAATATGTGTAAAAGGCTAACAGCTAGAGCCAGAAAATCAGTACAAAAACAGATAGAAATGTGAAACTAATAATATATATTAATATTTCAACAGCTCATTGAAGACATGATACATATACAGTATATATCATCACATATACGTGATGATACTACTTAACTAATACGTACAATGAATAAAAACTAAACTAATAATAACCCCTCCTTGAGCGGGGAGCAGTAAAGCGGCAGCCTCTTGCCATTAGCTCCCTGGTGCGCGGTGGCTTCCCAATGCGGAGGGAGTTCGCCGCCTCCTCCGTCTCACAGCACTCGACGTGCCGATCAGCCTCTTGCTAGCGGAGGCGTGCGACCATGCAGGACATTTCACTAGGCGCCCACTGGAGGTCCTTGGCGGTTCCACGCTTGAGCTTATCGGCCCATGCCCATACAGCGGTGAGGCGCCTAGCGCCTCTGGCTTTCATTCCGTGATACCGGCCGTCTTCGTACACCTCCTCCACTCGTCAACGCGCCCGCCGCCAAAGCTCCAGCCCCTCCTTTTCCGATGCGGCACTAAAGGCATTCCAGACCGGGAGGTTCCTGGCGCGCTCTTGAGCCCGCTCCTTCTTGAACGCCACCTGCCTGGCTCTGTCAGCCGGCGGTAGCGCCTTCCACAAAGCCAGATTGTACTGGCCCAAAAACCAATCTTCAGTTGGGAGGTCTGGCGCGACCTCGTCTGGGGGCGCGAAGGGGTCCTCCTCGTCGCTACATTTTGCCCTGTCCTCGCGGGCTGGCACCTCCTCCTCTGCTTGTGCACAGACCTGCCGCCCCATGGTAGAGTTTTGTGCAAGGGGTGGGGGAGAGAGACGAGAGAATGCAGGCGGGATGACGTCTCGACGGGAAGCATTTATAGGCGGCTGGAATTCAATGGCTCAATTACACACGATTTCCTAGTCAACAGTCGTGTGTGACTTAACATCACCGATGGTTCCCAATGCATGACCGCGTGTGATTAATAGCCCGCAAAAATTGGCTTTCAAAACTCAAAACGCGAAACAAAGTGCCAATCATGTGGGACCCGTTTGTCTTGCCAAATATTTACATTTTCTATCCAAATGTAATGCATGCGTACCATTTGTGTTACGGAAGCAAGTCTAGTACTTTAACCACGACATCTTGTCCCCATGTCAGGTAATAATTCAGATTTTCATGTACTTCAAAGCATATTCTTATTTTTTGAATTTAGTAACCTAGATTCTCAATGCGTGTGTCCAAACGGTTACTCAAGATGTTTGGAAATCCTTCAAATTTATTGCATGGGGCTTATATATAGAAGCAAATAGTATGTAAATATGATTTCAACCAGTTTTTGCTTCATCTTGCATGTTTGTGTGTTTCAGTTTTGAACTATGGCCATTAAATTTCTAGAAACTAACTTAATGTATAAAAATGCCAATAGAACGCCAAAAATTTTCAAATTTTAGGATGTCGGTCGTATTCATGCATTGTAACGATGAAAAAAAAACTAGGCCGAATGAGACAACGATTGATGGTTCGTCGTCACACAAGGCCCCATGTTCCCTCTCAGAACCACGCGCCTTCGTGTGATGCTCCGTTTAGTGAGAGCCATGTGTGTCAAGCAGGCAATGGGGATTATTCAGGTGGGTATTGGCGTCTCGTCCCTGTCCCCATCATCGCCCTCCCATCCCCCGTCCAAGTCTCCATACCCATGCGCGGGGATAAAAAGTTTACCATCCCCATCCCCACCGGGTTCTTTATCCCCGTGGGGAAAGCCACACATGCATTTAAGAACAACCTTTGATAGTGTTTCAGTAGAAATATATAGTATTTCAATGCAGTAAACAATATGTTGTGGTTAGGTTTGGGATTATTTCTTAGGGATTTTTGGGCCAAAGGGGTGGAATGTGTGGAAATTTGGGTGACTGAGGGCGCAAGTTACGTGGGGTCTACTAATTTCAGAACCCACATGTAAGTACTTCATGGGTAAGGGGGATGCTATCCCATCCCCATCCCCGCCCTGCACGCTGGGTAAGGTATTTGACCCACCAGCTTCCCCATGGGCATTCAAGCTAGCACTTCCGCATGCCCTAATAGAGTAATTACCCATGGGGATGCGGGTAACGGTTAACCATTGCCACTTGGCATGTGTCAAAGCTTACACTACTGCAGGATGGTCCAAAGATGACACATCAATCAGAGATTATCTCGAACAAGACATTACATTGACCACGACATTTGGCCCCATGTCAGGAAGTCATGCATATTTTCATGTACTTCAGAGCATTTTTTCATCTTTTGAATTTGAAAACCTAGGTTCTCAATGCTTGTGTCCAAATCGTTACTCAATATGTTTGGAACTCCTTCAAATTTATTGCACGTGTCATATATACGGAAGCAAGTAGTACATAAATATGATTTTCCAGCAGTTTTTGCTTCATCTTGCTTGTTCATGTGTTTCAGTTTTGAATTATGGCCATTAAATTTCTGGAAACTAACTTAATGTATAAAAATGCCAATAGAACACCGATTTTGTTTAAATTTTAGGATGCCTGTTGTATTCGTACATTTTAACGATGAAAAAAAACTAGGCCGAATGAGGTAGCGATTGGCGGTTCGTCATCACACAAGGCTCTATGTTCCCTCTCGGAACCATGACCCTTCCTGTGATGCTCCGGTTTATGAGAGGCATGTGTCAAAGCTTACCTCAAACAAGCCGTTACTTTAATCATGACATCTTGGCCCCATGTCAGGAAATGATGTAGATTTTCATGTACTTCAGAGTATTTTTTAAATTTTTTGAATTTAAAAACCTAAATTCCCAATGCGTGTGTCCAAACCATTACTCAAGATGTTTGGAACTTCTTAAGATTTATTGCATGTGGCATATATAGGGAAGCAAGTAGTACATAAATATGATTTTTCCAGCAGTTTTTGCTTCATCTTGCATGTTCATGTGTTTTAGTTTCGAATTATGGCATTTAAATTTCTAGAAACTAACTTAATGTATAAAAATGCCAATTGAACCCCGAATATTTCCAAATTTTAGGATGTTGTTCGTGCATTGTCATGGTAGGGATCTTTTTCTTACAATTAAAACATTATCCGTTACCGATGTACCCCAAAATAGTTTTACAATTCAATACAAAAAGTGAACTGCGTACACACGGTTCCATATTGGAATCGTTCGCGATGAAAATTCACGGATCTATTTATGGCTTACAAGGGAAGCTTCACCGGCTTCATCTAGCTCGGATTACATTCACCCTCGATCCCCATTCCCCAACAAACCCTTTCTACAAAGAATAACGCCGTGGGAATGCTTCATAAGGGTGCATACGACCGCCCCCTCGGCCCCAAGTGCTCCCGCCTCTGCCAAGAACGCGGTCGCCTCGGTCGAGAGCGCAACCTCTTCCGCCTTAAGCGTGGCCGCATCCGCCGAAAGGGCCTCTGCCGTGGACTATAGGGCCTTTGCAGCGGCCGAAAGGGAGTCTGTAGCCGCGGAGACGGCAGCTGCAGCTACGGCGGTTGCAAACGCCAAGAGTGCTCGAGCAGCGTGCCATGCTGCGGAGGCCGCCCTGGCCCGGGTCGAGGCCATCCAGGCGTATATCATCAAGAACACCCACGCCAAGATACTCTAGGCTTCGCCGGAATCCAGCATGCACCACACGTGCGAAGAGGCGGCTGCTGCGGATGCCGAGATGCATGCCAACGATGCGGCGGCGAAGGCCATGGAGCCCCTTTCCCATGAGATCTCCGAGCGAGAGCTGGAGATGCGGGAGCCGTCCGAGAGCGTCGAGCGCTGGGAGGAGTTGCGCGTGGCTCAGCAGGAGGTCGAGAAGGGCCAGTCCATCGAGGAATCTGTGGTGGAGTACCAACGCGAGCGCTAGCGGCCCCACTACTACGAGTACTACAACGATGAGGGCGACGTCGATGACGAGGGCAACGCCGAGGATGAGGATGTCGCCGCGGTCGAATTCAGCCTAGGGGACGCGGAGTCCAGCACCGGCGGAATGTCGCCCGGACAAGTCGTCGACATCTCATCGAACATCGACGAGGCATAGGGCAGCGGCTCGTCGGCGTCTTTGTTAAAATTATGCATAGTACTAATAGCCTTTGTTCAGAGAGCCGGTCTTTTGTTAGAGCTATGTCTAGTTCAAGCAGCTTGATTATTTAGTGAACTTGCTCGGTTTAGTAACCGTGAGCTATGTGTCCGCTAATTTGTACACCCAAGTTAGCAGTTGATGTTAAATTATGCAATGACGTGGATGTGCACTATAACCAGGGAATACATGGGGAGGTGCGAAATTTTGTATGTTCTATATCATCGCACACGATAAAAACAGAAACACCTTGTCTGATGAATCTTTGCGCGCCAAGTTTCCCTACAACGAGCAAAAAAAATCATGACCGCCAAAATATCTGCCTCCCCCACCCTCCCAGGGCCACATTTCCCCTGTTACCCCCCCGGCCGCCGCTGCCACATCTCTCCCTCTAGCATCCGACCGCCGTGAACATGCCATGGTCTCCTCGAATGACCCCTCAAGCGGTATCTCCGACGACGAATCTCTCACCAGCCAGGTATTCGTCTCTCTTCTCTCTGGCTCAACTAGGCTTAGGGTTTTGGTTTGGAATTGGGGATTTTATAGCGGCAGGCTGATTTGAGCCATTTCTTTCTCTTGTAGCTCCCTAGGACAATCACTTCCAAGGAATGGAGCGGGGTAGCTGAAGACCTGCCTGTTCATGGTCAACATCAATTTCCATCCATGAAGATACGAGCTTTTGAATCTGGGTACAGTGGGAGGAAGTTTCTGGCACGTGCAAAGAAGGTTAGCCTAACTCTCGTTGTTAGAAATCATTTGTTATATTAGGTGTGATTCAGACACTTCCCGTGTGCTTTTTGATTCCGGATGTGATTAAGACACTGTCACAGTTTTATGATTGTGAGTGCCATTTTAATATACATCAGTAGTAATATGTTATAAGTTTGTTCGGATCACATGGTAGGAATCTCACAACATGACTATAAAACATAGCATTTAGGGACTTAGTGAAAATAACAGTTTTTCACAAACTGTTTTAACCCGAAGGCATATTGACAGCAAGAAAAATATATGCTACAGGACTTATCATGGCATGAAAATTTACAGCATGGTAGTAGACATGATGCACTTCATTTCATTCAACATGAGCAAGGTCTAATTATGCACAGAAACATGGCTAGCATCAACACAACATAGCAATCAGTAATAAACAGATTCTTAGACTTAGTGAAAATAATAGGGTGCAAGAGCAGTAGTTTTTAACAAATTGGCATGTTTGACAGCAGAATATACATACCTGTCACTATTAATTTCGTCTCATTCAAACACTGCCGATGTGCATCCTGTACTACAAAGACTGTTGCATTTATATTTAGCTTCCTGGTAAAATTGGCAATTTGTTATTACACATGACAGAAACAGAGGAGGGATGAGAACAAGAGCATCCTACTACAAAGACTCTTTGAGCAGAACCATGGCATGGCCGATGAAGACCCATGTGATGCACGCAAGTACAAGCATGGCCAGCCATTTCTTGTTGGCGAATGCTATGAGGAGTGTAGTTCCACTTGTCGCAAATTACATAAATATTGCATGGACAAAATGTCAGAAGGAGAACATACTAACATTCTGCAAGTGCACTACGAAAGTAGGCATTTCAATCACCGTGAGGGTACCATCAATGTGGAATTCAAGTACTTTCATCTCTTCTTCAACTTCGATGAGCTTGCTGCCACTCTTGTCAAATGCTTGATGTTGTAAGTACTTCACAAACTCTGATCAACTTCTCCATACAAGGCTGTAAATGAAAAAAAGCTAATCGTATTGTATTCCTCTCAGGGGATTGAAGACGCCGAGATCATCAAGGGTGCATGCGTATTTCATAGATCCTGATTTAGCAAATGGCGTTTTGTTAAGTAAAAATGAGACACGCAAGGCTTCCATTGATCATGTCGCCCAGATCTTGTTCGACTTACAAATAGGAGAATTCTTCATGTGGCCATATGTAGGATCGCAAGTAAGTCTAGAGGGGGGGGTCATTAGACTACTTGACCAATTAAAAGTTCTACCTTTTTCCCAATTTTTAGTTGTGGGCAGATTTTAGCAATAGTAGCAAGTCAAGCACACCCTACACATGCATGTCTATGAGTATAGCAGCAGAAAGTAAAGACAAGCACGAGCAATAGAGGTAAGGGTTAGAAGATCAAACACAATTGTAGACACGAAGATTTTTCCCGTGGTTCCGATAGGTGGCGCTATCGTACATCCACGTTTATGGAGTCTTCAACCCACAGAGGGTAACAGTCGCGAGAGTCCACGGAGGGCTCCACCCATAAGGGTCCACGAAGTAGCAACCTTGACTATAGCATAACGGCTTCCGTCCACGAAGGACTAGCCTCACTATGGGTAGATCTTCACGAAGTAGGCGATCTCCTTTCCCATACAAACATCTTGGTTAAACTCCCCAACACGAAGTAGGAGGCTCCCAAGCAACACCTAACCAATCTAGGAGGCACCACCCTCCAAAAGGTAATAGGCTTGATAATGATGATGAACTCCTTGCTCTTGTGCTTCAAGATGATAGACTCCTCAACACTCAATCACTCTCTCACAGATTTGGCTTGGTAGAAGGTATTGATTGGGTGGAAAGCAACTTGGGGATGCTAGAAATCAAGATCCATATGGTTGGAGTGGATGATCTTGATCTCAACACAAGGGTAGGTGGTTCTCTCTCAGAAAACTGGATGGGGCAAGTATGGAATAGTTCTAAGTGCTTATCTTACGAGTGGGATGTGGTGGAGGGGAATATATATGCATCTTCAAAAATCCAACCGTTACAACATTATTGCCCAACTCGGTGAAACCGAAGTAAAACTCAGTGGCACCGGCCTGTTCAAAATGTGGCAACTTTCAGAATCTCGGTGAGACTGATATAGAAAACTCAGTGGTACCGAAGTCAGTGGCCGAGGCAGTTTCCAAAGCTCGGTGGGAACGAAACACAAAACTCGGAAATTCCGATTTTATGAAAGCGGCCAACAGAATCGTGGTCACTGATTCTCGGTTGCACCGATGTGAACTCGGCTGCACCGAAGAAGGGTTTGTAGTTAGGGTTTCTGTCTAGGGTTTAAACTCGGTGTAGCCGATATGGTATTCTTGGTGGCACCGATTTTGAGTGGTAGGGTTTTTAGACAGAATCTTTGTGGGAGAGCTTGTGGGTGTTTTTGGTGACTAGCACTTGTGCACGTGGAGCAAATTGTTCACCAACAATACCTTACCCCCTTTTAATAGTATTGGCTTTCCTATGGACTCAAAGTGATTTCTCACAAAGTAAAATGTAGAGTCTTCTAGCTTGAAGCTTTGCAAATCCATTCCTTGCATCTTGGGTTATCTCCTCACAATTTGTAGCCATCTCATCATTGGACTTTTCCTGAAATAAACATAGTGGAACCATGAGTCCAATGACATACATGTTGTTATTAATTAGCAAAACCACCAAGGGAGCAAATGTGCTTTCAATCTCCCCCTTTTTGGTAATTGATGACAACATATAGATCAAAGCTTCGACATATGATATAATCAATGAATAGAGTCATTGCTTTGAGAAGTATGTGATAAGCAAGAGCTCCCCCTAAATTTGTGCACTATTTTGAATTTGCGTTTGAATGCAAATGCAATATCGATTAGGTTAGTGGGGTTCTCTTCCATGTCACATACATCTTGGTGGTGTGCGAGAATAATATGAATGAATAACATAGCATGACACATCAAGCAAGAAGTGAATGATCATCTCAAAAGATAGGAAATAGTAGCAACATGTAGGAAGTGCATGATCAAACACCAACAAGTTTAACACACAAACGAACAACCAAAAGATGTTAAAGTTTTGGAGAGCGTAAAAAGCAACACACTCTCTCTCTCGAAGCCCTATTGATCTATACAACTTCTCCCCCTTTGGCAACAAGTTACCAAAAAGTTCAAAGGTATCGGTCTAATCGTCTCTCTGGGGCTGATCTTCTCTGGTTGTTGATGTAGGAGTCGAGAGAACCGCTTCTATGAAGACTTCTGCCGATGTCATGGAAGGGGTTGGTGTAGACACTAGAGGTGCTGATGGAGCTGTAGCAGGAGCTGATGTAGATGGTCTCATCTCAGAAGCTTGCACTGACATAGATCTGGCTTGTGTCTTGAATTGAGTGCTGGGCCTAAGAGGTTGACTGTCATCATCATCATCATCATCATCATCATCTTCATCTGAGGTGTGGGGAAGGGGTACTGAGTCCACCTCCTTCTTGAGCTCATCAACTGTCTTGGTCAGCCCATCCACCTTGTTGTTCAAAGAATGAAACTTGTCTTCAACAATCCTTTCCAGGCTCTTTTGGTTCTTGAGAATCTCCGTGATGTCATTCTGCATGCCTTGGATAGAGCTAAGAATAATATCCATTTGCTCATTCCTTGTCCTTGGCACTGGAGCACTAGTGGCTCTGGCTGCCTCAGCTCCTTCCTGTGAAGTAGCTAAAGTGGGATGGTCTGGGTCCATCACCACTATATTGTCTTCAAACTCAGGCTGGAGAGGCATGTGGGGTCTATCAAGTGCAAATACATTCTTCTCAAGTTTGGAGTTGATGAGCATCTGAATGTATGGAGCATATCCACATGACCTCTTCTTGTCAGCAGGTTTCCTCTTCATAGTCTCAACAATCAAGTCCATGACTCTGAATCTAGTGTGAAGGTCAATGTGATGCAGCATGTTTATGGAGTATCCTGTGATCATCTTATCATCTCCTGACTTGGGCATCAATGTGTACCTCATGATGGTGTTGGTGGTTTGCAAACATGCCTGCAGAAAATACACTGATCCAAACTTATGTGAATGCACATAGTCCTCAGGTATCTCCTTGTACATATTAGCCATGGAGTTGTGATTTGCTTTGGACTCAGAGTACACATCCAAATCACCATCTTCTACCTGTGGGGCTCCTAAGATGGTAGCCCACTCTTCCACTGAAGATTCATATCTGGTGCCCTCAGTCATCCACACCATCCTGCCATCTGGTTAGAAGTGTGCAGCGGAATTGAACTGCATGATCATCTCATCATTCCAGGGAGTCATCTTCCTGCCAACAATATCATCAATACCAACAGCCTTGAAGTTATCTAGCACATGGGGAAAGTAATCCTCATTTTCCTTAATGTAGTCCCAATCTACATATCTCATGTCACTGACAGGAGGGCTCTTATCAAGCAAAATTATCTCATAGAAATCCTGCTGCTCCTTGGTGTGGCATCTGTAGTAAACAGCTGTCTTCCTCCTCTAAGAATAAGGATCTGTGGCTCTCCACTCTCTCAACCCTGAATCCTTTCTCTTCTTCATGTCCTCAGTAAGTGGATGGTTGTCATTATGTTGTGGGAGGTGAGGTCTAAGCTTCCTCAAGACAGACATATCCTCATCTTCAGCAGCAGCTCTGGAAGAGGTTCCCTTGTTCTTGGTTGCCGCGGGAATATCCCTAGTGGTCCTCTTGGACTTAGAAGTTGTGGTCTTCTTGGGAGGAGGAGCTGCCTTGCTTTTGGATGGAACCTGAGAAGTCATGGCATCAGCAAGCATCTTCTTCTTCTTCTTAGGAGGAGCCTGGGCAGCTGGCTCTTCCTCTCCCTCGGCATCTGCTGGATCCTCATACATGGAAGTTGGTCTTCCAACAACATGTACTATCCTCTTCCTGCTTCTCTTCTTCTCAACAGGCTTCTTGGGCATAGAGATTCTGGCTGGCTCTATAGACATGGAAGCCCTAGCAATCTCTGGTGCTCTCACAGCCTCAGAACTGGCATACTCCTTCCTGACAGGTCTTCTAGATGAGGTGGCTTCAGATGCAGCCTTCTTACCAGCTCTGTCTGCTTTGTCCTGCCTTTGCTTGGCAAGGACCTCCTCTGGCACAAAACCAGAGTCCTCTTCATCTGAATTTAACTTCCTCCTGGCTCTAGTTGCAGCCTTGGGCAAACCATGGGATCTAGGAGTGCCTGGATCTTCTGAGGAAGATGAGCTTGGGTCAGGACTAGTGCCTCGATCAACATCAATGCTAGGCTCTCTGGAATCATTCTGACTATCACCCAAAGCTGACATACTGTCCCTGTGAATGGAGTATAGAAGCTCAAAAAAGTTGAGTATCACAAAAACACAGAAATTTTCAAAAACAAACTCAGAAACTTTGGGTATGAACTACTGCAAGATGGATTTCGGTAGCACCGGTTTGTTGTTTTCGGAGTCACCGAGATTGGCCACTGCCTTAACAGAAACTTGGCAGCCATTTTCGGTGGAACCTAAAAAGTCTACTCGGTCTCTCCGAAGTGGTTCTCAGTAGCCCTAAACACAGAAAGGGTGGAACCGATTCTTACAACTCGGTGTCACCGAGATGCATTCTGCGGGAGATCAGATCCAACATTTCATTGTTTTTCTAATCTATGGATTGTTTTTGTGGGATAGGAAATTTGCACATGGTGGAACAAGATGAAAACATCTCAATGCGTTAGAATCGGAAGGGGAACGCATGAAGAAATTCGGAGCCATACCCTAACTTGGCGGTGGTCCGACTACGGTGGCGACGGCGGAGAAGATTCCCGTCGGCGGCATGATTTCCAACTGCGGAGGCACTGGGGGAGACAAAGGCGATGACCGAGGGTCTGGTTTTGGGCAGCTTAGGGTTGGGGGCGCGACGTTTGAAGATAGAAATTCAAAGCGTCGGGTCCGCCGGTATAAGTACCCTTCACTGTCGGTGTCACCGAGACTAAAATTTCGGTGCCACCGAGTTCCTCTACTGTCAGTTGACAGGGAAACTCGGTGCAACCGAGATTATGGTATCGGTGGTACCGAGGTGCAAAAACAGATCAACCCTAGGCTGTCGGTGGAACCGAGATTTTCTGGTTGGTCACACCGAGTTGCACTTTAGGAAGGTTTTGGAGGTCAGCCTTGACGAGACGGTACTTCGGGTGCTCCTCACAAAGGGTTCGTCAAGTGCTTGTTCAAGTTTTCGTGATATAGCATGAATAGAACTTGAGGTGAGAAAGCATGGATAGCTAGAGTAGGGTCCTAGGCATTCTTGTACATCCAATTGGCAAAAAGAAAATAAAAACCAAATAGCTACAATTGGATATCCTCTAATGAGTAAAGATATGCCGACCAACATGCTCACACAATAAGATATCAAATGGAATCATGGCAAACATGCACGATCATTCTAGCATCTATCAAGCATTTTGACGATGACGTAGTCATCTATATATGAGTATATTGACTTAGGAGCCAAGTAAGAATACTTGATCATAGGTCATACTCATCGTTTAAGCACAAGTGGGGTTACCAATTTTACATAAAGCATTTAATGTTGTCACATTATTAGAGATACTCTGACTCAAGTCTTAGAGTAAAGCTCCCCCATGATGTAACATCGCCCCTAAGAGGGATAAACTAACCTTGGGTTTTGTCGTGGAAGACTTCATGTGGGTGATGTAGTAGTGGATGCTCATAGTTGATGAAGATCATCTTGAGTTGGGAGCAATCCTTTGTGTTTCTTACTCTCCTCACCTACATGGGTTAGTCCCAAGCACAAGAGACAAATACAAGGATATCTATGGACATGGAGTGCAAAGCATACATGATGATGTCCATGGATTCATTTTTTACCTTGTCCCTTGCTTACCTATGAGGGAGTGTGTGACTCCTTGAACTATTGTATAATGTTGATGTTGATTCCAACTAGTTCTTGCCAATAATGAATGTGAGTGAATTTCATTGGCGGAGTCACCCCTCAAGAACTTCTCTAGTTCTTCTTCTTGGGGACCCACATCAAGTTGATGGGAATCCTTGGGGTTGAAGTGGCACTTGTAGAAGTCTAGCTTGTAGTAGCCTTGGGAACCCACTTGACCAGAGCTTGGGATTCATCTTCATATGAGTCAATCTCCTCTTGACGCTTGTCCATTGCCCTTGAGCTTGTGGTCTTGTGGTGGAAGGTCATGTTGAGCTTTTGTTCCCTTGTGAAGAGTATGTTCATACTTCTCCCTTTGAGGAACAAACTTGGGCTTGGGGTATTGACCTTCTTCCCATTCAACTCCATTAGCGTTGAAGTAGCCAATGCCATGGTTCTTCCGGTATCCTCCGTGCTTACGTATAATCTCCTCAAATTGCTTACATCCGGCAAGACTTTTGTAGATACCTTTCTCTATAATCCCTTTCAATAGATCATTTTCTTGCTCAAGTGTAACTTGGATAAGAGAGTCGTTAGTGGAATCAATAGAACTACTAGAAGCAATATCATTGGATTTATCATTTTTATTGCTACTAGTTGAAGAACCTTTCTTGCCTTTGTTACTAGATTTCTTAGTCTTAACTTGTCGAATAAATGTAGACAAGAGTTGTCATTTGGCTAGATAAGAAGAAGTCTTCTTTCGGAGATCGTCATTGATTGCTTTAAGAAACTCATGTTCTTGCTCCAAATTGAGCTTCTCGAAGCGTAGCTTCTCATGAGTTCTTACTAGCTCTCTATGATCTTCTAAAGTAGATTCATGAGCTAACTTAAGAGTGTTTAATTCTTTAGTTAGTCATTCTTTTTCCTTCTTATCGTCATCACACAACTTGTCTTGACTAACATGATCATCATCTAGCACATTTTGACTAGTAACACTAGTTTTGTCATATAGCAAGTCATCATCTCCAAGTAGGTCATCCTCATCACTATCGAAATCAAGATATTCGGGGTGTGATACCTTGGGGCCTTTAGCTATGAAGCAACTTCCACTCCCTTCATTTGGTGAATCAAATATGTCGTAGGAGTTGGAGGAAACGAGTGCAAGTCCGGCAACACCTTCATCTTGACTATAGTCGGAGTCGGAGTGATAGCTTCTCTCGGAGTGGTCGTCGGAGTCGGAGCCGGAAACCCATTCAATCCTACCAATGACTTCCGTAGGCTTGAGATCTTTGTAATTTGGCATCATTTGGATCAATGTGCACACGGTGTCATATTTTCCATCCAAAGCTCTAAGTATCTTCTTGATGATGAATTTGTCGGTCATTTCTTCGCTTCCTAAGCGGCAATCTCATTTGTGATGAGAGCAAGCCTAGAGTACATCTCCGCAACTCCTTCACCATCCTTCATCTTGAACTTGTCAAGTTGACTTTGAAGCACGTCCAACTTAGATTCTCTGACGGAATCGGTACCTTCGTGCATATCAACCAAAGTATCCCAAATTTCCTTTGCATTCTCAAGACGGCTGATTTTGTTGAAATCTTCGGGGCATGGGCAGTTGAAAAGAATGTCACATGCTTGAGCATTGTATTGCAACATCTTCAATTCATCCGCGGTCGCTTCACGATCCGGTTCCTTTCCATCACCAAAGAATTCACCTTGCAAGCCAACACGAACAATAGCCCATATGGCGGGGTTATGACCAATAATATGCATTTTCATTTTATGTTTCCAACTAGCAAAGTTTGTACCATCAAAATATGGACCTCTACGGTGACAACTTCCCTCACTAGACGCCATACTCTCCTAGGTTGTGAAACCAATGCAATGGAGACCAAAGCTCTGATACCACTTGTAGGATCGCAAGTATGTCTAGAGGGGGGGTGATTAGACTACTTGACCAATTAAAAGTTCTACCTTTTCCAAATTTTTAGTTGTGGGCAGATTTTAGCAATAGTAGCAAGTCAAGCACACCCTACACATGCATGTCTATGAGGATAACAGCGGAAAGTAAAGACAAGCACGAGCAGTAGAGGTAAGGGTTAGAAGATCAAACGCAATTGTAGACACGAAGATTTTTCCCGTGGTTCCGATAGGTGGCGCTATCGTACATCCACGTTTATGGAGTCTTCAACCCACGGCGGGTAACGGTCGCGAGAGTCCACGGAGGGCTCCACCCATAAGGGTCCACGAAGTAGCAACCTTGACTATTCCATAACAGCTTCCGTCCACGAAGGACTAGCCTCACTATGGGTAGATCTTCATGAAGTAGGCGATCTCCTTGCCCGTACAAACTTCTTGGTTCAACTCCACAACACGAAGTAGGAGGCTCCCAAGCAACACCTAACCAATCTTGGAGGCACCACCCTCCAAAAGGTAATAGGCTTGATAATGATGATGAACTCCTTGCTCTTGTGCTTCAAGATGATAGACTCCTCAACACTCAATCACTCTCTCATAGATTTGGCTTGGTAGAAGGTATTGATTGGGTGGAAAGCAACTTGGGGAGGCTAGAAATCAAGATCCATATGGTTGGAGTGGATGATCTTGATCTCAACACAAGGGTAGGTGGTTCTCTCTCAGAAAACTGGATGGGGCAAGTATGGAATAGTTCTGAGTGCTTCTCTTACGAGTGGGATGTGGTGGAGGGGAATATATAGGCATATCCAAAAATCCAACCGTTGCAACATTATTGCCCAACTCGGTGAAACCGAAGTAAAACTCGGTGGCACCGACCTGTTCAAAATGTGGCAACTTTCGGAATCTCGGTGAGACCGATATAGAAAACTCGGTGGTACCGAAGTCAGTGGCCGAGGCAGTTTCCAAAACTCGATGGGACCGAAACAAAAAACTCGGAAATTCCGATTTTATGAAAGCGGCCAACCGAATCGTGGTCACTGATTCTCGGTTGCACCGATGTGAACTCGGTTGCACCGAAGAAGGGATTGTGGCTAGGGTTTCTGTCTAGGGTTTAAACTCGGTGTAGCCGATATGGTATTCTTGGTGGCACCGATTTTGAGTGGTAGGGTTTTTAGACAGAATCTTTGTGGGAGAGCTTGTGGGTGTTTTTGGTGACTAGCACTTTTGCACATGGAGCAAATTGTACACCAACAATACCTTACCCCCTTTTAACAATATTGGCTTTCCTATGGACTCAAAGTGATTTCTCACAAAGTAAAATGTAGAGTCTTCTAGCTTGAAGCTTTACCAATCCATTCCTTGCATCTTGGGGTATCTCCTCAGAATTTTGTAGCCATCTCATCATTGGACTTTTCCGAAAATAAACTTAGTGGAACCATGAGTCTAAGAGGTTGACTGTCATCATCATCATCATCATCATCATCTTCATCTGAGGTGGGGGGAAGGGGTACTGAGTCTACCTCCTTCTTGAGCTCATCAACTGTCTTGGTCAGCCCATCCACCTTGTTGTTCAAAGAATGAAAATTGTCTTCAACAATCCTTTCCAGGCGCTTTTAGTTCTTGAGAATCTCCATGATGTCATTCTGCATGCCTTGGATAGAGCTAAGATTAAGATCAATTTGCTCGTTCCTTGTCCTTGGCACTGGAGCACTAGTGGCTCTGGCTGCCTCAGCTTCTTCCTAGGCAGTAGCTGAAGTGGGATGGTCTGGGTCCATCACCACTATATTGTCTTCAAACTCAGGCTGGGGTGGCATGTGGGGTCTATCAAGTGAAAATACATTCTTCTCAAGTTTGGATTTGATGAGCATTTGAATGTATGGAGCATATCCACATGACCTCTTCTGGTCAGTAGCTGTCCTCTTCACAGTCTCAACAATCAAGTCCATGACTCTGAATCTAGTGTGAAGGTCAATGTGATGCAGCATGTTTATGGAGTATCCTCTGATCATCTACTCATCTCCTGACTTGGGCATCAATGTGTACCTCATGATGGTGTTGGTGGTTTGCAAACCTACCTGTAGAAAATACACTGAGCCAAACTTATGTGAATGCACATAGTCCTCAAGGATCTCCTTGTACATATTAGCCATGGAGTTGTGATTTGCTTTGGACTCAGAGTACACATACAAATCACCATCTTCTACCTGTGGGGCTCCTAAGATTGTAGCCCACTCTTCCACTGAAGATTCATATCTGGTGCCCTCAGTCATCCACACTATCCTGCCATCTGGATAGAAGTGTGCAGTGGAATTGAACTGCATGATCATCTCATCATTTCAGGGAGTCATCTTCCTGCCAACAAAATCATCAATACCAACAGCCTTGAAGTTATCTAGCACATGGGGAAAGTAATCCTCATTTTGCTTCATGTAGTCCCAATCTACATATCTCATGTCACTGACAGGAGGGCTCTTATCAAGCAAAATTGTCTCATAGAAATCCTGCTGCTCCTTGGTGTGGAATCTGTAGTCAACAGCTGTCTTCCTCCTCTAAGAATAAGGATCTGTGGATCTCCACTCTCTCAGCCCTGAATCCTTTCTCTTCTTCATGTCCTCAGCAAGTGGATGGTTGTCATTATGTTGTGGGAGGTGAGGTCTAAGCTTCCTCAAGACAGACATATCCTCATCTTCAGCAGCAGCTCTGGAAGAGGTTTCCTTGTTCTTGATTGCCGCGGGAATATCCCTACTGGTCCTCTTGGACTTAGAAGCTGTGGTCTTCTTGGGAGGAGGAGCTGCCTTGCTTTTGGATGGAACCTGAGAAGTCATGGCATCAGCAAGCAGCTTCTTCTTGTTCTTAGGAGGAGCCTGGGCAGCTGTCTCTTCCTCTCCCTCGACATCTGCTGGATCCTCATACATGGAAGGTGGTTTTCCAACAACATGTACTATCCTCTTCCTACTTCTCTTCTTCTCAGCAGGCTTCTTGGGCATAGAGCTTCTTGCTGGCTCTATAGACATGGAAGCCCTAGCACTCTCTCGTGCTCTCACAGCCTCAGAACTGGCATACTCCTTCCTGACAGGTCTTCTAGATGAGGTGGCTTCAGATGCAGCCTTCTTACCAGCTCTGTCTACTTTGTCCTGCCTTTGCTTGGCAAGGACCTCCTCTGGCACAAAATCAGAGTCCTCTTCATCTGAATTTAACTTCCTCCTGGCTCTAGTTGCAGCCTTGGGCAAACCATGGGAGCTAGGAGTGCCTGGATCTTCTGAGGAAGATCAGCTTGGGTCAGGACTAGTGCCTGGATCAGCATCAATGCTAGGCTCTCTGGAATCATTCTGACTATCACCTGAAGCTGACATACTGTCCCTGTGAATGGAGTATAGAAGAGCAGAAAAGTTGAGTATCACAAAAACACAAAAAATTTCAAAATGAAACTCAGAAACTTTGGGTATGAACTACTGCAAGATGGATTTTGGTAGCACCGGGTTGTTGTTTTTAGAGTCACCAAGACTGACCACTGCCTTAACAGAAACTTGGCAGCCATTTTCGGTGGAACCGAAAAAGTCTACTCGGTCTCGCTGAAGTGGTTATCAGTAGCCCTAAACACAAAATCGATGGAACCGTTTCTTACAACTTGGTGTCACTGAGATGCATTCTGCGGGAGAACTGATCCAAAATTTCATTGTTTTTCTAATCTATGGATTGATTTTGCGGGATAGGAAATTTGCACATAGTGGAACAAGATGAAAACATCTCAATCCGTTAGAATCGGAAGGGGAACGCATGAAGAAATTCGGAGCCATACCCTAACTTGGCGGTTGTCCGACTACGGCGGCGACGGTGGAGAAGATTCCCGTCGGCAGCGTGATTCCCAACTATGGAGGCACTCGGGGAGACAAAGGCGATGACCGGGGGTCTGGTTTTGGGCAGCTTAGGGTTGGGGGCGCGACGTTTGAAGATAGAAATTCAAAGCGTCGGGTCCGCCGGTATAAGTTGTCGGAAACCGGGCTCCGCAGACCCAAGAAGGTTCGAACTCTGGGGCGTGTGCGAAGATCCTTCCCAGCTCAAGTCTCAAGATCGCTACTCCACAGCTAAGCCTCGCCGAATACGTGCAAGCGAACGAGAAGATGGACATAGAGATTTACCCAGGTTCGGCCACCTTGCGGTGTAAAACACTACTCCTGCTTTTGGTGGATTGACCTCACGAGGAGGTCTGGGGATGAACTGGTATAGTGGTTGAGCGACCTCGCGAGGGCTCTCGGGTGAGGATGGATCGATTGGTCTCAGCTACGGTGGATGCTGGTGCCAATTTATAGCGACCTTCGTCCTCTTCCCTTATCGTGCAGGTGGGAAGGGCTCCCACAACGGCCAAATTTGAAAGGGGACAAGAGGTACATCTTATCCTGACTAAAGGTGGTCTTCGCCTGCAAAGCTTCTGGGTGTGACGCAGAGGTGGGCTCGACGATGACATCCGTCCTGCCGATATCGTGGTCTTGGTCTTGTTGCATTGGAATGGAAACCTGTAGGGGATTCATTGGGAACCCGCGTCCGTCATTGTCTCCTTAGCACCAAAGAGGAAACTGTCCCCTCTGTGCCGGCTGGCGCCCGCCTGGCCTTGGTCGTCATGGCTCACGTCATCCCAGCCTCATGAGGCCGGGCACTGCATAGGAATTTCCGCTCCACGGGAGGTAGCCTGGGGAGGCCGCTCCCCTGGAGGTCTTGGCATTGTTTCCCTAGCGAGGGCCTTGTCCTAAGGGGGGGGGGGTTGCTGCCAGGTCGCACTGGGCCGTCGAGGTAGGCCACGCACTGGGCCGCAGGCAGGCAGGTCTGGGTACCCCCGTTCCCAAAATGCCGACAGTAGTCCCCCGGTCCAAGGCGTGCCGGTCCTGGCTTCGAGGCGAAGAGACGGAGAGAGGGGAGAAACGCTGCGGGCCCCCAATCTCCTGCTGGCCAGGCTCGACGCGTGGCACATGGCAGGACACGGACGCCTCCGCTCCCACGTCGCCTCGGCAACTGCCCAGGCTGACAAAAAGCCTGGCGCCCGCTGCCGAGTCATCATTGCTCTTCTTCCTCGCGCCTTTGCTTCCTTGCTCAGATCCCCTTTCCTCCGTGAGAGCCTCCTCTAGATCTTGGCGTAGCGCCATCCTTCCTCTTGCTCCCTCAACCTTAAGGATTCTTCAGATGGCGCCCGCCGGGAAGTCGAAACCTGAGGCTCAGGCCTCGTCCTCTTCTTCCCCCTTGCCGGCGCTTACGTAATCCACCATTGCCAAGGAGGGGGACCTCGCCCCGCGCTCCCGTTGACAGCGGGCGACACCAATGAGTGGGGGCAGACCCTGATTTGGTGCGGCTCTGCGGAGCAACGCACCTTGGCGAAGACAGTCTACCCCTTCTTCCTTCACAGCGTTTTCTCCAGGCTCGTCCCGCCTTTCTTGGGGTTCTTCTCCGCCATCCTTGAGCATTATGGGATCCAGGCCCTCCATCTTCAGCCCAATTCCATCCTGCTCCTGTCTGTCTTCGCCTTCTACTGCGAGGCCTTCATAGGCGTGAGGCCCTCGGTGGCCCTCTTCCGCCACTACTTCAGCCTGCGGCTCCACAACGGTGCGCACCGATCGGCATGCGCCTCCTTCGTCGCGGTCCAGAGCGGGAATATGCTCCTGAAGGCCGGGAAGAAGGTGGAAGGATTCAGGCACCGCTGGGTCTTCTTGGACGCCCGAGGCCTTGATCCACGCCTGGAGCTCCCGACGGAGCTTCCCGAGAAGACCCTCGCATGGGGCTCCGCGAAGCTCACTGATCCCTGGGCGAAGTCCGTCTTGAAGTGGATCTCTCTGGACATGGAGGTTAAGCAACTGATCGGGGCGATGATAGTGAAGGAGTTCCTGACGCAGCGCCTGGCGCCGCTCCAGTCGCACTCGAAGCCCATGTGGGAGTACGAGGGTGCGAGGGACACCATCAGGCTTCAATCTGCCATCCTAATAGGCGAGGAGCTGAGCAGGGCCGTGGCTACCCTTCTCCACGGCGATCCTAGGGACTTCCCGGAGGACTACGCCCCGCTGTACCGTCGTGACGACAAGGAGGAGCTGGTTGCCGCCATGCCTGCCTTTGATGAGCGGGGGCTCATGCCACCTGAGTGCCCCAATCCCCAGTACCGGTGTCTTTCGGCGACTCCAGCGGCGAGGAAGACTCGGAGGAGACTGAGGACGATGACCTGGTAGAGGTGTTCCCCCCGTCGCAGAGTGAGCTCCTCCGTGATCTTGAGGATGACGGCGATACCGACAAGCCCCTGGTCGCGGACTCTTCGCGCTTTGCCAGGGTCCTCAGGAGGCCAAGGCCTGCCCTTCAGGCCACGCAGGCATCTGGCCGGGCGACCCCGAAGAAACGCGCGGCCGCGCCTCCTCTGGCGGACTCCCCACGCTCCAGCAGGGTGATTGAGACGTCGGTATCGTCCCCGTCCGAGCTGCAGCCGAAAGACGGGGGGGCCGCTGCTGGGGCAGACGTGGCCTCTCCGGCCATGGCCCCTCAGGGCGATCTCGCCACCTCTCCAGGTGGCAAAGCCACGCCGAAGAAGGGCGGGAGCATCCAGACCATTGCCGACGTAGAGAGGAAGAGGAAGTGGATCGCGCGTGAGGAGTAAGTAACCTGCCTTGCCTTTGGTCGATTGTAGATTGCGCGCGTGCTCACGACCCCTTCTCCTTTCAATGGCTAGGGGAGACGATGTGTCGAAGAAGAAGAAGGCGAGCGCCGAGCTGAAGGAGCCCCCTGTCCGGAGGGTGCCGTCAACCTCTGGTCGCGGACGCGGCGGGGGCGGAAGTGCATCACGCCAACTCAGCGCGGCCCTTGGGCGCCCCTGCAACACCGCAACCGAGCATACGGGCATGACACCTATTCCTCGCACCTTGCCGGCGCCGCTTGGGAGGCCGGGCGCCGGGAGTGCGGAGGCTCATGAGGCGGCACTCCTTGCCGCGGCTGTGGCGACCCCCACGCCGATGGAGGGGGCGATTTCCTGCCCCCTTCTGACGGAATACGCTCCTGAGGGTGCAGCGTCGTAGCCTCAGGAGGAATCAGCCCCCATGGGCCAGCAGGTCGTGAAGTCGTCCGCCCTGGTCGGGCAGGAGGGGGACCTGGAGCCTCCAACGCCCCAAGTCTGCCACGCCACTACCTCCTTGGACGCAGCACCCATCAACGTGCAGATGCCACCTCCTGTTCAGGCCCTTGCTCTCGCGGACCGCGGCCCTCTGATCAGGCTCGGCGCCTTGGATGAGGCCTATACCGCGCTTGGCCGGATCCAAGCCGACCTCCAAGATGCCGACAGGTGCTCCCTCGCGAGGGAACACCTGGGGCTTATCTCTGGGTGGCTCCAGGCTGACGCAGCTACCAAGACAGCCTGGGGTTGGGCTGAGGCTGCCACAGATGAGCACAGGAAGGAGGCCGCCGAAGCCAAGACAGCTCGCGACGCGGCACTGGCCGAAGCAGCGTCTGCCGCGGAGCGCTGCGGCGAGGTGGAGGCCAAACTGAAGGCCCTTCAGGAGGAGCAGGCCGTGCACGCACAGCGGCTCCACCAGCGGGAGGAGGATCTCAAGGCCCGCGAGGCGAAGCTTGCCGACCGCGACTCCGCACTGTCCCAGGCGGCCACTGACCAAGCCATGGATCGCGAACGTCTGGACAAGCTGAAGGACGAGGTAGTAGAAGCCTAGACGTCCCATGCCCGACATGTCTCTAACGCAACGACCCAGCTGGATGCCAGGGAGAAGGCCCTTGCCGCAGCTGAGGAGAATGCGGCCGCGGGGCGCGATGCCTTCCCCTCCATCGAGCTCAGGCTTCGCCAGGCACTGCGCTTCATCTGCCGGGGAGGATTCATGGAGCCACTGGCGACTCCTGAGGGCGGCTACGCAGGGCTCTCCTCCAAGCTCGTTGAGGTGCTCGAAGATGCGGTCGCCAGGGTGGACGCCATCCTGGAGGGCGAGTGCCGCGACCTTTTCTCCATGGCCGCGACGCGTGTCTTCAGCCGTCTCTACCTCCGCGAGCCCGACTTCGATTTTAACGTGGTGATGGCCTCGGTTGCCCCTGAGCCCCGCGGCGCGCAGCGGCGGCCGTGAAGGATTCCGTAGATGCGCTGGTGAAGAAGTTCGCCTGCGTCCCCGACACCAAGCCCCCTGCGGTGGAGGCGAGCAGTGGCGATGAATGTGCCGGCAGTGACGTCGACGACGAGCTCGTCGTGAGTGGGACGGGCGGCGTCGTTGTCCGTGGCAATGACGGCTCCTCCTCCAAGATTTTGACCTGCGATATTTATCATGCCTCGTGGAGGCGTAAGACTTGCTTGAATTCGCAAAATATTCAGTGCTTGTAATAACTGTTTGAACTCTGTGATTTCCTTCGTGCCTTGTTTCCTTCCTACTTGCTTTTGTGCTCTGCGTCGGCAGGGCCCAATCCCGCGCATGCCTCGACCACCGTTGGGGCGTCCGGATCGCCAGGAAGAGACCAACGGGCGAGGGGCTATGTGAGTAGTGAGGCCCCTGAGTCGCAATGCTCAGGGGTCCCCCTTGACGTGCGAGCAGCCCTCATGAAGGAGACATGGCGACGACGAGGTTGATTTGGAGCGTCTTAGTACTCTGCATCAGCAGGGCCCAGTCCCGCGCATACCTCGACCGCCGTTGGGGCGTCCGGATCACCAGGACGAAACCAAGGGGCGAGGGGCTACGTGACTAGTGAGGCTCCTGAGTCGCGATGCTCAGGAGTCCCCCTTGACATGCGAGCTGCTCCCATACCTTTCCTCGCGAGCTTTTGCCTGGGAGGGACGCGAGAAGACCAGGTGCCAGGGACCTGGTGAGGTGGCACGCGCCAGGCATGGCCTGAGTGTAGCCCCAGCCCCCTCGCGCGTGCATCCCAGGGGAACGTTGCGTGACGGGGCCGTGAGGCCATCCTGAGGTTGGTGCAGCCGCAAGGGCGCCCTCAGTTGTTTATCCACCAGCGCGGAGCATGGGGCTTCCACTCGGCATGGCCATAGCCGCTGAGCGACCGTGTCGTCCGCCAGCGCGGAGCATGGGGCTTCCACTTGGGCGTGGGCATAGCCGCTAAGCCACCGTGTCGTCCGCCAGCGCGGATCATGGGGCTTTCATTTGGGCGTGGGAAGGGAGCTCTGTGTTAGAGTCTCCGGGCGTGTAAAACCCAATTTCGTTCGTACGCGTGACTGGCACGACAGAACTGGAGAAGGTGTATCTTGGCACCCGTGAGCCAGCGCGGGTCTCACGAGGCCCTACCTCAAGGCGTGTCGCGCCTGAGTCTTCTGGCGCGGGGCGCGATTATTAAACCTTTGTGATGGGGACAAACTACACCGAATGAACCTCCGGAGGCCATCGCATGAGAAGGCCAAACACCAAGGACCCCAGGAGGTGACGTGAACGGGGCCAGCCCGCCAGACAGAGCTCAGTCGTTGGGTTTATCGACACTGCAGGGACGGGCCCGAGCACAGACACCATGCCCAGTCTTCTCATGCGACAAACCCGAGGAAAAACATCCGGCACGCGGCTCCCACGATGACGAAGCGCCGAACTGCGGTTATACGAACCGGGCCGTGCACCATGACTCACCCACTCACGATTAGCTCATGTGAGGACAAAGCACCAAGGACCACGGGAGGTGACGTGCATGGGACTGGCCCGCGAGACAGAGCTCGGTCACTTTGATTTATCAACGCTGCAGGGACGGACCCGAGCACAGACGCCGTGCCATCCCTTAATCATGAGGCGGTCGAGGACGGGGTTGTTAGGGCGTAGCGACGTTCATAGTGACGAAGCACCGGGCATGCAGTTTGGAATACTTAGAAAACTCATCAAATGCAGAACCAGTTCTGATACATGCGCAAAGCGATACAGCTGCAGGGGCGGGCCCTAACAGCTTGAGGATGATGCAGCCCGAGGGGCGCCCTCAAATGAACAAACCAAAAGGTCACCTGGTAATGATGCTGCTGAAGCATCGAGATAGTTGTTGAAGCTTGATCCTCATGAGCCTGAGAGCTCCGGAGGCTCGAGGGGCCCGCGAGGCCCATGGGGCTCGCGAGGGTCCGGGACCTCTTGAAGGACCGCGCGGCGTCGAGCCTCAAGAGACGCGAGCATGGCCTGCGCGAGGCGCTGGTATGTGGCTCCCACGTTCACGAGGCCAAAGGGCATGCAGACGTAGTTACAGGGGTAGCCCCCGCTGCGGCTGACACGCGATGGCCTGAAGAGGCCCTGGGCCACGGCCTTGTTGAGGCCCGGGACGTTGATGCAGACGCGCAGCCCGCTGGCCACGTTGGGGGTGGCGACTGCACTGGGTGGTGCGGGGCGATGCTCGCCGCGCATGGCCTGCGCCTCCTGAAGCTCCTCGATCCCGTTGGTGATGAACTCCCGTGAGCCTAGCGCCTCGAACCATGCTCCTTGCTTGTGGGGGCGCGTGCCGAAGCACGCCTCCAAGTGGTGCCCGAGCACCTCCCTCATCGCACCGGTCAGGTCGGAAGCTCTCTAGGTGGAAGCCCCCGAGCCCGCCCTGAGGGAAGCGCCGGGCGCGCCTTCCTATGCGGGAGGAACAGGCGCCCCAGCAATGGACACAGGGCCTGAGGTGCCGTTCTTGGGGGTCTTTGTCCCCTGACGGCTCTTGGGGGAGCTTCTTCTTCTTCTTGGGTGTGTCCTTGTGGGGACCCCGACTCATAAGTCGTGATCACCGAATGCACGTGTACAGTGATCCCAGAGATCAATGCTCAATGAACACACAGAAGCTGAATAACAAGAGTCTTACATCCACATTTAGCGTCTTACACAAATAAAGACCATGAAGGTCAAGTCTTACACAGGTAGGGCCATGAGAGGCCAAATAACAACATAACTAGCAGCGGAAATCTTGATCGAAAGCGTAGACCCATGCCATCTGCCTTAACCTACAGGCATTCTGACTGGGTAGCATCGTAGTTCGCATGTTCGTCACCATCGAACTCTTCACCATATTCCTGCTCTTCCATGCCTGGCCAATTAAATAACCAGTGGAAAGACAATGAGTATTTTGAATGTACTCGCAAGCAACCCATGTTTGGAACAAGGCAATAACAATGCATGATATAGCACTAAGTAGGTAAGTTTTGTGGAAAGCTAATTTTGAGTGCAATGACATGATCAAAATAACTTGTTGTAGCATGCATCATGAGGATACAAGTATCCGTACGAACAGGTTACAGATATCAATATAATAAAGGGGATTGAACATCTCATGTTCAGTCATCAAGTCAAGTAGCCCGACTTAACTCAAGTATCATCTTTGTCACCAACATACGCACACTAGGTTTGTGAAAATATCGGACGTAGTTTAAGCAGGACCTCCAATTGTCCATGATCATGGACACGGCTATTCGAATAGTTTTACACTCTGTAGAGGTTGCACACTTTACCCACAAGACTCGGGAAACTTCCGTGTCAAGCCACGACTCGCGATATTGTTCATACCCGAGGTAAGTACCCCGAACATTGCCTTTCCCCTAGCGATACTAAACAAAGAGTCCACTCGTTGGTGCCATCCCTCATGATATACATCACATGTATCATTCAGGAGGGCACGCAATGGTGTGCCCGGTGCCTGTGAAGACAGCGCATGATCATCCTTACCGGCACGACCCCGTATCGAGAGTGACCACGACACTCCCTCCACTAGTAATGTGGGCTCTATGCTAGTACCCACCAAAGTAATCAACAAAGCCCCGTCCCATAAAGGGTATCGTGGCTGTGCATGTAAGGTTGGGGTGGTCAGCAAATCTTAAATCTCTCCGTTTTCGGAAACACACACCCACAACTTACTCTGGTACACCACTTCTTTGTCAAGTGGTTACCTAGCTCAACTTCATCTCCCTCGGGCATTAGTGGCACCCAACGGGGTTTTCGAAAGTATTTGAGATCACTTTCGTTTCCATAACCATGCATATCCCAATTCCATTTGCGTAGCATCTACTAAGCATCTTATCTACTCCCACCTGCACAACCCTCATAAGAAGGTAGGGTCATGCACGATGCAAGTATCAACAAGAAAATACCAGAGGCATCCCACTGAAGTGGTCACCACATCATCATGATCATCCCAACGAAATAAAGTGCTATATGACATGCATGAAAATGGTTTCTTAACATGGTTAAGGGGCTGGTTGCCTGGCTCACCAAAGTCTTCTGGGTCTTCAAAGTCTTCAGGTCCAACTCCCTCGTCAACAGCGCAATCTATCGTCGCGATAAATAACGGTAATAATAAGAATCACAACAAAAACAGAGCACAAAATCTACTTCTAAAATGTTACTCTATTCTGTAAAATACTACAACTTATACTAAAAATATTTGCCTAAGGTTTTGGGGTGAAAAAGATTTTCAAAACTATATTTAACAGAGGTTAAAAATACTAAAAAGGGGTTTTTAAATAAAACAATACATAAAAGATTTTCAAATATTTTTACAAGTGGCACTCTAAAATACTACATAATAGTATAGGATTTATGGTGGAAGAATTATTGTCATTGGATAATTATTTACCCTCTGGGATTTTTTTGGAAAACAAAAATCAAAGAAAATGAAAAAGGCCACTGTGCCTGGGCCAGGGGCGGCCAGCAGCTGGGCCGCCCTAGATAGCCAGCCAGCCAGCCGTGCGCGCCGTCAGGTTTAAACCTGATGCGCGGGGCCCGGCTGCCAGTGACAGTGAGGGGAGAGAGAGGCGAGGAGGAGGCCGACAGGTGGGGTCCACCTGTCGGGTTCTTCTTCCTCCTCTGGACCGAGCGGGGAGGGTCTCACCGGCGAGGCTACCGGCGGTGGCGAGGAGAGGTGACTATGGGAATGGACTCAGGGAGGCGCCGCGGGTCGAGGGGAGGTGGAAGGAGGGCCGGAGGAGACCTGGTTCGCCGGTGACGAGCACCCGCGGCGGAGGAGCTCCGGGAGGTGCCTGCTCCGGCCGTTTTTGACCGCAACCTGCACGGAGGAGAGGGGGAACGGAGTCAGGAGGGCAAGGGAGGTCCAGCAGAAGAAGAATGGGGATGGGAGGGGGCCTGTACCTGGAGATCTCTGACGAGCCGAAGCGGCGGAGCTCGGGCTCAATCTCGGGCTCAGGTGCTTCCGGGGCGGATTTGGTGGCGCAAGAGGGCGATTGGGGAGGAGAGAGAGCCAGCAAAGGGAAGCGGGGAGCCCGAGGTGGCTTTATATAGCCGGGGCGCTGGCGCACCGTGGACAGGGGATCGGGCTCCGCGGCAACGGCGCTGGTGACCGTTGGAGGAGGAGGAGGGAGTGAGCCTGAGGTGCTCGTGGGAGTCGTCCATGACACGGGAAGGAGAGAGGGAGGCGCAGGGTGAGGCAGACGCGCCACGCGTGTGGAGCCATGCATTGGCCGAATGGGGCGGCATCGGGCACACGCTGGGGAGGCCATTGCAGGGAGGGAGATAGAAGCGGGACAGAGGTGTGGCATGCTACGGACGTCGAGGAGCCTCGACTGGCGCGCGGGGAGGCTCGAGGTGGCCGGGCATGGGCAGGAGAGGGAGGTCAACCCTCTGCCCGTCCTGTAGTGTGCTCCAGAGCGTGCTTTTGGCCGGCATGGCAGGACTTTTGCGTGCTCTGGCATGCCCACTTGTGTCCAGGGGTTATAGGAGGGAGTAAACAACTTGCAAAGGGCCTTGGATGCTCTGGGGTGGCCATGAGTGAGAGGGAGAAGTGAGAGAGGGGAGAAAAGATGCTACCCAGGGAGGGAAATGGGATTTTTGCCCCATGCAATCAGGGACTTTGGCGCCAGGAATCTCACTGGAGGTGAAATGCAACAATGAAGGTCTGTGGTAAAAATTTGAACCCAAGGAGAATAGTGGAAGGGGCTCAAACAGCAAGTTTGGTAATTTAGAAGAAGGTGTTTGATGAGTGTTTGGGCTAGCAAATAGAGTTTTCTTGCCATGAGATTTAACAGGGTGATAATGTAGGTGAAATTAGAGTGGATCACCAAGTTTGAGATGATTTGAAGAAAGTTCACAATGGGGGCATTGAAAACCCTAAAAATCAATAGAATCAGATTCCTGTAGATCTAGGAATGCAATTCCATTCTCCTTGATGCACCACTTGGTGTAGCATCACTATTTGGGTAATAGAACAAGCCCACAAAGTTTAAGATCAATAGGATATACTTCACAATGTAAAGTTTCTCAAGTTTGGTTATGGACAGGAATGGTTTTGGGACATTTTGGTGGAGCAAACCAATTTGGATTGAGATGAAACTTTGCAAGATCATCACATATATCATGTGTGACTTGCTGGAATTTTCCTGTATTTTATTGAGAATATTTCTTATAGAAATATTTCAAAAGCTTGATTTAAGCAGAAAGGGTTTTGAGGGGTTTTGCCCATGATTTTGAACATGACCATGTGTTGAAACTCATATATATGGAAAATATATGTCCACTGAGTTTCCCAAAATTTTCTCAAATATTTTTAAAGCATTTAAGTAATTTTTCCCTATGAAAGACCATTTCTGGCCTTAAGAAAAAGCCTTTAAATAAAATAGCAAAATAATCTTTAAAATTAATATTTGGTGGTTTTGGGAATTCTTATATATAGTAGGTTTCAAATAAAGTCTTTGTGGAAAAAGGATCCAGCCAATTTGAGGACTTGAAGTACAAACCTCAACTCAGGGGTTTTTGAAAACCTAATTTGAATAAATTGGCCAAAGTAATATTTGATAAAAATAGTTTTGGGTACTATTCACATGGCATGATCATTGGGCAAGATGTTTGGGTTAAGGAAAATGAGTATGGAGAGGAGTAGAATCTATGAGTGCCAAACACAATCAATTAAACAAGCAAGCATCAATAATTCAAACAAGCTCATGCCCTGAAAAAGTTTTAAATGGTTCCAAATTTTGTAAATCCATAGCATAGCAAGGTGATACAAACACAGGGTGTGACAGACCTACCCCCCTTACAAGAATCTCGTCCCCAAGATTCCTAGGCTAAGCGCTAAAAAGATAAGGGAACTCTGATCTAAGATAGTCTTCATGCTCCCAGGTTGCTTCTGCTTCAGTGTGGTTGCTCCATTGGACCTTGAAGTACTTGATGGCGCGGCTTCGGGTGCAACGCTCTGCTTCATCCAAAATACGAATGGGCCTCTCACGATAAGTGAGGTCTGGCTGAAGGTCGATGCCTTGATAATCGATGTCCTTGTAGAGGTTGGGGCGGTTGGGAACTTCGATACACTTCCGGAGTTGTGACACGTGAAAGACGTTGGGCACATCAGACAACTCGGAAGGTAGTTCTAGCTGATAGGCAACTTCTCCTCATCTTGCGGTGATCTTGTAGGGGCCGATGTATCTTGGTGCAAGCTTTCCTTTGACGTGGAAACGCTTGGTTCCTTTGAGAGGCGTGACTCGGAGATAGACAATGTCACCGACACAGAAGTTCACTTCTCGGCGGTGAGAGTCGGCGCAACTCTTTTGTCTTGACTTGGCGGTCTCCAGACGTTCTCGGACGAGTTGAACTTGTTCTTCTGCTTCAAGGAGGATATCTGGTCCAAAGACTAGTCCTTCTCCAGTTTCCGACCAATTGAGGGGAGTGCGACACTTGCGTCCGTACAATACCTCAAACGGTGCCATCTGAAGACTCGACTGATAGCTGTTGTTGTAGGAGAACTCGGCGAATGGTAGGCAATCTTCCCACTTGGCTCCATATGCCAAAACACAAGCACGGAGCATGTCTTCGAGGATTTTATTTACTCGTTCCGTTTGTCCACCGGTCTGGGGGTGAAAAGCGGTGCTGAAGGAGAGCTTGGTTCCCATTGCCTCTTGAAACTGCTTCCAGAACCTTGAGGTGAACTGTGTTCCTCGGTCTGACACAATTTCCTTTGGGACTCCATGAAGGCTCACAATACGCTCGATGTAAAGACTGGCTAGCTTGTTACCATCATAGGTGGTCTTGCGGGAATGAAATGGGCTACCTTGGTCAGGTGATTGACAATGACCCAAATGGAATCATGTCCTTTGCTTGACCTAGGCAAGCCGGTGATGAAGTCCATCTCGACTTTGTCCCACTTCCATTCAGGCACTTTGAGAGGTTGCAGTAGTCCAGCGGGTCGCTGATGCTCAGCTTTGACTCTCTGGCATATGTCACACTTAGCAACAAAGGTGCCTATCTCTCGTTTCATGCCATGCCACCAGAATCTTGCTTTGAGGTCTTGGTACATCTTGGTTCCTCCAGGATGGATGGAATATGGAGTGTCATGAACTTCTTGCAAGATCAAATTCTTGAGCTCCATCTTGTTGGGTACGCAGATGCGCCTCCTAAACCATACAACAACTTGTTCATCCACTGAGAATCCTGGGGCCTTGCCTGCCTTGATCTTCCTCTTGATGCCTTCAATGCTCTCGTGTCCCTTCTGAGCTTCCTTAATGTCATCCATCAAGGTAGGCTTTGCTTCGTGGTTGGCTAGGAATCCAGGTGCAACTAGTTCCAAGCCGAAGCTTTCAAGTTTTTCATACAAGGCGGGTAGCCTTTCCTTAATCATAGCATTCAAGGAACAAGCCTTTCTGCTTAAGGCGTCTGCTACCACATTAGCCTTTCCAGGGTGGTATTGAACACTGAGGTCATAATCTTTTATCAACTCCAACCATCTTCGCTGCCTCATGTTCAATTCTTTTTGAGTGAAAATATACTTCAAACTCTTGTGGTCTGTGTATATCCCACATCGCTTCCCCAGAAGGTAATGTCGCCATGTTTTCAAGGCATGAACTACGGCTGCCAACTCGAGATCATGAGTAGTGTAGTTCTCTTCATGAGGATGTAGCTGTCTGGATAGATATGCTATGACTCTGCCTTCTTGCATCAGAACACCTCCAAGCCCAGTTCTCGATGCATCACAATATATCACAAACTCCTTGTGAATATCGGGGCTGGCCAAAACTGGGGCTGTTGTCAATCTCTTCTTGAGTTCTTGGAAGCTTTCTTTGCACTTCGGCGTCCATTCGAACTTCTTGTCCTTTTTCAAAAGCCGAGTCATGGGTTGGGCAATGCTCGAAAATCCTTTGACGAACTTGCAGTAATATCCCGCGAGTCCGAGGAAGCTTATGACTTCCTTCACATTGGTTGGGATTGCCATTCAGTTATGGCTTCAATCTTGGCAGGATCCACTGACAATCCTTCTGCAGTCAACACATGACCCAAGAATCCAACTTCATGCAGCCAGAATTCGCACTTGCCGAACTTGGCATAAAGCTGATGTTCTCGAAGCTTGTCTAGGACCAATCTCAAGTGCTTCTCATGCTCTTCCTCAGACTTGGAGAAGACGAGTATGTCATCAATGAAGACGACAACAAACTTGTCCAAGTACACCATGAAGACTTTGTTCATGAGGTACATGAAGTAGGCAGGGGCATTGGTTAACCCAAATGACATGACCGTATATTCATACAGGCCATACCGGGTTACAAACGCCGTCTTCGGAATGTCTTGGGGTCTGATCTTCAACTGGTAGTACCCTGACCTGAGGTCGATCTTGGAAAATACCTTGGCTCCATTCAGCTGATCGAACAGGTCTTCAATCTTGGGGAGTGGGTACTTGTTCTTTATTGTGACCTCATTGAGAGAACGGTAATCAACACAGAGTTGGATAGTTCCGTCCCTCTTTGACACAAATAGAACAGGTGATCCCCAAGGAGAGGCACTAGGGTGAATGAATCCTTTTCTGAGCTGCTCTGCCAGTTGCTTCTTCAATTCAGCCAACTCTTCAGATCCCATTCTATAGGGCTTCTTATAGATGGGTCCGGCTCCGGGCATTAGCTCAATGACAAACTCAATGTCACGGTCAGGAGGCATTCCGAGCAGCTCATCAGGAAATACATTCGGGTATTCACATACCACTGGCACTTGATCCAACTCAATCCCCGACAGCCAGTTAGCCTGAGGGGCTTGAGCGGAGGCAGGGTTGGGAACATACTTGACTTCCACTCCTTGGCTATTGGTTGTGGTAACAATCCTCTTGGCACAGTCTAACAAGCCTCTGTGCTTGGTTAACTAGTCCATGCCTAGGATCACATCCAAGCCTTCCGACTTCAGGATGATAAGGTCTGCTAGGAAGTCTACCCCGTTGATGTTAATCTCAACTCCTTTACAACCTATCCCGGACTTCATAACCGATCCCGGGGTTTGTATCAACATACGGCTACCCAGGGGTGTAGGCTTCATACCACTTGCCAGTGCAAACTTTTGAGTGACAAAAGAATGCGAAGCTCCACAATTAAACAGTACGGTTGCTAGGGTTGAGTTGACGAGGAACGTACCTAGTATGATGTCCGGGTCTTCCTGGGCTTCCTCGGCGGTGACGTGATTCACACGACCCTTGCCATTGTTGGGCTGGTTGCGGGGAGCTGGGTTCCTTGGTGGTGCTCCACGACCTTGACCTTGGTTGGGCGCATTGGGGCGCGGTGCATCTGGCTTCTTGTTGGGGCACTGCTTAGAGATGTGTCCAGGCTGACCACACCCAAAGCAAGTGACCTGATCATAGTTGTTGTTGTTGTTGTTCCTGTCGCCATTGTTGTTATTGGAGTTGTTGTAAGCTGGCCTGGGGTTGGCATACTACTGAGGCTGGTAGCTCGGATGAGGTGCAGAAGGTCTAGCCTGCTGCGGCTGATAGGTTGGCTTGGCTGGGGCTGGCTGCCAGGGGCGAGGATTCTGGTTGCTGGAACTACCCTTGCTGATCATCTTGCGCTTGCGAGTGTCGTCCATGGCACGATGCTTATCTTCAAGCATGAGGGCCTTGTTCACCAGGTCGAAGAAGGCCCGACAGTCGCAGACTATGAGCTGATACTGCAGGGTCTGCTGAAGTCCTTCCATAAAGCATTCCATTTTGGCAGCTTCCGCGTTGACATCTTCAGGTGCATACCTTGACAGCAGGTTGAACTTCTGCATATACTCCTTGACAGAGCTACTTCCTTGCTTCAGCGCTCGGAATTCTCTCTTCTTGATAGCCATGATCCTAGAAGGAATGTGGGCAGTGTAGAATCCTTCCTTGAAGTTATCCCAGGTGATCACACAATCGCATTGCATGTCCTTGAATCCATCCCACCAAGCTCTGGCGGTACCTCCGAGGCAGTGAGAGGCATAAAGCACCTTCTCACGATCCTCATTGCAATTGACCAGTGCAAGGAGGTCCTCGATGGTGTGGATCCAGTCATCGACATCCAGGGGTTCAGCAGTCTCGGTGAAGGTTGGGGGCGAATTCCTCATGAACTCAGACAAAGTGGAGCGGCCATTGCCATTCCTTCCTTGCTGATGGTTGTTCACAAGGACTTGGGCCATCTGCTGAATAGCAGCAGTGTTGGCCTGGCGTTCCTCCCAGAGAACTTGGAGAAACTGAGCTATGGTCATGTTCTCCGGTGGAGGTGGTGGCGGGGGAATGTCGCCTTGTGGCTGCTCCGGGTGATTTTCAGCATGAGCAGCCCCACCACCCCTCTACTGCTGGCTGGAGTTGCCAGCTTCGGGGTTGGTGAAGGAGCTGTTGCGGGTTGCAGTCACCATCCTGTTTGGAGCAGCCAAGTCAAATAACTGGGGTAGACGAGAGGAAAAGCAACAATAGAGAGAGCGCGCCTAAGGGGGTCGGTATAGTGCAAGTGTGAAAAAACAAAAGGTTGAAGAACCAACACATATATTAAGATAAGATAGACGATGGAGTCACTTACATGTTGCCTAAGGCTAAAGCGCGACTTGCATCGGAACACAAACAACAAAAACAAACAACAAGCACACATGGTTTCATATGAACCATTACACGGACTCGACTTCGCATGAGGGTTACATGACTGATCCTACCCTAGGGTTCTCGGACTCAGGTGGTGGAGTGCTCGGTCTCGTAGTCATGCTCCTCTGGATCTTCCTCTTGATCATCCTCCGAACGGGCATCGTCTCCGGTCGAGGGAGTTGGAGAACGAGGAGGTCCATCCCGGTGACGCTTCGCTGGTGGATCGGTGAAGAGCGCACGGTACTCCTTCGCACTCATGCGACGATGACGTGTGGGTGCATCTCTAGCTGGGGGTACTCCTCCTCGGTAAGCGACAGCTGGTCGTCCCGCGGGGGCTCCATCCTTCTTGATCATGTCTGGCTTCGTCTTGGCTTGACGAAGTAGCTCTTGGGTGTGGTGAAGTTCCTCGCGGAGCTTCACGTACTCCTTAATCAGGTTGTGAGCCAGACTGTCAGTGGAGAGGCTGAAGTATGTCTGGAACCTGAGTGGCATCCCATCCTCCTTGGACGGAATCAACGCCTAACTCTCGCCATTCTCATCCTTCTTGAAAGGTAGATAGCGAGTAGCTGGCTCGTCAGCCATCTTTGGAATGATGTCTCAAAGCTGGATAAGTGCCTTGCGTACAGCCGTCTCGACTGTGAGTGCCAGGGTCTCCATCTGTGGTCCCTCAAAGAACCAACTCATCAGGGAGTCGTTTGCCTTCATGACCACATCAACATGGTACTCCTTTGTGACGGCATCGACCCAATGCTCGTGGTAGAGGAAAACGGGTGATCGGCGATACTGGCACTTCTCCAGGCTATCCTCAAGGAGTAGGGGAAAGCCGGATGCTAGGAGGGCTTCAGGTATGACGGCCATCTACAAGGTTTGAAGGGAGGAGAGTCAGTATAGTCCTGTGAGAAAACTAGAAGAGGTAAGAAGTGCAGAACTCCCAAGTATATGTGTAGTTTTGAAAACGGTTTTATCCTAGCTAACGTCCATGATAACTAAGGGCTTCCTACAGTGAGGATGGCTCTGATACCATCTCTTTGGGGACCCCGACTCATAAGTCGTGATCACCGAATGCACGTGTACAGTGATCCCAGAGATCAATGCTCACTGAACACACATAAGCTGAATAACAAGAGTCTTACATCCACATTTAGCGTCTTACACAAATAAAGACCATGAAGGTCAAGTCTTACACAGGTAGGTCCATGAGAGGCCAAATAACAACATAACTAGCAGCGGAAATCTTGATCGAAAGCGTAGACCCATGCCATCTGCCTTAACATACAGGCATTCTGACTGGGTAGCGTCCTAGTTCGCATGTTCGTCACCATCGAAGTCTTCACCATATTCCTGCTCTTCCATGCCTGGCCAATTAAATAACCAGTGGCAAGCCAATGAGTACTTTGAATGTACTCGCAAGCAACCCATGTTTGGAACAAGGCAATAACAATGCATGATATAGCACTAAGTAGGTAAATTTTGCGGAAAGCTAATTTTGAGTGCAATGACATGATCAAAATAACTTGTTGTAGCATGCATCATGAGGATACAAGTATCCGTACGAACAGGTTATAGATATCAATATAATCAAGGGGATTGAACATCTCATGTTCAGTCATCAAGTCAAGTCGCCCGACTTAACTCAAGTATCATCTTTGTCACCAACATACGCACACCAGGTTTGTGAAAATATCAGACGTAGTTTAAGCAGGACCTCCAACTGTCCATGACCGTGGACACGGCTATTCGAATAGTTTTACACTCTGCAGAGGTTGCACACTTTACCCACAAGACTCGGGAAACTTCCGTGTCAAGCCACGACTCGCGATATTGTTCATACCCGAGGTAAGTACCCGAACATTGCCTTTCCCCTAGCGATACTAAACAAAGAGTCCACTTGTTGGTGCCATCCCTCATGATATACATCACACGTATCATTCATGAGGGCACGCAACGGTGTGCCTGGTGCCTGTGAAGACAGCGCATGATCGTCCTTACTGGCACGACGCCGTATCGAGAGTGACCATGTCACTCCCGCCACTAGTAATGCGGGCTATATGCTAGTACCCACCAAAGTAATCAACAAAGCCACGTCCCATAAGGGGTATCGTGGCTGTGCATGTAAGGTTGGGGTGGTCAGCAAATCTTAAATCTTTCCGTTTTCGAAAACACACACTCACAACTTACTCTGGCATACCACTTCTTTGTCAAGTGGTTACCTAGCTCAACTTCATCTCCCTCGGGCATTAGTGGCACCCGACGGGGTTTTCGAAAGTATTTGAAATCACTTTCGTTTCCATCACCATGCATATCCCCATCCCATTTGCGTAGCATCTACTAAGCATCTTATCTACTCCCACCCGCACAACCCTCTTAAGAAGGTAGGGTCATGCATGATGCAAGTATCAACAAGAAAATACCGGAGGCATCCCACCGAAGTGGTCACCACATCATCATGATCATCACAACGAAATAAAGTGCTATATGGCATGCATGAAAATGGTTTCTTAACATGGTCAAGGTGCTGCTTGCCTGGCTCAATAAAGTCTTCGGGCTCTTGAAAGTCTTCGGATCCAACTCCCTCGTCAACCGCGCAATCTATCGTCGCGATAAATAACGGTAATAATAAGAATCACAACAAAAACAGAGCACAGAATCTACTTCTAAAATGTTACTCTATTCTGTAAAATACTACAACTTATACTAAAAATATTTTCCTAAGGGTTTGGGGTGAAAAAGATTTTCAAAACTATATTTAACAGAGGTTAAAATACTAAAAATGGGTTTTTAAATAAAACAGTACATAAAAGATTTTCAAATATTATTACAAGTGGCACTCTAAAATACTACATAATATTATAGGATTTATGGTGGAAGAATTATTGTTATTGTATAAAAGAAAAATCAAAGAAAATGGAAAAAGGCCACTGTGCCTGGGCCAGGGGCGACCAGCAACTGGGCCGGCCCAGCTAGCCAGCCAGCCAGCCGCGCGCGCCATCAGGTTTAAACCTGACACGTGGGGCCCGCCTGCCAGCGACAGCGAGGGGAGAGAGAGGCGAGGATGAGGCCGACAGGTGGGGGTCCCCCTATCGGGTCCTTCTTCCTCCTCTGGAACCAGCGGGGAGGGGCTCACCGGTGAGGCTACCGGCGGTGGCGAGGAGAGGTGACTGCGGGAATGGACTCAGGGAGGCGCCGCGGGTCGAGGGGAGGTGAAAGGTGGGTCGGAGGTGGCCTGGTTCGCCGGCGACGATCACCCGCGGCGGAGGAGCTCCGGGAGGTGCCTGCTCCGGCCATTTCTGACTGCAACCTGCACGGAGGAGAGGGGGAACGGAGTCAGGAGGGCAAGGGAGGACCAGCGGAAGAAGAATGGGGACCAGAGGGGGCCTGTACCCGGAGATCTCCGGCGAATCGAAGCGGCGGAGCTTGGGCTCGATCTCGGGATCAGGTGCTTCCGGGGCGGATTTGGTGGCACATGAGGGCAATTGAGGAGGAGAGAGAGCCAGCAAAGGGGAGAGGGGAGCCCGAGGTGGCTTTATATAGCCGTGGGCACTGGCGCACCATGGACAGGGGATCGGGCTCCGCGGCAACGGCGCTGGCGACCGTTGGAGGAGGAGGGAGTGAGCCTGAGGTGCTCGTGGGAGTCGTCCACGACGCGGGAAGGAGAGAGGGAGGCGCGGGGTGAGGCAGACGCGCCGCGCGTGTGGAGCCATGCATTGGCCGAACAGGGCGGCATCGGGCACGCGCTGGGGAGGCCACTGCAGGGAGAGAGAGAAGGGGGACAGAGGTGTGGTGTGCTGCGGACGTCGAGGAGCCTCGACTGGCGCACGGGGGAGGCTCGAGGTGGCCGGGCATGGGCAGGAGAGGGAGGTCAACCCACTGACCGTCCTGTAGTGTGCTCCAGAGCGTGCTTTTGGCCGGCATGGCAGGACTTTTGCGCGCTCTGGCGTGCCCACTTGTGTCCAGGGGTTGCAGGAGGGAGTAAACAACTTGCAAAGGGCCTTGGATGCTCTGGGGAGGCCATGAGTGAGAGAGAGAAGTGAGAGAGGGGAGAAAAGATGTTGTCCAGGGAGGGAAATGGGATTTTTGCCCCATGCAATCAGGGACTTTGGCGCCAGGAATCTCACTGGAGGTGCAATGCAACAATGAAGGTCTGTGGTAAAATTTTGAACCCAAGGAGAATAGTGGAAGGGGCTCAAACAACAAGTTTGGTAATTTAGTAGAAGGTGTTTGATGAGTGTTTGGGCTAGCAAATTGAGTTTTCTTGCCATGAGATTTAACAGGGTGATAATGTAGGTGAAATTATAGTGGATCACCATGTTTGAGATGATTTGAAGAAAGTTCACAATGGGGGCATTGAAAACCCTATAAATCAACAGAATCAGATTCCTGTAGATCTAGGCATACAATTCCATTCTCCTTGATGCACCACTTGGTGTAGGATCACTATTTGGGTAACAGAACAAGCCCACAAAGTTTAAGATCAATAGGAGATACTTCACAATGTAAAGTTGCTCAAGTTTGGTTCTGGACAGGAATGGTTTTGGGACATTTTGGTGGATCAAAACAATTTGGATTGAGATGAAACTTTGCAAGATCATCACATATATCATGTGTGACTTGCTGGAATTTTCCTATATTTTATTGAGAATATTTCTTATAGAAATATTTCAAAAGCTTGATTTAAGCAGAAAGGGTTTTGAGGGGTTTTGCCCATGATTTTGAACATGACCATGTGTTGAAACTCATATATATGGAAAATATATGTCCACTGAGTTTCCCTAAATTTTCTCAAATAGTTTTAAAGCATTTAAGTAATTTTTCCCTATGAAAGACCATTTCTGGCCTTAAGAAAAAGCCTTTAAATAAAATAGCAAAATAATCATTAAAATTAATATTTTGTGCTTTTGGGAAGTCTTATATATAGTAGGTTTCAAATAAAGTCTTTGTGGAAAAAGGATCCACCCAATTTGAGGACTTGAAGTTCAAACCTCAACTCCGGGGTTTTTGAAAACCTAATTTGAATAAATCCTTTTTGGCCAAAGTAATATTTGATAAAAATAGTTTTGGGTACTATTCACATGGCATGATCATTGGGCAAGATGTTTGGGTCAAGGAAAATGAGTATGGAGAGGAGTAGAATCTATGAGTGCCAAACACAATCAATCAAACAAGCAAGCATCAATAATTCAAACAAGCCCATGTACTGAAAAAGTTTTAATTGGTTCCAAATTTTGTAAATGCATAGCATAGCAAGGTGATACAAACACAGGGTGTGACAGTCCTCAGGAGGCAGGATGCCGCCCTCGTCGTTAGAATTTTCAGCAGCCGCAGCCTGGTAAGCGCGTTCGAGGGAGCAGACTGCCTCCTTCTCATCACAGGCGACCGTGATAACACCGCCGCTCCCTGGCATCTTGAGGATGTTGTAGCCATGGTGGGTTGCCGCCATGAACTTGGCAAGGGCGGGGTACCCGAGGATGGCGTTGTACGGGAGGTGGATGTGGGCGACATCGAAGTCGATGAGCTCGGTGTGGTAGTTATCGTGCTTGCCGAAGGTGACTCGGAGGCGCACCTGCCCCAGGGGAGTGGTGGAGCCATCGGTCACGCCTGAGCAGGGCTTGGTCGGCATGAGCTGATCATAGGGCACCTGAAGCATCTCGAATGTCTTGACGGAGAGGACATTGAGACCAGCGCCACCGTCGATGAGGGTCATGGTGACGAGGACGTTGCTGATGGTGGGCGTGCAGAGCATGGGGAGCGCGCCTGCGGTGGCCGAGCACTTGAGGTGATCCTTGGAGTCGAAGGTGATGGTGCCTTCGACCAGCTGGGCGGATGCGCGGCCTCGAGCTTCGGGAGGGCTACGTTCACCTCACGAGAGAACTGCTTGAAGATGCGGTTGGAGACGGGGGCCTGAGTGCCGCCCAGGATGCAGGCGATCGCACGGGGCTCTTGGAAGCACCCAGCCCCATCATCCTGCCAGTTATCGTCATGCCTCCTTGGCGGTGGCGGCAGCGGAGGGAGGCCAGCATTGCCCTGAGGACGGGCCTCGCAAGGCTGATCGCGCCGGGGTCCATCACGAGGCTCGTCACGCCAGCGGTCCTCGCGAGGCTGGTCACGCCAGTCCTGACATGGGTCGCGTTTGTCCCAGCGGCCTCCGCTGCGGCCCCCTCCACGGCCGTAGCCGCGGTCGCCGCACTCGGGGCGGCGGCCGAGGCGCTGGTCGCGGAGCGTCCTGAGCTCCTGGCAGTCTTCGGTGTTGTGGCTGCAGGTTGAGTGGAAGATGCAGAACGGGCGGCTGCTCTTGGGTGGCTCATCATGGTCACGACCGCGCTTCATCTCAAGCTCCGCCGCCAGCACCGCGGGGCCCTTGCACTTCGCCTCCTTAGCCTTGGCCTTCTTGTCTTCAGGGTCTGCCTCCGGAAGCTCGAGGAGGGAGAAGCGGCCCTCTTCGGCCCTTGCGCACTTGTTCGCCAGGTTGAACATCTCCAGGGCCGAGCACAGTTCGTCATGGATGGCGAGCTCCTCTTTCATCTTGACGTCCCTGACGCCATCGGTGAACGCCAAGATGATGGCCTCATCCGACGCCTTCGGGATTTTCAGGCGAACGTTCATGAAGCGCTGTATATACATGTGCAGGGTCTCGCTCGGCTGCTGCTTCACACGCCACAGGTCATTCACTGCAAGGGCGCGGTCGCGGGTGTCCTGGAAGTTGGCGATGAAGTGCTCGCGCAGTTCGTCCCATGAGGAGATCGACCCCTCTGGGAGGTTGAGGACCCAGGAGAGCGTGCCACCCTTGAGGGCCATGGGGAACCAGTTCGCCATGACTTTGTCGTCACCGCTCGCCGCCTCGATGCTCAGCGCGTAGAGCTGAAGGAACTCCGCGGGGTCAGGGGTGCCATCGTAGCGCGGAGGCAGGTCTGGCTTGAACTTGCCAGGCCAGGTGACACGGCGCAGCTCCGGGGTGAAGGCGCGGCAGCCTGCTCCGCTCATAGGCGCGGCGCGTGCGAGGGGGGCTTGATCTTCGCGTCCGTGCACCGCAGCCTCCGGCGGCGCACGATCCTGGTGTCGGCGCAGCGGCACGGGGAGTGCACGCGCGTCACCTCGCGGCCGCGGCACCACCTGGCAGCTTGCTTCATCCCATGCCTATGTCGGCGCCCCATGCGGCAGGTCGCACGGGCGCGCTTCGCGTCTGGGCTCGGGGTCGGTGCCGTGCAGAGAAGGAGGAGGAGGTGCGCCATGAGTCACGTCGCCCGCTTGGGAGGGCAGGGGACGGAGCGAGTGGGTGGGCACCGGGACCTCGCCGGCGACACTGACGAGCTCGGTGATGCGACCAAGCCAGTCGTCATAGCGATCGTGAGCAGGGCGGTAGCGCAGCAGCTCGCGCACCATGAACAGTGTGGCCTGCACGTTCGCCGGCCCGTAGCGGGCGTGGGAGGACGACGTCGAGGCGGGGACGAGGGACGGAGTAGCGGTGCGGCCATCGCACCGCGCGGTGGGTGGCTGCGACGAGTCCTGCTGCTCTTGAGCAGCTGGACCAGTGGCAGCGTTAGCCGCAGGGGAGGCGGAGCGGCGTGGGACGCCGCGGCCAACGGGCGCCGTCTGGGCGACACGGGCAGCCCGGCGCTCGGCGCGAACTCGGCGGGCGACGACCATGGGAGCGACGAAGCGAAGACGAAGCGAAACTGGAGGAAGGACTCGGACACGCCCCTACCTGGCGCGCCAAATGTCGGAAACCGGGCTCCGAAAACCCAAGAAGGTTCAAACTCTGGGGCGTGTGCGAAGATCCTTCCCGAGCTCAAGTCTCAAGCTCGCCACTCCACAGCTAAGCCTCGCCGAATACGTGCCAGGCCGCACTGGGGCGTCGAGGTGGGCCACGCACTGGGCCACAGGCAGGCAGGTCTGGGTACCCCCGTTCTCAGAATGCCGACATAAGTACCCTTCACTATCGGTGTCACCGAGACTAAAATTTCGGTGCCACCGAGTTCCTCTACTGTCAGTTGACAGGGAAACTCGGTGCAATCGAGATTATGGTATCGGTGGTACCGAGGTGCAAAAACAGATCAACCCTAGGTTGTCGGTGGAACCGAGATTTTCTGGTTGGTCACACCGAGTTGCACTTTAGGGAGGTTTTGGAGGTCAGCCTTGACAAGACGGTACTCCGAGTGCTCCTCACACAAAGGGTTCGTCAAGTGCTTGTTCAAGTTTTTGTGATATAGCATGAATAGAACTTGAGGTGAGAAAGCATAGATAGCTAGAGAAGGGTCCTAGGCATTCTTGTACATCCAATTGACAAAAAGAAAATAAAAACCAAATAGCTACAATTGGATATCCTCGACTGAGTAAAGATATGCAGACCAACATGCTCGCACAATAAGATATCAAATGGAATCATGGCAAACATGCACAATCATTCTAGCATCTCTCAAGCATTTTGACGATGACGTAGTCATCTATATATGAGTATATTGACTTAGGAGCCAAGTAAGAATACTTGATCATAGGTCATACTCATCGTTTAAGCACAAGTGGGGTTACCACTTTTACATAAAGCATTTAATGTTGTCACATTCTTAGAGATACTTTCACTCAAGTCTTAGAGCAAAGCTCCCCCTTATGTGACATCCCCCCTAAGAGGGATAAACTAACCTTGGGTTTTGTCATGGAAGACTTCATGTGGGTGATGTAGTAGTGGATGCTCATAGTTGATGAAGATCATCTTGAGTTGGGAGCAATCCTTTGTGTTTCTTACTCTCCTCACCTACATGGGTTAGTCCCAAACACAAGAGACAAATACAAGGATATCTATGGACATGGAGTGCAAAGCATAGATGATGATGTCCATCGATTCATTTTTTACCTTGTGCCTTGCTTACCTATGAGGGAGTGTGTGACTCCTTGAACTATTGCATAATGTTGATGTTGATTGCAACTAGTTCTTGCCAATAATGAATGTGAGTGAATTTCATTGGCGGAGTCACCCCTCAAGAACTTCTCTAGTTCTTCTTCTTGGGGACCCACATCAAGTTGATGGGAATCCTTGGGGTTGAAGTGGCACTTGTAGAAGTTGAGCTTATAGTAGCCTTGGGAACCCACTTGACCAGAGCTTGGGATTCATCTTCATATGAGTCAATCTCCTCTTGACGCTTGTCCTTGCCCTTGAGCTTGTGGTCTTGTGGTGGAAGGTCATCTTGAGCTTTTGTTCCCTTGGGAAGATTATGTTCATACTTCTCCCTTTGAGGAACAAACTTGGGCTTGGGGTATTGACCTTCTTCCCATTCAACTCCATTAGCGTTGAAGTAGCCAATGCCATGGTTCTTCCGGTATCCTCCGTGCTTGCGTACAATCTCCTCAAATTGCTTACATCCGGCAAGACTTTTGTAGATACCTTTCTCTATAATCCCTTTCAATAGATCATTTTCTTGCTCAAGTTTAACTTGGCTAAGAGAGTCGTTAGTGGAATCAATACAACTACTAGAAGCAATATCATTGGATTTATCATTTTTATTGCTACTAGTTGAAGAACCTTTCTTGCCTTTGTTACTAGATTGCTTAGTCTTAACTTGTGGTATAAATGTAGACAAGAGTAGTTGTTTGGCTAGATAAGAAGAAGTCTTCTTTCGGAGATCGTCATTGATTGCTTTAAGAAACTCATGTTCTTGCTCCAAATTGAGCTTCTCGAAGCGTAGCTTCTCATGAGTTCTTACTAGCTCTCTATGATCTTCTAAAGTAGATTCATGAGCTAACTTAAGAGTGTTTAATTCTTTAATTAGTCGTTCTATTTCCTTCTTATCATCATCACACAACTTGTCTTGACTAACATGATCATCATCTAACACATTTTGACTAATAACACTAGTTTTATCACATAGCAAGTCATCATCTCCAAGTAGGTCATCCTCATCACTATCGAAATCAAGATATTAGGGGTGTGATACCTTGGGGCCTTTAGCCATGAAGCAACTTCCACTCCCTTCATATGGTGAATCAAATATGTCGTAAGAGTTGGAGGAAACTAGTGCAAGTCCGGCGACACCTTCATCTTGACTATAGTCGGAGTCGGAGTGATAGCTTCTCTCGGAGTGGTCGTCGGAGTCGGAGCTGGAAACCCATTCACCAACATGAGCTTGATGTCTTCTTCTTGAGTAGCTCTTGGTGTACTTGTCCTTCTTCTCCGAATCCCTACGTCTCCTTGAGGGTCTTCGTTCATAACGATCATCTCTACTCCTTCTCTCTCTTCATGGTGACTCATCTCTTGAGTTCTTTCTTCTAGGTGACTCTTCCCTTCTTTTGTGGGGGGCCGTGCACTCATTTGAGTAGTGTCTAGGCCTTCCACAATTGTAACAATTCCGGTCATGACTAGATGAACGCTTTTCTTCATATCTTGAGTTTGTGTTCCTCTCTTTGCCTCTACTCTTGTAGAACTTGTTGAATTTCTTGACCATGAGGCTTATCTCTTCATTGGTTACAAGGTTGTCGCTTGAAGTAGCGGTAGCATCACTTGTGGCTTTGTAAGCACTGCTAGACTTGTTGTGAAGCTCTTCTTTGTCTTTGAGTGACATCTCATGAGCAACAATCCTACCAATGACTTCCGTAGGCTTGAGATCTTTGTAATTTGGCATCATTTGGATCAATGTGCACACGGTGTCATATTTTCCATCCAAAGCTCTAAGTATCTTCTTGATGATGAATTTGTCGGTCATTTCTTCGCTTCCTAAGCCGGCAATCTCATTTGTGATGAGAGCAAGCCTAGAGTACATCTCCGCAACTCCTTCACCATCCTTAATCTTGAACTTGTCAAGTTGACTTTGAAGCACGTCCAACTTAGATTCTCTGGCGGAATCGGTACCTTCATGCATATCAACCAAAGTATCCCAATTTTTTTTTGCATTCTCAAGACTGTTGATTTTGTTGAATTCTTCGGGGCATAGGCAGTTGAAAAGAATGTCACATGCTTGAGCATTGTATTGCAACATCTTCAATTCATCCGCGGTCGCTTCACTATCCGGTTCCTTTCCATCACCAAAGAATTCACCTTGCAAGCCAACACGAACAACAGCCCATACGGCGGGGTTATGACCAAGAATATGAATTTTCATTTTATGTTTCCAACTAGCAAGTTTGTACCATCAAAATATTGACCTCTACGGTGATAACTTCCCTCACTAGACGCCATACTCTCCTAGGTTGTGAAACCAATGCAATGGAGACCAAAGCTCTCATACCACTTGTAGGATCGCAAGTATGTCTAGAGGGGGGTGATTAGACTACTTGACCAATTAAAAGTTCTACCTTTTCCCAATTTTTAGTTGTGGGCGGATTTTAGCAATAGTAGCAAGTCAAGCACACCCTACACATGCATGTCTATGAGTATAGCAGCGGAAAGTAAAGACAAGCATGAGCAATAGAGGTAAGGGTTAGAAGATCAAACGCAATTGTAGACACGAAGATTTTTCCCGTGGTTCCGATAGGTGGCGCTATCGTACATCCACGTTTATGGAGTCTTCAACCCATGGAGGGTAACGGTTGCGAGAGTCCACGGAGGGCTCCACCCATAAGGGTCCACGAAGTAGCAACCTTGACTATTCCATAACAGCTTCCGTCCACGAAGGACTAGCCTCACTATGGGTAGATCTTCACGAAGTAGGCGATCTCCTTGCCCGTACAAACTTCTTGGTTCAACTCCACAACACGAAGTAGGAGGCTCCCAAGAAACACCTAACCAATCTAGGAGGCACCACCCTCCAAAAGGTAATAGGCTTGATAATGATGATGAACTCCTTGCTCTTGTGCTTCAAGATGATAGACTCCTCAACACTCAATCACTCTCTCACAGATTTGGCTTGGTAGAAGGGATTGCTTGGGTGGAAAGCAACTTGGGGAGGCTAGAAATCAAGATCCATATGGTTGGAGTGGATGATCTTGATCTCAACACAAGGGTAGGTGGTTCTCTCTCAGAAAACTGGATGGGGCAAGTATGGAATAGTTCTGAGTGCTTCTCTTACGAGTGGGATGTGGTGGAGGGGAATATATAGGCATCTCCAAAAATCCAACCATTGCAACATTATTGCCCAACTCGGTGAAACCGAAGTAAAACTCGGTGGCACCGACCTGTTCAAAATGTGGCAACTTTCGGAATCTCGGTGAGACCGATATGGAAAACTCGGTGGTACCAAAGTCAGTGGCCGAGGCAGTTTCCAAAACTCGATGGGACCGAAACACAAAACTCGGAAATTCCGATTTTATGAAAGAGGCCAATAGAATCGTGGTCACTGATTCTCGGTTGCACCGATGTGAACTCGGTTGCACCGAAGAAGGGATTGTGGCTAGTGTTTCTGTCTAGGGTTTAAACTCGGTGTAGCCGATATGGTATTCTTGGTGGCACCGATTTTGAGTGGTAGGGTTTTTAGACAGAATTTTTGTGGGAGAGCTTGTGGGTGTTTTTGGTGACTAGCACTTTTGCACATGGAGCAAATTGTTCACCAACAATACCTTACCCCCTTTTAATAGTATTGGCTTTCCTATGGACTCAAAGTGATTTCTCACAAAGTAAAATGTAGAGTCTTCTAGCTTGAAGCGTTGCCAATCCATTCCTTGCATCTAGGGGTATCTCCTCACAATTTGTAGCCATCTCATCATTGGACTTTTCCTGAAATAAACTTAGTGGAACCATGAGTCCAATGACATATATGTTGTTATTAATTACCAAAACCACCAAGGGAGCAAATGAGCTGTCACCATATCATGAACAGTATGCTAACTATACAACCATGCATGCATTGATCGTCTTTCAGTTTTCGACATCTAAGTTCATTGTTTTCTTAAACTATAGACGTCACTCGATCTTGGTGGTCATTGTTCCAAAACGCAACACAGTTTACTACCTAGATTCTCTCAGAGAGTCGAATGAGCCTCAGGATCTGAATAATCTTCAAGATTTCATGGATAGGTATTGAATTCTTTGATGTTAATATTTTGTGTTCATATATGGTTCAAGAATTGAGTATGTGAAAATTCATCTTCATTTGCAGTGTATTGTCAAAGAACATAACTTTAGGAGGGTTTCGGTTCGACAGCCAACTACCTCTGGAGCACGTGATCATTTCTTCGGTAAGACAACGAAATCCGTTATTTTCCGAAAATGCTAGTCAGATGTTCAAGTTTCTAAGTAAACCTCTTACTATTTCTCTCCAAAGAAAAAAATAAGAAACAACTTACACCAGTTAGGTTGTTCCTAACAGGGCAAATACATGACTAATATTGTACAAAAAATTTCAGTATCCTCAACAACAACAAGGGACCAGCCTATGTGGATACTACGTTTGCGCACACATGATGAACCTATGCATACATGTTCAATGTGGTGCCGATGCTGACAGGATAGAACTAGTAAGTTTGTTTCTTAATTACTATCTTCTACTCCACACGTATCTCACATTCTGATCTAAAAGTCTTGCAGTTGATCTTCGGACCGATGACCTCTGAACCGCTCGCCGCAGATGAATTGATGTCTGTTAGGAAATTTATCAGCACCTTCTTTTTGAAACACTATATCAATCCCACTAAAGACGTCGAAGATTTCTGTATTCGTATCCCCCGATAATAAGTACGCATTCATATAGTGTTATCAGCTAAACATATACGCATAGATGCATTGTTTTCCATGTGATCATGTCTTCGTATTTCATACACTATGATTATGTACTGCAGATGTTGGTCTTACAGCTGTGGAATTTAGCTAGCATTTGCTCAATTGCATATTGCCGTAAATTATGATGAATGTTCTTCCCGTGGACACTATTCGTTCAATTGCATATTGTGGCCAATTATGATGAATGTTCTTCATGTCGACACTATTTGTTGATTGCATATTGTGGCGAATTTTCTATTCGCAGGGTGAATTAAATGAGATATTTTACAATAACCTAGCCATTTCAGCGCACACGGTACAAGAAACTAAGCATGTGTGATCCAGAATGGCAATCACACGCAACTCATAGTGCAACCGCCTGTGGTCTGCAGGAAAAACACACGAGATATAAACTGAAACATTGGCGATACATAAGAAATCGCAAACGATTTGCAGCACTTGTACGTGTGCGTAGGAGCTCCTCAATCATTTGCCATAGCACCTTATCTCACACGTGATCCAACAGGAAACCGTGCCCGAATGCAAAGACGATCCCACGCGTAAATATTTCGGGAAACGTGTCCCATGATATCATGCATGGTAGACGGTTGCCAAGGAAATCTCATGTGCGATGATGAAGATATCACACATAGTTTATACCATGGCCCACAAAATATTGTGTGTGTGTGATATGTTCCTGTCGCACGGTAAAAGGTCAAACACTGTTTGTTTTTCATGAGCAATTAGATGCGTTTGACTCATGTTATACGTGTGTGATTGGTCCCAAATCCCACATGTACGCCCAAAATATTGTGTGTGCGATATGTTCCTGCCGCACACAATTATGTTTGCAGATCGTTTGCGTTCGTTGGTCACCATCGCTGACGGGTTTGTCTGTGTCGTGTGGGATGGACCCCCCTATCGCCCACACATGCAAGGCGATGGTTTAGAACTACGTCGCAAAAAGGGGTTAACAACCGTTTGTATAGCACGTCGCTGCACCAGTGATGGTGGTAGATATCAAAGGAGTCAAAAGGTGGGAAAGTCTCACATCAACTAGGCAAATCAATGGGCTATGCAGATGCCCATCAATCGATATTGATGCGAGGAGTAGGGATTGCCATGCAACATATGCACTAGAGCTATAAGTGTATGCAAGCTCAAATGAAACTAGGTGGCTGTGCATCCAACTTGCTTGCTCATGAAGACCTCAAGCATTTGAGGAAGCCCGTCATCAGAATATACAAGCCAAGTTCTATAACGAAAAATTCCCAATAGTATATGAAAGTGACAAAACTGGAGGCTCTCTATATGAAGAACATGGTGCCACTTTGAGGCACAAGTGTGGTAAAGGATAGTAACAAAGTCTCTTCTCTCTTTTTCTCTCTTTTTTTTATTTTCTTTTTATTTTTTTATTTTTTTGTGGTGGGCTCATTTGGCCTACCCCATTTGTTTTATTTTTCGTCCAGAGTCTCATCCCGACTATTGGGGGAATCATAGTCTCCATCATCCTTTCCTCACTGGAACAATGCTCTAATAATGATGATCATCAACCTTTTATTTACTTACAACTTGAAATTACAACTCAATAAAGAACAATATGACTCTATATGAATGACTCTAGTAGTGTACCAGGATGTGCAATGATCTAGGATAACATGTAATCAATTATGAACGGTGGCTTTGCCACAAATACTATGTCAGCTCTATATGATCATGCAAAGAAATAGGACGATGAACACACAAGTCATGTGAAGGAACGATGCAAGTTGCATGGCAATATATCTCGGAATGGCTATGGAATGCCATGATAGGTAGGTATGGTGGCTGTTTTGAGGAAGATATAAGGTGGCTTATGTGCGATAGACCGAATCATATCACGGGGTTTGGATGCACCGGCGAAGTTTGCACCGACTCTCAAGGTGAGAAAGGGCAATGCACGGTACCGAGGAGGCTAGCAAATTACGAAAAGGTGAGAGTGCGTATATCCATGGACTCACATTAGTCATAAAGAACTTGTATACTTATTGCGAAGCCTTATTAGCTCTCTCGAAGCCAAGCACTACTGCATGCCCCTAGGGATGAGGTTGGGAGGACTTAACCATCACGCGCCCCCGATTCGAACAACATGATAGGATTTCATTTCAGACATAAAAATGCACACACCTCATCACCATGCCATGACCAATACTTAGATGAGAATTAAATAACAAACTTTAATACTGATACTCCTACTAACCAGTGATCATGAACCTATATCCTTTGATATTACTACATCAATATAATCAACCCATGTTTCATCTTTGGTGAGCTTCATGAAAGTTTTTATTATATCCCCCTTGAATACCTATCCTTTTTGGACTAGTCTTATAACACTTGCAAATTAACATTCCTATTGCCTTACACTCTCAAAAAGATTTAAGTGAAGCATGAGGGTTCGACTATTTCTACAAAATACAACTGTAGTCATGCTCTACAATATATAAGTGAAGCACAAGAGCAACTGCCTAGATCAACAGATATAAGTGAAGCACATAGAGTATTCTAACAAATTATGATGAAAGTGTGTCTCTCTCGAAAAGTATATCCAGCAAACGATGATTGTGGTACACTAAAAGGAAAATAAACTATAATACATGACACTCCAAGCAAAAATTATATCATGTGATGAATAAAAATGTAGCTCCATGTGACATACCGATAGATTGGAGACGAAAGAGGGGATGCCTTCTGGGGCATCCCCACGCTTAGACGCCTAGATCTTCCTTGAATATTACCTTAGGGTTCCTTGTGCATCCCCAAGCTTAGGGTATTGCCACTCCTTAGTCCTTCATTGATCGTTGTCTCACCCAAAACTTGAAACTTCAGCACAAAAAACTCAAAAAAAAAACTCGTATGATCCGTTAGTATAATAGGCATATCAAATACTTTAGATAATGTTATAAATTGATTCATACTTTATTATTTCATAATAGGTACTGTATTCCAACTTCTCCATGGCTTATACCCCCAGATACAATCCATAGCATCATCAAAACAAGCAAACCATGCAAGCAAGAACAGAAGTTGTCTAAAACAGAATAGTCTGAAGTGATCTGTAGTAAAATCATACTTCTGTAACTCGGAAAATTCTGAAAAATTAGGACATCCTAGGTCAAAATAACAGATCAAAAAGACGCTCCAATAAAGTCAGATAAATTCTGCACTGGGCGTAAAAGTTTCCGTTTTTGCATAGCATCAATTCTACTATCATTCAAATCATCCAAAGGCTTTACTTGACACAAACACTAATTTAATCACACAAAAACAACCAATACAGTAGAAAAAATTGTGTGAACTAAAAATAATAGAAAGTATTGGGTTGTCTCCCAACAAGCTCTTTCTTTATAGCCATTAAGATAGGCTTGGGATAATAATGATGCTCACATAAAAGACAAGAATTGGGGCACAAAGAGAGCATCATACAGCATGTGATTAACACGTTTAAGTCTAAGCCTCTTCCTATGCGTAGGCATTTTATAGGAAATCAAATTATCAAGACAAGTAATATCTAGCATATGCTAATAGTAAGAATGAAGCATTAATAATATGAACACAAAGAGAGGTAATTTAGTGACATGAAGATTTTTATAACCATATTTGCCTCTCTCATAATAATTACATGTAGGATCATAATCAAACTCAACAATATAACAATCATGTAAAACATTCACTTTATGATCCATATGCATGCCAATCCTATCATCTTCCAAGATAGTGGGATTAACATCAACTAAAGTTATAACCTCTCCAAACCCACTTTTATCAAAAAGATCATAAGATCGATCATTCTCCAAAGTAGCGGGACCATTATTACCTAAAGTTGAGGCTCTTCCAAACCCACTTTTAGTAATACTTGAAATATCATTATCAATAATAGATTCATCATGAAGCTCAAAATTCTCAAGACCACAACAAACATCATGATTATCACCCCAATCATGATCATTAGCACAATTAATATTCATAGAATTTATACTAACAAAATTGCAATCATGCTTTTCATTCAATAAATGCATCCCAATATCATTTTAATTTATGACTTCATTATTAGCTATCGATTTACAATAAAAAGCAAGTTTGAAAAGATTAGCAAGCGGATGAGCATCCATTTATCTTAAAATTTTGCTGTTACTTCCTATTCTTGTGAGTCAAAGATAAAGATAACATAACTAGGCAAGTAAAATGTAGAACAAGTGAATGACAGTTTGTGTGAAGGAACCTCGTGCGAGTTGGTGATGTCTCCTTAGCAATGGCGCCAGAAAATTGGCAAGCTGATAGGACACTACTTTCGTACCTCCTCTCTGGCAACGGCGCCAGAATTTTTTTCTACTACTTGTGAGATGTGTTGGGTTTTTTTCCCGAAGAGGAAGGTGAACCAATATAGTAGCGCTAAGTATTTCCCTCGATGAGAACCAAGGTTATCGAACCAGTAGGAGAACCACGACAACTTGAGTCAAAAATACCTACACACACAAAACCAAACACTTGCACCCAACGCGGGCAAGAGGGTTGTCAAGCCCCTTGAACTTGTTACTTGCAAGGATTACTTCTGATGGTGATACATACATAAATATAAAAGTAAAATAAAACGAAATTAAATAAATTGCAGCAAGGTATTTTTAGGTTTTTAGCAAATATGATTAAGTAGACCCGGGGGGCATAGTGTTCACTAGAGGCTTCTCTCACGAACGCATAACATACGGTGGGTAGACAAATTACTATTGGGCAATTAATAGAAAAGCGCATAGCTATGATTGAGTATTCATGGCAATGATCATGTATATAGGCATCACTTCCATGACAAGTAGACAGAAACGATTCTGCATCTACCACTATTACTCCACCAATCGACCGCTATCCAGCATGCATCTATGGTATTAAGTTCATGACAAACAGAGTAATGCTTTAAGCAAGATGACATGATGTAGAAAAAGTAAGTACAAGCAATATGTTCAAACCCCATTGTTTTACCCTTAGTAGCAACAATACAATACATGTCTTGTACCCTTCGGTCACTGGGATATAAAGCACTGCAAAATTGAACCCACTACAATGCACTCCTCCTGCTGAAGATAAATCAATCTAGTTGGCCAAACCAAACCAATAGATCGGGGAGACTTGCAAAGCTATAACAATCGTGCATGATAGAATTCAGAGAAGACTCAATTACTTTTCATAAATAATCTGATCATAAACCCACAATTCATCGCGATCCCAACAAATGCACCGATAAAGAAGATTACATCAGATAGATCATTGCGAGAATCGTAAAGAACTTTGTATTGAAGTTCAATGACGGAGAAGTAGCCATCTAGATACTAGATATGGACCCTTAGGTCTGTGGTGAACTACTCACACATCATCATGGAGGCATCAAGGTTGATGTAGACGGCCTCCGTGATGGCTTCCCCCTCCGACAGAGTACCAGAAAAGGCCTCCAAATGGAATCATGGAAGAACAGAGACTTGCGGCGGCGGAAAAATTGTTTCGGGTGGCTCCCTAATGTTTTGGGAGTAATTGGGAATATATAGAAGAGTAATTAGGTCAGGAGGTGCCACGGGGGGGGGCACGAGCTAGGGGGCGCGCCCTACCCCCGAGGCGCACCGACCTAGATTGTGGCCACCCCGTGGATCTTATGGCCACCTCCCAAAGCTTCATGGGTCTCTTCTAGTCCAAAAATAACTTCCATAAATTTTTATCCAATGTGGAATCCGTTTGGTATTGATTTTGTGAAAAGTCCAAAAACAGACAAAAAAACACAAACTGGCACTAGGCACTGAGTTAATAGGTTAGTCCCAAAAATGATATAAAATAGCATATAAGTGCATATAAAGTATTCAAGATTGATAATATAATAGCATGAAACAATCAAACACTATAGATACGTCGGAGACGTATCAACCACTGCATCATAACTTAAATCAGGTGGGAAACTGAACAGATTAATCAAGAGTTATTACCATATTACTTGCACTTGATTTATTGGAGAGAAATAATGGGGTTACCTTGTTGTCTTGATACTTTGTCTTCTTATCTTCAACAGACGGCACCAAATTAACACAATATGGCACTGGTATCATTGTCCATGTCGCTTAATAGGAAAGCAACATTGACACAATGAACGTTTGGGCAACCAAACCACACTAGCGTACACCAAATTAACACAATATTGCACTGCCATCATCGGCCAGGTAAGTTAATAGGAAAGCAACATTGATACAATGAACGATTGGGCAACATTGACCATAGTAATGTGTACTATATGAGATAGTACAATCATGCAGTTCAGTATGCAAAACTACCAGGCAAATTTTCTTATAAAAATCTACATTAGCACCGTAATTATACATTTTGCATCAGATAACTGGTGTAGGGTACTGAAGCTTGGATTCACGCCAATGCTACTTAATAAACTACATGTTGCTGTAAAAATATAGTGATATACAACAGGTACTTACATCACCATTGAAGCGCAGAGAATTGCTGGTACATACTGCTACTTCTCGAGCATGCGTTGGTTTCCGTGAAGAGGAACGGGTGATGCAGCAAAGTAGATAAGTATTTCCCTCAGTTGTTGAGAACCAAGGTATCAATCCAGTAGGAGATACAAGCAAGTCACCAATGGATGTACCTACACAAATAATCAAACACTTGCACCCAACGCTATAAAGGGGTTGTCAATCCCTTCACGGTTACTTGCAAGGATGAGATCTGATAGAGATAGATAGAATAGATTGCTTGAAAGGAAAGTAAAACAAAAGTAAAAATATGGCAGCAAAGTATTTTTGGTGTTTTTGGTTTTAGATCTGAAAGTATAAGATGGAAAATAGACCCGGGGGCCATAGGTTTCACTAGAGGCTTCTCTCATGATGGCAAGTATTACGGTGGGTGAACAAATTACTGTCGAGCAATTGATAGAAAAGCGAATAATTATGAAGACATCCAAGGCAATGATTATGCATATAGGCATCACGTCCGTGTCAAGTAGACCGAAACGATTCTGCATCTACTACTATTACTCCACACATCGACCGACTCCTGCCTGCATCTAGAGTATTAAGTTCATGAAGAACAGAGTAACGCATTAGGTAAGATGACATGATGTAGAGGGATAAACTCAAGCAATATGATGAAAACCCCATCTTTTTATCCTCGATGGCAACAGTACAATACGTGCCTCGCTACCCCTACTATGTCACTGGGTGAGGACACCGCAAGATTGAACCCAAAACCAAGCACTTCTCCCATTGCAAGAATTACCTGGCCAAACCAAACCAATAACTCGAAGAGACTTGCAAAGATATGAAATCATGCATATAAGAATTCAGAAAAGACTCAAATAATATTCATAGATAATCTGAACATAAACCCACAATTCATCGGATCTCGACAAACACACCGCAAAAGAGTATTACATCGGATAGATCTCCATGAAGATCATGAAGAACATGGTATTGAAGAGCAAAGAGAGAGAAGAAGCCATCTAGCTACTAGCTATGGACCCGAAGGTCTGTGGTGAACTACTCACGCATCATCGGAGGGGCAATGGAGTTGATGTAGATGCCCTCCGTGATCGAATCCCCCTCCGGCAGATTACCGGAAAAGGCTCCAAGATTGGATCTCACGGGAACCGAGGCTCCTGGCGGTGGAAAAGTGTTTTCGTGGCTCTCTCTGGTATACAGGGAATATTTTGGAATTTATAGGCTGGAAGTTAGGGTTGGGAGAGCTGCCGTGGGCCCACAAGCCAGGGGGGCGCGCCCTACCCCCCTGGGCCCGCCCCTGTGGCTTATGGCCACACGGCGGCTCTCCTGCCTTGATCTCCAAGCTTGGTAGATGTCTTCTGGTCCAAGAAAAAATATTCCGAAGATTTTATTCCGTTTGGACTCCGTTTAATATTCCTTATCTGCAATACTCAAAAACAAGGAAAAAACAGAAACTGGCACTAGGCTCTAGATTAATAGGTTAGTCCCAAAAATAATATAAAATAGCATATTAATGCATATAAAACATCCAAAACAGATAATATAATAGCATGGAACAATCAAAAATTATAGATACGTTGGAGACGTATCACATACTTTCGTCGAACACGATCCCAGTTTAGAATGTTTGCCATTCAAGCATATTTTCTACAAGAGAGATGCGTAAGACATGTAAAAAAAATAAGTTCAAATGTGATCTGAGTGCTATAAAATTTCATGATGTGAGGATACGCATGTGCTTCGTATAAAGGAGTGGAAATATTTTTGCTGGACTGCAGCGGACTGGTTCTTTGGCCACTAGAATCTGGTTATTATCTGTAGGAGTTGGGTTTCTTAGTGCTGGAGAAGTTCCTATGAACACTGGAGTTGGGTTACTATCTCCTGGAGTTTGGATCTTTTGCAAAGACCTTGTTTGTACCCCTTCAAATTCCAACATAGCCCTCTTCTGTTTACATATCTTGTACAGAAGAATGGTGCTTCAATCATAAAACATGCTATGGCAAAGAGATGGAATAGGTACTAAAGAATACAAGGGCACCATATATTGAAATATACTCCCTCCATCTGGAAATAAATGGATTTATCTAGACGTATTTTAGTTGTAGATACATTTGTTTTTCTCCATTTCTGCAACAAGAAATCTGTATGGAGGGACTATGATGTATAATCTAAGGATACGACAGGACAACAGAGTAAAAGAAACACTAGTTGAATGTAAAAAATGTATGATAGTTCGAATAGGTACAGAAATACAGGAAGGCAACATATTCACATGTTTGATGGGCACTAGGATGGCATTGCAACAGAACAGTAGAACAATATTTCAATGTGAAAAACCATGGTATGGTGGATGGAGTACATACTGATGAATAACAATGCATGTTATCATGGTATGGTAGACGGGTGATGTCCAAACTAAGAAGATAACATTGCGACAGAGTAGAATGACAATACTTGAATTTCAAAACATGTTATCATGAATGGAATAGGTACTGAAAATAGGAAAGCACAACATATTCACATGAATGATTAGCGGGCTAAGCACATTGCATTAGAAAAAATTAGATGCATTGCAAGACATTATACGCATGATGCTACCCATATCACGGGCCAAGATAGAGAAAGGACCTTGTGGGGGTGAATAGGAATCATCATCTCTCTGCAACTCTTCTAAAGAACTACGTTTAACTGTTCCATCATGTTGAATATCAATGATGCCAAGTTTGTTGGCCATTGCATTGCTCCATGAGTTTCTTTTATTGGATTTGTTCCGATATACAATATCGTTGTCAGCAATAATATCTGACATGCATGGAAGACAACTAATAGTGAGATTATTTAATGAGTGCCTGTAGGAGACGACTTAAATAGTAGGAGTCGACTTAAATGCCAGCAACAAGTTGATACGTCAAAAACTAAAGAAAGAGAGCACATGATAACTAAAAAATATTACTGTTTGAACTGGAGATTAACTAGATGGCACACAAAAGTACTACAGAATACCAACATAGATAATACTATAAGGGGTATAATGAGCAGCATGTGGGATAGCTTTGGTTGAGGGACGATAACTATGGAACAACGTTAACTCCTACACAAGGCTCACATCTGAAGTAAGAATCTAAGAGATCAACATGAATATATAGTGACAAGAGATAATATATTTTCATGCTTAGATGAATAACAAAGGCATAAATGCTGCACACAAGTAAGATGAGGGTACAACCTATCTTGTCGCCTATGTAGGTGTCGGTGTAATGAACAGGGGGTGTCCATTACCCCTGGACACGCACCGGCAAGTTGCAGCCTCCAGGCGGGAAGGGCATGGCAGAGAAGAAATCTCCTCACAGCACATCTAGGACCCAGGTTTCCGGCAAGGATTACTTGCCGGGAACAGGTCTACGCATCACCGGCAAGCTCCAAGGCCGGCAAGATCAAGATCAAGATAAAATTTCCGGGAAGCGAGCCTTCCTGGGAGAAGACCTCCAGGCAGGTCACCGAGAAGACCCGATGTTGGACTCCCGACAAGATGCTTGCCGGGGGACAACTGGGAACAAGCACAAGACTATCAAGAAGGCATTCGAGTCAACAGTCAGAAGACAGGCGACCGAAGGCTGGGCGCCCGGCAAGATCTTGCCGGGCAGGCCCGTCGAGCTCCGGCAAGACTCGCACCCGGCAAGATCCCGCCACCTTGCCACCGCTCCAGTGCAGCGACCAGCTTGTCAGACGGGGTTTGTCCTCCTGGTAACGTGTCAGGCGCTAGCGGTGGATGAGCTTAAGCGGTGCTGATGGGACGGCCCCTTTCCCCGTCCCCAAGACGCTAAGGGACACCTCAGCAGAGCATTTAATGCACTTGTCCTAAACCGTCAGTGTTAGGTATGATAGCACTGTAGCTACTTTTACACCTCATGTATGCACTGTACGCCACTGTTGGTGACCCCTTCGAACGTATAAAAGGAGGCCCAAGGCGTAGCTACAGGGGGGCGGATCCTCTCTAGCCTGTTCTGCATGTGTAGCAGCTGAGTACTGTAGCGCTCCCAGAACTTGAGCTAGAACACACCTAATACAACCAAGCAGGAGTAGGGTTTTACGCTTCCGAGCGGCCCGAACCTGGGTAAAATCCCTCTACGTTGATCGCTCGATCTGCTCTCTGTGCAAGCCTTCTTCCCCGCTGAATCGTAAAGGGATCCTTGTGACCCCATAGGTGTCATTTTTCCGACATCTGTAAGGGGCCGTCGATGTCGGAAAAATGACACCTATGGGGTCACAAGGATCCCTTTACGATTCGGCGGGGAAGAAGGCTTGCACAGAGAGCAGATCGAGCGATCAACGCAGAGGGATTTTACCCAGGTTCGGGCCGCTCGGAAGCGTAAAACCCTACTCCTACTTGGTTGTATTAGGTGTGTTCTAGCTCAAGTTCTGGGAGCGCTACAGTACTCAGCTACTACACATGCAGAACAGGCTAGAGAGGATCCGCCCCCCTGTAGCTACGCCTTGGGCCTCCTTTTATACGTTCGAAGGGGTCACCAACAGTGGCGTACAGTGCATACATGAGGTGTAAAAGTAGCTACAATGCTATCATACCTAACACTGACGGTTTAGGACAAGTGCATTAAATGCTCTGTTGAGGTGTCCCTTAGCGTCTTGGGGACGGGGAAAGGGGCCGTCCCATCAGCACCGCTTAAGCTCATCCACCGCTAGCGCCTGACACGTTACCAGGAGGACAAACCCCGTCTGACAAGCTGGTCGCTGCACTGGAGCGGTGGCAAGGTGGCGGGATCTTGCCGGGTGCGAGTCTTGCCGGGGCTCGACGGGCCTGCCCGGCAAGATCTTGCCGGGCGCCCAGCCTTCAGTTGCCTGTCTTCTGATTGTTGACTCGAATGCCTTCTTGATAGTCTTGTGCTTGTTCCCAGTTGTCCCCCGGCAAGCATCTTGTCGGGAGTCCAACATCGGGTCTTCTCGGTGACCTGCCTGGAGGTCTTCTCCCAGGAAGGCTCGCTTCCCAGAAATTTTATCTTGATCTTGATCTTGCCGGCCTTGGAGCTTGCCGGTGATGCGTAGACCTGTTCCCGGCAAGTAATCCTTGCCGGAAACCTGGGTCCTAGATGTGCTGTGAGGAGATTTCTTCTCTGTCATGCCCTTCCCGCCTGGAGGCTGCAACTTGCCGGTGCGTGTCCAGGGGTAATGGACACCCCCTGTTCATTACACCGACAGTAGGATTGAGCATCATCTGCTGAGTCGTTGATGGAGCTAATGTTGTTGTGGCTGTCAATGTCGGGTAACCAAGGCAGGGAACTCTTGAGTGGGGAGTATAGCTCCCTTCGGGTGTATGCTTCCCTTGTTGGAGCAGCTTCGGTGAGAAGGAAGGCGATGTGGTTGAAGAGGCAGAAAATAGACAATGTTAAGAATGACACATATCTCTAATGTGAAGCAATACCCTAAGAGTGCAATAATAAGGTACGAGACAGGTTACACGTCGGATGGCTTGATGGCCATCTTGTGCATCCCGACTGTCGTCGTTCAGGATCTTCCTCGAACAGCCAGCGACCACCGGCAAAGCAGCCTGCCTCCGCCATCCCTGGCCGCGACAGATCTGACGCCGACCCGGCCCCCGCCCCACCACAGTGTCGTGGTTGCGTTCGCCCCTGGCCATAACTGAAATACTCGCCATCATCCAGATCCAGCGCCAGCAGTACCTTGACCCCACGCAACCCTAAAATACGCACTGAAGCGCTTCTTCCACCCTACAATAAACACCAAGGCTGTCACACCCTGTGTTTTACCTCACATGACTAAGATAACAGAGATCAAAAATTTGGACCAACAAAAACTTTTTGTGTGCATGCGGTGCTTGACTTGATTGATATTTGCTTGTTTGCTTGTATGTGATTTAATTCATAAAAACCCTCCTACTCTCAAAACTCATCTGCTTGATCCAAAACATTGCCCAATGATCATGCCATGTTTATAGGACATAAAACTATTTTTATAAAATATTATTTTGGTTAAAAAAAAGCATTTATTTGGTTTAGGTTTTCAAAAACCCCTGAATTGAGGTTTTAACTACAAGTTCTCAAATTAGGGTAAATATTTTATCCCAAAGATTTTATTTAAAACCTATTCTATATAATACTTAACAAAACCAAAAATATATATTTTTAAAAGTTATTTTTGTATTTTATTTAAATACCTTTTCTGAGGACAGAAATGGTCTTTTAAAGGGAAAAACATATTTTAATGTTTCAAAAATATTTGAGAAATATTAGGGAAACTCAGTGGACATATATTGTCCATATATATGAGTTTCATCACATGGTCATGTTCAAAATATTGAACAAAATCCTCCAAAACCCTTTATGGATAATTCAAGTATTTGAAATATTTCTATAAGAAATATTGTCAAATAAATCCAGGAAAATTATAGCAAGTCACCTATGCCTCATGTGATGATCTTGCCAAGTTCCATCCCAATCTAAATTGTTTTGGTTCATAAAAGTGCCCCAACACCCTTTCTGTCCAGATTCAAATTTGAACTTTATATTGCCAAGTGTCTCCATTTGAGATCAAACCTTGTGGGAATGTTCTAGTCCTCTAATAATGCATCCACACAAAGTGGTGCATCAAGGAGAACAGTGTAGCTCAGCTAGATCGGCCCAAAACTATTTTTGTTGATTTCTAGAGTTTGAAACTTTTGCATTGGCCACTTTCTCCAAATGATCTACAAATTTATAGACATGGACAATTGGCCCTACTTGTCATTCCTGTTAAATCTCATGTCAAGGAGATCATTCTAAACTAGCTCAAAACCAGCACAAACACCTTCTGTTACAGTTTTGTGGTCAATGATTGGAGTACCAAAGGAGTTCTCCTTAGGCTCAAAATTTCACCACACCTTCTCCTAGTCCCCCTCTACCCCCAGTAGGAACCCCAGGCCCTCAGCTCAATAATTGAAGGGGTAGAACCCCCATTTTTCACCTCTGGACAGTAGCTTTTCCTTCCCTCTCAACCTTCCTTCTCTCCTAAGGAACCCCAGAGCATCCAAAGCCATTTTTGTCATGTTTTCTATGCCCTAGAATGCCTGGACACAAGAGAACACGACCATGGCAATTAAACAATGCCATGGCGTGCAAAGCTCGCGCTCTCGAGCACGCTATAGTGCGCTCTCGCACTGTAGCCGCCCCATCCCGAGGTCCCGACCACCTAGGGCACTAGGAAAGGTGTCCCCAGCGGCCGTCTTGGTGTCCGTGGCAGGCCGAACAGTTGGCCCCCTCCTTCCTCGCCCCTCCATGCCCTGCTCGCGCATGCCCAACGCCGTCGAGCTCCACCACTCACTGCTTGTGGAGGGGTCCCACCTCGTCCTCGCCCTGCTCTCTATCGCTCCCATGCGTCATGGACAAGCCCCACGAATACTGTAGAACAGCCCCGACTCCTCCCCATGGCCACAAGAGCTAGTCTTGCAGCCGCCGGTGCGCTCTACCCACGGTACACCGCGCCACGGCTATAAGAGCCCCCCCCCGGGGGTCTCTCTCGCTCCCCCTGCTGCTCACCCTCTACCTCAATCGAACGCCTGAACCACCCGAGCAAGTTCTCGGAGCCCCGGTCCTCGGGATCGACCGGAACCCCACCTCCTAGGGTCATCGTTGCCTACACAATAGGGAGCTCCCCAGCCTCCGTTCTCCCTTGATCTGGAACCACGGAGAAACACTGATCCTCCCCCATCTCTTTTCCCCTTTCCTTGCAGCTCTGGGCGACTAGAGCATCACTCTCCCGAAGCCCTCCGCCATGCTCGCTCGCCGCCGGCGAACCACTACACTTCGGCGACCACCTTCACCACCAGTCGACCCACGGCAGTCCCGTGAGTCCAATAGTGCAGGACGCTCACCCTCCCGTGCCCGGAGTCGTCGCCGGTGAGCACCTCCCGAATCCCCCAATCGCGAGGTAGGAGATGTCAGGCGAGCCCCGCTTGTCATACTCCCTCCCATTCTCTCTCTCTCTCACCGACAGGTGGAGCCTACCTGTCGGGTTCAAACCGGTCGGCGCTCGCTCCCCCACTCGCATGGGCTGGCTCGCTCCTGGGCCCGCTCGGCCGTTCCTGGCCAGGACCACAGGCAGTGCCCTTTTTCCTTTTTCCTTTTTCCATTTTTCCAGAACCTTGCAAAAATTCCTAAGACCCAAATAATTATCCAAATGCAAAAATTCCAACTCCTAAATTCTTCTAATATTCCAAAAAAAAAATGGTACAACTTTCATATTTTTCCACCATACTTTTCTGTGTTATTCAAATTTAAATTCAAATTTGAGCACTTATAGGCCCCTTTGAAAATCCCTAGAACACTCGTGCTAGATCCAAATGGATTGATTCCAATTTCTCTGTGCTATGTTTGTCACACCATAATCAATTAAAAATGGTGAACATTTTTCCTAGGCATAGATTCTGTTAGATCTAATAAATGGTCCATTTCTTCATATGACTCAACTTGGAAAACTCCTAGAATAATCATATGATGCCCAAATCCAGTGAAACCAATTCCTAAATACTTCAAAAATCATGCCTGATTTAATGGGTGCATTTACTCATTTTTGTAAAAATATATTCTGTGGACTCCTTATAGGATCATTGTTTCCTTCATTTCCACCTTATTGGCCTATTCAAAAATCTTTATTGATCCAACTCCAGTAGAGCCACTTTAAGTATTTTTCTTATAGCTTGAGATGTCCTGGAAAAATGAAATTCCTAATTTTTAGGACCCTTTTAGTTTCTACCTCGTTGTGTTGCTTATTATGGTTGTTTCCGACGTTAGTTGACGAAGTAGACGGAGTATTTGGAGAAGGACCAGAAACTTTTGAAGACTTCAAAGATATTGATGAGTCGACAAGCAACCCTTTGATCATGTTGATGAAACTATTTCTCGCATGACATTATGGCACTTTTATTTGTTGCATTAAAAGCATGATGATATGGTGACCACCTTGTCGGGTTGTCTCTGATGCATTTTTGGTTGATACTTGCATTATGCATGACTCTATGTTCCGTTCGGACTCATGTGGGTGGGAAGTGGATAGGTTCTAGTAGCTACTACGCAAGTGGGACAGGGATATGCATTGAGATGGGAAGCAAATGTTTTACCAAAGACTTTTCGAAAACCCCATCGGGTGACACTAATGCCCGTGGGAGGTCTTGAGCTAGGTAGCCACTTGATGAAGAAGTAGTATACCGAGGCAAGTGAGTGTGTTGTTTTCGAAAAAGGATTGGTTTAAGTTGCGACCATTACTCCAACCTTACATGTACGACCACAATACCCCTTATGGGACGGGGCTTGGTTGATTACTTTGGTCAATGCTTGCAGATAGACCGCATTACTAGTGAAGGGAGTGGCGTGGTCACTCTCGATATGGGGCGGTGCCTGAATGGATGACTATGAATGTTTTCACAGACACCGGGCACACCGTTGTGTCCCCACAGGGATGGTACGACATTGAGCAAGTCTCATGTGATGTACATCATGAGGACGTGGGACAATGAGTGGACTCTTTGTTTAGTGTTGTCAAGGGAAAGGCATTGTTCGGGTGCTTACCTCGGGTATATAATATACCACGAGTCGTGGATGACACAAAAGTTCCTTGAGTCTTGTGGGTAAAGAGTGCAACCTCTGCAAAGCGTAAAACTATTCAAATAGTCGTGTCCACAGTCAAGGATAGTTTGATGACCGCTCTTGGGCTACGTCCATTGTTTTACAAAACTTGGTGTGTGTGTGCAAAGAGATACTTGAGCTAAGTCGGATGACTTGATGAGATGATTAAATTGGAGTTATTCATACTGTGTTATATTGATATCTGTAACCTATTGATGCATGCTTTACAAAATGGTAGGACATGATATTGCATTCAAAACTAGCTTTCCACAAAAGTACCTACTTAGTGCTATACCATGCATTGTTTATCTTGTTCCAAACATGGGCTGCTTGCGAGTACATTCAAAAGTACTCATTGGCTTGCCCCTGGTTATTTAATTGGCCAGGCATGAAAGAACAGGATATGATGAACAGTACCTTGGTGACGAACATGCGAGCTAGGACGCTTCCCAGTCAGAATGCTTGTAGGGTTAAGGCAGATGGCATGGGTCCACGCTACTATTGAAGATTTCCGCTGCGAGTTTACGATTGGTGTTTTGGCCTTCCTGGTCCTATCTATGAAGACTTGTCCATAAAGGCCATATTTGTGTAAGACGGTATGTAATGGATGAAAGACTCTTGATATTCGGTTTCTATGTGTTCAATGAGCATTGATCTCTGGGATAACTGTACACGTGCATTCGGTGACTTTGACTTATGAGTCGGGGTCCCCACAAAGGCACTGCTTCCCCAGCCAACTGACAACCTAGGAGCTCTACTGCCTCGAGAGGTGTTGTTTCCTTCCACTGGGAATCGACTGACCCAAAGTAAAAATTCAGGTGATTGACGCCTAGGTAAAGTGAATAAGATGAGTGGACGACCTATCTTGCGACCCAGTGAAGTAGGCAGCTTCATCTGCCTAGTCGGTGAGGCCGGCGCGGTTGCGGTTGCTCCCAGTGGCGAGAAAGCAGATATGTGGCGGCTCTCGATGGCTATAGGGGACCAGTGTTGGGGCGTTGGACGCGTCCGAAGTTGGGGCCGCTCCGGCGCTGTGCACGACGGCGTAGTTGAATCGGCTCTGGTACGGTTCACGCGGTCGTCATTGACGCAGCTCTGGCAGCACGGAGTAAGAGGCACACGGCCCAGTACATGATAGCTAACGTAGAGCGGCTCCAGCATTGGGTAGGAGGGCGGCAGTGAATCAGGTGCGGTGGGTGTGTCCATGGAGGAAGGGTTGAGGTTTCGCGGCTGGGGATAAGGTGATTTGGCGCCCACCGTGTATGAATGGGGAATTGGGAGGGGGGAACCATGTCTTACAGACGCATTTGTCTGAAATGTGGAGGAAGTTACAATTGTACCCCTATCATTTGACTTGTAGGCTTGGGTTTGATTCTTGAGGGTCAGGGATAGTAGGGTAACTTTGCTTCTCCCAAATAGTGAGCGCCAGCTATTTCGGGCGAGGAGGGCGCGAGCGATTTCGGCCAAGGAGAGGGTGTTTTGCCGCCCATGGTTTATGAATTATTGGGTAGGCGCCTGCGATTTCGGCCGAGGAGAGGGCGCGCTTGGATAAAGTTACAAACCTACCCTTGATATACAACAAGCCCGACCAATTGATGCAGTTCCGTTCCTAGATAGGGCAGTAATTTTGCGTCTCCCGTTTATTTGCTCGGGAGATTTCCATCGAGCATAGGGTGTTTTAGCGGTTCGTTCAAATTTTGGGAGAACAAGCATCCACGTCTACCGTACCAAGTCAATTCGAATCAAAATTTGAAATATTACTCCTATAGTTTCACACCTCGCCACTTCTTTTTAGATGGTGAGATGATGCACGGGACTATGTATTTTACATGCTCGTTGCTACCGATTAATTTGACTAATAGTTGGCCCACTAAAAACGTGAATCAAACCCAAAATGAAAATACCTCATTTCAATGAGATAGCTCGTTGACCCGGTTAAAATTTTGGACTAAATCCAAAATTGAACACCACAACTGAATAGCATGTTGTATTATAGGAGTATATGACACCATGCACATGCTCAAAGTCTGATTCATAAACCTGTTTGATACACCTATCTCTGTTCATGTCTGAATTTGAAACACCATGTTCTCTAGTTCAAATATTTGAATGCATTTTATATTGAATCATGGTATATATCAGTCTTCAACGCATACATGCGACCTCGCCCCTCTCCCGCACTCCCGTTCTCTCTCTAGAAGACACTCTTTGTTTCTCTCACGTGCATACGAACACAATCCTTGTTGGTCCCCCCTCTCTCTCTCTCTCTCTGTCTAGCTCGCATGCACACTCTAAGTATATGTCCCTCTTGCACACAATGCATGACTCTCTTTTCTAAGCTAACTAGCTAGGGTGGACTGATCAGACACACACAAATTCTCTCGCTCGTTGTCCATAGCTCTGTCACGCACACTCACCCGTCTCGGGCCTCTTCTCTCTCTCTCAAACTTCCTCTCTCCCTAGGTCACACATACACATATCTCACTTGCACTAGATAGACCCATATAGCACTCGCTCTCCCTCGTTCTCTCTCTATCTCACTCGCATGCACACACTCCCCCCTAAGTATTACTATTCTACACTATATCATAGCCACATATCCCCCTATGTATGACTGTCTCTCACTCTCCACCACAAACACACGCATTGTCTCTTTTTCTCCCTAGGTCTATCTCTGTAACAGCCCGAGATCGACGCTCCAGAAGATTCCCGTTTTACTCTGTTGTCATCGTGTGATTCGTTTGGTTGTCACATTCATCATCGCATCATTCGCATCATCCACATTGCATCGGCACTCCGCTGCCGTCAGTTTTCAAAACTTGCATCCGTCAGTAGTTGCCGGTTCTCCCCGTTGACCGTTGCGAGACCAACCACACACACAGGCGCCCACGACATCATTTAAAATATTGTTTTTAAAAGTGCATATAAATATTCTCGGATTGGGTTGAAAGTTGGCGTGCGGTCTTGTTTTATTGTAGGTAGACCGCCTGCCAAATTTCCTCGCAATCGGAGGTCATTTGATACCCCAACGGTCGACTGCAGCGACATCGTCATCGGGTTAATTATCGGACGTTTTCGCGGTTTAAAAAAACTCTATCACGGGCTGCCATCTTCCCTCTCTTCTCTCATCCCAACCCACCTACACAGCCCACTAGACCACCCCTAGCCTAAACCTCGACCGTCCGATCTAAATCGAAGGGTCAAAATGGCCCTAAACCTAAACCATTTGATATATATAGTCCACATCTAGTCCATATTGACAACCCTAAAAATCGTCCCCCTGTCCAATCATCGCCGCCAGCCTCCACCTGATCCTCGATCTCCCGCAGTCACCACTCCTCCCCTCCTCGATTTCCCCTCCCGTCCAATCCTCCATAGCCAATCACTATAGTCATGCATGCCCACCTCCTTCTCTGCCTCCTGGACGCGTTCAGCGCCTGCAGCTTCTCGCGTCCAGCGTCCGCAGAGCATCCAGCTCCGCGCCTGAGCTGCCTCCCACAGAGAAGCCCGACCCACGCACCTGGATCTGGAGCAAGGCCTCCTCTGCCCAGTGCCCGAGCGCTCCTCTTCCTCGCCTCCCATGGGCAGTCGCCGCCGTTCCCGACTGCTTCGTCAGCCCCGTTGGTGGAGACGGTCACCACCAGGAGCTCCTCTCATGGATAGCCGCACCATCCATCCTCCATCGCTAGAGATCAGGCCGTCCCTTGCCTTCCCGCTTTTCTTCCCCATCTTCCTTTTCTTCTCTGCCCCTCCTCTCAGCTCTCTCTCTCTCTCTTTTCCTCCATCTTGCAGGGGAACAACAGCAGCCACAGGACGCCATGGCCGTCCGAGGGAACCCCGCTGTTGTGCCAAGGTCGTCGCCTCACCGGAGCTCCGCCTGCTGCCACTTTCAAGCCCGCGCCTACTGCAGCGGCTGCGTCATCTCTGCATCGAGAGCAATGATGTGTTGACCCTCCAACCGCTCCGTCCGTCGTGCACCCCGTGCCGGTGAGAACCCCCGCGAGTTGCGTCTGCCCCGCCCCTCTCTGCTCCTCCCTCCATTTTCCCTCTAATCTCTCCAGCTCTCTCTAATCTCTGCATCTCTCTTCTTTTCTATGAGAGAACAGGAACGAGCAGGAGCTCGTCCATGGCCGCCTTGACCTCATGCCCATGTGCGCTGTCACCATCCCTCGCGGGATCTGGTTGTGCGCCACCCGGATCCGGCGATTCGGCGACCCCCGCTGCCCTATGGACCCTTGCATCCCGCTCCTTCAAGCCCCGTCAGTTGTTGCATTTGCTCGCTACCAATCCGGTAAGATCTCCGTGCGGCCATTGAAAACAAGGCTCGGCCTTTCTTCTGTTCAAATAGAGCAGCGCTCCTGAAGTTGATGCAAACATGACCATAGGACAGTGGCTAGCGCCACCCGTTTCCATCCAAGGGGTCTTGGGTTTGAACCCAGCGCACCCCTAATATTTTTGTGTTCATCTTTGTTTGTTTGGTATATTAGTGTTTCAGACTGCACGTTGTCATCTAGGGATGAATCCATCTCTGTTCACAGAGCCATCTTAGCTGCGCTGGTCATTTCAGCGCTCATACACCCAAGGGGTCTGGAGATCGAATCCCAGATATCCCACATATTTTTGATGTTTTTCATTTGTTTTCAGATAAAAAAACTTGCACATGTTGCAGTATTTTGTCGCAACATGTAAAATCCATGTAAAAATAACCATGCATCGGATTGAAACATGTTATATATGTAAAATGCTCATAATTTTGTGTAGATTAATAATATCCGACTTTCACACATGTTAAAAATGTTTAAACCTGTTGTTTGTATTAATTTGCGCAAATGCCATGTTAACACGGTTTCTCTCATAACTAAATAACCGTAGCTCCGTTTAAAATGATTCACATATATAACTTGACTAGAAAAATGTGTAGAATCACTTGGTGCATTTTGTTTCCATGTTTAATAAATATTAAATATGGTTAGTTCAGATCTGGACCAATTTCGAAATTAACATATGGGGTGGTTTTGGAATGCTATATGTTGATTTCGGCCTCATTTAAACTTGCCTAAATATCTAGTTTATTTATGCTTCACCTCTTGTCATGTTTAACAACATTTAAACTTGCCGTGTAAATAAATGGGAGTGAACTAAATGATTTGAACATGGAGTTTCGTCAACATGCAACTCGTTGCATATTGAACTTCACTTAATTTGTAGTGTTTGATTGTTGCATCTTGCCATGCCTTGCAATTTAAACCTTACATGCATCATCATTGTTTGCGCATCATGTCATGAATATGTTGTGGTGTTTACCGTGTCATTTGCTTGTTTTCGGATTGCTTCTCATTGATAGAGTTTCGAAAGCATTCGGAGTGTGAGGATCCGTTCGACTACGTCTCGTTCGTCTACTTTATGTAGTCGTTCTTCTTTCAAGCGGGATCTCACGCAAGATGATCATTTCCCTGGATACCACTACTATCATTGCCATGCTAGTTGTCTCGTTTCTACCCATATGTCTCGCTACCTACCACTTGTTTGACAAGCTTCCCAAAATGCCATGATAAGCCTCTAACCCTCCACGTCCCAGCAAACCATTGTGTGGCTATGTTAGCACTTGCTCAGGCCTTCTTATAGCGTTGCTAGTTGCAGGTGCAAGTTGTTTCCATGTGATAACATGGATATTTTGAGATATCACAATATTATTGCTATTTAATTTAATGCACATATATACTTGGTAAAGGGTGGAAGGCTCGGTCTTTTGCCTGGTGTTTTGTTCCACTCTTGCTGCCTTAGTTTTCGAGTACCGGTGTTATGTTCCATATTGAGTGCTCCTAACATGCTTGGGGTTGTTATGGGGATCCCCTTGATTTTTCTTTTGGGATTAAACTCTTTTGGCAAGGCCCAACATTGGTACTACATTTGCCTAATAACAAATAAAACTTGCATAGAGACGTTCCGGACACCGTGGATAATTAATCAACCCCGGGCCAGTGCTCCTCGTGAGTGTTGGTCCAAACTAGAGCACCATGCGGGTCCAACCCGGGGCAACTCGGGAGATGTCTATCAGGCCACCGTACGCTTCGCTTATCCGTCATGTCCTGAGAACAAGATACGCGGCTCCTATCGGGTTCGTCGACACGTCGGGCGGTCTTGCTGGATTTGTTTTACCTTTCTCGAACATCTGGTGCATGGGATTCCGAGGATACTTTGGGCTATCTCGAGGTTGAGGTTTTCCATCGGAATTCTGAGGATACTATAGTGTTGGGGAACGTTGCATGGGAAACAAAAAATTTCCTAGGCACACGCAAGATCTATCCATGGTGATGAGCATCTACGAGAGGGAGAGTGGATATACGTACCCTTGTAGTTCGCTAAGCGGGAAGCATTAAGAATCGCAATTGATGTAGTCGAACGTCTTTGAGATCCAAATCGCAAGCCGTCCCGCGATCCAATCATGATCCGTCCCGCGATCCAATCACGGTCCTTCCGATCTAGCGCCGAACGGACGGCACCTTCGCGTTCAGCACACGTACAGCTCGATGACGATCTCCGCCTCCTTGATTCAGCAAGGGAGAGCGGAGAGGTAGATGAGTTCTCCGGCAACACGACGGCGTGGTGGCGGCGGTGGTGGTGCTATCCCGGCAGGGCTACGCCTAGCGCTACCGAAACCGCTAACGGAGGAGAAAACGATCTCGGGAGAGAGAGGGGCGCCAAGGGCTTCGTGTGTGTTCTTGGGGCGTCCCCTCCCCTCTATATATAGGTGGAGGGGCGTGGAGATCAGCCCCTCCAAGCCCTAGGGCGCAGCCAAGGGGGAGGAGTTGGACTCCTAGTCCAATTCCCTCCCTTTCCATAAACAGGTGGACTTTCCACCTCTCCCAAGCCACATGGGCCTTGAGGAACTTGTGCGCCTGGCCCAATTAGGCCAGGGCGCCTCCCCTCAGCCCATGCAAACCCTTGGGATGTGGTGGAACCCTTGGTGGACTTCTGGACTCCTCCGGAAGTTTCCAGAACCTTCTAGAAGCTTCCCGGTACAATACCGGAAAAACCCGAAACTTTTCCGATCGCCAAAATATGACTTCCCATATATAAACCTTTACCTTCCGACCATTCTGGAGCTCCTCGTGATGTCCGGGATCTCATCCGAGACTCCGAACAACCTTCGGTCACCACCATGCATAACTCAATACTACCGAAACGTCACCGAACGTTAAGTGTGCAGACCCTGCAGGTTCGAGAACTATGTAGACATGACCGAGACACCTCTATGGTCACTAACCAATAGCGGGACCTGGATGCCCATATTGGTTCCTACATATTCTACGAAGATCTTTATCGGTTGAACCTCTTTGTCAAGGATTCAGTTAATCCCGTACGATGTTCCCTTTGTTTATCGGTATGTTACTTGCCCGAGATTCGATCGTCGGTATCTCCATACCTAGTTCAATCTCGTTACCGGCAAGTATCTTTACTCGTTCCGTAATACAAGATCCCATGGCTAACACTTTAGTCACTTTGCTTGCAAGGCTCATTATGATATTGTATTACCGAGTGGGCCCTGAGATACCTCTCCGTCACACGGAATAACAAATCCCAGTCTTGATCCATGCCAACTCAACAGACACCTTCGGAGATACCTGTAGAGCATCTTTATATTCACCCAGTTACGTTGTGACGTTTGATACACACAAGGTATTCCTTCGGTGTTAGTGAGTTGCATGATCTCATGGTCATAGGAACAGATACTTGACATGCAGAAAACAATAGCAATAAACTGACACGATCATATGCTACGTTCACAGTTTGGGTCTTGTCCATCACATCATTCTCCTAATGATGTGATCACGTTATCAAATGACATCTCATGTCTATGGCTAGGAAACCTTAACCATCTTTGATCAACGAGCTAGTCTTATTAGAGGCATACTAGGGACACGGTGTTGTCTATGTACCCACACATGTATTTGAGTTTCTAATCAATACAATTATAGCATGGATAATAAATGATTATCATGAACAAGGAAATATGATAATAACTAATTTATTATTGCCTCTAGGGCATATTTCCAACAGTCTCCCACTTGCACTAGAGTCAATAATCTAGCTCACATCGCTATGTGATTTACATTGTTATGAATCTCACACCCAATGAGTTCTAGGGTTCGATCATGTTTTGCATGTGAAAGAGGTTTTAGTCAACGGGTCTGCGACATTCAGATCCATGTGTACTTTGCAAATCTTTATGTCATACTATAGATACTGCTTCCACGCTCCACTTGGAGCCATTTCTAAATGGCTGCTCCACTATACGTATCTGGATTGCTACTAAGAGTCATCCGGATTGGTGTTAAAGCTTGCATCGACGTAACCCTTTACGATGAACTCTTTATCACCTCCATAATCGAGAAACATTTCCTTAGTCCCCTAGTTACTAAGGATAATTTTGACCGTTGTCCAGTGATCCACTCCTGGACCACTCTTGTACCCCTTGACAGACTCATGGCAAGGCACACACCAGGTGTGGTACACAGCATGGCACACTATACAGAGCCTATGGATAAGGCATAGGGGACAACCTTCGTCCTTTCTCTTTCTTCTGTCATGGTCGAGCTTTGAGTCTCACTCAATTCCACACCTTACAAATCAGGCAAGAACTCTTTCTTTGACTGATCCATTTTGAACTCTTTCAAAATCTTGTCAAGGTATGTACTCATTGAAAGTCTTATCAGACGTCTTGATCTATCTCTATAGATCCTGATGCCCAATATTTAAGTAGCTTCATTCCAGGTCTTCCTTTGAAAAACTCCTTTCAAACAACCCTTTATGCTTTCCAGAAATTCTACATCATTTCTGATCAACAATATGTCATCCACATATACTTATCAGAAATTCTATAGTGCTCTCACTCACTTTATTGTATATACAAGTTTCTCATAAACTTTGTATAGACCCAAAAACTTTGATCACCTCATCAAAGCGTATATTCCAACTCCGAGATACTTGCTCCCGTCCATAAAAAGATTGCTGAAGCTTGCATACATTTTAGCATCCTTAGGACTGACAAAACCTTCTGGTTGTATCACATACAATCTTGCCTCAAAGAAACCGTTAAGGAAACGATGTTTTGACATCCATCTGCCAGATTTCATAATTGAAAAATGCAGCAACTGCTAACATAATTCCAACAGACTTTTAGCATCGCTACGGGTGAGAAAGTCTCATCGTAGTCAACTTCTTGAACTTGTCAAAAACTTCTTTGCGACAAGTCGAGCTTTATAAATGGTGACATTTACCATCAGCATATGTCTTCTTCTTAAAGGTCCATTTGTACTCAACGGCCTGCCGTTCAACGGGCAAGTCTACCAAAGTTCATACTTGGTTTTCATACATGGATCCTTTCTCAGATTTCATGGCTCCTAGCCATTTGTTGGAATCCGGGCCCACCATCACTTCTTCATAGCTCGTAGGTTCACTGTTGTCTAACAACATGACCTCCAAGACAGGATTGACGTACCACTCAGAGGCGGTACGAGTTCTTGTCGGCCTACGAGGTTCGGTAGTAACTTGATCCGAAGTGTCATGATCATCATCATTAACTTCCTCTTCATTCGGTGTAGGCGCCACAGAAACATCTTTCTGCGTCGTGCTACTATCCAACTGAAGTGATGGTTCAACAACCTCATCAATTTCTACTTTCCTCGCACTCAATTCTTTCGAGAGAAACTTTTTCTCGAGAAAGGACCCGTTTTAAGCAACAAACACTTTGCCCTTGGATCCGATATAGAAGGTATACCCGACTGTTTCCTCAGGGTATCTTATGAAGACGCACTTTTCCGCTTTGGGTTTGAGCTTATCAGACATAAGCGTCGCATTCCCAAACTCTGAGAAATGACAGCTTAGGTTTCTGCCAAACCAAAAATCATACGGTGTCATCTCAACGGACTTAGATGGTGCCCTATTTTAAAGTGAATGTGGTTGTCTCTAATGCATAACCCCAAAACGATAGTGGCAAATCGATAAGAGACATCATAGTACGCACCATATCCAATAAAGCACGACTACGACGTTCGGACACACCATCACACTATGGTGTTCCAGGAGGAGGAGGAGGAGGAGAAGAAATAGAGGAGAATTGGAAAAGTAGTTATATATATAGCAATTTTTCTATCCGGGTTGAATATCCGTGTTGATCGTGTGGATTTAAATGTGCAGTTGTTTCATCGCTTCGAGGGTCTGGTGTTTGATGACCTCCCCGTGCGACCACCACCCCTACACGGTCTAGTGGTGAGCACTACTGTCATCTCCTCCCCGGCCCTCCCCTATTTGCTCTGTTCCGGTTGTCATGCCCATGTCACTTCATTTTATTTTCATGTATCAGGAGAACAGCGGGGAGGTGCTGCCGAAATATTGCGTTGGATCCAGAGCAGAGCATGGGAAACGAACCCGATCTACACGTACTCTGGTGGGATTAGGACCCATCTTTACCTATTAGCGTGTAGATTGCATGGACGTAATAAAATTGACAAACTTGATTAGCTGATGAATATATATATTTCTTATGTGTTTAATTAGTAGCTAGGCAAGATGAGTGAACGTGCGTGGATGTACACAGGTCACACTAGTCAGAAAGACATGACCAAGGAATGGTTAACAAAAACCAAGGGGTTTGTGAAAACCGCATTTGCAAATGGCCAGAGAAAAACCTGGTGCCCTTGTCATGGGTGCGACAACTTTAAACAGCAAACAGAAGATGTAATGGGTAAACACCTGTAGAGGATGGGTTTTACGCCTGATTATACGGTGTGGACATTTCATGGTGAGTCTGCCCAACGTACCAGAGCTGAGGTGGTTCGTCGTCGCACCGACGAGCATGGTACCGGGATCGAAGAAATGGTGCAAGACATTGATGATGCTCGGGATTCGGACGATGAGATGGAGGAATCTGCAAAGGCCTTCAATGAAATGTTGGAGTCTTCAAAACGTCCTCTCCACGAGCACACTGAACTTTGTCAGCTGGATGCCATCGCACAAGTAATGGCTCTGAAGGCTCAATTCAACTTGGGCAGAGAATGCTACGACACGATGATGACACTATTTGGACGCTTTATACCCAAAGGCCATGTAACGCCTGCAAACCTGTACCAGTCGGACAAAATCCTGCGTGTACTTAAGATGCCCTATGAGAAGATAGATGCCTGTGAGAATGGATGTGCCTTATTTAGGCTTGAGTGTGCGGACTTGAACTATTGACCCATTTGCAAGTCTTCTAGGTATGTGGTGGTAGACAACGGTATGGGTGAGAAGAGTCAGACCAAAATCCCCGTTATTGTTCTTCAGTATATGCCAATCATACCAAGACTTCAACGTATTTTCATGGTCGAAGAGACGTCCAGACAGATGACATGGCACAAATTGGGCAAAAGAACCGAACTAGATGCAGATGGGAATCAGATGTTGGTACACACTTCAGACGCTTTTGCGTGGAAGCACTTCGATGCATTACATAAGGATAAAGCGGCAGATCCAAGGCATCCCCGAGTCTCCATCAGCATGGATGGGTTCAATGTGTTTGGTATGACGGCAACCCAATACAAATGTTGGCCAGTATTTGTCATTCCACTCAATCTCCCCCCAGACAGATTATGCAAAGAAAGAACATTTTCCTGACATTGATAATTCCAGGGCCTAACTAGCCGGGGAAGAATATGAATGTGTACATGCAGCCGCTTAAGGATGAATTGCAAGAAGCTTGGGATAATGGGATCAAGACATACGACGCCGCTACAAAACAAAACTTCTCAATGCATGTGTGGTACATGTACTCGATGCATGACTTGCCGGCATATGCGCTATTCGTTGGCTGGTGTGTGCATGGAAGGTTCCCGTGCCCCACATGCAAGGCAGCTCTTTAGTTTCGTTGGCTGCAGGCGGGTCGCCAGTTTTCTTGCTTAGACTTGCATAGATAGTTCCTGGATCCTCGCCATAAGTTCAGAAAAGACAAGAAGAACTTCATCAAAGGTAGAGTTTTCAAAAACTCTACACCACCTGCGTTGATAGGAGAACAGACCCTGGATCAGTTAAACGGTCTCGAGCCTTATCCAGAGCGTCTAGGGTATTTCAAAGGGTATAATTCGGAACACGCGTGGACTCACAAGACATGCTTGTGGGATCTGCCTTACTTCAAAGACCTCCTTTGCCCACACAAAATCGACGTGATGCACACTGAAAATAATATCGCCGAGGCCCTTTTTGGTACATTTTTCAGCATAGAGGGGATGTAAAAGGATAATCCTAAGGCAAGATTCGATCATGAGGCTCTATGTGATAGACCGTTACAAAACATGCGACAACCGAAAGGAAAGCAGAACTGGACGAAGCCAAAGGCATGGTTCAATCTTGGAAGGCCAGCTATGAGGGAAATGATCTTGTGGGTGAAAATGCAGTTGATGTTCCCCGATGGGTATGCAGCGAATCTAAAGAGGGGAGCGAGTCTTGACAAATTGAAAATATTTGGTCTCAAGAGTCATGATTGGCACATATGGCTTGAGCGGGTAATGCCGGTGATGTTGCGTGGCTTTATCCCTGAGGATGAATGGCTAGTACTGGCAGAGCTGAGATATTTCTTCCGTGTTCTTTGTGCGAAAGAACTATCGCCTGGCGTGCTAGATGAAATGGAAGAGTTGGCGCCGGAGTTGATCTTCAATTTAGAGAAGATCTTTCCACCGGGCTTCTTTAATCCAATGCAGCATTTGATTTTGCATCTCCCAACCGAGGCAAGATTGGGGGGGCGTGCAAAATCGTTGGTGCTACGCAACTGAGAGGATGCAGAAGACGCTTCGAGCAAAATGTAAAAATAAACATAGAATTGAAGCATCAATGGCCGAGGCATTCATTACTGAGGAGGCGGAAATCTTCGTGACAGCACACTACGAAGCCAAAAATCATCATTTGCATAATCCGAAGCCTCGGTACAGTGCTGGCGACCCTAAAAAGGTGGATCCAACCTCAGCCTATTCAAAGGGAATCTCGCACCAGCAGGTGCTTCGAAAGCAATAGCGTTGGATGTTGAAGAATGGCGGACCATTTCGTTGTATATCTTCAACAACCTAACAGAAGTGCGGCCGTACATCGAGTAAGTTCTCGGTACATTGTTTAGCAACTTCTAATTCCTTTGAACTGCTCTTATTCCCGGATATTTGATACAGTCGATACGTCGCCAAATTCTCGGATGGAGCGGTGATCCAAAAGGATTCCATCGAAGAGTATGAGCTTATGGCAAAGCATGGAGGTGACTATCCTGATTTCATCTCTTGGTTCAAACAAACGGTAATTTCCATTAGACCATTTCATTTCTTCATCTAATTTGTGGCTAATGCAACAATCCTTTCATATTAAACTTGTAGGCTAATTCAGAGTCTATGGACGCCGAATTGAGACAAGTCGCTAATGGTTTTGACAATAAGGTCCGTTCACTTGACAAGTACGACATCAACGGGTATCGCTTTCGTACCTTTGGCAAAGAGCTATCTATGGCCGACCGAAAGTCTACAAATTGTTGTGTCTCTGCTATCGGCGAAGGAGGTACCGAGTATTATCGAAGAGTTGAAGCAATTTATGAACTTCTATTCTATGGTGAAAACCCACCGAACGTCGTAGTCTTCAAATGTTATTGGTTCCAGCCGAAGGAGACTAGAAGGACTCATGAACATATAGGGCTAGTCGAAATCAAACAAAGCACCCATTTAGATGTTCCCGATGTCTATATTACGGCTCAACAGGCGACCCAAGTTTTCTATCTACCGTGGGCCTGACAAACTAATCCAAATCTGAATGGTTGGGATGTCATTTATGAAGTGCCGCCACGTGCTAGACCACCTCCCCCCAATGAAGAGGATTATGAACCTCGCATTAACCCAGACACATATGAAGGAGAATTCTTCCAAGAAACACGTCTTTCCAAAACAACGTTTCAAGAACCACTCTACTTCACCCCAGAACATTGAAGTAGACAGCGACAGTGAATCCGACTTCACCCCTGAGCCGGAACAAGAAGAGGTTACTGATGTGGATGACCTGTCAATGCTTGACCGATTACATAAAGGAGGCCTTCCACATGTTGTTCCTGATGTTCCCGATGAGCACGTCATTCAAGATAGTGATGATGATGATGCATTTATTGATCCCGGAGCATATATAGACGATCAAGATTATTATTAGTTCATGTCAGGTATTCAATTTTTATTATATACATGATGATGATACACTTAAATTATATACATATTATTATTCATGTCGGTATTCAATTTTTTTATGTTGTACTAATTTCGTTTACTCTTTGTCATGGAAGGTGTTGAAAGATGGTGGGCGCGGGTCCAGATCGCTCTGCGGCTCCTTCTTCGTCGGCACGTGGTGGGAGGGGTACTTCCATTCCACCCCAGTCTCTCCGGAAAGCGTTGCTCGACAATATGCAGACACAGGCGGGTGCTTCTTCGTCGGCGTCGTTGCCCACCGGGAGAGGAGGTCGGGGGAAGAAGATAGCTAGTAGAGGTACACATGGCCGCGGGAGAGGTACGCAAGCTGCTACGCCTTCCTCGCCGCCACCCCCAGTTGATTCTCCCGAGCACAGGACTGCTAGGGTGGACCCGTTTGAGGTGGAGGCTATGCGGACTCCTGTCCACGAGCCTCGGGTCGACGAGCCTTTGACCCACAAGACTCATGTCCCAGACGCTTTGTCCCAAGAGACTCCGGAGCAGAGCAGGGATCAGGGTACGTCCCAGCAGACCCAATGGGATACCTGGCCAGATCTGCATCAGCAGGAGCCGAGTGGCCATGCTGATGGTGGCGGGGATCGGTTTTCTAATAGCGAGGGCGAGGTGGTTGAGGGAGGCACTGTCTACCAGCATGGTAGTACACGGCTCCCGCCCGTGCCGGCGACCCGCGAGCAGAGGTGGTCGATTAGGCCTGATGGGCAGAAGTAAGTGCATTTACTCTTTTTTAACCTTATGCCTTCACGTTTCTTCAAATATCTTATGTGTTGGCCTTGTCATACTGCAGGGGTTGGGTACACGCCAAGGATGCCCGCAGGCCCAACCAAGTCCTTGGTGTGATTTGCCGGCAAAACTTCCCGGGGTTTGTCACGTTGCCCGGTGAGGGTCAGCTTCCACAGCTAGGATTGAGCTGGGAGCACTACTTGGCTGCCCCGGCCCCGCCGGAGGAGATGATCGACGGTGTCTTGTGTCGCACGAGGGCCGACATGGTGATCAGAAAGTTTTGGGTAATTTCTCATTTACACAATTAAAAATCAACAATAGCTAGTTATTGTACTAATTAGTGTTGTCTCGTTTGATTGCAGACCTTCTACAGGTGTGAGGAGGGATACGAGAAGGCCGCGGCACAGGTTATCGATGCCGAGAGCAAGCGCCTAGTACAAAACTTATGGCACGAGGCTCGGCCACAGGCTGTTCGAGACTACTACGCCTCGCGTGGTGTTAAGAAGGACAAGTCATCGTGCCCCGGAAAGTTTCTGAAGAAGGAGCAGTACATGAAGGTAATTACCTATTCTTAAGGCCTTGTACTTAGTTTCCTTCATTTGATTCGTAGGCATAGTGCTCAAATTTCTCTTTACTAACTTAGGTGCCCTCGAGATGGTGTGCAGATAAGATGGATTGTTGGGAGGCGTTGGTGGATGAGTGGTGCTCAGACGAATGGCTAGCCGTCCATAACAATGCCAAGGACCGGCGTGCCAAAATGGTTGGTGTGCCACTGATACGTCTCCAACGTATCTATAATTTATGAAGTATTCATGCCATGTTTACAATAATTCTATATGATTTTGGTATGATTTGATTAGAACTAACCCGGACTGACGCTATTTTTAGCAGAGCTACCGTGGTGTTGTTTTTGTGCAGAAATAAAAGTTCTCGGAATGGGCTGAAAATTTACGGAGAATATTTTTGGAAAATATAAAAAATACTGGAGCAAAAAGCTGGGCCAGGAAGTGACCGAGGAGGCCACAAGCCTGGGGGGCGCCCCCCCCCCCTAGGGCGCGCCCCCTGGCTTGTGGGCCCCTCGAGCACTCCCCTGACGTGATTCCAACGCCAAGTACTCCCATAAATCCAGAAACCCCCAAAAAGAAACCTAGATCGGGAGTTCTGCCGCCGCAAGCCTCCAGAGCCACGAAAAACCAATCGGGAGCCCGTTCCGGCACCCTGCCGGAGGGGGAAACCATCACCGGAGGCCATCTTCATCATCCCGGCGGTCTCCATGATGAGTAGGGAGTAGTTCACCCTCGGGGCTAAGGGTATGTACCAGTAGCTATGTGTTTGATCTCTCTCTCTCGTGTTCTTGAGATGACACGATCTTGATGTACCGCGAGCTTTATTAATATAGATGAATCATATGGAGTTTTCCCCTCTCTATCTTCTTGTGATGAGTTGAGTTTTCCCTTTGAAGTTTACATATCGGATTGAGTCTTTAAGGATTTGAGAACACCTGATGTATGTCTTGCGATGGGATATCCGTGGTGACAATGGGATGTTCTATTGATCCACTTGATGTAAGTTTTGGTGATCAACTTGCGGGTTCCGTAACCTTGGGAATCTATGCATAGGGGTTGGCACATGTTTTCGTCTTGACTCTCCGGTAGAAACTTTGGGGCACTCTTTGAAGTTCTTTGTGTTGGATTGAACATGATGAATCTGAAATTGTGTGATGCATATCGTATAATCGAGCCCATGGGTACTTGTGGTGACATTGGAGTATCTAGGTGACATTAGGGTTTTGGTTGATGTGTATCTTAAGGTGTTATTTTAGTACGAACTCTAGGGTTGTTCGTGACACTTATAGGGATAGCTCATAAGATTGATCGGAAAAGATAACTTTGAGGTGGTTTCGTACCCTACAATAATTTCTTCGTTTGTTCTCCGCTATTTGTGACTTTGGAGTGAACTCTTTGTCGCACGTGAGGGATTTATATATGATTCAACTATGTTAGTATTGTTGAGAGAACTTGCACTAGTGAAAGTATGAACCCTAGGCCTTGTTTCCAAGCATTGCAATACCGTTTGTGCTCACTTTTATCATTAGTTACCTTGCTGTTTTTATATTTTCAGATTACAAAAACCTATATCTACCATCCATATTGCACTTGTATCACCATCTCTTCGCCGAACTAGTGCACCTATACAATTTACCATTGTATTGGGTGTGTTGGGGACATAAGAGACTCTTTGTTATTTGGTTGCAGGGTTGTTTGAGAGAGACCATCTTCATCCTACGCCTCCCACGGATTGATAAACCTTAGGTCATCCACTTGAGGGAAATTTGCTATTGTCCTACAAAACTCTGCGCTTGGAGGCCCAACACGAGTCTACAAGAAGAAGGTTGTGTAGTAGACATCAGCCACACAGTCAAGGCAACGCCAACTTATATCAGTTCGGGCGGAACTGGGTATGTGGTTTGCTTTATGATTCATACAATTCATTCTTGATGCTAGCTTGAGCCCTTTACTAATACTTTGTTCCTCTCTTTTAGGTGCAACACAATAACACGGAGGTGCCAGAGGTGTACGACCTCTATGCCATGGCCCATACTGCCTCGTACAAGAAGGCCAAGGCATTCTCCGAGTCTGACCTCGATCATCCCGAGAACTTCACCAACATCTCCTCCCACCACAAGCTCGTGAGGTACAGAGATGAGGGGAAGGCGAGGAAAGGGGAGGACTTTAACCCGAGCCAGCATCCTATTGATCCAGAGTTGGTGATGATAGCTGGTGGCAGGAGGCCCCATGGCTCGATAGCCATTGGAGATGGACTTATGCGTTGTCCTCGCACTCTCCGGGAGATCAAGGCGCGCCAAACGAGCTCCTGTCCTAAGATAAGGCCTCGTCCATGGCCAGTCGAGCTCGCCATCAAGGTTAGTTATACAGACCCAGATATCTTTCCTCCATTACATTGTGTGTGCGACCATCGATGATTACAATGCTAACAAGGAGTGGTGTTGCAGGCTGCTCTTCAGAAAGAGAGAGAGATAACCCAGGCGATTCTAGAGGATAGGGACCGGCAGGCGGTAGAGAAGGAGAGGGAGTTCGAGGAGAGTATGGCTATGTTGTTGGAGGAGGAGAGGGCACGGAATGACGCGGCTCACCGGGCCATGTACGAGCGCCTCGTGGTAAGTTTCTTCTGCATGTTAGCCAAATCATGCACGTAATGTTCGCTTCATTACTAACTAATATGACTGACTCGTCAAAACCAAATGTGTAGTCTGTGTGCGACAAGACCGGTGAGACCCCTCCGCCGATGCCAGTCATTGCTCCGGTGACCACGGTGAGTTTCAGTTGAATGGTCATTAGTTACTAGTCTTAACATTTGAGTGTCATCATGCTAACGAGACATTGTAAATGATCTTTGGTGCATCGTAACTCCAGACAAGCATCGCACGAACCTTCTCCAGGTGTAACCGACATGAGCAACACCGGTGCTTCACCTCCGTGATGACGGTAAGTTTTCTCTAGTGTTTTGCTTAACAAATTCATAATGACCTATACTTAGCTTATTTAGTTCATTTATGACACAATTAGCTTACTTAGGTCAAAAAATGCATAATAACCTTGGTTAGCTCATAAATGTCATATACTTAGCTTATTTTCCTCCAAAATGACATAATAAGCTTACTTAGCTCCAAAATGACCTATTTTACCTAAGTTAGCTCTAAAATGACCTATACTTAGCTTTTTTCCTCCAAAATGACATAATAAGCTTAGTTAACCCAAAAATGGCATAATTACCAAGGTTAGCTCAATAATGACCTATACTTAGCTTATTTAGTTCATTTATGACATAATTAGCTTACTTAGGTCAAAAATGGCATAATAACCTAGGTAAGCTCATAAATGTCATATACTTAGCTTATTTTCCTCCAAAATGACATAATAAGCTTACTTAGCTCCAAAATGACCTATTTTACCTAAGTTAACTCTAAAATGACCTATACTTAGCTTTGTTTCCTTCAAAATGACATAATAAGCTTAGTTAACTCAAAAATGGCATAATTACGTAGGTTAGCTCAATAATGACCTATACTTAGCTTATTTAGTTCATTTATGGCATAATTAGCTTACTTAGGTCAAAAATGGCATAATAACCTAGGTAAGCTCATAAATGTCATATACTTAGCTTATTTTCCTCAAAAATAACATAATAAGCTTACTTAGCTCCAAAATGGCATAATTGCCTAGGTTAGCTCTAAAATGACCTATACTTAGCTTTGTTTCCTCCAAAATGACATAATAAGATTAGTTAGCTCCAAAATGACCTATTTTATCTAAGTTAGCTCTAAAATGACCTATACTTAGCTTTGTTTCCTCCACAATGACATAATACGCTTAGTTAACTCAAAAATGGCATAATTACCTAGGTTAGCTCAATAATGACCTGTACTTAGCTTACTTATGTCAAAAATGGCATAATTAGCTTTCTTAGGTCAAAAATGGCATAAACACCTTGGTAACCTCATAAATGTCATATACTTAGCTTATTTTCTTCCAAAATGACACAATAAGCTTAGTTAGGTCAAAAATGGCATAATTACCTAGGTTAGCTCTAAAATGACACAAATAAGCAATAAGAAGAAGAAAAACAAGAGGAGAAAAATAAAGAGAAGAAAAACTCTTATTCTTCTTCTTCTTCTTCTTCTTCTTTATCTTCTTCTAACTTTCTTATTTCCCATTTTGCAGATTTGATTCACTTCACGGAAGCTTGCATTGATGGAGTGCTTGTGTTTACTTTTTGTTTTGATTTTGTATCGATGAACAATGTGAAACGTGCTACCTATGGATGAAACTATGTATGTATGCATGAAACTATTGTAATATGGTGAAACTAGCACATATGTTTTGATTTGGTATGTCTGTTGGATGATCATATCCATATGGCAGGGATATAGTTTCTTATGTGTTGGATATCATATATTTGCTGTGAAACTTGCACACATTGTTTGCCCCGTGAAATATATATATATATATCATATATTTGCTTGTGAAAATGCTTGGATATAACAAAAAACAGAATAAAAAGGGGCAATACTGGCACTTTTCCGTCTGCCACCGACGGCAAAGGGCACTTTGCCGTCTGCCACCGACGACAAAGGTGACACGTGGCAGCAACATGTGCAACCTAGGAGCACTAGGTCTGATCCATTTGGTCACTTTGTCGTCGGTAGGCAGACGGCAAAGTATGCCACTTTGCCGTCGGCTGGCAGACGGCAAAGTATGCCAGTAGCCACCTAAGGCCAGCTGACCCATTTGGTCACTTTGTCGTCTCTGGCAGACGGCAAAGGAGCTTGTCTCTTTGCCTTCTACGGGCAGACAGCAAAGGCTGTCGTTAGCCACCTAACGGGGCTAACCTCAGTGCTATGTCGTCCACTCACTTTGCCGTCTGTAGGGGCGGTATGGCAGACGGCACAGGTGTTTGTCGTCCGCTTTACTTATGCAGACGACAAAGTAGCCCTTTACCGTGGTTTTCTGTGCTGGAAGTGGGGCCGTCTGCTGGAAGATGGCAAAGGTATTTGCCGTCCGTGAACCTATCCTTTGTCGTCTGCCATGGCAGACGGCAAAGTACATGATTCCTGTAGTGGGAGTTCCAAGTTTTTCGCAAGTATCTCGTTGCGAGGCATCATCTAAATCTTTCCAAGGTCATAATCTTATTCTTTTCAACCTTCATTTCCTTTTGATCATTCTTTCGCATACGGAGGTTCTTCATGGTGGTTCTTCAAGGATTTAATTTATTCTCGAAGTGTTCCTCAAGTTTCTTGTTGGAGGAGCTCAAGTATTCCTTATCTTGCATTTCAAAGTGCAATTCTTTCTACCTTATCTTTTGAGATGGTGTTATAGAATTCTTGATTCATGGGGAGTCTCGAAGAGAAGTTATCAAGAATGAAATATGTAAACCCATTTGTTTTCCTTGGAGCTATCTTTGATTGGATTTCACCTAAACCATTTCCTAAGGATTGTTGCTATCATGGTGTTTACCATGATCCAAGTTCTCAATGCATCCTCTTGGTGAAAGAAGTTTTGCATATCTTGTTTCTCCCAAGCAATCTTTGTTTCTGTTAGTGGCTGGTTATCAACTCATAATTTTGAGATGTTTTCCATAAGACCACAACAAGCTTATTCTTTTCGTTGTTGATTTTCCAACAACTTCGTTCAATCCTCCTTTGTAAAGATGCTTTTCAAGTTCAATTGTTTTAGAAGTTGTCATTTTCTTCTCCGTTCTTTTCATTCCAACGATATAGCTTCTATTCTTTTGTTTCAAAGACTTTGTGATGTTGCTCTCTTCGACCCATCATCTTGTTTCGTCAAGATCATGGTCTTTTCCTTGATTATCCATTTAACTGGAGTGTTGTGTCCCCCTCTTCAAGTTCTTCTATCTTATCAAGTTTTGCCTCTCTTTTAAATTGAAGTGCTGCCCAAATTCTTTCTCTTTCGTTTCAACCGGAGTGGTTTCGAATTATTGCTCGTTCATTGTGTCATTCTTCATATTTTATTGCAACCTCTAAGGTTCCCATGGTGTTCCTTGTTCATCTTTCCTAATAGAGTGTTTTCAACTTTGTTCTTCTACATTTTGTTTCCTCTGTCAAACTTCTAAACCTCTCAGGGTTTGTTGGTTTCACTCGTTTGTCAGAGAAGCAACTAAAATTTACCTCTTCCTTTCCTCTTCCTCTTTTCATTCTAAGATCTCGGGCCGAGATCTCTTGTTAGTGCAGGAGAGTTGTAACAGCCCGAGACTGACGCTCCAGAAGATTCCCGTTTTACTCTGTTGTCATCGTGTGATTCGTTTGGTTGTCATATTCATCATCGCATCATTCGCATCATCCGCATTGCACCGGCAGTGTCGGATTTTGGGCTCCGCAAAACCATAAGGAATTCGAACCCAGGGGCGTGTGCGAAGATTCCCCAACAGCTTCGCCCCCTCCAAGCTCACAACACAATACCCCGCTCGATGGCGAGGAAGACGATGGCACACGAGAGTTTACCCAGGTTCGGGCCTCTGCGAAGCGTAAAACCCTACTCCTGCCTTTGGTGGATTGCCTCGCGAGGAGGTTTGTGGATGAACGAGTACAGCGGTGTGTTTGCCGGGTGGTTTCTCTCTCTCTCTACCGAGCTACCTAACCTCTACTTATAGCGGCCCGGGTCCTCTTCCCTTATCGCAATGGCGGGAAGGGATCCCACAACAGCCAATTTTGAAAGGGGACAGGAGGTATTTCGCCTGCAAAGTTGGTGGTGGTGACGTGGTGGTGGGCCCGCTGATGACATCCGTCCTACCGCGCTTGTTGACCCGGTCCTGTTGCACCAGAATAGAAACCTTTGGCGGGGCTCCTTGGGAACCCGCGTGCGCCCCTGCCTCCCTTGCACCAAAGGCGAAACTGTCCCCTCTGGCGTGCTGGTGCCCGCCTGGCCTGGCTGGCGTCACCCTCGGCCTCCTGAGGTTATGTGTTGCATAGGAGTCTCCGCCGCTCGGGAGGGGGCCTGGGGAGGCCTACATCCCCGCGGGTCTTGGTGCTGCTTCCCTCGCGAGAACGGGGTCTCGCGAGGGCCTTGTGTCGAGAGAGGCCGCGCCGGGCCGTAACTGGTCGTTGAGGTGGGCCACGCCTGGGACCGCAGGCAGGCAAGTCTGGGTACTCTGGTATCCAGAACGCCGACAGTAGCCCCCGGGCCTGAGGCACGCTCGAGTTAGCTTCGAGGCGAAGCCACGGTGGATGGGCCGGAGCGCTGTGGGCCCCAATCGCCTGCGGGTCCGACTCGGCGCATGGCGCACCACGAGACGTGGGCATCTCGGCTCCCCGAGGACGTCGGGAACCGCCTTGAGCCGAGTTGACGCCTGGCCTGCGCACCCCCTTGGCCATCATTGCCTCTCTTTGAATGCTGCTGACCCCTTGAGTCCTCTCTCTCCTCGGGCTACACGGATGTGACCCAACGGGGGCAGACGAAGCGACGTGAGGCAGGACAGCACGCCGAACGAGCCTGACACATGCCGCTCGAGGTGCATGCCGACCCCACTTCCCACGTCGCCTCGGCAACCGCTTAAGCTGGCCTTCAACCGTCGCACGTTGTGGGGCCATCAATGCCCGGGGCTGGGAAGACGCCGGTTGGCCTCCTTCCAGCCATAAATGGGCGGGGGGACTGAGCCCCCAGCCCATTCCTTCTTCTTGCTCCCCCGCCTTTGTCTTCCATCTACTCCACCATGACGCCGGTGAGGAGGTTCTTCGCCGCCGAGAAGGGAAAAGCCAGCCAAGGGACGCCGGGCTAGCAACCTCCCAAGAGGGGCAGGGGTCGCCCCCGCAAGTATGCGGGGATGCCCTCAGCGGTGCCCCATGGGAGCGGGCGGCTTTCCGCGGGGCCCGGCGCTTCTGCTAGCGCAGCTGGAGGCGGTGGTCACAGTGGCCGTGGCAGGGGGGAGAGACTTGCAGTCGGTGCTCGTCCACCGCGTCCGCAGGCCCGCACGGCCGACGCGGGCCCGGAGTTCCTGGTGCCGGTGGAGAGGGCGGCAAGCTCCTGGTTGCAGCTCCCACGCGCCTTCGAAGAGGCGCTACCGGCCGGCGCGCCCTCGGGCCTATGGCTACAGGCTGACGGGTGCTGCAGCGGCGCGTTGTGGGTGGAGGTCGAGGTCACCCCTGCGGGCAACGCCTTCTTGGGGCGCGGGTGGCAGACCTTCGCCCGCGCTCACGACCTGAAGGGGAGGCCCATGCTCCACTTCAAGCACGACGGCGCCGCGGCGCTGTTCGTCAAGATCTTCGGTGAGGACGGGAGGCGTTTGGAGTGCTGCCCGGTGGGTGGCGGCAGCGGCGATCTTGGAGATGAGCTTGCCCTTGGCGACGGCCGCCATGTCTCCAGCAGCAGCGATACATCCTTGATACGTCTCCAACGTATCTATAATTTTTTATTGTTCCATGCTATTATATTATCGGTTTTGGATGTTTTATATGCATGTATATGCAATTTTATATTGTTTTTGGGACTAACCTACTAACCTAGAGCCCAGTGCCAGTTTCTGTTTTTTCCTTGTTTTTAAGTTTTACAGAAAAGGAATATCAAACGGAGTCCAAACGGAATAAAAACTTACGGTGATTTTTTATGGACCAGAAGAGACCCACGGGGCATCGGAGTTGGGCCAGAAGAGCCACGAGGCAGCCACAAGCCTAGGGGGCGCCCCCCCAGGGCGCGCCCCTTGGCTTGTCGTCGCCTCGTGGCCCCCCTTGACGTGAGACCGACGCCAAAAATTCTTATAAATACCCAAACCTCCGAAAAGAACCCTAGATCGGGAGTTCCGCCGCCGCAAGCCTCTGTCGCCACGAAAAACCAATCGGGAGCCCGTTCCGGCACCCTGCCGGAGGGGGAAACCATGACCGGAGGCCATCTTCATCATCTCGGCGGTCTCCATGACGAGGAGGGAGTAGTTCACCCTCGGGGCTGAGGGTATGTACCAGTAGCTATGTGTTTGATCTCTCTCTCTTGTGTTCTTGAGATGACACGATCTTGATGTACAGCGAGCTTTATTAATATAGATGAATCATATGGAGTTTTCCCCTCTCTATCTTCTTATGATGAATTGAGTTTTCCCTTTGAACTTTTCTTATCGGATTGGGTCTTTAAAGGATTTGAGAACACTTGATGTATGTCTTGCGATGGGATATCCGTGGTGACAATGGGATGTTTTATTGATCCACTTGATGTATGTTTTGGTGATCAACTTGCGGGTTCCGTGACCTTGGGAATCTATGCATAGGGGTTGGCACACGTTTTCGTCTTGACTCTCCGGTAGAAACTTTGGGGCACTCTTTGAAGTTCTTTGTGTTGGATTGAACATGATGAATCTGAAATTGTGTGATGCATATCGTATAATCGAGCCCATGGGTACTTGTGGTGACATTGGAGTATCTAGGTGACATTAGGGTTTTGGTTGATGTGTATCTTAAGGTGTTATTTTAGTACGAACTCTAGGGCTGTTCGTGACACTTATAGGGATAGCTCATAAGATTGATCGGAAAAGATAACTTTGAGGTGGTTTCGTACTCTACAATAATTTCTTCGTTTGTTCTCCGCTATTTGTCACTTTGGAGTGAACTCTTTGTCGCACGTGAGGGATTTACATATGATTCAACTATGTCAGTATTGTTGAGAGAACTTGCACTAGTGAAAGTATGAACCCTAGGCCTTGTTTCTAAGCATTGCAATACCGTTTGTGATCACTTTTATCATTAGTTACCTTGCTGTTTTTATATTTTCAGATTACAAAAACCTATATCTACCATCCATATTACACTTGTATCACCATCTCTTCGCCGAACTTGTGCACCTATACAATTTACCATTGTATTGGGTGTGTTGGGGACACAAGAGACTCTCTGTTATTTGGTTGCAGGGTTGTTTGAGAGAGACCATCTTCATCCTACGCCTCCCACGGATTGATAAACCTTAGGTCATCCACTTGAGGGAAATTTGCTACTATCCTACAAAACTCTGCGCTTGGAGGCCCAACACGAGTCTACAAGAAGAAGGTTGCGTAGTAGACATCAATCCTCCGAGGGGAGCCCGAGCGACGACAGCTATGACGCCCCGTCACGCTGTCGCGCCCGGACTTCGGGGGGAAGCCAGCCACGGCGGCGCCGCTCCCCCGCCCGGGAAGCGACCACGCCGATGTGCCACCACGGCGCCATCAAGGAGGAGGAAGACTCCGACTGAGCGCCGGCTCACCAAGGCCGGGGCCTCAGGAGCGGCGGCCCCCCAGGACGGGGGCCCCTTCGCCTTCTTTTCTTTTCTTCTGCCTGTAATCAAAATCATGGGGTACCCCTTCGGGTGTATGATGAACCTTGGCGCTTGCGCCCTCTTATCAGCACCCTCGTTACGCGTTATGGTCATTGTGTTACTGGTAACTGAGGCCTCCCTTCGATTGTAATTATAGTGCTTAGCTTGATGCGTCCGCGGCGGGCCTCCTCGTCGCGAGGTTTTAGCAGTGGCATTCCGCAAGCTGTTGGCGCTTGGAGAGCTCGGGGAGGTTCTTCTTTCCTGCGAATGAGGCGGCTTGGGGGGAGCCCCTTTCGGCGCTCTACGTCTGCAGGGCCCGATCCCGTGCATGCCCTGCCACCGTTGGGGCCGTCCGGATCGCTAGGACGAGACCAAAGAAGGTGGGGCCTTGATCGCCACTGGGGCCGTTCGGATCGCCAGGACGAGATCAACAGCGAGCGAGTAGCCACGCGACCAGTGAGGCTCCTGAGGCGCAGTGCTCAGGAGCCCCCTTTGACATTCAAGCGGCACTCTATGTCGGCGGGGCCCGATCCTGTGCATGCCCCTCCTCCGTTGGGGCCGTCCGGATCGCCAGGACGAGACCAAAGAAGGCGGGGCCTCGATCGCCACTGGGGCCGTCCGGATCACTAGGACGAGACCAATGGCGAGCGAGTAGCCACGTGATCGGTGAGACTCCTGAGGCGTAGTGCTCAGGAGCCTCCCTTGACGTTCAAGTGGCGACCTATCCTTTCTGCAGGTTCTGGTCCCCAGGGGGCGTGCGCCTCCAGGGGTTTTTAACACAGCGCACCGAGCCGCGGCGGAGCCCCTGAGCGAGGGTGAGACGGCGCGCGCCTGCTAGCTTGCTCGAGAGTGCCACGCGAGGACCAGGACGCCAAGGCCACGCGGGGACCAGGACGCCAAGGCCTTGGCGAGGTGTGCGCACCGTGCCAGTAGCCCCCGCTCGCGGGGCGCGAGAGGGAGAGGCTGGCAGGCGTTATCCCGAAGAAAGAAATTTCAAGAGACAGAGCTGCAAGAAGAAAAATCCCCGCCCCTTTTCCTTTAAACAAAGTCAACAAAAATCCTCGAACTTCTTTCCAGAGAAAAAGGCAAATTCGAACACAAGAAAGGCAGAGAAAAGCCACGTCCGGCACCTAGGCTAGTCTTCGTCTTCCCCCAGCGCGGAACATAGGGCATCCACGTTGCGTGGGCATAGCCATTGGAGGGCAATGTTGTCCGCCAGCGCGGAGCATGGGGCTTCCACTTGGGCGTGGGAGGGAACGCCTCCGCGTCCTCGGGGGGCTCCGGGCGTATACATCCCACTCATTATTACGTGAGAGTGTCACGGGTAGAACTTGCGGAGGTGCTGGATGTTCCAGGCATTCTGGATGGGGATGCCGTCTTGAGTCTCCAGACGCACGGCGCCGGGTCTGGAGACGCGGGCGACCTTGAACGGGCCCTCCCACATGGGTGAGAGCTTGTGCAAGCCTTCCCTAGAGAGGACCCGCCTCAGGACGAGGTCTCCAACTTCAAGGGTCCTGGAGCGAATGTTATGGCAATGGTAGCGCCGCAGCGCCTGCTGGTACCTAGCTGCTCAGAGCGAGGCTCGACGCCGGGCCTCTTCCCCGAGCACGAGGTCCATCCCCCGCGAGGCATCCTGACGCTCCTCGTCAAACGCCAAAACCCGCGGGGAACGGCGCTTGACTTTGTGTGGGAGGACGGCCTCGGCTCCGTAGACAAGGAAGAACGGGGTCTCGCCGATGGGCTTAGTCGCGGTGGTGCGGATAGACCACAAAACGGACTGAAGCTCGTCGACCCAACCCTTGCCGTAGGCCTCAAGCTTCTTCTTGAAGCTCCTTGCCTTGAGGCCCCATAGGACCTCCGCGTTGGTGTGCTCTGCCTGACCGTTGCTCCGTGGGTGCGCCACTGAGGCATAGCATATCTGCGTTCCAAGGTTAGCGCAATATGTCCTGAAGAGGTTACTTGTGAACTGCGAACCATTGTCTGTGATGATGCGGTTGGGAACGCCGAAGCGGCTCACGATGCCCCTGATGAACTTGACGGCTGATCCGGCGGGGATGGTGCGGACGGGCTCCACCTCCGCCCACTTGGTGAACTTGTTGATGGCGACGTAGAGGTAGCGGTACCCGCCTGCTGCCCGCGGGAAGGGTCCCAGTATATCCAGCCCCCAGACCGCGAAGGGCCAGGAGACCGGGATGGTCTGGAGGCCTTGCGCAGGCTGATGAATTTGCTTGGCGTGGAACTGACAGGCCTCGCAAGACCGGACCAGCTCGGTGGCGCCGTTGAGCGCCGAGGGCCAGTAGAAGCCAGTGCGAAACGCCTTCCCTACAAGGGTGCGCGACGAAGAGTGATGCCCGCAGTCTCCCCCATGGATGTCAGCCAGCAGCTCGCACCCCTGCTCCCTGGATAAGCACCGCAATGCGACATCGTTCGGGCGCCTGCGGTACAGCTCGCCGTCTCGAAGACAATAAGCCGTGGCCTGTCGTTCCACACGCTCCGTGTCTTCCTCCTTTTCGGGTAACGTGCTGTGAAGCAGGTACGCCTTGAACTCTTCTGTCCGGTCGTCGACTTGGGGCTCCAGCGCCAGGAGCAACCGGGCTCCTGAGGCTGGACCACAAGTTGGAGCTCCTGAGGGTGGTGCTAGGGGCAACACTTAATACCGTGACGCCTGGTCCCCAGTTGGTGGCGTCGCAGACGGCTTGAAGAGCCGCTCCTCGAAGACGCCCGGCTCTTGAGGCTCACTGCGCGATGCCTGTTGGGGAACGCGACAGAAAACAAAAAAAATCGGTACAACGAGCACGCCCAGGACCACTATGGAGACTGCATACAAGGTTTGATCTGATCCGTACCGACTCGAAGCGCAGCGGAAGAAGAGTCGGTGGAGATCGTTGGTGCAGATCCCCGCAGCTAGGATTTACATCCTCCCAACCGCGAGGATGTACTCCCTCGTCGGACAGCCCTTCGGGAGGCGGTCGGACAGTCCCTCGGACGATGTCACGGACAGCCCTTCGGGAGGACCTTCGAAACTCGGACGGTCACTCGGACAGCCCTCCGGGAGGCACTCTCGAACTAAGACCAAAACTACGATCTCTCTACAGAGTTGCACACATACGGTGTCATCTATCCGGCAGGGCTTCGCCGTCCAGAACTACTTTCCACCGGAACCCAGACAGCCTTTCGGCTCTACGAAACTATTTCGCTAGGAGGGAGAGAGAAGCCAGATAACATCAGATGGCATGTGTATGTGAGAAAAGAGTGAGTGTGGAGAGTGCATCTCCACCTCTATTTATAGGAAAACCCAAGGGGTAGGGTGACACTTGAAATACCCAAAATGCCCTTCACAAGGGCACAAAGGTAAAAGCAAGTGGTCAGCCCTTATCCTTCCATGTCATCCCTAGAGATATTTGTGAGTAAAGCCCCAAAAGGTGGCTTTCCATAAAGTAATCCAAAAAGCAGTTTCACTATTCACGACGACATATTTCAGCGTCCGTTCGAACTGAAAATATTTATGTGGGCTTAGAACATTTCCAGTACCCACTAAAATAATATTCAACGCGTTCCGAAACAATTCCGGTTTAGTGATTTTCATCTGCGAAAAGCATCTGAAGCGGTTCCGGCAGCTCCAGAACATTTCCGGTTTTCATCCCGGAAAATTCCAGAAAGTTTCCAGAACAATTCTGGCACCCTCCAAGAATTATCAGGCATGTGCGAAAACCAATTTGACTTTATGGTATCCCCTGAAACAACTTTTCAGTTTCACCGGAACTCATCCGGTGACCTCTCTCTTCGGAACTTTTCCGCTGTCTCCGAAAACTTTTTCCGGAAACTTTCTCTCCGACTCCCTGTCTAGTATTCAGCAGATAGATGACCCTTAAGCGTGTGACCCTATAGGTTCGGTGAAGTATAGACATGACACGGAACCCCTTCCGATCAATGATCAACATCGGAGCCGTGGACACCCATATTGACCCCTATACCCACACGAATGAATATTCGAGTGAACCTCCAGTTGCCGTGTGCTATTCCTGTTGCTTCGCGATATGTTACAAATACCCGAGGTGAGACATGTTGGCATCCCCGTGGATCAACAACTTGTCCACTATGCCAGTTACCTCGTTACCGGTATTGTTCTCTTTTCTCGTTCCCGTGTTCCGGCATCCCCGTGATCAAATCACAAAGTGTCTGGCCAGACGATGATGGATACCGTAACACCGAGAGGGCCCAGAGATATCTCTCCATCGTTGGAGGAGCAAATCCCAATCTTGAGCTATCAAGTTACTTGACATACTTTCCCATGAACCCGTAAGCCGCCGTAATAGCCATCCAGTAACGGATGACGTTTAACAAACCCCAAAGTTCATGAATCAAGCATGAAGAAACTCGATACTCTCATGGTCTGAGGAATCATGCAAACGTAAACCATCTCTGTGTTATAAACCATTTAACTAGTGACGAATGTATATCATAGCATAACATCAATTCGGGTCAATTCAACACAAATGTTCTTCTAACATTGTGCCCTCAAAATTGCTGGCATAGCCATGCCCATGATCAGGAAAACAGGATCATCATGCAATACTTGAGCCAGTCTTAGAGGCCAGACTAGGAATACATTTTACCGTTTATTATTCCACACGTGCATATGAGTCTTCCTCCGAGCCTCGTGGTTATTGCAGACTCGAGAACCACAGCAGTTATAGCATGGAACATAAACCTAATTATGAACAGGGAGATAATCAATAACATTTATTATTGCCTCTAGGGCATATCTCCTACAATGCCCTCTTGGCGATGTCATCGGCCTCCTTGTTCGCGCCGCGCGGGACGTGCTGCAACTCCAAGCCCTGGAAATGTTTTTCAATCTTACGTACCTCCGCCAAGTATGCCTCCATGTGCTCGTCCTTGGGCGTGTACTCCTTGTTGGAGAAGTTGACGAGGAGCTGGGAGTCACCCTTGATGGTGAGGCGTTGAATCCCCAAGGCGGCCGCGGCCTGGAGGCCGGCGATTGGGCCTTCATACTCTGCGATGTTGTTGGAGACCTTTTCACCGTGCTGGATACAGAGTTGCACGGCGTAGTAGAGTTTGTTCACCGTGCTGGAATCATTGGTCGAAACCTGATTCCTCAGACTGAGCTATGGAGCAACTATCTGCAATAGTGTACCATCGACCAAAGTCATCTTGGAACCATACTAAGTTCATGAATGAACTATATGATTCAACAACTTCTTTGTCGCTTCTAAAGCGTCAACATACTTAGCCTTTGTTATAGAATTCGCCACAGTAACCTGTTAAGAACAATTCCAACTTACCGTGCCACCGTATTGTGTATCACACAAAACCCTTAACTTAAATCAAAAATCGCATGGAGCATTGATGAAGACTGTATCGATGTAATTACTTACAACGAGCACTTCATAATCTCTGCTTGCGAGAAAACATGTCATCAGTGCTACTTTAGTACTCAATGACATTTTTCACTGTTGTCCTATGATCAGTACTTTGATCACTTTGGTATCTATACTCGCAACAACTTTGGAGTATTGGACATATCTGGTTGTTTTTACATACCATGGAATACATGATTAATCCACACACGAAGGTGTGTGGAATCTCCATCATGTATTTTGCTCATCAGTGTTTTTGGGACACCGAGTCTTGCAAAAACTCTTTCCATGTGACTTCGGCAAGAATCACTCCTTGGCGTTTTAAATGCTAAAAAGTTTTAGCATGTTGTCAATATGTATCTTTGCTCAGCCCCATTAGGTAAATCTATCTCCATAGATCATCATGCCTAATATTAAGGCTATTTAGCCCAAGCACTTCATCGAAAAACCCTTTTCAAATGAAGTCCTAATTCGTGTCAAGAAATTTATTTCCAATTAACAATGTGTCAAGCACACAACGTTTTTAGAAATATTATTATGCTCCCACTTACTTTCTTGAATGACAAGCATCTTCGATACCCATTTGATGAAGTCAAACCCCTTTGACCATTCCATCAAAAACGAAGATTCCAACTCCACTTTGCTCTCTTCTGTCCATCGCTGGAACTCTGAAGTTTGCATACTTACTAGCATCCTCTGGATCGACAAATTACTTTGGACTGTATCACATACAAGTCCTAGGTTTCATTTCCATCAGATGGAAATCCTTTCGTCGTCCATGTTTCATATCTCATGATTGAAATATGTATTAATTGCTAGTTCAACCCGAACCGACTTTAAGCATTGCTACGGTGAAACAACCTCATCGTAGTCAACTCCTTGAACTTGTTATTGCAACAAGTCAAGCTTTATGGATAAAACATTTTATCCACATCAGTTTATAGTTCCATAAATATTCGTTAGACTCTAAGCCTTCCGAAAGGTGTATCAAGATTTTAATCTTGAAACATTTATATGGAAACTATCTCGGATTGTATTGGCATTTAGCCAATTCCGGAGTCAGGGCCCATCACCGCTTCCTTGTGTATCGTAGGTATACTGTTGTCCAACAACAATATCTCGTTTGCGCACCTGAGAGGTTTGCACAAGCCTTGCCTACGTGGTTCAGCTGCAAGTTCGACCGAAGTCCATACATTTTATTGTAGAGACTTCCGTATCAGTCGCAGTAGAAAACTCCGGAATCACTTCCAAGGTTCCTTTCCTTTGACCTGATGACGAAGATACTGGTTATCTCATCGAGTTGCACTGTCCTCCCACTCACCTTTTGTAAGAACTATTCTCTTTAAAAGCATACCGTTTTGTGGCAAAATCCTTTGCCTCGGTATAGTGGTGGGGGAATACCCAATGACTTGGGATAACCTACAAAGCAGCACTTGTCTGATTTGGAATAGGTTTGTAACCTTTTACACAAGCCCCATATTCCAAATGTTAAGAAAAGATATAACATGGTTGGGCGTACCATACCATGACGTCATTTCAACAGACCCGATGGAGCTCTTTTCAGTGTAAAAGCCGTAGTCTCTAAAGCATCACTTTAAAAGGGATAATGGCAAATTTATTTATGTCATCTTTGCTCTTACCATGTCATAAATGGTTCGACTACATCTTCACGCACTTTTCACTTGCAGTGGTGTTCCGGGAGGTGCAAGTTATGAAACCCCTTTCACAACTCATCAGACATTCGCTAAACTTGTAACTCAAATATTCCTTTCCGCAATCAATTTGCAGAAACATAATTTTCTTGTTACAATAACTTCTACTTCATTTTTGAAAACCTTATGAATGAATTCAAAAGATCCAGACTTACGTCTCAACAAGTAAATATCCATATATCTACTTGAGTCATTTCTGAAGATAGATAAATCCACTACTTGCAACAACATTTATTGGACTACACACATCATAATGTATGATCACCAATATGTTCTTTGCTCGTTCCTTATGGCGTGTGAACGATATTTCAGTCACTTCACTTTTCAGAGGAAAGTTGCAAGTGTCAGATGATTCAAAATCAAACGACTTCAAAATCCATCATAATGGAATTTTCCATGCGGGTTTCTCCAATGTGACCAAATGCAGTGCCACACTTGTGTGGTATTCTTTTAGTCTTGCGACATTTAGCGTCAGTGTTATGGATGTATCATATTTCCATCAATATTCATAACATACATCCCATCTTGGATGGAAGCATGGCCCTTCATGTTATTCATAATACTGAACAACAATTGTTCTTTTATGAACAACCCTTTTGCATCAAACATTGTGCACTGGGTTAGAGTGTATGAAACTCTAAAATGAATTATGAAAGTAAACACAGAGGTAATATATTAATATCATTTTTCATAACATACATCTCATTCATAATGAAAGTATGGCCCTTATGTTTATTCATAACAACGAACATCAGAAGTTCTCTTATGAACAACCTTCTTGCAAGATACCTTATGCAAAGGGCTAGAGTGTGTAAAGCTCTAAAATGAATTATGAAAGAAAATATATAGGTAATACACCGATGGAAGGTATAGTAACTTTTACTATGTTCCCAGCGTGTATCAAGACCTCATTCCTGGCTAGTCTTTCAGGCCATAGTAGTTCTTGCATCAAGTCGCAACAGAATGCAATCGAGCGGGTATCTTTGTGATCAACTCACAATACCCAAGAATTAGTGATTAACATGCTTAACCATAATTCCCAAGAACTATATCTTTGACCAGCCTTCTATACATCAAAAACTTGTATGACATTCATACATGAGCTGGATATTCCAGTCTTCTTTCCTTTTGCCTTTATACTTCTAACAGTTTAACTTTTAGTATTTCTCCTACTCTCAGAAGAAGCACCCAACTTAAGAGTGGCGTTTAGCCCCGGACTTCCTAGGCGTGAAAGTTTCACTAACACCCTTCGGACACTTCCTTTCTCTTTAAGTTGTTGTTTTATTCACCTTTCATCATATGACAGGCGTTCTTCTGGATCCCTCTCTTATCAGTCTAATGCATAGTAAACACCTTTACTAATAGTTTGCAAACAAACATTGCTTTGGATATTTCATATCTTTCAGTCTTTGTTTGTATCTGAAAATTAACTTTCAGTTCCATGAATATCACATAACTATCCCAAAACTTTCGAAGTTCGGGTCTCATGGAAGCAAACGTATTGCACCTGACTGAAACGGAATTCTAGCTTTTGGATCGAAGGACGAGAGTCACATGATCCATAGCATTAGTGGGAGAATACCGAAAGTATGCGATAGGACAAAGTCCTTCTCGGCACTCTAGAGGACAATCCTCACATTACGTTTACCAACCATAAAGTTTTAACCAGATATTTAACAGCTATTCAATTTTAACAGGGAAGGTGGAAACGCGAGCCATTATTCTACAACTATTTTGCAAACCACACTTAGACAGTGTTCAAAATTAATTGCACTAAGAATTAAACAAGTTAATTCTACAGTGCGCTCCCACTCAAATCAATATCTCTCATAATTGATTGTGAGTGATTCAAGATCCGCATTTTAATTCAACGCCATTGACGGGTTCATCACTGATGACGTGAACTTCAATCGGTAGGCCAACTTGCCAATCAAATCTCTATGTGACCCTTGTCCATCTTTCGATGCGTGTGTTTCGAGCTCAGGACTGTCCTGCCTGAACGTCAAGACAACCAAGTGATCTTGCTGCGAGGTCTGACCTCACCCGCCTCACACTTCTCTAATCGTTCGTACTCATGTGTACATGTCGTACCCCGAAAAGTTAGGTGCCGTGACGGTGCTACACTTGGGAGAACACTAACTACTTGATATTTTTGTGAGAGATCACCCTAACAAAAAGCGACTACCGCGCAATCAAGAAGGGTGCATCATAAGGGATAAACATCTCAGGCAATTCATAATAGCATGATATGGTATAGCCCTTTCTGACGGAGAAGTCTTTCATTTCTTCGTCTTCGGCATTTGCGTCGGTGTTCACCTTCGCGAAGATTGCCACCACCTTGTCGATGCACCAGATAATATTGCTATATCTATAGCTAATAAAATAAGTGCATTACATAAGGTTGACACGCAGGTCATTAAAGTGCAATCATATGGCTCCAGCCATCTTGCCGAATCATGACACGCAGGTCATGTTAATTACATCATATAGTCATCCCATACATAATCAAATTAATATGAGACTTGCTATACCACATCACATGCAAACCATCCTGCAAAACCAAGTTAGACGCCTCTAATCGGTTTATACAAAATTTTATTTTACGTGGCTTCTAAGGTTTTGACTCAAACCGCAGCTACCAACGTTCATCATCAAGTATGATAATTCAAGTTGCTAGATTAACTTTCCAGAGTGTATGAAACACGAGATAATAAAATCTCGAGCCCCATACTAAACTTCATCATACGCATGACCCCCGTGCAGATCATATCTGCATTGCCCTTTCATCTGCGAAACATCCATCTTTCTTTAACTACGGTGGAACCCAAAGAACTGTTAGCACTTCGATGATCTGTCAATCAGCATACTCAGGAGCAGCATGAAAGGATCGCGGATTGCCAGAACTTTGTGAGATTCCACCATGCCGTCAAGATCAGGACTACGCAAATTCAGGGGAAGCAACAGGAACATCGGGTAACAGATTTCATCTGCTGCCCGCACAAATAATTTTCAGTAATAGATCTCATCTACTACAAAATTATACTATGCAATACCCATACATCTCATGTATTCTAGATCATAACATGCATCTACGCATAGCCTGGCTCTTGATGCCACTGTTGGGGAACGCAACAGAAAACAAAAAAAATCGGTACAACGAGCACGCCCAGGACCACTATGGAGACTGCATACAAGTTTTGATATGATCCGTACCGACTCGAAGCGCAGCGGAAGAAGAGTAGGTGGAGATCGTTGGTGCAGATCCCCACAGCTAGGATTTACAACCTCCCAACCGCGAGGATGTACTCCCTCGTCGGACAGCCCTTCGGGAGGCGGTCGGACAGTCCCTCGGACGATGTCACGGACAGCCCTTCGGGAGGACCTTCGAAACTTGGACGGTCACTCGGACAGCCCTTCGGGAGGACCTTCGAAACTCGGACGGTCACTCGGACAGCCCTCCGGGAGGCACTCTCGAACTAAGACCGAAACTACGATCTCTCTACAGAGTTGCACACATACGGTGTCATCTATCCGGCAGGGCTTCGCCGTCCAGAACTAGTTCCCACCGGAACCCAGACAGCCTTTCGGCTCTACGAAACTATTTCGCTAGGAGGGAGAGAGAAGCCAGATAACATCAGATGGCATGTGTATGTGAGAAAAGAGTGAGTGTGGAGAGTGCATCTCCACCTCTATTTATAGGAAAACCCAAGGGGTAGGGTGACACTTGAAATACCCAAAATGCCCTTCACAAGGGCACAAAGGTAAAAGCAAGTGGGCAGCCCTTATCCTTCCATGTCATCCCTAGAGATATTTGTGAGTAAAGCCCCAAAAGGTGGCTTTCCATAAAGTAATCCAAAAAGCACTTTCACTATTCATGACGACATATTTCAGCGTCCGTTCGAACTGAAAATATTTATGTGGGCTTAGAACATTTCCAGTACCCACTAAAATAATTTTCAACGCGTTCTGAAACAATTCCGGTTTAGTGATTTTTATCTGCGAAAAGCATCTGAAGCGGTTCCGGCAGCTCCGGAACATTTCCGGTTTTCTTCCCGGAAAATTCCAGAAAGTTTCCAGAACGATTCTGGCACCCTCCAAGAATTATCAGGCATGTGCCAAAACCAATTTGACTTTATGGTATCCCCTGAAACAACTTTTCAGTTTCACCGGAACTCATCCGGTGACCTCTCTCTTCGGAACTTTTCCGCTGTCTCCGAAAACTTTTTCCGAAAACTTTCTCTCCGACTCCCTGTCTAGTATTCAGCAGATAGATGACCCTTAAGCGTGTGACCCTATAGGTTCGGTGAAGTATAGACATGACCCGGAACCCCTTCCGATCAATGATCAACATCGGAGCCGTGGACACCCATATTGACCCCTATACCCACATGAATGAATATTCGAGTGAACCTCCAGTTGCCGTGTGCTATTCTTGTTGCTTCACGATATGTTACAAATACCCGAGGTGAGACATGTTGGCATCCCCGTGGATCAACAACTTGTCCACTATGCCAGTTACCTCGTTACCGGTATTGTTCTCTTTTCTCGTTCCCGTGTTCCGGCATCCCCGTGATCAAATCACAAAGTGTCTGGCCAGACGATGATGGATACCGTAACACCGAGAGGGCCCAGAGATATCTCTCCATCGTCGGAGGAGCAAATCCCAATCTTGAGCTATCAAGTTACTTTACATACTTTCCCATGAACCCGTAAGCCGCCGTAATAGCCATCCAGTAACGGATGACGTTTAACAAACCCCAAAGTTCATGAATCAAGCATGAAGAAACTCGATACTCTCATGGTCTGAGGAATCATGCAAACGTAAACCATCTCTGTGTTATAAACCATTTGACTAGTGACGAATGTATCTCATAGCATAACATCAATTCGGGTCAATTGAACACAAATGTTCTTCTAACATCGTGCCCTCAAAATTGCTGGCATAGCCATGCCCATGATCAGGAAAACAGGATCATGATGCAATACTTGAGCCAGTCTTAGAGGCCAGACTAGGAATACATTTTACCGTTTATTATTCCACACGTGCATATGAGTCTTCCTCCGAGCCTCGTGGTTATTGCAGACTCGAGAACCACAACAGTTATAGCATGGAACATAAACCTAATTATGAACAGGGAGATAATCGATAACATTTATTATTGCCTCTAGGGCATATCTCCTACAATGCCCTCTTGGCGATGTCATCGGCCTCCTTGTTCGCGCCGCGCGGGACGTGCTGCAACTCCAAGCCCTGGAAACATTTTTCAATCTTACGTACCTCCGCCAAGTATGCCTCCATGTGCTCATCCTTGGGCGTGTACTCCTTGTTGGAGAAGTTGACGAGGAGCTGGGAGTCACCCTTGATGGTGAGGCGTTGAATCCCCAAGGCGGCCGCGGCCCGGAGGCTGGCGATTAGGCCTTCGTACTCTGCGATGTTGTTGGAGATCTTTTCACCGTGCTGGAAACAGAGTTGCACGGCGTAGTAGAGTTTGTCCCCGGTCGGGGAGATGAGCACTACTCCGGCCCCCGCTCCCCTGCGCGCGAAGACCCCATCGAAGTGCATGATCCAGCCTTCAGGCGCCTCGTCGCCGGGGGTGAGGGACTGGCCCTCGCCCAGCCCCCGATCGGGAGCGTCCGTCCATTCGGCTACAAAGTCCGCCAGGGCCACTCCCTTGATGACCCTGGTCATGCTGAACTCTATATTGAAGGCTTGCAGCTCGATGTTCCATTCCGCCACCCTTCCTGCCGCGTTGGGGTTGCGTAGGACCTTCTCCAAGGGGTACGCGGAGACGACCCTGATGGGATGCCCTTGGAAGTAATGGCGCAGTTTCCTTGAGGCGACAAGGAGTGCAAGCAAGAGCTTTTGCTGCATAGGGTAGCGTGAGCGCGCGTCCCGCAACACGGTACTGACGTAGTACACTGGTCGTTCGACGAGAGAGAGGCCCTCGGCATCGCCTCTCTCCTCTGCGGGCTCTTGAGGCTCGGGTGCCTCGGGGGTGGCCGGGGCAGCCGGGGCCTCAGGAGCGTTGTCTCGAGGGGATGGAGGTTTCTCGGTGTTTGGCAAGTCGCTCTGCCCCCCGCCTGCGGGCCCGTCTGCACCCGAGGGCATAATACGCTTGTGAGCACACTCTTCCCTGACAGCCACAAGCGCGGCACTTGCGGAGTGCGGGGTGGTGGCCAGGTACAGCACCAGGGGCTCCCGAGGGTGAGGTGCCACCATTACTGGTGGGCTCGTGAGGTACTGCTTGAGGTCTTCGAATGCCGTGTCTGCCTCTGGAGTCCACTCGAAGGGGCCCTTCCTCTTCATGAGCTTGAAGAACGGCAGGGCCCGCTCGCCAAGCTTCGAGATGAAGCGCCCCAGGGAGGTCACGCAGCCCGCCAGCTTCTGTATTTCCTTGAGTGTCTGAGGTGGGCTCATCTTGCTTATGGCCTTGACCTTTTCTGGGTTCGCCTCGATCCCCCGGTGCGACACCAAGAAACCGAGCAGTTTGCCCGACGGGACCCTGAAGACACACTTCTCGGGGTTGAGCTTCAGGTTCACCCGCCTCAAGCTGGCGAACGTATCCTCCAGATCCTCGATCAAGGTCTTGGCTTCTCGCGACTTGACCACAATGTCGTCGACGTAGGCTTCCGCGTTCCTCCCGAGCTGTGGCCCCTGGGCGATGTGCGTCAGCCACTGGAAGGTCGCGCCCGCGTTCCGCAGCCCGAAGGGCATGCAAGTGTAGCAGAACACACCGCACGTGGTGAGGAAGGCTGTCTTCTCAACATCCTTCACCGCCATCTTGATCTGATGGTAGCCCGAGAAGGCGTCCAGGAAGCACAAGAGGTCGCATTCGGTGGTGGAGTCCACGATCTGGTCGATGCGCGGCAGCGGGAAAGGGTCCTGAGGGCAGGCCTTGTTGAGGCTCGTGAAATTGACACACAGGCGCTCCTTCCCGCACTTCTTCGGGACGACCATCGGGTTGGCGAGCCATTCCGGGTACCGTGCCTCTCGGATGACCCCTGCCTCTTTCAGTTTGCCAACCTCTTGGGCAATGAACGCCTGCTTCTCTTGAGCCTGCCTCCTCGCCTTTTGCTTCACCGGTCGCACGTTGGGACATACCATGAGATGGTGCTCGATCACATCCCTCGGGACTCCCACCAGGTCAGATGTGTTCCACGCGAACGCATCTTTGTTCGCGTGGAGGAAAGCTATCAACGCATCCTCTTGCTCCTGAGGCAGGCCGGCGCCGATAGTGAAGGTGAGGCCAGGATTCTTGTCGCCCATAGGCACCTGCTTCGTCTCAGCCCGGTTCTGAGAGAACAGTTGCTTCTTCTTTGTCGGCGCGACGTTAGCGACGTCTTCAATGCCTTCCGAGGCTTGCGTGGCGTCGCCCGTGCTGGGGCACGCCACGGCTGCAGCTTTGAAGGCGAGCTTGAGTGCGTGGGCCGCGTCCTTGGTGTCTCCGGCGACGGAGAGGATGCCGCAGCTCCCGGGCATCTTGATGACGTGGTAGCCCGGGTGCATTGCCACCATGAACTGGGCGAGGGCGGGGTAGCCAAGTATCGCGTTGTAAGGGAGGTGGATGTGGGCGACATTGAAGTCGGTCTGCTTGGTGCGGTAGTTGGAGCGGGTGTCAAAAGTGACGGGGAGGCGCACCCGCCCCAAGGAGGCGACGGAGCCCCCAGCCACCCCGGAGAAGGGCCTTGAAGGTGCGAGCTGACCTTGAGGCACCTGTAGCGCGTTGAAGGTCTCCACGGAGAGGACGTTGAGGCCGGCCCCGCCGTCTATGAGGGTTCTGGTGACCGCCACCCGGTTTATGGTTGGCGTGCACAGCATGGGAAGCGCACCGGCGGCTGCCGTTGTTCTGGGGTGATCATCGGGGCCGAAAGTAATGTTGGTCTCTGGCCACGCTCGGTGCGGCGGGGTCTCAAGCGATGGACGGACCGCGCCTGCCTGGCGGAGGAACCGCTTGACCTGGCGGTTGGAGGCGGGTGCCTGTGATCCGCCGAGGATGCAAGCAACCGCCGGGCCGTGGGCTGCCCTGCCCCAAGGGTTGCGTTGGCCATCGACGCGACGGGGCGAAGAAGAAGCGAAGCTTGCTGAAGACTTCGACACGCCCCCTACCTGGCGCGCCAAGTGTCGGATTTCGGGCTCCGCAAAACCCTAAGGAATTCGAACCCAGGGGCGTGTGCGAAGATTCCCCGACAGCTTCGTCCCCTCCAAGCTCACAACACAATACCCCGCTCGATGGAGAGGAAGACGATGGCACACAAGAGTTTACCCAGGTTCGGGCCGCTGCGAAGCGTAAAACCCTACTCCTGCCTTTGGTGGATTGCCTCGCGAGGAGGTTTGTGGATGAACGAGTACAGCGGTGTGTTTGCCGGGTGGTTGCTCTCTCTCTCTACCGAGCTACCTAACCTCTACTTATAGCGGCCCGGGTCCTCTTCCCTTATCGCAATGGCGGGAAGGGATCCCACAACGACCAATTTTGAAAGGGGACAGGAGGTACATCTTATCCTGACGAAAGGTGGTCTTCGCCTGCAAAGTTGGTGGTGGTGACGCGGTGGTGGGCTCGCTGATGACATTCGTCCTGCCACGCTTGTTGACTCGGTCCTGTTGCACCGGAATAGAAACCTTTGGCGGGGCTCCTTGGGAACCCGCGTGCGCCCCTGCCTCCCTTGCACCAAAGGGAAACTGTCCCCTCTGGCGTGCTAGCGCCCGCCTGGCCTGGCTGGCGTCACCCTCTACCTCCTAAGGTTATGTGTTGCATAGGAGTCTCCGCCGCTCGGGAGGGGGCCTGGGGAGGCCTACATCCCCGCGGGTCTTGGTGCTGCTTCCCTCGCGAGAATGAGGTCTCGCGAGGGCCTTGTGTCGAGAGAGGCCGCGCCGGGCCGTAATTGGTCGTTGAGGTGGGCCACGCCTGGGACCGCAGGCAGGCAAGTCTGGGTACCCTGGTATCCAGAACGCCGACAGGCACTCCATTGCCGTCAGTTTTCAAAACTAGCGTCCGTCAGTAGTTGCCGGTTCTCCCCGTTGACCATTGCGAGACCAACCACACACGCACGAGCCCCCAGCATCATTTAAAATATGGTTTTTAAAAGTGCGTATAAATATTCTCGGATTGGGTCGAAAGTTGGCATGCGGTCTTGACTTATTGTAAGTAGACCGCCTGCCAAATTTCGTCGCAATCGGAGGTCGTTCGATACCCCAACGGTCGACTGCAGCGGCATCGTCATCGGGTTAATTATCGGATGTTTTCACGGTTTAAAAAAACTCTGTCACGGGCTGCCATCTTCCCTCTCTTCTCTCAGCCCAACCCACCTACACAGCCCACTAGACCACCCCTAGCCTAAACCTCGACAGTCCGATCTAAATCGGAGGGTCCAAATGGCCCTAAACCTAAACCATTTGATATATATAGTCCACATCTAGTCCATATTTAGACAACCCTAAAAATCCTCCCCCTGTCCAATCGTCACCGCCAGCCTCCACCTGGTCCTCGATCTCCCGCAGCCGCCACTCCTCCCCTCCTCGATTTCCCCTCCTGTCCAATCCTCCATAGCCAATCTTGCAGCCATGCATGCCCACCTCCTTCCCTGCCTCCTAGACGCGTCCAGCGCCTGCAGCTTCTCGCGTCCAGCGTCCGCAGAGCATCCAGCTCTGCGCCTGAGCTGCCTCCCGTAGAGAAACCTGACCCACGCGCCTGGATCTAGAGCGAGGCCTCCTCTGCCCAGCGCCCGAGCGCTCCTCTGCCTCGCCTCCAATGGCCAGTCGTCGCCGTTCCCGACTGCTTCGTCAGCCCCGTTGGTGAAGACGGTCACCACTAGGAGCTCCTCTCATGGGTAGCCGCTCCATCCATTCTCCATCGCTAGAGATCAGGCCGTCCCGTGCCTTCCCGCTTTTCTTCCCCATCTTCCTTTTCTTCTATGTCCTCCTCTCAGCTCTCTCTCTCTCTCTCTCTCTCTCTCTTTTCCTCCATCTTGCAGGGGAACAATAGCAGCCACAGGACGCCATTGCCATCCGAGGGAACCCCGCTGCTGCGCCAAGGTCATCGCCTCGCCGGAGCTCTTCCTGCTGCCGCTTTGAAGCTCGCGCCTACTGCAGCGGCTGCGTCGTCTCTGCATCGAGAGCAATGATGCGTTGACCCTCCAGCCGCTCCGTCCGTCATGCACCGCGTGCCGGTGAGAACCCCCGCGAGTTGCGTCTGCCCCACCCCTCTCTTCTCCTCCCTCCATTTTCCCTCTAATCTCTCCAGCTCTCTCTAATCTCTGTATCTCTCTTCTTTTCTGTGAGAGAACAGGAACGAACAGGAGCTCGTCCATGGCTGCCTCGACCTCATGCCCACTTGCGTCGTCACCATCCCTCGCGGGATCTGGCTGTGCGACGCCCGGATCCGGCGATTCCGCGACCCCCGCTGCCCTATGGATCCTCGCCTCCCCCTCCTGCAAGCCCCGTCAGCTGTTGTGTTTCTCCGTGCGGCCATTGAAAACAAGGCTCGGCCTTTCTTCTGTTCGAATAGAGCAGCGCTCCTGAAGTTGACCCAAACACGACCATACCATAGTGGCTAGCGCCACTCGTTTCCATCCAAGGGGTCTTGGGTTCTAACCCATTGCACCCCTAATATTTTTGTGTTCATCTCTGTTTGTTTGGTATATTAGTGTTTCAGGCTGCACACGTTGTCATCTAGGGCCGAATCCATCTCCGTTCACAGAGCCATCTTAGCTGAGCTGGTCATTTCAGAGCTCATACACCCTAGTGGTCTGGAGATCGAATCCCAGATATCCCACATATTTTTGCTGTTTTTCATGTGTTTTCATATAAAAAAACCTGCACATGTTGCAGTATTTTGTCACAACTTGTAAAATCCATGTAAAAATAACCATGCATCGGATTAAAACATGTTATATATGTAAAATGCTCAGAATTTTGTGTAGATTAATAATATGCAACTTTCACACATGTTAAAACTGTTTAAACCTACTATTTGTATTAATTTGCGCAAATGCCATGTTAAAACGGTTTCTCTCATAACTAAATAACTGTAGCTCCGTTTAAAATGATTCACATATGTAACTTGACTAAAAAAATGTGTAGAATCACTTGGTGCATTTTGTTTCCTTGTTTAATAAATATAAAATATGGTTAGTTCAGATCTGGACCGATTTCGAAATTAACACATGAGGTCGTTTCGGAAATGCTATAAGTTGTTTCCGACCTCATTTAAGATGCCTAGATAGTCTAGTTTCATTATGCTTCACCTCTTGCCATGTTTAATAACATTTAATATTGCCGTGTACCTAACGAGAGTGAACTAAATAATTCGAATGTGGAGTTTCGTCAATATGCAACTCGTTGCATATTGAGCTTCACTTAATGTGTAGGAATTGATTCACCTCTTGCCATGTTTAACAACATTTAAACTTGCCGTGTAAATAAACGGGAGTGAACTAAATGATTCAAACGTGGAGTTTCGTCAATATGCAACTCGTTGCATATTGAACTTCACTTAATTTGTAGTGTTTGATTGTTGCATCTTACCATGCCTTGCAATTTAAACTTGACATGCATCATCATTGTTTGCGCATCATGTCATGAATATGTTGTGGTGTTTACCGTATCGTTTTCTTGTTTCCGGATTGCTTCTCCTCAATAGAGTTTCGAAAGCATTCGGAGTGTGAGGATCCGTTCGACTACGTCTCGTTCGTCTACTTCATGGATTCGTTCTTCTTCCAAGCGGAATCTCAGGCAAGATGATCATTTCCCTGGATACCACTACTATCATAGCCATGCTAGTTGTCTCGTTTCTATCTCTATGTCTCGCTACCTACCACTTGTTTGACAAGTTCCCAAAATGCCATGATAAGCCTCTAACCCTCCACGTCCCAGCAAACCATTGTGTGGCTATGTTGCCGCTTGCTCAGCCCTTCTTATAGCGTTGCTAGTTGCAGGTGCAAGTTATTTCCATGTGACAACATGGATATTTTGAGATATCACAATATTATTGCTATTTAATTTAATGCACATATATACTTGGTAAAGGGTGGAAGGCTCGGCCTTTTGCCTGGTGTTTTGTTCCACTCTTGCCGCCTTAGTTTCCGAGTACCGGTGTTATGTTCCATATTGAGCGCTCCTAACATGCTTGGGGTTGTTATGGGGACCCCCTTGATTTTTGTTTTGGGATAAAACTCTTCTGGCAAGGCCCAACATTGGTACTACATTTGCCTAATAACAAATAAAACTTGCATAGGGACTTTCCGGACCCCGTGGATAATTAATCAACCCCGGGCCAGTGCTCCTCATGAGTGTTGGTCCAAACTAGAGCACCGTGCGGGACCAACCCGGGGCAACTCGGGAGATGTCTATCAGGCCACCGTACACTTCGCTTATCTATCGTGTCCTGAGAACGAGATACGCGGCTCCTATCGGGTTCGTCGACACGTCGGGCGGTCTTGCTGGATTTGTTTTACCTTTCTCGAACGTCTTGTGCACGGGATTCCGAGGATACTTTGGGCTATCTCGAGGTTGAGGTTTTCCACCGGAATTCTGAGGATACTACGGACTATCCCGTGGTTGAGGTTTTCCACGCAGCTTGTGGCTAGTTTGTGATGGATGAGTTGGAGCACCCCTGCAGGGTTAAATCTTTTCGAGAAGCCGTGTCCGCGGTTATGTGGCAACTTGGAAATTTGTTTAACATCCGGTAATAGAAAACTTAAAGTAAACCCAAATAAAATACACCAACCGTGTGCGTAACTGTGGCTGTCTCTACTCGTGAGTTCTGAACCGAGAGTGAAACGGTGGGGTTATGTTTGACTCGCAAGTAGGTGTACAGGATCACTTAGTGATCATTACTAGTTCACGTTCGGTTATGCATATATCACCCTTCTTATTCTTGTACACGTAAGTTAGCCACTCAAATAAATGCTTAGTGCTTGCTGCAGCCTCACCACTTAACCATATCTCACCCATTAAGCTTTGCTAGTCTTGATACTCTTGGAAATGAGATTGCTGAGTCCCTGTGGCTCACAGATTACTACAACAACAGTTGCAGGTACAGGTAATGCGATGCTTTGACGTGAAAGCGATGCTTGTTTGATTTGGAGTTCTTCTTCTTCATCGATCATAGGATGGGTTCCAGGCCGGCAGCCTGGGATTAGCAAGGATGGATGTCGCTTTTATCGTTTGATTTAGTCTGTAGTCGGACCCTGCTCTTTTGTATGGTGATTGAATGTATTGTTGTATTTGGGATGATCATGATTTAGCTTGTGGCGAGTGTAAGTCAATTTCATATACTCATCTCCTCTTTACATGTACTTGTAACGATATCCATTCTTGCGAAACGACGAGATGCGCTTCTATCCATATCGAGGCCCTCGAGCCAAAATTAGGATAGGATCGCATCTTGGGTGTTACAATCTCGATCTCTCTTGGGGTATCTGTCAATCGCACACGCGCCTTGTCTCTCGACCTCCCACCCATATAGTCCTCTCACAATATCTAGGGGATCTCCTTGTCAGAAGCGCACACTCTCTCCCTCCCAATGCCTCCATTTTATCCATATCTCTCTCTCGATCTCTCTTCCTTGTTTGTCATACTTCTAATTGCTACGTGCTATGGGTCTCCCTGTTTTCCATTGAAAACAACCACACACTGTCCCCGTGTATCACCTCACCTTGCTTTCTCTCTCATAGATGCATGTGTGATATGTCTGCATAAGACATACACACTTTCTCTCTACTTTATCGGGTGCTGTCCATTTCCCCTTCACACACACCCTCTCTTTTTTACCACTCACTCTTCCTCGTTCACACACACTTGATCTCTCTCTTGTTAGGTACTCTCTCCGGTCCATAGCATATTGATTTTTTGAAAAGTCAAACCTCACAAAGTTTGACCAAGTATGTCGAGAAAATCATTTACATCTAGAACGACAAACATATAACATTAGATTCAACACAAGATGTAGTTTCATATTATATATCTTTGGTATTGTAGATATAAATATTTTTCTCTATAAACTAGGTCAAAGTTTTCGTAGTTTGACTTCTCAAAAAATTATACGCACTATATATATATATATATATATATATATATATATATATATATCACGGGCCTCCCCTCTCACTCGGTATCTTTTTACCGAGGGATTATACGGTCACTGGCTCAGGGTATAGCTCCGTATATTGTTTAGTTGACCGGTAAACAAGTCTACATGGTGCCTTGTCAGCTCGTGTTCTCTATTTGAGTGTGCGGGCCCGATGGCAGTGGGTGAAAATAAATAAACTGGAGGCCCATCTTCCACGGGGTGAATAAACAAACTAGAAACTACTTGCGGTAGCACCCCACACGGAGTAATGCTAGACCTACATACAAGTTCTACATAATTAAACTTACGTGAGGATTAGCGGCTGGCCCCTCACCTCCCACGGCTGGGCGGAGGAGAGGATTTAGGAAGATTACGTAAGTTGACTATGTAGGTTTACCTAGGTATAGAATTTTTGCCCCGCACATTACTAAATGGAATGCACACTTCTTTCACGTTAAAATAGTAGTACTAGATTAACACCTTCTTATAGACACCACCACAGAGACACACTACGACAATGCACATACACCACTATGCAACATGCATGCAAGGACACACTCACGCACACCCATCACGCAATACACACCAACACACGTGTACATCGGCGTCGCTGCCGGCTATGATGGAGGACGAGGCGGCCAACAAGCGGAGGCGGCTCGACCCACAATTGCATCCGTCGAGCCTGGACTTCATCAGCAGCCTCTATGACGACCTGCTGCTCGTCATCATCGCCCTCCTCCCCACCAAATCTGGCGTGTGGACCACCCTGCTCTCCCGGTTGTGGCACCCCCTCAGGCGCAACATCCCCGTCAACCTCACCGTCGACAACGGTCTCTGCGATGGGGATTGCAAACGCATGGCCCCATTTGATACTTGTGATCCGCGTTAGGTTTTCCGTGAAGAGGAACGGGTGATGCAGCACAATATAGATAAGTATTTCCCTCAGTAGATAACCAAGGTTTATCGAAGCAATAGGAGTAGCATGCAACCCTTGTCCTCAGCGACTGCACACAAAGAAGCAAACACTCGCACCCAATGCGGGCAAGAGGGTTGTCAATCCCCTTGGGCTCGTACCTTGCAAACTAGTGAAGTATATGGATGATAAATGAATATTGTAAACTACAAAATAAAATAAGAATAAATAAATTGCAGCAAGGAATTGAAGGCTTTTGTAAATTTATAAGTGAATAGACCCGGGGGCCGTAGTGTTCTCTAGTGGCTTCTCTCGTTTAGTAGGTATACGGTGGGTAAACAAATTATTGTTGGGCAATTGGTAGAAAAGCACATAGTTATGCAATATTTATTCACATCAATGATCATGTGTATATAGGCATCACGTCCATAAGCCAATAGACTGACTCCTATCTGCACCTATTACTATTACTCCACCCATCGACAGCTATCCAGCATCCATCTAGAGTATTAAGTAAAATAGAGTAATGCTTGGAGAACGATGACATGATGTAGATAAGGCGAATTCAATTAATATGAATTAACCCCATCGTTTTATCCTTAGTGGAAGCAACACAAAGACATATCTTGTCCCCTTCTGTCACTGGGATATAGAAACCCGTCAGGTTGAACCCACTACAACGCACCCCTCTCACTGAAGAAATATCAATCTAGTTGGCCAAACTATTTTGATAGATCGGAGAGATTTACGAAGCTATAATAATCATGCAAATAAGAATCATAATAGAAATCAGAGAAGACTCAAAAGTTTTTCATGAATAATCTGAACATAAACCCACAATTCATCGGATCCCAACAAACGCACCGCAGAAAGTGATTACATCGAATAGATCACCGCAAAGATGTGGTGAACTTTGTATGGAAGACAAGAGAGAGAGATAGCCACCTAGGTACTAAGTACGGACCCGTAGGTCTGTAGGGAACTACTCGCACATCACCATGGGAGCAGCAAGGTGGATGTATAAGCCGTTCGTGATCGATCCCCCCTCCTGCAGGGCACCGGAACAGGGCTCCAGATGGGCACACGGCGGAACAGAGACTTGCGGAGGCAGAAAAAGTGTTTCGGGAGGCTCTCTAGGGTTTTTGGGAATCATAAGAATTTATAGGCCAGAGAGGGGCGTCGGGGCCACCCGAGGGGAAATGCACACAACAGGGCGCGGCCACCCCCCCTGGGCGTGCCCTGTTATGTGTTGCCTCCCTCGTGCAGCCTCCGGTCTCCTATTGAAGCTTCCAGGTCTTCTTTTGGTCCAGAAAAAAATCATAAAAAAGTTTCGAGGCAATTGGACTTCGTTTGGTACTATAAACCTGAAAAGTCAAAAACATGCAAAAAACAACAACTGGCACTGGGCACTGGGTTAATAGGTTAGTGCTCAAAAATAATATGAATAGGTAACTGATCACCCAAAAAGCATCCTAGAATGATAATATTATAGCATGGAACAATAAAAAATTATAGATACGTTGGAGACATATCACCAGTCTCCCAGATCCTTGCATCGCACCCTGGGCCAGCTAGACGCGTTGACATCGGCATATTAATTATCAACTACAAGGTCCAAGCCAATTTCGAAGAGTGGTTCTTATCCCTCGCCCTAGATCAGCTCGAGGAGCTCAGCTTTGCAGGTGGACGACGTCGCTCTCTGCCGTCGGTTGTGCTCTGCCTCATGCCCACGCTGCGTCATGCCAGGTTCGGGTCCTGCTATTTTCCCCAGATTAATGCCACACTCTCTCTTCTTCTCCCTCAACTCAAGGAGCTCGAGCTCTTCGACATCGTCATCTCGAAGAAGGCTATTGAGTGCCTGCTCCACGACTGTACTACGCTCGAGTATTTACATCTTTATGGGATCCACGGGTTCATTAGCCTCCACATCGCCTTGACGAACCTCCAAATGATTTATGTGTCTCTCATGCCCTGCAAAGGAAATCACTTGACAGATCAGTTGTGATGTTTCACGATATGGTCATTGAGGATGCACCTTTCCTTGAGGGTTTGCTTGTATCTGATCTAGAAGGTCTAATACGTCTCCAACGTATCTATAATTTTTTATTGTTCCATGCTATTATATTATCTGTTTTGGATGTTTTATATGCATTAATATGCTATTTTATATTATTTTTGGGACTAACCTATTAATCTATAGCCTAGTGCCAGTTTCTGTTTTTTCCTTGTTTTTGAGTATTGCAGATAAGGAATATTAAACGGAGTCCAAACGGAATAAAATCTTCGGAATAATTTTTCTTGGACCAGAAGACATCTACCAAGCTTGGAGATCAAGGCAGGAGAGCCGCCGTGTGGCCACAAGCCACAGGGGCTAACTTTCAGCCTATAAATTCCAAAATATTCCCTGTATACCAGAGAGAGCCACGAAAACACTTTTCCGCCGCCAGGAGCCTCGGTTCCCGTGAGATCCAATCTTGGAGCCTTTTCCGGTAATCTGTCGGAGGGGGATTCGATCACGGAGGGCATCTACATCAACTCCATTGCCCCTCCGATGATGCGTGAGTAGTTCACCACAGACCTTCGGGTCCATAGCTAGTAGCTAGATGGCTTCTTCTCTCTCTTTGCTCTTCAATACCATGTTCTTCATGATCTTCATGGAGATCTATCCGATGCAATACTCTTTTGCGGTGTGTTTGTCGAGATCCGATGAATTGTGGGTTTATGTTCAGATTATCTATGAATATTATTTGAGTCTTTTCTGAATTCTTATATGCATGATTTCATATCTTTGCAAGTCTCTTCGAGTTATTGGTTTGGTTTGGCCAACTAGATTGGTAATTCTTGCAATGGGAGAAGTGCTTGGTTTTGGGTTCAATCTTGCGGTGTCCTCACCCAGTGACATAGTAGGGGTAGCGAGGCACGTATTGTATTGTTGCCATCGAGGATAAAAAGATGGGGTTTTCATCATATTGCTTGAGTTTATCCCTCTACATCATGTCATCTTACCTAATGCGTTACTCTGTTCTTCATGAACTTAATACTCTAGATGCAGGCAGGAGTCGGTCGATGTGTGGAGTAATAGTAGTAGATGCAGAATCGTTTCGGTCTACTTGACACGGACGTGATGCCTATATGCATAATCATTGCCTTGGATGTCTTCATAATTATTCGCTTTTCTATCAATTGCTCGACAGTAATTTGTTCACCCACCGTAATACTTGCTATCATGAGAGAAGCCTCTTGTGAAACCTATGGCCCCCGGGTCTATTTTCCATCTTATACTTTCAGATCTAAAACCATAAACACCAAAAATACTTTGCTGCCATATTTTTACTTTTGTTTTACTTTCCGTTCAAGCAATCTATTCTATCTATCTCTATCAGATCTCATCCTTTGAAGTAACCGTGAAGGGATTGACAACCCCTTTATAGCGTTGGGTGCAAGTGTTTGATTATTTGTGTAGGTACATCCATTGGTGACTTGCTTGTATCTCCTACTGGATTGATACCTTGGTTCTCAACAACTGAGGGAAATACTTATCTACTTTGCTGCATCACCCGTTCCTCTTCACGGAAACCAACGCATGCTCAAGAAGTAGCAAGGTCCAACAAAAATCTGGGTCACTGACACGTCGAAATTGACACTATTGGCCTACTCCTCTGGCAATTTCTCCGAACTTGTTATTGGATCCATAATCATTCAGGTACAACACTCTTGTTCTCCTCCTTCTTCTTCTTCTTGAAATTTACATTTTTTTTAATTTTCTTGATGTATGTTCGGTTGTCATCCAGAAAATGATGCCCACGAGCATGACCCCGTCTTTATGCACAGTGAAGATCTTGGCACTGGAATCTATCGGCCCCAATCTGGATCAAGCTACTGGATTCCTTAGATGCTTTCCGTGCACGGAGAAGCTACACATCGAGATGAGCCTCCTTTCCTGTTAAATGTTAACCAAAACGGAGCTCCATTTTTTGTTAATTTTTCCCAAGTTTACAATGACAAATGTAGTGTAACTTTATCGTGCGCAAATGAATGGTTTGCTAATCAGCGCAAGCATCTAAAGCTGAATGACAAAGGTTGTGCAGAAGCTGAATTTCTTTTTGGAAACCTAAGTGATAATAGAGTCGCAAGTGAAATTATGAGGGCCATAAGTGACTTGACAAGGCCAGTGGAATTTAGAATCTATTTGTATGATTATGCTGCATCCACGTAAAGTAACAAAACTTCTTACGTAGGTGTAGCATTACTCTTGTAATATCAGTTTTAACCTTGTTTTTTTACGCATAGTTTGAACCTTGTAATGTTATGACACACCAACATGTGGTACTATGTTACAAATAATGTTTGTGTGCATAAGTGCAACAACGAGGTAACCAATATACCCTTAAAATATTTATTATAACTCATAGCAACGCATGGGAAATTATCTAGAACACGGCTAGGGGTAAGCAGGGTAGCTCTACAGCCTTGATGACAGTGATTGCACATGGTCAGGCTGACTTTGGTAATCCAAACATGCCACCTACACTTTGGTGTCATCTCTGGCGCAGGGTCTTGTCACTTCATTGTGAGGAGTAGCATGTAATAATTTGACCAACGACTGGATTTAGTGGTACTACCACCTTCGTCTGAATTTAGTATTTGACTAGCAATATGTAGCAATGCATGTCACAAAAAATATACCCTCTCCATAAATAAATATAAGAGCGTTTAGATCACTATTTTTTGCAACCAGTACTAGTAGCTTCGTAAATAAACATAGAGTATTGCTTTATTCGTATTTGAATGTAGTTTTGGAATATATTATACACTCTCCCTTCCGGTTGAATTGATGGGCACTCGAAGCTGATAGGGTTTGAATGAGGGTAAAATGGCGAGGAGAAGCGGCTCCCGATACGTAGAAAGGCCAACGATGCATCATTGTTTGCATGCTGAGACTGCCCATGGTGGGAGTAACTTCAGTAGTACCATAGAACTCAACAAATTTGCTTATGTGGCAATGCTTTAATGTGGAGAGGAATGATTTGAGTAACATACTAGTAGCTAGTTACTCATACTATGTAACATCACACGTACCAAGACAAGATGAGTCTACAACCTAATAAATGAAGTGGTACAAGACACCACAAATATGTTACTTCCCACTATAGAGGTGATAAAACATAGACTACTGGTAACATGTTATGTACTAGTATAAGTTAGTTCCCACTATGGGTAGTCTGAGGGAAGTAATAATGGTAGAACCAGCATGCAGCCAGACTAGGCATATAGAGTATTTAGTACTACTACCTCCGTCCTGGTTTATTGGCCCCATTCGTATTTTGTGAAAAAAATTGACCATAGATCTAACTAATAAAAGGTTACTCCCTCTGTCTTGGTGCATAGGGCACCTAAGAGAACTCAGATTTTCCAAGAATTTTAGTCACCCTTCCTTAATTAGCACTAATCGCCCAACTATCTTTCTCATCGTAGAAAGTGTTTTTAGTTTTTCTTTCTTCCTTTCCCACGTACAAGCCAACCAACAATCTCCAAAATAATTTATGTTTGCATGCATGCATGGTGGAAGAGGTAAACGATAAGGAAGTTGGATGTGTATTCAACTTAGGAAATTAAAAGCTCAGTTAATGGGATGCGTTGATTGGTTATTTGGCACGGTCAATTTTTTGCCTCGCCCACTCCCTGCGCACTGATATCTACTACGTAAATTTATTCTAGTAGACTCTGTTGGGCCTCCAAGCGCAGACTTTTGTAGGACAGTAGCAAATTTCCCTCAAGTGGATGACCTAAGGTTTATCAATCCGCGAGAGGTGTAGGATGAAGGTGGTCTCTTTCAAACAACCCTACAATAAAATACAAGCAATCTCTTGCGTCCCCAACACACCCGGTACAATGGCAAATTGTATAGGTGCACTAGTTCGGCGAAGAGATGGTGATACAAGTGTAGTATGGATAGTAGATATAGTTTTTGTAATCTGAATAAATAAAAACAGAAAGGTAGCAAGTGAAAAAAGTGAGCACAAACGGTAATGCAATGCTTAGAAACAAGGCATAGGGTTCATACTTTCACTAGTGCAATTTCTCAACAGTGCTAACATAATTGAATCATATAACCATCCCTCAACGTGCGACAAAGAATCACTTCAAAGTTCTTATAAATAGAGTTGAACATAAGATGAAATTGTTGTAGGTAGCAAACCACCTCAAAGTTATCCTTTATGATCAATCTATTAGGCTATCCCTATGTGTCACAAACAGCCCTAGAGTTCATACTAAAATAACACCAAACAATTTCAGATTCATAATATTCAATCCAACACAAAGAACTTCAAAGAGTACCCCAAAGTTTCTATCGGATAAAGTAGGATTAAAACGTGTATCAAACTATGTGCCTAGATTATCACATTATCATCTCGGGAATCCGCATGTTGATTACCAAAACATACATCAAGTAACTCAATAGAATACCCCATTGTCACCACGGGTATCCACATGCAAGACATACATCAAGTGTTCTCAAATCCAAAATATCCAATCCGTTAATAACAAAATCTCAAAGGGAAAGACTCAATTCATCACAACGAGATAGAGTGGTAAGAACAACATAAGTTCCAATTATATTAAAAAAAACTCGTGGTACAAGAAGATCGTGCTAAACCAAGAACACGAAAGAGAGATCAAACACATAGCTGCTGGTACATACCCTCAGCCCTGAGGGTGAACTACTCCCTCCTCGACATGGAGTCCGCCAGGATGATGAAGATGGCCTCCGGTGATGATTTCCCCCTCCGGCAGGGCACCAAAAAAGGGCTCCAAATGAGATCACTTCGAACAGGGGCTTGCGGTGGCGGCGTGAAAGTTCAAGGTTTCTTTCTGGGAGTTTCCCTATTTATGAGATTTTTCAGCGTTGGTTTCACGCCAGGGTAAGCCCCGAGGGACACACAGGCTCAGAGGGTGCGCCCTAGGGGGGCAAGCTCGTGGCTCCCCTGACAGCCCTCTGGTACATCTCCGAGTCTCCGCGAGTCTCTTCTGGTCCATAAAAAACCAGCGCAAAATTTTGTGGCATTTGGACTTTGTTTGGTAGGGATTTTCTATGAAACAAAAAATAGCCAAAAAACAGAAACTGGCACTGGGCACTAGGTCAATAGGTTAGTTCCAAAAAATCATATAAAAGTGCACCAAAACCATATAAAATTGTTGTAAACATGGCATGAATACTTCATAAATTATAGATACGTTGGGGACGTATCAGCATCCCCAAGCTTAATTTTCTGCTTGTCCTCGAGTAGGTAAATGATAAAAGAAATAATTTATGAAGTGTGAATGCTAGCATAGTGCATAAGTTTGATCAATAGTAATTTTAATCACTTGTCCTAGCATCATAAACAACAACTCTTTCTCATAAAACTCATCATGATAAAGTAGCAATCAATTGACATGTTATGGTTCAAGCAACGCATTCTCTTAAAACTTAACGACCTATGTTCTTAGTCACCAAACAATTATAATTCAACTTATTTTCAAAAAAGTCTAAGTAAGAGCTTCACATACTCAATTATCATATAGTCTTCTATGATTTCTAGTACTCAAAGCATATTGTTAGAACAAATAGCATTCATCGAACACGGAGGAAGATAGGGGCTTCATGTTTCGCCTCCCAACTTACTTATCATAGAGATAATTGTCAATAATAATAACTCAGGATCAAATATATTTGACTGGATATATATGTTTGAATCTTTCTCCACCACATGATGCTTGCCAAGTAGAGAATAATTGAGGTTGGAAAAACAAATTGACTCAAAAAAATAAAATTGGCAGAAAAAGGAAAAGATATGCCCTTCGTAGTGGGCAGCAGGGATTTGCAGAGGTGCTAGAGCGCATTACTTAAAACAGAGATGAATACACTTTGAGTGGTGTGCTTTTCCTGTCAACGTAACGACAAAAGATTTCAATATCTTCCATGCTAAACACGTTAATGGCATTTCCAAACAGAATTGAATTTTTTACTCCCCCTCCACCATTCAAACACATTCCATGGCTAGCCGAATTCACGGGTGCCCTCTAAACAATCAACTTTCTAGGGGGAGTTTTTGTTGTTAACTTTCTTATATTAAGCAAGACTGGGCATCCTTTTTACCAGCCTCCCTCGGAGTTGACGAGTGAATAAACTTTTGTCGGCGAGTAAAACACACTTAGCACGGAAGATACTAACCACCCCCATTGCTCGATGAGCTGTACGGGCACACAAAATAGATGTTTATTTGAAGTTTTTAGATATGGCACATGCTAATTTACTTGGAATGGCAGTGAAATACCATATATAGGTAGGTATGGTGGACTCTCATGGAAGAAACTTAGCTCAAGGATTTTGGATGCACGGGTAGTATCTCTACTTAGTACAAGTTTTTGCTAGCAAAAGGTTATGAACAAGCACCACATGTTGTAGGATCCATAACAATATAACTTATATGCAAATATACTCAAACATAAACCATTACGTTGTTTTCCTTGTCCAACATCAACTACTCGATCTAGTTTGAAAATAATTAATGGGTACTCACAATCATAAAAGTTGTCCAAGATAATACATTCGTATGTGAAGTTTCTCTTCCTTATACTAATCATTCATGAATTGCTTGTATGACCAATATTGTGATTGTCAAACTTCAATAGATTTTACTTTCTAAACCTAGTGTGAAACTACTACTAAGCATATAGCACGTGGATAATTTTAGATTTATGATATTCAATTCATTCACAATATACTCTTCGGATATAAGTGAAGTACATGAGTGAATAACCAACTACTTCCAATAGATATAAGTGAAGATCAAAGAGTACATAAATAATTAAGTAGCTATGTGAAGACTCTCTCTCAATCAAGGATTTCAGATCTAAGAATTATTTCAAAAACCAAGCAAAACAAAAATACACTCCTAGAATAGCGCATATCATGTGAACAAACAAATACTTAGGATCAACATAGACTAACCAATAGTTGTTGACGAAGAGAGGTGGGATGCCTAACGAGGCATCCCAAAGCTTAGATGCTTGAGACTTCTTGTAATAGTAACTTGGGGAGCCTTGGAAATTCCTAATCTTGATCTCTTGTGTCTCGTTAAATTCTCTCATATCACGGTTTCACCTAAGTCTCAAAAACTTCATTCACACAAAACTTGACAAGAACTCGTGAGATAGGTTAGTGCACATAAGAATAAATCAAAAATTCATCTACTGCCAAGACAAGTTGCATAATAATTTTCAAACATTATCTATTGTATACTATCATTTTCGCAATTTATATCTACTAATATAAGCCATGAAAACTCTAGGACAAGCAAATAACAAAACTATGACAATAATTTATCTAAACAGGAGAGTCTTTAGCAATTAATTCAAAAGGTGTAATTATATAACTCAACAAATTTTGAAACTTTAGGACACAACAAAAAAAATTGTATGAAAGTACTATATAAATTTTTTATAAATTTTCCATGTTCCAGTAAAATATCAAAATTCAAACACTACAGAAAAAGTTTCCGTTTCTGCGCAACACGCATCAAACATGCAATTCAAATAGCCTAAAGGCAAATCTTGGAACTTTTTATTGAAAAACATGATTATAAATAACATCAAGCAAATCCCAACAAAATAAATGACTCTCCAAGCAAAACACATATTGTGTGACGAAGAAAATATATCTCCAAGTAAGATATACCAATAGTGTTGAAGACGAAGAGGAGATGCCATCCAAGGCATCCCCAAGCTTAGAAGCTTGAGTCTTCCTTGAATATTACCTTGGGGTTCCTTGGGAATCCCCAAGATTAGGTTCTTTCCGCTCCTTATCCTCCTCGTATCGGTATCTCACCCAAAAGTTGAAAACTTCAATCACGCAAGACCCAACGGAACTCGTGTGATGGGTTAGTATAATAAGATAGATCATTCACTTAGTTACTTCCAAGACAAGATTCGTAATTGTTCTCACATAAAGCCTATTGTATTCTATCATTCCCGTAATTTATTTCACTCAATATAACCTATGGAAATACTAAAACAAGCAAACTATGCATGCAAAACAGAATCTGTCGAAAACAGAACAGTTTGTAAAGATCTGAACTAAAACCATACTTACCTAATTCTAGAAATTCTGAAAATTCAGAAAACTTAGGAAAATTGCAGATAAATACTGTGTAAAACTTTCAAAATATTTTCACGCTCCAGTAAAATCAGAGAATTATATGTTGGGCGCAAAAGTTTTTGTTTTCGCACAGAATCAAATCAACAAATATCCACACTATCTGAAAGGCTTTTCTTGGCACATTATTGAAATAACAGATAAAAACATGATTAATACAGTAGGTTAATCATGTAAACAATTAAAAACTGAAAGGATAAGTATTGGGTTGCCTCCCAACAAGCGCTTTTCTTTAAAGCCTTTTAGCTAGGCATTCGTAATTTTGATGATGCTCACATAAAAGTGAAGAACTGGAACATAAAGGGAGCATCATGAAACATATAGCAAACAAATTTAAGACTAACCCACTTTCTATGCATAGAGATTTCATAAGTAAACAATTTATTGTAGCCAGAATCAACTAGCATAGGAAGGCAAAACAAGTGCAACTTCAAAACTTTCAACATAAAGAGAGGAAATTTGTTGTTGTTGAAATATACATATATAAGCATATCTTTCCCTCGCATAATAATTTTCAGTAGAATCATGAATAAATTCAACAATATAACCATCACATAACACATTCTTTTCATGATACATAAGCATAGGAATTTTATTACTCTCCACATAAGCAAATTTGGTCACATACATAATAGTGGGAGTAAACTCAACAAAATAACTATCATGAGATACTTGATTGACATAAACAAATGGAACATTAAAATCACGATGAAAAGTTTCATGGTTATGATCATTCTTTATATCATACTTGTCATCACAATAATCATCATAGATAACTTGGAATGGCAGTGAAATACAATATATAGGTAGGTATGGTGGACTCTCATGGAAGAAACTTGGCTCGGGGATTTTGGATGCACAAGTAGTATCCCTACTTAGTACAAAGTGTTGGCTAGCAAAAGGTTCTAAACAAGAACCACATGTTGGAGGATCCATAACAATATATCCTCTATGGAAATATACCCAAAAATAATTCATTACATTGTCTTCCTTGTCCAACTTCAACTAATTTGATCAAGGTTGAGAATAACTAATGGGTATTCAAAATAGTATGATTATCAAACTAATCATTCATAAATTGCTTGTATGACCAATACTATGATTATCAAACTTCAGTAGATTTTACTTTCTAAACCAAATGTGAAACTACTACTAAGCATAAAGCACATGGGTGATTTCAGATTTATGATATTCAATTCATTCACAATTTACTCTTAGGATATAAGTGAAGCACAAGAGTAAACATCAAACTATTCCAATAAGATATAAGTGAAGATCAATGAGTAGTCAAACAATCAAGTAGCTATGTCAGGACTCTCTCTCAATAAAGATTTCAGATCTGAGATTTATTTAAAACGGCAAAAAAACCAAAAAGGGCACTCCAAGAATAGCACATATCATGTGAACAAATAAAAACTTAGGCTCAACATAGACTAACCGATATTTGTTGACGAAGAGAGGTGGGATGCCTAACATGGCATCCCCAAGCTTAGATGCTTGAGACTTCTTGTAATATGGACGTGGGGAGCCTTGGGCATCCCCAAGCTTGAGATCTTTTGTCTCTTTAATTCCTCTCATATCACGGTTTCCTAAATCCTAAAACCTTCATCCACACAAAACTTGACAAGAACTCGTGAGATAGGTTAGTGCACATAAGAATAAATCAACACTGTATGTACTACCAAGACAAGTTGCATAATAATTTTCAAACATTAGCTACTGTATACTATTATTTCCACAATTTATATCTACCAATATAAGACATGAAAATACTAGGGCAAGTAGATAACAAAACTATGACAACAATCTGTCTAAACAGGACATTCTGTAGTAATCAATTCCAAAGATACACTTATGTAACTCAAAAAACTCTGAAAATTTAGGACATAACAAAAAACATTTATGAAAATATTTAAAAAAAAATTCAGAAACTTTCCATGTTCCAGTAAAATATCAAAATTCAAACACTACAACAAAAGTTTCTGTTTTTACATAGCACACATCAAACATGCAATTCAAGCATTCTAAAGGCAATTCTTGGTACTTTTTACTGAAAAACATGATTATAAATAACAGCAATCAAAGACCAACTAAATAAAATGACGCTCCAAGAAAACACATATTATGTGACTAATAAAAATATAGCTCCAAGTATGATATACCGACAATGGTGAAGACGAAAGTGGGGATGCCTTCCGGGGCATCCCCAAGCTTAGACGCTTGAGTCTTCCTTGAATATTACCTTGGGGTGCCTTGGGCATCCCCAAGCTTAGGGTCTTAGCGACAAAGCAAGCAAACTAACAAGCAAACAATCAAATAGAAATTTTTTTGTGTTTTTGATTTTTATGAAAGCAAATATAAAGAAAAATAAAAATTCAAGTAAAAAAGTGGAACAAGTCAATGATAGTTTGTATGAAGGTACCTCGTAAGAAGTTGATGATATCTCCCTGGCAACGGCGCCAGAAGTTCTTTCTGCTACTTGTGAGCCGCGTTGGGTTTTTCCCCGAAGTGGAAGAGTGAAGCAATATAGTAGCGATAAGTATTTCCTTTAGTGAAAACCAAGGTTACCGAACCAGTAGGAGAATCAAAGCAAACTCTCGTCGTCATCACCTACACACACAAAACCAAACACTTGGACCCAACGCGGGCAAGAGGGTTGTCATGCCCCTTGAAGTCGTTACTTGCAAGGACTAATTCTGATAGAGATAGATATATAAAAAGTAAAAATAAATAAAAGGTAAATAACTACAGCAAGGTATTTAGGGTTTTTGCAATATGATTTAAATAGACCCCGGGGCCATAGTTTTCACTAGAGGCTTCTCTCTCGAACACATAGCATACGGTGGGTAAACAAATTACTGTTGGGCAATTGATAGAAAAGCGCATACTTATGATGTTATTCTTGGCAATGATCATGTATATAGGCATCACGTATGTGACAAGTAGACCGAAACGATTATGCATCTACTACTATTACTCCACCAATCGACCGACTCCTGCATGCATCTATGGTATTAAGTTCATGACAAACAGAGTAACGCATTAAGCAAGATGACATGATGTAGAAAAGTAAGACAAGCAATATGTTCACACCCCGTCGTTTTATCCTTAATGGCAACAATACAATATGTGTCTTCTCCCCTTCTATCACTGGGATATAGAGCACCGCAAGATTGAACCCACTACAATGCACTCCTCCCGTTGAAGATAAATCAATCTAGTTGTCCAAACCAAACGGATAGATCGGAGAAAATTACAAAGCTATAACAATCATGCATGATAAAGTTTTGAAAAGACTCAATTACTTTCAATGAATAATCCGATCATAAACTCACAATTCATCGGATCCCAACAAACACACCACAAAAGAAGATTACATCGGATAGATCTTTGCGAGGATCGCGAAGAACGTGGTATTGAAGATCAAAGAGAGAGAAGAAGCCATCTAGATACTAGCTATGGACCCCGCAGGTCTATGGTGAACTACTCACACATCATCATGGAGGCAGCAAGGTTGATGTAGACGGCCTCCGCGATCGATTCCCCCTCCGACAGAGTACCAAAAAAGGCCTCCAGATGGGATCGCGGAAGAAAAGAGGCTTGCGGCGATGGAAAAAAAGTATTTCGGGTGTCTCTCTATTGGTTTGGGAATAATTGAAGATATATAGAAGTGGAATTAGGTCAGAAGGTGCTATGAGGGGCCCACGAGCTCAGGGGCCCTCCATACTCGCGGGGTCCTCGTGGGTCTTTTGGCCTCCCTCCAAAGCTTCTAGGGTCTCTTTATGTCCAAAAGTAACTCCCATAAAGTTTCATCCAATTTGGACTCTATTTCGTATTGATTTTCTAAAAAGTCCAAGAATAGGAAAAAAACAGGAACTGGCACTGGCACTGGGTTAATAGGTTAGTCCCAAAAAATGATATAAAATAGCATATAATTGCATATAAAGTATCAAGATTGATAATATAATAGCATGAAACAATCAAAAAAAATGTTGGAGACGTATCAGCATCTCCAAGCTTAATTCATTCTCGTCCTCGAGTAGGTAAATGATAAAAACAGAATTTTTGATATGGCATGCTACCCAACATGTAATCTCGTTAAGGTATAGATATTGAGAAACGATGAAGTAATTGATATCAATATAATAATATCCATGAACATAAGAAGCATAATCATTACTGTTTCAAAATATATGATCATTAAAGAATGTTATCCCTACTCATTTTATCATATTAAGCATGGCATGACTTCGTCTTTACTGCATAAGTATAAATCATGAGCACTCCGGTGTCAAACCAGGCAATTGGATCGTACTTCTAACATATGGGTTGAATAAAATATGGTGTTAGAGATCAAAGGAGTCAAAAATGAATACATGAGCATGATCCATGGATATAGCATGTGGGTGGAATAGAATATGGTGGTAGAGATCAAAGGAGTCAAAAAGGAAGAAAGTCTCAAATCAACTAGGCGGATCAACGGGCTATGAATATGCCCATCAATCGATATCAATGCGAGGAGTAGAGATCGCGAAAGAACAGAGGCTTGCGGCGGCGGAAAAAGTATTTCAAGTGTCTCTCTATTGGTTTTGGGGTAATTAAAGATATATAGAAGTGGAATTAGGTCAGGAGGTGCTATGAGGGGCCCACGAGCTCGGGGGGGCGCACCCTACACCCCAGGGCGCGCCCTCCAGGCTCGTGGGACCCTCATGGGTCTCCGTCCAAAGCTTCTAGGGTCTCTTTATCTCCAAAAATAACTCCCGTAAAGTTTCATCAAATTTGGACTCCGTTTGGTATTGATTTTCTGGAAAGTCCAAAAACAAGGGGAACTGGCACTGGGCACTGGATTAATAGTTTAGTCCCAAAAATGATATAAAATAGCATATAATAACTTCACATAAAAAGAGTATGATTGATAAAAGTTGTTGGGAATTAACGAACATATTGTTAGTCATTCACTACACCACGGCACTACAAAGGCGACATGCATCCGTTGGTATAGATGAGCATCGCCGACACTCTTTTTGTCCCAAACTATACCGACACACAGTACGTCAGAGTTATATAAGCTCATGACACATTATCTGTTGGCAAAGCTCCCTAGGAGCACCGACGTAATTTCTGTCGGTAGATAGACCCTTTAGTGTTTGTTAGTGTGTCGCCGATTCATAGGGTCACAAAAAGTGTCGGCGTTGTTCGCCTCCGCCCACGCCCGAAAAATATGGCGCGAAACCAGAGCCAAGCGCGCGCCATGCGAGCAGGAAAAAAACAGGAAAATAAAAGAAAAAAATCCCTCGATCCCCAAATCCCCAATCTCTCTCAGCCCTCGACCTAAACCACGCCGCCCCAAGCCCCCGACCCACACCGCAGCCCCGACCCACTGCGTCGCCGCCTCCCTCCCTTCCCTTCCCGAGCGCGACTGCCAGGGTCCTCGTCGCCGTCGGCCCGCCGCCCCTCCGCCGCGGCGCGCCCAGCCGGCCGAGTCCCCCGCCGCCCCGCAGCCGGGCGGTGCAGGAGCGCCTCCCTTCCTCCCGCCCTGGCGCGGTTGGTTGCGCCGCCCGGAGCGACCCCGGCGACCGGTCCAGAGCCAGGTAGCTAGCCACCGCCCCTCCCTCCTCCCTCCATCTTCCCTCACCCCCTCCCTCCTTCGGCTTGCATCCTGTGTCGGATGAGTACTTGCTGTTCAATTTTTGTTTTGCCGACTCCTGTGCCGGATGAGTACGTGCTGTAGTAGATAGGGTGTCGTGAGGATGTACACAACGATGACCGTTTCTTGACGAGTAGTAGTTGCCGCGTGATTCTCCCAGTGCTGTTCGAGTTCACGTGTGAAAATTTTGCCTGATAGGTGTTCGTGGTAATTCACACATCGCAGTTTGACTTTCTTTTTCAGATGAGCAAATGTACATGTTAGACTGACGATATGAATATTTAATCTGCACTGCCTTGACCTGAAATCATCAAAGCCTAGGAGCTCAATGTCCATGTTTAAATTTTTTTCTATTTGATATGTATGTTCATAGTGAATGCCGATTTTTGCAGCAACATCGAAGTTCTGAATCTCTACATTTCACTTAGTAGTCTGTGAATCACTTGTGAAGGTGCAGTCACCATGGACAAAAGGTGGATGGATGAGCCTAGGTACAAGACACAATTTTTAGCGGTTATAGGGTGCTTAGCATTTATTTAACTACATCTGATCTAATGCATATGCATATTTATATAACATGTAGGCACACAAAGGTGTATATGGAAGGGGTGGAAAAATTCTTAAGCTTTGCATTTAATAATTCATCCGGAAACAAAATATTATGTCCTTGTAAGAACTGTTCAAACTCATTTTGGAATGAAGAAAGAGAGGTGCGTGAGCATCTGATATGTGAGGGGTTTCTCCGTGGCTATAAAACTTGGATTTTTCATGGAGAATCTAGTTCTTCTTTCTTGAATGTTCCCAACGCTCATGAGAATGAGGTTGAGGAGGAGTCACCCGAAGAGGATGACATTTCTGATTTGCTTCGAGACTTAGGGGGCGGTTTAGATAAGGAGGGGGACTTCGAAGATGACATAGTTTCTGAGCAGACTGATGCATATTTAGAAGCTCTTCAAAAGTTGAAAAATGATTCTGGTCAAGAGTTATATCCTGGGTGTAAGAAGTTCTCAAAACTGCGTTTCATAATTAGACTACTTCATGTCAAATTGCTTGGTGGATGGTCAGACAAAAGTTTTAACCTGCTGCTAGATCTACTTAATGATGCTTTTCCTGAAGGGTCCTCACTAGCTAAGAACTATAATGAAGCTAAGAAATTGGTGAAATGCCTAGGACTTGGATATGTTAGTATTCATGCATGTGAACATGATTGCATCCTCTTCTGGAAAAACCATGCTAAGGCTGATGTTTGTCCAATATGCAATACTTCACGATGGAAATCTGAAAAGAAGAGTCTAGATGGAAAACGTGTCCACAAGGTACCTAGGAAGGTTCTCCGTTATTTTCCAATAAAGAAAAGGCTCCAGAGGTTGTTTATGTGTTCTAGAACAGCAGCTCTCACCAGATGGCATGATGAAGGGCGTACGAAAGATGGTTTGAGCAGGCATCCAGCTGATTCTGCTCAATGGAAGTATTTTGATGCGGTGCATGAGGACTTTGCTAAGGACCCCCGCCATTTTAGGCTTGGCTATGCAGCAGATGGTTTTAATCCATTTAGATCCCATAACATTAATTATAGTGTTTGGCCTGTTATCTTGATTCCTTATAACTTCCCTCCTTGGATGTGCATGAAGCAATCAAATTTTTTTCTCACATTGTTGATTCCTGGTAAACATGCTCCTGGTAGTGATATGGATGTTTATCTAGAGCCGCTAATTGATGATATGGTAGATATGTTTCTTCATGGTGTCAGAACATACGATGCTTCAAAAGAAGAGTTCTTTAATTTGAAGGCTGCCATATTGTGGACCATTCATGATTTCCCAGGCCTAGGGTACACAGCTAGTTGTACCACCTCTGGTGAAGGAGCTTGTCCTGAATGCCATTCTGACACATGTTCTCTTAGGCTGAATAATGGCACCAAGACATGCTACATGGGTCATCGCAGGTTCTTAGATGCAGACCACCCCTTTAGGTCCAATACCCATTCTTTTGATGGCATTGTTGAGCATAGGCCAGCACCTATTCCTCTCTCTGGATCAGAAATTGTTGCTCAGACGAAAGATATGCATACGGTTTTTGGGAAGGATCCATCCGGGAAGAAGAAAACCAAGCGGAAGCGCAAGGACGATGAGCCGTTAATAGTTTGGAAAAGGAAGTCTATTTTCTTTAGGCTGCCATATTGGGAGAGCTTGTTGTTGCGTCACAACTTAGATGTCATGCACATAGAGAAAAATGTATGCGAGAACATAATCAACACATTGTTGTGCATTGATGGAAAATCTAAGGATAATCTGAACTCTCGCTTGGACCTCGAAGCTCTAAACATTAGAAGTGACCTTCATCCTGTTGAACTTGAAGTAGAAGGTAAATTCTATTTACCTCCAGCACCTTATGAAATGAATGTTCCCCAACAGAAGTTATTTTGTGGATTATTTAAAGGAGCTAGGTTCCCTTACGGGTTAGCAGCTGATATCCGTGGTAATGTGCATGTCAAGGAAAGGAAAATAATCGGGCTAAAGAGCCATGACAACCACATCTTAATGCAGCATTTGCTACCACTTGCTGTGAGAAGGCTATTGCCCGAAAAAGTTAGTGCAGCACTGATTCGTGTAAGCAATTTTTTCAAGCAGATTTACTCGCATGTTATTTCTGTTAGTGATATGGAAAAACTAGAGGCTGAAATAGCTGAGACCTTGAGCATTCTTGAGACTATATTCCCGCCATCCTTTTTTGATATTATGGTACACTTGATGGTGCATCTTCCAGCCCAAGCAAAAATAGCTGGTCCAGTGCATTTTCGCAACATGTTCCCTATAGAGAGGTAATTGTTACTAGCCACTTTTATAGCAGCAGAAGTATGCTTCTGCAAATGGCCATAGACATATGATGTGTTTATCTCGCTGTAGGTATTTGTGCCGGTGTAAGGGCTATGTTCATACTAGAAGTCATCCAGAGGGATCGATTGCTGAGAGCTATGTATTTGATGAGACTCTTACCTACTGTTCTCGGTATTTACAAGGGGAAACTCGGTTTACTCGAGAAATTAGAAATGATCAAGGTTTGGGTATGGAAACCAGTAGTAACACACCTTTCTTCAGCAACCTTGGTCGAGGATTAGTTGGCAAGCATTCTGTGTCATTGGACAACAAGACTTGGCTTCAAGCTCATAGACATGTCTTGTTCAACTATGACCACATAGAACCTTATTTGAAGTAAGTTCTCCATTTTTTTTTTGCAATTTCCAATTTATTTATGCTTGTTGCTGAAGTGCTGAATACTCTGCAGCAAGCATAAGGAATATCTTTCCTCAATTGGTCTTAAAAATAATCGACAAATTAGTCGTGTCCAGCACGAGTCCTTCCATGAGTGGTTTAAGAAGCATGTAAGTTGGTCACATGTCTCTGTTTTCTTGTGATGTATATATATGTAGTGAGTTCCATCCAATTTTAAAAATACTACATTCCATATTCACAGGTGGAAGAAATGGGTGACAAAGTGCCAGAGGAGATAAGTATTTTAGCTCAGGGGCCATCCAAAGTTGCCCAACAGTTCAGTAGCTATACTAGAAATGGGTTACATTTTCATATGCAGTCCTATGATGATGGTAGGCCAGTGCAAAATTATGGTGTAGCTCTAGTTGCACAGACTACTCGTTATGAAAAAGGAAACAATGATAATATGATAATAGAAAACCAAACATTTTATGGTATCATAAAGGAAATCCTTGAGTTGAACTACCAAACTAAAGGAAAAATAGTTCTCTTCAAATGTGATTGGGTTGACAACCGCAGGAAAGACAAGTGGGTAAAAGTTGATCGCCTTGGGGTAACTTCTCTGAATTTCAAGCATTTGGTCAATATTGGTGAAAATATATCGGCTGAGCCTTTCATCTTAGCGTCACAAGCAACTCAAGTTTTCTATGTTGAAGACCCAATTGATGTTGAATGGGTTACTGTTAGCCACTACAATCCACGAGGCTCATATGCCATGCATGAAGCTGAAGATGAGGATGTAGAGACCGCTATGCCAATGGTTGATCCACATATCTATTCATGTTTTCATGATGATCTTCAAAGCATTGATTGTGCTAGAACAGACATAGATGGGAGAATTGTGTATGCTAAAAAATCTAGAAAGTAAGGGGCGATTGCATTTTATTTTGTTGCTGCCTTGTCTTTTAATCTGCTTGCTATGTCTATTTTATCCACTATTGTCTGTTAAGCATCTTGTTCTAACATTTGTCACTTGCAGGAAAAAAGATGGTAGGAACAAGAGGAGGAAGCGAGGTCCCTCTGCTTCCTGAAGCTACAAGGCTTGCCAATATTGCAGAAAATCAGAGGAAGGTCAAAGCTCTTATAGAACTCAAAAGGAATGAAGCATTGGGAGGAAACAAGAATCCTACTGAGAAAGGAGGTTCATCACAACAACCCAAGAAAAGGAAAAAGGTTGTGTGCTTCTCATTGCTTACATTCAATGTACTACTCAGTGTTCACTAGCATTGTGTACCATCTTTCACACATATTTATGCTTTTTTCCTAGCCAAATAATCACACAAGTGAAGTTGCAAATGGAGGACGTAACCTGCGTTCCCAGTCAAGGTTAAATCATGATGTGGAAGATCCCAATAATGAATCCATAGAACATGGCTCAGATGACATTCAAGGTATTTTAGTGCTGCTCCATCATTCTCATTTCCCCCTGGAGTCTGAACTTGTTTATTTTCTGAACACTTCAGATTTATGAGTGCAGATTTGCACTTTAGATTTGCTAATTTCATGTATTTAGTGCTGCTCCATCCTTCTCACTCATTCCTTTTGCTTTGTAAAGCAAATGCTTCAGATATGACTATACATCAAAAGAAGAAGAGAGGAAGGGGTCCCACTGAATTAAAGAAGATATATGATAGAGACCAACCTAAGCAAAAAGTCGAACTAAATGAGCATGGTCAACCTGTTGGGACCAATGGTAAAACATTTGCTAATTTCATTGGAACATTGGTAAGGAAGGAATTGTCGGTGCTAACTGAGGACTGGAGATATATTGACCCCGAGGCAAAGTTTAAGCTATGGAATGACATAAAGGTAGTTTAGATTGTCAAAATGTATTTTTTCCTACATTTTCTATTTTTGCTAGCTGGCTTTTGCTAAATGGCTTCTTTTTCATTTGGCAAGTCATATTTTGAGGTGGATGAAGCTGCTTTTGATTACTTTATGGCCGCGGCTGCAAAAAAATGGAGAGAATTTAAGTCGGACCTAAAGGAGAAGTTTGATGCCACATTGACAGATGAGGAACTGATGGAAAGACGTGATGGAAGAATTCAAAAAGATGATTGGGTAAAGCTTATCGATCAGTGGAGAAAACCAGAATCTGAGGTAAGGCACAATCTGTTTTACTTTGGGTTAGAATTGAACTAGTGTCTTCATGTTTTATCATAGCTTAACTCATTGTTTGCATCTTATTTTAGGCTAGCACTGCTAGAAACAAACAAAATCGTTCCAATTTAAAATTGCTACATGTAGCTGGCAGCAAGAGTTTTGCTCGTGTTGGTCATGAAATGGTAAACTCAACTACTCAAGCACATATTTTTGAAAGTGTTGTATCAGATCAGTTTTGCTTATTAGTGAAACAAATTGGTTGCAGGCTCAAAAACTTGGGTACTATCCAGGAAGAGACAAAAATTTTGTCGAAGTACATACAAGTAATAAAACCGGAGTTCTTACCCCACTAGCAGTGCCACTAGTTGTAAGTCACATGTACCATTCATCATCTCTTTTCTGTAGTAATATCGTGCATGTGGCTTCATCGTGGAAATAACTTGAGGTACCACATTTGCTTTGTTTTTTGTAGGAGAAACTTCAAACTGAAGCTGCACTCCACCCAGAATTGGAGGGAAATTCTATTGAAGAAGGGGATCTTTATGCACATACTTTTGGAGAGAAGGAACCAAGAGGACGTGTCCGTATGTTGGGTCTGGGGCCAACTCCTCAGAGTGTGGCTGCACCTGGAACAAAAGCTAAATTGCCCACAAAGCTTGCAATGGAAATGCAGCTTCGTCGAAGAGCCGAACAAGAAGTTTCAACTTTAAAGGAACACATGCAAGAAATGCAACGACAAATCAATCAGATGCAACACATCGTGCTTTCAAACGGAAGTCACAATGTGGAAACGCCCACTCCTTCCCCTCCTAATTCTATCTCTCGACCCGTGGTAAAGTGTTTAGTTATCTACTTTTGTTAAGACATGTGAATCATAGGTACACTAATTCATTTCCTGTTTGTGCCCCTCCATAGTTCTCACGTATTGCACCGGATGATGAAGATGAGGAAGAGGAATATGAGGGTCATCATGATGCAGTCCAGGAAGACGGAGGCTTGTCCATCCAGAGGCCTATACCATCTAGTCATAATGTTGCATCCACACATGTACCATGTAAAAGCCATGCATCCACTCCAAGCGTCCGTCAAGCCTCTCAAGATCAAGAAGAAAGCCTTGTAACCATCTCATCTCTTAACTACATATATGTTGTTGTGTTGTTTGCTATTATTCATGTTTCTGATAGACGATGCATGATTTAGGTTGGTAGGGATGTCATATTATATAATTTGGTGAGATCTGATCCTGTGGCAAAGGCAATGGTTATCTCAACCAACCAAGACACCATAGTAGGAGGTGAAGTTCTTGGGCTGCAGTATTACGAAGTTCTTGTGAATGTTGTATTGAAAAGAGATGTGGAGCTTGCTCGTGGATATGATGGAATGCAAACAATGGGTGATGCTCACCACATGTCCATTGCATGGCCATCAAATAGGGTAAATATATAATTTATAAATTTTCCTGTTTCAGTTACACTATCACCTGATGCTAACTAATTGTTACTTTTGTAGATCAAACCTTGCAGCAAGTCACGGTTGTCGTCATCGCAGAGTTCAGGTATTATTCCTGTCAACATCACCATGTCATGGATCAGATATATTTTAATTTTTACTCTCTACAAAGAAGGAAGTAGGAACCTTTAAAGAACTGAATGACATGTTTTAAAACCTGAAATGAGACACTGAAACCTATAATGTAAACGAAAATTGCTCAAAATCTAATTTCCAAGCCATGTTTAAATTTGAAGATTTTTGCACCCTTTATCATCAACTCTGCATCTAGATAAGATCAAGCAGTTCATATAAATTATGTGTATAGCTGGACTAGTGCTGATATGATATAAGTGATACTACCTTTTTTGCAAAGAAATTTGGCGTAACTAAAGTTTCTTCAAGGATCTTTGTTGGTCATATTCGTTTCAGTTTTTTCACTCTGCTTTACTATCACTGTTTGTCAATAAAGCCAGCTTGTTGTTCTAAAAGAAAGAAATACATAAGCTACCCACATATGCTTACAGTCAGCTACTGCATAACAAATCGATGTGAGACACTGTTTCGTTCTCAATTGAAGTGGCATGTAAATCAAGCATGATACAAAATTGCATGTAGCCCCAGACTCCCATTCGAGTTTTGAGTACTACAAAAAGGAGTGAAAATGGTAGTACTTGTGCAGTTATATATCTCAACCTGACAGAAGCGATAACTGTTCTTCACTTTTTTTCCACAAGCAATAAATTAGTAAGCTCAGCAAGGAAAAAAGCATAGCATCAGCATGTACAGCTGTTTGCCAACCAGTAAAGGAACAGGCAATGGCTAGGAATGTCAACAGGCCTGCATGTTGCATGGATTCCAGATACCCTGCCAAAAAAATGTGCTACTTAATTAAAGATATATGAGATTTGCCAATGTCTGTCATATATAGGGGCTGTTTGGTTGCCGGCCGCACCTTGCCACGCCAAAGGTGCGGAGCGCCACAGCTTCCTAGTCTGCCGTTTGATTTCCTACTAATGTTAGGCTCGCCACAACCTGCAGTGTGCTTTGCAGTAGAATTTTTCGCCAAAAGTGTGGCGCTTGATTTGGCCGCCACACTCCGCGGCGCGCCACAAGTGTGGCTCAATAAATGTGGCAATTTAAGTTACCAACCAAACAGGCCCATATACACACACTCTGTACCAAATAATAATTAATATGCATTGGCACTCTTCTGCTCTCTCACTGACACACACTTGACACAAAAGGCACACAAGTCATGACCTCATTTTGTTTGGTCTGGATGCACTATGGTCTAGAAAATCAGTATTTATTTTCATTCATCAACATTGTTGAGCATAGGTCTGGATGCACTATGGTCTAGAAAATCACTTCTATCCCATCCTGACTTCATTTTGTTGCATGTGCTTCTCATTTTCTAAGATTGCTCAAAGATACAAGTTCTTTCGCAGGGACAAATGGGAGAAAGTAGCAAGTACTGAAGTTGATCTAAGATGTTCCGCGGATCGCTTTTGTCCATAACATGGAACATGGTCGACGCATTTTGTTCATATGGAAGTTGATGTCGGCTTGATGGAAGACTGGGTATCTTCCATAATATTTTGTAGTAGTCAAGTGATCAAACGATTGGTCTCTTGAGAACTTGCTCATCATATTTTGTAACAGCCATGACTTGAATGTCAACTTGGGTGTTTCCTTTAATGGCTGTAGCTAACTTGAGTGAAGAAAACTAGTGAATCTTCTATGTATGTTGAATCAATGCATTGGCTGATATCTTGTGATGAATGGAAGAGTGCAATTGGAATCATCTATATATGTTGAATGCGTTGGCTGTTATCTTGTGATGAATAGAGGAGTGCAATTGTATTGTATACTTAACATGAATTGAATATTATGATTTTAATTTCATGTTAATATATGGTGCATTTGCATTTATGCTGAAATCTATAATCCTCTCACTAAGTGTGTCGGTAGAAGTGTTGCATGTCACATTATCTGTTGGCATAACACACTGGCAGATAAACTGTCGGCATAGAAACGATCGATACACTATCTGTCGGTGTAGCTATGGTGTCACACAATCCGTCGGCATAGTATAGTGTCGGACGAACCGTCGGTATAAGGTTGTCTGTCGCTGTAGAAATGTCTGTCGGCATAGATCCCGTCAATGTTGTCATATTATCTGTCGGCATAAATATTTCTGTAGGCAAAGACCTATCCCGGCAGGACTATAGGCGACAGCTCCTTTCTGTCGGGAAAGGTCTTTGCCGACACAAAATGTGTCGCCTTATCTGACCTATGCCGACAGATTGTCTGATGGTGCTTTGAGTGTCGTGGTGTAGTGATTGGTACAATTCATGTAAAATTATGAAAGGGGAGAGGAGATTCACATACAAGTATACTATCTTGGACATCTTTTATGATTGTGAGACCCCATCAAATATTTTCTACATGATCGAATAGTTGATGTTGGACAATGAAGACAACGTAATGAGTTATGTTTGTTTACATTCACATAGAAGTTATATTGTCATGGATCCTTTAACATGTGGTGCTTGTCTAGGATCTTTTTCTAGCCAAAATTTTGGACTAAGTAGAGATACTACTTGTGCATCCATAACCCTTAAACCTAGTTTCTTTCCATGAGAGTCCACAGTCCACCATACCTACCTATGGATTGAATAAGATCCTTCAAGTAAGTTGTCATCGGTGCATAAAGCAATAAAAATTGCTCCTAAATATGTATGATCTTTTATTGTAAGGAAAAATAAGCTTGTACGATCTTGTGATGGCAAAACAATAAAAGCGACAGACTGCATAATAAAGGTTGGGCATATATTCTACTTTTTTGTATTTACTGTTATGCAAGAGTCAATAATGTCCATCCCTATTCCAATCTATTAACTCTTTAGTTAGCAAGCATCATGTGTTGGGGAAAGATTCAGGCATATATATCAAGTTGGATGTATGTGATCATGAGTCATTATTGTTGACATTATCCTTGAGGTAAACAAGTTGGGAGGCGAAAACAATAAAGCCCCTATCTTTCTATGTGTCTGACGGAAACGTTTGCTCCAAAATATGCATTGAGTGTCAGCAATCATAGAAGGCTAAATGATAGTTGAGTATGCGAACTTGCTAAAATGAAAGCTCTTACATAGACTCTTCTCTGAAATATGATGAATTGTGGTTGTCTCAACGACTAAGAACATAGTTTGTTGGTTGTCAATAAAGTTTATGCTACATACTTCGTACTTTGTGAGTTGCTAAAATGAAAGCTCTTACATAGACTCTTCTCTGAATTATGAGAAGCTATATGATGAAAAATTGCTGCTACGTTAATAATAATGATGCTTTCATGTCCGTATTTTGTTTTTATCAACACCTCCCTCTCTAAAACATGTGGTCATTATTATCGAGTTTGGCTTTCGTTTGCGGGAGTTGATACGTCCATTTTGCATCATGAATTCCTATTGATATTTATATTGTTTTTTATCATTATTCCACTTTATGATACAATTCTAATGCCTTTTCCATCATAATTTGCATGATTTACACAAGATGGGAATTACCGAAAACTGGAATTCTAAAGCTGAAAGCCATGGAAAAGGGTGGAAAATTTCTGGACTCCAAATGACCTGAAACTTCACGGAGATTTTTTACTAAATATATAAGAATTATTGGAGCAAAGAACCATTGGAAGGGGCCCACCTGTTGCTCAGGGCGCGCCCTGATGCCTTGGGAGGCCCACAGGTGGCCTCCGGTATCCCTCTTCTGATATATGAAGGGTTTTGACCTAGAAAAAAATAAAGAGGATACTTTCGAGACGAAGCACCGCCGTCTTGAGGCGGAAACCTGGTCAGGACCTCATTTGCTCTCCAGCAGAGCGATTCTGTCGGGGAAACTTCCTTCTGGGAGGGGGAAATCAAAGCCATCGTCATCACCAACACTTCCTCCTTCGTGGAAGGACCAATCTTCATCAACATATTCACCAGCAGCATCTCATCTCAAACCCTAAATCATCTCATATACTCAATATTTGTCTTAAAACCTTATATTGATACATGCAGATTACTAGTAGTGTTTATTTATTGATAGAAGGTAATATATTCAGTCCCTAGTAGAATCTTCAAAGACTTATATTTAGGAACGGAGGGAGTACGAAGAAAAATATACAATTCGAATTCGAATTCCAAAACTCCACCGAAAAGAAAAACTCCACTAATACAAATCAGTATGCCAATTAATAGATTTGGCAGGATCTTACATAAAGTTGAAAGAACTTCGTTCAGTAAACCCCCTATAGAAGCCGATTAAAAGGTGTAGCCTTCAATCAAAAAGGGTACCATAGTCTTTTGTATCCAAATCGATCACATATTCAATAATTTTGATCTGGAGACACGTGTGACTGTTCCAAAAAAGAAGGTATCGTAACAACCTCCTATACAAGCGCGCTGTAAAGGTATGCTGCACAATGTAAGTGCAGAGAATATATTCCCGCGCTTATTTAACCCGACAGGTCACACCCGTCCTAAAAGATCCAAACCACGAGCTTGCCGCCACATGCAGACACGCTGGCTTAGACAGGCGTGCGTGTGACGCGCAGTATAGGTATCAGTAACAGCTGTACTGCAAGAATGTAGAGCAACTAGTCCGTGAATTACGAATATGTAACATCTGACTTTGATTTTTTTTTTATTTTTTTTTGAGGGAAACATCTGACTTTGATTACTATAACAGCTTCATTGCAAAATTTGAGTATAAACCTAATCTGAACAGTGTAGGCCACCAAAAATAGCTTGCTGACTGACTCGTGGTATCTCTCGTCATATGCTAGTCATTATCAAACAAGCCGAAGCAACAGCCAGGTTTTCTATCTGAAACCCATTGCTTGCAGAATGAAATGATCCAATAGCGTATATTCGTTATCCTTCCAGGAGGCCTAGTTCTTGTTGTTCTTCTTCGAAATTTTTGGGTTCTTGGACATGCGGATGCTCTCAGGTGTAACCTCGACTAGCTCATCTTCTTGAATATACTCTATGCAGTCATCCAGACTGTAGCTTAAAGGTTCATCAAGAACCACTGCAAAAAAGAGAATAAATTATTTGTATTAACCACACTTGATAAAAATAAGTTTTCAGTTAATGTGAATCTAAGTGCGTAAGGACATATCACTGCCATAGGGTATTGGACCACTTATCACTTCTCTTAAAGCATAATCAAGTTTTGAGTATGCCCGAGGACATGTCAACATTTTCAATATACCAAGGCCCTGATTGGTTCAGCGGATTGGGGCCAAATACCCCGGTATTTTACGGAGGCAAAAGAAAAAATAACCCGTCCCAAAAACAATGCCTGGTACGTCATTTCTGTTTCATTTTCCGCCCGTTTTGTTTCCGTTACGCCCGGAAAGAGTGTCTGAGCCCATTACGCCCGGAAAGAGTTTTGGAACCCAGGAGACCCGATAGGAATAGCAGGCAGCAAAACGATGGGTAACTCGAGCGAGCCCAGGACAGAAGGAGTATCCTAAAACTCAGCTCCATGATGTGTAACATGTGTGTCTCCTCAAAAAGTTTCATGGTGACCCGCCGGCCACCCCTGCTGTAGTACCCGCCATTGAGGATGGTCGTATGGTGACCCTTTGCATTGTCGTTGATCTACGGACATTCTCTTGCTGCAAGTATTTTTTGCCGCCAGCTTCTTGTGCTATGATCTTTGCGACATGCTTCTCTATCCCTCTTTGGCTTGACCCAACAGGTTTTCGAAGACCCCATGCTATGACGACACTCTCAAGACACGGATTTTGGATTTTCACTACCTTTTGATTTAGTGTTATACTTCTTCAAATGTAATGTTATTGCATATGCTTCGCATTTGAGGAGGGTTGTTAAGGAGGAGTAGTATTAGTTTAGGTCCCCTCACATATTCACATTAGTCCAGATGTCCTTACTTGTATGCCCAGTCATTTGTACTATATTTTTGCCCTTTGGGATATGGAATACATCCAAGTTGCTCATCTACAGCATTGCTGTTTTCCCTCGTTTCAGCTCGAGGACGTGCTGTTTGTGGAGGGGTGGAGAGCTGTTATGCGTGGAGCCACATATGGTTGGAGGGCCCCAGCTCTGGCCACACAACCCCCTGATCCAGCCCAAAGTGGCTAGGATTCCTATACTACTATAAGCCCCTGTTCAAGAATTCGTTCGATTAACCAGTTAACTTGCCGATTAATCCCTACTCGTAGGGTCGCCGAGTAGACGATTAACTGATAATTCGTCCGATTAATTGATTAAATGGCCGATTAACTTGCCGATTAGCCTATTAATCCCCTACTCGCCAACCAACCGAGCAGCTACCAGTTAACGATTTCCTCAACAATGTATAAGCTACTCCCTCTGTCCCAAAATAAGTGTTGCGGATCATAGTATAAAATTTGTACTAATTTTGTACTAAGTCGCAATATTTTGGGACGGAGGGAGTATTTCATTAGGTTCAGATTCGTATTAGGTGCAGAGTCCAGATTAGAATCCGTTTCAGAGTCGGACCGTATTTCCTCTAAGTCATCTTCACAGCCCAAGGTATTCCACTGGTCCGGTGACGATGATAGGCTACGGATAATCCATTTTGGAAGGATGCGCTGGACACGTCGAATGTTCATGGAAGTGTTTATGACGGCTGCATGGAGCATATGGAAGGAACGTAACGAAAATTCAGGAGGATCCAGCCATCGTATCAGTCCTGGCGCGAGACATTCAAGACAGATTTGGCCTCCTGGTTCATAGAGTTAAAACTCCTCTCGGAGGGTTTATTACCCACTTTGTAAACACATTGGCCTAAAAACCCTTGGCCTAGAACTCTTGTAATACTAGCTTCATAGTGTGCTGCTGCCTGCCTCCACAAACTACCTTTCAAGTGTCCCAAAAAGGGCAGTGTGTGAGGGATGAAATGACATGTAACTACATGCACTGAGTGCTGAAATTAACATAAAGTGTCAGGCGGAGCCTTTCCTACTGTCTTGACCTTTCAAAAAAAAGTATCCCCCCCATATAATGGGTTCTCCCACGATCAATAAAGCATGAGAATTCAGAGTATTTACTTTCTATTAGGGCTAGGGTAATTAAAGTTTGTTCCAAGTTCTTTCTAGAAAATAATATCATCAAAGCATTGAATGCTTATGAAATTTCACCTGTAGTTTCCTTGTTGGAACGAACATTTGTTGCAGCCTTTTTCTTGCACACATTAAGTGCTAAATCACCTGGTCGCTGATGGATACCAACTATCTGGCCTTTGTAAATATCCTGCCCTGGTTTGACAAATAGTATACCTCTTTCTTGTGCATTAACGCAAGCATAAGAAGTAGTACTTCCACCTTCGAATGCCACCTGGATCATTCCCACTATGTTAGATGTTGAAGAAAACTGTAAGCCAAATTAGGTGAATAAGTTCCGCGCAATAGGTAGGCAGATAAGTTTGTAAGAAGTCAGTTAGTAAAATTAGTTGGAGTTCCCTAAAAGAATCATGTTTAAGATATAGCTGATGTGTTGACAATTTCCTAATTTTCACTTTTGGGAAGGACCAAACGAAAACAATGACACATGTAATTAACCATGCAATTTCTAGAGCATGTTTGGCCTATGCAGAGATATGTTGTATTGGAGATAGGCTTCTCATGCACCTGGTTATGTTATGCATAAAATTTGAAATGATACGCTATAGGATTTCAAAGTTGTCAATGCAAACTCTGTAGTCTAATTTTACTATGTACTCCATCTGTCCCAAAATAAGTGTCGTTGATCTAGTACAAACTTTATACTAATTTAGTACTAAATCTCCGACACTTATTTTGGGACGGAGGGAGTATATACTTGCTAAAATGTAAATGTCTTTCATACAAGATACAATATATACAGATCTTGTGAGATGGATTATTCTTAGGGTTCCTTAGCTCCAGCCAGTGAAGGTGGGCTCGTGTGTGCATGTCACATGTCATGTGGGTGTTCATGTGTACGTCATCTCTGTAATAAAAAAGGGCAACCCGGTGCACGTAGCTCCCACTTGTGCAGGGTCTAGGGAAGGGTCAGACCACTTGTAGGTATTTTGTACAGAGACTTTCCCTACATTTCTGCAAAAGGCTGTTTCCTGCGTGACCTCATGGTCATAAGGCAACAGCTTTACCGCTGCGCCAAGGCCAGCCTGGTGTACGTCATCTCTGTAGTAGCACAAAAGAAATTCATATTCTACGTGAAACACCTTCAACTCTATGTCAGTGCATTACCTTTAGTATTGCATAATGTAGTAGTCTATTGGCAGATTATCAATTGTATTGATCTTCAAACTAGGAGGCTGCTATCTGAATTATCTTTCCAGGCCATAAGAATTACCATTCCATGTCATACAGAATTGTTATTCCAAGTCATAAAGAGTTATCATTCTTTATCACTCTTATCCATGTGTTGGATCAAAGTAAATTCCCGTGGTAATCTTTTTCGTTAACCAAGTGATACCAAATTGTTAATATTGGCCTATATGCCTACTATAGCCTCATGAACTGGTTCAAAGAGAAGTTTAGCTTGTTTGATTTTGAAGGATAGGAAGCTTATAAATCTTCCTACAGCCACTTCCTACTCTGTTTTAAAAGAAAATGTCTTCAAGAAAAATCTTCATGCTTATGTCAACTATGACAAACAAACAATCTCTTAAGAACTCCTTTGTGTTTCCTGTGGTGCATTCACGTGTTTTCAATTACTGTAGGATATAATGTGCCTTGACATCAAATATGTTTTCTATATTACTATATGTTTTTCATTGCGGCATTCCGGATTGCCAGTAGGTTAACAAAAAATAATATTTACTTTTCGAGTTGCTACCAGGATGAACGTTGAGCTTACCTTATGTTCGTCAATATATACCTAAAAGAAATTATAGAGCATCAACGTGAAGGCATGTATATATGGCCTACATGATTTATTTATTTTTGGGTACTCCAATCTGGTAAGGAAATTTGAAATAGATTACTATGCCATTCTCGAATAGTGCAAATATCTACTCCCTGCATTCACAAATATAAGATGTTTTGGATATTTCAATATGGACTAAATACGGACTGAAATGGGTCAACAAAAACACGAAAACATGTCTATATACATCGATTCAGAAAAAAGTTAGAACATCTTATATTTGTGAACTGAGGGAGTATTTTTACATCTTCTCCATCATATCTATAGGTGGATTTCCTGTACTGCAAATGCCATTCCGTACTTGCAAGTAAATATTAATAATTCCCTCCAATAGGATGGCTAGCGTGGCAAGGTAATTAAGTGATTAACTATTGTTTCTCTTTCGATATACATCCGCTGTTGTAGTGTCACGTTGTTGAATGTATCTTAGCTACTTATTTGTCTATCAAATTATTTGCTTGAATGAATCTTGGCTACCATACATTATTAGTCTGTCACATTATTTACTTGATCAAACTGGATGTACATAAATGTCGCCTAGTTCATATTCAAGTTGGCATTTATTCGTACCAATGAGCCTTGATCACGTGAACTAATATCTCCAGCCCACGGGCCATAGCTGTCAAAGATTGTGTTAAGTACAGCTCTGCCCCTAGAAGCTGTTAGAATTGCATTCCGGAGCCCAATGAGGCCTCTGGTTGGAACCTTGTATTTCAGCAATGAAGTTCCCTCTGGCCTGCCATTTGAAATCTCTCATTATGGCAACAACTCAATATCAGGAACAAGCAATTTGTAGTAGACTGGCAACGATGCATGCAATATAGTGAAATTGGAACAGAAGTAATTCTGTTGGCAACAAGCCTTAGTTTCTTTCTATTCTGTATCAAAGAAAAATGCAAAAGATTTTTCGAGTGTGGATAATCTAGAGTACAGTACGAACCCACTAGCTTCCATGTCAAGCATTTGTCCACGCCTTTTCCCCAATAACTCGACAACTGATCCCATATATTCCTCTGGAACCTCTATAGCAGCGATCTGTATTGTAGTAATAAGAACATGTTAGTAACATGAAAACTGGGAATAAAGGAGTTCCAGGTGTACCCAGAGCAATTTCAATGTCACAGAAGTCCTTTTTAGAAATCAAAAGAGGTAAATATGTGCAAATACAGTGCAAATGCCCTTCCTGTCTTCCCTCCCTCTCGCGACGCGCCCCGCGCGCGCGTCCCGGGAGGAACCCTAGCGCCGCCGCCGGTGAGCCCCCCCTTCTCCCTTCTCCTCTCCCTCGCCACCGCCAGAGGGCGCGCCGGGCGAAGCCCGGTAGGCGCCGGCGGCGGCGGGGCCGCCTCGTCTCCTCGGTGGGGGCCTTCGGCGCGGGTCGAGGCGGCCGCCTGGGACGCGGCGCTGGAGGCGGGCGCGGCAGCGCGGCGGCGAGCTGGAGCCAGTTGGTGGCGGCTTCGCATCGGCGGCGTGACGGGCGTCGTGGCGGTGGCTGGTTGGGGTCCGGGTCAACGGCTGCGGTTGGCTCCGATCTGGACCTCGATGCGGGCCGGGGTCGGCGTGGTCCGGCGATGGCGGGGGTGGCCGGCGACCCTGGGGAGGTGGTGGTGGTGCGGCTGGGGTTCGCGCTGCTCCGGTGCGGGGCGGCGGGGCTCCGGGTGGATCTGGCCACGGCGTGGAGGCGCAGGTGTTGTGGTGGTGGCAGGTTGGCTGCGGCGGCGGCCGGATTGCTCTAGCGTCTGCCATCTGTAGGCGGCCTGTGTCGGCCTTCGGCCCCTCTCCTCGACGTCCGGCCGTTGTTCTCGTCGAAGGGCTGGCCTTCTGCCAGCTGCGGTCCATCGCCTGTCCCACGCCCAGTGCCGCAGGACCGAGCACGTCTCGCGCCCAGCTGCAGGACCGGCCCGTCTCGCGCCCGGCTGCAGGACTGCGCTCGTCTCGCGCCCGGTTGCAGGACCGGCCCGTCTCACGCCCGGCTGCAGGACTGCGCTCATCTCGCGCTCGGTTCCGCAGGACGGCTTGATGGAGGCCAGTTGTGGCCGGCTTATAGGGTCTCGGCGCTGGGGGACGACCAGGGGTGCGAAAGGCGAGCCCTTTCTGCTCGTCTCTTCGGTTGGGGTAGCGGCGGGTCTCGGGTGACGTGGTGTCGAGGTCTTGGATACCGGGGCGACGGCCCCGGTGGTGGTGGCGCGGTGCTCATGGGCAGAGCCCGTGCCTCGGTGTTGCCCGATTGCCACGGCCGTGTGGGCGGCGTGGTAGCCGGGGTGTGGCGTTCGGTGGCGGTGAGTGTTGGCCGGGGTGAAAACCTGCTCTATTTTCGGATGGACCGACGGCGGCGAAGCTCGTTCCCTTCTTGAAGGCGTCGTCGCGGCTCTCATTGCCTGTCGTGTTGCTCCAGGGGAAACTCTGATCCTCGGATCGGGCGGTGGCGGCGCTCCGGTGTCGTTTCCTTCCTGAAGGCACCGTCTTGGAGCCCACGGTTCGTCATATGCGGCTTCATTTCTTCGCAGTGGCATGTTCGCGGTTGAGCCCCGCTCTTGTAGTGCTAGGGATGGTGTTGCTGCGCTCAGCACCTTTGTATCCTGCCTTGGGTGTGTGTGTGTGCGCGTTTATCGCGGGATGTGCGTTTGTACCAGGTGTTGTTGATCGTTGGTTTATATATAAAGCGGGGGGAAAGCCTTTTTCGGTAATGCCCTTCCTGTCTATAGCCCTCAACCTCTGCCTACGTGGCGCATGTATATATTTTACCACACCTTCCCATACGCCGCTCAATCACATTAATTTACTTAGCATGCATGACCCGAGCTACCAAATTATAATGGCGCCAAAATCAAAATTCTAATCCTTGGTTCTTCCTGCCAGCCCCATGCTATATAAGGTGGAATTACGTCCCCTGCCACCTTAACACAGACCTAGCCTTTATACATTAAGAACTTAGACCTAGCCTTTATACATTAAGAACTTCCGGCTCCCGTGGCAACGCATGGGAACATACCTATCAAATAAAAAATATACAAAAATTCAGTTCTGCCATTTAGGGAGAGAAATACCTCATATGGCTCCAATAACTTTCCATTTACTGTCTTGTTTATGACCTTTGGAGGTCCAATCATAAACTCATATCCTTCCCTCCGCCTGTAAGCAATTATTTTGTTTTAAAGACAATACCAAAATTAGAGAACATACCTAGTGGCTGATAATGTTGAGGTTGGCAGTTCTTACATGTTCTCTATCAATATGGTGAGGTGCAGTGTGCCTCTGCCACTAACAAGAAATGTATCAGCAGTTTCCCCATCTTCTACTTTCATAGCCAAGTTCCTTTCAAGCTCACGATATAGCCTATCACGAAGATTTCGGCTAGTGACGAATTTCCCCTGGGATAAAGACAAAGGGAAAGACATAGTTTCAGCATTAAGAAAGAAGAAACTCAACTACTGTACTTTACTGTAAAGTATTGAATGAGTATAGGCCATTCAACTCGACAAAAGAGTTATAATAATTAATGGATCGTTTTCCACCACATTGGAACACGATGGAGTAAAGCTTTACATCTGTGCAATACACTGACTTCAACTTCCTAAGCATTTCAGTTTCAGGAAAGCATAGTACTACTTCTATTTAGCTCACCTACATGGTCATACAATGTGCGGTACAAGCATTACTCTCATTTGGACCAAAAGCGTTATAATTAAGATTCTCTTGGCTAGTTTTCAAATCTCCTTTTATTCCAGCAGAAGATCCTAAAAAGTAGGGATCCAACGTTGTAAGTTAAAGTTAACTTTTGAGACACCTCTTTTCCAACAAAAGGTGAAGTGTTGATGGAGAAAGACATTCTAACTGTTGGTTCCTCAATTTTGATAGTGGGCAATGCTGTTCCGGAAACTTTATCAGCTATAGTTTCCCCAATCTGCAAGTTCAAACAAAACTTTTTCAGAAAATGTTATAAGGGTAAATATATACTAAATATATGAATGAACATGAAGAGCACCAACCATGATATCATTGATTCCACATACAGCACAAATGTCACCAGCACTAACAGATTCAACTGGAACGCGTCCGAAGTTCTCGTAAACAAAAAGCTCACCTATTTTGCCAATCCTACAAGCATCATCTGGTGTACACACCTGCCCAATATCTTAATCAGTAGAAGCCATATATTGATTTGCTTTTTTCTCAAACAAAGCCTAGCAAGATATGCAGCAGTTACGGGCCAACAAAGAAAACAAATGAGATAACATTTCTAGGTATGAAGATTACTATGATGGTTTCTGATTATTAAGATAACAATCACCTTTGGCAGAGAAAAATAAATTTCAAGTACCGCCAATAGCTAATCAACCGTCATTATTAAGGGTCTCTTTGATTATAAGGATTTCCATAGGTATTTTGAAGGATTGGAATCCTTAGGAATTTTTCCTATGTTGGGCGTTTGATACATAGGATTGAATCCTATATTATTTTTTCCTAAGGATTCCTTTGTACTACATTCCATAGGAATTTTAGCATCCACTCAAACCTCTTGGAAAGAATCGTTTGTTTTTCCTGTGATGCAATCAAACAAACAAAAATCATGTAGGATTCAAATGGGCATGACATTGCAATCCTATGGCTTTCCTATTCCTACGGTATTAAAATCCTGGAAATCAAAGAGGCCCTAGCATACTTAGTTTAAAAAAAGTATAGACTGGAATGTGTTTACATTAACCGAGATATGTAATAATTGCTCACATATATGCACCATATGGGGAGCCAATGAGAAAGGGGTGCACTAATTGAGCTTCCAAAGAGATCTAGAGCTTACTCAGAACTGGAAATACTAAAGTGGTTGCATGATCTTATATAGTTGATGTACTCTCTTAATACCTCCACAAACCTTAGTATGTATAAAAGGAAGGTAACCTTAAATATAAGACTTGAGACATGTTGGTACTGATAAAAGCTGCTCTATATTCCATAGTCATGAAAAGGAAATTCATCTGCTTTGAGGCATCAATTAGGTAACATTTTTCCATAAAATACATCTACTGAGACACCATATACCACCTTATTATAATTTATTTATTTTCCACAAATTCACTCAGTGCCATCACAATTGGCTTGAGTTGGAACATAGCATGACAAAGAAGGTTGATTTCCCAATGCTATTTGAAAGCCCAATTTTCGAGAATATGGCATCGCCGACGCCATCCATTTTTCAACTAGTTGCATGTAAAATGACCTCTCCAATAAGCTCCACTCTGCATTTTTTTTAACTCTGGTGGTCACTTGTGTAGCCTATGCATGTCAGTTAGAGCTCAAATTATATATTTTTCTCACCCAATAGCACACTTTTCCTGGATGTGTGCTCAGTTGTGCTAGTTAGCAACTAACCTTAAACATTCTTGGTTTGGTGTTTGGTACTCCCGTTTTTGTTTTACGTAATACGCCGCACATCTACAGATCCAAGTTGACTAATAATCAGAGCAATAATATGCACCTTATGTGTGAAACAAAAAGTGATATCACTGGAAAATGCTTATAACTATAAATCCAATGATATCACTTCCACTCACATACCCCACATATTATTTCACTGATTGTCAATCAAATTTGATTCTTGAAATGTGTGAGTTCCTTACATGTAGGGCCGGGCCCAAAGTGGTCAAACCCTTCCCTGGACCCTGCGCAAGCGGCAGGTCCGGGCCTGGGAAGGGGCAGGGGACGCCCGCCCAGGGCCCCCAAAATCCAGGGGGACCTGCCACATACGTATATAACCAGTGGCGGAGCCACAGGGTGGACAGGGTGGGCCGCGGCCCACCCTGGGATTTTGGACCGGCCTGCATAGGATAGGATTATTAAGACATGGGCCAGGGGGGAAGAAGCCCAGCAAGGCAGAAAGAGCAGCCGGGGGAGAAAGAAGGCCGAACGCACAACACGCACAGCGGACAGGTGCACCCCACAACCCTTGTCTCGCTCGATTTCGATTCGCCGCCTGCTTCCTTGCTTCGCCGTTGCGGCGTCGCCTCGCCAGCCACCAGGAGGAACCGCCTTAACGCCTGCGGGCATCGGCCCCACCTGCTCCGCGCGTCGCCCTGCCTCCCGGTGGCCATGAGGAACGGGCCATGTACTAGTTGACAGCAACGTTCGCATGCATATGCATCCCATTCCCACCCAGACGCTGTGACATAGGTAGCCCAGGAAGGAATACACGACGTCTGATCACGAGAAGTTGCGATCGCACATATCCTTCCGATCGCGGGTAACGACGATCTCTAATCTCGGGCTCCATCGAGGCGAATCGGTGCTGTCGTCAGGCCGTAGTACACACACCGACGAATTCCGTTCTCCAGTCTCCACTCTTCAGGCGCTAGACGGACATGCATGTCACCAAGCACCTTCTTCCACCAATCCACATCACATCGCATCATCGCCGGGTGCTTGATCATCGACAAAGATCAGACCTACCGTAGGTATACCGTATTACTAATTTATGATTTTCTATATTCATATGAGTATTGGTAATTAAGTAATTTATCTTCACATACACTATGCATAGTTTGCAAACCTTTGGTGCATTTTTTTATTTAAATTTAGCATTGTGTTATTACGTGTGCATAATAGAAAAAGAAAACACTGTATGGATGACTTGATAGAAACATAGTGAGAAGCTATTGACAAAAAATATCAAGTGTAACACCGGTACTTCGATTGATGAGTTGGCAATTCGTTTAAGGATCAAAATGTTTAAAAGAAAACTTTACGATAATATCTATAAATTATTTGATACAAATATTGATTTTGGATGCATTAAAGTTTTCATTGGATACACATGCATATTGATTATTGTAGCGATGTTTTTATACTAAATGGGCTGCCTCGAGTTGTAGTTTCACCCTGGGCCCCCAAAATCCCAGGGACCTGGCAAGCCGGAGCTACGTGCACTGGGTTGCCCTTTTTCTGCAAGCCCCAGAATGGAAATATGGAAAAAGGAATAAAACAAGATTTTCTAGAAGAAATCCACGGTCAAACAAACATGGAAAGTGCCACATAGAAGGGAGTCTATAGCCGGAATGCGGTAGCCAAAAGAGGGAGATAGAGCTGCCTAGCTCTCTCCTAGAGTCGCATCTGCACAAGTACAGAGCCGCCACAGGATTCGTCTGCTCTTTATCTTGCAATACTTAATCACAGTGCTCCCAAGTCCTCCAAGAATTCCGTCTCCTCCCACTGCTGCTATGTCCTCTCGCAACTCCCGCGTGTTAATAATCTTCCAGGCGGGAGATTTCCCACCTGGAATGCCTGGCTCATGAACAGAGCAGGCCGCCTCGCGCTGGTGAAATCGGTGCTCGGAGCGATCCCGCTGCACCAGCTGCTTGTGCTGGCGCCACCCAAGAAGATCCTTAGCATGCTCGAGAGAATCTAGCGAGGATTCCTTTGAGCCAGACGCGCCGAGGCTAACGGTGGCCACTGCCACGTTAACTGGCGCCGTGTTGCGCGCCCCCAATGTCTCGGTGGGCTGGGTGTGCACGACCTGGAGCGCACCGGTATAGCGCTAAGGACCCGTTGGCTCTGGTTCAGCAAAACCGACGATCGCCGCGCTTGGGCTGGACTAGACCTCCAGTTCTCCGCCGAGGAGCGGGCCTTCTTCTTTGCCAGCACCCACACGATTATTGGGAACGGCCACAGCACCAAATTCTGGGAGGACTGGTGGATCAATGGGCGCTCCGTTCGCGAGATCACCCCCTTACTACACGCCCGCATCCCCAAGCGACGCAGGAAGAACAGGACGGTCGCCGAGGGCCTGCAGGCTCACCTTTGGGCGCATGACATCCACGGTGTCTTGGGAGTCCATGAAATCGGCCAGTACTTGCTGCTCTGGCGCCTCCTCGAGAGCGTTGCACTCTTCGCTGAGCCAGACAAGCTGATTTGGAAGTGGAGCAAGGCCGGCGCCTACACTGCTAGACCAGCCTACCTCGCATCCTTCCACGGGTCAATCGCTTGCAACGACTGGAAACTCACCTGGAAGAGCTGGGCTTAGATCGCTGCTGGACGGCCGATCGCCTCGCTAGACATGGTCTCTAGCATCACGCGGCATGCCCCTTGTGCGACCAGGCTCCGGAGACGATGCACCACCTCCTGCTATCCTGCCCCTTCTCACGGCAGGTATGGCACGAGATCCTCGCATGGATGCGCATGACCTGTGGAACGCCAGACAACGACAGCTCCCTGCTCGACTGGTGGCACAACGCTAGGCAGGACACCCCTCAGCTGATCCGCAAGGGGCTTGCATCCACGACGCTCCTGACATCCTGGATGATTTGGAAACACAGAAATGACTGCATCTTCGATCGCGCGCAGCCATCCGTCCACACCCTCGTGGGCAGGATCAAAGACAAAGCCAGGCTTTGGGCCACTGCTGGTGCCGAAGGGCTTAGGGTTGTGCTCCCCGCCACATGGGATGTACACTAGCGTCCGTCTGATGACTGTAAACCACCTCCTAGGAGGATTGTAAGTTTAAACTCTCTCTTTTCAATGAGATGAAACGCAAAGGTCCTTTGCGTTTTCCCGAAAAAATAAGCTTCTTCAAGTTTTTGTTTTGGTGGCGACTATTGCTTCAAGTCCTACCATGCCATTAAACAGAATCGTCACGGCTTTGCTGTGTCGACCTTCAACCTTGGAATACATCACAAGGAACGAGGCCCGGTCCCGATAACAAGAACGGCAGGACAAAAAAAAATTGTCATTCCAGAAAATGTATCTTTATTATTGGCATTAACAACAAAAGGAAGTCTGGAGCGTATGCTGTAGCTTGCTTAAGCGCTGGGCGATGATAAAATGCCTTGCTTTGGCCTAGGTGAAGCATTAGGGGGACAACGAGGTACTTCTGTGAGAAATTGGTCTTCGCCCGTGAGAAATCGGTCTTCTCCAGTGAGGACTGAGTAGTAGTCCTTCGGGAAGGAATTGACAACCCCAGTGAGGAATAGGTAATTAGGCATTCTCCGGCAAGGAACCGACAACCCCAATGAGAAATAAGCATTCTCCGGTGAGGAATAAGCCTGCTCGGGAGAGAACAATGCAAAAAACCTAGGACTTAATTCTCCTCTATTTCCTAGGTTTTAATCGCCAAGAGCTGAGCGACAAAATTTCACTGAGGGTAAATTTTTGAACATTGGGTATATGCAATGTTATTCTGAAGGCAAACTTATTATCAATGGTGATTCGCAACTCCGCAACAATTGTGATGGCACATCGAAACTTTACCCTTCTATTTTCTGTTGCACCAGGATTAATTAATTTATCCCTAAACTTGTGCCTGTCCATGGTGGGACACCCTTCCTTATAGATGTTGGAACATTGTTGCTTATGTTATCATGCAGAAGAAAGAACGAATTGATCAAAATCATACCTTCACTTCCATGCCTCGTTTTAGTTCTCCTGCATGCAGTCGTCCAATTGCTATCCTTCCTTTATGTTCATCATATTCGGTACTAGTTACCTGTATTTAAATGAGCAATTGAGCGTAGAATTGGAAGCAATGAAATATAAGTACTAATATTGCTCATGACCATCGAAATATGCTGGGAATTCATGAAACCAGTTTCGGTGGGATATTTCAAAGGAAGATAGCTCGACCATTTTAACAAAGAAGGAAGCAATGCCCGAAACAATGCATGGTAAGTTTCAACAGAAATAAGTCACTGAATATGGAATATAGAGCATAATTCATGACTAGAAAGCTGCTCCATATTCTCTGCGGAGTATTTCAAAGGTACTGATATAGTGTGCATGGTAAGTTTCTCTGACTTCAAAATAGCTGAACTTGAACATGAATTATGGTACAAGCGACATTAGCTCTCCATGAGTACAAAGTTCTTTCTTCTTCATTTTGAATGTAAAATTTCAGCTATCTCAAACATACATAGCTTAATTTCCATGACATGGCTTTGAGCATCTTAGAATAAATGTATTCCTTCCCATAGAATGGATCGAAGCATCTCAAAGGTATGCTTCATCATAGATGAAAATACAACTATAGTAAACAAAACTGAGACCCAATTTATAGTATTATAGCTTAGGAAGTATTGTGTAAATGTAATCCAGCATAACTATAGCAAATGAAGCATTGCAGATGATACATGAAAAAATGATATATAAACGACAAACTTTATAACTCACAAGCATTTGGAGGGCACCATCTTTCTCAATGCGTGGTTCCGGTATACATCTAAGAATAGCCTCAAAAAGGGGTCCAAGATCATCAGACAGATTATCTGCGGAGATCCCAGCCTTTCCTTTGAGGCCAATTGCATAGACTGTTTGGAAATCACACTATTGTTGGCAAAAAAAGATGAGTACTAGGATATGACCAGTGTTAAAACCTAATACTCAAAAAAGTTAAGTCAAATGAATAACAATCCAGGCATAGCTCCTCACCTGTTCATCCGTTGCGTTTAATTCAATAAATAGCTCAAACGTTGAATTAACTACAAACTCTGGACGAGCAATAGGTCTGTCAACCTTGTTTACAACTACCACAACAGCATGTCCAAATTCTAGAGCTTTCTTCAGAACAAATCTTGTTTGTGGCATAGGTCCCTCCACAGAATCAACCTACACAGGAGAAAGGCTTAATGAATCAGATGGTCATTCACATGTTGCCTCAAGTGACCCTAGACACTATCTGGAAAATATGTTTGACAGGATCTAGGGAGACATTAAATAAGAAACATGCCATTTAATAAAAATAAAACAGTAGCAAGTAGCATAGTACCACTAGGAGAATTCCTTCCACCATGTTGAGAACACGTTCCACCTCCCCACCAAAATCTGAATGCCCAGGAGTATCAATTATATTGATTTTAGTACCCTTATAGGTTATTGATGTATTTTTGCTCAGTATAGTAATTCCTCTTTCCCTCTCCAGATCATTAGAGTCCATTATCCTTTCCTGCACAACTTGATTATCTCGGAAAACCTGCATAAGGTAAACAGTCAAGAGTAATATGACGACTGAAAATTTCATAGTAATTACACTCTAGATTTGTGCTACAACATGGTGATTCAACAGAAATAAGTCACACAAAAAGAAAATACATCTGAGCTTAGCTGTTAATATTACTAAAGCCTGCAATTTTGTGTCACAATACATTAGTTTTAACACACACAGGATAGGGGGTAAACTGAAGAATGACACAACAAACAAAAGTTACCCAGATATTTTGCTGAGAAAACCCACACGACCAAAAGTAAATAGGTATGCACAACAAAAGTAAATAGGTATGCACAACAGTTTTAGGTGGGTGACTGAGTGCTATAGGAATAGCCTCCACAGCACCTATGGGACTCTAAACAACTCACCATTTTTGTGATCACTCAAACCAGTTCTATGAACCTACCAGACTGAACAAGAGTAAAGAGCAATAATTTAGAGCCCATACAAACAAAGCGAAAGCAACCCACCAAGACCAGATCAAAAAAATCAGTTCTATATTAAACTAACAAACCAAACAAGAACAAACATCAAGGAATCAAACGGAACAATAGTAGGGCAATATGTGGGAAGAGCTTGTCTTATATTTGCAAAGTGTATGCTTGCCTCCTAAGTAAAGCTTCCGTCACTGAGAAATTCAATTCACAGCCAACTTACTTGGAGTAAATTAGCCTCACAGAGCAAAACATAGTACTGCTGGGATGTACCTTGGATTGTCTTAACATTGAATCCACCAAAGTTGTCTTCCCATGATCAACATGGGCAACAATTGCAATATTTCTCACATCTCTTCTAGTTGCTTGACTACTCGTCCCTGCTGAATAATCCAGTGAAGTATATAAATTAGCATCATCCAAAAAGAAGTGAAGTCAATATTTGTAGGAAAATTTCATGGAGAACACTTTTGAAACAATAAGCAGTGGGTTCAGACGGTAGCAAGTCAAACTATTCTTTTTTTTAAACTTAATTACCAAGTGAGACAAGTATACAGATGAAGATGAATTTCGACATAGAAAGGCCTAAGTGTACATGTATTTCACATAAATTACTATTTCAACAAACTCAATCTAACATTTGAAAAAATATCGAAACCTTGCACCGTCATTGGTTAGCGCTTAGGAGCTATCGGTGTGTAACGCCACGATCGTGTGCGCTGAAACAAATGAGCGTGTCCACTTCAATTCTAAAGCAACAGGGTGCTTACTCCTCTTACATGACCAGAAAACACTGGAGCCATGCAGACAAAGCTAACCCTCGCTTGCACATTACAGGCTCATTTCAGTCCAGTGTTACCAAACTGGTGGGCACTCAACAGCCTCTCGCACTGAACTACCTCACTTTGTTCCCCCAAACACACCAAGTATCATGCCACCATTTCGTCCCTGAATCTAAATTCCGGGTTTCCAATCGTGCCGAGAAAGTAGGGAACAAGCAAAGATTTCACTTACCGGACGGAGACGGGGAGTCGGCGCGCTCCTTCACCTCCTGCTCAAGGGAAGCTGAGGCCCTGAGGGAGCGGGGCCGCCGGCAGCGGGAGTGGGGAGGCCGCGGGAGGAAGCATCGGCCGGCGGAGAGGTTCGAGGAGCTAGCCGACGCCGGCGGCGGCGCGAGGTGGCGGGCGGAGGGGCCGGCGCGGAGGGTGATGGTCTGCATCTGCATGACTAGGCGAATGGATGCTGCCGCGGCGGGTGGCTTGGGTGGGTTTGGGGGGTTTTGTAGGGCGGGAGGAAGGCGGCGGAGCCTTGGAGGATAACGGCCATGGCTTTGGTGGCTGGCTGTGTGCGCTGCGAGGCAGGCCACGTCGTCCGCCCGGGAAAAGGGCTTGCAGATACCAAGAGCAACTTTAATAGTAGCGTGAGGGCATCTCCAATCACCCCAACCCGCAAATTTTCTCCGTGTCCCTCCATGAACACGGATTCGGAAGGCCGCCGTCCAGCGCTGCATCCGGCCCTTTAATTTTTTTTTCTACAATTTTCACGTTCAAATAGTCGCATACGTAGAGTTGAGACGTTTAAATAGCCGCGTATATACAGTACATACGTTCAAATTTAAGAAAGTTTATGTTACATTCCAACATTATTGTTCCCTCTAACCGTCCACTAATGATTAATTAGATCTTACTTCAGTTGCTCGTGAGTTGTTCGATGCCGAATTTATTGATGCATTTCAATAAACTCTTCAAATGTGGTTGGATTCTGGTCTAAAAGTTCGACAGGATCACCCATGTTCTCAGATTCTAGAGTTGCGGCAGCATCCTCACCCTCATCCTTGACGATCATGTTGTGCGTGATCACACAACATGTCATCACCACTCACAAGGTTTCCACATCCCATTGTTTAACAGGTCCACGAACAACTGCAAAACAGGCCTGCAAAACTCTAAATGCTCTCTCAACATCCTTTCTAGCTGCTTCTTGTCTTTGGGAAAAGAGAGACTTTTTCTGGCCAACTGGGTTAGAGATGGTGCTGACAAAGGTGGCCCACGGAGGATAGATATCGTCAATCAGATAGTAGCTCATGTTGTGCTCGTGTCCGTTGACAGTATACTGGCAAGGAGGAGCTTTTCCTTTAGTCAGACTCACAAATAACGGTGATCGTTGCAGCACATTGATGTCATTATGAGACCCAGGCATTGCCACAGAAAACGTACCAAATCCGAAGATCATGTGATGCAAGCGATTCAAGAATGATGGTGGGCTTCTTACCATGACTTTGATATTGCCCTTGTAAAGCCTTCGGACAGTTCTTTCATTTCCAATGCATGCAGTCAAGAGATCCAAGCAAACCTGACCAGCCTCTTGCTTCTAAGATTGCCAAGAGCCTCTCAGTGTCTGCCACAGTTGGTTCTCTCAAGTATTGAGGTCCAAACACCTCGACCATGGCAGTTGCAAACCTGACCATGGCATCTCCGCATGTGCTCTCAGACATCCGTAGGTACTCGTCCCACAAATCAGTAGTCGTGCCATATGCAAGCATCCGGAACTAGAGAAGCCAATCGTTCCCACGTCGTCCTTCTTCAAGACGAATAGTCATCATAAGACCGGACGTCGTCGTACAAACGATTGAAAACAATCTTGCGCCAAAAACGACGGCGAAAATGGTCAGCGAAGAGTGCATCTGGGGCAAAGTAGTCAGCCATCAGTGTCAAATAGCCGCGCGCCCTGTTGCGGTTGAGCACTCGATGACACTTGATCGATCCCTTGAAAATAAGAACATGCTCCTTCGCATGCTCCGCGTCTTCGAGGACCGCATGCATCATTGTCGTCTCATCCGTGTAGTCCTCCTCGTCGATCGACTCAATATAGTGCTCGTATATGTACTCCCAATTGGAATCCATCGCTAGAAAGAAGAAGGGAAAAGTTTTTTAGCTCCGGCAATTCGTCGAACATTTGCTAGGCACGCTGAGTATATCACTAGCGGACAGTACCTGACGGGGCGGTCGAAGGAGGGGGTTGAACGACGACGGAGGAGAAGCGGGGTGGAGCCTGACTGGAACACTAGAGGTGACGGAGACGTAGAGTTCTCGCAAGGGTGTGTCGTGGCAGTCGGGTGGTGGAGCGACAGCGAAGGGAAGATAGAAAGAAGGAAGGAGAGAAAATGGGGAGGATGGAGGCGCGGGGTCCGGGAAGAGTTGGGTGGGCCTGGTGTGTCGGAGTCATACGTGTTTGGTGTCCGGACTCCTGCAAAGGCCCCCTTGTAACGCCCAATATGCGGTCCTATCCTCGCGAAAACTTGGAAGTCTCAACAAAGATAGAAGTGCATATTGAAGACGCTTTAGCAAGGTGGATATCGTCATCACAAATACATACTGAAGAGAAGAGTATACAAGATGTTGGCTTACACTCGCCACAAGCTACAACATGAATATTTCAATACATCAATACATAGCAATCATCATACAGAAGAGCAAGATCCGCCTATAGATGAAATCAAATGAAAAAGAAGACAACGTCCACCCTGCTAATCACAGGCTGCCAACCTGGAACCCATCCTATGATCGACGAAGAAAAAGAACTCCAAATAGAACAAACATCGCTCTCACGTCAAAGCATCACGTTACCTGTACCTACACCTGTTGTTGTAGTAATATGTGAGCCATGGGGACTCAACAATCTCATTACCAAGGATATCAAGACTAGCCACGCTTAATGGATGAGGAATGGTTAAGTGGTGAGGTTGCAGCAATACTAAGCATTTTTATGTGGCTAAGTTACGAGTACAAGAATAAGAAGAGTGATCTACGCATAAACGGGCGTGAACTAGTAATGATCAAGAAGTGATCCTGAACACCTACTTATGAGTCAAACATAACCCCACCGTGTTCACTTCTTAGTTCAAGCCTCACAAGAAGAGATGATCACAGTAACGCACACGGTTGGTGTATTTTAATTAGATTTAGTGTCAAGATGTCTACCATCGGATATTATAAATTTCCAAGTCACCAGATAACCGTGAGCTCGGCTTTTCGAAAGATTTAACCATGCAGGGGTGCTCCAAGTAGTCCATCATAAATTACCACACGCATCCTATGGAAAAACCTCACACCATGATAACACGATGTTTACGATAAGGAATCTCGGTGGACAAGCCACTCGTCAAAGGTAAAACTAAACCAGCAAGACCACCCGGTGTGACGACGATCCTGATAGGAGCCATGTTTCTTGTTCTCGGGTCACAACCGTCTATGAAAAGTGGGTGATAGCCAATGCTTCGAGTTGTCGCGAGGTGGCACCGCCTACTGCTAGGTATTTGGACCAGCACCATCAGTACTGCCCCCTGTATTATGCAAATTAAATCAACGGGTAGCACTAACTCTCTATGCATTAATAAAGGTGTTCAATATTATTATGTTGGACAAATTTTAACACCAATGTTGGGCCTTGCTGGAGGAGTTTTATCCTAATACAAATGATGAGGGGGGAATAATACCACACATGTGTTAGAAGCGCTCATCAAGGAACATAACACCGGTATAACGGTAACTCGGGCGGCAAGAGTGGAACAAAACACCAAGCAAAAGGCCGAGCCTTCCACCCTTTACCAAGTGTATAGATGCATTGATTAAATAATCAAGGTAGTGTGATATCCCATGATATCCATGCAACTAGCAACACTATAAGAGGGGCTGAGCAAGCGGTAACATAGCCAAACAACGGTTTGTTGGGATGGTGGATGGTTAGAGGTTTATCATGGCATTTTGGGAGGCTTGACAAACAAGTGGTAGGTGGTGAGACATAGCGATATCAAGGAGACAACCAGCATAGCAAAGATAGTGGTGATATCCAAGGTAACGATCATCTTGCCTGGAATCCCGCTTGGAAGAAGATCGAGTCCATGAAGTAGTCGAACGAATCCTCACACTCCAAAACGTTATTGGAACTCTAGCGAGAAGAAGTGAAACTGGAAGGAAGTAAACAACACACGGTAAACAAACAAGCATAATCATGGCATGATGCACAAACAAGTCTGATGCACGTCCATTTAAAGATGCATGACATGACAAGGTGAAATCAAACAAATACTACACATTAAGTGAAGTTCAATATGCAACGAGTTGCATATTGACTGAACTCTGCAATTGAATTAGTTAGTTCACTCTTGTTTAGGTAGCCAACAAGTTTAAATGTTATTCATCATGGCAAGAGGTGAAGCATAATGAAACTAGCTATCTAGGCAATTTAAATGAGACCGGAAACAACAAATAACAATTCCAAAAAATCCCCATAAGTAATTTTTGAAATTGGTATTGTTCTGTACTAAACACAATTTTGTTGTTGTTAAACATGCAAAGTAAATGCACCATGTTATTCTATACGTTTTTCTAGTCAAGTTACATATATAATTTATTTAATTCGGTGCTACAGTTATTTAGTTATGAAATAAACCGTTTTAGTATGGCATTATGAAAATTTAATCAAACATCAATTTTAAACATTTTTAACATGTGAGAAGGTTGGATGTTATGAATCTACATGAAATTCTACCCATTTTACATATATGACATGTTTCATTTGGATGCATGGATATTTAGTTGTTGGCATTTCAAAATGGTGGCATTTGCTGTAAATATGCAATTCGGTGGATAATTAGACAAATTCGCAGACACTGAAAAAAACACCATTGGGCTGAATCTGACTAGCCCAACAGCAGCAATGGGTGCATCATAGCTATATGACGCACGGGCGACAAATATTGACACGGGGACGGGCATGCCGAGGCTCACCATGGGCTTGGCCCGGTCGGTGACACGGTTGGGCTGGAGAGGAGGCGGGCCTTGGTGCGGCTGCTGGGACGAGGAAGGAGCTGGGCCGGCGCAGATCTGCGAATGAGGTCGACTGGGTGGTGGTGGGACCACTCAAAAAAAAGACTGCATGGTGCTGGCCCCGGTGTCGGTGTCAAACCCGGCGGATCTCGGGTAGGGGGTCCCGAGTTGTGGATCTTGGATCAATGGGGAACAAGCAACATAGACACGGTGTTTACCCATGTCCGGGCCCTCTCGAGGAGGTAAAACCCTACGTCCTGCTTGATTGTATTGATTGGGTGTATGACGATTACAGAGTCGATCTACCACGAGATCTGATGAGCTAAACCCTAGATTACGGTTCTGTCCTTCTACCGGCTAAACCCTCTGGTTTATATACACACCAAGGGTACCTAGGGTTACACATAGTCGATTCCCAACAATAGACAAACACGCCGATCCGGTCATCTTGACTTGGAGGGCACACCGAGGCATCGGAGGTTTCCATCCCGAATACGATGTTGACTTGTAGTTCGGATCCTACGTACTGGACACAAACCGGCCCACCTGTCCGTCCCATAGGAAATAGGCTGGCGGCCCGAGGACCCCTTAGTCCCGAACTCCCTCGGTAGCCCCCGAACTAGCCTCCAATGCCGGGGCCCGTGGTCTTCAATAGTTCGGCGTGCGAGGCGAGTTCTTCTTCCTCCCTATGTTCGGCTGCAACTAGTTCGGCCGCCGATGACTTCCCGATTTTCGAAGCGTTGGGGGGCCCTCAATATTGACTTTTCTGCTTAAAGTTAATGGCATCCTTTGATTTCCGTGCATCGCCAGGAGGTTAACGGCCCGACAGTCTTTTACAGAATTGCCCCTTTGAGGTGCTTGTAGGAATAAACGCCTATTTAAACAGGCCGAACGTGCCACGAACAGTGCATCTTGTTCTCCCAGCCATCAAGAGAAGAAAAATCCAGGAGCCCAGAGACATGGCTAGCGTCCCAGGCTCATCCTCACGCCCTCACGGCAACCTCCCGGGCGACTGGGCAAGCTGCGCGGTCTCACGGCTTCGATTGTACGACCTCGAGACATAGGGATACCTCCGTGCCTCAGATTTGGCACCCACCCGCTCTGGGTTAACCTCCGCGAACGGTGAGGCTTTCGCCGAAAACTTCCCCTCTCCCCACAAGGAGGAGTGGGTATGCTTCGTGTCCTTCCTTTTACGAGGCTTGGGCTTCCCAATCCACCCCTTCTTAAGGGGTCTGCTGGAATTCTACGGGATTCAACTTCATCATCTTACCCCTGGATCCATCTTGCACATCTAGGGCTTTGTTGCCCTTTGTGAGATGTTCCTGGGCTGCGAGGCCCATTTCTAACTGTGGAGAAAGTACTTCTGCCTCGTCCCCCACTCTCGAGGAGGGACAACGTTTGAAGTAGGCGGAGCCGAAGTGTGGCATATAGCCGGAACGGGGTACCCCATAGGGACTCCGAAGAAGGATCCCGAGTGTTGGAGCTCGGAATGGTTTTATATCGAGGACGTTCCCCTTTTCGATCCAGCTCGGAGGGGTCTGCCTGAATACTCGGATACTCCTTTGAGGAAAAGGTTCAACTGGCGGCTGAAGAGTCTGTCCCAGGAGGAAAGTGAAGAAGTGAAGCGTTTGGCCACTCGAGTGAGGTTTTTGGCCCACCATGGGCTAACCATTATTGATGTGATGGCCGCTGCCATAAATCGATGCGTCCAACCCCTACAACAGAGGATACACCCTTTATGGTAGTACAACGGGACAAACGACACGACCCGCTATAAGCGGCAAGGGCCTGCCAACCCAGTAGCTTTAGCTGCCATATTGGCCGATCTCTATAAAGGAGAAGAAGAAGTGTTTGCTCGCCCGAGTTCCAAGGACGGTTACTCAAGCTATAATCCCATCGAATGGTTAAGTCCAACTATATTTCCATAGTTCGGGTATCATACATGTTTTTGGTGACCGAATTCCTCAATCTCCCGAACAGGACTGGAGGCGCTGGATCGAGACAGTCAGCTGCCCACCTCCTCAACCAGAGAATTATTCTCGTGACGACGAGCCAGGGTTCCACGAAGATTCGGAGACGACGCTTAGTTTTGAGGACGGGGTCTTTTACCAGGAGAATCTTGATCGCTCTTTGGTGGCCCTTGTGACCGACCACCCTGGGACCCTCCCTTCCTCTACGGTAAGTAGTAAAAAGACTTCTTCCCGAAAGGGGCGTTCGTCTCGCGCCATTCCAAGTGTGTTGACCTCTACTCCTAAGGGTCATCGCACCACACGTTGAACATCGGCGAGGGCGGTGCCAGTCATACCCGCACCGAATGATGATGGAGCTTCCAAGCGCACGGGGGCCTCAGGAACTACCTCGACCGCACCCCCATCAAAGAGGTAATATCCCGAACCAATAGGTCGGCTTTAGTTATTGCCACAAAGAGCGCTTACGACCGTTGCCGTCATTTGCAAGAGACGGGTGCAGCTTTCTTCGTCCGAAGACATCCGAGGAGTGCCCGGTGGCTACCTCGATCCTAGGTCATCGGCAAAGGCCGGGATTAGTGCGGAGGCACCTGAAGCAGACCATCTTCCCGAGGAGGTCTCGTATACTAATTCCGAACTTGACAGTGTTATGAGTGTCGGCGGAGGAAGAACTCTCCGCGCCACCCTGCGTTTTCCGAACAAGAGTTCAACACTCTTAATTCGGTGGACGCATACCTTGGAGCGGCCCGGACTAGTCTTGAGGGAGTTGCCAATCTTTTGTTGGCAAGCCTGCAGGTGAGTAATCGGTTGTAACAAACGAACATAAACCCTAACCCAGTAGTCCCTCAACCCTTAAGTTGGTCGAGACGGCCGAATTAAGGGTCTAAACAATATCGTACTGTGATGCAGGCCTCAAGGGAACAAAACCAAAAGTTGTCCGAAGACCTAGAGTTAAACCAAACAAAACTAGCGGTAGTAAAGGCCGAGCTAGAAGATGTCAAGAAATTCACCAGGGAGGCACACGGTGAGTAAAAAATCTTATCATTTAGAACTACTTTTGGCATCTTTTCTAATGAAAGATTACCTTATAGCAGCCGAGTCTATAGGTCAGCTGCAGAGAGACCTTAAGGAGGCCAGGGAAGCTCAGAGGTATGCCGAGTCGCAGCACGAGGCTGGCAGCCGAGTACTAAGATGTAGTCATGAAGAAAAGAACGTACTCAAGGAGGCAAACCAGCGGCAGGCCGAAGAAATCGAGAGTTTAAAAACTCAATTGGTACAAACCCATGAGGAGAACCAGAGATTGAAAGTTGGAATGTTCGATAAGTGGAATTTGAATTTGAATTTCCCTACGGTGCGTGTAGTGTGCTAATATAAGGAACATACCATGTCTCTTTGCCAGTCCTCCTGACCGGGCGTCCCGAGGAGGAGAGCAGCTCGTTTGGAGGGAACCTGCTCAAGGAGATGTCCATCGTGCACGAGCGGGCTCGGAAGGCCATGAAAAACATGGTCAAGGCTTTGTGGCCGACCGAGACGCCACCAGAGGGGATGGCTGATCTGGCCAATCAATTTAAAGGAGCTCGGCATCGCTTTCTGCTATGGAAGATATAGGCTTGTCGAGAAGGAGAGCGGGAAGCGTGGGCAATGGTGAAAACCCGCTTACCAAACTTAACCCAAAGCATTTGCCTCGAGTTGGGCCAGTAGGGCCAGATGGTAAAGAGATGCCACTTCATCCGGTATATGACCAAGTGACGCCAGCTGCCCGTATCTCGCAAGAGGACTGTGCCTTGGATACCATAATAGATGACCTAGACAAGTCACCGATGTTTGATTCTATGCAACTAAGTACTTTACATCAAACTTACTTTCTCCATGCTGCAAGCGTTGTCTTAACCAGCCATCGACTTCTACCTCCCTAGCCAGTGGCCAGGGAGTGTTCCGTACTATGTAACATGTATTTAACAGGAAATTACGTTGGTAACTAGGCAATCCGACCATTTGGTGCGAACAGACAAAACGTGTGCATGGAGTTATGTTATATTACTTTTAACGTAAGAAACATCTTCCGACGAAAATAGTTCCTCAATGGGTTCCTTTCTTCAGGTTACTACGTTAACCGTAGGTGTTGTAACCAGATGCTCACAATAGTCGAGTGATGGTTATTTCGGGAAAACAACCCCAATGTGTTTTGGCATAACCACCCATTATTTTCACTCCCTCCATGGCCGACCAATTATTTTTCGTAAGAACGCTAGCTTCCAGCTTCACCCGTCTGGGGTACATACCCGGTGACCCGGTCATAACAATCGCAGAGGTGCTCTCTTTACCCTCTAGCCGAACATTCGGGGACGTAGAGGGTAAGCACAGGAGCCAGGCAACCCATCTTGGCCAAATCTTAGATCAAATTGATGCATATAGTGGCTTAAAATGATATTGGAAGGATTTATACACGACATAAAATGGATGCACAAGATACATTAATCGGCTTTATTAAGAAGCCCCTAGGTGTGACTGGGTAATACATTTAAAGATGTATGCCGAGGGGGATTTTAACATAGTTCGGTTTAGCCGAACATAGCATGGGAACACTAATCAATCCCAAGAAAGAACAAAGAAAATTATAAAAGGAAAAGTAAAAGAAAACTTAGTCCACGTGACGACACCAGTCTAGCCATAGAAGCGCCGAAGCCGAGCAGCGTTCCATGGGTTTGGTTCGAGGCGATTGTCTGATGGGCTACGAAGACGATACGCTCCTCCTACAAGTATTTCATCAATTATGAAAGGTCCCTCCCATTTGGGATGGAGTTTATGCTTTTGCTTCTTTGGGAGGCATAGAACAAGTTCGCCCACATTGTATGCCTTTGCCCAAACCTCCCTACTCTGGTAGCGCCGAGCTTGCTGTTGATAGAAAGTGGAGCGGGCCTCGGCTATATCACGCTCTTCCTCTAGGGCGTCTAGGTCTTCCTGCCGATCTAGCTCGGCTTCCTTTTCCTTGTACATGTGCACTCTGGGCACGTCATGAATAATATCGCAGGGAAGGACTGCTTCTTCCCCGTACACCATAAAAAATTGTGTGTATCCCGTTGATCGGTTCGGGGTGGTGCGGAGGCCCCATAACACAGAGTCGAACTCCTCCACCCAATGGCAGTCGGATTCTCTCAGGGAGCGGACCAGTCGTGGTTTAATACCACTCATAATAAGACCATTGGCTCGTTCGACTTTGTCCCTTGGTCTGTGGGTGATAAATAGAGGCATAATCGAGTTTGATGCCCATGTTAGCGCACCAGTCCTTTACCTCTTGGGCTGTGAAATTGGATCCATTGTCCGTGATTATGCTGTGGGGAATGCCGTAACGGTGGACCACGCCGGATATAAAGTCGATAACCGATCCGGACTTAGCTAAAGTTACTGGTTTGGCTTCAATTCACTTAGTGAATTTATCGACCATGACTAGTAGGTATTTCTTTTTCTTGGTCCCCCCTTTAAGTGGTCCGACCATGTATAGCCCCCAGACCGTGAAAGGCCAGGTGATCGGTATTGTCTGAAGAGCAGTTGGGGGCATGTGGCTTTGATTTGCAAAGAGCTGAAAACCAACACAATGTTGGACGAGTGTGTGGGCGTCTGCTCGAGCTGTGGGCCAAAAGAAGCCGGCATGAAAGGCCTTGCTTACCAGGGCCCGAGCTGATGCGTGATGGCCGCCCATGCCTACATGTATCTCAGCCAATAGTTGCCTTCCTTCTTCGGATATGCACCGTGGGAGAACTCCAGTGGTGCTTTTCTTGTATAGCTCACCCTCGTGGACCTTGTAGGCCTTGGATCGCCGAATTATGCGCCTTGCCTCAGTCTGCTCATCGGGGGGTTCTTGTTGGAGGAGATAGGCAAGGAACGGCTCAGTCCACGGCGCGCTTACTGCCATGATTTTGTGAGCAGACGGCGTTGCTTCAAGTGCCGACCTGCCGATGATCTGTTCATCTGTTTCGATGTCCGGAGGGATGATCTGTTTTGGGCCACCGGTTCCAGCGTCCTTGTCCTCGTCCTACCACACCACGGATGGCTTGAAGAGCCGCTCCAAAAAGGTATTTGCAGGGACGGGGTCAAGCTTGGCGCCCATGCGTGCGCGGACATCAGCATCTAGATTGCTGTCTCTGGAGACATGGTGGAATTCTAACCCCTCGAACCGTGTGGATATTTTGAGGACGGCGTTTCTGTATGCAGCAATCTTCGGGTTTTTGGCGTCGAATTCGCCATTGATTTGGGAGATGGCGAGGTTAGAGTCTCCTCTTACCTCGAGCTGTCGTACGCCCATTGATGTTTCCATCCGAAGTCCGTGCAACAGAGCCTCATATTCGGCCGCATTATTGGAATCAGCGTACATGATCTATAGTACATACCGGATATTATCGCCGATGGGAGATGTAAGTATAACTCCAGCCGCTAGTCCGGCAAGTGTTTTGGACCCGTCGAAGTACATCGTCCAATGGGGGTATGTACCGTATTCTCTAGGGAGTTCGGCCTCGGTCCATTCTGCAAGAAAGTCCGCCAACACCTGAGACTTGATAGCTTGGCGTGGCTTGTACCCTATTTCGAAGGGGAGGAGCTCGATGGCCCATTTGGCTATGCGGCCGGTGGCATCCCTGTTGTTAATTATGTCATTCAGTGGCACTTCAAATGCCACTGTGATCGAACACTCTTGAAAGTAGTGCCGGAGCTTTCGAGATGCCATAAAAACTGTATAGGCAATCTTCTGGTAATGCGGATACCTTGATTTGCATGGAGTGAGTACCTCTGATACATAGTAGATTGGCTTTCGCACTCAGAACTTGTGACCCTCCGCCTCTCGTTCGACGACGAGGACTGCACTGACCACTTGATTCGTTGCCGATATATACAACATCATTGGTTCACCTATGCCTGGTGCCGCTAATGTAGGATTGCTGGCCAGAAGTGTTTTAATTTCCTCCAATGCGGTTGTTGCTTCATTGGTCCATTCGAATTTGTTGGTTCGTTTGAGCAGTCTGTAGAGCGGTAGTGCCTTTTCACCAAGTCGGGAGACAAAGCGGCTTAAAGCCGCTACACAACCGTCCAACCTTTGAACGTGCTTCAATTTCATGGGGATTGCTAGCTGTGATAGGGCTCGGATTTTAGCCGGATTGGCCTCTATTCCTCTATGGGAGACAATGAATCCGAGTAGTTTTCCGGTGGGGACTCCAAAGACGCATTTGTCCGGATTAAGCCATATATCATAAGTCTGCAGGTTGTCAAAGGTCTGCTGGAGGTCGTCCACCAGTTGACTAACATGTTTGGTCTTGATGACCACGTCGTCTACATATGCCTCAACTGTCTTGCCGAGTTGATTTTCGAGGCATGTTTGGATCATGCGCTGGTATGTGGCGCCTGCATTTTTTAGCCCGAAGGGCATTGTGTTGAAGCATAATGGCCCGTAGGGGGTGATGAAGGCGGTTTCAGCTTGATCGGATTCCTTCATCTTGATTTGATGATATCCGGAATAGGTGTCGAGGAAGCATAGTGACTCGTGTCCGGTGGTGGCATCGAAGATCTAGTCTATGTGAGGTAGGGGGGAGGGATCCTTGGGGCAGGCTTTATGTAGGTCTTTGAAATCAACGCATAGGCACCAGGACTTGTCCTTCTTTGGTACCATGACCAGATTTGCCAACCACTCGGGGTGTTTGATTTCTCGGATGAATCCAGCTTCGAGTAGCTTTGCTAGTTCTTCACCCATAGCTTGACACTTGGGTTTGGAAAATCGATGTAGCGCCTGTTTGACTGGCTTGAAGCTTGTGATTATGTTCAAGATGTGTTCGGCTAGTCTTCGTGGGATGCCCGACATATCCGAAGGGTGCCAGGCAAATATGTATAAGTTTTCACGCAAAAATGTGCGTAGTGCTTTGTCGATCACCGGGTCTAGGTGGGCTCCAATGGACGCCATTTTGTTGGGATCCGTTGGATGTACCTGAAATTTGACGATTTCATCTGCTGGTTTGAAGGATGTGGATTTGGGCCTGTTAGTGAGGGTTACATCATCCTTGTCTACCATCGAGTGGAGTGTAGTTAACTCCTCCGTCGCGAGGGCTTTAGTTAGTGCCTCGAGGGCGAGAGATGCCATTTTGTTTTCTTCCCGAAGAGCTCTATTTGGGTCACTTGAGATTGTGATCACTCCATTGGGTCCTGGCCTTTTGAGCTTCATGTACCTGTAATGTGGTATGGCCTGAAACTTCGTGAAAGCATCTTGCCCCAATAGGGCGTGATAACCACTATGGAAGGGCACGATATGGAAGAGAAGTTCTTTGGATCTATAGTTCTCGGGGGTGCCGAATACCACGTCGAGAGTAACTCGTCCGGTACAACGTGCCTCTTTGTCGAGGATGATCCCTCGAAAGGTGGTGTAGCTTTGCTCAATGTGAGATCTGTCGAATTGCATTTTATCAAGGGTATCCCCATAGTTGAGGTTTAAACCACTGCCACCGTCCATTAGTACTTTATGGAGCCTGAAGCTATCGACTATGGGGTCGAGGACTAGGGCGTCGGGTGTTCGGACGGAACGGGTTCTCGGCTGATTTGTCTCGCCGAAAGTGATGGGTGTGTTGGTCCATGAGTTCGTTGCTGTCACCAGATGTATCTGATCGAGTTCTCGAAGAGCTCTCTTTCTCTGATTCTTTGAGGGAAACGTCTTATAGATTGTAAGGATCTCGGCGTTGTTGTCCGGTGGCGTAGCTAAACGTCTCCTTGGAGATGAGGTCCTGAGGATGGCCTCTCCGCTTTTTGCGACCTTCCTCACGACCCAACAAGCTCGAAGGCTGTGAGTTGGGCTTGTACTCAGTAGGGTGGAGTGTATGGGGGCATGGTTTGTCCAACAATTCGTCGAGGACCATCCTGGATCCTGCGATGGGCTTGTTCTTTTTCTCTGTGGGCTCGTAATCGGCCGACCGTCGCGGGGTATGCGTTTCTTCCGAGCTCCTCTGGGTTCTTCGGCATGGTTTGACTCCATGTGCATCCGTTGAGCCTGCCAGGTGCTTTCCATGGCGCAGTACTTGCGTACCAGATCTGAGAGCTCGGTGAAATTTTGAACGTGGCGGCGAGCGAGGGCGCTAAGGATTCCTTCATCTCGGCAATTATGCCGAAAAGCAGCTATGATCTCTTGGTCGCTGCCATCCGTCATCCTATTTCTGATAAGGAGGAATCTAGCCCAGAAGTGATGGACTATTTCCGCTGGCTGTTGTTTGACGTACAACATGTCCCATATGTCGGGCTTCCCTGAATTAGTTGGGGAGTACTCGACGTGGGTGGTGGGTGGGAAAAAAATTCTTATCCCAATAGGACGTGAGTCCGAAGATATAACGGTCACGTCTTGCTCCGTCGTGGCATCCGGCGCGCCGGCTTCGGTGCCTGGATTAACGACCGGGCTTGGCTGCCCTGACTCCAGGTCTGGCACCAAATCAAAATTCGATCTCAAACTATTTTCGGGGCCGAGTTCGGTTTCCAAACAAGGGGAATGATCCTGATGGTCGGATACCTGAACATCAACCGTCCTCAGCTCCGACGGTTGAGAGGGTGAACCTTCGACCAAGTTCTCGATGGTGGCGACCAAGTGTGTGATAGGTGGGACGTAAATTTTCCTGTTATCGGGCTTAAGTCAGATCTGGTCATAGATCAAGGGTTGGTCGTCGGCTACCCCCATGGCCTGGATCCGCCCAAGCAACTCATTTAACGACGAGACATCCGTGGAGTCCATGCTTTCGAAGTACATGGGGTCAATCCGTAGCGCCATTGCTCCTGGGGCGCTTTGAGTTGCCCCCGGGCAGCGGTCTACCGAAGACGATCCGGGTATGTCGATAGTATCGGGCTTCAGGGCCGGACTCAAGGTGGTGGGTGCCCCGTCAGCGGGGTGTGCCGCTCCTAGGGTCGAGGTATCCGGACTCGCGAGCTCTTCAAAGGGAGCCGAAAGCTTGGTCAGGGTAAGATCTCCACGGGAGTCGGCGATGAACTCTAGGTTCCCGAACCTGATCTCGTGATCGGGGACAAAACTTCCGACCCGGCCAAGATGACCGGTCAGATCAGCGTGCAGTATGATGCTGCCGAACGTGAAGATCTGTCCAGGAACAAAGGTGACCCCGTTACAGATTTCACTGCTGATGATGAGGCGAGCCATTTATCCTTTTGGCGATCCAGCAGCGGAACTCTCAATGAAAGCACCAATGTTGGTGTCAAAACCGATGAATCTTGGGTAGGGGCTCCCGAGCTGTGGATCTTGGATCAATGGGGAACAGGGAACGTAGACACGGTGTTTACCCAGGTTCGGGCCCTCTCGAGGAGGTAAAACCTTACGTCCTGCTTGATTGTATTGATTGCGTGTATGATGATTACAGAGTCGATCTACCACGAGATCTGATGAGCTAAACCCTAGATTATGGTTCTGTCCTTCTACCGGCTAAACCCTCTAGTTTATATACACACCAGGGGTACCTTGGGTTACACATAGTCGGTTACCAACAATAGAAAAACACGCTGATCAGACCATCTTGACTTGGAGGACACACCAAGGCATCAGAGGTTTCCATCCTGGATACAAGGTTGACTTGTAGTCCAGATCCCACGTACTGGACACAAAGTGGCCCACCTGTTCGTCCCATAGGAAATAGGCCAGCGGCCCGAGGACCCCTTAGTCTCGGACTCCCTCACCAGGCGCCCGATGCGAGCGAGTGGGAGGCTCGATTTGTCATCCTCCTCGTGAAGCAGGAGGCAGGGTGGCGGTGGCGAACGACGACATCAGCGGGATGGCGCTCTGGCGAAGGGGAGGAAGGCGAGGGAGACCGGATCCACGATGGGGCCTCCCAAATCTATCAATTCCCAACGATTTCGAGGCGCGGCAACGAGCTCCTTCGGTGTCCATGAAGAACTTGCAGGAAGGAGTGGAGAGAGAGAAGTTACGGGAGAGGGAGAGAATGGGAGAATGGGGATGGCAATGGGTACCCATTACTTGCGTACCCGGTGGGTAAAAAAACTATTAGGGTAAGGGTATGAGTCAAAAAATACCCATGGGTACATAAATGAGAAAATTTGAAACCCATCGGGTATAGTGGGTACGAGTATGGTTTAGTATAACCCATGTCCGTGTACCCATGTACATGCATATAATCTAAAAAATAGGCCTTAAATATTATTTATCCATGTATTAAACGTATTATATGTACATAAATCCCGCAGCTAGGTGATACTTGTGATCTGCGTTGGGTTTTCTGTGAAGAGGAACGGGTAATTGCAGCACAAAGCGAATAAGTATTTCCCTCATTTATGAAACCAAGGTTTATCGAACCAATAGGAATATCAATCCTCAACCATCTTCAAGGGCTGCACACAAATGAACAGATGACTTGCACCCAACGCGGGCAAGAGGGTTGTCAATCCCCTTGATCTCGCTATTTGCAAGCAAATGAGATGTGTAGATAATTGTTGATAAAAGCAAAATAAATAAAAAGTAAATAAAGGCAACGAGGTAATAATAGCGTTTGCGAATATATAAGTGAATAGACCCGGGGGCCATAGTTTTCCCTAGCGGCATATTACTATTGGGCAATTGATAGAAAAGTGGATAGTTATGCGATTTTCACGGAAATGATCATATGTATATAGGCATCACGTCCATAAGCAAATAGGACGACTCCTACCTGCACCTATTACTATTACTCCACTCATCGACCGCTATCTAGCATGCATCTAGAGTATTAAGTAAAACAGAGTAATGCTTGGAGAACGATGACATGATGTAGACAAAGGAAACTCAAACAATATGAATGAACCCCATCGTTTTATCCTTAGTAGCAATAACACAAAGACGCATCTTGTCCCTACTTTGTCACTGGGATATAGAAACTCGCCAGGTTGAATCTACCACAACGCACCACTCCCACCGATGAAATATCAATCTACTTGGCCAAAGCACATCAATAGATCGGAGAGCATTACGAAGCTATAATGATCATGCACTTAAGAGATAATATAATTTAGAGGCATCTCAAATAATTTTCATGAATAATCTGAACATAAACCCACAATTCATCGGATGCCAACAAACACACCGCACAATAGGATTACATCGGATAGATCAAAGCAAAGATGCGATGACCATTGTATTGAAGATCATAAGAGAGAGAGATTGCCATCTAGGTACTAGCTATGGACCCGTAGGTCTGTGGTGAACTACTCACACATCATCATGAGGGCAGCAAGGTTGATGAAGAGGCCCTCCGTGATCGATCCCCCCTCCGGCAGGGTGCCGAAATGGAGCTCCAGATGGCCTCGCAACGGAACAGAGACTTGCGGCGGCGGAAAAAGGGTTTCGGGACTGCTTTTAGGGTTTTTAGGATATTAGAGAATTTATAGGCCGAAGAGGGACGCCAGGAGGCGGCTGAGGGGGCCACCACATATCAGGGCGCGCCTCCCCAGGGCGCGCCCTGATGTGTGGTGGGGCCCCCGTGCACCTCCTGGCTTCCTTCCGAAGCTTCTAGGTCTTCATATAGTCCAGAAAAAATCAACAAAAAGTTTCGTGGCAATTGGACTTTGTTTGGTCTTGTAAACCTGAAAAGCAAAAAACATGCAGAAAACAGCAAGTGGCACTGGGCACTTGGTCAATAGGTTAGTGCTCAAAAATATTATAAATTGGTAAATAATGACCCAAAAAGTATCCTAGAATGATAATATATTAGCATGGAACAATAAAAAATTATAGATACGTTGGTGACGTATCACTAGGCCACGTCAAGAATGTGTTGCTGTTTACGAGTATGTGTTACTGCCATGAAGTGTTGTTGTTTATACATTATTATTATAAGTTGTTGGTTATGACTATGTAATTCTCAAATTGACGTGTTGAAAATCTGGGTAATTTTACCCGCGGATACCCATTTACCCTGACGGGTGACGAAAAAAATTTATACCCATCGATGGGTATGGGTACGGGTGATGGGTAAGGTTTGGGGCAATGGGTAAGGGCATGGGGTGACTCCACCCGTACCCAAACCCGGCGGGTGCCATCCCTACGGGAGAAGGAGAGAGAGGCATGGGGTCGAACCGGGTGGTTGCCGACGGTGGCGCTGGGCTGCTCTGGTGGCTCAGTCGTCGGCCGGCGCGGGCTCGGGCACAAAGGCGTGGGGGCAGAGGAGCACGGCTCCTCCCGATCCAAATCGAGAGCTGCAGGCAGCGGCAGCTGGGCCCAGGCAGGCCCGCGCGATGGGAGGTGGGAGAAGGTGGTGGCGATGGAGTGGAGGAGGTTGGTGACGGCGCGAGTTTCAAGGAAGAGGGTAGGGTTCCCAAAATAGGCAGGGGTAGGCTTCCTTATATTGCAGGGAGGCTAGGTTTAGGGGTTTTTTGTTCATTTTCGGGCCCTACGGTCGCAATCGAACGGCTACGATCGAGGGAGGTTAGGGTTAGGGGTTAGGTGGGTTATGTAGAGTGGGTTGGGCTGAGAAAAGGGGGGATAGGGGCAGCCCAACAACATTTTGTAACACCAAAAAACGTCTGATATTTAACCGAGGATGGTGCGGCTATCGTTGTCCGCTGGGGTATCAAATGACCTCCGAATGCGACAAAATTTGGCAGGTGATCTACCTACAATATAATAAGACCGCACGCCAACTTTCACCTTATAGGAACATGCAAGTGTGTCTGGTCTCTGGATGGTCAACGACGAGAACAGGAAGAACTGACAACTACGAACGGATGCAAGTTTTGAAAAATAACGGCAACGGAGTGCCGATGCAATGCTAATGATGTTATAGTGAGTGCAACAACCAAATAAATCACACGACGATAACGAAATATGTCAAAGGTATTTGGAGCATCGGTCTTGGGTTGTTACAACTCTCCCCCACTTACAAGAGATCTTACCCCGAGATCTTGGAATGAGAAGAGGAAGAGGTAAAACTAATTTGCTTCTATGACAAACGCGTGAACCCAACGAACCTTGGAGGTTGCAAAGAAATGAAGAATGTCACGAGGAACAAGCAAGAATTAGAAACTACTCAAGTTGAGACAAGATAGACAAAGAATGAGAAAGAACAAATCCAGGCAACACTCCAATTGAAAAAGGGAGGCAAAACTTAATAAGATGAAAAGAACTAGAAAAGAGGACACAACACTCCGATTAAATTGATAAGCAAGGAAAATAACATGATCTTGAAAAAACGAGATGATGGGTCGAATAGAGAAACATCACAACGCCTCCGGAACGAAAGAACAAAAGCTAGATTGTTGGAAAGAAAGGAACGGAGAAGAAAATGACAACTTCTACCACAATTGAATTTGAAAAGCATTCTTACAAGGAAGGATTGAACGGAGTTGTTTGAAAATCAACAACGAAATAATAAGCTTTCTGTGGGCTTATGGAAAACATCTCCACATTATGAGGTGACAACCCGCCACTAACGGGAACAATTGATTAGTTGAGATCAAGAGAGAGATGAAAAACTTCTTCCACCAAGAGAAATAAAGAGAAAACTTGGACCATTGATAAGCACCATGAATAGCAACAATCCTTAGGAAAGTCTTTAGGTGAAATCTAATCCAAGATAGCTTCGAGAAAGAAATGATGGGTTTAAATATCCCATTCTTGACAAATTCTGTTCGAGACTCCTCATAAATCAAGAATGCTACAATACCATCTCAAAAGATATGGGAGAACGAATTGCATTTTGAAATGCAAGACAAAGTATACTTGAGATCCTCCAACATGAATCTTGAAGAACACTTCTAGAATGAATTAAATCCTTAACGAACCACCATGAAGAACCTCTTGGAAGAACTCCGGAAAAAAGGATGATAGAAAAGAATTGAAGGTTAGAAAGAACAAGATTGAAGTCTTGCAACGATTATCTTCTAACACCTTCGGCAACACATGATTGAAGCTTCGAGACGAGATAATCAATAATGCTTGGAACTCCAAAAAAAGGAAAGATGAAAGCACTTGGAACCGAGAATTTGATATCATGAACAACTCCGGAAGAAAGAACTGAATCCTCAAGGAAAACAAGAATAAGAATTATGTTATGCATATCCTGCATCAACTTAAATTGATCACAAGCAATGGATTTGGCATACTACTTATTCTTCTTGAAAAGACTGAAGGGAGATAACACGAACTTGAAGAAGTCTTCAACGAAACACTGGTAAGAATTTGAAACGAGGATGATTCAAATGAATGGGTATACAAGAGAACAAAGAGATCACTATCCGACTAGAGAAAACTTGAACGAAGCACCAGAATAATTAAGAGACGAACAAAGAGACAACAATTGACAAGAATTTGACAATGGAAGCTGAAAGCTGAGAACGAAAAAATCTTCAAAAATGATGGCCTTTGTAGGATTGAGAAACAAAAATAACTCTGAAATGCTCCAAACATATATGGAAGGAATTTCTCATGAGCGAAAACAATTTGAAAGAATGGCATCAATTTTGCAGCATGAATCTTCGGAAGAACGAACCAAGATTTAGAGGGAACTCTTCTTCGGTCTTCAATGCTGAGAATGACAATGAGAAAACACCACTAAGATTTACTGAGATACTCCAAAACAATTAATAACAAAAAGTTGAGTCAACGATAAAAAATAATCAGAAGCGATCTTGGAGAAGGAATATGACTGATGGAATTCATTCTTACGTCACGCCTGAAAAAGAATTGAGCAGAATCTTTGGGAAAGATTAGAATAGACAGGTAGAATCCTGGGGAAGAACCTGTGGGTTGTGGGGCCACTCAAAAGAGAACATCGTTGAAACGATTGCTTAGAAGGAGAGATTGTGCCGGTACAAATTAAAAACTTGATAAGGTTGAGAACCCCGAATAACTTAAATGAACTTGAATGGAAAACAAGTCTTTTGAGATATCTTCGGCACTTCGTAAAAGAATAGAGAGGGGTGAATAAACAAGAGAGGCTTGAATAAGAATTTCCGGCATGAAAGCATTTAACGAATGAAAAGGATGAGATGAACACTGAAAGCTTGTATTAATTCAACTAAGATGAAAATGAGAACACGGAATGATGAAATTGAAACTCCTGAGAATCTTCCCATGGAGAAACACCAGATTGAAACATGGAAGAAAAACAGATGAAGAGGCATCATATGGATAAATTGATACTTGATTCGAGATGTCTGTCTCTGAAAGAAAAAGGGTGGGAGGGTGGGCAAAATAAGAAGATAACTTAGGACGGGTGAAAAGAACCCGGGAAGAAAAAATGAGGATAGATCTTGCAAATAGTGAAATAAGATTGAATTCACTTGAAGAGGAGCACATCGGTTGGAAAAAAATTGACATGACAGTTCCGATTGATTAGGAGATTATGCACTCCCATAGAAATATGAGAACACCACTTAGGAAAATATGAAATCAACACTTGACATCGAAACAAAGGATGAGGCTTGCGAATTAAGCCGGAAACAAATACATAATAGTGATTTCGTTCGATATTTTCATGGCAACAGCCAAGCGGTATGATCATACGATGGGTATTATGTCCCCGAGCCACAGCGAAGCTACAACGTCTCTTTAAGACGCAACGAAGCTAAAATATGAAAGACTGCTATGAATGAACCACTAGATGTCGAACCCCAACCTCACATCGTGATTTGTTGGAAGATAAGCCTAGGTAACTACTTGAATTCCCACCTAAGAACTTCTGAAACTTTTTGGTTATGCAGTCTAGTCCAACGAATACAAGGAGAAATTACTTTAGTCAACTTCTAACATTATACTACTCTCCAATGTATCACATCCGTCAACACATAACCAGAGACCTTGGAAACTCATCTACCTCAGACCCTTGTAATTGCATGATACTAAATATGACAGTATATCTGATCCCCCTCCCCAGTACTGGGTGGCGCCAGACTCCGCTCGCCACAAATAATATTGAAGCGATTTCAAAAATCTTCGTCCGTACATACTAAGGAAACTGAACGATAGCGAGTGTGACAAGAACCCCTTGGAGCTCAACTCCCCTGGAGATCACCCATAGATACGAGGCACCAAGAACAGAATTCCGGTCACACCGACATTGTAGAGGTTCCAAAATACCCGCGTGATCCTAAAAAAATTGAGTGAGAAGAGCGGTAGAACCAAAACTCCTACGTCATAATTCCTCACCAGAGCGATGATGGGGATGAGAAGTAAAAAGAATTCCTACTCTCCGATATAACTAGACTCAAAATAGTTTTTTTTTTCTAGACTCAACAACGGCCAAGTTCGATATATCAAGGGGGCTCCTAGGTCGATACTGCTCTGATACCAACTTGTAACACCCAATATGCGGTCCTATCCTCGCGGAAACTTGGAAGTCTCAACAAGGATAGAAGCGCATATCACAGACGCTTTAACAAGGTGGATATCATCCCAAATACATGTACTGAAGACAAGAGTATACAAGATGTTGGCTTATGATACGTCTGAGGGAGTCCTGGACTAAGGGGTCCTCAGGAGGCCGGCCTATGTCTTATGGGCCGGACTGTATGGGCCACTTACCGAATACTGGAAGAATGGAAGACCTCATCTCCAAGAAGAAAGCATCGAGAATCGTGGCTTGTCCTCCACGTTTGGAGTAGTGAATAGGCATGCTTATCCCTTCGACATGTAACCGACCATGTGTAAACCCTAGGGACCCCTGGCGTCTATATAAGCCAGAGGGTTTTAGGATGTAGAATAACAGAACTCATCTAGGGTTTAGTTACTCGATCTCGTGGTAGATCAACTCTGTAATCTCCATACACTCAATATAATCAAGCAGGACGTAGGGTATTACCTCCATACGAGGGCCCGAACCTGGGTAAAACCTTGCCCCCTTTGTCTCCTGTTACCATCGATCCAAGTATCACAGTTCGGGACCCCCTACCCGAGATCCGCCGGTTTTGACACCGACATTGGTGCTTTCATTGAGAGCTCCGCTGTGATCGCCAGAAGGAATCGATGGCTCGCCTAATCGTCAACGAAGAGGTCCGCAATACAGGCACTTTTGTCCCTGGACAGATCTTCGCTTTCGGCAGCATAGTACTGCACGCAGACCCGACCGGCCATCTAGGCCGCGTCAGAAGTTTCGCCCCTGATCAGGAGGTCAGATTCGGGAACTTAGAGTTCTCCGTAGACTCTCGAGGCGATCTATCACTATCCGGGCTCACAGTCTCGCCTGCCACGCCCGAAGGCTCCGAGGCTTTAACCTCTGACCCACTATTCGGCTCCGCCCACGGGATCTCCCCCGGTGAGGGCCCGACGTTCAGTCCGAATCAGGTCATAATGCCCGACTTCCTGACATCTATTCTTGCCGAACACCCCCCCTGCGCGGATGCATCGGAGGTTAACTCCGGAGGCTCTAAGCAGGCCGACCCGATTGAGCTCTCGATGCTCAATGAGGCTCTAGATCGGATCTCGTCGATGAAGATTACCGACGATCCAACCCCGATCTGCTCGCAGACCGGATTTCAGATGGGTCAGGACGAATTTTTCGTCCCACCCACCACCCACTTCATAGCCACTGTCGAAGACTTAACCGACATGCTTGACTATGCTTCCGAGGGAGCAGAATATATGGATGAGGAAGATAACGCCCTCACCCCTGCTAAGACCGGGCAGTGGACTGCCACCTCTACATATGATGTTTACATGGTGGATACTCCAAAAAACAACGGCGACAAATCGGATGAAGCGCCTTCGAGGCGCCGGAAACCGCATAAACAGTCCAAAGGAAAAAAGGGGCGAAAATTCATCGATGGCACCGGGGACGGCGATACCCCGGAGGACATGGGCGGCCCTGACATCCCTGATAACCCGTTAGAGGGTCAGGAGAGACCCGAAGAACGTCGCGACCCTGATGATCCAGATGATCCCGAGGACGTCGACTACCTCCGCTCTATCGAGGGGGAGGATAATGCGGATGGCGATGACTTTGCCATCCCTGATGATCCTGCGGACCAGGAACTGTTCAGACAACAGCTCATATCCACGGCTCACAGCCTGAAAGCAAAAGAGCGGCAGCTCAGAGCCGAACAAGACGACCTCAACGACCGATGGACGAGAGTCCTCTCAGCCAAGGAAGGATACGGCACCGGTCTATCGGACCAGCCTAAGAGCTATCCTCGTAGACGGTTGCTGCCACAATTTGACGACGAGCTTACTGATACGCCGTCTCCCAACCACACCCCGTACGACAAGCCAGACCGCCCTCCTCAAGGGCGAGACAGGACGGCTGATGATACCGGCTATAGGCCGACGATACCCCTTAGACGGGGAAAGGAGCCACTAGAGCCCGATGACAGGTTTGACCTGCGACACAACCTGGACTATAGAGCAGGCCGTACGCGATCCATCTATGGATCCAGAGGATACTCACCCGATAGACGGGAAGGGTACATGCCTTGGTTCGACCGGAATTAAGATCGGGAACGAGCCCGAGCTAGGACATACACCGATCACCGGCGCGTCATAGCTCGGGTCAGAGGCGCCGCCCACCCGCTGTGCTTCACAGACGAGGTAATGCGGCATCAGTTCCCAGAAGGGTTTAAACCCGTAAACATAGAACAATAAGATGGGACAACTGACCCAACAGTATGGATAGAGGATTTCCTCCTCCACATCCACATGGCATGGGGAGATGACCTCCACGCCATCAAGTACTTACCCCTGAAGCTCAAGGGGCCAGCTCGGCACTGGTTAAATAGCCTCCCCGAAAACTCCATCGGGTGTTGGGAGGACCTAGAAGAGGCATTCCGATCTAACTTCCAGGGCACTTATGTTCGGCCACCGGACTCCTTTGATCTCAGCAACGTCGTTCAGAAGCCAGGAGAGTCCGCGCGGTTATTCTGGAACCGCTTCCTGACCAAGAAGAACCAGATCGTAGACTGCCCGGATGCTGAAGCTATAGCCTCCTTCAGGCATAATATTCAGGATGAATGGCTGGCCCGACAGCTCGGCCAGGACAAACCAAGGACAATGTCCGCCCTCACGTCACTCATGACCCGCTTCTGTGCGGGCGAGGATAACTGGCTCGCTCGACGTAGCCATAACCCCGAAGACCCCGGAACCTCTGAAGTTCGGGATGGGAACGGGAAACCGAAGCGCAACAAGAACAAGCACCGGCACAATAATAGCGATGCCGATGACACGGCTGTCAACGCCGGCTTCCGCAATTCCCGCTTTGGGCAGCGGAAGAAGCCTCCTAAAGGCAAACACGATGGACCCACCCCGCTGGACAAGATTCTGGAGAGACCTTGCCAGATCCATGGCACTCAGGAGAAGCCCGCCAATCACACCAACCGTAACTGTTGGGTTTTCAAGCAGGCCGGTAAACTCGCAACTGAGGACCAAGGCAAGAGCGCACGCAGCGAGGATGAGGATGAGCCTCGTGGTCCGATCGGTGGCGGTCAAAAGAAATTCCCCCCAGAGGTGAAAACAGTAAACATGATCTACGCCACTCATATACCCAAAAAGGAGAGGAAGCGCGCCCTTCGAGATGTCTATGCCATAGAGCCTGTAGCCCCGAAGTATAACCCATGGTCGGCATATCCGATCACTTTCGATCGGCGCGACCATCCGACCAGTATCCGTCACGGGGGTTCGGCCGCACTCGTCCTAGACCCGATCATAGATGGGTACCACCTTACTAAAGTCCTCATGGACGGTGGAAGTAGCCTTAACCTGATTTATTCAGATACGGTGAAAAAGATGGGCATAGATCCTTCGAGGATCAAGCCCAGCAACACTACCTTCAAAGGAGTGATCCCAGGCGTTGAAGCCCGGTGCACAGGCTCTGTAAGCCTGGAGGTTGTGTTCGGCTCGCCCGATAACTTCCGAAGCGAGGACTTGATCTTCGATATCGTACCTTTTCGCAGCGGCTATCACGCCCTGCTCGGCCGTACAACGTTCGCTCGCTTTAACGCCGTCCCTCACTACGCATACCTCAAGCTCAAGATGCCCGGCCCTAGGGGGTCATTACTGTAAATGGCAACACAGAGCGCTCCCTCCGAACTGAGGAACATGCGTTGGCCCTGGCGGCCGAATTCCATTACACCGATGATTGGCAATCGCCGACATCTGCCGTCAAGGCACCCAAGGCTGGGAAAAGAGCTCGGTCTCAATCCGAGGTACCAGAACCATCCACTCCCTGTAAATAGGGACTCGCCCCCCATAGCATGGCCCTATTGCCGGCAAAGTATGTGCCGAAGAGGCACAACTTCGCGCTCAAAATTCCATGGGCAGCGGTGGGGGCAAACTATTAGAGGGTAGGTGTTCGGTTGGACCGAACTATTACCGTCAACACGTCTTCGGACACATTACAGGTACCATAAAGTGCCTGCTGAACGGCGTCAAGCTCATCCATACCTCGGCGACTTCTCAAGACCCTTTCTTCAAGGCCCGTTCGCCAAACTAGTAAAGCCCATAAAGGCATACACCTCCTTAGGAGATGCAGGAGCAGACAAGCGACAGGGCACATCGAGGACGTCAGGTCATCTATCGAATGCTCTCAGTACAAACCTCTCCTGTAAAATTTATATTTCATTTATCCTATACCTGTAAACAGTTGCATCGGCAATTTGAATAATAAGAGTTGTTGAGTCAAATACAGATATATCATTTTCTCTTTGATGTCCCTTTTCGGAACACTTTCTGTTTTCTCCCTCTTCTTGCGAACCTGTTTGGTATACTGTACGATGCAACCGGCTAATAGACTAGGGGCTCGACCTTAAAAATCGCCCTACTCACAATCTCTTTAAGTGTTCGGCGTCTTGGAATTCCGCTTTATATGCATTGGTTCCGAACTATGTCTTGGGTCAATAGTTGGGTTGCCCGGCTCCTGTGCTTGCCCCTTTATGTTCCGCTAGTTCGGCTAAAAGGGCAAAGGGAGCACCGCTGTGATTGCGCTTCCGGCTAGTCTGGTTAAAGCGCCTCAGCGGAGAAAGCCGAAAACTGACTGTCATGGTATGCGAGAACCGGTCTGCGAATCCGAGCTTAATTGAAATCTCGTCAGAGGTTATTCCGTGTCATACGATGAGTTTTGTGTTAGTACAAGCCAGGTGATATAGGCTTTGGCCGCGGTTCATCCGAACATCACAAATGCCTGGGGGCTAGTCATCAGCCCCCGCACTCCTTTCTCGCGCCCCTACGGCTATGTGAAAGCAATAAAGCATTATGGTTCGATTGCCTCGTCCGCCCCACACTACCGCCTTCCGGCGCCGATAGTTCGGCTAAGGGTTACAGTGCGGTTGGTAGAGACACCTCGTGTAGTATCTGCACGGGGGTTGAAGCCGACGACTCGCAGCTTTCAGTGTTACCGGCCACACAGGAGTTATAAAGGATGCAAACACATACAAGACATGATAAACCATGCAACTTTATATATACAAACGCGTTCAAGGGTCTTCGGACATACTACACAAGCGTTTACTCATACATAGTATCTCTCAAACACTGTGATTCTATCGCCCGAGCACCCTCCATAACTCCGGAGAAGTACAGCTCGGGGCGCCTATGACCCTTCCCTGGAGGCGGAGGAGCTGTGGCTACCTTCATCGGATTCAGCCCCGGCCAGTGCACCTTGGCCTTCGCAAAGGTCATCCTAGCTCCCTCGATGCAGGAGGACCGCCTCAATGCGTCGATCCGAGGAGTGGCGTCGCTCAGCTTCTGCACCAGGCCGAAATAGCTGTCCGGCAGCGGCTCATTGGGCCATAGACGGATACAGATATCCTTCATGGCTGGCTCCGCCGTCCGGTGCAGCTCCAACAACTGCTTCAGCTTCTCGTTAAGGGGAGGAGGGCGCTCGGGGGCTTCGAATTGTGCCCAGAATATACGAGCTTCATCCCCTTCTCCCCGCGAAGCATAGAACTGCTTCGCGTCAGCTGCGCTCTTCTGGAGGTCCAAGCAGGCGCCCGCGGAACGCCATACTTGGGTAAGCAACTCGAACTTGCTGTCCCCGAAGATACACTGCAATGAATATGGCTTACCATCCAGGATAGCTCTGGCTTGGCGGAGCTCCTCTTCAAATGACCGCCTATCCACCCGCTCCTTTTGGAGATCGGTTTTCAGGGTGGATAGTTCGGCGGCTTGCTCCTTCCCTTTTAGCTCAAGGACCTCGCACTTTTTGCTGGCGTCCTTGAGCTCCTGTTGAATTTCTTCCACCCGAGCCTCATGCTTGTCGCTGGTGGCTCTCAGGGCAGATAGAGCGGTGGCCACTTCTTTGGCCGCCGCCTTCTCAACCAAAGCTTCCTGCTTCGCTTTCTCAAGCTCGACTTTGAGCTTCTCTATCTCCTTCGCCGAGGCTGCGTAAGCATCGACTTATGTTAAGAAAACCGTGTTGATAGAACGGTAAAGAAGAGTTTCGATACTCTAATTCGGCTTACCTTGCGCCTCGTCGAATCTCTTGTTTAGAGCATCAAGCTCGTCTTCAGAGCTTTTGAACTTCCGATTTAGCTCCTCTAGCTCGGCAGCGTTAGTAGCCGCTGCTGTCGACGAAGCCTGTATCACAGAGTTATATAAACCATTTAAAAGGCCTACAACCTCCGAACTGTCACTAGAATAATCCTGTGAACGGTCCTCTTATGGGCTAACAGAACAATCCGAACATATATTGTCCTGTGCATAGTTCGGATAAGGATTTATGATTTGACCCCCAGGTAAGTTTTTCCAAACTCACCTAGGGCTCGGGGGCTGCCATATATATAACCGTAATACATAGAAAATAGTATTTCAAAGGACAGAACATTACGTGGCTCACCTGAAAGCCCGTCAGAAGACCATTGAAGGCCTCCTTCAGTCCGTGGTCTATGGACTGAATGTTCTGTAATACCGCACCCATAAGGATGCGGTGCTCCCCGGAGATGGAGGCGCTGGACAAAGCCTCCCCCATGGCTGGCCACCCAGTGGTCGGCGGAGCCGATGGGGATCGGGTAACCCGATCTCCAGCCAGAGATTGAATCGGTACCTCCGGAGGCATTGTGTGCTCCGGAGATGGCCTTGGAGGAGACTGGGCACCTCCATGTCGGCCTCCTCGGTGTCCGGGAGAGTCTTCTCCCCCGGGTCTTCGGTGGCCGAGGTGTTTGCCTCGGCCATGACTTCGTCGCCCCCGCCTCCAGAGTCCGGCTCCAAAGGAGCCTGTTGGGAGGACGCTTCCGCGGTGTCCCTCGCGGCGCCCGGAGGAGAGGGGTGCGACATAGACCCGCTCTCCGCTAGCTCGGCGGGTGGGGTCTCCCCCTCCGAAACTTGATCGGTGGGGAGAACACGTGGTGGGCTGCAAGTCAGTAAGCGCTCACGTGTTAGTAACATTCGAAGCTTTGCATCAATAACATAGAAGGGTCTTCGGATCTGTACCTTCGAGGTGGGGGCTTGACCCTGAGGTTCCTCCGCGGAACCCTCTCGAAGTCCTCGGACTCGGTGTTCGAGTCCGAACTGTCGTCGGATGAGATTACCTGTGTCTGGCACGGTTTCTTCTGGGCGGGAGGAGCTACCTCTTCCGAGGCGTCCGATGACGCCGCCCTCTTTCCTGTGAGGGGGGAATCGCCTCCCCCCTCAGCCTCGTGTTCCCCCTCTTGATTTGAGGAGGCATGAGTCTCTTCGGACCCAGCCTCTGGCTGGTCCCTGGTGCGTAGGCCTACTCGGCCTGTTTTCTTCTTTTCCTTCTTCTCTGGCGCCTTGTAGGGCGCCACGACGAGCATCTCCAACAACAGCGGAGACTTGGGGTCTTCGGGCTGCAGAGCCGGACACTTGATGCCCTTGGCCTTGCTCAGCCACTCCTGCAAAGGTGATTGGAAAATGCTTAGGCTTTCTTTAGGAAGGCGAGGCCGATCAAATAAGACAATACTATACCTTGGATGGGGGCTTGGCGGCACTCAAGCCCTTGTCCTCCTTCTTGCCCGGCCAGTTCTCCTGCGCCTTGAACATCGCCTTCCATAGCTTCTCCCGCGTAGTGCGGAAGAGTCGACGAACTGTAGGATCGTCATCAATCCGGTAATCCCACATAGGAGAGCTCCAGCGCTGGCAGGGGAGGATGTGCCTCCGGAGCATGACCTGGACTACGTTGGTCAGGCCGACTCCCTCCCTGATTAGGGATGCGATGCCCCTCTGCAGGTCCTCCACCTCTGTTTCTGACCCCCAGTTGAGACCCTTTCTGACCCATGAGGTCAATCTGGTCGGGGGGCCGGACCTGAATTCGGCAGGAACAGTTCCGCATTCGGCAGGAACAGTTCCGCCCTCTTCCTCCTTTGGCTCGGTGATGTAAAACCACTCCCTCTGCCAAGTTTTGATGGTGTCGATGAAGGTGCCGGAGGGCCACACTGCGCGCGGAAGCTTGCCGATGACTGCCCCGCCGCAGTCCGCATGTGCGCCGGCGACGCACTTCGGCTTGATGTTGAAGATCTTGAGCCACAGTCCGAAGTGTGGCTCGACCAGCAGGAAAGCCTCGCAGATGATGATAAAGGCAGATATGTGCATGAAGGAGTTCGGCGGGAGGTCGTGGAAGTCGAGCCCGTAGAAGAACATAAGGCCCCTCACAAAGGGGTGAAGTGGGAAACCTAATCCCCGGATGAAGTGAGGGACGAAGACCACCCTCTCGCCTGACTTGGGGGTGGGGATCACCTAGCTCTCCTCTACAGCACGATGGAAGACATTGGCGGGGAGGTAGCCGGCGTCCTTGAGATCTCGGATGTCCTGGTCTTTAACCGTGGAAGCCTCCCACTTGCCGCTGGCCATGGCTGAGCTCGGAGGGGGAAGAATGGAAGACCTAGATCTGGGCTCAGGGAGCTCGGAAGGTTGGGGAAGCAGGGAGGTGAATGGGAGATGCGGATAAGCCTTGGGGTTTTATTCCCCTTTTATTAAAAATTATTGCTAGTTAGCCTCCCTTCGCGGCGCCGTGAATCCCTCCGCTTCCCGAGACATGCGTACCGTTGCACGCGCGTGATTAAGCATATCCCGTGTAAAACGGGACACGGTCTGTGCGTTAATGGATTGTGCTGGTGGAAACGGCCTCGAACCGCGAATCGAGTCTTTGCGACTGGTTTAGAGGTCGTGGTGGGCCGTGGCTTTTCACCTGAAAAGTTGTCAGAAGACGCTATTGGTTCTCTGACGTTTGGCCTTCAAAGCCGAACTACTCATGGTATACGGACGATCTATGATCGGAGGCATTACACGTCGACGGAGGCCGAACTATAGCTCGGGCCGATCACTGTTTGGAGAAAGGAACTCGCCTCGCAAGCCGAAGACTCTGATCACTTGAAGCAGCTGGAGCCTGGACCCTTGGCGTTGGAGGCTAGTTCGGGGGCTACTGAGGGAGTCCTGGACTAAGGGGTCATCGGGAGGCCGGCCTATGTCTTATGGGCCGGACTGTATGGGCCACTTACCGAATACTGGAAGAATGGAAGACCTCATCTCCAAGAAGAAAGCATCGAGAATCGTGGCTTGTCCTCCACGTTTGGAGTAGTGAATAGGCATGTTTATCCCTTCGATGTGTAACCGACCATGTGTAAACCCTAGGGACCCCTGGCGTCTATATAAGCCAGAGGGTTTTAGGATGTAGAATAACAGAACTCATCTAGGGTTTAGTTACTCGATCTCGTGGTAGATCAACTCTGTAATCTCCATATACTCAATATAATCAAGCAGGACGTAGGGTATTACCTCCATAGGAGGGCCCGAACCTGGGTAAAACCTTGCCCCCTTTGTCTCATGTTACCATCGATCCAAGTATCACAGTTCGGGACCCCCTACCCGAGAAACGCCGGTTTTGACACCGACAACGTCTCCAACGTATCTATAATTTTGGATTGGTCCATGCTGATATATTATCATTCTAGGATACGTTTTGGGTCTTTATTTACCAATTTATAATAATTTTGAGCACTAACCTATTGACCCAGTGCCCAGTGCGAGTTGCTGTTTTCTGCATGTTTTTCACTTCTCAGGTTTACAGTACCAAACGAAGTCCAACTGCCATGAAACTTTTTGATGATTTTTTCTCGACCAAAAGAAGACCTGAGAGATTCGGAAGAAGGTCGGGAGCCGCACCAAGGCCGCACAAGCCAACAGAGCGCGCCCTGGGGGGGCGCCCTGATGGCTTCTGCCTCCCTGGCGGCCCTCCGGACCTCGTTCTTTGGCCTATAAAATCACATATATCGCAAAAACGCTGGAGGCAGTCCCGAAACCCTTTTTACGCCGCCGCAACTCTCTGTTCCGCCGCGAAGCCATCTGGAGCTCCGTTCCGGCACCCTGTCGGAGGGGGAACGATCACGGAGGGCTTCTACATCAACCTTGCTGCCCTCATGATGATCTGTGAGTAGTTCACCACAGACCTACGGGTCCATAGCTAGTACCTAGATGACAAGCTCTCTATCTCTTGATCTTCAATACAATGATCATCGCATCTTCGCTTTGATCTGTCCGATGTAATCCTATTGTGCGGTGTGTTTGTTGGGATTCAATGAATTGTGGGTTTATGTTCAGATTATTCATGAAAAGTATTTGAGTCACCTCTGAATATTAAGATTCTTATTTGCATGATCATTATAGCTTCGTAATGCTCTCCGATTTATTGATGTGCTTTGGCCAAGTAGATTGATCTATCTTTAGTGGGAGTGGTGCATTATGGTAGGTTCAACCTGACGAGTTTCTATATCCTAGTGACAAAGTAGGGGACAAGATGCGTCTTTGTGTTGTTGCTACTAAGGATAACACGATGGGTTTTATTCATATTGCTTGAGTTTACTTTGTCTACATCATGTCATTGTTCTCCATGTATTACTCTGTTTTACGTAATACTCTAGATGCATGCTGGACAGCGGTCGACGAGTGGAGTAATAGTAATAGGTGCAGGCAGGAGTCGGCCTATTTTTTTATGGACGTGATGCCTATATATACATGATCGTTGCCGTTAAAATCGCATAAATATCCGCTTTTCTATCAATTGCCCAACAGTAATTTGTTACCCACCGTATGCTGCCTACATGAGAGATGCCGCTAGGGAAACTATGGCCCCCGGATCTATTCACTAATAAATTTACAAACGCTACCGTTACCTTGCTGCCTTTATTTACTTTTTATTTTATTTTGCAATTTACAATTATCTACACACCTCATTTGCTTGCAAATAACGAGATCAAGGGGATTGACAACCCTCTTGCCCGCGTTGGGTGCAAGTTGTTTGTTCTTTTGTGTGCAGCCGCTGAAGACGGTTGAGGATTTATATTCCTATTGGTTCGATAAACCTTGGTTTCATAACTGAGGGAAATACTTACCCACTTTGTGCTGCAATAACCCGTTCCTCTTCACAGAAAACCCAACGCAGATCACAAGTATCAGGAAGGATTTCTGGCGCCGTTGCCGGGTAATATCATCATCAACTATCAAGTAACTTCACACAAATTTTCATTCACTTTTTTATCTTTTTATTTGCTGTTATATTTAGCATGTCTCATAAAAATCAAAAATACTAAAATATTTATCTTTGCTTGTTACTAGTTTACTTCTTCGCTTGCTAGTTTACTTGTCTTGCTTGATACTTTGCTTGTTCGGTCACCATGTATCAAGATACTACTAAATTGTGTGACTTCTCAAATACTAATAACAAAGATTTTATTAGTACTCCTATACCACCCGCCACTAGTGCAGAGGCTTTTGATATTAATGCTGCATTGCTAAATCTTGTCATGAAGGATCAATTTTTGGGAAGTCCTAATGAGGATCCCGCGTCACATCTTAATACCTTTGTTGAATTATGTGACATGCAAAAGAAAAAGGATATGGATAATTATATTGTGAAATTAAAATTATTTCCTTTTTCACTAAGAGATAAAGCTAAGGCTTGGTTTTCATCTTTACCTCGTAATAGTATTGGAACATGGGATAAGTGTAAAGATGCTTTTATTGCCAAGTATGTTCCTCCTGCTAAGATCATCTCCCTTAGAAATCAAATAATAAATTTTAAACAGCAAGATCAAGAGCATGTTGCACAATCTTGGGAGAGAATGAAATTGATGATAAGAAATTGTCCAACTCATGGTTTAAATTTGTGGATGATTATCCAAAACTTCTATGCTGGACTAAACTTTGTGTCTAGAAATCTTCTAGATTCTGCCGCAGGTGTTACCTTTATGGATGTGACCTTAGGAGAGGCCACAAAATTTCTGGAAAATATTATGACATATTATTCTCAATGGCATACCAAAAGAGCTCCAACTGGTAAGAAGGTAAATTCTGTTGAAGAAATCGCTACTTTGAGTGAAAAAGTGGATGCTCTTATGAATATGGTTGCTAGTAAAAATGCTCATGTTGATCCCAATGATATGCCCTTGTCTACTTTGATTGAGGAAAATAATGATGCTATTGATGTGAACTTTGTCTCGCGAAATAATGTCAACAATAATGCTTATAGAGGAAACTTCAATTCTAGACCATATCCCGGTAATTCCTCTAACAACTATAGAAATTATTATGTTAATTCTTATGGAAATTCTTATACAAATTCTAATAGGATACCATCTGATCTTGAGTACCAAATTAAATAATTTATTAATTCTCAAAAGGTTTTCAACACTATGGTAGAAGAAAAATTGCACGTAGTTGATGCTTTGGCTAAAAACATGGATATAATTGCTCTTGATGTGGAAACTCTTAAAGGTACAACTTTGCCACCTAAGCATGATTTTAATGATGCTATTAAATCTATCCAAATATATATTAATGAAAGTAAGGAGAGTACCGCTAAGTTGAGAGCTAAGTGGGAATTCTTAGAAAAAGCTCTTCCACCCGGTTTTTACCGGAATCATGATAAAGATCTTAAAATGATTGGAACCTCTCCTATTGAATCTTTATTTACTTCTCTGAAAATAAATTTTAAAGGGACTGGAGATGAGTCAACTCTATTTGAGAAGCGTCCCGTTTGCTTGGAGGGTGATGATTTTGATGCTAAAACTGAAAAGCGTGGGTTTGGAGAGGTCAAAACTTAAACTAGTGATGTGCCCACTATTTTGGATTACAATGACTTTAATTATGATAATTTATCTTTAGTAGAATGTATTTCCTTGTTACAATCCATTATTAGCTCACCCAATGCTTATGAACAAAATAAAGCTTTTACCGAACATATAGTAGAAGCTATGATAAAAGCTTATGATGAGAAACTTGAGCTTGAAGTTTCTATTCCTAGAAAATTGCATGATAAGTGGGAACCTACTATAAAGATAAATATAAATAAATATGAATGCAATGCTTTTTGTGACCTTGGTTCTAGTGTTTCAACTATTCCTAAATCTCTTTGTGATGTGCTTGGTCTCACTAATATTGAAGATTGTTCCCTCAACTTGCATCTTGTGGATTCTACCATTAAGAAACCACTAGGTAGAATTAATAATGTGCTTATTATTTCAAATAAAAATTATGTGCTTGTATATTTAATTGTGCTTGATATTGATTGCAATCCTATTTGTCCCATAATACTTGGAAGACCTTTCCTACGAACTATAGGTGCAATTATTGACATGAAAGAGGGAAACATAAGGTTCCAATTCCCATTAAAGAAAGGGATGGAAAACTTCCCTAGAAAGATAATTAAACCACCTTATGAATCAATAATGAGAGCTACTTATGGGTGGAGTGTCAAAGATGACAATACTTGAAACTATGCATTATGCCTAGCTAGGGGCATAAAACAATAGTGCTTGTTGGGAGGCAACCCAATAGTTATCTTTATAATTTTGCTTTTAACTTTCTGTTTGTTTTTGTTAGAATGATTATTACCTCTGTAATTATTATGTTTTTATGTTTAAATTAGTTTTTGTGCCAAGTAAAGCCTTTGGTATGACTCACGAGATGAGTAGAATCGATGCTGAAACAAAACAGAAACTTTTGACTCAAGTACATGAATTTTCATTTTTTACTGGAGCGTGATAATGATCTGAATTTTTTACACAGTATTGATATGAAAATTTTAGAGGCTGTACTTATTTTTTAGAATTTTTTAGAGTTACATAAGTATAGGTTCCCTACAGATTGCTATAGACTGTTCTGTTTTAGACAGATTCTGTTTTTGCTTGCATAGTTGCTTGTTTTGATTATGCTATGGATTGTATCGGGGGGTATAAGCCATGGAGAAGTTAGAATACAGTACCTATTATGCAATTATTAAATAAGATTCAATTTATAATAGTACCTAAAGTATTCAATATGTTGCTTATACTAACAGATCTCACAAAGTTTTGTTGAGTTTTGTGTGATTGAAGTTTTCATGTTTTGGGTGTTATCACGATGGACAAAGGAATAAGGAGTGGCAAGAGACTAAGCTTGGGGATGCCCAAGGCATCCCAAGGTAATATTTTAAGGAAGACTCAAGCGTCTAAGTTTGGGGATGCCCCGGGAAGGCATCCCCTCTTTCGTCTCAATCCATTAGTATGTCACTTGAAGCTATATTTTTATTCGTCACATGATATGAGTTTTGCTTGGAGTGTTGTTTGTTTTTGTTTGCTTTTACTTTCAGTTTGCCACAATCATTTTTTGCTGGACACACCTATTTAAGAGAGACACACCTTCATCATAATATGTTGAATACTCTATGTGCTTCACTTATATCTTTTGAGCTTAGCAGTTGCTCTAGTACTTCACTTGTATCTTTTTGAGCACGGTGGCGTGTAGATTTTATAGAAATGATTTCACTCTTGTTATTCACTTATATTTGTTTGAGAGTTAATAAATAGTGACGGTAATTTGCATGGGTCATAAGACTAGTCCAAAAATATTAGGTATTCAATGAGTGATAATCAAAACCATCATGTAGCGCATATAGAGAAATGTGGGTTAATGATATTGATGTGGTAATATGAAAAAGGTGTGAGTTCATAATTGTTGATTCGTTGAAGTGTCGATATTAAGAGAGGATAACTTCTTGTTCGTCTAAAAATTAAAGAGGCATGGTGATGATGTGTGAGCATTTCTATTCCTCGTTGAAATCCTAGTGTTGTTTCGGGTCGGAAGCGCGTGATGGTTAATTCCTACCAACCTCTTCCCTCGGCGCATGCGAGTAGTACTTTGATTTGTGATAAAACTAATAAAATTTTGCAATAAGTATGTGAGGTCTTTCTGACTAATGTGAAACCATGGACATACACAACCTCACCTTTTCATATTTGCTAGCCTCTTCTGTACCGTGCATAGCCCATTCTCACCTTGAGGATCGGTGCAACTCTCGCCGGTGCATCCAAACCCCGTGACATGATACGCTCTGTTGCACATAAGCCTCATTATATCTTCCTCAAAACAGCCACCATACCTACCTATCATGGCATTTTCATAGCCATTCCGAGATATATTGCCATGCAAATTCCATCGTCACTTCACATGACTAGTTCGTTCATCATCATATTGCTTTGCATGATCATATAGAGCTGACATAGTATTTGTGGAAAAGCCACCATTCATCATATTTTTGATACATATCATGCTAGATCATTGCACATCCTGGTACACTACTAGATGCATTCATATAGAGTTATATCTTCATATCAGTTCTTCATATCGAGTTGTAAGTAAATAAAAGTGTGATGATCATCATTGTTAGAGCATTGTCCCAGTGAGGAAATAAAGATGGGGGAGGCCAAATGAGACCACCTTTCTAAATATAAAAAAATGAGAGAAAATGAGAGAAGGGACTTTGCTACTATCTTTTACCACACTTGTGCCTCAAAGTGGCACCTTGTTCCTCATGTAGAGAGAGTCTCATGTTATGTCATTTTCATATGCTAGTGGGAATCACTTTTTCATTATTACGAACTTGGCTTGTATATTCCTATGACGGGCTTCCTCAAATGCCCGAGGTCTTCATGAGCAAGCAAGTTGGATGCACACCCCACTTATCTTCATTTGAGCTTTCGTACACTTATAGCTCTAGTGCATCATTTGCATGGCAATCCCTACTCCTTGCATTGACATCTATTGATGGGCATCTCCATAGTCCATTGGTACGCCTAGTTGATGCGAGACTATCTTCTGCACTTTTTGCCCCTTTGATATCTACCACCATATTCTATTCCACCTAATGCTATGTCCAATGGCTCACGCTCATGTATTGCGTGAAGAATAAAAAGTTGATGCATACTGAAAAAGTACGATCCAATTGCCTGACTGGGACACCGTGGTGCTTGACATTTGTATTAATGTGGTGAAGATGGATCCATGTCTTGCTAATATAATAAGATGAATGGGGGGTAAACATTCTTTGAGGATCGTATACTTGGAAAGATTGATGATTTTGTTTCTTATACTTGTAAGTATTGCTATGTTAATACTTCTTGATTCATCGTTTCTCAATGAGCATACATGCATAAGATTACATAATGGATAGCATGTCACATCAAAAATTCTATTTTTATCATTTACCTACTCGAGGGCGAGCAGGAATTAAGCTTGGGGATGCCTGATACGTCTCCAGCGTATCTATACTTTTTTATTGTTCCATGCTAATATATTATCATTCTAGGATACTTTTTGGGTCTTTATTTACCAATTTGTAATATTTTTTAGCACTAACCTATTGACCCAGTGCCTAGTACCAGTTGTTGTTTTCTGCATGTTTTTCACTTCTCAGGTTTATAGTACCAAAGAAGTCCAATTGCCACGAAACTTTTTTATGATTTTTTTGGACCAAAAGAAGACCTGGGAGATTCGGAAGAAGGCTGGGAGCCGCACCAGGGGCGCACAAGCCAACAGGGCGCGCCCTGATGGCTTGTGCCTTCGTGGCGGCCCTCCCGACCTCGTTCTCTGGCCTATAAATTCACATATATCGCAAAAAACCTGGAGGCAGTCCCGAAACCCTTTTTACACCGCCGCAAGTCTCCGTTCCACCGCGAAGCCATCTGGAGCTCCGTTCCGGCACCCTGCCGGAGGGGGGATCGATCACGGAGGGGGTCCACATCAACCTTTCTGCCCTCATGATGATGTGTGAGTAGTTCACCACATACCTACGGATCCATAGCTAGTACCTAGATGGCAATATCTCTATCTCTTGATCTTCAATACAATGATCATCGCATCTTTGCTTTGATCTATCCGATGTAATCCTATTGTGCGGTGTGTTTGTTGGGATTCGATGAATTGTGGGTTTATGTTCAGATTATTCATGAAAAGTATTTGAGTTACCTCTGAATATTAAGATTCTTATTTGCACGATCATTATAGCTTCGTAATGCTCTCCGATTTATCGATGTGCTTTGGCCAAGTAGATTGATCTATCTTCAGTGGGAGTGGTGCGTTGTGGTAGGTTCAACCTGACGAGTTTCTATATCCCAGTGACAAAGTATGGGACAAGATGCGTCATTGTGTTGTTGCTACTAAGGATAACACGATGGGGTTTCTTCATATTGCTTGAGTTTACTTTGTCTACACCATGTCATTGTTCTCCATGCATTACTCTGTTTTACTTAATACTCTAGATGCATGCTGGATAGCGGTCGATGAGTGGAGTAATAGTAATAGGTGCATGCAGGAGTCGGCCTATTTTTTTATGGAAGTGATGCCTATATATACATGATCATTGCCGTGAAAATCGCATAACTATCCGCTTTTCTATCAATTTCCCAACAGTAATTTGTTACCCACTGTATGCTGCCTACATGAGAGATGCCGCTAGGGAAAACTATGGCCCTTGGGTCTATTCACTTATAAAATTACAAAACGCTACTATTACCTTGCTACCTTTATTCACTTTTTATTTTATTTTGCAATTTACAATTATCTACACACCTCATTTGCTTGGAAATAATGAGATCAAGGGGATTGACAACCCTCTTGCTCGCGTTGGGTGCAAGTTGTTTGTTCTTTTGTGTGCAGCCGCTGAAGACGGTTGAGGATTGATATTCCTATTGGTTTGATAAACCTTGGTTTTATAATGAGGGAAATACTTACCCACTTTGTGCTGCAATAACCCGTTCCTCTTCAACGCGGATCACAAGTATCAGCTTACACTCGCCACAAGCTACAACATGAATATTTCAATACATCAATACACATCAATCATCATAAAGAAGAGCAGGATCCGAGTACTGGTGAAATCAAACGAAAAAGAAGACGACATCCACCTTGCCAATCCTAGGCTCCCAACCGCAGTAATGATCAAGAAGTGATCCTGAACACCTACTCACGAGTCAAACATAACCCCACCGTTTTCACTTCTTTGTTCAAACCTCACAAGAAGAGACGATCACGGTTACGCACATGGTTGGTGTATTTTAATTCGATTTAGTGTCAAGTTCTCTACCTCCGGATATTATAAATTTCCAAGTCGCCACATAACCGTGGGCTCGGCTTTGCGAAAGATTTAACCCTGCAGGAGCGCTCCAAGTAGTCCATCATAAATTACCACACGCATCCTATGGGAAAACCTCACACCATAATAACACGATGCTTACGATAAGAAATCCCGGTGGACAAGCCACTCATCAAAGGTAATACTAAACCAGCAAGACCACCCGGTGTGACGACTATCCTGATAGCAGTCGCGTATCTTGTTCTCAGGTCACAATCGTGTATGAAAAGTGGGTGATAGCCAATGCTTCGAGTTGCCGCGAGGTGGCACCGCCTACTGCTAGGTATTTGGACCAGCATCATCAGCACTGCCCCCCGTATTGTGTAGATTAAATCAACGGGTAGTGCTAACTCCCTATGCATTGATAAAGGTGTTCAACATTAATATGTTGGGAAATTTTTGAAACCAATGCTGGGCCTTGCTGGAGGAGTTTTATCCTAAAACGAATGATGAGGGGGGGGGGGGCATAATGCCCCACATGTGTTAGAAGCGCTCATCAAGGAACATTACACCGGTATAACCGAAACTAGGGTAGCAAGAGTATAACAGAACACCAAGCAAAAGGCCGAGTCTTCCACCCTTTACCAAGTGTATAGATGCATTAATTAAATAATCAAGGTAGTGTGATATCCCATGATATCCATGTTCAACCATGGAACAAACTGCACCTGTAACTAGCAACGCTATAGGAGGGGCTGAGAAAGGGGTAACATGGCCAAACAACAGTTTGCTGGGATGGTGGATGGTTAGAGGCTTATCATGGCATTTTGGGAGGCTTGACAAACAAGTGGTAGGTGGCAAGATATAGAGATAGCAAGGAGACAACTAGCATAGCAAAGATAGTAGTGATATCCAAGGTAACAATCATATTGCCTGGAATCCACTTGGAAGAAGATTGAGTCCATGAAGTAGTTGAACCAACATAGTCGAATGAATCCTCACACTCCGAAACGTTATCAGAACTCTAGCGAGAAGAAGTGAAACCAGAAGGAAGTAAACAACAGAAGGTAAACAAACAAGCATAATCCTGGCATGATGCACAAACAAGTATGATGCATGTCCATTTAAAGATGCATGACATGACAAGGTGAGATCAAACAAATACTACACATTAATTGAAGTTCAATATGCTATGAGTTGCATATTGACGAAACTCCATATTTGAATTAGTTAGTTCACTCTAATTTAGATACCCAACAAGTTTAAATGTTATTCATCTTGGCAAGAGTGAAGAATAATGAAACTCACTATCTAGGCAATTTAAATGAGGCCGGAAACAACAAATAACAATTCCGCAAAATCCCCATAAGTAATTTTCGAAATTGGTACTGATTTGTCCTAAACACAGTTTTATTTTTGTTAAACATGCAAAGTAAATGCACCATGTTATTCTATACATTTTTCTTGTCAAGTTACATATATAATTTATTTAATTCGGAGCTACGATTATTTAGTTACGAAATTAACCGTTTTAGCATGGAATTTATGCAAATTTAATCAAACATCAATTTTAAACATTTTTAACATGTGTGAAGGATGGATATTGTGAATCTACACAAAATTCTACCCATTTACATATATGACATGTTTCATTTGGATGCATCGATATTTAGTTGTTGGCATTTCAAAATAGTGGCATTTGCTGTAAATATGCAATTCGGTGGATAATTAGACAAATTCGCAGACACTGAAAAAAACACCATTGGGCTGAATCTGACTGGCCCAACAACAGCAACGTGGACATCATAGCTATACGACGCACGGACGGCAGATACTGGCATGAGGACGGGCAGGCCGAGGATCACCATGGGCTTGGCTGAGTAGGTGACGTACCTGAGCTGGAGAGGAGGCAGGCCTTGGCGCAGCTGCTGGGTGGAGGAAGGAGCTGGGCCTTTGTAGATCTACGGAGGTGGCCGGCTGCATGGCGCTGTCCCAAGCGCCCGTTGTGAGCGAGCAGGAGGCTCGATTTGTCGTCCTCCTCGTGACGCACGAGGCAAGGGTAGCGGCGGCCAACGGCGATAGTGTGGGATGGCGCTCCAGCGAATGGGAGGAAGGCGGGGGAGGCCGGATCCGTGACGGGGCATCCCGGATCCTTCCATTCCCAGTGGTTTCGAGGCGCGATGGCGATCTCCTTCGGCGGCCATGGAGAACCTGCGGGAGGGAGATGGGAGAGTGAAGTTATGGGAGAGGGAGAGAACGGGAGAAGGAGAGAGAGAGAGAGATGCCAACCCGAGTGGTCGCCGACGGTGCGCCGGGCTGCTCCGGTGGCTCGGTCGCCGGCCGGCGCGGGGTCGAGCATGGAGGCATGGGGGCAAAGGATCACGGGCTCCTCCCCGATCGAGATCGGGAGTTGCAGGCGGCGGTGGCTGGGCCCAGGAGGGCTCGCTTGGTGGGAGGTGGGAGAAGGTGGCGGCTTTGGAATGAACGAGGCTGACAATGGCACGGATTTTGAGGAGGGTAGGGTTTCCAAACTAGGTAGGGGTAGGCTTCCTTATATAGCAGGAGGGCTAGGTTTAGGGCGTTTTGTCCGTTTTTGGGCCCTACGATCCCAATCGAACGACTACGATCGAGGGAGGTTAGGGTTAGGGGTTACGTGGGTTGTGTAGAGTGGGTTGGGCTGAGAAGAGAGGGAATACGGGCAGCCCGACAACATTTTGAAACACCAAAAAATGTCAGATATTTAACCAACGACACTGCCACTACCATTGTCTGTTGGGGCTATCAAACAACCTTCGAATGTGAGGAAATTTGGCAGGCGGTCTACCTACAATCTAATAAGACCGCACGCCAACTTTCACCCCATTTCGAGAATGTGTTATACTCACTTATAAAAATAATTTTAAACGATGTCGCGGGCACGTGCAAGTTTGTTTGGTCTTTGAACGGTCAACGGAGAGAACGGGAAGAACCGACAACTATGAGCGGATCCAAGTTTTGAAAAAAAGACTGCAACGGAGTGCCGATGCAATGTTAATGATGTGATGATGAATGCGATAACCAAATAAATCACATGACGATAATGAAATATGTCGAAGGTATTTGGAGCGTTGGTTTCGGGCTGTTACCCCCCCCCCCCCGTGTTTGCCTCGTGCTTGACAAAAAAAAGTACGTCCAGACCGCTCAGCATACCGATACAGGTCCGCGTTGGATGGCTTCCTCGGCCCGGACGAATGCGGGAGGTTTGAGGCACCTGGTTGGTTTGGGATGACTGGAGACGCGTTGTCCGCCTGCGCCTGCCCAAACTTGCGTGTGCCCAACCGGCTGATGTATTTTATTCACACGGCCAAAATTTTAGCAAGAAAAATTAATCTAAATATAGGGCCAGCGCGCATAGTTCATGTCACCGTACATGTCAGCAGGCGACATACACACCAGCCTTAAAAATGGTCATAGTTCATGCCAGCACACTTGCCCACAGCTGGCACTCTTGCCAGCACACAAAAAAGGCCATAGTTCATGCATGTCAGACGTGGTTCATGCTAGCACACATGTGAGCATAAAAATGATGGCACTCTCGACCATAGTTCAACCATCTAGCTTGAGCATCTTCTTTTACCTCTTCTCGAACCAAACCCTTCTCCTCGGGGACACCTTGCTCAAGTCGACTGTCATGATCTCCACTTCCTTCGCCATTAGCGCGATCGCCAGCTATTTTGCTTTTGTCTTCGCATTTTCTTCATTTGGGTGTTCTCCTTGATCTCGAGCTTATCCTTTTGTATCTCGATGTAGACCTTCATTTACTCTTCCTTCTCTTAGCGCTTCATCTCTTCCCTTGCTTCCTTTTGGGACATGAACCCTTGCAAAGTTTCTTGCAAGGTGAATGTCGCCACATCATGCTTCTCATCCAACTTGGAGTTGGCCTTCCTCTTCGGGTGCTTCTCTCCTTCACCATGCTAAACGATGGCCGCCAGCCCTCCATTCTTCTTTTGGGCGGCATATTGTTCCCTCCTACTTGTAAACTGCGTTGGGATTTCCCCCGAAGAGGAGAGGAGATGCAGCACGCTAGAGATAAGTATTTCTCTCAATGAGAACCAAGGTTATCGAACCAAAAGGAGAATCACACAAACTCCCGTCTTCAGCACCTACACACAAAAGTGCAAACACTTGCACCCAACGCGGGCAAGAGGGTTGTCAAGTCCCTTGAACCAGTTACTTGCAAGCAATAAGTAGTGATAGATAGATAATATAAATATAAAATAAAATAGCAGTAAATAAATGGCAGAAATATTTTTAGAGTTTTTGTAATATATTTTGTGAAGACCCGGGGGCCATAGTTTTCGCTAGAGGCTTCTCTCTCGAAGAAAGCATACGGTGGGTAAACAAATTACCGTTGGGCAATTGATAGAAAAGCACATAGTTATGAAATATTTATTCATGGCAATGATCATGTATATAGGCATCACGTCCTTAAGCAAGTAGACATACTCATGCCTGCATCTACTACTATTACTCCACCCATCGACCGCTCTCCAGCATGCATCTAGAGTATTAAGTAAAAACAGAGCAATGCTTGGAGCGAGATGACATGATGTATACAAAGTAAATCTAATCAATATGAATAAACCCCATCGTTTTCCGCTTAATGGCAGTAATACAACACGTGTCTTGACCCCTTCTGTCGTGAGGATAGAGGCCGCAAGATTAAACTCATCACAACGCACCACTCCTCTGAAGATAAATCAATCTAGTTGGTCAAACCAAACAGATAGATCAGAGAGAGATACGAAGCTATAACAATCATGCATATACGAATTCAGTAAAGACTCAATATATGTTCATGAATAATCTGATCATAAACCCATAATTCATCGGATCCCAAAAAACACACCAAAAATAAGATTACATCGAATAGATCACCGCGGGAATTGTGGTGAACTTTGTATTGAAGATCATAGAGAGAGAGAGAGAGAGATCCATCTAGGTACTAGCTATGGGCCCGTAGGTCTATGGTGAACTACTCACACATCATCATGGGAGCATCAAGGTTGATGTACAGGCCCTCCGTGATCGATCCCCCCTCCGGCAGGGCACCGGATCAGGGCTCCAGATGGGCACATGGCGGAACAAGGACTTGCGACAGCGGAAAAAGTATTTTGGCTGGCTCTCGGGTGTTTTCCCGATTTATGAGAATTTATAGTAGCGGAGTTAGGTCAAGAGGCGTCAGGAGGTGGTCCCAAGCCATCAGGGCACGACCACCCCCTCGGCGCGCCCTGTTGGCTTGGCGCCACCTCGTATGACCTCCGGTCTCCCTCCGAAGCTTCCAGGTCTTATATTTGTCCAGAAAAAATCATCATAAAGTTTCGTGGCATTTGAACTTCGTTTGATTCAGTTTTCCTGAAAGGCCAAAAACAAGCAGAAAACAACAACTGACACTGGGCACTACGTTAATAGGTTAGTTCTCAAAAATGATATAACATATAAATGCATATAAAGTATCCAAGAATGTAATATAGTAGCATGGAACAATAAAAAATTATAGATACGTTGGAGACGTATCAGCATCCCCAAGCTTAATTTCTGCTCGTCCTCGAGTAGGTAAATGATAAAAACAGAATTTTTGATGCGACATGCTACCCAACATGTAATCTCTTTTAGGTATGATCTCTGATAAATTATGAACTAATAAACATCAACATAGTAATATCCATAAACATAAATAACATAATCATTAACTTTCAAAATATACGATCCTTAAAGAATGTTACTCCCCACTCACTTTATCATATTAGCATGGCATGACTCGGTCTTCACCACATAAGTACAAATCATGAGCACCACGGTGTCAAGTCAGGCAATTGGATCGTACTTGTAATGTGCTTCAGCATTTTCAACCTCACTCAATACATGAGCGTGAACCATGTATATAACATATGGGTGGAATAGAATATGGTGATAGAGATGCACTAGAGCTATTAGTGTATGAAAGCTCAACGGAAGCTAAGTGGGTGTGAATCCAACTTGCTTGCTCATGAAGACCTCGGGCATTTGAGGAAGCCCATCATCGTAATATACAAGCCAAGTTCTATAATGAAAAATTCCCACTAGCATATGAAAATGACAATTCAGGAGACTCTCTATATGTAGAACATGGTGCTACTTTGAGGCACAAGTGTGGTAAAGGATACTAGCAAAGTCCCTTCTCTCTTTTCTCTCATTTTTCGTTCTTTTTTTTCCTTTTCTTGGTGGGCTCATTTGGCCTCCCCCATTTTTTCATTTTTCGTCCGGAGCTCATCCCGACTTGTGGGGGAATCATTACTCCATCATCCTTTCCTCACTAGGACAATGCTCTAATAATGATCATCATCACACTTTTATTTACTTACAACTTGATATAAAAACTCAATGATGAAAAAGAAATGACTCTATATGAATGCCTCTGGCAGTGTACCAGGATGTGCAATGATCTAGCGTAACATGTAAACAATGATGAATGGTGGGTTTGCCACAAATACTATGTCAACTATATGATCATGCAAAGCAATATAATGATGAACACACAAGTCATGTGATATAACAGTGAAAGTTGCTTGGAAATATATCTCGGAATGGCTATGGAAATGCCATAATAGGTAGGTATGGTGGCTGTTTTGAGGAAGATATAAGGAGGCTTATGTGTGATAGAGCGTATCATATCGCGGGGTTTGGATGCATTGGCGAAAGCTGCACCGATCCTCGAGGTGAGAATAGACAATGCATGATACCGAAGAGGCTAGCATTATATGGAAATCCGAGTGTGCGTACATCCATGGATTCACATTAGTCATACAGAACTCATATACTTATTGTGAAGCCTTATTAGCTCTCTCGAAACTAAGTACCACCGCATGCCCCTAGGGAGGAGGTTGGGAGGAGTTAACCATCGCGCGCCTCCAACCCGAACAACACTAGGATTTCAACGAGGAATAAGAATGCCCACACATCATCATCATGCCATAACCAATATTTAGATGAGCAACAAGTAACACACTTTAACTACCGATATTTCTACTAACCATCAATCATGTACTTGTTCCCTTTCATATTACTACATCAATATAATTAACCCACAGTTTCTCTTATAAGGTGAGCTACATGAAGATTTTAATTATACACTCATAGAATACCTATCCTTTTTGGAATAGTCTTATAACCCATGAAAATTACCATTACTATTTATTAGACTCTCAAACAAGTTTAAGTGAAGCACGAGAGTTCAATTACTTTTAAAATCTACACGCCACCGTGCTCTAAAAGATATAAGTGAAGCACTAGAGCAACTGTTAGCTCAAAAGATATAAGTGAGCACACAGAGTATTATAAAAAATCATGATGAACATGTGTCTCTCTCAAATAGGTGTGTCCAGCAAATAATTATTGTGGCAAACTAAAAATAAAGCAAACTATAATACACGACGCTCCAAGCAAAACACACATCATGTGATGAATAAAAATTTAGCTCTAAGTGACATACCGATGGAATGGAGACGAAAGAGGGGATGCGTTCCGGGGCATCCCCAAGCTTAGACGCTCAAGTCTTCCTAGAATTTTACCTTGGGGTGCCTTGGGCATCCCCAAGCTTAGGATCTTGCCGCTCATTATTCCTTCTTCCATCGTGATCGCACCTCGTGAGATCCGTTAGTATAATAGGTATATCAAAAACTTTAGGTACTGTTATAAATTGATTCATATTTTATTATTGCATAAGGTACTGTATTCTAACTTCTCCATGGCTTATACCCCCCGATATAATCCATAGCATCATCAAAACAAGCAAACTATGCAAGGAAAAATAGAATCTGTCTAAAATAAAACAGTCTATAATGATCTCCACAAATACCATACTTTCGCAACTCCGAAAATTCTGACAAATTAGGAAAACCTAGGAAATTTGTATACCAATACCGTGTAAAAAAATTCAGATCAAAAAGACATTCCAGTAAAATCAGAGAAATTCTGCACTCGAACCAAAAGTTTCTATTTTTGCACCGTATCAATTCTACTATCTTCCAAATCAATCCCAAAGGCTTTACCTGGCACAAACAGTAAGTAAAACATAAAAACACAATCATTACAGTAGCAATAATCATGTAAACACACCAAGATGGAAAGTAAAAGAAAAATTCAAAGATAACTATTGGGTTTCCTCCCGACAAGCGCTATTGTTTTATGCCTCTAGCTAGGCATAATGCATAGTATCAAGTGTGGTCATCTAGATCCTCAATTATGCAACCGTGGTTCCTAGGAGGTTTAGCACATAAGTTATTGATGACCACACTCCTAGGGATAAAAATAGGATACCTGACAATAGGTTCCTTTATTACATCAATAAAATTAGGGTGCACACTAATCATTTTAAGATCCTCATTCTTCTTACTAGGTGTACCACTCGTAGGTTCAGGAACATGCATAAACTTGGGGCTCTTATTCGTAGGAATTTTATCCATAGATTTAGTAGGAATGAAAGAGCCCATTTTATTCAAAATTTCTTCCAACTTATCGATTCGGATGGACTTTGTCCTAGTCGTTCACTAATATTTGGCTCCTTTTCTTTTAGCAACTTTAAGGTAATTCCTACATTGGAACCAAATTGAGTTACTTGGTTATGGACCTTCTTTTCTATATTTTCAATGTGCTCAATAGTAGGCATTTTATTTTGTATAGCATCTAGCCTACGCATAACATCTTCCAAGGTCAAAACGGTTCCATTAACACTAGTAGGGGGTGATCCTACAAGATTTTCAATAGCATTATAAGCATCCGTGGGGTTGTTACTCATATAAGCCCTTCCAGTAATAGTGTCAAGCACATATCTATCCACATAATTTTTTCGAAGTAGAATACCGGTGGATTGCTTATGGGTTGATCTATTTTGAGCATCACAAATCCTATACCAAAGATCTTTTAAACTCTCTCCTCCCTTTTGTTTGAAAGTAAGGACTTCGTTCCCAGGAGTACTCGAAGTAATAGAAGAACTAGCCATGATAGCAAGGAAGCAAGTAATCTAGATAGTAAACTAGATAACTAAGCAAGCAAGCAAATAGAAATATTTTTGTATTTTTAATTTTTATATAAAGTGAAATATAACAGCAAATAAAAGGTAGAACAAGTGAATGATAATTTGTGCGAAGGTACTTGATAAGAATTTGATGATGTCTCCCTGGCAACGATGCCAGAAATTCTTCCTGCTACTTGTAAACTGCGTTGGGATTTTCCCCGAAGAGGAGAGGAGATGCAACACAATAGAGATAAGTATTTCCCTCAGTGAGAACCAAGGTTATCGAACCAAAAGGAGAATCACGAAAACTCCCGTCTTCAGCACCTACACACAAAAGAGCAAACACTTCACCCAACGCGGGCAATACGGTTGTGAAGCCCCTTGAGCTCGTTACTTGCAAGCAATAAGTAGTGATAGATAGATAATATAAATATAAAATAAAATAATATTAAATAAATGGCAGCAATATTTTTAGAGTTTTTTAATATATTTTGTGAAGACCTGGGGGCCATAGTTTTTGCTAGAGGCTTCTCTCTCGAAGAAAGCATACAGTGGGTAAACAAATTACTGTTGGGCAATTGATAGAAAAGCACATAGTTACGAAATATGTATTCACGGCAATGATCATGTATATAGGAATAACGTCCATAAGCAAGTAGACCGACTCCTGCCTGCATCTACTACTATTACTCCACCCATCGACCACTATCTAGCATGCATCTAGAGTATTAAGTAAAAACAGAGTAATGCTTGGATCAAGATGACATGATGTAGACAACGTAAATCCAATCAATATGAATAAACCCCATCATTTTCCCCTTAATGGCATTACCATTCTGTCACGAGGATAGAGCACTGCAAGATTAAACCCATCACAACGCACCACTCCCGCTGAAGATAAATTAATCTAGTTGGCCAAACCAAACCGATAGATCAGGGATAAATACGAAATTATAACAATCATGCATATAAGAATTCAGTAAATACTCAATATATTTTCATGAATAATCTGATCATAAACCCACAATTCATCGGATCCCAACAAACGGACCGCAAAGAAGCTTACATCGAATAGATCACCGCGGGAATCGCGGTGAACTTTGTGTTGAAGATCATAGAGAGAGAGCCATCTAGGTACTAGCTATGGATCCGTAGGTATGTGGTGAACTAGTCCCACATCATCATGGGAGAAGCAAGGTTAATGTAGAGGCCCTCCATGATCGATCCCCCTCCGGCAGGGCACCAGAACAAGGCTCCATATGGGCACACGGTGGAACAGAGACTTGTGGCGGCGGAAAAAGTATTTTGGCCGGCTCTCGGGTGTTTTCCCAAGTTATGAGAATTTATAGTGGCGGAGTTAGGTCAAGAGGCGTCGTGAGATGGTCCCAAGCCATCAGGGCATGACCAGCCCCCTAGGCACGCCCTGTTGGCTTGGCGCCACCTCGTGTGGCCTCCTGTCTCCCTCCGAAGCTTCTAGGTCTTATATTTGTCCAGAAAAAATCATCAAAAAGTTTCGTGGCATTTGTACTTCATTTGGTACAGTTTTCGTGAAAGGCCAAAAACAAGCAGAAAACGACAAGTGGCACTGGGCACTAGGTTAATAGGTTAGTTCTCAAAAATGATATAAAACAACATATAAATGCATATAAAGTATCCAAGAATGATAATATAGTAGCATGGAACAATCAAACATTATAGATACGTTGGAGATGTATCAGTCCCTAAACTTTGGGCAATCAAAAATGATCGTCCAACAATGGATGAGAGTGAATGCTTGTCCCCATGTTGGGCCTTGACACTTCCAAATCTTGGTATGCCTATAAATAAAAATGAAGGGAACAATGCACATTCATATACAGTGGACATGATAGCGTCAATAAGCAAGATACATCCATATGAACATGGAGAAGGAATCTTTTACCATGTCTTTGACGCCTAGGCCACTCACGGGACGCCCTTCGATGCTCTCAAGGGTGGCACACAGCTTATTTCACTCTTTTTGGATGAACCCAACCACCACCACCACCACCATGAAAGCACATATGCTCCCTTGGAGGTTTTGATAATTCATGACAACATACATTATCTCTTGGACTAATGGTTTTACCTAGTGTTTCAGATTATGCCCAAAAGATTGTGGTGGCTAGGAATGTGAGGAGAAACACCAAGGAAGGAGAGGAATAAGATTGGCCAAGCTTCAAGCTTCAAGACTCTAAATTTTGCTTTTATGTGAGAAATCACACTTGAGTCCATAGGAAAGCCAATACTATTAAAAGGGGATGAGGTATCTATGATGATCTGATTGCTCAAGTGCTTAGAGATTAGCCACCAAAAACCCTCAAGAATTCTCCAACAATATTTTCCCTCAAAATCCCAAAAGTCAAATTCATTGCCACCAACTTTCCACAATCGTCCCTACCGAGTTTTCCTTAGACAGATTCCAGAGCCAAACCCTAGCAACTCGATGTAACCAAGTTTTGGTTCGGTACAACCGAAACACATGGACCAACCTTCTGGTATCTATTTGCTAAAAATCGGAATTTCCGAGTTTTGCAAATCGGTGTCACCAAAGTGAGGAACTGCCTAGGTCAACCGAATCAAACTCACCGAGAATCTATATATCGGTCTCACCGAAAAGCCAAAAGCTGCAACATTTTCCACTAGTCGGTGTAATCGAGTTGTTACTTCGTTTCCACCGAGTTGGGCAATAATGTTATAACGATTAGATTTTTGGAGATGGCTATATATACCCCTCCACCTCCCTCTCATTCGTAGGGAGAGCACTCAGAACAAGCCAACACTTTCTCCATTCATTTTCTGAGAGAGAACCACCTACTCATGTGTTGAAATCAAGATCTTCCACTCCAACCATATGAATCTTGATTTCTAGCCTCCCCAAGTTGCTTTCCATCCAATCAATCTCTTCTACTAAGCCAAAACTGTGAGAGAGTGATTGAGTGTTGAGGCGACTATCTTTTGAAGCACACGAGCAAGGAGTTCATCATCCATACCACATCTATTACCTTTTGGAGAGTGGTGTCTCCTAGATTGGTTAGGTGTCGCTTGGGAGCCTCCAATTCGTGTGGAGTTGAACCAAGAAGTTTGCACGGGAAAGGAGATCGCCTACTTCATGAAGATCTACGCCGAGTGAGGCTAGTCCTTCGTGGACGTAAGCCGTGATGGAATATACGAGATTGCTACTTCGTGGACCCTTCGAGGGTGGAGCCCTCCGTGAACTCGCGCAACTGTTACCCTCCGTGGATTGAAGTCTCCATCAACGTGGACGTACGATAGCACCTCCTATCGGAACCACAGGAAAAATCTTTGAGTCCCTATTGCGTTTGATCTTCCTATCTCTACTCATTACTTACATGTGCATGTCTTTACTTTCCACTGCCATACTCGTAGATTTGCATGTGTAGGGCGTGCTAGACTTGATAGAATTTCTAAAACTTGCCAACCAATAAAATTGGGAAAAGGTTAGGTTTTTATTTGGTCAAGTAGTCTATTCACCCCCCCTCTAGACACCTCTTCTCGATCCCAAAATTGGAATCCGAGCTTTGGTCTCCATAGCTTTTGTTTAATCACCATTGGAGGAAGATGGATGTGCTTAGTTTGGGGAGTCTTAGTTGTAGAGTGCCTATTCTCAATGTGGAGTAATATAATCAATGGAAAGACAAAATGTTTGATCTATTTGATGAATTCCATTTGAGCAAGTATGTTGGTAGCTCCTATGTGCCTCCCATTGATCCCTTACATCCTTCTCACGAGGAAGAAATTGATATGCTTCATAATCTTAGAACTGTCAATCTCATGATTAGAGGATTACCAAGAATCGTGTTTGATCAAATGAAAAACTTTGAGTTCGCTTATTGAAAGCACAAAATGCTCCCTTGGTGGTTTTGATAATTCATGACAACATACATTGTCTCTTGGACTAATACTTTTATCTAGTGTATTTCAGATAAAGTCCACAGAGAAGGTTGGCTAAGGATTGTGAAGAGCATCCCCAAGAAGAAGAAGGAGAAGGAATAGCATTGGCAAAGCTTCAAGCAAGAGGACTCTACATATTACTTTGTGAGAAATCACTTTGAGTCCATAGGAAAGCCAATACTATTAAAAGGGGGTAAGGTATTGTTGGTGAACAATATGCTCCACGTGCACAAGTGATAGTCACCAAAAACACCCACAAGCTCTTCAACAAAAGTCTGTCCAAGCCTATCATGAAAATCGGTGCTACCAATATTTCCCACTCGGTCCCACCGATTCCCACCTCAGACAGACCCATGCCAAACCCTAGATCTTCGGTGCAACCGATTCTGCTTCGGTGCCACCGAGTTCAGCTTGTCAACTTCCTGTTACCTCGATTCTTAAAATTGGAATTTCCGAGATTTTGAATCGGCGTCACCGAGTTGTGGAATCTGACCGTTGGTGACCTTATCGGTACTGCCGAGATCTTTGTATCGGTCTCACCGAGATTCAAAAGTTGCTACCTTTGGAGCAACTCGGTACCACCGAGTTTTATACTTCGGTGTCACCAAGTTGGTCACTTTAGGTGTAACGGTTGGATTTTTGGAGATGCCTATATATACCCCTCCACCACCACTCACTCGCAAGAGAAGCACTCAGAACAGATCCCCACTTATCCCATCAGATTTTCTGAGAGAGAGCCACCTATGTGTTGAGATCAAGCCATTTCACTCCATCCATATGAATCTTGATCTCTAGCCTCCCCAAGTTGCTTTCCACCCAATCAATCTCTTCCACCAAAGCCAAATCTGTGAGAGAGTTATTGAGTGTTGAGGAGTCTATCATCTTGAAGCACAAGAGCAAGGAGTTCATCGACATTATCGAGCCTATTACCTTTTGGAGGGTGGTGCCTCCTAGATTGGTTAAGTGTCGCTCGGGAGCCTCCTACTTCGTGTTGTGGAGTGAACCAAGAAGTTTGTAAGGGCAAGGAGATCGCATTCTTCGTGAAGATCTACCCGAGTTAGGCTAGTCCTCCGTGGACGTAGGCCATCATGGTATAGACAAGGTTGCTTCTTCGCGGAACCCTCCGTGGGTAGATCCCTCCGTGGACTCTCGCGACCGTTACCGTCCGTGGGTTGAAGTCTCCATAAACGTGGACATACGATAGCACCACCTATCGGAACCACGGGAAAAATCTTCGTGTCCCTCATGCGTTTGATCTCCCTGTCTCAACTCCTTACTTCCATGTGCAATGTCTTTACTTTCCGCTGCCATACTTGTTGACTTGCATGTGTAGGGTGTGCTAGACTTGCTAAAATCTGACAACCATTAACTTTGGATATTGGATAGGTTTTAATTTGTGCTAGTAGTCTATTCACACCCCTCTAGACATACACTTCTAGTAATCCCACAATTGGTATCAGAGCAAGGTCTCCATAACCTTGGTTTAATCACCTTTGGAGGAAGATGGATGTGTCTAGTTTAGAGAGTTTAAGTTGTAGAGTGCCTATTCTTGATGGGGAGTACTATAGTCAATGGAAATATAAGATGCTTGAGCTATTCAATGAGTTTCATTTGAGCAAGTATGTTAAGAACCCCTATGTACCTCCCATTGATCCTTTACATCCCACACACGAAGAGGAAATTGATATGCTATGCAATCTTAGAACTGTTAATCTCATCATTAGAGGATTGCCTAGAATTGTGCTTAATCAAATGAAGAATTTTGAATGTGCTTATACTTTGTGGAATGATTTGGAGAAACGATATCCAAGTTATTCATTGAGTAATCTTGATGAAATTCTTCATAAGACTATTGCCTTTCACAAAATGATGTCTAGTGATCCCAAGTTTGATGACTATCTATTTGAGCTTAGAGACCTCATGCTTGCTAAAGGAGATGTCATAACTATCAACAACATTATTGTAGAAGCCATTCTCATTCATAATCTTGAACATTGTCATGATCACAACCCTAACGAATCTCTCGTTTCTTATGACGAGGATTTCCCGCTTGATGATGACAATGTGGAACATGGCTACTATGATGAAGATGAGTTGTTCGACATCGAACATGAGAAGATCATGAAGAATTTAAGTCTCATGGCAAACTTCAAGGATTACATGTCCGGAGGAAAATAGTGGATTCTCGATAGTGGATGCACCGATCATATGACTGGAGACAGAGACATGTTCGAAGAGATCACACCAAACCATGGACCGCGAAGGTATGTAACTTTTGGAGACAACTCCAAGGGTAAGATACTTGGTCTTGGTAAGGTGTCCATATCCCATGATAGCTCTATTCAAAACGTCATGCTTGTTGAATCCCTTGGCTACAATCTTCTTTCCGTATCTAGACTTGCCGACTTTGGTTTTAATGTGCTATTTACCAAAGTAGATTGCCAAGTGTTTCGTCAAGATAATCATAACATGGTCTTTACCGGTTTCCGTAGAGGTGATCTATATATTGTCGATTTCACTAAGAGATCCAAACCTCGTACTTGTCTTATTGCAAAATCATCTAAAGGTTGGCTATGGCATAGAAGGCTAGGACATGTAGGCATGCGCAATCTAGATAAGCTTATCAAGGGCGATCATATACTTGGTGTTAAAGATGTTATCTTTGACAAACATAGACTCTGTAGTGCTTGTCAAGCTGGAAAGCAAGTAGGTGGAAGTCATCCGGTCAAGAACATCATGACCACTAGGAGACCACTCGAGTTACTTCATATGGATCTTTTTGGTCCCAACACTTACAAGAGCCTCGGTGGAAACTCTTATGGTCTAGTTATAGTTGATGATTTTCCAGATTTACGTGGGTATTCTTTCTTGATGATAAGTTGCAGGTACAAAAGATCTTCAAGAACTTCACTCGCAAAGCGCAAAACCAATTCGAAGTGAAGATCAAGAAGGTTTGGAGCGATAACGGATCGGAGTTCAGGAACGCCCATGTAGATACCTTTCTTGACGAAGAAGGTATCTCACATGAGTTCTCGGCTACGTACACACCTCAACAAAATGGAGTTGTTGAGAGGAAGAACCATACCCTTATTGAGATGGCAAGAACGATGCTTGACGAATACAAGACGCCAGGACACTTTTGGGCAGAAGCCGTGGAAACAGTGTGTCATGCCACAAACCGACTCTACTTGCACAAGCTTCTCGGTAAAACGACATACGAGCTACTCACCGGTAACAAACACCAAGTTGGATACTTTCGGGTATTCAGCTCTAAGTGCTACATTCTTGATAAGCATCGTCGTACTAAATTTGCTCCTAAATCTCATGAAGGATTCCTACTTGGTTACGGATCGAACTCTCACACTTACCGTGTCTACAACAACTTCACTCGAAAAGTTGAAGAGATGGTAGATGTGAAGTTTGATGAATCTAATGGTTCGCAAGTCGAACAATTGCCAAATGATGTAGGAGATAAGGATCCTTCGGAAGCTATCCAAGACTTGCCCATCGGCAAGATTCGTCCCAAGGAGGTGAAGGAAAGTACTTCATCAACCCAAGTGGAAGCTCCTACTTCGCATCAAGGCTATCGACAAAACGACATGGAAGCATCCACAAGTGGTACACGACAAGATGAAGAGGAGGAGGAAGTACATCATGAAGATCCACCACAACCTCCTTCACCACCACCTCAAGGAAACGACACCTTCAACAACAACGAAGATGAAGGAGATGATGATGATGAATAAGCTCCACCATCCAACAAGCCAAAGCTACCCGAGTTCGACCAAGAGTCACCAAAACCATCCTCTAAACCAAATCTTCGGTGACATACAAACCGGGAGAATCACTCGCTCTAAAACTCGCTTAGCTAATTTTTGTGAGCATTATTCTTTCATCTCTAGCATTGAACCCTTGACGGTTGAACAAGCTCTTGAAGACCCGGATTGGGTGAATGCTATGCATGAAGAGCTTCACAACTTCGAGAGGAACGAAGTGTGGACACTCGTGGAGAAGCCCAAGGACGAGCAAAACATCAACGGAACCAAATGGGTGTTTCGGAACAAACAAGATGAAGACGGTGAAGTCGTACGCAACAAGGCGCGTCTCGTAGCCCAAGGATATACGCAAGTCAAAGGTATGGACTACGGTGAGACCTATGCCCCTGTCGCTAGACTTGAAGCTATTCGCATTCTTCTTGCTTATGCTAATCACCATGATATCACGCTTTATCAAATGGACATTAAAAGTGCCTTTTTAAATGGTGACATTGAAGAAGAGGTCTATGTTAAACAACCCCCTGGTTTTGTGAATCCTAAGAAACGTAATCATGTCTACAGCTTCGTAAAGTTCTTTATGGTCTTAAGCAAGCCCCACGTGCTTGGTATAAATGCTTAACGAAGTTTCTCATTGAAAAGGGTTTTGAAATTGGTAAAATTGACGCAACCTTATTCACTAAAAGAGTTAATGGTGAATTATTTGTGTCCAAATCTATGTGTATGATATTATCTTTGGATCTACTAACCCACAATTTAGTGAAAGATTTGGAAGGTTGATGTCCGAGAAGTATGAGATGTCCATGATGTGTGAGCTGAAATTTTTTCCTTGGTCTGCAAATCAAGCAAACAAGAGAAGGAACTTTCATCTCTCAAACCAAGTATACCAAGGACTTTATCAAGAAGTTCAACATGCAAGAGTGTAAAGGTATGAAAACTCCTATGCCTACTAGTGGACATGTTGATCTTACCAAGGAGGACGAACCGGTTGATCAAAAGGTTTATCGATCCATGATTGGTTCATTGATATATCTATGTGCCTCCCGTCCCGATATTATGCTTAGTGTTTGCATGTGTGCTAGATATCAAGCCGCACCTAAAGAGTGTCATCTTTTGGCCGTGAAACGTATTGTGAGATATTTGATACAAACACCAAACTTTGGCATTTGGTATCCCAAGGGATCTTCTTTTAACCTTGTTGGCTATTCCGATTCGGACTATGCCAGTGACAAGGTTGATAGAAAATCCACCTCGGGTACATGTCAATTTCTTGGGAGATCTCTTGTGTCTTGGTCCTCCAAGAAAAAAAACTCGGTATCTCTATCTACCGCCGAAGCTGAGTATATTGCCGCCGGATCGTGTTGTGCACAATTACTATGGATGACACAAACGCTTAAGGATTATGGGATCCATGTGAAAAATGTTCCATTACTTTGTGACAATGAAAGTGCTATTAAGATTGGACATAATCCCGTGCAACATTCTCGAACTAAGCATATTCAAGTCAACATCATTTCATTCGTGATCATGTTGCCAAAGGAGATATTAATCTTAAGCATGTTCGTACCAACAAGCAATTGGCCGATATCTTTACTAAGCCACTTGATGAGAAAGTGTTTTGTTATTTAAGGAGTGAGTTGAACATCATTGATGCGTCAAACTTGTGCTAGACTCACTTGGTTGCATGCAAGGGGATGAGCTTACTTGACCATTCCATGCTATCATTACCATGAATCTCATATAACTTGGAATTCTATGCTCCCTTGTATTGCACCTAACCCTTTTGTAGGTACTTGGAAGAACAACACTCCACAAGATTGCCATCAACTCATATCTTAAGCAATCTTGTCATGGCCAAGTATCCACATCCCCTCTTGATGATGGAAGGAAGAGGACAACAAAACCATATCTTTGACTTACATATGATGAAAATATCACTCTTGTCATTTGGATATATCATGTTCTTCCTTGCATGACTAACCTATGTAGGTGATAAGTGAACCAAAACAAGAAGGATTGCCCCCAACTCAAGATGAACTTCATCAACCTTGAGCATCCTCATCAAGTTCACCTACAAGCCACATCATCAACATCACTCAAAGGTATGTACTCATATCCTTGATATAGCTTTACTCCAAGTCATGAGATAAAGCAACTCAAGTGATATGAAAACATTAAAATGCTTAATCGAAAAAATGGTAATCCCATTTCGAGCTTAACGATGAGTATGACCTATGATCAAGTATTCTTGCTTGACTCCTTAAGTCAATATACTCTAACATAGGTGACCTAGTCACCGCCCATCATCTAGTTATAAGAATTGAATGGAGAATCTTTTGTTTTGTTGATCATTGACATTTCCATTCAACTCCAACCTAGATGAATATTCATTGCAAATTCTTCTGAAAATTCATTACAAATCTTTCTGAGAATTCATTGAAAATCTTTGTAATCTGTTTGAGACTTTCTGAAAAACTGCATTTGACAAAATAGCCAAAAACAATTTTGCCAAGTTTCTGTTTCTCAACTCGGAGTCTCCGATCAAAGAATCTCGGTCTCACCGATGAAGCAGTTATGCTGCACAATCACTCATTGGTGCTACCGACACCTTTTGCCTCGGAGCCACCGACCCTATGCATTTTGTCTGTTTTGGTCTTATGATCAGATCAATGATTCCAATGATGTAGGGGGAGAAACATCAAGAGGTATAATCAAAATATTCAAGGATCCCTACATCAGAGGAGGAGAAATCTTGAAGGTTTTCAGATCTTAAGGGGGAGAAAATTGTTTTCAAGGAACCCTTGTCTCAAATGCTCTCAATGACCCTCAATCTCTAGGATCCCTCCCACTCAATGATTCATTTTATCTGACCCTTGTGTGACCCTTTTTGGAAATTAATGCCAAAGGGGGAGAAAAACCAAAGCTTCAAAGCTTATACTAAAGGGGGAGATAATCTCAAAGGAGGAGAGATATAATACTCAAAGGGAAAAATATCTCAGTAGTCTTGTTACAGGGGGAGAGATAATCATGAAAAGAAGAAGTGTACACTTAACAAGATAAAGGGAGAAATATCAAGGATCCCTTATCACAGAAACACTTATTGAGGAAAAGAGAGAAGAATAAATTTGATTAAATTTGATTCTCATATGGTTTAGACTTTTCTCAGCCCTACCTACTCTCAATATCCACATGGTATGATTCAGGGGGAGAAAGCTCTAAACTTATTTGGAGACATATCATTCTCAAGAAACTATTTCTCATATATGTCTTCCATATCTTGGTACTCTTGATTTTATTTGCATTTGCACTATTAGAATACACTTGTGTTTCCTAACATTGTTTTCTCAAGTGTGTTCCTACTGTTAAATGCTCAAGGACTTCAAGGTAAGTATATGCATCATATTCCTGCTCAAGATGACCTGTTGCTTCTTGCACATATTGTTTGCAAGAGTGAATCTTGAACATGGAATCACTTCATTCATATATACTTGATGCATATTGGCAAGATATACATGACTCCTCATGTCCTTCCTACCATGTGTGCGTTCATGCATTCCAAAGCAACTATCCTTAAAATAGATTGCACACATCTAGGGGGAGCTTGTATTAGTCATGTTTCCTTCAAAGTCTTCACATATTTCTGCATATCTTAAATTGAAGCTTTGATTGTATGTTGTCATCAATTACCAAAAAGGGGGAGATTGAAAGCACAATATGCTCCCTTGGTGGTTTTGATAATTCATGACAACATACATTGTCTCTTGGACGAATACTTTTATCCAGTGTATTTCAGATAAAGTCCACAGAGAAGGTTGGCTAAGGATTGTGAAGAGCATCCCCAAGAAGAAGAAGGAGAAGGAATAACATTGGCAAAGATTCAAGCAAGAGGACTCTACATATTACTTTGTGAGAAATCACTTTGAGTCCATAGGAAAGCCAATACTATTAAAAGGGGGTAAGGTATTGTTGGTGAACAATATGCTCCACGTGCACAAGTGATAGTCACCAAAAACACCCACAAGCTCTTCCACAAAAGTCTGTCCAAGCCTATCATGAAAATCGGTGCTACCAATATTTCCCACTCGGTCCCACCGATTCACACCTCAAACAGACCCATGCCAAACCCTAGATCTTCGGTGCAACCGATTCTGCTTCGGTGCCACCGAGTTCAGCTTGCCAACTTCATGTTACCTCGATTCTTAAAATCGGAATTTCCGAGATTTTGGATCGGCGTCACCGAGTTGTGGAATTTGACCGTTGGTCACCTTATCGGTACTGCCGAGATCTTTGTATCGGTCTCACCGAGATTCAAAAGTTGCTATCTTTGGAGCAACTCGGTACCACCGAGTTTTATACTTCGGTGTCACCGAGTTGGTCACTTTAGGTGTAACGGTTGGATTTTTGGAGATGCCTATATATACCCCTCCACCACCACTCACTCGCAAGAGAAGCACTCAGAACAGATCCCCACTTATCCCATCAGATTTTCTAAGAGAGAGCCACCTACTCATGTGTTGAGATCAAGCCATTCCACTCCATCCATATGAATCTTGATCTCTAGCCTCCCCAAGTTGCTTTCCACCCAATCAATCTCTTCCACCAAAGCCAAATCTGTGAGAGAGTGATTGAGTGTTGAGGAGTCTATCATTTTGAAGAACAAGAGCAAGGAGTTCATTGACATTATCGAGCCTATTACCTTTTGGAGGGTGGTGCCTCCTAGATTGGTTAGGTGTCGCTTGGGAGCCTCCTACTTCGTGTTGTGGAGTGAACCAAGAAGTTTGTAAGGGCAAGGAGATCGCCTACTTCGTGAAGATCTACCCGAGTTAGGCTAGTCCTCCGTGGACGAAGGCCATCATGGTATAGACAAGGTTGCTTCTTCGTGGAACCCTCCGTGGGTAGAGCCCTCCATGGACTCTCGCGACCGTTACCCTCTGTGGGTTGAAGTCTCCATAAATGTGGACGTACGATACCACCACCTATCGAAACCACAGGAAAAATCTTCGTGTCCCTCATGCGTTTGATCTCCCTATCTCAACTCCTTACTTCCATGTGCAATGCCTTTACTTTCCGCTGTCATACTTGTTGACTTGCATGTGTAGGGTGTGCTAGACTTGCTATAATTGCCAAAATCTGCCAACCATTAACTTTGGATATTGGATAGGTTTTAATTTGTGCTAGTAGTCTATCCCCCCCCCTCTAGACATACACTTCTAGTGATCCCACACTTATACATTGTGGAAAGATTTGGAGAAAAGATATCCAAACTACTCTTTGAAAAATCTTGATGTCATTCTCCATAAAACTACTGCCTTTCGCAAAATCAAGCCTAGTGATCCAAACTTTGATAAATACTTGTTTGAGCTTCATGACCTCATGCGTGCTAAAGGAGATGTCATAACCATCAACAACATCATTGTTGAAGCCATTCGCATTCATAATCTTTAACATTGTCATGGTCACAATTCTAACGAATCTCTTGATTTCTGTGATGAGGATATTCCGTTTGATGATGAAAATGTGGAACATGGCTACTATGATGAAGATGAGAAGTTTGACATCGAATATGAGAAGACTATGAAGAATCTAAGTCTCATGGCGAAGTTCAAAGACTACATGTCCGGAGGTAAAGAGTGGATTCTCGATAGTGGATGCACCGATCACATGACCGAAGATAGAGACATGTTTCATGAGATCACACCAAATCATGGACTGCGGAGGTATATGACTTTTGGAGATAACTCCAAGGGTAAGGTACTTGGTCTTGGTAAGGTGGCCATATCTCATGATAGTTCCATTCAAAATGTCATGCTTGTTGAATCCCTTGGCTACAATCTTCTTTCCGTAATTAGACTAGCCGACTACGGTTTCAATGTGCTATTTACTAAAGTAGATTGCCAAGTGTTTTGTCAAGACAATCATAACATGGTCTTTACTAGTATCTATTGAGGTGATCTATACATTGTCGATTTAACTAAGAGAGCCCAACCTCGTACTTGTCTTATTGCAAAATCTTCTAAAGGTTGGCTATGGCATAGACGGTTAGGACATGTTGGTATGCATAATCTAGACGAGCTCATCAAAGGCGATAACATACTTGGTGTTAAAGATGTTGTCTTTGACAAAGATAGACTTTGTAGTGCTTGTCAATCAGGAAAACAAGTGGGTGGAAGTCATCCGGTAAAGAACATCATGACTACTAGGAGACCACTCAAGTTGCTTCACATGGATCTGTTTGGTCCCAATGCTTACAAGAGCCTTGGTGGAAATTCCTTTGGTCTAGTTATAGTTGATGAATTTTCCAGATTTACGTGGTTATTCTTTCTTGAATACAAGTCGCAGGTACAAAAGATCTTCAAGAACTTCACTCGCAAAGCCCAAAATCAATTTGAAGTGAAGATCAAGAAAGTTCGGAGCGACAACGGATCGGAGTTCAAGAACACTAATGTGGATACCTTTCTTGATGAAGAAGGTATCTCACATGAGTTATTGGCTACGTATACACCTCAACAAAATGGAGTTGTTGAGAGGAAGAACCGGACTCTCATAGAGATGGCTAGAACGATGCTCGACGAATACAAGACGCTAAGACACTTTTGAGCGGAAGCCGTGGAAATAGCTTGTCATGCTACAAACCGACTCTACCTACACAAGCTTCTTGGTAAAACGGCATACGAGCTGCTCACCGGTAACAAACCCCAAGTTGGATACTTTTGGGTATTCAGATCAAAGTGGTACATTCTTGATAAGCATCGTCGTTTTAAATTTGCTCCTAAATCTCATGAAGGTTTCCTACTTGGTTACGGATCAAACTCTCACACTTACCGTGTCTACAACAACTTCACTCGAAAAGTTCAAGAGACGGTAGATGTGAAGTTTGATGAGACTAATGGTTCGCAAGTCGAACAATTGCAAAACGATGTAGGGGATAAAGAACCTTCGGAAGCCATTCAAGACTTGTCCATCGGCAAGATTCGTCCCATGGAGGTGAAGGGAAGTACTTCATTAACACAAGTGGAAGCTCCTACCTCTCGTCAAGGCGAACCACAAACAACATGAAGGCATCTGCAAGCGGAACACGCCAAGATGAAGAGTAAGAAGAAGTACATCAAGATGATCCACCTCAACCTCCTTCACCACCCCCTCATGGAAACGACACCATCAATAACAACGAAGAGGAAGATGATGATGAGGAAGCTCCACCATCCAACAAGCAAAAGCTACCACGAATTCGAGCAAGAGTGAACAAGAATAATCCATTGGAGGAAATATTTGGCGACATACAAACCGGGAGAATCACTCGCTCTAAGACTCGCTTAACTAACTTTTGTGAGCATTACTCATTTATCTCTAGTATTGAGCCTATGAAGGTAGAAGAGGCACTTGAAGACCCGGATTGGGTGAATGCCATGCACGAAGAGATTCACAAGTTCGAGAGGAATGAAGTGTGGACACTAGTGGAGAAGCCCAAGGATGAGCACAACATCATTGGAACAAAATGGGTGTTTCGGAACAAGCAAGATGAATATGGTCAAGTGGTATGCAACAAGGCATGTCTCGTAGCTCAATGGTACACTCAAGTCGAAGGTATGGACTATGGTGAGACTTATGCCCCCGTTGCTAGACTTGAGGCCATTCACATACTTCTTGCTTATGTCAATCACCATGATATTACTCTTTACCAAATGGATATAAAAAGTGCTTATCTAAATGGAGAAATTGAGGAGGAAGTTTATGTTAAGCAACCTCCCGGCTTTGTGAACCCTAAGAAACCTAATCATGTTTATAAACTTCGTAAAGCTCTCTACGGTCTTAAACAAGTCCCACGAGCTTGGTAAAAATGCTTAATGAAGTTTCTCATTGAAAAGGGTTTTGAGATTTGTAAAATTGACGCAACCTTGTTCACTAAAAGAGTTAATGGTGAATTATTTGTGTGCCGAATTTATGTGGATGATATTATCTTTGGATCTACTAACCCACATTTTAGTGAGAAATTTGGAAGGTTGATGTCCAAGAAATATGAGATGTCTATGATGTGTGAGCTGAATTTTTTCCTTGGCTTGCAAGTCAAGCAAAGGAGAGAAGGAACATTTATCTCTCAAACCAAGTACACCAAGGACTTGATCAAGAAGTTCAACATGCAAGATTGTAAAGGTATGAAAACTCCTATGCCTACTAGTGGACATGTTGACCTCACCAAGGAGGACAAACCGGTTGAGCAAAAAGTTTATCGATCAATGATCGGTTCATTGCTATATCTATGTGCCTCCCGTACTGATATCATTCTTAGTGTGTGCATGTGTGCCCGATATCAAGCGGCACCCAAAGAGTGTCATCTTAAGGCCATGAAAAGGATTGTGAGATACTTGATACATACACCAAACTTTGACATTTGGTATCCCAAGGGATCTTCTTTTAATCTTCTGGGCTATTCCGACTCGGACTACGCCGGAGATAAGGTTGATAGAAAATCCACCTCGGGTACTTGTCAATTTCTTGGGAGATCTCTTGTATCTTGGTCATCCAAGAAACAAAACTCGGTATTTCTATCTACCGCCAAAGCGGAATACATTGTCGCCAGATCATGTTGTGCGCAATTTCTATGGATGACTCAAACTCTTAAGGACTATGGTATACATGTGAAACATGTTCCATTGCTTTGTGACAATGAGAGTGCTATTAAGATTGTTCATAATCCCGTGCAACATTCTCAAACTAAACATATTCAAGTTCGTCATCATTTCATTCGTGATCATGTTGCCAATGGGGACATTAATCTCAAACATGTTCGTACCAACAAACAATTGGCGGATATCTTTACTAAGCCACTTGATGAGAAAGTGTTTTTTCACTTGAGGAGTGAGTTGAACATCATTGATGCTTCAAACTTGAGATAGACTCACTCGGATGCATGCAAGGGCATGGGCTTATTCTTACTATTCCATGACACCATTGATATGACACCATCTTATGCCTTGGAAATCTATGCTCCCTTGTATTGCATCTAGCCTTTTGTAGGTACTTGGAATAACAACACTCCACAAGGTTTTCATCAACTCATACCACGAGCAATCTTGTTATGGCAAAGTATCAACACCCCTATTTTCGAGATGGAGGAAGAAGACAACACAAACCATATTCTTGACAAACATTTGATCAAAACCTCACTATTGTCATTTGGATATATCATGTTCTTCCTTGCATGACTAACCCATGTAGGTGAGAAGTGAACGAAAACAAAAAGGGATTGCACCCAACTCAAGATGGCCTTCATCAACCTTGAGCATCCACAACAAGTTCACCTACATGTCTTGTCATCTACATCTCTCAAAGTTATGTAGTCATATCCTTGAAAAACTTTACTCCAAGTCATGAGATAAAGCAATTCTAAGTGATATGAAGACATTAAAATGCTTAAACAAAAAATGGTAACCCCATTTTGAGCTTAACGATGAGTATGACCTATGATCAAGCATTCTTGCTTGTCTCCTTAAGTCCATATAGTCTAATATAGGTGACCTAGTCACCGCCCAACATCTAGATATGAAACTTGAATGGATAACTTATCTTTTGATGCCTACTTCGATGCTTCCATTCAATTCTAACCTAGACAAAAATTCCTTGCAAATCTCTTGAAAATTCCTTGCAAATGTTATGGAAAATTTCTGACAAATTTTGTCAAATCTTTGTGAAAGTTTTATTCGACAAAAAATGTCCAAGAATGTTTTTGCCAAATTTCTATTTGCAACTCGGATCCTCCGAATGAGGGAAATCGGCTTCACCGATGTAGTAGATAAACTTCTCAGAGCTTCTTCGTTACAACCGACATGGATATCTTCAGCTATACTGATTTCACTCAAGAACCTAACTTCCATATCGGTGCTACCGATCAGTATTGTTTCGGAGCCTCCGACTTTTGCTACTGCCTGTGTTATTTGCCATGCCTTCAACTTTTTCAGAAAATAATCTCCATGACACTTACTCTCAAGGATCCCTTACCCTTTGACCCTTCTTGGAAATTAATGCCAAAGGGGGAGAAAGATCAAAGCTTAAATTCAATGCTTCAGGGGGAGAATCTCAAAGCTCAAAGCCAATCATTAAGGGGGAGAGATCAACTCATTTAAATATTATCAAAAGGAGAGAGAGATAAAAGATTAAGTGACCTGGATTCATGTTTTTTGCACTGCTATATCCTTATTGCTAGACTTGTCTCACCCTACCTACTCCCAATATCTACATGCTAAGATTCAGGGGGAGAGGAGAAATTAAAATCTACATTCAGGGGAGAAAGCTCTAAAATCACTTTTGGATACATGTTGATTTTGAGAAAAATACTATCTTCTACATGTCTTCCAAACCTTGATGAAGTTGAAGTTCCTTGCATCTTTATGAAAGAAATATTCTTGTGTTATCTAACCTTGTTTTCTCAAGTATGTTTCCCTAGTAAAAATGCTCCAGAACTTCAAGGTAAGTATATGCATCATACCCTTGGTCAGGACAACCTGTTGCTTCTTGCACATATTGTTTTGCAAGAATTAGTCCTGAACATGGAAATTCTTCATTCTCATTTATCTGATGCATATATCCAAGGTACATATGACTTGTCATGTCCTCTCTACTATGTGTGTGCACTCATGCATTCCAAAGCAACTATTCCTCAAAAGGGATTGCACACATTTAGGGGGAGCTTGTCTTAGTCATATGTCTCTCAAAGCTGTCATATTCTACTTCTTACTTTAAATTGAAGCTTTGATTGTATGTTGTCATTAATTACCAAAAAAGGGGCAGATTGAAAGCACATATGCCCCCTTGGAGGTTTTGATAATTCATGACAACATACATTATCTCTTGGACTAATGGTTTTACCAAGTGTTTCAGATTATTTCCAAAAGATTGTTGTGGCTAGGAATATGAGGAGAAACCCCAAGGAAGGAGAGGAATATTATCGGCTAAGCTTCAAGATTCAAGACTCTACGTTTTGCTTTTATGTGAGAAATCACACTTTAGTCCATAGGAAAGCCAATACTGTTAAAAGGGGATGAGGTATCTATGATGACTTGTTTGCTCAGGAGCTTAGAGATTAGCCACCAAAAACCCTCAAGAATTCTCCCACAATATATTGTGTCAAAATCCCAAAGGTCAAATTCAGTGCCACCAACTTTCCACAATCGGCCCTACCGAGTTTTCCTTAGTCAGATTCGAGAGCCAAACCCTAGCAAGTCGGTGTAACCAAGTTTTGGTTCGGTACAACCGAAACGCATGGACCAACCTTCTGGTATCTATTTGCTAAAAATAGGAATTTCTGAGTTTTGCAAATCTGTGTCACCGAAGTGAGGAACTACCTAGGTCAACCGAATCGGACTCACAGAGAATCTATATATTGGTCTCACCGAAAAGCCAAAAGCTGCAACATTTTACACTAGTCGGTGTAACCGAGTTGTTACTTCGGTTCCACCAAGTTGGGCAATAATGTTGTAACGGTTGGATTTTTGGAGATGGCCATATATACCCCTCCACCTCCCTCTCATTCGTAGGGAGAACATTCAGAACAAGCCAACACTTTCCCCATTCATTTTCTGAGAGAGAATCACCTACTCATGTGTTGAAATCAAAATCTTCCACTCCAACCATATGAATCTTGATTTCTAGCCTCCCCAAGTTGCTTTTCATCCAATCAATCTCTTCTAGCAAGCCAAATATGTGAGAGAGTGATTGAGTGTTGAGGAGACTATCTTTTGAAGCACAAGAGCAAGGAGTTCATCATCCATACACCGTCTATTACCTTTTGGAGAGTGGTGTCTCCTAGATTGGTTAGGTGTCGCTTGGGAGCCTCCAATTCGTGTGGAGGTGAACCAAGAAGTTTGTACGGGCAAGGAGATCGCCTACTTCATGAAGATCTACCCTGAGTGAGGCTAGTCTTTCGTGGACGTAAGCCGTGATGGAATAGACGAGGTTGCTACTTCATGGACCCTTCGTGGGTGGAGCCCTCTATGGACTCACGCAACCGTTGCCCTCCATGGGTTGAAGTCTCCATCAACGTGGACGTATGATAACACCACCTATCGAAACCACGGGAAAAATCTCCGAGTCCCTATTGCGTTTGATCTTTCTATCTCTACTCATTACTTACATGCACATGTCTTTACTTTCCGCTGCCATACTCGTAGATTTGCATGTGTAGGGTCTGCTAGACTTGATAGAATTGCTAAAACTTGCCAACCAATAAAATTGGGAAAATGTTAGGTTTTTATTTGGTCAAGTAGTCTATTCACCCGCCCCTCTAGACACCTCTTCTCGATCCCACACACCACCACCTCTTTGAGATGGACACATTGCCATGGGTTCTCTCAAACTTATAGGGTGGGAACTTCCTACGTTCATGGAAGCATGTATGAACTCTCGCCCAAAATGGTTATCCCTTTTACTCGACTCCGATCTTGTGATCTTGGCCAATTTCCTTCCAGTCGGAGATAGATCCGGCATATCTCGGGTAGGGGGTCCCGAGATGGTGATCATAGCTAGATGGTAACCTGATGAACAAGGGACATATCGTATGTCACCGTTTTTGGCTAGCCAAGCTAGATACCCTGCATGTCCATAAGGTGGGTGCTCTCTTGGTTTGTAAATCAACCGAGATGGATTTTCTGTCCTTGAAGGGAGCTTATCCTTCAGATCATATTTTCTTAGGATCCATGGTGGAGCTAGTCTTCATTCGCTCCAAGGTTCATCAGTGATATTCTTCTTACCACCAGCTGGCCTATCTCGGCCCCGATGTGGGCGGTCAGGTTGTTCATCCCACTCGCGTTTAGATAGCACTTTGTCTTTGCCCTCCTTGTCAAGCTCTGGAAGCAAGTTCGCTTGGGGGTAAAATTTATTAGCCCCGGTCTTCGCAAGCTTGTCTCCAAGATCATATTCGGCCTTGAGGAGTTCAAAACATCTATCATTAAGCTCGCCTTGATCGGATTTTAGCTTTTCGGTTTTAAGCTTAATGCTCTTGGTCCTGCTGGCCAATTGCTTGAGAAAGTTTTAGGATGAAGTGCCTCGAGGGGCTCCTCAATAACGTCAAATTCATTAGGATCGAGGCTTCGATCTTCCTCGGACTAGTCAGCGTCCCCGAGGTCGTCATTGTCCTCATTCATCGGATCATCGCCGTTGTTATTATTGCCACCGGCGTCATTGCCATCAGTACAGTGGTCGGTGTCGTCTTGTGTAGCATCGTTATCGGCAATGTCACCACTTTCGATGCCAGCATTACTTGTCTCACCATTACCATTGCCTCCATTACGCCGGCCTTTTCGTTAATGCTTAGGGGGGGGGGGTTTCTGCTCCATCTGCCGTCTTTGGGGGTATCCACCATATAGACGTCATAGGTGGAGGTAGCTGCCCATTTGCCGGTGTTGGTGGTTGCCAGAATTGGTTCCGTGTCCGACATCGTGTTGACATAATCATCCATGTTGGCATCTTTGTCGAATCCATATGCTAACATGTCGGTTAAGTCCTCGACGGTAGCGACTAGGTAGGTGGAGGGTGGGTTGAAAATTCCTACTTCTCCAGATTTCTCCCAGATCTTATCGTACACTAAGGTCCGATCGTCCGAGATAGTGAGGCTCTGAATCTGATCTAACATCTCATTCGGGATTTCTTGGTCGGCCTTGCTACTTTATAGATACATTGGGTTTTTCTCCAAAGAGGAAGGGATGAAGTAGTAAGTAGCGATAAATATTTTCCCTCAGTTGAGAACCAAGGTTTATCGAACCAATAGGAGAATGAGAGTGCCTACACACACAAGAGAAAATACTTGCACCCAACGCGGGCAAGAGGATTGTCAATCCCCTTGTACTTGTTAATTGCAAGGATCAAATCTAATACTGGTAGATAGATAAATTGCAAAGTAAAATAAAAGTAAATAAATTGCAGCAAGCTAAATAGTGTTTTAGTAAATATGTTGAATAGATTCGGGGGCCATAGTTTTCACAAGATGCATCTCTCTCAAGAACATAGCATGGGTAGACAAATTATTGTTGGGAAATTGATAGAAAAGCGCGTAGTTATGACATTATTCATGGCATGATCATGTATATAGGCATTACGCCCATGAAAAGTAGATGGACTCCTGCCTGCATCTACTACTATTACTCTACCAATCGACCTCTATCCAGCATGCATCTATGGTATTAAGTTCATAACAAACAGAGTAACGCCTTAAGCAAGATGACATAATGTAAACAGAATAGAATCAAGCAATATGATTAAACCCCACCATTTTATCCTTAATAGCAATAATACAAATGCGTGCCTCGCTACCTCTTCTGTCACTTGGTGAGGACACCGCAAGACTGAATCTACTACTATGCACCACTCCCTCTGATGATCTAATCATCTTGGCCAAAGCAAACTCATAGATCGGAAAACATACATAGCTATAACAATCACACATAATAAAGTTCAGAATAGACTCAATTACTTTCAATGAATAATCTGATCATAAACCCACAATTCATAGGGTCCCAACAAACACACCGGAAAAGAGGATTACATCATATCAATCTCTAAAGAGAACATTATATTAAAGATCAGAGAGAGAGAGAGAGAGAGAGAGAGAGAGAGAGAGAGAGAGAAAGAGCGAGAGAGATCTAGCTAATCAATATGGACCCGTAAGTCTGTGGTGGACTACTCACGCATTGATAACCCACAAGTGTAGGGGATCACAACAGTCTCCGAGGGAAGTATTTTACCCAAATTTGTTGATTCGACACAAGGGGAGCCAAAGAATATTTATCGGGCTTAGCAGTTGAGTTGTCAATTCAACCACACGAGGTTAATCTCTTTCACAAAGATTTAGTAGCATAGATATATAGTAATAGGAACAGTAACAGTAACAACAATAATTTTGTAGTGATGGTAGCGGTAGCAGCAATACTAACTTACCAAGATTCAGTATGTAAAAGCGTAGGCCATGGATTTGTAATGGATAATGCTTTTGATGACATTCATCATGTAACAATTACACACTAGAGCGACATAGAACTAGCTCTGATTCATCCATATAATGTAGGTATGTATTCCGTATAAGTCATACATGCTTATAATAAGAACTTGCATGACATCTTTTGTCCTACCGACCCGTGGCAGCGGGGTCCATAAGGAAACTAAGGGATATTAAGGCATCCTTTTAATAGAGAACCGGAACAAAGCATTAACACATGGTGAATACATGAACTCTTTAAACTACGACAATCACCAGAAAGAATCCCAATTATTGTCACCTTGGGGTATGCGGATCATTACACGTAATTGGTGCATACAACTTGCAAGATAGGATCCAAAACACTCTCATATTCATGAAAACATAATAGGTTCAGATCTAAAATCATGGCACTGGGGTCTTGTGACAAGCATTAAGAATAGCAAAGTCATAGCAACATCAATCTCAGAACATAGTGGATACTAGGGATCAAGCTCTATCAAAATAACTCAATTACATGATCAATCTCATCAAACCCCATCAGCGTCCAGCAAGCCTACAAAGGAATTACTCACTCCCAGTGGTGAGCATCATGGGGGTGTTGATGAAGAAGGGTTGGTGATGATGACGGCGATGAATCCCCCTCTCTGGAGCCCCAAAAGGACTCCAGATCAGCCCTCCCGAGGAAGAACAGGAGGTGGCAGCGGCTCCGTCTCGTAAAATGCGATGAAAACTTCTCTCCTATTTTTTCTCCGGAAATAGGAATTTATAGGACTGGAATTAGGGTCTGTGGAGACACTATGTGGTCCCAAGCCATCAGGGTGCCCCCAGGGGGTGGTCGCGCCCTGTTGGCTTGGCACCAACAGGTGCCCCTCTCAGGTGGGTCTTCGCTCCATTATATTTAATATATTCCAGAAAAATTCTCCAAAAAGTTTCGTCCAATTCTGAGAACTTTTATTTCTGCACAAAAACAACACTATGGTAGTTCTGCTGAAAATAACGTCAGTTCTGGTTAGTTTCATTCAAATCTTGCAAATTAGAGTCCATAACAAGAGCAAAAGTGTTTGGAAAACTAGATACGTTGGAGACGTATCAACTCTCCCAAGCTTAACTCATTGCTTGTCCTCAAGCAATTCAGTTGATAAACTAAAAGTGATAAATAAAACTTTTACAAACTCTTTTGTTATCGTTGCTGTATATATGCTTAGCTAGTGTTCAGGTTTTCAGCAAAGATCATAAATAACCATATCAATGATAACACTTAGCTATTATATTCACTCGTGGAAATAACATAACCAACTAGCGAGCAATAATAAAATATCTCTCATGCCAACAATTTGTCGAAATAATTATGATATAACATGATGATATGGTATCTCACTAGCTCTTTCTGAGACCGCAAAACATAAATGAAAAGCACCTCTGAGGTCCAAGCAGCGACTAACCATTGTAATTCAGAGTAGAGAAGATCCAATCATGCTCACATCCAACATTAACTAGACTTAATGCATAGAAATGACAATAGTGCTCTCAGGTTTGGTGCTTTAGTGAGAAGATGATGACTCGAGAACAAAAATAAAATAACATGAAAGTAAATAGAAAGGCCCTTCACATAGGGAAGCATTGACTTGCAGAGGTGCGAGAGCTCATGGTTTAAAACTAAGATGAAATTGTAATTTTGGGTGGTGTGCTTTTCCTATCAACGCCACGACTGAGTTTTCAGTATCTTCCATGCTAAACACATTATTTGGCGGTTCCCAAGCGGTAATATAAAGTTGACTCCCATCTACCATACATACACAAGCCATGGATGACCGAATTCACGGGTGCCCTCCAACATGTCAACTGTCCCGAGAGTTTTGTTTAATTTATTTTTGATTATGCAGGACCGGGCATCCTTTTTACCAGCCTCTCTCGTGTAATAACAAGCGAATAAATGCCCATCTTGAGAATAACCCGCTTAGCATGGAAGATACTGACTGCCCCGTCGCTCCATGAGCGGTACGAGCACACAAAACATATGTTTATTTGAATGTTTAGAGGTGGCACATGCAAATTTACTTGGAACGGCAAGGTAATACCGCATATAGGTAGATATGGTGGACTCGTTTGGAACAACTTGGGTTTAAGGATTTTGGATGCACAAGAGCAACATTCCCGCTTAGTATAGGTGAATGCTAGCAATAGATTGAGAAGCGACCAGCTAGAGAGCGAAAACGGTCATAGCTATGCATTGAGAATAATTAACATTGAACGCTAGCATGAGTAGGATATAAACACTCTAAACATAAATATCATGAAGGCTACATTGGATTTGAATCAACTACATGTTTGCACATGTGCCAAGTCAAGCCGCTCAAACGGCTCAGAGGAAGATACCATACTAACATACCACATCACAACCATTTTAATGCATGTTGACACATAAGATAAATCATTATTCACTCCTAGATATTTAATCATGGCATGAGCAACTATAATCTCTAATTGTCATCATAAACATGTTTACTCATAATATGTTTAATCGAGATCGAACGAGCTAAGCATATTTACAAAAATGGAAAACAAGAAGAGTTCATACCAGCTTCCTTTACCACGATGACTTCATCAAATTCCTTTCACTTGCATGACTGAATGATGTGAAGAAAATAATAATAGTGCAAGTGTGCCATGGACTAAGATGGAATGTGCGAAATAGTTTATACGAAGGAGAAGACAAGGTAATATAGGCTCTTCGTTAGATAAACAATAATGCATATGAGAGCCACACAACATTTTCATCGTGGTCTTCTTCTTTTAATGACTCAACAAAAAGAAAAGAAGTTCAGAGAACACACTGAAATATTTTTGGAGTTTTTAGTTTTTCTGAGGAAAGCAAATAAATGAAGGAAAAACGAAAAGCGAGAAAAACTATTTACACGGGAAAGCTCCCAACAAGCAAAAGAAATCCTTTTGGGTTTTCTTTTAGTACTGCAAACTAACTAAACAAGAAAGCAAAACCGAAAAGAAGCGAGAAATATTTTTGGATTTTCAAATTTTTTCAAACACACAAGAAGAAAGCGAAAAATAAAATTAGCATGGATATACAATGAAAGATGATGAACACCGACGATAGATATGAAATGTGTGAATATGAATGTAATGTCGGAGAGAAATACGTACTCCCCCAAGCTTAGGATTTTGGCCTAGCTTGGTGATCACCATCCGAAGTAGCCATCGGGTCTAGGAGGAAAGTAGTTAGGCTGAGGCACTTGAGTGTACCAAGCCTGGGTCGCGGCCTTCGCCTCAGCCAACTCGTTCCGGTAAGCGATTAGGTATATCCGATGGCGACATATCCATGTCTGGCATGGTAGTTAAACAAAGAGGGTGCAGGCAACACAATCACATTGCGAGTTCTCTCGCTGTATACCACGTTATATCGCAAGTGGCGCGGGGGCTCAAGTTCATCGATAAAGTGGTGTTCTATCATAGACTGGTGATCAAGATAAACCTTAGGTAACAAGTAATCAGTAGGGCGTATATTGACATTAAAGTGTTTTGCTAAGCGAGTGGCATAAATACCACCATGGACCTCCCCCCTGATCCGGTTACCATGTAGGTGGCGTGCAACAATAGCTCCTAAGTTGTACGTGTTGTCATTAAATAATGCATAATGCAAAATAGCAAGGGTGGGGGCACTAAGACCGCCACCTTCTTCCATAGAAGTTAAACATTTTCCTATAAATAATGCAAAGTAGTGCACAACAGGAAAATGCAAGCTGGTAGCTCTGGCGTTTGACACGCCCCTACATTCTCCCATAGTTAAAGTAAGAAGGAAGTCCTAGAACTCCTCTAGCCTAGGCTCACTTAATCCCCCGTCATATGGAATAAAGCATATTTGGCAGAACTGGGTGAATGGTATTTTATAATTTTCAGCATATAAATTAAAGCGTACCATGGGAACATCGAGCCTACTCGGGAAATAGAAATTTTGCACAAAGGAGTTCGTAAGGAGATAGTATTGATCACACTTATATGAGAGGAAGTCGGTCAGCCCAGCATTTGCAATGAATTGCATGTACTCTTGGTAGAAATCCGCTTCGTTCATGAAGGCATTATGTGGCCACTCCCAACAACTCCCTTGGGACTCTGGCTCGAAGAACTTCTCCTAAAGATGTTCATTTCCCTAAGAACAAATTTTTGAAATTTTTGGACCACAAAATTATGTCAACAAAACTTTTGAAGATTGATAGCGACTACTCATATAGATGCCTGGAGGCCATATCAAGCATTCAAACTACTTGAAACTCAAAGAATTCAACATGCAATCTCATTTTCAATAGCACCAAGTGCAAAAAATATGCAAAATATAAACCACTAGAGAAAAAACTAATTGGAGCAATGGGAGAGTCACATAGCAAGGAGTAGTCCCTCAAAACAGTTTCAGAAACGGAGTTCCGAGCAAGGAGATCAAAAATCTCAGTGTTGGGAGTTAGAACACGAGAGAGAGAGAGAGAGAGAGAGAGAGAGATAAAGAGCAACAAGTAATTTTTTCTAGAGGAAGGAGGAGTGGGCTGAAGGAATAAGTGAGGGGGTCCCTGTGGGGCCCCCAAGCCATGAGGTGCACCCCTTGGGGTGTTTTCAGCTCCAATTTTTTTAAATATTCTAGAAAAATTCCTGTAGAAATTTTGTGGCAATCTAAGAACTTTTATTTTTGGGTCATTTTTATTGCACATGTAATTCAGAAAATAGGATAATCAAGGCTGAAAGCACATTTGCTCCCTTGATGGTTTTGGTAATTAATAACAACATATAAGTCATTGAACTAATGTTTCCACTAAGCATATTTCAGGAAAAGTTCCATGATAGGGATGGCAAAAGGATTGTGGAATTACCCCAAGATGCAAGGAAATGGATTGGCAAAGCTTCAAGAAAGAGGACTCTACATTTTACTTTGTGAGAAATCACTTTGAGTCCATAGGAAAGCCAATACTATTAAAAGGGGGTAAGGTACTGTTGGTGAACAAGATGCTCCACGTGCACAAGAGATAGTCACCAAAAACACCCACAAGCTCTTCCACAAAAGTTTGTCCAAAGTCATATATCCAAAATCGGTGCAACCAACACTTCCCACTCGGTGCCACCGATTCTCAAACTCAGACAGACCCATGCCAAACCCTAGCACATCGGTGCAACCGATTCCACTTCGGTGCCACCGAGTTTGGGTTGCCAACTTTCTGTTACCTCGATTCACAAAATCGGTACCATCGAGTTTGTTGGATCGGCGTCACCGAGTTGCGCAATCTAACCGTTGGTCACCTAATCGGTACCACCGAGAATTATATATCGGTCTCACCGAGATTCAAAAGTTGTCACCTTTTGGTCACTTCGGTACCACCGAGATTCACACATCGGTGTCACCGAGTTGGTCACTTTAGGTGTAACGGTTGGATTTTTGGGGATGCCTATATATACCCCTTCACCACCACCTACTCGAAAGTGAAGCACTCAGAACTATTCCATACTCGCCCCATCCAATTTTCTGAGAGAGAGCCACCTACCCTTGTGTTGAGATCAAGCTATTCCATTCCTACCATATGAATCTTGATCTCTAGCCTCCCCAAGTTGCTTTCCACCAAATCAATCTCTTCCACCATAGCCAAATCTGTGAGAGAGTGATTGTGTGTTGAGGAGTCTATCATGTTGAAGCACAAGAGCAAGGAGTTCATCGACATTACCGAGCCTATTACCTTTTGGAGGGTGGTGCCTCCTAGATTGGTTAGGTGTCGCTTGGGAGCCTCCTACTTCGTGTTGTGGAGTTGAACCTAGAAGTTTGTACGGGCAAGGAGATCGCCTACTTCGTGAAGATCTACCCATGGTGAGGCTAGTCCTTCGTGGACGGAAGCCGTTATGGAATAGTCAAGGTTGCTACTTCATGGACCCTTATGGGTGGAGCCCTCCTCGGACTCTCGCGACCGTTACCCTCCGTGGGTTGAAGACTCTAGAAACATGGACGTACGATAGCACCACCTATCGGAACCACGGGAAAAATCTTCGTGTCTACAAATTGCGTTTGATCTTCCTTCCTACCCTCTACTATATACATGCTTGTTGTTACTTTCCGCTGCTATATTCTTAGACATGCATGTGTAGGGTGTGCTTGACTTGCTATCATTGCTAAAATCTGCCAACACTTAAAATTGGGAAAAGGTAGGATTTTTATTTGGTCAAGTAGTCTAATCACCCCCCTCTAGACATACTTTCGGTCCTACAAGTGGTATCAGAGCTTTGCTCTCCATTGCATTGGTCTCACAACCTAGGAGAGTATGGCGTCTAGTGAGGGAAATTATCACCGTAGAGGTCCGTACTTTGATGCACTAATTTTGCTAGTTGGAAGCACAAAATGAAAATGCATATTCTTGGTCATAACCCCGCCGTATGGGCTGTTGTTTGTGTTGGCTTGCAAGGTGAATTCTTTGGTGATGGAAAGGAACCGGATCGTGAAGCGACCGCGGATGAATTGAAGATGTTGCAATACAACGCTCAAGCATGCGACATTCTCTTCAACTGCCTATGCCCCGAAGAATTCAACAAAATCAGCCGTCTTGAGAATGCAAAAGAGATTTGGGATACTTTGGTTGATATGCACGAAGGTACCGAGTCTGTGAGAGAATCCAAGTTGGATGTTCTTCAAAGTCAGCTTGACAAGTTCAAGATGAAGGATGGTGAAGGAGTCACGGAGATGTACTCTAGGCTAGCTCTCATCACCAATGAGATTGCCGGCTTAGGAAGCGAAGAAATGACCGACAAATTCATCATCAAGAAGATACTTTGAGCTTTGGATGAGAGGTACGACACCGTGTGCACATTGATTCAAATGATGCCCAACTACAAAGATCTCAAGCCTACGGACGTTATTGGAAGGATTGTTGCTCATGAGATGACACTCAAAGACAAAGAAGAGCTTCACAACAAGTCTAGGAGTGCTTACAAAGCCACAAGTGATGCTCCCGCAACTTCAAGCGACAACCTCATCACCAATGAAGAGATAAGCCTCATGGTCAAGAAATTCAACAAGTTCTACAAGAATAGAGGCAAAGAACGAAGCTCCAACTCAAGATATGAAGAGAAGCATTTGTCAAGTCGTGACCGAAACTGCTACAATTGTGGGAAGCCCGGACACTACTCCAATGAGTGCACGGCTCCCTACAAACGAAGAGAAGAGTCACCTAGAAGACGAAGCTCAAGGAATGAATCACCTTAAAGAGAGAGAAGGAGTAGAGATGATCGTTATGAACGAAGACCCTCAAGGAGAAGTAGGGACTTGGAGAAGAAGGACAAGTACACCAAGAGCTACACAAAAAGAAGACATCAAGCTCATGTTGGTGAATGGGTTTTCGGCTCCGACTCCGACAACAACTCCGAGAGAAGCTATCACTCCAACTCCGACTATAGTCAAGATGATGGTGTTGCCGGACTTGCACTAGTGATTACCAACTCCTATGATCTATTTGATTCACCAAATGAAGGAAGTGGAAGTTGCTTCATGGCTAAAGGCCCCAAGGTATCACACCCCGAGTATCTTGATTTCAATAGTGATGAAGATGACTTACTTTGTGATGATGACTTGCTCTTTGATAAAACTAGTGATGTTAGTCAAAATGAACTTGATAATTTTCATGCTAGTCAAGATAAGTCGGTTGACGATGATAAGATGAAAATAGAACAACTAACTAAAGAATTAAACACTCTTAAGTTAGCTCATGAATCTACTCTCGAAGATCATAGAGAGCTTGTAAGGACTCATGAGAAGCTACGCTTCGAGAAGCTCACCTTGGAGCAAGAGCATGAGTTTCTTAAAGCTATCAATGACAATCTCCGAAAGAAGACTTCATCTTATCTAGCCAAACGATTACTCTTGTCTACATTCATGCCACAACTTAAATCTAGACAAACTAGTAACAAAGGCAAGAAAGGTTCTTCATCTAGTAGCAACAATAAAAATGCTAAACCCAATGATGTTGCTTCTAGTAGTTCTATTGATTCCACTAATGATGATTCTCTTAGCCAAGTTACACTTGAGCAAGAAAACGATTTATTGAAAGGGATTATAGAGAAAGGTATCTACAAGAGTCTTGCCGAGTGTAAGCAATTTGAGGAGATTGTACACAAGCACGAAGGATACCGGAAGAACCATGGCATTGGCTACTTCAACGCTAATGGAGTTGAATGGGAAGAAGGTCAATACCCCAAGCCCAAGTTTGTTCCTCAAAAGGAGAAGTATGAAAATACTCCTCCCAAGGGAACAAACACTCAAGATGACCTTCCACCACAAGACCACAAGCTTAAGGGCAAGAACAAGCTTCAAGAGGACATTGACTCATATGAAGATGAATCCCAAGCTTTGGTGGAGTGGGTTCCCAAAGCTACTTCATGCTCAACTTCTACAAGGGCCACTTCAACACCAAGGATCCCCATCAAGTTGATGTGGGTCCCCAAGAAGAAGAACTAGAGAGTTCTTGAGGGGTGACTCCGCCTATGAAATTCACTCACATTCATTATTGGCAAGAACTTGTTGCAATCAACATCAACTCTATGCAATAGTTCAAGGAGTCACACATTCCCTCAAAGGTAAGCAAGGGACAAGGTAATCAACAAATCCATGGACATCATCACACATGCTTTGCACTCCATGTCCATAGATATCCTTGTATTTGTCTCTTGTGTGTTGGGACTAACCCATGTAGGTCAGAAGAGTAAGGAAACAACAAGGATGCTCCCAACTCATGGTGGTCTTCATCAACCTTGAGCATACACCACTACATCACCCACATGAAGTCTTCTACGACAAAACCCAAGGTTAGTTTATCCCTCCTATGGGGGGATGTCACATCAAGGGGGAGCTTTACTCTAAGACTTGAGTTAAAGCATCTCATAGTATGTGACAACATTAAATGCTTTATGTAAAAGTGTTAACCCCACTTATGCTTAAACGATGAGTATGACCTATGATCAAGTATTCTTACTTGGCTCCTAAGTCAATATACTCATATATAGATGACTCCGTCATCGCCAAAATGCTTGATAGATGCTAGTATGTTTGTGCATGTTTGCCATGATTTCATTTGATATCTTATTGTGTGAGCATGTTGGTCTGCATTTATTTATCCATTCGAGGACATCCAATTGTTGCTTTTTGGTTTTTGATTTCTCTTTTGCCAATTGGATGGACAAGAATTCCTAGGACCACTCTCTAGCTATCTATGCTTTCTTACCTCATATTCTATTCTTGCTACATCACAAAATTTGAACCAGGACTTTTCGATCTCTCTGTGTGAGGAGCACTCGGAGTTCCGTATCGACAAAGGACTGACCATTAAAACCTCGCAAGTGCATCTCGGTGGAACCAACCCAAAATCTCGGTCTCACCGAATGCCTAGGGTTGATCTGGTTTTCTATCTCAGTACCACCAATTCCATCTTCTCGGTTACACCGAGTTTCCCTGTCAGCTGACAGTTGAGGAACTCGGTGACACCGAAAAGTTAGAATCGGTGAAACCGATAGCCATGGGTTCATATAGAGGTGGACCCAACTTTTGAAATGTATTCTTCAACCGTCGCCCCCTCCGAAACCCTCGCTGCCGAACCAAGGCCCCTGGTCGTCGCCTTCGTCTTCCCGAGCGCCTCTGCCGTTGGAAGTCTCCGCCGTCGATGGAATCCTCTCCCCAGTCGCCGCCGTAGTGAAATCGTCACCAAGCTAGGGTACGATTTCACCCCCTCTTGCGCTCCAACCTCCGATTCTTGCGCATTAGGGCATCTCCATCGATAAGCCACAGTTTGAGATTGAATCATCCATGAGAAACTCCAGTAGAATAGCGAACAAATGATTTTTTAGGTCTTGCCGTCCGCCACATGAATCTCGAGGGAACCGACGCAAAAGAATCGGTAGCACCGATTCGTTTTTTCTGGCAAACTGAGAACACCTCGGTGGAACCGAGTGCCAATTTTCGGTGTGACCGAAAATGGTGCCAAGTTTCTGGAAAGAAGGTTGTCTGTCTCGGTGGGTCCGAAAAATTTGCTTCGGTTGTACCGATACTCATCTGGCAGAATTTAAAATTTAAGAAATCTTAGTTCAATCTTTTGAAAATGCCTGCATTTTGTGATGACTCATCTTTTCCACTCTTCTACACTCTATTCACAGGGTCAGAGATGTCTGCTTCAGATGACAGTGAGAACAACTTCAGAGAGGAGAATGTTGTCATGAGTTCAGGCACTAGTCTTGAAGAGAGTTTTGATGATGTGCCTAGTTCTCCAGATTTACCCAAGGCTGCTACAAGGACTAGGAGGAAGCTCAATTCTAATGAGGAGGATGAGGACTTCATCCCTGAGGAGCTGCCCAAGAAAGTTGATGTTGCCACATCTTCCAAGAAGAAGAAAGCTATCAGGAAGGAGTATGCCAGCTCTGGGTCAGCTAGAGCACCTGAGAGCTCAAGGACAACAATGACTCTTCACCTTGAGTCACCCCCAAAGAAGTCTATGCCTAAGAAGACAGGGGAGAAGAAGAAGAGTAGAAAGAGGATCATACATGTTGTGGGCAGGCCAACCTCTATGTTTGAGGATCTAGAAGAAGCTGCTGTTGAAGAAGGGGAGGTAGAGCCAGCTGCAAAGGCCCCTCCTAAGAAGAAGAAGAAGCTTATGGCAGATGCTATGCCTAAGGCTACCACTTCCTAGAGCACCAAGTCTGCTCCCAAGAAGGCTGCTGCTGCTGAAAAGCCTAAGAGGACATCTAGAGAGATTCCAGCTTCTGAGAAGAACAAAACCTCCACCTTTAGGGAAGCTGAGGATGATGATGATATCACTGCTTTGATGAAGCTTAGACCACACCTTCTAGAGCACAATGCCAGCCACTTGCTTGCTGAGGACATGAAGAAGAGGAAGGATTCTGGTTTGAGGAAATGGAGAGCAATTGATCCATATGCTCAAAGGAGGAAAACAGCTATGGACTACAAGTTCTATACCAAGGAGCAACAAGATTTCTATGAGACTATCTTGCTTGATAAGAGCCCAGCTGTGAGTGACATGAGATACGTTGACTGGAAGTACATCAAGGCAAATTAAGATTACTTCCCAAATGTTCAAGACAACTTTCATTGCATTGGCTTAGATGAATTTGTTGGCAAAGAATTCACTGCATGGAACGATGAGATGGTCATGCAATTCTACTCCACTGCTCACTTCTATGGAGATGGTAGGATTGTGTGGATGACTGAAGGAGCAAGGTATGAATCTACTGTTGAGGAATGGGCTGCCATCTTAGGAGTCCCAAAGCTGGAAGATGGAGACTTGGATGTCTATTCTGAATCCAAGGAGAGCCATGATGCTATGAAGAATATGTACAACGAGATCCCTGCTGCAAACTTGAAATCTCACAAGTTAGGATCCATTTACTTCCTCCAGGCTGGCCTCCGCACCATGAACACCATCTTGAGGCACACCTTGATGCCTAAGTCTGGAGATGAAAAGATGATTAGAGGCTATTCCATCAACATGCCGATCCATCTTGATAGACACACCAGGATAAGAGTGATGGACTTGATAGTAGAGACTGTGAAGAGGGTTGCTACTGATCAGAAGCGCTCATGCTGCTATGCACCCTATATTCAGATGCTCATCAACTCCAAGCTGGAGAAGCACATTTTTGCTCTTGACAGGCCACACTTGCCCCTACAACCAGATCTTGAGGACAATGTCGTGGTGATGAACCCAGATCATCCCACCTCAGCTGCAGCTCAGGCAGAGGCAGAGGCAGCTAGAGCCACTAGTGCTCAAGTCCCTAGATCCAGGAATGAGCAAATGGATCTCTTGATCACTACCGTTCAGGGCATGTAGAAGGACATCAAGGACATATTGGAGAATCAACATAGTCTTGTGAGGATCATGGAGAATAGGATCAAGACCCTCAATGACAAGGTGGATGTGCTGACAAAGACCGTGAACGAGCTCAAGAAGGAAGTTGATAGCGTGCCCAGTCCCGACAATATAGATGATGAGGATGACTCTCCTCTCAGGCCAGGCACCCAGTTCACTACTCAGGCCAGATCAGCCACAGTGCTAGCTCCAGAGTTGAGGCCTTCTTCATCAGCACCTGCTACAGCCTCTTCAGCTCCATCATATCCTCCAGTACCTCCCGTTGCTACACCAACTCCATCCATGACATCTGCCGACATCTTCGCCGATGCAGTTCTCTCGACTCCTTCATCAGCCATCGGAGGAGATCAGCCCCAGAAGAGAGCTTAGTTATATACCTTTGAACTTTTTGGTAACTTGTTGCCAAAGCGGGAGAAGTTGTATATAGATCTTTAGGCCTCGAGTGAGAGAGCGTTTGGTTTTTATAGTTTTTTTCAAAAAAAAAAAACATTTGATCTTTTGGTTTGGATGTGTTAAACTTTGTGGTGTTTGATCATACACTTAATGTGTGTTGCTACTACTTCCTATCATTATGATCCTTATGAGATGATCATTCACCATTACTTGTTTGTGTTGTGCTATGATGTTCATTCTTATTACTCTCGCACACCACCAAGTTGTATGTGACATGAAAGAGTGCCCCATGTACCTAATCGATTGTGCATTTGCATTCAAACGCAAATTCAAAATAATGCACAAATTTAGGGGGAGCTCTTGCTTATCACATACTTCTCAAATTGATGATTATATTCATTGATTAATATCGTATGTCGAAGCTTTGATCTATATGTTGTCATCAATTACCAAAAAGGGGGAGATTGAAAGCACATTTGCTCCCTTGGTGGTTTTGGTAATTAATAACAACGTATAAGTCATTGAACTAATGTTTCCACTAAGCATATTTCAGGAAAAGTTCAATGATAGGGATGGCAAAAGGATTGTGGAATTACCCCAAGATGCAAGAAAATGGATTGGCAAAGCTTCAAGCAAGAGGACTCTACATTTTACTTTGTGAGAAATCACTTTGAGTCCATAGGAAAGCCAATATTGTCGGATTTCGGGCTCCGCAAAACCCTTAAGATTCAAACACAGGGGCGTGTGCGAAGATCCCCTGCAGCCTCGCCCAACCTAGCTCGCTACTCGATGGACCGAACGACGATAAACTCGCACGATGACGAGGAAGAAGATGAACACGGTAGTTTACCCAGGTTCGGGCCGCTGCGAAGCGTAATACCCTACTCCTGCTTTGGTGGATTGCCTCTCGAGGAGGTGTGGTGGATGAACTAGTACAGTGTTTCGGAGCCTCGCGAGGGCGCTCCTGAGGTGTTCTTGGCCCTCCGTCGGCTCGGTAGTGGATGAGTGAATCGACTGGTTTCGGATCCCCTTCTACGGTGCAGGCTAGCCTCTATATATAGAGGTGGCCCGGGTCCTCTTCCCTTATCGCAATGGCGGGAAGGGATCCCAGAACGGCCAATTTTGAAGGGGGACAGGAGTACATGCCCGCCCTGCCCAAAGGCGGTCTTCGCCTGCAAAGTAGCTGTCGATGATGCAGAGGTGGGTTCGGCGATGACATCCGTCCTGCGGGGCTCGTGGTCGTGGGTTGTTGCACCGGAATGGAAACCTTTGGGGGTGCTTTGGGAACCCGCGTACGTCCTTGCTCCCTTTGCACTAAAGGGGAAACTGTGCCGCCTGGCGCGCTGGCGCCCGCCTGTCCTTCCTTGCGTCATCTTTGACTCCTTAGGCCGGGCCTTGCATAGAGATCTCCGCCGCTCCGGAGGGGGCCTGGGGAGGCCCATCCCTTGCCGGTCTTGGCGCCGCTCCTCCTCGCGAGCCTAGGGCCCTCGCGAGGGCCTTGTCTTGAGTGGGGCCACGCCTGGCTGTGTCTGGCTGATGAAGTGGGCCATGCCCTGGGCCGCAGGCAGGCAGGTCTGGGTACCCCTATTCCCAGAATGCCGACAGTAGCACCTGGGCCCAAGGCGCGCTCGAGCCGGCTTCCGAGCGAAGCCTCGAGGGCGGCCCGAAGCGCCGCGGGCCCAAAACGCCTGCGGGCCAGGCTTTACACGCGTCGAATGCCTGGGCGGCGACGCCCCCGCTCCCCGAGGGCGTCAGAAACCGTTCCAAGTCAGATTGATGCGACACCCGCGCGCAGCGCTGGCCATCATTGCCCTTCCTTGAATGCTCCTGCTGCTTTGGGCCACGCGGATGTGACCCTTCAGAGGCCGCACGCCTCCCGGAACGCGAGGGGGCGCCGGGCGGTCCTTGGCTGTATATAAGTGGGCGAGGGCGAGAAAGCCCTCACTCATCTTCGTCTTCTTTGTCTCCCCATCGCCAATCCGTCGCTCTCCCAGTCATGGCGTCGGTGAGGAAGTTCTCTGCTGCCGAGAAGGGAAAGGCCTCCGGGGAGGGTCCTGCCGCTCCGCCACCCAGGAGGGGTCGCGGTCGTCCCCGGAAGCATGCCGCGACGCCGACAGTGATTCCCGGTGAGCGCGGACGTGCTTCTGCGCGCCCCGGGGTCACCATCGGCGGCCGCGGTGGGGCGTCGTCCAGCGCGGGCGGCCGCAGTGGCCGAGGCGGTGGAGGCCGAAGTGGGAGGTTGGCGGTGGCCACCCGGCCGCCGCGCCCGTGGCTCCATTCGGCCGACACGGCCCAGGAGTTCGTGATGTGGGCGGAGAGGCCGGAGGCCGCTTGGTTCCAACTCCCGAACTTCTTCGCGGGGGCGTTGCCGGCCGGAGGGCCTGCCGGCCGATGGCTGCTGCAGCGCGGCGTCGTGGGTGGAGGTCGAGGTCACCCACGGAGGCTACGTGTATCTGAACCGTGGGTGGCAAGCATTCGCCCGCGCTCGCGGCCTGAAGGGGAGGCGCACCCTTCACTTCAAGTACGACGGGGAGGCGACACTCTTCGTCAAGAGCTTCGGGGAAGAGGGCAAGCGCCTAGGGTGTTGCCCGGAAGACGTCGGCCGCGGCGATCTTGGTGATGAGCTTGCCCTTCACAACGGGCGCCGCGCCTCCAGCAGCAGCGACACCCCCTCCGAAGGGAGCCCGAGTGACAGCAGCGACAGAAGCTACGACGCGCCGCCACGCCGGCGCGCCCGGACCTCAGGGGGGAGCCAGCCGCCGCGGCACTGCTCTTCCGCTCCAGGGGCGTCCGTGCCGGCGCGCCTCCACGGGACCGTGAAGGAAGAGGTGGAAACCGGCTGAGCGCTGGTGCACCGACGCCGGGGCTCCTGAGGCGGCAGCCCCCGTGGGGCTTTTTCACTTTCTTTCTCCTCCTCTTCTCCTGTTCCTGCAATCAAAGAACCAAGGGAGGCCCTGCGGGCGTGTAATGGATTTGGGCGCTCGCCTCTTTTTATTAGCATTTTTGTCATGTGTCATGGCCTTTGCATTTTGTTGGTTGAAATTGCCTTCTGGTCGTGGTTAGGATACTTAGCTTGACATGTTCGCGGTAGGCTTCTGGGTTGTGGAGGCGCGGCTACGGCGCTCGCAGAGTCCGTACGTCCGGTGGGCTTCTTCTTCTTGCGAGCGAGGTAGGTTGGGAGCCCTGTCGGCGCTCTGTGTCTGTAGGTCCCAGTCCCGCACATTTCCCTACCGTCGCAAGGTACGACCAGTTCACCTGGACACACCTCACGAGGCGAGGCCCAGATACCCTTGATGCCGACCGGATAACCAAGGACGACATCAAGGGGCGACTGGCTTTTCGACCGGTAAGGCTCCTGAGGCGCGATGCTCAGGAGCCCCCTTCGACACTCAAGCAGCTCTACGTCGGCTGGTCCCAGTCCCGCACATTTCCCCACCACCGTTAGGTACGACCGGATTACCTGGACGCACTTCATGGGGCGAAGCCTCGACACCCTTGATGCCGACCGGATAACCAAGGACGACGTCAAGGGGGGCGAGTGGCCTTATGACCGGTAAGGCTCCTGAGGCGCGATGCTCAGGAGCCCCCTTAGACGCTCAAGCGGCTCCTGAAAATTTTGCTTCCTGCCCCGGGAGGGGCGTGCTTCCCGAGGCTCCGAGTTGACGTTCAAGTAGCCCTACGTCCGCAGGTCCCAGTCCCGCACATTTCCCCACCACCGTTAGGTACGACCGGATCACCTGGACGCACTTCACGGGGCAAAGCCTCGACACCCTTGATACCGATCGGATAACCAAGGATGACATCAAGGGGGGCGAGTGGCCTTATGACCGGTAAGTCTCCTGAGACACGATGCTCAGGAGCCCCCTTTGACGCTCAAGCTGTCCCAAGAAAAAAATTTGTTTCCTGCCCCGGGAGGGGTGGGCCTCCCGAGGTTCCAAGATGGCACGTCGGGCCGTGAATGGAGCCCCCGAGCGAGTATGAGACGACATGCTCCTGCTGACTCATCCGTGAGTACCACGCGAGGATCCGGGCGCCAAGGCCTTGGCGAGGTGTAAGCACCGTGCCCCCAGCCCCCGCTCACGGGGTACGAGGGGAGGGGAGCAGGCGAGTGCTTGACTCGAAGAGAGAGAAACCAACATAAGAAATGGCGATGAAAACAAATCTTTGACCCTTTCCTTTAAAACACAATTTGGAAAAACCCCGAGTTTAGTTTCAGAAAAGCTGGCAAATCCAAACACGAGAAAAGCAAATAACGGCCGCGTCCGGCACCTAGGCTAGTCTTCGTCTTTCCCCAGCGCTGAGCGTAGGGCATCCACGTTGCATGGGCATAGCCATTGATGGGCAGTGTTGACTTCTCCGCCAGCACGGAGCTGTGGCTGCCACATTGCGTGGGAGGAACCCCTCCGCATCCTCGGGGGGCTCCGGGCGTATACATCCCACTCATTATTACGTGAGAGTGTCATGGGTAGAACTTCCGGAGGTGCTGGATGTTCCAGGCGTTCTGGATGGGGACCCCGTCCTGAGTCTCCAGGCGCACGACGCCAGGCCTGGAGACATGAGTGACCTTGAACGGGCCCTCCCACATGGGCGAGAGCTTGTGCAAGCCCTCCCTGGAGGGAACCCGCCTCAGGACGAGGTCTCCGACTTCGAGGGTCCTGGAGCGGATGTTACGGCAGTGGTAGCGCCATAGCGCTTGCTGATACCGCGCAGCTCGGAGCGAAGCCCGACGACATGCCTCCTCTCCAAGCACGAGGTCCGCTCCCCGCGCAGCATCTTGACGCTCCTCGTCAAATGCCAAGACCCGCGGGGATCGGTGCTTGATCTCGTGGGGGAGGACGGCTTCGGCTCCATAGACGTGGAAGAACGGGGTCTCGCCGGTGGGCTTAGTCGCGGTGGTGCGGATGGACCACAACACCGACTGAAGCTCATCGACCCAACCCCTGCCGCAAGCTTCAAGCTTCTTCTTGAAGCTCCTTGCCTTGAGGCCCCGCAGGACCTCCGCGTTGGCGTGCTCCGCCTGGCCGTTGCTCCGTGGGTGGGCTACCGAGGCGTAACATATCTGCGTTCCAAGGTTAGCACAATAGGTCTTGAAGAGGTTACTTGTGAACTGCGAACCATTGTCGGTGATGATGCTGTTGGGGACGCCAAAGCGGCTTACGAGGCCCTTGATGAACTTGACGGCCGACCCGGCCGGGATGGTGCGCACGGGCTCCACCTTCGCCCATTTGGTGAACTTGTCGATGTCGACGTAGAGGTAGCGGTACCCGCCCGCTGCTCGTGGGAAGGGCCCCAGTATGTCTAGCCCCCAGACCGCAAAGGGCCAGGAGAGCGGAATGGTCTGGAGGCCCTGCGCGGGCTGGTGAATGTGCTTGGCATGAAACTGGCAGGCCTAGCAAGACCGGACCAGCTCGATGGCGTTGTCGAGCGCCGAGGGCCAGTAGAAGCCCGATCGAAATGCCTTCCCTGCAAGCGTGCGCGAAGAGGAGTGATGCCCACAGTCTCCTCCGTGGATGTCGGCCAGCAGCTCGCACCCTTGCTCCTTGGAGATGCACCGCAGCGCGACGTCGTTCGGGCGCCTGCGGTACAAGTCGCCGTCCTGCAAGCAGTAGGCTGTGGCCTGTCGGGCTACGCGCTCCGCGTCTTCCTCCTTCTCCGGTAGTGTGCCGTGAAGTAGGTACGCCCTAAACTCTTGCATCCAGTTGTCGGCCTGAGGCTCCAAGGCCAGGAGCAGTCGGGCTCCTGAGGCCTGGGCACAGTCTAGAGCCCCCGAGGGCTGCGCTGGGGGGAGCTCCTCACTTCATGGTGCCAGGTCTTCAGTAGGTGGTGCCGCGGAGGGTTTGAAGAGCCGCTCCTCGAAGACGCCTGGCTCCTGGGGCTCGCGGCGCGAGGCCCTCTTGGCGATGTCGTCGGCTTCCTTGTTCGCGCTGCGAGGGATGTGTTGCAACTCCAAGCCCTGAAAACGTTTTTCGATCTTACGTACCTCTTCTAAATACACCTCCATGTGCTTGTCCTTGGGTGTATACTCTTTGTTGGAGAATTTGACGAGGAGCTGCGAGTCGCCCATGACGGTGAGGTAGCGAACCCCCAAGGCCGCTGCCGCCTTGAGGCCAGCGATGAGGCCCTCGTACTCCGCGATGTTCTTAGAGAACTTCTCTCCATGCTGGAAACAAAGCTGCACTGCATAGCTTAGCTTGTCTTTTGCCGGGGAAGTGAGCACGACTCTAGCTCCCGCTCCCTTGCGCGTGAAGGCTCCGTCGAAATGCATGATCCATCCTTCGGGTGCCTCATCGCCAGGGGTGAGGGACTGCCTCCCTTCTAGCCCCCGGTCCGGGGCGTCTGTCCACTCCGCCACGAAGTCCGCTAGGGCTGCCCCTTTGATGACCCTGGTTGTGCTGAACTCTATGTTGATGGCCTGCAGCTCGATGTTCCATTCGGCGACTCTTCCTGCCGTGTTGGGGTTGCGTAGGATCTTCTCCAAGGGATAAGCGGAGATGACCTTGATGGGATGTCCCTGGAAGTAGTGACGCAGCTTCCTCGAAGAGACAAGGAGCGCAAGGTGGAGCTTCTGCTGCATGGGGTAGCGTGAGCACGCGTCCCGCAGCACCGTACTGACGTAGTACACCGGGTGTTCGACGAGGGTGAGGTCCCCTGCGGTGTCCTGTCCCATGGTGGGCCCAAGAGGCCTAGGCGCCTCGGGGGGCGTTGGTGCGGAGGGGGCGTCATGAGGGTCGAGCGCTTCAGGGGCCGTCGGAGAGGCCGGGGCCTCATGAGGGTTGATCGCTTCAGGGGCCGTCGGAGCGGCTTGGGCCTTAGGTGCTCCGGCTTGGGGAGAAGTGGGCTCCTGGGGATCCTGCGAGCCCCCTGGCTCCGTGCTTGGGGGCCTGCTGGTGCCCGTCGATGCGGCGCGTGTGCCGGCTCGCTCCTCCCTGACTGCCACCAATGCAGCGCTGGCGGAGTGGGGGGTGGCAGCCTGGTATAGCAACTGGGGCTCCCGAGGGCGAGGCGCTACCATCACCAGCACGCTCATGAGGTATCGCTTGAGTTCCTCGAAGGCTGCGTCCGCCTCCGGGGTCCATTCAAAAGGGCCCTTCCGTGTCATGATCTTGAAGAACGGCAAGGCCCGCTCGCCGAGCTTGGAGATGAAACGCCCCAAGGATGTCACGCATCCCGCCAATTTCAGCATTTCCTTGAGGGTCTGGGCCCGCTCATCTTGTTTATGGCCCTGATCTTCTCCAGGTTCGCCTCAATTCCCCGGTGCGATACCAGGAAACCGAGCAGCTTGCCCGAGGGGACCCCGAAGACGCATTTTTCAGGGTTGAGCTTCAGGTTCACTTCCCTCAGGCTGGCGAATGTCTCCTCCAAGTCCTCGACCAGGGTCTTGGCCGCCCTGGACTTGACCACGATGTCGTCGATGTAGGCTTCTGCATTCCTCCCGAGCTGCGGCCCCAGGGCGATGTGCATCAGCCGCTGGAAGGTTGCCCCGGCGTTCCGCAGCCCGCAGGGCATGCACATGTAGCAGAATACCCCGCACGTGGTGAGGAAAGCCATCTTCTCGACGTCCTCCACCGCCATTTTGATCTGGTGGTAACCCGAGAAGGCGTCTAGGAAGCACAGGAGGTCGCACTCCGCGGTGGAGATCTGGTCGATGCGCGGCAGCGGGAATGGGTCCTGGGGGCAGGCTTTGTTGAAGCTCGTGAAGTCGACGCACATACGCTCCTTCCTGCATTTCTTCGGGACGACCACCGGGTTGGCCACCCACTCTGGGTAACGCACCTCCCGGATGACCCCTGCCTCCTTGAGCTTGCCGACCTCCTGGGCGATGAATGCCTGCTTCTCCGGAGCTTGCCTTCTCGCCTTTTGCTTTACCGGACGTGCGTTCGGGCACACCATGAGGTGATGCTCGATTACGTCCCTCGGGACCCCCACCAACGCCTCCTCTTGATCTTGGGGCAAGTCGGTGCCGATGGTGAAGGTAGGGCCAGGGTTTGCTTCGTCCACCGGCACCCGCTTGGTCTCCGCCCGACTCTGGGAGAACAGCTGCCGCTTCTTCACCGGTGCGACGTCGGGGACAGCCCCGGGGTCCTCCGCGGCCCGCACGGCGCCCTCGGGACTGGTGCGTGCCGCGGCCGCGGCTTTGTAGGAGAGCTTGAGCACGTGGGACGCGTCCTTGACATCCCCCACGATGGTGAGGACGCCGCCGCTCCCGGGCATCTTGACGACGTTGTAGCCCGGGTACGTTGCCGCCATGAACTGAGCGAGGGCGGGGTAGCCAAGTATCGCGTTGTACGGGAGGTGGATGTGGGCGACATCGAAGTCGACCTGCTCGGTGCGGAAGTTGGAGCGGGTGCCGAAGGTGACGGGGAGGCGCACCCGCCCCACGGGGACGATGGACCTGCCGACCACCACCGAGAAGGGCCTTGAAGGTGCGAGCTGGTCACGGGGTAACTGCAGCGCGTCAAAGGCCTCCACGGAGATGACGTTGAGGCCGGCGCCACCGTCTATGAGGGTCCTGGAGATGGCCACACCGCGTATGGTCGGCGTGCACAACATGGGGAGCGTTCCAGCGGCTGCCGTCGTCTTGGGTTGGTCGTTGGGGCCGAAGGTGATGTCGATCTCCGGCCATGCGCGGTGCTGCGTGGGCTCGGGCCGCGGCCGAACCGCTCCCACGTGGCGTAGGAACCGCTTGACATGTCGGCCGGAGGGTGGCGCCTGTGACCCACCGAGGATGCAGGCGACCGCGGGGCCGGTCCTGCGCGTCCAGGCACCATTGCGCGCTGAGGGCCGGCCGGCGTCGGAGATCTCGCCCGCCATGGAGTCGCCGAACCGGGGCTTGGCTGTCACCGCGAGTGGGGAAGCTCTGACACGCCCCTACCTGGCGCGTCAAATGTCGGATTTCGGGCTCCGCAAAACCCTTAAGATTCGAACATAGGGGCGTGTCCGAAGATCCCCTGCAGCCTCGCCCAACCTAGCTCGCTACTCGATGGACCAAACGACGATAAACTCGCACGATGACGAGGAAGAAGATGAACATGGTAGTTTACCCAGGTTCGGGCCGCTACGAAGCGTAATACCCTACTCCTGCTTTGGTGGATTGCCTCTCGAGGAGGTGTGGTGGATGAACTAGTAAAGTGTTTCGGAGCCTCGTGAGGGCGCTCCTGAGGTGTTCTTGGCCCTTCGTCAGCTCGGTAGTGGATGAGTGAATCGACTGGTTTCGGATCCCCTTCTACGGTGCAGCCTAGCCTCTGTATATAGCGGTGGCCTGGGTCCTCTTCCCTTACCGCAATGGCGGGAAGGGATCCCACAACGGCCAATTTTGAAGGGGGACAGGAGTACATGCCCGCCCTGCCCAAAGGCGGTCTTCGCTTGCAAAGTAACTATCGATGATGCAGAGGTGGGTTCGGCGATGACATTCGTCCTGCGGGGCTCGTGGTCGTGGTCTTGTTGCAACGGAATGGAAACCTTTGGGGGGTGCTTTGGGAACCCGCGTACGTCCTTGCTCCCTTTGCACTAAAGGGGAAACTGCGCCGCCTGGCGCGCTGGCGCCCGCCTGTCCTTCCTTGCGTCATCTTTGACTCTTGAGGCCGGGCCTTGCATAGAGATCTCCGCCGCTCCGGAGGGGGCCTGGGGAGGCCCATCCCTTGCCGATCTTGGCGCCGCTCCTCCTCGCGAGCCTAGGTCCCTCGCGAGGGCCTTGTCTTGAGTGGGGCCGCGCCTGGCTGTGTCTGGCTGATGAAGTGGGCCATGCCCTGGGCCGCAGGCAGGCAGGTCTGGGTACCCCCGTTCCCAGAACGCTGACAAATACTATTAAAAGGGGGTAATGTACTGTTGGTGAACAAGATGCTCCACGTGCACAAGAGATAGTCACCAAAAACACCCACAAGCTCTTCCACAAAAGTCTGTCCAAAGTCATATATCCAAAATCGGTGCAACCAACACTTCCCACTCGCTGCCACCGATTCTCAAACTCAGACAGTCCCATGCCAAACCCTAGCACATCGGGGCAACCGATTCCACTTCGGTGCCACCGAGTTTGGGTTGCCAACTTTCTGTTACCTCGATTCACAAAATCGGTAGCACTGAGTTTGTTGGATCGGCATCACCGAGTTGCGCAATCTGACTGTTGGTCACCTAATCGGTACCACCGAGAATTATATATCGGTCTCACCGAGATTCAAAAGTTATCACCTTTTGGTCACTTCGCTACCACCGAGATTCACACATCGGTGTCACCGAGTTGGTCACTTTAGGTGTAGCGGTTGGATTTTTGGGGATGCCTATATATACCCCTTCACCACCACCTACTCGAAAGTGAAGCACTCAGAACTATTCCATACTTGCCCCATCCAATTTTCTGAGAGAGAGCCACCTACCCTTGTGTTGAGATCAAGCTATTCCATTCCTACCATATGAATCTTGATCTCTAGCCTCCCCAAGTTGCTTTCCACCAAATCAATCTCTTCCACCATAGCCAAATCTGTGAGAGAGTGATTGTGTGTTGAGGAGTCTATCATGTTGAAGCACAAGAGCAAGGAGTTCATCGACATTACCGAGCCTATTACCTTTTGGAGGGTGGTGCCTCCTAGATTGGTTAGGTGTCGCTTGGGAGCCTCCTACTTCGTGTTGTGGAGTTGAACCTAGAAGTTTGTACGGGCAAGGAGATCGCCTACTTCGTGAAGATCTACCCATGGTGAGGCTAGTCCTTCGTGGACGGAAGCCGTTATGGAATAGTCAAGGTTGCTACTTCGTGGACCCTTATGGGTGGAGCCCTCCTCGGACTCTCGCGACCGTTACCCTCCGTGGGTTGAAGACTCTAGAAACATGGACGTACGATAGCACCACCTATCGGAACCACGGGAAAAATCTTCGTGTCTACAAATTGCGTTTGATCTTCCTTCCTACCCTCTACTATATACATGCTTGTTGTTACTTTCCGCTGCTATATTCTTAGACATGCATGTGTAGGGTGTGCTTGACTTGCTATCATTGCTAAAATCTGCCAACACTTAAAATTGGGAAAAGGTAGGATTTTTATTTGGTCAAGTAGTCTAATCACCCCCCCTCTAGACATACTTTCGGTCCTACAATGGCACTTTTATTTTATTAAACTAAAAATAACAGAGAGCGAACTATAAGTACAGAAGGTTATGATTACTAAATTAATTCGACCACATGCCTCTGAGAAAGGATCCATCAATAAGGTTGATCAAGTCTTATTAACAAACTGTTTCCGATTAACATGAAACCGAAGAATCTTCGTATAACACTAGGTTACCTCAATGGGGATTTGCATCTGCCAAACAATAAGAATATCATATTTTGTCTTGACAGTTTGAAGAGGAAATTTAAACTCCCCAAAAGTGATTGTGGCAACTTGCTCAATGGCATTAATATTATTCACCGAAGCTTGTTTCTTCGGGAAGTGCAGCGTATGTTGTTTGCCCTTGACATGAAAAGTAACCTTGCTTTTGTTGCAATCAATAACAACCCCTGCAGTATTTAGAAAATGTCTACCAAGCATAATCAACATGTTGTTGTCCTCGGGCATCTCAAGAATAACAAAGTTCGTTAAGATAGTAACATTTGCAAGCACAATACGAACATCCTCACAAATTCCAATGGGTATAGGAGTGGATTTATCAGCCATTTGCAAAGGTATTTCAGTAGGTGTGAGCTTATTCAAATGAAGTCTTTTATATAAGGAGAAAGCCATAACACTAACACCGGCTCCTAGATCACATAAAGCAGTTTTAACATAACTTCGTTCAATGGAGCAAGGTATTGTGGGTATATCTAGATCTCCCAACTTCTTAGGCACTCCACTGTCAAAAGAATAATTAGCAAGCATGGTGGAAATCTCAATTTCAGGTATCATTATTTTATTCATGATAATATCTTTCATGTACTTAGCATATGGAGTCACTTTCAAAATATCAGTCAAACGAGTGTGCCAAAAGATAGGTCTAATCATTTCAGCCAAAGCGATCAAAATCCTCCTTGTCCTTACTGTTAGAAGGCTTACAAGGGAAAGGCATGGGTTTCTGAACCCATGGTTCTCTTTGTTTATCATGTTTTCTAGCAACAAAGTCTCTCGTATCATAACATTTATTATTAGGAGGTGGGTTATCAAGATCAACAATAGGTTCTATTTCTACATCATTATCATTTTCCTTATCATTATCTAGTGGAGCATCATCATGAATATTATCATTATCATTATCACTAGGTGGATGTTCATCACCATATTGTGTCTCAGCATCAGAAATAGAAACATCGTTATGACTCTCAGTAGGTTTTTCCATAATAGGTCCACTAGAAGCATGCAAAGTCCTATCATCTTTTTTTTCTTTTTCTTTTTAGTTGGACTAGGTGCATCATCATTAATTCTTTGAGAATCTTGTTCAATTCTTTTAGGATGGCCTTCATGATAAAGAGATTCCCGAGTCATTCTACCTCCTCTAGTCATTACTCTAACAACATGATCATTTATTTCAGCAAGCAAATCATTTTGTGACTTAGCAACTTGGTCTAGTTGAGTATGAACCATGGAAGCATGTTTACCTAGACCTTTAACATCATTAGCAATTCTAAACATCAAGTCACTAAGGCGATCAATCATCATAGCATTGTGTTGTAATTGATCCTTGACATAATTATTAAAATGTTCTTGTTTGACAATGTAATTATCAAATTCATCCATGCATTTACTAGGAGTCTTAGTATAAGGTATATCACTTTAATAAAATATACGGAGATAATTTACCTCTATTACCTGTGTAAGGATATCGAGTCCATGTATTTCTTCAATAGGTGGTAAACTCTCTTCAGATTTAATACCTTTTCTTTCATTGTTCTATTAGCTTCTTGCATATCTTCTGGAATGAGAAATAGAATACATCTCTTCTTTTGAAAAGGTTCTGGCGGTGGTTCAGGAAGTGTCCAATCATCAGCATTCTTCAAAATATTATTCAATAGTTCTTCAGCCTGTCCAACAGTTCGTTCCCTAATAACACAGCCAACACAACTATCTAGGTAGTCCCTAGAAGCATCATTTAGTCCATTATAGAAGATATCAAGTATTTCATTTTTCTTAAGAGGATGATCAGGCAAAGCTTTAAGTATCCGAAGAAGCCTCCCCAAAGCTTGAGGGGGATTCTCTTCTTCGATTTGCACAAAGTTAAATATTTCCTGTAGAGCAGCTTGTTTCTTATGAGCAGGATTTTTTTAGTAAAGTAATAGATCATATCCTGGGGGCTATGCACACAACCAGGAGCAGGAGAAAGGAACCAATTCTTAGCATCACCTTTTAGTCAAAAAGGAAAAAAAAGCTTAAGAATGTAAAAGTAGCAAATCTTTTCCTCATGAGCAAACAAGGTGGCAATATCATGCAATTTAGTAAGGTGTGCCACAACAGTTTCAGTTTCATAACCATGGAAAGGATCAGATTCTACTATAGTGATTAACTCAGGAACAACAGAGAATTCATAATCCTTATCAGTAACACATATAGGAGAAGTAGCAAATTTAGGATCATGTTTCATTTTCTCCATCATAGATTTTTCTTTCAGTTTGCATAGCAGTTTCTTCAAATCTCTATCATTACAAGCGAGAAAGTCTCTAGCTATCTCCTCATCCATGACATAACCATCAGGTACCTCAGGCATATCATATCTATTAGGAGAGCTAGGCATTATAGGTGAATCAAAGTGTTTATCAATTTCAGCATTCTCAAGTTCTCTAGCTTTAGCAATATGAGCATCAAGTAATTCATTCAGTGGCACAATTTCAGTTTCATCAAGCATAGTAGTAGCATCATCATTAATATCATCCATAGTGGAAGCAGTAGCAAATTGAATAACATGTGGAGGTGTCATAAGCTGGTTCAAAACAGTAGGTGAATCAAATGCAGAGCTAGACAGCAATTCCTTGCCTCCCATCGTCTTAGAGTGTATGATCTTAGTTCTGGTATCTTTCAAATTCTTCATAGTGACAATTGAGTATCCTTGGTGAAAACAACAAATAGAGATATGCTCCCCGGGGACGGCACCAGAAAATAGTCTTGATAACCCACAAGTGTAGGGGATCGCAACAGTCTTCGAGGGAAGTATTATACCCAAATTTGTTGATTTGACACAAGGGAAGCCAAAGAATATTTATCAGTCTTAGCAGTTGAGTTGTCAATTCAACCACACTAGGTTAATCTCTATCACAAAGATTTAGTAGCACAACAATATAGTAATAGGAACAAGAACTATAACAACAACAGTTTTGTAGTAATGGTAACAACGGTAGCAGCAATAGTAACTTAGCAAGATTTAGTATGTAAAAGAGTAGGCCATAAATCCATGATGGATAATGATTTCGATGACATTCATCATGTAACAATTACACACTAGAGCGACACAGAACTAGCTCCAATTCATCAATATAATGTAGGCATGTATTTCGTATATAGTCATACATGCTTATAATAAAAACTTGCATGACATCTTTTGTCCTAACCTCTCATGGCAGCGGGGTCCATAAGGAAACTAAGAGATACATGCCTCCTTTTAATGGAGAAACGGGACAAAGCATTAACACATGGTGACTACATGAACTCCTCAAACTACGGCAATCACAGGAAAGAATCCCAATTATTGTCACCTTGGGGTATGCGGATCATGACACGTAGTAGGTGCATAGAACTTGCAAGATAGGACCCAAAACACTCTCATATTTATGAAAACATAATTGGTTCGGATCTGAAATCATGGCACTTGGGCCCTAGTGAGAAGCATTAAGTATAGCAAAGTCATAGCAACATCATTCTCAGAACATAGTGGATACTAGGGATCAAGCCCTATCAAAATAACTTGATTACATGATCAATCTCGTCAAATCCAATCACCGTCCAACAAGACTACAAAGGAATTACTCACTCCCGGTGGTGGGCATCATGGGGGTGTTGATGAAGAAGGGTTGGTGATGATGACGACGACGACGAATCCCCCTCTCCGGAGCCCCAAATGGACTCCAGATCAGCCCTCTCAAGGAAGAACAGGAGGTGGCGGTGGCTCCGTCTCGTAAAACGCGATGAAAATTTTGTCTCCTATTTTTTTCTTCTGGAAATAGGAATTTATAGGACTGGAATTAGGGTCTACGGAGCCACCAGGTGGTCCCAAGCCATCAGGGCGTGCCCAGGGGGGTGGCTGTGCCCTGTTGGCTTGGCACCAATAGGTGGCCCCCTTCGACGGGTCTTCGCTCCATTATTTTTTAGATATTCCGGAAAAATTCTCCAAAAAGTTTCATCCAATTCCGAGAACTTCTATTTCTGCACAAAAACAACACCATGGTAGTTCTACTGAAAACAACGTCAGTCCGGGTTAGTTACATTCAAATCATGCAAATTAGAGTCCAAAACAAGAGAAAAAGTGTTTGGAAATGTAGACACATTGGAGGCGTATCACGCATCATCATGGAGGCAGCAAGGTTGATGAAGACGGCCTCCGTGATTGATTCCCCCTTCGACAGAGTACCGACGGAGGCCTCCAGATGGGATCGCGGAAGGACAGAGGCTTGCAGCGGTGGAATTTTTTTCGGGTCTCCTTCCGGTGGTTTTGGGATTTTAGGGAATTTATGGAAGTGGAATTAGGTCAACTGGAGGTACGAGGGTCCCACTAGCTTAGGTGGCGCCCCCCCGGGGCACCCCGTGTGAGCTTGTGGCCCACTCGTACTCATCTAGTCTCCTCCCGAAGCTTCTAGGGTCACTTCTAGTCTAGAAAAAAATCACTGTAAAGCTTCATTCCATTTGGACTTCGTTTGGTATTTGTTTTCTGTGAAACAAGAAAAAGACGAAAATAGGAACTGACACTTGACACTAGATTAATAGGTTAGTTCCAAAAACTGATATAAAATGGCCTCTAAAGCATACAAGATTGATAATATAATAGCATGAAACAATCACATATTATAGATACATTGGAGACATATAAGCATCCCCAAGCTTAATTCATGCTCATCCTCGAGTAGGTAAATGTTAAAAACAGATTTTTTGATGTTGAATGCTACCTAGCATGTTTATCATGTACTTTCCAGTATAAATGTTGAGAAACAATGACTTAGTAAATATTGAAACGATAATAAAGATGAATACCAACTAATGATAATTGCTTTTCAAAATAACAACACTAAATAACGTTATCCCCAAATTAATTCAATCATGTAAGCAATGGCATAACTTTGTCTTCCTAAGGTGACGTATAAATCATGATCACCCCGGTGCCTAACCAAGCACTTGACTCGTACTTTTTCACGCGCTTCAGCTGAGGGAGTCCTGGACTAAGGGGTCCTGGACTAAGACGCGGCGTGCACTCCAAGTCAAGATGAGAGGATCAGCGTCTTTACATCCGGCTGGAAACTTATCATGTGTAAACCCTAGGTACCCCCGGTGTCTATATAAACCAGGGGGTTTAGATTGTAGAGGGGCAGACAAGCTCATCTAGGGTTTTGGCTATTTGATCACGAGGTAGATCGACTCTGTAATCTTCATACACATCAATACATCCAAGCATGACGCAGGGTTTTACCTCCATAGGAGGGCCCGAACCTGGGTAAACATTGTCTCCTTCGTCCCTTGTTACCCATCGATCGTAATCTCACAGCTCGGGACCCCCTACCCGAGATCCGCTGGTTTTGACACTGACATTGGTGCTTTCATTGAGAGTTCCGCTGTGGGATCACAAGAGCAATTGATGGTTCGCTTAATTATTAGCGATGAAGTCCGTAACGGGGGCTCCTTCGCCCTCGGGCAGATTTTCACTTTCGGCACCATCGTGCTGCTCACCGACCCGACCGGTCACCCTGGTCGGATCGGAAGTCTCTCCCCCGATCAAGAGATCAGATTCGGGAACCTAGAGTTCTTCGTAGACTCATGGGGCGATCTTTCATTCGCCGGGCTCGCGATCTCATCCGACGAGCCCGAAGTCTCTGAAGCCTTAACTTCAGATCTCCTTCTCGACTCCGCCCTCGGGTCTATCCCTGCCGATGATTTGGCTCTTAGTCCGGATCCGGTTACAGTACCTGAGGGCCAGGGGTCGGCCCCTGCCAAACACACTCCTTGTACGGACGCTTTGGAGGTTAACTCCAAAAGTCCTAGGCAGATCGATCCGGTCGAGCTCTCGACGCTCAACGAGGCGCTAGATCGGATCCTATCAATAAAAATCACAGATGACCCGACCTCAACCCATGCTCAGATTGGTCTGAAGGCGGGTCATGGGGAATTTTTTGACCCACCCACCACCCACTTGGTAGCCACTATCGAAGACTTAACCGATATGCTGGACTATGCCTCCGAGGAGGCAGAAGACATGGATGAAGAGGACGGCGCCCCCGCCCCTATCAACTCTGGGCGATGGACTGCCACCTCCACCTACGACGTCTACATGGTAGACACCCCCGATGATAAGGGCGATCGCACCCCTAAGAAGAATGGCGATAAATCCGGTGAGGCGCCGTCAAGGCGCCGGAAACAGCACAAACGATCTAAGACAAACAAGGGAAGGGAAGCCATTACAGGCACCGGGGAAAACAACACCCCGGAAGACCTCGGCGACCCTGAAGACCCCGAACAGCCACTAGAGGACCAGGAAAGGCCCGATGATCGGCGTGACACTGAGGATCCTAATGATTCCGAGGACGACAACTACCTCCCCCCTGTCGAAGAGGAGGACAGCCTGGAAGCCGAAGACCTCAACATCCCCGAAAACCCTGTGGATCAGTAACGGTTTAGGCGGAAGCTTTTAGCCACCGCACGAAGCCTAAAGGCAAAAGAACAGCAGCTCAAAGCCGAACAGGACACCCTCAATGATAGATGGACGAGGGTCTTGGCAGCCGAAGAAGGGTACGGTACCGATCTACTAGACCAACCCAAGAGCTACCCACACCGGCGGCTGCTGCCGCAATTCGATGATGAGGCCCTTAAAACATCGCCTCCCAGGCATACTCCGTACGACCGGCCGGACCGCCCTCCCCGAGGACGGGATAGAACGGCCGGCGAGGCCGAGTATAGACCTGCGGTACCCCGCAGGAGAGGAAAAGAGCCAGCAGGGCCTGAGGACAGGTATGACTTACGAGATGACCTGGATTATAGAGCAGGCCACACAAGATCTATCTACGGATCTAGAGGGTACTCCCCCGCTAGATGGGACGGGTACTAGTCTTGGCTCGACCGCAACAATAGAGGTCGGGAACAACACCGGGCCCGATCAACCGCCGATCATAGGCATGACATAGCTCGGGTCAGAGGCGCTGCCCACCCACTGTGCTTCACAGACGAGGTGATGCAGCATCAGTTCCCTGAAGGGTTTAAACCCGTTAACATAGAGAAATACGACGGGACAAGAGACCCAGCCGTGTGGATTGAGGACTTCCGCCTCCACATTCATATGGCATGAGTAGATGATCTCCACGCCATCAAGTATCTGCCCCTAAAACTTAAGGGGCCAGCTCGACACTGGTTAAACAGTCTCCCCGAGAATTCCATCGGGAGCTGGGAAGAGCTCGAGGACGCTTTCCGATCTAACTTCCAGGGCACTTATGTGTTGGGGAACCCGACAGAAAACAAAATTTTTTGGTACAGCGAGCACGCCCAGGACCACTATGGAGACTGCATACAAGGTTTGATCTGATCCGTACCGACTCGAGGCGCAGCGGAAGAAGAGTCGGTGGAGATCGTTGGTGCAGATCCCCGCAGCTAGGATTTACAACCTCCCAACCGCGAGGATGTACTCCCACGTTGGACAGCCCTTCGGGAGGCGGTCGGACAGTCCCTCGGACGATGTCACGGACAGCCCTTTGGGAGGACCTTCGAAACTCAGACGGTCACACGGACAGCCCTTCGGAGGCACTCCGAAACTCGGACGGTCACACGGACAGCCTTCGGGAGGCACTCACAAACTAAGACCGAAACTACGATCTCTCTACAGAGTTGCACACATACGGTGTCATCTATCCGGCAGGGCTTCGCCGTCCAGAACTAGTTCCTGCCGGAACCCAGACAGCCTTTCGGCTCTACGAAACTATTTCGCTGGGAGGGAGAGAGAAGCCAGACAAGTCAAATGGCATGTGTATGTGAGAAGGGATGAAGAGATGGCAGCCCTCACCTCCTCTATTTATAGGAAAGCCAAGGGGTAGGATGGTCACACAAAGTACCAAAGTACCCCTTCTTTATGTCACACATAAAGGCCATAAGAGGGAAAAATGGGTGCCATGTGGAGCTCCATGGAGGAGCTTCACCCTTGGCCGGCCACCCCCCTTGGGGGCCCCCCATGAGGGGCTTCCTTGGCCCACAAGCCCTTCTAGAAGCCTTTTGGAAATATCCCAAAAGGTGACTTTCCAAAAATATCCCAAAAAGCACTTTCAGTATTCACGACGACATTTTTCAGCGTCCGTTCGAACTGAGAATATTTATGTGGGCTTAGAACATTTCCAGTCACTACTAGGGAAAACCTTATACACAGAATCTTATCAGCAGCGCGGGACAGGACGGAGCGCTACTGCTACTTAGTAGTAGCGCGGTCTTAATACAGGCGCTACTGCTATAAACTTAGCAGCAGCGCGGCTCGGTAGAACCGCGCTGCTACTAAAATTGACCGACCGTTCCCGCCACGCTAGGTTTAGCAGTAGCGCGCTTAAAATAACCGCGCTGCTGCTAACGTGATAGTAGTAGCGCGCTTTCTTTTCATGTAGCTACTGCTAATTCTGAAACTGGCCACATGGCGGGCCCTGCTTAGCAGTAGCGCGTGTGCCAAAGAAGCGCTACTGCTATATTATTAGCAGCGGCGCGTTTTTCTCCCCGCGCTACTGCTAAGCCGCAGCCATACCACCTTTTTCCTCCCCTCTCCCCTCTCCCCTCCTCTATTCCTCACTTTCCCCTAGCTCCCACCTCCTCTCTCCCTCACTTTGCTTGTTCCTCACTACTTCTCCCCCCATTACTCTCCTTCTTCTACCTATCTTTCTCTCTCTTTATTACTCCTACCTAACTACACCAACCTCCATAATGCATCTCCTTTCTCTTTTTCCTTCCCCCTCCACTAGTTGAACTTGTCTCCTCCCAAATTAGCAAGCTAGGTAGATCAAGCTAGCATTTAGTGAAGTGACCTATGTACCTCCCTAACTAGATCTATAGCCTTGTCAAGAAGAGCTTTGTCCACTTTTGATCATTCCATAGGTGTGTGTGGCGACACCTATCGACATCATCATCACCGTGCTCGATCTCGAGATAGGTGATTAAAAATTTATGCTTTTGCAAGAATTGAAATATGTGTATGTGTGCGATATGACATAATCGGGCGATATGATGGAAATTGTGTGTGTGGCATGAGTTGCCGCCGAATTGTGCTTGTGAGTTGCCTATGTTTTGCCGAAATGTCGATTTATTTCCGTTTTGGCGAATTCCGGGCAAACTCTATATGTCCTATTTTTAGGGAAGGTCATGCCGAATTTTTGTATGACTTTGATGCATGCATGCATTTTTATAATCAATTTGTTTATTATTACCGTGCAGGCGTTCATGATGGTCAGTGGAATGGTGGTGGACAGGTGGTTGCGGTCGGCGGTGCAGGACATGAAAGAAAATAACCTGACAGAGGTTTTATGTCCTTGTCGAAGATGCAAAGGACGAGCTTGGCTCGACCCCTATGACGATGGTCGTGTGATGGCGCACCTGCTCATGACTGGTTTCATGGATGGCTATACTCGGTGGATAATTGAAGATGAGGATGATGATGTTGAGGACGCCGACGGGGCAGGCAATGACGACACGGGGCAAGACGAAGAGATGATCGATAATGGCGGTGGAGAAGGGGCCGGACATGGCGGCGGGGAAGAGGCCGGACATGGCGGCGGGGAAGAGGCCGGACATGGCGGCGGAGAAGGGGCCGGACATGGCGGTGGGGAAGAGGGCGCCGGACATGGCGGCGGAGAAGGGGCCGGACATGGCGGCAGAGAAAACGTGGACTCCACGCCACAGAATTTGTCGGTACTAAGTTCAATCGTGCGGGACCCTCATGTTCAAGCACTGCTTCGTAAGGAGACAAGTACTGAGAGAGCTGCTTCTAGAGAGGAGGCCAAGCTGCAGCAACTGGTGGTAGACTCGAACACTCCATTGTATCATGGTTGCAATCCCGAGGTGACCCGATTGAGTTTCACGCTCGAACTCCTAAAGACGAAGGCTAAAAACAAATGGACCGACACTAGCCTCGATGGGCTTCTCAGGTACCTAAAGGATGTTCTTCCCGCGGGGAATCTATGTCCTACTTGTGTGGATGAGGCCAAGAAGATCGTGTGCCCTCTTGATCTGCCACACGTTAGATACCATGCATGCATCAACGATTGCATAATTTATCAGAAGGAGCACGCGGAAAAAACAAGCTGTCCGGTGTGCAATGCTTCTCGATACAAGAAGGCCGGGAAGAAATGTCCCCAGAAAGTTGTATGGTACTTACCGATCACTCCCCATCTCCAGCGGTATTTTGTAGATCCCAAGGAAGCAAAGCTCATGCGCTAGCACGCGGAGAGGAATAAGCCCGACGATGGAGATGATCCGAAGTTGAGACACGTCGTGGATGGAAGCCAATGGAGAGCGTTCAATGGCGAATATCGGTATTTCGCATGTGATGCAAGGAACATCGTGCTCGGCGCGTGTACCGATGGCATGAATCCGTTTGGCAACCAGAACACCAACCATAGCACATGGCCCGTGTGTTGTATGGATGTACAACCTCCCCCCCTGGTTGTGCATGAAGTCGAAGTACATACACATGAGCATGCTGATTCAAGGGCCGAAACAACCGGGAAATAATATTAATCTGTATCTGGGGCTACTTCAAGAGGAGTTAGACACGTTATGGAAAACACCGGCCAAGACATGGGACGCCAGCAAAGGCGAGTATTTCTATATGAGAGCCGCGTTGATCACGACGGTGCACGACTATCTCGGTTACGGATATGTCGCAGGACAGGTGTGCCATGGATATTGCGGATGCATGCGGTGCATGGATGATACGACGTCTCAGCAGCTAACGTCAAGGAAAGATGGCGGGTCTGGGAAAATCTTGTACATGGGGCATCGAAGATGGCTCGAGAAGGACGACCCATGGAGAAACCGTGGAGATCTATTCAATGGTGAGGCTGAGCATCGAGGACCTCCACGTAAGCGGAGCGGCGCCGAAATCGATGAGCTGTTGAAAAACTGGGAACAGTGCGCCGCGCAGGGAAAGACGATGAAAAAGGCGCCTGAGCTGCTGCTGAAGGTATGGAAGACGAGGTCTGTTTTCTGGGACTTGGAGTACTGGCACAAACTTGACACGCCTCATTGCCTTGATCAAATGCATATCTGTAAGAATGTCCTTGAGAGCTTGCTTGCGACACTGATGAACATGCCGAATAAGACCAAGGATGGGCCGAAGGCAAGAAAAGACTTGCAAGATTTGGAGATCAGGGCAGATCTGCACATGCCGCCCCGTAAAAAGTCAGAGGAGACAGAGACGGAGAGAGAGGCGTGGGAGAAGAAGGGCAAAAAAGTAAAGGAAGAGGATTATTGCCCCCCTTCTTGCTTCACCTTAAGTCCGGCTGAGATCGATCAATTCTTCAAGTGCCTTACCGGAATCAAAGTTAGTTCCGGTTACTGTGGCAAGATAAGCAGATATCTGGACACGAAGAAGAAAAGGTTCAGCGGGATGAAGTCCCATGACTGTCATGTGATGATGACGCTGATACTACCTGTTGCCCTTAGAGGGATAATGGACAAGCACGTCCGTGACACGCTTATTGGTCTCTGCAACATTTTCGACGTCATCTCTCGAAAGCCGATCAGTGTGAAGCAGCTCCGAAGGCTACAGGAAGAGATCGTTGTCCTACTGAATGAGCTTGAGATGTACTTCCCGCCCGCGTTCTTTCACGTCATGGAGCATCTATGTGTCCATATTGTGGACGACATAATAGACCTGGGGCCGTCATTCCTGCACAACATGATCCCGTTTGAGAGGATGAATGGGATCATCAAAGGATTCGTTCGTAACATGTCCCGTCCGGATGGAAGCATCGTCCAGTGCTATCTGACACAAGAGTGCATCTCTTTCTGCGAGAATTTTCTATATGGCGCAGACCGGCCGCCTGGTGTTGGTTTGCCCGTTAACAAGCACGATGGGAGGCTCGAAGGAGAAGGTCACTCCAACGGTCGCAGGGAAATGCATGTGGCCTACTCTGATCGATGCAACGACTTTGACATAGCAAACTTGGTAGTGCTACAACACCTACACCAGGTAGATCCTTTCGCGACACTGCACAAAGAAACTATCGCAAAGAAGTATCGTGACCGGGGGGTATGCAGGACGGACGCCGAAGTTACTAGAGAGGACAACTCCACTTTCCTGCATAGGTTCAAAGAGCATATTATTGCTAATCCCCCGGAAGAGGGCTCTAAGGACAGATTGCTCATATACGCCTTAGCACATGGCCCCTCGCCCAACCTCGTCACCTATCAGGCATACGATATCAACGGATACACGTTCTACACGGAGGCCAAAGATATGGACAGTGATGATCAGAACTCAGGGGTGACGATGGTATGCATGACCGACAACGACAACGGCGCAACTGAGAGATTTTACGGAAGGGTCGAGGAGATCTGGGAGCTTGACTACTCTGGACTGCACAACGCGACAATGTTCCGTGTCAGATGGGCTAAGAATATCGAAAGAGAAAACCGGTATTTCACTACCATGACTATACCCGACGCCAAGAGCGGTACCGTGAACGCTATCGCAAAAAACGAGCCATGGGTACACGCTAAGCACGTGACACAATGCTTCTTCATAACCGACCCGTGCAATCCCAGCCGTGTTGTCGTGAGGAGAGGCAAAAGGAACAACATTGGAATGGATGGAGTCGCCAACGAGGAAGACTACGACCAGTATGGCAACCCAATGAGGGAAGATGACGATGACGATGAAGTATATGTCAAAAGAAGAATCAATACTACATTACCTAAGAAAGATCGTACTCCATGGAAAAGGAAAAGTCATAATGAGGGGCTCAATTATTTTTCAACGAACAAGAAGGGAAAGAAGCTCACTCAAAAATGAAAACGTCGACGCTGAGGAACCGTTATCGGTCAAATGATGTAATCTATATGTTCCTATTTTGTGTACACACTTAACCGTTATGCATGGGTCAAATGTTGTAATCTATATGTTCCTATTTTGTGTACACACTTAACCGTTATGCATGGGTCAAATGATGTAATCTATATGTTCCTATTTTGTGTACACACTTAACCGTTATGCATGGGTCAAATGATGTAATCTATATGTTCCTATTTTGTATACACACTTAACCGTTATGCATGGGTCAAATGATGTAATCTATATGTTCCTATTTTGTATACATACTGGTTATAGCAGTAGCGCTTTTCTGAAAAATAGCTATAGCTACCTGTGTTAGTAGTAGCGCTTCACCGAAAATGCGCTATAGCTACCTGTTATAGTAGCAGCACTTCTTGGAGAAATGCGCTATAGCTACCTGTGTTAGTAGTAGCGCTTCTTTTAGAAACGCGCTATAGAAACCCCCAAATCTGCTTCCCGCCTCTGCTTCTTCCCCCGAAATCCCCACTCTCTCTTCTCCCCCCTCGTCGCCGCCGGAGCCCGTGCCCTCGCCCTCGACCTCGCCGCGCCCCTGCGCTCGCCCCCGACCCCGGCACTCGCCCCCGACCCCCCGACCCCGGCGACCTCGCCCTCGCCCCCGACCCCGGCGACCTCGCCCTCGCCCTCGACCCCGGCGCTCGCCCCCAACCCCCCGACCCCGGCGACCTCGCCCTCGCACCCTACCCCAGCCCCGGCGCGCCACGCCTCCCTTCTCTGCTTCCTCCCATCCCAACCTCGGCCGTCGTCGGGCCTGCCTCCTCGCCCCTGCACCCTCTGTAAGCCCCCCACCTCTCCTCCTCTCTCTGCTAGCTAGGGTTCTTCTGTTAATTTACTTAGGTTTTAGTTATGGCAGTAGGTTAATTAGGTTATCTATTTAGTTATGAACCCTAGTTATCAAACTAGTAGGTTAATTTGGCTATATTATGAACCCTAGTTAGTATGAAACCTAGTTAGTTAGGGCAGTAGGTTAATTAGGTTCTTCGTCAAATTAGGACAGAAATTTAGGGTTAGGTGTTTTAGGTGTAGGTAAAAGAAAAAACAGAATTGATTATATAGGTTTCTTGCATTTTTTAGTTTAAGCAATTGTTGCTATTTAAATTTTCTAGTGCTAGTTAGTTAATTAGAATTAGTATGAAACCTAGGACAGATTAGTTAAAGCAATTGTTGCTATTTAAGAAAACATAATTTGAAGTGGACAGATTAGTTAAAGCAACTGCTGCTATTTTTTAGTTTCAAATTTAGGTAGGCTGAATTTAGTTTCAAATATTGTGAAGAAAAATGACTTCTTGCATTTTTCGTCAAGTTCTATATTTTTCTTCCTTTTATATGCAAATTTCAAGTGGACATGTGATATGTGGACATGTGATTTGGACATGTCATATTTGGAATTTGGACATGTCATATTTGGACATGTGATGTTTTGGACATGTCATATTTGAAAAATGATGATTATGTGCAGGGTAAATGATCCGAGTGGCCTATGTTTCGCTGGAATGTTGATTCATTTCCGTTCCGGTGAATTTCAGGCGCTCGATATGTCCACTTTTTAGCAAAGGTCATGCCGAAATTTTCCGTGAATTTTGGCATGACTTGTGCTAGAAAGTAGGCATATCGAGTGCCGGGATTTGCTGGGAAACGGCATTCCGGCAAACATAGATCTTTTTTTTAATGTCATTTCTCATTTTTTTATAGTTTTAGAATTAAACGAGGAGACTTAATCATAGGAAACATGTCAAACAACGAAGAAACCGGGCCTTCTGACCAAGATGCAGACGAGATGGATTATGAGGGTGAACAACAGTACCTCAACTTTTTGTCTGCTAAGCACAGTCAAGGTTTGCAGGTTGGCCTAGATGATGATAATGACGCCGACATCGACACCGATGGCGCCGGCACCGATGGCGGCGACGAGACCGGCGGGGAAGGTACCGGCGGAGAAGATACCGGCGGGGAAGGTACCGGCGCCGATGCCGCTAACGAAAAGAAGAAGCAGAAGAAGCAGAGGATACGAAAACCTAACAAACTCGGCATCGGACGACTGGTGATCACAAAGATGGCCCCTGGCAAGTTTGAGCCATTAGAGCCGGAAGAACCTCGCAAGTGCTATGGGAACCAAGTAGGATGCATCCTACGGGAATGCGCGAGCATCAACGACGATGACATAAGGGGTAAAGAACATTTGATGCAGTTGCTCCTGACGAAGCTGCACAAGAGATTCAAGTTCCCCGACCGGGATGACGCCATAGAACACCCATGGGATGATAAGAAGATGAAAAAGATTAACAATCACGCCCTGGGCATGTTCAGCAATGATTTGGCCTCCTGGAAAGGGAGGGTGAAATGAGCTATTGAGGCTGAGGAACGCCTGTCCAAGATTCTGGAGGAAAATCTGACACTTACGGAAGAGGAGTTCGAAAAGTTCAAGGACACTTGCGCTACCGAGGCAGCTAAGGCTAAGGCTGCGAAATTCAAGAGCCTTCAGCAAAGGAACACGGGGAAGCATCGCCTCGGAAGCCGTGGCTACCTTGGCAAAAGGCCCATATGGGATAAGGAGGACGCGGAATGTGAAGCCGCGGGTGTCCCAGACCCCTTCGCGAAGTTCACCGACCCCTTGGAGCGTGACTTCATCAGGGCCCGCTACAAGTGGGACAAGGAAAAGAAAGTTTTTTACACAGACCAGATCACGAGGAAATTGATTAGAATACTGGTAATTATTCTTTTACCACCTTACATTTAGCTTCTGATCAAGTCGACTACACATTCGTAAACGGTTCATGTTCCATCTGCAGGAGAAGCAACACCAGCCTGCAGCCGAAAGCCCTACTTCGCCGATGAGGCCCAAGTGGGACACCCCTCTCAACCGGGCCTTGAACGAACTTAAGGGACTCCCTTTGGGCCAGCGGCCGCAATATGGACGTGTGCACGGCGCCGGAGACGGTGCCACGTGGAAGGTGTTTTACAACGAGGGCCCGGAGGCCAAGAAGCAAAAAAAGAAGTTTAGTCAGACGGACATCGACGAGAAGGTGAAGCTTGCATTCGAGAAAAAAGCAGCAGAGGACGCGGAAAAAGCGGCCGCGGAAAAAATGAGTTGCTACAGCAGGCAGTCGACGCAGCTGTACATGCCTGCAGAAATGATTTCGCTACTAACTTGATCCCGGCTATCATCAACTGGATGAAGGAAAATCCAGACAAGACGGTACATGATTTCCCCATGCCCAGTTTCGTCGGGAGCAACTCGGTGAACAACACCACCGCACCATCACCTGCTCATGCAACCGGGCCTGCTCCCACACCCGCACCCGCACCCGCTCATAGCAGCCCGTCCTCAGTCTCTGGCGCGCTAGGCGGGCCTTCGTCTTTGGCTGAGCTCGACAACCTCACGGTAATTACATGTCGCACCAACATATATCTAGAATATTCCATTTTCGTTGCCTTTCGGATGTTTTACGCCGCAGACATGTGTTTGCAGGCCGACGAAACCCCGTGCACCGTACTCTACTTGATCAAAGGCCAGAAGGTGGACATGGGAAAGGGGGTAATAACGAAGCCCTTGGAACTCATGTTCCATGGCCAGCCGATGCCCGGTGGGCACTTCAGGGTTACCTTGTCGAGTGTGAAATCGGGGCTCGAGGATTTGCCTCCTCCAGTACGGCTAGGGGGAGAGGACGACGAGACCCCGTCGCGGATTGGAAGCTGCAAGGGTTGGGTGCTGCTATGGCCGAAGAATCTTCTTCGTCTGGAGCCGGCCGAGAGCACACCAATAACCACACATCAACAAGCAGCTATGGACACCACCACCCCGCCTACGCAATTACCAGCGCCTGTAGTGCCGGGTGAGAGCGGCGGACGACGTGATGAAGGGGGTCCAATAGTGGCTGATGTAATCGCTCCCATAGAACAAAGAATGGATGATGAGCTGGAGGAGGACCCTCTTCGGTTCCTCAACAATACAGGCGCCTGTGACGGTGACTTAGATATGATGAGTCAGCCATATGACGACTCGGGCTATCAGCATGCTAATGAGGATATGTTTGATCTGCCCGAGCAGGAACGTCCTAGCAGGGATTGCAAGAAGTCTCTCTTCATGCAATCCTCATAGGACACGCCTGAAGATGCAGGGGGTCGTACAGTAGTGCTTAGCTCGACAACACTGGGGCAGGGGTTAAGGAAGGGTCTGGAAGGTCAACCCAAGAAAAAGGAGAGGAAGAGATCGGGGAAGATAGGCTCAGCTGCCTACAAACAAGCCAGAGCACATAGCAGCCAGACGGTGGCCATGATCCATGTCACGGGCGAGCCGATGCTACCGCCGAAACCGCTGGAGGCAATATACGGGGATCTCAGGAGACTGCACGACCATGTGCTGTCGACTGAGAAAAGCCTACTAGCCTTGAAGGATCCAGGATATCCGACATACGCGGCTCGTGTGCCTGAGGGGAAGTTCTACGTCGACAAACGGCCCACGGAGGTGGTCTTCTTGCGGTTTGATCATATCTTCGAGATGTTTCTGACAAGGCGGCTCGATTGTACAATCGTCCGCCTTTTTGCGCTACATATGAGCTCCGTCATGAAGAGAGAAGAAGTCTCGCAAATCTGTGTGGCGGATCCATACTACATGCACGAGTCCTTCTTGAGACTCGGCGACTTTGAGCGTAAAACTGCTAGGGAGTACCTCGAAAACTTCATGGTACAGAACAAGGACCAGGAAATTGTCCTCCTGCCTTATCATCCAAAGTAAGTCAGTGCCGGACAACCCTTTCGTACATTTCAATCATTCCTTTTCGCTCATATGGAGAATAATTTGAGTTGTTTTTTTCCCCGCAGCAACGGTCGCGCCGTCCTTATCGTTCTTTACCCGCGAGTCTCCCACGCCGTGTATTTCGACCCTACCAGAAACAACGAGAAGAAGGACTACACCCACGTAATGAATATTCTAGATGATGCTCTCCAAGGCTTCAGCTTCAGGGGTGGCCACATACAGATCAGGAAACAAAGGAACCGCAAGACGGGTTTCTCGCATAAAACCAACTTCTGCTGCATCCATGTCCCGAAATCAAGTACGAACGATGGATTCTACCTCCTCCATCTCATGATGGAGTTCAGAAGGGATCACCAAAAGCTTCGTATGACAACCAGAAACGATGATCATATCCGCAAGTGGGTAGAATCTCAAGGAGAAGCGGATTATAAACTTAAAGATGACTTCTTTCGCATCCAGAGGGACATTGCGACGATCATCATGAAAGAAGTCGTCGAAGTGAAGGGGATGTTCCACCACGGCCCTATATCGCGAGCTGACGTCCGAACTTACATAGGCATGCAACGTCAGGACCTCACGCCATTCAAGAAGCTAGGGTCCATCCTCGATGATCTGGAAGGATGGAAGTTCTAGTGATTTACGATGCCGATGATGATGATATGTGTCAGTTGAACTTGTATATACTTTCTGTAGCGATGAAACTTTATGATGTCCATGGTCCCTACTGAACTTGCGTAACGCTACTTTGTTAGTTTGGGTTCGATGACCTGCGTACCTCTAGTTAATTAGTTTGCGTACGATGAAACTGCGTTGATTATTTATGTTTACTATATGTTGCATCTAGTTGCTAACCCTTTCTTTTTTGTGTTGCTCAAGTATATTTTGTTGCATATGATTGTACATTCTCTTGATGAAGATGCATCTCTAACAGGTACCTAGATTCTTGATGGCGAAGTACCGGTGCTATGTCGTGTACAAAGGAAAGGTTCCGGGAGTATACGACGAGTGGTCCGAGTGTCAGGCGCAAGTGGAGGGGGTCTCGGGCGCCAGCCATAAAGGCTTCAAAAGCAGACAAGAAGTAGAAGCTAGTTACATGAGGCTCACGCTAGCGCGAGAGAGGGCTAATAACCGCCGCCTCATGTACTACATAGTTTCGCTCTCACTCATAGTGATAGCTCTTCTCGCGTATATCATTGTTTAGATGGATGACGATGTAGTTGCAAGTATTCGAGACTTGTATCGCTATTTTCGAGATGATGACGAGAGACCACTTTGTGTTGGATGATGATTATGATGATGACATGATTTGATGAGACTATTTGTATGTATATGCTATGATTACATTCGTGGTCTCGCAGCCATTTCTATGTGTATGATGATGACATTTGTATGTGCTAAAGATTCATGTATAAAGCCTGTTCAAATACAAAACAAATATGCAGAAAAAAAATCAGAAACTAATAAAGTTAGCAGTAGCGCGTGGAGTAAAGTTAGCAGCAGCGTGCCATTACCAGTAGCGCGGTCTACTACAAGGCGCTACAGATATTAGCAGCAGCGCGCTGTTCTGGAGCTCGCTGCTGCTACGCATGTATAGCAGTAGCGCGGGACAACCCGCGCTACTGATACAGGTTAGCTGTAGCGCCGTATCAGTAGCGCGGGTTCCCGCGCTACTGCTATACATAATACCCGTGCTACTGCTAGGCTTTTCCGTAGTAGTGAGTACCCACTAAAATAATTTTCAATGCGTTCTGGAACAATTCCGGATTAGTGATTTTCATCTGCGAAAAGCATCTGAAGCGGTTCCGGCAGCTCTGGAACATTTCCGGTTTTTCTTCCGGAAAATTCCCAGAAGTTTCCAGAATGATTCTGGCACCCTCCAAGAATTATCAGGCATGTGCTGAAACCAATTTGACTCAATGGTATCCCCCGAAACAACTTTTCAGTTTTACCAAAACTGTTCCGGTGTTCTCTCTGCGGAACTTTTCCGCTGTCCGAAACTTTTCCGGTGTCCGAAACTTTTCCGGTGATTTTCTCTCAGACTCCCTGTCTAGTATTCAGCAGATAGATGACCCTTAAGCGTGTGACCCTATAGGTTCGGTGAAGTATAGACATGACCCGGAACCCCTTCCGATCAATGATCAACATCGGAGCCGTGGACACCCATATTGACCCCTATACCCACACGAATGAATATTCGAGTGAACCTCCAGTTGCCGTGTGCTATTCCTGTTGCTTCGCAATATGTTACAAACACCCGAGGTGAGATTTTCTGCATCCTCGTGGATGCAAGTTACCTCGTTACCCACTATGCAAGTTACCTCGTTACCGGTTTTGTTCTCTTTTCTCGTTTTCGTGTTCCGGCATCCCTATGATCAAATCACACTATGTCTGGCCAGATGATGATGGATACCGTAACACCGAGAGGGCCCGAGAATATCTCTCCATCATCGGAGGAGCAAATCCCAATCTTGAGCTATCTTCTTACTTGCCATACTTTTCCGTGAACCCGTAAGCCGCCGTAAGAGCCACCCAGTAACGGATGACGTTTAACAAACCCCAAAGTTCACGAAGCAAGCACGAAGGAACTCGATACTCTCATGGTCTAAGGAATTATGCAAACATTAACTATCTCTGTGTTATTAACCATTAACTTGTGACGAATGTATCTCATAGCATAACATCAATTCGGGTTGATTCAGCACAAGTGTTCTACCAACATTGTGCCCTCAAAATTGCCGGCATAGCCATGTCCATGATCAGGAAAACAGGATCATCATGCAATACTTGAGCCAGTCTTAGAGGCAAGACTAGGAATACAAATTACCGTTTATTATACCACACACGCACATGAGTTTCCCTCCAAGCCTCGTGGTTATTGTAGACTCGAGAATCATTGCAGTTATAGCATGGAACATAAACATTCATTACAAACTTGGAGATACAAAATAACTGTTATTACTGCCTCTAGGGCATATCTCCTACAGACTCCCACTTGCACTAGAGTCATAATCCAGTTACATGGCTTCCCTAACACCAATGGCTATCCGGTGTTGCTCATGCTTTGCTCGTGGTAGAGGCTTTGTCATCGGGTCTGACACGTTTATATCCGTGTGAACTTTGCGTACTTTCACTAAACCTTCTTTGACATGACGTCGAATGAGTTTATATTTGCGTTGAATATGCATGGTCTTATGGTGCGAACTTGGCTCCCTTGCCTGAGCCACGGTGCCACTATTATCACAATAGATCTCCACCGGGTCCAGGGCACTTGGGACCACACCAAGGTCTTCAAGAAATTGCTTGATTCCGACAGCCTGCTTGGAGGCTTCTGAAGCAGCAACATATTCCGCCTCCGTTGTAGAATCCGCCACAGTCTTTTGTTTGGAACTTTTCCAATCAACTGCGCCGCCGTTCAATATGAAAACATAGCCAGATTGAGATTTGAAGTCATCTGGGTTAGTCATGAAGCCTGCATCAGTGTAACAACTTACAATGAGCTCGTCATCACCTCCGTACACAAGGAGTAAATCCTTGGTCCTTCTGAGGTACTTAAGAATACCCTTGACTGCGGCCCAGTGTTCCAATCTTGGATCACCTTGGTACCGGCTGCGAACACTTAGCGCATAGGAAACATCCGGTCTTGTACATAGCATGGCATACATAATAGAACCAACTGCCGAAGCATATGGAATATCATTCATTTGTACTCGCTCATCGAGGGTCTGAGGACACTGATTCTTGCAAAGCACTGTGCCAGGTGACATGGGGAGTAGGCCTTTCTTGGAGTTCTCCATGTTGAACCTTTTCAACACCTTGTCAATGTACGTGCTTTGGCTAAGCGCTATCAGGCGTCTTGATCTATCTCTATAGATTCTGATGCCCAATACATATGCTGCTTCGCCAAAGTCTTTCATTGAAAAACTCTTCTTCAATGAGTCTTTTATTTCGCTAAGACAATTCACGTCATTTCCAATCAACAATATGTCATCCACATACAAGATTAGAAATGCTTTTGCGCTCCCACTAAACTTCTTGTAAACACAAGATTCTTCATCGTTCCTGATGAAGCCAAACTCTTTGACCACTTCATCAAAACGAATGTTCCAGCTCCTTGATGCTTGCTTCAGACCATAAATGGCTTTCTGAAGTTTGCATACCTTTCCAGCATCCTTATGAATGACAAAACCTTCTGGCTATATCATGTATACATCCTCTTTGAGGTTTCCATTTAGGAAAGCCGTTTTGACATCCATCTGCCATATTACATAATCGAAATAAGCAGCAATTGCTAGTAATATCCGAACGGACCTAAGCATAGCTACGGGCGAGAAAGTCTCGTCGTAGTCTACCCCTAGAACTTGCGTGAACCCTTTCGTGACAAGTCTAGCTTTGTGGATAGTACTGTTACCATCCATGTCCGTCTTTCTTTTGAAAATCCATTTACAACCAATGGGTTTTACGCCATCTGGAAGTTCTTCCAAGTTCCAAACTTGGTTTTCGTAAATGGATTCAATTTCGGATTTCATGGCCTTGTGCCATTCCCTTGAGCTAGGCCCCGCCATCGCTTCCTTGTAGTGCGCAGGTTCATCGTCTTCAAGAATGAAGATTTCGTTATGAAACCACTCAGGTGGCTGGATAGCCCTACCTGATCTGCGCGATTCAGTTACAACATTGTTTGAAGTTTCCGCATCACATGCGACAACTTCCGGCTCGGTTGTAGGGATAATTTGCGGAATTACTTCCGGTTCCTTAGCCATATCAACGGTGGCCGAAGATTCACTAATCTCATCAAGTTGTACTGTCCTCCCACTCAATTCTTTAGCGAGAAACTCTTTCTCAAGAAAGACTCCGTTTTTAGCAACAAACACTTTGCACTCGGAGGGTTGCTAGAAAGAATACCCAACTGTTTCTTTTGGATAACCTACAAAGTAGCATTTGTCTGATCTGGGATCGAGTTTGCTTGGTTGTAAACGTTTTACATAAGTTTCACAACCCCAGATTTTGAGATGTGACAAATTGGGTTTCTTCCCATTCCATAACTCATATGGTGTCGTCTCAACTGACTTAGACGGTGCTCTGTTAAGTGTGTGAGCGGCAGTAAGTAGTGCGTGACCCCAAAAAGATATCGCTAGATCCGCAAGAGACATCATCGACCTTACCATGTCCAACAGGGTTCGGTTACGTCTTTCCAACACTCCGTTTCTCTGTGGAGTTCCAGGAGGCGTAAGCTGTGAAACGATTCCACGGTCACTCAGATGTTGGCCAAACTCATAACTAAGATATTCGCCTCCGCGATCAGACCGTAGAAACTTAATCTTTTTGTTACGATGATTTTCTACCTCATTCTGAAATTCTTTGAACTTTTCAAAGGTTTCCGACTTATGCTTCATTAAGTAGATATAGCCATACCTACTCAAATCATCAGTAAAAGTCACGAAGTAGAAATACCCACCCCGTGCGATTGTGCTCATTGGACCACATACATCACTATGTATTATTTCCAACAATTCACTCGCCCGTTCAGGATGACCCGTGAACGGCGTCTTGGTCATTTTCCCCATCAAGCAAGCTTCACATGTGTCAAATGATTCAAAATCAAAAGACGGTAAAACTCCATCTTTATGGAGTCTTTGCATGCGTTTCTTTCCGATGTGGCCAAGCCGACAGTGCCACATGAAAGTGGTGGTGGTATCAGCCTTCTTAAGGCGTTTAGCATTTACGTTAAAGACATCATTTCCACATTCAAGATTTAGTATGAAAAGGCCCCCAACAATGGGTGCAAATCCATAAAACATATCCTTACAATAAAGTGAACAACCATTGTTCTCAGACTTGTAGGAGTACCCATCGTGCACTAAACATGATCCAGAGATAATGTTTCTACACAACAACGGAACAAAATAACAGCTACTTAGTTCCAAAATAAATCTTGAAGGGAGACGTAGAGGCATAATGCCGACGGCTTGAGCGGCGATCCCAGCGTCGTTCCCGACACGCATCACGACTTCATTCTTTGCCAGCTTGCGCACCTTCTGAAGCCCCTGTATTGAGTTGCAAATGTGAGCAACCGATCCGGTATCAAATACCCAAGACTTAGAATTTTCGCTAGCAAGCAAAACGTCAATGACATTAACTTGTATAACAATTATACCTTTTCCGGTTTTCCCAGACTTCTTATGTTCTAGATACTTCTTGCAGTTTCTCTTCCAGTGTCCTGTGCCCTTGCAGTAGAAGCACTCAGTTTCATTCTTGGCTCCGCCCTTAGATTTGCTTGGGGAGCCGGTCTTACCGGCGCCCTTGCCCTTTTTGGCTTGCCTTTCTTTTTGAAACTACCAGTTTTATTCACAAGCAACACTTGCTTGCGATTTTTCCGCAGTCCTCCTTCAGCAGTTTTTAGCATGGCAAGCACCTCATTAGCTGTTTTGTCCATCCCATTCATGTTGTAGTTCATGATAAAACCGTCGTAAGACGGGGGGAGTGAACCGAGCAACATGTCCATAACATGCTCTGGCGGAAGTGGAAATTCTAGGGTTTTAAGCCTTTCAGCGTAGCCAATCATATTGACTACATGCTCGCCAACTGAACTGCCCTCAGCCATCTTGGTCTCCGACATGATCTTGATGATATCAAACCGTTCAGACCGTGCTTTAAACTTGTACAGAGCATCCAGTTCCTTGATAATATCAAAGGAGTCATGGAATTCAAAACGTTTTTGAAGCTCTGAACTCATGCAAGACAGCATGAGGCACTGCACTAAGTTTAAGTCATCTTCCTTAGTGGCCCAGACATTTTGTTCATCTGCCGGGGCGGTTGCCGCCGGCTTAGGTGGAAGAGGTCCGTCAAGCACGTACACTTTCTTAGCACTCCTGAGGACAATCCTCAGGGTACGGACCCAGTCCGCATAGTTGTTTCCATTCGCAGCTAACTTCTCTTTCTCTAACATCGGGCCTAAGTTGAACGCGTTGTTGCGAGCCATTTGTTCTACAACGGTAAACACAAAATTCACTTAGACTTTGTTCATAATGAATTCGCACTAGTGAATAAACAGTTTTATTCTAAAGTGCGCTCCCACTCAAATCAATATCTCTCAAAATTGATTATGAGTGATTCAAGATCCACATTTCAATTCAACGCCATTGATGTGGACATCACTGATGACGGGAATTTTAATCGGTAGGCAAACTTGCCAATCACATCTTTATGTGACTCTTGTTCATCTTTCGATGGGTGTGTTCCGAGCTCAGGACTATCCTGCCTGAACGTCAAAGACAACCAAGTGATCTTGTTGCGAGGTCTGACCTCACCCGCCTCATTCCTCTCGATTCGTTCGTACCCATGTGGACATGGCGCACCCCGAAAAGATACGAATTTCAGACGGTGCTACACTTGGGTGAACACTAACTACTTTGATATTTTAAAGTGAGAGATCACCCTAATAAAAAGCGACTACCGCGCAATCAAGAAGGGTGCAACATAAGGGATAAACATCTCAGGCAATTCATAATTAGCATGACATGGTATAGCCCCTTCTGACGGAGAAGTCAAACATTTCTTCGTCTTCGGCATTTGCGTCGGTGTACACCTTCGCGAAGATTGCCACCACCTTGTCGATGCACCAGATAATATTGCTATCTCTATAGCTAATAAAATAAGTGCATTACATAAGGTTGACACGCAGGTCATTAAAGTGCAATCATATGGGTCCAGCCATCATGCCGAATCATGACACGTAGGTCATGTTAATTATATCATATAGTCATCTCATACATAATCAAATTGAATATGAGCATTGCTATACCACATCACATGCAAACCATCCTGCAAAACCAAGTTAGACGCCTCTAATCGGTTTATACAAAAAATTATTTTACGTGGCTTATAAGGTTTTGACTCAAACCGCAGCTACCAACGTTTATCATCAAGTATGATAATTCAAGTTGCTAGATTAACTTTCCAGGGTGTAGGAAACACGAGATAATAAAATCTCGAGCCCCATACTAAACTTCGTCATACGCATGACCCCCGTGCAGATCACATCTGCATTGCCCTTTCGTCTGCGAAACATCCATCTTTCTCAACTATGGTGGAACCCAAAGACACTGAAGCACTTCGTTGATCTGTCAATCAGCATACTCAGGAGCAGCATGAAAGGATCACGGATTGCCAGAACTTTGTCAGATTCCGCCATGCTATCAAGATCAGGACTACGCAAATTCACGGGAAGCAACAAGAATATCGGGTAATAGATTTCATCTACTACCCACACAAATAATTTTCAGCAATAGATCTTATCTACTACAAAATTATACTATGCAATACCCATACATCTCATGTATTCTAGATCATAACATGCATCTACGCATAGCTTGGCTCATGATGCCACTGTTGGGGAACGCGACAGAAAACAAAAAAATTCGGTACAGCGAGCACGCCTAGGACCACTATGGAGACTGCATACAAGGTTTGATCTGATCCGTACCGACTCGAAGCGCAGCGGAAGAAGAGTCAGTGGAGATCGTTGGTGCAGATCCCCGCAGCTAGGATTTACAACCTCCCAACTGTGAGGATGTACTCCCTTGTTGGACAGCCCTTCGGGAGGCGGTCGGACAGTCCCTCGGACGATGTCACGGACAGCCCTTCGGGACGACCTTCGAAACTCAGACGGTCACACGGACAGCCCTTCGGGAGGCACTCCGAAACTCGGACGGTCACACGGACAGCCCTTCGGGAGGCATTCACAAACTAAGACCGAAACTACGATCTCTCTACAGAGTTGCACACATACGGTGTCATCTATCCGGCAGGGCTTCGCCGTCCAGAACTAGTTCCTGCCGGAACCCAGACAGCCTTTCGGCTCTACGAAACTATTTCGCTGGGAGGGAGAGAGAAGCCAGAAAAGTCAAATGGCATGTGTATGTGAGAAGGGATGAAGAGATGGCAGCCCTCACCTCCTCTATTTATAGGAAAGCCAAGGGGTAGGATGGTCACACAAAGTACCAAAGTACCCCTACTTTATGTCACACATAAAGGCCATAAGAGGGAAAAAGGGGTGCCATGTGGATCTCCATGGTGGAGCTCCACCCTTGGCCGGCCACCCCCTTGGGGGCCCCCCATGAGGGGCTTCCTTGGCCCCCAAGCCCTTCTAGAAGCCTTTTGGAAATATCCCAAAAGGTGACTTTCCAAAAATATCCCAAAAAGCACTTTCACTATTCACGACGACATTTTTCAGCGTCCGTTCGAACTGAGAATATTTATTTGGGCTTAGAACATTTCCAGTACCCACTAAAATAATTTTCAATGCATTCCGGAACAATTCCGGATTAGTGATTTTCATCTGCGAAAAGCATCTGAAGCAGTTCCGGCAGCTCCGGAACATTTCCGGTTTTTCTTCCGGAAAATTCCCAGAAGTTTCCAGAATGATTCTGGCACCCTCCAAGAATTATCAGGCATGTGCCGAAACCAATTTGACTCAATGGTATCCCCCGAAACAACTTTTCAGTTTTACCAAAACTGTTCCGGTGTTCTCTCTGCGGAACTTTTCCGCTGTCCGAAACTTTTCCGGTGTCCGAAACTTTTCCGGTGTCCGAAACTTTTCCGGTGATTTTCTCTCAAACTCCCTGTCTAGTATTCAGCAGATAGATGACCCTTAAGCGTGTGACCCTATAGGTTCGGTGAAGTATAGACATGACCCTGAACCCCTTCCGATCAATGATCAACATCGGAGCCGTGGACACCCATATTGACCCCTATACCCACACGAATGAATATTCGAGTGAACCTCCAGTTGCCGTGTGCTATTCCTGTTGCTTCACGATATGTTACAAACACCCGAGGTGAGATTTTCTGCATCCCCGTGGATCAACAACTTGTCCACTATGCAAGTTACCTCGTTACCGGTTTTGTTCTCTTTTCTCGTTTTCGTGTTCCGGCATCCCTATGATCAAATCACACTGTGTCTGGCCAGACGATGATGGATACCATAACACCGAGAGGGCCCGAGAATATCTCTCCATCGTCGGAGGAGCAAATCCCAATCTTGAGCTATCTTCTTACTTGCCATACTTTTTCGTGAACCCGTAAGCCGCCGTAATAGCCACCCAGTAACGGATGACGTTTAACAAACCCCAAAGTTCACGAAGCAAGCACGAAGGAACTCGATACTCTCATGGTCTAAGGAATTATGCAAACATTAACTATCTCTGTGTTATTAACCATTAACTTGTGACGAATGTATCTGATAGCATAACATCAATTCGGGTTGATTCAACACAAGTGTTCTACCAACATTGTGCCCTCAAAATTGCCGGCATAGCCATGCCCATGATCAGGAAAACAGGATCATCATGCAATACTTGAGCCAGTCTTAGAGGCAAGACTAGTAATACAAATTACCGTTTATTATACCACACATGCACATGAGTTTCCCTCCAAGCCTCGTGGTTATTGTAGACTCGAGAATCATTGCAGTTATAGCATGGAACATAAACATTCATTACAAACTTGGAGATACAAAATAACTGTTATTACTGCCTCTAGGGCATATCTCCTACATTATCGGCTCGACAATTCTGGAATCGGTTCCTGACCAAGAAAAACCTGATCGTTGATTGCCCGGACGCCGAGGCAATAGCCTCCTTCAGACATAATATCCGGGACGAGTGGCTAGCTCGTCAGCTCGGCCAGGACAAGCCGAGGACAATGTCCGCCCTTACCTCACTTATGACCCGCTTTTGCGCGGCTAAGGATAACTAGCTAGCTCGACGAGGCCATAACCCCGAAGACCCCGGCACCTCCGAAGTCCGGGATGGAAATGGGAAACCATGACGTAACAAAAACAAACGCCGGCACAACAACGGCGATGCGGAGGACACGGCCGTCAATGCCGGTTTCCGCAACCCAAAATCCGAACAGCGGAAGAAACCTTCTAAAGGAAATCGAGAGGGACCTACCACGCTGTACAAAATCATGGATAGGCCCTGCCAGACCCACGACACCCAGGACAAGCCCGCTAACCACACCAACCGTAATTGTTGGGTATTCAAATAAGCTGGCAAACTCGCAGCCGAGGAGCAAGGCAAGAGCCCACGCAGCGAGGACGATGACGATCCCCGTGGTCCAAGCAATGGAGGACAAAAGCAGTTCCCTCCAGAGGTAAAAACTGTGAACATGATATATGCCACTCACATACCAAAAAAGGAGAGGAAGCGCGCCCTTCGGGAGGTCTACGCCGTAGAGCCCGTAGCCCCGAAGTATAACCCATGGTCGGCTTGCCCAATCACCTTTTATCGACGGGATCATCCGACCAGTATCCGCCACGGATGTTTGGCAGCCCTCGTCCTCGACCCCATTATCGATGGGTATCACCTCACTAGAGTCCTATGGACGGAGGAACTAGCCTTAATCTGATTTACTCAGACACGGTGAAAAAGATGGGTATAGATCCGTCAAGGATCAAACCTAGCAACACTACCTTTAAAGGAGTGATCCCAGGCGTCGAAGCCCACTGCTCGGGCACCGTGAATCTGGAAGTAGTGTTCGGCTCGCCCGACAACTTCCACAGCGAAGACTTGATCTTCGACATTGTCCCTTTTCGCAGCGGTTATCACGCCCTACTCGGCCGCACAACATTTGCTCGCTTTAACGCCGTCCCCCACTACACGTACCTGAAGCTCAAGATGCCCGGGCCCAGGGGGGTCATTACTGTCAACGACAACACAAAGCGCTCTCTTCGAACTGAGGAACACACAGCGGCCCTGGCAGCTGAATTCCAGTACGGCGATGATAGACCGACGCCCAAATCAGCCATAAAGGCACGTCATGATAGCAAACAAGTTCGGTCTCAACCCGAACTCCCGGAATCATCTTCCGCCCAACAAAAATAGGGATACGCCCCCCACAGCACAACCCTAGTACCCGTAAAATATGTGCCAAGAAGGCACAACTTCGCGCTCAAAATACCAAGGGCTGCTGTGGGGACCCACTATGAAAGGCAAAGTGTTCGGCTGGACCGAACTACTGCCAACAAATGTCTTCGGACAAACCATAGGTACCATATAGGACCTTCCACGCGTAAAGCTCATCCACACTTCGGCGACTTCTCAAGATCTTCTTCCCAAGGTCCGTTCGTCGATAGCAATCACCTTTAAAGGAACGCAACCCTCTCGGGAGCAAAGGAGCAGACATGCGACAGGGCAAATTGAGGAAGTCAAGCCACCTATCGAAGACCCCGGGTAAAACCTCTCCTTTGTAAACTTTATTTTCATTTCAAAATACCTGTAACAGTTGCTTCGGCAGTTTGAGTTGTAAGAATTCATCAGAAATAAAGACCATCCTTTACGGCCTCCTCGCTGTATTTTATGTCACATACTCTGTTCTCTTCTCACCGACGCCAATAGCAAAGCTGTTCACTACATGTTACGATGCGACCGGCTAATAGACCGGGGGCTTGACTATAAAATCGCCCCAAGCATCACCCTAGCACTATTGTTTATGTGTTCGGCATCTCGAATGTTGCGTTATATGAATCGGTTCCGAATTATGTCTTGTGTCAATGGTTGGGTTGCCCGGCTCCTGTGTTTTCCCTCTTACGTTCCGCCCATTCGGCTAAAAGGGTAAAGGGAGAACCACTACGATTGTGCTTCCAGCTCGCCTGGTCAAGTGCCTCAGTGGAGAAAGCCGAAAACTGACTGTCATAATAAGCGAGAACCGGTCTGCAATCCGAGCATAAGTGTCAAACTAAAAATCGATAGAGGTTATTCCGTGTTATACGAGGGGTTTGTACTATTACGAACCATGTGATGCTGGTTTCAACCTCTGTGTATCCGAATATCACAAAACACTGGGGGCTAGTCATCAGCCCCCGCAGTCAAGCTCCTACGGCTAAGTGAAAGCACTAAAGCATCATAGTCCGATTGCCTTGTTCCCCTCGCACTACCGCCTTCGGGCACCGATATATCGGCTAAGGGTCACAGTGTGGAGGTAGAAATAACTCGTGTAGCATCTACATGGGGGCTAAAGCCGACGACTCGCAACTTTCAGATAAAACGACCACATAGGAGTCAAAATAATACAAAGCTTAAAGACATGATAAACCATGCAACCACATTATAAAGCGGAACAGTCATCGGATACATGACAAAACGTTCATTCATACATTACATCCTTAGGGCATTGAGCTTCTATCGCCCGAGCACCATCCATCACAGTGGCAAAGTATTTCTCAGGGCGCCTATGCTCCTTCCCAGGGGGTGGAGGCGCGGTGGCCATCTTGGTCGGCTTGATCTTCGGCTAGTGCACCATGGTCCTTGCAAAGGCCATCCGAGCTCCCTCGATGCACATAGAACGCTTTAGAGCGTCAATCCGAGGTGCAGCGTCGCACAGTTTCTGCACCAAGCCGAAGTAACTACTCGGCAATGGCTCTGCAGGCCACAGGCGGATGCAGAGGTCCCTCATGGTCGGCTCCGCCATCTTGTGCAGCTCCATCAGTTGTTTCATCTGCTCACTCAGGAGGGGAGGATGCTCGGGGGCTTGAAATTGCGCCCAGAACAGCCGAGGCTCAACATCCCCATCCCGAGAGGCGAAGTATTTGTTCGCGTCCGCTGCACTCCTTGGGAGGTCCGTAAAGGCACCTGAGGAACGCCACACCCGGGTGAGCAATGCAAACCTGTTACCACCAAAGGCACATTGCAGTAAGTACGGCTTACCATCTGCGATCGCCTTGACTTGGCGGAGTTCTTCTTCAAAGAACCGCCTATTAACTCGCTCCGATTTGAGTTCGGATTTTAGCGAGGATAGTTCGGAGGCCTGGTCCTCGTTCTTTTGCTCAAGGGCCTCACACTTCGTGCTGGCATCCTTGAGCTCCAGCTGCACCTCTACCACCCGGGCCTCGTGCTTATCTCTCGTGGCTTTTAACACCGAAAGTTCGGCTGCCGCTTGTTTGGCCGCCACCTTCTCGTCCGCAGCCTCCTGCCTCACCTTTTCCAACTCGGCCTTGAGTTTCTCGACCTCTGCGGCCGCAGCTGTGGTAACAAGGGGTGAATAACACTTAGGGATAACAATCCAGATATCTCAATCAATGAGGATAGACCATAGCCCGAATGGTACAATTCGGACTCACCTTGCGTCTCGTCAAATCTCTTGTTCAGACGATCGAGCTCCTCATCGGAGCTCTTAAGCTTCCTGTTTAGCTCGGCAAGCTCCACTGCGTTGGAGGCCGCCGCCGATGACGAGGCCTACAAAACAACTTATGTGCATTAAACCTCCCGAGCTGTCAGAGTCAGACCCTCTGCTAAGTATTCTTCGGAGCTCTTAGAATAGTAAGGGACAAAGGTGCCTTGAGCATCATTACTAATTTTCGGACATTTGACCCCCGGGTGGGTTTTTCAAACTCACCCAGGGCTCTGGGGCTACTACACTTATAAGAATTGCATAAACTTGGTAAGTTAACTTTTTCTAGAAAAAAGAGTATTACGTGGCTCACCTTGAAGCCCGTCAAGAGACCGTTTAAGGCCTCTTTCAGTCCGCTATCAACGAACTGAATTCCTTGCAAAACCACACCCATAAGGGCGCGGTGATGTTCGGCGATGGAGGAGCCGGATAAAGCTTCCTCCATCATGGCCGGCCACCCAGTCATGGGCGGTGTCGGTGGTGACCCGCCAACCCCCCCTCCGGTGGGGCATTGGACTGGCAGCTCTGGAGGCATAGAGCGCTTCGGAGATGTCCTCGGAGGGGACTGGACCGGAATTCGTCCCCCCTCTTTATTTCCCAGGAGATGTTCCTCCTCCTGGTCTTCGGTGGCCGTGGTATTAACCTCGGCCATAATGTCGTCACCCCCGCCGCCAGTGTTCGGCTCAGAAGGAGCCGAGCGCGATAACACCTCCGCGGCCTCCTTTGAGGCCTCATGCGGCATAGGATGAGACGCAGTCCCACTTTCCGCCAGTTGGGCGGGCGGAGACTCCCCGTCTGAAACTTGATCGGTGGGGAGATCGCGTGGGGGGCTGCAAATTGAAAGATGTTCGCCCGTTTGGCATTAAAAGCTCTATATAAGTAACCCAGAGGGTCTTCGGATTCATACCTCTGGGCTGGGGGCTTAACCCTTGGGTTCCTTCGAGGAACCCTTTCAAAAGCCTCAGACTCCTTATCGGAGTCCGAGTTATCATCGGCCAGGACTGCCTTTGTCCGGCATGTCCTCTTCGGGGCAGGAGGTGGTAGGTCCTCCGCGGCGTCCGCTGACGCCGCCCTTTACCTTGTAAGAGGGGAGCCGCACTCCCCTTCATCCTCGTGCTCTTCCTCATGAGTGGAAGAGGCATGGGTCCCCTCGGACTTAGTGTCCGGAAGACCCCTTAGACGAAGACCCTCTCGGGCCTCCTTTTTCTCCCCTTTCTTCTTCTTCTCCTTCCTCTCTGGCGTCGAATATGGCGCCACGACGAGCATCTCCGTCAACAGATCTGACCGAGGGTCTTCGGGCTGCGGGGCCGGACAGTCAATTTGCTCGGCCTTGCTCAGCCATTTCTGCGAAGATGAGGGAGAAGGGGTTCAGCTCTTTGTCAAAAAGCAGAGCCGGAGAATTAAAGTTTTATCATACCTTGGTGGGAGGGGTCTCGGCGTCCAGACCGGTGTCCTCCTCCTCGGCCGGCCAGCTCTTCTGGGGCTTGAATAGCACTTTCCACAATTTCTCGTGGGTAGTGCGGAAGAATTGACTGACGGTGGACGGGTCCTCGAGCTGGTAAGCCCACATTGGGGAGGCCTGGTACTGGCGAGGGAGGAGACGGCGGTGGAGCATGACCTGGATCACGTTGACAAGTTCGATTTTGGCCTCGATCATCGAGGAGATACGCTTCTGTAGCGATTTTACCTCTGTGGTTGACCCCCAGTCAAGGCCTTTGTTGAGCCACGAGGTTTGCCTCGTGGGGGGTCCGGATCTGAACTTGGCGGGTGCCGCCCAGTCTGCGCTCCTTGGTTCGGTGATGTAGAACCACTCCTTTTGCCAGATCTTGACCGTGTCGATGAAGGTGCCGTCCGGCCACTCGACACGGGGGAGCTTACTGATTACCGCCCCTCCACAATCCGCATGCGCGCCCACAACTGTCTTCGGCTTGATGTTGAACACTTTGAGCCACAGGCCGAAGTGTGGCTGTACCCGCAGGAAGGTTTCGCAGACGATGATGAACGCCGAGATATGCATGAAGGAGTTCGGGGGGAGGTCATGGAAGTCTAGCCCATAAAAGAAGATGAGGCCCCCGACGAAGGGGTGGAGTGGAAAGCCTAGTCCCCGGATGAATTGGGGGACGAACACCACCCTCTCGCCCGGCTTCGGCGTGGGAACCACCTGATTCGCCTCTGGTGCGCGGTCGGCGATGTTGGCGGAGAGGTAGCCAGCGCGCTTTAGCTCTCGAATGTCATTGTCAGTGACGGAGGAGGCCTCCCACTTGCCCATGGAGCCGGAACCAGCCATGGCTGAGCTCGGAGGGAAGATTGAGGAAGAACTGGATCTGGGCTCTCGGAGCTTGGGAAGGTCGAGGAGGCAAAGGGTGCGAATTTGGAGCGTGAATAGGCCTTGGGGGTTTTTCTCCCTTTTATGGGGTACCGTAATACCAAGAGCCTCCCTCTTAGTGCGCCGCAGGCCTCGCCACTTCCCGAAACAATCGTGTCGTTATGCACGCGTGGGATACCCCAGGGCATTGAGCGTATCTCATAATAAACGGGACACGATCTACACGTTGATAAGATGTGCCAATGGAGAAATGGCCTTGAACTGCGAATCAAGTTTTTGTAACAGGCTCAGCGGTCGTGACGGGCCATGACCCTTCGTCAGAAAGGTTGTCAGGAAATACTGTTCACACTTTGACGTTTGGCCTTCGAGGTTAAGCGACTTATGGCGCCCGGATAACTATATGTTCGGATAACCACATAACATCGGCGGCCGGACTAGAGCCAGCCGATCATAAAGGGGGAAAAGAACTCACCCCGCAAGCCGGAGACTCCGATCACTCGAAGCTGCTAGTGTCATGACCCCTGGCATTGGGGGCTAGTTCGGGGCTACTGAGGGAGTCCTGGACTAAGGGGTCCTCGGGCCGCCGGCCTATCTCTCATAGGCCTGCTTGGTGGGCCGCTTTCTGGTTAGCGCAGGAAGAGCCGGGGTATGCGGCGACCCTGCATTCTAGAAGGAAACCTTCGAAGACGCGGCGTGCACTCCAAGTCAAGATGAGAGGATCAGCGTCTTTACATCCGGCTAGAAACTTATCATGTGTAAACCCTAGGTACCCCCGGTGTCTATATAAACCAAGGGGTTTAGATTGTAGAGGGCAGACAAGCTCATCTAGGGTTTTTACTATTTGATCTCGAGGTAGATCAACTCTGTAATATTCATACATATCAATACATCCAAGCAGGACGTAGGGTTTTACCTCCATAGGAGGGCCCGAACCTGGGTAAACATCATCTCCTTCATCCCTTGTTACCCATCGATCCTAATCTCACAGCTCGGGACCCCTACCCGAGATCCGACGGTTTTGACACCGACATTAGCCTTTTCAACTTCACTCAATACCTGAGCGTGAGCCATGGACTTTCAGCACTTTGAATGCAATAGAATGATGACAGGGATAAATAAGAGAAGACAAAAGTTCGGATAGTCTCACACCAACTAGGCAGATCATTAGGCTATGGAGATGCCTTTCAATCGATATCGGTGTGAGGAGTAGGGATTGCCATGCAAATTTTGATGCACTAGAGCTATAAGCTTATTAAAGCTCTCTACTGAAATGGGTGTGCTATTACATTGTATCATGAAGAACTCGGGCAATTGAGGAACCCGTAAGTGAAATTGTCGGAGTTCGGGCTCCGCAAAACCCTCAAGGTTCGAACACAGGGGCGCGTGCGAAGATCCCCTGCAGTTTCGCCCTACTTAGCTCGCTACACGATGGTTACTACGGCGAACTCGCACGATGACGAGGAAGAAGATGAACGCGGTGGTTTACCCAGGTTCGGGCCGCTGCGAAGCGTAATACCCTACTCCTGCTTTGGTGGATTGCCTCTCAGGGAGGTGTGGTGGATGAACTAGTATAGTGGTCTCGAGCCTCGCGAGGGCGCTCGAGTGGTGTTCTTGGCTCTCAGCCTTGTCTCGTGTTGGTGTGTCTGTCGTCCCTTCTCTACGGTGCAGCCTAGCCTCTATATATAGCAGTAGCCTGGGTCCTCTTCCCTTATCGCAATGGCGGGAAGGGATCCCACAACGGCCAAATTCGAAGGGGGACAGGAGTACATCCCCGCCTGTCCAAAGGTGGTCTTCGCCTGCAAAGTAGCTGTTGATGATGCAGAGGTGGGCTCGGCGATGACATCCGCCCTGCGGGGCTCGTGGTCGTGGTATTGTTGCACCGGAATGGAAACCTTTGGGAAGCGCTTTGGGAACCCGCGTATGTCCCTGCTCCCTTTGCACCAAAGGGAAAACTGCACCGCGTGGCGCGCTGGCGCCCGCCTGTCCTTCCTTGCGTCATCCTTGACTCCTGAGGCTGGGTTCCGCATAGAGATCTCCGCTGCTCCGGAGGGGGCCTGAGGAGGCCTACCCCCTGCTGATCCTGGTGCTGTTATTCCTCGCGAGCCTGGGATCCTCGCGAGGGCCTTGTCTTGAGTGAAGTCGTGTCAGGCCGTACCGGCCGGCGGAATGGGCTGCGCCCCGGGCCACAGGCTGGCAGGTCTGGGTACCCCCGTTCCTAGAACGCCGACAATAGCCCCCGGGCCCAAGACGCGCCAGAGTTGGCTTCTAGGCGAAGCCGCTGAAGGTAGCCCGAAGCGTCGCGGGCCCCGATCGCCTGTGGGCCGGGCTTGTCGCGCGGCAATTTCAGAGAGGCTGTCACCTCCACTTCTTCATGCCGTTTCGGCAATTTGTTAAATTTGTCAAATTGCTCGGCACACGCCAGCAGCCGTCTTCGTTTCCCATCCATCTCGCCGTCGGTCCCCCCCTCTTCTGCGTCTCTTGCCCTTTCCGTCAAATCCCTACGCGCGTGCCGCCTCGCCCCCTCGCCATGGCCCCCAAGAAGAGAGAAGGCGAGGGCTTGATCGCGCCGAAGCCCACGCCGGCGCCGGAGCCTGCGCTGGGCCGGTCATTCGTGGTGAATCTTGAGGGGTTGGAGAAGGTCCAGCTGGTGGTCGCCGCCAGTTCCAACGAATGGGGGGCAACCAAGATCTGGCTGGGCTCGCGGCCTCGGAGCGAGCTCGAGACCTCCACCATCCCCCTTCATCTCCAAGCCCTTCTCTCGGGCTTGCTGCCGCCATTCTTGGGTTTCCTCTCCGCTGTGCTCTCGCATTACCGGATCCACGTGCTTCACCTCGACCCCGGCTCCCTTGTCCTTCTCTCGGCCTTCGCATTTTTGTGCGAGGCCTTCGTCGGTGTCTCTCCCTCCGTGGCCTTGTTGCGCCATTTCTTCTCCCTTGAGCTAACCTCTGGGGAACAGTGCTCAGGCTGTGTGTCCCTAAGGGCGGCAGACGCATCCGCTGCGGGGCCCCTCGATGCTGGACTCTATCCGGAGGCCGAAGGGTTCCGGCGGCAGTGGGTGTACATCAATGCCGCTGAGGCCGGCCCCCTGTTCCAACTTCCGCTGGCCCCCGCACTGCCGAATCCCGGGTGGTGGCATGAGGAGCTTGCCAACCCGTGGCTTGCGCAGGTCCTAGCCAGGCTGGCGAGGCTGAGGAAGGCGGGCGTGACGATGGCGATGGTGGTGCGGGAGTTCAGACGCCGACGACATGCTCCCCTTCAGCGCCATTCCCGCCCGATGTGGGCCTTCACTGGTCCTCTCGATCCCATGAGGATCCAGGTCCTGTCTCTCCCCCGGCGTGCTGCGTGAGCTGCTCCAACGCCTGACCGGCGGTGATCCTGACGAGCTTCCCCGGGATGGCCTCCCCTTGTACAACTACAAGGACCGGGAAACCGTCGTCTTGAAGATGCTGTGTTTCGATGAGCGGGGACTCCTCTCTCCGGAGGAAGCGTGTCCCCAGGGCGCCCTCTTCGCGAGGGCCCCAATCCCCGGGAACCATGAAACCACGGTCCCATCCGTGGCTGAGGTGGGGCGTCCTTCGTCTCCCGCTCCCCCGGCTCCCGCTTCGGGTCGGCCCGGGGTCGAGGGTGACACCTCGTCGTCGATGGATGCCGCCGTCTCCGCCGCTGGGTGCCAGGCGCCGGTCGTCAGTTCCTTGTCCCCCGGCCTCTGCGCCGGTCGGAAGAGGAAGCTGCCCAGGGGCGGCAGCTCCTCGGCGCTGAGGGCGCCGGTGAAGAGGAAGTGGATCGCCGTGGATGAGTAAGTGTCTGCGTCCTGTCACGCTCCCCTTTTGCGCTCCCATCCTGAGTTCCCGTCCCGCAGGCTCCCCACCGGTGAAGGAGGAGCCGGGCCGATGTCGCCCACTCCTACGGCCTCCGAGCTCCTGGCGGCCTCGTCCTCCGTCAGCTGCAGCGTTCTGGCTGCCAAGGCGCCCTCACTCGAGCCTGCTCAGCCCCCAGGAGGCCTCGAGTGCGAGCCTCCTATGATCTTCTCCGCCCGCGGCTTCCAGCTCCCCGGGGCGGGGCTGCGCTGTGTCCTCGGGCCCCCTTTGCTCGGTGATGTGGGGTTTCAGGTGGCGCGTCCTTCTTCTGGGGTGGTCAGGCAGGAGCCCCCAGCCCCCGGCCACTCGTCCGGGCTGGGCGTCCCCCCGCATACCTCCTCCGTCCATCCCGGGGAAGGCGGGGACCCTGGCTGGGCCCTTGAGCTCGCAGGTGACCGGAGCGCCATGCGGTGGGGCTTGCTCCAGACTGCGACGGAAGCGCTAGGGCGCCTGGGGGTGGAGTTCGCCAATAACGATGCCCGCTTGGAGATGGAGCGCCAGCGCCTCGTGAGGGAATGGCATCGTCTTGAAGTTGCCGTGAATCTCGGTCGCTTGCAGCGTGAGCGCGCCCGTGCAAAGGCCGAGGAGTCCCTTGCCGTGGCGGTGGAGGCCCGCGAGCGCGCCTTTGCCGAGGCTCAGGAAGCCGTCTGCCGACGCAGGGCTTCCGAGGAACGCCTCGAGGAGCTTCAAGCCCTCAACGCCGCCCTTGATAGGCAGGTCCAAGCGCGAAGGGCCACACTTGACGGCCTGGCGCTCGAGTCCCTCGCCGCTGGTGCAAGCCCCCGCGCGCCCGTTGACGCGTTGGCGATGGAAGCGCTGGAGCAGAGCCTGGAGCAGGAGAGGCTGGAGGTGAGGGAGCGCCAGGCGTCGCTTGCCGAGGAGTCCCTTGCCTCCCGCGAGGCGAGGTTCCAAGAGGAGGTCGACAACAAGGTGGCAGAGGCTTGGCGTTCCCTTCTCCAGGACTATCGCGCGAAGCTGAAGCTCCAGGAGTCCCGCTATTGCAAGCGACGTGACCACCTGAAAGGCGAGGTTGATGTCCTCAGGAAAAGGTTAGACCAAGAGGAGGGACGCCGAGGCCGCCGCCGAGGCCGAGTTAGCTTTTCTCCATAAACAAGTAAAGGGCGTTGCCTCCCTGGCGGAGAAGGCTTCGGACGAGGCGAACCGTGCTCGCGGCCTCCAGTACATGCGCTCCCAAATGTTTCAGTCCCTCGAGGGGAGGGCCAACCGGGCCTTGAGCGACATCTGCGGTGCGAGCATCTCGAGCCCCTTGGTTTCGGACGACGCTGGGTACCTGGGCTTCTTTTCCAGGGTCGTGGAGTGCGTTGAGGGGGGTGCGGAGAAGACCCACATGCTTGTTGAGGAGAAGTGATGTGACCTCCTCGCACGGGCGGCTTCGAACGTCTTCAGCCACCTCCTTCGTATCGACCTGCACTTCGATTTCGGGGCGGTGCTTGGTCCCATGCCCGAAGTGACTCGCGCCGCCCTCGCCGAGTGGGTCAAGGACCATGTGGAAGACCTGATAGCGGAGCTTTCTTCCGACGAGGCCGAGGGCCATGCTGGAGCCGGGAAGCACGAGGTCGCCGGTGGCGGTGATGATGAGAGTGGCAGCGACTACATGTCCCCTTGAGCAGCCTTCTTGTTTTCCTGGCAGGGTTATGCATGTGGCCTGGTGGCAACCTTAATGTATTCTTGAAAATACCCTTGAATGTGCTCCCGAATGATGAGGTGTGTTGCGCCGCACTTCCTTTTGCCCGGGGTTGCTACCAATCCGATCGGCGCGCTCGCGGTGGCCTTCTGTGTTAGGGAGGTTTAGCAGTGGCACTTGGGGGTTTCTTTCTCTTATGAGTGAGGCAAGTTGGGAGCCCTTTCGGCACTCTGTGTCTGCAGGCCCCAGTCCCGCACATTTCTCGACCACCGTAGCGTACGACCGGATCACCAGGACGCAACTACGAGGTGAGGCCTCGACACCCTTGATGCCGACCGGATCACCAAGGACGACATCGAGGGGCGAGTGACTATATGACTGGTAAGGCTCCTGAGGCGCGTTGCTCAAGAGCCCCCTTTGAGGCTCAAGCAGCTCTACGTCGGCAGGTCCCAGTCCCGCACATTTCCCTACCATCGTAGTGTACGACCGGATCACCAGGACGCAACTACGAGGAGAGGCCTCGACACCCTTGATGTCAACCGGATCACCTGGACGACATCAAGGGGCGAGTGGCTATATGACCGGTAAGGCTCCTGAGGCGCGCTGCTCAGGAGCCCCCTTTGACGCTCGAGCGATCCCCATTTCGCCCTGCCGCGTTCTGCCTCAGGAGGCACTGGGGCTTCCTGAGACTCCATGCCATGGTGCCACGCTGCGGTCGGAGCCCCCGAGCGGGTGTCGACTGCCAAAGGATGCAAGTCCCAGAGGCGACAGGGCCTTGCTATCTAGCCCCGAGGTGCCTCGGGGAGGGCCGGAGCACACGGCCCCTTGTGAAACACCAATCCAGAAAAAGAGAATTCAAGACCGGTAAAACGAGAGAGCAATGAGAGAAAAGTCCCCCCCCCCCCCTTTTGTTTTAAATATAGAGTTCCAAAGTCCTCAGACTTCATTCCAAAAAGTGGCAATTCGAATACAAAAAGAAGCAAGCAACCGCCGCGTCCGGCACCTAGACTAGTCTTCATCTTCGTCTTCCCCCAGCGCTGAGTGTAGGGCATCCACGTTGCATGGGCATAGCCATTGGAGGGCAGTGTTGTCCGCCAGCGTGGAGCCGTGGCTTCCACATTGCATGGGAAGGAACCCCTCCTCGTCCTCGGGGGGCTCCAGGCGTATACAGCCCACTCATTATTACGTGAGAGTGTCACGGGTTGGTCCCGGGGGTGTACAGGGAGCTCCATGCCTCGCGGACATGATGCCACTCCCAGCCCCCAGGCTTGGCGTGGCGAAGTAGGGTCGGCTCCGGACGGGACCCCGAGTGTAGGGGGAGCCCCTCACGCTCTCCGATGGGAGGGCCCACCTTGGAAAAGGGGGATGGGCACCCCAGAGCCCATGGCCGGGTGCCGTCGTCGTGGTGACGGCGCAACCCCCTGGGCCGCGGGTCGGGTCCAGTGGTGCCCCTCTGTTGCGTGCGAGGTCGGCACCCCGGGCAGCGCCCCAGCGCACCTCGCTGGGGTGCCCGGGGTCCCCACGCAGGTACCCGAGGCCCTGCCCCCAGGCTGGGCGAGAAGGGCCTGGGGACATGGGCAAGTACATGATCGCCCGCTGGTGATCGAACGAAACCCGACCCGGAGACATGGTCGTATGTTCCACCCTCCGTCTCCAAGCGGGCGTCGCGCGCCCCGGAGACATGGGCGTGTGTTCCACCCTCCGTCTCTAGGTTGGGATCATCTGGCTTGAAGACATGGGCGTGTGTTCCACCCTCCATCTCCAAGCTGGGGCCATTCGACCTTGGGACGTGGGCGCACGCTCCACCCTCCGTTCCCAGGCAAGTGACCCCCGGCGCCTGTCAAGAGCCCGGCCGGTGGTGGCGCCCGCCGACGGGGAGGCGGATCAACATGGGGCGCCAAGGCCCGCCGGCGCCGCCCGCGCCACGCAAGCAGCCCGCCGCTCAGCACGGGCTCGACGTCCTTTTGCCATGAGTGCGGCGAGCGGAGGCGAGGCGAGGCCTAAGGAAGACTCCGACACGACCCCTACCTGGCGCGCCAAATGTCGGAGTTCGGGCTCCGCAAAACCCTCAAGGTTCGAACACAGGGGCGTGTGCGAAGATCCCCTGCAGCTTCGCCCTACTTAGCTCGCTACACGATGGTTACTACGGCGAACTCGCACGATGACGAGGAAGAAGATGAACGCGGTGGTTTACCCAGGTTCGGGCCGCTGCGAAGCGTAATACCCTACTCCTGCTTTGGTGGATTGCCTCTCGGGGATGTGTGGTGGATGAACTAGTACAGTGGTCTCGAGCCTCGCGAGGGCGCTCGAGTGGTGTTCTTGGCTCTCAGCTTTGTCTCGTGTTGGTGTGTCCGTCGTCCCTTCTCTACGGTGCAGCCTAGCCTATATATATAGCAGTGGCCCGGGTCCTCTTCCCTTATCGCAATGGCGGGAAGGGATCCCACAACGGCCAAATTCGAAGGGGGACAGGAGTACATCCCCGCCTGTCCAAAGGTGGTCTTCGCCTGCAAAGTAGCTGTCGATGATGCAGAGGTGGGCTCGGCGATGACATCCGCCCTGCGGGGCTCGTGGTCGTGGTCTTGTTGCACCGGAATGGAAACCTTTGGGAGGCGCTTTGGGAACCCGCGTACGTCCCTGCTCCCTTTGCACCAAAGGGGAAACTGCACCGCCTGGCGCGCTGGCGCCCGCCTGTCCTTCCTTGCATCATCCTTGACTCCTGAGGCCGGGTTCCGCATAGAGATCTCTGCCGCTCCGGAGGGGGCCTGAGGAGGCCTACCCCCTGCTGATCCTAGTGTTGTTATTCCTCGCGATCCTTGGATCCTCGCGAGGGCCTTGTCTTGAGTGAAGTCGTGTCAGCCCGTACTGGCCGGCGGAATAAGCTGCGCCCCGGGCCACAGGCTGGCAGGTCTGGGTACCCCCGTTCCCAGAACGCCGACAGAAATATGCAAGCTAAGCCCTATATTGATTCCCACTAGTATATGTAAGTGACAAAACATGGAGACTCTCTATATGAAGAACATGGTGCTTCTTTAAAGCACAAGTGTGGTAAAATGGATAGTAACATTGCCCCTTCTCTCTTATTTTTCTTTTCTCACATTTTTCTCTTTTTTTAAGTCCGAAACCTTATCCTTATTCTTTGCAGGGAATAATTAGTCTCCACCATTCTTTACCTCACTGGTACAATGCTCTAATAATGATGATAATCACACTTTTATTTACTTACAACTCGATAAACCTAGAACAATATGACTCTATATGATTGCCTCTGGCAGTGTACCAGGATGTGCAATGATCTAGCGTAACATGTATTACAATGATGAATGGTGGCTTTGCCACAAAGATCATGTCAGCTCTACATTGATCATGCGAAGCAATGTAATGATGAACACACATGTCATGAACGGAACGATGGAAGTTGCATGGCAATATGTCTCGAAATGGCTATGGAAATGCCATGAAAGGTAGGTATGGTGGTTGTTTTGAGGAAAGACATAAGGAAGCTTAAGTGTGATAGAGAGTATCATATCACGGGATTTGGATGCACCAACGAAGTTTGCATCAACTCTCGAGGTGAGAAAGGGCAATGCACAACACGGAAGAGGTTAACAAAATGCAGAAAAGATGGAAGTACTTACGGTCCACAAACTCACATTAGTCTAAAAGGAACTCAGATACTTATTGTGTCCTCTATTAGCTCTCTCGAAGAAAAGCACTCATCGCATGCCCCTAGGGGGAGGTTGGGAGGAGTTAACCACCGCGTGCCCCCGGTCAGAGAAGACACAAGGTTTTCAATCAAGGATACAAAACACTCTAACTTCCTTGTCATGCCATGAATGAAATTTTAATGAATAATGGATCACAAACCTTAACATCATTATTCTTATGAATCAATTTCCACAATATTGTAAGCCTAAATATTTTAACCTCAATACCGTTAATCATACGGTTCACATTTAGTGATCTTCATGCAAGTTTTTATTATATCCCTCTTGTATACCTATCATTTTCTGACTAAGCATATAACCCAGGCAAATTACCACTTCCTATTTCAGAGACTATCAAAAATATTTAAGTGAAGCATGAGAGTACTAATGATTTCTATAAAATATAATTTCCACCATGCTCTAGATATAAGTGAAGCACATGAGCATAATTACCTTAACTCAAAAAGATATAAGCGAATCATTATGAGCATTCTAATAAATTATGATGAGTGCATGTATCTCTCAAAAGGTGTGTCCAACAAACAATAATTGTGAAAAACTAACAAGCAAACAAAATAAAACTATAATACACGACGCTCCAAGCAAACTCATATTATGTGATGAATAAAAAATATTGCTCTGAGTAACAAACCGATGAATTGTAGACGAAAGAGAGGATGACATCCAGTGCATACCCAAGCTTAGACGCTCGCGTATTCCTTGAATATTACCTTGGGGTGGATTGGGAAGCAGCAATCTTAGGGTCTTTCCACTCCTTATTCCTTCATCCATCGTGATCTCATCAAAAACCTGAAAACTTCAGCACACAAAACTCAACAGAAACCTCATGAGATCCATTAGTATAATAATAAGATCAAACACCTTAAGTACTATCATAAATAGATTCATAATTGTTCTTGCATAATAACTATTGAATTCTAACTCTCCCATGACTTATACCCCCCCCCCGATACAATCCATATAATTATTAAAACAAGCACACTATGCAAGTAAAAAACAGAAACTGTCTAAAACAGAATAATCTGTAATGATCTGTACTAGAACCATACTTTTATAATTCCAAAAATTCTGAAAAATTGTGAAAACCTGGTAAATTTATATCTAAATACTATGTAATAGTTTCAGTAATTTTTCATGTTCGAGCAAAAAATAAAATTCAAATACTGGGTGTAAAAGTTTATGTTTCTGCACCATATCAATTCAACTATCAACCAAATCATCCCAAAACTTTACTTGGCACAAACACTAATTAAATGATAAAAATACAATCATTACAGAAGCACAAATCATGTTATCACATAAGAACGGAAAATAATAGTTACAAATAAGATAAATATTGGGTTGCCTCCGAACAAGCGCTATTGTTTTATGCCCCTAGCTAGGCATAATGCATAGTTTCACCTTTTCTCATTATCCGAATCTATGACCCTTTTATAGATAACATCTTCATAAGCATTCCGTACTAACTCTCTCTTTCTAGTAAGGGATTTCCTATCAAGGGAGCTTATGGTCGTGAAGGGACCTTTCATAAGTAACGGTAAGTTGGTCTTCAAAATGGATATTTAAATTTTCAAAGCAGTATTCATCAAATCCTTGTTGGTTTCCTCTAACTATCCAAACATATTGATCATTGGTGCTATTAAAATAGATGTTGCATTAGATGTAAATGTGGAACTTTCTTTTAGCATTCTCCATGTAAGCTTCCTGATTTTCAGTCATAAATCTACACATTAATTCTTGATCATGAAGAACTTCATCTATTAGAGTATTCTCATAATTCATATCATAGCGATTGAAGATTTCTCCAGCTTTTTGAATTATGTAGTCAAACTCAATCATGAGGATAATCGTAGCAAGTTTCTTTGCCTTAGGATCACTAAAGTTTGGTAACTCAAAGAATAATCGTTGCAAGGTGGGTGAGTATGAATAGAATTCCTTTCAAGTTTAACTATGAGAGCACAAATAGTGTTTGCATAACTTTTTGTTCTTTTAAGGATGGATACTTCATTTGTTGATATAGCCCCTGTGCACGTAAAGAATTCTTGAATAGTATTTTTCCCAATAATGTTCCCACTTCCAACATAAAAAATAGTGTCCATAACACGAGGTGACTTATCATCATGAGGTTCATCATCAAGATTAAATAATAGGCATTTCCTCATAAGTATCGCTAGGACTATCTCCACTACCATTTTCAACCATAACTTTCTCAAAATTCAGACATGATAGCAGTTTCAAGCAAGCGAGATAAAATATTTTTGTGTTTTGATTTTTATATAATAGAAAGCAGAAGCAAGTAAAAAGTATAACAAGTAAAAGATAATGTGTGTGAAGGAACCTATAGTTGGTTGATGATACTCCCTAGTAACGGGGCCAAAAATTCTTCTGCTACTTTGTAGATGCGTTGGGTTTTCCCCCGAAGAGGAAGGTATGAAATAGTAAAATAGCAATAACTATTTGCCTCACTTGAGAACTAAGGTTTATCAAACCAATAAGAGAATCACGCAAACAACTGTCGACACTACCTACACACTAGAGCAAATACTTGCACCCAACGCGAGCAAGAGGGTTGTCACTCCCCTTCTACTCATTAATTGCAAGGATCAAATCTGATAGTAGTAGATAGATAAATTACAAAGTAAAATAAAAGTAAATAAATTGCCGCGAGGTAAAGGTTTTAGTAAATATGTTAAATAGATCCGGGGGGCATAGTTTTCACTAGAGGCATCTCTCTCAAGAACATAGCATATGGTGGGTAGAAAAATTACTGTTGGGCAATTGATAGAAAAGTACATAGTTATGATGTTATTCATGGCATGATCATGTATATAGGCATTATGTCAGTGACAAGTAGACCGACTCTTACCTGTATGTAATACTATTACTCCACCAATCGACCGCTATCCAGCATGCATCTATGGTATTAAGTTCATAACAAACGGAGTGACGCCTTAAGCAAGAAGACATAATGTAAACATAATAGAATCAAACAATATGATTAAACCCCGTCATTTTATCCTTAGTAGGAACAATACAAATACGTGCTTTCTATCACTGGGTGAGGACACCACAAGATTGAACCTACTACTATGCACCACTCCCTCTGATGATCTACTCATCTACTTGGCCAAAGAAAACTCATAGATCGGAAAGCATACATAGCTATAACAATCACACATAATAAAGTTTAGAATAGAATCAATTAATTTTAGTGAACAATCTGATCATAAACCCATGATTCCTTGGATCCCAGCAAACACATCGCGAAAGAGGATTACATCCTATCGACCTCCAAAGAGAACATTGTATTGAGGATCAAAGAGAGAGAGAGCCGTCTAGCTAATCACTATGGACCCGTAGGTCTATGGTCGACTACTCACGCATCATCATGGAGGCAAAAAGGTTGATGAATACGGCCTCCGTGATCGATTCCCCCTTCGGCAGATTACTGTTGGAGGCCTCCAGATGAGATCGTGGAAGAATAGAGGCTTGCGGCGGCGAAAAAATTGTTTTGGGTGTCCTTATGGTGGTTCTGGGATTTTAGGGAATTTATAGAAGTGGAATTATGCAATCCGTGTCACGAGGGGCCCACAAGCTTAGGTCGCGCCCCTGCGGCGCACCGTGTGAGATTGTGGACCACTCGTACATCGTATGGTCTCCTCCCGAAGTTTCTAGGGTCACTTCTAGTCCTGAAAAAATCACCGTAACTTTCATTCCGTTTGGACTTCATTCGGTATTGGTTTTCTGCGAAACTAGAAAATAGAAAAAAAAATAAGAACTCGTAGTTTGCACTAGATTAATAGGTTAGTTCCCAAAAATGATATAAAATGGACTCTAAAGTGTACAAGATTGATAATAATAGCATGAAACAATAAAAAAGTATAGATACATTGGAGGGGATGTATCGGCCTCGCCCATATCTTTACATGAGGTTGGTTTTGGCTGAAGATTGGTTGAGCTTCCATCTGACATGGCCTCGGAAGTTTCGTCATCTAAACTTAACGTCCAGACAAGTTTGGCAATGTTCAGCTCTGAGCTGAAGGTTAGATCCGAAGAGTGTTCTGCTCCATTTTCTTGATCCGAGATCGAATCTGAGATTGGTGTATCAGTGTCGGTGTTGACGGGGACCTCAGACCGGTCTGATGCCCATCCCGAGAATGCAAGTTCGCTGCTGGCATCCGCGACATAATCCATGTTTCCAAACCTGATGGTCTGGCCTGGAGCAAAGTTCTCGATCTGGCTGAGGTGGCCAATCACATTGGAGTGGAGTGTGATGCTGCCGAACACAAAGAGCTAACCGAGGAAGAAGGCCTTCCCATAGCCAATGATATCGGCTATCCAAAGATGAGCCATCAAGCCGTCCGGGCCACACAACGGGAACTATATGGGCCACCAATTCAGAGCTAGATCCAGGAGATCTCGAGTAGGGGGTCCCGAGATGGTGATCTTAGCTAGATGGTAACAGGAGGAACAAGGGACACGATATTTACCTAGGTCCGGGCCCTCTCGAAGAGGTAAACCCCTACGTCATGCTTCTGTTATATTGATTATGTTGGAGTATAAAGTACATGATGATCTACCTCGAGATCGTATACATGTATCTGAAAACCTTGCCTCTATGGACTAAACCCCTCAACTTATATAGGTGCGAGGGGGTACCTAGGGTTACACATGGTCGTTCCATCTAGAGATAAACATGTCGAATATTTGAATATGGCTTGAAGTGTACGCTAAGTCTTCGGAAGCTTATATCTTGAATACGCCGAGGGTCATGGCAAGCATGGCCTATACTTTGGTTGTAAGTGGGTCCTTGGCCCGACCCATGACTGGTAGGCCGGCGTGGTGAGTACCCCCTAATCCAAGACACCGTCACTTCCAACCTTCGCAAATCAACTTGTCATCATCCTTTGTGTATGCCATGGTCAAGCCAGAAAAATCTGGGACCCTATGCGAAACTAACAAAATGGGGCCCTATCTCACAAATAATTGAACTAATGAGCAATTATAATGTATATACATCTCGTAGATTTTTTTATAATGTATATAATATAATGTCTTGCATAACAATTGGACATAGGCAAAAGTCATACCTATCCAACTCCTGATTGCTATATATTTGAACATCCTCATTCTTTTAGTATTCTTTGAAATGAAATCTTCAATGATATACTCGTAATCAATCTTCTCCAACACTTCATTCTCAAGTGCTATTGTGTCCAAATCATTGAGTCTTTGATTTTTCATAGTAGTACGCATACATGACTTCAATAGCTTAAATTTAGAAAAACTTCTTTCTGCCTATGCAACTGTCACGTGAATGGTCAACACAACTCCATATGCAATACTTGCATTGGGAAAACAATCATGTCGCTTTTAAATTCAGAATTTCAACATGTCCGATATTTTCTTTTGTCATAAATTTTTGAAGAAACTTCAACTTGATAAATAGATCATTGGCATCAATATCAAATTGCTTATCCTTCATAAGGGCAGCCTCAAGATTAACACAAGAAGATTTCAAACTATCGTTATCGAATGAACACAATGTTTCACAGGTAAATAATACCAAATATTTTCTGGTAACCTTGTGTAAAATCCCGATGTTCGGATGTTTAGGAAAAAAAGGTTTTCCAAAAAGTAGGGCCAACAAATTTTGTTTGTCTTATTTGGTTAACAAAAATTTAAATTGAGTTTTTTATAATTTGATTTTTAATTTGATTAAATACCAACCTAACCTTAGTTCTTGAGTTTTGTTCTTCTCTTTTAGTTGGATGTATTTTTCTCATCTTCATCATATTAAATTACGCGCATATGTATTTTGGAACTTCTTTTGATTTTTTGAGCTTCTATTCCTTTTCTTGATTTTCATAAAAAGGAAAATCTAATTAATTTCATTTTCCAAACTCTTGGCAATATCCAATGACCAACCTACCTTCTCTATTCTCTCTCTATTTCATATTTCCTCTCACACGAATGGACCACAGCCCAACAACTCTCTTTCTCTGTTTTTTTCTTCCTTTTCCCTCCTTCCCTCCACTCCCCATGGGCTTGGATCCACTTGGTCCATCTTTCTAGCGAGCTAACACCCCTTCTCCTCCTATGTACATTCACAAAACATCATAGAAACAAAAACCTACAGTCATATGGAAACTCCTTCTCTTTTTGTCCTTAATTCCCTTTAAATGCTACGTTTTCAAATCTGGAGATGGGAAAACTTGGCCCATTATACCCAACCAAGTGAGCAATCTCTTCTCCTTCCTCTCCATCCTTTGTACGCTCATCTTACGGAGAGAAAATGCCAACAGCCAGAGCCCTTCATCTCCTGCCTCCTCCTTTTAAGTCCCTCTCCCACGGTTGTTTCCACAAACTGAATGCATCTTCATGTGCGCCTCCGCCTCCTCTTCCAATTCCCGCAGCAACTCCTACCCTCTCCTTCTTTCTCCAAGAATGCTCTGTGAACCTTGAAGATCCATGGACACCGATGCTCAATCCCGATGATGCAGACCATCCCCATCTGAACCCTTTCGCCAGAAGGTTCTCCTCCATACCGCAAATCCATTCAAAGAAGAAGCAACTCATTCCGTCAACCACATGCGATTTTTTTGGATGTCCATGGAAACTATTCATCGAGTTCATCGCAACATTCCATCAAACTGGGTGAGCCTCTATCAAATTCCTTTTGTATCCTTCCTCAACATCCCTCGTAGTATCACTTGGACATCATGTTTCAACCTATGTACGTCGTTGGTCGCGTGTATCCAAAACCAAAGTTGATTTGTTGGCATCGGCTTGTCTCTCTAATTTATATCCGTTAAATGATCTCGTGTTCAACATATGATTTGTTTCTCATGCCCATTGTAACCCCATGACGGAGTTAGATTGCTAGTTTCATCAATAGGTTTTTAGTATAGATTTTATATAGGCGTTCTTGTTAATTGGACAAATAGATTTTAATATGGTTTTCTATGACTTCTTGTACATAATTTTGTTCATCATGTAGTAGTGTGTGATACACCTTAGTATTGGTTGTTGTGAATTATCACCATGTATAGTGGTTGATTGGTGAACTTTTGCATTGGCATGTTACTGTTCATATGTTAGTGTTATGCGTACGAGTGCATTCTATTGGTCTCATAATTTTGCATGTGGCTTGCTAGATTTATTTCTCTTCCAATTATAGTTATTTAAAATAAATCTACCAATTTATTTGTTTGTTTCAACTTGACAATTTATGGTATTGTGTGTAGTCCTCCCTTATGCACGCGTACAATATTTGGTTAACGTGTGAGTAATCAGTCATAATTACTTTGGACTTTTTAGTAGTAACATGTATGTTACTAGATTTATTTGTAGGATTGTTCAATTTACAAAAATGTTTTATGTGTCATTTCATGTTATAATTGTTAGTGCTCTATGTAGTCGTACGTATGCTCTGTGCAAGTTTTTGCGATTTATTACCATGCATATATTTATGTAGGATTATTCTAATCATTGCTTGATTTATTTAATTATGGAATATTTCATGTTTTAATAATTTTTATTTTTTATCTAGTGTACCGTATAGATTTTAAGTCAAGTCATGCTCTAGGTTGTTTTTTTATCAAAACTATATGTGTTATCTAGTTTTCTTCATACTACTTGTCATGAACATGATCATGTTATATTGTAGAGCGTATGTTGTTAGTGATGTTGGATATTAAACTAAGCACTAGGTTAAGCCATGTTTGTTGTATGTTTATTTTATTGGTTTGAACTCATGTCATGACTATGGTAGATGTTTATCTATTTTTAGTATGTGTTGTCGTAGAGTTTTATTAAGATAGAGGGCAAATGAAATGCTTTCTTGTTTGAGAATAGATCCAATGTAGTTTTGTGTTGCACAACACATTATTATATAGTTGCTCCTCTTGTTTTGTAGATGTTGTCCTCATAGATCACATGGTTAGTTGTGTTATGCTTTGGTCATGTGTTATGCTTTGGTCATATATTACGACTATATAGAATTTACTCTTATGACATAGAACTTAGTTTATCGTATATTGATTATCATCTATGTCTACCTTAGTTTATTACAATGCCATGTTAGCAATTGCTTAGAGTAGAATACATGTTTTTATTACGTCCTACCATGGGTTATGAGTTTGCTAATACGTTCATATGTTCACGCATATGGTTAGCCTTGATTGTGAGTAGATACATGCTAGTAGTGTATGACTTCATCTTGCTTGACCAATGTCATACCATTATAGTATGAATCTATAAGTAGACTCTATAGTGTGTGTGTGTGTGTGTGTGTGTGTGTGTGTGTGTACCAATTCATGTATTAGAAGGTCATGTGGTGTGATGCATGTTATGTCTCTGCAATCGTAGGTTGTAATAGATAGGGACTTATGTCATATTGTTACTGATGTAGTTTAAAACATGTTTTTTTGGTTGAACATCATCTAGTTATTTTACTTTCCTTAATTCTTAGTATGGTACATCCATATGTTTATATGTCATAAATAGCATACTAGCGTTGTGGGATAATACCATGCTTCCATGTTATTACATGTCATAACTAGTATGTAGGGTTGTGTAGTATGGACATGCTTGATATTTATGTTATATCTTATCAACTAAGTTATGTTATAGTTACAAGTTGTATTATATTGGTAGCAAGGTGTGGTAACATATGTGATGATCATCTCCATACTTAGCATCATATCTAGTCTATTTTATTATTTCATTTGTGACATGCTTAAGCCTATGCATCATATCGTGGTAGTGATCTTTATGTCTTATTATACTTCATGTGTTATAGTTGTTCTTGTGTTTCTTTGATATGCTTAACTTGTCTCATGTTAGTGTTATGAGTGTTTCACAAGTGTTGTAATAGTTCATCATATGCCTAGGAAAGTCATATATGATGTTTAAAGAATTGTGCTTTGATCATACACTTAGTCACTGGTGCAGCGACGTGCTATACAAACGGTTTTTAACCCCTTTCGGCGACGTAGTTCCAAACCGTCGCCTTGCATGTGTGGGCGATAGGAGGGTCTATCCCACACGACACGAGATACCCGTCGGCGATGGTGTCCAACGAACGCAAATGTTTGGCAAAACTAAGTGTATGGGATGTCCGCATCTATCACAAACGAGGGTCACCGGTCAACAGTTTGAGATATGGTGGACTTCCCATAAGACCCATCCTTGCAACTCGTGTGAGATCACACTAACATCGCACGCGTTATTCTGTGGCTCACCGTTTACGATGTGCACCAAATCACAAACAGTTCACGATTATGAAGCGTGTATGATAAGGGGTATATCACAAACAGTTATATTGGACGAACCATTGGCGATATTTCACTAAGACTATAATTTAACCGTTGTACAAGTATCAAATAGGTTTAAGAAACGTCGTACTCGCATCCGACAGGATAAGTATCGCACGCGCTATTCTGTGGTCCAACGTTTGCGATGCATACTACATCACAAACGTTTCATCATTTCAAACTGTGTGCGACAGAGATTGTATCACCAATGTTGCATTCGGTTGCACCATTTGTTATATTATCTGAAATCACACACGGTTCGCAAACGGCAACTGTGTGCATGGTCGCACACGTTTTCTATCTGTGAAACGTGTCGGATCTTAAGGTATATCACAAACGTTGAGACTTACAAACCGTGTGCGGCGTAATGACCCGTAGAGCATATTTTTTATTATTTTAATCACTACAAGTTAAAATTGTACATAATTTGAATTTGAAAGTAGGGAATAGCTTTTTACATATACATATATAGGTTCATCAACCAATGCATTATTCCATTCACAGGTACATACGCTCAAGAATTACGTCAACGAAAGAATTACAGAAGCACCAAATAAAGAATAATGAACGACGGTTGAATACTTGTATTAAAGACGGCAAAGAAAGAGGCAAAATATATTCTGATTGCTGTAAAAGGTGAAGCGAAATGCCCGTAGTGTGCCCTCCATGTCGTCTGCACACACGACTCTAGCCCAATCCCTTGTGATGGTTGAATACTTGTATTAAAGACGACAAAGAAAGAGGCAAAATATCTTCATGACTTCCAGATAGTCATTCTAGTCTGGTAGAAATACATATATATTTGCATGTCCAACAATCATGTAGTTTGAGAGGTGATCTTGGGTAGACTGCGTTGAGAACCACTGCAAAGGAAAAAGATACAGAGATTGTCATCTAACAACTCATTATGTGCAATAAGAAGGGTACATAGTTCTGAGTTAATATACTTCATATCACTGTTGTCTTGGACAAGCTGTAAATAAATAGTTTAATTGCCACATTTTGACCAATTGTACTAGCAATCTTTATTAGTTACCTCAAATGACGCTCTCTCCGTCCCACTATATAAGATCTAATTGCATCCAATGCACAAACATATTGGATGTATTAGCGTCTTTTATTATGGGGTGGAGGGAGTATAGCATGGGAAACAAATATAGCCATGTGAACCAAAAACTATTAAAATAGGCATATGTTCACTACATCGGGCTTAACAACAACCAAATAAAGTCATTCATAATGGTATTGTTGAATTTGCATAGAACAAAGCTTGTACTTAAACATCAAATTGTACAATTGAACATCACAGAGTGAAAAAAAGGCGGTGTATAACTAAATAAACAAGGCATACTATGGCTACCAAATAGTCATTCATATCGCTATTGTTGAAATTTCATAGAACATAACATGTGCTTAAACAACAAATTCTATGATTGAACATCACATTGTTAGAAAACCGAAATAAACAGGGGCATGTTAACTACACCAACTTTAACAGGAACCAATTGTATGATTGAACAACCAAATCTAGCAATTGAAGCTGAACATATGTTCACTACAAACAACCAAAAACAGCTAAACAAGGTATATGCTCACTACAGACAACCAAACATAGGCATTCGTGAAATTGAACTGAAAAATTCATACTCAAGCGTAGGGCGCACTTGTCGACGACAAGTTGTTGTCGTCAATGAGACCTGACTTGGTAGCTGACGATGCCAAAACATCGCCATAGAACGCGACTTCCATAAATGACAAAAGGATCCCGTTTGCGATGAAGGAAAATTCCTGACAGAAAAGCAGAGTAGATCGGATGCATACTACAAACAACCAAATATAGGTATATGCTAACTACAGACAACCAAACATGGGCAGGGAAATTGAAATGAACAATTCCATACTCCAGCATATCAAATTGCACTTTTGAACATTACAATTCATACTCCAGCATAGCACATTCCTGACAGCAAAGCAGAGTAGATCAGAGGCATACTACAAACAACCAAATATAGCAATTGAAACTGGACAAATCATAACCACAAACCACCAAAAAACCTTTAAAGGAAGCATATGCTCACTACAACAGACTTAACAACAACCAAACAACCATTCATATCAGTATTGTTGAAATTGCATAGAAGATAGAACGCACCATGTGCTTAAACATCAAATTGTATGATTCAACATCACATTGTGAGAAAACTGAAATAAACAGGGGCGTGTTAAATACACCAGCTTTAACGGGAACCAATTGTATGATTGAACAACCAAATCTAGCAATGAAAATGGACATAAGTTCACTACAAACAACCACATATCACGCTAAACAAGGTATATGCTCACTACAGACAACCAAACGCATCATCACTGAAATTGAACTGAACAATTCATACTCCAGCATATCAAATTGCACTTTTGAACAATTCATACCCCTGGGAAGAGCCTGGAGTGGGGGTGCGCACCGTGCGCTCCCTGTTGTGGCAGCTTATCTCCTTGCCTTTGGAAGAGCACGTCTGGAGGGTGACGTCCCTGATGTCGTGGATGGACTATTTCCCCTTGGAAGAGATGGATAGGGCGCCTTGTCGTCGTCATCGTCAATGAGGTTTGACTTGGCAGCTGACGATGCCGAGCCACCGCCATATATATAGAACGCGACCTTCAGTAATGACAAAAGGGTCTCGATGGCGATGAAGCCAAAATCCTAACATCGAAGCAGAGTAGATCAGCGCCGGGGGGAAGGGGGGCATGGAGGAGATCCAAGTAGGTTGTACACGAGGGGGGGTATACTTAACCTGTGTCATAGCCCGCGTCTGGGGGCGTCGGCGGCCACCTCGCCGTTGTCCAGCGGACAGGCCTCGATATACCTCTTTTTGGCCATTCGCTCCTCCAGCTCCCCGGGAAGCATAGCTGGGATGAGGCAACGAGGCTCTGGAGTGTGGGTGAGGATGGGGATGGGGATCTGCGAGGAAGAGGGTGCTTCGCAGGCCCACACTACGGGGTGGACCAGAGTTGTGCGTGCATAATCGACATGGAGGAGCACTACTGTCGATTGCACGGACGACACTAGTCCAACCCCCTTGTGATGGATCTTCATGAGGACTTCGAGATAGTCACGGGAAGGCCTGCAGAGGATGACGGTGGAGTCGGGGGCTGCGGCGGCGGCGGCGGGCTAGCTATGGTTCGAGCGAGGGAGAGGAGTGGTGCGAGCGGGAGCGGAGGTTTTCCTCTTTTTTTATGTTATCTGAGCAGAGGTTTTGTGGTGGGGAGGGGGGTAGGTGGTGTTTGAGGAAATGCCGCGCGGCTACTGAAAATTTTACTAGGCGGGAATGCCGGGGCTACTGAAAATTTAGATTACGGGATTGAAGCGGCGCAGCCAGGGCGGGAGCACCAAACATCGCACACAGCCGAAACATAATAAGTGTGTGCTATCAAATAGGAAAAAACCGCGAAACCTTCATTTTTCAATTGTCTCAAGGTGGTAGATATTTTTACGAGGGAAGTCTCATGGAACCCAATCATGTCCGGTGCCCACCAGTGGACCGTGCTGATGTGCCAGCGGCGGATGGAATGGTTTTTGTTGAGTGTACAATCGCAAACGGTTGTTACATTCGAATCATTTTCTATTTACTCCTGGAATAATAATATAAAGGAGCATTTCATAAAAAAATGCGGGAAAGGGGTCAGAACACATACACGCCTGCGTTGTCTCAAAAAAACATACACACCTGCATGTGGAACAAAAATATGTATGCACAGGGTGGTTTGATCGTTCAAAATACCCAATGCGCAACTTTGATGTGCCACATGTCTCCTCCGTCGCCACGTCGGTGGAGGGGGAATCCTAGCCACGAATACATGCCCCCACACAGGTCTTGCGTATCACTCATGTCGTAACACGAAAATGAAACATATACATGAATCCAGCATGGTCGAACCACCCCATCTCATTTCCGGTCAAAGGTGGACTATGGCCCATGCGCCTCGAAACACGGACATCCCGACCAAAGAATCAACATTTTTGGTCAAACCTCTCCCGTTGTCGGTCAAAAAGGGTGGACATCCACCGAGGCCCATGAATGGGCGTGGCGCCGATAATTAACCACGCGGTGGAGTGTCGAATACAGCCATCACCTGTTGGTGGTGCAAACATGTGTACGGAAATGTTGTGTTGCGCTTGAATTCATTAATATATATATATATACCTCATGTGCAACTTTGATGGGTCACATGCTTTGGAACGGGAAAGTCCCCCCCCCCCCGAGCGAGTGTTGATGAGGCGTACAACTAGTATGCTGAGCGTCGATGGGAACGATTCACGCATTCATAGGCGTGTGCTCAGACTTAGCTAATTAAGGAAACTCAAATGACCTATATAATGTATACCATAACACAAAACAATTGAAGATTCCACCAAGGTAACCTCTCTCTCGTTGTTAGTCAATGTGATGGACATCCACGCGGGCCCAGGAATGGACTTTCCAACGACAACCACGCGAAGGAGTATCCAAAGACAATCACCGTCTAAGCGTGGATCAAACATATGCATGGAAGTGTTGTGTGATGTTTACATACCCATCACACAAACTTTAGCGTGGCACACCTTCCTCCGGAATCTTAAAGTCGACACGGAAAGCGAGGTTCACGACGCGTGGTATATATATACCCCCCCATTCGAGCCGATGGGGGAGACATTATATTCATGCACACATTACACACACTCAAATTATACCATGTAATCTCACACCCACATGGCCTACCGCAAACATCGACCAAAAAAGAATCCACAATAATTAACCTCTCTTGTTGCGGTACAAAACTACGCGAGGCCACCGATGGGAGAGTGACACTAATAATTGTGCAGGGGGGGCGGTGTCCGAGGACAACCACCGCCTCCATGTTGCCCTAACATATGTATGAAGGTGTTGCGTGATGTTTTGAATACCCAATGCACACCTTTCATGTGGCACCTTCGCAAATTGAAAAACAGGAGGTTCACAACTTGTACAATGAGCACGCGCATGCACACATGCGCCCAAACTTTCGTCCGTAATCTCACCATGATATTCGCCGAAACATGGACTAAGATGAATCCACCTTTGATCAAACCCCTCTCGCGTGCGCCATCCAAGGTGATATACCACGTGGGGGTAACGAATGGGTGTGTCGGTGCTAACCGCATGAGTGAGTGTACGAGGACCACCTCCGCATGCACGAGACACAAACATATGCATGAAAAGGTCATGATCGAGATGCTTTAAATATATACCCAATGCACGACTTTTGACGTGGCACGTGTGCCTCACCTGAAGCTGTCACTGGTTAAAACCGCTACCCGCATCCCCATGGGTGTTTACTATATTAGGGCACGGAGAAGTGCCAGCTTGAATTCCCATGGGGAAGATGGTGGGTCAAATACCTTACCCAGCATGCACGACGGGGATGGGGATGGGATATACATAGCATTACCCGCCTTAACCATGAAGTACTTAAATGTGGTCTCTGAAATTAATAGAACCCACGTAATTTGCGACCTCGGTCACCCAAATTTCCACAGATCCCACCCATCTGGCCCAAATATCCCTAAGAAATCCCAAACTTAGCCACAACATATTGTTTATTTGCGTTGGAGTACTATTTTTTTTACTGAAATACTATCGAATGTTGTTCTTAAATGCATGTTGGGTTTCCCCACAAGGATAAAGAAGTGGCAACGGGGATGGGAAACATTTTATCCCCGTGCATGGGTATGGAGACGGTGACAGGAATGGAAGGGTGATGATCGGGACGGGGATGGGGAACATTTTATCCCCGTGCAAAGGTACGGAGACGGTGACGGGAATGGGAGGGCGGTGATGGTGACGGGGATGGGACTCCAATATACCCGCCTGAGTAATCCCCGTTGTCAGCTTGATGCCTAACTAACCGGACAACCCCACGTGGTGGCGCACATACGACGCGTATTGTGTGCCGGACCCCACACCTACACTCGTCCCACCACACCACCGTCACATCGAGGCATGCATGTCAAACTTTTTTATGTAGTGCACATGTGACAATAGGAGTGTAGTGTTAAAATTCGATTTGTAAAGAACATTAGGACATTATATACATCAAATTGATTCCTTAGGTATTTAATTTGTAAAATTCAAATTTGAACTATATGCACACGCGTTTGTGCGCTCGAATGGATTAGAAATTCATGTTTTTTGTGTTGGGTGCATGTTTAGTCCCCATGGAAGAAAAAACAATGAATTTCGAACATCTCGGGGCCGCAAACATTGACCCTTGGCTATCAATTTGCAGCAAACGCCCAGCTAAGCTAGAATTCATGAAACATTGACATGATTTCATGACATGGAACTTATAGGTCGTGGTAAATAAATCGTCCAATTTGAGAGAAGTTTTCATCTAAGCTTCTTGCAAACGGGGGCTTATTAATAAATGCAACACCAGAACCACCACGTTTACATCGCAAACGGTTTATTAATCCAATTTTTTTTATTTACTCCGCGTATTAGCGTTGGATAAAGTCAAGCTTTTTAAACTTTGACCAAATTTAGAAAAAAATGTTAATGTTTAGAATTAAAAATTATTACCATTGGATTCTTTATTGAATGTACTTTCACATCATATATATTTGTCATGGTAATTATTTCTATTTCTTTCTTTAAAGTTGGTCAAACTGTATCAAGCGCGATCCTTGCACGCAGATATGATTTGATGGGACGCATGCTAGCAGCAGGTCGCCTTGCAGGCTGACCGGGATGCGTGTGAGAAGGTGGTTGAATTGATGGGAGCCGTGTTCACTAAGCAGTCTCGTAGGGAGACGTGCCGTCAGACGTGTGATTTGACGGTGCGCATGCCATCAGTCCGGCGCATAGGCGCCTCACCGGGAGGCGAGCCGTCCCTTTAAACCGCCGCCCGCCTCCCTCTCATGTCCCAACCCCGCTTTATTAACCGCCCCCGAGCTATTGGCTTTAATATTCTCGCTACACACAATCCTCTCTCACCCCCCCCCCCCGCATCCTCGCCGCTGTTCTCAATCGTCATCAGCGGCCTCCCTGCACCATGGGAGGGAGTAACCACGTCGGTGCCGGCGAAGCACCCGAGCACAGCGTGAAGGTGGGCACATAGATTGCCATCGTCGGAGATGACGTATCGCGCGGACAGCAGCGCGGCCTTGACGTTGTCGCCGCCACCTTGCTTCTCCAGCCGGAGCCGGTGGTCCACAGCGACTCCGACGAACACTCCAGTGATGACAACGACTCGGATGGAGAACTGGTTGGTCATATATACCCATTTTTGGTAAATACATATGATAGGCTTATTGGTTTGCTACCAAAACATGGCATGCCAACTTTTGGCATAAAATCAGTTAGCTTCGATTTAGAGTTCACGTTGTCGCATGATATAGCTAGTATGTTTCATAAACTTTGCCTTGCGAATTCGCATTATAAAAATATACGTTTGTCACATTTTTTACTATGTATAGGTGCTATCTGATGATGTGGACAGCGAGGATGAAGACGTCCAGGAGAGGTTCAAGAGGCAAAGGCTCAGAGAGCTTATGGCTGGAAAGTATAACAGGCGTGTCAGGAAGAATGTGGGCTATGGATGCCCGTTTTGCAACCATAAGATTAACTACACGTACTCGAGTGTTCTGGCGCATGCAAGAGGACGAGCCGTTGGCTCCTTCAAGTAGAAGTATTCTGCCAGGATAGCGCACGCCGCGTATGCCCAGTTCCAGGAGAATCTTAACCATCAAGCATGAAGATGAGATGTTGGATTGACTGTTTCGAAAAAAAATGTTGGATTGAATCTATCTAGTTTGTGTGTATTATATCTATGCTAGTGTATTATATTTTTCCTAAGATTGAAACTGTGCGACGACTTTCATTATGCGGTATCTCCATCACACCGGAGTGCTAGTTTAATTGAGAGTAATATTTTTATAGGATTTATCGCACACGGTTGGATCTAATAAACCGTTTCCTCCGAAACACATTATTCTAGGGAACTAAGATTCAGTGACTTACTGCACCTGCCTTTGTGTGTATGACATGTGGGCCCAACAGGTGGCTGGTCCACATGTCATACACCCAATGCCAGGTGCAGTTACGTCACTGAAGCTAGACAGAATCCCTCAGCAGCACTTAAAAAAAACCCTCAGCACCCACACGTCACGAAACCCTCGCCTGCTCACCTCCCCCTCCCCCTCCCCAACCCCAGTAACACCTACACTAACACTAGTACTCCGGGACTCTCCATGCATGTCACCGCCTATCCCCGCGGCAACCACCTAGCTCGACGCCTGTCGCCGCCGCTGGCTGCCGCAAAACGCCACCGCATATCTCCACTGCCGATTGTCGTGGCCTATCGGCACTGACTTTCTTGCCGCTGCTCTGTGTCGACCCAGCTCGCCCGATTGGGGAATCTTCGGTACTGGGTTTTTCCCCCATGAAGAAGCAGGTAACTAATCTACTGAAATATTTCTGCTCATCTCTTATCCCAGTCCGTCGTCCCCTTTTAATCACCCGTCCGAAATCGCCGTGGATTCATGTTTCTTCTAGCTGATTTGAGGATTTTCATTCATAGAATGTACAGTGCAAGGACACATCAAGGCTATGTGGACTCGCCCAAAAACCGAGGAGTTCCATCTCACCGTACCAGACAACTTCACGCAGCGCACGGTATGTTCAATCTCACACTACCTAGGTTGACATGCATGGCCTATTCTTTTTCTGAACCTATACTATAGATTGCTACATTTGGATAAAAGGTGCCACATGCAGCATTTACGTCAAATGTGATTTCCTCTTCTTCTCATCCTTCTCCTTCTATATTATGCAAATTAATGATGCATTGTTCTTTCGTTTACTCTCATATATATTTGCACGACATCATGGTTACATTATTTGTTTACTTGTAATTTTTTATCCTTTCAAATCAACTGATGTACATATGCTGTTATTTTAACTACAACTCTAATACTATCACGTTACCATGTTCTATAACAATCTTATCATTTCCAGTAGTACATCCCTTGCGATGCAACGACAACTGTAGCGCTAAATCTTTGCCTTTACATAACTGAAGACTCCACGGATGTCACATTGAGCACAAACCATGGATTTACAATCGTTGTTTCTGTAAAAATTGATGAAGATTGTCACTCCTACTTTGAAGAAGGCCTTTGGAGAGAAATTTCTAAGTTTTATGTACTGAAAGCTGGCACTAAAATTAAGCTGCACCTAAAAGAGCCTTACCAGACGATAAATGCTACCTTCCCCGACGAGATTCTCCGTATATGCTATGTTGGAAGTAAGTGTTCTTTGTAGTATCTGCACGTTGACTTGTGTAGCAATATCAATGTAACTGTGTAGTATTTCAGTAACCAATTGGGATTTCATTTTCTTAATCTGTTAAAACTGTTCCTACCTAGTAAGTAGTAACTTGCCATTACCAACGCACTATTCTTCTACCCTTATCTAGTTACATAATCACTATCCTCCCACTGCTCCACTCTTGACAGAAAGATACGCCGGCGGCCATTCTCTGGACGTGGATGTTGAGGTTGCCAACAAGCGGAGGCGGGCTGAGCCAGAAACACAAGCGCCTCTGATAGGCGTAGACTTCATCAGCAGCCTCCCCGACGATATGTTGAGAGTCATCATCTTCCTCCTCCCTATCGAAGATGGCGTGCGCACAACCGTCCTCTCTCGGCGATGGCGCCCCCTATGGCGCTGCGCCCCTCTCGGCATCATCAGCGAGCACATGCTTTGCACTGGCTATCGCAAACACTTGGATGCACTATTCCAGATCCTCGGCACGCACTGTGGCCCAATCAAAGGCCTTACCATGGGCAAGTTTCGTTCCAATGGCAAGGACCGAGCCAAGCTTGATGAGTGGTTCTTATCGCCAACCCTAGATCATCTCGAGGAGCTCCATTTTAATGATGGACATATGCGCTCGCCACCACTCTCCGCGCTGCGCCTCGCACCAACGCTGCGCTTCGCAAGGTTCTTGAACTGCCATTTCCCCCAGATTAACGCCAATCCCGCTCTTTTGCGACCTCGAGTGACGCACCTTGAGCTCGTCGCCGTCTACATCCCCAACGATGACATGGAGCGCCTGCTCCGCGGCTGTACTGCGCTCGAGTACCTTCATATTCAGGCGATTAATGGGTTGAGTAGCCTCCACATCACCTCCATGAGTCTCCGGGCAATTTGTGTGTATTGCTGGTGTTGCAACAGGAACTCGCACAAGGTGAAGCACCAAACGGTCATTGTGGACATGCCTTTACTTGAGAGATTACTTGTTGTTGATCAACAAGGTCCAACAAGAATCAGGGTCATTCATGTGCCGAAATTGACAGTGTTTGGCTAGTCGCCCGTCAACTTATCTGAACTTGTTTTTGGATCCATAACCGTCCAGGTACAACAATCGCCCTATTCTCATTCTTTTATTAAATTTTTTTCTCTCTCTATTAAAGATGTATGTTCGTTTGTCATTCAGAAAATCATATCGGCAAGCTTAACCCCATATCTACGCGGAGTGAAGGTCTTAGCAGTAGAATCTATCGGCCCCGACCTGGACCAAGTTGTCAGATTGCTAAGATTCTTTCCGTGCCTGGAGAAGCTATATGTCGAGGTGATGCTCTTTCATTTTAAATTTTAAACACAAGGGAGTTCAAATTTTGAAACCCTGCAAATCGTAAGAGGTCCGTTGTGTGTCCAAGCACTAATACATTCTCTTCTTTCACAGATACGGTTAGGCTTGGTAGTGGATAATGTGATACAATATAACAATCCCATCGAATGCCTTGATCTCCATCTCTCAGAAAGTACCTTGAACTCCTACCGAGGGGCCTTACCGGAGATTATATTCGCCAGGTTCTTTATTGTGAGAGCAAGTGTGCTAAAGATAATGAGATTTTCCCTACATTTATCGTGCAAAAAAGAATGGTTTGAGAACTCCTACCGACTTGGACAGAATGGAAAACTCTCTGCAGAAGCACAATTTCGTTTTGTAACTTCATTTGATAGACTATTCGGAAGTCCTAATGCCAAGCCCATAAATGACATGTCAGTGGCGGATCCCTTTGCAGAAATATTGAAGTTGCGAGACTAGTAGTAATATCAGTATGAACCTATCATATATGTTCATGTTCAGCTGATCAGCGCAGGCGTCTAGAGCTGCATGACAAAGTTTCCTGCATAAGCTGAATTTCATTTATATTATCGGTTTGAACCTTGTAATATTTGAATTTGAGTATTGTAATGCTGGAATTTGAACCTTTGTACTATTTCTGTCATTTGTGATACAACCATGCAAATGACATCTTATGAGGGAGACTCTTATTTTGGTAGTACTATCTTTTCCTTAGTATGCAATGGCCGATTAATATCTGGACATCAATATGCAATTGATGATTAATATCCGGACCTTAAGAAGCAGAACCACGACCGAGGGTATCCTGCGCGGCTCCAATGGCGCTCCCAGTGGCTGCTGACAACGAGCGCCAGTTCACCATGCATGCCGTAGTGGACACGCCCTATCGGTTCGTGGTGCACACCAAACATCCGATCTGGATGGAGATGTTCAGGAGGATCGTTGACATAAGGAAGTGCCTCCTACCTGAAGACAACGAGGGATCGAGCCACAAGCAGAGCGCTGGCAGCAAGCGTCACAAGAAGTAGATGATTTGATGATCGTTTCTCAATTCTCATACTCCCTCTATGCAGAAATGTTCGTAGTTTTAGAGGGATAAGTTTATTATGCATGTAATAGTTTATTAAGGTGTGTGCCAATGTTATGTGTGTATTGGATGCTTAATTTGGTTATGCAATCATGTTCTTCTAAACAGAGCATAGATGTTTGTGGGAAGATTGAGCAAATCACATCGCATACGGAATAAACAACCAAGACCATCGGTGATGATTTCATCAGTCCCTGACAGTTCTTTATCCGGAACCATTTGCCCACAACACATCCGAGTGGCCTGTGTACATCCCACACATCTTGATCTGAGAAACCGTTTGTGTTATTTTTGCTTACCGCACACAGTTCATCCCAGTGAACTGTATGCTGTCTATCACACATATCTTGATCTATGTAACCATTTATGTTATTTTACCTCATCACAAACAGTTCATCCGAGTGACATGTATGCCGTCTATCGCACACGTGATCATCTGGACAATCGTTTGTGATCTGCTTGATCAGCGCAAACAATTTATCGGGGTGAACTCTATGCCGTGCATCGCACACACTTGTATTTTCATAAGCGTTTGTGTTATATTATCCAATCGCAAACAGTTTATCTAGGACAACTGTTTGCTAAACATCGCACATGCAACTATTTTTTAGATCGTATTTGATGGATACGCCATCGCACACAGTTTATGTCATTAGCGACGGAGCTTGCACTATACCATTTGCGATTTGGTCATCACACACAGTTTTATCGAAGGGTCTCTGATTGATGTGTCGTCTTTGGACCATTCTGTAGTAGTGAGTGTTCGCATCATGATTTATTATTTTAGTCATGTGATGATAATATAATTGCTAACGGTCAATTATGTTGGTTGTTCTTTATTATTAATACCATGTCCCAGTTTAGTATCTTTCCATGATCATGTATGTTCGATGCTTGAGTTCCTAGATAAGACATCTTTATGACTCGATATTCACATGCCATGCATGATGTGTGCCTCATTATTTAATTGTTTATTAGCTTTCACCATAGTATTGGGTTGGCTCTTGTTGTAGAAATATTGGCTAATAGTTGTTATGGTTGATGCTTGATTCCTATTGTTGTAAACCATTATATATATTAAGAAGTGTCTAAATATTTGTTTGTGGTTAATTGTTACTCGTGATCATGTCATGTTCTTGCTTGTGATAGGATAAGGTTACATTAGTTTGTATTATCGTGTCATGTATAGGACAATTGTTATTTATTTAATGTGTTGTTTAACTTGTTTATTGTAGTTGACATATGTTGGGTTTGTGATATTGGATCTAAATGGTTTGGTATTTATTTTGGAACGAACCTAGATCCACTCAAATAATGTGTTGTATGATGTTGCATTATTTGAATGTTGGTTTGGTTATCTTATGGAATGAATGCTTTTGAATTATTATAGTTGATGTATATGTTTGGTTGCTATTGACCATTATATATATTTAGATTTTATCTAAATATTTATTTGTGGTTAAATTTCATGTTTATCATGCCATGTTGTGCTTACGTAGTTAATATGCGTAGGATCGTTCCATTTTGTGTGTATTGATGCCATTATGTTTGTTATATAGTGGTTTCCTATATAGTTAGTCGTTATGTGTTGTGGGCACTACTAGTGGTTAGTAGCATAGCTCGTATGAGAACGTTAGTCCTTTTGGCAACCCTTGTTAGTCATCTTCAACCTAAACCCTGTCACTTCGTTGAATCATCTCTCTTACATCCCAATCATGCTACCTCATTTCAGAATCTCTACCTTGATCAATATCTTGCTATCCATCCATTCTTAATTATCTTTTGGATATCATTTGGAATTTACTATTGCTTTGGTATTTTTTCATTTGCTATCATTACGATGAGTAGGGAGTGGCAATATTAGACATGGAGATACCCAGGTTACTGAAGAAGGACTCAATAACGAAGGCATTCCTCCTTCTTTGATCATCCTTATCTTATGTTTTACAAAATTTCATTATGTTTTATGGTTACTATATGCATGTTGTTTTAATTCTCATAGCTAGCGTGTCGATTGACACATTACCTTGATCTGCTTGTCGCCTATTCACTTGACACCCGAGTAGAATTATATAATATTATGGTAGAGTAGATATGCTTAGCTATGCTCATTATTCTATAGGTCCTTATGTGAATGATCTTTGGATCATTGACACTTGAACTTGTTGCTGAGCTCGTTGAGCTAGGCCAGTTGGCCCTTGTTGATATCCTCTATCCTCTTCTACCCTGGGTGAAACCTACCATCTAAATACCGATGAGGGCGACAGCTGAATCAAGGATTGAAGGAGCGATTGACTGCCCTTCATAAGCTGAAGGGGGCAATCGGTCGTTCGTGTCGCATGAGGCCTAATAAGTCTTGGATTTGAAGTGTGTGTAATAGTACATCCACATGTTATATGTGCACTAGCTTGGTCAAGTAACGTAGTGAGCTTAGGTGTCGATGTCGTCATACCACAGATGTGATAGCTGCCCTGCGGGGAGTATCCTCGGCACAGATGAGAGGACCGATTTGAGGACGTACTCTTAGTTCCATGCGCTAGACCCGGTGGGCATGTCACATCTTTGGGGGATCTAGTCCAAAGACCTCGTCACAATCTCCCTACCGGTATACCGAATGGTGTACTACGCTAGCGACTGCTGGTGGCAACAAGTCGGGATTGTGTCGTGTGGGTAAAGTGTACAACGTGTGCAGAGTGTAAAACTATTCGAATAGTCGTGTCCACGGTCATGGACGACACATGAATCTTTCTTGACATATAGGACCTGTCTTGCTTATTCCCTCTTTACCCCTATTCTTGGAACCTATGAAGGACGTGAGTTGATCAAGGATCCTCACTTTGATGAAAGTTATTCTGGAGATAAAACATGTTTTCATCTTAAACCGCTTTTATCCAACTACTATTTTTTTTCAAACAAAATTAGCTTTTATGCAAATGAGCCATGAATCCTTCCTTCGAAGCCACATGTAGCTATTACGACCTTCTCCGAAGGAGGCATGTTGAATACGTAATGTAATCAAAGCAATAATTTTTTTGACAATAGAGTTCCATGAAGACGAAGGTGATGACTATGACTACTACGGTGATCTGCAAGAGTGAGGTCACGTGGACTACATCGACTATCTGTGGCTAAGATGGAGTCGTTACACATTGTATTTTCCGCTGTTTTCTGATTGTAATAAATGTCATGAGACATTTCTTATAACATCCCAAATTTTCAGATTTGGAATGTTAATAGGATAATTTCTTGTTTCATCACGATTTCTATGCATATTTGAATTTTCTGAATATTCAAATCATTATTGCAACTTAAGGCAAATTATTGGAGTGGAGATAACATGACTTGTCCCCTGTGAAATAAATAGTTGAAAATGTCCAGAATATTTATTAGGATTTCTCTGAGTTTAGTTTTGGAATTTTAGGAACTCAAAACTATTTTACAGTTGTTATTATAATGCTCTTTGTAGGCTCCTATTGCATATTTTTTTTACAAAATTACATTAGGTTTCAAAATATGTTCACTGGGTTCTATAATAGCTATAAATTTTTACTGTAAGTTTTTGTAATTATTGGTTTTTGTTTGTTATTAGATTTGTGTAGATGAACTTCTGTAGTAAAATGAAATTCTTTAGAGACCTGTACTATTCATCGGGCAGTACATTGGCTGCCCATTTCTTATTCTTCGCCCTCACGCGCGAGGCAGACCAGTAAGCCGGCCCATTTCGGCGCAACCGGAGAACCATCCCGCAACTCTCTTTTTCTTTTCTTTATTTCTGTTTTCTACTCTCTGCCACTGACGCTGGGTCCCGTGATGTCATCTCCTTCCTGGAGACCAACTCCTGCCCACACAAGTTCTTCACCTGCCCAATCCTAATCCTCATTGATTCGGTCAAATCCCTGCCCCCGTCGCACGGAAGCCACACTACAAATATTCCCCGAGTCCTTCTCCGATTTTCGCCAAAATTGCCAACTTATGTGCCCGTTTAGCCCCTGCCCCGATCTCGCCGGAGTCCGCCGCTACAGGAGCACCCCACCGGTCGTTTTCATCGCCTCTGGAGGTTCCCAGCCTCTCCTTTTGCTCCTGTTGACTTCGCCTTGATCTCCTCTATCCGTCTGAATACTAAGTTCGTGCAGGGGAGCACCGTAGTGACCGTATCAACCTCGATAGAAGCTTCTCGCCGCCATCACCGCTACAGCCGCACGGTGATGTTGGAGGGAGCAAGCCCCGGTCATCCACGAGGAGGTTTTCTAGTTCACTACCTCCTGGTGCACCTCGTCCCGTCTACCCGGAGCTCAGGAGGTTTCCCTAGAGACCGAACGCTCCAAGTCCGAGCCGCCGGCGCTTGATCCCACCAGCATCAGGCGTGGTAAGGAATTTCTCAAGGAGTGGGCCAAGCGCCAAGCAAAATTGAAGAAGATTGCATCTGAAGCAGTGAGGAAATTCAATGAAGACTCAACTGTTGTAGCAGCTACTGCTACTGTTGGGGCCTCTGCTAGTGGAACTGCTTCAAAGACAACAATGTTGAAGCAATCTGCTATGATGCCAAAGTCTTCAAGCTCAATGCCCTCACGGCCAAGTTCCTCAACTTCAAAGTCCTCACAGCAAATTCCACAAGCAACTTCCTCAAAGGCTGCACCAAAGCCCTCTATGGCTGCACAATCTTTAGCAACTGCCACAAAATCCTCAACACCTATGCATCTTGCCATGTGTTAGCGGACTGCAGGATTCTTAATTGCCTCAGGGGCATCTGCGACTTCCTCAACACAAGCACATTCCTCAAGCAGTCCAACACTACTAAAGGTAAAGGCCACTGCTGGACGCGGCAAGAGACCAAGTCCTCATAAGAAGCAAGTGGTTTTCCATGTTCCCTCAGAATCTGAGGATGATGAAGCTGATGATGATGAACTTGTTGAAATCATCAGAAACAAACAACTGAGAGTTTCTCAGGCAAAGGGCACTCAGATTCCTCTTCTGCTGAATCCAAGGACCGTACTTGACTTTATTGACATCTGGCACAATGATCCAAACACTCCTATTGATGACGTGAATCTGCCCCCTGGTCGAAGTCATGTGCTGACTGCTTTCATTGCTGAAGAAAATGGAAGTATGAGACTGCCCGCTAGGCCAAGAAGGCTCAGTACAAGAAGGAGCGCCTTGAAGAACAACATTCTAAGAATGACTCCAGAGCAAATCCTTGCCACACGAGCTGAGATCAAAAGCTTCAGTGATGAATATGATCGCTACTATGCTGATTGGAAAGGAGCCAAGGTCAGATTCGTCAATACGGCCTGATGAGGTCGCCTACCACGGGTAGGGTAATAGGCCTGACATCTAGGGGCCACTTGGGGCCCACATTAGCATTAAAGTCCCTGGACTACTGATGCATTCGGATACATCTTCAGGATCCACTCGGATCTAGATGGTCACTCGGACGTCACTTCGTCAGTCGACCATGATCCGTCACTCGGACGAGAAGGAGAGGAGCCGACGTAGGAGTCGTAACATTTGAGAGACTTGATAACTCACATGAAGTGCTGTGAATACTAACGTTACCAGTAACGTCCTAGTTAAGACGACAGTTCCTAGTAACGCATGTAGTTACTCGCATTTAATGCCTTGTAATGGCGCTCGGCGGGTCCTGGCGCACTCTATATAAGCCACCCTCGAGCTCCTGGACAAGGGTTCCGAAATCTCTGTAATCAGACACCCCCATAAGCAAATACTAAGCCTCAGGGCTAGAGACGTAGGGTCTTTACCACTCCCGAGTGGAGCCCAAACACATACATCCGAGTGTTACACCTGTGCCGTAGCTAGGCTCCGCCTCCTTCATTCGTACCCCCAGTACTGTTGTTAGACTACTCCCTCGACAGTTGGCGCCACCGTGGGGCAACACATCTAGCAAACTCTGGCGTAGGTGGAGATCCAATTTTACCGGTCATCATGATGGCACTCGGTGGCGAGACCGCTTCGGTACCCTCCGCTTCATCGCCGACGGCTCAACATGGTTGCAGGTGGCGCCGCTGGACCCGGATGCGTTCCCCTCCCACGGTGCGACGCATTTCAGCGCGGCGGCACACGGAGTTCTACTTTGACAGCCATCAGAGCCCTATGCCTCCACACTCGTCCGTCCCGTTGCGGGCCGCCGCAAGTGCTCCGGGCGCTCACGGCTGCAGCGAAGGATCAAGCATGTCGTAGCGCGTCAGTCCACGACCGGACAGGTGGCCATGCTCGATTCCGATGAGCCCACCGTCAACTTGTTCCCCTCTTCGGGCGACGAGTTGTCCGATGGGTCTGAGTGCGAGAGCAGCGGAAACGCTGCAGAGATACTGATGGCCAACACCACCAACCATGGCCCTCCTGAGTACTCTGCGGGCGGTCCCCATGGCCGAGATGGTGGCCACGACGATGGCAACACCGACGCTTACATCCCCCAGCCTCTCAGTCAGGAGCAGCGGGAGGAGATGAGGAGGAGGGACGACCAAGTTCTGCTCACTCCCATCATGGGGACTACCCCAGAGGAGATGGCCTTGGAGGCCACGCGCTGAGCCACTTTGGCTGAGTGTGAGCGGCTCGAGTGACTCCAGCGATCACTCGACGACCGCGCGGCCAGAGAGCAGCCCAGCTCCAGCCGCAATCGGTAGCAATTGTTCCCAAATGATGCACCGCACAACATTCCAGTGATGCGCACACCGATGCAAAACCTGGCTACAGCCACATGGATCGCTGAATCTATTCAGCCGTCTAATTCTGCGGCTGGAGAGGGCATTCGGCAGACCCGTACTCTGTTGAAGACCGCCCTGGAACAAAATTCAGAGGTCTCGCAGTCGCATCAACGCATACACAGTAAGTCCATTCGGGTCGATACAGTGTAGTCTGCTCACAGCCCGCATGCATACGGAAAGCGCCGGCATTCTCCTCCTCCTCCAAGAGGTCTGCATGGGGGGCGTTGGCGGGATGACCCAGATGTCAGTCGGACGCCCCCTCCGGGGGGTAGTTCATATGGCAGACGGCCCTACGACGGCGGTCAACCTCATAGAGAAGACTGCGATCGGAGTCCCACTCGGCCCACGGGCTATGAAGAAGGTGGCCGACGACCTCCATAGCTCAATGCCAGATCCATCATAACACAGAATGTGGTGGACAAGAACAGACAAATTAGAGATCGAGCGAGTGGGTGGGAGACTTTAGGTCTTGAGTGCTTCAGTAGGTACATCCGAGAAGCCGAGATCCCCTCCAACTATAGGTTGGCGACGGGAATCGGAAATTTTAATGACGAGTTGAAGTCGGAAACCTGGCTCGAAGATTACCGAGTGGCCATCCAGATCGGTGGCGGTGATGATTTTGTCGCGATGAAGCATCTTCCTCTCATGCTAGAGGGATCTGCACGGGCTTGGTTAAACCAGTTGCCCGCTAGCAGCATCTACTGCTGGGAAGACCTAGCTTAAGTGTTCGTCAAGACATTTGAGGGCACTTATAAGCGTCCGGGCGGCTTGACGGAGCTGCAACATTGTGTCCAAAAAACCAATGAAACTCTCTGCGAGTACATTCAGCGCTAGACCACGCTGCACAATACCGTTAAGAATGCTACTGAACATCAAGCCATCTGTGCCTTCAAGGCTAGCACTCGGTATCGAGAGCTCATCCTGAAGTTCGGCTGAGCTGGGGACCTGTCCCTCAGTCGGGCCATGGAAATCGCCAACCGGTATGCCAATGGCGAAGAAGAAGACCGCCTCTGAAGCGGCAAAGGACGCACCTGCGACGCCCCTCAATCGGGGGGTAACGCTGGGAAAAAGCAAAAGCGGAAAGTTGATTCTTCAGGTAAGGCAGAAGTTGCAGCGGTCCCCAGCCAGGGGAAGCCCAAACCGAAGAAGAAGAAGAAAGAATGGGCTAACAAGAAGAAGCCCGAGTTCAGATCTAATGTATTGGACCGACCCTGTGTTGTCCATACCAAGAAGGACGAAGAGGGCAACTTGGTGTACCCGAAGCACACCACTCGGGAGTGTCGAGTGCTCAAGCAGGAGATGGGTGGAGAGCCCTCTGGAGAGAAGTACAACGACGAAGAAGGTGAGGATGCTCCCGAGTATCCGAACGTCGACAAGGTCCTCATGATTTTTGCTGACATTGAAAGCAAGAGCCGGTTGAAGGTCGTCAATTGGGAGGTCAACATGGCAGCATCGACTATTGTCAAGTACCTCAACTGGGCGAAGACCCCCGTTACCTTCGACGAGTCAGATCATCTAGCCCACATAGCCACCCCTGGAAGGCAGGCACTGGTTGTTGACTCAGCTGTCAATGGAGTCCGACTGCGCAAAGTCCTGATGGACGGAGGCAACGGGCTCAACATAATCTACGCCGACACGCTCAAGGCAATGGAAATTTTGATGTCCCGACTGAGCAAGAGCAACATGCATTTCCATGGGGTCATCCCTGGGAAAAAGGCTGAGTCACTCGGCCAAATCGCTCTGGACATCGTGTTTGGAGACGAGAAGAATTTCCGAAAGGAACGTCTGGCGTTTGAAGTGGTGGACTTTCGCAGCGCCTATCACGACATCCTGGGTAGGCCCTCCTACGCACATTTCATGGCCCGTCCATGTTATGTGTATCTTAAACTTAAGATGCCTGGGCCGAAAGGAGTGATTACGGTGACTGGTGATCGTATAATCTCCGAAGAGTGCCTCCAGCAGGGCTCCAAGATTGCTAACGAGCAAGTACTCGCAGTCGAACTTGACGGATACAAGAAGACGGTGGACACCATGGATTTTCTCAAGTCGAAACGGCCAACTACAGATTCAGCTTTCCAATCGGCCGGTGAGACCAAGCAAGTTCACATTCACCCGTACGATCAGAGTGCCTCCCCCACGAATATCTCGACTTCACTCGGTGACAAATAGGAAGCCGAGCTCATCCAGTTCCTCTGTGAGAACTAGGACATCTTTGCGTGGAAGCCATCTGACATGCCGAGGGTTCCCAGGGAACTAGCTGAGCACCGACTTTGAGTTGACCCAAAGGTCAAGCCAGCCAAAGAGCACTTGCATCGATACTCCATCGAGAAGCGCAAGGCGATTGGCGAGGAAATCGCTCGGCTCCTAGCTTCTGAGTTCATTCGCGAGGTGTATCATTCCGAGTGGCTCGCCAACCCTGTCTTGGTGCCTAAGAAGGACAAGTCCCTCCGGATGTGCATGGACTTCAAGCACCTCAATCGGGCCTGCCCGAAAGATCATTTTCCCCTTCCCCGCATAGACCAGATAGTAGATTCTACTTCCGGATGCGAATGCCTGTTGTTCCTGGATGCGTACTCCGGGTACCACCAGATCTGAATGTACGGGCCTGATGAAATAAAAACGACCTTCATCACCCCATTCGGGTGTTTCTGCTACATCACTATGCCATTCGGTCTCGAAAATGCCGGGGCGACTTTCATGTGCATGATCCAGAAATGCTTGCAAAAGCAAATCAGTCGGAACGTGGAGGCGTACATGGATGACATCGTGGTCAAGTCCAGGAAAGGTTCCGACCTCCTGACAGACCTCGCCAAAACCTTCGCGAACCTATGGCGCTTCCAGATTAAGCTCAATCCGGCAAAATGCACATTCGCAGTGCCAACGGGCAAGCTACTTGGTTTTCTCGTTTCCGAACGTTGAATCGATGCTAATCCTGACAAAATCGGTGCTATAGTCCGAATGAAAATACCAGAACGTCTGCATGACGTGCAAAAGCTCACGGGGTGCCTTGCAGCCTTGAGTAGGTTCATCTCTAAACTCGGTGAGAAGGCGTTGCCTCTTTACCGATTGATGAAGAAATCTGATAGCTTTGAGTGGACACCTAAAGCGCAAGCCGCATTCAAAGAACTCAAGGCCTTGCTTTCCACCCAGCCGATGTTAGCTGCTCTGAGTAGCCAAGAGCCTTTGCTCTTGTACATCGCGGCTACCAGCCAAGTGGTCAGCACTGTCCTCACTGTGGAGCGTGAAGAATCAGGAAAAGCATTCAAAGTGCAAAGACCCATCTATTACATATCAGAAGTCTTGACCCCCTCCAAGCAAAGGTATCCACACTACCAGAAGTTAGTCTATGGTATTTACCTGACCGTTAAAAAGATGGCCCATTACTTCCAACAGCACTCGGTCACAGTTATTAGCGATGCCCCCCTGTCGGAAATCCTACATAACAGAGACGCCACGGGCCGAGTGGCGAAATGGGCAATTGAGCTCCTCCTGTTGGAGATCAAGTTTGAAGCCAAAAAGGCAATCAAGTCTCAAGCACTGGTGGACTTTTTGGCCGAGTGGAAAGAACAAGAACAGCCAGCCCCAAGTATCCCCGAGCACTGGACAATGTTTTTCGATGGATCGAAGATGCTCCAAGGATCCGGTGCCGGGGTGGTTCTCGTCTCCCCCAGGGGAGACCGATTGAGCTACGTCCTCCAAATCCAATTCGATTCGTCTAACAACGAGGCCGAATACGAGGCCCTCCTATACAGGCTCCATATGGCTATCTCACTCGGTATCTGACGTTTGATGATATTCGGTGATTCGGACCTCGTTGTCAATCAAGTGATGAAAGAATGGGTTATACGGAGCCTAGCCATGACCGGATACTGCAATGCAGTTAGGAAACTAGAGAAGAATTTTGAAGGTTTGGAGTTGCACCACATACCCCGAGCGAAGAACCAGGCGCCAGACTATCTGGCTAAGATCGGTTCCACTAGGCGGGTCGTGTCGAAAGGCATATTCCTTAAACACCTGCGTGCTCCCACAATTAAACAATATCCTTTCACTGAGGAGCCCCCGCAAGCGGTCAGACCTTCAAATCCGACTGAGGTTGACATTCCAGCCGTGGTGGACCTTGTCCATGAAATGTTGGTAATCACTCCCGAGTGGACTTAACCTTACTTAGCATACTTGCTTCGGCAAGAACTCCTTGAAGACGAAGAAGAAGCCTGCCGGATCGTCCGACGGTTGAAAGCTTGTGAGGTGATGGGAGGTCAGTTATATAAGAAAAGCACCACAAGAGTTACTCAGAAATGCATCTCTCCGGAAGAAGGACTGCAGATCTTACATGAGATTCATTCGGGAACCTGCGGTCACCATGCTGCCTCTCAGACGTTGATTGCCAAGGCCTTCCGAGCAGGTTTTTACTAGCCCCGAGCCAATGAGGCAGCGAGAGACTTGTTTGATTTGTGCATCGGATGTCAGTTTTACAAGAACCAGTCCCACAAGCATGCGTCTACGCTGAAGACGATTCCGCACACCTGGCCATTCGCCGTTTGGGGTCTCGATATGGTCGGGCCCCTGCCAACCGGGACGAGTATTTTTACCCACTTGTTGGTGGCTGTAGACAAGTTTACAAAATGGATAGAAGCGAAGCCTATTAAGAGCTAGGACTCGACGACAGCAATCAGCTTCATCAGACAAATCATCTTCAGGTTTGGAGTACCCCATGACATCATTACAGACAACGGGAAGAACTTCGACTCAGATGAGTTCCGCGAGTTCTGCTACAACCAGGGCACTAGGGTTAATTACACCTCCGTGGCTCACCCTCAGTCGAACGGGCAAGCAGAACGGGTGAATGGAATGATTCTGCAAGGGTTGGAGCCGTGTCTTTTGAGATATTTGGGATTTGCTGCGGGAGCGTGGGTGGAAGAGTTACCATCATTATTGTTGGGTCTTCAGACGACCCCCAATCGGTGCACAAATCGCACTCCCTTTTTCATGATCTACGGTTCAGAAGCTGTCCTGCCGAGTGACTTGCAGCACAACTCCCCCTGTGTGGAACTTTATGATGAAGCCTAAGCTGAAGAGATGCGTCAGGTTGGCCTTGATCTCCTCGAGGAGGAGCGGGAGTTAGCTCTGATCAGATCATCGTTGTATCAACAGGACTTGAGACGCTATCACAACAAACAAGTCAGAGGACGTGCTTTCCAAGAAGGTGACCTAGTACTCCGACTAGACCAGAAGAAACCTCACAAGTTGGCACCGCCATGGCAAGTCCCATTTGCGATCTCCAAGGTGTTGAACAACGGAGCTTATCGACTCTATAACTTCAAAACGGAGGTAGAAGAGCCTCGAGCTTGGAACGCGGACCTGCTCCGCAAGTTCTATACTTAGAGAATGAACACTCTTTCATTCCTGTAATGAACACCCGAGTGATTTTGATGAATAAAAGTCTTTACTTCTTTTATACTTTGTCAAAAAAAATTCCTCTAAACCTTTTTCCATTCACTCCGGAGAATTACCTCATAAACTTCACCCCTAGTGGGTGTAAAAAATACTCTGAGTGAGGACATCATCCACGCTTGGGGGCTTAGTTCCGATCCAGAAATCGCCTAAGTTTAAAATACACTGAGTGAGGACATCAGCCACACTCGGTGGCTTAGCTGCGATCCAGAAATCACCTAAGTTTAATCTACTCCGAGCGAGGGCATCATCCACGCTCGGGGGCTTAGCTGCGATCCAGAAATCGCCTAAGTTTAAATCTACTCCGAGTGAGGACATCATCCATGCTCAGGGGCTTAGCTGCGATCCAGAAACCGCCTAAGTTTAAATCTACTCCGAGTGAGGACATCATCCGCACTCGGGGGCTTAGCTGCGATCCAGAAATCGCCTAAGTTTAAATCCACTCCGAGTGAGGACATCATCCACACTCGGGGGCGTAGCTGTGATCCAGAAATCGCCTAAGTTTAAAAATACTCCGAGTGAGGACATCATCCACACTCGGCGGCTTAGCTGCGCTCCAGAAATCGCCCAAGTTTAAATCTTCTTCGAGTGAGGACATCACCCACACTCAGCAGCTTAGCTGCGTTCCGAAAATCGCCTAAGTTTAAATCTTCTCCGAGTGAGGACATCATCCACACTCAGGGGCTTAGCTGCGATCCAGAAATCGCCTAAGTTTAAATCTTCTCCGAATGAGGACATCATCCACACTCGGGGGCTTAGCTGCGATCCAAAAATTGCCTAAGTTTAAATATTCTTTGAGTGAGGACATCATCCACACTCGGGGGCTTAGCTGTGATCCAGAAATCGCCTAAGTTTAAAATACTCCGAGTGAGAACATCATCCACACTCGGCGGCTTAGCTGCGATCCAGAAATTGCCTAAGTTAAACATTATTCCGAGTGAAGACATCATCCACACTCGGGAGCTTAGCTGCAATCCAGTAATTGCCTAAGTTGAAAACTATTCCGAGTGAGGACGTCATCCACACTTGGAGACTGGGCCAAACGCTCAAAAAGTCAAATGAAGGCAAACAAATTGCATATTGTTCAAAGCAAAAGTGGAGATAGTCGTGTCCGCTAGGTCACTTTAAGTGTACGATTACATAAACCAGTCGGCATCCCGAGGCAAATTTCATTCGAAGTTTTTTATCTGAGGATCACTCGGCGGTAGTTGGAGCTGCTGCGTCAATGAAGGTGTCGAGGTCGATGTCGTCTGCAATCCGAGTGGCGGCCTCGAGGAACATCTCCATGAAGTCTTCTATCTTGGCATTCTTCTTGTTGACGACCTTGAGTGACTTCAGCTTATCCTCATCTACGCCCTTGCAATGGACACGGACAAGTGAGAGGGCGATGTCGGCTCCACCGCGGGCTGTAGATTTCTTCCAAGATTGCAATCGGCGAGGTACATCTCGCAGACAGTTGTTGAGAGCGTCCAAGTCGTTCGTGAACTCCTCCCCGGGGGCAACTTCTCAGTCGATTTCTTTGACGGTCGTGCGCAAGTGGTTGAGGAAGACAGTCACCTCCTCGATGTGTTCCTCTAGTCGGAGGAGAGCAAATGCCGAGCTATCGCGAAGAATGCCGAGGGCCGGATCCAGTTCCTTCTCGATCTTGTCTGTCTCTTCTTTGGCATCCATGAAGAAATCTGTTGAACGGATGGGAGAAGAAGAGCTATTGGAGGACGAGTGCAGAATCAAAGTAACTTGAAACGCAATTGGGTCGTTAACATACCTTTGAGCTTCTCATTCATTTCGTTGCCAAAGTCTTCGATGAACTTCTCCAGCTTGAGTCTCTTGGATGCACCTGCTTCAACTTTGATTCGGTCTCGGCAGCCTCCTCCGTAGATTTCTTGGCAACAACCTCCAGTGTCTTCTTCTCCACCTCCCACTTCTCGAGTGACTTCAACTTGTCCTCGGCCGCTTTGATCTTTTGGTTGGCATCCTTCCAAGCGGACGCCAGCTCGGTGTCTTTCTTCTCCAGGACCTCATTCATGGTGTCTATAGAAATGGAAGCCTGGAGCCTCTTAGTAAGTTAAAGATTTTCACTACGGACATGTGATAAAGTAATTTCAGTCAGACAGGGGAGGAAACAAGTTCTTTGGCAGTCGGACAGAATGTGTGTACCTCCGAGTGAACGTTTCTCTTGCTCCAGACGTGTAGCCTTGGCCCGCTCAGCCTCGAAGTTGACGCACAGGTCCTGCACCTCCTTCTCCAAAGCTTTGTCCCGAGCTCGCACACACTCTGCCGATAGAAAACAAGGAAACATCAGTGATGACAATCGGTTGCTACGAAAGGGTTCATTCGGTTAAACTACAAGACTCTAAGACTCCTGTCGATTGCTTCAGTCGACGGCAGTCTCGGGGACTACACCCAGTGGGTGCGCTCAGCGCGCCCCCACTGGAAATTCACTCGGGATGAAGTACTTCTACAAGTTGAGTAACAGGTTCTACACCCCGACGGTCAACATCGAGAGGCTCTGGTCCACCCTCTTCGACAAGTATCGTTAAACTCGGAATGAGGTATTTCCACAAGCAACATTCGGACTCTAAGACTCCCGCCGACTGCTTCAGTCGACGGCAGTCTCGGGGACTACACCCAGTGGGTGTGCTCAGTGCGCCCCCACGGGAGAGTAATAGGTTCTACACCCCGACGGTCAACGTCGAGAGGCTCTGGTCCATGAACCATCACCGCATCCTCTTCGACAAGTACCACTACACCTATTTCTACAAGCATCATTCGGACTCTTAGACTCCCGCCGACTGCTTCAGTCAACGGCAGTCTCGGGGACTACACCTAGTGGGTGCGCTCAGCGCACCCCCACTGAAACCAGAGAACACCCAGTGGGTGTGCCCTCGACGCAAACTCACTTAGGACCCAAAGAAACTGCATACACACAAAATTTCCGACTGAAGATGGTACTTACAAGGCTACTTACTCGGACGTTGTTCTCCAGCGCTTCACTGGTGTCGTAGGCCTCTTTCAGCCTGCCGCTCATCAGCTCCAGCTGGATCAGTGCCTCCTTGCTCACCCCCACCTGGTCCTCCGGGACGTGGTGCAGTGTGAAGATGTTAGCCACGAGAGGAGTTGACAAGGTAGATCCGAGTGCGGTCCCGACCCACTAAGAAGTTCCCCGAACCAGTGTTGACGCCTTAGCAGGCGAAGCATCCTGCATCAAGACGTTCACGTTGGCAGAAGGGTTCGGTGGGTTGACCTTGTCGTCCCCGTCAATTTCGATCACTTCGCGCGGCTCTTGAAACACTCGAAGATCATTCGGGAGTAAGCACAAAGGAAAAACGCGGAGTTCAAAAATCATGTCCCAGTGAGTTCAAAGGTTACCTTTTGAACACGCAGCGTCAACATCAGCCTTGTCCTTCTCCAGTGAAGCAGTTGAAGTGTCAGCTCTGCAATGAAGCCATTCGGAATGCCACATCACTCGGTCAAGTAACTAAAATGTCAATCGGTGCAAAGATACTTACGCTGAGGCCACCGACATGTTCACTTTAATTTTTGGTAGCACAACCTTCCGGGGTTTGTTGACAGCAACTTTCAGTTGCTTGGTCATCTTCTCAGGTGAGGGTGCGAGCTCGCCACGCCCGGGCTTCGAACTCTGAGTGGGAAGGGCAGGCACAGAGGGCTTAGCGACACTCAGCCCCTTGGTGTTGCATCCATGGACTCCAGGGTCCTGACGAGCCTTGGAGCGGGTCTCGGGCAGGACCTCCTCCGACTGAGAAGATTCCGCCTCGTCCCCTGAGTCTGAGTCATCTTCCTCCCCATAGCTCCCGTTGTCCTTTACGTACTCCTCTTCGTCATCCAAGTCCTCCTGGTGCTCGGTGTCACTCGTCATTTTAGGAGGGGCATGGTTGACGGCGGGTATCAGGCTCAACATACCCGTGAAAGCCTGCCGAGTGAAAATTATGTCAGTCAAGATTTTGTTCAGCAAACATTACAATCATTGGGACAACAACAACAACAACACACAGAGTTTACCTCATTTGGTGTATTCTCAGCTAAGAATGGAGGCACTAGCCTTGTCCCCCTGGGGTTGTCGCGAGCCGGAGTGATTGCTTTGATCTTGTTCTCCGCGGTTTCAACGCTGAGTTCCTCCGGGTGCGTGCGCGTGGGATCACTCGGCCCCGAGTACAGCCACATGGGGCGGGCTCTGGCCTGTAGCGGCTGAATTCTTCACTAAAAGAAGACCTCCAGCAGATCCAAGCCATTGTTGCCTTGCCTCACCAGGGCCAACAGCGCGATCACAAGGACTTCCACGTCTGTCTTCTCATCTTTGGTCACGGTCAGCTTGGGAATCTGCCGAATGCGCTCAGGCAAATACGACAGGAGACCCGACCGACCATTGCCGACTGGAATGTCTTGGTAGTAAAACTTAGAATCTTGCCAACCCTTGACCGAGTCTGGATAGTTCATTTGTGAGAAACTACCCTTCCCCCTCAGTTGGATGCCTAGACCCCCGCGCAACTGAGCTACGTTCATTTCCCCCCCAGCCTGAGCGGACTTCTTGACAATCATCACTCGATATGTAAAAAGATGTTTAAACAATCTCCAGTGCGGATTGCAACTGAGGAAGTTCTCGCAAACGGAGATGAAAGCCGCCAAGTAAGAAACGACATTAGGAGGAAGATGATGGAGTTGAGCACCATAGAAATCAAGGAAAGAACGGAAGAATGGGTGCGGGGGCAAAGAGAAACCTCCCTTGATGTGGGTCGTGAGGAGCACCCGCTCGTCCCCTCGCGGCGCGGGCTTGACCTCGCCTTCCTCCGGCACTAGCTAGCTCCCCGCGACCAGGAGCCCTTGGTTCTCCAGTTCTTTTAGTCGGCTGACGGTGGTCCACAGCTGTAGCCAGTCGCCTAGGATGAAGCCCGCCGGCACGCCGGTGCTCGATGAAGACTCGTGCGACACCTTCTTCGCCCTCTCGGCCTTCGCGGTCGCCCCCTTCATCATCTCTAGCAGATTGGGGGGGTCGGAGATGGTCCGGTGGGGAGAGGCCGGCTCTCGGTGGAGCGACGGAGAGATTGAGGAGGGGAAAAGTGGGAACTGCCTCTCTCTCCTTCCTCTCAGCCAATTTTTTTACTCTGGCGTGGCACGATCTTGGACATTGATCCACGGGCGGCGTGATATATACGGGCAACGCAAGATCCGAGAGATCTTCGGTGCAGCATTTCGAGGATGCGTGGTTTCGGGGATATAACCACATGATATAACCTGCCCTGCTGGGCCGGGTCAGTATAATGGCGGCTCTGGAAGGATGTTCGAGATGGGCCATAGATTGAAAGCAAAACAAGTAAGGCGATTGCTAAGTAAACCGCCGGGCGGCCCAAGTGCGTAGAGACGGCGACTCAAGGCCCACGGGGCAGAAGGCGCCGGAATATTCCTTGCTTGAGAGGCATGGCATGTTAGAGACATGATAGGATATGAGTCATAATATGACTCGGACTCTGTTGTAAACCCTAGGGTATTGGCCTGTATATAAAGGCAAACCCCTAGGGCCAAAAGACTTGAGTTAGACACCCTCGAAAGCTAGGTTAGCGATTCCGGAACCTTGTAATCGAAATCACCATCAATATAGACACAAAGCAGGATGTAGGATATTACCTCCATCGGAGGAGCCGAACCTGGGTAAACTCGCCTCCCGGTCCCATTTAACCCCTTTGAGTCGCCACCTAGCAGTGATGGCCTCACACCTAAGTCCTTGCACGAGGACATCTGCCGTGAGAAAACCACGGCAGTTAGCGCCCACCGTGGGGCCCTCGCCCGGTGGAGTTGAGTTCTCGAAGGGAACCTGTCCAGGGTTCAGGAAATTCGCGGTTGACCAGATGATCAAGAGTCGCCGCGACAAAATCTACATCGATGATCCAGTCTGGGGCACCGAGGCCAGCTCAACTGAGCCCCAATACCGGGTCCCCTTCATCAGGATCGGTGCTACGGTTTCTGAGTCGGACATCCGCACCAACATCGACGCACCAGCTCGGCGCACCCGACTCGGCCGGGATCAAGCCGGCCGACGTCATGTGTTCGTCGGCTTCACTCAGGGAGTTTGCCTCCCGGATGAGCCGGCGAGCAGCGGCGACATCTTCGTCAACTCAGATGGCGAGTCTTCCATGGGAGAAACTGAATCGATTTGTCCTCTTTATGATGGAAGACTCAGGGAATCATTGGAGATTGAAGCCCCTGAGGAATTCCACAAGTCGCCTCATCAGGTTGCTGTCTACATGGTAGGAACGGCGGCGGCTTAGAACCCGTCCGCATCCGAAACGGCGGGTGGATCTGGCGGGTCTCGCAAGACGCCGGCTCAAGCCATGACGGATTTGATGGCTGAGATGGCAAAGCTCGTGGAGAGTCCCGTCACGGCGGAATATCAGGAAGAGCGTAACACGGAGTTGATCAAGCTGCGAGACCAGATGACCGAGGTACAGAGGGAAATCGATGCCGAGAACGCCAAGATGACAGAACTATAGGCTCGCATACATAATGAGTCGGAGCACCTTAAGGCCGAAGCTTGGCAGTTAGGACTTCAGAGAGAAGCATCTGAGGCGGTTTACCAAAGGAGACATCGGATCCGGCTGCCACTGTACCTCGAGCCACAGCAACTCTTCAACACCCCTCAGCAGACGCCGGGGGCTGGGCAGCCACTTGGAAATCAACAAAATGAGCCGCCTCAACCACCACCAATTCCTTCACCACCATAGCGCCACGGGGTCATCTTTCTAGCCCTGTTAACAATGTCCTAGCTGCAACCCGGCATTTGGAATCACTACCTATTCTTGGAAATACCCCTGTTGATGTTGAAGCCAGGAATGCCATAGAGATGTTGAAAACAACAGTGGTGCAGCATGCGCAATATTCTTATAGTCGCGATCGGATGCACTCCACTCCATATGCTAGTCGCAGCAAGAGTCGCCATCCGGACTCTCTGTCTATTTCTAGCAGTGGGCGCAGGCAGCAGCCTCAAGTTTCCCCGACCCGGCCTATTCCATTAGGAACTCAGGCGATCGTTGACGCGGCTAGGGGAAAGCGGCAGGCAGAGGCGGAAGCAGCAGCACGGGCGATTCAACAGCTTCATCCTCAACCCGAGGCTGGGACCAATAGTAGGACGATTGGGATACCTTGCCTGTCCCCGGCTCTCTACGCCGAGCGTATGCCCAAAGATTCCAAGGGGCCACGCAAGGTGCCAAACTACACAACGGATCTTGAGCCGGCGGCCTGGATCGAAAGCTACGAGTTAGCAATGGATATGTTGGATGTCAGTGACGCTGTGTGCGCCAAGTACTTGACCATGATGCTGGAAGGACTGGCTCGAACATGGTTAAAGAACTTGCCGCCCAACTCCATCAACACTTGGGCTGAGCTTAAGGAACGTTTCATCAAGAATTTTCAGGGAACGTGCAAGAAGCCAATGATGATTGTCGAGCTTCAACATTGTGTCCAGCGGGTAGATGAGTTGGCTCATCATTGGACTCGCCGGGTCGCGGAAATCATACATTCGTCAGACAGTATTACGGCGGCTCAAGTCGTCCTGATCCTAGAAAAGAATTGCCACTTCCAGCCGCTGGTCCAGAAGCTCGGGCGGCTCAAGCGTAAGGTACAGGACATGGGCGACTTGATGGATGTCCTCACCAGGTACGCCGAGTCATACAACACGAAGGATCCCGGCTTGGATGAAGACACGGCCGACAAGGGAAAGAAAGGTGAAGGTGGAAAGGGCCAGCATAATCATGGTGGTAACCAGGGAACCCAGAGTAATACTGGCAAGCGGAAGCAGCCAGACGGCGGGTCAGATTTTGTGGCCAACACTAATGTTGGCTTCAAAACCAACGCTGTAATGGTCACCCTAGAGGGACTAATAATGGAAATAAGCCTCTTAATTACGAGGACGCGCTCAAGGGACCGTGTCCCAAACACAGTACCCAGGACAAACCAGCTACCCACTCATGGGAGAACTGTTACATCATGTAGGAGTTTCGTAATCAGGCTTTCCAGAATAATCTAGGAGGCAATGGTGGAGGACACCCGGGTCAGCACGGTCCTATAGGGGTCGCAGGGCGGCTCGGGGGCTGGGTTTCAGCATCAGGGAAATCATGGCAATGGACAACATCCTAGCTAGGGCAGTCAGCATAATAACCAAGGTGGGTTCCAAAGTAATCCCAAGCAACTAAGTAGCGGTCAGTACCATGAGTACCTGAATCCGTGAATAAAATTCATACTCTGGAAGGTTTTACAAGAAGAATTCTTTATCCCCAAGAAGAAAACAAGCCGGTCTTGGAACACCTGAGGCCTTACTATACTTAAAGCCACTGGCTCCTTTTGTAATTCCCCCCATGTAGTTTCTGTATATACTTCTTTATGTTTCGAGTATAATAAAGCCGGGGCTAATTTTTGTTTCAAAACTGCAAATTGAGCATGAGTCTTTATTTTTCGAAACACTGGGCGTTTGGGAGCTTCCAACTCATCGAGTTCAGCTTTCTCACCTTTGCGACCCGGCGAAGAAACGCCATCATTCTTTGGGCATTTGGGCGCTTCCAACTGAGGGATCACAAGAAGGGTGTCTAGAGGGGGGGGTGAATAGACTACTAGCAGGAATTTAAAACCTAACCTATTCCCAAGTTAATTGGTTGGCAGATTTTAGCAATAATAGCAAGTCTAGCACACCCTACACATGCATGTCAACGAGTATAGCAGCGGAAAGTAAAGACATTGCACATGAAGTAAAGAGTTGAGATAGGAAGATCAAACGCATGAGGGACACGAAGATTTTTCCCGTGGTTCCGATAGGTGGTGCTATCGTACGTCCACGTTTATGGAGTCTTCAACCCACGGAGGGTAACGGTCGCGAGAGTCCACGGAGGGCTCCACCCATAAGGGTCCACGAAGTAGCAACCTTGACTATTCCATAACGGCTTCCATCCACGAAGGACTATCCTCACTATGGGTAGATCTTCATGAAGTAGGCGATCTCCTTGCCCTTACAAACTTCTTGGTTCAACTCCACAACACGAAGTAGGAGGCTCCCAAGCGACACCTAACCAATCTAGGAGGCACCACCCTCCAAAAGGTACTAGGCTCGGCAATGTCGATGAACTCCTTGCTCTTGTGCTTCAAGATGATAGACTCCTCAACACACAATCACTCTCTCACAGATTTGGCTATGGTGGAAGAGATTGATTTTGTGGAAAGCAACTTGGGGAGGCTAGAGATCAAGATTCATATGGTTGGAGTGGAATGGCATGATCTCAACACATGAGTAGGTGGCTCTCTCTCAGAAAACTGGATGGGGCAAGTATGGAATAGTTCTGAGTGCTTCTCTTTCGAGTGGGTGGTGGTGAAGGGGTGTATATAGGAATCTCCAAAAATCCAACCGTTACACCTAAAGTGACCAACTCGGTGACACCGATATGTGAATCTCGGTGGTACCGAGTTGCTCCACAGTAGCAACTTTTGAATCTCGGTGAGACCGATATATAAATCTCGGTTGCACTGATTAAGTGACCAACGGTCAGATTGCCCAATCTCGGTGACGCCGATTCAACAAACTCGGTGGTACCGATTTTGTGAATCGAGGTAACAGAAAGTTGGCAACCCAAACTCGGTGGCACCGAAGTGGAATCGGTTGCATCGATGTGCTAGGGTTTGGCATGGGTCTGTCTGAGTTTGGGAATCGGTGGCACTGAGTGGAAAGTGTTGGTTACACCGATTTTGGATATTTGACTTTGGACAGACTTTTGTGGAAGAGCTTGTGGGTGTTTTTGGTGACTATCACTTATGCACGTGGAGCATCTTGTTCACCAATAGTACCTTACCCCCTTTTAATAGTATTGGCTTTCCTATGGACTCAAAGTGATTTCTCACAAAGTAAAATTTAGAGTCCTCTTGCTTGAAGCTTTGCCAATCCATTTCCTTGCATCTTGGGGTATCTCCACAATCCTTTTTGCCAACCCTTCTTCCTCTATGGACTTTTGTCTGAAATACACTAGGTAAAAGTATTAGTCCAAGAGACAATGTATGTTATCATGAATTATCAAAACCACCAAGGGAGCATGTTGTGCTTTCACCAACTCATCGAGTTCAGCTTCAACACCCTCTTGACCCGACAAAAAAAGATGCCACATATGGTTAAACCTGCTTGTACGCTTGATGCGACTCCGATCAGATGACCCCGTGTACTCTTGACAAGTCAATCCTCGTTGGACCCTGAACTTACCAAGGTTAAAACATCGGCTTGAGTCATGTGAGAGCCGGCATACAGAGAGCTAGGATAAACCATGGGTTATCATACCCGCTTCATTGAACCAAGACTTGAGCCTCGAAAGCCAGTCTTTATGTCGAGACTTGAAAGCTGACAATTTTTATATGTTCTGATATCATATGCATACATCATTTGCATTGCATCATCGCATCATTACATAATACCTGCATATTCATACTTGTGCGGAAAGCTGGTCTTCAGACCGGGATACATCATAAACATTTGCAGGAACAAATAAAAGTTCTATGGCCGATCCATACCATGGTTTATTATGACCAGGATCAAATGATTGGAGCCCTCAAAGCCAGCTTCAAAGAGCTGATCTATATTTCTGAGCCTCGACAGCCAGTTTGTTTTTGCCGAGTCCCACTGGGCCGGCTTATTAACAAGTACTTCATATTGTTATAAAAATTATGCTATCACCACATAATGCTTTCAGGTACGCCCTGTTCACATTGCTGGCTCATACAGGAACGTCCGGATTGTTAGCTACAGTCAAAACAAAGACCAACGCAAAAATTCTTGCCTTCCTCAATGTTATTGGGAAAAAACTCAAGACTTGAGCTTTGAAAGACAGTCTCTCTTTGCCGAGTCTCACCGAGCCGGCTTATCAAAATTATATTGTTTACTTCGGCTATCATAGTAATTTTCAGGTACAATATTGCCAACTCATACTTGAGCGACCGGGTTAAGCAAGTGAGTTCACATTGTGACCAGTTGTCGAATTATACATCTTCAACATCGTTGGAGGGAAAGTTGACAAAATTTGAGTCTTGAAGGCCAAGACCTTCTGCCGGCTTATTTTGCTCTAAACTTTCCTGTCAAAACATTCATTAATCATAATAATAGAGATGTGCAACGACAGGCTGAAAGAGTAGCAAAATGATATCAAGCCCAGAAGATTAATATCTTACACCAACAAAGGCGCAAACATGCACGATGGCACAACAAGGTATTTCAGAAGTTTTTAAAGCTACCCCTATTACAAGCTCAAGAAGCCACAAAATATTTGGCCCCATACTCAGGGGCTCGTGCCATCTAGATGGCGACTTAAAAAGTTCATGTCATCATTTTGGCAACTCGCTTGCTATCCCATCCGGGTTAGCTGCGGTCTGATCCTTCGCTTGAGATGTCTTCGGGTTATCCGCCACTGGGTCTTCTGGTTCTTGTATCTGAAGATTTCCCGCATCCCAGTTACAATGGGTGAAAGCGTGGAATATGGCTTCGTCATCAAGGATGGAAGACGGGTCAACTTCAGGGGCGAAGATGTGCTTACGCCGTTGAGGAGTCAGATTCACCGATTTAAAGATAGGCAGGGGAATCCGTGAATGGTTGGCATCATAAGCCGCCTGATAATTTTTTAGCTTCATTTCAGAAACCAGCTGGGTGGACAATACTCGAGCGGCTTTGACACAAGATGTGTAGTCGTTTTTAGTAAATTCTGACCCATCAACCTTAAACTCGGGGAAGCCCTTTGCCATTTCAGTTGGATCAAGCTCTGCTGAATAAGCTAGAGCCCGGCTCAAAGAATACGTTGCACCAGAGCGAGCGGCTGACCTTTTCAACTCTTCAATTTGCTGCAGGATGGTGGAAAGACATTCTAACACATTTTTGATAAACCCCAATGGCTGCTTATCCCCCAGCACTGCCTAGATTGCAAGGTGACTCCCAGCATACAGTTGCTCTGTCAGTGAATAAACAGCCTTGAGCATCAACAGGCTATTATCATGAAGGTTGCTAGTCCAGGGGCCTGCAAAATAGCATTAATACATGAGTCGCCATGTGATTTATATTCGTATCTCAAGAAGACGAGAAGTCATAGATACTTACCAAAAACAACCTGGTTCATCTGGGCAACGTGCCATTTTAACCCGAATAGCTCCTTGGTGATGGGCTTCAGCTGGCCCTCAGCATCCTCGGCACGCTTCAGCAGAGCCGCCTTTTCAGCTTTAAAGGATTGTTTCTCTTTTAAGAAATTTGCCTTGGTGTTTTCCAGTTCTACCAAGGAGAGGCGAAGTTTTTCGTCAATTTCTGCTCGGGCGGCTTGCCCCGCTTCCAGGTCCTTTTTTAAGCCGACCATGTTTGACTCGGTCGTCTTCAGAGTTTCCTGCATAGTAAGAGGTATTATAACAAGTCCCAAGAAGATTGCAAGCAATATATTTGGCACTTGGGGGCTAATGTATGCAAACTTTCCTCAAATGCATCATACGGAGAGACCCGCCCCATCTCAAGAAGATGAGCCTCCCCTTGGGGGCTACAGGTCGAAATTCTTCAAATTATCAAGACCCGACTCATCTCAAGAAGATGAGCCGGCCCTTGGGGACTACAGGTCGAAATTCTTCAAATTATCAAGACCCGACTCATCTCAAGAAGATGAGCTAGCCCTTGGGGGCTACAGGTCGAATCAATCACAATATTAATAAGACCCAGCTTATCTTAGAAAGATAAGCTGGCCCTTGGGGGCTACATAAGAATATATGGTATAAACAAGTGAAGAGGAGTATACCTCGTATTTGTTCTTCATCATGCTAACAAGGCCGATTTCCATCTCCCGGCTTGTAGCAAGGTGGTCCAAATAGCTAGCATGTAGCTCTTCTGCGCTGAGTTTTTCATAATTTGGGACCTCCAGCTTAGCCTTCCCCTCCTCAAGCAGCACTGTTAGATCTTTAGCAACAATCTTTGCAAATACTCTGGAGGCCTCAGGAGCGGTGTAACTCGCCCCAGTGATAATGACTTCCTCAGGAGCATCTTCAGTTGGCTTTGGAGGACTGGGCGGATTAAGATTGGTCACTGGATTGGTTTCAACATCCGTGGCATTGGTGCTTGCCAGCTCAGGAGGAGGGGGTAAGTCAGCTTGGATTTCCTGATGATCTTCAGGTCGATCAGTATGAATTTTAGGAGCCGCCGACTTAGGAATCTCCGGCTCAAGGACCTCATGGTTGGTGGATGACCCGTCAGTTTTCCTTTTCTTGGCCTTAGCCCTACAAAACAAAGGAATCAATATAAGGCATAGGCAAAGACAAAAGCCTATTTAACCAAGCGAATGCTGGAAGGGGAATTTACCTAGGATTGATAACAAAGGGTGCTAGTTTCGAGGCAGTCGAGTCGCCCGATGAAGGTGGCGACTCCTGATAAACCAAAATATAAAGATTAATAATCGACATATTAAGTTGGTTTTCTTTGAAGAATTGGAACTTCAAGTACCTCAGTTAGTCGTTTGCAGGCGACTGGCTTATCAGGTAAGCCGGCAGCAAGATCACCATTCCCACTCCGGGTTTGACGCTTTGACTTGTACCGAGTTTTCTTCAAAACAAAATTGGGATCCAGATAAGCATCCGGGTGAGAGAAGCTTACTTTCCTAACAACCCGCCTTGTTTTCAATGGAGGCAAGGATCCTGAGTCGGAGGAGATGGAAATTACGTCAACATCACCCGCACAGCTTGTTTCGACATCACCCTAAGAAGAGAAGGCATCAGCCAGATTCAATGAAACATGGACAAAGTAAAATTCTACCTCTGATTGAATATCAGTTGCAGTTGTTTCGTCCATCTGAGATGGTCCTTCAGTGGCCGCCTTATTCTTTTTCCTACTTGGGGCGGCTTTGGGTTTATTAGCCTGAGTTTTGCCTTGCCCCAAAAGGAGACTGGGCCTGGAGAAAATTGGCAATCAGAGAAAACAGATGAAGGTTTAAAAGCTAAAAAGACAATATTCATAAAGCCGGATAAAAGTATCAAAGACTTTTTACCGGAGGAGCCGGGTTAAGAGCATAGAAAGGCTTCAACCCGTCTTTGCTGCAAGTTTCTTGATTTTCACCCAACAGCTTCTTCACGATTCGGTTTATTTCCTCGGCATCTAAAGAAAAGTTGTTGTACCTTTGGGCATCATTTAAATCCCCGGAATAAGTGTGCATTAAGATGCTGCGGTGGATCAGTGTCAAGATTCTCCAGGACACCCAACACCGGGTTAAGTCGACTCCAGTTAGCCCAGTGGCTAGTAGAGCCCTCAACCTTGGGTAGATGGGGGCGTGTTGAGAACGCTCCTCTTGAGGAGCCCAGCCAGGAGGATCGAAATCCATGGGAAGGCGGTTGGGTCTGTAACCCGGCAAGGGGTTCTCGTCAGCAGGGGAGGTGTTCTGACAATAAAACCAAGTTTTATTCCAACCCATAGGATGACTTGGTAAAGTGGCAGCAGGAAAGAGGACGTCTCTCCGCCTATGGATCGAGACCCCGCCAAGTTCTAGGCTAGGGCCGTCTGCGCATTCGGTCTGCCGGTTCAAATAGAAAAATTCCCTAAAGAGGGAAACAGCGGGGTTCCATTTGTAGATTCACCTCACAAAACACTTGGAATTGACAAAGATTGGATATGGAGTTGGGACCCAGGTCCTGAGGATGAAGGTGGAAGAAATGCAGAACATCTCGAAAGAATTTTGACCCGGGAGGTGAGAAACCTCTGAGGAGATGTTCCAAGAATATTACTACTTCTCATTCCTTCGGGTGTGGGATTTCTTCTCCAAGGATAACCCGCCAACCAATTACCGCTGGAGGCGGCAGAAACCCCTGATCTTGATAATCTTTTAAAATGGCGTCAGAAACATGAGTGGCCACCCAGTTGCAGACTTTGGATTCCGACATAATGAGTCGCCTGGATAAAGCAAAAGGGGGCGGCTTAAGAAAATGGTTCAAATAAGATGATCTAATTATCTAGAATGGAAAAGCTGCCTTGTGAGGAGCCGGAACCTTAATACAATAGTTTAACGCATGGCGGATTACAACTATTGAGCCGGCAGGAGTAAGGGCGACTCATGCTAAAAACCAAAGATCTCTAAACTTTTGCTATAGTGGGACAAACAAGTTTCTACCGGAGCAACTACGTTTCTGGATCTGAGTATGTTTCTAAAAAGCAAGGTAATTGCTAGACCTAATGGCGGAGCAGGGAAGTGGTGACAGTACGGTTCATCAAAAGCTCAGACAGATTAAAGTATGCTATGCGTAAAACGGGGACGTCATTCCTACCGCTCCATTCTCATGATTAAACTTACGGGATCTACACATGAAACCAATAATAGAAATGAACCGAAGAAGAACTACCGAAGAACTTGAAAACTTCGACGAACTACGATAGATCTAGGTCAGGGGAGAAGACTCACCTGAGTGATCACTGATGGCGGCAAAGACGTGCGGGTGGCTCCCGATGAAGAAGAAATGCCACTACGGTCTCAGGAGCGGTCACCGGCGACGAGCAGGTTGCAGCAGTGGTGCAAGGAAGCTTTGGGAAGAAGAATCAAGGAGATGAAGTGAAAAATGAGAAGGGGACCCCCCGGTAAATATTTAAAGGGAAGGAGCCCGAAGAGGCAACTGACGAGTGCGACAATCGAGGAAACGTAGTAAATTTCGGGAAGCAAAGATGCGTCGATATTCGGGATAAATGGATACTCTCAGATTCGCCATGATGTCATTATTGACCTCCTAAATTAATGGCGGGTTATGTCATTAGTGGACAACGTAAAAGAGCGGAAAAGGCTGGAAGTATTACAAGCCGGCATGGTGAAATCGATGTAAAATACAAGTCTGGAGGTGAGCCACCAAAGAAGGGAAGATAAATTGACATGAATAAATTCAAATCAATCTGGGGCCTAATGTCGGGGATATAACCCCACGATATAACCCGCCCTGCTGGGCCGGCTCAGTATAATGGCGGCTCTGGAAGGATGTTCCAAAAGGCCGTAGACTGAAAGCAAAACAAGTAAGGCGGTTGCTAAGTAAATCGTCGGGTGGCCCAAGTGCGTGGAGACGGCGACTCAAGACCCACGGGACAGAAGGCGCCGGAAGATTCCTTGCTTGAGAGGCAAGGCGTGTTAGAGACATGATAGGATATGAGTCATAATATGACTCGGACTCTGTTGTAAACCCTAGGGTTTTGGCCTGTATATAAAGGCAAGCCCCTAGGGCCGAAATACTTGAGTTAGACACCCTCAAAAGCTAGGTTAGCGATTCCGCACCCTTGTAATCGAGATCACCATCAATATAGACACAAAGAAGGATGTAGGCTATTACCTCCATCGGAGGAGCCGAACCTGGGTAAACTCGCCTCCCGTTCCTGTTTAACCCCTTTGAGTCGCCACCTAGCGATGATGGCCTCACACCTAAGTCCTTGCACGAGGACATCTGCCGTGACAAAACCACGACACGTGGCGTTAATCGTGGCGCGGTTATCGAGGCGCCGCATCCGCTTCCCCACTAACACAGTGCAACCGTCCTCGCGCGCGCGCACGACTCCCCCGATTTCAAAATCGACGAAGTTTTTTCCGCGACGTGATCCGAATAGGCCCCGTTCCCATTGATGCGTTCCGGCGCACTTTGACACCCCGAATGCGCGAGGCAGGTCTGTCGAGCACTCGGGCAATTTTCTGATCGCTGCGAGAATTCCGCAAGGAAACTTGAGAAATCATCCTCTTTCTCGCATCATCATTCGGAAAACTTCGATGGACGTGCACTCAAGCCGTCAGATCGTTTCTCCCGAGAGGTGATCCGACAACAACCGAATGGCTTGCATAGTCAAGCTATCCCAGTCATTCGAAAAGTACACAACCTGAATCCGTTGCGGTCACGGGCCGAGCGAGAGACAACCTAGGTCGTTTCCTGACGCCTCCGAGGCGCCGATGACATTCCCGCGCATCGTCCACTCGTCTCACAAACCTCAACTGATTCGGGGGCTGCTAATGAGGTTGCCTACCATGGGTAGGGTAATAGACCTGACATCTAGGGCCCACTTGGGGGGCCCACATTAGCATTAAAGTCCCTGGACTACCGATGTATTCAGATACATCTTCAGGATCCACTCAGATCTAGATGGTCATTCGGACGTCACTTTGTCAGTCGACCATGATCCATCACTCGGACGAGAAGGAGAGGAGCCAACGTAGGAGTCATAACGTTTGAGAGACTTGATAACTCACATGAAATGCTGTGAAGACTAACGTTACCAGTACATCCTAGTTGAGATGGCAGTTCCCAGTTATGCATGTAGTTATTCGCATTTAATGCCTTGTAATGGTGCTCGGCGGGTCCTGGCGCACTCTATATAAGCTACCCCTGAGCTCCTGGACAAGGGTTCCGAAATCTCTGTAATCAGACACCCCCCATAAGCAAACACTAAGCCTCAGGGCTCGAGACGTAGGGTCTTTACCACTCCCGAGTGGGGCCTGAACTCGTACATCCGAGTGTTACACCTGTGTCGTAGATAGGCTCCGCCCCCCTTCATTCGTACCCCCAGTACTATTGTCAGACTTACTCCCTCGACACGGCCACAAGGGCCATCAATGACCATAACTCAAGGGTTGCAGCTCGAACGCAACCACAAATTCCTCAGGCTAGACCATCTGCACAGTCTGCTGAAGAAACTGCGAGGCCTGCTGAAGAAATTCTAGCTCCTGAAGGGATTGCGAGGGCAACTCCCAGTGTTGCACCTGAAGAACTAACACGACCAGCTGAAGAAATAGATGTGCCTGAAATAATTCCTAGGGCGACTGCATCAGTCGTGCCTGAAGAAACTACACCACCTTCATCCTCTGCCACTCCTGTAAAATCTTCAAGGGTGAAGAAAGTCACACTTCCTTCTGCATCAGAAGTAAAGAAAACAAAGGCTGCGGAGAAGGAAGCCGCACAGAAAAGGAAGGCATCACCCACTGCAGAACCCTTAGCTGCAAAGAAAATGAGGACTTTACCAAGTTTCTCAGATGAGCCAATAAATGCAACTCCAATCTCTGTAGTGCCATCATATGAGATCATTCCATTTCGTGAAGAATATGTCATTCCAGATGATGATGATGATGAAACTGACTCTGCTGCTTCCTTGGAGCAGATTGATGAAGAAATTGTGGTGGAAGCAAATGCTTCAACCCCATAGGTATCATCGCCCCAGCCTCAGCTCACAGCTGAAGAGGCTGGTGTTGAAGAAATTGATGAGGATGTGGACATTGGGTTAACAAATCATCTTATCAATGATGAATATTGGGAAGCAGCTCACCCAAATTCACCAATGACCACTCCCCTCAATCAAATTCCTCAGTCCCCTGCACAAACTGAAGAAATACTGACTGGATCTGAAGGACGCCCAACCCCTCTCAAATCCATCCCCGAAGAAATTCCAGCTGCATCAGTTGAAGAAATCAATACCTAGACTGCTGTTGAGGAACGTGCTATTCAAATTCCTCAGTATGGAGCAACCGAAGTTGTGCCTAGGGAGATTATGGGGAGCTTCAAACCAAATCTTCAGCCCAAGCCCTCAGCACCATACTCATGCACAAAGAGGCCAAAATTCAACAAGGCCAATTGCTTCACTGAGCATCACTTCTTCACAGGTAAAAATCCTTATGACTTAGCAAGGATTAGGTGGAAGAGGTTCTGGACATCAACCCATTCAAACTTTTATGACTCTGTTCTGTATGAGAAGAACAAAGTCTTCCAGCACCGGGAAATTCCTCATGTGGATATGGAGTCCATCCCATGCTTCACTCTAGTACTGAATGTTCTTCACAAAGCTGGGCTCCTTCCATTTTGTTTTTATATATGTGATTAGAATGGAGAGCTTATTCTTCAAGTCTATGCAACCTTGCACATCTCTAGTAATGCCTCAGACATCAACTCATGGGTTCTATATTGGATGATTGAGAATACTCACTACAAAGCTCCAGCCTCTGAATTGCTTCATGTTGTCCCAGTCAGTCCTCTATCAGAAGGAGCAAGACTCATCTATGAGGAACCTGAACTTCCAAATCATCTGATGCAAGTGCTGATGAAGCCTTTGGCGCAAGGCCAAGCTGCAAGAACAACCTTCCTAGTGAAGTATTTGTTGTATGTGCCCAGAACCGTATATCGTATTCTGACCAAAACCCTCAGTCTCTATCAAGGGCCACAACACTGAAGAAGAAGAAGTTGTTGACATCATGAAGAATCTTCTATTCAACTTCATTCATGGGATTCCCATTAACTTTCACAATTTCTTGATGAGGACTTTGGAAAATGTTGCGTTGTCACCTTTTGACTTGAAGCCTTATGTTCCGTGGATTATGAGTTTCATCAGATCAAGGTCTTCAATTTCATACAAGGCGGACTTTCAAAAGCACTTCAGCTTTCTGCCTCCAATTGAAGTCCTCAAAAAGACATTTTCCTCAGTAGATGGAAAAGGCAAAGCTGTTGTTGATGAAGGCACTCGTCCATTGGATGACCAATTTCGTAAGGCTTCATCTTACTCTACCAATGCTGATTCTGCCACACGGGACTCTACTGCAAAAGCCACTGGTCAAAATCCTCAAGCCTCTGCCCTGCGTGTGATGACAGATCGCGAACTTTGTATAAGTCTTTGATGTCTACTATGAAACTTTATTCTTGTAGACTCGTGTTGGGCCTCCAAGGGCGGATTTTTCTAGGATAGTAGCAATTTTCCCTCAAGTGGATGACCTAAGGTTTATCAATCCGTGGGGGGTGTAGCATGAAGATGGTCTCTCTCAAACAACCCTGCAATCAAATACAAGAAATCTCTTGTGTCCCCAACACACCCAATACAATGGCAAATTGTATAGGTGCACTAGTTCGGCGAAGAGACGGTGATACAAGTGCAATATGGATGATAGATATAGGTTTTTGTAATCTGAAAATATAAAAACAGCAAGGTAACAAGTGTAAAACAGCGAGCAAAATGATATATTAATGCTTGGAAACAAGGCCTAGGGTCCGTACTTTCGCTAGTGCAATCTCTCAAGAATGCTATTATAATTGGATCACATAACCACCCCTCAACGTGCAACGAAGAATCACTCCAAAGTTCTTATCTAGCGGAGAACATAAGAAGAAATTGTTTGTAGGGTACGAAACCACCTTAAAGGTATCCTTTCCGATCGATCTATTCAAGAGTTCGTACTAAGATAACATCAAGTTATCCTTTCAGTTCGATCTATCTAAGAGTTCGTACTAGAATAACACCATATGATACGCATCAACCAACTCTAATGTCACCTAGATACTCCACTCACCACAAGTATCCATGAGTTAATTATACGATACGCATCAAACAATTTCAGATTCATAATACTCAATCCAACACAAAGAACCTCAAAGAGTGCCCCAAGATTTCTACCAGAGAACGGAGGACAAGAACGTGCATCAACCCCTATCCATAGATTACCCCAATGTCACCTCGGGAATCCGCAAGTTGAGTACCAAAATATACATCAAGTGAATTAATAGAACACCCCATTGTTACCACAGGTATCCATATGCAGGACATATATCAAGTATTCTCAAATCCAATAATCAATCCAACATAACGATATCTCAAAGGGAAAGACTCAATTCATCACAACATGATAGCAAGGGAATAACATCATATGATCTGAGTATATTAACAAAGCCCGTGATACATCAAGATCGTGACATCTCAAGAACACGAGAGAGAGATTAAACACATAGCTACTGGTACATACCCTCAGTCCCGAGGGTGGACTACTCCCTCCTCGTCATGGCCTCCACTGGGATGATGAAGATGGCCACCGGAGATGATCTACCCTCTCCGACAGGGCACTGGAACGCCTCCAGATTGGTTTTTCATCGATACATAGAGTTGCAGCGACAGAACTTCTCATCTTGGGTTATTTCTGGGGGTTTCTTTATATATAGGATTTTTGGGCGTCGGTTTCACGCGGAGATGGGCCACGAGTGGACCACAAGACACCAGGGCGCGCCAGGAGGGGCCTGGCGCACCCTGGTGGGTTGTGCCCACCTCGTGGCTATTCAGGCCCTCCAACGAAGCTTCTAGTGCCTATTTTGTTCCAAAAATATTGTCAAAAAGTTTCATTGCATTTGGAGAACTTTGATTTCTGCACAAAAAACAACACCACGGTAGTTTTGCTGAAAACAGCGTCAGTCCGGGTTAGTTCTAAATAAATCATGTAAAATGCATCAAAACCATATAAAAGTATTGTAAACATAGGCAATCATGGCATGAATACTTCATAAATTATCGATACGTTGGAGACGTATCAGCATCCCCAAGCTTAATCCCCGCTCGTCCTCGAGTAGGTAAATGATAAAAGAACTAATTTATGAAGCGTGAATGCTAGCATAATATATAAGTTTGATCATTGATAATTTCAGTCAAATTTCTAGCATCATAACCAGCAACTTTTTCTCATAAAAATCATCATGATAGAGTAACAACCAATTCACATGTTATGGTTCAAACAATGAATTCTCTTGAAACTTAACAACCTATGTTCTTAGTCACCAAACAATTGCAATTCAACTTATTCTCAACAAAGTCTAAGTAAGAGCTCCACATACTCAGTCATCATATAGTCTTCTATGATTGCTAGTACTCAAAGCATATTTTTAGAACAAATGGCATCCATCGAAGACAAAGAAAGGTAGGGGCTTAATGTTTTGCCTCCCAATTCATTTATCATAGAGATAATTGTCAACAATAATAAGTCATGATCAAATATATTTGATTGGCCATATGTGGCTAGATCTTTCCCAACCACATGATGCTTGCCAACTAGAGAATAATTGAGGTTGAAATGAGAATGCATACTATTGACTCTTGCATAAAGGTAAATACTGAAAGGTAAAAGATAGTCCCTTCGTAGAGGGAAGCAGAGGTTGTCATGCGCTTTTTGGTTTTGTATGCACAATCCCTTAATGCAAAAGAATGTCACGTTATATTGCCCCTTATGATAGCAACCTTTATTATGTAGTCCGTCGCTTTTATTACTTTGCCATCACAAGTTCGTACAACGCTCAATTTTCTCTTATACTAAATGATCAAACACATTTAGAAGCAATTTGTATTGCCTTTTTGTACCGATGACAACTTACTTGAAGGATATTATTCAATCCATAGGTAGGTATGGTGGACACTCATGGCAAGAAACTGGGTTTAAGGGTTTTTGGATGCACAACTAGTATCTCTACTTAGTACGAATTTTTGGCTAGCAAAAGATCCTAAGCAAACACCACATGTTGGAGGATCCATAACAATATAACTTCTATGCAAATATACACAACCATAACTCATTACGTTGTCTTCCTTGTCCAACTTCAACTAATTTGCTCAAGTTTGAAAATAATTAATGGGTATTCACAATCATAAAAGATTTCCAAGATAATATATTTGTATGTGAAAGTTCTCTTCTTTATACTAATCATTCACAAATTGCTTGTATGACCAATATTGTGATTGTCAAGCTTCAAAAGATTTCACTTTATAAACCTAATGTGAAGCTACTACTAGGCATGATATGAACATATAATTTCAACTTCATGGTATTCAATTCATTCAACAACTTACTCATAGGATAGAAGTGAAGCACAAGAGTAAATGACACTCCAAGCAAGTAGTTAATTGGCCATTTGAGAACTCTCTATCATCTAAAAACTTTCAGATCTAAGTATTTTATTAAAACATCAAGCAAAATAAAATAAAATTACATTCCAAGAATAGCACACATCATGTGGACAAATAAAAATTTAGGCTCAACATAGGCTAACCGATAATTGTTGATGAAGAGAGGTGGGATGCGTAGCATCCCCAAGCTTAGATGCTTAAGACTTCTTGAAATGTTTACTTGGGGTGCCTTGTTCATTCCCAAGCTTGAACTTTTGTATCTCGTTCAATCCTCTCATATCATGGTTTCACCTATTCTCAAAAACTTCATCCACACAAAACTCGAAAAGAACTCGTGAGATAGGTTAGTACACATAAGAATAAATCAACACTTCATGTACTGCCAAGACAAGTTGCATAATAATTTCCAAACAATATCTACTGTATACTATCATTTCCACAATTTATATCTACCAATATAGGCTATGGAAACTATAGGATAAGTAGATAACAAAACTATGACAGCAATCTGTCCAAACAGAACAGTCTGTAGCAATCCATTAAACCAGTATATCTCTGTAACTCAAAAAATTATGAAAATTTATGAAATGCTAAAGAATTTATATGAAAATACTGTGTAAAAATTTCAGAAACTTTCCACGTTCCAGTAAAATATGAAAATTCAAACACTACAGCAAAAGTTTCTGTTTTTACACAGCACACATCAAACATGCAATTCAAGCATCCTAAAGGAAATTCTTGGAACTTTTTATTCAAAAACAAGGTTATAAATAACATATAACAGAGAACAACAAAATATAATGACGCTCCAAGAAAAACACATATCATGTGACGAATAAAAATATAGCTCCAAGTAAGATATACCGATAGTGTTGAAGACGAAAGAGGGGAAGCCTTCCGGGGCATCCCCAAGCTTAGGCGCTTGAGTCTTACTTGTATATTATCTTGGGCGTGACTTTGGCATCCCCAAGCTTAGGTTCTTGTCACTCCTTATTCTCCTCATATCGGTGTCTCACCCAAAACTTGAAAACTTCAATCACACTAAACTTAACGGAACTTCGTGAGATGCGTTAATATAACAAATAAAGATCATTCACTTAGGTACTGTCAAGACAAGATTAATAATTGTTCTCACATAATACCTACTGTATTCTACCATTCACATAATTTATATCACTGAATATAAGCTATGGGAACACTAAAACAAGCAAACTACGCATGCAAAACAGAATCTGTCAAAAAACAGAACAGTCTGTGAAGATCTGTAGTATAACCATACTTCCCTATCTCTAACAATTCTGAACAATTAGGAAAACCTGAAGAATTTGTATATAAACACTGTGTAGAAATTTCAGATCATTATCACGCTCCAGTAAAAAATGAAAATTCCTGTACTGGAGTCAAAAGTTTCTGTTTTGGTTCAGCATCAATTCTACTCATCTTGCGAGTCATCCCAAAGGCTTTACTTGGCACATTATTGAAATAAAATACACAAAATATGATTAATATAGTATCTTAATCATGTGAACAATCAAAAACAGAAAGGAAGAGTGTTGGGTTATCTCCCAACACGCGCTTTTCTTTAATGCCTTTTAGCTAGGCATGATGATTTCAGTGATGCTCACATAGGAATAGTATTTGAAACATGCAAAAGAGCATCATGAATCTCATGATAAGCACATTTAAGTCTAACACACTTACTATGCATAGGGATTTTGTGAGCAAACAATTTATGGGAACAAGAATAAACTAGCATAGGAAGGCCAAACAAGCATAACTTCAAAACTTTGAACACATAGAGAGGAAACTTGATATTACTGCAATTCCTACAAGCATGTGTTCCTCTCTCATAATAATTTTCATTAGCATCATGAATGAATTCCACAATATAACTATCACATAAAGCATTATTTCATGATGCACAAGCATAGAATTTTCATTACTCTCCACATAAGCAATTTTCTTCTCATTCATTGTAGTGGGAGCATCAAATGAAACTCGAATACTATAAATTGTTTCCACATTAAAAGAGTAATGTTCAGTAAAAGGATATTCAAAATTATGACAATAATTATCACTACTTTTTATAACATAAGTATCATCACAATAATCATCATAAGGACCAACTTTGTTCTCATCATAGTCAAGTGAAACCTCTTCCGAAATAGTGGAATCATTACTAAATAAAGCCATGACCTCTCCAAATCCAATTTTATCATTATAATAAAATTCAACACCCTCCAAAATAGTGGGATAATAATTATCTAAAGTTGACACTCTTCCAAACTTACTTTCATAAATATCGCAATCATCATAAATAGGAGGCATGCAATCATCATAACAAATTTGATCATTCAAAGTAGGGGAACTAAAAAGATCATCTTCATTAAGCATAGCATCCCCAAGCTTGGGATAAACATTAATTGCAGCAAATAAATTCTCAAACATGTCATTCTCATCAAGCATAGCATCCCCAAGCTTGTGGCTTGGCATATCATAAGCACAATCACTCTCATCATTAATAGTATGAATAGCACCAATAGTATAACAATTAGTATCATCATAAATTACCAGGTTCGTGCCAAAAAGATTTTCAAGATTATAAGAAGTATCATTATCTTCCCAATCATAGTCATCACAACAAGCAATAGGAATAACAAAATCATCATCAAGTGTATCATCTTCCACAATTATTTTTGATTCATCCTCGTGAGGCACAATAATACTAGGATCAACATCATTTGGTAGAGATACCTTTTTACCTCTACTCTTTCTTCTTTTCTTCTTCTTCACCACATCATGTGTGGGTTTAATTAATTTTTTCGAGCTTCTTATTGATGAGATTTGTTGAATAGGGAGCTCCTCCCCGTCACCTATTTCATTATGAGAGACAATAGGAGGGAAAGTGAAAATATTTACCCTTTCATTAGTATTCCTTTTATATTCTATTGGTTTTACCATCTTTCTATAGTTGGCAATATAAGCATTCTCATTGCAATTTACCATGCAAAACATATAGATATTTATTAGATTAGTTTCAATGTCGTCCGTGAGAATGAATACTTCAAACCAACTATTTTTATGTGTCAATTCTTCACTCCCCAAAATTAGAGAAAGCTCATTATAAAGTTCAAGTGTGATCAAGTCATTACAATATTTGGCCATGATTTGATCATGAAAATTTTGCATTGGAAATTAAGATGACCAACTTTATTGCAAAGTTCACAAGTAATAGGACAAAGAGAACATAATTTTGTAGCAAATTCATCTATCACTTTGAGCAAAAAATTGGTTCTATCATGTTTATGCTTCTTACAAAATCTATCATCCCTATAAGGCACGTCTGCACAAACTTTATGCACCCCATAAAAATTGACATGCTTATAAGAAACATTTTTATCATGACTAATGCAATCATCATTAGTATTTTGGATATTCATCAAATTCATACTAACAACATTGCAATCATGCTCATCATTTATGCCTATCATTTTATTGAATTCTTCTTCTATCAATTGAGCACAATTTTCGTTTCCATCATTTTCAAGAAAGACATGATAAAGACGAATAATATGAGGCCACCTCAATTCCATTTTTAAGTTTTCTTTTATAAACCAAACTAGTGATAAAACAAGAAACTAAAATATTTAATTGCAAGATCTAAAGATATACCTTCAAGCACTCTCCTCCCCGGCAACGGCGCCAGAAAAGAGCTTGATGTCTATTACGCAACTTTATTCTTGTAGACTCGTGTTGGGCCTCCAAGCGCAGAGTTTTGTAGGACAATAGCAATTTTCCCTCAAGTGGATGACCTAAGGTTTATCAATCCGTGGGAGGTGTAGGATGAAGATGGTCTCTCTCAAACAACCCTGCAATCAAATACAAGAAATCTCTTGTGTCCCCAACACACCCAATACAATGGAAAATTGTATAGGTGCACTAGTTCGGCCAAGAGATGGTGATACAAGTGCAATATGGATGATAGATATAGGTTTTTGTAATCTGAAAATATAAAAACAGCAAGGTAACAAGTGTAAAACAGCGAGCAAAACGGTATATTAATGCTTGGAAACAAGGCCTAGGGTCCGTACTTTCGCTAGTGCAATCTCTCAACAATGCTAATATAATTGGATCACATAACCATACCTCAACGTGCAACGAAGAATCACTCCAAAGTAATTATCTAGCAGAGAACATAAGAAATTGTTTGTAGGGTACGAAACCACCTTAAAGTTATCCTTTCCGATCGATCTATCCAAGAGTTCATACTAAAATAACACCAAGTTATCCTTTCCGATCAATCTATCTAGAGTTCGTACTAAAATAACAACATATGATCCGCATCAGCCAACTCTAATGTCACCTAGATACTCCAATGTCACCACAAGTATCCACGAGTTAATTACATGATACGCATCAAACAATTTCAGATTCATAATACTCAATCCAACACAAAGAACCTCAAAGAGTGCCCCAAGATTTCTACCGGAGAACGTAGGACAAGAACGTGCATCAACCCCTATGCATAGATTACCCCAATGTAACTTCGGGAATCTGCAAGTTGAGTACCGAAACATACATCAAGTGAATCAATAGAACACCCCATTGTCACCACGGGTATCCATATGCAAGACATATATCAAGTGTTCTCAAATCCAATATTCAATCCAACATAACGATATCTCAAAGGGAAAGATTCAATTCATCACAACATGATAGCAAGGGAATAACATCATATGATCCGACTATATTAACAAAGCCCGTGATACATCAAGAGCGTGACATCTCAAAAACACGAGACAGAGAGATTGAACACATAACTACTGGTACATACCCTCAGCCCCGAGGGTGGACTACTCACTCCTCGTCATGGCCTCCGCCGGGATGATGAAGATGGCCACCGAAGATGATCTACCCTCTCCGGCAGGGTACTGGAACGCCTCTAGATAGGTTTTTCGTCGATACAGAGAGTTGCGGTGGCGGAAATTCTCATCTAGGGTTATTTATGGTTTTTTGAATATATAGGAATTTTGGGCGTCGGTTTCACGCGAAGATGGGCCACGAGTGGACCCCAAGACACCAGGTGGTGGGTTGTGCCCACCTCGTGACTCTTCTGGCCCTCCAACGAAGCTTCTAGTGCCTCTTTTGATCCAAAAAAAACCGTCAAAAAGTTTCGTTGCATTTGGAGAATTTTGATTTCTGCACAAAAAACAACACCACGGTAGTTCTACTGAAAACAGCGTCAGTCCGGGTTAGTTCTAAATAAATCATGTAAAGTGCATCAAACCATATAATAGTATTGTAAACATAGGCAATCATGGCATGAATACTTCATAAATTATCGATACGTTGGAGACGTATCAGTCTTCATCAGAAAGTTGATCGTAATCACAAGTGGGTCAAGCGTCAGTTTGGTTCAATTCTTCAAAACATGATTGTGACGCGGAATTCTGTGAGGAAGAACCACTACTATGTGCATGAAATCTTCAACCGCACTTGGGCCATCCTCTCCCACTTCAAGACTCCTGAAGAACTCAAGGAGATGGACTTTCAGCAGAACTTCGATTGGTCTCACCCTCCTCAGAGAAAGTTCAGGAAGGTCAAAGTTCCTCTGCTTGTCACAAGCTCATATTCTTCATCAAGCGAGACGGATGAAGCTGAGGATCTTGACGACACTGCTGCGGGCCCTACACCAACAAACGACCCCGACAACAATGTTGACGCTCCTCCACCAACTTCAGGATGAAATGCTTCAGGGGCATTAGTCCTCAATTTTCATCCCTTTTGGTCACGTGATGACAAAGCGGGAGAAATTTGAATTAATCTTCAAGCGGGTATTTATATTTATGGGTTGTTTTTGTTTAAGTTACAACACTCGCTATTTTGAGGTGTTTTTTTGTGAGTTGTAAACTTAAGTCCAATGGTGGTCTAACTCTTTTGAACTGCTTTCTGCGTGCTTATTTCCTCAAGTTCCTTAATGCACGCATGCTGAATTTGTTCAGACACCATTTTCCATCATGCATTACAATTTCCTCATGATATATATTAAATGCGTGTATGGATTACAAGATATAGGGGGAGATCTCCATGATTTTATCCTGCAATGTGCATTTGCAGTCCAAAGTAAATTCCTCAAATATGCACATCTTCAGTTTGATATATCCGACGAATGTCTACCCCTAAAAATGTATGTCTCCAGTTGAAGACGTTTTGATCTTCTTGAAGACTTGAAAATGAGGAAATTGGTGTGACCTTGAAGATATTGATGCGAGGACCGTGAAGCTTGAAGACTTTGTTTTCGTAGTTTCATTTCCTTTCTTTTGAGTCATAGGAAACACTATACTGTTAAAGGGTGTTGAGGTAATACTAAGGAAAAATTTCCAAGTGATGCTCATCTCAAAGCTTACACATACCCAATCCTTCAAGTGAAGCCTTTGGAAATCTCTTGCGTTTCAGGCAAGTTCTTCAGTGGTACGGACGAAGTTCTTTTGGTCACTGAGGAAATTGGTCTGACTAAGGAGTTAGGATTTCTCCGGTGCGAATTGCCTACCGTGAGGTATATGATAGCCCTGAGGAATTTGAGAGCTTAAATTTGCGACCGTTGTTGTGATTTGCGCCAGCTGTCCAAACACCTTATCCACATAACGTTCATATCATTAGGGGCATTTATGTCATATCATGTCGGGTTGCACCCTTGTTATAAATAGCCGCCCCCCACAACCACTAGCTGGTTGGCTGCTCCGAGAGAGATTGACAAGTGTCATTTAGAGCAACCCATCCTCCGACGACTTTGAGAGAAAATCATCAGTGAGGAAAAACCCAAAACCCCCACACCTAAAACCCAAAGTGATTGAGCATCACCGAAGAGATTGTTCCTGTATGGAACCGGCGCTTGTTACCTTTGAAGACTGTGCATCTTCCAGGCGGTTAGGCGTCATGGTCTAGAGCATCAAAGAGGAAATTGTGGATTGTCGGGTGACCGAGTTTGTGAAGGTTTGGAAGTCTACCTTGAAGACTTACCATGAGTGTTGGGCGAGGTCTGTGTGACCTTAGCTCAAGGAGAATACGGTAAGGAATGTGTGTCCTTTGGTTTAAATACCAAGCCGCTCCAAACCAGACGTATGACTGTCATAGCAGTTGGAACTGGGTCATCAAATCATTGTCTTCACCGAGCCCCTGGTTCTATTTCCTCAACCCTTCCATTTCCTCGTTAACTTGTTGATGAAATTGATCATTAATGTTTGAAGACTTTGACTAAAGACTTTCTCAATTTCCTCATCTCAAATTCTTCAGTCTCCTTGTCTTTCGCCTGCTTATCCTATTGACACGCTACTTGTGCTCTGTGTTTGTTTCATTTCATCATGATGTCTAGGCTACTGCTATGTTATGCATGCACTTGAGTACTTATTGCATTGCTTGTATTTCGTCACTTAGCAAATTCCTCAAGTAGTAATTCCTCAGTGATGAATTCATATAAATCGCCTATTCACCCCCCTTCTCTCTAGTTGATATAACGCACTTTCAAGAGGTTTGTGTGAATGAGAATCACCGGAGTGAAAAAAATATGATACAATTTTGACGAAATACAGGAAAAGAAAGACTTTTATTCATCAATGTCATTAAAAAACTCATTACAGAAATGAAAGATAATTTTATTCTAAGTGAAGAATTTGCGGAGCAGATCTGCGTTCCAAGCTCGGGGCTCTTCCTCATTCTCCTCGATGTTATAGAGCTGATAGGCTCCGCTGTTGAGAACTTTCGAGATTACAAAAGGCCCTTGCCACGGAAGCGCTAGCTTATGACGCTTCTGCTGATCCAGTCCGAGGACAAGGTCACCTTCCTGAAAGGCGCGTCCTCTAACCTGTCTATCATGGTAACGCCTCAAATCATGTTGATAAAGGGTTGATCTGATGAGATCCATCTCCCTTTCCTCCTCTAGGAGATCAAGGCCATCCTGTTGTGCTTCTTCTGCTTTGGCCTGTGAATAGAGTTCCACTCAGGGGAATTGTGCAGCAAGTCACTCGGCAACACGACTTTGGATCCATATACAATGAAGAATGGAGTGTGGTTAGTGGAGCAATTTGGGGTCGTCCGCAAGCCCCAAAGTACTGATGGCAACTCTTCAACCCAGGCTCCTACAGCATGCTTTAGGTCTCTCATGAGACGTGGTTTCAGCGCTTGCAGAATCATCCCATTCGCCCGTTCTGCTTAGCCATTCGATTGCGGGTGAGCCACAAAGGCATAATTGACCCGAGTGCCTTGGGAGAAGCACAACTCGCGGAACTCGTCTGAATCAAAGTTCGATCCGTTATCGGTGATGATATTGTGGGGGACTCCGAACCTGAAGATGATTTGTCTGACAAACTTGACCGCAGTTGCCGAATCCAGACTCGTCATAGGTTTAGGTTCTATCCACTTAGTGAACTTGTCCACCGCCACGAACAGGTGAGTGAAACCACTCGACCCTGTCTGGAGGGGTCCGATCATGTCGAGTCCCCAAATAGAAAATGGATAGGTGAGCGGGATCGTCTTTAACGCCGAGGCGGGCTTGTGCGACTGGTTCACGTAAAACTGGCATCTGACACACAGCTCCATGATATCTCTCGCTGCCTTGTTGGCTCGCGGCCAGTAGAAGCCTGCTCTAAAAGCCTTGGTGACCAATGTCCGAGAGGACGCGTGATGACCGCAGGTTCCCGAGCGAATCTCATGCAACACCTGCCGCCCTTCCTCCGGGGATATGCAACGTTGAGTGATGCCGGTGGTACTTTTCTTGTATAATTGATCTCCCATCACTGTGAAAGCCTTGGATCGGCGGACAATCTAACGTGCTTCCTCCTCATCCTCAGGGAGCTCTTGCCGGAGCAAATAAGCTATGTAAGGCTCGGTCCACTCGGGGACGATTGCCAGTACTTCATGGATTAGGTCCACCACTGCTGGGACATCAATTTTAGTCAGATCGGACGAACCGACCTGCTATGGGGGTTCCTCTGTAAAAGGATCTTCTTTAATAGTTGGCGCATGCAGATATTCTAGGCAGACATCTCTCGGCACCTCTCTCCGAGTGGAGCCGATCTTTGCCAAGTCATCTGCTACCTGATTCTTATTTCGAGGAATATGATGCAACTCCAGGCCTTCAAAGTTCTTCTAAATTCCTGACGGCGTTGCAGTAACCTGTCATCGCTGGACTCCGAATGTCCCATTCTTTCATAACTTGATTTACAACAAGGTCTGAGTTGCCGTAGACCATCAACCGGCGGACGCTGAGCGAGATGTCCATACGTAAGCTGTACAGGAGGGCTTCATACTCGGCCTCATTGTTGGACGAATTGAAGTGGATCTGCAACATGTAGCTCAGACGATCTCCTTTAGGAGAAACAAGGACCACTCCAGCCCCCGAGCCGCGAAGCATCTTGGATCCATTGAAGAACATGGTCCAGTGCTCAGGGAGATTCGGAACCGACTATTCTTGTTTAGTCCACTCAGCCAAGAAATCCACTAGAGCTTGAGAATTAATCGCTTTCTTGGCTTCAAACTTGATCTCCAAAGGAAGGAGCTCAATCACCCATTTCGCCACTCGACCAGTGGTGTCTCTGTTGTTGAGAATCTCCAACAGGGGAGCGTCGCAAATCACCATGACCGAGTGATCTTGGAAGTAGTGAACCACCTTCTTCACGGTTAGGTAAATACCATAGACAAGCTTCTGGTAGTGTGGGTACCTTTGTTTGGAAGGGGTCAGAACCTCAGATATGTAATACACGGGGCGCTGAACCTTGATCGCTTTTCCTTGTTCTTCACGGTCCATAGTGAGCACAATGCTGACCACCTGATTTGTGGCCGCGATGTACAAGAGAAAAGGTTCTCTACTACCCAGAGCAGCTAACACCGGCTATGTGGAAAGCAAAGCCTTGAGTTCTTCAAATGTGGCTTGCGCTTCAATTGTCCACTCAAACTTATTAGATTTGTTCATCTATTGGTAGAGAGGCAGGGCCTTCTCGCCGAGTCTTGAGAAGAATCTACTGAGGGCTGCAAGGCAACCCGTGAGTTTTTGCACGTCATGGAGACGCTCGGGCTGCTTCAGTCGAACGTTGGCACCGATCTTGTCGGGATTGGAATCAATCTCACGTTCAGAAACGAGGAAACCAAGTAACTTGCCCGCGGGTACCCTGCATGTGCACTTGGCAGGATTGAGTTTAATTCCAAAACGTCATAGGTTCGTGAAGGTTTCGGCGAGGTCAGTCTGGAGGTCAAAACCTTGTCGTGACTTAACCACGATGTCATCCATGTACGCCTCCACGTTCCGACTGATTTGCTTGTGCAAGAATTTCTGTATCATGCACTGGAAAGTAGCTCTGGCGTTTTTAAGGCCGAATGGCATAGTGATATAGCAGAAACACCAGAATTGGGTGATGAAAGCCATTTTTATTTCATCAAGGTTGTACAATCGGATCTGGTGGTACACAGAGTACGCATCCAGGAATGACAGGCATTCACATCCGATGGTGGAATCTACTATTTGGTCTACGTGAGGTAAGGGAAAATGATCCTTCGGGCAAACCCGATTGAGGTGCTCGAAGTTGATACACATCCGAAGAGATTTGTCTTTCTTCGCCACCAATACGGGATTGGCATGCCACTCGGAGTGGTACACCTCTCAGATGAACTCAGTAGCTAGGAGCCGAGTGAGTTCTTCACCAATGGCCTTGTGTTTCTACAAAGAGGAACATCAAAGGTGTTCTTTGACATGCTTCACCTTCGGATCGACACGAAGTTGGTGCTCAGCCAGCTCCCTAGGAACACCCGACATGTCAGAGGGTTTCCATGCGAAGATGTCCCAGTTCTCACGGCGGAACTGGATGAGCTCGCTTTCCTATTTATCACCGAGTGAGGTTGAGATATTGGTCGGAGTAGCGGTCGGGTCGGACGGATGGACGTGAATAGGTTTCGTCCCTCTGGCCGACTAAAATGCGGATTCAACGGCTCGCTTCTTCGATCTGAGTAAGTCAGCAGAGTTCAGCGTCTTATTGTACTCGTTGAGCTCGGCGAGTGCTATCTGCTTGTCAGCGATCTTAGAGCCCTGCTAGAGGCACTCTTCGGCGATCCTCCGATTGCCCGTGACCATGATCACGCCTCTCAGACCTGGCATCTTAAGTTTAAGATACACGTAGCATGGTTGAGCCATGAAACGTGCGTAGGCGGGCCTACCCAGGATGGCATGGTATGCACTACAAAAGTCTACCACATCAAAAGTTAAACGCTCCTTCCGGTAGTTCTTCTCTCAACCGAAGACGATGTTGAGGGTGATCTGACCGAGTGACACTTCTTTCTTTCCGGGGATGACCCCGTGAAACTGCATGTTGCTCTTGTTCAGTCGAGACAACAGGATGTCCATCACATGCAAGGTGTCGGCGTAGATGATGTTGAGTCCGTTGGCGCCGTCCACGAGAACTTTGCGCAGTCGGACCCCGTTGATAGCTGGATCAACCACCAGCGCTTTCCGCCCAGGGGTCGGGATATGGGCCGAGTGATCCGACTGATCAAAAGTGACGGGGGTCTTGGCCCGGTCCAGATATTTGGTGTCAATCGGAACTGCCATGTTGATCTCCCGATTTATCACTTTCAGTCGGCTTTTGCTCTCGACGTCAGCGAAAATCATGAGGACTTTGCCGACATTGGGGTACCCGGAGGCATTTGCTCCCTCATCGTCATCATCCTTATTGTCCTTGGAAGGATCTTCTTGCATCTCCTGCCTGAACAGGCGACACTCCCGAGTGGTGTGCTTCGGTAAAATCAAGTTGCCATCTTCATCCCTCTTGGTATGAATCTGGCAAGCCTGGTCCAAGATGTCACTCTGAGAGCTGCTCTTTTTCTTGGCCACCCAGTCTTTCTTCTGCTTCGGTTTGGCTTGCCCTTGCTTTGCTCGGGCACCACAACTACCTCTACCTCGTGGGAGAACTTGAGTTTCCTCTTTTGCTTCCTACTGTTGTTGCCACCCGACTGAGGGACTTCAACAGCACGGCTCTTGCCGCTTCTCAAGAGGTCTTCTTCCTCTCCATTGGCGTAACGACTGGCGATTTCCATAGCCCGACTGAGAGTCAGGACGTCACACCAGGCAAACTTTAGGATAAGCTCAATGTACCTCAAGCCTACCTCGAAGGCGCAAATGGCCTGGTGCTCCGTCACATTCTCCACTGTATTGTGTAGGGTGGTCCCCCGTTGTATATACTCTCGAAAAGTTTTGTTGCTCTTCTGCATGCAGTGTTGCAACTCGGTCAATCCGCCCGGACGCTTGTAAGTGCCCTCGAACGTCTTGACGAATACTCCGGTCTGGTCTTCCCAACTGTATATACTGTCAGTGGGCAACTGATTAAGCCACGCCCTCGCTGAGCCTTCCAACATGAGGGGCAAGTGCTTCATCGCGACAAAGTCGTTGTCTCCATCGATCTGGATTGCCACTCGATAGTCTTCTAACCCCGTCTTTGGCTTCGTCTCGCCATTGAACTTGCCAATCCCAGTTGCCAACCTGTATTTGGTTGGGATCTCAGCCTCCCAAATGTACCTGCTAAAACACTCAAGGCTCAGGCACCGCGGCAACTCGGTCGCTCTCTACTAGCTCTAGCTCTGTCGACCACACCCTCAGCAATGATTGATCTGGCATTGAGCGGGGGTGCTCGAAATTCACCGTCTCTATAATCTCTGCGCCAAATGGGGCTGCGACGCCTGTCGTCCTTGTAAGGCCGTCTGTCGTCATAAGAGCGATGCCCGTATGAGACTTCTCTAAGGGGGGCGTCCGAGTGCGACGATGATCATCTCGCCTTCGGTCCCCGTTGAGGGAGTCCGGGATTAAGGGGTCCTCGAGCTGCCGGTCTATCTCTATGGACCAGACAGTGGGCCACGTTGTGATTATCAAATGGAGGCCAGAAGATTATGACGCCGTAACCAAGATGGGAACCTCTCAAGCCGTGACGTATACTCCAAGAACACGATGATGAGTTCGGCATATTCTTTTTCTGATGTAACCGACATTGTGCAACCCTAGATACCCCTGGTGTCTATATAAACCAGAGGGTCTTAGAACGTAGGGCAGATTAAGCTCATTACTCCTAGGGTTTTACACATCGTACGATCTCGAGGTAGATCAACTCTGTACTCGATACTCCTTCATCAATACAAAACAAAGCAGGACGTAGGGTTTTACCTCCATCAAGTGGGCCCGAACCTGGGTAAAACTGTTCCCATTGTCACCTGTTACCCATCGACCCAAGATCCACAATTCGGGACCCCCTACCCTAGATCTGCCGGTTTTGACACCGACATTGGTGCTTTCATTGAGAGTTCCACTGTGGGATCACGAGAAGGATCAATGGCTCACTTGGTCACCAGCGACGGCTTCGGCATCGAGGATACCTTTGTCCCAGGCCAGCCCTTCGCGTTCGACAGTGCCGCTCCGCATGCTGGGGCGACAGATCACCTTGGCCAGCTCATCGGGTTCGCCCCGGGTCAAGGAATCAAGTTCGGTGACCTAGATTACATTGCCAACGCCCAAGGTGATCTGGTCCTCATCGAGCTCTCGGCTTTGTCTGATGAGCATGGAAGTTTCGAAGCCTTGACTTCGGATTTTTTTTCCCTGACCTGGTGTCCGGGGCACCTACCTTGGATCCGGCCTTAATTACAGATCCAATCACGATGTTTCAGAACCAAGGATCAACCCTGGCAAGGCACGCTCTCTGTGCTGACATGTCGGAGAACAACTCCGCCAAAATATCAAAGGATGGTCCGGCCGAACTCTCACTGTCGAACGAGATGCTGGCCTGGATCCAAACTTTGGAAATTACGAATGACTCGACCTCGACCTATCGTCAGATCGGTCTCCAGGCCAGCCATAGGGAATTTAGTTTCCCACCCACCACCCACTTAGTAGCCACCATCGAAGATTTAACCGATGTGTTGAATTTCTCCTCGGATGAGGCCGAGGATCTATACACGGATGCCGGTAGCTGCTCCTCCCGTAACGGGACGATGGACTGCCACCTCCACCTACGATGTATATATGGTGGACACCCCTGGTGATAAGGGCGACGGCACACCAAAGAAGAGCGGTGACGACACCTCGATAAAAAATAGTGGCAACGAACCACTCAAACACCGGCGTCAGCGGAAAAAAATCCAAGGGGCGCAAGGGCAGAAAAGGCAATACGGGCTCTGAAAATGCTACATCGGACACCCCCGAAGATCACGCCGACCCAGCTACTCCCGAGCAACAGCATGACAATCCGGAGGGGCACTCAGACCCGGAAAAGCTTGATGACCTCAGTGATTCCAAAGATAGCAACTACCTCCCTCTCTCCGAGGACGAGGTCAGTCTCGGGGACGAGGACTTCATCGTCCCCGAGGACCCACTGTACCAGGAACAATTCAAGCGGCAACTCATAGCCACTGCTCGAATCCTCAAGATAAAGCAGCAGCAAATTAAAGTTGAGCAAGACTCCCTCAATGACCGATGGACACAAGTCCTTGCTGCCGAAGAAGGGTACGGCTACGAACGGCAAGGGCAGGACACACTTTACCCGCGCCACCGTCTACTTCCAGAATTGGACGACGAGGCCTTCAAGCCTGCGCCCCCCAAACAAACTTAGGGCGAACAGCCTGACCGCCCCCTCGAGGACGGGATAGGCCTGCTGACAAAGCTGGGGAACGACCCGAACACCCCTGCAGAGGAAGGAAAGAGCCAGCACGGCACGAAGACCCATTCGACCCGCGACACACCTTGAATGTTGGCGCACATTAGACAAGATCCATTTATGGATCCCGAGGGCACACCCCTGCTGGACGGGACGGGTACCAAACTTGGTTCGACCAGAATGATAGAGTTTGGGGACAACCCCGGGTCAGGTTCCCATCCGACCTCCAACACGATGTAGCCAGAGTCCGGGGCACCGCTCACCCACTTTGTTTCACAGACGATGTGATGCAGCATCAATTCTTCGAAGGGTTTAAACCCGTAAACATAGAGCAATATGACGGTACAACAGATCTGGCCGTGTGGATCGAAGACTTCCTTCTCCACATACACATGGCCCGCGGAGATGACCTCCACACTATAAAGTGCCTACCATTGAAACTCAAAGGACTAGAATGGCATTGGCTGAACAGCCTCCCCGAAAACTCCATCGGGAGTTGGGAGGAGCTCGAGGATGCTTTCCAAGCTAATTTTCAAGGCACCTAAGTTCGGCCGCCGGGCGCTGATGACTTGAGCCATATCGTCCAACAACCCGGTGAGTCATCCCGGCAATTCAGGAATCGATTCCTGACCAAGAAAAATCAAATCGTCGATTGCTCGGACGCCAAGGCGCTAGCCTCCTTCAAGAACAATATCCGGGATGAATGGATAGCCCGCCAGCTCGTGCAGGATAAGCCAAGAACAATATCAGACCTTACCTCGCTTATGACCCGCTTCTGCATGGGCGAGGACAAATGGTTAGCCTGTTGCGACAATCCTCCCGGAAACCCCGGCACCTCTGAAGTTCGGGACGACAACGGGAAGCCACGGCGCGATGAGAATAAACATCGACACAGCGGCGGTGGAACCGAAGACAGGACACTCAATGCCGGATTTAGTAATTCAAAGCCTTCACAGCGGAGGAAATCCTCTAAAGGTAACAGGGATGGACCTACTAACTTGAAAAAAAGCATGGAGAGGCCCTGCCAGATCCACGGCACCCAAGACAAGCCCGCCACCCTAATACGTCTCCAACGTATCGATAATTTATGAAGTATTCATGCCATATTCACCTATGTTTACAATACTTTTATATGGTTTTGATGCACTTTATTTGATTTATTTAGAACTAACCCGGACTGACGCTGTTTTCAGCAGAATTACCGTGGTGTTGTTTTTGTGCAGAAAATGAAAGTTCTCGGAATCGCCCGAAACTTTTTTGTGTTTTTTTCTGGAGGAAATAAGCAACATTGGAGCGAAGACCTGCCGGAGGGGGTGTGCCAATGGGCCACCACGCAACAGGCCGTGCCCCCTAGTGGCACGGTGAGATATTTAGTGGGGCCCACGTGGCTCCGTTTGGCGTGATTCCAACGCTGAAAACTCCCATAAATACCAGAAACCCTAGAAATAAAGAGACACTCCTCGTTTTGCCGCCGCAACTCTCTGTATCGACGAAAAACCAATCTGGAGGCGTTCCAGTACCCTACCGGAGAGGGTAGATCATCTCCGGTGGCCATCTTCATCAACCCGACGGAGGCCATGACGAGGAGGGAGTAGTCCACCCTCGGGGCTGATGGTTTGTACCAGTAGTTGTGTTCAATTTCTCTCTGTCGTGTTGATGAGATGGCACGATCTTGATGTATCATGGGCTTTGTTAATATAGTCGGATCATATGATGTTATTCCCTTGCTACCTTGTTGTGATGAATTGAATCTTTACCTTTGAGATCTCGTTATGTTGGATTGAATTTTATGGTTCGAGAACACTTGATGTACGTCTTGCATGGGATACCCGTAGTGACATTGGGGTATTCTATTGATTCACTTGATATATGTTAAGGCATCATCTTGCGGATTCCGGTGGCCTAGGGAATCTATGCATAGGGGTTGATTGCACGTTTTCATACCACGTTCTCTGATAGAAATCTTGGGGTGCTCCTTGAAGTTCTTTCTATTGGATTGAATATGATAGATCTGAAATTGTTTGATGAATGTCACATAATTTACCCACGGATACTTGAGGTGACATTGGAGTATCTAGGTGACATTAGGGTCTATTGATATGTATCATTGGTGTTATTCTAGTAGGAACTCTAGGGCTGTTTGTGACAATTACATGAATAGCCCAATAGATTGATCGGAAAGAATAACTTTGAGGTGGTTCTACTAACTACACCAATTTCATCTTATAGTTCTCCGCTAGATAGGAACTTTTGAGTGATTCTTTGTTGCACGTTGAGGGAGATTGCACTAGCGAAAGTATGAACCCTAGGCCTTATTTGCAAGCATTTATACACCGTTTTGCTCGCTGTTTTACACTTGCTACCTTGCTGTTTTTTATATTTTCATATTACAAAAACTTATATCTTTCATCCATATTGCACTTGTATCACCATCTCTTCGCCGAACTAGTGCACCTATAAAATTTGCCATTGTATTGGGTGTGTTGTGGACACAAGAGATTTCTTGTATTTGATTGCAGGGTTGTTTGAGAGAGGTCATCTTCATCCTACACCTCCCACGGATTGATAAACCTTAGGTCATCCACTTGAGGCAAAATTGCTACTGTCCTACAAAACTCTGCGCTTGGAGGCCCAATACGAGTCTACAAGAATAAAGTTGCGTAGTAGACATCAAGCTCTATTCTGGCGCCGTTGCCGGGGAGGTGAGTGCTTTAAGGTATATCTTTAGATCTTGCAATCAAATCTTTTAGTTTCATGTTTTTCACTAGTTTGGTTTTATAAAATAAAACTACAAAAAAAGGAGTTAAGGTTGCCTCAATTGTTTCGTCTTTTTAATGTCTTTCGTGAAAATGATGATTCGGAAAATTGTGCTCAATTGGTAGAGGAAGACTTTATGAAAATACTTAATTAGAATTCCTTGAATGATGAGCATAATTGCAATGTTGCTAGTATGAATTCTCTTAATATCCATGATGCTAATGATATGCAAAGCCACAAGCTTGGGGATGCTATGTTTGATGAAGATGATATTTTTAGTCCCCCAAGTTTTGATGAGCAAATTTATTATGATGATGGCATGCCTACTATCTATGATGATTATGATGATGACATGTATGCTATAAAGAATAATTATAACTATGAAACTTATCATCATGATTTTAATTTTCAATTTGATTATGTCAATCATGTATCTCATGATAGTTAATTTGTTGAGTTTGCTCCCACTACCATGGATGAAAAGGATTTTGCTTATGTGGAGAGTAATGAAAATTCTATGCTTGTGCATCATGAAAAGAATGCTTTATGTGATAGTTATATTGTTGAATTTCTTCATGATGCTACTGAAATTTATTATGAGGGGGGAACATATGCTTGTAGGAATTGCAATAATATCAAGTTTCCTCTCTATGTGTTGAAAATCTTGAAGATATGCTTGTTTTGCCTTCCTATGCTAGACGATTCTTGCTCCCATAAATTGTTTGCTCACAAAATCTGCATGCATAGGAAGTGGGTTAGACTTAAATGTGCTTGTCATGAGATTCATGATGCTCTCTTGCATGTTTCAATTACTATTCCTATATGAGCATCATTGAAATAGTCATGCCTAGCTAAAAGGCTTTAAAGAAAGGCGCTTGTTGGGAGACAACCCAACACTTTTACTTTCTGTTTTTGAGTGTTCACATGATTAAGATACTGTAGTAATGATGTTTCGTGTCTTTTATTTCAATAATGTGCCAAGTAAAGCCTTTGGAATAGTATGGATACTTGTTGATTTGATTCTGTGCAAAAACAGAAACTTTTGCCTCCAGTAAAGAATTTCTCTGATTTTACTGGAGCGTCAAAAAATTCTGCAATTTTTACACAGTATTTATATGCAAATTATATAAGTTTTTCTAATGTTTCAGAATTGTTAGAGACAGGTATGTATGGTTATACTACAGATCTTCATAAACTGTTCTGTTTTTGATAGATTCTGTTTTGCATGCATAGTTTGCTTGTTTTATTGTTCACATAGCTTATATTCAGTGATATAAATTATGTGAATGGTAGAATACAGTAGGTATTATGTGATAACAATTATTAATCTTGTCTTGACAGTACCTAAGTGAGAACAATTATTAATCTTGTCTCACGAAGTTCCGTTAAGTTTTTGTGTGATTGAAGTTTTCAAGTTTTGGGTGAGACACCGATATGAAGAGAATAAGGAGTGGCAAGAACCTAAGCTTGGGGATGCCTGATGCACCCCCAAGGTAATATCCAAGGAAGACTCAAGTGCCTAAGCTTGGGGATGCCCCGGAAGGCAACCCCTCTTTCGTCTTCAACACTATCGGTATATCTTACTTGGAGCTATATTTTTATTCGTTACATAATATGTGTTTTGCTTGGAGCGTCATTTTATTTTGTTTGTATTTTCTTGCTGTTATTTATAATCTTCTTTTTCAATAAAAAAAAGTTCCAAGAATTGACTTATAGGATGCTTGAATTGCATGTTTGATGTGTGCTGTGTAAAAACAGAAACTTTTGCTGTAGTGTTTGAATTTTAATATTTTACTGGAACGTGGAAAGTTTCTGAAATTTTTACACAGTATTTTTATATAAATTATTTATCATGTCCTAAATTTTCATAATTTTTATAGATACGGAAGTGCACTTTGTAAATTAATTGCTACGGACTATCCTGTTTAGACAGATTGCTGTCATAGTTTTGTTATCTACTTCTCCGATGGTTTTCATGACTTATATCGGTAGATATAAATTTTGGAAATGTTATTATACAGTAGATGATGTTTGAAAATTATTGTGCAACTTGTCTTGGCAGTAAATGAAGTGTTGATTTGTTCTTATGTGTACTATCCTATCTCACGAGTTCTTTTTGAGTTTTGTGTGGACGAAGTTTTTGAGACTTAGGTGAAACCGGGATATGAGAGGATTGAACGAGATACAAAAGCTCAAGCTTGGGATGCCCAAGGCACCCCAAGTAAATAGTTCAAGAAGTTTCAAGCATCTAAGCTTGGGGATGCTATGCATCTCAGCTCTCTTCATCAAACAAATATCGGTTAGCCTATGTTGAGCCTAAATTTTTATTTGTCCACATGATGTGTGCTATTCTTGGAATGAATTATTTATTTAGTTTGCTGCTTGAATAAAATACTCAGATCTGAAAATCTTTATTGGGAGAGTGTACTCACATAGCTACTTAATTGTTTGACTACTCATTGATCTTCACTTATATCTTTTGAGAGTAGTTTGATGTTTACTATTGTGCTTCACTTATATCCGGAGTGTACATTGTGAATGAATTGAATATCATAAATATGAAATTATCAATGTGCTTTATGCTTAGTAGTAGCTTCATATCTGGTTTATAAAGTAAAATCTATTGAAGTTTGACAATCATCAAATTGGTCATACAAGCAATTCATGAATGATTAGTATAAGAAGGAGAACTTTCAGATATAAATATATTATCTTGGACACCTTTTATGATTGTGAATACCCATCCATTATTTTCAACCTTGATCAAATAGTTGAAGTTGGACAAGGAAGACAACATAATGGTTATGTTTCGGTATATTTGCATAGAAGTTATATTGTTATGGATCCTCCAACATGTGGTGCTTGTTTAGAACCTTTTGCTAGCAAAAACTTCGTACTAAGTAGAGATACTACATGTGCATCCAAATCCTTGAGCCAAGTTTCTTCCATGAGAGTCCACCATACCTACCTATATATGGTATTTCACTACCATTCCAAGTAAATTTGCATGTGCCACCTCTAAACATTCAAATAAACATCTGTTTTGTGTGCTCGTACCGCTCATGGAGTGATGGGGCAGTCATTATCTTCCATACTAAGCGAGTTATTCTCAAGATGAGTGTTTATTCACTTGTCATTGCACGAGAGAGGCTGGTAAAAAGGATTCCCAGTCCTGCATAACACAAAAATAAATAAACAAAAACTCACCCTAGAAAGTTGATTGTTTGGAGGGCAACCGTGGATTCGGCCAGCCATGGAATGTGTTTGAATGGTGGAGGGGGAGTAAAAATTAAAATTCTGTTTGGGAACCGCCAATAATGTGATTAGCATGGAAGATATTGAATACTCTGTTGTGACGTTGACAGGAAGAGCACAACACTCAAAATTACATATTCATCTCTGTTTTAAACAATGACCTCTGGCACATATGCGAATCCCTGCTTCACTCTACGAAGGGACAATCTATATACTTTCATGTTACTTACTTTCATGTTGAGTCAACTTCTTACTCGAACCTCAGTATATCAGTTGGCAAGCACCATGTGGTGGGCAAAGACCCAAACATATATATCCACTCAAATATATTTGATCATGATTCATAATTGTTGACAATTATCTTTATGATAAGTATGTTGGGAGGCGAAACATTAAGCCCCTATCTTTCTCTGTGTTCGATGGATATTGTTCGTTCTAAAAATATGTCTTTAGTATTAGCAATCATAAAAGACTATATGATAATTGAGTATGTGGAGCTCTTACTTAGTCTTGATGATGTATTGAAATTGTTTAGTGACCAAGAACATAGATTGTTAAGTTTCAATAGAATGCATTGTTTGAACCATGACATGTGAATTGATTGCTACTCTATCATGATGATTTTTATGAGAAAAAGTTGCTGGTTATGATGCTAGAAAAGTTACTAAAATTATCAATGATCAAAACTATTCACTAAGCTAGCATTCACACTTCATAAATTATTTCTTTTATCATTTACCTACTCGAGGACGAGCAGGAATTAAGCTTGGGGATGCTGATACGTCTCCAACGTATCGATAATTTATCAAGTATTCATGCCATATTCACCTATGTTTACAATACATTTATATGGTTTTGATGCACTTCATATGATTTATTTACAACTAACCCGGACTGACGCTGTTTTCAGCAGAATTACCGTGGTGTTGTTTTTGTGCAGAAAATGAAAGTTCTCGGAATCGCCCGAAACTTTTTTGTGTTTTTTTCTGGAGGAAATAAGCAACATTGGAGCGAAGACCTGCCGGAGAGGGTAGATCATCTCCGGTGGCCATCTTCATCATCTTGGCGGAGGCCATGACGAGGAGGGAGTAGTCCACCCTCGGGGCTGACGGTTTGTACCAATAGCTATGTGTTCAATTTCTCTTTGTCGTGAGATGGCACGATCTTGATGTATCACATGATTTGTTAATATAGTCGGATCATATGATGTTATTCCCTTGCTACCTTGTTGTGATGAATTGAATCTTTACCTTTGAGATCTCGTTATGTTGGATTGAATATTATGGTTTGAGAAAACTTGATGTACGTCTTGCATGGGATACCCGTAGTGACATTGGGGTATTCTATTGATTCACTTGATATATGTTGACGCATCAACTTGCGGATTCCGGTGACCTAGGGGATCTATGCATAGGGGTTGATTGCACATTTTCATACCACGTTCTCCGATATAAATCTTGGGGTACTCCTTGAAGTTCTTTGTGTTGGATTGAATATGATAGATCTGAAATTGTTTGATGCATGTCACATAATTTACCCACGGATACTTGAGGTGACATTGGAGTATCTAGGTGACATTAGGGTTGATTGATATGTATCATTGGTGTTATTCTAGTAGGAGCTCTAGGGCTGTTTGTGACACTTATAGGAATAGCCCAATAGATTGATCGGAAAGAATAACTTTGAGGTGGTTCTACTAACTACAACAATTTCATCTTATAGTTCTCCGCTAGGTAGGAACTTTTGAGTGATTCTTTGTTGCACGTTGAGGGATGATCATATGATTCAACTATGTTAGCATTGTTGGGAGATTGAACTAGCGAAAGTATGAACCCGAGGCCTTATTTCCAAGCATTTATACACCATTTTGCTCACTGTTTTACACTTGCTACCTTGCTGTTTTTATATTTTCAGATTACAAAAACTTATATCTTTCATCCATATTGCACTTGTATCACCATCTATTCGCCAAACTAGTGCACCTATACAATTTGCCATTGTATTGGGTGTGTTGGGGGCAGAAGAGATTTCTTGTATTTGATTGCAGGGTTGTTTTAGAGAGACCATCTTCATCCTACACCTCCCACGTATTGATAAACCTTAGGTCATCCACTTGAGGGAAAATTGCTACTGTCGTACTAAACTCTGCGCTTGGAGGCCCAACACGAGTCTACAAGAATAAAGTTGCGTAGTAGACATCACACCCACACCAACCGTAACTGTTTCGTGTTTAAGCAGGCAGGCAAACTCGCAGCCGAAGATCATGGCAAGGGCACTCGTAGCGAGGATGACGAAGAACCTCGCAAGCCAAATAGTGGAGGCCAGAAGCAATCCCCCCAAAGTCAAAACTGTGAACATGATCTATGTCACACACATACCAAAGAAGAAGAGGAAGCGCGCACTTTGGGACGTCTATGCCTTAGAGCATGTAGCCTGGAAGTTTGACCCGTGGTCGGCGTATCCGATCACCTTTGGCCGCACTGACCACCCGACCAGTATTTGGCATGGTGGGTCAGCGGCTTTGGTACTCGACCCCATAGTAGACGGGTACCACCTAACAAGAGTCCTCATGGACGGAGGTAGTAGCCTCAATCTTATCCTGCCGACACGGTGAAGAAAATGGGTATCGATCCGTCAAGGATCAAACCCAGTAACACCACCTATAAAGGAATAATACCTGGCGTCGAGGCCCACTGTTCGGGTACCTTAACTCTGGAAGTGGTGTTCGGCTCGCCTGATAACTTTCGCAATGAGGATCTGATCTTTGACATCGTCCCTTTTTGCAGCGGCTATCACGCACTTCTGGGCCGAACAATGTTCGCCTCTTCAACGTCTTCCCCCATTATGCATACATGAAGCTCAAGATGCCCGGACCCGAGGGGATCATCATGATCTGCGGGAACACAAAGTGTTCTCTCCGAATGGAAGAACACACGGCGACACTGGCAGCCAAGGTCCAGCTCGGTGATGAGACGCCGAACTCCCAGTCCACCGTCAAGGCGCGAAAGGTAAGTAAGCGGACCCGAGCTCTGTTTCACCTCCCTGAGCCTTCTGATGCTCTGCACAAATAGGATTACGCCCCCCACAGTGCAGCCCAGCCACCCGTAAGGTACGTACCTCGGAGGCATAATTTCGCGCTCAAAATACCATGGGAAGCTGTGGGGACCTTCCACCCAAAGGCCATAGTGTTCGGCTACACTGAACTATAGTCAAACAAGTCTTCGGACAATATCAGGCACCATCAAAGACCTATCCAGCAGCATCAAGCTCACACAATCCAGTGACTTCTCAAGACCTTTTCTCTCAAAGGCCCGTTCGCTGACTACTACCTCCTCTAAAGGAGCACCCTTCAGCAGAATAAAGGCGCAGACGTGCAGCAGAACATAGTAAATGACATCAAGCCATTCTTTCAACGTCCTGTGTGGACCTTTTCCCTGTAAATTTACCTCTGCGTATCTGTAACAGTTGCTTGGGTAAACAAGAGTGTATGGACAAAACGTCAAGAGTATATTGGAAATAAAGACAAATCTTTACGGTCCTATGGCAGTCATTCATATTGCAAAAGCCCTTTTTCATTTTTTTCTCCTTTTGCTCTCAAATACCAAAAACAAGCCAGTTCAATACATATTTTTAGCTGCGGCCGGCAAATTGACCGGGGGGCCCGACCATTAAGCTCGCCCCAAGCATCATCCCGACACCACCTTTTTCTCGTGTGTCCAGCGTCTTGGATATTGCGTTGTATGCATTGGCTCCGAATTATGTCTTGGGTCAAAAGTTGGGTTGCCCGGCTCCTGTGTTTACCTTCTTATGTTCCGCTTGTTCGGCTAGAAAGTTAAAGGGAGAACTATTGCGATTGTACTTCTAGTTTGTCTGGTTAAGTACCTCGGTGAAGAAAGCCGAAAACTGATTGGCATAATAAGCGCGAACCGATCTGCGATCCGATGACAAGTATTAAACTAAAACAATCGCTGGAGATTCATCGTGTTAAACGAAGGGTTTGGATTTATATGAACTAGGTGATAACGGTTTTTTACCTCGGCATAGCCGAACATCACAACATATAGGGGGCTAGTACTTAGTCCCCACAGTCAAGCTCCTAAGGTTAAGTGAAAGCATTAAAGCTGCATAGTCTGATTGCCTAGCTTTCTTTCGCACTACCACCCCCGGGCACCAAGACGTTGGCTAAGGATAATAGTGCGGATATTGAAAACACCCCTTCTAGTATCTATAAGGGGATTGAAGCCGACGACTGGTAACTTTCAAATTAAAACAACCACACAGGAGTCGAAATTAAAACAACACATAGCATGACATATACCTTGCAAAGTCACACAACAAAGTTTAAACTGTCAATATAGGATCGTACATTCACTCAAGAATTATATCCTTCGGGCATAAGGCCTCTACCGCCCGAGTGCCATCCATAACGGTGGGAAAATATAGCTCGGGGCGCCTATGCTCCTTGCCGGGCGGCGGTGGACCGGTAGCCATCTCGGTCAGTTCTAACCTCGGCCAATGCACCATTGTCTCCGCGAAGGCCATCCGAGCTCCCTCAGTGCAAGCGGAATGAACCAGGGTGTCAAACCGAGGCACACCAGCAATCAGCCTCTGCACCAAGCCGAAGTAGCTACTTGGCAACGGCTGTGTAGGCCATAGCCTGATGCAGAGGTCCTTCATGGCTGGTTCGGCTATCCGATGCAACTCCATCAATTGTTTCAGCTGATCATAGACAAGGACTGACTGCTTAGGGGCTTCAAATTGTGCCCAGAACAGCCGATGCTAGGCATCTCCTTCCTGCGATGCATAATGTCGTGCCACATCTACCACACTCTTCGGGAGTTCTGCAAACGCGCTTGGAGAATGCCACACCTGGGTGAGCAACACGAACCTTTTTCCACCAAAGGGGCATTGCAGTAAGTATCGCTTACCAACCACAATTCGCTTGATCTGATGGATTTCCTTCTGGTAACCTTGCGCTTCCAGTCGCGCCTCCTGGATCGTTGCGGCAACTGAAGATAGCTCGGTAGACTGATCCTTATTCTTCTGCTCAAGGACTTCACATTTGGTGATGGTGTCCTTGATCTCTTGCTGCACTTCGGCGACCCTAGCCTAATGCTTATCACTTGCAGACTTTGCTGATAACGGATTGGTCGCAGCCTGTTCGGCCACCGCCCTCTGTTTGGCAGCCTCTTGCTTTGCTTTGATCAGCTTGGCCTTGAGGTTCTCGACCTCCGCAACGACAAATGCGGTGGTCATAGAACACATTGCGCTCTTCAGGATAAAAACCATAATACCTCACCTCAAATGAGGATAACACTTATAACAGTCCAGTTCAGACTTACCCTGTGTGTCATCAATACGTTTGTTGAGGTGGTCGAGCTCATCTTCGGAGCTCTTAAGTTTCCGATTCATCTCCGCCAACTCCATGGCGTTGGGGGCTTCTATCCGAGACGAGGCATGCATGTATAATTCATGTGCGTCAGACTCCTAATTCATCGGATTTGAAGCCCTCTGCTAGGTTGTTTTCCATCCTACCAGTGTCCTGGGGGCTATGCTTCATTTTCAAACACAACTTTTTACGTGCTCATGCCGCACTATTTGACCCCCGCATGAGTTGTCAAACTCACACAAGGCTCGGGGGCTACTAGATATGGGGATTGCTGATAAACCCATTAATTACAGATTACTTTGTAAAAAAGAAAAAGGGGTACTGTGTAAATTACCTTAAAGCCTGCCAACAGGCTGCAAAAGTCTCCTTTCAATCTGCTGCCAACGGATTGAATGCCTTGCAAGCCGCACCCAGAAGGGTGCGGTGTTCTTCGGCGATGGAGGAGTCATGTAAACTCTCCTCCATCATGGCCGTCCACCTGGTCTGAGTCCGCTCTGTTATAGGCAGCTTCGGGTGCGGCATTTCGGTTTCTCTCCTCGGAGAAACCGGAGTAGATGACTCCGAGGCTTAGAAGCCTTTGGAACTGACTTCGGGGAAGGCTCAGGTTGATCGAGCTCTCCCTCCTTGTTTGCCAGGAGGGATTCACCCTCCTGTTCTTCAGTGGCCAAGGGATTAGCCTCGGCCATAACATCATCATCCCCACCCCTTATGTCCGGCTCAGGGAGGGTCTTTTGGAGGACCACCTCCTCGGCGGCCAGGGGAAGGGAGTTATGGGATGCGGTCCCACTCTCCGCTAGATTGGCTGGTGGAGAGTCCCCTTCTGAGGTTTGGTCGGCGGGGAGATCGCGCGGTGGAATGCAGAAAAGTGTATATACGGCTCATAACAAAATCCTTGAGAAGGAAAAATGCCGCATTCTACGAATTCATACCTTTGCGCGTGGGGCTTGACTCTGAGGGTCCATCGAGGAACCCTTTCAAAATTCTCGGACTCCTCGTCAGAGTCTGGAAGGTCTTCAAACAAGGACACCTTGGGCATGCATGGTCTTTTTTGGGCGGCAGGAGCTGGATGCCCCTCGGTGTCTTCGGACACCGCTCTCTTCTTCGTGTGGGAGGAGTCACTTTCATCCCCGTCCAGTTCCATCTCTCCTTCAAGAGTAGAAGGAACATGTGTTTCTTCGGATAGAGTATCCGGGAGGCCCCTTGAGTGGAGACCTCCTCGGGTCTCTTTCTTCTCTTCTTTCTTCTTCTCCCTCTTCTCCGGCACCGCGTACGGCTTTTCGACTAGCATCGCCATCAACAAGGGTGTTCTGGGGCCCTCGGGCAGCGGTGTCTAGCAGTTGATCTGCTGGGATTTCTCAAGCCAGATCTGGGAAAACAGGGGATGAGAGCCTTGTCAAAAGGAAAGATCCGAACACAAATAATGTAGTATTACCGGTTCGGGAGGGTTCATAGCGTCGATGCCGATGTCCTCCTCTTCGACAGGCCAGTTCTTTTTCGGCTTGAACAACACCTTCCACAACTTCTCGTGGCTGATGCGAAAGAATTGTTGCACAGTGACCGGGTCATCCGAGCTGTAGTCCCACATAGGGGCATGCAGCCCGGCGTTGATAGGGGAGAAGGTGGCGATGGAGAATGACCTGGACGACGTTGGGCAGCTCGATGTTCTTCTCCCTAGGGTGGAGACGCACCTTTGAAGCATCTTCACCTCCGTCGTGTCACCCCAATCAAGCCCCTTCTTGGTCCATGAGACAAGTCTGGTGGGGGGGCCGGATCTAAATGCGAACGGTGCCGCCCATCCCTCTTCGCGCGGTTTGGTGATGTAGAACCACTCCCGCTGCCATACCTTGACAGTATCTATGAAGGAACCATCCGACCATTGAACCAGGGGAAGCTTGCTGATCATCACTCCCCCGCAGTCTGCCTGCTCACCGCTAACTACCTTCGGCTTAAGGTTGAATACCTTCAACCATAAGCTGAAGTGGGGTTGGACCCAAAGAAAGGCCTCGTAGATAGTGATGAAAGAAGAAACATGCATAAAGGAATTCGGGGGGGGGGAGATCATGGAAGTCCATCCCGTAGTAAAACATCAGACCCCTCACGAAGGGGTGGAGGGGGAAACCTAGGCCCCGGAGAAAGTGGGGGATGAACACCACCCTCTCGCCCTCTCTAGGTGAGGGTATGACCTGGTTCTTCTCCGAGGCGTGGTGAACGATATTCGCCGACAAGTAGCCAGCGCGCTTCAACTCGAAAATGTGTTTTTTAGTGACACAGGAGGCCTCCCACTTACCCTTGGAGCCCACTCCGGCCATGGCCGAATTGAAAAGGGGTTTTGAGGAGTTGGGGGGAGAAGGGAGCTTGGCAGCCTAGAGGACAGAAGGTTGGCGAAGATGATGGCAATGGGGTATTTGAGAAGTGTACAAGGGCTATGGTGGTCGTTTCCTTTTTTATAAGCCGTTGCAATACCAAGAGTCCCTCTGTTGCGCCGCGGTCCTCGCCGCTTCCCGTTAAAGTTGTGCAGTTATGCACACGTGGGATAACCCAAATCATAAACCGTATCCCTGGAAAGACGGGGAAGGATCTCCATATTGATGGGACGCGCCGATGAAAAATAAAAACTGCCTCGAACCGCGGATCAAGTTTGTATGACTGGTCAATATTGATGACCTGTCGCGACCTTTCGCTAGGGTCTGTCAGAGAAGAACACTGTTCACACTTGGACGGCCCTTCGAGGCTAAGTTGCCTTTGTTGCTCGAAAGACTTCGATGGCCAAACTATCATCATCTTTGTAAATATAGTGTAACGCCCAAATGCGGTCCTATCGCTATAAAGGCACGAGGGCCTCAATGGGGATAGAAGCGCATCTAGTTGTTTTGCAAGTACAGAAATCATTGCATACATGTAGGTAGAGATGAGTATATGAGTTGGCTTACACTCGCCACAAGCTATCTTACAAGTCCACACAATTATTCATACATTCATCCAGAAGACAGGGTCCGGCTACGGACAAAATCAAACGATAAAAGAAAGCAATGAAACTGTCTTGCTATCCCAGGAACACCACCACAAAGCCCCCCTACTCATCAGGATACGTAACGTACATATGCCTACGTTCTTCATTGTACTCCCACTTGAGCTGAGAAACATCATCTGGCACGTACTCGTCAACACATGTACGTGTATTGTTGTAATCTGTGAGCCACAGGGACTCAGCAATCTCATAACCCGGGTACCAAAACTATGTAAGTCAATATGTGAGGAATGGTTAAGTGGTGAGGCTGCAGCAAGCACTAAGCATGTATTTGGTGGCTAACTTACAAGAACAAGAATGTAAATATGGTGGCCTACGCATGACGGTCGTGAACTAGCATGATCACTAAGTGATCCTGAACACCTACTCACGTCAAACATAACCCCACCGTGTTCTCTCTCGGTTCATGTTAACGAGTAGAGACAGTCACGGTTATGCACACAGTTGGTGTATTTTATTTAAGTTTACTTCAAGTTAACTATTACCGGATGTTAAAGAAATTTCCAAGTTCCCACATAACCGCGGGCATGACTTCTCGAAAAGTTTTAACCCTGCAGGGGTGCTCCAACTCATCCATCACAAACTAACCACATGCCGCGGGAATAACCTCGACCACGAATCCTGTGATCTCCTAGGAAATTCCATTGGAAAGCCTCAACCTCGAGATTGCCCAAAGTATCATCGGAATTCCTCACACAAGACATTCGAGAAAGGTAAAACAAGTCCAGCAAGACCGCCCGACGTGTCGACGGACCCAATAGGAGCCGCGTATCTCGTTCTCAGGACACGACCGGATGAGCTGTACGTACGGTGGCCTGATAGAAATTCCCGAGTTGCCCCGGGTGGCCCCGCAAGTGGCTCTGGTTTGGGCCAACACTCATGAGGAGCACTGGCCCAGAGGTTGATTAATTATCCACAGGGTAGCTATGTCCTATGCATTTTAATTAAGTTATTTAGCAAATGTAGTACCAAAGATGGGTCTTGCCAGACAAGTTTTAATCTAAAACGAATGGTCAAGGGGGTCCCCATAACAACCCCGAGAATGTTAGGAGCGCAAAATATGGAACATAACACCGGTACTCGGAACTAGTGCGGCAAAAGTGGAACAAAACACCGGGCAAAAGGACAAGCCTTCCACCGTTGCCAGATTATATGTGCATCAATTTAAATAACAGTAAATAAGGTGATATCTTCCAATATCCATGTTGGCACATGGAGATAGCTTGCACCTGCAACTAGCAACGCTATTAGATAAGGGCTGAGCAGCGGTAACATAGCCAATCAATGTTTTGCGCAGAAGTGGAGGGGTTAGAGGCTTTCATGGCAATTTAGGAGGCTAACAGTTTAAGTGGTAGGCAACGAGACATAATGGTAAAAGTGAGACATCTAGCATAGCAAAAATAGTGTCGGGATCCGGGTACGATCATCTTGCGTGTTGGGTCTTCCGAGGGACAAAGAGTTGTGTCCTCGTAGTTGTACTCTCCGAGATCCTCGTACTCAGGCTCGACACTCGGGTCTACCCAAAGATAAACATCACCAAATAAACATACAAACAAAGTGCAATGCGCAACCAAGATGATGCATGACCAATTTGACGTATTTAACATGGCAACCCTATGCTAGTCATGTTTCTCATGCAATTATTAAGTTCTTTAGTATTCTAGATAGAACCTCAAGATTAGTTATTTGAACACGCATGGTCATGGCATATATGAATGCTCCATGTAAAATCGATGCAAATGCATATGTAGAACGTTGCAAACGGAGTAACGAAGCTCACGGTACACTCACGGCAAGGTACGAACGTTAACGATGACAAAAACAAAGATGAGGGAGGCCATGGGCTATTGCTTGGTATTCCAAGGATGCCACTAGATAGGAAATGAAAATCTAGTAAGGATAGAGTTAAAGATCATGCAAAACAATGGAGTATAGCTCCCACAAGTCACAAAACAATTCTACACACAATATGTCCACAAACAGCAAATGTCATCTTGCAACACACATAACCAGAGCTACAACAAGCTTTCAAATCACAATCAAGGCATGGAAATGAAGTATACAGCATGCTTAACAATTCATCTATTAACAGGAACATGAAAGGAGGCATGGATCATTGGCAAATGATCTCACAAGATGGCATGTTGAAACAGTTTTCAGGGACTTGGTGAAAATTCCAGTTTTACAGAATCTGAGTTAACATGATAGCATCTTGACATCAACTTTTATATATGCTATAGGAACTTTCATGGCATGAAAATTAATAGGGTGATAGAGGGCAACGTGTACTTCAATTATTTACATTATGGCAACATGAAAATATGCATGTATCAATGGCTACCATCCTCACAGTATGACATATTGAGAATAGCAGATTCTCAGACAGTGAAATTCAACAAGGGGCAAACAGGGCAGTTTTATATAAGATGCAATTTCTTAATCCACAAGATCTTGGCACACATTTACAGAGGATGACAAGCACAACAATGCATTCCATTGTGCGAACTCCAAAGGAGCAACACATGCATGGGAATCATCTAGATAACATGGCAACAAAATAACAGATTTCAACACTTAGAAAGATTTGAGCATGTGAAAACAAAATTTTGGTGGCATGTTGACATCAAGAATGCCACTCATAACATGAACTATCATGGCATGCAAAAATACCAGGGGCTAGAGCACACAATCATGAACATATTTCATGTTGACAAGATTATCATATGATGCAAGTATTAATTCATGTGAAAATAACAAAATGACATAATATCACAAAGTAACTTTTCAACAAACTTGCCCAAATGGTAAATCCAATGCCACCATTGGATTCACTGGATTTTTCTACCCCAAAATCATCTATCACATGCCTATGATCCTATTGACAAAACTACCACAAACTCAATTCACAAACTGCCATATACACATATAACATGTCATATGCCAAAATTGGCATGTCCTAAGATTCTTGGCAGATTTGGAAATTACAAAATCTGGCAATATTCCTTAAAGGGAAAAATACCCAGAAACATTCAGAAACAAAACAAAAATAAATGAAGTAAAAAAATAAAAAATAAAAACACACCAGGCCCACCTGGCATAGACACCAGGGCCTGTGGAACTGGCAAGTGGGGCCGGGTCCACTGTCATACACACAGCGAAAAAACACAGGACAAATAAAAGAGGGGCTCGGGGGGGGGGGTCAAACCCGAGATCTCCCAGCCGAGGGGGTTCGATCGAACTACTAGGCCACGCTGCTTCTGAGCAAGGGGGGCTTGGCCCCTCTTGACCTTTCCCCGACGGTAGGCAGGACCCACACATCAGCGATACACACGCGCCAACAGACACAGCCGAATGGCGACGAGCAGAGGACGGCGAGGTCGCGGCGGAGGCGCTCCGGTGACCTAGAAACGCGGCAAAGGGCACCACTCAACGTGCAAGGAGATTCCGCACACGCGCAACCTACGAACGCAACATGAGATGCCCGGAATTGCTGCCGGCGGCGAGGAACAGAGGCGGCGGCGACGGACCTCGACGGCGGGCTACTACGGCGCAAACGTCCACTATTCTATGGGAATGGAACCTACGCACAACGGCGGGCACGAGCGACTACTCAAACACGCATGAAACGGTCGGTGCGCTCGCCGGCGACGAGGTCCGATGGCGGCGAACTCAGGCTTCAAGTAGAACAGCGCCACACTAGGCGATTGAACGCGAAACGCTAGCTAGGATGGGGAAAACCTCAGGTTGGGGGGCTTGGCGTCGTCGATCGGGCTCGAGGGCGACGAACGGCGGTGAATTTGGTCGGCGACGAGCGTCGGCCGAGGAGGAAGAAGGCCACATCACGACGGCGTCTTGGAGTCCCGCGGGGAAGCAGTGGACGTCGAGGAATAAGACGTCCTTGGCGGAGCTTCCTGACACGCGCGCCTACGAGGAGCTCGCCGGAGGGCGCGCCGGCGACGTCGTCTTGCTCTCGGACTCGCTCGGGCTTGGCTTGGGGCGAGGGATGTGGGGGTGGACTCACCTGGCGGCGGCGGCAAACGAGAGAGGGGAAACCCTAAGGTGGGCTCAAACGTTGTTGGGGATATAACACCATGGTATGACTCGCCCAGGAGGGGCCGGGTTAGGAAGTTGGCGTCTTAGCAGTGAGGCCTTAAGCAGGCCGGAAGACTAAGACAAGCCTGGAGGTAACTTACCTGACGGGCCGGGCGGAGGCCTAGAGCCGGAAGGCGGTGTGTGACTCGGAGGTGTAAGCCGCCGGGAGATGACTTGCTAGAGAAGGCAAGGAGATTTAGAGATGAGGTCGGTTACTAGATGTAACCGACCCGGACTCTTGTAAGCCCAGGGCCTCGACCTGTACATATAAAGGCGAGTTCCTTGGGCGGCTTAAGGTACGAAACCTTTGATCGAGAGCTAGGTCAAGCGAATCCGCTCCCTTGTAATCGATACTCAATCAATACAACTCAAAGCAGGACGTAGGCTTTTACCTCCTTCGAGAGGGGACGGACCTGGGTAAACCCGTGTCTTTCGTCCCGACCAACCCCTTCGAGTTAACCGCCATAGCGATGGCTTCACCCCTAAGTCCTTTCACTAGGACATCTGCCGTGACAAAACCACGACAGTTGGCGCCCACCGTGGGGCGGATGCACGGTGGTTCGGAGTACTCGAAGGGCTCTCTCCCAGGGATCGAGGGATACGCCGTTGGCAGGATGACTAAGAGTCGCCGCGGCAAGCTCTACATCGACGACGCTGGCTGGGGCCCCGAGGCCGACTCAATCGAGTACGGGTACCGGGTCCCCTTCGGCGGAATTCACGTTTTCATCGGGAAGATCGGTGGATCTAAGCCCGGGCCAGACATCTGCACCAACCTCGTCGAGTCGGCCCGGCGCGCGCAGCCCGCACGGATCCAACCCGGCCGGAAGCACGTTTTCGTCGGCTTCACACAAGGCGCAGAACTTGCGGAAGATTCCGTGTCAGGAGGAGAAACCCTCGTCTGCTCGGATGATGGATCCTCGAGCGGAGAGATGGAGTCAATCTACCAGCTTCACGATGGTGGGCTTGGGGGCTAATTCGATGGCGATAGTATTCCGGAGCCCTAAGATCCGCCGAGCCAAGCCACCATCTTCATGGCAGGCAGGGTGTCGGGTTCCAGCAGCACGGCGAGGTCACAATGGAAAATCAAGCAAGCCGTAATGCAGAGATCGCGAGGCTGAAAGACCAGATGACCAGGGCCCAGGAGGATATCAACGCAATGCAGGCTCAGATGGATGCGGAGTCGGAGCGTCTGAGGGCTGAAGCTTTTCATCTCAATCTGGATCAACAAGCCTCAGAAGCAGTTTTTTGGATGAGGCATCAGACACGTCTGCCTAAGCAGTATCAGCCCAGGAACCTTTTTAACACACCGGTGGCAGGACCGAACGCACCCCTGACCGTGGCCCGAACGGCGGAAGTGCCTGGGAATAGGGCGGCGACTCAGCATCGGCAGCCGGACCCGCCCCGCGGGAATCAGTCCCCGCCGCAGCGTTTTTTGACACCACCTGGTCATTATTCTAACCCGGTGGAGAACATGATAGCGACAGCTGCCAGGCTCAATGCACTCCCTCTCGCCGATGGGACACCCTTCGCCACAGAAGCACGGAATGCCATTGAGTTATTGCAGCCAGCGGTGGCCCAACAGGAGAAGTATACGTACAACCGAAGTCATGTGCACTCAACCCCCATCCCAAGCCGCAGTTATAGCCGGCGCTTGGAATGACCGGCGGTCTCTAGTAGCGAGCGACGTCGGAACCCGCCCCATGATGGCCCACCCGTTGTCAATGCTCAGGCGATCGCGGATAATGCCAGAGCTCAGCGTGAGGCGGCAGCCGCGGCGGTTTACCAAGAGCCGCCCCCTGTGACCCCTTCAACTTTGGTGGGAGCCGGAGTCACCTCCAGGGCGGTTGGAGTGCCGTGTTTAGCACCGGCTCTACGGAACGAGCGCCTGCCCAAGGATTTTAAGGGTCCGTGCAAAGTGCCTAACTACACAGCTGATCTACCTCCAGAAGCCTGGATTGAGAGTTATGAGCTAGCCATGGAGATGTTAGACATCAGTGATGCAGTCTGTGCTAGGTACTTCATCATGATGTTGGAAGGACCGGGTCGTACATGGTTAAAGGGTCTGCCCCCCAATACCATTAATTCCTGGGCCGAGTTGAAAGCACAATTTATTAAGAATTTTCAAGGGACGTGCAAGAAGCCTATGACGATCATTGATTTGGATCATTGCGTACAGCGGGAGGATGAGTCGGCCCATCATTGGGTCCGGCGGGTCTCAACCATTATCCACTCGTCTGATAATATCACGGCGGCTCAGGCGGTCCTGATTCTGGAGAAGAATTGTCATTTTTTGCCCCTTAAGCAGAAGCTTGGACGGCTCAAGCATTCTTGCCAGGACATGGGTGAGCTCATGGCGGCTCTCACTAAATATGAAGATTCTGACAGCACGAAGGACATGATGAGAAATCTTCTAAGGGTAAGAAGAATGGCAATGGCAAGGGTCCGTAGCAGAACAGGACAGGAAATAACAACCCAGGTAATGGCGGTAAACGGAAACATCCAGACGGCGGGTCAGATCTGGTGTCCAATACAAACACTGGGAACAACCGTGCTAACGGCAACGGTAAACCGCCTTTTGGCAAGGGCAAGCCTTTCAACATGGAGGCAATGCTTAACGACCCCTGCCTGAAGAGGCAATGCTTAACGACCCCTGCCTGAAACACAGTCTTCCCAATAAGCCGTCCACCCACGCTTGGAAGGATTGTTATATCATGCGGGAGTTCCAGAATTACAGACTTAACCAGCATCATGCCAACGGCAATGGACCGCCTGGCGGGTCAGGATCTGGCTCTCATGGGTCAGGTTTTGGTGCGGGCGGCTCAGGATCGGGTTATCAGGGTCAAGGCAATCATGGTGGCCACAATCAACAGTCCGGCAACGGCGGTCAGCAGCAAAACAATCAATCAGGGTATCAGAATAACCCGAAGCAGCTTAATGGAGGCCAGTATCACATATTTACTACAAGTCTTGATAAGCGTGATCAGAAGGTGTGCAAGAGGGCGGTTCATGCGGCAATACCGGCTATTCCGCAGTATTTGAAGTGGTCTGAATACACGATATCATGGAGCAGAGAGGATCACCCGCCACGAGTTGATAACCTGGGGCACTTGGCTCTTGTGGTAGCCCCTCAGGTAGGAGGATACAAGTTCACCAAGGTGCTGATGGACGGTGGCAGCAGTATCAACATTTTGTACTACGACACTTTTCGCCGGATGAATCTGACTGACTAGGATCTCAAGCCGTCGTCCACAGTGTTTCACGGCATAGTACCTGGCAAGTCAGCTTATCCAGTAGGAAAAATTGCTCTGGAAGTGGCCTTTGGTGATGAGTACAATTACAGGGTGGAGACCTTGTGGTTTGAAGTGGTCAACATCAAGAGTCCATATCATGCTCTGTTTGGATGGCCGGTTTATGCCAAGTTCATGGCTCGGCCCTGTTATGTTTACTTGCAGCTCAAGATGCCAAGTCTGAAGGGGGCGATTACAGTGCATGGCGATCGGAAAATTGCTCTTGAGTGCGAGGAAGGCGATGCTGCGTATGCAGAGTCAAGTTGTGTTGAGGCGGAGCTAAAAATTTATAAAGACAATGTTAACCTGGCGGATATGACCCCGTTGAAGAAGCCCAGCACAGAGTCTGACCCACCCCTGAAGTTTTTGGCAGAGGATACCAAGTTGGTGGATTTCGTTCCTGGCGACTCATCGCAGCAGTTCACTATAGGGGCTAATATGGACCCCAAATAGGAAAGCGCGCTCATCGAATTCATCCGTGAGAATCGGGACATCTTTGCATGGAAGCCTTCTGACATGCCAGGTGTATCGAGAGAATTCGTTGAACACCACCTTAATGTGGATCCTAAGTTTAAGCCAGTCAAGCAATTCCTCCGTCGTTTCAATGAAGAGTGGCGTAAAGCTATTGGGGAAGAGGTAGCCCGGCTCTTAGCAGTTGGGTTTATTGTGGAGGTTTTCCACCCGGAGTGGTTGGCTAACCCCGTGCTGGTACTTAAGAAAAACGGCACGTGGCGCATGTGTGTAGATTACACAGATCTCAACAAGTCGTGCCCGGTTGATCCATTTGCTCTCCCTCGTATCGACCAGATCATTGATGCAACGGCGGGTTGCGAGAGTTTATGTTTCCTGGATGCTTATTCGGGTTATCATCAGATCAAGATGGCAGTTAAATACCAAGAGAAGACAAATTTCATCACACCTTTTGGAGCTTTCTGCTACGTGTCCATGCCTTTTGGACTCAAAAGTGCTCAGGCGACTTATCAACGCTGCGCACAGAACTATCTTCATAGTCAGATCGGACACAATGTTCATGCCTATGTGGACGATATCATGCTCAAATCAAGGAAGAAGGAGACTCTGCTTGATGATTTGAGGGAAACTTTTGATAACCTGCTGGTTTACAAGATGATGCTTAATCCGGCTAAGTGTGTTTTTGGTGTACCTGCAGGCAAGCTCCTGGGATTTTTGGTCTCAGAGCGGGGCATTGAGGCTAACCCGGACAAAATAAAGGCCATCACCTCGTTATCTAAGCCGGCGTGCATTAATGATACTCAGCGCTTGGCGGGTCGTATTGCCACTTTAAGCCGATTCATAAGCCGCCTAGGAGAGAAGGCCATCCCATTGTATCAGATGATGAAGAAGACAGATGATTTTGTCTGGAGTGATGCTGCCAATGATGCGTTTGAGGCGCTCAAAAAACAGTTAGCTGAGCCGCCTGTCCTGGCTGCTCCCATGGAAAAAGAGCCTTTGCTCCTGTACGTGGCAGCTAATAACAAGGCCGTCGGCACTGCAGTTGTTGTGGAGCGCAAGGAGGCAGGCAAAGAGTACCCAGTCCAGCGGCCAGTTTATTACGTCAGCGAGGTTTTGACAGAGTCCAAGCAAAGATACCCGCATTGGCAAAAGCTGGTGTTTGGAGTGTTCATGGCGAATCGCAAGATGAAGCATTATTTCCTTGGACATCCAATCACGGTGGTCAGCTCTGCTCCTTTGGGAGATATTATTCAAAATAGAGAGGCCACCGGCAGGATTGCTAAGTGGGCAATTGAGCTTGGGCCTCTTAATTTAAGGTATGTGCCTCGAACAGCCGTCAAGTCTCCGGCCCTGGTGGATTTTATCAATGACTAGACGGAGTGTCAAGCACCTAAGGAGAAGCCGGACAATACATATTGGACAATTCACTTTGATGGATCCAGACAGTTGGAAGGCTCAGGGGCTGGAGTTGTTTTGACTTCTCCTAGAGGTGAAATTTTTTGTTATGTATTAAGGCTAATGTTTCCTTGTACTAACAATGCAGCTGAGTATGAAGCCTTGCTTCATGGGCTCCGTGTAGCCAAGGAGATGAATTTGAGCCGGGTCAGATGTCTAGGCGACTCAGACCTTGTAGCCCAACAAGTCTCGGGCACGTGGGATTCTAAAGACCCTCGTATGTCGGCTTATCGCCAGGCGGTTGATATCATTGCTGGTCACTTTAAGGGTTATCAGGTGGATCATATTGATCGTCGGAAGAATGAGGCGGCTGATGCATTATCACGATTGGGATCTCAGCGTAAGCCGGTGCCGCCTAATGTGTTTCTGGATGTACTGCATCACCCGTCGGTCAAATTACCTTCTGAGGAGGATCTTCCTATACCTGACCCAGAAGGACAGTTGGTAGCGGCTCTTTGCGCTATTCCTGATTGGACGCTGCCCTATTTGACATATCTGACTCGTGGCGAGTTACCCGAGGACAAGATCATGGCGCGGCAAATCATGAGGCGGTCTAAGTCCATGACTATTATCAATGGCGAGTTGCACATGTGCAGCGTGACTGGCGTTTTTCAACGATGTGTTTCTCCTGAGGAGGGCCGTGAAATTTTGCAAGAGATACATGCCGGCGATTGTGGTCATCACGCCGGGTCAAAATCCTTGGTGGCCAAAGCTTTTCAGCATGGTTTTTACTGGCTAACAGCTCATGCAGATGCGAAGGACTTGGTTAGCAAATGTGATCGGTGTCAGAAATTTGGATGACGAGCCCATGTGCCGGCTCAAGAGTTGCGGATGATTCTGATCACCTGGCCATTTGCTGTCTGGGGGCTTGATATGGTTGAACCGTTTAAGAGGTCTAAAGATAAGAAGACCCACCTCTTGGTGGCAGTTGATAAATTTACCAAGTGGATTGAGGCGGAGCCAGTCAGCAAATGCGACGCAGCAACCGCAGTTCAGTTCGTCAAAAAGCTGATCTTTTGTTTTGGTTACCCTCACAGTATTATCACTGATAATGGTGCAAATCTGTCTAAGGGAGCTATGAAAGAGTTTTGTGAAAGTGAACACATCCGCCTCGATGTCTCCTCCGTGGCTCATCCACAGTCTAATGGTCAAGCAGAACGTGCTAACCAGGAAATTTTGAGAGGGATCAAACCCCGGCTTATGGTTCCTTTGGAACGAACGCCGGGTTGTTGGGTGGAGGAATTACCTTCAGTTCTTTGGAGCATCAGAACCACCCCCAATAGGTCAACAGGCTACACTCCTTTCTTCATGGTTTATGGGGCAGAAGTTGTTCTCCCCAGTGATATCCGTCATGACTCGCCCAGGGTGGCGGCTTACGTTGAAACTGATAATGAGACGGCGCATCAGGACGCATTGGATGCCTTGGATGAAGAGCGGGATCTTGCAACCGCACGGTCAGCAATTTATCAACAAGATCTGCGTCGCTATCATAGCCGCAGAGTTAAAACCCGGACGTTCCAAGAAGGCGACTTAGTGCTCCGTTTGATTCAAGATCAGACAGATATGCATAAGTTGTCACCCCTCTGGGAAGGACCTTTTGTGGTCAGCAAGAATCTCAACAATGGGTCATATTACCTCATTGATATACGGGAGAACGACAAGTCACGCACTTCCGGAGAAGAGACCAGTAGGCCGTGGAATATTGCTCATCTTCGGCCTTACTATGCTTGAGTCATCGACTCTCATCAATGTACATACCTTTGTCATTGTATATACATTTTTCAATATAATAAAGCCGGCATCCCCGTAATTCGGGGCCTCTGCCGTTTTCATGCAGCAATTATTTGTGCAAAGAGTCGATTGTTCATAAGGTCACTTGGGGGCTTCCAACTCACTTGGTTTAGCTTTCATACCCTCTTGACCGGCTTAAAAGCCATATTTGAGTTAAACCTACTTGTTTGCAACTTGCTACTCCGCCAGGTGACCCGCCGAACGTTTGACAGTCAATCTTTTTCAAGACCCTGAACTAGTCGAAGTTAAAATGGCGGCTTATGTCATGTGAGAGCTGGCTTACAGAGAGCTAGGATAAACTCACATGTTCGATGTAGTCTCTCCGCTATGTGTCCCGTTCATACTCTTAACAGTCAATCTTTTTTAAGACCCTGAACTTGTTAACGTTAAAATGACGGATTTATGTCACGTGAGAGCCAGCCTACGGGATTATAGGCATTAATGCCTAGCTTCTTTGAAGCAAAAATCTTGAGTTTTCTCAAAAATATATATAAGGGTTGATCTCTTTTTGGACTGTGCCTTCAAAGCCGCCTTACAACAACTGAAAGTATACACGTCTATATTTTCTGTTTGTTGTTTTGGGCAGGAATTTTTCAGGAGGAGATTATTAATCTTTGGACGACTACTCATCAAAGCTTATTGCTGTCATGACTCGCCAGCGGGTCTTGTTTCTATATTTTCAAGATTATTGGGTACTGAGTTGTTAACTCGACCAGGAGTGCGGCCATAAGTCGCCAGCACAGGAGTTGTTTGCAGTAGCAAAGCAGCAAGGATATAAGTTGATAAAGCTCAAAACGTGCATGAAGGCACGACACAGGCAAACAGTTTTAAACTAAGGCTATTACAAGGCTGCGTGGAGCCCAAAAAATTTGGACCAAAGTTTTTCATACGATCACAACCCGGCCATTAGTTTGTCCGGGTTAAACTTCATCCTGGGCCAACTCCTCACCTAAGTTGTTGTCGGGTCATCCTACGCCGGGTCTTCTGTCTCCTGGATCTGAAGGTTGTCCACATCCCAGTTGCAATTGATTAAGGCCTGGAATTCAGCTTCATCATGCAAGATGGGAGACGGGTCAACATCAGGGGCAAAGATATGCTTACGACGTTGAGGAGTCAGATCCACCGGCTCAAAAGTAGGCGCCCGAACTCGTGCATTGTTGTCGTCATAAGCCACCTGATAAACCTTCAGATCAGCCTCTACGGCTAATTGGCTGGCCAATACTCGAGACGTCTTGAAGCAACGAGCATAGTGATCTTGCGTGAATTCTGACCCGTCGTCCTTCAGCTGTGGAAACCCTCCAACCATCTCTTCCGGTTTAAGTTCTGGTGCATAAGCCAAAGCCCGGCTCAAAGCAGCTATTGCGCCTTTACGGGCGGCTGATTTCTTCAATTCTTCAAACTGCTTGGGAATTGTTGAGAGGCATTTCAGCATGTCTTTGATGAGCTTTGGCATGCCCTTTTCACCCATAACAGCTCTGATGGTGAAAAGACTTCCATCATATAGCTGCTCAGTGAATGAATATAGAGCTTTCAGCTTCAATAAGCCGTCGTCTGGAAGATTGCGAGTCCGACGGCCTACAAACAGTTCAATTGCATAAGTCGCCGGGCGAGTCTTTATAAGACTGTTTGAACAGAATACTCATAAGATAGTCAACAATACTTACCAAAGACAGCTTCAGTCATCCGAGCTACATGGCGTTTAAGACTGGTCAGTTCTTCAGTAACGGGTTTAAGTTGGCCCTCGGCGTCTTCTGCACGTTTGATCAAGGCGGCTTGTTCAGCTTCAACAGATTGTTTGTAGGCTTCAAAATCCGCCTTGGTCTTTTCCAGCTCTATTGAGGAGAGCCGCCATTTTGCGTCAGCTTCAGCTCGGGCGTCTTGTTGCAAAGCCAGGTTTTTCCTAAGGTCGGACAAACTTGACTCGGCCACATTTAAAGTTTCCTGTACAATAACAATTGTTAAGTGGAAGTTTGCCAATCCTAAGCCGGTAGCACGGTGCATAATGACGCTTGGTGGCAGTGAAGAAATTTGTTACACGTCTCAAGCACATTGCAAGCAATATACTTGACACTTGGGGGATAATGTATATCAGTTCTTTCAAGCATATAATACAAGCAGACCCGGATCATCTTCAAGAAGATAAACCGGCCCTTGGGGGCTACAGGCTCTACAATTTACAGAACAGATGACTAGTTTTTCTTTGCAAAAGTAAAAGACCCGGCTATCTCAAGAGATAAGCCGACCCTTGGGGACTACGGCTGGAATTTATTCATGTCAGCAAAATAAGTGCCGACCCATTATTTACATAATGACCCGACCATTGGGGGCTACACGCTGATGAAGTAAAGTGTATATGTTATTGAAGACCCGACTTATCTTCAAGAAAATAGGCCGGCTCTTGGGGGCTACGTACGGATATATGGAATGAGGATAAGTTGAGTATACCTCATATTTTTTCTTCATCATACCAACTAAGTTGGCTTCCATGTCCCGGCTTGCGCAAATATCCGGAATGCAGTTCGTCAACAGTAAGCTTCTCAGGATTGGGGAGATCAAGTTTAACCTTCTCCTTCTCAGGTGAAGGTGCCTCATCCTTGATAATATGCTAGGTCAGCACATTGGAAGGGGCTGGAGTTGAATAACCCGTCCCAGTAATGATAACCCCTTCTTCATGGGAAGTCACATCTTCAGCTGTTGGCAGAGGACTGGGCGGCTTAGGATCAGTTTCCGGATTAGCTTCAGTAATCACAACATCAACATCCGCCGGCTCGGTAGGCTGGGGTGTTTCATCATGGGTGCCTTGTTGAGCTTCAGAGGGCTCAACACGGGTGTCAGGAGTGTCAAGCTTTGGATTCTCCGGCTCGGGGGAATCAGGATTGGCAGATGACCCGCTTATTTTCCTATTCTTGGCTTGGGCCCTGTGAACAAAAGATTTCATGATAAGTTGTATGCAAGGATAAAAGGTTAGTAAGCAACATTGGATGCAAAGAAGAAAGCTACCCTGGGTTGATGACAAGAGGTGGCAGCTTTGAAGCAGTTGAGTCGCCAGAGGAAGGAGGTGTTTCCTGAAAAATTAAAGTTGAGCAATATGAGCAGTTTACTGTATGAGGCTAGCATGCAGAAGAAAAGAAAAACAAAGTTATGAATTACCTTGTTACGGCGTTTCCGAGGAGCCGGAGCGTCGGGTGAGCCAGCTACCAGATCTTCAGGGCCACCACTCCGAGTCTGATGCCTGAGGTCATGTTGCTGCTTCTTCAAAAGAAAGTTAGGATCCAAGTGAGCAATGGGGTGTGAAAACATTAATTTACGGATGACCCGCCGTATTTTCTCTCTTGGCAAAGGTTCCGAGTCGGAGGAGATGGTAGTTACCTCTGCGGCGCTGGCTTGGCTTGTCTCCGCGTCACCCTGAGAGGAGTCAGCATCAATAAGTTGCATGAAAAGAAGGCCAAGAGAGTCAAGTTCTACCTCCGAGTCATCCAGTTCAAGCAGCTCCTGAGCTGTCAGTTTCTTTTTACAAGCCGGAGCCTTGGTCTTAGTTGCCTTGGTCTTCTTCTTTGAAGTGGAAGCTGTGGTTATTCTCCTTTTCCAGAAGGGAGAGTTGGCATAAATGCATTTGCAGAAAGGTTAAATGAGGTGTGTGAAGTGCAAAATCTAAAGGGAAAGAGTGAAGGTTAAAGCAAAAAGTCTTACTGCGGGAGCCGGGTTAAGAGCATAAGAGGGGTTTAACCCCGTCTTGTTGCAAACCTCCTGAGGTTCTCCCAGCAGTGATTTGACAATTAAGTTGTGATCTTTGTCTGTCAAAGGCGTCTGGTTGAAGTGCTGAGGGTCATCCACTTCACCAGAGTATTCACACATTAAGCCGCCGCGCCGGCTCAATGGTAAGATTCTCCAGGAAACCCAGCAGCGGGTTAAATCAACGCCAGTTAACCCGTTGGCTAATAAGGCCCTAATCTTTGAAAATGTTTGAGCGTATTGGGTGCGCTCTATGGCGGACAACCGGTTTGGAAGCTCGGTGGTGGTGTAGAGCCGGTAGGGACGATAACCCAACAATGGATTTTCTTCAGCCGGGGTAGTATCTCTGTAGTAGAACCAGGTGCGATTCCGGTCCTTGGGATGACTGGGCAGAGTGGCTGAGGGAAAAGACACATCTCTCCGCCTCTGGATTGAATCACCCCCGAGCTCAAGACTTGGCCCATCTGCTATCTCGGTCTGGCTGTTGATATAAAAGAAGTCTCTGAAGAGGTCAACAGTAGGTTTTTCTTGCAGATACGCCTCGCAGAACACTTGAAATTGGCACAAGTTGGTGACAGAATTGGGGCCAATGTCTTGAGGGTGGCATTTATAAAAGTGCAAGGCGTCCCGGAAAAACTTGGACCCGAGCGGTGAGAAGCCACGGAGAATATGACCCGTAAAGATAACCACCTCCCCTTTCTTGGGTTCGGGAGTTATCTCGGCGCCAGGAACCCGCCAATGGATGACGTCTTGAGCCGGCAAAACCCCCATGACTATGAAATCATTAAGTATATCCTCGGTAACCCCGGAGCCTACCCAATCGCAAGAAGCGAGGACCTTAGCCATGACGGAACGGGTTAAACGCTGTGGAAAGGCATGGAGATACGGCGGGTTAAGAATACTACATGACAAAAATAGCTGTGACTCTAAGACGACAACGTTGTTTGGCGGGTCATTGTTAAAATTATGAGCCACCATCAGCTACAGGTATGAGGCAGATTACATTTTGCCAGAGTGAGCCGGGAGCGTGATGGCGGGTCAACTAAACAGTGAATATTGAAAATGCTTCTAAGTATGGACAAACAAGTTTCACCGAATACAGCTACAATTGCGGATCTATGGACGAAGATAAAAGGGGAAATATTTATTAACCCTAAAAACAGTGATAGAAGAACAGACAGTCAATGCGCAGATTCCAGTGAAAAAGTGATCGACTCCGAATATGAAATACATATTAAGCAGAGCACCGCGCGATTTGGCTAATGTTTCGGAGCCTAAAGATGTTTGCCTTTCCAATCAATGGTAAGCACTCCGATGTACGGCGGCGGACTCGGAAGAACTCCGATGAACTAATGTGGATCTAAGAGAGAAGAAGAGCAGAACCTGGAAGATGCGGGCATGCACCGGCCAGCTCTGATCGCGAACAGGGTGATGCAACGGCCTTGTTGAGGACGACGGCACGGTCTGGTTGGTGCGGCGGAGCTTCGGTCGCGCAGGCGTCTGGAGGAAGAAGAAGAGAGGGCGGCAGTGGGGGAAAGTGAAAAGGATGGCGCCCCGCGCCAATTTATAAGGGAGAAATGGAACAGCAACAGTCCAATGCGGGAATCGAGGGGTCGTGATGATGATTAACCAGGAAAACGCCTCGATTTTCGGGTTGAACAGTTAATGCAAAGATCCGTTGTGATGTCATTAAGATTTTCTGGATTTACCAGAGATGACGTCACCCATTTTACATGGCGGGTCACGAAGATTTATTTCAGGTTAGATGATTATGAAGAACACAAGACTCGCCAACCAGAAGACTTGAAGATTGAATTGAACAGGTTCAAATCAATCTAGGGCCTAATGTTGGGGATATAACCCCATGGTATGACCCACCCAGGAGGGGTCGGGTTAGGAAGTTGGCGGCTTAGCAGTGAGGCCTTAAGCAGGCCGGAAGACTAAGACAAGCCTGGAGGTAACTTACCAGACGGGCCGGGCGGAGGCCCAAAGCCGGAAGGCGGTGTGTGACCCGGAGGTGTAAGCCGCCGGGAGATGACTTGCCAGAGAAGGCAAGGAGATTTAGAGATGAGGTCGGTTACTAGATGTAACCGACCCGGACACTTGTAAGCCCAGGGCCTCGACATGTACATATAAAGGTGAGTTCCTTGGGCGGCTTAAGGTACGAAACCTTTGATCGAGAGCTAGGTCAAGTGAATCTGCTCCCTTGTAATCGATACTCAATCAATACAACTCAAAGCAGGACGTAGGCTTTTACCTCCTTCGAGAGGGGCCAAACCTAGGTAAACCTGTGTCTTTCGTCCCGACCAACCTCTTCGAGTTAACCGTCGTAGCGTTGGCTTCACCCCTAAGTCCTTTCACTAGGACATCTGCCGTGACAAAACCACGACAGACGTCGAGGGGGATTTATAGGGGCACGGCGAGGGGGCTCGGCCACCGTGGCCATGTGCCTCTGCTCTCCACAGCCGTTGTGAGAGGGAGGTGGCACGGGGAGGAAGAAAAGCAAGGGGGAGGAGTCACTGGCAGGTGGGGCCGGCTCGGCATCCACGTTGGAAAGGCGACGGCGAGGCGAGTCGGGCGCTGGGGCCGTCTAGCTGGGCCGCGAGGAGGCAAAGGCCCACTCGCTAGGCTCTCTCTCTCTCTCTCTCTTTCTCTCAGAACAGAAAAGGGCCTTTCCTTTATTTAAAACAAGAGAAAGCAAAAAAAACAAAGAGAAAAGAGAGAGATGTTTGGGAAAGAAATAAAAATACATTAGAACTCACAAAAATCTGCTCTATTTAATAAAAATGTAGTTGGCATTTTTAGAGCAAACAAAATAAAACACATTTAATTAAATTGGACTCTGTTTTGCAAGGATTAACAAGGCAGACCACCTCAAACATGATTGAGAGCTAAACAACAATTCTTCTCAGATTTTATAGAAGAAGTGCAACATTTTTATTTAGGAGAATAAGCAAGTGAAATGACCCCATGTTGTTATTTTTGAAATAGGAGAGGTGGGCATAGTTTTGAGAAATAGAGGAGAGGCTTCACACCAAAGTTTTGCACACAAACCCCACAACACACACACTCCCAACAACATCACAAGCATGACAAGCAAACATTATGCACTTATGGTATGATGATGTGATGATATGATGCCATGATGCCAAATGATATGAAGCAATTTTATTAACTCAAGTCACATGAGGCACAACATGAAGGTCCCACATGAAATATATTACAAAGATGGCAAGGATTGCACTTGGGCTGTTACAACTCTCCCCCACTACAAGAGGATCTCGCCCCGAGATCTAGGAACGGAAGAATTCGGGAAATTCGGAACGGAGAAGGTCTTCTCGTTCCCAAATGGCTTCTTTGTCGGAGTGATGTGACCACTTCACCTTTAGAAACTTGATTGACTTGTTGCGGGTCTTACGCCCAGTCTCTTCAAGGATAGCAACTGGATGCTCATGATAGGATAGGTATGCTTGGAGATCAATGTCTTGGAGATCAACGGTGAGCTCGGGAGTCTTGAAACACTTTCCGGAGCTGAGAGACGTGAAACACATCCTGCACATTTGAGAAATTGGGAGGAAGCTCGAGTTAGTGGGCAAGGTCACCCCTCTTGCCCACAATCTTGAAAGGACCCATAAAGCGTGGAGCAAGCTTTCCTTTGATGCCAAAGCGTTGAGTGCCCTTCATGGGAGACACTCTGAGATAGACAAAATCATCGATCTGGAAGGTCATGTGATGATGCTTGCTATCATAATAGCTCTTCTGACGAGACTGAGCTGCTTTGAGATTTTCACGAATGACACGGCACATTTCTTCTGCTTCAGTGATCATGTCATTACCAAGGATTTGATGCTCACCGGTTTCAGACCAATTGAGCGGGGTACGACACTTTCTGCCATAGAGAATATCGAAAGGAGCCTTTTTCGGAACTTGCTTGGAAACTATTGTTGTATGAGAACTCAGCAAACGGGAGACAATCTTCCCACTTCATGCCAAAAGAAATCACACAATCTCTGAGCATATCTTCAAGGATTTGATTGACTCTCTCAACTTGACCACTAGTCCGAGGATGGAAAGCTATACTGAAACGGAGATTGGTCCCCATTGCAGTCTGGAAGGAGTCCCAGAACTTAAAAGTGAAGATGCTTCCACGATCTCAGGATATGAGCTGAGGGATACCGTGCAAAGAAACTATCCTTGACATGTACAGCTCTGCTAGCTGAGCTGCCTTTCTTTGACCGGAAGGAAGTGGGCAACTTTGGTGAGCTTGTCGATGGCCACGAAGATGGCATCACTTCCTCTCTTGGACTTAGGAAACCCAGTGACGAAATCCATCTCAACATGATCGATTTTCCACTCTGGGATAGGCAAAGGATGAAGGAGACCTGCTGGATGTTGATGTTCCACCTTCACTCTGCGACAAACATCACACTCATTCACAAACTGAGCAATCTCACATTTCATACGAGTCCACCAGAAGGTTTGCTTGAGGTCCTGATACATTTTGGAACTTCCTGGATGAATTGAGTGGAGGGAATTATGTGCTTCATCCATGATAACTTTCCTTAGTTCACCTTTTGGAACCAGACTGTCCTCGAAGAACAAGGTATCTTTGTCATCAACACGGAAGCACTTATACTTTGGAATGCTCTTGGCCACACCTTTCTTCACTTTCTTCACCATAGCATCAAGAAGCTAAGCTTGGTGAATCTGATCTTCCAAAGTCGGAGAGACTTGAAGATTGGCAAGAAATCCTTGAGGAACAACTTGGAGATTGAGCTTGCGGAAAGCTTCACAAAGCTTGGCTTGGAGAGGCTTGAGGATGAGACTGTTGCAGTACGCCTTTCTGCTCAGCGCGTCTGCAATGACATTTGCTTTTCTAGGAGTATACTCAATGCTTGGATTGTACTCCTCAATCAATTCTACCCAACGTGTTTGCCGAAGATTGAGATTGGGTTGAGTGAAAATGTACTTCAAGCTCTTGTGGTCAGCGAACACCTCAACTGGTTTTCCCAACAATAGATGTCTCCAGGTCATCAGAGCATGCACCACTGCCGCCAACTCAAGATCATGAGTGGGGTAGTTCTTCTCGCTAGGCTTAAGCTGCCGCGAGGTATAAGCCAGAACCTTCTTATCTTGCATGAGAACACCACCGAGACCTTGGAGGGAAGCATCACAGAACACTTTGAAAGGCTTGGATTCATATGGAGGAGTGAGAACTCGAGGTGAAGTCAGCTTTTCCTTGAGTGTATTGAACGCCACATCACACTCAGGAGTCCACACATACTTGACACACTTCTGAAGGAGGTTAGATAGAGGCTTAGCAATTTGAGAGAAGTTCTCAACGAATCTTCTGCAGTAACTTGCAAGCCCGAGGAAGCTTCAAAGCTGCTTGACATTCTGAGGAGGCTCCCGCTTCAAGATGGCCTCAACTTTCTCAGGATGCACCTTGATGCCCTCGGCAGAGATGACATGCCCAAGGTACACCACTTCATTGAGCCAAAACTCACACTTGGAGAACTTAGCATAGAACTGATGCTCTCTTAGCTTGTCAAGCACAAGCCGGAGATGCTCTGCATGCTCTTCTTCGGTCTCTGAGAAAACAAGAATATCATCCAAATACACCAAGACGAACTCATTCTTGAAAGGAGAGAAAATGAAGTTCATCATTCTGGAGAAGGTCGGAGGCGCATTTGTGAGACCAAAGAACATGACGGTGTACTCATAAGAGCCAAAACTCGTCCTGAAAGCAGTCTTTGGAATATCTTCTTCACGAATGCGGATTTGATGATAGCCCATACGAAGATCTAGCTTCGAGAAAACCATGTTACCTTTCAATTGCTCAAACAACTCATTGATGTTGGGAAGTGGATACTTGTTCCTGATTGTCTTATTATTCAATGGACTGTAATCGACACATAGTCGGTCCGTGCCATCCTTCTTCTTGACAAACAGAACACCACAACCCCAAGGTGAAGAAGTTGGTCTGATCAAACCGAGACGCTCTTGTTCATCTAGCTGCTTCTTCAATTCTTTCAGCTCTTCGGGGCCAAGCTTATAAGGACGCTTGCACACCGGTACAGTTGCAGGCTCGAGTTCAATCACAAACTCCACTGGCCGGTGAGGAGGCATTCCTGGCAATTCTTCTGGAAAGACATCTTCATACTTAGAAACGACGAGGATTTGAGAAATTGCAGAAATCTCACCCTTCTCATTGAGAGAAAAGAGACGAATCGTGTCATCGCGAGCAGCGAAAATGATCACATATTCAGAAGGATGAGTCAATTGGATTTCTTTAGCTTTGCAATCAACATAAGCCTTGTTCATCGCCAGAAAATCCATGACAAGAATAATATCAATATCGGAATTGCCGAGCACAATTGGAGAGGCCAGAAAGGAATAGCTGCCCATTTTGATAGAAACATCCAGAACCATCACACGAGAAGTCATTTGCAAAGCCGAAGAAACAACCTTAAAAGGCCTAGGAGTCACTTCTGTCACTATATCATGCTTAGCAACAAAAGGTCTTGATATGAATGAATGCGATGCACCAGTGTCAAACAAAACTTTTGCAGGAATAGAATTAACCAAGAGATTAACCATTATCACTTGAGAAGAATCCTCTACTTCAGCTGCATTGACCATGTTCACTCTTGCTGACTTGGGATTGTGCTTCACCATAGCATTGCCTGGGGGCCTGATAGGAGGAGGAGGCGGAAGGCGTCGCTGGTTGGTGCACTTGTTGGAGTAATGGCCCTTCTGACCACACTTGTGACACGTAACCTCAGAGAGAGGACAGAAGTTGCCTGGAGGAGGATCATTTGCTGACTTGGGTGCCTGAGGCCTCTGCTGAAAACCTAGGTTGGGTGGGTGGGAAGGTCCACGACCACCGTGCTTCTTCTGCTGCTGAGGAGGACGAAACGGAGGAGGAGGGGGAACTCAATACTTCTGCTGCTTAGGAACAATCTGAGAGCTAGACGAAGAAGAGTTGGAGTCTCTGAACCACTTCTTGGAATTCTCAAGCTTGAGCTGAACTGCCTCGAACTTTAGACCCAAGTTATAGAACTGATCAAACACAAGAGGCTCGTGAAGGACGAGAGCAAGCTAAAGATCTTCTCTGAGGCCACCTCTGAACTGATAAATCTTGGACTTCTCGTCAGGAACATCTTGCTTAGCATAGCGGGACAGATTCTGAAACTCAGAGTTGTACTGATAGACATAAATACTCCCCTGCTTCAGGTTCCTGAACTTCTCACGCATACCCTAGACAAAGCTCGTCGGGATATGATGAGCTCTGAAGTCATGCTAGAAATCATCCCAAGAGACTGCACGGCCACCTCTGGAATCCTTGTACTGCTGCCACCAATTTGATGCCTGACCCTTGAGCTGGAAAGTCGCAAACTTGACATAGTCCTCAGGCCTGACATTGCTGCACTCAAAATGCTTGTTCATGTCACGGAGCCATTGTCCGCATCAAGAGGTTGATCACATCAAGTGAAGGACTTTGGTTGATTTGCGAGGAACTGGTTCAGAGTTGCGAACTGTGGTTGATTATGGAAATTCCCTTGATGACCTTGATGTCCCTGCTCCCTTTCCTGCATCAACCTGAGCAACATCTGAGTGTTGGCATTGGTTGCGGCCATGACATCTTGCCAAGCTTTTGGAGGTGGAGGTGGGGGTGGTGGAGGATCAGACTGCTCCCCATCACGACCCTGATTCCCACGAGTTGTTGGAGCCATCCTGAAGATGAACAAGAATATCAGCACACCATTGACAAAGATGATTGAAATAAGCTAAATCAAATGGCTTGAAAGAAATTGCAACGGGATATCATCAATTGCATTCAAACTGCAAATAGTAAGAATGCCTTTTGCAGGATCGTGATAACATCATTAGATCATGAAGCCACTTGAAATAACACAACAAGTATTGAGCTAAGGTTACTTAGAACAAATGTATAAACCATCATACATCTGTCAGAAGATGATCCTAGGTAACTACTGGAAATCCCACCTAGGTTCCGAAATCTTGGTTATGCAATCGGGTCCACGGATACATGGAGTTTTTATCCATCACTCAACTCCTAGCAGTAATACTACTCTCCAGTGTATCACATCCCTCAACACACAACCAAAGGTCTCGGAAACTCATCTACCTCAGTCCTCGTAATCACAATGATACTAAAAATGGCAGTACATGTGATCCTGCTCCCCAGTACTGGGTGCCGCCACACTCTTCGCACCACGAATAGTTTTGAAGCAATTTCGAACATCCGCGTTCTTAAGTACTAAGGAAACTGAACGACAATGATGTGTCAGAATCCCCTGGAGCTCTACTCCCCGGGTCCAATCCATACGTACGGGAGGCACCAAGAACAGAATTCCCGTCGCATCGGTATCATAGAGGCTCCAAAATACTCGCGTGATCCTAAAAAAATTTGAGCGAGAAGAGGAGTAGAATTAAAATTCCTAAGTCGTAATTCCTCACCAGAGTATAGAAGAGGAGTAAAAGAAACCTACTCTCCGATATAACTAGACTCAAAATAGTTTTTCACTAGACTCGACTCGGCCAAGTTCGACCAAGCAAGGGGCTCCTATGGTCGGTATGGCTCTGATTACCAACTTGTAACGCCCAAGATGCGGTCCTATCCCTATAAAGGCACGAGGGCCTCGACGGGGATAGAAGCCATCTAGTCGTTTTGCAAGTACAGAAATCATTGCATACATCTAGGAAGAGATGAGTATATGAGTTGGCTTACACTCACCACAAGCTGTCTTACAAGTCCACACAATTATTCATACATTCATCCAGAAGACAGGGTTGGGCTACGGACGAAATCAAATGATAAAAGAAAGCAATTAAACTGTCTTGCTATCGCAGGAACACCACCACGAAGCCCCCCTACTCATCAGGATACGTAACGTACATACGCCTACGTTCTTCATCGTACTCCAACTGGAGCTGAGACACATCATCTGGCACATACTCGTCAACAGCTGTACATGTATTGTTGTACTCTGTGAGCCACAGGGACTCAACAATCTCATAACCCGTGTACCGAAACTATGTAAGCCAATAGGTGAGGAATGGTTAAGTGGTGAGGCTGCAGCAAGCACTAAGCATGTATTTGGTGGCTAACTTATGAGAACAAGAATGTAAATATGGTGGCCTACGCATGATGGTCGTGCACTAGCATGATCACTAAGTGATCCTGGACATCTACTCACGTCAAACATAACCCCACCGTGTTCTCTCTCGGTTCATGTTCACGAGCAGAGACAGTCACGGTTATGCACACAGTTGGTGTATTTTATTTGAGTTTACTTCAAGTTAAATATTAATGGGTGTTAAACAAATTTCCAAGTTGCCACATAACCGCGGGCACAACTTCTCAAAAAGTTTTAACAGTGCAGGGGTGCTTTCTCCTAGGAAATTCCGTTGGAAAGCCTCAACCTCGAGATAGCCCAAAGTATCCTCGGAATTCCTCGCGCAGGACATTCGAGAAAGGTAAAACAAGTCCAGCAAGGCCGCCCGACGTGTCGACGAACCTGATAGGAGCCGCGTATCTCGTTCTCAGGACATGATCGTATGAGCAGTACGTACGGTGGCCTGATAGAAATCCCCGAGTTGCCCCAGGTGGCCCCGCAAGTGGCTCTGGTTTGGGCCAACACTCATGAGGAGCACTGGCCCGGGGGTTGATTAATTATCCACGGGGTAGCTATGGCCTATGCATTTTTATTAAGTTGTTTAGCAAATGCAGTACCAAAGTTGGGTCTTGCCAGACAAGTTTTAATCTAAAACGAATGGTCAAGGGGGTCCCCATAACAACCCAGAGCATGTTAGGAGCGCAAAATATGGAACATAACACCGGTACTCGGAACTAATGCGGCAAAAGTGGAACAAAACACCGGGCAAAAAGCCAAGCCTTCCACCGTTGCCAGATATATATGTGCATTAATTTAATTAACAGTAAATAAGGTGATATCTCCCAATATCCATGTTGGCACATGGAAACAGCTTGCACCTGCAACTAGCAATGCTATAAGATAAGGGTTGAGCAGCGGTAACGTAGCCACTTAATGTTTTGCTAGGAAGTGGAGGGGTTAGAGGCTTTCATGGCAATTTAGGAGGCTAACAGTTTAAGTGGTAGGCAACGAGACATAACGGTAAAAGCGAGACATCTAGCATAGCAAAAATAGTGTCGGGATCCGGGTACGATCATCTTGCCTGTTGGGTCTTCAGAGGGACAAAGAGCTGGGTCCTTGTAGTTGTACTCTCCGGGATCCTCGTACTTAGGCTCGACACTCGGGTCTACCCAAAGAGAAACAACACCAAATAAACATACAAACAAAGTGCAATGCGCAAACAAGATGATGCATGACCAATTTGAAGTATTTAACATGGCAACCCTATGCTAGTCATGTTTCTCATGCAATTATTACGTTCTTTAGTATTCTGGACAGAACCTCAAGATTAGTTATTTGAACATGCATGATCATGGAAAATATGAATGCTCCATGTAAAATCGATGCAAATGCATATGTAGAACGTTGCAAAGGGAGTAACGAAGCTCACGCTACACTCACGGCAAGGTACGAACGTTAACGATGACAAAAACAAAGATGAGGGAGGCCATGGGCTATTCCTTGGTATTCCAAGGATGCCACTGGATAGTAAATGAAAATCTTGCAAGGATAGAGTTAAAGATCATGCAAAACAATGGAGTATAGCTCCCATAAGTCACAAAACAATTCTACACACAATCTGTCCACAAACAGCACATGTCATCTTGCAACACACATAACCAGAGCTACAGCAAGTTTTCAAATCACAACCAAGGCATGGACATCAAGTATACAGCATGCTTAACAATTCATCTATTAACAGGAACATGAAAGGAGGCATGGATCATTGGCAAATGAGCTCACAAGATGGCATGTTGAAACAGTTTTCAGGGACTTGGTGAAAATTCCAGTTTTATAGAATCTGAGTTAACATGATAGCATCTTGACAACAACTTTTATATATGCTACAGGAACTTTCATGGCATTAACATTAACAAGGTGATAGAGGGCAACATGGACTTCAATGAATTACATTATGGCAACATGAAAATATGCATGTATCAATGGCTACCATCCTCACAATATGACATATTGAGAATAGCAGATTCTCGGACTTAGTGAAATTCAACAAGGGGCAAACAGGGCACTTATTAACAGAATGGCATGTTGACAGCAAGTTTTATATAAGATGCAATAGTTTAATCCACAAGATCTTGGCACACATTTACAGAGGATGACAAGGACAACAATGCATTCCATTGTGCCAACTCCAAAGGAGCAACACATGCATGGGAATCATCTAGATAACATGGCAACAAAATAATAGATTTCAACACTTAGAAATATTTGAGCATGTGAAAACAGAATTTTGGTGGCATGTTGACATCAAGAATGCCACTCGTAACATGAACTATCATGGTATGCAAAAATACCAGGGGCTAGAGCACACAATCATGAACATATTTCATGTTGACAAGATTATCATATGATGCAAGTATTAATTCATGTGAAAATGACAAAATGACATAATATCACAAAGTAACTTTTTAACAAACTTGCCCAAATGGTAAATCCAATGCCACCATTGGATTCACTGGATTTTTCTACCCCAAAATCATCTATCACATTCCTATGATCCTATTGACAAAACTACCACAAACTCAATTCATAAACTGCCATATACACATATAACATGTCATATGCCAAAATTGGCATGTCCTAAGATTCCTGACAGATTTGGAAACAGCCAAATCTGGCAATATTCCTTAAAGGAAAAAATACCCATAAAGACTCAGAAACAAAACAAAAATAAATGAAATAAAAAAATAAAAAAATAAAACACACCAGGCCCACCTGGCATAGACACCAAGGCCTGTGGAACTGGCAAGTGGGGCCGGGCCCACTGTCATACACACAACGGAAATACACAGGACAAATAAAAGGGGGGCTCGGGGGGTTCGAACCCGAGATCTCCCGGTCGAGTGGATTCGATCGAACCACTAGGCTAGGACGTTGCTTCTGACCAAGGGGGGCTTTGCCCCTCTTGGCCTTTCCCCGACGGTAGGCAGGACCCACACATCAGCGACACACACGCGCCAATGGACACGGCTGAACGACGACGAGCAGAGGACGGCGAGGTCGCGGTGGAGGCGCTCCGATGACCTAGAAACGCGGCGGAGAGCACCACTCAACACGCAAGGAGATTCCGCACACGCGCAACCTACGAACGCAACCGGAGATGCCCGGAATTGCTGTCGGCGGCGAGGAACAGAGGCGGCGGCGACGGACCTCTACGGCGGGCTACTACGGTGCAAACGTCCACTTATCTACGGGATCGGAACCTACGCACGATGGTGGGCACGAGCGGCTACTCAAACACGCACGAAACAGTCGGAGCGCTCGCCGGTGACGAGGTCCGACGGCGGCGAGCTCGGGCTTCAAGTAGAACAATGCCACACTAGGCGATTGAACGCGAAACGCAACCGGGGACGAGGAAAATCTCACGTTGGGGGGCTTGGCATCGTCGATCGGGCTCGAGGGCGATGAACGACAGCGAATTTGGTCGGCGACGAGCGTCGACCGAGGAGGAAGAAGGCCACGTCACGACGGCGTCTTGGAGTCCCGCGGGGAAGCAGTGGACATCGAGGAATAAGACATCCTTGGCGGAGCTTCCCGACACGCGCGCCTCCGAGGAGCTCGCCGGAGGGCGCGCCGTCGACGTCGTCTTGCTCTCGGACTCGCTCGGGCTTGGCTTTGGGCGAGGGATCTGGGGGTGGATTCACCTGGCGGTGGCGGCAAACGAGTGAGGGGAAACTCTAAGGTGGGCTCTGACGTCTAGGGGGATTTATAGGGGCACAACGAGGAGGCTCGGCCACTGTGGCCATGTGTCTCTGCTCTCCACAGCCGTTGTGAGAGGGAGGTGGCACGGGGAGGAAGAAAAGTGAGGGGAGGAGCCACTGGCAGGTGGGGCCGGCTCGGCATCCACGTTGGAAAGGCGACGGCGGGGCGAGCCGGGCACTGGGGCCGTCTAGCTGGGCCGCGAGGAGGCAATGGCCCACTCGCTGGGCTCTCTCTCTCTCTCAGAATAGAAAAGGGCCTTTCCTTTATTTAAAACAAGAGAAAGCAAAAAAAAACACAGAGAAAAGAGAGAGATGTTTGGGAAAGAAATAAAATACATTAGAACTCACAAAAATATGCTCTATTTAATAAAAATGTAGTTGGCATTTTTAGAGCAAACAAAATAAAACACATTTAATTAAATTGGACTCTGTTTTGCAAGGATTAACAAGGCACACCACCTCAAACATGATTGAGAGCTAAACAACTATTCTTATCAGATCTTATAGAAGAAGTGCAACATTTTTATTTAGGAGAATAAGCAAGTGAAATGACCCCATGTTGTTATTTTTGAAATAGGAGAGGTGGGCATAGTTTTGAGAAATAGAGGAGAGGCTTCACACCAAAGTTTTACACACAAACCCCACAAAACACACACTCCCAACAACATCACAAGCATGACAAGCAAACATGATGCACTTATGGTATGATGATGTGATGATATGATGCCATGATGCCAAATGACATGAAGCAATTTTATTAACTCAAGTCACATGAGGCACAACATGAAGGTCCCACATGAAATATATTACAAAGATGGCAAGGATTGCACTTGGCTGTTACAGATAGGGGGTGTAACTCGCCCCGCAAGCCGGAGACTATAAACACACGAAGTTGCTGGGAGTCAAGATTACGACATTGGAGGCTAGTTCGGGGGCTACTGAAGAAGTCCGGGATTAAGGGGTCCTCGGGCTGCCGGCCTATCTCTATGGGACGGAAAGTGGGCCGCTTTGTGATTATCAAATGGGCCCGAAGATCATGACGTCGTAACCAAGATGGGAATCTCTCAAGCCGTGACGTATACTCCAAGAACATGATGATGAGTTCAGCATATTCTTTTCCTGATGTAATCGACATTGTGCAGCCCTAGATACCCCTGGTGTCTATATAAACCAGAGGGTCTTAGAACGTAGGGCAGATTAAGCTCATTACTCCTAGGGTTTTAGACCACATCGTACGATCTCGAGATAGATCAACTATGTACTTGATACTCCTTCATCAATACAAAACAAAGCATGACGTAAGGTTTTACCTCCATCAAGAGGGCCCGAACCTGGGTAAAACCGTTCCCCTTGTCACCTGTTACCCATCGACCCAAGATCCACAGTTTGGGACCCCCTACCAGAGATCTGCCGGTTTTGACATCGACACCCGTACAAGTCTCTCGGGGGGGGAGAATGCCTGTATCTCCCAGGTGAGAGCGAGCTGTGAGCCGATTGCACCATATCCGGCAGGACTGACTTGTTGTGGATGCGATTGTGTGACTGTGATACTGCCGAATTCTGCTCCATGGCAGTCTTTAGGAGTGTTTGGATCCGACAAATGCCTTCTCTAAATGTCGAATCAGATGGCTGAATGGAATCAGCGATCCGAGTAGCAGCGACCAAATTCTGCAGCGGGGTGCGCATCACGTGGATCTTTCGCGAGCAGTCATTCGGAAACAACCGCTTGCGATGCCGGCTGGTGCTGGGTTGCTCCCGAGCCGCCCGGTCATCATGTACTTCTGGAGCTGCTCGCGCTCGGCCAGGGTGGCCAGGCACGTGGCCTCCATGGCGATCACTTCCGGGGTCATCCCAGCGATTGGGGTGAGCAGAGCATGCTTGTTTCTCTACCTGATCTCCTCCCGTTGTTCCCGAGAGAGAGGCTGATGGATGTAGAGATCGTCGGCATTATCGTCATGGACATTCCCTCTACACCCACGGGAAGTCCCAACATCGAACCCAGGAGGGCCTCCGTTCGGCCCCGCCATCAGGACCTCCATGGCAGGCTCACTGCTCTCGCACTCGGACTCGTCGGAGGAGTCACCGTGCATGGAAGAGAACAGGTCATGGGTGGGCTCGTCAGAGTCGAGCGTAGCCACCTGCTCAGCTGCGGACTGAAGAGCCACAACATGCTTGATCCAACGTTGAAGCAGTGAGCGCCCAGAGCACTTGCGACGGCGTCCAGCCGAAAGAGAAGGCGTCGCACGGTACGGGACCGATGGCTGCCGGAGAAGGACTCCGAAAGAAGATGCACAAAAATGCGCCGTGCCGCGGGCGGGTAGCGCATCCTTGTCTAGCGGAGCGTTCTGCAGCCACGCCAAATCGTCGGCGATGAAGCTGAGGTAACCGGACAGGATCTCTCCGCCAAGAGTCATCATGATGGCTAGGAAACACCACCTGCGTCGAAAGTGGCTAGACGCTCTGCCCCACGTTGGGCACCAAATGTCATGGGAATAAGCCTGACGATGAGTACGGGGAGTACGAGTGAAGGGTGGAGCCTAGCTATGGCACAGGTGTTTCAGTCGGATTTAGCGAGTCCGGGCCCCTCTCGAAGAGGTAAAGACTCTACGTCTCGTGCCCGGAAGCTTGTGTTTTCTCTAGGGGTGTCTGATTACAGTGAGTGCTTAACCCTTATTCAGGAACTCGGGGGTGGCTTATATAGAGTGCGCCAGGACCCGTCGAGTGCCATTAAAAGGGCCATTAGTGCGAGTAACTACAGGCGTTACTAGAAACTGCAACCCTAACTACTAACGTGACAGGTAATGGTAGCCATGAATGTACTTTATGTATGGCATTAATCCCTCGGCTGTTGGGGCTCCCACGTCTCCTCTCTGTCCGAGTGAAGGAATCCGTCCGACTGCAAGGAGAACGCCCGAGTGACCTTATGGATTCGAGTGGACCCTAGTCTGCCATCAGAGTGCAGCCACAGTCCTGAGACTTCATCGTTTGTGGAGGTCCCTATGTGAGTCCTGGATGTCTGGTCGGTGACCCTAGCACTAGTAGGTGACCCCATCAGCTCCTACACTAGAGTGTGACTTGACAGAGCCCTCGTATCAACCTCGTGGTGGTCGATTTTCCCGTTTGCTGAGGTTCAACATTTAACTGCCGCAAAGTCTGATCATTGTCTGCAGTATGTGAGAATGATTGAACCACGGGCCTGCAATAAGTGGAGCTAGTCTGTTTAGATATGAATTGATGTGGAAAAGGCATGAGAATTTTCGTCAGTTTGTGGAATCATCTTGGAAGAAAGAAGATAAGAGTAAGTCATTGATACGTCCCCAACGTATCAATATTTTTTTATTGTTCCATGCTATAATATTATCATTCTAGGATGTTTTTAGGCATTTATTTGCCAATTCATATTATTTTTGAGCACTAACCTATTAACCTAGTGCCCAGTGCCAGTTGCTATTTTCTACATGTTTTTGGCTTTTCAGGTTTACAGTACCAAACGGAGTCCAAATACCACGAAACTTTTTGACGATTTTTTCTTGACCAAAAGAAGACCTGGAAGCTTCGGCAGAAGGCCGGAGGCCACATGAGGGCACCACGAGCCAACAGGGCGCACCCAGGGGGGTGGTCATGCCCTGTTGGGTCGTGGGCCCCTGTGGCTCTCCTGACCTCGTTCTCTGGCTTATAAATTCACATATTCCCCGAAAACCCTAGGGGAGCTCCCAAAACAATTTTTTCACCGCCGTAAGTCTTTGTTCCGCCGTGTGCCCATCTGGAGCCCTATTTCAGTGCCCTGCCAGAGGGGGGATCGATCACGGAGGGCCTCTTTATCAACCTTGATGCTCCCATGGTGATGTGTGAGTAGTCCACCATAGACCTACCGGTCCATAGCTAGTATCTAGAGGGCTCTCTCTCTTTGCTCTTCAATACAAAGTTCATCGCATCTTCGTGATGATCTATTTGATGTAATCACTTTGTGCGGTGCGTTTGTCGGGATCCGATGAATTGTGGGTTTATGTTCAGATTATTCATGAAAAAGATCTGAGTCTTCTCTGAATTCTTTTATGATTCTTATTTGCATGATTACTATAGCTTCGTAAATCTCTCCGATCTATTGGTTTAGTTTGGCCAACAAGATTGATCTATCTTTAGTGAGAGGGGTGCGTTGTAGTGGGTTCAATCGTGCGGTGCTCTATATCCCTGTGATAGAAAGGAACAAGACACGTATTTGTATTTTTGCCACTAAGGATAAAACGATGGGGTTAATTCATATTGATTGGATTTTCTTTGTCTACATAATGTCATCGTTCTCCAAGCATTACTCTGTTTGTCATGAACTTAATACTTAGAGAGGCAAGCATAGAAGCGCTCTCAACATTGTGACACCCTGATTTTGGCAACTTTTTCTTTTCAAAACTATTTGGATTTTATTTGCAATTAAGTGGATTTTCAAAACACTTTCAGTTGAGTTGACCTATGCCTTGCTAAAGATTTTCTTCAAGCCTTCCAAAACCTTTGCCATCTTGGTAAAGCCTTTCCATGCTCTCTTGGATAATTTTCAATATCTTATCTTTTCTTCAAAATCATTTTATTAATTTGGGAATTTAGGTCATCACTCTGGGTTGTGAAGCAACCTATAGTTTGGGTGGTCAATCAATTCCCAAACTTTTTCCAAATCTTTTCATCATCATAAGATTTCATATTCTTCAAGAATATTTTGTTGCCCAATGGAAAATTTTGGCCAGAATAATTATTTTGTTTCTGACCAGAATCTGTCCATTGTGAAGCAACCCTATTTTTGCTTTTCCAGAAAATTCCCAATAAATTCCTATAGCTTCTAGGGATCCTATCTTGCCTCAATATTCAAAAACATTATCTGGTCCAATTCAAATTTTGAGCAGCAGGACCCTGCCAAGTTTCTGCTAGTTATGAACCATTGTGAAGGAAGTACCATCTAGGGGTGCACAATGAAGCTACAAATTTTATGGCATGTGTGTACCACCAAACAACTTTCCTCCACCAAGTTTCAGCACTAGCAGATCAACTATGTGAGGGCCACAAGCTCAAATGCAATCTGAACCAGAATAATGGTTTCCAAAGCATCCCCATCCTATTCTTTATCAAATCCCCTCAAAATTTGCCAGACCCTAGTCTTTCCATCCTAGAAGACTCCAGACAACTCGCTGGGCTTGGGGCACAATTCTTTTTCTTTCCAGATCCTCCCCAAGTTTCTGGTCAGAAACTATAGTTGATGCTACCCTTTAGTTCAGTGGGTCTCAGGACAAGACAGTGGCACGATGGGACTCCTCGACGCAGGGTCGATGCACCAGGCACGTTTGGGCAGGCTGGTTCACGCCATGTGCGGCTCTGCACGCGGTGACCACGCGGCCAACCCTGCCAAACGCGCGCTCTGGGCATCGCCAGGCTCGGGTCTCGTCGGAGGCCGACGACTGCGGAGCGGCGCGTTGTCCGTTCGTGCCGACGACCTCTCCCTCGTCCACGTGGCCCCTCCTGAGTCTTCTCCCCTCTCCCAGAGCTTTCCCCCTCGCCGGAATCGCACCCGCCGGATACGGCCACCGTGCGCCACGGGCGATACAGTGGCAGTACGGCCGTCGCGCTGGCTGTCTTCTTCCCGTCGAGCCGTCGCCTCCCGCATTAACTCCCTGCTCTCCTCCATCACTTCAGCTTGCTCCGCGACGGCCAGCTCAGCTCCAGCTCCGGTGGCTTCTCCCCGCGGCGCTATCCAGATCGGGCATCGCCGCCCCGCCTATATATAGCCGTGGCTAGCCCCCCTGAGCTCGCCACCTCCCCTTGCCAGCTTCCAATCGAGCTCTAGAAGCGAGCCAAGGCCAAGGGGCCCTCTGGCCTCGAGCTTTGCCTGGTGATCCGCCGTCGCCCGAAGCTGCTTCCGCCGGAGAGGAGGAAGACGACCTCGCCAGGCGACCTCTGGAGACGCTGCGGGTACGTGCAGGACCGCCTCCGTGAGCTCTTTCCATTCCCATAGTCGCCGGACCCCATCGCCCCCTCCATCACCGGCGACCATCGCCGGAGCGCCGCCCTTCCCCTGTCCCCTCCTCCCTCCTTCTATTTGAGATAGGGCCGACCCCACCCGTCAGTGGGACAGCCGCTCCCGAAGCGGTATGTAAGTGGAGGCGTATTCTGGAAATACGCCTTCGACGTCAGCCCTGGGGATTTTCTGATTTTATATTAAATCTATTTTCAAAACAGAATTTTGACCCAACTTTGACCATTAATATCTTTTTATACACAACCCCAATGCAGTTGATTCTTTTTGCAGTGTGTTTGTCTTAATCCCCTTTATTTTCTGGTAAATTTTGGTATTTTTCCACTGACCACAGAATTTCTAATTAACAGAATTGCTTATGTGACATTTTCCAATTGCATTTGAAAATATTTTCAGAAGGAGAAGTTGGTGGTTGTGAAGACCCAGAGTGTTTGAACCACCCAACAGAGCAAGGCAAGCCATAATACCCAATTCATGCATGCATTTCCATAGCATTGCATTTTTAAATACATTAGGATGGTTTATTTGACATAGTTTAAATCCTTAGTATTAATTAAATACTCAAGAATATTGTTGAACCACTGCTACTGTTCTATAAGCTTAGTGGTTGATCTTGAGTCATCTGTCCGGGCATACTCGTGCAACCACATTTGCCGGTATGGGACGACCTTGACCGGGTCTGACATGCGTGATCTTTCACCGGTACCTCCAAAGAGGGGGGGTTATGCACGGCGTGCTACCCTGATCAGGTAAGCGGTGATAACCCTGTGGGCCCAGTGGATAGTTGAGTTTGTGCCGGCATCCCGGTCTGGGACAGTAGGCCTTGTTTGGGTCTACAGAGTTTGGCCACAGAGGTGGCAGGTGTCATGGGGACACAGGTGTCATGGGGACACAGGGGCCACCCAAGGCTGACCTCCGGGGGAGGAAGAGTGCCGGTGGTACGATGAAAGAGTCACGAGTCAGGCAGGTTTTGTTGAAGCAACGCTGGTTCACCCGAGTTGGATCTCGAGGCCAGGGCCAGTTGCTTCATGGTGTGGGTAAAGTGCGCAACCTCTGCAGAGTGTAAAAACCTATTCGAATAGCCGTGTCCACGGTATTGGACAGCCCGTTAAGACCTCAGTAGCAGATCAACCCTAGTACTGGTATTAATGATGGAAGAACTCGTCTTATGTTCAGAAGTACTCATTGGGTAAGAGTATTCCGAGGGTTGGGAGACAACCCGAAGAAGAGTAAGTTGATGATCGGTTCAGTAAGTAATTTACATTGATGATATCATGTTGATTGCCATGCTATTGTTTGCTGCATTTCTTGGTTGTTATGAGCTTGCGAGTACATTCAAAGTACTCACCTGGCATATCATGCCAGATGCAGGAGAATCCGAGGACGGAGATCCTGAGGGTGCTGGCTATGCTAACTAGGATGTGTCCACAGCAGTGTCCCTGTCGATGGAGTTGCGCTATGTTCCGCTACGCTGTAGAAGTACTGGGTATCCAAGGCCCTGCTATGTGACATAAATAATGTGGATACTGTCATAGCACCGAGGGTGCCTTTGGCCTCGATACCATTGTAAGATATGTGCCTGTACTCGACTCCTATCAATAAAATTTAGTTCTGTTCTGTGCCAAGTTGTTGTGTGTTTCCAGAAGACACGATCTCTGGGTTGGAAACACTGGTCATCCGGTTCTCCGAGCCGGGGTGCCACAACACTTGGTATCAGAGCCGTGCTGACTGTAGAACACCCTAGTTAGCCAGCGCTAGCACCGCGATTAGTATAGGATCCTGGGTTTGCATTTGATTGCTGCATGGCATGCATCATAATTCATTATTCTTCTAATGGTGGTTTTGTGAGTGTAGATGGCACCGGTTCCATTCCATTCCCAGTTTGAGCCTGCACCATCCACCTTTCCAGTACTGCTCTGGAACGTCTGGACTCGGCTGTACCCTCACGGCGAAGATCCAGTGTACCAGGTGTTTCGGGAGCAGCTTGCCGAGTCGGTGTATGAGTACCATGCAGAGGCTTTCATGATCGCGAGCTCGGACCTTGGTTGCTACTCTCGCTCTACCAAGGGCGGAACGGCATCCACTCCGGAGCTGGCGATTGAGTTTGCCGCAATGGAGGCTCTCACTGACTTGCGCTTCTACGAGGTTGAGATGCAGACTCATCCAGGTTTCCACTATTATCCCACCCTGTCGCCTACGGCAGGGCGAGTCATTTTCGCTCCTGTTGACCCGGCATGTGACCGTGCGACGGCTGTGCTGTCTCGCTATCAGAACGCCAGCTACCGTACGATCATATCCCTGGCTGAGGAGCTGTCTCGTGTCTTAGCGGCGCTTGCAGCCGTAGCCCCGGTGCCACCTCCACCTCAGACTACCCATCCACCCATGCACCCACCACCAGTTCCACTTCCATCCAGATTTGAGGCTCCTTCTACCTCCACTGTGCCACCAGGCTTTCCGTCTGGTAGCCGTCGTGAGACTCCAGCTGAGTGGGCCTCGCTTCTTGCCACTCCAGCAGCTCCGATGCTGAGGCGTCGTGCTCCTTCTACCCCAGAAGGGGAACCGTCCCAGCAGCGTCGTCGTGTTTCCTTTGATCCAGAGGATGAGATCCACATCATCAGTTCCGACTCGGACTCAGGATCAGATGACGAGGAGTCTGTGGTTTGGCAGTGCTCGTGCCATCAGCGCCATTAGAGAGGAGGCTTGAGTTGTTGAGCATGCATCTTTGCATATGTCAACTGCCGTATGAGCAGTCTAGCCATGATATTCCCCTACTAGCTTGCCATGTATGATGTTGGGTTATCTTGTATAATTATGTGGTTTGCTTTATTCGCTTTCTTTTTTGCGTATTTTGTGGTGTCATATAACTATGTTTCCCTGATGGATATTGCTCATCAAGTCGGTATTTTACAATGGGAACAAAATTTAGGATGAAGAGAAGTTGTAGCCAAGGCGGCGATGGAACCCCCATCCGTCGATCCGCCAGACAAGCAGGTCAATCACCGGAAGATTTACCACCCCCACCGCCTCAAGCACCTACTACGGATCAGATTATGAGGATGTTTGAGGAAAAGAGAAACCAGGATCTGATGGAATTTCTGAAGAGCATGCAGGCTATGGTAGGTCAGAACCACAATCATAATGGGTCACATTCCAGGCTGTCTGATTTCCAGCGCACCAAGCCACCCAATTTTGGTCAAGGTGTGGATCCAATAGAAGTAGATGACTGGTTGAGAACCATAGAGAAGAAGTTGGAGATAGCTCGTTGCGAGGATCCATACAAGGTTCCATTTGCCACTCATTACCTGGAAGGGCCAGCAGCCGTATGGTGGGATAACATAAAGGCAACATGGTCTTCTGAAGAAGGAATCACTTGGGAAAAGTTTAAGGAATTATTTCGCAATTACCATATTCCTACCGGCATCATGAAGGTGAAGCAGAGGGAATTCCTTGCTCTGACACAAGGAAGCATGTCGGTAGCAGATTACCTTAACAAGTTCAACAGTCTGTCACGGTACTCTACATATGATGTAGCCACCGAGGAGAGAAAGATAGATCGGTTCCTGGGAGGACTAAACTACCATCTCCGTTGTCAGCTATGCATGTTAGACTTCCCTGACTTCCAGACACTGGTGAACAAGGCCTTTATAGCCGAAAGGGAACATAAGTCCGGACAAGACAACCATAAGCGGAAGTTCGAGCATAAGAAGGACAACCGCGAGCCGTTCACCCAGAAGCCATGTACCTGGCAACCAGGCACCTCTGAATATAAGCCTACCTGGAGCAATGGTAACAGCAATAACAAGACAGTGAGCCAGACCAAGACCTTCGGCAAGCAGCCCGTGATGGAAGACTGCCGCCGCAACAATACTTGCTTCACTTGCGGCCAGAGCGGACACTACTCCAAGCAGTGTCCCAACAACAATGGGAAGCCATCAACTGAAGTCAAGCCGCAGGTCAACACCATTGGACGCCGCACTAACCGCAAGGTCTGCCATGGATGCGTCCACCATATCTCCGCCGAGGAAGCCTGCGAAGCCCCAGAAGTAGTCATTGGTATGTTTTCTGTTAACGACATACCTGCAGTTATTTTATTTGATTCCGGGGCTTCCCATATCTCCGCGGAGTTTTGCCACCTTGCACAAATTTTCGCCGTCACTTTTAGACAAAATCATGGTGGTACAATCCCCTGGCTCCCTGCTCAGAACAAATTTGATCTATAGAGATCTGGAAATTTCAATACATGGAGTAAAGTTTCCAGCCTCTCTTATTGCCATCGAATCCTCGGGATTGGACGTCATACTGGGAATGGACTGGTTGACATCACATAAGTTGTGCATCAATTGTGCCAGCAGGACAGTAACCCTGGTTAACCCGACCGGACAAACCGTCCAATTCCTTGCCGGCAAGATGATATCAAAGGAGGGAATGGCATATCAAGCTAACGCCACGGATATGAACCTGATTCCGGTAGTTTGTGAATTTCCGGACGTATTTCCTGAAGAGTTACCCGGAATGCCACCAGACCGGGAATTGGAGTTCGCAATCGAAGTAGTTCCCGGCACCGCTCCAATTTACAAGAAATACTATCGTATGCCAGGACCAGAGTTGGCAGAATTAAAGAAGCAACTGGATGAATTGCTGCAAAAAGGGTATATCCGCCCAAGCATCTTGCCATGGGGATCACCCGTGCTCTTTGTCAAGAAGAAGGATGGAAGTCTACGTATGTGCGTAGATTATCGCCAGCTGAACGAGGTCACCATCAAGAACAAGTACCCGCTTCCCCGCATTGATGACTTGTTCGACCAACTGAATGGGGCTCGGGTATTCTCAAAGATTGACCTTCGAACCGGATATCATCAGCTAAAGATTCAAAAAGAGGATATCCCCAAGACAGCGTTTACCACCCGATATGGACTGTACGAATTCACGGTCATGTCATTTGGACTGACAAATGCTCCAGCCTACTTCATGAGCATGATGAATAAAGTCTTTATGGACTTTCTGGACAAATTCGTGGTGGTATTCATCGATGATATCCTGATATACTCCAAAGATGATGAAGAGCATAAGAAGCATCTCCGTGCTGTCCTGGAAAGGTTGAGAGACCACCGTCTGTATGCCAAGTTCAGCAAGTGTGAATTCTGGTTAAAAGAGGTGGGATTTCTGGGGCACATCCTGTCAGAACAAGGAGTAGCCGTCGATCCCAGCAAGGTAACCGCAGTATTGAATTGGAAGACCCCAGCCACGGTGACCGAAATCCGTAGTTTCTTGGGATTGGCAGGATATTACTGACGCTTCATAGAAGGCTTCTCTAAGATAGCCAAGCCCCTGACGGAGTTGCTCAAGAAGAACCAAAGATTTGTCTGGACGTCGGAGTGTGACAGTAGTTTCCTGGAATTAAAGACCAGACTCACTACCGCTCCTGTTCTAGTTCTTCCAGACATACATAAAAGCTTCAATATTTACTGCGACGCTTCTAGACGTGGAATCGGCTGCATATTGATGCAAGAAGGGAAAGTTGTAGCATACGCATCCAGACAGCTACGACCTCATGAGGAGAATTACCCTACGCATGATTTGGAGCTAGCAGCCGTAGTGCACGCCCTGAAGATTTGGAGGCATTATCTCATTGGCCAACGCTGTGAAATATACACGGACCATAAGAGCCTTAAGTATATTTTCACTCAGCCAGATCTGAATCTCAAGCAACAAAGATGGCTTGAGCTAGTCAAGGACTATGATATTGGAATAAATTATCATCCGGGAAAAGCCAATGTAGTCGCAGACGCTCTCAGCAGAAAGCAAGGCACCGTGAATGCTCTAATGGGAAGAATGCACCCAAGGTTGCAAGAGGAGTTCGCTGAGCTCAACATGGTTCTATGCGGACCAACTACCCCGAACACGTTGGAAATTACCCCTACCCTTATGGAAGAAATTAAGAAGGCCCAAGAACCAGATGAGGGAATCAAAAAGATCAAGGAGCTGATTCCAAAAAGGAAAGCCAAGTCCTTCCGCGTAGATGATCAAGGCACCGTATGGTTCGAGAAGCGGATATGCGTGCCTGATCAAGATAATCTGAGGCAGCGAATTCTCAAGGAAGCTCACGAGTCCTCATATTCCATCCACCCGGGAGGAACAAAAATGTACCAGGATCTAAGGGAGACATTCTGGTGGACAGGAATGCGAAGAGATATAGCATATTATGTCGCCTGCTGTGATATTTGCAATAAAGTCAAGGCAGAACACCAGAAACCCGCTGGGCTACTACAACCATTACCGGTACCTCAGTGGAAGTGGGATGACATCTGTATGGACTTTATTGTTGGGCTACCCAAGTCAGCAAGGGGCAACGATGCTATTTGGGTCATTGTGGACATACTCACGAAGGTGGCTCATTTCATCCCAGTAAAGACCACTTTCAACGCAAACCAGCTGGCACAGCTCTACATGTCCCGGATAGTTAGCCTCCATGGAGTCCCTAAGTCCATCACCTCAGACAGAGGATCCCTATTCACCTCAGCATTCTGGCTACGACTCCATCAAGCCTTGGGAACCATGCTGAAGCATAGCACGGCATACCACCCGCAGACAGATGGGCAGACTGAAAGGGTGAACCAGATACTGGAGGACATGCTTCGGTCATGTGCGCTCACTCATGGACCAAAGTGGGAAGACAGTCTACCTTATGCGGAATTCTCATACAACAACAGCTATCAGTCAAGCTTGAAGATGTCACCGTTTGAGGCATTATATGGGCGAAAGTGCCGCACTCCTTTGAATTGGTCTCAGACGGGGGACAGCCGGATCTTTGGTACAGACTTGATGCTCGAGGCCGAGAAGCAAGTTAAGGATATCCAGGAACGTCTTCGGGCAGCCAAGTCTCGTCAAAAGAGTTATTATGATCCAAAACACCGGGAAGTAACCTTTGAACCCGGAGAATATGCATACCTCCGAGTAACCCCTATGAAAGGAGTAAAGAGATTTAATACTCGGGGAAAACTTGCACCCAGGTATATAGGCCCATTTCCAGTGGTTGCTAGAAGAGGTAGAGTGGCATACCAGTTGGAATTACCGCCAGAACTGTCAGAAGTGCACGATGTGTTTCACATATCACAACTAAGGAAGTGCATTGCACCGCCGGTCAAGCAAGCGGACCTGAGTGAGTTAGAACTGGCCAAGGACCTGACCTACGAAGAGAAACCTGTAAGGATTCTGGATGAGATGGAAAGGACCACCAGAAGCAAGGTAATCAGATTTTATAAGGTGCTGTAGGAACACCATACCGAGGAAGAGGCGACCTGGGAAAGGGAAGACTTCCTAAGATCTGCATATCCATACTTGTTCCCTGAGCAACCGAATCTCGAGGACGAGATTCATCCTAAGGGGGGTAGGTTTGTGACACCCTGATTTTGGCAACTTTTTCTTTTCAAAACTATTTGGATTTTATTTGCAATTAAGTGGATTTTCAAAACACTTTCAGTTGAGTTGACCTATGCCTTGCTAAAGATTTTCTTCAAGCCATCCAAAACCTTTGCCATCTTGGTAAAGCCTTTCCATGCTCTCTTGGATAATTTTCAATATCTTATCTTTTCTTCAAAATCATTTTATTAATTTGGGAATTTAGGTCATCACTGTGGGTTGTGAAGCAACCTATAGTTTGGGTGGTCAATCAATTCCCAAACTTTTTCCAAATCTTTTCATCATCATAAGATTTCATATTCTTCAAGAATATTTTGTTGCCCAATGGAAAATTTTGGCCAGAATAATTATTTTGTTTCTGACCAGAATCTGTCCATTGTGAAGCAACCCTATTTTTGCTTTTCCAGAAAATTCCCAATAAATTCCTATAGCTTCTAGGGATCCTATCTTGCCTCAATATTAAAAAACATTATCTGGTCCAATTCAAATTTTGAGCAGCAGGACCCTGCCAAGTTTCTGCTAGTTATGAACCATTGTGAAGGAAGTACCATCTAGGGGTGCACAATGAAGCTACAAATTTTATGGCATGTGTGTACCACCAAACAACTTTCCTCCACCAAGTTTCAGCACTAGCAGATCAACTATGTGAGGGCCACAAGCTCAAATGCAATCTGAACCAGAATAATGGTTTCCAAAGCATCCCCATCCTATTCTTTATCAAATCCCCTCAAAATTTGCCAGACCCTAGTCTTTCCATCCTAGAAGACTCCAGACAACTCGCTGGGCTTGGAGCACAATTCTTTTTCTTTCCAGATCCTCCCCAAGTTTCTGGTCAGAAACTGTAGTTGATGCTACCCTTCAGTTCAGTGGGTATCAGGCCAAGACAGTGGCACGATGGGACTCCTCGACGCAGGGTCGATGCACCAGACACGTTTGGGCAGGCTGGTTCACGCCATGTGCGGCTCTGCACGCGGTGACCACGCGGCCAACCCTGCCAAACGCGCGCTCTGGGCATCGCCAGGCTCGGGTCTCGTCGGAGGCCGACGACTGCGGAGCGGCGCGTTGTCCGTTCGTGCCGAAGACCTCTCCCTCGTCCACGTGGCCCCTCCTGAGTCTTCTCCCCTCTCCCAGAGCTTTCCCCCTCGCCGGAATCGCGCCCGCCGGATACGGCCACCGTGCGCCACGGGCGACACAGTGGCAGTACGGCTGTCACGCTGGCTGTCTTCTTCCCGTCGAGCCGTCGCCTCCCGCATTAACTCCCTGCTCTCCTCCATCACTTCAGCTTGCTCCGCGACGGCCAGCTCAGCTCCAGCTCCGGTGGCTTCTCCCCGCGGCGCTATCCAGATCGGGCATCGCCGCCCCGCCTATATATAGCCGTGGCCAGCCCCCCTGAGCTCGCCACCTCCCCTTGCCAGCTTCCAATCGAGCTCTAGAAGCGAGCCAAGGCCAAGGGGCCCTCTGGCCTCGAGCTTTGCCTGGTGATCCGCCGTCGCCCGAAGCTGCTTCCGCCGGAGAGGAGGAAGACGACCTCGTCAGGCCACCTCTGGAGACGCTGCGGGTACGTGCAGGACCGCCTCCGTGAGCTCTTTCCATTCCCATAGTCGCCGGACCCCATCGCCCCCTCCATCACCGGCGACCATCGCCGGAGCGCCGCCCTTCCCTTGTCCCCTCCTCCCTCCTTCTATTTGAGATAGGGCCGACCCCACCCGTCAGTGGGACAGCCGCTCCCGAAGCGGTATGTAAGTGGTGGCGTATTCTGGAAATACGCCTTCGACGTCAGCCCTGGGGATTTTCTGATTTTATATTAAATCTATTTTTAAAACAGAATTTTGACCCAACTTTGACCATTAATATCTTTTTATACACAACCCCAATGCAGTTGATTCTTTTTGCAGTGTGTTTGTCTTAATCCCCTTTATTTTTTGGTAAATTTTGGTATTTTTCCACTGACCACAGAATTTCTAATTAACAGAATTGCTTATGTGACATTTTCCAATTGCATTTGAAAATATTTTCAGAAGGAGAAGTTGGTGGTTCTGAAGACCCAGAGTGTTTGAACCACCCAACAGAGCAAGGCAAGCCATAATACCCAATTCATGCATGCATTTCCATAGCATTGCATTTTTAAATACATTAGGATGATTTATTTGACATAGTTTAAATCCTTAGTATTAATTATATACTCAAGAATATTGTTGAACCACTGCTGCTGTTCTATAAGCTTAGTGGTTGATCTTGAGTCATCTGTCCGGGCATACTCGTGCAACCACATTTGCCGGTATGGGACGGCCTTGACCGGGTCTGACATGCATGATCTTTCACCGGTACCTCCAAAGAGGGGGGGTTATGCACGGCGTGCTACCCTGATCAGGTAAGCGGTGATAACCCTGTGGGCCCAGTGGATAGTTGAGTTTGTGCCGGCGTCCCGGTCTGGGACAGTAGGCCTTGTTTGGGTCTACAGAGTTTGGCCACAGAGGTGGCGGGTGTCATGGGGACACAGGGGCCACCCAAGGCTGACCTCCGGGGGAGGAAGAGTGCCGGTGGTACGATGAAAGAGTCACGAGTCAGGCAGGTTTTGTTGAAGCAACGCTGGTTCACCCGAGTTGGATCTCGAGGCCAGGGCCAGGTGCTTCATGGTGTGGGTAAAGTGCGCAACCTCTGCAGAGTGTAAAAACCTATTCGAATAGCCGTGTCCACGGTATTGGACAGCCCGTCAAGACCTCAGTAGGAGATCAACCCTAGTACTGGTATTAATGATGGAACAACTCGTCTTATGTTCGGAAGTACTCATTGGGTAAGAGTATTCCGAGGGTTGGGAGACAACCCGAAGAAGAGTAAGTTGATGATCGGTTCAGTAAGTAACTTACATTGATGATATCATGTTGATTGCCATGCTATTGTTTGCTGCATTTCTTGGTTGTTATGAGCTTGCGAGTACATTCAAAGTACTCACCTGGCGTATCATGCCAGATGCAGGAGAATCCGAGGACGAAGATCTTGAGGGTGCTGGCTATGCTAACTAGGATGTGTCCACAGCAGTGTCCCTGTGGATGGAGTTGCGCTATGTTCCGCTACGCTGTAGAAGTACTGGGTATCCGAGGCCCTGCTATGTGACATAAATAATGTGGATACTGTCATAGCACCGAGGGTGCCTTTGGCCTCGATACCATTGTAAGATATGTGCCTGTACTCGACTCCTATCAATAAAATTCAGTTATGTTCTGTGCCAAGTTGTTGTGTGTTTCCAGAAGACACGATCTCTGGGTTGGAAACACTGGTCATCCGGTTCTCCGAGCCGGGGTGCCACAAACATGAAGTAATAGTAGTAGGTGCAGGCAGGAGTCGGCTTATTTGCTTATGGATGTGATGCCTATATACACATGTTCATTGCCGCAAATATCACATAACTATGTGCTTTTCTATCAATCTCCCAACAGTAATTTGTTTACCCACCATATGCCTACTTCGAGAGAGATGCCACTAGAGAACACTATGGCCCCCAGGTCTATTCACTTATAATTTACAAACGCTACTATTTCCTTGCTGCCATTATTTATTTATTATTTATTTCACGATTTATATTTATCCAACTATCAACTACACTAATTATCTACTTGTAAGTAACGAGTTCAAGGGGCTTGACAACCGTCTTGCCCGCGTTGGGTGCAAGTGTTTGCTCTTTTGTGTGTAGGTGCTGAAGACGGGAGTTGCGTGGTCCTCCTATTGGTTCGATAACCTTGGTTCTCACTGAGGGACATACTTATATACACTATGCTGCATCACCCGTTCCTCTTCACGGAAAAACCCAATGCAGATCATAAGTATCATGATGGATTTCTGGTGCCGTTGCCGGGGAGTATCACCAACTTACCATCAAGTACCTTCTCACAAATTATCATTCACTTGTTCTACTTTTTATTTTCTGTTATATTTTTCTTGCTATAAAAAATCAAAAATACAAAACTATTTATCTTTGCTAGTTTACTTGTTTCGTTTGTTAGTTGCTTGTTTGCTTGAAGTTGCTATCATGTCTGAGTTTGAAATTAGTGGTGCTTCCGCCTCTAGTGCGGAAGCTTTTGAATGTCCAACTTCTCCTTGTGATGAGAATGCTAAAAGAAATGTTGACGGCTAAAGAAAAACTTGATAACCTTGCGGATGATGATCCTTCTAAAGGAGAACTTACTATGCAAACAAGAAACTCCGCATAGGTAGTGGTAATATTATTGGAAAGAGTGTGATTCAAGATTTTTTCACTTGTGCGGGATCGTTACCCTTGATAGGAGGTTCCATTGTTGCTAGAACCACGAGTTATGCGGATGCCATATCTTTGCTTAGTACAATTGGAAAGACAATTCATGCATATGCATCCTTTCATACAATGGTTGTATCTAGAATTCTCTAATATTCAGGAAGCCTCCACTAAACATCTAGCCACCATATTTCTTGTTCAAGAATTTGATAATATCATGTAGGAGGCTAGAGATATATTTGCTCATTATAGGGTTAACAGTGAGTGCCCACCCATAGAAGGGATTCTTTATGAGTTGGAAGGAATAAGAAAACTAAGATCCACAGACTATGTTGCTTATGATGAAAACCTTAGAAAAAGGTTCCACCTAATGTCCTAGTTAATAAGATTTCTGAACACAATGATAAATTTGCTATACCAAATCTTGGATTGGGCTATGAGATTGAAAGAAAATTAAGGAAATGCCTCTATCAAAACATATACAATGGGGAATTGACTATCACTTATGAAAAGCCTAAAGAGGAGCCTCCTATTCCTCCCGAGATAGATCTTAAGGATCCTTGTGTTGTGAAGTTTAGTCCCTTCAATTACTTTTGCTTACCTACTAGAAAACTTGCTTCTGAAAGAAGGGAATATGATTATAGCATGACGGATCGTCTCCACGATTACTACAACACTTGATCATATGCATTATGCCTAGCTAGGGGCGTAAAACAATAGCGCTAGTTGGGAGGCAACCCAATAGTTATCTCATTTTTCTTGTTTTACTATCTGTTTTGGTTTGATAACATGATTGTTGCTACTGTAATTATTGTGTTTTTATGTTTTAATTAGTGTTTGTGCCAAGTAAAGCCTTTGGGATGACTTGCATGATGAGTAGAATTGATTCGGTGCAAAAACAGAAACTTTAGCATCCAGTGCAGAATTTCTCTGATTTTACTAGAACGCCTTTTTGATCTGAAAGTTTTACATAGTATTTATATACAAATTCCACAGGTGTTTCCTTATTTTTCAGAATTTTTGGAGTTACACAAGTACAGTTTCTCTATAGATCATTACAGATTGTTCTATTTTAGACAGATTCTGTTTTTGCTTGCATAGCTTGCTTGTTTTGATGATGCTATGGATTGTATCGGGGGTATAAGCCATGGAGAAGTTATAATACATTACCTTATGCAATAATAAAATAAGAATCAATTTATAACAGTACCTAAAGTATTTGATATGTTTGCTATACTAATGGATCTCACGAAGGTTTCTGTTGAGTTTTGTGTGCTGAAGTTTTAAAGTTTTGGCTGCTATCACGATGGATGAAGGAATAAGGAGCAGCAAGAGCCTAAGCTTGCGGATGCCCAAGGCACCCCAAGGTAATATTCTAGGAAGACTCAAGCATCTAAGCTTGGGGATTCCCCAGAAGGCATCCCCTCTTTCGTCTCAATCCATCGGTATGTCACTTGGAGCTATATTTTTATTCCTCACATGATATGAGTTTTGCTTGGAGCGTCATTTGCTTTAGTTTGTTTTTTGCTTTAGTTTTTCACAATAATTGTTTGCTGGACACACCCACTTGAGATAGACACAAGATCACCATGATTTATTAGAATACTCTTTGTGCTCCACTTATATCTTTTGAGCTAAGCAGTTGCTCTAGTACTTCACTTATATCTTTTAGAGCACGGTGGCGTATAGATTTTATAGAAATAATTGCACTCTCGCTCTTCACTAATATTTGTTTGAGAGTTAATAAATAGTGACGGTAATTTTCATGGGTTATAAGACTAGTCCAAAATAATAGGTATTCAATTAGTGTATAATCAAAACCACATGTAGCGCATAAAAGAGAAATTGTGTGTTAATGATATTGATGTGGTAATGTGAAGGGCCATGAGTGCATGATCATTGGTTAGTAAGAATATTGTGAATTAGAGGGTGTTAACTTTTTGTTCATCTAAATATTTTTATGGCATGGTGATGATGTGTGAGCATTCTTATTCCTCGTTGAAATCCTAGTCCTGTTTAAGTCGGAGGCGCGCGATAGTTAACTCCTCCCAACCTCCTCCCTAGGGGCATGTGAGTAGTACTTTATTTATGACTAATGTGAATCTGTGGATATACGCACTCTCACCATCTCATATTTGCTAGCCTCTTTGGTACCATGCATTTCCTATTCTCACCTCGAGGATTCGTGCAAACTTCACCGGTGCATTCAAACCCCGTGACATGATACGCTCTGTTGCACATAAGCCTCATTATATATTCCTCAAAACAGCCACCATACCTACCTATTATGACATTTTCATAGCCATTCCGAGATATATTACTATGCAACTTCCATCGTTACATCATATGACTAGCACTTTCCTTGTCATATTGCTTTGCATGATCATATAAGCTGACATAGTATTTGTGGCAAAGCCACCATTCATCATTTTTTATACATGTTAGGCTTGATCATTGCACATCCTGGTACACTGTCAGAAGCATTCATATAGAGTCATACTATAGTTTTTCATATTGAGTTGTAAGTAAAGACTAGCTCATATGCCCGCGCGTTGCAACGGGGGATAAAGTTGACGTGTTCAGTGAAATATCTGTCAGCACGGCCCAACAACATTCGAATTGTGTCCGCTCACGGCAGAGAGACGCACACTGAGGTCTACCAGAAATTCATATTGGTAATACATTAAGAAGCATGCTACACAGACAATACTTTTGGTATGGCAATTCTGATCTTAAAGAGCCTAATTTTTAATTTTTAATATCAAGACATTATTTGTAAGTTAAATTAATGTTCGATATTTACACCAAGTCATGAGAAAAATCTCAATAAAAGGATTTTATTAAATACTTTTTAGGCCATCTCCGCATAGACATACGCTTGAAGATTAATAAAAAAGTTATCTACGTGTGAGCGAAATGACCCTAGTTCGTTGCATGTAACTCGATGCTCACAAAGCGTCTCTCATCTTCCTGGTTGTGTTATTTCAGTTACACATAACGGTCGCATATTTTGCAACAACGCATATATGCATGTCCCTTTTACGTCCTTCGGGGTTAATTCATTTTCATTATCGCATTGCATGCACGCCACACCCTTGATATTAATACCAATTTCTTTTTGTTATTCTCTCCTTCATATTTTTTTAATCTCCCATTCTTTTTTTAATCCTCACGCCCTTTATTCTCTCCTTTCTTTAGTACTAACATATGCCCATTGGAACCGATCATTCGTACTCCCTCCAATCCATATAGGCCCTTCTAACATACTTCCTATTTATAAAGATTATATAAAAATTATATTGTGCGTTAGCATTTTCCAAAATACACCATTGCAATTAATTAGGTTTATTAAGGTTATGCACTAAATAGAATCTTAAACTGGTTAACTGGAACAAATAATAGCACGTTTGGAAACTACGCATTTTTCTAATCAAATTACATATATAAATTATTTTAATCCGAGTTAAGGTTGAAAAGTTATAGCGTGATCATGAAAATATATTTTTGTAAATAATAAAAGACCAGGGACCTAAACGGGCCAAAAACAAAGCAACCTGGACATGCGTGAAATACTAACTAGCGCCCAGAGGCGCAAGATAGCGGCTAACGCAATTGGGCCGAAGCCCAACATAAAAAAACACTTAATGTTGGACCGCGGGTTATTTATAGAAAAAGCAGGAGCTTTTTGTAAAATCGTACAACGTACGCGCAGAAACACTCCGTACTTTAACAGTAGGTATGGAAAAGTGTGATGATCATCATTATTAGCGCACTGTCTCTGTGAGGAAAGGATGATGGAGACAATGATTCCCCCACAAGTCGGGATGAGACTCCGTACGAAAAATAAAAGAAAAGAAAGAAAAAAAGGGGAAAAGGAGAAAGAAAGAAAGAAAGAAAGGAGAAAAAGAAAAGGGAAAATAAAAGAAAAAAATAAAATGAGGGAAAAGAGAGAAGGGATAGTGCTACTACCTCTTTTCCCACACTTGTGCCTCAAAGTGGCACCGTATTCTTCATATGGAGAGTCTCTTGCTTTGTCAATTTCATATGTTAGTTGCAATTTTTCATTATAGAACTTGGCTTGTATATTCCGATGACGGGCTTCCTCAAATGCCGAGGTCTTCATGAGCAAGCAAATTGGACGCACACCCACTTCAGTTGAGCTTTCATACACTAATAGCTCTAGTGCATCCGTTGCATGGCAATCCCTACTCGTCGCATTGATATCTATTGATGGGCATTTCCATAGCCCATTGATACGCCTAGTTGATGAGAGACTTTCTTCTCCCCTTTTACCCCTTTGAAACCTACCACCATATTCTATTCCACATTTATGCTATTATCCATGGTTCACCCTCATATATTGCGTGAGTAATAAAAAGCTGAAGCGCGTTGAAAAGTATGATCCAATTGCCTGATTTGACACTGTGGTGCTTGACATTTGTATTTATGAGGTGAAGACGGAGCCATGTCTTTCTAATATGATAAAATTAATAGGGGGTGAACATTCTTTAAGGATCGTATATTTTGAAACTTGATGATTATGTTACTTATGTTTATGAATATTACTATGTTGATGTTTATTAATTCATCGTTTCTTAGTGATCATACCTGCAATAGATTACATGTTGGGTAGCATGTCGCATCAAAAAATCTGTTTTTATCATTTACCTACTCGAGGACGAGCAGGAATTAAGCTTGGGGATGTTGATACGTCTCCAACATCTTATCTTATATTTACTAATTGGATGCACCATTTTTTTAGGACACCTCAAGGGGGCAGGGGGTTCCTGCATTTCATTAAGAAGAAGAGAATTGCCCGGTTAATCAGGGATAACCGGGCGAAAACCCGATACAAACACACACCTACCACTCGATTGATAAGGGACAATCGTGTAAAAACCCCAACCACATGATTGATTAAGGGACAATCGTGCAAAGACCCCTACCACATGATTGATAAAGGGACAATCATGCAAAAAAATCCAAACCATGACAGACCTCGCCACCCTCGAAGCGCCGGAGTGCCACCAGCCACCACCATGGAGCAAAACCCTAACCCCACCACATAGGGCCACTGCCGCACCACGGCCCAGGACCGCCGCCCCAGCATCCAACCAACAAACTCGAGACCGCTGTCTCGACCTCCTCCATCCCGTCGACGAGGCCAGACCACATGGCTCAAGCCAAGCCAATAGACAAAAGGCTGGGCCTCCAAAGGCGACGCCCCCAAGGGAGAAACGACTAAGACGCCGCCGTCGCCCGCTACGGACAAAGCCGGAGCTAGATTTTCACCAGAAGAGCCCAGAGGATTGGGGCGATGGAGAGGTTGGAGTTCCACGATGGCGCCTCCAAGAAGGAGAACGACATACAAAGACGCCGTCACCGCCGGTGCCAACAAGGTCAGCACTGGGTTTTCACCCGGAACAAGCCAACGAATACCAGACGCGCCTGCATCCAAAACATGCCTGCCTAAGCTGGACAGTCCCCACGTCCAAGCCGAAACCACCGCCAAGTCGAAGAACATCACCGACGTCCGCCTCCTCACCACCGCAGCCAGCCGCAAGACGGCCCCACATGTCGCCGAGCTGCGGCCCGCAACCCGACGCCAGATGCGCGCGCATCGGGACCACCACGAGCGACGCCGCCGCGCCGCCGTCCTCGATCCGTGGCTCGCCGCCACACCACGAATCCATGCGCCCCGCCGTCGCAGCGCCGCCGCGCCGCCCTCCAATAGCTCCAGCTCGCCACCACCACCACCACAGCTCCCCCGGCCGAGGGAGGGGGCCCAACCACCCCGCGCGCACAACGCATTACGCGGGAGCGTCTCCACCGCGAGATCCAGACGCCCTGCGCCAGATCGACGATGGCCAGCCTCAGCGCCGCCCCGCACGCCCCCCAGCTTGGGGAGAGGAGGGACAACGCCGCCGCCGGTCCCGGGGCCGCCGCCCCGGCTTGCCTGCGCCGGACGAGACGCAGCCGCCACCGGATGTGAGCCCCCGTCCGGGGCCGAAGGCCGCGGCGCGCGACGAGGGACCCCGCCACCGCCGTCCACCTAGCGGGCTTTGCCCATCGGCATCCTCCGGCGGCGGCGGGTGGGCAAGGGAGGAGAGGGGAACGGGGGCGGCGGCGGCTAGGTTATCGCCCGAGCCGCCCCCCAGGAGCGACGCGAGTGACCCGTGTGACACAAACACAACACCGGATGCACCATATGAGGCTCCACGTTAATCCTTAAAGCCTCTTACAAATAACTGTTAGATCTTAATTGAGCGTCTAGGATTAACCAAAACATGGGAATAAGGCATAGGCAGTCTATACGGTTAAAAGGGAGATCCGATCGGGACAAAGAGTCCATGCGTGGAACTCTAGGAAGAAAACATGCAAGTGTTTTAAAAAAAGGAGTCCATGCGTGCTACTCTAGGAAAGAAACATGCAAGTGTTTACAAAAGAGAGGGAAACGTGCAAACTAAAATAACCTAACAAACTAATGATTTTTTTTTTCCAGAAATGTACCGGTAAAGTTTCTCATGCATGTATGACAAAGCTATCATTATACCTATCACAGATCAAGGTTGCTCACATATCTAAAAATCTGTGTAGAGTGTTTGATTATTTCTTAGACCGCGCTTCAATGTGGTGTACTTAAACATCTAGGTAGGTTAATAAATTTTCTCATCTAGAAATCACACCGCACAAAAGCATAACAATCACAGATCAACAACGGTACTCACCTATCTAAAAATTTGTGTATAATGCGTCATTGTTTCTTTGAGCGTGCTTATGTGTGGTGCAGTAAATTTTTTGAAATATGCCGTGCGTACATATAGGTACGTGAATAATTGTTCTCATCCAAAAATCACAACGCACACAACCATAACGCATATATGCATCTATACAGAACAAACTTTTCCTGTCCATAAATCACATTAAATATAAACTTCCAAATTTGTATGTGACAATGCACGTAGTGTTTCCTAAAATATAAAAAAATGTCAAAAAATTTATTAATCTATATCCCAAACGTATGTATTTTAAAATCCCACTGATATCAAAAGTCAGGGTTGTAGTCTAAGTTTCATATAAGAGATATTAAAGAAGTAAGTGCACATCAATGCGAGAGTGCTTAGTTAAAAAAATATTAATTTAATGGGAGTGGATTAGGAGCACTCGGGTGCTCCACCCCCTATATTCAAAAATAATTTAGTAATTCGTAAAAAGAGTTAAAAAATCCTAGATCTTTTTTAGAATCCAATATGACCAGGTAATGTACTCGTAAAAAAGTTTAGCCAAGGAATTATTCCCGTTGACTTCAGGGCAAAAAAAAAAAAATTATGACGACAATATAGCATGAATAGTACTTTTATCTAGCATTTTTGGGGAAATCTTTGATTCCGGATGCAAGGAAAGTAATTCCCGGTTTAATCTTTTTATACGAGTGCAATACTTGGTCATGTTTGATTCTATAAAAAGTTCCAGGGTTTTTTGACTTTTTTTAAATTACTCAATTATTTTTTAATATAGGGGGGGCGTAGCACCCGAGAGCTCCTATGCACTTTCGTTAATTTAATAGTCTAATTTAATAGTCGCCAAAAATGAGTGTTATACTCAAGTCCGGATAAATGTAATGTAATGTAATGGCATAGGTGCCAGCCAATTAAAGCTATATATCATGGGCTAGGATACAGACGCTAGCGGTCAACGCCTAGAGAAATGCGTCCATTGCTTTTCTCCAATGGTTCGGTTTGGATGTTAAAAGGATCAATTTCCAAGAGTGTACAAAGTAACATTAAAATTCTTATAGGTGGGCATCCAGTAATTTAGGGGAATTTTCAAACAACGGAAGGGCGAGCTTCTAGAAAATTACATGCCAACTTAAAAAATATTCACGAAAATCTCCGAAATTTGGATTTAAATTTAAAAATAAATAATGATAACATCTAGAACGTTGTGATCCAAGTAATAAAAAATTGCCCTGAATACCAGAAATATATATATAGGGAATTAAAGAAAAGAGAAAAAGGCTTCCGTAATTTTTAAAACAAACTTTAAGAAGCTCAGTAATCATCCAAACATTTAAAAATACAATGATAACCTCTAACTCAGCTTCCCAACAAATAAAACTTTAACTGAGTTGTGTCCCATAGTGGGGCATGCGGCACACCGGCATGTTAAACTAAAGCACACTTGACTGTTCGTGTAGGGATGAGTGAGATAGGAATATGTGTGTGTCTGTGTGTGCACGTGTATACGTGCGTGTGAAAAAGAGGCTTGATAGACTAGAGAGAGACAGAAGGAGAGCACGTATGGACAGGGTTGTGGTCGTCATGACACTTACTACTGCTCGGAGAATGGTTGTTCGCCACACATGTTTTTGTTGAAACATTTTAATCATGCGTATGCATGGGGAAGCATGAAGGTAAACGTGGAAATAGTAACAGGTAGAGAGGAAAAGCATAGAGGATGTATGCATAATGGAAAATATGTGGCTAAATAAAAGGCATCTTCATGTTTTAGTCATTGCTAAAGTTGGCAAATACAATATTTTAGTTGCCATGAAAATAGGTAGTAAAAGATATTTATAATTTTTTTGTACATCTAATTTTTATAAGATTTACAAAAAAAATGATACTTATAGAAACTTACTATGTCGAATATTAAACTTCCAACAAATTCTAGCCCGTGCAGAAGCACGGGTTGACGACTAGTATTTATAATTTTTTATTATTCCATGCTATAATATTATCATTCTAGGATGCTTTTTGGTTATTTATTTGTCAATTCATATTATTTTTGAGCACTAACCTATTAACCCAGTGCCTAGTGCGAGTTGTTGTTTTCTGCATGTTTTTGGCTTTTCAGATTTACAGTACCAAACAAAGTCCAATTGCCACGAAACTTTTTTTTCATTTTTTCTGGACCAAAAGAAGACCTGGAAGCTTCGGGAGGAGACCGCGGGCTGCACGAGGGAGAGACCACACATCAGGGCGTGCCCAGGGGGGTGGTCGCGCCCTGTTGTGTGGTGGCTCCCCCTGGCGCCTCCCAACGCCCCTCTTTGGCCTATAAATTCCCAAAAACCCTAGAGAGCCTCCCGAAACAATTTTTCCGTCGCCGCAAGTCTCTGTTATGCCGTGTGCCCATCTGGAGCCCTATTCCGGTGCCCTGCCGGAGGGGGGTCGATCACGGAGGACCTCTACATCAACCTTGTTGCTCCCATGGTGATGTGTGAGTAGTTCGCTACAGACCTACGTGTAACGCCCAAGATGCGATCCTATCCTCATTTTGGCTCGAGCGCCTCGACAGGGATAGAAGCGCATCTCGTCGTTTCGCAAGAATGGATATCATTACAAGTACATGTAAATATGACACGAGTATATGGAATTAGCTTACACTCGCCTCAAGCTAAATCAAGATCACATTAATAAAACAACATATACAATCATCATACAGAAGAGCAGGGTCCGACTACGGATGAAATCAAATGATAAAAACGACATCCATCCTTGCTATCCCAGGCTGCCGGCCTGGAACCCATCCTATGATCGATGATGAAGAAGAAGAACTCCAAATCAAACAGGCATCGCTCTCACGTCAAAGCATCGCATTACCTGTACCTGCAACTGTTGTTGTAGTAATTTGTGAGCCACATGGACTCAGCAATCTCATTTCCAAGGGTATCAAGACTAGCAAAGCTTAATGAGTAAGGTATGGTTAAGTGGTGAGGTTGCAGCAAGCACTAAGCATTTATTTGAGTGGCTAACTTACGAGTACAAGAATAAGGGGGGTGATCGTCGCATAAACGGACGTGATCTAGTAACGATCACTAAGTGATCCTGAACACCTACCTACGAGTCAAACATAACCCCACCGTGTTCTCTCTCGGTTCAGAAATTCACGAGAAGAGATAGTCACAGTTACGCACACGGTTGGTGTATTTTATTTGAGTTTACTTTAAGTTTTCTATGACCGGAAGTTAAAAAAATTTCCAAGTTGCCACATAACCGCGGGCACGGCTCTCATGAAATATTTAACCCTGCAGGGGTGCTCCAACTCATCCATCACAGACTAACCACAAGCTGCGTTGGAATTCCTCAACCGCGGGATGACCCGTAGTATTTGCGAAATCCCGATGGAAAATCTCAACCTCGAGATAGCCCGAAGTGTCCTCGAAATCCCGCGCACAAGACGTTCGAGAAAAGTAAAACAAATCCAGCAAGGCCGCCCGACGTGCCGACAATCCCGATATGAGCCGCATATCTCGTTCTTAGGGCACAACCGGATGAGCACAGCGTACAGTGTCCTGATAGACATCTCTCGAGTTGCCCCGGGTTGGCCCCGCACACGACTCTAGTTTGGATCAACACTCATGAGGAGCACTGGCCCGGGGGTTGATTAATTATCCACGGGGTGATCATGCCCTATGCAAATTTTAAGTTGTTATTAAGCAAATAGTACCAATGTTGGGCCTTGCGAGAAGAGTTTTATCCCAAAACGAAAGTCAAGGGGGTCTCCATAAGAACCCCGAGCATGTTAGGAGCACGCAATATGGAAGATAACACCGGTACACAAGTAACTAGGGCGGCAAAAGTGGAACAAAACACCGAGCAAAAGGCCAAGCCTTCCACCTTTACTAAGTATATATGTGCATTAAATTAAATAGCAATAATATTGTAGTATATCAAAAATATCCATGTTGCACATGGAAAGAACTTGCACCTTCAACTAGCAATGCTATAAGAAGAGTTGAGCAAGCGGTAACATAACCAAACAATGGTTTGCTGGGATGTGGAGGGGCTAGAGGATTATCATGGCATTTTGGGAGGCTTGACAAACAAGTGGTAGGTAGCGAGGCAAGCGATAGAAACGAGACATCTAGCATGGCAATGATAGTAATGGTATCCAGGGAAATGTTCATCTTGCCTGAGATCCCGCTTTGAAGAACATCGAGTCCATGAAGAAGACGAACCAACGTAGTCGTATGAATCCTCACACTCCGAAGCGGTTTCGGAACTCTATCGAGAAGAAACAAATCCGAAAACAAACAATCAACACCCAATAAACACCACAACATGTTCAAGGTATGATGCACAATCAAATATGATGCATGTCCATTCAAATATGCATGACATGGCAAAGCACAACAATCAACTTCTACACATTAAGTGAAGCTCAATATGCAACGAGTTGCATATTGACGAAACTCCACATTCGAATCATTTTGTTCACTCTCGTTTAGGTACTCATCAATATTAAATGTTGTTTAACAGAGTGGTCATGGCATAAGGTGATGATGGAATTAAGCAATTTAAATGGAGAAGGAGAACATACATATAACAAAACCATAGCTCTCCACATTAAGAGAAATGCGGTTAATGTTGTTTTAACTAAACAATCATTTTAAATGTTGTTTATCATGGCAAGAGATGAAGCACACACAACTACATCATCTAGGCATTTTAAATGAGGCCGGAAGCAACATATAGTATTTCCGATAGGACCCCATAGGAAAATTATGAATTTGGTCCAGATCTGACTATCACATATTTTATATTTATTAAACATGGAAATAAAGTGCACCATGTGATTATACTCATTTTTCTAGTCAAGTTTCATAGGTGGAACATTTTAATCGGAGCTACGGTTATTTAGTTATGAAATAAATCATTTTAACATGGCAATTATGCAAATTAAATGAAAACAGCAAGTTAAACATTTTAAACATGGTTGAAAGTTGGAAATTATTAATCTAAACGAAATTCTGAACAATTTTCATATATTAAGTTTTTACATGCGATGCACGGTTGAAAAGTTAATATATGCATGAAATCTAGGGCCTTTTCTACAATTTTATAATTTACTGGATAATTTGTCGAATTCGTAAAGACAGAAAAATAATGCAATGGGCCGAATCTGATGTAACTAGGCCAACATGACCACGAGCGCTACATAGCCATAAGACGCACTGGGCGGGGTATTGGGCGCAGCTCACCATCGGGCCTAATAGGCCGGTCGGTGAGGAGGCCCACGGAAGGCCGGGCGAGCAGGGCTAGAGGTGCTGCGGGCCGCAGCGGGAGCTGAGGAGGCCGGCCCAGGCTGGGGGCGATGCAGCCCAACCGCTGGCCAGTGGTCAACGCTCGACCCGAACGAGCGTGCGGGCGAGGCATCGTCCTCCCTGGACGCGCAGAGGAGGCATGGCATGGCGGCGGGGCGCGAGATTCGGCCGGTCCTCGCCGGATCCGGTGGAGCCGGTGGCGGGAACGAATGGATCCGGGCGGCGAGGTCCCATTCCGGGGGCTGGAGGTACCACATGAAGCTCCGGCAGCGGCGAGCCCAACTCCATGTCGGCAGAGGAGAGAGAGAGGTTAGATGAGAGAGGGAGAAGAATGGGAGGAAGGAGAGGACCACGAGGGCGCAGGGGACGACCTGCTGGTCGCCAGCGAGCTCCAACGCGGGGCGGCTTCGGCGAAGTCTGGTGAGAGGCGAGGTCGGGCGAGCGGCAGAGCTGCGGAGGAGCTCGGGCGTTACGGGGCTCCCATGGCCTCGGGCTTGCGGGCGGCGGCGGCGGATAGATCCGGGCCTGGGCGGGCCTCAGAAGGGCTCGGCGGGCCCGCGTGGCTGAGGAGAGAGGAGGTGGGAGAAGGTGGCGGCTGAGGAGTGGTTGCGCGCGGAATTTCAGGCAGGAGGTGGGAGAGAGGTCCATTTTTGGGCTAATTTTTTTTAAATAATACATTTTTTTTATAAATTACAGAAATAATATACGAATTTGAAAATTTTCAAAAATAGAATCCAGTCGGCTGGAGCTAAGCCGACTGGATTCAGTCGTCTGCGGCTAAGCCGACTGGCCCTAGCATAGCCGACTGCATGTCCCCCGCCGACTGCATGCCCCCCCCAGCCGACTGGGGCTCCTGTCGGCTACGGCTAAGCCGACTGGCCAGTCGGCTGGGGCTAAGCCGACTGGTTTTTTTTTTTACCCCCCTTTCGGTGATGCCGGTGATGCCCGCCGCCGCCATCCGGCTCATCTGACCTTCTGCGGCCACCATCCACAATGCAATGCAATTCTAGCGGCAAGGCAGAGTAGCCCCACAAGCCCTTTCTCTTTTCTCGTTGCCCATATGCTGATTTAGACGGTTTACATGCTGTGATGAGAGGAGGCAGTGAGGAGAAGAGACAGTGACGAGAAGTGTTGTGAGGCTCAGTGCGCTGCCAGTCACACTCACCACCGAAAGCAACACTGCCAGTCATACTCACCACCGAAAGTGAGGGAAAATTGATGCTGTCGGGTGTGGCCGCCGCAAGGCAACGAAAAAGTGCTACTTTCGGTGGTGAGTGTGACAGGAAGTGACTGGCAGTGTTGCTTTCGGTGCTGAGTGTGACTGGCAGTGCTACTTTCGGTGGTGAGTTTGATTGGCAGTGTTGCTTTCGGTGGTGAGTTTGACTGGAAGTGTTGCTTTCGGTGGTGAGTGTGACTGGAAAACAGCAGCGCACTGAGCCTCGACGGTTATTTAAAAAGAGCTCTTCTCTGCCTCTTGTCCTCACAATACTTCTCCTCACTTCCTCTTCTCCTCACTACTTGTTGTGGTAGCATTAACAAATCCGCAGTGATGGGTGATCCTCGTCCATTTTCACGAGAGGCATCTCGTGATGTCTTGATGGGTGTGGTTTCCATGAAGTCCGGGCTTCATGGAACTCCAGGTGTATCTTTCGATGAATTAGTTAGCAGTGAGAGTAACTTGCGAAGGTTTAGACAAACAGCTTGTCATAGTAGAAACACAGCGGACATTCGACTAGAACTTTTTCGGTTGCGTGCAAGGTGGGAAAGACTTTGTGAACTAATATATGAATCAGCGCGATTCACACGATCATTTGATGATTTAGATCATCATGTGATAGATTTGCCAGTTGATGAATATATTGCGTTTCAAAAGGTAATTTAAATTTCGTATTTGATTTACATATTTAATATGTTTGTCGTTTTAATTCATTTTTGTTCATTTTGTGAATTGTAGAGATACAATGTGGACGCTAAAGAAATGAACCACGATGTCAGTATGTTGGCATGGTTCAAGCTTTTATTTGGGTCCGTTCCGCCGCCGAAATATGTATCAACTCATGATGGCTCAAGCTCGAAGAAGAAGAAATGCAGCGATGCATCACCAAAGCCCGGTGATGATGGTTACTCTTCCAGCGATGAGTTTATGTCAGCCAATAAAAAATCTAAGTCGAAGAAACATGTTAGTGAGAATAGTGATGATGACTTTATGTAGTGTTAGCGAGAAGCACGATGATGTCTTCATGTAGTTTGTATGCAGTATTATTTATGGTCAGTCGTATCGTTTAATTCAGATGTACTTGTATCTTAATTATCTGCAGCAGTCTCTCCGGAAATGTAACTCGATTAACAAAGTGAATGAACAGAAATATGTCTCTCGCATACATAGGTAGAATATGTCTCTCGCATACATAGGCAGATATATGTCTATCGCATACATAGCTAGATATAAGTGACACACAATCATCAGCCACCTCGTCCGCCACGTCGTTGAGGTGGTGTCTCCGGCGTCGGCCACATATACCTGTGGGGTGGCCGGATGATACGGGGAGGAAGCTCGGACCCGTCCAGGTCATACTGTGTTTCCTGTGTGGGAGGTGGTGCAGGAGTCGAATACATGTCCACCCACTCGTTGTGCTGCGACAAGTATTCCTGTGTGTTATGCCCATCGTCAGGCTCACTCTCCCACCTGGATTCGGACATAAACGCGTCATGTCCGGACATAGACGCCATATATCTGTAGCCTGCTGCGGGAGGGATGGAACATAAGTACTGACGAAATACGTAGTCGCAATCGATATTGGAAAGAATTAATATGAAGAAACATACCTGTAGGGGGGGTTGCATCACGTAGCCTGGCGTGGGACCCTGCTGCTGTGGTCCTGGCCGAAACACGTAGCCTGACGTGGGATCCTGCTGCTGATGCCACGCCGAACTACCAGCCTGGTCAGGACGTGGTGGCCTGGGCGTCCACTGCTCTGCTAGACGTGGACGCGGGTCATGTCGGTGATGCGTGGGGTCTACCTGACCAGTCGAGTGACGCGGGGGGCGTTGTACGGGCTGCTGATGAAGAACGTCCGAAGTGCGTCTGCACGTGATAGCCCGATACACAGCTCGTAGCCTCCCCTCAATGCGCGCCATAAAGTTCTGCACCTGAGGCCGAGCAACGAGTAGTGGTGCATCCGAAAGTGAACGCCGATAGTTGGACACCTCCTCGCCAAGTCCGATAGTCAACTCAGCCTGAAATTGTCACGACGATTATTAAGTATGCACGGCAAAGTATGTAACAACTAGATGCATTACACAAAGAGAATATATCTTACCGCCAATTGCCTAGAGCCCGAAATATCATAGCTCGGGTACATATCGGACACACTAGGGGCAGGTAACTCATCTGGGTGAGTGTGTTGAACGATGCATAACCGTGTTCTGCTCATGTACCGCTGCAAATAGAGATCGAATTCATCGAGATCAAACTCGACATTCTCCTGCCACACAAGTGTGTTCGCGGTCTCCCATTGTGTAACGTACGGCTGAACACGTTGTAGCCACTCAGCAGCAGTCCTGTGAATCCCCTTCCTTGTGATCCTAAAATTATGTTGTTAAACAATTAAGTAATGCTTCACTATGGACAATTGTGAAAGACAATTCAATATTGAATAACAAGACAATAACTGTGGATGTGTGCTGGCACCGGGTGCTCTGTAGGGGGAGGCACCAACAACTGTTGAAGACCAAATTGCCTCATAACCCTCTGCTGGGCCATCTCCTCGACGAAGACGTCGAATATGATCTTCGCTTTCGTCATCCAGTAATCACTATCTCTGAAGCATAGCTCAGACATACCGCCGGGGTATCTTGCATTCATGACTCCTTGCGTGTACGGCTGCCAGATCACCCCAGTGTACAAATCAAACTGCTCGTTTAATGCCCTGTATGCTCGCCTAGTCTGATCACCAGCATAGCGTCTCTGCGGCAAACCCAAGTTAGTTTCAGCCATAGTGTACACAAAGAAGAAAATTATAACACGGGACATACCTTGCGACGTGTCCAACACAGACCGAAAGTAGGCATATCGATGCCTTCAGCATCGAACATTACGGGCATAGGCTCTTGAATACGTACGTCCGGTCGTCCTATAGAGAACCTCTCCCACGACCACAGTTGTAGAAATAGAGGGCATCCAAGAAGAGCTGACGTGGGTGCCGTCAGCTGGCAGGCGTTGCACATACCTCGATATGTAGCCGCTAAGACCGCCGAACCCCAACTCCTCTGTGTGATCTGAGCCAGCGTCTGAGCTCTCGCGATCTCTAGTGCAATAGGGATGTAGAGCGCGCTTATAGTGGTGACATGGTTCTCTGTGAACATCACCTTACCGAGAAGCCACAGTATATATGCCTCCAGGCTGCGAGTGATCTGTGTCGCATTCAACGGGACCTGCGGATACCCCGGGAACTTCTGGATCTGTATTGAGCAAAGATAAAGCATTAGTACATAGCGACAACTGAAAGATATGAGGCAGGGGAACTAACCTGGAAATGGAGCAACCAATCATACTTAGGTCTGTGATGCTCCGATGCCAGAGCCGGAGCACCGTCATAAAGACCCGCGAAACGTTGTGCAAAATCTTCCTGCCAACGAGCCGCTGCCTCCAACGGTCCGATGGCATGACCTGCCAACGGTAGTCCCAGCAAAAGTGACACATCCTGCAGAGTAGGAGCCATCTCTCCCCAGCGGAAGTGAAACGTGTGGGTCTCAGGCCTCCACCGGTCCACTAAGCACGTGAGCAAAGAGGTGTCGATGGCGACGCGTCTGGAGGTATCCGTGCGCTCAACCAGCCGCGCGAAAGGTAATAGGCCAGCCCATTTCAACCTGCATGTTAGGGCAATTCAGTTAGTGCGTCCCATCAATATACGTGATTGACACAAATAAATAAAGCACGTACCGTTCAACCCATCCCTCGTGTATCATCCAGTCTTCCCTTTGAGTGCGAGTGCACAGGGGCTCAAGCTGGCGCTCATAACCTACCGCCGCACGATGTTTACTATCAATTTCCGGATTAAGCAATGACATTTCTGTCATTCCTGCACATACAAATTTCAAACATATTGCCACAATTAATACAAATTTCAAACTTAGTGGCATATTTAATACAAATTTTAAACATAGTCCACACTTAATACAATTTGCAACATAATATCACAACTAATACAAATTTCAAACATAGTGCCACACTTAATACAAAGTTCAACATAGTTCCACACTGAATACAAATTTAGAACTTAGTGTCACACTTAATACAAATTTAGAAGTTAATGCCACACTGAATACAAATTTAGAACTTAGTGCAGCCTAGGTTCTTCCTCTCCCTCTTCCTCCTCTGCTTCCTCGTCCCCAGTTGCCTCGTCCACGCCCAGTACCACTGGCAGTGACGAAAGTGGGACAATTAGTGTCCCTATGGCCAATTTCATTGCATAAAATGCATTGCATAGTGGGGCCTCTCACTTCAGATTCATCCATATCATTCCGGATGCGATGACATTGTCGTCTGCCTCTACTTGTTCGCATATTCTCTGGGTCTGGAATGTACCGCCTTTCATCAGGATTAACGGTGCTGAAGTTACCCATTGAGCGAAATCCCAGCAACTCACCTGTCCAGGTATTGAGGACGGACTCTTTCAGAAAATATGGAGTCACAAACGAGATTGCGTCCATTCCAAGCTGCCCGCAAGCAGCAAGTACATGGGAGCATGGTAGGTGAAGCAACTTCGGTTTGTTGCATGTGCACTCACACGTTGGCCAGACTTCATTTCCAATTTTCACCTCATGCGTCCTCAGCTCATTTGCACAGCCGAATTTGTTGTTAGCTAAGCGGACCTCAAACCTTCTTTCTTGATTACCAATGGGGACTACAGTGTGTGACCTGGCTTTTTCCATCTTTTCTTCCATGTACTTCATAATCCTTTCACAGTAATGTGTGTTTGGGTTGTTCAACATATGTTGCTCTGCCTTTTGACGTCTATCTCTGAAGTACTTCACGGTGCCATAGAAAATACCCTCAACGATGGCTGTAAGTGGCAATGCCCGGTTTCCTCTGAGGACAAAGTTGTATGTTTCTGCGAGGTTGGTAGTCATGACACCGTACCTTGCTCCATGTGTGTCATGCAGCAAAGACCACCTCTCCAGAGGCTCATGCTCTATCCACTGCTCGAAGGTTTTAATCGACCTCCCGAGCCTTCTCCTAGTACCAGGTGGGTCAAATCCTGGCAAGTCACAAAGCCCAACGGACTCCTCCTCCACGGCAGCTGGTCCTGTTGCTAACTGTGCTGCTACTGCTTCAACATGTGCCCTGACCGCTGCATCTCTTGCAGCTTTCCTGTCCCTAACGTGTCTCCGCGTGCACACATTAAGTCTGTCACGTATCAAATTGTACTTCCATAGCTGGTTCTGCTTGCATAGTTTTTTGAATAGATTCATCAGGCTCTTATTTCTGAACTGCGAGAAGAAATTAGCCCCCAGATGGCGCATGCACTAACGGCTCTGCAAGTCCTGCCATGGAGTTTGTTCCTCAGGGCCAGGGTTTGTCAGTGTCTTTATCGCACTGAGTATACCTGCATGCCTGTCATGAAGGATGCACACATTGGGCTTATCCTTCACAACTGATATTTTCAGTTGCCTGAAGAACCATGTCCAACTTCCAATGTTCTCACTCTCAACAAAAGCAAATGCCAGTGGGACTATTTGATTTTGGCCGTCTTGACCAATGGCTGTCAGGATCTGACCCTTGTACTTGCCAGTCAGAAAAGTGCCATCTACACATATCACCGGTCGACAGTGCCTGAAAGCTTCGATGCATACACCGAAAGAGAAGAACAGTCGATGCAGCACCCTCACAGTTGGGAACTCTGGCATGAAGAGGTCTTCGATGTCGACATAGGTGCCCGGATTCCTGTCCTTCAGCGTCTGGAGGAGCCGGACAACTGAGTCATATGCATCGAAATAAGAACCAAATCTGCTCTCAAGCGCCTTTTGCTTAGCCCTCCAAGCCTTGCCGTAAGAAATTCTGTACCTGAACCTGACGAATACTTTTGTCTGGATAGCCTTAACTTCCATCGCTTTGCTCTCCACTATCTCACTGTAAAACAACCTCGCAATAAGCGTTGATGAAAGGTTGGGATGATCTTGAGGGATGCAGGGAATAAGACATGTGTGATGAACTAGGTCACTGATCACCCAACTTGTGCCATACTTAGGGAGATAGCCGTGCACCCTGGCAGGACAACCTGCATTCTTGCATACCATTGTCAAGTATTTCTGACTGGACACCTCAGCTATGAAAACCCTTTGCGTGGACATTGCCCAATTTATTATTGCGTCCTTCAGAGCTTCTTTGTTGGGATACATAGCACCGGTCGCAATGTTGTTTTGGTGATATTGCCAGGCAGAATCATGACCATCGTTCACGGTCATTGCAGATGAGAAGTCATGATTCCAAGAAGCAGGAATCGGGACCTCCTCTGCATTTTCTTCTTCATCTGACTCGTCAGAATTATCTGCATGACCACTTTCAATATCGGTGTCTTCTTCTTCCATGATGTTCTGCATGTGCCCATCTACCTCGTCCGCGTCCGCCTCGCCACTGTAATAACCATCGCCATTTCCTCCTTCTACCTGACTACTCTGCCCTTGTTCGTAACCATCATCTCCAGCATTTGACACAGATAACATCATCCCGTCACTGCTTTGCCCAGGATCGTTACCACCCTGGCCTTCAGGCGCAATTACCTCCTTTAGAACGGGAAGCACTAAGGCACAAGGATTGCATCCCCTTGTTTCGCAACCTTGTAACCAGCGCACCCACTGAGAATCCCTCTCTACTGGCCTCAAATAGAAGAAGACATTCGAACTTGACCGGGTCCACAATGCGTGAACACCCACGGTCTGTGTTTCAGTATTCAGCCCTAAACATGCTGTCACCCATTCTTTCAACTGACTAAGAGACCATGTTTGAGGGTCGGTCAGTGCCACCTCTATGTGCTCAAATTCACTCAGATCAACCCCAATCTCATTTGTTTGGACATTACCAGGACCGTAGAAAATATGAACTTCACTATATCAGACATCTCGGCTCACCTATAAATTTTTTTAACATGGACAGACAACTGTTAAACAACATGACAAACTACATATATTCACACTCCTAAATATTTGACAAGTACATAGATTAGGGAATATTAACGAAGCTAAATATTGAAACAACTTAATATATTATGGATATTACCGGAGCAACTAAAAATACTGACATACCTAAATATTTGACAGACCTAAATATTTGACATGCACATATAACACGGGATATTACCGGAGCAACTAAAAATACTGACAGACCTAAATATTTGACATGCACATATAACACGGGATATTACCGGAGCAACTAAAAATATTGACTGACCTAAATATTTGACATGCACATATAACACGGAATATTACCGGAGCAACTAAAAATACTAACAGACCTAAATATTTGACATGCACATATAACACGAAATATTACCGGAGCAACTAAAAATACTAACAGACCTAAATATTTGACATGCACATATAACACGAAATATTACCGGAGCAACTAAAAATACTAATAGACCTAAATATTTGACATGCACATATAACACGAAATATTACCCGGAGCAACTAAAAATACTGACATTAATTTTTCAAAATATGTACAACTCAGAGAAATTATTTGACGACATAGGTATACCTTCGACGCGTGTGCCACTGCTTCTTGCTCCTCTCTTCAACTCAGCCGCACCTCCTCCTCCTCCTCACCACCTCTTCCTCCCCAGCAGCAACTCCTCCTCACCACCACCTCTACCATGCTTCAACCACCTCCACCATGCCTCCTCCTCACCTCACTTGAACGAGAAAAAAAACTATCCTATTGGAAAAAAAAATACCGTAGGCCACCAGAGTTGGCTATGATCTACTCTTTCTGTGGGTTGGATGCAAAAATGGATGGACCAGCGAGGAGATCGACGGGGGGTTGCGAGAGACTGAGAGAGAAATGAGAGAGAGAGTAAGAAGAGGAAGAAGGAGAGCTCACGGGCGCAGGAGGAAGGAGATAAGGAGAAGAAGGGAAGGAGAAAAGGAGGAGGGAAGGAGAAAAGGTGCGGTGGGCCCTGTCGGCCACGCCCCGGCCGATTGGACGGCCTGTCGGCTGCGCCGGGGCCGACTGGAACCCTGTCGGCTGGGCCGCAGCCGACTGCAGCGCGCCAGGCCGACTGGCGAATCCAACGCGATGGTCGACGTGTTCGGGCAAATCAGAAGCTGCCACGTGGCCTGTCGGCTTAGCCGTAGCCGACTGAACCTGCCACGTGGCCTATCGGCTTAGCTCCAGCCGACTGGATTCTATTTTTGAAAATTTTCAAATTCGTGTATTATTTCTGTAATTTATAAAAAAAATGTATTATTTAAAAAAAATTAGCCATTTTTGGAAGGGTAGGCCTCTATTTAAAGCAATGGGGGGCTAGGGTTAGCTGTTTTGGGGTTTTTCGGAGCCGTTCGATTGCGATCGGACGGCTCCGGATGGGGTGGGTGGTGTAGGTGGGCTAGGTAGTTGTGTAGAGTGACCATGGGCTGAGATGAGAGGAAGATTTTTGGCCCGTGACATGTTTTCAAATACCGCAAACGTCCAACGAATAAACCGATGATGATGCCGCTACGGTTGACCGTTCGGGTATCAAACGACGTCCGATTGTGACGAAATTTGGCAGGCGGTCTACCTACACTATATTAAGACCGTACGCCAACTTTTGACCCAATCCGAGAATATTTTTCACACGCTTTTAAAACCATTTTGTAAACGATGTCGCGGGCGCGTGCATGTGTGGTTGGTCTCGAAACGGTCAACGACAAAACGGAGAGAACTGTCAAGTACGCACGGATGCAAGTTTTGAAAAATGATGGCAACTGAGTGCCGATGCAATGCGGATGATGCGAATGATGCGATGACGAATGCAACAACCAAATGAATCACACGATGACAGCGTAACAAAAGGAGAATCTTCTGGAGCGTTGGCCTCGGGCTGTTACAACTCTCCTTCACTAACAAGAGATCTCGACCCGAGATCTTAGAATGAGAAGGGGAAGAGAAAGAGAAGAGGTAAAACTTAGTTGCTTCTTTGACAAACGAGTGAAACCAATGATCCTTGAAGGTTTCAACAAGATGAAGAATGACATGAGGAACAAGAAAGAATTCAATACAAATTTGGGCAGCACTTCGGTAGGATGAGAGGCAAAACTTGATAATATAACAAGAACTTTAAAAGAGGTCACAACACTCAGGTTAAATGGATAAGCAAGGAAAGAACATGATCTTGATAAAAGGAGAGGATGGTTTGAAGAGAGAAACATCACAAAGCCTCCGAAACGAAAGGATAGGAGCAATATCGATGGAAAGAAAAGAACGGAGAAGAAATGACAACTTCTACCACAATTGAATTTGGAAAGCATCATTACAAAGAAGGATTGGACGGAGATGTTGGAAAATCAACAATGAAAAGATTTAGCATGTAGTGGGCTTATGGAAAACGTCTCAAAATTATGAGGTGACAACCTGCCACTAACGGAAACAATTGTTGGTTGGGAGCAACAAGATAAGCAAAACTTCTTTCACCAAAAGGATACACTGAAAACTTGGATCATGAAAAACACCACAAGTAGCAACAATCTGTAGGAAAGGCTTTAGGTGAAATCTAATCCAAGATAACTACAACAAAGAACATGATGGGTTTAAATATCTCATTCTTGACAAATTCTCTTCGAGACTCCTCGTAATCAAGAATGCTATAACACCATCTCAAAAGATGAGGGAGAAAGAATTGCACTTTGAAAGACAAAGAATACTTGAGGTACTACCACAAGAATCTTGAAGAATACTTCGAGAAAGAATTAAATACTTGAAGAACCACCATGAGAACCTCCGTATACAAAAGAATGATCAAAAGAAATGGAAGTTGAAAAGAATAATATTGAGACCTTACAAAGATTTGGATGAAGCTTCGCGATGAGATAGTTGAGAAAAACTTGGAACTCCAGAAAAAAAAGATGAGAACTCTTGAAATCGAGAATTCGATATCATGAAAACTCCAGAAGAATGCTTTTAATCACCTTGAGGAAACAAGAATAAGAATTATGTTATGCTTATCCTTCATCAAGTTAAATTGATGACAAGCAACGGATTTGGCATACTACTTATTCTTCTTTAAAAGATTGAAGAGAGATTCATAAGCTTGAAGAAGTCTTGAACGAACCACCGGTTAGAATTTGACACGAAAGAGGATACTACAAATGAACGGAGATACATGACATGAGAACGAAGAGATCATGATCCGCCTAGAGAAATCTTCAGCGAAACACCAGAATAATTGAGATACGAACGAAGAGACAACAATTGAGAAGAATTTGAGAACGAAAGCTGAAAGCTGAGAACGAAGAAATCTTCTGAAATGATGGCCTTCGGAGGATCGAGAATGAAAACAACTCTGAAATGCTCTGGATAGATATGGGAGGAATTACTCGTGATCAAAACAATTTACGAGGACAACATGAAGCTTGAACCACGAATCTTCGAAAGAACGGATAAAGATTTAAGAGAAACTCTTCTTCGGTCTTGTAGATTGAGAAAGATGAGAGGAACACTGCCAATATTGTTGAGACACTCCGAAAGAAGAAAGAAAAATGTTGAGCCAACTATAATGATTCGGAAACGATCTTGGAGAGGGAATATGACTGATGTAATTCATTCTTACGACACATTTGAAAAGAACTTGAGGTCTCTGGAAAAGATTAGAAGAGCCAGGTAAGATCCTGGGGAAAACATGTGGGTTATGGGCCCACAAAAAGGAACATTGTTGAAATGATTGCTTAGGAAGAGAGATTGCACCGGTACGAATGAAAACTTGATGAGGTGAGAACCTTGAAATGATTGAAAGGATATTGAATGAAAACACGAAACTTCTGAGATGTCTTTAGAATTTCGGATAGAATAGAGAGAGACGAAAACCAAGAGATACTTGGACAAGAATTTCTAACACGGGAAAGCGTTGAACGAATGAAAAGGATAAATCAACACTAAATGTTGACTCGAGTCCACCAGGAAATAAAACAGGAACGGAGAATGATGAACTTAGCACCTGAGCATCTTCCCAAAGAATCACCAGGTACAATTCGGAAGAAAAAATAGTGGAAGCATCACATGAATAGAAAAGTCACTTGGATGATAATTTAATCATTAAAGAAAAGGGCAGGAGGGTGATGAAAAACAAAGAAAACTTGGGACGAATGAAACAAACTCTGGGAAAAGGAAAGGTGAGGATATATCTTGCAAATATTGGAGAGGTTGAATCACCTTGAAGAGAAGCACTCCGGATGGAAAAGACTTGACATGACAATTGATTGAGCAAACGGATTAGCATTCACATAGAAATGTGAGAACACCGCTTAGGAAGATATGAAATCACCACTTGACATCGAAGCAACTCGAATTACCGTACTCCAACACAAAACAAAGGATGAAGCTTGCAAATTTAAGCCGGAAACAAATACATAACCCATTTTGCATTTGTTGGAAGGATAATCCTAGGTACTTACTTGAATTCCCAGCTAAGAACTTCCGAAATCTTTGGTTATGCAATCGGGTCCACGGATACAAGGAGTAAAATCCATCACTCAACTCTTAGCAGTAATACTACTCTCCAATGTATCACATCCGTCAACACACAACCAGAGGTCTCGGAAATTCATCTACCTCAGACCCTCGTAATCACAACGATACTAAATATGGCAGTACATGTGATCCCGCTCCCTAGTACTGGGTGCCGCCACACTCTTCGCACCACGAATAGTATTGAAGCAATTTCGAACATCTGCGTCCTGAGATAGTAAGGAAAGTGAACGATAGCGATGTGTCAAGAATACCCTGGAGCTCAACTCCTCGGGTCCAATCCATACAGTCGGGAGGCACCAAGAACAAAATTCTGGTCACATCGACATCATAGAGGTTCCAAAATACCCGCGTGATCCTAAAAAAATTTGAGTGAGAAGAGGGTAGAATTAAAATTCCTACGTCAGGATTCCTCACCAGAGCATATAAGAGGACTAAAAAGAATCCTACACTCCGATATATAACTAGACTCAACATAGTTTTTTTCACTAGACTCGACTCGGCCAAGTTCGTTCAATCAAGGGGGTTCCTAGGTCGGTACTGCTCTGATACCAACTTGTAACGCCCAAGATGCGATCCTATCCTCATTTTGGCTCGAGGGCCTCGACAGGGATAGAAGCGCATCTCGTCGTGTCGCAAGAATGGATATCATTACAAGTACAAGTAAAGAAGAGATGAGTATATGGAATTGGCTTACACTTGCCACAAGTTAAATCAAGATCACATCAATACAACAATATATACAATCGTCATACAGAAGAGCAGGGTCCGACTACAGACGAAATCTAACAATAAAAACAACATCCATCCTTGCTATCTGAGGCTGCCGGCCTGGAACCCATCCTATGATCAATGAAGAAGAAGAAGAAGAAGAAGAAGAACTCCAAATCAAACAGGCATCGCTCTCACGTCAAAGCATCGCATTACCTGTACCTGCAACTATTGTTGTAGTAATCTGTGAGCCACATGGACTCAGCAATCTCATTTCCAAGGGTATCAAGACTAGCAAAGCTTAATGAGTAAGGTATGGTTAAGTGGTGAGGTTGCAGCAAGCACTAAGCATATATTTGAGTGGCTAACTTACGAGTACAAGAATAAGGGGGGGGGTGATCGTCACATAAACGGACGTGATCTAGTAACGATCACTAAGTGATCCTGAACACCTACCTACGAGTCAAACATAACCCTACCGTGTTCTCTCTCGGCTCAGAAATTCACGAGAAGAGACAGTCACGGTTACGCACACGGTTGGTGTATTTTATTTGAGTTTACTTTAAGTTTTCTATGACCGGAAGTTAAACAAATTTCCAAGTTGCCACATAACTGCGGGAATGGCTCTCATGAAAGATTTAACCATGCAGGGGTGCTCCAACTCATCCATCACAAACTAACCACAAGCTGCGTTGGAATCCCTCAACCGCGGGATGACCCATAGTATTTGCGGAATCCCGATGGAAAATCTCAACCTCGAGATAGCCTGAAGTGTCCACGAAATCCCGCGCAACAAGACGTTCGAGAAAGGTAAAACAAATCCAGTAAGGCCGCCCGACGTGCCGACAATCCCTATAGGAGCCACGTATCTCGTTCTCGGGGCACAACCGGATGAGCACAGCGTACAATGGCCTGATAGACATCTCCCGGGTTGCCCCGGGTTGGCCCCGCACACGACTCTAGTTTGGACCAACACTCATGAGGAGCACTGGCCCGGGGGTTGATTAATTATCCACGGGGTGATCATGCCCTATGCAAATTTTAAGTTGTTATTAAGCAAATAGTACCAATGTTGGGCCTTTCCAGAAGAGTTTTATCCCAAAATGAAAGTCAAGGGGGTTCCCATAACAACCCCGAGCATGTTATGAGCGCTCAATATGGAATATAACACCGGTACACAAGTAACTAGGGTGGCAAAAGTGGAACAAAACACCGAGCAAAAGGCCAAGCCTTCCTCCTTTACCAAGTATATATGTGCATTAAATTAAATAGCAATAATATTGTGGTATATCAAAAATATCCATGTTGCACATGATAAGAACTTGCACCTGCAACTAGCAACGCTATAAGAAGGGCTGAGGAAGCGGTAACATAACCAAACAATGGTTTGCTATGATGTGGAGGGTTTAGAGGATTATCATGGCATTTTGGGAGGCTTGACAAACAAGTGGTAGGTAGCGAGACAAGCGATAGAAACGAGACATCTAGCATGGCAATGATAGTAATGGTATCCAGGGAAATGTTCATCTTGCCTGAGATCCCGCTTTGAAGAAGATCGAGTCCATGAAGAAGACGAACCAACGTAGTCGTATGAATCCTCACACTCCGAAGCGGTTTCGGAACTCTATCGAGAAGAAGCAAATCAAAAAACAAACAATCAACACCTGATAAACACCACAACATGTTCAAGGTATGATGCACAATCAAATATGATGCATGTCCATTCAAGTATGCATGACATGGCAAAGCACAACAATCAACTTCTACACATTAAGTGAAGCTCAATATGCAACGAGTTGCATATTGACGAAACTCCACATTCGAATCATTTAGTTCACTCTCGTTTAAGTACTCATCAATATTAAATGTTGTTTAACATGGGTGGTCATGGCATAAGGTGATGATGGAATTAAGCAATTTAAATGGAGAAGCAGAACATACATATAACAAAACCATAAGTCTCCACGTTAAGAGAAATGCGGTTAATGTTGTTTTAACTAAACAATCATTTTAAATGTTGTTTATCATGGCAAGAGGTGAAGCACACACAACTACATCATCTAGGCATTTTGAATGAGGCCGGAAGCAACATATAGTATTTCCGATAGGACCCCATATGCAAATTATGAATTTGGTCCAGATCTGACTATCACATATTTTATATTTATTAAACATGGAAATAAAGTGCACCATGTGTTATACTCATTTTTCTAGTCAAGTTTCATAGGTGGAACATTTTAATTGGAGCTACGGCTATTTAGTTATGAAATAAATCACTTTAACATGGCAATTATGCAAATTAAATGAAAACAGAAAGTTAAACATTGTAAACATGCTTGAAAGTTGGAAATTATTAATCTACACGAAATTCTGAATAGTTTGCATATATTAAGTTTTTACATGCGATGCACGGTTGAAAAGTTATTATATGCATGAAATCTAGGGCCTTTTCTGCAATTTTATAGTTTACTGGATAATTTGTCGAATTCGTAGAGACAGAAAAATAATGCAATGGGCCGAATCTGATGCAACTAGGCGAACATGAGCATGGGCGCTACACAGCCATAAGGCGCACAGGGCGGGGTATTGGGCGCAGCTCACCATCTGGCCTAACAGGCCGGTCGGTGAGGAGGCCCATGGCAGGCCGGGCGAGCTGGGCTAGAGGCGCCGCGGGCCGCGGCGGGAGCTGAGGTGGCGGGCCCAGGCTGGGGCGATGCGGCCCAACCGCTGGCCAGCGGTCAATGCTCGACCCGAACGAGCGTGCGGGCGAGGCATCGTCCTTCCTGGACGCGCAGAGGAGGCACGACATGGCGGCGGGGCGCGAGATCCGGCCGGTCCTCGCCAGATCTGGTGGAGACGGTGGCGGGGACGAATGGATCGGGGCGGCGAGGTCCCATTCTGGGTGCTGGAGGTACCACGCGAAGCTCCGGCAGCGGCGAGCCCAACTCCATGGCGGCTGAGGAGAGAGAGAGGTTAGATGAGAGAGGGAGAAGAATGGGAGGAAGGAGAGGAGCGCGAGGGCGCAGGGGACGACCTGCTGGTCGTCGGCGAGCTCCAATGTAGGGCGGCTCCGGTGAAGTCTCGTGAGAGGCGAGGTCGGGCGAGCGGCAGAGCTACGGAGGAGCTCGGGCGTTGCGGGGCTCCCGTGGCGTCGGGCTTGCGGGCGGCGGCGGCGGATAGATCCGGGGCCAGGCGGGCCTCAGATGGGCTCGGCGAGCCTGAGCGGCTGAGGAGAGAGGAGGGGGAGAAGGTGGTAGCTGAGGAGTGGCTGCGCGTGGAATTTGAGGCAGGAGGTGGGAGAGAGGTCCATTTTTGGAAGGGTAGGCCTCTATTTAAAGCAATGGGGGCTAGGGTTAGCTGTTTTGGGGTTTTTCGGAGCCGTTCGATTGCGATCGGATGGCTCCGGCCCGGGTGGGTGGTGTAGGTGGGCTAGGTGGCTATGTAGAGTGACCATGGGCTGAGATGAGAGGGTGATTTTTGGCCCGTGACATGTTTTCAAATACCGCAAAACGTCCAACGAATAAACTGATGACGGTGCCGCTACGGTTGACCGTTCGGGTATCAAACGACCTCCGATTGCGACGAAATTTGGTAGGTTGTCTACTTACACTATATTAAGACCGCACGCCAACTTTTGACTCAATCCGAGAATATTTTTCATGCACTTTTAAAAACATTTTTTAAACGTTGCCGCGGGCGCGTGCATGTGTGGTTGGTCTCGAAATGGTCAACGACAAAATGGAGAGAACCGTCAACTACGCACGGATGCAAGTTTTGACAAAATGACGGCAACAGAGTGCTGATGCAATGCGGATGTCAGATTTCGGGCTCCGCAAAACCCAAAGAAGTTCGAACACAGGGGCGTGTGCGAAGATCTCCAATAGCTTTGCCCCCCAAGCTCACAGCTCGATTGCCTTGCTCGATGGCGAGGAAGAAGAGATTAACACACGAGGATTTACCCAGGTTCGGGCCGCTGCGAAGCGTAAAACCCTACTCTGGCTTTTGGTGGATTGCCTCACGAGGAGGTTTGTGGATGAACTAGTACAGTGGTGAGTTGCCTCGCGAGGGCGTTCGGGTGGTGTTGGATCCCCCTTCTACAGAGCAGCCTCGCATCTATTTATAGTGGCCAGGGTCCTCTTCCCTTATCGCAATGGCAGGAAGGGATCCCACAACGGCCAAATTCGAAAGGGGACATGAGGTACATCTTATCCTGACGATAGGTGGTCTTCGCCTGCAAAGTAGGTGGTGGTGACGCGGTGGTGGGCTCGCTGGTGACATTCGTCCTGCCGGGCCCGCTGGCCTAGTCTCGTTGCACCGGAATGGAAACCTTTGGCGGGGCGCCTTGGGAACCTGCGCTCGTCCCTGCCTCCTTTGCACCAAAGAGGGAACTGTCTTCTCTGGCGCGCTGGTGCCCGCCTGGCCCGCCTTGTGTCATCCTTGACCTCCCGAGGTCGAGTGTTGCATAGGGATCTGCACCGCTCAGGAGGGGGCCTGGGGAGGCCTCCTCCTTCCGGGAACCTTGGCGTTGCCCTCCTCGCGAGGGTGGGACTCCCGCGAGGGCCTTGTCTTGAGTCAGGCCGTGTTGGGCCGTACGGATCGTCAAAACGTGCCACGCCCTGGGCCGCGGGCAGACAAGTCTAGGTACCCCCGTTCCCAAGACGCCAACAGTAGCCCCCGGGCCCGAGGCACGCTTAAGTTGGCTTCGGGGCGAAGCCGAAGAAGATGGCCCGAAGCGCCGCGGGCCCTCATTGCCTGCGGGCCAGGCCTGGCGCGTGGTGCACGGTTGGATGTGGGCGTCCCCGCTCCCGTGTCTCCTCAGCAACTGCTCGAGCCGACAAAAGCCTGACGTCCAGCGTTGAGCCATTATTGCTTTCCTCTTCTGTGCTCCTGCTCCTCCTTCCAGATCTCCATCCTTTGTGAGAACCTCTCCACATCTCAGCACCGCACCGTCTTCCTTCTTGCTTCCTCGGCCTCAAGGACTTCTCGATGGTTCCCGCCGGCAAGTTGAAACCTGAGGCTCAGAGTTCGGCCTCCGCTTCCATCTCGCCGGCGCTCTCAGAGTCCACCATAGCCAAAGACGGGGACCTCGCCCCGGTGCTTCCGTCGACGGCGGATGGTACAAATGAGTGGGGGCGGACCTTGATATGGTGCGGCTCCGCGGAGAAGCATCGCCTGGCCAAGTCGGCCAACCCTTTCTTCCTCCATAGCATCTTCTCTGGGCTCGTTCCGCCTTTCTCCAAGTTCTTCACCGCCATCCTTGAGCACTACGGGATCCAAGCTCTCCATCTCCAACCCAACTCCATCCTGCTCTTGTCCATCTTCGACTTTTACTCTGAGGCCTTCATAGGCATGAAGCCTTCGGTGGCCCTCTTCTGCCATTTCTTCAGCTTGCGGCTTCATGAAGGTGCTCAGCGGTCAGCATGTGTCTCCTTCATCGCGGTCCAGAGCGGGAACATGCTCTTAAAGGCCGGGAAGAAGGTGGAGAACTTCAGGCACCGCTGGGTCTTCTTGGATCTCAAGAGCGTCAACTCCCGCCTGGATCTTCCGAAGGGGTTGCCGGAGAAGACACTTGCGTGGAGCTCCGCGAAGCTCTCCGACCCCCGGGCCAAGCCCGTCCTAGAGCAGATATCTTGAGATATCAACGCCAGGAAGTTGACCGGGGGGATGATAGTGAAGGAGTTCCTGGTGCAGCACCTGGCGCCCCTCCAGTCTCACTCGAGGCCCTTGTGGGACTATCAGGGCAGTGGCGTTGACATCAGGCTTCGGTCCGCACACCTGACCCCCGGGGAGCTGAACAGGGCTATGGCGACCCTGCTCAACGGTGACCCCGGGGACCTTCCTGAGGCCTATGCCCCGTTGTACTGCCGCGGCGACAAGGCCGATCTGGTCGCCGCGATGCCCACCTTTGACGAACTGGGGCTCTCCCCAGCCGAGTGCTCTGGTACCCCAATGGCGGTGTCCTCCAGCGGCACCACGGCCGGGGAAGACTCGGAGGGGACAGCGGACGACGATCTGGAGTAAGTGTCCCCTTCGTCGCGGAGTACGCTTCTCCGCGGCTTCGAAGACGACGACGATGCTGGCGAAGCCTCAGCTGCAAGTCCTCCGCGTCGCGCCAGGGTCCTCACGTGGCTGGGGCCCACTCCTCGGGCCGCACGGTCCGCCGGCCGGGCGACCCCGAGGAAACGTGAGGCCGGGCCCCCTCCGGAGTGCCCTGCTCATGCCAGCAAGGTGGCCAAAGCTCCCGCCTCGCCCCTGCCCAAACTGCAGCATGTGGGCGAGGCGGACGTGTCTGGGGCCGGGACGGCCTCTCCGGCCGCGGCCCTTGTGGGCGGTGCCCCTGCTCCCCCACGCGGTGGTGCCTCCCCGGAGAAGGGCGAGGGCATTTCCGCCTTCGCCGAGGTGAAGAAGAAGAGGAAGTGGGTCGACGTCGAAGAGTAAGTAGTCCTGCTTAGTTTTGGCCGCCCGCCGGTGGCTTGCGTGCTGATGGTCCCTCCTTTGCTTGGTAACCAGGAGTGCTGCTGTGCTAAAGGCGAGGAAGAAGAAGGAGGGCACCAAGCCGAAGGTGCTTTCCGATGTGACGCCCGTTCCTGGTGCTCTGCCGACGCCTGATGAGGCACCAGATGTCGTGGGCGAGGAGGCTCGCGGGGCGACTCTCCCTGTCACGGACGCGGAGCCCCCGATGCCCGTTGAAGAGGCCGTTTCTGCCCTTGGGGGCGCGTCCGCGCCACTGTCTGAAGGGCCAGCCCCCGAGGGCGAGCTGGCCATAGGACCGTCCGTCCCTGCCTCGTCTGTGGTAGTAGCGCAGCCCCCGGCGCCTTCTGCTCTCCATGCTTCTACCCCCTGGAGGCGGCTCCTGCCGCCGCGCAGGAACCACCTCCGGGCCGAGCCCTGCTGCCTCCGACTTGCGGCCTTCTGGTCGAGTCAGGCACCCTGGATGGGGCCTACGCCGCTCTGGGTCAGGTCCGGGGCTCCCTCGGGAGCGTCGACGGTCGCCTCACGAAGGAGCGCTTGGGGCTCCTCTCCGGGTGGCTCCAGGCCGATGCTTCTGTCGTGGCGATCTGGAGCCAGGTCGAGGCCACCGCGGCCGAGAGCAGGAAGGAGGCTGCATCAGCCAAGGCAGCTCGTGACGCGGCGCTAACTGACGCAGCGTCTGTCATGAAGCGTTGTGACGAGGCGGAGGTTCGCCCGAGGGCTCTTTAGGAGGAAAGGACTGCGCTCGCAGATTAGCTTCGCCAGCGGGAGGAAGACCTCAAGACCTGCGAAGCCAAGCTTACCGACCGTGACGCTGCGCTGTCCGAGGCGGCGGCCAACCAAGCCGTGGACCGAGAGCATCTGGACAGGCTGAAGGAGGAGGTAGCTGCGGAAAAGGCTCGGCTTGACTCCAGGGAGAAGGCCCTCGATGTGGCTGAGGAGGGGAAGGCTGCAGAGCTCGAGGCCCTCCCCTCTGTCGAACTCAGGCTATGCCAGGCGCTGCAGTCCATCTGCCGGGGGGAGGGGATTCACGGAACCCCTGGTGGCTCCTGAGAGCGGCTTCGTGGGGCTCTCTTCAAAGCTCGTCGAAGTGCTTGAGGGTGCCGTCGCCAGGGTGGAGAACGTCTTGGAGAGTGAGTGTCGCGACCTCTTCTCCGCGGCCGCGACGCGCGTCTTCATCCACCTGTACCTTCACGAGCCGAGTTTCAACTTCGGCATCGTGATCCGTCCGGTTGATCCTGGGGTTCGGGCCGCTATGGCGACGGCCGTGGAGGGCGCCGTGGAGGCGCTGCTGAAAAAGTTCGCCTGCGTCGCCGTTCCCCCGCCTCCTTCTGCAGCTGCAAGGGTTAGTGATGATGATGACAACGGCAGCGATGTCGACGACGAGCTCCCTGCGGTCGGGACGGGCGGTGGCGCCAGCTCCTCCTAGTTCCTCTTCCTGGGTATTTTCCTGCAACGTTCATCGTGCCTCGTGGAGGCGTTAGACTTGCTTGCATTTCCGGAGACATTTTAATGCCTGTAATGACTGCTAAATTGTGTGGTTTCTTTCCTCGCCTCGTTTCCTTCCTGCTTGCTGTAGTGCTCTGCATCGGCAGGGCCCGGTCCCGCGCATACATCGACCGCCGTTGGGGCGTCCGGATCACCAGGACGGTGCCAAGGGGCGAGGGGCTACGTAACCTGTGAGGCTCCTGAGTCGCGATGCTCAGGAGTCCCCCTTGACGTACGAGTAGCCCTCATGTCAACTTGGAGATTTGGAGCGCCTTGAGCTCTGCGTCCGCAGGGCCCGGTCCCGCGCATACCTCAACCGCCGTTGGGGCGTCCGGATCACCAGGACGGTGCCAAGGGGTGAGGGGCTACGTGACCAGTGAGGCCCCTGAGTCGCGATGCTCAGGGGTCCGCCTTGACGTACGAGCAGCACCCATACCTTTCCTCGCCAGCTTTCATCTGAGAGGGACGCGTGAAGACCAGGTATCAGGGACCTGGGGAGGTGGCGTGCGCCAGGCCTGGCCTGAGCGTAGCCCCCATGCAGCCCCCTCATGGGGGCATCCCAAGGGAATGCTGGGAGATGGAGCCGCGAGGGGCCGTCCTGAGGTTGGATGCACCCGCTAGGGCGCCCTCAGTTGTTTATCAACCAGCGCGGAGCATAGGGCTTCCACGTTGCGTGGGCATAGCCGCTTGGGCGACAGTGTTGTCCGCCAACGCGGAGCATGGGGCTTCCACTTGGGCGTGGGAATGGGGGGCCCCGACTCCTGAGCCCCCCGGGCATGTACAACCCATTAAGTTCGTACGCGTGGCCTGCACGGTAGAACTGGGAGGTGTATCTGGGCGCTCGTGAGGCAGCTCAGGTCTCACGAGGCCCTACCTCAAAGGCAGGTTGCGCCTGAGTCTTCCGGTAGAAAGCGCCGTTTGAAGTCCTATATATTTTGAGAAACCTGCTGTCGGCGTTCTGGATACCAGGGTACCTAGACTTGCCTGCCTACGGGCCAGGGCGTGGCCCACCTGGGCGGTCCGTACGGCCCTGCGCGGGCTCACTCAAGACAAGACCCTCGCGAGGGTCCATCCTCGTGAGGAGGACAGCGCCAAGGCGGAAGGGGAGGCCTCCCCAGGCCTCCTCCTGAGCGGCGGAGATCTCTATGCAATGCTAGGCCTCAGCAGGTCAAGGGTGACGACAGCCAGGCCAGGCGGGCGCCAGCGCGCCAAAGGGAACAGTTTCCTCTTTGGTGCAAAGGAGACAAGGACGAACACAGGTTCCCAAGGAGCCCCGCCAAAGGTTTCCATTCCGGTGCAACAAGACCGGGTCAGCGAGCACGGCAGGATGGATGTCACCAACGAGCCCACCACCGCGTCACCACCACCTACTTTGCAGGCGAAGACCACCTTTCGTCAGGATAGGGTGTACCTCCTGTCCCCCTTTGAATTTGGCCGTTGTGGGATTCCTTCCCACCCTTGCGATAAGGGAAGAGGACCCGGGCCGCTATAAATAGAGGCTAGGCTGCTCAGTGAAAGGAGAACCAACGCTCTCGCAGAGCAACACACCACTGTACCAGTTCATCCACAAACCTCCTCGTGAGGCAATCCACCAAAGGCAGGAGTAGGGTTTTACGCTTCGCAGCGGCCCGAACCTGGGTAAACTCTCGTGTGCCATCTTCTTCCTAGCCATCGTGCGGGGTTATTGTGTTGAGAGCTTGGAGGGGGCGAAGCTGTAGGGGAATCTTCACACACGCCCCTGGGTTCGAACTCCTTGGGGTTTTGTGGAGCCCGAAATCCGACACCTGCGCCGAATGGATTTCCAAGGGCCATCGCATGAGAAGGCCAAACACCAATGACCCCAGGAGGTGACGTGAACGGGGCAGGCCCGCCAGACAGAGCTCAGCCATTGGATTTGTCGACGCTGCAGGGACGGACCCGAGCACAGACGCCATGCCCAGTCTTCTCATGCGACAACTCCGAGGATAAAACACCCGGCGCGCGGCTCCCATGGCGGCGAAAGGCCGACTGTGGTTGTAGGAACCGTGTCGTGCGCCCTGACTCACCCACTCCCGATTAGCTCATGCGAGGACGAAGCACCAAGGGCCATGGGAGGTGACATGCACGGGGCTGGCCCGCGAGACAGAGCTCGACCACTTGGATTTGTCAACGCTGCAGGGACGGACCCGAGAACAGACGTCGTGCCAGCCCTTAATCATGAGGCGGTCGAAGGCAGGATCATTAGGGCGCGGCGACATTCATGGTGGCGAAGCACCGAGCATGCAAGTTGGAATATTTAGAAAATAGATCAGATGCATGAAAGGTTCTAGTACATGCGTAAACGACGTGGCTGCGGGGATGAGCCCTGGCCACCTGAGGATAATGCAGCCTAATGGGCGCCCTCAAACTGAGCAAACCAAAAAGTTACCTGGTACGGACCAAAAAGTCACCTGGCGGCAATACCGCTGAAGCGTCGAGGTAGTCGTCGGAGCCTGACCTTGCATCTCCGCGGGCTTGGCCTTCATGAGCCCGGCGCCTCCCGAGGCTCGGGGCACTCGCTCGGGCCTGGCACCTCCTCCAACTCCTCACGGCGCCTGGCCCGGTAAGGTGCGAGCATGGCCTGAGCAAGGCGCTGAAACATGCCGCCCGCGTTCGCCCGGCCGAAGGGCATGCGGATGTAGTTGCACGGGTAGACCCCGCCACGATTGACGCGCGACGGCCAGAAGATGTCCTGGGATGCGGCCCTGTTGATGCCGGGTACGTTGACGCAGACGTGCGGCATGCCGTCCGAGCCGACGACGGCGACTGCACTTGGTGGTGCTGGGCAGCGCCCGCCTCGCATGGCCTGTGCTTCCTAAAGCTCATCGATCGCTCTGGTGATGAACTCCCGTGAACTTGGCGCCTCGCGCCGTGCTCCTTGCTTGGGTGGACACACGCCGAAACATGCCTCCAAGTTGTGCTTGAGCACCTCCCTCGTCTCACTGGTCAGGTCGGTAGCCTTCTGGGTGGAAGCCCCCAAGCCCGACCCAAGGGAGGCGTCGGGCGCGCCTTCCTATGCGCGGGGGGGGGGGGAGGGGCCTTGGCCCCGGGCGTGGAGCCTGAGGCGCCGTCCTTAGAGGTTTCAGCCCCCTGGCACCCCTTGGAAAGGAGCTGCTTCTTCTTCCTGGGGACATCCTCGCGAGGCAGGACGTCTCCTTCGTCGTCTGAGTGCTCGGCCGCTGCAGCAAGGTAGGCGTGCTCGATGGAGCAAATGGCGTCCTTCTCATCGCATGTGACAGTGATGACGCCACCGCTCCCCGGCATTTTGAGGACGTTGTAGCCATGGTGAGTCACCGCCATGAACTTGGCGAGGGCGGAGTATCCGAGGATCGCGTTGTACGGGAGGTGGATGTGGGCGACGTCAAAGACGATGGGCTCGGTGTGGTAGTTGTTGCACCCGCCGAAGGTGACAGGTAGGCGCACTTGCCCGATGGGGACAGTGAAGCCGTCAGTGACCCCTGAGAAAGGCTTGGTTGGCATGAGCTGGTCATATGGCACTTGGAGCGTCTCGAACGTCTCGATGGAGAGGACATTGAGCCCTGCGCCACCGTCGATGAGGGTCTTGGTGACGAGGACATTGCTGATTGTAGGCGTGCAAAGCATGGGGAGCGCGCCCGCCATGGCTGAACACCTGAGTTGATCCTTGGAGTCAAAGGTGATGGCGCACAGGGACCACTTGAGGGGGAGCGCAGCCTCGAGCTTCGGGAGAGCCGCGTTCACCCCCCATGAGAACTGCTTGAAGATGCGGTTCGATGCTGGGGCTTGGGCGCCGCCCAGCATGCAAGCTATTGCCCTGACCTCTTGGAAGCCCCCAGCCCCGTCGTTCTGCCTGTCTTCTTCCTTCCTCCTGGGTAGCGGTGGCAGCGGGGGAAGGCCGGCCTCACGAGCGCGGGCCTCACGAGGCTGATCGTGTCGTGACCCCTTCGGTGGTTCGTCGCGCCAGCGGTCCTCCAGAGCTTGATCGCGCCAGCGGTCCTCCCGAGGCCGGTCTTGCTTGTCCCAGCGGCCTCCGCCGCGGCCTCCGCCGTGGCCTCCACCACGACCATAGCCATGGTCGCTACGCCCAGGGCGTCGACCGAAATGCTCGTCACGGACCACCCTGAGTTCCTGACAGTCAATGGTGTTGTGGCTATTGGTGCCATGGAAGATGTAGAATGGTCGCCCTCCCGCGGGGGGTTCCTCGTCTCGACTGTGCTTTGCCTCAGGTTCAGCCGCCAGCACCGCGGGGGCCTTGCGCTTCGTCTCCTTGGTCTTGGTCTTCTTGTCTTCGGGTTCCGCCTCCGGAAGCTCGCAGAGTGAGAGGCGGCCCTCTTCGGCCTTCGCGCACTTGTTCGCCAGGTTGAACATTTCCAGAGCCGAGCTCAGGTCGTCGTTGATAGCGAGCTCCTCCCTCATCCTGAGGTCCCTGACGCCGTCGGTGAATGCCGAGATGATGGCCTCATCTGACGCCCTCGGGATCTTGAGGCGGACAGTCATGAAGCGTTGTATGAACTTGTGCAAGGTCTCGTCCGGCTGTTGCTTCACGCGACGCAGGTCACCCACACCGAGGGCGCGGTCGCGGGTGCCTTGAAAGTTGGCGACGAAACGCTCGCGCAGGTCATCCCAGGAGGTGATTGACCCCTCCGGGAGGTTGAGGAGCCAAGAGAGCGCACCACCCTTGAGTGCCATAGGGAACCAGCTAGCCATGACCTTGTCGTCTCCGTCGGCCGCCTGGATGCTCAGCGAGTAGAGCTGTAGGAACTCGGTGGGATCTGGGGTGCCATCGTAGCGAGGAGGTAGGCCAGGCTTGAACTTGCAGGGCCACATGGCCGGATGGAGCTCCGGGGCGATGGCGCGGCAACCCACTGGACCCACGGGTGCCGCGCGCACGGGAGGGGCCCAGTCTTGGTGCTCCTGCGCGGCTGCCTCTAGGGGCGCCCGGTCGCGACGCTGGTGGAGCGGCGCAGGGAGCGCGCGCGTGTCAGCGCGCGGCCGTGGCACCACCTGGCAGCTTACTTCATCTCTCACCCTCGCCGGGGGCCCGCGCGGCTGGTCGCGCGGGCGTGCTTCACGCCTGGGCTCGGGGCCGACGTCACGCTAGGGAGGAGGGGGCGGCACATCATGGGCCTCATCGCCTGCCAGAGAGGGCTGGGGCCGGAACGAGTACGAGAGCGCCGAGGCGTCGCCGTTGGCGCTGACGAGCTCTGCGATGCGCCTGAGCCAGTCGTCGTAGCAGTTGGGGGGCAGGGCGGTAGCGCAGCAACTCGCGCGCCATGAGGAGTGCGCCCGACCCACGAGCCGGCCCGGGGCAAGCGTGGGAGGATGACCCAGCAGCTAGAACGATCGACGGAGTGGCGGTGCGGCCGTCGCGCCGTGCGGTGACCGGCTGTGATGAGTCCTGCTGCTCATGGGCATCTGGGCCCGTGGCGGCGTTGGCCACAGGAGAGGCGGACCGGCGTGCGGTGGTGTGGCCCACCAGCGCCATCTAGGCGACACGAGCAGCACGGCGCTCGGCGCAGGCTCGGCGAGCGTCAGCCATCGGAGCGGTGGAGCGGACAAAGAGCGAGGCTTGAGGAAGACTTCGACACGCTCCCTACCTGGCGCGCCAAATGTCGGATTTCGGGCTCTGCAAAACCCAAAGAAGTTCGAACACAGGGGCGTGTGCGAAGATCTCCAACAGCTTCGCCCCTCAAGCTCACAGCTCGATTGCCTTGCTCGATGGCAAGGAAGAAGAGATTAACACACGAGGATTTACCCAGGTTCGGACCGCTGCGAAGCGTAAAACCCTACTCCTGCTTTTGGTGGATTGCCTCACGAGGAGGTTTGTGGATGAACTAGTACAGTGGTGAGTTGCCTTGCGAGGGCGTTCGGGTGATGTTGGATCCCCCTTCTACAGAGCAGCCTCGCCTCTATTTATACTGGCCCGGGTCCTCTTCCCTTATCGCAATGGCGGGAAGGGATCCCACAACGGCCAAATTCGAAAGGGGACAGGAGGTACATCTTATCCTGACGAAAGGTGGTCTTCGCCTGCAAAGTAGGTGGTGGTGACGCGATGGTGGGCTCGCTGGTGACATCCGTCCTGCCGCGCCCGCTGGCCTGGTCTCATTGCACCGGAATGGAAACCTTTGGTGGGGCGCCTTGGGAACCTGCGCTCGTCCCTGCCTCCTTTGCACCAAAGAGGGAACTGTCTTCTCTGGCACGCTGGTGCCCGCCTGGCCCGCCTTTCGTCATCCTTGACCTCCCGAGGTCGAGTGTTGCATAGGGATCTCCGCCGCTCAGGAGGGGGCCTGGGGAGGCCTCCTCCTTCCGGGAACCTTGGCATTGCCCTCCTCGCGAGGGTGGGACTCCCGCGAGGGCCTTGTCTTGAGTCAGGCCACGTTGGGCCGTACGGATCGTCAAAACGTGCCACGCCCTGGGCCGCAGGCAGACAAGTCTGGGTACCCTCGTTCCTAGGACGCCGACAGCGGATGATGCGAATGATGCGATGACGAATGCAACAACCAAACGAATCACACGATGACAGCGGAACAAAATGAGAATCTTCTGGAGCATCGGCCTCGGGCTGTTACACTACGGGTCCGTAGTTGTTACCTAGATGGCTATCTCACTCTCTTGATATTCAATACAAAATTCACCACATCATCATGGCGATCTATTCGATGTAATCACTTTGTGCGGTGCGTTTGGTTGGATCCGATGAATTGTGGGTTTATGTTCAGATTATTCATGAAAAAGATTTGAGTCTTCTCTGAATTCTATTATGATTCTTATTTACATGATTATTATAGCTTCATGAATCTCTCCGATCTATTCAAATAGTTTGGCCAACTAGATTGATATTTCTTTAGTGAGAGGGGTGCATTGTAGTGGGTTTAATCTGGCGGTGCTCTATATCCCAGTGACAGAAACGAACAAGAGACATCTTTGTATTGTTGCCACTAAGGATAAAACGATGGGGTTAATTCATATTGATTGAGTTTTCTTTGTCTACATCATGTCATCGTTCTCCAAGCATTACTTTGTTTTTCATGAACTTAATACTTAGAGAGGCAAGCATAGAAGCGCTCTCGACGTGGAGTAATAGTAATAGGTGCAGGCAGGAGTCGGCCTATTTGCTTATGGAAGTGATTCCTATATATACATGATCATTCCCGTGAATAAATATTGCATAACTATGCGCTTTTCTATCAATTGCCCAACAGTAATTTGTTTACCCACCGTATGCCTACTACATGAGAGATGCCACTAGGGAAAACTACGGCCCCCGGGTCTATTCACTTATATATTTACAAAAGCTTTCATTACCTTGCTTCCATTTAATTGTTTTCTATTTTGCAATTTACATTATTCAACTATCATCTACACACTTTATTTGCTTGCAAATAACGAGTCCAAGGGGATTGACAACCCTCTTGCCCGCGTTGGGTGCAAGTGTTTGCTTCTTTTGTGCAGTCACTGAAGATGGGGGTTGCGTGCTACTCCTATTGGTTCAATAACCTTGGTTCTCACTGAGGGAAATACTTATATATACTGTGTTGCATCACCCGCTCCTCTTCACGGAAAACCCAACATAGATCACAAGTATCAACGGGTCGCCCGTAGAGACGTCTTCTCGATACTGAACAGGCACCTCCTATAACAGGTGCCTCAAACTGAGACACCAATCCTTATATATAAGGGTTTGCCCAACAATCAATAAGATGACAAGTTTCCTCTCAATCTTGTGAGTTCTAACACTAAAAACACTAATAAGATGACAAGTTTCCTCATTACAGACTGTTCTGTTTTAGACAGATTCTGCTTTTGCTTGATAGTTTGCTTGTTTTGATGATGCTATGGATTATATCGGGGGTATAAGACATAGAGAAGTTAGAATACAATACCTTATGCAATAATAAAATATTAATAAATTTATAATAGTACCTAAGTATTTGATATGTTTATTTTACTAACGGATCTCACGAATGTTTCTGTTGAGTTTTGTGTGCTGGAGTTTTAGAGTTTTGGGTGTTACGGCGATGGATGAAGGAATAAGGAGCGGCAAAGAGCCTAATCTTGGGGATGACCAAGGCACCCCAAGTCAAATTCTAGGAAGACTCAAGTGTCTAATCTTGGGGATGCCCCGGAAGGCATCCCCTCTTTTGTCTCAATCCATCGGTATGTCACTTGGAGCTATATTTTTATTTATCACATGATATGAGTTTTGCTTGGAGAGTCGTTTGCGTTAGTTTGCTTTTGTTTTAGTTGGCCACAATCATTGTTTGCTAGACACACCTACTTGAGAGAGACACACTTTCACCATGATTTGTTAGAATACTCCATGTGCTTCACTTATATCTTTTGAGCTTACCAGTTGCTCTAGTACTTCACTTATATCTTTTTGAGCATGGTGGCATACAGATTTTATATAAATAATTTCCCTCTCGTTCTTCACTTATATTTATTTGAGATTAATAAATGGTATCGGTAATTTTCATGGGTTATAAGACTAGTCCAAAAATAATAGGTATTCAATGAGTGCATAATCAAAACCACATGTAGCACATAAAAGAGAAATTGTGGGTTAATGATATTGATATGGTAATATGAAAGGGCGTGAGTGCATGGTTGTTGGTTAGTAGAAATATTGATAGTTAAAGGGTGTTTATTTGTTGTTCATCTAAATATTGGTTATGCCATGGTGATGATGTGTGAGCATTCTTATTCCTTGTTGAAATCCTAGTGTTGTTTAGGTTGGAGGCGCGTGATGGTTAACTCCTTGCAATAAGTATATGAGTTCTTTATTACTAATGTGAATCCATGAATGTACGCACTCTCACCTTTCCATATTTGCTAGCCTCTTTTATACCGTACATTGCCCATTCTCACCTCGAGGATCGATGCAAACTTCGCCGGTGCATCCAAGCCCCGCGACATGATACGCTCTGTTGCACATAAGCCTCATTATATCTTCCACAAAACAGCCTCCATACCTACCTATTATGGCATTTCCATAGCCATTCCTAGATATATTCCCATGCAACTTCCACTGTCACATCATATGACTTGTACACCCATTGTCATATTGCTTTGCATGGTCATGTAGCTGACATAGTTTTGTGGCAAAGCCACCGTTCATCATTATCATACATGTTACGCTAGATCATTGCACATCCTGGTACACTGCAGGGGCATTCATATAGAGTCATATTGTTTAGTAGTTTTTCATATCGAGTTGTAAGTAACTAAAAGTGTTATGTTCATCATTATTAGGGCACTGTCTCAGTGAGGAAAAGATGATGGAGACAATGATTCCCCCACAAGTCGGGATGAGACTCCGGACAAAAAAAAAAGAAAAGAAAAGAGAAAAGAAAAAAAAGAGAAAAAGAAATAAAGAAAAAGAAAAAAGAAAAAAGAAATAAATGAGAGAAAAGAGAGAAGGGGCAGTGCTACTACCTCTTTTTCCACACTTGTGCCTCAAAGTGGCAACATGTTTTTTCGTATAGAGTCTCTTGTTTAGTTACTTCCATATGCTAGTGGGAATTTTTCATTATATAGAACTTGGCTTGTATATTCCGATGACGGGCTTCCTCAAATGCCCGAGTGTTGGGTCTACCGTAGGTGCATCGCATGCAAATTAAAAATTTCCTACGCGCAGAACAACCAAGAACATGCTATAGAGATGGATCACATATCGTTACCACTAGGCGCGCAGTGCCGTGTAGTGGAAGTAGAGTTGGGGCAGCGCGGCCGCGAGGTCCGTCTCCCCTTCGTCTGATCTCCCTCGAATAGCTGGTCCGATCTCCCTCGAACTGCCAGTCATCGGATCCCACGTAAAGGTTCGCCGGAGCAGCGCAAGTGCATCGCCTTTAATGGTATCCGCGCGTGCAGGAGGAACATCGTGCGGCGGACTGCTAGGTCCGATCACACAGTTCGGTGGCGAGTGGAGGTGGCTAGTTGCAACACATGCAAAGCCCTAATGATAGCGCCGAAGCGATCAACTTGATGGGTGTGCCGCACCTCCACTACATATAGGCATCTGTCGCAGGCTCAACTCTTGGGCCTCGCACGGATCCTAAAGCCCACGTGTTCCTTCCCTTAAGCACGTGACCCCTTAGGTTCTCGCTCACTTGGTCGCGAGTTAGATCACATCCGGCTCGGCTAGTCGGTAGCGGCCTCTAGCAAAGCGTGCGGACTTCAAGTGTCCGATGAAGCTGGTTAGGCGAACATGTACTTCATACTTATGTTCCCTTTGCCACGCGATATATGTTGTCGGGCTTAAGGCGAGTCTATCATCCTTGGGTTAGCCCGACCTCTTTCTCGTTCCAGTGATGCCGACCACAAATCAGATTATCTCATAATCCTTGTTGCATGGCCATGCTTATCTTTGTCGGATCACACGAGGGGCCCAAAGTATATCTCTCCTGATCGGAGGGGCAAATCCCATCTTGTTCGACCATGTCTCGCAGCATGGGTCTGGACAAGCCTGAAACCTACCTTTATAACTACCCTGTTATGGAGTAGCATTTGCTCAACCCAAAACAGGTCTATCACCATCCCGAGTACATGTGTCAGCTCAGGTCTTAGGACATAGAACGTATGTTGTACTAGAGATTCACAGATGGCATATCGTTGCGTCTCATAGTTGGGTCTGTCCAACTCAGACCTTATCTCAACTCGGATCCGACTACGTCGAATCCAACCAAATCTTTCTAGGTCCATATTATCCGGCTAGCATCCAATGATACATGGTCAATGAGACCGGACCATCCACCATGTCATATGCTAGTCTAACTGGCTGTGTATAGCATGGATAATAAACGATCATCATGAACAAGGAAATATGAAAATAACTATTTTATTATTGCCTCTAGGGCATATTTCCAACACAACCATCCAGAGCCTGCTGAGTTTTGCGAACCGCGACAGGCCGGAAGGAGCAGGCCCATCGTGCGCCCGCCAAGCGGCTCTAGGGCTCCCACCGCCGGACGCAATGTTGGCGAGGCGCCTACGGTGCAGTCTCCTCCACAGCAGCAGCAGCAACATACCCGCCGGAACAACACACAAGAAAAGGCGTCGTATGTGTCGACAGATCCGCGGATGAGCAAAGATCAACGCCAGGTCTTGAAGGACGGGCGCAAGGAGGACGCCCGCACCACCATCGAGAGGCGCCGACAGACGCACCACCAATCCGAAGGCCGTACGGACCTAGCCATCGACGGGCCCACGTCGGGGGCGCCCGACAGCCTACCCTACAAGATAGGCTGCCCGACGTTCACCCACGAGCTGCAGCAAGTCCGCTGGCCCTCCAGAAGACCCTTCAAACCTGAGTTGCCCATCAAGTATGATGGCAAGATCAGTCCTTTTGAGTTCCTCGGTATCTACACCATAGTCGTACAAGCTGCCGGGGGATGCGATGAAAAGGTGTTCGCCAACTACTTCCCATTGGCCCTTAAGCACAATGTGAGGAGTTGGTTGATGAACTTGCCAGAAGTAGACATCTCCTCTTGGGAGGATCTGTGCAACCAGTTCATTGGCGCATCCCATGGAGGCCATAAGATTCCAAGGCAGCCCAGCGATTTGCATGTGATTCCTCAGAGAGACGGCGAGACCCTCCGCAAGTACATCCAGAGGTTCAGCCGCGTGCACCACAACATCCCAGACGTCCACCCAGCCGCAGTGATTGCTGTGTTCCATACGAACGTACGCAATCGTCGGATGCGCGAGGAGATGAGCATCAACAAGGTGTGGGATGTCGCCGAGCTCTATGCTCTGGCTGACAAGTGTGCACGGGCCTAGGAAGGAAGAAGGCTCCCGAGGGAGGACGCTGGCGTGGAGATCAACTCAGATGATGATAGCGCGCCCGCCTCCACGAAAAAGGGACGGAAGCACAACCGAAAGCGCAAGGGAAAAGCAGTGATGGCTGTCGAAGGGAACGGCAACGCCGACTCCGGCAAGAAGGCCAAGTCTGAAGGGTCCAGCAAGGATACCATGGCATGTTCCAGAGAGGACAAGGCCGTAGCCAGAGAGAAGACCAGTAGGCCATATTGTAAGATCCACCTCACCAAGAGCCACGACATCACTCAGTGCAGACAAGTAGAACAACTTGCTGAGAAGCAGAAGCAAGAGTACGAAAGGCATGTGAAAGAGAAGGGCCAAGATGGTGCGGGTGGTTCTGGCAAGAAGAACAGCGGTGGCCATGGTGGCTGCCGGGGCAAGGCCAAGCAGCATGAGGAAAAACCTGCTCGAGGCCGGGACAAAAAGTCTGACGATGATGATGACGGAGATGAAGAAGAATCTGAAGGCCAGAAGTTCCAGAAGGCTGTTGATGCCATGTGCGTTGATGGAGGCGCATCTTTGCACTCCTCTCACCGGCAGCTCAAGCAATGGGGCCGTGAGATCAACGCGACAGAGGCGAGGAAGCCCCTCAAGTTGTCCAACACTCCCATCATCTTCGACGCCGGGGATCACCCTGACCGTATCACTGACGTGGGGTGTGTGTGCCGTTGTTGGTTTCGCCAACAATATGCAATCTCAAGGTCACAAAGATGTTGGTCGACACTGGGGCTAGGTTGAACTTGATCTCGCTCGACGTGATCAGGCGGCTGCAGATTCCTGTCACGGATCTCAAGCCGACGAGTTCCTTCCATGGGGTCAACCCGGGAAGATCTCATCCCAAGGGGAAGATCACTCTGTCGGTGACGTTCGGCAGCGAGCTCAACTTCAGGACAGAAAGAGTAGTTTTCGACGTCAAGAAGATGTCGCTGCCGTACAATGGGATCCTGGGCCGACCGGCGCTGGCGAAGTTCATGGCGGCAACACACCACGCCTACAACACTCTCAAGATGCCAGGGCCGATGAGCGTCATCACCGTCCGCGCTGACAACAAGGACGCAGTCCTCTGCGTCGACAAGCTCTTCCGGGAGGAAGTTGCAGCGTCTCCCGACGAGGCACTCGCTGATGTATGTGATCTGCGTTTGGTTTTCTGTGAAGAGGAACGGGTTATTGATACGTCTCCAATGTATCTGTAATTTTTGATTGTTCCATGCTGACATATTATCATTCTAGGATACTTTTGAAGTATTTATTTAACAATTTATAATATTTTTGAACACTAACCTATTGATCTAGTGCCTAGTGCCAGTTCCTGTTTTCTGCGTGTTTTTGCCTTTTCAGAGTTACAATACTAAACGGAGTCCAATTGCCACGAAACTTTTTGGTGATTTTTCTGGACAAATACAAGACCTAGAAGCTCCGGAGGAGGACCAGGAGAGGCACCTAGAAGCTTCCTAGGGGGGCGCAGCCAGATATGTGGTGGGCCCCTGGAGCATCTCCCGACGTTGTTCTCTGGCCTATAAATTCACAAATACCCTAGAAACACCAGAAGCGCTCCCGAAACACTTTTTCCACCGCCTCAAGTCTCTGTTCCGACAGGAGGCCATCTACACCTCCGTTCCGGCACCCTGCCAGAGGGGAGATCGGTCACGGAGGGCCTCTTCATCAACCTTGCTGCCCTCACCATGATGTGTGAGTAGTTCACCACAGACCTACAGGTCCGTAGGTAGTACCTAGATGGCAATCTCTCTCTCTCTCTTGATCTTGAATACAATGTTCATCGCATCTTTGCCTTGATCTATCCGATGTAATCCCTTTGTATGGTGTGTTTTTTGGGATCCAGTGAATTGTGAGTTTATGTTCAGATTATTCATGAAAAGTACTTGAGTCAAACCTGATTACTATGATTCTTATTTGCATGATCATCATAGCTTCGTAATGCTCTCTGATTTATTGAGATAGTTTGGCCAACTAGAATGATATTTCTTCAGTGGGAGTGGTGCGTTGTAGTAGGTTCGACCTGACGAGTTTCTACATCCAAGTGACAAAAGGGGACAAGTTGCGTCATTGTGTTGTTGCTACTAAGGATAAAACGATGGGGTCTACTTACATTAGTTGAGTATACTTTGTCTACATCATGTCATCGTTCTCCAAGCATTACTCCGTTTGTCATGAACTTAATACCTAGAGAGGCAAGCATAGAAGCGCTCTTCAAGTGGAGTAATTGTAGTAGGTGCTGGCAGGAGTCGGCCTATTTTCTTATGGACATGATGCTTATATACACATGATCATTGCCGTGAACATCGCATAATTATTCGCTTTTCTATCAATTGCCCAACAGTAATTTGTTTACCCATCGTATGCTTTGCTTATGAGAGATGCCACTAGAGAACTCTATGGCCCCCGGGTCTATTCACTTATAAATTCACAAACGCTATCGTTACCTTGCTGTTATTTATTACCTTTTATTTTATTTTGCACTTTACTATTATCTACAATTATCTACACAACTCACTTGCTTGCAAATAACGAGGATTGACGACCCTCTTGCCGGCGTTGGGTGCAAGTTGTTTGTTCTTTTGTGTGCAGCCGCTGAAGACGGTTGAGGATTGATATTCCTATTGGCTCGATAAACCTTGGTTTCATAACTGAGGGAAATACTTACCCACTTTGTGATGCGATTACCCGTTCCTCTTCATGGAAAACCCAACGCAGATCATGAGTATCAGTTATTGCAGAACAAACGAGTAAGTATTTCCCCTAGTTAAGAACCAAGGTTTATCGAACCAATAGGAGTAACACGGAACTACCGTCTTCAGCGACTGCGCACAAAAGAGCAAACACTTGCACCCAACACGGGCAAGAGGGTTGTCAATCCCTTTGGACTCGTTATTTGCATGCAAGTGAAACAAGTAGATAGTAGTGGATAATTGCAAAATAAAATAAAAGATAACAAAGGCAATGAGGTATTGAAAGCTGTTTGTAACTTATAAGTGAGAAGACCCGGGGGCCGTAGTGTTCTCTAATGGCATCTCTCATGTAGGAAACATACGGTGGGTAAACAAATTACTGTTGGGCAATTGATAGAAAAGCGAATAATTATGTTCATATTCACGGCAATGATCATGTGTATATAGGCATCATGTCCATAAACAAATAGGTCGACTCCTACTTGCACCTATTACTATTACTCCACTCATCGACCGCTATCCAACATGCATCTAGAGTTTAAGTAAAACAGAGTAATGCTTGGAGAAAGATGACATGATGTAGACAAAGTAAACTCGAGTAGGTAAATGATAAAAACAGAATTTTTGATGTGACTTGCTACCCAATATGTAATATTTTGCATGTATGCTCATTGAGAAATGATGAATTAACAAACATCAACATAGTAATATTTATAAGCACAAGAAACACAATCATCAATCTTTTAGAGTATACGATCCTCAAAGAATGTTCACCCCTGTTTATTTTGTCATACTAGAAAGGCATGGCTCCGTCCTCACCACATCCTATATACCTAAGAGACTCATCCCCACTAAATGATTTATCTTAACATGCAAGCTATCCACATCAGCAAAGCAGCCACATCATCGTTTCATTACTGGCTTACATGTGGGACCCGCCATAGTACAAAGCAGCCACATTAGCTATCAGTTACCACTTACAAGTAGTAGGACAAAACACAGGATGACCGCGAATGTCTCCCTCCCTATTTCAGACGAACCCATCGCCCCTTTTCCCCTTTCTGCAGTCCGGCGTAGCGGCCGATTCCATCTCACGTCCGTCAGGCAGGACCGTTGGGCCAGCTATGTGCGACTGCCAAAGTACGGCGCATCGGTGAGGGAGTCCGGGATTAAGGGGTCCTCGGACTGCCGGCCTATTTCTCATATGCCGGGCTCATGGGCCGCTCGCTGAGGATGGGATTGATCAAAGGCCTCGTCGCTATGGAGGAGACCTCAGGAGTCGTGGCGTGTCTTTCAAGTTTGAGATAGTAGATTAGGCATGTTTTTTCCCTCCGGTGGGCAACCGACTATGTGTAACCCTAATGACCCTTGGCACCTATATAAGCCGAAGGGTTTTAGATTGTAGGACAGATAAACTCATCTAGGGTTTTAGCTAGTCGATCTCGAGGTAGATCAACTCTGTAACCTTCATACCATCAATATAATAGAGCAGGACGTGGGGTTTTACATCCATAGGAGGGCCCGAACCTGGGTAAACATCGTCTCCTTCGTCCCCTTGTTACCATCGATCCAAGACTCACAGCTCGGGACCCCCTACCCGAGATCTGCCGGTTTTGACACCGACATTGGTGCTTTCATTGAGAGTTCCGCTATGATAACCAAAAGAATCGATGGCTCACCTTGTCATAAGCAACGAGATCTGTAGCCAGGATGTCCCCATCCCTGGTCAGATCTTTGCAGGCAGCAACGTCTTGTCGCACGCCGACCCGACTGACCATCTTGGCCAGATCGGAAGCTTCTTCCCCGATCAAGAAATCAGATTCGGAACCTTAGAGTTCATCGCCGATTCACGGGGAGAGCTTGTTTGGCTGGAGCCCTCAGCTCTCATGGAGGAGCCCGCAGATCCCGACGCCTCGACGCCGTGAGCGTCGGGCCCCACCTCTGGGGCGGCCTTTACCCCCGGGTTGTCTAGAACGCCCAACCCAGTCGTTGTGCCCAGACCCACCGTGGCCGAACGTAACCTGGATTCGCTGTCGAGCGACTCCGGAACCACGACGCTGCGGATTGACCCCGCGCGCTTCGGTGAGGCGCTCCCCACCGACGCCTCGTCCTTAAACGAGCTATTCGATCGGATTCAAACCATGGGCATGACCGACGATCAGACGCCGGTCTATGACCGGATCGGGCTTAAACCCGACGATAGGGAGATTCGCACCCCCTCGATCACTCACCTAGTCACCACCGTTGAGTGTCCGGCTGGAGGTTCGTCCCCCCCAACAACCGGAATTAAGGATGGTTTATATCTCAATTTCCGATCATCAGGACCCCGTCTGCAACCCGGATTCTGGAGTTCGTTCCGGAAATTGTTCGGGATCGGTCCCCGATTTAGCACGCAACTTGAACCCCATGATTCCAGACTCAGATCGTGGCGCGGAACTAAAAATTTTCCCACCCACCACCCAAGTCGAGCATTCAAGCACCGCAGGAGAGTCCAAGTCTTCGGACTTACAGGATGTCAAACAATTACCAGGGGAGTCGGTTCATCATTTTTGGGCTAGACTCCTCCTCATTAGAGACAGCGTACCAGGCTCTAGTGACCAGGAGATAATGGCAACCTTCAGTCGCAATTGTCATGATGAAGGGATCCTCAATGCCCTATCCCGTCGACACATCCGCGGCTTCACCGAGCTATCGGACCTGGTACAAAAATATTGTGCCATGGAGAGCACCTGGCAAGCCGAACGGCTACTTTCGGAACCAGACTTTACCGAACACCCTAGAGGAGATCGGAAAAAGCGGATACCTCCAAAGCGGCTAGCCGAACACGAACCCGCCGAAAAGAGAAATAGACCCCCTATGGGGGCCAGAACTGTCCTAGACGGACTATTGGACAAGCCATGCCCTATACATTCTGTATTGCTGAACACAAGCCCGACTCACAGCCTCAGAGCTTGCTGGGTCATCAGGTAGGTCGCAAAAAGCGGAGAGGCCATCCTCGAGGCACTACCGCCGAACAGGCGCTCCACAACGCCGCCAGAATACAATGCTAAAGTCCTGACGATCTATGAAACGTTCCCCTCCAGGAACAGGAGGAAAAGAGCTCTTAGAGAACTCGAACAGGTCTACCATGTGGCGGCAACAAGTTCATGGGCAGACATACCAATCACCTTTGGAGACACTGACCAACCAACCATTCGTCCCGGTCAAACACCGGCCGCACTGGTCCTAAACCCCATCGTTGATGGTTTCAGGCTACAAAAGGTGCTAATGGATGGCGGCAGTGCTTTAAACCTCATCTACGAAGACACCCTGGAAAAAATGCAGTTCGACCGATCTCGCATCGAGCACAGCAACATAACCTTCCGGGGGATCATCCCTGGGAAAGAGGCGCGTTGTTCAGGACGTATCACCCTGGACGTAGTGTTCGGCATGCCCGAAAACTACCGATCTGAAGAACTTCTTTTCCATATCGTGCCCTTCCCCAGTGGCTACCATGCCCTGTTGGGGCGCGACGCCTTCACAAAATTCCAGGCTATACCCCATTACGGGTATATGAAGCTCAAGATGCCAGGCCCAAACGGGGTAATCACAGTCGCCAGTGATCCGAATATAGCCCTTCGAGCTGAGAACAAAACATCAGCGCTCGCCCTCGAGGCACTAGCTGAGACCTTTGCTGCAGAGGAATTGACTGCACTCCGGTCAACAGTGGACAAGGACGATGTGATCCTTAGCAAAAGGCCCAAACCCACGTCCTTTAAACCTGCAAAAGAAATTGTTAAATTTCAGGTGCACCCAACGGACCCTAATAAGACAGCGTCCATCGGAGCTCAGCTGGACCCCATGGTGGACGAGGCGCTGCGAGCATTCTTACGAGAAAACTGGGACATCTTCGCCTGGCATCCTTCCGATATGCCAGGAATCCCACGGCGGCTGGCAGAACATAGTTTGAATATAATCCCAGGCTTCAAACCCATCAAACAGACTCTACGCCGCTTTTCCGAGCCTAAACGACAAGCTATGGGTGAAGAACTAGCCAAATTGCTAGAGGCCAGGTTCATACGGGAGATCAAACACCCCGAATGGTTGGCAAACCTGGTGATGGTACCGAAGAAAGACAAATCATGGCGACTGTGGGTCGACTTCAAAGACCTTAACAAGGCCTGCCCTAAGTACCCTTTCCCCCTACCATGCATAGACCAGATTATTGACGCCACAGCCGGGCACGACTCAGTGTGCTTCCTCGACGATTACTCCGGATACCATCAGATCAAAATGAAGGAATCCGATCAAGTTGCAACCGCATTCATCACCCCCTACGGGCCATTCTGTTTCAACACAATGCCTTTCGGGCTAAAAAACGTTGGGGCTACATACCAGCGCATGATCCAGACTTGTCTCAAAAAACAGGTTGGTAAAACAGTCGAGGCGTACGTGGACGACGTGGTCATTAAAACCAAACACGTCAGCCAGCTGATCGACGACCTAAGGCAAACCTTTGCCAGCTTACGTGAGTACGATATACGACTCAATCCGGAGAAATGTGTCTTCGGAGTTCCCGCTGGTAAACTGCTCGGATTCATTGTTTCCCATAGAGGAATAGAAGCGAATCCGGCTAAGATCCGCGCCCTATCGGAACTTGCAATTCCCACAGAGCTAAAGCATGTCCAAAAGTTGGCGGGTTGCGTGGCGGCGTTAAGCCGCTTTATTTCCCGTCTCGGTGAAAAGGCTTTGCCGCTCTACAAGTTACTGAAATGGACCAACAGTTTCGAATGGACCGATGAAGCAGCTGATGCGTTAGAGGAAATTGAAACACTGCTGGCAAGCAACCCCATACTCACAGCACCAGGCGCCGGTGAACCAATGTTATTGTACATATCGGCCACCAACCAAGTGGTTAGCGCAGTGCTCGTCGTTGAACGATAGGAGGAGGGTCACAAATTCCAGATACAGAAGCCGGTCTACTATGTGTCAGAAGTACTAACGCAATGCAAGTCCAGATACCCGCATTACCAGAAGATAGCCTATACAGTATTTATGGCATCACGGAAACTAAGACACTACTTTCAAGAGTGTTCGGTTACGGTGGCATCCGAAGTACCCCTGAACGACATAATCAATAACAGGGACGCCACCGGCCACTTAGCCAAATGGGCCATTGAACTCCTTCCTTTCGAAATCGCTTATAAGCCACGATGAGCTATTAAATCTCAGGTGTTGGTAGATTTCCTCGCTGAATGGACGGAGGCCGAGCTCCCCAGGGAATATAGTACATACTCCCATTGGATGATGTACTTCGACTGATCCAAAACACTGGCCGGACTGGGGGCTGGAGTTATTCTCACATCTCCCACAGGCGACAACGTCCGATACGTGTTACAAATCATGTATGCAGATTCCAACAATGCAGCCGAGTACGAAGCACCTTTGCACGGTTTTCGGATGGCAGCTTCCATGGGTATACAACGGCTGGAGGTACGGGGAGACTCCAACTTGGCCATCTCTCAAATCAACGGCGAATTCGATGCCAAAAACCCGAAGATGGCGGCATATAGAAACGCCGTCCTTAAAATATCCGCACGGTTCGAGGGGCTGGAATTCCATCATGTCGCTAGAGAGAACAACCAGGCCGCTGACTTACTGGCCCGCATGGGGGCCAAACGCGACCCTGTCCCAAAAAACACTTTCCTTGAACAGCTCCTCAAGCCATCGGCAGGACGACAATAAGGGCGCCGGATCCATCACCGCGGAAGAGGTTGTTCCCCCTATAAATGAACCAGACGACCAAATCATCGGCGGCTCCGTAATGGACGAAACGCCTTCGGCTCATGAGGTCATGGCAGTAATTGCACCATGGACCGAGCCCTTCCTCGCTTACCTTCTTTGCCAAGAACTCCCCGATGATCAGACAGAGGCGAGACGCATAATTCGGCGATCCAAGGCCTATAAAGTCCACGAGGGTGAGTTATACAAGAAAAGCACCACCGGAGTACTCCAGCAGTGCATATCTGAGGAAGAAGGAAGGCAGCTTTTGGCCGAAGTTCACGCAGGAATGGGCGGCCATCACGCCGCGGCAAGGGCCTTAGTAAGCAAGGCCTTTCGGGCTGGTTTTTTCTGGCCCACCGCTCGAGCAGACGCCCAGTCACTTGTCCAGCATTGCGTGGGCTGTCAACTTTTTGCAAATCAAAGCAACATGCCCCCAACAGCTCCCCGGACTATTCCGATTACCTGGCCTTTCGCGGTCTGGGGGCTGGATATGGTCGGACCACTTAAAGGGGGGACCAAAAAGAATAAATATATGCTGGTCATGGTTGACAAGTTCACCAAATGGATCGAAGCAAAACCTGTCAAATCAGCCAAGTCCGGACCAGTGGTCGACTTTATATCCAGCGTGGTACACCGTTATGGCGTCCCCCACAGTATAATAACGGACAACGGATCCAACTTCACCGCCCAAGAGGTAAAAGACTGGTGTACAAAGATGGGCATCAAGCTCGATTACGCATCAGTGTATCACCCGTAGACCAATGGACAAGTCGAACGGGCCAACGGCCTCATCATGAGTGGTATTAAACCACGTCTGGTCCGATCTCTTCATGAGTCCGGCTGCCATTGGGTGGAGGAGCTTGACTCCGTTCTGTGGGGCCTGCGTACCACCCCGAATGGATCAACAAGATACACACTGTTCTTCATGGTCTACGGGGCAGAAGCAGTCCTTTCTTGTGATATTATTCACGATGCACCAAGGGTGCGCATGTACGAAGAAAAGGAGGCCGAGTTAGATCGGCAGGACGACTTGGACGCCTTAGAAGGAGAGCGCGACATAGCTCAGGCTCACTCTACTTTTTATCAACAGCAGGCCCGACGTTACCAAAGCAGGGAGGTCAGGGCAAAAGCGTATAATGTGGGTGAACTCGTCTTACGGCTCCCCGAGAAGCAAAAGCATAAACTCAATCCCAAATGGGAGGGCCCCTTCATAATCGACGAAGTACTCGCAGGAGGGGCTTATCTTCTTCGAAGCCCGTCAGATAACCGCCTCGAACCACACCCATGGAACGCAGCTCGTCTTCGGCGTTTTTACGGCTTGACCGGTGTCGTCATTCTTTTTACCCTCCTTTTTCTTTTCTTTCTTTTCATTTTCCTTCCCTTCCACCTTGATGTTTGACAGGTTCGGATTTTTCTCTCCCAAATCTATGTTCGGCTAAACCGAGCTCGTGTTAAGTCTTTTGGCATACATCCTCAAATGTTAGACCCGAAAAAAACACCTGGGGGCTTCTTCCCGAAGCCGATGATTATATATTTTAAGCATCTATTCACATTTCCTGTGTATGCATGTTTCCCTTGTCGATTTTTTAATCCATTATATGCATCAATTCGAACTAAGATTTTTGCCAAGCTGGGTTGCCTCGCTCCTGTGTTTACCCACTACGTTCCCGATTGTTCGGCTAGAGGGTAAAGGGAGCACATCTGCGATTGCTACGACCGGGTTATCCGGATACGTACCTCAGACGGGTGAAGCCAAAAGCTAGCTATCTTTAGTAGAAAATTGGTCGGCTACGACGGAAGCAACAAATAAAATTATGGTTGTTATTACCATTACCCGGGCTTCTTTTCTGAAAAAGGCCATTAGTCGCATACTAGCAGTATACGGCCTTACTATCCACGATTTACGTAGCAACCTAAAGGAAGGCACCGACAGAGGTACTATTTTCTTTGGAAGATGTTTTTTACGCTAAGCAGTAATATAACATATCTCCCTGTGCATCTTCTGTCTGTTCGCACCAAATGGCCAGATTGCCTAGTTCCTCGAAAGAATTCCCTCTTATCAAGGGATATTTTATACGGAACACTCCCAAGCTCTTAGCGCGGGAGGTCGAAGCCGATGGCCGGTTAAGACAAAGTTTACAACACAGACGGAGCAATTTTTTGATTTAAAGTACATAGTTACATAAAATCACACATCTGGCTGCCTGTCAAGATTGTCTATTAAGGCATCCAGGGCGCAATCTTCCTGCGAGAGACGAGCGGCTGGCATCACTTGGTCGTACACCAAGTGAAGTGGCACTTCCTGCCCATCAGGCCCTGCTGGCCCAACCCGAGCCATATTCTCGGGGTTAAGACCAGTATAACGGGTCTTGATCATCGCCCACACCTCTTGTGCTCCCTCCCGGCAGGCCGATGTCTTCCATAGCTCGAACCGACTCTGGGCTTCCTTGAACCGATCGGCTAGTTCGGTCATCCCTTCCGGAGGCTTCTCGGCAGGCCATAGCGCTTTTATCATGCTCCTCATAGCCTTCCGAGCCTGCTCATGCACGGCGGACAGTTCCTTCAGAAGGCTCCCCCGATAGGAGCCGATCTCTTCTTCAGGCCGCCTGGTTAGGAGACCTATACATGAGACAAGGCATGTCCATTACACTTCATGTAGGAGATATACCCTTCGATGTTATAATCACACTTACCGAACATGCCCCTCTGTAATCTCTGGTTCTCTTCTTGGGTCTGGGCCAATTGAGCCTCTAAACTCTCAATTTCTTCGGCCTGCTGCTTGTTTTCCGCCTGGAGGCGTTTCTTCTCCTCCAGGTTTCGTTGCAATGAAAGGCAGCCGGCCTCATACTGGGACTCGGCGTACCTCAGAGATTCTCGGGCTGCATCTAAATCTTTTTGCAACTGCCCTATAGATTCAGCTGCTAAAAAGTACCCTCGCATCAGCATAGGATTATATACTAAGATCAGCAGAATAGATATACTCACCATGCGCCTCCCGGGTAAAATTCTTCACTTGTTCAAGTTCGGCCTTCACGGCTTCCACCTGTGTTCGGCTCGCCTCCAATTCATTGGCCAATTGCTCGTTCTGATGCCTTGAGGCCTGCATCATCCATAAAACAATATGCGGATCCTTAACTCAGTCGTCCTGACCAATTCAAGGCTCAGGGGCTACTGGGTTTACATATGTGTCCGGATTCTCAAAATCAATCAATCACCTTCAGGCTGGATGATATCAGTTTCATGGCTTCCCCAAGCCCAGCTCGGGCAGCTCCGATGTGTGCGTCTGCCGAACATAGAGCATTGAACTCTTGTTAGGAAAACGCCGGGTGGCGCAGGGTTTCTCGTCGCCGCCGGTGGTTCATCGCGCTCTCTACTTCGGATTTAGTGACTGATACCGCGTCCCCGAAGTCTTCAGGGGCCGGATTGACCACAGGGGCCTCCGCGGCAGGTTCAGCATGAGCAGAAGATCTTGATTCATGAGTGTTGCCAGGCATCCCGGCAACGCCCTCGGCAGAAGATGGTTGTACTCGTTTCCTGAGTATTTCGACATAAGATCTTCTGTGAGATCCTATCGATCATAATAACAATAGATTAAGCGGCCGAACAAAGTACCTTTTGGTTGAACGAGTGGTCGGCGCCGTCTCCACGACCGGCTCACATGAAGGACTCCTGTTGATGCCCGGTCCGGGCATTGCTGCTGTAGCCGATGTTCGTCGCGAGGACCGACGACGCTTGGGAGTGGAAACCGGCATATTTGGGTCGACGGAGGACGTTTGCCTTTTACAGGAAGAACTTTTCTTCTTGCCTGTAGTGGAGGAAGGGAGTGATCCAGGGTGATCGGCTATGATAGCCACCTTGGATCGATCAAGGCCCTCTTGGTAAAAGACCCCGTCTTCGTACTCAATTGACAGCTCCGGATCGTCATGGAATCCTGGATCGTCATCACGAGAGTAGTTCTCTGGTTGGGGGGCCGGACAGTTGACTGTCTCGACAAAGCTCCTCCATTCCTGTTTGCGCAGATGGAAAGCTTTGGTCAAAAAGGGCAAATAAAAAACCCGAACTCAGGTCGCAAAGTCGAAAGCTTACCCATTCGATGGGGTTGTAACTCGAGTAGCCCTCCTTAACCGGTAGCCGAACGAAGTCTTCTTTTTCTCCTTTGTACAGGTCGGCAAGTGCGGCTACCAATGCCGCTTGGTTGGCAGGGCCCAGCCGTCGGGAGCGAGTGGTGTCACTTGTTCCGTTGTAACGCCACAAAGGATGTATCCTTTGCTGAAGAGGCTGAACGCATCGGGTGATGGCGGCAGCCATCACGTCAATCATGGTCAGCTTGTGATGAGCCAGTATCCTTACGTGGGCGGCCAAGCATTGAACCTCAGCACCGTCCTCTTGGGATGAACTCTTCGGTCACCAATTGTACCTTTTTTTCAAAGGGGCGTCAGAGTATTTGGGCAAGCCCCTCTGAGCTAGATCGAATAGGGGAACGTCCTCAATATAGAACCATTCCGAATACCATTCTTCGGACTCCTTCTTCGGTGTCCCCACTGGATACCCTGTCCCGGCTATACGGCATACTTCGGCTCCTCCAACTTCCCGAATTGTCTCACCCCGAGTTCAGGGGACGAGGCAGAAGTACTTCCTCCATAATTCAAAGTGTGCCTCGCAGCCCAGGAACATTTCGCAAAGAGCAACAAAGCCCGAGATATGCAGAATAAATCCGGGGGTAAGATGATGGAGCTGGATCCCATAGAACTCCAGTAATCCCCTCAGGAAAGGATGAATGGGGAACCCTAGGCCCCGCAAGAGGAAAGGCATGAAGCATACCCGCTCTCCCTTGTGAGGATTAGGGAAGTTCTCCGCGAAGGCTTCGTTGTCAAAAGAAGTCAAACCGGCGCGGGTCGCCGCCAGATCCGAGGAAGGAAGATACCCTTGGGTCTCGAGGACACGCAGCCGAAGGAGGGATACAGAGCAACTTGCCCAATCCCCGAGACGAGAGCCGTAAGGACGCGAGGAAGAGCTGGGGGCGCTCGCCATGTTTTTGTGGTGATCTCTCGCTTGAAGTTTTTTTGATGGGGAAGAAAAGGAAGATGTGACCCAGACCACGATTCGACTTGTTTAAATAGGTGGTGCCTCCCTTGCCGGAGGAGCAGTCTTGTAAAAAGCTGTCGGGCCGCTCGTCTCCCCTCGGCGCACAAGGATCGAGAAGCGCTGAAAGTTGCTACAGTGGGTCCCACAAATTCTCAACGTTTGAGAATTCTCCGATGACGGGATGGTTGCCGAGCAAGAAGGGATAGAGGGACTCGCCTCGCAAGCCGAAGACTTCAATGCGCAAGATTGTCCGGATATACCTTGGCATTGGAGGCTAGTCCGGGGGCTACTGAGGGAGTCTGGGATTAAGGGGTCCTCGGACTGCCGGCCTCTTTCTCATAGGCCGGGCTCATGGGCCGCTCGCTGAGGATGGGATTGATCGAAGGCCTCGTCGCTGTGGAGGAGACCTCAGGAGTCGTGGCGTGTCTTTCAAGTTTGAGATAGTAGATTAGGCATGTTTTTTCCCTCCGGTGGGCAACCGACTATGTGTAACCCTAATGACCCTTGGCACCTATATAAGTCGAAGGGTTTTAGATTGTAGGACAGAGAAACTCATCTAGGGTTTTAGCTAGTCGATCTCGAGGTAGATCAACTCTGTAACCTTCATACCATCAATATAATCGAGCAGGACGTAGGGTTTTACCTCCATAGGAGGGCCCGAACCTGGGTAAACATCGTCTCCTTCGTCCCCTTGTTACCATCGATCCAAGACTCACAGCTCGGGACCCCCTACCCGAGATCTGCCGGTTTTGACACCGACAATCGGCTAGGCTCCTTTCTAACTCCCCTCAGCAAGAACCGATCCACTAAAAAAAAGCAAAAACCGATGGCCTGGCTCCCCTTTGCGCTTGCCGCGGCGGCCAAGATCCCATATGACGCCCCTCCGTTAGGACCGCCGGCCCGACTCCAGCGTCGTGGAGTGGTTGATTCGCTCGGTTCCATGGGAATTGGTCTGGCAAGGAAGCTCATGTACAGAGTTGCTCTGGGGCTTGCTTTCTTCCAGCCCTTGATGCTCTCTGGTGGCAAAGTGGCGACTCCATGCTCACCCATGGTATGGACGCGAGTGCTTCCCCGATTGGGCGCTGGCCTCAACATGGTAAGGTACTGTGTTATCTTCTTCATGGTTTTTTATTACCAAAAATGTCACACAAACCTTACACAGCCTAATGCTTCAGCCCCTCTGCGGTCCATTGCTTCCACCGGCCCACACTGACGATCTATAGCAAACAGCCTGGGAGCCATTTTTTTGCAAAAACAAAAGGCATTCGGGTGCCTAATTGATGTTTGGCGCTCCCTCTTCTAATAATGTTCAGGATGGCGCTCCACTTCCTCTCCCCACCATCTTCAGAGGAAACTGATGGATTGCCCTTTAAAGTGTGCTTAACCTCACTTCATTTCGTCCCATCATCCTGCAGTATGGGTGGGTCTAGGCCACACCACTCACACTGCCGCCGATGAGAAACTCTCTCCCATCTCCTCCATGTTCTCTATGACATATTTCTGAGACTCACCCCCACACTTTTTCAGGTTGTACGTCCCCAACGCCACCCAAGTAGTTAGTCATCTTGATTGGCCTTCCCTCACAGCATACATAGACGCATTCGGTTTCCTGCTTCCTACTGGTGCATAGTCTTCCCAAGTTTGCAGGTATAGTCAACCTTGAGTCTTTCCAAGGAGACGGCGTTCTATCAATAAGATTTTGTTTGTAGATTTATCATTGAATTAATCTTTTCCAGCCGATACTTGTTGTTCCAATTATTTTGGGAACAATTCTCAGGATCTGATAGATCGATTTCGGCTGAATATGTCTCAGTTAAACAATCCTTTTGTTGTCCGTATTAGTAGATGTTGATCATGTCCAAAATGCCTCACGTTGTGGCCGTCGGAACCACTACAAATCCCACGAATTAAATATGATGATTATGTACTTCTTTGTCTATGATTGTGCAGGCATACATGGATGGATATAACTTGCTATTAATCTTCTTTCCTGTAAACGGGCATGCTAAATTTGGTAGTATTCCCGATACTAAACTATCCAAGTCACCATATGTATTGGTTATTCTTTTTTGCGAAACTGAAACTCCACTAATTAACCTTGGTCATTAAAGTCATGTTTGCACAGGGAATCAACCACCGCTGGTGTGTGGCGGATCCACACTGAGTTTGTATTAATAGTTCATCATTCTCTCGGTTACTTTTTGCAATTTTTGGTTGATTATTTTGCTTGATGATTTATCAAAACCCATTAGGAGATATGAAATATCATTTTGTTATTAAATGTGTTGTTTTTCAGACATTACCCGAATGTGGCGACGAAGATCAAGATACACATTGCTCTCCTTCCTCATCCAAAAATAATATATTTATAACAAAGTACCGAATTCCATGAAAAGAAATTGAAGAACGAGGTAAAACTGTTTTCTTATCCTAATACTATAGCTTGAATTGTACAGATTGTTTAGTACAAATTGTGAGTGGAATCATATTTGTTTTCTGGGCATGCTTTTCATTTGACGAACCAATTATTGTGCAGGCCAGATCTTGGAAAACTAGACAAATTTTGGTGAGACTAAAAGCTTCAACTTCAACTGGTTTTACACTCAGCATGCATGATTCCTTAGTAGTAGAGTTAATAATTTATATTTTCTGGTTTGAGGAAATTTTCAGTGCAATCTATGTGTATTCCTTTCGTTTCATCTGATTTTGCATGAAAAGTGGAATCCATAAATAAATTTATAGTGGTAACCCGTCTAATTTTTATACCTCGTGACAGCACATGTTGTTGGTACAATTGTTGGTACTCTTAGTACTACCTATGTTCGTCTCCATAGTTGATGGGCAGCAATTGCTTTCTTTTAAGTTAGTATTATGCTGTACTTTTGTTATCAGGATCTAATTATTGGCATTACTTACTGCCTGACATCGACAACAGACGTAACAAGGATCTTCAACTTCAACTGAAACCTAGCAATGAGAACAACAGCGGATTTTGTCTTAGAAAAGAGCCGATGATGAAACAAATCAAATCCAGATTCCATTGACCTTTTGATCTACATGTTTGCATTCCCAACTGAGTTCAATTAATTACCATGACTCCCATTGTCGGTCCTTTCTATGATGTGTCCTCTTGAAGTATAAATTGTGAGCTAAATTCATGTTCATCTGTATAGGATGGAGTGTTGTATCTTCCGTTAGCTAAATACAAAATTGATGATGAATCAACTAAGCTATTTCACTTGGAAAGAACGCAATGGCTGACACATTAGTTTCCTCCTATTGGTAAATTTTTGTTTCGCACCCGTCTTTGTATGTCCTCTTAATGAACAACATCTATCATATTTTACTCAGATACTAAAAACTAACTCTCCATAAAACCTTCCTTCAAATAATTTAATTGCTAACTGATTCAAAATGTTCATCTTTAAACAAATAAATTATTTACAACAATTTATAATCCGAGGTACCTGTCGCAACGCGCGGGGAATCATCTAGTTAGTACAAATGTTAAGCACCACGGTGTCCAAGTCAGGCAATTGGATCGTACTTTTTCAAAGCGCATCAAATTTTTATTCTTCACGCAATACATGAGCACGAACCATGGACATAGCATAAGGTGGAATAGAATATGGTGGTAGATATCAAAGGGGTAAAAAGTGGAGAGGAAAGTCTTGCATCAACTAGGCGTATCAATAGGCTATGGAGATGCCCATCGATAGATATCAATGCGAGGAGTAGGGATTGCCAGGCAAACATGATGCGCTAGAGCTATAAGTGTATGAAAGCTCAACTGAGGCTAAGTGGGTGTGCATCCTACTTGCTTGCTCATGAAGACCTCGGGCTTTTGAGGACGCCCGTCAACGGAATGTACAAGCCAAGTTCTAATAATGAAAAAATCCCACTAGCATATCAAAGTGAAGAAGCATGAGACTCTCTATATGAAGAACATGGTGCCACTTTGAGGCACAAGTGTGGTAAAGGATAGTAGCAAAGTTCCTTCTCTTATTTTCCCTCATTTTTTTAATGGTGGGCTCATCTGGCCTCCCCCATTATTTATTTCCTCACTGGTACAATGCTCTAATAATGATCATCACATTTTTATTTACTTAAAACTCGGTATTTCAACTTGATATGAAGAACTATGAAGCAATATGACTCGATATGAATGCCTATGGCAGTGTACTGGGATGTGCAATGATCTAGCATGACATGTATCTAAAATATGATGAATGGTGGCTTTGCCACAAATACTATGTCAGCTCTATATGATCATGCAAAGCAATATGTAGATGAATGAACTAGTCATATGATATGATGATGGAAGTTGCATGGCAATATATCTCGGAATGGCTATGGAAATGCCATAATAGGTAGGTATGGTGGCTGTTTCGAGGAAGATAATAGGAGGTTTATGTGTGACAGAGCGTATCATGTCACGGGGTTTGGATGCACCAGCTAGGTTCGCGCAGATCCTTGAGATGAGAATGGGCGATGCACGGTACCGAAATGGCTAGCAAAATATGAGAAGGTGAGATTGCGTATGTCCACGGATTCCAATTAGTCATAAAGAACTCACATACTTATTGCAAAGTTTTATTAGTCTTATCGTGAATTAAAGCACTGCTCCCGTGCCCCTAGGGAGGAGGTTGGGAGGAGTTAACCATCGCGCGCCTCCGACCAGAAACAACACTAGGATTTCAACGAGGAATAAAAATGCTCACACATCCTCACCATGCCTTTTACCAATACTTAGACAAACAGAAAGTTAACACCCTCTTAATACTGATGCTCCTACGAACCTACAACCATGTACTCATACCCTTTTCACATTACCATAATATCATTAACTCAATACTTCTCTTTTAAGTGATACATGAAGGTTTTGATTATCACTCATTGAATACCTATTAATTTTTGGACTAATTCTACAACCCATGCAATTACCATCGCCATTTATAACTCTCAAACAAATGTAAGTGAAGAACGAGAGTGCAATTATTTCTACAAAATCTACACGCCGCCGTGCTCAAAAAGATATAAGTGAAGTACTAGAGCAACTACCTAGCTCAAAAGATATAAGTGAAGCACAAAGAGTATTCTAACAAATCATGGTAAAAATGTGTCTCTCTCAAATAGGAGTGTCCAGCAAACAATTATTGTGGCAAACTAAAACAAAAATAAGCAAAAACAAACGACGCTCCAAGCAAAACTCATATCATGTGATGAATAAAAATATAGCTCCAAGTGACATACCGATGATTTGGATGCGTTCCCGGGGCATCCCCAAGCTTAGACGCTTGAGTCTTCCTAGAATTTTTCATTGGGGTTCCTTGGGCATCCCCAAGCTTAGGCTCTTGCTGCTCCTTATTCTTCTTCATCGTGATAACACCCAAAACTTGAAAACTTCAATCACACAAATCTTAACAAAACTTCGTGAGATCCGTTAGTATAAGCAACATATCAAATACTTTAGGTACTGTTATAAATTGATTCATATTTCATTATTGCATAATAGGTACTGCATTCTAACTTTTCCATGGCTTATACCCCCCGATACAATCCATAGCCTCATCAAAACAAGCAAACTATGCAAGCAAAAACAAAATCTGTCTAAAACAGAACAGTCTGTAAAGATTTGTAGACACGTATACTTATGTAAGTCTAAAAATTCTGAAAAATTAAGACAGCCTGAAGAATTTGTATTGCAACACTTTGTAAAAGTTCTAGATCATTATCACGCTCCAGTAAAAAATGAAAATTCCTGTACTGGAGTCAAAAGTTTATGTTTTGTTTCAGCATCGATTCTACTCATCTTGTGAGTCATCCCAAAGGCGTTACTTGACACATACACTAATTAAAACACAAAAACACAATAATTACAGACGCAATAATCATTATATCACACCAAGGCAGAAAATAAAAAGCAAAAAAAAAGATAACTATTGGGTTGCCTCCCAACAAGCGCTATTGTTTTATGCCCCTAGCTAGGCATAATGCATGATACCAAGTGTTGTCATCTTTGACACTCCACCCATAAGTAGCTCTCATAATAGATTCATAAGGTGGTTTAATTATTTTACTAGGGAAGTTTTCCATCCCTTTCTTTAGTGGGAATTAGAATCTTATGTTTCCTTCTTTCATATCAATAATTGCTCCTATAGTCCGTAGAAAAGGCCTACCAAGTATAATTGGACAAGTAGGATTGCATTAAATATCAAGAACAATGAAATATATAGGCACATAATTCTTATTTGGAATAATAAGAACATCATTTATTCTACCTAGAGGTTTTTTAATGGTAGAATCCGCAAGATGCAAATTAAGGGAACAATCTTGAATGTCGGTGAGACCAAGCACATCACAAAGGGATTTAGGAATTGTAGACACACTAGCACCAAGGTCACATAAAGCATTGCATTCATATTTATTTATATTTATTTTAATAGTAGGTTCCCACTCATCATGCAATTTCCTAGGAATAGAAACCTCTAGCTCAAGTTTCTCATCATAAGTTTTTATCATCGCTGCTACTATATGATTAGTAAGAGATTTGTTTTGTTCATAAGCATTAGGTGAGCTAATAATGGTTTGCAACAAGGAAATACATTCTACTAAAGATAAGCTCTCATAATTAAAATCCTTGTAATTAAAGATAGTGGGCACATATCTAGACAAAGTTTTAACTTCTCCAAACCCACCTTTTGCAGTTTTAGCATTAGAATCATCACTCCCAAAGCAAACGGGACTCTCCTTAACTAGATTTGGTTCAAATCCAGTACATTTGTCATTAATATTCAGAGAGGTAAACAAAGAATCAATAGGAGAAGCACCAATCATTTTAAGATCTTCATCATGATTCCGGTAATCGGGTGAAAGAGCTTTTTCTAAGAACTCCCGCTTAGCTTTCAACTTAGCGGTCCTCTCCTTACTTTCATTAATAGATACTTGGATAGATTTAATAGTATCATTAAAATCATGCTTAGGTGGCAAAGTTTTACTTTTGAGAGTTTCTACATCAAGAGCAATTATATCCATGTTTTTAGCGAAAGTATCAATCCTATGCAACTTTTCTTCTACCATAGTATTAAAAATCTTTTGAGAACTAATGAATTCTTTAATGGTGTTCTCAATATCAGAGGGTATACTATTAGAATTTGTAGAAGAATTTCCATAAGAATTACCATAAGAGTTGCCATAATTATTAGAGGAGTTACCGGGATACGGCCTAGTATTCAAATTTCCTCTATAAGCATTGTCGTTGAAATTGTTTCGCGAGATAAAGTTCACATCAATAGCATCACTATTTTGTTCAATCAAAATAGACAAGGGCATATCATTTGGATCAAAATTAATATTTTTGTTAGCAACCATATTCATAAGAGCATCCACTTTTTCACTCAAAGTAGCGATTTCTTCAACATAATTTACCTTCTTACCTGTTGGAGCTCTCTCGGTATGCCATTGGGAATAATTTATCATGATGTTGCCCAGAAGTTTTTTGGCCTATCCTAAGGTAACATCCATAAAGGTACCACCTGTAGCAAAATCTAGAAGATTTCTAGACACAAAGTTCTGTCCTGCATAGAAATTTTGGATAATCATCCACAAGTTTAACCCATGAGTAGAACAATTTCTAATCATCAATTTCATCCTCTCCCAAGATTGTGCAACATGTTCATGATCATGTTGTTTAGAATTCATTATTTTATTCCTAAGGGAGATGATCTTAGCAGGAGGAAACTACTTGGTAATGAAAGCATCTTTACACTTATCCCATGTTCCAATACTATTACGTGGTAAAGATAAAAACCAAGCCTTAGCTTTACCTCTTAGTGAAAAAGGAAATAAATTTAATTTCACAACATCATTATCCATATCCTTTTTCTTTTGCATATCACAAAGTTCAACGAAAGTATTAAGATGAGCAGCGGGATCCTCATTAGGACTTCCCGAAAATTATTCTTTCATCACAAGATTTAATAATGCAGCATTTATATCAAAACCCTCCGCACTAGTGGCGGATGGTGTAGGAGTGCTAATAAATTCATCTTTATTAGCATTAGAAAAGGCACACAACTTAGTAGTATCTTGAGACATGGTGACCAAGCAAGCGAAGTAACAAGCAAAACAAGCAAACTAACGACGAAACAAGCAAACTAGCAAACTAGTAAAGTAACTATTTTTGTATTTTTTGTTTTTTTAACAAGAAAAATATAACAGCAAATAAAAAGTAGAACAAGTGAATGATAATTTGTGCGAAGTTACTTGATAGTAGATTGGTGATACTCCCCGGCAACGGCGCCAGAAATCCTTCATGATGTCTGTGATCTGTGTTAGGTTTTCCGTGCAGAGGAATGGGTTATTGCAGCACAAACGAGTAAGTATTTCCCCTAGTTAAGAACCAAGGTTTATTGAACCAATAGGACTAACACGCAACCACCGTCTTCAGCGATTGCACACAAAAGAGCAAACACTTGCACCCAGCGCGGGCAAGAGGGTTGTCAATCCGCTTGGACTTGTTATTTGCAAGCAAGTGAAACAAGTAGATAGTAGTGGATAATTGCAAAATAAAATAAAAGATAATAAAGTCAGCAAGGTATTGAAAGCTTTTTGTAAATTATAAGTGAGAAGACCCGGGGGCCCTAGTGTTCTCTAGTGGCATCTCTCATGTAGGAAACATACGGTGGGTAAACACATTACTGTTGGGCAATTGATCGAAATCCGAATAATTATGTTCATATTCACGGCAATGATCATGTGTATATAGGCAGAACATCCATAAACAAATAGGCCAACTCCTACCTGCACCTATTACTATTACTCCACTCATCGACCGCTATCCAGCATGCATCTAGAGTAGTAAGTAAAACAGAGTAATGCTTGGAGAAAGATGACATGATGTAGACAAAGTAAACTCAATCAATATGAATGAACCCCATCGATTTATCCTTAGTAGCAACAAAACAAAGACGTATCTTGTCCCCTTCTGTCACTAGGATATAGAAACCCATCAGGTTGAACCAACCACAACGCACCCCTCTCACTGAAGAATGATCAATCTACTTGGCCAAAGCAAATCAATAGACCAGAGAGATTTACGAAGCTATAATGATCATGCAATAAGAATTAATTTAAGAACTCAGAGAAGACTCCAATATTTTATCATGAATAATCTAAAGATAAACCCACAATTCATCAGGTCCCAACAAACACCCCGCACAAAGGCATTACCTCGGATAGATCAAAGCGAAGATGCGATGACATTGTATTGAAGATCAAGAGAGAGAGATAACCATCTAGATACTAACTACGGACTCGTAGGTCTGTGGTGAACTACTCACACATCACCATGGAGGCAGGGAGGTTGATGAAGACGGCCTCCGTGATGGATTCCCCCTCTGGCAGAGTACCGGAAAAGGCCTCCAGATGGGATCACGGAGGAACAGAGACTTGCGGCGGCGGAAAAAGGGTTTCGGGAGCTCTCTCGGGGTTTTTGGAATATATGAGGATTTATAGGCCAGAGAGGGACGTCGGGAGGCGGCCGAGGAGGCTAGTACGCATCATGGTAGGCCCCTAGGGCCTGGCCGCGGCCTGTTGGGTAGTGGGCCCCTGGTCATCTTCCGAAGCTTCCAGGTCTTTATTTGGTCCAGAAAAAATCATAAAAAAGTTTCGGGTCGATTGGACTTCGTTTGGTACAGTAAACCTGACAAGTCAAAAACATGCAGAAAACAGGAACTGGCACTTGGCACGGGGTCAATAGGTTAGTGCTCAAAAATAATATAAATTGGTAAATAAGTACCCCAAAAGTATCCTAGAATAATAATATTATAGCATGGAACAATTAAAATTATAGATACATTGGAGACGTATCACTCGCTCCTGCCAGCAAAGCCCGCGGGGGGGAGAACAAGAACTCTGGCGAATCTTGGAAAGACTCCGGGAAGCATGCTAAAAAGTGCAGGACTTACCTGAGACCTCTGCCGTCAGGAGCAAGAAAGATAAGGTGACCATTCCTAAGACGAAACAAGTGGCTGCGCGGGAGATCAGCGAGGGTGGCACTTCCACCATAAGTGCCACCCTCGACAGCAAATAGGAAAGCGCGCTCGTCACCTTCCTGTGGGCGAATGTCGATGTGTTTGCCTGGCAACCATCCGACATCCCCGGTGTTCCCAGGGAGGTGATTGAGCACCACCTTGCCATTTGTCCCCATGCGTGCTCCGTCAAGCAGAAGGTCTGAAAGAAAGCTCTGGAACAACAAGAGTTTATTGCTGAAGAAATCAAGAAACTAGAAGCAGCAGGTCTGATCAGAGGCGTGATCCACCCAACTTGGCTGGTTAATCCTGTGGTAGTACGCAAGGCAAATGGGAAATGGAGGCTTTGCGTCGACTTCACTGATGTCAATAAAGCTTGCTCTAAGGACCCATTTCCCCTGCCGCGCCTCGATCAGATAGCGGACTCGACTACTGGCTACGATCTCCTATCCTTCCTTGACGCTTACTCTGGTGATCACCAGATCTTCATGGCTGAGGAAGATGAAGAGAAAATGGCGTTCATTCCCTTGCAGTGCGTACTGCTTCACGCGCATGCCGTTCGGGTTAACGAGCGCCGGTTCAACATTAACAAGAGCAGTTCAGATTGGGTTGGGGCCACAACTGCACAGGAATGTGGAAGCTTACATGGATGATATAGTAGTCAAGACTAAGGACAAGGACACGCTGATCCAAGACCTGGAAGAAACCTTTGCGAACCTACGCAAGATCAATTTGAAGCTTAATCCCAAGAAGTGCGTGTTTGGAGTCCCCTCCAGTAATCTACTCGAGTTCTTTGTGTCACAGCGCGGGATCGAAGCCACCAAGATTGAAGTAATTGAACAGCTGGAGGCGTTGAAGCACATCAAGGACGTGTGTCGTCTGGTGGGCTACATCGCCGCCCTCAGCAGGTTCATTTCCATGTCTGCAGAGCGCGCCTTGCCATTTTTCAAGATCCTGAAGAAGGCGGCCCAAAGACATGGACCTCGGAAGCAGAGACAGCAATGTAAGACTTGAAGAAATACTTGTCCTCTACGCCAGTCCTAGCCATACCAAGACCAGAGGAGCCGTTGCTCCTATATTTTGCGGAAACGAACCAAGTGGTTAGTGTTGCGCTGGTGGCAGAGAGGGAAGCTGAGGAAGATGAGGCAGAAACCACAGAGTCTGCGGGTGGCGAGCCAGACCAGCCGCGGCAAGCCAAGCGGCGGAACAACAAATTGTGCAGAAGAAGAAAGTGGTACATTGACCAGTGTATTTTGTCAGCTCCCTCCTGCAGGGGGCTAGGTCAAGATACTCTGGGATGCAGAAAATGCTCTTTGGCCTCCTTATGGCCTCCTGGCAGTTGCGCCACTACTTTCAAGCACACCACATCACTGTCGTCACCCGGTTTCCGGTGCAACGCATCTTGAGAAATCCAGAGGCAACTGACAGGATTGTCGAGTGGGCATTGGAGTTGGCCAGCTTTGACTTGAGCTTTGAAAGCACGGCAACAATCCAGAGCAGAGCCTTGGCAGAATTCATAGTAGAATGGACTCCAACGCCAGATGAATAGATTCCAGAAACAGCCCTTCACGAGAAGGAAACACCTCAGGAATGGATCATGTACTTTGACGGAGCTTTCTCGCTGCAAGGCGTCGGTGCCGGAGTGCTGCTAGTAGCACCCACCGAAGAGCACCTCAAGTACGTGATCCAGATGCATTTCCCCAGGGAGGAATCAACAAACAACATGGCTAAATACGAAGGTTTGCTTACCGGATTACGGATAGCAGCTGATCTCGGCATCAAGAAACTGATAGTCTGAGGGATTCACAGTTGGTTGTGTGCCAAGTGAACAAAGATTACCAGAGTCCCATGATGGAGGCATATGTTGACGAAGTACGGAAATTGGAGGAGCGCTTTAACGGGTTGCATATGGAGCACGTCCCCCGTGCCGAGAATAACATTGCCGACGACCTGTCAAAGAGAGCTACGCAGAAGTTACCTGTGGAACTTGGCACATTTGTACTCCGATTGACCCAACCTTCAGTCACCCCATCAACGCGGCAGAACAAGAAGAGAAAAGTCAATTCCGGCGACTATTTTCTGGCAGAACCACCAGCGGCCGCCAAGAAAGTTGTCGGGAATGACAAACCGCCTGCCAGGGGACTGATAACCCACAAGCATAGGAGGTCGCAACAGTTTTCGAGGGTAGAGTATTCAACCCAAATTTATAGATTCGACACAAGGGGAGCCAAAGAATATTTGCGAGTATTAGCAGCTGAGTTGTCAATTCAACCACACCTGGATATTAAATATCTGCAATGGAGTGATCAGTAGCACGGTAATATGATAGTTTTGATATCAGTGGTAGCAGTAACAGTAACGGTAGCAGTGATAACAATAGTTTTGTAGCAGTTGGAACAGTAACAGTAGCAATAGTAACTTAGCAAGAACAATATGTGGAAAACTCGTAGGCACTGGATCGGTGAACTCGTTGGATGATATTCATCATATAACAGTCATAACCTAGGGCGACACAGAACTTGCTCCAGTTCATAAATGTAATGTAGGCATCTATTTCGTAAATAGTCATACGTGCTTATGGAAAAGAACTTGCATAACATCTTTTGTCCTACCCTCCCGTGGCAGCGGGGTCCATAAAGAAACTAAGGGATATTAAGGCCTCCTTTCAATAGAGAACCGGAACAAAGCATTAACACACGGTGAATACATGAACTCCTCAAACTACGGTCATCAACGGAAAGTATCCAGACTATTGTCACTCCGGGGTTTACGGATCATAACATGTAATAGGTGCGTATGACTAGCAAGATCGGATCAAGAACATAGATATAATTGTGATAACATAAACGGTTCAGATCTGAAATCATGGCACTCGGGCCCTAGTGACAAGCATTAAGCATGGCAAAGTCATAGCAACATCAATCTCAGAACATAGTGGATACTAGGGATCAAGCCCTAACAAAACTAACTCGATTACATGATGAATCTCATCCAACTCCTCACCGACCAGCAAGCCTATGAACGAAATACTCACTCCCGGTGGGGAGCATCATGGAATTGGCGATGGAGAAGGGTTGATGATGACGAAGACCGAAGATTCCCCTCTCCGGAGCCCCAAACGGGCTCCAGATCTGGCCTCCCGATGAAGAATAGGAGGTGGCGGCGGCTCCATATCGTAAAATGCGATGAAACTTTCTCCTCAATTTTTTTCTCCGAAAATAGGATTTTATAGCATTGGAATTAGGGTCAGTGGGGCCCCGAGGTGGGCACAACCCACCAGGGCGCGCCTAGAGGGGGTGGCGCGCCCTGGTGTATCGTGCCCAACTAGGGCACTCCCTCCGGTGGTTCTCGACTCCAGTAATTTTTATTTATTATAAAATAAATCTCCAAAAAGTTTCGTCCAGTTCTAAGAACTTTTATTTCTGCACAAAAACAACACCATGGTAGTTCTGCTGAAAACAGCGTCAGTCCGGGTTAGTTTCATCCAAATAATGCAAATTAGAGTCCAAAACAAGAGCAAAAGTGTGAGGAAAAGTAGATACGACGGAGACGTATCAACTCCCCAAAGCTTAACCCATTGCTTGTCCTCAAGCAATTTAGTTGACAAACTGAAAGTGATAAAGAAAAACATTTACGAACTCTTTTGTTCTTGTTTACATATATATGCTTAAGTAGCACCCAGGTTTTCAGCAAAGATTATGACTAACCATGCCAGCAATAACTCTTAGAAATTATATTAACTCATATCAATGACATAATATCCTAGCGAGCAATAATAAAATAGCTCAAGCGCCAACACTTTGTCAAAACAATCATGATATAATATGACAATAGTGGTATCTTGCTAGCCCTTTCTGAGACCGCAAAACATAAATGCAGAGCACCTCCAAAGTTCAAGCAGCGACGAAACATTGTAATTCATGGTAGAAAAGATCCAGCCATGCTGCACCCAACATTAACTATACACAATGCATGAGGATGACAATAGTGTTCTCAGGTCTGGCGCTTATTTGAGAAGGTGATGACTCAACATAAAAGTAAATAGATAATCCTTTCGCAGAGGGAAGCAAGGATTAGCAGAGGTGCCAGAGCTCAAAGCTTTAAATCAGAGATAAATATAATTTTGGGAGGTACACCCTTCCTGTCAACGTTATAACCAAGAGTTATCAATATCTTCCATGCTAAACACATTAGCGGAGGTTCCCAAGCGGTAAAAGTAAATGTTTACTCCCCCTCCACCAACAATCACACTTCACGGCTAGCCGAATCCATGGGTACCGTCCATACCAACAACTTTCATGGGGGAGTTTTGTTTAATTATTTGTAATTTTTTTATTTCAGGACTGGGAATCCTTATTACCGCCCCTCTCGTGTAAGGGCGAGTGAATAAACACTCATCATGAGAATAACCCACTTAACATGGAAGATACTGACCGCCCCCTGTCGCTCCATGAGCGGTCCAGGCACACAAAACAGATGTTCATTTGAATTTTTAGAGGTGGCACATGCAAATTTACTTCGAACGGCAGGGTAATACCGCATATAGGTAGATATAGTGGACTCATCTGGAATAACTTTGGTTTAAGGATTTTGATGTACAAGCAGTATTCCCGCTTAGTACAGGCGAAGGCTAGAAAATAGATTGAGAAGCGGCCAACTAGAGAGCGAAAATGGTCATGAACATGCATTACGAATAATAAACATTGAATACTAGCATGAGTAGGATATGGACACCATGAACATAAATATCATGAAGGCTATGTTGGTTTTGATTCAACTACATGCGTGAACATGTGCCAAGTCAAGCCACTTGAAACATTCAGAGGAGGATACCATATCATCATACCACATCACAATCATTTTAATGCATGTTGACATCCAAGATAAATCAGTATCTACTCCTAGCTACTTAAGCATGGCATGAGCAACTATAATCTCTAATGTTCATTGCAAACATGTTTGACCATAATATGTTGAATCAAGGAGACTAGGTTAAACATATTTACAAAAACAAAAACAAGTTGAGTTCATACCCGCTTTTCCCTGCCACAGTCAATTCATCAAATTTCGTCATTATTGCCTTTCACTTGCATGACCGAATGATAAGAAAATAATAATAGTGGAAGAGTGCCGTGGACTAAGCTGGAATCTGCAACATTTTATTCAAGAGGAGAAGACAAAGTAACATGGGCTCTTTGTTAGATCAATAATAGTGCATATGAGAGCCACTCAACATTTTCATCGTGGTCTTCTCCTTGGTACGACTCAAATAAAAGGAAAAGAATTTTACAGAAACACACTGGAATATTTTTGGAGTTTTGTTTTTTCTTGAAGAAAGCAAATTAAAGAGGGAAAAACAAAAATGAGAAAAACTATTTACACGGGAAAGCTCCCAACAACTAAAAGAAGAAACGAGAAATCTTTTTGGGTTTTCTTTTGATACTACAATTAATTTAAGCTAGAAAGAAAAGCCGAAAAGAAGTAGGAAATATTTTTGAGTTTTCTCAAAGTTTTTCAAACACGCAAGAAGAAAGCGAGAAAATAAATCTAGCATGGATAATACAATGAAAAAGTATGAACACCGACAACTGGAATGAAAAGTGTAAACATGAATGTAATGTCGATGGAAATACGTACTCCCCCAAGCTTAGGCTTTTGGCCTAGCTTGGTAATCACCATCTGTAGCCTGGATAATAGTTGGAGTGATAGCCCACCGATGTCCTTGGTGCAGCCTCCTCAGACCTCCTGGCAGCTTCAACCTCCGCATTTTATGCACGGGCCTCGCTCTCAAGAACATAGTATCTTCCCCTACTTTGAAAATCAAAGAGAGCAGGAGCAGGCAAAATAACAGGCACAACGGGATCTTTATTAAACCTCAAGTTGTAAGTATAATTAGTGGTTGTGCCCTTAAGGAACTTATGACGTTTCATGGCCTAAAAGTCTAAGTACTGAGTAGGTAAAATGGGATCGTTAGGCCAAGGTGATACATTTAGATTCTCTGCTACACGGGAGGCATAAATTCCTCCATAAAATGGCCACTAGCACTGCAATCTCCGTGGAACAATTGCTCCAAGATTATAACGTTTATCTCCTGTTATAGCAGTGTGTATGAGACTCAAATCAGGAGCACACAGTGTGCTGCAATCTTGCTTGCCTATGACACATTTGCCATTAAATAGTGCAAAGTAATGTATTGATGGGAAATGGAGGCTTTTAATTCTACCTTGTGTCACTCCCCTATCTTCACCGAAACAGAGAATAATCAGAAATGACTCATACTCAGATGTTGGTGGTTCGTCTAGCAAACCCCAATATGGAATTTTGCATGCTCTACTGAACACTTCTAAAGGCATGGTAAAGGGACGGTCATAAAGTTTGAATGAAACTCTAGACTCACGGGGAAAACATTTAAATTTCTTCGTGAATGTTTTTGTGAGTTCGAGATGTTGAGGGCACTTATCTGCGATGAAGGGAGCAAGTTCTGCATTGTGGATAAATTGCTCGAATTCCTCCTTGATACCTGCACCTTCCATGAATTTGTCACACGGACACAAACATGATTTGGTAGCGGCATCTCGCATCGAGTTTTCACTTGGCTCAACATAAGATTGTCGGACCGAGCTTCCACTTGATGAGGCCTACGAGGACCCCCTCCTCGAAGAAATCCTAAAGAATTGCATTTTTACCCGCGAACAAATTTCTGAAATATTTTTGGGACACAAAATTTTGTTAACAAAACTTCGTAAGATTGATAGCAACTACTCCTAAGGATGCATAGAGGCCATATCAAGCATTCAAACTACTTAGAACTCTAAGAATTCAACATGCAAGCTCATCTACAGAAGCACCAAGAGTAGCTAATTATTCTAAAAATAGCCCACTAAATCAAAAACTAATTGGAGCAATGGAGGAGTCACATACCAAGTAACAATCCCCCAAAACAGTTTCGGAAACGGAGCTTCGAGCAAAGAGATCGAAATCCGCGGGTTTGAGAGCAAGAACACGGGAATGAGAGCTATGGTGATTTTTTTTCTAGAGGTAGGAGATGACATGGGCTAAAGGGATAAGTGAGGGGGCTTACGTGGGGGCCACAACCCACCAGGGCGCGCCTGGGGTTGCTGGCACGCCCTGGTGTCTTGTGGGCACCAGGTGCACCCCCCTCTAGTGTTATTTGCACCAGAAATTTAGAAATATTCAGAAAAAAAATCGTATCAAATTATCAGGACATTCTGAGAACTTTTATTTTTGGGTCATTTTTTATTGCACGGAGAAAACAGAAAACAGGATAAACATGGCATTTTATTTTATTTGACTAAGTAAAACAGAAAATAAAAGGTTGGAGCAAAAGATTGTGCCTGCTAGATTCATCAAATTCATACCTCTGAAAAATGATCCATTAATAAGGTTGTCAAGTCTTATTAACAACCACTTCCGATTAGCATGAAACCGAAGAACTTTCGTAAAACACTAAGTTACCTCAATGGGGATATGCATATCCCCAACAATAAGTATATCATATTTCTTTTTGGCAGTAGGTAGAGGTAATTGAAAACTTCCAATAGTGAGTGTTGGAGATTCTTCAATAACATTTATACCATTCACTTGGAATTGTCTCTTCGGAAAGTGCACCGTATGCTCATTACCATTGATATGGAAAGTGACTTTGCTTTTATTGTAGTCAATAACAGCCCCCGCAGTATTCAAAAAGGGTCTACCAAGGATAATCGACATGTTGTCGTCCTCGGGCATCTCAAGAATAACAAAGTCTGTTAGGATAGTAACATTTGCAACAACAACGGGCACATCCTCACAAATACCGATAGGTATGGCAGTTGATTTGTCAGCCATTTGCAATGATATTTCAGTAGGTGTGAGTTTATTCAAATCAAGTCTTTTATATAAGGAGAAAGGCATAACACTAACACCAGCTCCCAAATCACACAAAGTAGTTTTGACATAATTTCTTTTAATGGAGCAAGGTATAGTTGGTATTCCCGGATCTCCAAGTTTTTTAGGTACTCCATCCTTAAAAGAATAATTAGCAAGCATGGTGGAGATTTCAGCTTCAGGTATCTTTCTTTTATTAGTGATGTTGTCTTTCATGTATTTTACGTAAGGGGTCATCTTTAAGATATCAGTTAAGCGGGTACGCAAAAAGACTGGCCTAATCATTTTAGCAAAGCATTCAAATTCTTCATCATCCTTTTTATTAGAAGGTTTAGGTGGAAAGGGCATGGGTTTCTGAACCCATGGCTCTCTTTCTTTACCATGTTTTCTAGCCACAAAGTCTCTTTTATCATATCGTTTATTTTTAGGTTGTGGGTTATCAAGATCAACAACAGGCTCTATTTCAACATCATTATCTGGTTCTTTATCATTGTTCGGTTGAGTATCCTCATGAACATCATCATTATCATTTTCATTATCACTAGGTGAATGTTCATTACCAGATTGAGTTTCAGCATCAGAAATAGAGACATCATTATTATCAGGAGGTTTTTCTATCTCAGGTTCACTAGAGGTATGCAAAGTCCTATCATTTTTCTTTTTCTTTTTCTTTTTAGAAGGACTAGGTGCATCAGTGTTAATTCTTTGAGAATCTTGTTCAATTCTTTTAGGATGACCTTTAGGATAAAGAGGTTCTTGGGTCATTCTACCTCCTCTAGTTACTACTCTAGCAGCAAAATCATTCATATTATTATTCATTTCATCAAGCAATTCTTTTGGATATTTAGCAACTTGTTATAACTGGGTTTGAACCATAGAGGCATGTTTTCCTACACCTCTAACATCATTACTGATTCTAAATAACAAGTCACTCAAGTGAGCAATCATATCAGAATTATATTTCAATTGTTTCAGAACATTTGCATTGAAGTGATCTTGTTTCATAATGTAGTTATCAAACTCATATAAGCATTGACTAGGATGTTTATTGTAAGGGATATCACTTTCATCAAACTTCAATAAAGAATTTACCTCAACCACCTGTTGAGGTGGTGGTGTGTCAAGGCCATGTATTTCTTTAATAGGTGGTAAATTCTTAACATCCGCAGCTTTAATACCTTTTTCCTTCATACATTTCTTTGCCTCTTGCATATCTTCAGGACTGAGAAATAAGATACCCCTCTTCTTAGGAGTGGGTTTAAGTGGTGGTTCAGGGAGAATCCAGTCATCATAATTCTTCAATATATAATTCAGTAGTTCCTCAGCTTGTTCAACAGTTCGTTCCCTGAAAACACAACCAGCACAACTATCTAGGAAGTCCCTAGAAGCATCAGTTAGTCCATTATAGAAGATATCAAGTATTTCATTTTTCTTAAGAGGGTGATCAGGCAAAGCATTAAGCAATTGGAGAAGCCTCCCCCAAGCTTGTGGGAGACTCTCTTCTTCAATTTGAACAAAGCTAAATATTTCCTATAAGGCAGCTTGTTTCTTATGAGTAGGAAAATATTTTTCAGAGAAGTAGTAAATCATATCCTAGGGACTATGCACACAACCAGGAGCAAGAGTATTGTACTATATCTTAGCATCACCCTTTAATGAGAACGGAAATAACTTAAGAATATAGTAGTAGCGAATCTTCTCATCATGAGCAAAGAGGGTGGCTATATCATTCAGCTTAGTAAGATGTGCCACTACAGTTTTAGTTTCATAGCCATGGAAGGGATCAGATTCAACCAAAGTAATTAACTATGGGTCGATAGAGAATTCATAATACTTATCGGTAACAAAGATAGGTGAAGTAGCAAACTTAGGATCACATTTCATTCTAGCATTCAAAGTCTTCTCTTTATACTTGCATAGTAATTTCTTAAGATCATCTCTATCCTTACAAGAAAGGATTTCTCTAGTTATCTCCTCATCCATAACATAACCTTCAGGTATCTTAGGCATTTCAAATCTAGGAGAGCTAGGTCTAATAGGTATTTCATAGTCATCAGTTTCAAAGGCTTCATCAGTTTCAGCAATCTTATCAGTTTCAACAATTTCATTCTCTTTAGCTCTAGCAATTTGTTCATCAAGAAATTCACGTAGTGGAACATTATCATCAAGCATGGTACTAGCATCATCATCATAAGCATCATTCATAGCAGAAGTAGCATCATCAATAACTTGCGACATATCAAGATTAATAGCATGTGGTGGTGTTGCAAACTTACTCATAACCAAAGGTGAATCAAGTGCAGAGCTAGATGGCAATTCCTTACCTCCCCTCGTCTTAGAGGGAAAAATCTTGGTTTTTGGATCATTCAGATTCTTCATAGTGATCAATTGATATAAATCCCAAGTGACTCAACAAATATAGCTATGCTCCCCGGCAACGGCGCCAGAAAAAAGTCTTGATAACCCACAAGCATAGGGGATCGCAATAGTTTTTTAGGGTAGAGTATTCAACCCAAATTTATAGATTCGACACTAGGGGAGCCAAAGAATATTTGCGAGTATTAGCAGCTGAGTTGTCAATTCAACCACACCTGGAGAATAAATATCTGCAGCAGAGTGATCAGTAGCACAGTAGTATGATAGTTTTGATAGCAGTAGTAGCTGTAACAGTAATGGTAGCAGTGATAACAATAGTTTTGTAGCAGTTGGAACAGTAGCAGTAGCAATAGTAACTTAGCAAGAACAATATGTGGAAAACTCGTAGGCACGGGATCGGTGAACTCGTTGGATGATATTCATCATATAACAGTCATAACCTAGGGCGACACAGAACTAGCTCCAGTTCATAAATGTAATGTAGGCATGTATTTCGTAAATAGCCATACGTGCTTATGGAAAAGAACTTGCATGCCATTTTTTGTCCTACCCTCCCGTGGCAGCGGGTCCATAAGGAAACTAAGGGATATTAAGGCCTCCTTTTAATAGAGAACCAGAACAAAGCATTAACACACGGTGAACACATGAACTCCTCAAACTATGGTCATCACTGGAAAGTATCCCGACTATTGTCACTCCGGGGTTTACGGGTCATAACACGTAATAGGTGCGTATGACTAGCAAGATCGGATCAAGAACATAGATATAATGGTGATAACATAAACGGTTCAGATCTGAAATCATGGCACTCGGGCCCTAGTGACAAGCATTAAGCATGGCAAAGTCATAGCAACATCAATCTCAGAACATAGTGGATACTAGGGATCAAGCCCTAAAAAAACTAACTCGATTACATGATGAATCTCATCCAACTCCTCAACGACCAGCAAGCCTACGAAGGAATTACTCACTCCCGGTGGGGAGCATCATGGAATTGCTGATGGAGAAGGGTTGATGATGACGAAGACCGAAGATTCCCCTCTCCGGAGCCCCAAACGGGCTCCAGATCTGGCCTCCCGATGAAGAACAGGAGGTGGCGGCGGCTCCGTATCATAAAACGCGATGAAACTTTCTCCTCGATTTTTTTCTCGAAAATAGGATTTTATAGGGTTGGAATTAGGGTCAGTGGGGCCCCGAGGTGGGCACAACCCACAAGGGCGCGCCTGGAGGGGCTGGCGCGCCCTGGTGTATCGTGCCCCACCAGGGCACCCCCTCCGGTGGTTCTTGACTCCAGTAATTTATATTTATTATAAAATAAATCTCCAAAAAGTTTTGTCCAGTTCCGAGAACTTGTATTTCTGCACAAAAACAACACCATGGTAGTTCTGCTGAAAATAGCTGTAGGGGAACGTAGCAGAAAACAAAAATTTCCGACCTACGCACCAGCCCAGGATCACTATGGAGACTGCATAAAAGGTTTGATCTGTTTCGTTACCGACTCGTAGCGCAGCGGAAGTAGAGTCGATGACGATCGGCGGTGCAGATCCCCGCAGCTAGGATTTACAACCTCCCAACCGCGAGGATGTACTCCCACATCTGCCCCTCGGACAGCCCTCCGGGAGGCGGTCAGACAGTCCCTCGGACGGTGTCACGGACAGCCCTTCGGGAGGACCTTCGAAACTCGAACGGTCACTCGGACAGCCCTTCGGGAGGACCCTCGAAACTAAGAAGATCACTTGGACAGCCCTTCGGGAGGCACTCTCGAACTAAGACCGAAACTACGATCTCTCTACAGAGTTGCACACATACGGTGTCATCTATCCGGCAGGGCTTCGCCGTCCAGAACTAGTTCCCACCGGAACCCAGACAGCCTTTCGGCTCTACGAAACTATTTCGCTGGGAGGGAGAGAGAAGCCAGACAAGTCAATGGCATGTGTATGAGAGCAAGCATGAGCTGATTTTGGAGAGCTCTCTCCACCTCTATTTATAGGAGGAGCAAGGGGTAGAGGAAAGACCAAAAGGACCTTCCTAGGATCTTTCCACCACATGCCACATAAGGGTGTGTAGAAGATATCCACCATGAGGTGGAAGGACACCTCAAGGAGGGCCCCCCCATGCCATGGCCGAAATTTGCAGCCCCCTTGGGGAGCTCCACCTCCCTTTCACACACCAAAAGTGGTTTTCTTCTAGAAGAAAAACCCCATTTGCAAATCAGCCCAAAAAGTGCTTTTCACTATTCACGAAGACATTTTTCTGCGTCCGTTAAAACCCAAATTATTTCTGTGTGCCTAGAATAATTCTAGCACACACCAAAACAATTTTGAACGCATTCCGAAACAATTTCGGAACAATGTTTCTTCAGCGAAAAGCAACCAAAACGGTTCCGGCTGCTCCGGAACATTTCCGGTTTTTGTCCCGGAAAATTCCTAGAAGTTTCCAGAACACTTCTGGCATCCTCCAAGAATTTCTAGGCGTGTGCCAGAACCAATTTGACTTAATGGAATACCCTGAAACAACTTTTCAGTTTCACCGGAACTATTCCGGTGTTCTCTCCGGAACGTTTCCGTTTCGTCCGAAACTTTTTCGGTGATTTTCTCTCAGACTCCCCGTCTAGTATTCAGCAGATAGATGACCCTTAAGCGTGTGACCATATAGGTTCGGTGAAGTATAGACATGACCAGAACTCTTTCCGATAAATTATCAACATCGGAGCCGTGGACACCCATATTGACCCCTATACCCACACGAATGAATATTCGAGTGAACCTCCAGTTGCCGTGTGCTATTCCTGTTGCTTCGCGATATGTTACAAATACCCAAGGTGAGAAACATCGGCATCCTCATGGATCAACATTTGTCCACAATGCCAATTACCTCGTTGCCGGTTTTTGTTCTCTTTTCTCGTTTCTGTGTTCCGGTATCCCTGTGATCAAATCACACTTGTGTCTGGCCAGACGATGATGGATACCGTAACACCGAGAGGGCCCAGAGATATCTCTCCATCGTCGGAGGAGCAAATCCCAATCTTGAGCTATCAAGTTACTTAACATACTTTTCCATGAACCCGTAAGCCGCCGTAATAGCCACCCATTTACGGATGACGTTTAACAAACCCCAAAGTTCATGAAGCAAGCATGAAGAAACTCGACACTCTCATGGTCTAAGGAATTATGCAAACATTAACTTCTCTATGTTATTAACCATTAACTTATGACGAATGAATCTCATAGCATAACATCAATCGGGTCGATTCAACACAAGTGTTCTACTAACATTGTGCCCTCAAAGTTGCCGGCATAGACATGCCCATGATCAGGAAAACAGAACCATCATGCAACACTTGGGCTAGTCTTAGAGGCCAGACTAGGAATACATTTTACCGTTTATTATTCCACACGTGCATATGAGTCTTCCTCCGAGCCTCGTGGTTATTGCAGACTTGAGAACCATAGCAGTTATAGCATGGAACATAAACCTAATTATGAACAGGGAGATAATCAATAACATTTATTATTGCCTCTAGGGCATATCTCCTACAGACTCCCACTTGCACTAGAGTCAATAATCTAGTCAATGCTAATGCACTTTACACCTATGGCATACTGGTGTAAAAAATGCTTCGCGTGTGGTATAGCCTGATGTCCAACGGATCTGACGACTTCAGCTCCGTGTGTAACTTTGCATATCCTCGCGTTTTCATGCTTTCAAAAAATTCATATTTTGTGTGGACTTGGCTTTGCATATGTGTGAATCATTGGTCGAAACCTGATTCCTCAGACTGAGCTATGGAGCAACTATCTGCAATAGTGTCCCATAGACCAAAGCCATCTTGGAACCATACTAAGTTCATGAATGAACTATATGATTCAACAACTTCTTTGTCGCTTCTTAAGCGTCAACATACTTAGCCTTTGTTATAGAATTCGCCACAGTATCTTGTTTGGAACAATTTCCAACTACCGTGCCATCATATTGTGTATTACACAAAACCCTTAACTTAAATCGAAAATCGCATGGAGCATTGATGAAGACTGTATCGATGTAATTACTTACAACGAGCACTTCATAATCTCTGCTTGCGAGAAAACATGTCATCACTACTACTCTAGTACTCAATGACATCTTTCACTGTTGTCCTATGATCAGTACTTTGATCACTTTGGTATCCATACTCGCAACAACTTTTGGAGTATCGGACATATCTGGTTGTTTTACATACCATGGAATACATGATTAATCCAAACACAAGAGTGTGTGGAATCTCCATCATGTATTTTACTCATCAGTGTTTTGGGACACCGAGTCTTGCAAAAACTCTTTCCATGTGACTTCGGCAAGAATCACTCCTTGGCGTTTTAAATGCTAAAAAGTTTTAGCATCTTGTCAATATGTATTCATTGCTTAGCCCCATTAGGTAAATCTATCTCCATAGATCATCATGCCTAATATTGAGGCTATTTAGCCCAAGCACTTCATCGGAAAAACTATTTTCAAATGAAGTCCTAATTCGTGTCAAGAAATTTATTTCCAATTAACAATGTGTCAAGTACACAAGGTTTTTAGAAATATTATTATGCTCCCACTTACTTTCTTGAATCACAAGCATCTTCGATACCCATTTGATGAAGTCAAAACCCTTTTGACCATTCCATCAAAAAACGAAGATTCCAACTCCACTTTGCTCTCTTCTGTCCATCGCTGGAACTCTGAAGTTTGCATACTTACTAGCATCCTCTGGATCGACAAATTACTTTGGACTGTATCACATACAAGTCCTAGGTTTCATTTCCATCACATGGAAATCCTTTTGTCATCCATGTTTCATATCTCATGATTGAAATATGTATTAATTGCTAGTTCAACCCGAACCGACTTTAAGCATCGCTACGGTGAGACAATCTCATCGTAGTCAACTCCTTGAACTTGTTATTGCAACAAGTCGAGATTTATGGATAAAACATTTTATCCGTATCAGTTTTTAGTTCCATAAATATTCGTTAGACTCTAAGTCTTCCGAAAGGTGTATCAAGATCTTAATCTTGAATCACTTATATGGAAACTATCTCGGATTGTATTGGCATTTAGCCAATTCCGAAGTCAGGGCCCATCAACGCTTCCTTGTGAATCATAGGTATACTGTTGTCTAACAACAATATCTCGTTTGCGCACCTGATAGGTTTGCACGAGCTTTGCCTACGTGGTTCAGCTGCAAGTTCGACCGAAGTCCATACATTTTATTGTAGAGACTTCCGTATCAGTCGCAGTAAGAAACTCCGGAATTACTTCCAAGGTCTCTTTCCTTTGATCTGATGACGATGATACTGTTTATCTCATCGAGTTGCACTGTTCTCCCACTCACCTTTTTTGAAAGAACCATTTTCTTCAAAAAAAGCATACCGTTCTTTGTGGCAAACCTATTTGCCTCGGTATTGTGGTGGGGAAATACCCAATGACTTGGGATAACCTACAAAGTAGCACTTGTCTGATTTGGAATAGGTTTGTAACCTTTTACACAAGCCCCATATTCCAAATGTTCGGAAAAGATATAATATGGTTGGGCGTACCATACCATGGCGTCATTTCAACAGACCCGATGGAGCTCTTTTCAGTGTAAAATCCGCAGTCTCTAAAGCATCACTTTAAAAGGGATAATGGCAAATTTATTTATGTCATCTTTGATCTTACCATGTCATGAATGGTTCGATTACATCTACACGGACTCTCCACTTGCAGTGGTGCTCCGGGAGGTGCAAGTTATGAAACCCCTTTCACAACTCATCAGACATTCGCTAAACTTGTAACTCAAATATTCCTTTCTGCAATCGAATTGTAGAAACATAATTTTCTTGTTACAACAACTTCTACTTCATTTTTGAAAACCTTATGAATGAATTCAAAAGATCCAGACTTACGTCTCATCAAGTAAATATCAATATATCTACTTGAGTCATTTCTGAAGATAGATAAATCCACTACTTGCAACAACATTTATTGAACTACACACATCAAAATGTATGATCACCAATAAGTTTGTTGCTCGTTCCTTATGGCCTGTGAACGGTATTTTAGTCACTTCACTTTTCGGAGGAAAGTTTCAAGTGTCAGATGATTCAAAATCAAATGACTTTAAAATCCATCATAATGGAATTTTCCATGCGGGTTTCTCCAATTTGACCAAATGCAGTGCCACACATATGTGGTATTCTTTTAGTCTTGCGACGTTTAGCGTCAGTGTTATGGATGTATCATGTTACCATCAATATTCATAACATACATCCCATCCTGGATGGAAGCATGGCCCTTCATGTTATTCATAACACCGAACATCAAAAGTTCTCTTATGAATAACCTCCTTGCAAGATACCTTATGCAAAGGGCTAGAGTGTATGAAACTCTAAATGAATTATGAAAGTAAATACAGAGGTAATGTATTATTATCAATATTCATAACATACTTCTCATTCATAATGAAAGTATGGCCCTTTTGTTATTCATAACTCCAAACATTAAAAGTTCTCTTATGAACAACCTTCTTGCAAGATACTTTATGCAATGGGCTAGAGTGTGTAAAACTCTAAAATGATTTATGAAAGTAAATACATAGGGAATACACCTATGGAAGGCATAGTAACATTTACTATGTTCCCTGCGTGTATCTAAACCTCATTCCTGGCTAGTCTTTCAGGCCATAGTAGTTCTTACATCGAGTTGCAACAGAATGCAATCGAGCGGGTATCTTTGTGATTAACTCACAATACCCAAGAATTAGTGATTAACATGTTTAACCATAATTCCCAAGAACTATATCTTTGACCAGCCTTCTATACATCAAAAACCTGTATGACATTCATACATGAGCTGGATATTCCAGTCTTCTTTCCTTTTGCCTTTATACTTCTAACAGTTTAACTTTCAGTATTTCTCCTACTCTCAGAAGAAGCACCCAACTTAAGAGTGGCGATAGCCCCGGACTTCCTAGGCGTGAAAGTTTCACTAACACCCTTCGGACACTTCCTTTCTCTTTAAGTTGTCTATTTTATTCACCATCATCATATGACAGGCGTTCTTCTGGATCCCTCTCTTATCAGTCTAATGCATAGTAAACTCCTTTACTAATAGTTTGCAAACAAACATTGCTTTGGATATCTCATATCTTTTGGCCTTTGTCTGTCTCTGAAAATGATTTTCAGATTCCATGAATATCACATAACTATCCAAACTTTCGAAGTTCGGGTCTCATGGAAGCAAACATATTGCACTTGACTGAAACGGAATTCTAGCTTTTGGATCGATGGACGAGAGTCACATGATCCATAGCATTAGCGGGAGAATACCGAAAGCATGCGATAGGACAAGTCCTTCTCGGCACTCTAGAGGACAATCCTCTCATTACATTACCAACCGTAAAGTTTTAACCAGATATTTAACAGCTATTCAATTTTAATTGGGAAGGTGGAAACGCGAGCCATTATTCTACAACTATTATGCAAATAACACTTAGACAGTGTTCATAATTAATTGCACTGAGAATTAAAAGAATTAATTCTACAGTGCGCTCCCACTCAAATCAATATCTCTCATAATTGATTGTGAGTGATACAAGACCCCCATTTCAATTGTTCGCCATTGGTGTAACACCACTGATGACGAAAATCTCAACCGGTAGGCCAACTTGCCAATCACATCTCTATGTGATTCTTGTTCATCTTTCGATGCGCGTGTTCTGAGCTCATGACGGTCATGCCTGAACGTCAAGACAACCAAGTGATCTTGCTGCGAGGTCTCAACTCACCCGCCTCACACTTCCCTAATCGTTTGTACCCGTGTGACACGGCGCACTCCGAGAAGTTAGGTGCCGTGACGGTGCTACACTTGGGAGAACACTAACCACTTGATATTTTTGTGAGAGATCACCCTAATAAAAAGCGACTACCGCGCAATCAAGAAGGGTGCATCATAAGGGATAAACATCTCATGCAATTCATAATAGCATGATATGGTATAGCCCTTTCTGACGGAGAAGTCTTTCATTTCTTCGTCTTCGGCATTCCCATTGGTGTTCACCTTCGTGAAGATTGCCACCACCTTGTCGATGCACCAGATAATATTGCTATCTCTATAGCTAATAAAATAAGTGCATTACTGAAGGTTGACACGCAGGTCATTAAAGTGACAATCATATGGCTCCAGCCATCATGCCGAATCATGACACGCAGGTCATGTTAATCAATTTACATTATATAGTCATCTCATACATAATCAAATTATAATGAGCACTGCTATACCACATCACATGCACATGCAAACCATCCTGCAAAACCAAGTTAGACGCCTCTAATCGGTTCATGCAAAATTTTATTTTACGTCGCTTCTAAGGTTTCGAAACAAACCGAAGCTACCAACGTCCATCATCAAGCATGATAATCCAAGTCGCTAGATTAACATTGCGGGGTGTATGAAACACGAGATAATAAAATCTCGAGCCCCATACTAAACTTCGTGATACGCGTGACCCCCGTGCAGATCATATCTGCATTGCCCTTTCGTCTGCGAAATTTCATCTTTCTTTTTAACTACGGTGGAATTCAATGAACTGTTAGCACTTCGTTGATCAATCAGGATCGCGGATTGCCAGAACATTGAAACTCCACCATACTGTTATCAAGATCAGAAATATGCAAATTACAGGGAAGCAACAAGAACATCGGGTAACAGATTTCATCTGCTACCCGCACAAATAATTTTCAGTAATAGAACTCATCTACTACCTAATTATATTGTGCAATACCCATACATCTCTATGTATTCTAGATCGCAACCTGCATCTACGCATAGCACGGCTCTTGATGCCACTGTAGGGCAACGCAGCAGAAAACAAAAATTTCCGACCTACGCACCAGCCCAGGATCACTATGGAGACTGCATACAAGGTTTGATCTGTTTCGTTACCGACTCGTAGCGCAGCGGAAGTAGAGTCGATGACGATCGGCGGTGCAGATCCCCGCAGCTAGGATTTACAACCTCCCAACCGTGAGGATGTACTCCCACATCTGCCCCTCGGACAGCCCTCCGGGAGGAGGTCAGACAGTCCCTCGGACGGTGTCGCGGACAGGCCTTCGGGAGGACCTTCAAAACTCGAACGGTCACTCGGACAGCCCTTCGGGAGGCACTCTCGAAACTAAGAAGATCACTTGGACAGCCCTTCGGGAGGCACTCTCGAACTAAGACCGAAACTACGATCTCTCTACAGAGTTGTACACATACGGTGTCATCTATCCGGCAGGGCTTCGCCGTCCAGAACTAGTTCTCACCGGAACCCAGACAGCCTTTCGGCTCTACGAAACTATTTCGCTGGGAGGGAGAGAGAAGCCAGACAAGTCAATGGCATGTGTATGAGAGCAAGCATGAGCTGATTTTGGAGAGCTCTCTCCACCTCTATTTATAGGAGGAGCAAGGGGTAGAGGAAAGACCAAAAGGACCTTCCTAGGATCTTTCCACCACATGCCACATAAGGGTGTGTAGAAGATATCCACCATGAGGTGGAAGGACACCTCAAGGAGGGCCCCCCCATGCCATGGCCGAAATTTGCAGCCCCCTTGGGAAGCTCCACCTCCCTTTCACACACCAAAAGTGGTTTTCTTCTAGAAGAAAAACCCCATTTGCAAATCAGCCCAAAAAGTGCTTTTCACTATTCACGAAGACATTTTTCTGCGTCCGTTAAAACCCAAATTATTTCTGTGTGCCTAGAATAATTCTAGCACCCACCAAAACAATTTTGAACGCATTCCGAAACAATTTCGAAACAATGTTTCTTCAGCGAAAAGCAACCAAAACGGTTCCGGCTGCTCCGGAACATTTTCGGTTTTTGTCCCGGAAAATTCCCAGAAGTTTCCAGAACACTTCTGGCATCCTCCAAGAATTTCTAGGCATGTGCCAGAACCAATTTGACTTAATGGAATACCCTGAAACAACTTTTCAGTTTCACCGGAACTATTCCGGTGTTCTCTCCGGAACGTTTCCGTTTCGTCCGAAACTTTTTCGGTGATTTTCTCTCAGACTCCCCGTCTAGTATTCAGCAGATAGATGACCCTTAAGCGTGTGACCCTATAGGTTCGGTGAAGTATAGACATGACCGGAACTCTTTCCGATCAATTATCAACATCGGAGCCGTGGACACCCATATTGACCCCTATACCCACACGAATGAATATTCGAGTGAACCTCCAGTTGCCGTGTGCTATTCCTGTTGCTTCGCGATATGTTACAAATACCCGAGGTGAGAAACATCGGCATCCTCGTGGATCAACACTTGTCCACAATGCGAGTTACCTCGTTGCCGGTTTTTGTTCTCTTTTCTCGTTTCTGTGTTCCGGTATCCCTGTGATCAAATCACACTTGTGTCTGGCCAGACGATGATGGATACCGTAACACCGAGAGGGCCCAGAGATATCTCTCCATCGTCGGAGGAGCAAATCCCAATCTTGAGCTATCAAGTTACTTAACATACTTTTCCATGAACCCGTAAGCCGCCGTAATAGCCACCCATTTACGGATGACGTTTAACAAACCCCAAAGTTCATGAAGCAAGCATGAAGAAACTCGACACTCTCATGGTCTAAGGAATTATGCAAACATTAACTTCTCTGTGTTATTAACCATTAACTTATGACGAATGAATCTCATAGCATAACATCAATCGGGTCGATTCAACACAAGTGTTCTACTAACATTGTGCCCTCAAAGTTGCCGGCATAGACATGCCCATGATCAGGAAAACAGAACCATCATGCAACACTTGGGCTAGTCTTAGAGGCCAGACTGAGATACATTTTACCGTTTATTATTCCACACGTGCATATGAGTCTTCCTCCGAGCCTCGTGGTTATTGCAGACTTGAGAACCATAGCAGTTATAGCATGGAACATAAACCTAATTATGAACAGGGAGATAATCAATAACATTTATTATTGCCTCTAGGGCATATCTCCTACAATAGCGTCAGACAGGGTTATTTTCATCCAAATGATGCAAATTAGAGTCCAAAACAAGAGCAAAAGCATGAGGCAAAGTAGATACGACGGAGACGTATCAGGGACCCCAAGCTCCGGTAGACTTGATGGTCCTTGCCGTAGAAGCTAGGATCCCCGTGGTGCAAGAAATGCCTTTAGTCCTTGTCATCGAGCCGCAGGCTCCAGCATGGGCACATCAGATAGTCCAGTACCTCCAGACCGGAGATCTTCCCGAGGAACCAGAAGAAGCTTACAGAGTAGCCCGATGGTCGAGCATGTACCAGTTTGTGGACAGCACCTTATACAAAAGGAGACCGAATGGTGTGAAATTGAAATGCATCTTCCGGAAGAAGGACGTCAGCTGTTGGCAGAGATACACGAAGGGATCTACGGCTCCCACATCGGGTCACGGGCCCTTGTCGTAAAAGCATTCCGCCAAGTTTTCTATTGGCCGACAGCCCTTCAAGACTCATTGGAAGTGGTGACGACGTGCGAAGCATGCCAGTACCACGCCAAGCAAACACATCAACCAGCACAAGCCCTTCAGACCATACCACTCTCCTGGCCCTTTTCAGTCTGGGGGCTCGATATCGTCGGGCCCTTCCCCCGTGCTACCGGGGGCTTCGAGTTCTTGTTTGTTGCAATCGACAAGTTCACGAAGTGGACTGAAGTAGAGCCGGTGAGAATGGTAATGACGCAGGTGGCAGTCAAGTTTCTCAGAGGGGTAGTTTGTTGTTTCGGTGTCCCCAACAGGATCATCACCGATAACGGCACGCAATTCACCAGCAACTACTTCATGCAGTATTGCCAAGACATTAGCACCAAAGTACGCTTCGCATCGGTTGCTCACCCCACGAGCAACGGGCAAGTAGAAAGGGAAAATGCTGAAGTGCTGCTGGGCCTCAAGACGATAACTTTTGACAAGCTGCACAAGCACGGAAGGCACTGGGTTGATGAACTCCCGGTGGTTCTTTGGTCGATCAGGACGACACCAAACCGATCCACCGGCGAGACCCCCTTTTCCCTAGTTTATGCTGCAGAAGCAGTTCTCCCCAAGGAACTCACGTACGGGTCACCGAGAGTGGAGGCCTTTGACGAGGACCGGCAAGAGTAAGAACGGCAAGATGATGCCACGCTCCTCAAGGAAGATCGTCTCCAGGCCGTGCTGCGTGCCGCTCGGTACCAGCAGACTCTGTGCCACTATCATAGCCACAGGGTGCGCACCAGGAGTGTTGAGGAAGGCGATCTTGTTCCTCATCGGATTCAGTCCGCGAAGGGAACAAACAAGTTGACGCCGAAGTGGGAAGGCCCTTACCGGGTAATACGAGTCACCAGGCCTGACGCGGTCCTCCTGGACACCGAGGATGGCACCCCGGTGCAAAACTCATGGAATATCGAGCATCTTCGCAAGTTCTACCCGTGAGGCGCGGTTGTCGGGCCATCCGGCAACCCCTTTTGTGCAAGTTCGCCGGTAAGGCGTGTAATCCTTTGTACAAAGCCAGGCGATGACCCTGTGCGTAGTCAATAAAGTTAAGTTTTCTACAACTCTTTGCCAAAGTACATATTTATCTTATGTATCTTACAGGAGATGTTGTGATCACTTTTCACTTGCATAAGGCACATGTTGAACCATCTGGGTACCCAGCCTACTCTATTTTCTCTTCTTTCTTTTTCAAAACAGAGAAGGGACCCTGCGTGCAAGTCTTCCCAGGGGGAGAGGCGGTACAAACACCTACATTTGCGTTCAAAGATGATCGCCTTGCAGCAAGAAACGCAACGAGAAAAAGATAAGTTGCGATAACTTTTCAAAACTTTCGAGCCTTTCCCTTGACAGGCTGGTACTTGTGCAAGAAAACCTGCATGCTAGGGGCCCCTGTTGGAATCATTGTGTGCTTGGGTGTTGGAAGCATGCCCAACATCTGAAGTGGCCGGGGCAAAAATGACGAGATGGCCTTGCCGGGAGCCACACTACTGGAAGGATGCTCAGGATTTATCTTTAGAAGCGCCAGCGGTAGGAACGTGCACACCGGCAAGTGTCAAGAATCAGGAAAACACACATGCATAGTCTTGTCGCGTAAAGGGAAATGGACTTTCATAGACACATGACAAAGCTTTAATGTTTTAGAAGTACCGAATATTTTCTCTTTGTTTCTTCGCAGGGTTACATTGGGTACGATTTAAACACAAAAGGAGATCTTCCACTATGATGTGGCAATTGATCCGGAAACGAGGTCTCGTGAATGGAGCCTCATTCCCGCATAACTCCTAAGCCCTAATTACGACGCCGCACGCGTCTAGTCGGAGTCCTCCTGCTTAATGCCGAAGTTGCTGTCGTCGTCGTCGATGTCGCTGGAGGAGTCATAGTCGCTGGTGCTCGAGCTCTCCGCGCAGCACACCAGGCGGACACCGGACACCCCGAAGATCTTCACGAAGAGGGTTGCGGAGCTGTCAAACTTGAAGTGGAGAAGATGCCCGGGTCCCAGACCACGGGAGCTGGCGAATGACTTCCACCCCTCCGTCAGGAACATGGCGCTCCCGGCGGAGAGGTCGACGCCCACCCAAGCGGGCCCGTTGCAGCAGTCGTCCGCCCGAAGCCAAAAGCCTCGAGGACGACTGCCCTTCATGGACCACACGAAAGGGTCGGGGAGGCGGAGCCAGCTCCACTGTCGCCGGGGGATCTCCACGACGAACTCCTGCACCTCCTCCTCCGCATGGATCCTAGCATGGGGCTGTGGGAGGGGTGCACTGTTGCGGCCACCGCAGGTGGATGAAGCCGTTCACCCACGGCCCCGAGACGCCGCCCTCCCACGGCCCCTGGACGCCATCCTTCCAAGGGAACTGGAGCTAGCCCCCGCCGCCGTCACCATGATCCACATCGGGCTCTGGGGGATGCCCCTCGCTGTGGCACCAGACACAAGAGCGTGGCCACGAACCCTTGTCATATCAAAAATGGCACGCTAGAGAAGATGGCGGAGGAAGAGAGGAGAAGGCACTGGACGGTGTGCTAGAGCAGAAGGGCACGGATGAGCAGCGCTCCGCCTCGCCCCTTCCCTATTTATAGGAACGGGGAAGAGGAGGGGTTGGCTCTTCGCGACCCGGGGCGATCACGCACTGGCACGTAGCCAGCGATAGCGGCCGCCCCTCCTAGCCAATGCCAGACCCCGTGCGTGACACGTGTTGCATGGGATGCAGTAAAAGAGGGGAAAACATAGCGGAAGGGGCAAAGGAGCTCAAGCGTCGCGGAACGGTTTGAAGGCTGACCATTCAATGACAAACGCGCTGCCTGGGCAACCGTCTCTCTCCCCCAATGATGAGCTTCGTGTGGAAACCCACGGCGCGGCTTTTGTAAGCGTGACTCCTCGAAGCAAATGCTCCACTCCGCCGTTCCCACGACCCGCAGGCAATGCACGTCGTGGGTGAAGCAGAAAATCAACACAACCACAGGTAATTACGGTCGCGTGTGCATGTGCACTGTTTTTAGTCCTAGCCCAACAAACATCACGGACGCAAGTGTGGCCCAGGCCTGGGGGCTCCTGTCAGTGTACTAAAGAATGGGGCCCTTAGTACCCTGACTTGTGCACCAGACGACAGCTGCCTCCGGACCGACAAGGCCCTGCCGGGATGGATCTGGATGCCAAGCCTCTTCATATGAAGGCCCGAGTGAACCGGCAAGCCCTCCTTTTCGGAGGACTCGACTACTAAGGTACCAGCCAAGGCCCCCGCTCACCAAGCCATTGCTCCATGCCGCCAGGCTGGTTGTCTACATCGCCTGGGTGTCGAGCAGGCAGGCGTTTAGGTGGAGCTGGTCAGGGTGCATGGCGACTCACCAGGATTACAGCAGAGCTTTAATGACACCCGTCCTACGGTGTGGCAAAAGAATAAGAGGTAGTTGCGCGAACGGCACAGAAGGAGAGGCAATCCTTGCCGGGAGACGTCGCCAACGCGCCACCTCATGGCGCATTTAATGCGCCTGTCCTAGTCCGTCAGAGTTAGGTATTTCCCGTTATCGTTGTTGCCAGCGATTTTAGCAGAGGGATATGCATTCTTTACTCCGTGTAAAGACCATTTTAGCCATGGTGGTAGCCCGTCGAATTATAAAATGAGGTCCATGGCTACCTTTGAAAAGGTCGACACTCCATTCATTTACACGCGTAGCGACGCTCTCCGTGCATCCTTGTTGGGTAGCGACGCTCCTGTACTGTGAACCAGAATAATCCACTACCGCACAAGACGTAGGGTATTACACTCCGGCGGCCCGAACCTGTCTAAACCCTCGCACGTGCATGTCCCGGTGATGCTCTTTGCGTTATAGGATTTCCCTTGCCGAACCACGAAAGGGGCCTTGCCGGCCCCATAGATTGTCGTACACCGACATTCATGAAAAAGATTTGAGTTTCCTCTGAATTATACGATTCTTATTTGCATGATTATTATAGCTTCATAAATCACTCTGATCTATTGATTCGGTTTGGCCAACTAGATTGATCTATCTTCAGTGAGAGGGGTGCGTTATAATGGGTTCAATCTTGCGGTGCTCTATATCCCAGTGACAGAAAGGGACAAGAGACGTATTTGTATTGATGTCACTAAGGATAAAACGATGGGGTTAATTCATATTAATTGGATTCTCTTTGTTTACATCATGTCATTGTTCTCCAAGCATTAATCTGATTTACTTAATACTCTAGATGCATGTTGGATAGCGTTCGATGGGTGGAGTAATAGTAGTAGGTGCAGGCAGGAGTTGACCTACTTGCTTATGGACGTGATGCCTATATACACATGATCATTGCCATGAATAAATATTGCATAACTATGAGCTTTTGTATCAATTGCCCAACAGTAATTTGTTTACCCACCGTATGCCTACTTCGAGAGAGATGCCACTAGAGAACACTATGGCCCCTGGGTCTATTCACTTATATATTTACAAACGCTACTATTTCCTTCTTGCCATTATTTCCTTTTTATTTATTTTGCAATTTATATTTATCCAACTATCAACTACACTACTTATCTGCTTGCAAGTAACGAGTTCAAGGGGCTTGACAACCCTCTTGCTCGCGTTGGGTACAAGTGTTTGCTCTTTTGTGCGTAGGCGCTAAAGACGGGAGTTGCGTGGTCCTCCTATTGGTTCGATAACCTTGGTTCTCACTGAGGGAAATACTTATCAATACTATGATGCATCATCTGCTCCTCTTTGCGGGAAAACCCAACGTAGATCACAACTATCACAGCGCGTCTCCAGCCAGCCTACCCCGCGCGCTGAGGCCCACCTCAGCCTCGTCATTGCCAGCCCAGCCGCTGCACCACGCGAGCGTCCTCCGTGGCCCAGCCCAGCCACCACACCGACCTGCCTCCTAAGGCCCAAGGTGAGTTGTGCCCGCCTGCCTATCCCGCACCGCAAGCATAGCATTGTTATCCTACACACATGCTCCTGTTGGACCAGATACAGTTTCGGCCAAATAATGTTTTTTTTTCGTTCTGCGAATTTATCATTTAACCAGGACTTTTCCTAATTACAGAAAAATGCCATGTTTTAAAAATCTTTATAACTAAATAATCATGCATCCAAATAAAACACGTTGTATATGTAAAATGCTTAGAATCTCATGTAGTTTCGTAATATGCAATTTTCAACCATGTTAAAAATGTTTAAACTTGTTGATTGCTTTAATTAGCATAAATTCCATGTTAAAATGGTTTGTCTCATATCTAAATATCCGTTGCTTCGAATTAAATGAACTTTATATGTAACTTGACTAGAAAAACGTGTAGAATCGGGTGAACTTTATTTTCCTGTTTAATAAATATAAAATATGTTTTAGTCAGATCTGGACCAAATTTGTAATTTGCATATGGGGTCGCTTCGGAAATAATATATGTTGTGTCCGGCCTCATTCAAAATGCCTAGATAGTGTAGTTTATTTATGCCTCACCTCTTGCCATGTTTAACAACATATAATCTTGTCATGTAAATAAACGAGAAAACTAAATAATTCGAACGTGGAGTTTCGTCAATATGCAAGTCGTTGCATATTGAACTTCACTTAATGTGTAGTACTTGTTTGTTGTGCTTGCCATGCATTGCCTATTATACCGGACATGCATCATACTTGATTGTGCATCATGCCATGTATATGTTGTGGTGTTTACCGTGTCATTTTTTTATTTTCGTCTTGATTCTCTTCGCTAGAGTTCCGAAACCATTTTGGAGTGTGAGGATTCGTTCGACTACGCTCGTTCGTCTACTTCACAGATTCGTTCTTCTTCCAAGCGGGATCTCAGGCAAGATGATCATTTCCCTGGATACCACTAATATCATTGCCATGCTAGTTGTCTCGTTTCTATCGCTATGTCTTGCTACCTGCCACTTATTTCTCAAGCCTCCCAAATTGCCATGATAAGCCTCTAACCTCCACCTTCCGAGCAAACTGTTGTTTGGCTATGTTACCGCTTGCTTAGCCCCCCTCTTATAGTGTTGCTAGTTGCAGGTGTAGGTTGTTCCATGTGCTAACATGGATATCTTGGGATATCACAATATTCTTGCTATTTAATATAATGCACCTATACACTTGGCACAAGGTGGAAGGCTTGGCCTTTTGCTTGGTGTTTTGTTCCACCTTTGCCGCCTTAGTTTCCGATTACCGGTGTTATGTTCCGTATTGAGCGCTCCAAACATGCTTGGGGTTGTTTTGGGGACCTCCTTGAATATTCGTTTTGGGATAAAACTCTTCCGGCAAGGCCTAACTTTGGTTTTACCATTCTCCAACCTCATAAAACTTGCATAGGGACTTTCCGAACCCCGTGGATAATTAATCAACACCCCGGGCCAGTGCTCCTCATTAGTGATTGTCCAAAATGGCAGTAGCCGGGGCCACCAAAGGGTGTGCCAGCCGGAAACTTAGCCAATCCAGTCGTGTCCTGAGAATGAGATATGCGGCTCCTATCAGGTTCGTCGACACGTCAGGCGGTCTTGCTGGATTTGTTTTCCCCTTCTCGAATGTCTTGTGCACCGGGATTCCGAGGATACTTTGGGCTATCTCGAGGTTGAGGTTTTCCATCGTAGCTTGTGGCTTGTTTGTGATGGATGAGTTGGAGCACCCCTGGAGGGTTAAATCTTTCTGAGAGCCATGCCCGCGGTTATGTGGCAACTTGGAAATTTGTTTAACACACGGTTATAGCAAACTTGAAGTAAACTCAATTAAAATATACCAATCGTGTGTGTAGCCGTGACCATCTCTTCTTGTGAGGTTTGAACCAAGAAGGGCATGTGGTGGGGTTATGTTTGACTCATAAGTAGGTGTCCAGGATCACTTCTTGATCATTACTAGTTCACGTCCATTTATGCGTAGATCACTCTGCTTATTCTTGTACTCGTAAGTTAGTCAGATATCAAATGCTTAGTGCTTGTTGCAGCCTCACCACTTAACCATACCTCACCCATTATGCTTTGCTAGTCTTGATACCTTTGGAAATGAGATTGTTGAGTCCCTGTGGCTCACATATTACTACAAGAACAGGTGCAGGTACATGTAATGTGATGCTTTGACATGAGAGCGATGCTTGTTCTATTGGGAGTTTCTTCTTCTTCATCGATCATAGGATGGGTTCCAGGTCGGTAGCCTGGGATTAGCAAGGGTCGACGTCGTCTTCTTTTTCGTTTGATTTCATTCGTAGTCAGATCCTACTCTTTTGTATGATGATTGTGATGTATTGATATATTGATATCTTTATGTTATAGCATGTGGCGAGTGTAAGCCAACTCCATATACTCATCTCTTCTTTACATGTATTGTGATGATTTCCATTCCTGCGAAACAACGAGATGCGCTTCTATCCCTATCACTTGGATTGTGGGTTTATGTTCAGATTATTCATGAAAAAGATTTGAGTCTTCTCTGAATTGTATGATTCTTATTTGCATGATTATTATAGCTTCACAAATCTCTCCGATCTATTGATTTGGTTGGGCTAACTAGATTGATCTATCTTAAGTGAGAGGGGTGCATTGTAGTGGGTTCAATCTTGCGGTGCTCTATATCCGACTGACAGAAAGGGACAAGACACATATCCATGGACCCGATTGCATAACCAAAAGATTTCGGGAGTTCTTAGGTGGGAATTCAAGTAGTTACCCAGGATTATCTTCCAACAGATGCATGATGTGAGGTTGGGGTTCGACATCTAGTGGTTTGCTTGTTTACGGTCTTTCTTACAGCGGTTCTTGTTGCGTGTTAAAGAATCCTTGTAGCTTGATACGATTCGGGGACACTTCATATGTCATGTGCACTGCCTTGTACATGATGGCTACTGTAAGATCGATCTCGTGTGAGCCTTGCCACGAAAATATCGAGTGAAATCTCTGTCATATATTTGTTTCTGACTTAATTGGCAAGCTTATTCCTTTGTTTTGTTGGAGTATAGTAATTCGAGTTGCTTCGATGTCAAGTGTTGATTTCATATCCTCCCTAAGCGGTGTTCTCATATTTCTATGGGGGTGCTAATCCTTTTTGCTCAATCAAATGTCATGTCAATTATTTTCCATCCGGAGTGCTTCTCTTCAAGATAATTCAATCCTCTACAATATTTGCAAGATAAATCCTCTTATTTTATTTCCGGAGTTCGTTTCATCCGTCCCAAGTTGTCTTCTTTTTCCCCACCCTCCCGCCCTTTTTCGTTGAACGAGTAAATTATCATCCAACTGCCCTTCTTTTCATGAGATGCTTCTGCTATCTTTTCTTCTATTTTGTATCTGGTGATTCATTTTGAAGATGCTCAAGTGCTAAGTTCATCATTCTTCGTTCTTGTTTTCGTCCCCGGAGGATTCGATTCAAGCTCTCGGTGTTCATCATATCCTTTCCATTTGCTAAATGCCTCCTGTGTTCGAAATTCTTATCCAGACCTATCTTGTTTATTTACCTCTCTATTCTATTCGGAGTGCCGAAGATATCTCAGAAGATTCGTGTTTTTATTAAAAATCCTTTCAAATTATTTCGAGGGTCTCACCTCATCAAGTTTTTATTTGTACCGGTGCAATCTCTCTTCCTAAGCAATCGTTTCAACGGTGTTCCATAACCCACGGGTTTTTCCCAGGATCTTACCCGGCTCTTCTAATCTTTTCGGGTGATCTCAAGTTCTTTTCAAGTGCGATGAAAGAATTGATTCCATCAGTCATATTCCTCCTCCAAGTTCGTTCTCGAATTATTTCCATCGTTGGATCTACCTTTCTTTCTTCATTATTCCGGAGTATCTCAGTAATTGTTCGTATTGTTCCTCGTCAGCATTCTCATCTTTGAAGACCGAAGGAGAGTTTCTCTTAAATCTTGGCCCATTCTCTAAAGATTCGTGTTTCAAGCCTGATGTTGTTCTTTCAAATTGTTTACGATCATGAGAAATTCCTTTCATATCTATTCGGAGCATTTTAGAGTTGTTTTCGTTTTCGATCCTCCGAAGGCCATCATTTCAAAAGATTTCTTCGTTCTCAGCTTGCAGCTTTCGTTTTCAAATTCTTCTCAATTGTTGTCTCTTCGTTCGTATCTCAATTACTCCGTTGTTTTGTTCAAGACTTCTTCAAGCTTGTGATATCGCTCTTAAATCATTTCAAGAAGAATAAGCAGTATGGCAAACCATTGTTTGTTATCAATTTAACTTGATGAAGGATAAGCATAAGCCGGATAAACGTCGGACGTTTTTAGTTTCCAAAACATGTTGCTGGGCCACCAATCTTCCCTCTCTTCTTACCCCTAGCCCATCTACGCAGCCCAACACAACCCACTGATGACCCACAAGTATAGGGGGTCAATCGTAGTCCTTTCGATAAGTAAGAGTGTCGTACCCAACGAGGAGTAGAAGGAAATGACAAGCGGTTTTCAGCAAGGTAATTTCTGCAAGCACTGAAATTGTAGGTAACAGGTAGTTTGATAGCAAGATAATTGGTAACGAGCAAGTAACGGTAACGGTAAATAAAGTGCAGAAAGATAGCCCAATCCTTTTGTGGCAAAGGACAGGCCAAAACGGTCACTTATAATAAGCAAGCGTTCTTGAGGGTACACGGGAATTTCATCTAGTCACTTTCATCATGTAGGTTTGATTTGCGTTTGCTACTTTGATAATTTGGTATGTGGGTGGACCGGTGCTTGGGTGTTGTTCTTACTTGAACAAACATCCCACTTATGATTAACCCCCTCGCAAGCATCCGCAACTACAAGAAAAGTATTAAGATAAAATCTAACCATAGCATTAAACATTTTGATCCAAATCAGCCCCTTACGAAATAGCGCATAAACTAGGGTTTAAGCTTCTTTCACGCTAGCAACCCATCATCTAATAACTACTCCACAATGCATTCCCTTAGGCCCAAAGATGGTGAAGTGCCATGTAGTCGACATTCACATGACACCACTAAGGGAATCACAACATACATATCATCAAAATATCGAACACATATCAACTTCACATGATTACTTGCAACATGACTTCTCTCATGACCTCAGGATCAAAGGTAACTACTGACAAATGATATGCATGCTCAAGATCAGAGGGGTATTAAATAGCATAATGGATCTGAACATATAATCTTCCACCAAATAAACCATATAGTAATCAACTATGAGATGTAATCAACACTACTAGTCACCCACAGGTACCAATCTGAGGTTCCGGTACAAAGATTGAACACAAGAGATGAACTAGGGTTTGAGAGGAGATGGTGTTGTTGAAGATGTTGATGAAGATTGGCCTCCCAAAGATGAGAGGGTTGTTAGTGATGACGATGGCTTCGATTTCCCCCTCCGGGAGGGAAGTTCCCCTGGCGGAATCACTCCGCCGGAGGGCAAAAGTGCTCCTACCCAAGTTCCGCCTCGAGACGGCGGTGTTCCGTACCGAAAGTCCCCTCTTGATTTTTTTTCTAGGCCCAACCCACCTCCGGTGCCCATCTTCTGGTACTTCAGGTCTTTTTGTCACCAGGTGGCCTCCCTCCGGTAGTTATTTGCTCCAGTATTTTTTTTATTCCAAAATAATTCTCCGTGAAGTTTCAGCTTATTTGGAGATGTGCAGAATAGGTGTCTCTGATATGCTTTTTCAGGTCCAGAATTCCAGCTGCCGGCATTCTCCCTCTTTGTGTAAACCTTGCATACTATGAGAGAAAAGGCATTAGAATTACTGTATAAAGCATTATTATGCATAAAAACATTATAAATAACAGTAGGAAATCAGGATCCAAAATGGATGTATCAACTCCCCCAAGCTTAGACCTTGCTTGTCCTCAAGCGAAAGCCGATATCGAAAAACATGTCCACATGGTTTGAGAGAGAGGTGTCGATAAAAACAAAATACGGACATAGTAGCATCATGCTTATTATCATAGCAGCAACAAAATTTGTCATATGACTTTTTCATATAAATTTTATTATATAACTTCATAATATAACTTCTCATGAACAAGTAACAATTCATCACAGCATAGAAGTATAAAGCATAAACCTTATTGAAAACCAACAAACTATGTTCTCAGTCAACTTTGCAACTACAATTCATCATATTTTCAGGAAGGGTCTCGGGTTGGAGCCTTTTGGCAAGTCCACATACTCAACCATCATTTAATCTTCTATGATTGCTAACACTCACAGCATACCCATGAGCAAAAAGTTTCAACCGGACAAATAAAAAGATAGGGGCTTGTAGTTTCGCCTCCCAACGTATTCACCTCAAGGGTGATGTCAACAATAATAACTCATGCTCACTCATATCCAACTGGATATATGTGCCTAGATCTTTCCTAACCACATGATGCTTGCAAAAAGAAAAAGTAAAAAGTAATAGGGAAGAATACTTTGACTCTCTCATAAAAGTAAAAGATAGGCCCTTCGCAGAGGGAAGCAGAGGTTGTCATGCGCTTTTTGGTTTGTATGCCAAATCCCTTAATGCAAAATAACATCATGTTATATTGCCCCTTATGATAGCAACCTTTATTATGCAGTCTGTCGCTTTTATTACTTTGCCATCATAAGTTCGTACAACGCTCAATTTTCTCTTACACTAATTGATCAAACACATTTAGAAGCAATTTTTATTGCCTTGGTGCACCCATGACAACTTACTTGAAGTATCTTACTCAATCCATAGGTAGGTATGGTGGACTCTCAAAACATGAGTTTGGATTTAGGGTTTTTGCATGCACAAGTAGTATCTCTACTTAGTGCGGAATTTTTGGCTAGCAAAGATATTGAGCAAGCACCACATGTTGAAGGATCTATGAAAATATAAATTCTATGTGAATATGAACAAACATAAATCATTACGTTGTCTTCCTTGTCCAATGTCAACAATTTTGGCATATAATATTTAATGGGGGCTTACAATCATAAAAGATGTCCAAGATAGTGTATTTGCATGTGAATCTTCTCTTCACTTATTAATTATTTCATGAATTGCATCATGGACCAATGCTATGTTTGTCAATCTCCAATAAATTCTACCACTTATACTTTTGCTTATGTGATATCATTACTTACCATAAGATTAGCATATGATCCTTTTCATTTATTTCCTTTTTATTTTGATTGCAACAAGAAAGTAAAGAAGCAGAAGCTCAAACGAAACCTTATTATATAACTCTCACTGAATTACATAGATAGATAGATCACGAAACTAGCACTCGAAAATAGATCATACTAAACTTTTATTCAACTAGATCACAAAAGAGCTAAGGATCGAACTAAAATAGGTAAAGGTAAATAAAAGTGATGGTGATACGATACCGGGGCATCTCCCCCAAGCTTGGCACAAGCTATGGGGAGTGCCCATACCCGTGTACTCAAGTCTCCTTTGGTGGTGAAGATGATGAAGGTGGTGATGAAGTGGTAGCGTTCTTTTTCAGCTTATACTTGAGCATAAAGTTTTCCTCCCTTAGATCCTCATTCTCTAACTCAAGCTTTAATATCTTCTTGCATAATGCTGCCTTGTTATCCTGTAGAAAACGAGAAGGGATAGATTGGGTCTTAGTTTTGTTAGGGAGGCTTGACTTCTTGAACTCTACGTGCATATCCCCGGGTTGAGGTAGTGGGACTTCTTCATCATCAGAGCTTGTCTCTTCCTTTCCCTTCAAGTCATAATCTTCTTCTTCCTCCGAGGTCCAACCATGGCACTCCACATCCCCATGGACCTTGGGGTCTGCGATATAGTCAGCGACATAGCTCTCACCATCTGAATCTTGAGACGACATATTTTCAGACCTGTCAGGAAAACAGCACGAAACAAGAACAGGGGATTTTTCTGCGATGCGGTAGTCAAAACAATCGGGGTTATATATAAAGATTTTTTTATCTTGGGAAGCAAGAATATGGAAGGAAAACGGAGTCGGGAAGGTGCCCGAGGGAGGCACAACCCACCAGGGCGCGCCAGGGAGGGCAAGCGCGCCCTGGTTTATCGTGCTCACCTCGGTTGCTTTCATGTTTATTTCTTATTTTCCTAATTTTTGTAATATTCCAAAACTAACAGAAAATATTTTTGCGGATTTTTCGGAGTCCGTTTACTTACCGTATCACGTACCTCCTCTTTTTCAGGATTCTGGAGTGTTCCGGAAGGTTTCTTTTATGTGTTCCTCGGGTGTCATGGTTTGGATAATATTGCTTTCAACATTAATAGGCGTACCTGAGATATGGTGTTTAATTCTTTGTCCATTGACCACCTTCGGGTTAGTACCTTCGGCATTATTAATCTTGATAGCTCCAGAACGATAAACCTCTTCGATAATATATGGTCCTTCCCATTTGGAAAGAAGCTTTCCTGCAAAAAATCTAAAACAAGAGTTGTACAAAAGAACATATTCTCCAACTTTGAATTCCCGCTTTTGGAGTCTTTTGTCATGCCATCTTTTAACTTTTTCTTTGAATAGTTTGGCATTTTCATAAGCTTGGGTTCTCCATTCATCTAGTGAGCTAATATCAAATAACCTCTTCTCACCGGCAAGTCTGAAATCATAATTGAGTTCTTTAATTGCCCAAAATGCTTTATGTTCTAATTCTAGAGGCAAATGACAAGCTTTTCCATATACCATTTTGTATGGAGACATACCCATAGGATTTTTTATAAGCTGTTCTATAGGCCCAAAGTGCATCATCTAATTTCTTAGACCAATTCTTTCGGGACCTATTGTCAGTTTTTTGTAATATTAATTTTATTTCTCTATTGCTAAGTTCAACTTGACCACTAGATTGAGGATGATAGGGTGATGCAATTCTATGGTTAACATCATATTTAGGAAGCATTTTACGTAAAGCACCATGAATAAAGTGTGAATCACCATCAGTCATTAAATATCTAGGGACTCCAAACCTCAGGAAAATAACTTGTTTAAGCATTTTAATGGAGGTGTTATGATCAGCCCTACTAGTTGGAATAGCTTCTACCCACTTAGTAACATAATCAACAGCAACCAAAATATGAGTACACCCATTAGAGGAAGGAAAAGGTCCCATATAGTCAAAACCCCAAACATCAAATGGTTCAACAACAAGTGAATAATTCATAGGCATTTCCTGACGCTTGCCGATATTACCAATTCTTTGACATTCATCACAAGACAAGACAAACTTACGGGCATCCTTGAAGAGAGTAGGCCATTAAAAACCAGATTGCAATACCTTGTGAGCAGTTCTATCTCCCGCATGATGTCCTCCATAGGCTTCGGAATGACATTTCCGTAGGATTTGTTCCTGTTCATGCTCAGGTACACAACGTCTAATAATACCATCTACCCCTTCTTTATAAAGATGTGGGTCATCCCAAAGGTAATGTCTCAAATCATAGAAGAATTGTTTCTTTTGTTGGTATGTGAAACTAGGTGGTATATATTTAGCAACAATGTAGTTAGCATAATCAGCATACCAAGGAGTGTTTTGACAAACATTTATTGCAGCTAACTGTTCATCAGGAAAACTATCATAATAGGTAGTGGGTCGCCAATAATATTTTCTAACCTAGACAACTTATCAGCTACGGTGTTCTCAGCTCCTTTCCTATCGGTGATATGTAAATCAAATTCTTGAAGCAAGAGAACCCACCTAATGAGTCTAGGTTTAGCATCTTTCTTTTCCATAGGATATTTTATAGCAGCATGATCAGTGTGAACAATAACTTTGGAATCAACAATGTAAGATCAAAATTTATCACAAGCAAATACAACTGCTAAAAATTCTTTTTCAGTAGTAGCATAATTTCTTTGGGGACTGTCTAGAGTTTTGCTAGCATAATGGATAACATTTAATTTCTTATCAACTCTTTGTCCTAGAACAGCACCAACAACATAATCACTAGCATCACACATAATTTCAAAAGGCAAGTTCCAATCAGGTGGTTGAACAATAGGTGCAGAAGTTAAGGCTTTCTTAAGTGTTTCAAAGGCTTCTACACAATCATCGTCAAAAACAAATGGAATATCCTTTTGTCAAAGATTAGTAAGAGGCCTAGAGATTTTAGAGAAGTCTTTAATAAACCTCCTATAGAAACCAGCATGACCAAGGAAAGTCCGAATACCTTTAATATCTGTACGACATGGCATTTTCTCAATTGCATCAACTTTAGCTTTATCCACCTCAATGCCTCGTTCAGATATTTTATGCCCCAAGACAATACCTTCATTAACCATAAAGTGGCACTTCTCCCAATTCAATACGAGATTAGTTTGTTCACATCTTTGCAAAACTCGATCAAGGTTGCTTAAGAAATCATCAAAAGAAGTTCCGTAAACGGAAAAATCATCCATGAAAACCTCCACAATCTTTTCACAAAAATCAGAGAATATAGCAGTCATACATCTTTGAAAGGAAGCAGGTGCATTGCATAAACCAAAAGGCATACGTCTATAAGCATAGGTTCCAAAAGGACAAGTAAAGGTGGTTTTCTCTTGATTAGGTTGTGATACAGGTATTTGAGAGATAAGTTCATTTTTAGTATTAGGAACAACAGTAATACCTCCCTTCTTAGGGACACAATGAACGGGACTTATCCATCTACTATCAGCTATGGGTTAAATTATACCTGCTTCCAGAAGCTTTAATATTTCAGTTCTTACCACTTCTTTCATCTTAGGATTCAAACGTCGTTGGTGATCAACAACGGGTTTAGCATCAGGTTCCATATTAATCTTGTGCTGACATAGAGTGGGACTAATACCCATAAGAGCATCAAGAGTATATCCAATAGCAGCCCGGTGCTTCCTCTGAATTTTTAATAATCTTTCTTCTTCATGTTCTGAAAGATTAGCATTAATAATAACAGGATATATCTTTTTCTCATCAAGATAAGCATACTTCAAAGTGTCAGGCAATTGTTTTAATTCAAACACGGCGTCACCTTTAGATGGAGGAGGACCTCCCAGAGTTTCAATAGGCAAATTGTGTTTTAGGAGAGGTTGTTGTTCAAAGAAAATTTTATCTATTTCATTTCTTTCATGCAAGTGCATATCCTTTTCATGGTCAAGCAAGTATTGTTCTAGTGGATTGGTAGGAGGTACGGCAATAGAAGCAAGACCAATTATTTCATCCTTACTAGATAATTCTTTATTACGGGGTTGTCTACTAAACTTGGAAAAGTTAAACTCATGAGACACATCACCAAAACTAACACCGACAGATTGTTTTTTCACAATCTATCTTAGTATTAACAGCGTTCAAGAAAGGTATACCAAAGATAATGGGACAAAATTCATCTTGTGGGGAACCAAGAACTAGAAAATCAGTAGGATATTTTATTTTCCCACACAAGACTTCAACATCTTTAACAATCCCAAGTGGTGTGATGGTGTCTCTATTAGCAAGTTTAATAGTAACATCAATGTCTTCTATTTCGGCGGGTTCTATATCATTCATAATTTCATGGTATAAGGTAAAAGGAATAGCACTCACACTAGCACCCACATCGCATAAACCATGATAGCAATGATCTCCTATTTTAACCGGGACAACAGGCATGCCAACTACGGTCTATGTTTATCTTTTTCATCGGGTTTGGCAATTCTAGCAGCTTCATCACAGAAGTAAATAACATGCCCATCAATATTTTCTACCAAGTGATCTTTAACCATAGCAACACTAGGTTCTACTTTAATTTGTTCAGAGGGCTTAGGTGCTTTAATATTACTTTTGCGAACCACACTTGATACCTTAGCATGTTCCTTTATCCTAACAAGGAAAGGTGGTTTTTCAATATAAGCAGTTGGCACAACTAGATCAACATTGTAAATGATAGTTTCATATTTATCTTTTACCGGTTCTTTAATTTATTCTTTAATAAGGGGATGATATTTAAATCACTTCTCCTTAGGGAGGTCAACATGAGTAGCAAATGATTCACTGAAAGAGGCTACTATCTCAGATTCAAGTCCATATTTAGTGCTAAACTAGTGAACAGCATCGATATTCATAAAAGATTTAACACAATCAAACTTAAGCTTAATACCTGACTCATTACCTTTGTCGAGTTCCCAATCTTCAGAGTTGCGTTTAATTCTTTCTAAGAGATCCCACTTGAATTCAATAGTCTTCTTCATAAAAGAACCAGTACAAGAAGTATCGAGCATGGATCGATCATTATGAGAAAGCCGAGCATAAAAATTATGAATAATAATTTCTCTCGAGAGCTCATGATTCGGTCATGAATATAACATTGACTTAAGCCTCCCCAAAGCTAGAGCGGTGCTTTCTCCTTCACGAGGCCAAAAATTATATATATAATTCCGATCACGATGAACTAGATGCATATGATAAAACTTTTGGTGGAATTCTAATTTCAATCGATTCCAGTTCCATGATCCAATATCATCACATAGCCTATACCATGTCAATGCTTTTACCTTCAAAGATAAAGGGAAAACCTTCTTCTTAACTTCATCTCCGGGTAAACCTGCAAGCTTAAATAATCCACAAATTTCATCCACATGTATTAGATGCATATCAGGATGTTAAGTTCCGTCTCCTGCATAAGGATTAGCTAGCAGTTGTTCTATCATACCCGAAGGAATTTCATAACAAATGGTTTCAGTAGGTGCAGTAGGTTGAGGGGCAACTAATTTTGGTTCCGGTCAAGGTGAAGATACCCCGAACAAACCCCTCAAAGGATTGTTTTCCATAGTAGCAAGTGACAATAAATTTCAGCACGTAGTATAAATTTTTCCTTATCAATTTCCACTTACCAAGAGCGCTTCACTCCCCGGCAACGACGCCAGAAAAGAGCCTTGATGACCCACAAGTATAGGGGGTCAATCGTAGTCCTTTCGATAAGTAAGAGTGTCGACCCCAACGAGGAGCAGAAGGAAATGACAAGCTTTTTTCAGCAAGGTAATTTCTGCAAGCACTGAAATTCTAGGTAACAGGTAGTTTGATAGCAAGATAATTGGTAACGAGCAAGTAACGGTAACGGTAAATAAAGTGCAGAAAGATAGCCCAATCCTTTTGTGGCAAAGGACAGACCAAAACGGTCACTTATAATAAGCAAGCGCTCTTGAGGGTACACGGGAATTTCATCTAGTCACTTTCATCATGTAGGTTTGATTTGCGTTCGCTACTTTGATAATTTGATATGTGGGTGGACCGGTGATTGGGTGTTGTTCTTACTTGAGCAAACCTCTCACTTATGATTAACCCCCTCGCAAGCATCCGCAACTACGAGAAAAGCATTAAGATTAAATCTAACCATAGCATTAAACATTTGGATCCAAATCAGCCCCTTACGAAATACCGCATAAACTAGGGTTTAAGCTTCTCTCACTCTAGCAACCCATCATCTAATAACTACTCCACAATGCATTCCCTTAGGCCCAAAGATGGTGAAGTGCCATGTAGTCGACGTTCACATAACACCATGACGTGGCTTGTGACTCCATCGGTATTTCTCCAAAGAGGAAGGGATGATGCAGTACAGCTACGGTAAGTATTTCTCTCAGTTATGAAACAAAGGTTATTGAACCAGTAGGAGAACCACGCAACACTATGTAAACGGTACCTGCACATAAAGAACAAATACTTGCAACCCGACGCGTAAGAGAGGTTGTCAATATCTCCATGGTAAAAAGATAGATTAGATTGTAGTAGATTGGATAGATAGATCGCACAAGAACACAAAATAAAAGAGGAAAATAAAAAGTGCAGCAAGATATTTTTGGGTTTTTGGAATAATAGATCTGAAAACAAAAAGCGGCAAAAGATAGATCGGAAAGCAATATGTTGGAAAAGTAGACCCGGGGGCCGTAGGTTTCACTAATGGCTTCTCTCATGAGTATAGCACACGGCGGGTGAACACATTACTGTTGGGAAATTGATAGAAGATCAAATAATCATGACGATATCCAAGGCGATGATCATTATATAGGCATCACCTCCAAGATTAGTAGACCGAAACGATTCTGCATCTACTACTATTACTCCACACATCGACCGCTATCCAGCATGCATCTAGTGTATTAAGTTCATGGAAAAACGGAGTAATGCAATAAGAACGGTGACATGATGTAGACAAGATATATTCATGTAGGAATAGACCCCATATTGTTATCCTTAATAGCAATGATACATGCGTGCCTCGCTGCCCCTTCTGTCACTGGGAGAGGACACCGCAAGATTGAACCCATCACAAAGCACCTCTTCCCATGGCAAGAAAAATCGATCTAGTTGGCCTAACTAAACCAAAGATTCGAAGAAGAAATACGAGGCTATAAGTAATCATGCATATAAGAGATCAAAGAAGACTCAAATAATATTCATGGATAGAAACTGATCATGAACTCAAAATTCATCGGATCCCAACAAACACACCGCAAAAAGTCATTACATCAAATAGATCTCCAAGAGACCATTGTATTGAGAATCAAAAGAGAGAGAAAGCCATCCAGCTACTGCCTATGGACCCGTAGGTCTATGTGGACTACTCACGCATCATCGGAGAGGCACTAATGAGGATGATGAACCCCTCCGTGATGGTGTTAGATTGGATCTCGCGGTTTTGGAACTTGCGGCGGCTGGAATTATTTTTTGTCGACTTTTCTAGGGTTTCTGCAATATTTGGGTATTTATAGAGCTTAGAGGCGGTGGAGGGGACTCCCGAGGCGACCACAACCCACCAGGGCGCGCCCTGGTGTCTTGTGGGCCGCCTGGGCCTCTTCCCAGGTACTTCTTTGGCCCACTGGCTTTCTTCTAGTCCAAAAAAAGCTCCAAAAAGTTTCATCGCGATTGGACTCCGTTTGGTACTGATATTCTGCAAAGTAAAAAAAACAAGCAAAAAAACAGCAACAGGCACTTGGCACTATGTCAATAGGTTAGTCCCAAAAAATGATATGAAGTTGCTATAAAATGATTGTAAAACATCCAAGAATGATAATATAACAGCATGGAACAATCAAAGATTATAGATACGTTGGAGACGTATCGGCATCCCCAAGCTTAATTCCTACTCGTCCTCAAGTAGGTAAATGATAAAAACAGATTTTTTGTTGTGGAATGCTGCCTAACATGTTCATCACATATTCTTTTCTTTTGTAGCATGGACATTTGGACTTTTAGATGGTTCAAAGCAATAGTCTAGTTTTGACATAAAGACTTTAATACTCAAGCATGCCAACAAGCAACCATGTCTTTCAAAATATCAACACTAAATAAATCCATCCCTAGCCCATCATGCTCAATCATTGATCCATTCATGAAACACACTCAAATATTAACTACACCCAATGCACAAGTGTGATCATAGTGCCCCCTAGTTGGTGCTTTATAAGAGAAGATGGAGACTCAAATTAAAAATAAAAATTGCATAAAGTAAATGGATAGACCCTTTGCAGAGGGAAGTAGGGATTTGTAGAGGTGCCAGAGCTCAAAGCTTAAATTGAGAGAGAAAAATATTTTGGGTGGCATGCCTTTCCTGTCAACAAGAACGACCGAGTAGTTCTCTCCCAGTGACAGAAGGGGCAGCGAGGCATGCATGTATCGTGGCTAGCCGCTTTTTGTTTTCAGATCTTTTATTCCAAAACGAAAATCATGCTAGATACATCATAGGCGGTTCCCAAACATAAAATAAAGTTTATTCCTTTTTCCACCATTCTTTCACAATCCATGGCTAGTCGTATCCACGGTTGCCTTCCATACCAACACTTTCCAAGGCATTTATTATTTGACAACATAAAGTAAATTTCTTTTCATTTCGGGACTGGGCATCCCTATTACTGTTGTACTCTCGTGCAATGACAAGTGAATAAACACTCACCTTGAGAATAACACATCTAGCATGGAAAAATATTGAACACCCCCTACCGTTTCATGAGCGGTACGAGCACACAGAAAGGAAATTCATTTTGAAAATTAGAGATGGCACATACAAATTTGCTTAGAACGGCATGGAAATACCGCATATAGGTAGGTATGGTGAACTCATAAGGCAAAACCGGGTTTAAGGATTTTGGATGCACAAGTAGTATTTCTACTTAGTACAAGTGGAGGCTAGCAAATAGATTATGAAGCAACCAACCAAGAAATGAAAATTCACATAAACGGGCATTAAGCATAACTAACACCGAATAATGCCCATAAGTAGGATATAATTTCATTGCATAACTATTGACTTTTGTGCTTGCATAGGGAATCACAAACCTTAACACCAATATTCTTACTAAAGCATAATTACTCACCAACATGATTCACATATCACTATAATCATGTCTCAAAACTATTACAAGCAATCAAGTTTAATTTTTCCAATGATCTTCATGAAAGTTTTTATTATATCCCTCTTGAATATCTATCACTTTGGGACTAGTTTCATATATTGCCATTGCTTTTGACAAGCTCAAATAAATTTAAGTGAAGAACATGAGCATAAAAATTTCATCTCTCAAAATAATATAAGTGAAGCATGAGAGAATTTCTTCAAAAATTACTAACTCTCAAATTTATCTAAGTGAAGCATGAGAGTATTTCTTCCAAAATTTAAAGCACACCGTGCTCAAAAATATATAAGTGAAGCACTAGAGCAATTCCATAGCTCAAAAAATTTAAGTGAAGCATATAGAGCAATTCTAACAAATCATAGAATAATTTTGGCTCTCTAAAATAGGTGTGTCCAGCAAGGATACTTGTGACAAACTAAAAAGCAAATCAAGCAAATACTCAAATAATATAAGACGCTCCAAGCAAAACTCATGATATGTGATGAATAAAAATATAGCTCCAAGTAAAATATCGATGGTCGTTAGAAGAAAGAGGGGATGCCACTCGGGGAATCCCCAAGCTTAGTTGCTTGTTTCTCCTTGGATATTATCTTGGGGGTTCTGTAGCATCCCCAAGCTTAGGCTCTTTTCACTCCTTATTCCTTCATCCATCATGATCTCACAAAACTTGAAAACTTCAATCACACAAAACTCAACAAAACCTTCGTGAGATTCGTTAGTATAATAAAGCAAATAACCACTATATTATTGTTGCAAACCCATTCATATTTTATTATTGCATTATATCTACTGTATTCAAACTTTACCATGGCTTATACCCTTCAATACAAACCATAGATTCATCAAAACAAGCACACGATGCAACGAAAACATAACAGTCTGTAGTAATCTGTACTCTAACCATACTTCTGTAACTCTGCAAATTCTAAAAAATTAGGACAACGTAAATAATTTGTATAGCAATACTGTGTTAAATTTCAGCTCATTATCATGCTCCAGTAAAAAATGAGAATTCCTGCACTGGAGTTGAAGTTTCTGTTTCAGATTCAGCATTGTTTCGAGTCATCTTATGAATCATCCTAAAGGCTTTACTTGGCACAAACACTAAATAAAACATAAAAAACACAATCATAACAGTAGCATAATTGTGTCAATACTCAAGAATAGAAAGATAAAGGTAAAAATAAATTTTATTCATTGGGTTGCCTCCCAACAAGCCCTTTCTTTATAACCATTAACATAGGCTTGAGATTTCAATGATGCCCTCATGAAAGTTAATAATAGCAACACAAAGAGAGCATCATGAAGCATATGGAAAAACACACTTAAGTATAACATATTTCCTATGCATAGGCATTTTATAAGCAAACAAATTATCAAGGCAAGCAAAAACTAGCATATGGAAGGAAGAAGAAAGAGACAATAGCAATCTCAACATGAAGAGAGGTAATTTAGTATCATGAAAATTTCTACAACCATAATTTCCTCTCTCATGATAATTACACGTAGGATCATAATCAAATTCAACAATATAGCTATCATAAACAATACTCTCTTTATGATCAATATCCATAATGTTTTTATCATCTTCCAAAATAGTGGGATTATCATCAACTAAAGTTATGACCTCTCCAAACCCACTTTTATCAAAAAAATCATAAGATTGAACACTCTCCAAATATGTGGGATTCTTTTTACCTAAAGTTGACGCTCTCCCAAACCCACTTTCGATACTATTGCAAACATTATTATCAATAACATATTCAACATGAGGCTTAAATAAATTTTCAAGATCATAAGAATCATGATCATTGCAATAAGAAGTGGACATGACAAAATTATCATCCCCAAGCTTGTAGTTTTGCATATTATTAACATAACTGAAATTAATAGAATTTATAGTAACATCATTGCAATCATGCTTTTCAATCAAGGAGCTATCATGAATCACCTTATAAATTTCTTCTTTCAACACTTCATCAAAAATTTCAGATTCATGATTTTCAAACAAAACTTCATAGAGATAATCAAGTGCACTCAACTCACTAGCAATTGGTTCATCATAATTTGGCCTTTTGAAAAGATTAGCAAGTGGATGAGGATCCATATCAATAGATTTTTACCAAGCGAAGATGCAAGCAAATAGAAGGCACATGGCAACACAAGCAAAGATTGCAAACAAGCAAAAAGGCAAACGGAGAAGAGGGCGAATAAAACGGCAAATTTTGTGAAGTGGGGGAGATGAAAACGAGAGGCAAATGGAAAATAATGTAAACTGCAAGGAGATGAGATTTGTGATTAGGAACCTGATAGATGTTGATGATGTCTCCCCAGCAACGGCGCCATAAATTCCTTTGACGTGGCTTGAGACTGCGTCGGTATTTCCCCAAAGAGGAAGGGATGATGCAGCACAGCTATGGTAAGTATTTCCCTCAGTTATGAAACCAAGATTATCGAACCAGTAGGAGAACCACGCAACACTATGTAAATGGTACCTGCACACAAAGAACAAATACTTGCAACCCGACGCGTAAGAGAGGTTGTCAATCTCTCCACGGTAAAAAGATAGATTAGATTGTAGTAGATTGGATAGATAGATCGCACAAGAACACAAAATAAAAGAGGCAAATAAAAAGTGCAGCAAGATATTTTTGGGGTTTTGGAATAATAGATCTGAAAACAAAAAGCGGCAAAAGATAGATCGGAAAGCAATATGTTGGGAAAGTAGACCCGGGGGCCGTAGGTTTCACTAGTGGCTTCTCTCATGAGTATAGCAAACGGCGGGTGAACAAATTACTGTTGGGAAATTGATAGAAGATCAAATAATCATGACGATATCCAAGGCGATGATCATTATATAGGCATCACGTCCAAGATTAGTAGACCGAAACGATTCTGCATCTACTACTATTACTCCACACATCGACCGCTATCCAGTATGCATCTAGTGTATTAAGTTCATGGAAAAGCGGAGTAATGCAATAAGAACGGTGACATGATGTAGACAAGATCTATTCATGTAGGAATAGACCCCATCTTGTTATCCTTAATAGCAACGATACATGCGTGCCTCGCTGCCCCTTCTGTCACTGGGAGAGGACACCGCAAGATCGAACCCATCACAAAGCACCTCTTCCCATGGCAAGAAAAATCGATCTAGTTGGCCTAACTAAACCAAAGATTCGAAGAAGAAATACGAGGCTATAAGTAATCATGCATATAAGAGATCAAAGAAGACTCAAATAATATTCATGGATAGAAACTGATCATGAACTCAAAATTCATCGGATCCCAACAAACACACCGCAAAAAGTCATTACATCAAATAGATCTCCAAGAGACCATTGTATTGAGAATCAAAAGAGAGAGAAAGCCATCTAGCTACTGCCTATGGACCCGTAGGTCTATGTGGACTACGCACACATCATCGGAGAGGCACCAATGAGGATGATGAACCCCTCCGTGATGGTGTTAGATTGGATCTCGCGGTTCTGGAACATGCGGCGGCTGGAAGTATTTTTCGTTGACTCCTCTAGGGTTTCTGGAATATTTGGGTATTTATAGAGCTCAAAGGCTGTGGAGGGGACTACCAAGGCGACCACAACCCACCAGGGCGCGCCGGGGGCCTCTGGCGCGCCCTGGTGTCTTGTGGGCCGCCTGGGCCTCCTCCCAGGTACTTCTTGACCCACTGGCTTTCTTCTGGTCCAAAAAAAAATCTCCAAAAAGTTTCATCGTGATTGGACTCCGTTTGGTACTGATATTCTGCGAAGTAAAAAAAACAAGCAAAAAACAGCAACTGGCACTTGGCACTATGTCAATAGGTTAGTCCCAAAAAATGATATAAAGTTGTTATAAAATGATCGTAAAACATCTAAGAATGATAATATAACAGCATGGAACAATCAAAAATTATAGATATGTTGGAGACATATCACACCACTAAGGGAATCACAACATTCATATCATCAAAATATCGAACACATATCAACTTCACAAGATTACTTGCCACATGACTTCTCCCGTGACCTCAAGAACAAAGGTAACTACTCACAAATGATATTCATGCTCAAGATCACAGGGGTATTAAATAGCATAATGGATCGGAACATATAATCTTCCACCAAATAAACCATATAGTAATCAACTACGAGATGTAATCAACACTACTACTCACCCAGAGGTACCAATCTGAGGTTCCGGTACAAAGATTGCACACAAGAGATGAACTAGGGTTTGAGAGGAAATGGTGTTGTTGAAGATGTTGATGAAGATTGGCCTCCCAAAGATGAGAGGGTTGTTGGTGATGACGATGGCTTCGACGTGCAGAATCGCTCCCCCGGCGGAATCGCTCCGCCGAAGGGAAAAAGTGCTCCTGCCCAAGTTTCGCGTCGAGACGGCGGCGTTCCGTCCCTAAAGTCTCCTCTTGATTTTTTTTCTAGGTCAAAAGACCTTAAGTACCAGAAGATGGGCACCGGAGGTGCGCTGGGCTGGCCACAACCCGCCAGGGCGCGCCTGGGGGGCCTGGCGCGCCCTGGTGTCTTGTAGTCACCAGGTGACCCCCCTCCGGTAGTTATTTGCTCCAGTATTTTTTTTATATTCCAAAATAATTCTCCGTGAAGTTTCAGCTTATTTGGAGATGTGCAGAATAGGTGTCTCTGATATGCTTTTTCAGGTCTAGAATTCCAGCTACCGGCATTCTCCCTCTTTGTGTAAACCTTGCATATTATGAGAGAAAAGGCATTAGAATTACTCCATAAAGCATTATTATGCATAAAAACATTATAAATAACAGTAGGAAATCATTTTTCAAAATGGACGTATCACCCACATAGCCTACCCCTCCGACCGGACCGTCGGATCACCATCGGAGGGGCGAAAAACATCCCCAAACCCGCCAAACCCTAGACCCTGCCTATTTAAGCCGCGCCTACCCTTCCAATTTTGGAAACCTAGCCCTTCCCCTCGTTTTCTGCTCGCCCCCAATCACTAGCCGCCACCCAGCCTCCTCCACCTCTCTCCATCGCGCCAGGCCCGCGGGGCCCACATCCGGCCCGCCCGGACCGAACCGAGCCCGAAGCGCCGCCGCCGCGCGCCCTCGCCTCCCTAGCCGAGCCGCAGCTCAAGCTCCCATGCGCGCCTCCCGACCCATCGCCTCCCCTCCGTGTCCGGTCGGCCGACGAGCCGCCAAAACTGTAGCAGGTCAACCTCGCGCCCTCTCCCTTCTCCTCCTGCCGGTCCCCTACTCTCTTCCCTCTCCAATGAAATCCATGGCACCATGGAGCCTCGGTGCTCTAGATCCGTGTCACCAGGGAGCCGCCGGAGACTCTTCTCCACCGGATCCGGCGAGCCCCCACACCCCGACCTCATCCCCGCCGGCCTGCCCCTCCGTGCCTGCCCATCGGTCTCGCGTCGTAGATCCCGCCGCCGCCATGGCCTCTGCTATGCATGCAGCACCAACCGCCCGCTCGCGTGTGGACCGGCCACGCGTGGGCCTCGCCAGCCGGCCCAGCCATCGCGCGCCTCCAGCCGGCCTGCCCCGCGCGCTAAGGCCCACCTCGGCCTTGTCTTCCCCAGCCCAGCCACTGCACCGCGCTAGCTTCCTTCGCGGCCCAGCCCAGCCACCACACCGACCAGCCTGCTAAGGCCCAAGGTGAGTTGTGCCCACCTGCCTATCCCGAGCCCCAAGTGTTGCATTGTTATCCTACGCCCATGCTCCGATTGGACCAGATACAGTTTCGGCCCAATAACGTTTTTTTTCCGTTCTGCGGATTTGTCATTTAACCACGACTTTTCCTAATTACAGAAAAATGCCACGTTTTTAAAATGTCACTAACTAAATAATCATGCATCCAAATAAAACATGTTATATATGTAAAAGGCTTAGAATTTCATGAAGTTTCACAATACGCAATTTTCAACCATGTTAAAAATATTTAAACTTGTTGTTTGCTTTAATTTGCATAAATGCCATGTTAAAACGGTTTGTCTCGTATCCAAATATATGTTGCTCCGAATAAAATGAACTTTATATGTAACTTGACTAGAAAAATGTGTAGAATCACATGGTGAACTTTATTTTCCTGTTTAATAAATATAAAATATTCAGATCTGTACCAAATTCTTAATTTGCATATGGGGTTGTTTCGGAAATATTATATGTTGTTTCCGGCCTAATTTAAAATGCCTAGATAGTGTAGTTTATTTATGCTTCACCTCTTGCCATGTTTAACAACATTTAATATTGTCATGTAAATAAACGAGAGTGAACTAAATAATTCGAACGTGGAGTTTCGTCAATATGCAACTCGTTGCATATTGAACTTAACTTAATGTGTAGTACTTGTTTGTTGTGCTTGCCATGCGTTACCTATTATACCGGACATGCATCATACTTGATTGTCCATCATGCCATGTATATGTCGTGGTGTTTACCGTGTCATTTATTTGTTTTCGGATTTGCTTCTCCTCGCTAGAGTTCCGAAACCATTTCGGAGAGTGAGGATTCGTTCGACTACGCCCGTTCGTCTACTTCACGGATTCGTTCTTCTTCCAAGCGGGATCTCGGGCCAGATGATCATTTCCCTGGATACCACTACTATCATTGGCATGCTAGTTGTCTTGTTTCTATCGCCATGTCTCGCTGCCTACCACTTGTTTGTCAAGCCTCCCAAAATGCCATGATAAGCCTCTAACCTCCACCTTCCCAGCAAACCGTTGTTTGGCTTTGTTACCGTTTGCTCAGCCCCCTCTTATAGCGTTCTAGTTGCAGGTGCAGGTTGTTCCATGTGATAACATGGATATCTTGGGATATCACAATATCCTTGCTATTCTATTTAATGCACCTATACACTTGTCACAAGGTGTAAGGCTTGGCCTTTTGCTCGGTGTTTTCTTCCACCTTTACCGCCTTAGTTTTTGATTAGCAGTGTTATGTTCCGTATTGAGCGCTCCTAACATGCTCGGGGTTGTTTTGGGGACCCCCTTGAATATTCATTTTGGGATAAAACTCTTCCGGCAAGGCCCAACTTTGGTTTTACCATTCTCCAACCTAATAAAACTTGCATAGGGACTTTCCTGACCCCGTGGATAATTAATCAACAACCTGGGCCAGTGCTCCTCATGAGTGTTGGTCCAAATTGGCAGTAACCGGGGCTACCAACGGGTGTGCCAGCCGGAAACTTAGCCAATCTGGTCGTATCCTGAGAACGAGATACGTGGCTCCTATCGGGTTCGTCGACACGTCGGGCGGTCTTGCTGGATTTGTTTTCCCCTTCTCGAATGTCTTGTGCACCGGGATTGCGAGGATACTTTTGAAAGCACAACTTCTCCCTAGGTGGTTTTGCTAATTAATAACAACATATATTTCATTGAACTAATGTTTCCACTAAGTACATTTCAGGAAAGTTCAATGAATGGATTGGCAAAAGGATTGTGAGGAGATCCCCTTATGCAAGGAATAGGATTGGCAAATCATCAAGCTTGAAGACTCTACATTTTACTTTATGTGAGATATCACTTTGAGTCCATAGAAGAGCCAATACTATTAAAAGGGGATGAGGTGTCTATGATGATCTGCTTGCTCAAGTGCTTAGAGATTAGCCACCAAAAATTACACATGAAATTCTCCCACAAAATCTATGTCTAAACCCTACCACAAAAATCGGTGACACCAACTTTTCAGTATGGGCCCCACCGAGTTCAAACCCTAGACAGATCCCAGCCAAAACCCTAGTCTCGGTGCCACCAACTTTTCACTTCGGTGCAACTAAAACCAGTGACCAACTTTCTGGTATCCTATTTTCAAGAATCAAAATTTCCGAGTTTTGAGAATCGGCCTCACCGAGATTTGGAAACTTCCTAGGTCACCCATGCCGAGATTTATATATTGGTCTCACCTAAAAGCCGAAAGTTGCCATATTTTGTACTAGTCGGTGCAACCGAGTTTTTACTCCGGTTTCACTGAGTTGGGCAATAATGTTGTAACGGTTGGATTTTTGGAGATGCCTATATATACCCCTCCACCTCCTGTCACTCGTAGAGGAAGCACTCAGAACATATCTACACTTGTCCCATCCATTTTTCTGAGAGACAACCACCTACTCATGTGTTGAGATCAAGACCTTCCACTCCAACGATATGAATCTTGATTTCTAGCCTCCCCAAGTTGCTTTCCACCCAATCATTCTCTTCTACCAAGCCAAATCTGTGACAGAGTGATTGTGTGTTGAGGAGACTATCTTTTGAAGCACAAGAGCAAGGAGTTCATCATTGTTACCACATCTATTACCTTTTGGAGGGTGGTGCCTCCTAGATTGGTTAGGTGTCGCTTGTGAGCCTCCTTCTTCGTGTTGTGGAGTTGAACCAAGAAGTTTGTACGGGTAAGGAGATCTCCTACTTCATGAATATCTACCCATAGTGAGGCTAGTCCTTCGTGGACGGGAGCCGTGATGGAATAGACGATGTTGCTACTTTGTGGACCCTAACGGGTGGAGCCCTCCATGGACTCTCGTGACCGCTGCCCTCCGTGGGTCATCAGCATGGACGTACGATAGCACCACCTATCGAAACCACGGGAAAAATATTTGTGTCATCAATTGCGTTTGATTCTCCTCTCCCTAGCTTTACTTTCATGTGCATGTCTTTACTTTCCGCTACTATGCTCTTAGACTTGCATGTGTAGGGCGTACTTGACTTGCTACAATTGCTAAAACTTACCAACATTTAAAATTGAGAAAAAGCTAGATTTTTATTTGGTCAAGTAGTCTAATCACCACCCCCCCCCCCCCTCTGGACATACTTCGGATCCTACAAGTGGTATCAGAGCCTTGGTCTCCATTGCATTGGTTTCACAACCTAGGAGAGTATGGCATCTAGTGAGGGAATTTATCATCGTAGAGGTCCATATTTTGATGGAACAAACTTTGCTAGTTGGAAGCACAAAATGAAAATGCATATTCTTGGTCATAACCCCGCCGTATGGGTTGTTGTTCGTATTGGATTGCAAGGTGAATTATTTGGTGATGGAAAGGAACCGGATCATGAAGCAACCACGGAAGAATTGAAGATGTTGCAATACAACGCAAAAGCATGCGACATCCTATTCAACTGCTTATGCCCCGAAGACTTCAACAAGATAAGCCGTCTTGAGAATGCAAAGGAAATTTGGGATACTTTGGTTGATATGCACGAAGGTACCAAATCCGTTAGGGAATCTAAGTTGGATGTGCTACAAAGTCAACTTGACAAGTTCAAGATGAAGGATGGTGAAGGAGTATTGAAAATGTACTCTAGGCTTGCACTCATCACAAATGAGATTGCCAGCTTAGAAAGTGAAGAGATGACCGACAAATTCATCATCGAAAAGATCCTTCGAGCCTTGGATGGGAAGTACGACACCGTGTGCACATTGATCCAAATGATGCCAAACTACAAAGATCTCAAACCTACGGAAGTCATTGGAAGGATTGTTGCTCATGAGATGTCACTCAAGGACAAAGAAGAACTTCACATCAAGTCAAGCGGTGCATACAAAGCTACAAGTGACACTCCCGCTACTTCAAGTGACAACCTTGTTACCAATGAAGAAATATGCCTCATGGTCAAGAAATTCAACAAGTTCTACAAGAGTAGAGGCAAAAGAGAAGCTCCAATTCAAGATATGAAGAGAAGCGTTCCTCTAGTCGTGACCAGAATTGTTACAATCGTGGAAGGCCTGGACACTATTCCAATGAGTGCACGCCACCCCCCCCCCCCCCCACACACACACACAAGAGAAGAGTCACCTAGAAGACGAAGCTCAAGAGATGAATCACCTCGTAGAGAGAGAAGGAGTAGAGAAGATCGCTATGAACGAAGACCCTCCCGGAGAAGCAAGGACTCGGAGAATAAGGACAAGTACACTAAGAGCTACACAAGAAGAATACATCAAGCTCATGTTGGTGAATGGGTTTCCGGCTCTGATTTCAACAACCAATCCGGGAGAAGCTACCACTCCAACTCTGACTATAGTCAAGATGAAAATGTTGCCAGATTAGCACTCGTAACCTCCAACTCCTATGACATATTTGATTCACCAAATGAAGGAAGTGGAAGTTGCTTCATGGATAAAGGCCCCAAGGTATCACACCCTGAATACATTGACTTCAATAGTGATGAGGATGATTTACTAGGAGATGATGACTTGCTCTCTGACAAAACTAGTGATGTTAGTCAAAATGAACTTGATAATAATCATGCTAGTCAAGATATGTCGTGTGATGATGATAAGAAGGAATTTGAGAGTCTAACTAAAGAACTAAACACTCTTAAGTTAGCTCATGAATGTACTCAAGAAGATCATAGAGAGCTCTTAAGAACTCATGAGAAGCTACGCTTCGAGAAGCTAAACTTAGAGCAAGAGCATGAGTTTCTTAAAGCTATCAATGACGATCTTCGAAACAAGAGTTCTTCTTATCTTCCCAAATGATTACTCTTGTCTACTTTTGTTCCACAAGTTAAATCTAAGCAAACTAGTAACAAAGGGAAGAAAGGTTCTTCATCTAGTAACAACAATGCTAATGCCAAATCCAATAATGTTGTTTCTAGTAGCTCTATTGATTCCACTAATGATTCTCTTAGCCAAGTTACACTTGAGCAAGAAAACGATTTATTGAAAGGAATTATAGAGAAAGGTGTCTACAAAAGTCTTGCCGGGTGTAAGCAATTTGAGGATATTGTACGCAAGCATGGAGGATACCGGAAGAACCAATGCATTGGCTACTTAAACGCCAATGGAGTTGAATGGCAAGAAGGTCAATACCCCAAGCAGAAGTTTGTTCCTCAAAGGGAGAAGTATGATCATACTATCCCCAAGGGAACAAAAGATCAAGACAACTTTCCACCACAAGACCACAAGCTCAAGGGCAAGGACAAGCTTCAAGAAGAGATTGACACATTTTGAAGATGAATCCCAAGCCATGGTCAAGTGGGTTCCCAAGGATACTACAAGCTCTACTTGAACAAGTGTTACTTCAACTCCAAGGAACCCCATCAAGTTGATGTGGGTCCCAAAGAAGAAGAACTAGAGAAGTTCTTGAGGGGAGACTCCGCCAACAAATTCACTCACGTTCATCATTGGCAAGAATCATTGCAATCAACTCCAACCTTATGCAATGATTCAAGGAGTCACAAACCCCTCATAGGCGAGCAAGGGGCAAGGTAATTAAAGAATAAATGGACATTGTCTAAATGTGCTTGACTCCATGTCCATAGATATCCTTGTATTTGTTCCTTGTGTGGGACTAACCCATGTAGGTAAGAAGAGTACTAAACAACAAGGATTGCTCCCAACTCAATATGATCTTCATCAACCATGAGCATCCACCACTACATCACCTACATGAAGTCTTCATCGACAAAACCCATGGTTAGTTTGTCCCTCCTAGGGGGGATGTCACATCAAGGGGGGCTTTACTCTAAGACTTGAGTTAAAGCATCTCATAAGATGTGACGACATTAAATGATTTATGTAAAAGTGGTAACCCCACTTGTGCTTAAACGATGAGTATGACCTATGATCAAGTATTCTTACTTGGCTCCTAAGTCAATATACTCATATATAGATGACTCCGTCATCGCCAAAGTGCTTGGTAGATACTAGAGTAGTTGTGCATGTTTGCCATGATTTATATTGACATCTTTATGTGTGAGCATGTTGGTATGCATATCTTTACTCATTCAAGGATATCCAATTGTTGTTATTTGGATTTTATTTTCTTTGGCCAATTGGATATACAAGAATGCCTAAGTACCCTCCTCTAGCTATCTATGCTTTCTCGTCTCAAATTATATTCTTACTTCATCACAAAATTTGAGCAAGCACTTTTCGAACCCTCTATGTGAGGAGCTCTTAGAGTTCCGTTTTGACAAGAGCTGGATTCCAAAACCTCCCATGTGCAACTCGGTGTAACCAATTCCACAAACTTGGTTCCACCAAACCACTAGGATTGATCTGGTTTTTGTTCTCGGTACCACCGATTTCTCCATCTCGGTCTCACCGAGTTTCGCTGTCGCCTGGCAGTTAAGAAACTCGGTGGGACCAAAATATTTCAATCGGCGTCACCGATAGTAAGGGGATATATATATCCAGCGGACCCAATTTTTGAAATTCAATCTTCAATCGTCATCCTCCGCAAACCCCTGCTGCCGCGCTCATGTCTACGGACGTCATCACCTCATCTCCGTGCGCCCTCGCCACCGGAGTTCCTCGCCGTCGATGGAAATCTTCTCCGCCGTCGCCACCGTAGGAGATCTTCACCAAGTTATGGTAAAGATCTCGCCCCTTTTGCGCTCACTGATTCTGATTCTTGCGCATTAGGTTTCGCCCATTATCTTTCCACGGATTGCACTGCCTCCATCCTCTAAACAAATCTCGTAGATTAGCAGAACGAGAAAAAATACGTTTAGGGTTCCGCAACCTGCATTTCGGTATCACCGAGTGGAAAGAATCGGTACAACCGATTTAGTTTTTAGGGCTCTGAGAACTTTCTCGGTGTGACCGAGTCATTCTTTTCGGTGAAACCGAAAAGGTGACCAAGTCACTGTGTAAGAGGGAGTCTGTCTCGGTAGCTTCGAAAATTGAAACTCGGTGGAACCGAATTACATGCTGCAGAATTCTGAAACTACATTTTTGAGTTCAAACTTTCGAAAACTTCTGGATTTTGTGATGCTTATCCCTTCTGCTCATCTATATCTATTCACAGGGTCAGTATGTCAGGCTCGGAGGACAGTGACAATGATTTCAGAGAGTAAAGTGTTGATTTGGATGCTGGCACTAGCCCAAAAGCTAGTTCTTCATCTTCAGAGGATCCAGGCACCCCCAGTTCTCATGGGTTGCCCAAGGTTGCCACTAGGGCCAGGAAGAAGCTTAATTCAGATGAGGAGGACTCAGATTTTGTGCCAGAAGAGGTTCTAGCCAAGAAGCAGCAAGAAAAGAAAGAAAGAGCTGCTAGGAAATCTACCAATGAGGCCACTTCTGCTAAGAGGCCAGTCAGGAAGGAGTATGCCAGTTCTGAAGCTGGAAGAGCACCAGAGAGTGCTAGGGCTGCTATGACTTCAAAGTTCATGCCCAAGAAGGCAGGCTAGAAGAGAGAGAAAGAAGACTATTCATGTTGTTGTTCTCCCCTCCACTCCAGAATATCTTGATGAAGAGGAAGAAGATGAAGAGGAAGAACCGGTTGCAAAGCCTCCTCCCTCCAAAAAGAAGAAGTTGATGGCTGATGCAATGTCCAGTCAGGCTGCATCTAAGGCCAAGCCATATGCTCCAAAGAAGACTGCCGCCAAGCCAAAGAGGACAACCAGAGATATTCCTCTAGACGAGAAGAACAAGAGATCTTCCACCATGGAAGAAGAGGAAGATGTTACCGTGCTGAGGAAGCTGAGACCCCATTTGCCTGAACACAATGATGATCACCCAGTTGTTGAGGACATGCAAAAGAGAAAGGACAGTGGACTGAGGAAATGGAGGGCTGATGATCCATATGCCATGAGGAGAACTGTTGTAGATGCTCGTTTCCACACCAAGGAGCAGCAAGATTTTTATGAGACTGTCTTGTTAGACAAGGGTCCTGCATTTAGTGACATGAGATATGTGGACTGGAAGTACATTGAAGATAATGCTGACTACTTTCCTCATGTGCTAGAGAACTTCAAGGCCATTGACATAGATGCATTTGTTGGCAAAGAGTTCACTGCATGGAATGATGAGATGATTATGCAGTTCTACTCCACAGCTCATTTCTATCCATATGGTAGGATAGTTTGGATGACTGAAGGAACCGGATACCAGTCTATAGTTGATGAGTGGGCTACCATCTTAGGAGCTCCGAAAGTTGAAGAGGGAGATCTTGATGTCTATACTGAGGCCAAGATGAGTCACAATTCCATGGCCAATATGTACAATCCTATCCCCACTGCTTATGTGTAGACATACAAGTTTGGCTCTGTCTACTATCTGCAAGCTGGATTACCCACTACCAACGTCATCATGAGATACACTTTGATTCCAAAGTCTAGAGATGACAAGATGATTAGGGGTTACTCCATCAACATGCTGCATCATGTATACACCCACACAAGATTCCGAGTGGTGGATTTGATTGTTGAGACAATCAAGAGGACATATGCTGATCAGAAGAGATCATGTGGATATGCTCCATATATTTAGATGCTCATCAATTCCAAAGTTGGAAAGAGACTCTATGCACTTGATCGTCCACACCTGCCACTATTGCCAGAGTTTGAGGACAATGTTGTGGTGATGGATCCTTCTCATTCCACTTCAGCTACTGCACAGGCAGAGGCAGAGGCAGCTAGAGCCACTAGTGCTCAGGTTCCAAGGACGAAGAGCGATCAAATGTCCTATCTTATCAGCTCTCTCCAAGGGATCGAAAAGAATGTGCCTGAGATCCTCAAGAACCAGAAGAGTCTTAAGAGGATTGTGGAGACGAAATTTCATGATCTTGAAAACAAGGTTGATGAGCTGACAGTGACTGTCAATGAGCTAAAACAGGAAGTGGATGCAGTGCGCAGTCCCCACTCCAGTGATGATGATGGTCCTCCTCTCCGGCCCAGCACTCAGTTCAAGATACAAGCCAGAACATCTATCATGCCTGCTCCAGAGTTGAGGCCTTCCTCGTCAGCACCAGCTACTGCTCCTTCAGCTACTTCTGCACCTTTAGCGTCTACTCCACCACCTCAAAGGACTTCAGCTAAAGCATTCGCCGACGCCCTTCTTTTGACTCCTTCAATGGCTACCGGAGGAGATCAAGCCCAGAGAGACGACTAGCTCTACATACTTTGAACTTTTTGGTAACTTGTTGCCAAAGGGGAGAAGTGTATAGATCATAGGGCTTCGAGAGAGAGTGGTTTGTCTTTTGGTTGCTCTCTTTGTGTTAAAAACATTTGGTTTATCACTTGGTTGTTCCTAAACTTGGTTGTGTTTGATCATACACTTTCTTGATGATGCTACTATTTCCTATCCATGTGATGTTAATATTATCATCATTCACTCATTTTTGGTGTCATGAGCATTGTAATCCATTCATATCATTTATGCGCGCCACCAAGTTGTATGTGACATGGAAGAGTTACCCATGCTCCTAATCGACTGTGCATTTGCATTCAAACACAAATTTTTAAATAATGCACAAATTTAGGGGGAGCTCTTGCTTATCACTTACTTCTCAAAGCGACGATGCTATTCATTGTTTTTATCCCTATCGAAGCTTTGATCTATATGTTGTCATCAATTACCAAAAAGGGGGGATTGAAAGCACTTCTCCCTAGGTGGTTTTGGTAATTAATAACAACATATATTTCAATGGACTAATGTTTCCACTAAGTACATTTCAGGAAAGTTCAATGAACGGATTGGCAAAAGGATTGTGAGGAGATCCCCTTATGCAAGGAATAGGTTTGGCAAATCATCAAGCTTAAAGACTCTACATTTTACTTTATGTGAGAAATCACTTTGAGTCCATAGGAAAGCCAATACTATTAAAAGGGGATGAGGTGTCTATGATGATCTGGTTCTCAAGTGCTTAGAGATTAGCCACCAAAAATTACACATGAAATTCTCCCACAAAATCTCTGTCTAAACCCTAACACCAAAATCGGTGCCACCAACTTTTCAGCATCGGCCCCACCGAGTTCAAACCCTAGACAGATCCCAGCCAAAACCCTAGTCTCGGTGCCACCAACTTTTCACTTCGGTGCAACCAAAACCAGTGACCAACTTTTTGGTATCCTATTTTCAAGAATCGGATTTTCGAGTTTTGAGAATCGGCCTCACCGAGATTTGGAAATTGCCGAGGTCACCCATATCAGTACCAGCGAGATTTATATATTGGTCTCACTGAAAATCCGAAAGTTTCCACATTTTGTACTAGTCGGTGCAACCGAGTTTTTACTCCGGTTTCACCGAGTTGGGAAATAATGTTGTAATGGTTGAATTTTTGGAGATGCCTATATATACCCCTCCACCTCCTCTCACTCGTAGAGGAAGCACTTAGAACATATCTACACTTGCCCCATCCATTTTTCTGAGAGAGAACCACCTACTCATGTGTTGAGATCAAGACCTTCCACTCCAACCATATGAATCTTGATTTCTAGCCTCCCCAAGTTGCTTTCCACCCAATCATCCTCTTCTACCAAGCCAAATCTGCGAGAGAGTGATTGTGTGTTGAGGAGACTATCTTTTTGAAGCACAAGAGCAAGGAGTTCATCATTGTTACCACATCTATTACCTTTTGGAGGGTGGTGCCTCCTAGATTGGTTAGATGTCGCTTGGGAGCCTCCTTCTTTGTGTTGTGGAGTTGAACCAAGAAGTTTGTACGGGCAAGGAGATCGCCTACTTCGTGAAGATCTACCCATAGTGAGGCTAGTCCTTCGTGGACGAAAGCCGTTCTGGAAGAGATGAGGTTGCTACTGTGTGGACCCTAACGGGTGGAGCCCTCCGTGGACTCTCACGACCGCTACCCTCCGTGGATTGAAGTCTCCATCAGCGTGGACGTACGATAGCACCACCTAACGGAACCACGGGAAAAAAATCTTCGTGTCATCAATTGTGTTTGATTCTCCTCTCCCTACCTTTACTTTCATGTGCATGTCTTTACTTTCCGCTGCTATACTCTTAGACTTGCATGTGTAGGGTGTACTTGACTTGCTACAATTGCTAAAACTTGCCACCATTTAAAACTAGGAAAAGGCTAGATTTTTATTTGGTCAAGTAGTCTAATCACCCCCCCCCCCCCCTCAAGACATACTTCGGATCCTACAACTTTGGGCTATCTCGAGGTTGAGGCTTGTGGCTAATTTGTGATGGATGAGTTGGAGCACCCCTGCAGGGTTAAATCTTTCTGAGAGTCGTGCCCATGGTTATGTGGCAACTTGGAAATTTGTTTAACACGTGGTTATAGCAAACTTGAAGTAAACTCAATTAAAATACACCAACCGTGTGCGTAACCATGACCGTCTGTTCTTGTGAGGTTTGAACCAAGAAGGGAACATGGTGGGGTTATGTTTGACTCGTAAGTAGGTGTTCTGGATCACTTCTTGATCATTACTAGTTCACGTTCATTTATGCGAAGATCACTCTTCTTATTCTTGTACTCGTAAGTTAGTCAAATATCAAATGCTTAGTGCTTCCTGCAGCCTCACCACTTAACCATACCTCACCCATTCAGTTTGCTAGTCTTGATACCTTTGGAAATGAGATTGTTGAGTCCCTGTGACTCACAGATTACTATAACAACATGTGCACGTACACGTAATCCGATGCTTTGACATGAGAGCGATGCTTGTTCTATTTGGAGTTTCTTCTTCTTCATCGATCATAGGATGGGTTCCAGGTCGACATCCTAGGATTAGCAAGGGTGGACGTCGTCTTCTTTTTCGTTTGATTTCATCCATAGTCGGATCCTGCTCTTTTGTATGATGATTGTGATGTATTGATGTATTGATATATTTATGTTGTAGCATGTGGCGAGTGTAAGCCAACTCCATATACTCATCTCTTCTTTACATGTATTTTGACGATTTCAATTCTTGCGAAACAACGAGATGCATTTCTATCCCTACCGAGGCCCTCGAGCTAGGATGAGGATAGTACTGCATCTTGGGTGTGACAATAGATCACCGCGTGAATCGCGGTGATCATGGTAACAAAGAACATAGATAGAGAGCAATCTAGGTACTAACTACGTAGTAGTAGGTCTGTGGTGAACTACTCACACATCACCATGGGAGCAGCAAGGTTGATGTAGAGGCCCTCCGTGATCGATCCCACCTCCGGTAGGGCACCGGAACAGGGCTCCAGATGGGCACACGGCAAAACAGAGACTTGTAGAGGCGGAAAAAGTGTTTCGGGAGGCTCTCTAGGGTTTTGGGGATTAATGAGAATTTATAGGCCAGAGAACAACGCCCGAGGGCTGGGGAGGTGGCCCCAAGCCATCAGGGCGCGGCCATCCCCCTGGGCACGCCCTATTGGCTTGGGAGCACCTCGTGTGCCCTCATGTCTCCCTCCGAAGCTTCCAGGTCTTATTTTTGTCCGAAAAAACGTCAAGAAGTTTCGTGGTATTTGGACTTCGTTTGGTATGGCATTCCTGAAAAGCCAAAAACATGCTGAAAACAACAACTGGCACTTGGCACTGGGTTACTAGGTTAGTGCTCAAAAATAATATGAATTAGCAAATAAATGCCCAAAAAGTATCCTAGAATGATAATATTATAGCATGGAACAATCAAAAATTATAGATACGATGGAGATGTATCAGCATCCCCAAGCTTAATTCCTGCTCGTCCTCGAGTAGGTAAATGATAAAAACAAAAAAAATGATGTGACATGCTACCCAACATGTAATCTCTTTAAGGTATGATCATTGAGAAACGATGAATAAATAAATATTAACATAGTAACATGCATAAGCATAAGCAACACAATCATCAACTTTCAAAATATACGATCCATAAAGAATGTTTAACCCCCATTCATTTTGTCATATTAGCATTGCATGGCTCCGTCTTCACCACATAAATACAAATGTCAAGCACCACAGTGTTAAGTCAGGCAATTGGATCATACTTTTTAACGCGCTTCAGCTTTTTATACCTCACTCAATACATGAGCGTGAACCATGGACATAGCATATAGGTGGACTAGAATATGGTGGTAGATTTCAAAGGGATAAAAAGAGGAGAAGAAAGTCTTGCATCAACTAGGCGTATAAATGGGCTATGTAGATGCCCATCAATAGATATTAATGTGAGGAGTAGGGATTGCCATGCAACAGATGCACTAGAGCTATAAGTGTATGAAGGCTCAACTAAAACTAAGTGGGTGTGCATCCAACTTGCTTTCTCATGAAGACCTCGGGCATTTGAGGATGCCCGTCATCGGAATATACAAGCCAAGTTCTATAATGAAAAATTCCCACTAGCATATGAAAGTGATAAAACATGAGACTCTCTATATGAAAAACATGGTGTTATTTTGAAGCACAAGTGTGGAAAAAAAGGTAGTAGCACTGTCCCTTCTCTCTTTTCTCTCATTTATTTTGTTTTTTTTGTTTTTTCTATTTGTTTTTTTCCTTTTTTTCTTTCTTTCTTTTTTTCTTTCTTTCTTCTTCTTTTTTTTTCTTTTTGTTTTTCGTCCGGAGTCTCATCCCGACTTGTGGGGGAATCATTGTATCCATCATCCTTTACTCACTGAGACAGTGCCCTAATAATGAAAAGCACCACACTTTTATTTACTTACAACTCGATGTGAAAAACTACTAAACAATATGACTCTATATATGAATGCCTCTGGCAGGGTACCAGGATGTGCAATGATCTAGTGTAGCATGTAAACAATGATGAACGGTGGCTTTGCCACAAATACTATGTCATCTACATGATCATGCAAAGCAATATGACAATGAGTCACTACTGCAGGATGGTCCAAAGACGACACAACGATGAGAGACCCTTCGACGAAACTGTGTGTGATTCATGAATCGCAAACGGTATAGTTCAAGCTCCGTCGCTAATGACATGAATTGTATGCGATGGTGGATCCATCAAATACGATTCAGAAAATAGTTACGTGTGCGATCTACGACAGACAGTTTGTTCTTATGAACTATTTGTGATTAGCGAAGATAACAGAAACGGTTATCAAAACTACATACGTATGCGAAGTACGGCATACAGTTCACTCGGATAAACTGTTTGCACTGATCCAGCACAACACAAACGGGTTAGCATAAGAAGGCGTGTGTGTTGTCGGCAGACGGTTAGTGTATTTTAATTGTCAGTGATTGATGAAATCATTACCGATGCTACATAGGGAAGTGTCGTTTGCCCGTATTAATATCGCAGACGTTTTATTATTATTACCCGTCTGCCAGCGCATCACCCCTTCTTCCTCTCTCACGTCTTGTCACCGCGTTTTCGCCCAAGGATTCCAGTACTGCACGCTTCGGCACCGCACAGGCGTTCCTTTTGGCCACGTTCCCGCGCGCAACCGCGCAAGCTTCCACATCGATTACCCGCCAGAAGCGAATGAGCATAAAAGCTAGCGAGTGACACGTGCGGATACACACCTAGTGCAGCCTAGCCCGTCTACTATGCCAACCCGACCAAACGCCACCTCTGCCATGAACCTCCGCGACGACAAAAACGATCTGGTATAGGAGGAACGCCCTGTCGAGGCCGATGGTGTGCCCGGCCACGCGCCGGAAAACGCTGTGCTGCGCGTCATCGCAAGGGTTGAGCAGACCCTTGCCATGGGGCGCGGCAGCGCCACCGAGCAACATAGCTGCCTCACCATCGAGAGGCTGCAGCGCGCCGCCCAAGAAAATCATCGATGGTGCTCAATAGAGCAAAACATGCGCGTCCGCGCCGATAGGGCAAGGCGCGCAGCACAGCAAAACCGATGGAGGGGCGCAGAGCGAGAGGCGCAGCGCGCGGCAGAGCAAGAGCGGTTCCATCCCCGCGGCAGAGCAAGAGCAAGAGTGTGTCCACGGCATGTCAGTAGCATGATTTCCCGCCAAGAATGGGCAGCGGCCGTCTGCTCGGTACTTGCACCAGAGCCCGACCGCACCGTACTTGCACCAAACGCATGTCGCGCCGTTCGCATGGGTCGCGTCGTTTGCCTTGTTCGCGGCCCCCTCACTGTTGACACGCTGGTCGGTAGGCTCCAGCGACTCCTTGGCCCAGGTGTCCAGCGGCAAGCAGTAGAAGAAAATGGCCGTCGCATCCTCAAGATGGTTATCTCTGACAAAATAGCCAGCTTGGAGCTCGAGAACGTGCTCAAGTTGTACCGCGAGCGTGTAAACCGCATGGACGAACGCCTGACCAAGTTCAGGCAGAGCCAAGAGCTTTCGTAGGTTAGTGTGGTAGTCATGGACGTGTTTTATTTTGTTGAATCGTTTCCATGTCAATCCCAATGTATAGAAAACAATCGTAATATTGATATGTTTCGATGTGTGAATGATTTATGTTCTATTGTTATGTTTCAATATGTGTAACAGCTAGAGTCTAGAGACAGAAAATCAATACAAAAATAGATAGAAATGTGAAACTAATAATATATATTAATTGTTCAATAGGTCATTGCAGACATGATACATATACATATACATGATGATATCATTTAACTAATATGTAAAATGAATAAAAACTAAACTAATAATAACCCCTCCTTGAGCGAGGAGCAGTAAAGCGGCAGCCTCTCGCCAGCAGATCCCTGGAGTGCGGTGGCTTCCCAACGCGAAGGGAGTTTGCGGCCTCCTCTGCCTCGCAGCGCTCGACCTGCCGATCAGCCTCTTGCTGGCGGAGGCGCGTGACCATGCAGGACATTTCACTGGGCGCCCACCGGAGCTCTTTGGCGGTGTCACGCTCGAGCTTACCGGCCCACGCCCACGCAGCAGTGAGGCACCTAGCGCCTCTTGCTTTCATTGCATGGTACCGACCGTCTTCATACACCTCCACCGCTCGTCGACGCGCCCGCCGCCAAAGCTTCAGTTCCTCCTTTTTCGATGCGACACTAAGGGCATTCCAGGCCACGAGGTCCCTGGCGCGCTCCTGAGCCTACTCCTTCTTGAACGCCACCTGCCTGGCTCTCTCAGCCGGCGGCATCGCGTTCCACAAAGCCAGATTGTACTGGCCCCAAAACCAATCTTCAATTGGGGGGTCTGGCGCGACCTCGTCCGGGGGTGCGAAGGGGTCCTCCTCGTCGCTGCATTTCGCCCTGTCCTCGCGGGGTGGCGCCTCCTCCTCTGCTTGTGCACAGACCGGCCGCGCCATGGCAGAGTTTTTTGCGAGGGGTGGGACAGAGAGACGAGAGAATGCAGGCGGGATGACGTCTCGAGGAGCAGCATTTATAGGCGGCTGGAATCTTGATGGACGCCAGCAGAAAAACGGGGGGCGTGTGGGAGACTGTAACGGACGCGCCGGTCGTCGGAATTCAATCGCACATGATTTCCTAGTCAACAGCCGTATGTGACTTAACATCACCGACGGTTCCCAATGCATGACCGCGTGTGATTACTAGCCCGTGAAAATTGGCTTCCAAAACGTGAAACGTGAAACAGAGTGCCAATCATGTGGGGCCCGTTTGTCTTGCCAAATAATTACATTTTCTATCCAAATGTAATGCATGCGTGCCATTTTTGTTATGGAAGCAAATCCGAGAGTAGTAACCACGACATCTTAGCCCCATGGCGGGAAATCATGCAGATTTTCATGTACTTCACAACATTTTTTTTCATTTTTTTGAATTTAGAAACCTAGATTCTCAATGCTTTTGTGACCAAACCGTCACTCAAGATGTTTGGAACTCCTTCAACTTTATTGCACGTGGCATATATACATAAGCAAGTAGTACACAAATATGATTTTTCAGCGGTATTTGCTTCATCTGGCTTGTTCACGTGTTTCAGTTTTGAACTATGGCCATTAAATTTCTAGAAACTAACTTAATGTATAAAAATGCCAATAGAACGCCCATTTTAAAAAAATATTAGGATGCCGGACGTATTCGTGCATTGTAACGATGAAAAAAAACTAGGTCGAATGAGACAACGATTGGCGGTTCGTCATCACACATGGCCCCACGTTACCTCTCGGAACCACGCGACTTCGTGTGATGCTCCGGTTTGTTAGAGGCATGTGTCTCAAGCTGGGGATTACTCAGGCGGGTATTGGAGTCCCATCTCCGTCCCCATCACCGCCCTCCCATCCTTGTCCCTGTCTACGTACCCGTGCGTGGGGATAAAAAGTTTTTACATCCACATCCCCACTGGGTTCTTTACCACCGTGGGGAAACCCACACATGCATTTAAGAACAAACCTTCACGTATTTCAGTAGAAAAAAAGACTATTTCAACGCAATAAACAATATGGTGTGGCTAGGTTTGGGATTTCTTAGGGAATTTTGGGCCAAAGGGGTGGGATGTGTGTAAATTTGTGTGACCGAGGCCACAAATTACGTGGGGTCAACTAATTTCAGAGCTCACATGTAAGTACTTCAATTCATGGGTAAGGCGGGTAATGCTATCCCATCCCCATCCCCGTCCTGCACGCTGGGTAAGGTATTTGACCCACCAACTTCCCGATGGGCATTCAAGCTGGCACCCGTGCAGACGCGGGTAACAGTTAACAATTGCCAACTTGACATGTGTCAAAGCTTATCTCGAGCAAGTCGTTACTTTGATCACGACATCCTGGCCCCATGTCAGGAAATCATGCATATTTCCATGTACTTCGGCACATTTTTTTCATTTTTGATTTTAAAAACCTAGATTCCCAATGCTTTTGTGTCCAAACCGTCACTCAAGATGTTTGGAACTCCGTCAAATTTATTGCACGTGGCATATATATATACGAAAGCAAGTAGTACATAAATATGATTTTCCAGCGATTTTTTGCTTCATCTTGCTTGTTCATGTGTTTTAGTTTTGAACTATATGTCCATGTGTTTTAGTCTTGAATTATGGCCATTAGATATCTAGAAACTAACTTCATGTATAAAAATGCTAATCGAACCCCGAAAATGTCCAAATTTCAGGATGTCGGACGTATTCGTGCATTGTAACGATGAAAAAAAGCTAGGCCAAATGAGACAATGACTAGCGATTCGTCATCGAACAATGCTCATGTTCCCTCTTGAAACCACACGACCCTTCGTGTGATGCTCCATTTTGTGAGAGGCATGTGTCAAAGCTTATCTCGAACAAGCCCGTTACTTTCACCACGACATCTTGGCCATGTCGGGAAATCATGCAGATTATTATCATGTACTTCAGAGCATTTTTTCATTTTTTGAATTTTAAAACCTAGATTCCCAATGCGTGCACGTGTGTCCAAACCGTTACCCCAAGATGTTTGGAACTCCTTAAAATTTATTGCAACCGACATATATAGGGAAGCAAGTAGTACATAAATATGATTTTTCTAGTAGTTTTTGCTTCATCTTGCATGTTCGAGTGTTACAGTTTTGCATTATGGCCATAAAATTTACAGAAACTAACTTAACATATAAAAATGCCAATTTAACTCCTAATATTTCATAATTTTAGGATGTCGTTAGTGGATTTTGATGGTAGGGATCTTTTTCTTACAATTAAACAATATCCGTTACCGCTGTACCCCTAAATAGTTTTACAATTCAATACAATAAGTGAACTACGTACACACGGTTCCATATAGGAACCGTTTGCGATGAAAAATTCACGGATCTATTTATGTCTTACGAGGGAAGCTTCGTCGGCTTCGTCTAGCTCGGATTCCGTTCACCTTTGATCCCCATTCCCCAACAAACCCTTTCTGCAAAGAATGACGCCGTGGGAACGCTTCGTAAGGGTGCGTACGACCGCCCCCACGGCCCCGAGCGCTCCCGCCGCTGCCAAGAACGCAGCGACATCGGCCGAGAGCACAGCCGCATCTGCCATAAGCGCGACCACATCCGCCGAAAGGGCCTCTGCGATGGCCGACAGGGCCTCTGCGGCTGCTGAAAGGGCGTCTGTAGGCGCGGAGACGGCAGCTGCAGCTGCTGCGACGGTGGCTGCAAACGCCAAGAGCGCTCGAGCAGCGTGTCGTGCCGCGGAGGCCGCCATGGCCCGGGTCGAGGCCATCTAGGCCTATTTCATCGAGAACGCCCACGCCAAGATACTACAGGCTTCGCCGGAATCCAGCATGCACCACACATCCGAAGAGGCGGCTGCTGCGGATGCCGAGATGCATGCCGACGATGCGGCGGTGGAGGCCATGGAGCCCCTGCCGCACGAGATCTCCGAGCGAGAGCTGGAGATGCGGGAGCCGTCCGAGGGCACCGAGTGCTAGGAGGAGTTGCGCGTGGCTCAGGAGGAGGTCGAGAAGCGCCTGTCCATCGAGGAATCGGCGGTGGAGTACCAACGCGAGCTATGGCGGCGCCACTACTACGAGTACTACAAAGATCAGGGTGACACCGATGACAAGGGCAACGCTGAGGATGAGCACATCGCCGCGGTCGAAGTCAGCCTGGGGGACGCGGAGTCCAGCACTGGCGGAATGTCGCCCGGACAAGTTGTTGACATCTCATCGAACAGCGGCGAGGCATAGGGCGGCGGCTCGTCGACGTCTTTGTTCAAATTATGCGTATTACTAATAGCCTTTGTTCAGAGAGCGAGTCTTTTATAAGAGCTATGTCTAGTTCAAGCCGCTTGATTATTTAGTGAACTTGCTTGGTTTAGTAACTATGAGCTATGTGTGTCCGCTAATTTGTATACCCAAGTTAGCAGTTGATGTTAAATTATGTAATAACATGGATGTGCACTATAACCAGTTGAATAACTAGGGAATGCATGGGGAGGGGCGAAATTTTGTATGCTCCGTATCATCGCACACAATAAAAGTAGAAACACCGTGTCTGATGAATCTTTGCGCGCCAAGTTCCCCTGCAACGAGCGAAAAATTTCACCGACCGCCAAAATATCTGCCTCCCCCCCAAGGGCCACATTTCCCCTGCAACCCCCCCACCCCCCACCCCCCGCGCCGCCGCCCACATCTCTCTCTCTCTAGCATATGACCGTCGCGGACACGCCATGGTCTCCTCGAGTGACCCCTCAAGCGGTATCTCCGACGATGACGAATCTCTCACCAGCCAGGTATTCGTTTCTCTTCTCTCGTGGATCCCTAGGACAATTGGGTTTTGTTTTGGAATTGGGGATTTTAAAGTGACAGGCCGCTTTGCGCCATTTCTTTTTCTCGTGGCTCCCTAGGACAATCACTTCCAAGGAATGGAGAGGGGTAGCTGAAGACCTGCCTATTCATGGTCAACATCAATTTCCATCCGTGAAGTTACGAGCTTTTGAATCTGGGTACAGTGGGAGGAAGTTTCTAGGACGTGCAAAGAAGGTAAGCCTAACTCTCGTTGTTAGAAATCATTTGTTATATTAGGTGTGATTCAGACACTTCCCGTGTGCTATTTGATTCTAGCTGTGATTAGGACACTGTCATAGTTTTAACCTGAAGGCATATTGACAGCAAGAAAACTATATGCTACATGAGTTATCGTTGCATGAAAATTTACAGCAAGGTACTAAACATGATGCACTTCATTTCATTCAGCACGAGCAAGGTCTAATTATGCACTGAAACATGGCTATCATCAACAGAACATGGCAATCTGAAATAAACAGATTCTCAGACTTAGTGAAAAAACAATGGTGCAAGACAGTAGTTTTCAATAGATTGGAATGTTTGATAGCAGAATGTACATACCTGTCACTATTAATTTGATATCATTCAAACACTGCCGATGTGCATCCTGTACTACAAAGACTGTTGCATTTATATTTAGCTTCCTGGTAAAATTGGCAATTTGTTATTACACATGACAGAAATAGAGGAGGGATGAGTACCACAGCATCCTACTACAAAGACTCTTCGAGCAGAACCATGGCATGGCCGATGAAGACCCATGTAATCCCGGTTCTGACGAAATGTCTGAAGCAGAAGTTGAAAAGCTACTTTCTAGTCAGAAAGTAGACCCATTTGAAGCACGCAAGTACAAGCATGGCCAGCCATTTCTTGTTGGCGAATACTTTGAGGAGTGCAGTTCCAGTTGTCGCAAGTTACATAAATATTGCATGGACATAATGTCAAAAGGAGAAGATCATAACATTGTGGAATTGCACTATGACCGTAAACATTTCTCTCACGATGCAGGTACCATCAGTGTGGAATTTGAGGACTTTCATCTCTTCTTCAACTTCGATAAGCTTGTTGCCACTCTTGTCAAATGCTTGATGTTGTAAGTACTTCACAAACTCTGATCAACTTCTCCATACAAGGTTGTAAATGAAAAAAAGCTAACTATATTGTATTCCTCTCAGGGGATTGATGGCGCAGAGATCAATAAGGGTGCATGCGCATTTCATAGATCCCGATTTAGCAAACGGCATTTTGTTAAGTAGAACTGACACACGCGAGGCTTCCATCTGGCATGTGGCCACAATCTTGTGGGAGTTACAGATAGGAGAATCCTTCATGTGGCCATATCACGAAGGGTAAGTTAAATATACAACCACGCATACATTAATCGTCTTTCAGTTTTCGACATAGTTCGTAAGTTCAAGATTTTCTTAAACTATAGAGATCACTGGATCTTGGTGGTCATTGTTCCAAAACGCACCACGGTTTACTACCTAGATTCTGTCAGAGAGTCAAATGCGCCTCAGGATCTGAGTCATCTTCAGGATTTCATGGATAGGTATTGAACTCTTTGATGTTAATATGTTGTGTTCATATCTGGTTCAAGAATTGAGTATGTGAAAATTCATCTTCATTTGCAGTGTATTGTCAAGGTACATAACTTTAGGAGGGAGACGGTTCGATCCCCAACAACATTTGCAGCACGTGATCGTTTCTCCGGTGAGACAACGAAATCCGTTATTTTCAGAAAATGCTAGTCAGATGTTCAAGTTTCTAAGTAAACCTCTTTCTATTTGTCTCCAAAGAAAAAAAAAGAAACAACTTACACCGGTTAGGTTGTTCCTAACAGGGCAAATGCATGACTAATACTGTACAAAAAATTGCAGTGTCTTCAACAACAACAAGGGACCAACCTATGTGGATACTACGTTTGTGCACACATGATGAACCTATGCAGACATGTTGAAGGTGGTGTCGATGCTGACAAAATAGAACCAGTAAGTCTATTTCTTAATTACTATCTTCTACTCCACACGCATGTCACATTCTGATCTAAAAGTCCCACAGTTGATCTTCGGACCGATGACCTCTGAACCGCTCGCCGCAGATGAATTGATGTCTGTTAGGAAATTTATCAGCACCTTCTTTGTGAAACACTGTATCAAGCCCTCTAAAGACGTTGAAGATTTCAGGATTAGTATCCCCCAATATTAAGTATGCATTCATATAGTGTTATCAGCTAAACATATACGCATGGATGCATTGTTTTCCATGTGATCATGTCTTCGTATTTCGTACACTATGATTATGTACTGCATATGTCTGTCTTACATATGTGGAATTTAGCTAGCATTTGCTCAATTGCATATTGTCGCGAATTATGATGAATGTTCTTCCTGTGGACACTATTCGTTCAATTGCATATTGTGCCGAATTATGATGAATGTTCTTCATGTGGACACTATTTGTCGATTGCATATTCTGGCGAATTTGCTATTTGCAGGGTGATTCAAATGCGATATTTTACAATAAGCTAGATTTTTCAGCGCACATGGTTCAAGCAACTAAGCGTTTGCAATTCAAAACAGAAAGCACACGCAACTCATAGCGCAACTGCCTGTGATCCAAAAGAAAAGCACACGTAACTCATAGCACAACCGCGTGTGATCAACAGTAAAAGCACATGCAACTCATGGCACAACCGCATGTGATCTACAGGAAAAGCACACGAGATATAAACTGAAACGTTGGTGATACATAAGAAATCACAAACGATTTGCATCACTTGTACGTGTTCGTAGGAGCTCCTCAAACGTTTGCGATAGCACCTTATCTCACATGTGAGCCAACAGAAAACCGTGCCCAATCCAAAGATGATACCATGCGTAAATTTTCCGGGAAACGTGTGCGATGATATCTTGCACCGCACACGATTACATTTGGTAGATAGTTTGCGTTCGTTGGTCACCATCGCCGACGGGTTTTCCACGTCGTGTGGGATGGACCCCCTATCGCCCACACATGCAAGGTGACGGTTTACAACTACGTCGTGGAAAGGGATTAAAAACCGTTTGTATAGCACGTCGCTGCACCAGTGAGTGTACTAGTCATATGATGTAATGGTGGAAATTACATGGCAATATATCTCGGAATGGCTATGGAAATGCCATGATAGGTAGGTATGGTGGCTGTCTTGAGGAAGATATAATGAGGCTTATGTGCAACAGAGTGTATCATGCCGCGGGGTTTGGATGCACCGGCAAAGTTTGCATCGATCCGCGAGGTGAGAATGGGAAATGCACGGTACCGAAGAGGCTAGCAAATATGGAAAGGTGAGAGTGCGTACATCCATGGATTCACATTAGTCATAAAGAACTCACATACTTATTGCAAGGCTTTATTAGCTCTCTCGAAGCAAAGTACTACTCGCATGCCCCTAGGGAGGAGGTTGGGAGGAGTTTACCATCACGCGCCTCCGACCTAAACAGCACTAGGATTTCAACGAGGAATAAGAATGCTCACACATCATCACCGTGCCATAACCAATATTTAGATGAATGGAAAATTAACATCCTTTAACTATCGATATTCCTACTAACCGACAACCATGCACTCACGCCCTTTCATATTACCACATCAATATCATTACCCCAAAATTTCTCTTTTTTGTGCTACATGTGGTTTTGATTATACACTCTTTGAATACCTATTATTATTGGACTAGTCTTATAACCCATGCAAATTACCGTCACTATTTATTAACTCTCAAACATATTTAAGTGAAGAATGAGAGTGCAATTATTTCTATAAAATATATACGCCACCGTGCTCTAAAAGATATAAGTGAAGTACTACAGCAACTTATAAGCTCAAAAGATACAAGTGAAGCACAAAGAGTATTCTAACAAATCATGGTGAACATGTGTCTCTCTCAAGTAGGTGTATCCATCAAACAATGATTGGGGAAATGCAAAACAAAAGAAAACTAAAGCACACGACGCTCCAAGCAAAACTCATATCATGTGATGAATAAAAATGTAGACCCAAGTGACATACCGATGGATTGAGACGAAAGAGAGGATGTCTTTCGGGGCATCCCCAAGCTTAGACACTTGAATCTTTCTAGAATTTGACTTGGGGTGCCCTGGGAATCTCCAATCTTAGGCTCTTTGCCGCTCCTTATTCCTTCATCCATCGTGATAACACCCAAAACTTGAAAACTTCAGCACATAAAACTCAACAGAAACCTTCGTGAGATCCGTTATTATAATAAACATATCAAATATTAGGCACTCTTATAAATTCTTTCATATTTTATTATTGCATAAGGTACTGTATTCTAACTTCTCCATGGCTTATACCCCCGATGCAATCCATAGCATCATCAAAACAAGCAAACTATGCAAGCAAAAACATAATTTGACTAAGACATAACAGTCTGTAATGATCTTTAGAGAAACTATACTTATGTATCTATAAAATTCTGAAAAATTAGAACAACCTGGGGAATTTGTATATCAATACTGTGTAAAAAACTCAGATCAAAAAGACATTCCAGTAAAATCAGTGAAATTATGCACTAGACGCAAACGTTTCTGTTTTTGCACCGTATCAATTTTACTTATCATGCAAGTCATCCCAAAGGCTTTACTTGCCACAAACACTAATTTAAACATAAAAACACAATCATTACAGTATAAATAATCATGTTATCTCACACAAACAGAAAGTAAAACAAGAAAAATAAGATAACTATTGGGTTGCCTCCCAACTAGCGCTATTGTTTTATGCCCCTAGCTAGGCATAATGCTTAGTTTTAAGTGTTGTAGTAGTCATTGTTGGAAATATGCCCTAGAGGCAATAATAAATTGGTTATTATTATATTTCCTTGTTCGTGATAATCGTTTATTATCCATGCTATAATTGTATTGATTGGAAACTCAAATACATGTGTGGGTACATAGACAACACTGTGTCCCTAGTATGCCTCTAGTTAAATAGTTCGTTGATCAAAGAAGGTCAAGGTTTCCTGGCCATAGACATGAGATGTCATTTGATAACGGGATCACATCATTAGGAGAATGATGTGATGGACAAGACCCAAACTATAAACATAGCATATGATCGTGTCAGTTTATTGCTATAGTTTTCTGCATGTCAAGTATCTGTTCCTATGACCATGAGATCATGCAACTCACTGACACCGGAGGAATACCTTGTGTGTATCAAACTTCACAACGTAACTGGGTGACTATAAAGATGCTCTACAGGTATCTCCGAGGGTGTCTGTTGGGTGGGCATGGATCAAGACTGGGATTTGTTACTCCGTGTGACGGAGAGGTATCTCAGGGCCCACTCGGTAATACAACATCACAATAAGCCTTGCAAGCAATGTGACTAAGTGTTAGCCACAGGATCTTGTATTACAGAACGAGTAAATAGACTTGCCGGTAACGAGATTGAACTAGGTATAGAGATACCGACGATCGAATCTCGGGCAAGTAACATACCGAAGAACAAAGGGAACATCGTACGGGATTAACTGAATCCTTGACATAGAGGTTCAACCGATAAAGATCTTCGTAGAATATGTAGGAACCAATATGGGCATCCAGGTCCCACTATTGGTTATTGACCGTAGAGGTGTCTTGGTCATGTCTACATAGTTCTCGAACCCGCAGGGTCTGCACACTTAAGGTTCGGTGACGTTTCGGTATAGTAGAGTTATGTATGGTGGTGACCGAAGATTGTTCGGAGTCCCGGATGAGATCCTGGACGTCACGAGGAGCTCCGGAATGGTCCGGAGGTAAAGATTTATATATAGGAAGTCCTGTTTTGGTCACCGGAAAAGTTTTGGGTATTTCGGTAGTGTACCGGGAGTGCCGGGAGGGGTACCGGGGACCATCGGGAGGGGTGTCTCGACCCAAAGGACCTCATGGGCTGTGGGAGGAGTCAAACCAGCCCCTTGTGGGCTGGCCTAACCCCCCCCCCCCCCCCCCCCCCCCGCTAAGGCCCATGTGGCTTTGGGTGGAAAAAAATCCAAAGGAGGAAAGGTGGAAAGGGTTTCCAAGTGGAGAGGAGGAATCCTACTCCTAATAGGATTGGAGTAGGACTCCTCCACCAACAATTTCGGCCAAACCTTGAGGGTTTGAGGCTGCCTCCTCCCCTCCCTCCCTCCTATATATACTAGAGGATTTAGAGGGAAGAGCTAACCCTAATTGCCACGTGCTCCCTCTACTTCATCTAGATCGGTTTCTCCTCTAGTCTAGTTTTAGCGGTGCTTAGGCGAAGCCCTGCCGGAATTGTTCCACCACCATCGCCGCCGCGCCGTCGCGCCACCGGAGAACTCTTCTACCTCTCCGCTCCCTCTTGCTGGATCAAGAAGGCGGAGATCGTCATCGAGCTGTATGTGTGCTGAACGCGGAGGTGCTGTCCGTTCGGCGCTAGATCGGAAGGACCGTGATCAGGATCGCGAGACGATTCGTGATTTGATTGCGTGGCGGATCGTGATGGGATCGCGGGACGGATCGAGATTGGATCGCGAGATGGATCGTGATGGGATCGCGGGACGCTCGGCGATTTGGATCGCGAAGACGTTCGACTACATCAACCGCGTTTCTTAACGCTTCCCGCTTAGCGATCTACAAGGGTATGTAGATCCACTCTCCCTCTCGTAGATGCTCATCACCATGGATAGATCTTGCGTGTGCGTAGGAAATTTTTTGTTTCCCATGCAACGTTCCCCAACAGTGGCATCATGAGCTAGGTCTATGTGTAGATGAGATCTCGAGTAGAACACAAAGGAGTTTGTGGGCGTTGATATTCAGATTGCTTCCTCCCTTGGTCTTTTCTTGATTCGGCGGTATTGTGGGATGAAGCGTCCCGGACCAACATTACTCGTACGCTTACGAGAGACCGGTTCCATCAACTGACATGTAACTTCGTTGCATAAAGATGGCTGGCGGGTGTCTGTTTCTCCCACTTTAGTCGGATCGGATTTGACAAAGGCGGTCCTTGAGAAGGTTGAATAGCAATTTTTGTATCACCGTTGTGGTTTTTGCGTAGGTAAGAATTGTTCTTGCTAGATACCCATAGCAGCCACGTAAAACTTGCAACAACAATTAGAGGACGTCTAACTTGTTTTTGCAGGGTATGTTGTGATGTGATATGGCCAATTACATGATGAGATATAGGTGATGTATGAGATGATCGTGTATTGTATAGAATATCACGACTTGCATGTCGATGAGTACGGCAACCGGCAGGAGCCATAGGGTTGTCTTTAATTATTTTCGGCGTTTTTGCTTTACTTTATCGCTATGACTTAGCAATAGTCGTGGAAGCAACAGTCGGCGCGACAACCTCATGGCGACACATTGATGGAGATCAAGATAATGGAGATCGTGGTGTTATGCCGGTGACGATGGAGATCATGCCGGTGCTTTGAAGATGGAGATCAAAAGCACAAGTTCATGGCCATATCATGTCACTTATGATTTGCATGTGATGTTACTCCTTTTATGCATCTTATTTTGCTTAGGACGATGGTAGCATTATAAGGTGCTCCCTCACTAAAATTTCAAGATAAAATTGTGTTCTCCCAGAGTGTGCACCATTGCGAAAGTTCGTCGTTTTGAGACGCCACGTGATGATCGGGTGTGATAGACTCTACGTTCACATACAACGGGTGCAAGCCAGTGTTGCACGTGCGGAACACTCGGGTTAAACTTGACGAGCCTAGCATGTACAGACATGGCCTCGGAACACAAGAGACCGAAAGGTCGAACATGAGTCATATAGTAGATATGATCAACATGAAGATGTTCACCATTGAAACCACCTCAACTCACATGATGATCGGACTTGAGTTGGTGGATTTGGATCATGTGTCACTCGAATAACCGGAGGGATGTCAATTTGAGTGGGAGTTTTTAATATGATTAACTAAACTCATTATCATGAACATAGTCAAAATGTCTTTGCAAATTATGTTGTAGATTACTAGCTCGCGTTGTAGCTCCCTTGAATTTTTATATGTTCCTAGAGAAATAGAGTTGAAAGATGATGGTAGCAATAATGCGGACTGGGTCCGTGATCTGAGGATTGTCCTCATTGCTGCACAGAAGGCTTATGTCCTTAATGCACCGCTCGGTGCGCCACCCCCTCAAGCGTCGTCTGTAGATGTTGTGAACATCTGACAGGCACGTTCTGATGACTACTTGATAGTTCAGTGCATCATGCATTATGGCTTAGAATTGAGGCTCCAAAACGTTTTGAACGTCACGGAACATATGAGATGTTCTAAGAGCTGAAATTGGGATCTCAGGCTCGTGCCCGTGTTGAGAGGTATGAGACCTCCAACAAGATTCTTTGCCTGCAAGATGAAGGAGAATAGCTCAATCGGTGAGCATGTGCTCAGATTGTCTGGGTGCTACAATCGCTTGAATCGAGTGGGAGTTGATCTTCCAGATAAGATAGTGATTGATATAGTTCTCCAAGTCATTGTCACTAAGCTACTAGAGCCTCATGATGAACTATAAAATGCCAGGGATAGAAATAATGATCCCTGAGCTATTCGCGATGTTTGACACCGCGAAGGTAGAAATCAAGAAGGAGCATCAAGTGTTGATGGTTAGTGAAACCACTAGTTTCGAGAAGGGCAAGGGCTAGGAGGGAAACTTCATGGATGGCAAGTCAGTTGCTGCTCCAGTGAAGAAACCCAAGGTTGAACCCAAACCCGAGACTAAGTGCTTCTATTATGAGGAGAACGGTCGCTGAAGCGGAACAACCCTAGATACTTGGTACATAAGAAGGCTGGCAATGTCGATAGAAGTATATTTGATATACGTGTTATTGATGTGTACCTTGCTAGTACTCCTAGTAGCACCTGGGTATTGGATACCGGTTCGGTTGCTAAATGTTAGTAACTCGAAATAAAAGCTACGGAATAAACGGAGGCTAGCTAAGGGTGAGGTGACGATGAGTGTTGGAAGTGTTTCCAAGGTTGATGTGATCACCATCGCACGCTCTCTCTACCTTCGGGATTAGTGATGAACCTAAATAAATGTTATTTGGTGTTTGCATTGAGCATGAACGTGATTAGATCATGTTTATTGCAATACGGTTATTCATTCAAGTTAGAGAATAATGGTTATTCTGTTTACATGAATAATACCTTCAATGGTCATGCACCCAATGAGAATGGTTTATTGAATCTTGATCGTAGTGATACACATGTTCATAATGTTGATGCCAAAAGATACAAAGTTAATAATGATAGTACCACATACTTGTGGCACTACCGCTAAATGTCATATTGGTGTAAAATGCATGAAGAAACTCCATGCTGATGGATCTTTGGACTCATTCGATTTCGAATCGGTTGAGACATGCGGACCATGCCTCATGGGCAAGATGACTAAGACCCCGTTTTCCGGTATGATGGAGTGGGCAAGTGACTTATTGGAAATGATACATGTTGATGTATTCGGTCCAATAAGTGTTGTAGCGTGCGGTGGATATCATTATTTTCCTACCTTCACTGATGATTTGAGTAGATATGGGGATATTTACTTAATGAAACACAAGTCTAAAACATTCGAAAAGTTCAAACAAATTCAGAGTGAAGTTTGAGATCATCGTGACAAGAAGATAAAATATCTACGATATGATCGTAGAGGTAAATATCTGAGTTACGAGTTTGGTATACAGCTTAAGACAATGCGGAAGTTGTTTCACAACTCATGCCACCTGGAACAGCATAGTGTGATGGTGTGTCCGAACGTTGTAGTCATGCTCTATTGGATATGGTGCGTACTATGATGTCTCTTATCGATTTGCCACTATCGTTTTGGGGTTATGCATTAGAGACAACTACATTCACTTTAAAAAGGGGCACCATCTAAGTCCGTTGAGATGACACCGTATGAATTTTGGTTTGGCAGAAACCTAAGCTGTCATTTCTTAATGTTTGGGGCTGCGACGCTTATGTGGAAAAGGTTTTCAACCTGATGAGCTCGAACCCAAAGCGGACAAATGCATCTTCATAGAATACCCTAACGTAACAGTTGGGTAAACCTTCTATCTCAGATCCAAGCACAAAGTGTTTGTTGCTAAAACGGGTCCTTTCTCGAGAAAGAGTTTCTCTCGAAAGAATTGAGTGGGAGGAAAATAGAACTTGATAAGGTTGTTGAACCTTTGTTTCAACCAGAGAGTAGTGCAGCGCAGAAAGTTGTTTCTATGGAGCCTACATTAGTTGAAGAGGAAGTTAATGATGATGATCATAAAGCTTCGGATCAAGTTACTATCGAACCTCGTAGGTCGACAAGGACGCGTACTGCTCCTGAGTGGTACGGCAACCCTGTCTTAGAGGTCATGTTGTTGGACAACGATGAACCTACGAGCTATGGAGAAGCGATGATGGGCCCGGATTCCGAGAAATGGTTAGGGGCCATGCAATCCGAGATGGGATCCATGTAAGAAAACAAAGTATGGGCTTTGGAAGTATTACCTGAAGGGTGAAAGGCCATTCAGAACAAATGGATCTTTAAAAGGAAGACGGACGCGGACGGTAATGTCACCGTCTATAAAGCTCGACTTGTGGCAAAGGGTTTTTCACAAGTTCAAGGAGTTGACTATGATGAGACTTTCTCACCCGTAGCGATGCTAAAGTCTGTTGGAATTATGTTAGCTATTGCTGCATTTTTCGATTATGAAATCTGGCAGATGGATGTCAAAACATCATTTCCTTAACGGTATCCGTGAGGAAAGGTTGTATGTGATACAACCGGAAGGTTTTGTCAGTTCTAAGGATGCTAAAATATATGCAAGCTCCAGCGATCCTTCTATGGACTGGAGCAAGCATCTCGGAGTTGGAATATACGCTTTGATGAGGTGATCAAAGTTTTTGAGTCTATACAAAGTTTATGAGAAACTTGTATTTACAATAAAGTGAGTGGGAGCACTATAGAATTTCTGATAAGTATATGTGGATGACATATTGTTGATCGGAAATGATGTAGAATTTCTGGAAAGCATAAAGGGTTGTTTGAAAAGGAGTTTTTCAAAGGAAAACCTGGAATGAAGCTACTTAAATATTGGGCATCTTGATCTATAGAGGTAGATCAAGACGTCTGATAAAACTTTCAATGAGTACATACCTTGACAAGATTTTGAAAGAGTTCAAAATGGATCAGTCAAAGAAAGAGTTCTTGCCTGATTTGTAAGGTGTGGAGTTGAGTGAGACTCAAAGCTCGACCACGGCAGAAGAAAGAGAAAGGACGAACGTCGTCCCCTATGCCTTATCCATAGGCTCTGTATAGTATGCCATGCTATGTACCGCACCTGTGTGTGCCTTGCCATGAGTCTGTCAAGGGTTACAAGAGTGATCCAGGAGTGGACCACTGGACAGCGGTCAAGATTATCCTTAGTAACTAGAGGACTAAGGAAATATTTCTCGATTATGGAGGTGATAAAGAGTTCGTCGTAAAGGGTTACGTCGATGCAAGCTTTAACACCAATCCGGATGACTCTGAGTAGCAATCCGGATACGTATAGTGGAGCAGCCATTTGGAATAGCAAGTGGAGTGTGGTAGTATTGTCTACAGTACGACATAGAGATTTGCAAAGTACACATGGATCTGAATGTCGCAGACCCGTTGACTAAAGACCTCTCTCACATGCAAAGCATGATCGAACCCCAGAACTCATTGGGTGTTAGATTCATAACAATGTAAAACACATGGTGATGTGAACTAGATTATTGACTCTAGTGCAAGTGGGAGACTGTTGGAAATATTCCCTAGAGGCAATAATAAATTGGTTATTATTATATTTCCTTGTTCGTGATAATCGTTTATTATCCATGCTATAATTGTATTGATTGGAAACTCAAATACATGTGTGGGTACATAGACAACACGGTGTCCCTAGTATGCCTCTAGTTAACTAGTTCGTTGATCAAAGATGGTCAAGGTTTCCTGGCCATAGACATGAGATGTCATTTGATAACGGGATCACATCATTAGGAGAATGATGTGATGGACAAGACCCAAACTATAAACATAGCATATGATCGTGTCAGTTTATTGCTATAGTTTTCTGCATGTCAAGTATCTGTTCCTATGACCATGAGATCATGCAACTCACTGACACCGGAGGAATAACTTGTGTGTATCAAACGTCACAACGTAACTGGGTGACTATAAAGATGCTCTACAGGTATCTCCGAGGGTGTCTGTTGAGTGGGCATGGATCAAGACTGGGATTTGTTACTCCGTGTGACGGAGAGGTATCTCAGGGCCCACTCGGTAATACAACATCACAATAAGCCTTGCAAGCAATGTGACTAAGTGTTAGCCATGGGATCTTGTATTACAGAACGAGTAAAGAGACTTGCCGGTAATGAGATTGAACTAGGTATAGAGATACCGACGATCGAATCTCGGGCAAGTAACATACCGAAGAACAAAGGGAACAGCGTACGGGATTAACTGAATCCTTGACATAGAGGTTCAACTGATAAAGATCTTCATAGAATATGTAGGAACCAATATGGGCATCCAGGTCCCACTATTGGTTATTGACCGTAGAGGTGTCTTGGTCATGTCTACATAGTTCTCGAACCCGCAGGGTCTGCACACTTAAGGTTCGGTGACGTTTCGGTATAGTAGAGTTATGTATGGTGGTGACCGAAGGTTGTTCGAAGTCCCGGATGAGATCCTGGATATCACGAGGAGCTCCGGAATGGTCCGGAGGTAAAGATTTATATATAGGAAGTCCTGTTTTGGTCACCGGAAAAGTTTCAGGTATTTCGGTAGTGTACCGGGAGTGCCGGGAGGGGTACCGGGGACCATCGGTAGGGGTGTCTCGACCCAAAGGACCTCATGGGCTGTGGGAGGAGTCAAACCAGCCCCTAGTGGGCTGGCCTAACCCCCCCCCCCCACTAAGGCCCATGTGGCTTTGGGTGGAAAAAATCCAAAGGAGGAAAGGTGGAAAGGGTTTCCAAGTGGAGAGGAGGAATCCTACTCCTAATAGGATTGGAGTAGGACTCCTCCACCTCCAATTTCGGCCAAACCTTGAGGGTTTGAGGCTGCCTCCTCCCCTCCCTCCCTCCTATATATACTAGAGGATTTAGAGGGAAGAGCTAACCCTAATTGCCACGTGCTCCGTCTACTTCATCTAGATCGGTTTCTCCTCTAGTCTAGTTTCAGCGGTTCTTAGGCGAAGCCCTGCCAGAATTGTTCCACCACCATCGCCGCCGCGCCATCGGGCCGCCGGAGAACTCTTCTACCTCTCCGCTCCCTCTTGCTGGATCAAGAAGGCGGAGATCGTCATCGAGCTGTACGTGTGATGAACGCGGAGGTGCCGTCCGTTCGGCGCTAGATCGGAAGGACCGTGATCAGGATCGCGAGACAATTCGTGATTTGATCGCGAGACAGATCGTGATGGGATCGCAGGACGAATCGAGATTGGATCGCGAGATGGATCGTGATGGGATCGCGGGACGCTCGGCGATTTGGATCGCGAAGACGTTCGACTACATCAACCGCGTTTCTTAACGCTTCCCGCTTAGCGATCTACAAGGGAATGTAGATCCACTCTCCCTCTCGTAGATGCTCGTCACCATGGATAGATCTTGCGTGTGCGTAGGAAAATTTTTGTTTCCCATGCAACGTTCCCCAACAGTCATGAGGACGATCCATCATGCTATAATCATATTCCCTTCTCTCAGCAGCAAGTTTTCTAAGAGGTAAGCAAAAGTAGTTGAAGGGACTAAACTTCACAACACAAGGGTCCGTGAGGTCTATCCCGGGAGGAATATAAAGCTCCTCCGTAGGCTTTTCATACGTAATAGTCAACTCCTCATTGTATAAGTTTTGATATAGGTACTTCCTCAATTCTCTTCCAAACACATAAACCAATCCAAGATTTGGCATGACAAATTGATCATTGTATTCAGAAATTTTATCAACTAAGACATCAGGGGGGACCTTTTTCTAAGGTTTTCATCATAAGCAACATAGTCCGTTGATCTTAATTTCCTTATTTCTTCCAAATCATAAAGAATCCCTTCTATCAGTGGGCACTCACCATTAATCCTATAATGAGCAAATATGTCTCTAGCCTCTTGCATGATATGATTAAATTCATGAACGAGAAATATTGTGGCTAGACGTTTAGTAGAAGCATCCCGAACATTAGAGAATTCTAGAAACAACCATTGTCTGAAAGGACGCATATGAACAAATTGTCTTTCCAACTCAACTATAAGCAAAGATATAGCATCCGCATAATTAGTAGTTCTAGCAACAATAGAGCCTCCTATCAACGGTAACGAGCCCGCACAAGTGAAAAAATCTTGAATCACACTTTTCCCAATAATATTACCACTACCTATGCGGATTTTCTTTGTTTGCATAATAGGTTCTCCTTTAGAAGGATCATCATCCGCAAGGTTATCAAGTTTTTCTTTAGCAACTTTATCAAAATTTCTTTTAGCTTTCTCATTACAAGGTGAAGTTGGATATTCCAAAGCTTCCGCACTAGAGGCAGAAGCACCACTAATTTCAAACTCGGACATGATAGCAACTTCAAGCAAACAACTAGCAAACGAAACAAGTAAACTAGCAAAGATAAATATTTTTGTATTTTTTATTTTTTATAGCAAGCAAAATATAACAGCAAATAAAAAAGTATAACAAGTGAATGATAAGTTGTGAGAGGTACTTGATAGTAAGTTGATGATACTCCCAGGCAACGGTGAAAGCACAACTTCTCCCTAGGTGGTTTTGGTAATTAATAACAACATATATTTCATTGGACTAATGTTTCCACTAAGTATATTTCAGGAAGAAGTTCAATGTTTGATTGTCAAAGGATTGTGAGGAGGCCCCAAGATGCAAGGAATAGGATTGGCCAAGCTACAAGCATGAAAACTCTACATTTTACTTTGTAAGAAATCACTTTGAGTCCATAGGAAAGCCAATATTATCAAAAGGGGGTGAGGTAATGATGGTGAATGAAATGCTCAAAATAATCAAGTGTTAGCCACCCAAAACACTCACAAAATCTCCCACAAATATTCTGTCTTAGACCCTACCACTCAGAATTGGTGCCACCAACAATTTCCTATCGGCTACACCGAGTCAAAACCCTAGACAGAAACCCTAGCCAAGTCCCACATCTCGGTACTACCAAGTTCCATATCGGTGCAACCGAGTTTCAGTGACCAACTTTCTGTTATCTCATTCACAAGAATCGGAATCTCCGAGAATTGTGAATCGGTCTCACCGAGTTGTGTGACTACCCTCGGCCACTCATATCGGTACCACCGAGAATTCCATATGGGTCTCACCGAAAAGCCTAAAGTTGCCACATTTTGCACTAGTCGATGCAACCGAGTTTCACTTCGGTTTCACCGAGTTGGGCAATAATGTTGTAATGGTTGGATTTTTGGAGATGCCTATATATACCCCCTCCACCACATCCCATTCGCAAGTGAAGCACTCAGAACAGACCCACACTTCCCATATCCAAATTTCTAAGAGAGAAGCACCTATCCTTGTGTTGAGGTCAAGATCATCCACTCCAACCATATGGATCTTGATTTCTAGCCTCCCCAAGTTGCTTTCCACCCAATCAATCTCTTCTACCCAAGCCAAATCTGTGAGAGAGTGATTGAGTGTTGAGGAGACTATCGTTTGAAACACAAGAGCAAGGAGTTCATCGCTACTATCGAGCCAATTACCTTTTGGAGGGTGGTGCCTCCTAGATTGGTTAGGTGTCGCTTGGGAGCCTCCTACTTCATGTTGTGGAGTTGAACCAAGAGTTTGTAAGGGCAAGGAGATCGCCTACTTCGTGAAGATCTACCCATAGTGAGGCTAGTTCTTCATGGATGGAAGCCGTTATGGAATAGTCGAGGTTGCTACTTCGTCGACCCTTATGGGTGGAGCCCTCTGTGGACTCACGCGACCGCTACCCTCCGTTGGTTGAAGACTCCATAAACGTGGACGTACGATAGCACCACCTATCGGAACGACGGGAAAAATCTTCGTGTCTCCAAATTGCGTTTGATCTTCCTACCCTTATCCTCTTACATATGCTTGTCTTTACTTTTCGCTGCAACACTCGTAGACATGCATGTGTAGGGTAAACTTGATATGCTAGAATTGCTAAAAATTTCCAACCAATTAACATGGAAAAGGTTAGGTTTTTATTTGGTTAAGTAGTCTAATCACTCCCCCCCCTCTAGACCTACTTTCGATCCCTACAAGTGGTATCAGAGCTTTGGTCTCCATTGCATTGGTCTCACAACCAAGGAGAGTATGGCGTCTAGTGAGGGAAACTATCACCATAGAGGTCCATATTTTGATGGTACAAATTTTGCTAGTTGGAAGCATAAGATGAAAATGCATATTCTTGGTCATAACCCCGCCGTGTGGGCTGTTGTTCGTGTTGGCTCGCAAGGTGAATTCTTTGGTGATGGAAAGGAACCGGATTGTGAAGCGACCGCCGAAGAATTGAAGATGTTGCAATACAATGCTCAAGCATGTGACATTCTATTCAACTGCCTATGCCCCGAAGAATTCAACAAAATCAGCCGTCTTGAGAATGGAAAGGAAATTTGGGATACTTTGGTTGATATGCACGAAGGTACCGAATTAGTCAGGGAATCTAAGTTGGATGTGCTTCAAAGTCAACTTGCTAAGTTCAAGATGAAGGATGGTGAAGGAGTTGCCAAAATGTACTCTGGGCTTGCTCTCATCACCAATGAGATTGCCAGTGTCAGCGTCCTGGGAACGGGGGTACCTAGACTTGCCTGCCTGCGGCCCAGGGCGTTGCCCACCTCGACGACCGAGTACGGCCCAGCGCGGCCTCGCTCCACGCAAGGCCCTCACGAGGCCCCGAACTCGCGAGGGAAACAGCGCCAAGACCCGCAGGGAGGTAGGCCTCCCCAGGCCTCCTCCCGAGTGGCGGAGACTTCTATGCAACGCACGACCTTAGGAGGCCAAGGGTGACGACAGCCAGGCCAGGCGGGCGCCAGCGTGCCAGAGGGGACAGTTTCCTCTTTGGTGCAAAGGAGACAAGGACAAGGGCAGGTTCCCAAAGCGCCCCCCAAAGGTTTCCCTTCTGGTGCAACAAGACCAAGACCCCGAGCCTCGCAGGACGGACGTCATCGCTGAGCCCACCTCTACATCACCGTCGACTACTTTGCAGGTGAAGACCACCTTTCGTCAGGATAAGGTGTACCTCCTGTCCCCCTTAGAATTTGGCCGTTGTGGGATTCCTTCCCGCCCTTGCGATAAGGGAAGAGGACCCAGGCCGCTATAAGTAGAGGCTAGGCTGCTCGGTGGATGGGACGGGAAAACCACCCCACAAACACACCCGCAAGGCAACACATCACTGTACTAGTTCATCCACAAACCTCCTCGTGAGGCAATCCACCAAAGGCAGGAGTAGGGTTTTACGCTTCGCAGTGGCCCGAACCTGGGTAAACTCTCGTGTGCTATCTTCTTCCTCGCCATCGAGCGAGGCCGTCGCGTAGTGGGCTTGGTAGGGTGAAGTTGCTAAGGAATCTTCGCACACGCCCTGGGTTCGAACTTCCTAGGGTTTTGCGGAGCCCGAAATCCAACATTTGGCGCGCCAGGTAGGGGGCGTGTCGGAGTCTTCAGCAAGCTTCGCTTCTTCTCCGCCCCGTCGTGTCGATGGCCGACGCCCGACAGGCTCCTTTCGGCCTCGGAGGACCCGCCTTCGCCAACCTCGCCACTGCCGCCCAAGACCCGCGCCATGGCAGTACGATGCTGGGTGGTCATTACCAGGCCACCAGCGTCATTTCCACCACCGACGCCCTCGTGCCGGCCAGGCGCATGGCGGACGAGCGGCGCCCACGGGATCGGCATCACGCTGCACCCACGTGGGAGACCTCAACGCGCATGACTCGCTCCTGATGGCGAGTGAGATGCTGCGCCACCGCCCTACGCACGGGGGCTTCGATGCCTGGGCTGACCACATCGCCGAGCTGGTCGCCGTCGCAAGGAGGGCCTGGGTCCCCCACCTTCCTTCATGACCGCCGGCGCTGGGCGCTAGGGGCTCGCTCGCCGTGCCCGTCGCCCCACCTACGGACGGCGTGCCCGCTCCGCTCCCGGGCGAGCCCGAACGAGGCCCGCCGCATGCCATACTCCTTCTTCTCCGGATCCCGATAACAGGCTTTGGGACGCCGCCCGGCCCCGTCGGTGGTGCCCTTGAAGAAGGTGACGGGACGCTCCGCGTGCACCCCAGCGCGCACGCCCATGCCTAGACGGAGCACCAATGGCTCGGGTCATCCCGGCGGGAGCGCGCCAGCCGGCGCAGGGAGCAGGCGGCCCGGGCTTCTGGACAGGCAGATAACCGTAACGGAGCCGCAGTGGACAACCAGGGAGGCAACCCGTGTCAAGACATACGCGGCCCACCCCACGGCGGCGGCAGAGGTAAGCAACTTCGGGCGGAGGCCCGCCGCAGGAGGGTCTGTGGGCAGCGCGCTCCAGGGGGCGTTACCTCGCCACCCGATGAGGTTACCCTTGATGTGTGCGGGGACGGCTCGGGAGGGAGCCAAGGCCCCTATACAGAGGCCTACGTTCCGAGCTACGTGATTCCTGCGGAGGGCGCGGAGGATCAGACACCCCCCGCAGGCGCCAGCACCCTCCCGGAATAGGAGGATGTCCCGGACACTCTCCCCAAGACGGGCATGGGGGCTTCCATGGAGGGAGCACCAGGCCTGGTTATGCAAGCGGGGGAGAAGGGGGGCGTCCTGGGAAGCGCAGGGGCATGGCGCAGCCGCCGCCCCCACGAGCAAGCAACGCGCAGCTGAGCCCGAGGCCTCAGGAGCGACCGCCTAGGAGGATCGGCAAGGTACGAGCAGCACGGGCCACCCGCGGCAACGGGAGTGCCGGCACGGCCCTCCGGAGGGGAGGGCCTCATGAGGCCCGGCCGACGCCGCGACGCCTCACGAGGCGGCTTCACCGTCACAACACCTCTGCAGCTGCGCTGGGTGCATTGCTCTCATGTTAGGGCCACGGGAGCGCAATCCCGCGGCTACGCGGGGAGCAATGCACTTAGGTTTGGGCTGTAGAGGCGCGCAACCGCGCAGTAATGCGCGGGATGGCTCTTAACCGAGTTGGGAGCACCTGGGCCGTGCGCCTGGGGGCTTGCCCAGCTATCTTCGGCCGTGACACTCTCACGTAATAATGAGTGGGTTGTATACGCCCGGAGCCCCCCGAGGACGCGGAAGGGTTCCATCCCACGCCCAAGTGGAAGCCCGATGCTCCGCGCTGGCGGACAACACTGCCCTCCAATGGCTATGCCCACGCAACGTAAATGCCCTACGCTCCGTGCTGGGGGAAGACGAAAGCGAAGACTAGCCTAGGTGCCGGACGCGGTTGTTGCTTGCTTCTTTTTGTGTTCGTATTGCCACTTTTTGAAATGAAGTTGAAGATTTCGTAACTCTATTTGAAAAGGGGTGGGAACTTTTCTCTTTTCGCGATTCCTCTTTCTAGCCTTGAAGTCTCTTTTCTTTTGGATTGGCACCTTGCCGAGGCCCATGCACCTTGGCCTCACCTCATGGCCTTCCAGAGCAGGCCGGCTAGGACCTGTTGGCTCGAAAGCACGCCTTTTTGGCGGTCAACTCCCGCCCGGGGGCTCCGGCCGTTGCCCAACACAGCATCACAGAACCTCGGGAGGATCAGACACCTCCCGGGGTAGCAACCGACGGAAAGGTATGGGAGCCGCTTGAGCGTCAAGGGGGACTCCTGAGCAACGTGCCTCAGGAGCCACACTGGTCTTGTAGCCCCTCGCCCCTTGGTCTCGTCCTGGTGATCCGGACGCCCCAACGGCGGTCGAGGTATGCGCGGGATTGGGCTCCGCAGACGCAGAGCGCCGCTTGAGCGTCAAGGGGGGGTTCCCAGGTAACGCGCCTCGGGAACCTCACCGATCGCGTAGCTCCGCACCCCTTGGTCTCGTCCTGGTGATCCGGACGCCCCAATTGTGGCCGAGGCCTTGCCCCGTTGGTCTCGTCTTGGTGATCCGGACGCCCCAACGGTGGTCAAGGTCTGCTCGGGATCGAGCCCCGTCGACGCAGAGTGCCGAAAGGGCTCCCGGACCACCCCGCAAGCAAGAAAGAAGCCCTCCCAGGCGGGATCCTCGACCTCCCTGGATGCTCCGCCTGCCCCTCACGACGCACGAGCTGGCCACGGCCCGATAAGCTAAGTACACCCGCCGAATAAGGGCAGAACTTTCTAATCAGGTGATAGCCCGAATGCCGGGCAAGAGGCATGAGAGCTAACATAAAAATACAGGCGCTACGGTCCGCTACGTAACCCCATCGGGATTCTTGTGGTTCCAGGAGCAAGGAAGGGCAGCGCGAGGGAAGGAGCCCGGCCACTCTAGGCGGCATGGCTAAGAGTCTGGCCTTGGGGGTGGCACGAGGGCCCGCCCCGCGAGGGCCCGACTGGGCGCCGTTGCCGGTCTTGGCGCGATACCCTCGCGGACCTCTCGAGGAGCGCCGGGGCGCATCGGCAAAAACACGAGGCCCTGCGGGAGAGGCAGGGTCGCGCCACTTCAAACAAACAATCGACGGCTTAAAAAAGGAGGAGGAAGACGAAGGTAAAAATGCAAAAGTTAACGCCCCCTGCGGGCCAGGTGTTGCTTGACATGACAGGAACTGGGAAGAGAAAACAGGAGAGGCCTAGGCAGAGGAGCCGCTGTCGCCGTCCGGGCCGTTGCCTGCCGTGGCGTCGGAGTCGTCACCATCGTCGGAAAGAGGCTCTTGGACGAACCGCTCCACCAAGGACTCCATGTGCGGGCGCACCTCGTCCCTGAGTGGCCTCTGGAGCTCCTCGGGCACCGGCTCCATGACGTGGGGGAGGTCAAGCTCCGGGACGAGGCGGCAAAGGTTGGAGAAGACGAGTGTCAGCGCGAGGTCCAGGAGGTCGCGCGTGCTGGACGCATTGTCCTCGTCAACCCGGGAGACGCCAGTTTCTAGCGCCTCCACCACCTTGTCGAAGAAGTTGAGGTAGCCCCCGTCGCCGTGCGCGCACGGCAGCGTGGGGGCCTCCCCGATGAACCGGCTCACCGCGCCGACTGCGCGGTGTGCGATGTCCAGATACTGCTTGGCGCGCTGCGCCTCCAGCATCTTAGCATGGGCCGCGTCATCCTGGGCGGCCTGCATGGCATCGACGGCCCCCTTGACCTGGGTCTGGAGCGACTCCAGCTCCGCCCAAGCCTCTGCCTCACCCCTGAGCGCGGCCTAGAGGGCGGCCTCGGCATCCGCCAGCTGAACCCTCAGCGCATCCGCCTCCCCCTGAAGCTCGTCGAGCCTGCGCCTCTTGGGCGCGGGCGCCCTGGGAGGAAGGAACGATCAAGACCAGCGCGGCAGATGCGACTGTAAGAGAAGGAGGCGGGGGACAAGTCACTTACTCATCAACAATGGCCCAGCACCGGCGAGCTTGGGCTGGACTAGAGGGTCCCCCGCCGCTACCTCCGGGGACCGCCGGTGGAGCCGGGGACCCCGAGCGTTTCCCTGCACCTACCGCACTTCCGCCGGACGCCATGGAGGTGCAAAGGAAAGGAGGAGGACAGGGAAGATAACTTGGAAAGAAGAAAGGTGGGAGGACGCGTCAAGAAGACAAGACCGCCCGGGCAGGGCGGGTTTATAGGCGCAACCGCCGCCCATGGGGCGTCGTGGGGAGTGGAGTCGCCATGCACTCCTCGAGCGACGCATGCTGTAACACCCCAAAAATTTGACCATGTTTTATTAATTAAAATTTTGCTAGGAAATTAAATTTTTATTTTCTGGATCATCTATTGATTTCAGAATCACTCCTTTCTTCTGAATTGTGGAGTTTTCCCTCCAAATAGAAACCTTTCAAAAATATTGTTGGACTTGAATACCTTCTCAAGAACATTTCTTTTTATTTTATGATCAGTGGAAATATTTTTATAACTATTCTTCTAAGCTTTATTTCTTTTAAAATGGTTTCTCATAATTTTTAGAGCCTCATTTGCACTACAACTATTTGATAACTTCATTTAAAAATTCTACAAAAATTTGTAGAAGACCTGTGAGGTTCCTACATCACATTTATGCAAAGGAACAGCCTTGTGTTTTGGAAATTTTGAGCAAACCATCCTCATCTTCATTTTGGTCCAGTTTGGAAGTTTGTACTGCAACCCTATTTTGTTTTGCTCTAATGCCCATGGGATTTTTCCTACTATTAGTGACCCCTACCAAACCCTTAAGTCCAAGAGATCAGACCCATTAGAAGATTTTAAGCACATGCAATAATGCCCCATAGTTTCTGTCCAGAATTAGAGTTTTGCAAAACTTACACTAGCAAGTTTCTGGTTTTCTCAATATAACTTTGCCATCATCACCTACACCTAAAGAGACCCAACCTGGAGATTTTGACCACCAGAAGAGTTGCCTTGATGCCCATGGCATTCTGTCGAACACCTTGTGTTCATGAACAGAATTGGCATGAAACCATGTTTGCATGGTGGACTAGCTCCCCAGACCAAACCAGCATGTCTATTAGCTCTCATATATTCATTAGCCTAGTCCTGTTTAGGTTCATAAGCATCAGAAAGGCCTAGAACACGTTGGCATTTTGTCGAACGCCTGGCGCGCGTGTCCAGAGCGTGGCCAGAACGCGCGTTTTGCACGTGCGGCCTCCCGAGTCACCGCGACCAGTTGCCGCCTCCCCCGCTCGTCCTGATCCATCCCTGCTCGCAGAGATACGCCAGCTCAACTCGTCCAAAGCCCCTGCACCCTCTGTAGCTCAGTGCCACCACCGCAAGCCGCCACTGCCGTCTCGCTGCCGTTCCTGCCATGGACGGCACAGCCCGAGCCACCCTCGCCCGCCAGCTGCCCCTGGAGCTGCTCGAGCTCATCCGCTCGCCCTGCCAACCACGCCGGCCATCGCCATGTCGCCCCCTTGCAACAGGCCGCCCAGCTTATCCCCAGCCGCTACGGAACCGACGCCGCCGCGCTATAAATAGGCTGCCCGAGGCTTCCCTCTCGACCTCAGTAAACCTCTCAGGCCCCAACGAACCCATTCCATTCCTCCATTGCATCCTAGATCAAGCCATGGACGAAAACCCCCTCTCAGCCGAAGCATCCACCCGCCATGGGCGAAGCCCTGCTCGATTCTGAGCCCTCCAGCGACCTTCTCCACCCCCATGAGATGCGGCCCACTCTTCTGAGCTCGTGGGTATGCCGAGCGTCGAAGATGGCGTCCCCTAGCGTCGGCAAGCCTCGCCGGAGGATCTCTCTGTTCTCGCCCCGGCGCGCGGGAGGAAGAGGATAAAACCGACAGGTGGGTCCCACCTGTCAGCGAGACAACCGACCTCCCAGGCAGCGCACCGGTGCAAGTACGCTTCCCCTTCGGGAAAAACGTAACCCTCCCCGAGTACGCCTCCCTATTTCAGAAGCACATTCGGGTCAAACCGTTTTTCTTTTTCTGATTTATTTTAAAACAGAGTTTGACTGAATCTTTGACTAGCAATAACTTTTAAAATACAAATCCAATTGACTTGATTCTTTTTCTGTTGTCGCTCAAATTTCACCTAGTTTATTTTCATATTTATTTGAAAATTTTCCAAGACAACTTTTTGCACTGTTTTTGAATTGCGTGTTGATTCAAGTACTTTTCAAAATAGGAAATGGAGAGAGACAAAAACTTTCAAAAGTTTTGGAGTGCTCATCACCTACCTACACATGGAAGGCAAGCATTTTGAACCCTGGCATAATTTTTGTTGTGTGTTGTTTGATGTGACTACAACACCAAGTTGACTTGAAGTATGTGTTATTTCATGTGATGATGTGATCATGTTTACTGGCGCATGATGATAATTCCTTGCTGTTGGAATTGATATGCTTGTGACAGTATTCACCCTCGTATGCCTTTCATGCCTACCGCAAGGAATCCGGAAAAGTCTCTGTCTTGGGTAGACACGAGCTTGATACTGATATTTCGTTTAGACGAGTATATTCAGTAAGGCATGGTGAGGTATGATGAGTGGTGATTCTGTCTGATGGTGTAGAATATATTTGTTATGCTAATCATGCAGGAAACATTTTAACCTCCTGAGTCGACCATAGATCGAGTCTTGTGCCAGTAACCCCCATACTTGTTTCGTACTACCACTCGTCCCTGCCGCAGGTAGGGTACGGTTCAGTAAGTTGTCAACCCCTTTCTTAGCACACACCGTACAGAGAGGCCATAGTGAAAGATACCAGTGGCCCCTGGTAGGCATGTCACTTGGTCCGGGGGCATGGGTGTTCCGGTGAGTCCGAGGGGGTAGCTCCCTTGTTTTGCGTGCAATATAAATTTTGTGATCCCATGCTAATCGAGGTTGGAGCCTCCCCACTTAGAGTTTTGCTTAACGAGTGTCGTGCGTGATTCCAGGCACCGGTAAGTTAAGCTGGTGTGTGCGGGTCAGGTGTGTTTTCAATTCAAAGACCGTAAACGGAATTAGTCCCGGTGGACTAAAGGAATCCGTTACTCGTGGGTAAAGAGTACACCCTCTGCAGAGTTTATATCTATTTGAATAGCCGTGTCCGCGGTTAAGGACTACAGTCTGGGATGGGTCAAGTGTCGGTCTTAGTGTCGGTCTTCGGAGGAAAAACTTCTAAACCGGAACATTGATCATGACGTGTGACAAATGATGATTATGATTATTATTAGTGTGGACTAACCATTTATATTATTTGAATTATTGAGTATCCCTGGGATGGTTCTACCTCCGGGATACTCATTGTGATTATTCTTATATAAGCCCTTTATGTGGCATCGCACAGACACCCGACTGTGGCATGCATGCTGTTTGCTTTATCATATAAGCCCTTTCTGTGGCGTCGCTGAGATGCCCGACTGTGGCATGCTGATTATTTATTTTTCTTTATAAGCCCTTTATGTGGCGTCGCTGAGACGCCCGACTGTGGCATGCAGATTATTTATTTTTCCTTATAAGCCCTTTATGTGGCGTCGCTCAGACGCCCGACTGTGGCATGCTTGTTATTTATTTTCTTTATAAGCCCTTTATGTGGCGTCGCTCAGACGCCCGACTGTGGCATGCTTGTTATTTATTTTCTTTATAAGCCCTTTATGTGGCGTCGCTCAGATGCCCGACTGTGGCACGCATATTATTTATTTTTCTTATAAGCCCTTTATGTGGCGTCGCTCAGACGCCCGACTGAGGCATGCTTTATATTATTATCCTTTTGAGGCGTTGCTTCAGACACCCGATCGGTTTATTTTATTTTTATTCTCTGATTGCTTATTCATATTTAATTATGAATGACATGCTTGCGTGCGTCATGAATTTTATTTCGTGACTGACTAAGTGATCCTGGAATATTTCAGTGCATGATTATCATCTGTTATATTATACTTGTTTTCATAATGTTTGCGAGTACATTCAAAGTACTCAATGGCTTGTCCCTGGCTATTGACTTGGCCAGATTTCTTTCTTGGAGAGGAGCGCAATGATGACAGCCCCGGAACCTAGGCAACGATGATAGCAGCCTCGCGAAGATAGGAGTTATCCAGGTCAGCTGTTCCTGTGGGAAATGGAGTCCCATAGACGCCGATGATCCGCAAACCGCTTCCGCCTTCAACCACTAGGAACCTTCTGTTGTACTCATAGACCAGAATGGTCTTGTACTTCATATATTGTATTTTGCTTGGAATTTCTGTATCAAGATTGTGTCTCATCAGCTAACAGTAATCCTGGGGCTGGTGAGCACAAGGGCCATTTACTGGGAAATTAATATCCTGGAAATCCGGTCCTGACAACCTTGGTATCAGAGCCAGGCTGACCATTGGCTAATCCTATCTTAGCCGGGTCAATAAAACCTAGGTTAACCCACCCACCAGACCTTAAGCTAACAACAGCCAAGCTTATCCTATATGATAGCCAGACAGTATCCCCGACACCTTTTTGGCAGTCGGTGCCCAACCTATCAGCCTAGCCTGTCAATCACTCGCCAGTGACCGACACCTAACTTGTCTCATTCGCAAGCGTGCGAAGGAAGACTCCGTTTTCTTTTCTATAAAAGGGAATGTTAGCCCCAACCCAGCACAGCACAGCCTCTACCCAAAACCAAGCCAAGATGCCTGGCCCCATTGTTCACAATGAGACCACAGCAACCAACCTTGGAGGTTTTGTAACCGTGCTAGCAAACCTCACCCATCGTGCCTTTGCATTAGAAGAGCCCCCAAAATATGTTGTGTACCAAGGGCTCATGAGCGGTGAGAGTCGTCAATTCTGGGCCACGGTGCACGTCTATGGTAGGGGTATAGCGCCAGAACGCCCCTACAGGTTCACCGGAAGGACAACTTCCTTTGAGCCACAAGCCATCCAGCTAGCAGCTCGAGAGGCTATAGTTCAACTCCGGCACCTGTCGCCAAGAGTTAACTGCCACTCGTTCTACTATTACCCCAGCCGTGACGGGTATAGTAGGCCACCCCAGGTTGCCAACGGAGACCACGAGACGGACCCTGGATTGCTGCATCTGGTGCGCTATGTAAGTGCACTAGAAGCATTGTTCGATCAGGTCACTCTTGATCTGATCGCCGCTCGTGGAGAACTTGCCCGTCGAGCCCCGGCAAGAGGAGAAGATGTGCCCAACGCCGACAACCCAGTCGTGCTGTTCGGACAACCGATCGAGTCCTTGAGGTCTGCCCCTGCAGCCAACCGGAATGCATTTGTATCCCCAGAGGAGCTTCGTCGCCTTTTGGGGACACGCTCCAATGGGATTGTGACCACCAACCCCCGCGATGGTCATCATCGCTACCCCGACCCTGCAGCTCCTCAGCCAAATCCAGCAAACCCCGATGGTGAAGCCCATGGAGAAGCCTCGACGTCCACAAGGCATGCCCGATTAGATATTAACGAGGTAGACTAAGTCACTCGAGTAGTATCGAGTCTTAGTATTCTACGCCATGTAATAGTGTGACCTTGTAATCGCCATGAATAAAATGCAGACTGCTTGTATGCCATTGTTTTGAATAGTAGCCATGCATAAGTATTTTGGCGTTCGGTTACATATTAAATTCCAGGCGTAGCTACCAAAAACCACCCCAGACGACACCCACGGTAATACGTCACTTTTGTGAGATATGTATATCTGTGGCATTGACCCCGACCCCCATAGAGCAGAACCGACAAACTAGTTTGCCCCCACACCGCAATAGGTAACCCAGCCCTGATGCTATATAAGAGGCCACTCCGTGACCTTACCAAGCATCCCTCACTTTGTGCACAGCTCTCACAGCCATTTTTGCCATGTCGAGCCCTAGTATTCATCTGAGAACTCCAGATGCGACCCCAGGTAGTTTTGTTAAAATATTGTGGGACTTTACCTGCAGTACCATGAGTTCTACCCATCCACCCCAGTACGAGCTGCTCAAAATGAGAATCACCCCATCCGCCTCGAAATATTGGGCAGTAGTGCACATCCCTCCCGCAAACCCAAACCAAGACCCAACGGAAGTCTCCTTCGTGGGGAAATCTATGCTGACTCCGCAAATGGCCATAGAAGCTGCTGCGTACGAAGCGATTACTCGCCTTCGATTCGCGGTACCCTATGCCAGCGAAAGGGGGTATTATTACTTCCCGAGTCATGCAGCACCCGAAGAAGTAGCATCCTTTCCCGATGGACGAATAGAGAGGGAACCAGTACTGGCCAACCTTGCCCAGTACGTCATCGCACAAGAGCGGTTGACCCAGCGAGTAATGGGTTATCTCCATAACCTCGCTGATTTAAATCCTCAGATCGCCATTGGCAGACCACTGAGGCCAGACCAGGAAAGGCGCATTCTTCGACTAGTCAATCCGCTTCCTCCGGTAGAAGAAGAATGTGCCCCTGTGCCGGAGACATTTTCTCAGGACCCAGCATATTTTTCGTTTGCATCGTAGACGCCACTGCTATGTTTGTTATCCTAGCATTTATTTATGTGTTGCATCTTATGCGTTGTATCCTAAGTTTGTGCTATGAATAAACTGTTTGGTTTCAATTAATGTGAGTAATTTTTACTGCTGTGATTTTTGATCAACTGTTTTCGCTCTCAGTAAATCCCGAGGTGGGATTTTCCTTGAGCTATTGCAACAAGCATTTCTCCGTGGCATAGATTTAAATTCACGTAGCACCACGCAACAGGCTCACAGCCACAACCACTCGACCACATGCACTAATTGCAAAACCACGTACACATTTTGCACCTAACTGATCACCGCACTAACACACCACAATTTTTCTGAAAGAGAAATTTGTGGGTAATTATTCTAGTACAGATTGCCTCCAGCACACTGACAACAGTCAGTACCTGACACCGACACCTAATCCTCGTGATCACAGCAGCCGCGAAGAGCCAACACTCGAGCAGCAGCATCACGACGATCATCGTGGATCATCACGCACAAGAGCACGGAGAACCCCAGCAATGCCGCCAACCCTCCGCACATCAGGATCGTGTACCAATCCGGCATCACCTCTGCCATTAGAGCCTCGTCTCGAGCTCCTACAAACAGAAATGGAGGAGAAGGAAGGAGAAGAAGAAACGAGGCCAGGTGTGAGGAAGAAGAGAGAAGCACCGCGGTCATTTTATAGCTCGAGATCGGTGTACGGTGAACGAAGTCCACCAGCGCCGCTCGTCGCTCGATCGCCAGTGTTCGGAGGCGAATCCGCGAGCAGTGCCGACAGCGCACTGGCCCGCGAGGTGAGTGCACGCTGCGCCGGCAGCTAGCACGCCGCGCACTACCGCAGTGCGGCCTAGATGCCCTACGCGCTAGACGCCGTCGGTGGAGAGAGTGCGGGAAAGCACGCGAGAGAGAGGAAGAGAGGAGAGACAGAGGTAGAAGAAGAGACTGACAGTGGGCCCCGGGTCCACCTGTCAGCCAGAGAGAGCACTGTGCACTCGGGTACGACCAGCGTAATATGGGAATTTAGAATTTTTTTAAATTCTAAATTTACCGTAGCCATAAGTAGAAATCTCTCGGTTTCCCCAGCCGTAGATTTTTCCACGCAACGCCAGTACCCCACTGTAGTTATCCCAATTATTTGCCCTCTCACTGCAACCACGTCATATCGCGTGAGCAGGATATTTAATTTTCAAGTTATTATTGCATGATAGCAGGAGTAATATTTTTGAAACCGTCCTTAGCAAATCTCGAGGACGAGATTTTTCTTAAGGGGGGTAGTGTTGTAACACCCCAAAAATTTGACCATGTTTTATTAATTAAAATTTTGCCAGGAAATTAAATTTTTATTTTCTGGATCATCTATTGATTTCAGAATCACTCCTTTCTTCTGAATTGTGGAGTTTTCCCTCCAAATAGAAACCTTTCAAAAATATTGTTGGACTTGAATACCTTCTCAAGAACATTTATTTTTATTTTATGATCAGTGGAAATATTTTTATAACTATTCTTCTAAGCTTTATTTCTTTTAAAATGGTTTCTCATAATTTTTAGAGCCTCATTTGCACTACAACTATTTGATAACTTCATTTAAAAATTCTACAAAAATTTGTAGAAGACGTGTGAGGTTCCTACATCACATTTATGCAAAGGAACAGCCTTGTGTTTTGGAAATTTTGAGCAAACCATCCTCATCTTCATTTTGGTCCAGTTTGGAAGTTTGTACTGCAACCCTATTTTTTTTTGCTCTAATGCCCTTGGGATTTTTCCTACTATTAGTGATCCCTACCAAACCCTTAAGTCCAGGAGATCAGACCCATTAGAAGATTTTAAGCACATGCAATAATGCCCCATAGTTTCTGTCCAGAATCAGAGTTTTGCAAAACTTACACTAGCAAGTTTCTGGTTTTCTCAATATAACTTTGCCATCATCACCTACACCTAAAGAGACCCCAACCTGGAGATTTTGACCACCAGAAGAGTTGCCTTGATGCCCATGGCTTTCTGTCGAACACCTTGTGTTCATGAACAGAATTGGCATGAAACCATGTTTGCATGGTGGACTAGCTCCCCAGACCAAACCAGCATGTCTATTAGCTCTCATATATTCATTAGCCTAGTCATGTTTAGTTCCATAAGCATCAGAAAGGTCTAGAACGCGTTGGCAATTTGTCGAACGCCTGGCGCGCGTGTCCAGAGCGCGGCCAGAACGCGCGTTTTGCACATGCGGCCTCCCGAGTCGCCGCGACCAGTTGTCGCCTCCCCCGCTCGTCCTGATCCATCCCTGCTCACAGAGATACGCCAGCTCAACTCGTCCAAAGCCCCTACACCCTCTGTAGCTCAGTGCCACCACCGCAAGCCGCCACTGCCGTCTCGCTGTCGTTCCTGCCATGGACGGCACAGCCCGAGCCACCCTCGCCCACCAGCTGCCCCTGGAGCTGCTCGAGCTCATCCGCTCGCCCTACCAACCACGCCGGCCATCGCCACGTCGCCCCCTTGCAACAGGCACCGAGCTTATCCCCAGCCGCTACGGAACCGACACCGTCGCGCTATAAATAGGCTGCCCGAGGCTTCCCTCTCGACCTCAGTAAACCTCTCAGGCCCCAGCGAACCCATTCCATTCCTCCATTGCATCCTAGATCAAGCCATGGACGAAAAACCCCTCTCAGCCGAAGCTTCCACCCGCCATGGGCGAAGCCCTGCTCGATTCTGAGCCCTCCAGCGACCTTCTCCACCCCCATGAGATGCGGCCCACTCTTCTGAGCTCGTGGGTATGCCGAGCGTCGAAGATGGCATCCCCTAGCGTCGGCAAGCCTTGCCGGAGGATCTCTCTGTTCTCGCCCCGGCGTGCGGGAGGAAGAGGATAAAACCGACAGGTGGGTCCCACCTGTCGGCGAGACAACCGACCTCCCAGGCAGCGCACCGGTGCAAGTACGCTTCCCCTTCGGGAAAAACGTAACCCTCCCTGAGTACGCCTCCCTATTTCAGAAGAACATTCGGGTCAAACCGTTTTTCTTTTTCTGGTTTATTTTAAAACAGAGTTTGACTGAATCTTTGACTAGCAATAACTTTTAAAATACAAATCCAATTGACTTGATTCTTTTTCTGTTGTCACTCAAATTTCACCTAGTTTATTTTCATATTTATTTGAAAATTTTCCAAGACAACTTTTTGCACTGTTTTTGAATTGTGTGTTGATTCAAGTACTTTTCAAAATAGGAAATGGAGAGAGACAAAAACTTTCAAAAGTTTTGGAGTGCTCATCACCTACCTACACATGGAAGGCAAGCATTCTGAACCCTGGCATAATTTTTGTTGTGTGTTGTTTGATGTGACTACAACATCAAGTTGACTTGAAGTATGTGTTATTTCATGTGATGATGTGATCATGTTTACTGGCGCATGATGATAATTCCTTGCTATTGGAATTGATATGCTTGTGACAGTATTCACCCACGTATGCCTTTCATGCCTACCAGAAGGAATCCGGAAAAGTCTTGGGTAGACACGAGCTTGATACTGATATTTCGTTGAGACGAGTATATTCAGTAAGGCATGGTGAGGTATGATGAGTGGTGATTCTGTCTGATGGTGTGGAATATATTTGTTATGCTAATCATGCAGGAAACATTTTAACCTCCTGAGTCGACCATAGATCGAGTCTTGTGCCAGTAACCCCCATACTTGTTTCGTACTAACACTCGTCCCTGCCGCAGGTAGGGTACGGTTCAGTAAGTTGTCAACCCCTTTCTTAGCACACACCGTACAGAGAGGCCATAGTGAAAGATACCAGTGGCCCCTAGTAGGCATGTCACTTGGTCCGGGGGCATGGGTGTTCCGGTGAGTCCGAGGGGGTAGCTCCCTTGTTTTGCGTGCAATATAAATTTTGTGATCCCATGCTAATCGAGGTTGGAGCCTCCCCACTTAGAGTTTTGCTTAACGAGTGTCGTGCGTGATTCCAGGCACCGGTAAGTTAAGCTGGTGTGTGCGGGTCAGGTGTGTTTTCAATTCAAAGACCGTAAACGGAATTAGTCCCGGTGGACTAAAGGAATCCGTTACTCGTGGGTAAAGAGTACACCCTCTGCAGAGTTTATATCTATTTGAATAGCCGTGTCTGCAGTTAAGGACTACAGTCTGGGATGGGTCAAGTGTCGGTCTTAGTGTCGGTCTTCGGAGGAAAAACTTCTAAACCGGAACATTGATCATGACGTGTGACAAATGATGATTATGATTATTATTAGTGTGGACTAACCATTTATATTATTTGAATTATTGAGTATCCCTGGGATGGTTCTACCTCCTGGATACTCATTGTGATTATTCTTATATAAGCCCTTTATGTGGCATCGCACAGACGGCCGACTGTGGCATGCATGCTGTTTGCTTTATCATATAAGCCCTTTCTGTGGCATCGCTGAGACGCCCGACTGTGGCATGCTGATTATTTATTTTTATTTATAAGCCCTTTATGTGGCGTCGCTGAGACGCCCGACTGTGGCATGTTGATTATTTATTTTTCCTTATAAGCCCTTTATGTGGCGTCGCTCAGACGCCCGACTGTGGCATGCTTGTTATTTATTTTCTTTATAAGCCCTTTATGTGGCGTCGCTCAGACGCTCGACTGTGGCATGCTTGTTATTTATTTTCTTTATAAGCCCTTTATGTGGCGTCGCTCAGACGCCCGACTGTGGCACACATATTATTTATTTTTCTTATAAGCCCTTTATGTGGCGTCGCTCAGACGCCCGACTGAGGCATGCTTTATATTATTATCCTTTCGAGGCGTCGCTTCAGACACCCGATCAGTTTATTTTATTTTTATTCTCTGATTGCTTATTCATATTTAATTATGAATGACCTGCTTGCGTGCGTCATGAATTTTATTTCGTGACTGACTAAGTGATCCTGGAATATTTCAGTGCATGATTATCATCTGTTATATTATACTTGTTTTCATAATGTTTGCGAGTACATTCAAAGTACTCACTGGCTTGTCCCTGGCTATTGTCTTGGCCAGATTTCTTTCTTGGAGAGAGCGCAATGATGACAGCCCCGGAACCTAGGCAACGATGATAGCAGCCTCGCGAAGATAGGAGTTATCCAGGTCAGCTGTTCCTGTGGGAAATGGAGTCCCATAGACGCTGATGATCCGCAAACCGCTTCCGCCATCAACCACTAGGAACCTTCTGTTGTACTCATAGACCAGAATGGTCTTGTACTTCATATATTGTATTTTGCTTGGAATTTTTGTATCAAGATTGTGTCTCATCAGCTAACAGTAATCCTAGGGCTGGTTAGCACAAGGGTCATTTACTGGGAAATTAATATCATGCCCAAGATGCGATCCTATCCTTATTTTGGCACGAGGTCCTCGACGGGGATAGAAGCGCATCTCGTCGTTTCGCAAGAATGGATATCATTACAAGTACATGTAAAGAAGAGATGAGTATATGGAATTGGCTTACACTCGCCACAAGCTACATCAATATCACATCAATACAACAGCATATCCAAACATCATACAGAAGAGCAGGGTCCGAGTACGGACGAAAACAAACGATAAAATGACATCCATCCTTGCTATCCCAGGCTGCCGCCTGGAACCCATCCTAGATCGATGAAGAAGAAGAAGAAGAAGAACTCCAAATCAAACAAGCATCGCGCTCACGTCAAATCATCGCATTACCTGTACCTGCAACTGTTGTTGTAGTAAACTGTGAGCCACGGGGACTCAGCAATCTCATTTCCAAGGGTATCAAGACTATTAAAGCTTAATGGGTGAGGTATGGTTAAGTGGTGAGGCTGCAGCAAGCGACTAAGCATTTATTTGAGTGGCTAACTTACGAGTACAAGAATAAAGGGAGATGATTGTCGCGTAAACGGACGTGATCTAGTAATGATCTCTAAGAGATCCTGAACACCTACTTACGTCAAACATAACCCCACCGTGTTCTCTCTCGGATAAGGACTCACGAGAAGAGACAGTCACGGTTACGCACACGGTTGGTGTATTTTATTTGAGTTTACTTCAAGTTTGCTATGACCGGGTGTTAAACAAAGTTTCCAAGTTGCCACGTAACCGCGGGCACGGCTTTCCGAAAGATTTAACCCTGCAGGGGTGCTCCAACTCATCCATCACAAACTAACCACACGCAGCGGGAATAACCTCGACCATGAATCTCGTGATCTTCCTAGGCAATTCCACTGGAAAACCGCAACCTCGAGATAGCCCGAAGTATTCTCGGAATTCCTCGCACAAGACGTTCGAGAAAGGTAAAACAAGTCCAGCAAGACCGCCCGGCGCGTCGACGAACCCGATAGGAGCCACGTATCTCGTTCTCAGGACACGACGGATAAGCTAGTGTACATGGCCTAATAGACATCTCCCGAGTTGCCCCGGGTTGGCCCCGCACAGTGCTCTAGTTCGGACCAACACTCATGAGGAGCACTGGCCCGGGGGGTTGATTAGATCCTCGGGTTAATTACTCCCTATGCAGGTTTATTAGTTATTAGGCAAATGTAGTACCAATGTTGGGCCTTGCCAGACAAGTTTTATCCTAAAACGAAAATCAAGGGGGTCCCCATAACAACCCCGAGCATGTTAGGAGCACTCAATTATGGAACATAACACCGGTACACAAGTAACTAGGGGCGGCAAGAGTGGAACAAAACACCGAGCAAAAGGCCAAGCCTTCCACCCTTTACCAAGTGTATATGTGCATTAAATTAGATAGCAATAATATTGTGATATAACAAAAGGATATCCATGTTGGCACATGGAAACAATTGCACCTGCAACTAGCAACGCTATAAGAAGGGCTGAGCAAGCGGTAACATAGCCAAACAATGTTTTGCTGGGATGTGGAGGGGTTAGAGGCTTTTCATGGCAATTTGGGAGGCTTGACATACAAGTGGTAGGTAGCGAGACAAGCGATAGAAACGAGACATCTAGCATGGCAATGATAGTAATGGTATCCAAGGAAATGATCATCTTGCCTGAGATCCCGCTTGGAAGAAGAACAAATCCATGAAGTAGACGAACCACGTAGTCGAACGAATCCTCACACTCCGAACGCTTTCGGAACTCTATCGAGAAGAAGCAATCCGAAAACAACAATCAACACATGAAAAACACCACAACAAATGCATGACATGATGCACTTCAACTATGATGCATGTTATGCATGACATCACAAGCACAACAATCAACTTCTACACATTAAGTGAAGCTCAATATGCAACGAGTTGCATATTGACGAAACTCCACATTCAAATATTTAGTTCACTCTCGTTTAGGTACACGACAATATTAAATGTTGTTAAACATGGCAAGAGGTTAAGCATAATGAAACTACACTATCTAGGCATCTTAAATGAGGTCGGAAACCACTTATAGTGTTTCCGGAATGACCCCATATGCAAATTATGAATTTGGTCCAGATCTGTCCTAAACATATTTTATATGTATTAAACAGTAAAATAAAGTGCATCATGTGATTCTACACGTCATTCTAGTCGATTTACGTATATAGAACGTTTGAAACGGAACTACGGTCTAAAAGTTATGACCTTCACAAGATGCATATGTCATGAATGCAAAATGCATGGAAAAGACAATCACAACCACTACAAATCATGAATGCAGCAAGTTATTATGAAACTACATGAAATTCTAGTCAAGTTACATATGCAACATGTTCAAAACGGAACTACGGTTCGACAATAACAAGCAACGCAAGTTTTATTTGAAATCTGCCCAAAACAGCAACATAGCATATTGCGCACATGAAAACAACAAGCTACAAGATTCTAAAATGCACAAACTAAGCATGGGGCAGTATCATATAACACACACTTCATTTCATCTTCACATATCATACTCAAAAGAGTCATGGATCGCATGGTAGGAAGCTCACAACATGGCAACAAAATATAGCAGATTAGGACTTAGTGAAAATAACAGTTTTTTAGCTTAGCAGATTTCACGGAGGCATATTGGCAGCAGTAAAACTATATGCTACAGTTCATATATTGGCATGAAACTTAACAGCATGGTAGTAGGCATGATGCACTACAAATCATTACTTTATGGCAACATCAAATTATGCTCAGATTCATGGCAACCATCAACACAACATGGCATATTGAAGAAAACAGATTCTCAGACTTAGTGAAATTACCGTAGACATGTGCAGCAGTTTTTAACAGATTGACATATTGAGCAACGGAATTAATTATGATGCTAAACCTATTCATGCAAACTATTGGCACAACATGATAGGCAACAACATGCTTAACAAAAGACTCCTTGGTGGCAACCACAAAAGAGCTATAGATCAATAGCAAACCACATGACAACATGGCAACAAAATAACAGATTCAGACTTAGTGAAATTTTAACTATCTCCAAAACTGCAGCATTGACTAGGCATGTTGACATGGCAATAACAGTAGCCTAGCAATCATATATAGGCATGGCAAAGACTCTAACAGCAAGTATACATTACACACTACAAAACATACCATTGTCACATGTTCATATGGGTCATGGATTGCTTAATATGATGCTCGCAAAACGGAACTCATCGTTAACAGATTTCAGTTTTAACATGATAGCCACTTGAGAGCAAGAAATTGACATGTTAATGAATTCCTAGCTAGCAACCAGAGGCATGGCAACAAAGTAGACATATAATAGGGCATATCTCAAGAGACACCACATGCAAAAGACCTACGGGTGAGATGCAACCATCCACGCAAGTTTGAATAAAAATTACAGATTTTAACAGATTGACAATTACGACACGGAGCACTTTTGCAACAGGGTTTTTAGCATGCAAAAGATCCCTATCATGAGTGCAAATGACTCTATCATGTAGAGCACGAAATGTAGATGATTTTTCATATATATATCATTGCAATCCGATGAACAAGTGCAAAGTTACCACCACTCAAAAATGCCTACATGATGTTTAAAACAGACAGTCCCAAGACTTAGAAATATCTTCACCTCGGGAAAACCGGGACGGGGAGATCCAGCGGGACGTGGCGTCTTGTTTGGATGGGTGGTCGAGCAGATCCGGGACGTGGACGTCCCGGCCGGCGGCAGAGGAGGCCCGAGCGAGGCCATGGCCGGTGGGACGCCGGCGAGGCCAAGAGGACGACGGGGGCGCGGATCCGGTCGTTTCCCGGCCGGATCTGGCCGGAGAAGGCAACGGCGGCGAGCGGAGGGCCGAGGCGGCGAGATCAGGCGGCCGGCGGTGACCTCCAAGGCGGCGGCGACCTGCGAGAGAAGAGGAAGCCGCGGGGTGAGAGGGAGGGGCGAAAGGGAGAAGAGAGAGAGGGACGGAGGCGCGCTCACCTGACGGCCGACGGCGGCGGCGCGACCACCGGAGGGCGCGGCGGCGGTCCCGCAAGGCGGCGGGTCGCCGGAGGGGCGCGGGCAGCGGGGCACAGGAGCGGGGCGACGCGCGGGCTCAGCCTTGGCCCAGATCGGGCCCGGGCGGGCCGCGTTCGGGCCCCGTGGGCTCGCGGCTGGAGAGGCTGGCGAGGGGGCGACGCTGGAGGGCAGGGGCGCCAAGTGGCGGCCCCTGGTTGGTCCTAGCGGCGGCTGGCGGCGGCGCAGGGGGGGTTTTGGCGGCGACAAGTGGAGGCGGTGGGCTGGCCGGCGCTGAAAAACGAGGCAAGGTTGGCGGCGGCTGCGAGGTGGGAGTGGGTTAGGGGTGGCTTTGACTAGGGTTGTCCAAAAATGGACTAGAGGGGTCTATTTATAGCAGGGATGGCTAGGGTTTGAGGGGTTTGCCCGTTTTCGGACCTTCGGATCTCGATCCGACGGTCCGAAAGCGGAGGGGGCTAGCAGGGCCATGTGGGCTGTGTAGAGGGGGTGTGGGCTGAGGAGAGAGGGAGGTTTGCGGCCCGTGACATGTTTTGAAATACCGACAAACGTCTGACGAATAAACCGATGACGGTGCCGCTACGGTCGACCGTTCGGGTATCAAACGACCTCTGATAGCGACGAGATTTGGCAGGCGGTCCACCTACAACATATAAAGACGGCTTGCCAAGTCTCGACCCAATCCGAGAAAGTTTTTACACCCACTTTTAAAAAACAAGATTTGACGATGCCGCGGGCGTGTGCGTGTGTGGTTGGTCTCGACACGGTCGACGACACGAACGGAGAGAACCGGCCACTACGAACGGATGCAAGTTTTTCAAAAACGAGTGACGATGCAATACAGATGATACGAATGATGCGATGATGCATGCAACAAGCAATCGCATCACAGGACGAGAATGGAATAAAAGGGGAATCTTCTGGAGCGTCGGTCCCGGGCTGTTACAATTAATATCCTGGAAATCCGGTCCTGACACATGCCAGGCTCGATCGACGTGCTGCCCTGCCTCGCGTCGCTTCCTCTGCTCCCGTCGGGTCACGTCCGCATGGCCCGAGGGGGGAGGATGCGAGGAGACAGCCGCATTCAAGGAAGGCAATGATGGTCGGGAAGGTGCGCAAGCCTCGCGTCAACTCGGCTCAGGGCGGTTCCCGACGTCTCCGGGGAGTCGTGACGCCCACGTCTCATTGTGCGCCACGCGTCAAGATGGGCCCGCAGGCGTTGGGGCCCACGGCGCTTCGGGTCGTCCTCCGTGGCTTCACCCAGAAGCTAACCCGGGGGCTACTGTCGGCGTCCTAGGAACGGGGGTACCCAGACTTGCCTGCCTGCGGCCCAGGGCGTGGCCCACCTCGACCACCGAGTACGGCCCAGCGCGGCCTCGCTCCACGCAAGGCCCTCACGAGGCCCCGAACTCGCGAGGGAAACAGCGCCAAGACCCGCAGGGAGGTAGGCCTCCCCAGGCCTCCTCCCGAGTGGCGGAGACTTCTATGCAACGCACGACCTCAGGAGGCCAAGGGTGACGACAGCCAGGCCAGGCGGGCGCCAGCGCGCCAGAGGGGACAGTTTCCTCTTTGGTGCAAAGGAGACAAGGACGAGGGCAGGTTCCCAAAGCGCCCCCCAAAGGTTTCCCTTCTGGTGCAACAAGACCAAGACCCCGAGCCCCGCAGGATGGACGTCATCGCCAAGCCCACCTCTGCATCACCGTCGACTACTTTGCAGGCGAAGACCACCTTTCGTCAGGATAAGGTGTACCTCCTGTCCCCCTTCGAATTTGGCCATTGTGGGATTCCTTCCCGCCCTTGCGATAAGGGAAGAGGACCCAGGCCGCTATAAGTAGAGGCTAGGTTGCTCGGTGGACGAGACGGGACAACCACCCCGCAAACACACCCGCAAGGCAACACATCACTGTACTTGTTCATCCACAAACGTCCTCGTGAGGCAATCCACCAAAGGCAGGAGTAGGGTTTTACGCTTCGCAGCGGCCCGAACCTGGGTAAACTCTTGTGTGCTATCTTCTTCCTCGCCATCGAGCGAGGCCGTCGCGTAGTGGACTTGGTAGGGTGAAGCTGCTGAGGAATCTTCGCACACGCCCCTGGGTTCGAACTTCCTAGGGTTTTGCGAAGCCCGAAATCCGATAGCCGGCTTAGGAAACGAAGAAATGACCGACAAATTCATCATCAAGAAGATACTTAGAGCCTTGGATGGAAAGTATGACACCGTGTGCACATTGATCCAAATGATGCCAAATTACAAAGATGTCAAGCCTACGGAAGTCATTGGAAGGATTGTTGCTCATGAGATGTCACTCAAGGACAAAGAAGAACTTCACACCAAGTCAAGCGGTGCTTACAAAGCTACAAGTGACACTCCCGCTACATCAAGTGACAACCTTGTTACAAATGAAGAGATAAGCCTCATGGTTAAGAAATTCAACAAGTTCTACAAGAGTAGAGGCAAAGAGAGAAACTCCAACTCAAGATATGAAGAGAAGCGTTCATCTAGTCATGGCCGGAATTGTTACAATTGTGGAAGGCCCGGACACTACTCCAATGAGTGCACGGCCCCCCACAAGAGAAGAGAAGAGTCACCTAGAAGAAAGAGCTCAAGAGATGAGTCACCTCGAAGAGAGAGAAGGAGTAGAGATGATCGTTATGAACGAAGACCCTCAAGGAGAAGTAGGGACTCGGAGAAGAAGGACAAGTACACCAAGAGCTACACAAGAAGAATACATCAAGCTCATGTTGGTGAATGGGTTTCCAGCTCCGAATCCGACAACCAATCCGAGAGAAGCTATCACTCCGACTCCGACTATAGTCAAGATGAAGGTGTTGCCGGACTTGCACTCATTTCCTCCAACTCCTATGACATATTTGATTCACCAAATGAAGGGAGTGGAAGTTGCTTCATGGCTAAAGGCCCCAAGGTATCACACCCCAAATACATTGACTTCAATAGTGATGAGGATGACTTACTTGGAGATGATTACTTGCTATTTGATAAAAAATAGTGATATTAGTCAAAATGAGCTAGATAATGATCATGCTAGTCAAGATAAGTCGTGTGATGATGATAAGAAGGAAATAGAACGACTAACTAAAGAATTAAACACTCTTAAGTTAGCCGATGAATCTACTTTAGAAGATCATAGAGAGCTTGTAAGAACTCATGAGAAGCTACGCTTCGAGAAGCTCAATTTGGAGCAAGAACATGAGTTTCTTAAAGCAATCAATGACAATCTCCAAAAGAAGACTTCTTCTTATCTAGCCAAACGACTAATCTTGTCTACATTTATTTCACAAGTTAAGACTAAGCAATCAAGTAACAAAGGAAACAAAGGTTCTTCAACTAGTAGCAATAAAAATGATAAATCTAATGATATTGCTTCTAGTAGTTCTATTGATTCCACTAACGATTCTCTTAGCCAAGTTACGCTTGAGCAAGAAAACGATCTATTGAAAGGGATTATAGAAAAAGGTGTCTACAAAAGTCTTGCCGGATGTAAGCAATTTGAGGAAATTGTACGCAAGCATGGAGGATACCGGAAGAACCATGTCATTGGCTACTTCAACGCAAATGGAGTTGAATGGGAAGAAGGTCAATATCCCAAGCCCAAGTTTGTTCCTCGAAAGAAGTATGAACATACTCTCCCCAAGGGAACAAAAGCTCAAGATGACCTTCCACCACAAGACCACAAGCTGAAGAGCAAGGACGAGCTTCAAGAGGAGATTGACTCATATGAAGATGAATCCCAAGCTTTGGTCAAGTGGGTTCCCAAGGCTACCACAAGCTCAACTTCTACAAGCGCTACTTCAACTCCAAGGATTCCCATCAAGTTGATGTGGATTCCCATCAAGTTGATGTGGATCCCAAAGAAGAAGAACTAGAGAAGTTTTTGAGGGGTGACTCCGCCAACAAAATTCACTCACATTCATTATTGGCAAGGACTATTTGCAATCAACTTCTACCTCATGCAATAGTTCAAGGAGACACACATTCCCTCAAAGGTAAGCAAGAGACAAGGTAATGAAAGAATCCATGGACATCATCATGTATTCATTGCACTCCATGTCCATAGATATCCTTGTATGTGTCTCCTGTTTGGGACTAACCCATGTAGGTGAGAAGAGTAAGAAACAATGAGGATTGCTCCCAACTCAAGATGATCTTCATCAACTATGAGCATCCACTACTACATCACCCACATGAAGTCTTCTATGACAAAACCCAAGGTTAGTTTATCCCTCTTAGGGGGGATGTCACATCAAGGGGGAGCTTTACTCTAAGACTTGAGTTAAAGCATCTCTTAAAGATGTGAACACATTAAATGCTTTGTGTAAAAGTGGTAACCCCACTTGTGCTTAAACGATGAGTATAACCTATGATTAAGTATTCTTACTTGGATCCTAAGTCAATATACTCATATATAGATGACTCCGTCATCGCCCAAGTGCTTGGTAGATACTAGAGTGGTTTTGCATGTTTGCCATATTTCACTTGACATCTTATTGCGTGAGCATGTTGGTCTGCATGTCTTTACTCATTCGAGGATATCAAATTGTTGTTATTTGGGTTTCATTTTTATTTGGCCAATTGGATATACAAGAATGCCTAGGACCCCTCTCTAGTTATCTATGTTTTCTCGTCTCAAACTCTATTCATGCTACATCACAAAACTTGAACAAGCACTTCTCGAACCCTCTATGTGAGGAGCACTCGGAGTTCCATGTCGACAAGAGCTATCTTCCAAAACCTCCCAAGTGCAACTCAGTGAAACCAACACAAAAATCTCGGTCTCACCGATGCCTAAGGTTGATCTGATTTTCCTATCTCGGCAACACCGATTCAATATTCTCGGATTCACCGGGTTTCCCTATCAACTGACATTTGAGGAACTCGGTGTCACCGATAATTTTGAACCAGCATCACCGACACCTACGGGTACTTATACCCAGCGGAACCGGATTTGAAAATACCTCTTCAAATCTGTACTCCCTGCAAGCCCTAGCTGTCGCTCGTCGTCCCCGGTCTTCTCCCCTTACTCCCGTGTGTCTGCACCACACGAGGTCCTCGCCGCCGACGAAAATCACCCCCGCCATCGCCGTCATAGAGAGGCCGTCGCCAAGTTAGGGTAACGACCTCGAAATCCTTTCCACTCCCCTTCTGATTCACGTGCAATAGGATACGTTCCATATTCTTCCCACCATGTGCATAATCTCCATCCTATAAAAACTTCATTAGAATAGAGAACAATGGATTCTTAGGTTTTGCCGTCCGCAATCCGAATCTCGGTGACACCAGGTCGCAAAAGTCGGTTCTACCAATTTTGGATTTTAGATCTGCTGTGGACAGTCTCGGTGAAACCGAGCGGCTACTTCCGGTGTAACCGAAGTTGTTGCCAAGTTTTTGTAAAGATGACTGTGAGTCTCGGTGGGTCTGAAAATTTTGACTCGGTGATACCGAAATTCCTTTTGCAGAAAGCTAAATTTAAGAATTCTAAGTTCAAACCTTGAAAAATCATGTGTGTTTTGTGATGCTCAACCTCTCTGCTCTTCTATGCTCTATTCACAGGGTCAGCATGTCAGGATCAGATGACAGTCAGAACAACTTCAAAGAGAGAAATGTGGACATGAGCTCAGGCTCTAGCCCTGAAGCTAGTTCATCTTCTTATGATGACAACCCCAGCTCACCTGATTTGCCCAAGGCTGCCACAAGGGCAAGGAAGAAGCCAATCTCTGATGAAGAAGATTCTGATTTTGTGCCATAGGAAGAGATAGCCAAGAGGCAGAAAGAGAAGACTGTCAAGAGCACAGCTACAGATGCTACTTCTTCCAAGAAACCTGTCAAGAAGGTTTATGCCAGTGCTGATGCTATGAGGGCACCTGAGAGTGCCAAGGCTAACACATCTGTTTCTGTTGAGACATCAAAGAGTTCTATGTCTAAGAAGGCAGGTGACAAGAAGAGAGCCAGAAAGAGGATTGTTAAGGTCATTGGCAGACCCACCTCCATGTGAGGATCCAACAGATGTTGTAGAGGAGGAAGTGGAGGAAGAGCAAGCTGCCCAAGCTCCTCCTTCCAAGAAGAAAAAGCTTCTTGCAGATGCTATGCCAGAGCAGGCTCCTTCAAAGAGCAAGAAATCTGCACCCAAGAAACCAGTTGCTCCAAAGCCCAAGAGGACAACAAGAGACATCCCTCTAGCTGCAAAGAACAAGGGTTCTACTTCCAGAGATACTAAGGAAGAGAACATGCCAGTTTTGAGAAAACTGAGGCCACATATGCCAGAGCATGATGATGCTCATCCTATAGCTGAGGATATGAAGAAGAGGAAAGATTCAGATCTGAGGTTGTGGAGAGCAAATGACCCCTATGCCTCCAGGAGAAGGACTGTTGTGGATGCCAGATTTCACACCAAGGAACAGCATGACTTTTATGAGACTGTCCTATTGGACAAGTGCCCAACAGTCAGTGACATGAGATATGTTGACTAGGCCTTCATCAAGGAAAATGAAGATTATTTCCCAAGTGTGCAAGACAACTTCCAGTGCATTGATATTGCAAACTTTGTTGGAAGAGAGTTCACTGCCTGGAACGATGAGATGATCATGCAGTTCTGCTCTACTGCTCACTTCTATCCAGATGGCAGGATTGTTTGGGAGACTGAAGGTACGAGGTACCAATCCACTGTTGATGAGTGGGCTACCATCTTAGGAGCCCCACAGGTACAAGAAGGTGATTTGGATGTATATGCTGAAGCCAAAATGAATCACAACTCCATGGCAAATATGTATAAGGAGATCCCTGCAGATTATGTGCATTCACATAAGTTTGGTTCGGTTTACTATCTTCAAGCAGGATTGCCTACTACCAACACTATCTTGAGGCACACCTTGATGCCCAAGTCATGAGATGACAAGATGATTTGAGGCTACTCCATCAACATGCTGCACCACATTGATACCCACACCAGGTTCAGGGTGATGGATCTGATAGTTGAGACAGTGAAGAGGACAGTTGTAGACCAAAAGAGATCTTGTGGATATGCACCGTACATTCAGATGCTCATCAACTCTAAGTTAGAGAAGAATGTATATGCACTTGATCGCCCACATTTGCCACTCCAGCGAGATTTCGAGGATAATGTTGTGGTGATGGATCCCAGTCATCCCACTTCATCTACTGCACAGGCAGAGGCTGAGGCAGCTAGAGCCACTAGTGCTCAGGCTCCTAGATCTAGGAGTGAGCAAATGGATCTTCTGCTTAGTACACTTCAAGGCATGCAGAAGGACATCAAGAACATATTGCTGAATCAGCAGAGTCTTGTGAGGATCATGGAGGATAAGTTATCCACGCTGAACAACAAAGTGGATGGGCTGACTAAGACTGTGGATGAACTTAAGAAGGAAGTGGATGAAGCTCCCATTCCCCACTCTTCGAATTCTGATGATGATGACAGTCCACCTCTCAAGACCAGCACTCAGTTCAAGACTCAAGCCAGAACTACTACAGTGTTTGCTCCAGAATTGAGGCCATCTTCTTTAGCACCTTCCATAGCTCCATCAGCTCCAGCACCTCCTGTGTCTACACCACCACCTCAGAGGACTTCAGCTGAAGCCTTCGTGGATGCTCTTCTCTCAACTCCATCGACAGCCACCGGAGACCATGCCCATAGGAACGAGTAGCTCTATGGCTTTGAACTTTTTGGTAACTTGTTGACAAAGGGGGAGAGGTCATAGATCATAGGGCTTCGCGAGAGAGAGAGAGAGAGAGAGAGTTGTTTTTTGATCCCTCTCTATTTTTCAAAAACATTTGGTTTATCGTTTGGTGTTGCAAACTTTTGTCGGTATTTGATCATATACTCTTGTGTGATGCTATTATCGCCAATCTTTGAGTTATCTATGTGATGATCATTTACTTATGTTTGGTGTGATGTGCTCATGTAATTCACTCATATAATTTTTGCGCATCACCAAGTTGTATGTGACATGGAAGAGTGACCCATGATACTAATCGATTGTGCATTTGCATTCAAACGCAAATTTAAAATAATGCACAAATTTAGGGGGAGCTCTTATATCATATACCTCTCAAAGCGACGATGCTATTCATTGATTATATCTCTTATCGAAGCTTTGATCTATATGTTGTCATCAATTACCAAAAAGGGGGAGATTGAAAGCACAACTTCTCCCTAGGTGGTTTTGGTAATTAATAACAACATATATTTCATTGGACTAATGTTTCCACTAAGTATATTTCAGGAAAAAGTTCAATGTTTGATTGGCAAAGGATTGTGAGGAGACCCCAAGATGCAAGGAATAGGATTGGCAAAGCTACAAGCATGAAGATTCTACATTTTTCTTTGTGAGAAATCACTTTGAGTCCATAGGAAAGTCAATACTATCAAAAGGGGGTGAGGTAATAATGGTGAATGAAATGCTCGAAATGATCAAGTGTTAGTCACCAAAAACACCCACAAGCTCTCCCACAAATATTCTGTCATAGAGCCTACCACTCAAAATCGGTGCCACCAACAATTCCATATCGGCTACACCGAGTCAAAAGCCTAGACAAAAAGCCTAGCCAAGTCCCACATCTCGGTACTACCTAGTTCCATATCGGTGCAACCGAGTTTAAGTGACCAACTTTCTGTTACCTCATTCACAAGAATCGGAATCTCCGAGAATTGTGAATCGGTCTCACCGAGTTGTGTAACTGCCCTCGGCCACTCATATCGGTACCACCGAGAATTCCACATCGGTCTCACCGAAAAGCCTAAAGTTGCCACATTTTGCACTAGTCGGTGCAACCGAGTTTCATTTCGGTTTCACTGAGTTGGGCAATAATGTTGTAACGGTTGGATTTTTGGGGATGCCTATATATACCCCCTCCACCACATCCCACTCGCAAGTGAAGCACTCAGAACAGACCCACACTTCCCATATCCAAATTTCTGAGAGAGAACCACCTATCCTTGTGTTGAGGTCAAGATCATCCACTCCAACCATATGGATCTTGATTTCTAGCCTCCCCAAGTTGCTTTCCACCCAATCAATCTCTACTACCCAAGCCAAATCTGTGAGAGAGTGATTGAGTGTTGAGGAGACTATCATTTGAAACACAAGAGCAAGGAGTTCATCGTTACTATCGAGACTATTACCTTTTGGAGAGTGGTGCCTCCTAGATTGGTTAGGTGTCACTTGGGAGCCTCCTACTTCGTGTTGTGGAGTTGAACCAAGAGTTTGTAAGGGCAAGGAGATCGCCTACTTCGTGAAGATCTACCCATAGTGAGGCTAGTCCTTCGTGGACGGGAGCCGTTATGGAATAGTCGAGGTTGCTACTTCGTGGACCCTTATGGGTGGAGCCCTCCGTGGACTCTCGCGACCGCTACCCTCCGTGGGTTGAAGACTCCATAAATGTGGGCGTACGATAGCACCACCTATTGGAACCACGGGAAAAATCTTCGTGTCGCCAAATTGCGTTTGATCTTCCTACCCTTATCCTTTTACATATGCTTGTCTTTACTTTCCGCTGCAACACTCGTAGACATGCATGTGTAGGGTAAACTTGATATGCTAGAATTGCTAAAATCTGCCAACCAATTAACTTGGGAAAAGGTTAGGTTATTATTTGGTCAAGTAGTCTAATCACCCCCCCCCCCTCTAGACCTACTTTCTATCCCTACAAACGTCGCCAGAAATCCTTCCTGATACTTGCGATCTGCGTGGGTTTTTCACCGAAGAGGAGGGGGATGATGCAGCACAGTATAGATAAGTATATCCTTCGGTAAGAACCAAGGTTATCGAACCAATAGGAGGATCACACAACTTCCCGTCTTAAAGCCTACAGACAAAAGAGCACACACTTGCACCCAACGCGGGCAAGAGGGTTGTCAATCTCCTTGAACCCGTTACTTCCAAGCGATAACTAGTGTAGATGATAGTTGGATAAATGTATATTATAAAATAAATAAAAAGTAAATAATGGCAGCAAGGTATTGAGAGCATTTGTAAATATATATATATGAATAGACCCGGGGGCCATAGTGTTCACTAGAGGCTTCTCTCTCGAAGAAAGCATACGGTGGGTAAATAAATTATTGTTGGGCAATTGATAGAAAAGTGCATAGTTATGCAATATTTATTCACGGTAATGATCATGCATATAGGCATCATGTCCATAAACAAGTAGACAAACTCCTGCCTGCATCTACTACTATTACTCCACCCATCGACTGTTATCCAGCATGCATCTAGAGTATTAAGTGAAACAGAGTAATGCTTGGAGAATGATGACATGATGTAGACAAAGTAAATCCAATTAATATGAATAAACCCCATCGTTTTACCCTTAGTGGCAGCAATGCAAATATGTGTCTTGTTCCCTACTTTGTCACTGGGATATAGAGCACTGCAAGATTGAACCCAGTACAACGCACCTCTCTCACTGAAGATAAACCAATCTAGTTGGCCAAACTAAACTGATAGATTAGAGAGAATTACAAAGCTATAATAATCATGCAAATAAGAATTCAGAGGAGACTCAAATCTTTTTCATGAATAATCTGAACATAAACCCACAATTCATCAGATCCCAACAAACACACCGCAAATAGTGATTACATAAGATATATCACCAAAGAAATCGCGGTGATCATGGAAACAAAGAACATAGAGAAAGAGAGCCATCTAGGTACTAACTACGCCCCGTAGGTCTGTGGTGAACTACTCACACATCACCATGGGAGCAGCAAGGTTGATGTAGAGGCCCTCCGTGATCGATCCCCCCTCCGGCAGGGCACCGAAACAAGGCTCCAGACTGGCACACGACAGAACAGAGACTTGCGGCGGTGAAAAAAGTGTTTTGGGACGCTCTCTAGGGTTTTTGGGATTAATGAGAATTTATAGGCCAGAGAACAACGCCAGAGCACCGGGGAGGTGGCCCCAAGCCATCAGGGCGCGACCACCCCCTGGGCGCGCCCTATTGGCTTGGGGGCACCTCATGTGTCCTCAGGTCTCCCTCCAAAGCTTCCAGGTCTTATTTTTGTCCAAAAAAATCGTCAAAAAGTTTCGTGGTATTTGGACTTCGTTTGGTATGGTATTCCTGAAAAGCCAAAAACATGCTGAAAACAACAACTGGCACTTGTGAAAGCACAACTTCTCCCTAGGTAGTTTTGGTAATTAATAACAACATATATTTCATTGGACTAATGTTTCCACCAAGTATATTTCAGGAAAGTTCAATGAATGGATTGGCAAAAGGATTGTGAGGAGATTCCCTAGATGCAAGGAATGTCTATTGGCAACAAGCTTGAAGACTCTACATTTTACATTTTGTGAGAAATCACCTTGAGTCCATAGGAAAGCCAATACTATTAAAATGGGTTGAGGTCTCTGTGATGATCTTGTTGCTCAAGTGCTTAGAGATTAGACACCAAAAATATACATGAAATTATCCCACAAATACTCTGTCCAAAACCAAATATCCAAAATCGGTGCCACGAACTTTTTCCATTCGGCCCTACCGAGTTTTGCCTCAGAAAGATCCTAAGCCAAACCCTAGCATCTCGATACCACCAACTTTTGAGAATCGGACCAACCGAATTTTGGACCAACTCTCTGGTTAGCTGTTTTCACGAATCGGTACCACCGAGTTCTGAGAATTGGACCAACCGAGTTTTTGGACCAACTCTCTGGGTAGCACTTTTCAAGAATCGGTACCACCGAGATTCATATATCGGTTTCACTGAAAAGCCTAAAGTTGCCACATTTTGCACTAGTCGGTACAACCGAGTTTCTGCTTCGGTTTCACCGAGTTGGGCAATAATGTTGTAACGGTTGGATTTTTGGAGATGCCTATATATACCCCTCCACCACCTCTCATTCATAGAGGAAGCACTCAGAACACACTTACACTTGTCCCATCCATTTTTCTGAGAGAGAACCACCTGTTCATGTGTTGAGATCAAGACCTTCCACTCCAATCATATCAATCTTGATTTCTAACCTCCCCAAGTTGCTTTCCACCCAATCAACCTCTTCTACCAAGCCAAATCTATGAGTGAGTGATTGTGTGTTGAGGAGACTATCTTTTTAAGCACAAGAGCAAGGAGTTCATCATTGTTACTACATTTATTACCTCTTGGAGGGTGGCGCCTCCTAGATTGGTTAGGTGTCGCTTGGGAGCCTCCTTCTTCGTGTTGTGGAGTTGAACCAAGAAGTTTGTACGGGCAAGGAGATCGCCTACTTCATGAAGATCTACCCATAGTGAGGTTAGTCCTTCGTGGACGGAGGCCGTGATGGAATAGACGAGGTTGCTACTTTGTGGACCCTAACGGGTGGAGCCCTCCGTGGACTCTCGCGACCGCTACCCTCCGTGGGTTGAAGTCTCCATCAATGTGGACGTACGATAGCACCACCTATCGGGACCACGGGAAAAATCTTTGTGTCATCAATTGTGTTTGATTCTCCTCTCCCTACCTTTACTTTCATGTGCATGTCTTTACTTTCCGCTGCTATACTCTTAGACTTGCATGTGTAGGGTGTACTTGACTTGCTACAATTGCTAAAACTTGCTAACACTTAAAATTGGGAAAAGGCTAGATTTTTAATTTGTCAAGTAGTCTAATCACCCCCCCTCTAGACATACTTTGGATCCTACAACTTGGCACTGGGTTAATATGTTAGTGCTAAAAAATAATATGAATCAACAAATAAATGCCCAAAAAGTATCCTAGAATGATAATATTATAGCATGGAACAATAAAAAATTATAGATACGTTGGAGACGTATCATGTCACATTAAAGATTGTGTTGAAGGTGCAAGCTAATAGGCCGAAGGAGATAATGTCATAGATCATATCAGAGGAGCAATCGACATTTGTGCCGGGTTGGCTAATTACTGACAATATAATAACAGTGTTTGAGTGCTTGCACTTCATGAAGAAAAAGAGGGCTCGGGGATCTCAGTATCGTGCTCTCAAGGTCGATATGATGAAGATCGTATAGAGTGGTCTTATCTACGGGCTATCATACTTAAACTTGGGTTCAGTACCAAGTGGGTTGAGTCGATTATGAGAATAGTTATGTCAGTAAATTTCTCGATTCTTTTCAATGGGAAGCACACTAGAAACTTTAAACCTAGTAGGGGCATTCGCCAGGGTAATCGCCCATAGCACCTCCGGTCAGTCACATTTTATTTGCAGATGACAACATGTTTTTTGCAAAAGCAAATGTGGAGGGAGCAACGGAGCTTAAAGATGTTATTGAAGTATACTGTAACGCTTCCGGGCAACGGGTAAACCTTCAAAAAAGTTCCATTCATTTAAGTAAGGGTTGTCCTAATTCTATCAGAGAGGATATGAAGGGCATACTGGAAGTTCCCAATCAAGCTTTGACTGCAAAATACTTGGGTATGCCCACGGACGTAGGGAAATCCAAAAATAGGGCCTTCGAGTATCTGAAGGACAGTTTATGGGGGAAGGTCAAAGGATGGATGGAACAAATTTTAGCAACAGCGGGGAGGAGGTACTGATTAAATCAGTTGCACAAGCTGTTCCAACTTATTCAATGGCGTGTTTTAAATTGCCAAGAGGTTTGTGTAATGAGCTTAACTCTCTTATGAGGAGGTTTTTCTGGGGCAGCAAAAAAGGGAAGAGGAAGACGCACTGGATTTCTTGGGACACGCTCACTATGCCCAAGTACATGGGCGGTTTGGGGTTTAGGGACATGGACCTGTTCAACCTTGCTCTACTAGCACGCTAAGCATGGACGTGTCTGGTCTCTCCGGAGACGCTTAGTGCGATAATTTTAAAGGTTGTTTATCATCCTTCTTCTAATATTTTATGTGTTGAACTAGGGCCGAGACCGTCATAGATTTGGCGATCGGTGCTAGAAGAGAGAGATATCTTAAGAACATGTCTAATAAGAAGGACAGGGGATGGCCAGACTACCCATGTCCGTTTTAATAATTGGATCCCAAGGGATGAGCGGCGGATACCATACGGAATCCGGGAACAAGACTGCCCAGATTTGCTTTCGGATTTCATGATCCAAGCTGAAGGTGTGTGGGATATACATAAGCCGAATCGATTCTTTCTACCAATGGATGTGGATGTTATTAAGACAATCCCGATTAGCACAGTACCTCAAGATGACTTTTGGGCATGGCATTTCGAAAGAACAAGTATATTCAAGGTTAGATCTTGTTACAAAATGCTTGTGTCAATCAAGAAATCAAGGGAGGATTGGTTAGAGGAGCGCCCCGCCACAAGCTCTGCTAAATCTGAGAAGACATGGTCTAATATTTGGAGGGTTAAAGTGCCAGCCAGGGCAAAGATGTTTGCATGGCGTCTTGCACAAAATTCACTACCTAGTGGGGACGTGCTCAAGCACAGAAATATGGCCAAGAGTGCGGTGTGTACTATATGTCAGGGCGCTTATGATAGCTGGAGACATGCACTGATCGACTGCACGATGGCAAGGTGTGTATGGAGTTTATGTGATCGTCAGCTAACACAACATGTCTGCGCATCCGAGTGCCCCGATGCATGTGATTGGCTCTTTCATCTACTGGAAACAACACCCCATGAGGAGTTTGTTGAGATATTGTTGATGTTGTGGGCGATATGGACTGCTCGAGGAAAGCCATCCATGAAGCAATTTATCAAAGCCCTGTAACAATGAGGAGTTTTGTCACTAGTCTTTTGGAAGAGCTACAACTGGTCACTAATCAGAAACAAAATAAACATGAGTTGGGGGCAAAGAAGAAGGATCAACCAAGCCAGTCTTGGATTGCACCACCTGTGGACTTCATGAAATTAAATGTTGATGGAGGCGTGGCAAAAATACAAGGCAAGGGAGCAGCAACATTAGTTTGTCGAAGTGCGACAGGTGTTTATCAAGGATCTTCGGCCCGCATGTTTGATGGCATAACAGACCCGATTTCACTCGAAGCCCTCGCTTGATGTGAAGCAATGATGCTAGCAAATGATATTGGCATTCAAAAGCTTCGTATTGCCTCTGATGCATCAGATGTGATTAAGGTGATCAAAGATGGAAGTAGGTGCAGTTACAACTCGGTGTTGAAGGAGATCGAGCATAGTCGGCAGAACTTCCAACACTACAACAAGACAGAGCTTTGGTAACACAATGTTGTGTTACTACAGGACCAAAAGAGTGTTACTAGGCCAAATAGTAACACGGTTAGAAATGTGTTCCATTAGACCGTGTTACTAAGTGATGTCCACTGTCACACATAGTAATTGTTACCACATACTAAAAATTGTGTTACAATTTCGTTATAGTAACATGCATATTATGTGTTACCAAACACGTTGGTAACACACTTTTGTAATTATAGTAACACCCATGGTAACATATTTTAATAGTCGTAGAACATTGCTGGTAACATGTTTTTGTAACTATAGTAACACAATTGGTAACATATTTTCTTAGTTTCAGAACATAATTAGTAACATAATATCCAAGTATCGTAACACTATAAGTTATAGTTGTCAACTACTCAAGTAACAAAAATTGTAACTATAGTAACACCACCAGTAACACTACTATATCAATATGGCAACATAATTAATATATTCCTTTTTTAGTTATTAATTAACCACAAAATTCAGTATCCATTTTATGGAACATACATTTATTTAATAAAACCATTGTGATTGCGCAAATAGTAGATTATTTTATTATTATGCTTGGCACCGTTAAAATGATCGAGAAACTAAAGCACGGCACATACACAAATTCAAAAAATCAAGAGTGTATGATACATATGCATTACATTAGATAAATAAATATCAATATACTACTCGTGCAACAACATATCACTCATATCAATTTGACTATAGAAAATACAACCATAGAGAATATTACACCATAGCATTTCCATCAGTTTGAACAAAGAAAAGAAAAAGATCCTGTGAATGATATTACATTTTTTTCAATCTATCAATGTAAACTATGGTTATTGGTAAGGAAAATCTTCAAATTTTATTTGCCACTTGATCCAACCATAGAATTCAGCTGCAACTCAGTTATCCTTCTTCTGAATCTGTAAAACAAAATTAAACCTTAGAGTTATGACATTAAATGTACACATATATGATTTAAGAATATGGAAGAAAAGACTTTAACTTACAAAGGCTAAAGATCAGACAATTAAGTATCCTGAAACAAAAGCATCACCAATTATCTTGCAATTAGAAACTTCACTTACTAACTCCTCATTCTCAAGAATATGTTCATCTATGCGCACAAGTACAAATTTGGCACCTAACTCAATAACACCTGCCTTAGTTGTTGGATCAGAACTCCGAATAGTACCATACGCGATGTTCCGCTTGTTTGGATATGTTGAAGTCTTTAAAAACTACTTTGGAAGCAAACGATATTATGATCAACATTAGGATTTAACGACAATGATAATATATTTGCATGAACAATATGAGCTCTATTTTAATGTTAGCCCAGAATAGATACCCCAAAAAACTAAATAAACTGGTCAGACATCAAACTCTAATGCCTACGGCCACCTTGCTTGCTCACCTCAAGAGACAAAAGGCTACAAAAAATATTACATGGAATGATAATATCCTAGAGCTATAGAAAGCTGCAACTTCAAGACACAAAAGCACACAAACATTACCTGTGGCACAGAATCAATAACAAGGTCTTGGGGCGATGATGATTTTTTTTTGTATTTGTAATTCAGTGACACTATCATGCTCGCCATCCTGGTTCCACGACAACAGTGGTAAGCAAGTAATTATTTATATTCTATATTTGTGAGATGAGTAAGAGTGATTGTAGGCATAACTTTTTCGCGTGAACGCAATAAATTATTATACTAGAAATGTCATGTTGCATAGCCGAGCGTGCCTCGGCAGGTGCATTGCATTGGATTCTCTGCAAATTGAAATATTAATACAAAGGTTTCAAGTGACAAGCAATGATATAGTCGTGTAATGATATTACCTTTATTTTACCATGTAATATTGGTAACCGAGAAATACGAGACATGCCGCCTTATCATGGATAGGAAGTCAATTGCCTGTAAGCCGACTTCCTCGATCATCAAGATTAAATCATAATATGAGACTTGCCGCATTATCATGGATCTTTGTAAAATCTTGACTTCTTGATTTGCATCTTCATAGTGCAGGTATGTGGTCAACATGTCCATCGCCATCCTAGATAGATATGAAAATGTCAATCAAACCATTATAAGTAAAAACAGATTAACTAATGACATCACAAGGACTAATGTTCATCGCCATCCTAGATATACATAGTCAAGGTTGCAGGTTCCAGTATGCCCATACGTAGCCAAGGTTTCACCATGCTCACCTAGGTTCAGAGAAGGAAAATACAGGCCACGTACATACAACAACACAAAAAGGCTAGCGATCAACAATTCAGCAGAGTACAAGCACGTCAGGTTACACAATATATAGTACAAACATGTCCAAAATTCCAGCAGAGAGTCAGTTGACCATAATGCAAGGATAAAACACTACTCTTTCCTAACCGATTACAACATCCACTGACCACTGCATGCACTCACCAAGAAAACATCATTCCAAGAGTCAGTTTATCCCCTGATTTAAGAAGACAACATGGCTTTATAAGAAACTAAGCTTATCTACTTCTCCCTGGGATCATTCAAAAATGAAGCTATCCTAGAACCACAACTGACTTGGAGAATAAATATTAATTCCAGAATATGAGTATAATTAAGCATTCATCTCTATTGAATTGACCATCGACTTTCCATGATCAAGCTGTACTGCAGCTAACTAGCAAATTGACCAAGCAGAAAATATTGACAGTAACCTTGAGACGAGAATTAAGTGAGTAGAATCGTGTTAATGGACCAAACATGCTACAATCTTGTCCTCAAGATTTGCGCAAGCAATAAGAAATCCAGTTACTCACTTTATTTGCATATTGTGCTAAATTCTGGATGTAGTCATTACGTTGGAATTTAGTCAAGACAAACTAGATTACAAGGAGGGGTATGCTGCAGACTGTTGAACTCGTGGCCTTGAATGATCGACGGAGCCACCAAGAGAGAATCGACCATAGATGACGGTGAACATTGGTGGCGATGGTCGAGATAGACATGGACAAAGCTATCATAGATGGACTTCTCGTTGTGATGTCATTATAGCTCTCGCTAATGTTGGAAAACATGAAACCACACCAACTCCCAACAAAAGGAACTAATCTATCATCTATGAAGAATGAAGTAACATCACAGGGTCAAACAATGGACATCAAAGCAGCCTTCAAATCCCTTGTAACGACAGGTTCGAGAGGCTGAAACATAGATCTAGTCTCCTCCTTCCTTCCATCTATGGCGCGGAGAATAATGGGTGATGAGTTGATGTTACCTGTGGGCAGCGTTGCTACGCGATCGTATGCCTACATGATGTAACCGATTGATTTTATGCGGTTTAGCCGAGTCGATTGATGAGAGGCAAACAATCATTGAGAGTAAGAGACATTACAGTCGTCCTATTATTACCCTGGACTATAGTTTAAAAGAAAAGACCAGACATGAAAAAGCCAGAACCGGTGACCTCTGCAGTTTGCTAATCTTCACGGACAGTCCTGCAACCGAACCGGAAAAAAATTCAGTCGAACCAGGCGTTTTTTTTCTGGTACATAAATGAGCGAACAGGTGGAAAAGCCCATCGTTTTATTTTTTTTTGTGTGAAATAAGCTAGGGAGTTTCCCCGTTCCTCAAAAAAAAAAAAGCTAGGGGTTTCCCCGAATCGGTGGACATCCACCTTTCGCCCCCCCGCCGCACCGCACCGCCAGGAGCCCAGGACCGACCCTCCGGCGCCGCCACACGCTGTCAGGATCTCAGGGCCGACACTCCGGCGCCCCCCCGTCCGGCCGTGCCACCGCTGTGCTGCCTGCTGGTCCTGCGACCCCAGCCGTCCAGGGGACGCCATCGCCGCCGCCTGGTCTCCAGCGTCCAGCCGTCTAGGTGGTGCAGTTCTAGCTACTCCAGCCGTACCTCCGCTCCACACTTCGGACCAGGAGGATTGGCTGACCAGGACGACCGACGGTCGCCTCTCTCCGCTCCTGACCAGGACGCCCCGAGCCCCCGACCACCGACGCTGGTAATATGATCTGCGTCTTCTCCTCTCTGTCCACCAATTCTTCTATTCTATCCAAGCATCCATATGTGATATGTTAAGTTGTGAAGTTTGTGAACTGAACTACTAAACTGTGTTGCTCTTGCTGTCCTGATGAGAATAGTTGATAAAGAATTAGAGAGATTAGGAAAAAAGAAACAGTGATTGGTATTTGGTAATTGTTATTTGTTTGATTGTGTTGCACACTTCCTTGCCTCTAATTTTTGATAGAGAACTAAAGATTATTAGTGTATATGATGAATGACTAGTGGTTGGGGCGCTCATAAAAATGTTAACAAAACAAACTTCAACCAAAATCAAGCAAAAAGCCTAGTGCTTTGTCTTTGCTGCAATTTAACTATGTAATAATAACTCATGAGAACATCAAACAAAAAACAATGTTGAATCACATAAAGAGGAGACTATCTCGACTCGGGGAGCAGCTGGTCCTCCTAGGCGTCCGTGAGCATGAAGTTGGCCAACACATCGGCAGGTGCTGCCTTTGAATGAACTAAGCAGCAGCAGCAGAAACACACACATAAACAGAAACAAGGACAATCACATAATAAGCAACAGGAAACAAAGCAGGGTATGGCTTACCTTATGAATGAACTGAACAACATCAACAGTATTCAGCAGTCTCCGACATCATAGTAGGCTCCAAGGTCTCACCTCCAAACTGAAACAAAAATCAGCAGAGAGTAAAAAACAAGAAACAAACCAAGGCATACATAAAAGCAGCCGACGCTGCAGTAGTAACTAACAGGAACCATTAATAGGACCATGCAGATCCCAATTCCATTGAAACGGTACCAAAGGAATCAGATGTTACGCATGCCTAATTCTGCACCAAATATGAGGTGAATAATTATCAGTGTTTTCTGCATAGTGTTGACTGAAGTTCGTCAAGCGTCCATCTACATACTGGTGCTGTTTTCATGATTATAAAGGTATTTCAGTCTTCGAGTAACATTTTCATGATTATATATATACTGTTGTTTTACTTCAAGTCAGAGCTGAGTTTGCGGGACATCAAGAATCATTGTCTGTTCTTGCAGGTCTTTAGCTGAGCTTACAACCCTTAAGAAAATTGGAAGGATGGGGTCTGCCATTCAACATATAAACCCAACTTTTGTTTTTCTTTCATGCCTTTTCAGTTTCTCGTTCTATATTTTCCATTCATACTGCCATTATGGATTATTATAATTGTTAGTACTTCATCCTTACTGTCCTGCCACTTGCTTGGTTGAGCATATTATGTGAAATTTCGTCCATGGATCAAATAATTCATTGTTAAGAGATGTGGCAGTAGCTCCGTGCTCGTGCCTTTTACTTGCTTCCTGAAGCTTTTGTAAAAGATGTCGCGTTCTCTTTTCTTTTAAGCTATATGAGATGGCGTTCCCCTCTTAATAAAGATACATTTTTTTCTGGGGCTTCCTTTTCCTAGAGATAGATGTTGTTTTCCTAGAGATACTGTGTTTCTGTCTAGTTTGTACAGTTAAGTGTATGTGTGCTGGATCATACTCATGTTATATGTACCTGACAAACTAGACATGTTCTACCATAAACTTACTGCTGTACGGTTAAGTGTTCTTATAACTGTACATATAACATGTGTTTCTGTCTATTTCCTGGAGTACATATAACTATACATATCTTTACAGTTAAGATTTCTTTATGATAACTTAGTGCTTTTCAATTAATCCAGATAACTGACCGATGAAGCTGTATATAAAAAGATTGCTTTACATATTGTAACTGTATAACTGGTATATTATAAATTTACGATCTTAGAGCCTCCTGATTTATACATATAACTTAGTGCTTTACAGTTGAGTGTACATATAACATGTGTTTCTGTTTGTTTCCTGGAGTACATGTTATATGTACCTGACAAATATGAACTTAGCACCAACTAAGAAATCCCATGTTCTAACATAAAGCACTAATTTAATAGTATATTATAATTACAGTCCATGTATGTACTAATTTAACTTGACTCTTCTGATTTGTAATGGTCTTCTGCTCATGCGCTTCAGTGAATCTTGTTTTTCAGGAAAATTTGCAAGTGAAGATTAGAAGGATTGTTCTAAATTGATGATGAAGCTATGCATTATTTTATCGGACTTTTATATGTTTGCATAGTTTTTGCTCTTCAAACTTGTAGCTTGAATGTTTTTCAGAAAATTGTTACTAAAGTTAAGCTCCGTGTATGACAAATATGGCTTCTTTGTTGTTGTGAACCAGCCTTTGCATGTGTCACTTCTATGGCTTGCACTTGCAGTTAGGTGCTAGCACGTTGTGCGTGTGTGACTTCGGTTGCTTGCACTTGCAGCGGGTCACTGGTCATCTGCCGCCAAGTCAGCTAGGCTATTTACTCTACCTAACTACTGCTTGTTTGCTGCCTAACTGGCTACAGACGATTCTTGTGCTGGAGTGTGTGGGTGTTCTTTTGGGAAAAAAAAATACTACTAACACACTTACAATTTTCATTTCTAGGTTTTATCCTAGTACATCATTGGTGTACTAGAGTGCCGATTTGTTCTTCATTGATGCTATAGTTGTACGACTGTACAATTCAAAAGCATAGTTTAAAAAACCTGACTGTCAATTGAACTGGAACCGGCGAGGCTGCCCGTTTAGGTTTTTACTGGTCGGACTGCTGGTTCAAGTGGTTCAATAGTGACAAAAAACCAGAATATCTAAGTTATTTTTCCAAAAAATTGACCTCTGACTAAATGAATCACTTGATATTGGTTGTAATCCATTATGAAATCTCAAATTGCAGGCCCAGTTGGTATTAGCCCGTTGGGCGTAGGGTGGATCAAGGTCAATGGTTTGATTCCTCGTTTATACACGATTTTCTTGATATTTCATTGTTTTTTTTTTTTGCTAAAAGCCAACACACCTTAAAAATCGGATGAGGCCTCGGTTTTATCTTTTCTCTAGTCAGACCGCTGGGTATTGACGTCAAATAATTTATTTGATTTATAGTATGCATTTGGCATTTATGGTCATCAAGTCATCATAAAATTCTCTTAAAAAGACTGGTTAATATGATATTCACTGCAACCATACCGAAATAGTTCGGTCGTTACCAACTAAATTGTATTTTTTTCATACCCTATTGACCAAAGAATGAAAACACTATTTACCAAAAAAATGCATTTACAACAAAATTTGACACGTGGGCCCTATATGTCAAGGTATTCGTGATCTATGTATACAAACGATTTTAGTTTTTCTATTCCCCCAATAACAGAGCTTGTAACACTATTTTCAACAGATGATTATGTGTTACTCTAACTACTGCACGTAACACATTGGACCAACACATACTTATATGTTACTCTATCAATAACAATGTAACACATTGCAAGCAACACGTATTTATATGTTACTATTACAATATCCTGTAACACATATTGGGGCCTTGTATAGTATGTGTTACTCCCTGTCGTTCAACACAAAATCATGTGTTACTCTAATTTTCCTTGTCACACATTTTTCTATATGTTACATGATTGTGTTACTTAAAGTCTGTTTTGTTGTAGTGCAAGTGGTGGAATTTGTCCATGAAGGCAGAGAATGCAACACTCATGCACATAATTTGGTTAGGGGTGCTCTACCTTGGATCACTGTCGATATATTTGGCTCCTTGAGCCTTGGGATGTAACATCTGCACCTTTATTTTTTGATTAATAAAGACCGTGATAAACCTAAAAAAACACCATCCAACAACACACGCAACTCTGCTAAAAAAAGACACACACACACACACACACCCGTGCATTCCCCGGAGCTTCATGTCTAGGCTTGCTTGAGAGGCTTCACGCACGCGCATCACGCATAGCCAGCGCCTCTGTTTCCCTACCGTAGTCCTAGTGGCCGCTGGCTACGCGCTTGCATCAATAGGTCCAACATGGCGATGGCATGCGACATCCATGCCCCCGCGTAGTGGTGGTTGACGATGTCCATCGCTCTCACGTAGTCGTGAGCTCGTGGCCATCACTCCTTTGTGACTTCCTGCCCGATTCCAAATATGCGTCATTTCCTCCTACCATTTCCCCAATTCTATGCATTTTTCGATTGATTCTTGTTCGATCGTTCGAGTTCGATTGATTCTTGTTCGATCATTCGAGTTTTCTTGCCTAAAAGTTGACCACCGATTTCTTCATCCCAGCCTATGTCAGATATCTTTGGATCTACCCGACGGCCGAGCCAAATTTTTGGGCGATTGAAGTCTCGCTCATTGGTTTGTCTAAGGACCAATTGGTTAGGAAAATCAGGAAACCAAAATTTAAACTAAACGAGGCACCAAGTCGATCTATTCGGTCTTACCGAATGCCCGGGCATACCGACCTAAAAGATGGCATCATTAGGAGAATCTGAATGGCACGTGGAAGCAACTTATGAATCTAGAGTCTGGCGTTTACGCGACCAACGATGCCTACACGAGCTACAATATATACAAGAGGATCTTGGACATGATGACGTGTCTACTTACCATAACAAAGGAGTCCGCAAAGTGCACAACAACCAGCAAACGTTCCAGGAAGATGTAGATGGTGTAGTTTGTTGGCCGGGAGCCACAATGTCGACTGGGTGCGGAGCACCCGCGAAGATTGGATGGCCGGGAGCGCGCCAAGGAGGCATCAGCGGGAGGTGCACGCGAAAACAGACCACACATGGGGTACTCTCGTCCAGCGACCCCTAGTAGTGTTTACTCCAACATCCTTTATATGTGTAATAACTAGCCCTAACTAACATATTTCTCTTAGCATGCAAGCATGTCACCTCATCATCCAACATGTATGAAAAAAGTTGCATCTTAACATGCAAACAAGAAAGAGAATTTCCATTCTATTATGCTATTTACTAGATTGGTGGAGCTCGACCTAAGGCTGCAGTGGGGCGTGATGGTGTTGCCTCATCGGCTGATGCGGCCCGGGGCTCTGGTCGACAAGCTTCAAGCCATGGATGTTGGCAGGCAGGCGACAACGGGCTGGATCGGGGCGGCGCGGGGTCCTGCTGCCGTGATAATAAAGGTGACAGTGCTCGTGCTCTTCTCGCATGACGACAACGTCCTGCATGATCGCTCCTCCTCGATCTGGTCATTGACGTGTTTCTGAACTGTTACCGGAGATCTTGCCCAAGATTTCTGGAACAAATATAATTCGGTTGTGCATGTATATCAGCCCACGAGGTTCCATGAGGGCGCGACGCGAAGCTTTGTTGTTTCTTGACACCATGGGACATGTTGACTTCTCAATTTCTATGGTGTAGACATCACTGAAGAAGGTCATGGTGGCTGAGATCGAAGGATTAGTTAGACGGATGGGCCTTTGAGGCGATGGAGTCAACCAGGTGTTTGATAACTCTGAGGAGCAGTGTGAAGTGGGGACGACAACATTGGGGGAATTCATTTTTGGTGCCGCTCCTCGGGTGTCGAGCCATGACTTTTATGGTGAAAACCTAAGGTCTGATTTTTATTGGTTGTGCGTGACAATTGTCTTGCTGAAGGAATTGTTTTGCGAAGTTGGACTTCTCCAGGATAAAAACCTAAGATTTTGGATCGGACAACAACGACGCTTGTGCACTGTTTTCTTCTAAGAGGCGTTGCTTTTGGAGACCTTTTATGTTTTTTGAGTGTTGTATTTGGTGGTGGTTTGTGTGTGACTGCTGAGAGGAGTCGATCACTGTTGCGAGACCTTTGTTTTTTCTTTATTTTTTCTTTTGACTGTGTCCATCGTGGATGTCTTTGTGACATCTTGTAGGTGCAGAGAGTGAGTGTAATTGGTATATTCATGATATTAATGTATTTCCTTTTTCAAAAATAAAAATAAATATTTTACAATTATACAATAATGATCAAACACAATAAATCATTTGCATTTTTAGTTTTAATTCGCATATTGCATAAAATATGCATGTTTCATACAATCAAAAAATTAAAATATATTGTGAAAAATTCTCTGCAGAGTATCATCTAGTGATTTATATCGAAAGAATACAAATAGGAATACTCTTGCTTTCATCAATCTCAAAGCAGCCGGGTGGTCTAGATTTAGATTTATGGAGCAGGTGTGCTCGGGAGCCAAGGAGAATATCCGATTAGAACAAAAAAAGGTTTTTTTAGCCCGCCCCCCCCCCCATCTCTCTTTCCGCGTTCCTTTCCTCTTCGCCCCCAATTCCCACCCAATGCGGCTCTCCAAGCCCTAGGGCTTCCGCCGTGCGCTTAGTGTCAGTACCGCCGCCTCACCCCTCAACCTCTCGCGCGCGTCGCCGCCACAGTCGTTCCGGTTCTACCTCAGCGCGTCGCTGCCCGTCCGCGATTAGCCACTGTCTTCCGAGGTATGAGCAGTAGCTAAACCCCACGGACCTCCAGAAATTTTGGGTGTGCATCGTCTAGAACCGCGCCGGCTCTATAGCAGTAACTCGTTTCCCCAGCGGTGTTTGGGTGTCGAGCTGAATCCCCACTCCCCTCTTGAAACGTTGATGTTCGCCTTGCAGAATCCGATTTTTATTCCTAGATTATTCTTCACCTGGATGCATTCGTTTCGGTCGAGCACCATAGGCCCTGTCTAGTTTGCTCTTGAAGATTAATTTTCATTTTGGTCGTTTTTTGACGGAGAAACTGAATGTAGCATCGAAAACTTAATTTCGGCGGATTCTTGTTCATGCTTGTCTTGACTTTTCCCTTTGTTCAGTTATATGAGCACACGATAGATAATTTTCTGTAACTGGAAAAAGTGCATGTGGTAATTTAGCTTACGAGGGTGCCTTGATTTCGTGCATGTTTTCTGTGTTTCTTGTCACATGTTTCATGTGCTCATCCATTGCTGGTTTCGCTAATTCACAGAACAGAGAAGTGGCTGCTGGATGGGCTGTAGTTAAATAGCAGAACGAAAAGGAGAACAGTATCACCAGCTTGTACTTCTCATCATGTCTCGGTCGCCACATCTTCCTCCCCGCTGCCCGCCTCTGGGTCCTCAAATCACAAGAAGAGATGACAGCTTGTTCACACAGAGCTGCAGGTTTCCATCAGAGGATCCATTCTTTGGTGAACCACCGTGTTGGCTAGATGATCTCCTTGCGGATTCTGGGAAAAAACTGAACCTTCCGCTTCTTAGGAGAGCTTGTAGCGACTCTGATGCCATCTTGGATGCACTGAGGACATTCCAGAGCCCAATTTTTTCAATTGAGGAGGGGGATCTGCAACCAACAGGTGAGACCGGGGACTCGTTGGATGCTGCTGTAAGGGGTGAAAATGGTTCGGGGGTTGAAGTTAGCTGTGTGTACGGGCCAAATTCGCCAAGACAGAAGTGTAGGCTGACCAGTTCAGAGAGTTCCATTGTAAATGCTGTCCTGGAGAATGTCCCTAGCAACCCTTTGCAGTACCTGACCATTGACCCGTCAACTGGTCTGCATGGTAATGTGGCCAATGCAAAAGGAGATGCATGCGATGATGTAAACCATCTAGATCAAGACAAGTCATTTAAAAGGTACACTCCTGTTCCTGAAATCTCTACCGGAGCACCTTCTAATGTTTTTAAAGTCCAAGTTCTTACAGGATACAGTCATACAACTACAAAAATATTAGTTGTATTTGCAGTGAGAATGCTGAAAAGTATTTCAAGGAACTGAAAGGTAGACTTTGCGCTCTTAGGGCCTGTTCTGAAGTCCTCCAGCTTCACGCTTCACAAAATTCATTTCTGGAGCCAAGCCGAACGTTTTAGCTCCTAGAAACTAACTTCAAGAAGTTGTGGTCCATTGTAGTGTAATAAGCGTGGAGTTACAGAAGCTGGGAAATCGCAGCTTCAGAAATCCTCTAAAACGTGGAGTTGGCTGGAATTACCAAGTATGCCACCGCCAAGTCAAGAAAACGTTTCGTTTAATCTCTCTCATCCCTTCTTTTCTCCTGGAAACTGGCTTGTGGCTCTTTCCTCGTACAGAAACATGCCTCTCCTTCTTTTCTGGGCTGCACTCTTGCCTTCAAATTGGGCTACCAGCCCATGGAATGATCTCCATCCAGCCCAATATGGCTCTAGACAGGTGAAGACCCGCTACCAGCCCAACCTAGCGATGGAGAAGCTGTTTTTGCTCCCCGAACGGACCTGAATCTCTGTGTGGAGTGAGAAGCTAGGTTGGGAAGCTGAATTTTTGGAGTTTGGAGAGTTGGGAGGACTTCAGAACAGGCCCTTAGCTATATAACTAACCAGGATAGTAAATAGCCTGCCTGATAACGCATAAGTTACAGTACAAAATTAAACTTTAATCCAAAATATATGCCATACATCTTACTGTGCAACACTGAAAATTTGGAGTCCTGTCTCTGTAAGTACCCAGCCCCCAGATATAATTTAGTTTTATCTGATCTTGTTAGCACAAGTAGTTCCAGGTTTTGGATCTATTCAGTGTATTTAAAATTCACTACCGTACCCATTCCATGACTACAGTGGTAGCAACAGGTTCCTGTGATTGCTGCTAATATTTGACCTTGGGTTGTCCAAGTCCCGTGTCAATAATAGATGCAGAATTCTTTTGCTATGTATAAACTGCGGACTTATTCCAGGGGATGATAATATGATTAGTACTTCCTTTAGTGATTAGATATGACTCTCTTAATTCAAGAGTGATAACTGTCAGTATCAGATGTAGATAAAAATAGTAGTGATGTCCTTCTGTTCATGTTGTCACATCCTCTATTAATATCAGGGCCAAGCAATTCAAAACAATATTGCAGAAAATCTTGGACGCATGTCTATTCTAACACATTTTTTATTTGGCCACTATTTTCTTGTGCTATACAACTTTTAAAAGTAAGTAACTGCATCTGACATTCATGGCGTTGCTTCTAATGTGACAAGTCAATCATGCAAACATGGTGCATTTTAGTATATTTTCCCGTTTGCTACCAGTTTGTAATACTATAAGAAGTTATCTTTCACACTCAGTTATCTTGGGCTCTGAAGCAGCATAGGATTGTGGAGGAACAACTCACCTTGCTGCTACAAATGTGTACAGCACTAGTGTTGAAGGAACTACTTCACCGTGTTGCGCTATAGAGGCGAATATAAGCCAATATGGCAGCAGGAGTTTAATCCAAAACTCCTACAGCACAAGATCTAGTCCGAGATATTAGATAAGAACACCAAGTTCTATTATAGGTAGTCGGGGTACATAGTCCGATTACAAACTAGAGGGGAGGTCCTCTATTTATAGGCTTTGGGAAGCCTTCACACCTCAACTTCTACTTATACCTAGGAACATTCCAGAAAACATTACCTAAGATTTAGCATTCTACCCATAGCTAGAAGTCTCTAGAAAACAATGGCTAACGCTAAGAAAACAACCAAATACTAGACAGGAGTAGAAGTAGTAAAATGGATTTGCCTTCTAATTTCCTTTTTCTTTTCCATTCTCTCTATTGTTCCTCGTCAGGCTCCCTCTGGACCTTTCCCAAACCCAGGATTTTAGAGACTTTATCACCCTTCCCCCTGTTCAAATCCCATCAAAAGATCGAGGAGGTTTTGGAAACTAATGATCTCACTAACAGTACTTAGATTTGATATATTTGATATTTGATGGGATTTGCTAAGGAAGTTTCCATATTTATTTAATTGGGCCTCTTTCTCTTTAGTACTTGCTACGTGAGTCCTTTAATTATTTACCTAGCAAGAGTAGTATTTTTCCTTGTAAAGGTCTACATAACATATAAACGTGACGACCAAGTAGTACTTGGTCAACTAGGAGTCCAGGTTGTGTTGGCCTTAGGCCATGACGTGCACGAGGAACTGAGGATCGGCTATATAATAGCCAAGGGTGTGTGTCCCATGTTATTTTTGGAGATCAATTTATTATCAACACCAAGGATATGCTTCAGAGGAGAAATTTTCACCTTGACATTGGTGTCAATTTTATCCTTTGCGCTGAAGGGTTCCCTGAATCTAGGGACCATCTCTTCTGGAATTATAGATTTAGCAAGGCTTGTTAGAGATCCCTTAACCTCTCCCCCCAATGTGATGCTGGCATGGAGAACCTGATTTCATCTGCCAAAGCCTCTTTCGATAAGCCTTTCTTCATGGAAGCCTTTGCTGTGTCTGCCTGGAACATCTGGAAACAGAGAAATCTGAAAGGGTTTGACAACATTAGACCTAGTCTAGGCTCCTGGTCCTTCCAAAAAGGACCTTTTCCTTCTTTCTTATGGAATGAAGGACAGTTGCAGACCCACTCTTATTTCTTGGCTAGACAGCCTCGGCTAAGTCTTTGTACCACTATTTCTTTATATTTCCTCGCTGTCCTTCCTTGTACATCTTTCTCCTTTTTTAGTACTCCCTCCGTTTTTATTTACTCTGCATATTAGAGTTGACTGAAGTCAAACTTCGTAAAGTTTGACCAAGTTTAGAAAAACAAATATAAATAATTACAATAATAAATCTATATAATGTGAAAGTACATTCAATAATGAATCTAATGGTATTGATTTGCTTTTGTATATGTTAGTATTTTTGTATATAAACTCGGTCAAAGTTCACAAAGCTTGACTTTGACCAAAGCTAATACGCGGAGTAAATAAAAACGGAGGGAGTATAATTTTAATGTCGGGGCGTCCCCACAGTTTCGACTTAAAATAATGCTACAAGGAGTTTGATGTCTTGGCATGGTGAAATTGCCCATTTGGAATTTATAATTTCTATTCATATGCGTCTGTTTTATATTCTGTACCTGGAAGTTTTTTTTTACCTGAAGACAGTGGGGAACACTCACAATATATTTGAAAAGAACTGGCGGATATGTATATCAAGGGATTTACATGGCCAACGGCCGGACAGAAAACTACTAAGCTATCAATGCAAGATGAGATAGGGGTTCATTGTTTAGTTCGTATTGATATATTATTTTCTTTACATTGAGAAGAAAACGAAAACACCATACCGTAACACACATTTCTGCAGGCGATCAGGCCAAAGATCTAGGGTCCGGAAACTTCAATACATTGCTGATCTTGAAAGAACTGTGGACTCTCTTCAGGTAACATCGTGACATTGTATGTCATATATTTATGGAGAATGTTAATAATAGTTATTTCCTTATGATAATAAGTCTGGCTTTTGCTTTTTTTAGAACATGGGAGCTGATTTGGCTGCAAGAGTAGCATCTCATTTCCAGCTTCGCAATGCTCTATCAATGGAAAACAAGCAACTGAGAAGACAGATTGCTAGTCTTCAGCAGGCAAAACTAATGAAGGATGGTATGTCCGGTCTGTTTGCTCTTTAGCAAGTTATAGCTGGCATTGCTTATGAGAAAAACTAACTTGATTTAGGTTATGCATGTCGGTTTATATTTATAGTTAATCCATCATGAACCTGTGACCATAAGACTGGCCAGCTATTTAATGGAGCTAACCGATGATTGACTCGATATGTATGTCTATGGACACGTCTAGCCAGCAAACGTTTTCTGGCTAGATATCCGTGGAACACACCGAAAAATGAATGTTTTAATACCTATATGCCTGCTCCCGCGTCTGGTAAAGGAAACCATGTTCCCGCGTGCCTCACGTGGTCCCTTGTCAAAGATTCCCTCATCTGCCCAAGCCATGTTCTCATCACCACCACAGCATGCATGCATCAGCCAAACTGAGTCGACGCATTTAATTATATTCCCTTTTTTGCTTACTGGAGTCTGAGCATTGGAATTGATATCTGTTTTCACCACTGGAGTCCTTGCGGTTATCTCTTCGAAACTGGTTCTCGTATGGGTGTGTTTTGACGAAGTTTTTCTCTGAGCAACTTTAGTGTTACAGGAACCAACTTCAGTGCTATGAGAAGCAATCCATGCTAGGTTTGTTTTTATGATGTCAGTTGGCCTACTGCTATTGTAAGTTGGCTACCATGACTGCAAAGTAGCCTAATGTTACCCTTAAATTTTCTACCATGACTTGTGAGTAGCCTTATACATTATCTAAAGTGCATGGTTGATTTCATCGGACGGTGCGTATGGGTGTGCGCCTGTGAAGTCTAAAAAGTGCAGCTGCACTTTACAAAATTTAGGATATCCTATTCAGTCACCCATTATCGTGCACTCAGTTGCTCATACCCTCCTCGTTGTACTGGAATTGGTATTGAAGCCCAATCAATTTAGTCATTGCTTTCTTTTGAAGTTCAGACACCAAGGATTGGTCAGCCAAATGACACAAACTTTTGTGATCTGTTTTAATCACAAAATGACCTCTCAGTAAATAGGATCTATATTTGTCAATGTCCATAATGATGGCCAAGAACTCCTTTTCATATATGTATATAACTTCTAATTAACCACTCCCAAAGGTTTTCTATAAAATGCAATAGGGTGTCCTTGAGAAAGCACTGCTCCCACTCCCGACTGGCAAGCATCAGTTTCAATAGTGAATTGCTTAGAGAAGTCAGGCAGTGCTAACACTGGTGTAGTGCACATGGCTTGTTTTAATGTCTCAAAAGCCTCTTGAGTCATAGAAGTCCAAACAAATTGTTTATCTTTCTGCAGTAGCTGAGTAAGGGGCTTGGCTAACATCCCATAGTTCAGTGGCTGAAGTTGTGACTGGCCACATTTTCTGATTTTCATAGCTTGAGTTTTATTAGGATCAGTTGAAACACCTCTGTCAGAAATAATATGCTCCAAGTATTCCAACTGGTTGGTTGCAAAGATGCACTTGGACAGCTTGGCAAACAACTGACTGTGCTGCAAGGTTTCAAACACTACTTCCAGATGCTGCAGATGAGTTTCCAAGGTTGGACTGTATACCAGGATGTCATCCATAAAAACAAGCAAAAACTTCCTCATGTATTTAGCAGATATGAAGTTCACCAAACACTGGAAAGTGGCAGGGGCATTAGGCCCTTCCCAATGCTCCACCTTGTACTGGTGCTAAGACTGCCATGTAGGCAAAAAATCTGATGTGGCAAAGTAATTAAGAGGAGAGAGATGGGTTTGGTGACCCCAGGAAGAAACAATGCCAAGCGCGTGAACCTAGGCAAACCACATAAATAAAGCAAACTCACCAATGCATGCAAGAGTTTAGTTGCTAAATCATTAAATGAGGTGAGCTTAGCTACAACAAGTTAAGCACCTATGCATTGGAGCTTTTAGTTGCTAAACTTTTAAATGCGCTTAGCACCTCATCTAAGCACCCATGCATTGGAAGAGGTCTTAGTGAACCCAAATGGCATAATCCTAAACTGGAAATGGCCATGACTAGTCTTAAAAGCAGTTTTCATCTCATCTTCAGGAAGCATGCGGATCTGGTGATAACCACTCTGCAAATCTAGCTTGGAAAAGTACTTAACACCAACCACAGGTAGAGAAACTTAATTTTGACTCTGACCATATTAAGTTTCCTATAGTCCACAGAATCTCCAGCTACCATCTTTTTTCTTCACTAATAGAACTCGAGAAGCAAAAGGACTCACTGGGAATCACTGTAGTAGCCTGTATCATATCTTTCTATTTCATCTTTCTGATGTGGGGAGTACCTGTATGGCCTGGAGTTAATAGGAGGTGTACCTGGCAAGTGAGCAAACAACATGATCAAAGTTTCTTGGAGGTGGGAGGGCTGAAGGTGCTTGGAAAACTCCTGAAAAATTATCCAACAGTGCTTGAACTACTGGTATCTCTGAAGAAGGTTTGGGTTTGTCAGAGGAGTCCAACAGAACTGTTGCCCACAACTCATTTGCCTTTGTGCCACTTGTACACTCGTTCAATGGAGCCTTCCTTAATGTTATCAGTGCTGGCTGGTAACACTCCTTGTAGCTTAACCGTCTCTCCCTCATGAACAATTTCTGTCCATTTTTGTTTCCAATCACATTGCATAGGACTGAAAAGAGATAACCAGTCCATGCCTAAAACTCCACCATAGCCTCCCAGGTCCAACACTTTCATAGTGTGTGTGAAATTATGGCTCTGCATCCACCAGGAGAATTCTTTGACTAATGAGGAACAAGTCAGGATTTCTCCATTTGCTACTTCTTTTTTGAGCATCAGTTTGCTACTTTAGCATTAAGTGGGGAGACTTGTCCACCATCGCAGCATTCAGGAAACTGTGTGAACTCTCTAAATCTACCAATAGAAGAAACACTTGATTACCCACCAAGGCTCTTAACTTGATACATTTTGGAGTCCTCAGAGCCAGACAGAGCATGAAGAGAAACAAAATGGTCCTCTTGTGGGTATTTGACCTTCCATGTCTGCCATTGCTGAAATAGGTCATCCGACAAAGGGGTATCAGCTGCAGTGACTTCCAGAGCTTTCAACTGAGGTTGAACAGCACACTTATGCGTAGGAGAATATTTTTCTCCACATTTAAAGCACAATCCATTAGCTCTACGATGCTCGTTCAACTGTTGAGTTTTCCATAAATCTCCTGGCCCATATTTAGTTTTGCAATCCTGCTTGAAACCACTTGTTGTATGCTTCTGAAAACTCTGTTTACTCTGTAACTTAGCTCATTCCAGCACCCCTTCCTGAATCATAGCATAAGTGGCTGCTTGAGCAACTGTTGATGGTTGCTGTGTTTCCACATGGCCAATGAGCTCCTCCTTGAGCCCCATGGTAAATTTGTTAACCAACATCAGGCCTCCTACAGCAGGGTCACATAGCTTGATACGATACACCAACTGATCAAACAAGCGTTTATGGCCCTGATGGATAAGCAGGCGATCTCCGGGACCTTGATCGGCTGCAACTGTGACAACTGCAACTGACTCATCACTTGGCCCTGATCTTGCTGCACCGGCCAACCGAGAGCAAGGAGAGATCCAACTTCGCTTGGATCTGCTGTACCTGCTCCTGCTGGTCCTTGGACGACAGCACATGCTCCTCCAAGCGTTGATTCATGCTATGATCTGTTCCTGAACTTGATCCAGCGCCGCGAGGCGAAGAGAGAGAGCTGTGAGTCCCTCCACCATCTGCTCCCCAACCGATTCCACGCCCGCCATGAGATGCTGAGACTGCAGGCTCGGCTTGAACGGAGCCATTGGTCCTCCTCCAAATCTGCCCTAACCAGAAGGGGGATTTTGTGTGAAATCGCTCGAAAACAATTCACATTCGCCCCTGGATTTTTTTTACCAGGCAGATCAAGAGGTTGTGAGGAAACAAATTGGACCAGAACAGGCTGTGATTAAGGTGTTATGACCTGGGATTCGAGATCGCCAGATGTAACAGATACAAGGGGTATTTGGGGGATTTCCAGAGGAAGAGGAGACTTGAGGAAGAAGAAGAAGCAAGGGGAGAAATCAGAATGCATTCAAATCATCGATGCCTTATCCGTTACAACGAGGAGACTTATATGCTACACACGCAGCTTACACAGCTCACTCACATGAAGATGCCTACACAGATTACGTTATCCAACTCAAGACACTATCATGCCTAATGCAGGCAATGACATGACACCACTGTTGCATCAGTGATTGGGATGGCATCACTCTGCATTGCCGCGGTGTATAACCATACAAAGCCTTGAATGGACTGACCCCCGTAGATGCCTGATCAGATGTGTTATACCAGAATTCAGCTGAAGAAAGCCATTTGGACCACTTTTTTGGACATGAGTGCACAAAACATCGCAGATAGATCTCCAGACTGATTCACCCGCTTGGTCTGACCGTCCGTTTGTGGTTGATATGAAGTGCTCATGTTGAGATCCGTACCCATTACAATAACAACAAAGCTTAAGTCCCAAACAAGTTTTTTTTTCTAGAATACGCACGTGTTTGTATCACATATTGATAGAAAGAATGGGTGAAGAGCCCACCACCGTAGTGTTTACAACACACACAAGATTACATGCGTGAAACGCCAATACCACGGATCCACCTAAAACCGAGGCAACTACTCCCCATTCGCCCACCTATCTAGCGCCGCAAAAGATAGAGATAGATCCTCTTCGAGTAGAGTTGCAGCTTTCCAAGTTCTACCTCCCTTAGCCACATTTGCGATAGCCTTCTGGACTGAAGGAGTCACACCATCAAAGATGACCGCATTCCGGTGTTTCCAAATCTCCCACAAAGTGAGTGTGATGATCGTCTTGAGCTCAAGAGGTGGGCACCTAGGCAATGTCCTCTTGCTGCGCCAAACTACCAGGGTGTTGCCTAGCGAAGACGCAGCCGAACAGCAGGTGATCAATAATTCATCATGTTGATTGCAGAGAGGGCATGTATCTTGGTGGGGTAGGCCTCTCCTTGCCAACCTATCTGAAGTCCAACAACTGTTCCTCATAGCCATCCATGAAAAGAAACGGCAGTGTTGTGGTGCCCTTTGCTTCCATACAGAATCCGCATAAGCTATCACCTCTGCCAAAAAACTTGGAGCCATAGGCTGATCTGACAGAAAAGTCTCCCTTGGGCTCCTAGCCCCATCTTATTGCATCCAGGGCTTCCTCCATGAGCTGGAAGTTGGAAATTGTGGGCCTAAGCTGAAATTACTCCTGCACCATGTCGATGTCTAGGTTTGGGCCGATGTTCGTCGCCCATGCAATATCAACGATCGCCTGTCTAATTGTCCTTGATGACCGAATCCGGGGCGCAACTCTGTCGTATAGCCTTGGTGCCAGGTCGTGGATTCGGTGGCCATGCAACCACATATCTTCCCAGAAAAGGGTGTCTTCGCCATTGCCTATTGTGGCTACTGTTGCCGCTCTGTAGATCGCCAAAGCCTCGCTTGGTACCGCTATCCTCAACTCCTTCCACGGCCGCTGAGGATCCGTACGTTGTAGCCACAACCATCGTGCTAGCAAGGCCGCGTTTAGCCACTTGAGGTTCGGGATGCCCAAGCCGCCCATCCACATTGGTGAGCTAACTGAATCCCAGGCCACAAAACAGTTGCCACCTCTAGCTTCACGTTTTGCGCACCAAAGGAATCCTTGACATACCTTCTGAAGCGCCGCAATAGTTATTTTTTGGGGGAGGGGGGGGGGGGGACTCCATGGCCATCAACGAGCGCATGGGGATTGCACAGAGCAGAAGCCTACTACTCTTTGGGAGCAAAGCACCCCTCCTATGAAGGCAGTTTGCTTGCCAACTGCTCGACCAAGTATTGGAATTGTGCGTCCGTCAATTTACGGATGCTCAGGGGAAGTCCAAGGTATTTTCATTGGAAAGTGCCAATCGAGCATCCCAAAATACTCAGTCAATAGCACTTGGTCCTCCGAGCATCTGATAGGCATGGGCAGAGCTCTTCTGCCGGATGCCGTGCCGAAATCATCCAAGATACTAGCACAAGTACGTAGATCATCTTCTCTTGGCTTGATGAAAACCATGACGTCGTCCGTGAATATGGATATGCGCTGAGGTAGGCCACGTCGAGCAAGAGGTGTCAACACACCACTAGTGGCAGCCCGAGAGAATAGACGATGAAGCACCTCCATAATGAGAATGAAGATCATAGGCGATAGGGGATCCCCTTGTCGTAGACCACGTCTGTGAGATAGGGATGCCAGGTACTCCATTGATCATTACCCTAGTGGAGGATGTCGAGAGAAGGCCACGAGATCCACGTGGCGGTAAACCCCATCCTAGAGAGCACTGTGACGAGAAAAAGGCCATTGGACGGTATCGAAAGCCTTAGAAATATCCAACTTGAGCATAATTGCCTGTCCCCAAAGAGCATGCAATAGAGTTGGGGTAGGCTATGAATCGTTAACCAAGTGTAATAATCAAATTTCTATTTGGGCTCCATATTAATGTGAAAAAGAATAAGAAAAAGAGAGAACATTGTGCAAGTAGCATAGAGGGATTGTACCGCCCTTTAAAATCTTATGTTTAAAGGGAGAAAGCGAGCTTTTTGCTGCAGCCTGCAAACAGTAACTTAATCTGTTTCTAGATTTGCTCTCATTTTCTTTCTTCTAAGTTTCTCCTAACATTGATCGACTGTAAGCTTTGAAATGATAAACCAAATTAAACTAAATTGAGAACCACATTCAGTGCCAGCGCTGTTCCTTTAATATTAATTTGATGCTGAAGCCAAAGCAAATTTGCATCATCGATCGGTTTGTACTTGATATGGTTCTGATTTTGATATTGGTGGCCTATCCTAATGTTTTGCAACCAAGATGAATTTCTTGATCTTGTCGGGTTAAGTCCTAGCGATTGCACCTCAGTTAACAGCTTTGAAGTAAGTGGTAGGGATTTTATTTGGTGATGATTCATATGCAATCTCACTTGAAAGTTTACGATGCATTTTTGCAGGTCAAACACATTTCTTGAAGAAGGAAACTGAGAGGTTGAAGCAGATCTCTGCGCGTCACCGCAGGAGCAGGAGTGTCACTTCTTGCTTTGAGCCGGTCTCAGTCGGAGCAGACCCATCAGCAATCAATTGGCAGACACTTGACATGTCAAAGCTGAGCTTAAACGGCAGTCCTGTGCCTGTGCCCCCGAGAGGAGGCTATGGCCTGTAAAAGCAGCCTGCTTTGATCCCACTGAGATGAGATCGCGACAGTAATCCTCAGATGTGGTTAACGATTCACTAACCTGACAAACCATATAGATTTGAGGGTTTAATCCTTTAGTAGGAAAAAAAAGGTAGTCAGTCCAGTCGCCACCGAAAATATAAAGAGGTCATCAGTCAAGTTTATCTTCTGTAGGATTTCTGCACTGACTTCTGGATTTTAACACAAATCAGATGAAGCAAGCTTGGGCTTTGCTTGTCACTAGTGTTCGAGAACTTACAAATCGATGTTTTTCTCTGTATGACTGCAACTGATCTTCCAATTAGCGTGGTGATACATGCTGATACTGATCTTCCGGTTAGTGGTGATTTGGTCGCCATTGATGCATGTGCTATGTTAGCCCTTTGAATGTTTTCCTCTGGTTGCTGCCTGGACTCTGGAGGATATTGTTGTGAAGTAAGCTTCTGATGACGATGATGCAAACGTGCAGGCGGCATCTTCTGTTGTGGTTCTCTTTTTGGCTGCTAGGGTGTGCATTTTATACTTTGTACTGACTTGAAGGACAGCGGACGTTCATTAGTTAACAGAAATGTTAAAACAGGTTTTTGATTTGCGAAAACAAATAAAATTGACATGCTTGTGTATTAGATTTGTTATGTTCTCAAGTGAAAATTGTCATGCAGTATAAAAATTGGCAAACAAAGTTATCATGTTGCAATAAGTACTAAGTACTCCCTTTGTAAACTAATATAAGAGCGTTTAGATTACTAAAGTAGTGTTCTAAATGCTCTTATATTAGTTTACGGAGGGAGTAATTGCTATGCATTTCATTGGGATCCAATGTATTTGAGGGCGTCAGCTTTTTTACCATAAAAGTCCGACGTCAGATGTACCCTGATAGGAAGTGCCATCGGGTCCAATCTGCCGCTCCAGCGTAGACCCAATCGAGGACGAAACACTTGGTACTGTACGTCCAGCGATCCTCCTGGGAGGAAAAAAAACAGACACCATCACTGTCTCACTCATTAGGCTGCAAGTGGGACGACCCGTGGCCTGTCCGCATCACGCCGTATATATCGTATTATTTTTACTAAATGGGCCCTGGAGGATCTTATGTCGCGCACTGACCCCCCAAAAAACTTATTTCGTCGCCTGACCTCAACGTACACGCTTGACTGTTTGGCGTTTTCAGTACACGTTGACATGCTTTACTATTCGGCGCTTTTGACCGGTCTCGGTCCATGGTCGTTGGTCATGCCGCCAGCGTGGCATCACCCTGTAGCGCTTGATGGATTGGCGCCGTACGTTGCGGGATAGTCTGCGTTTCCTGTTTCCACCAGCGACATCGCAGCAGATCATCTGTTGTTCCATCTGGGATGTTCTGACCAAATTGTAAAACGCCTGACCTACAGGCGTGACATGCGGAAAGTTACGACGTCAGTCAATTTGGCGTGACATGTACCGTTTGGCGTGTGTACAGCAGCCCTTATCACGCTGTCTTGGTTGGCGGTGCTTGCCATCTCGGCCGCCTTTCAAGCAGGCGTGCCATCTCGGCTGCGTGTTGCGCCTGCGAATTAGGCGTTTCATGTCGGCCTCTGACATTTCCGCGTCCTGAGTGACTGATAGGCGTGCATTCGTGCTAAACTAATAGGCGTTCATTCTTAGCAAAACCATAGGCGTGCTGTCCATTTGAGCTCCGGTTACCCCCGCTCCCCCACCCTCCCCTCCCCCTAAACAAGTCGCCCCCTTCATAGCGTCCACTCCACAGAGCCACTCGCAGGTCCCAGTCCCCTTCCCCTCTTTTTCATTGTCACCCACGGGTCCGGCGGCCATCCCAGGCAGCCCGTCGTACACCGGCGACTCTCCCTGTCAAAAGCAGCTTCTTGGCCGCCCCTCGTCGTAGGAACCTACCTCCGAAGTGCAAATCCCCAGCGGTAGAAGAGTGGAGACCACGCGGCATCAGCCAGATCTGCCGAAAGCAGCAGGTAATCTTCTTACGAATCAACTTGCCAGGATGTATATAAGTCTTGTATTACATACCTTTAGGTAATAGGGTTAGGCAACCAGTGCACTGTTTGATATATTATGGCATGCCGGACATGACAGACGTGAGACGTGGGTTAATGTTGCCTATATTGCCTTTTATGTAGGATGGCGTATCGTAACGTAGTGCATTTACATCACGGCGGCGCTCTTAACAAGCAATCTGGCAACACTGGTGTGGAGTTTGTGAACACCGAAAGCCTTGCCTTGTGTTTCCCTAAGGATCCAACTCTTGCTGAACTTGTTGATAAGGTGAGGCAAGAGATGGATGTGGAAGAAAGTTCTGTAGTAAGGTTGGAAGGAAGGTATGACGCCGACACAGGCCCTAGGTCGTTGTGCACTATGATCCCCCTGGCCGAGGCATATGCTTGGGAAAACTACAAGCCAATGGTCGGTGAATCTTGCATTAAGATCCTTGTTGTATATGCAGTGGTGCAGCCAGGTCATAACCTGTCAGATATAGACCTAAATCGCTCGCCGTTAGGCTGTGATGGCCGCGGACGTAGGTCAGGTGTAGGCAGCCATGGTGTAGCCAGCCAAGAGATCTAGAAACCATGACCGGGAGTCAGCCCACTGCAGAAGTTAGCACCCCTCCAACACATGATGCTGTTGCTGGGGATGTTGGCGCTCATTTTGATCTGAACAACGGTCCTGCAGAAGATGGTGGGAGCGACGACGACAGTGATGCAGGTTCGCCAGAAAGGTTGGCCACTGAGGTAGAAGAGGTTGCTGAAGAGGTGGATGCAGAGGATGCTGAGGTTGATGGAGACGATACAGAGGCTAAGCCGTATTTGGAAATAATGGCTCCGGAGCTTCCAGTCATTGAAATCTCAATGGAGTTGCGGTCTCAGCAAACAGCTTTTGCATCAGACGAACTTAATGACGCAAGTTATGCTGCTACGGAAGAGGTGGACGCGGAGCGGGAGCAGGAGGCCGGGTTGGAATACCCGACGGCACGGGCAGAGGACTCTGATGACGAAGGTCCGCCCGCTGAATATGAGTTCAGCTTGTTGGAAAAAATTATCTTTCGAACCATGTACAACAGAGACATGAGCACACATGAGTTCAGAGATTTAAGCGGCGCTGACCTAGCAATTGTAGCAGAGCAAGATATGTACGATATGGAGCCGTTGGTTGCGCCAAGACCTCAGACAGCCGAAGAGGAGAAGATAAATCCAAGGTCGAAGCCTTTGATATATCCAGGGCTTGTGTTCAGCTCAATGCTAGATATGAAGATATGGCTACAAGAGTACGCTGTGCGACACTATTGGCCTTACCGCGTGCACAAGTCACACAAAACACTAAGATTCGTGGTGCAGTGTGAGAAGAGTGAGCAGGGCTGTCCGTGGAAGGTGTGCGCCCGTAAGTGTAGACTGGATGATCGATGGAAGATCGTTAGCTGCGTAGGATTGCACCGCTGTGGGCGTGACCGCATGGAAGGTCATCACCGCCAGCTTACGTCCAACTTCATCAGTCAGCGACTGAAACATGCCATCGCCAAGCAGCCAACGCAGTCCGCGTCTCAGCTGCAGTATTACATAAGCATGATATTTGAGTATGATGTGAATTACGGAAAGGCCTGGAGGGCTAAGCAGTTGGCTCTGAAGATGGTGTACGGTGACTGGGAGGAGTCATACGGTGTGCTCCCAAAACTACTTCAGGCTATGAAGGCCCGCAACCCAGGAATGGTGTACGAGGTGGAGGGTTACCCATGGGGCTTCCCAGAGAAGAGCCCAGAGGGGTGGGACCGTAGATTCACCATTTTTAGGAGGGCATTCTGGGTGTTCGGTGCCTGCATAGAGGCGTATCGTCACTGCAAGCCAGTACTTTCTGTTGACGGAACGTTTCTTGCCGGCAAGGTCCGAGGCGTGCTGCTGGTGGCCATAACCTGTGATGCCGATAATCAGCTTGTGCCCCTTGCTTTCGCCCTCGTAGAACGGGAAGACAATTCCAACTGGGAATGGTTCATGAATCTTCTCCGGGTGCACGTCCTTGGTTGCGATAGGCCACCATGCATCATATCGGACCGACACCCTGGGATCATCAACGCAGTCCGAGTACAGTTAGAAGGTTATCCGGGTGTGATTCACAGATGGTGCATGCGGCACTTTGCTCAGAACTTCTACTCCAAAGTAAAGAACAAAGGCTGCATTGACGCATTGAAGCTTCTGTGCGGGGAATTCGAGCCCTTCATTTTTGATGAAAGGCTGAAACACCTCACGAAGGCGGTCTCCAAAGAGAGTTTGGATTTCATACAGACGCACCTTCCTTTGAAGGAGAAGTGGGCTCGTGCCTTCGATGTAGGGGGGCTAGGTACGGCCACATGACGAGCAACATGGCTGAGATTTTCAATGCAGTTCTTAAGGGAATAAGGTGGCTCCCAGTCGCCGCCGTGCTGACCTTCACCTTCGACAAGTGCAATGAGTACTGGATATCACGGTGGTCTGCCGTTAAGCGCTCCATCACCGCGGGTCACATGGATGGCGATGGCAACCAGAGCGACCGTCGTTGGCCTCGGAAGGTCAGTGAGCGGCTAGAGGCACAACAGATCAAGTCTGTGGGCCAGACTGTGAAGATGTACGATCCGATGAAACAGGATTACTCCGTACAAGAGGCGGGCGGCCATAGCAGTGTCGGGCAACCATGGGGAGGTCGTGTTCATGAGGTTAACCTTGAGAAGAAAACTTGCACCTGCCATAGGACGAGGGTTTACCACGAGCCTTGCTCGCATCTGATGGTGGCATTCAGGCAGCGTGGTTTTAATTGGGATACTATGGTCTCCCCGTATTACAGCATAGAGGTTATGGAGCTTACATGGTCCACCAGGTTTAAGCCCTACCTGGACCCTGCTCGGTGGCCCCCATACACTGGCGACGAGTTCCGTCCGGACCCTCCCCTTGTTATCACCACGCGTGGACAACGGCTGTCGAAGAGGTTCAAAATGGAGATGGACAAGATGAAGCGTAAGAGGAATAAGTTTGACGCGTTCTCATACGAGACGCGCACGCAGAACCGCTGCACCGCCTGTCGTAAGACCGGACACATAAACAACAAGAAGTTTACCTACGAGATGAGGACTGTCGAAGCCGCTAGGGAACCGGCCAGGCAAGCCGCCAGAGAGCGAACTGCCTTGGCGGATGGTGTGTCCGGCCAAGCATCGGGCAACATGCGGACTGCAATCGTAGCTTCATCCGTCCGGAGAGGGTCCGTTCGTAGGGGACGTTCTCGCAGAGGGGAGGGGGAGGCGCGTGCGGAATGGGGAGTTTGAAATAAATAGGTCAATCTGTTGTGTCCATATTACTACTTGTTAACATGTTTTTATTTGTTCTGCTGTGCTAACATGTTGTTATTTGTTCACAGCAGAATGGCGGCCCAGGCTGATGGTCCACCGGACCTGGAAGCCCCTAAAATAGCCGATTACGTGGACATGTTGTTGTTGGACACCTTCTACGATCACTCACACCGCGGTCGTCGAACGGTGGAAGGACAGGTAGCCGTCTAATTATTTGTCCTTAGTAGAACTCATTTAGGCAAGCTTTTATCGGTCACTAACATTTTTCGATGCTCTCACGAGGATAGGACCTGAGACCACTACATATCCGGTCTCACGACATCGAGAACATGTCATACGACGACCGGTATACACCATATTTTCGAGAAGCGCGGTTGCTGCCGTTCATCACAATGCTGCGCGCAGAGGAATGCCTGTATTCAATGGTAGTCTGCTATCATGCATGGTGGATCGTTGGAGGCCCGAGACTCATACTTTCCACTTGCCGTGTGGGGAGATGACCATCACACTGCAGGATGTCAACCTCATAACTGGACTACCAGTGACCGGCAAACTAGTGACCAGAATAACCGATCCAAACATGTGGAAGTCAAGAGTTGAGTCCAAACTCGGTGTCAAGCATTACTCGTTTCCACCAGGTTGGAAGAAGAAGCTGGCGTGTAAACATGTTCCACTATCCAGCGACCTAGAGCCCCTGGAAGACAACGGTGTGTCAAAGCAGTTGAAGAATCCAAAGAAGCGGGTGAAGACCGGCGTGCCTTTTGTATGGCTGGAAGCAAACTTTGGGAAAGGCCCGCCTACAGATGCTTCGGATGAGGTCGTCCAGATGTTCGCAAGGGCTTATGCGCTGTACGTCCTGGGGGGCATGGTGTTCACCGACGGCACCGGAGACTACATCTCCTGGATCTGGCTGCAGCTTCTGTCCGATTGGAAGGAAGCTAGGCAGTTGAGCTGGGGATCCGCCGCCCTAGCCTGGTTGTATCGTCAACTATGTGAGGCCTGCCGCCGTTCCAAGTACAAGTCCAACATAGGAGGATGCATGATCCTGTTCCAGGTGTGAACTTGGGCTCACATTCCCGTGTGCAGACCCATCCCCGTGCGGCCCAAAAATCGCGATACGTCTTTGTACGTTCAGAACTATGTCGGCCCGACTTACTCCAAACTTTTTCTACGTGCAACGAATCTCGTCGGCAATCGGCAACGCGCAACTCTCTTACAAGATCAACAACAGGCTATTGGACGTGCTAACTCACACGAGGATAAGTGAGTGTAAGGAGGACGCACGTTTCTAATCTCCCATTCCTAGCAATCAACTTGACGCCGTGACTGTTGTTTTTTGGCAGGTGGACTAGACGTCGTACGACAATCTGGACATTCACTGTCTGCAATTGGACCCAATGTGCTACGAAGTTCATAAGTTGTGGCTTTCGAAGTGCGCTCTCATATGCTTCTTTATCGTGGAGCACTATATGCCAGAAAGGGTGTGCCGACAGTTGGGCCGTTTTCAGGAAATCCTGACCGCAATCTCGTGTACAAACCGAGAGCTCCATGTGTACGCACTGCATAACTCAATCTGTCCACCTACATGCATCACTCAATCTGTCCACCTATATGCATCAATCAATCTGTCCATCTTAAAAATAGAACTGACTATCCCATTCGCCTTGTTAAGTTCCAGGACGAACAGAAGGAAGAAGAAGGGTCAGCAGAACTGGGCCACGTTGCACCTGTCTTACATAAACGAGTGGATGCACGCGAAGGAGAGCCTGCCTCTGGAACCGCACGACCCAGAAGCATTCAGACAGTACCTAAGGTGGCTGTCCAGGTCAAGCCGTTTGAAGCTGAACGTTCCAAGGCCGTTAATCGATCTAGCCGACGGTACGGAGACTGAGGTGGAGGACCAACAACGTAGGGAACTCATTACTGTCGAGGGATCTCAGATCGACATCCATGCGTTGATGGCCCTTCTGGTAAGCGACATCGAACACCTATTTGTTTCCCGAATTGTTGAGCGCACTGACTCAAGATGATGATGTAGGAGGACGCTTGCGGTTATTCACTGCAGGTGTTCCATGAGCTGTCGGAGCTACCACCAGGAACACCCATTAATCACTTCGATCTAGCGCTAAAGGTGTTATGAAGAACATACTTTCTTTACATCATTTCGGTCATGCTGTATAACTAACGCGGCACGACCGTGATTTTGCAACCCAGAGAGCGAAGGACAGGATTAAAAGAGCTCTCCATGCAACCACAAGGTGGGAAATACCCGAGTCCGATGTCGAGCCTGTGCAGTACGGGCAGGAGGAGGAGGAGGAGGAAGAGGAGGTACATGGCGATCAGGAGGTACATGAAGATCAGGACGTACACGACGAGCAGGAGGATGACGAGGGGGCTGAACATGACGAGGAGTCTGCGCATGAGAATGTGCATGGTAGCGATAGCACAGACTCAGATGACCAAAGAGAGTCTCCATCCCAACCAAGTCAGGTGATTAACGATGACCAGTTCAAGACCCCATCACCGCGAGTTCAGCGTCCGAAGAAGAACCCAAGGGATGATGCACTCACGTTCCCTGCTGATCATCTTCATCGTCCGAAGAAGCAAAAAATCAAGAAGAGACGGCCGAGGACGAACTGGTAGAACAATTGTGCGGTGAAATGCAATGCATGTTTTAACATTGCAATGGTTGGTTTGGAATTATGTTGTACACAAAATATTCGTGGAGTGACAACTTCTATTTCCATTCATCAAACGTCATGCCCCCCCAGTCCACACAGTTGCCGTACGCAATCTCAATGCCGTCCCTTTTGAAGAACCCGACCTTCAAGAAAGCAGGGTGAACGACCTCGAATTGCCCAACACAACCAGCCCTAAATCCATGCTTCGCAGCGAAATCATGCCACCCTTCACCAAGCACCAGTGATCTTGGCCCATCATAAAAATGTTGCAGCAGAAGGACGTGCCACGTACAACCGGTGCCCGTGTCCAGCTCCACTAACCTTGGCACTTCTCCTTGCAAGGGCACTTCGCCATCAGGAATGGTGAGTGCCTCGTGTTCGGTCCCCGGAACCATGACCTTGACGAAACTGTTGGGCTGTTTGTCCCAGTGGGAGTGACCGATCGTACGTCCCAGATGTGGTGGAACAGGTCTCGGAATCTGTGCCATAACCATTAGTCAGAGTAGTCCATGTAATCCTAAGATGCATTAATCTGTGGCATAACCATTAGTCGAGGAGTACATCATACCTGGTGTTGAGGGCACTTGATCTTCTTCTCCATCCCATCTATTGCGCCGTACAACGTGAGCTGCATCTTCAATTGAGCTTCAACCGCAAAGGTAACAATATCTGCAATACGTACCTGGTTCGCCTGTACCACTTCCCACCAGCCATCTGTGAGGACGAAATGCTCATCGCAAAGCTGCAGCCGCACGTTCCAATGGCAAGCACAGGTACTTGTTGTTACATGTTTAACCAGACGACCGGCGAAGCCCTTGAAGTGCTTCCTAAACCCAGTTAGGATAGGGAGGACACGTAGGTCAGTTTTCTTAATCTGAATGCTGAACCTCTTAGGCGTGCGAACTCCCACGTAGTGTCCAATCTGTTTAGGGCGACCCTTAACGCGATCCCGGTAGCAGGTGCTGCTGCGGGTAGAGCCACCTCAATCCTGTCTACCAGAAGGTTATTCCTAATATGGTTTTGAAAACCAGGAGGCCCGGCGTATTTGAACGCGCGTTCGTCCTCGGGCAGCTGTGGTTCAACATCAACCGAAGCACAGTCAGATCATGCAATGAATAGGGGCGAAATACAATTGAATCAGTTTATGAATGGCATGAAGCATTGAAATAACTGTCCATTGCGAGTTGTAGAAACTAACCGCTTCCGGATCTCTGCTACTTCCTGCTTCATATTTTTCCTTCACTAATGCTTCCGGCATCATAACATCAGATAGGACCAACCTCCGTCTTCGTTCCACTTCCTCCGTTGCCCTCTGTATTAGGACAAAAACCCGAGCAGCAGTCGAATCATTCAAGTGCGGAAAACCAGAGCAAGAATCGACGAAACTGCGTCTTGGACTGTATATGCTACTTACCGTGGCTGGATCTATGCTACTTCCAGTTTCCTAGGACGTTGGAGGAGCGGCAACAGTGGATCCATACTCCAGCGTGTGGTCGTGGATTCTATCCATGAACAAGATGCGGGCGTTTGACAAGCCGCCGTTCCGTGCTCCGGCCCTTAAGGCGAGAGCAGACCTCGCCGGAGTAAGAAGGGGAGTGGCTGAGGGTTGGTTGGTTGCGGCCTTGCGGGTGTAGCCGGAGATGTACAGAAGGCTTGGTTGGTTGCGGAGGTTTCCGGAGATGTTCGGGCTTGGTTGGTTGCGGCCATGCGGGGGCTGGGGGTTATGTTCCCCTACTAATCGTCTGAGACCTTTACGGTCAACAAGTCAGATAATCTAGCCGTTGCTGCGTTCCAATGCGGGATCCACGTTTCCAATGTGATTAGAATGCGACTTCATAATAACCACATGCGGTACAGAAATACAAAGTTGCGTTGTTAACAAAAGTACATGGCACAATTAGTTTCCTCATGTGAAGCAACGACCTAAGACCGAGCCTCCTCGCGTGCAAGGTGTTGCCTTGCACGATGAACTCAGTGCCTGGCCAGGCACATAACATGTGTATTCGCACCGGCTTCTGCTTCCAGGCTTACAAGAATCTCCATGAAGTTGATGTACTCACACGCAACCTGCAAGCGGTCGTCACCCACCGCCTGCAATGCACACTCACGGCTCTCCTGTTCGAAGAACTGGGACCAGGTGATGTTTTTGACCAGCCGCTCCTGGTCGGCTGCCATGCGTCCATTCAGGATGCAGGCGCGGGCCTGACGGGGTTCCTCGCATAGCCTGATGTACAACAGAAGAAAGAACCTTTCCTCACCGGCTGTCATGTCCTGTGGAAGCCGCTCCAACGCAGCATCATCAGCATCCCCCTCCCGCCTAACCGGTCCCTCTACGATGCTGCCCATGCTGGATGCCGATGACGGCATTGAGCTAGTGTGGTGGCTGGATAAGATGGTGTTGACCCCCTTCAGTCCTATGGATCTAGATGCAACCTTGTTGTTATATAGTCCTATCACGTCGCGTCTCAGCAGGACATGGACATGGTAGTGCTTATTAGATCGGCATCTCTGGACCATTGTGGCGCATGCCGAAAGGACTGGCGTTCAATGACGACCCTCTGGCGCACGCCGAAAGGAGTGACATGTCAGTCGGATCTCAGAGCAAAAAAACGGACGTCTCAGCACGACTCTGGCGCACGCCGAAAGGACTGGCGTTTTGTTGTTCAGTCGCATCAGTGCCTCCTCCAGAGCAATAAATTGGCGTCTCTCACCAGGACATGGTAGCACCTATTAAATTGGCATCTCAGGAGGACCGAGGCGCACGCCGACATGACTGGTCGTTTCCTTGTTCAGTCGCATCAGTACCTCAGAGCTATATTCCACACGTTAAGTTCGGACCCACGCACATGCCGAGACGACCGGCGTTTCTTTGTTGTGTTCCATCAGGTCGTTCGGAACGTGGCCGCGCCTACTAAATTGGCGTCGCACAGGTGGTCGCTCACGAGCCTATTGTATGCACGCCAGAGGACGTACCACACCGACAAAACTGGCGTTTCCTAGTTCTCAGATTGCTCAGTTCGGACGACCGACGACCATGAACGCCTACATCGTTGGCGTATCTCAGAAAGCATCTTATATTATGCCTATCCCCTGCATCTAAGCCCTATCCTCATAGCCCAGATCCAAAATACGTTGGCGCCGCCTCCTTCCACCACAAATCTATTCTGCCAATGTTCGCATCCAGTTCTAACCTATCACCCCGCGGATGTGTTCCCGCAATTTAACAACCGCCCCTTGTGCAATGTCCTACATGCCGTACCGTGGTTGCTATGTACGTCTCAAGGAAGCCTGCTCATGACAGCTGGGTGTTCTACAAGTGCATGACAGACGGAGGAAGCTCTTTTCCTTGATCCCTTTGACAGTTAGGTTACGCATTTTTCTTCGCGGCCTTACTAATTTTCGTCATGTCGTTGCCTATTACACTGAACTTCAGAAGGGATGTAAAGTTTGGCATTGGGAGCTGCAGTACGTGGAGTATTTGGTTAAGGACAGATACCTTGTTGGTGCAGCTACTGCCGGGGCACTTGCGTACGCTAGAGCTACAAGGGAAGAACTCGAGCATCAGAAAGCGGCGAATGAAGCACCCCGCGCATTAACCAGCATCGGTACAAAGGGAGATGAATATGGTACAGTGTTGACGACACTGAATCAGTTGTTAATGTTAGCGGGAGAGATGTTGTTCCTCATGAAGTTAGGCCTTGCTGTGGGTTTGTTCCTATGCTTTATGATGCTATTTGTAGTGCTGATGAAATGACATCATTCACATTTGTCGTCCTGGATGTATGCGAACAATTTCTACTATTATGATACATGTGAGAGCCTCTAAAACAGTGCACATCCTAATACAGAAGCACATTTATATGCGTACAGTCTTACACACCTCAATACTCCGTATTCAGTACAGTGCGAGTTGTATGAACTAACCACGGCTGGATCTCTGGTACTTCCTGCTTCATTTCTTAGATACCACAGTCCCCTAATTATGACAGCAGGGAAACAAAAGGCCATATTTGTAACATGATAACCTAGCTAAGTGAAAGCTAAAATGGAAACAACAAGTAGCCCGATCATGAGGCATCGGCTCAGGTACTTTAGAAAGAACAAATCTTGGCCGTTGCGTTGCATTACTTCAATCAGGCCAGCCTTCTCGGTCCGGTGCTTCTCTTCCTGGAGGTCGATTTCTCTGTTAAGGCGGTCAGTCCCCCGCACAAAATAATCCCACTCATCCTCCATTGACCTAAGGGCGGTTTGTAGGCGGTCCGGCCATGGCCTGTCAATCCAGGCCACAGAATTGCATCGCCGTTCCTCCTGCCAGTGAGTACGAAAGCATGTTTCAGATGACTGTAAACACTTGAGAACTGAGATAGAGAGCTTATACCTAAAGGCGACCGCAACCTAGAAACCTTCGTCCCATGTTTGCTCCTTCCCAAGCAACCAGACGGCGTGGTCGCAAACCACATCTGCATCTGTATTCCGTATGGATGTCTATGCCACAGAATGATGGGTCTGGCGTGTCGAGCGGTGCCACCTCGTCTTCGTCACCCACCTCAACCACCGGAGATGCCCCGAGGATCTCGCTGTCGTAGTTGGAGGAGTCTACGTCCCTGGAGCTCCAACCCTCTTCGTTCGAATCTACCTCCTCCTCCTCCGACATGATAGTTGGGATGAATGGTGGAAGTACGCAGTAACAGCTGCTCGGTCACGCCTTTTATATGAGCACGCGCGGGATTATCAGAGCCACTCGCGCCCTTTTCCTTCGAACGACACCTACGCGAGTGGCACCGTCATTCTGAAAGCAGCAAAGTAGAAATAACAGACGACAAACTTCTGATATACGTCCGTCGTGATGGCGTAACATGTATCATATTAAACGGGCCATGGTCCTCAAACCAGTTGCTCACACACATATGGGGGACGGAAGCAACAACGAGGCGGCCACGCCGTTCGTGGACTTCTACCACCCGCGACTGGCAGCAGGATTAAGCCCATAGATGTATACCACGAAGGAACCCTCCAGGTGAGCCGTCTAATCTTTCCTCTTTCAATCCGATCTCGAAATACTGCTTTTACTTCTGAATGATAGGTTCACGCTCTTCTGCTTTGGCCCACCTTTGTATGCAGACAAGATTCCGAACTATGGGAGGTCCGGATCCCTCGCCGTGATACCGAGCCGGTTACACTGGACGTTCAGCTGAACAGAGCTTCTATGACCTACAATATGATTCAGGACTTCATGGAGATCGCAGGGCACAAACGTACAGATGCACTGTTCTACGTGGACCAAGAAGAAGAAGGGGTGGAGTCCATTGTTACCGTGGACTCCGATCATAGGCTTCGCCAGATGATGGCTAGGTTCGTCGTGTGTAGACTGCTAAGTTTTGAGGTTAGAACGCGTCCAATCAGTAGGTTCCCTGCTAGGGCTAGCTCATCTTCGCGGGGACTGCACTCTTACTTCCCGCAGCAACCCCGTCGTGCTGTGCGAACCAGGCCTCGTTCTGCCACGCTCTCTGGGAATCGTGGCTCGCCGGTGCTACAGGCCCGTGGTCGCAGTACTGCCCGTTCTCGCAGTCGAAGCCGCGCTAGAAATAATAGTTGCCGAGGTAGGCAACTTCGCGCCGAATTGGGGGATATCGCTCGCGGTGGCACGATGCTTGACTATTTCAATGCGAGCGGCAATCACAGCCGATAGTCGGTGTCCATGTGTACTTGCAATTAGTGAGAGAGTCACGTCATGGATGATTTCAGTCTTTTGGTTCATTATTGTCTGCACGCATGGAATTTGTCACACCGTGGATAATGTATTTCGGTGCTCCCGGTCTTGTAATGTCCCCTTGTAACTTCATCTTATTTATGAAATATCAATCTTACTTATTTCATGCGATCGTAACTTCATCTTATAATGTCCCCTTGTAATGTCCCCTTGTAACTTCATCTTATTTATGAAATATGAGTGTTACTTATTTCATGCGACCGTATGTCTGCCTGTTTTCGAAATAATTGCTTCCGGAGTCGGGTTATTCGTAGGATGACGCCTAGCATACCGGCGCGAGTCACACTCAATCATTGTGCCCGAATTCGGGTTCTTCTCGCGCCTACCTCTAACACGCGGTCAACAATGTTTAAAACTTCAGACTCTGCCGGCTCTGTTAAGTACTTGTCCCGCCAAAACGTAAGGCGTTACATACAAAATAGATATACGGCTTCCCAGTCTCTTTTCCCCTGACTTCCCGTCAAACAAACCGCTTACCAAGGACGACCGCGGTGGCGGACCTGAACTCCCCCCTCCCCCACCCCCTCAATCGAGACCCCCATCCCCTAGGAGTTTCTCCGGTGGCGTACATACTCCCGCGGCTGCCGGGTCCGCCATGCTCAAGTCCTTTAATGGAGAGAGTGGCTCCAGCGAGGAAACATGCGGCATCGAGGTCAGCAGCTCAGATATTTTGCTACCAATGCTCCTGCCACAGTTCCTCCTAATTTACATTTATGATGTTTTCCACCCATCGGTCGTAGATCCAACATGAGACGTACACCAATATGGATCTCCGAGAACCTGCTTCAGATGCAATCAGATACAGGAGGTACATATACGGTGGTTCTTCGTCGCTTCTTGTGAGTACACCTCATTACCCTGCTCTAGTAGCCAATACAGGTACTGTGTACTGTGTTGTTTTTTATGACAGTGCGAACAAAATCATTGCAGAACGACAGTCGACAGGTTCATGATTCGGGTGATCCTACATGGCCTTGTGGTCTAAAAAAAGCCATTAATGATTTAAGGGACAGTTACGCGTACGTCATGGATGCTAGAAGGAAGGACAAGGAGCTGCAAGAATGAGGGAATTCGTCTTTAGCGCAGGTGAACAGACAAATGCAAACGGCATTATTTGAGCTTCAAGCAGATGTGGAGAAGCTAAGTAAATCACAAGCTGACAGAGAAATAGTTGAGCCAGATGACAGGCGTATCCTAAGCGCACGTACGCATACCCTGAAGGAGGAAATTGAAAAACTAAGGGCCGAAAAGAACAAGTTTCAGTACGTAATCGTGGACCGTATGAAAGCAAGGCAAGCAAACGAAGAGAAGCTCGAGAGGATCAGACAGGTGTGCGACGATTAATTTGTACTCACGCTTCATCGTTCGTGCATGTATGTGTTTCTTATTTCTGTACTCTAGGCCACAATTTAATGTAATCTTCAGAACCTTTGTATTTCCCTGCAGACTCGTCAGAGTTAATCTCATTTTGGTTCTGTACATTTGTACCTGATGGTGCAGATTTTCCCGCATAGTGAATTCGTGTACTAGCTTCTATACCGTCGTACTGGAATCTCAAGTATTTGCGCCCAACCCCCCCCCCCCCCCCCCCGAGCATAAAACGCCTAATGCGTAGTCGTTAGTACTCGGAACCTCTAACATTTTGGACAACTACTGGAATCTTCAACCTTTTTGCCCAGGACCGTAAGCATCAGTCCAGTACCCCTTCACAACCTTATCCATGGCAGCCCCACCTCCTCCTCCACGGGATGAAAAAGCGACGGGGTTGACTGCGATGCAGGAAGACACCCTATGCGATACTCTGTCGCGCCTTGACATACTGTAGTGCATTCGAGTCGTAGGCTCCGACGCAAGCCTTGTGGAGTCCCTCCCGAGAGTTTCTCCAGTGGTTACAAAGGTGCTCGACAGGCCCGCCGTCCTGGAGGATGAGGTCTCTTCCGTTACAGGTACCGATGCATAGCGGCACCCGATCCACCCCTCTTCGTACTGTAAACAGACTTTCCTGACCCAGATTCAGATTAGTTTGTACTATTTCCCATCTTATGCGGGATATGGGGGACGCCTTCTTGCATCCCTAATTTATAGGACATGCGCACCGTGGACGACGATGTATGCTCACTCCGATGGACTCCCCGATGATGATGGCCACCATTCTTAACAACCGCCCTCCACCGGTTGTTCCGACAACACATGTAATGGTGTCCAATTCGCTTTGAAGATCATCTTGCTTTTCAATCTAGATAAAATGGACTAATTGGTTCGATTGATTTCTTTTTTTATCGTGATGAAGTACCGCATGGGCGCGAACGGTGACTGGTTAGCAGTCATCGATGCAGACGGGGATATGCACTTGCACAACGTTTACAGTGCGGCGGTGGTACAACTGCCGCCGATTTCAGAGCAAGGATTCCAACCAATCCCCCTACTAGGTAGTAAGCTGTTTCGGTTCAACAATGCATGCGCGAAGCTACTAAAGGTTGCTATAGCACAAACACCAACAAGAATGAACCAGTACACAAATTATATGGTCATTGCGGTCTTCAACATCGCGATCGCCACTTTGGGGCCTGACTACTACACCGGTCAAAATCCAGGTGTGTCAACTTGGCAACTACTGCCTCCTGCCTGCTTGGCGCCATACTACTACGAAGATGCCGTATACCATGCCGGCCGTATATGCGCCGTCACCACAGGCGGAACCTGCTTCATCTGGGATCAAAGCACTCACGGTTAGTACATCATATACCGCACGATCCTTTATGTTGTGCATATGCTTTCATTCAAGAACAGATTAGTGGGTACTAATGTGGAGTCAAATTTAGGCACAACAGCTCCACCGAGATCCATCAGGCCTCCAGTTATCAACCTCATGCCACACAATTTGGGATTTGTACCGGGCAGGCACTTTTGGAACCTCATGCCTGACACGGAGGACCACCCCAACAGTCTGTTTCTCGTGATTACCGGGGGGGGGGGGGGGGGGGGGTTGTAACATCACAGGAGCCGGAGTTTCGTCATGAAGATCGAACCGTCCGTTCGTATCCGACACTATTGTGCCAGATGCTCCGCATCCAAGGATTGGATGCAGACCTCGAAGGTGTACAGTGGAAGCAAATTTGGAACATGGGGCCACGATCCATGTTCGTTGGACATAGCTACCCGCTGATGGTAGAGATGACTCGTTCAGATGAGGGTGAAAATGGTCTCCCATTCTTGAAGAAAGGGTGTGTTTTCACAGCTCGTAGCCGAAGTACCACTGAGCTAGGCCACCTCCCAGAGTTATGCCGGTACGGTATTGATGATGGTATTACGCTTGGCGTGCACCTGAAGAGCTGCGGAGAAGAACGACATGATCACCCAGTCTGGTTCATGCCATCCCTGCTAAGGAGAGGGGATTGGCGTTAGGTACTTGCACTGTTGGTTTGTGATGGGCATTAAATAATGTTATGCTTTCAGAAACTCTTGTAACAACTATGCATTAACTGATTTGAATTAGTCCTGTGAACCATTGTCTTTAAGCTAACAGCCACGCGCATTAACAAGACGCATGTAATATCAGACCGATGGTAGCCAATACACTTGGCGCGTTCTCCCTAGTCAAAATGGCACGCTATGCACGCTACGCCTCCCCGCTGTACTTCATTTCACGACGCGCCTTCTCCCTAGGCGGGCAGAGCGGTCAGACCATCCACTCTTTCATGCAGCTCTTCATTTCACGACGCGCCTAGGCGGGCTACGCCTGCCTGCTGTACTTCATTTCACGAAGCGCCTTCTCCCTAGGCGGGCAGAGCGGTCAGACCATCCACTCTTTCACGTAGCAACGCACGCTTGACAAGACGCTGGCCGCAGTCACATCGTTGCAGGTTTTGACATGTCTAATAAATTGACGCCGCCTACTGCATGGTTGCCACGCCTAAGCAAAAGGCTCTACCCAAGCCAGGGTCGCGGTCGCCTGGCAGTACCAGACTTTAAACCACGGCTGCCTCGCGTCCCACGATCTGCAAGGGAAACTGCTCCATGTTTTGGTAACTGGAACCGCCGCCGGGCACTTGCGACCACCTCTTCTTCTTCGACTCCCACAGGCAGTTCCCCTCTCACATTGCCACAGACATGAACCGCAGTTGCCACCACCACTTCTTCGCCTCCCTCTCCTGCAGTTAGCACCACCACTTCTTCAGTACCCTCCTGCAAATCCCTTCTCCATGGCCGCGCCTGAGCACGATGGTGAACCCGTCACCGGCTTGCCGGCGATGCAGGATGACACGCTGTGGACTACGATGGAGAGTGTGGACTGATCGACCGCATTCGAGTTGCGGGAACCCACAACTGCCTTAACCTGGCCGTGCCGCGAGTAAACAAGGAGGTGGCAGACGTGCTCGAGAAGCCTGCCGTCCTCGAGTGGGACATGTCCTGGTTTCGCCGCCCACCAAAGCCTGGACACTCGCGCTTGCTGGTGTCGATGGACTCGCCGGCCATCAGGACGTGGATCTTGCACAAGGCACCTCCTGAGAAGCCTTGGACCACGCAGGTATGCGACCACCCACAGTAATCATCTTCTAACTTGTCATCATTTAGGATTCATTCGTCTGTTTGCACTGCTTAAATTGTAGTATTGTGTGGGAGCGAACGGCGATTGGATCGCCTTCGTGGACGTACATGGCGACATGAGCATGCACAATGTCTATACTGGTCGGAACGTACACCTTCGGCCCATTTCTCGAGTAGGTATCTCCGCAGAGGGCCTTTCAGGCAGCATGCTTTTCTGGTACAACCATGACAGGGCGAAGCTGATCAAGGTTGCCATCGCCAGTCCGCCAACTAAAATGTTCGGCTACACAGATGCCGTTGTCATTACGGTCTTCGACATCGCGATCGCCGTGAACAATGGTTCTGGGGATAGGTGGATACTCATGTCTCCGATTGCTCTGGCACCGCACACTTATCAGGATGTGGTGTACGTAGCCGGCCGGATTTGCGCGGTCACGAGCGGCGGTGCTTGCTACGTATGGGATCCCTACACGTACGGTACGTACATCAGAGACAGAGTGTAAATTAATTGTCTTTCTGTCATTTGTGTTGAACGATTGCTAAATCTAAGTTCGTTAATCACTAGGATCACGAGCTCCACCAAGGGAGCTAGACCCCCCGCCCATGGCGCACCAAGTTGGCCAGCCCATATTCTGCAACCTAGTGACATACACGGCTGATCAACCAAACACCATCTATCTTGTGCGCTCGATGTGCGACGTCACAGGTGAGGAGCAGGGGGTCAACCATGAAGGTCGAACGGTGATTTCCTACCCGACGCTAAGCTATCAGGTGTTCCGGTTCGACGGACTTCATCGAGATTTCCGAGGAGCAGAGTGGCAGCCCTGCATCGACCTCGGTTCGCGCTCTTTCTTTGTAGGAGATAGCTATCCCCTGAACATGGAGATACCGCCTAATGATGAAGATGGCAATGGGCTACAGTTCGTCAGGCCGGGATGCGTATTCACATCTAGACGGGGGACTTCCACTTGGAATGGTACACTACCTCACGTCTGCCGGTTCAGCCTAGACGACAGTGTCACGTTGGGTTTCTTCCTCAACAACTCTAGCTCGCCGGACAGAGACGACCACCCGGTGTGGCTGGTGCCGTCACTGCGTAACGGCAAGGAATGGTGAAGCAGAGCCTACCGTGGCCTCATGGACAATCTGTCCTACCTCTATGTTTATCCATTAAATCAGACGATGATTATCTATGTAATGTGTGTGGACAACTAAGTATGACAATTGTGATTTATCTATGTAATGTGTGTGGACAACTAAGTATAACTAAGCATGCAGTTATGTTAATCACACGACGTTTATCTACTTCGCATTCATATGTAATATGTGTGTGGCGTCGTCAAGCTTTAGCATGTTAAAAACCTGTCTTCAGGTGAGCACAAAATGGAAGTACGCATCGGTTACATGCCAACCTTGACCAAGTCCATCATCTTTACACGAGCGGGGCGTAGAACGAAATCGATCATCTATGCAAAACGGGACATCGAATTCGTGTAAGGTTCAGACGACCGGCGTTCACGACCTAAGATCCCTTATGGTCTTCTGCAGCTGATCAACGGTACGCTTCAGCTCCTAGTTCTCCCTCTCCAACTTCTTGAGGGCTCCAGGCACCGCCTCCAGCTTCCTCAAGGACTCAGGGACGGAGTCCAGCTTCTTCAGGGCGCCCATAATCAGTACGAGCATGGTCTTGTTTGACGACTGGTTCGTCATAGGCTCGCGTGGCGTGGTTGCGGGAGGACCGTCAGAGTTACCTTCCATCAAATTCTTGGCAGACAAACTCTCTTCTGTTCTAATCAATTCAGGCTGGTACTGCTCGTGCTTGGTTGTACACACAATCTTCATGACGGGTGAACAAACATCATCGAGAAGAGCCTGGATGTATGGAGCGAATGGAAGGCTCCGGCTTTTATCAGCTCTTGCGCTCTTCATCTCCGTCAAAATGAAGTGCATCACCTGGAAGTCCTCCTTCTTGTGGAACTGCATCAGCAGGTTGGCAGCCCATTTGCGGACACTCCCTTGGTCCCCATGCTTAGGGACGAGTGTGTGCCGCAGCACTCGAGAGAGAGTGACAAGGCTAGGCTGCATGTACTTCAGATTACCGGCCTTGAAATCTTCATGTTGTGCCACCCCGTTAACATAAAACGACAACAGCTGGTCGGGCTTTAGGGGCTCGCCGGCTTCGTGTATCCTTTTCTTCAACTTTTCCCTTTTATCATCGAGCGTTGGTAGGCCAAGCACTTTGGCGAATTGGTCGTACGATGCCTGGAACTTTTTACAGTGGGTCATCCAATGCATTGTCATACTTGGCTCATCCACGAACAGGGTGGAGTAAAACTGCATGATCGCCTCCTCACACCAATCCTTCCTGAAAGTGGTCAGCCCAAACACCCCTCTGTCTACGCATGCCTGCTCCAGGCCAGCAAAACAATCATTCAGTCTTACATGATCCCAGTCGATGGTCTTCATCTGTACCACCCGGTTCTTCAAACCCATCAGAACGGTTTCATAATAGTCCTGATGTTCGATGGAGTGAAATCTAGTATCCGTCGCGGTCCTCTCATGGTTGTAAGGATTGGACGTGCATCGGATCCGACGAAGTACATGGCAACTCTCGCTCTTCATGTTTGTGGTCTGCCGGTGTACCGTGCCTCGTGCTGGAGTGCAGGGCAACAGATCAACTGGCTCTTGTTCGTCCTGAACACGTTGACTGACGACCACCGACTTTCCGCCGCCAGATGGATTTGGGCACGGACGATATTTGTTCTTGATCTGTGTCCTCGCGTCAGGTGCAGATGGTGCTTTTCTCTTCGATTTAACCATAGCGGCACTGGCTGGGCGAGGTGGAATTCTGAGGAAGGTTCCTGTCGCGGCACTAGCTGCCTGAGCTGAAAGGTGCAGCAGCTTTGATGTTGAAGCTCTCGCTGGCAGGCTGTTTACGCCAATCGTTGATTGTGGCGATTGGTTATTGAAGAATGGTACACCTGGATTTGAGGACTGCGGAGGACTGGGAGAGAACGTTTTGGTCTTCCGGCTAAATGTTTCACTACAGCTACCTGACACTGGTTCTTCCATGCGCTTTCTCTTCTCTGCCTGTTGGTCTGCCTTTCTGTTCTCCGACTCAAGGATGGACTGTCTTCGTGGACGCTTCAAACTACGTGCTTTGTATCCAGGTGATGGCTCGGGGCTGATGACTAACTTCCGTTTCTGCTGTGCCGGTGATGGTTCAGTGAAATCATCAATCACGGACAATGAAATAGAATGGACAACACTATCCAACTGTAAAGCAGCCGCGTCATCCATGTTATCTTCACCATCACTCATACTGATGTTCACTGATAACTCACTTGGATGAACTCCTTCGTTTCCCGAATATAGGCCAGGTCCGGATTTCTCCTTGGTGTACATGATTGTCCTTGACCCAACAGATTGGAAAGCCAGCGGGTTGACAAAATCAGCCGCCATCAAGGTTCTGCCCGTTTTTCCATCCACTGCTTCTGGAGACGATTGGAGTACACTTCCCAGTTCCTCTGGCGCTCTAGGACTGGACTGCTGCACAGTCGTATCGGCACAGTTCATCAGTCCAGTTGTCCCCCTTCCCAAGTTGTTAGCTGCGTCCGTTATGGCCAGCTGCAATGCACCTAATCCGGCAACTGCCACGCCCCTCCGGCCATAAACCTGATAAGAAAGTCAGAGCTCAACAGTTATGAACGATACGTACAATGCAACCTGATCAAAGTGTAACAATGTACCGCGTTCACTCTAATTGAGCGATGCGGTGGTACGTCCGTTCCGATTACACCATTCAGATGGGTACTCGCGTTTATGGATGCTTGTCTTCCTGCATCTCCAGGCATGGCCGCTAAACATATTCTACATCAACAACGTCCGATACATTGTATCCCAATGACCATGCTGGAGAGTGGGATAGCGGGTTGTCGGTGGAGCCACCAACACCCTCCGCTACATTTACTTCATGAATTTGTTCACACAACGGGTTGTCGGTGGAGCCACCAACATCCTCCGCTACATTTACTTCATCAATTTGTTGACATCGTGGGTTAACGGTACCGCGACCATCATAGGTCTGATCATTACCATGTGCATTACCATCGCTGGCCAAGTTCGATATCGGGGTGGGTTCACGTGGTGCTTCAGTATGTGAAGTTGGTTCAATGCTCGGAACCACCTGCGCGAATGGCGACTGGTCAAATAATAGAATGAAGGAAATACTAGAGCGGCATGAACACTCAAACAATGTTAGTCCTGTCCTACAACAAGGCAGTACCTACTGCTGCTGGATTGATTTAGACTGATGAAAGTTAGTTGAGGCCATGGTAACATCCTCATGTGCCTGGATCCCTTTTGAAAAGGTCGAAGTTGTGCTTGACACACTTCAAAACTGCTCGAGCATTGCAAACTGATCGCTATTGTCTAAAATTGGAAGATAGTGACCATTATCACCATATGGTGATGAACCATTTGTTACATCAAGTTCAAGACAGCTGTCTGCAAAGGTAATATCATTACCATCTTCGCGCGGTTCGATTGCTGTTGACTGGTATAAATGGGGGAACGGATCCGAAGATTGGCTAGCACAAGAAGCACCGAAATGATTCAGGTTCGTACTCTGTGCAAGAACACGATGAACTACTGTCAGTGGTCCATACTGCAGACGCGGAATAAGAAGGGAACTAGATCTAAGACAACTTGTTTCTGAACTAAAAAAGAGGTAAATTGAAAAATAGCAAGCTTCTACTCACCAGCCAGAGTGTGAACTAATGTCCGACCAAACAAATTCAACGGTACACCACATGAAAATGAAAAGCTTTGGCGATTAGGGTAACTTACTTCCTCCCACGGTTGAATCTCCCCTGAAACCGCAACACCAGTACACATTTCATGCCGCCTGGACTGTTTACGGTGCGTACGGCGGGACGGGGCCAGCTTAGGGTGCACCTATAGGCATAACACCAGCCAGCCGGCCGAAGCTGCCCTCCGCACCGAGGTAGGGTTTCAATCAGATAGATTTGGGGAAAGGAGGAGAGGGAGGAGCTAGACTGCCGCCCCGGGTGAAGAAAACACAAGGAAAAACGAGGACACAGTCCAGCCCACCAAAAGCCCACATAGTGAGCCAGGCCGCCAAACTGTTACAATGAGCCCGTTACGGTCAGACCGTCTGGCTATAATATCAGACGTACTGACTTTTGAATACATAGCTGTGGACCGTCTATAAACTCTCACTCTTTCTGCACATCCACAACATAACCATGGGATCCTCTTCACATAAAGGAAAAGGGGGTTTGGATGAACTAGTAGGACCCAGAAGCGGTACCTTCCTACCACCAGATATGCCATCCGTCGAAGAAATGGGTTCCTTTGTGCCACAAGTAGTACACTGCCGTTGCGGGGTGCCAGCATGCTACATCGCCGACGAATAGAAGATACGAACCAAAGGAGAGATGGGTTGCTGGGGATTCGTGTGCGGACACACCAAGGGGCCTGGGCCATACTTCGTAAGTGAAACTTACCATATCCTCTCAGATCTAAAATTCTTGTTTCAGTTTCTGAGAAACACCTGTCAACTCAATACAGGAAGGGGCTACGTGCCAGAGCAAATGATGGCTTGAAAACGAGAAACAATACCAGCTCTATTGGTTCGGTGCCGAGTACATGGAGACAAAAGAGAAGAATTTGTTGGAGGAGAAGGAAAAGAGAGAACATAAAGCTAAGTATCAGAAGCAATTCGAAGAGTGGTGTGCTCAGAAAAAGGCTAGCAAAGACCTAGCGAGTTAGACTGGATTCAGGTTCATGTAACACCGTTCGAAGAGCTGGAATAAAGTGTGTTCCTCTAAAGTTCTTTTCTCAAAAGTTATCGCACTTTCTACTGTTATTTGAATGCTACCCCTACCGTGAACGTAACATGAACATAAATAGCGCAAATCATAACAGTGCAATGCCAAATTTGAAGTTTTCACACAAAAGAGGGTACATGGTCTGAATAGCAGCCATAACGATACAACTTCTAACAGGAAGTAAACTTCAAACAAGAAGTTAAGAGTTGTTAAACAGCATCGACTTTTCTAATTGGAGCAGGGTCTACAAACCAATCTGGTCTACTGTAACTATGCAATTCAACCATCTGAAATGGTTTGTACTCTTCGATCATCTTTCCGACTGTGGTGTCGTCAGTGAGTTCAGTCAAACTCATCCTTCCACCTGTGTTTAACCTCAACCACCCACTTGCGCTGAAGCTCGGCAACCACCACTTGAGCTGAACCTGGTCCTGCACCCGGGGTTCCTCATCACCATCTCGTTGCTTGACTCCAACATCCTCTTGTAATCTGAGCTAAACTTATTCTTGCTGCTGAAGTGCCACTTGATCCTGTCACTTGGGTAAACCCTGCTTTGATAGTAAATGAAATCATTATGGACTAAACCATGCTCCAGAAGCTTCTCTCTCAAATTATCAATGGTGATCGAGTCTTCTAGCCATGGCTCAGGTGCTGGTTGACAAAAAGACGCTTTATGCACGATGAACCGGACCATCCACAACTTATCCATCTGCACAATAGAATACATGATAAGTTAATGAACTTTTACAAGATTCCCCTAAACAGCGCAGACTAAGGCCTACAAACGAAGATTGGGATGCGAACAACATAAACAGGCTGCAGATCTGAAAAATGAGTTGAGGAAGACAACATATACAAAAACCTGCTTCGTCGATGAGGATGCGAACAAGGTCCGTTAGACACAGGGATTCACGACGTCCTTGATGGTCGACGACGACGACATCCTTCCTTGATGGATTGGGATTGACAGTGGAAGAAGCTGAGGTTGTTGTGGGGGACTGCGGACTGCGCGGATGGAGGCGGGCAAAAATGGCGGTGGTTGGGGGGAGGACTGCAGACTGTGCGGATGGATGGGTGGACTGCAACAGTATTTAAACAGACGCTCTATGAGTAAAGACTACACGGTATACGAGATGGTTTAACCTGCGTTAAAATGGCAGACGCTCTGGCATAAAGAAACGCCAGTCAGTCCGGCGTTTAATGAAGACAATGGATGCGCACCTCGAAAGCCAGAGTATCCTATCCGGCACAGGTATACGCCAAGGGAAAAGGCGTGTTCAGATTCAGTAATGCCTAGGAACAAGGTGTTTCAAGTTTTGTCAACGCTTTATTAGATGATGTGAAGAGAAAAGCGGTAAATCGCCAATCCATCAGGCGTTATAGGGTGGTGCCACGCTGGCTGCGTGACCAACAACCATGGACCGCGACCGGTCAAACACGCCTAATAGTAAGGCGTACCAACGTGTACATGAAGCGCCATCCGTAAGGCGTTTATGAAGGGGTCATGCGACGAAATAAGTTTTTTGGGGGGTCAGTGTGCGACATAAGATCGTCCAGGTGCCATTTAGTAAAAATAATACGTATATATCCACATAATTTGTGTGGGCTTATGCGGGTTCCCTACATAAATTATGTGGATTGCCGCATGCTCGCAAACTTCATACAAACAAAAATAACAATCATTAGATAGTTGCAGTATAGAATGTGCCCAATTTAAATGCAAAATATGTTCACACATACTCCATTGTATGCTATAGCAATACCAATTTGGTCGATTACATTAATTGCAGTACACGACTAAGATTGAAATATATGGTTAAGATGTTCATGCTAGGGAGTCCCTCAAGCCCGGATGAAGAAAAAAGAGTTGGCTCTAGAAGCTAAAGCTCTGAAGGGTCGCCCTTCGGCTAGAAGAATCACCAGAACGGCGATGAAGACTGACCATCGATTGCTAGCCTACACATCTCACCAAGGACATAAGGTTTTGTGATAACCCACAAGTGTATGGGATCGTTTGTAGCCTTTTTCGATAAGTAAGGGTGTCGAACCCAACAAGGAGCTAAAGGTAGAATTAGTATTTTCTCAAGTTCTATCGACCACCGATACAACTCTACGCATGCTAACGCTTACTTTACCTAGAACAAGTATGAAACTATTTTGCGGGAATAAAACTAGAAGTACTTTGCGAGAATAAAACTATGGATAATTTGCAAGATAATAAAAGCTAGTTGTTTAGTAGAAAGCTTTTTGTAACACAAGAGAAATATTGTCCATAGCCAATTGAATACAACACGATAGATACTTATCATATGCAATGAGGGAGAGGCATACACTAACATGTAATCCCATGGAGAGGAAAAATGGGTATCTTGTAAATTCAAGGGTAGGGCTTGCACATTCTTTCCATACTTGGATCACATGCACTTATGATTGGAACTCTTGCAAGCATCCGCAACTACTAAAGATCATTAAGGTAAAACCCAACCATAACATTAACACATCAAGTCCTCTTTACTCCCATACGCAACAACCCCCTTACTCGGGTGTAAGCTTCTGTCACTCTAGCCACCCACTATAAGTGATCATGAACGTATTTCAACACCCTCCAGCGAGAATCCCTCACGTGTGTGCGGCACGGAAGACACCTTATGGCAGCACCATATTATCATACAACTCATATCAATCACACCATACCACAATTAACCCATAGGAAAAAACAAATCTACTCAAACATCATAGGATAGCCACACGTCATTGGATAATAATATATAGCATTAATCACCATGTTTAAGTAGAGATTACAGCGGGGAAAAGAGGAGTTACACCACTGCATAGAGGAGGAGAGAGTTGGTGGTGACAGCAGCGAAGTTGTTGGTGTAGATCGCCGTCACGAGGGTTGCCCCGGCGGCTAATGACCCACAAGTATAGGGGATCAATCGTAGTCCTTCCATAAGTAAGAGTGTCGAACCCAACGAGGAGCAGAAGGAAATGATAAGCAGTTTTCAGCAAGGTATTCTCTGCAAGTGCTGTGAGTAACAGGAATAGATAGTTTTGCAACAAGATAATTCGTAACAAGTGACAAGTAGCAATAGTAGCAAAGATGCAACAAGGTAGCCCAATCCTTTTTATAGCAAAGTACAGGCCTGAAAGTACTCTTATATTAAGCAAGCGCTCCCGAGGACACATGGGAATTTCTGTCTAGTCATGTTCATCATGTTGAGTTGATTCGCGTTCGTTACTTTAATAATTTGATATGTGGGTGGACCGGTGCTAAGGTGCTGCTCTTACTTGAACAAGCAACCCACTTATGATTACTCCCTCTCGCAAGCATCCTCAACTACGAAAGAAGAATTAATATAAATCTAACCATAACATGAAACATGTGGGATCCAATTAGCCCCTTATGAAGCACCCATAAACTGGGGTTTAAGCTTCTGTCACTCTCGCAACCCATCATCTACTTGTTACTCCACAATGCCTTCCCTTAGGCCCATAACATGGTGAAGTTTCATGTAGTCGACGTTCACACGACACCACTAAGAGAAGCAACAACATACACATCATCAAAATATCGAATGAATACCAACTTCACATGATTACTTATATAAAGACTTCTCCCATGTCCTCAGGAACAAAAGTAACTACTCACACATCATAAACATGTTCAAGATCAGAGGTGTAATAATGGAGATCAAGGATCTGAACATAATATCTTCCACCAAGTAAACCAACAAGCATCAACTACGAGATGTAATCAACACTACTAGTAACCCACATGTACCAATCTAAGGTTTTGAGACAAAGATTGAATACAAGAGATGAACTAGGGTTTAAGATGAGATGGTGCTGGTGAAGATGTTGATGAAGATTGGTCCTCCCATGAAGGAGGAAGCGTTGGCGATGACGATGGCTTCAATCTCCCCCTCCCAGAGGGAAGTTTCCCCGGCAGAATCTCTCTGCCGGAGATCGAAAGGGCCTCTGCCCATTCCGCTTCGAGACGACGGCGCTTCGTCCCGAAAGTGTCCTTATGATTTTTTGCAGGGTAAAACACACCATATGGGAGAAGGGGGGGGGGTCAGGAGACCTGCTAGGGCCCCACAAGGCAACAGGGCATGCCCGGGGGGGGGGGGGGCTGTTGGCTTGTGGCCAGCAAGTGGCCCCCCTCTGGTATATTTTTGTCCCAATAATTCTTATATATTCCATAAAAATTCTCCGTGAAGTTTCAGGTCATTTGGAGTCCAGTGAATTTTCAACCATTTTCTTGGTTTTCAGGTCCAGAATTCCACTTTCCAGTAATTTCCCTCTTTGTGATGCACCTTGCATATTCAGATAGAAAAGGCACAAGAATCGTATAATAATTAGGAATAATGGACAATAATAACATAAATATCAATAAGAATTTCGTGATGCAAAATGGACGTATCAACTCCCCCAAGCTTAGACCTCGCTTGACCTCAAGCGAAAGCCGAACTTGATAATAATGACCACATAATTGGAGAGAGAGGTGTCGATAAAAACAGAATACGAACATGAGAGCATCATGAATATTAACATAGCTACAAGTTTTTCATCATATAACTTCTCATAAACAAGTAACAATCTATCCACAATTGTTGAAGTATGAATCATATACTTTATTGACAATCAACAAACTATGTTCTTAGTCAGTGAGACAATCACAATTCATCATATTCCAGAGAAGAGTCTATGCAAGAGATTTTATTATAGCAAGTTCACATACTCAACTATCATTTAGTCTTCTATGATTGCTGACACTCATTGCATATTTTTGAAGCTAATGTTTCCATCGGACACATAGGAAGATGGGGTCTTTATTGTATTTGCCACCCAACTCATTTACCTCAAGGATAATGTCAACAATAATGAGTCATGATCGCTTACATCCAACTGGATATATATATCTGGATCTTTCCTCAACACACAATGCTTGCCAGCTAGAGAGTTAATAGGTAGGAGTAAGAATAAACATTATTGACTCGAGCATAAAAGTAAATACATGAAAGTAGAAGATATGCCCTTCGCAGAGGGAAGCAAAGGTTGTCATGCGCTTTTTATCTTGGGATGTGCAAATTCTTAATGGAAAGGAATGCCACTTTATATTGCCCCTTATGATAGCAAACTTTATTATGCAGTCTGTCGCTTTTATTTCTTTGCCATCACAAGATCATACACAACTTATTTTCCCTTACAATTAAAGATCATACATATTTAAGAGCAATTTTCATTGCTTCGTGCACCTATGACAACTTACTTGAAGGATCTTATTTAATCCATAGGAGGTATGGTGGACTCTCAAGGAAAGAAACTGGGTTTAAGGGGTTATGGACACACAAGTAGTATCTTTACTTAGTGTGGATTTTTTTGGCTAACAAAGATCTACAACAAGCACCACATGTTAAAGGATCCATGACAATATAACTTATATTTGAATGTAAACAAACATAATCATTACATTGTCTTCCATGTCCAACATCAACACTTGATCATTATATAATATTTGGTGGGGGCTCACAATTATAAAAGATGTCCAAGATAGTGTATTTGTATGTGAATCTCCTATTCTCTATCATAATTTTGCATAGATTGTATCAATGAATAATGCTATGTTTGTTTATTCCCAGCAACTTTTATCTAACACACTTCTTCTATGTGAAGTCATTACTCCCCATGGGATTAGGATATGATGTTTCTATTTCTCTTATTTCATTGCTATGATTGATGTATGAGAGTACATCAAGTGAACTCAAACTAATCTTTATTATATAACTCTCATACTCGGTTACAAGGATAGGTAGATCTCAAAGCAAAACTAAAAAAGCAAGGCAAACCTGAAATTTTATTTCCCTAAATCACGACATAACTAAGGATCGAACCAAGATAGATGATAATGGTAAAAGTGATGGTGATACGATACCGGGGCACCTTCCCCAAGCTTGGAACAAGCTAAGGGTGGTGCCCATACCCATGTACTCAAGCGTCCTTCTTGGGTGATGATGGTGATGATGTGGTGGGCTTGTCCTTTAGGAGATATTCCAGATTACTGATTATCCTCCGGAGAGCACATTTTTGCTCTTCTAACCAGATGACTTCGTGAGTGAGTGCTGTATTTTGAGCACAAATAGACTCCATGGCATTCAATGCATCAATTTCACGTAAAGAAATATTATTATGAAGAGATAATAGTGATTCCCCCTTGTTAGAGACTCCCGAGGAATGATTGGCATGATCTCCTTTAGATACTTTAGCTTCTTCCTAGCCTCTCCACCTTGAGAAATTTGTCAGAAAAACAACCCGAAACAAGAACAAAGGAGAAACTTGCGATGGGGGTGGTCAAAATAGACGGGAGTATATATAATGAATTTTTCTAGATCAGAATACGTGTCCAGGAAGAAAATGGAGTCCGGGAGGCACACGAGGGCCCCACAAGCTATCAGGGCACGCCCCGGGGGTGGGCGTGCCCCGTTGCCTTGTGGATCCCTCGTGGCCCCCCCCGACTCGTTTCTATTTTTGGAAATTTTCTAAAATACCAAAACCAACAGAACATATTTTTTTGGAATTTTTAGAGTCGGTTTACTTACTGTATCACATATCTACACCTTTAAGCTTTCTGGAGTGTTCCGGAAGGTCTCTCTTATGTGTTCTTCCGGAGTCATAACTTGAATAATATTAGTTTCAACATTGACGGGCGTACCTGAGATATATTGTTTAATTCTTTACCCATTTACCACTGTCAGGTTTTTGCCTTCGAAGTTGTTAATCTTGATAGCACCGGAGCGATAGACCTCCTTGACAACATAAGGGCCTTCCCATTTAGAGAGAAGCTTACCTGCAAAAAACCTGAAATGAGAATTGTACAAAAGAACTAGGTCTCCTACATTGAATTCTCGTCTTTGGATTCTCTTGTCATGCCATCCTTTAACGTTTTTTTATATAACTTGGCATTTTATTAAGCTTGTGTCATCCATTCATCTAACGAGCTAATATCAAATAACCTCTTTTCACCGGCAAGTTTGAAATCATAGTTGATACAACCAAGATTAATGTTAGAATTGTTGACGATCGCAAAATAATGCCGGATGTCAGTGGTTTAAAGGTTAAGGATATCTATGTGCCACACGACGATGAATTAATTTCTATTACAGTAAAACAAGACGCTGTGTTGCTTGATCTTTGTGCCAACGAGAAGGAAGGGATGTACCTGGACGTGCATGTATCAAAGGGGAATACTTGCTTGCGAGGTAATGTATTAACTCAGAGATATGCATGCAAGATTGACCAGGATTCAAAGTCCATTCATACTTGGAGAGAGACGGAAACCTACGTTAAGTACAAAGGAGCATGCGAGATGTGATTTATTTACTAGTTTGGACAACAAGATAAATGACAGGGATTTACTTCTGTTTTTGTCACCTCCACGTACAAACAAAGTTTCTCAACATGGCAAGAGTTGGAGGCTAGTATGTGATTTCTTGTCATTAAAGGACAGCTGCTGGGGTCCACCTCCAATATTATTCAGTTGTACGTTTAGGATCTACCGAGTTTGAAAAGGTAGTTTAATTAGACAAGGGTTTGTGCTAGTTTATTGTCCCGGTTACATATGTGACGTGTTAGTCGGTTGCTTGTTTTTCTTTGAGGTCGTGTTCCATATATGTTTTGAAGGCTGTATATAAAGCCAAGTGCTTCCATGTAAAAGTGAGGTTATATTTTAAGGAAATAGACACGATGTGTTTTTCAGGGTAGACACCCGTATCAAGTTTTGGAGGGATCTTTAGAAAACCTCTGTGTTGTGATTTATTTGTAGAAATTGTTTTGTGCATGAGTACCGTCGTCGAGATTGGTTTTCTCGTGCTGAGCCATAAGTTTCAAACCCTCTACTTCGTGCACATTGCGTGCGCGGGCGAGAGGTTGCTACTGCTGGTGGTGGAGTGCCGTGAAAGATTGGGCCACAACAACAGATCGGCTCTCGCCATCGAGGTTCGGTTTACATCAGCTGGTATTCAGAGCACCAGGTTGTTCATGACACTATGGAGAAGATGACGAGCACATCATTATTCTGTAAGTTAAGCTACATATTTCAGTTGGAGGAGAAAGGCCGTTGGACTGGGCTTTTCACACCCGTGTGGTAGTGAGAGAGAGATCATGTGCTATGACAATCGATCACATGAATTTGATCAACGCAACAAGAATCGAGATGGTGAAGAAGATGTAGATACCAATAACAGCACATCCAAAACCGTACTTGTTTCGTTGGGGTCAAGAAGAGCTCATTGTCACACATCAAACTAAGGTACCGTTTTTGTTGGGAAAATTCTTTTGCGAGGTTATGTGCGATGTGATTCCGGTGCCGATGGTTTCGTCCCACTTGTTGTTCGGTGAGCCATGGTACAAAGATCATGATGTTTTGTATGATTATCACACACATATACATTCAAGAAGGCTAAGAAGTACAACCTCATGCCCATGGATGAGGAGCGATTTATTGCTTGGAGGAAAGACCATCAGAAAAAGATAAAAGAAGAGGAAGATGCAAACAAGAACATGATCGAAACTACTGCAATTTCTATGGGCACCGTTCAGTCTGGAGATGGAAATATTGCTGAAAAAGATGATACAAAACCGAAGACGGTTTTGCGTCAAGGAGGAGCGGATGATACAGCGAAGATTAATGTTAGTATTGTTGATGATCGTAAAATAATGCCGGATGTCAGTGGTTTAAAGGTTAAGGATATCTATGTGCCACATGACGATGAATTAATTTATATTACACTAAAACAAGACGTTGTGTTTCTTGATCTTTGTGCCAACGAGAAGGAAGGGTTGTACCTGGACGTGCAGGTATCAAAGGGGAATACTTGCATGCGAGGTAATGTATTAACTCAGAGATATGCATGCAAGATTGATCAGGCTTAAAAGTCCACTCATACTTGGAGAGAGATGGAAACCTACGTTAATACAAAGGAGCATGCGAGATGTGATTTATTTACTAGTTCAGACAACAAGATAAATGACAGGGATTTACTTCTGTTTTTGCCACCTCCATGTACAAACAAAGTTTCTCAACTTGGCAAGAGCTGGAGGCTAGTACGTGATTTCTTGTCATTAAAGGACACCGGATGGGGTCCACCTCCAATATTATTCAGTTGTACGTTTAGGATCTACCGAGTTTGAAAAGGTAGTTTAATTAGACAAGGGTTTGTGCTAGTTTATTGTCCTGGTTACATATGTGACGTGTTAGTAGGTTGCTTGTTTTTCTTTGAGGTCTTGTTCCGTAGATGTTTTGAAGGCTATATATAAAGCCAAGTGCTTCCATGTAAAAGTGAGGTTATATTTTAAGGAAATAGACACGATGTGTTTTTCAGGGTAGACACCCGTATCAAGTTTTGGAGGGATCTTTAGAAAACCTCTCTATTGCGATTTCTTTGTAGAAATTGTTTTGCGCGTGAGTACCGTCGTCGAGATTCGTTTTCTCGTGCTGAGCCATAAGGTTCAAACCCTCTACTTCATGCACATCGCGTGCGCGGGTGAGAGGTTGCTACTGGTGGTGGTGGAGTGTCGTGAAAGATCGGGCCGCAACAACAGATCGGATCTCGCCATCGAGGTTTGGTTTACATCAATAGTTAAGTTCTTTAATTGCCCAATAATATTTATGTTCTAACTCAAGAGGTAAATGACATGCTTTTTTGTAGACCATTTTATAGGGGGACATTCCCATAGGGTTTTTATAAGCAGTTCTATAAGCCCATAAAGCAACATCGAGTTTTTTTAGACCAATTGGTTCTAGATCTATTAACAGTCTTTTGCAAGATCAATTTTATTTCTCGATTGCTTAACTCAACTTGACCGTTAGACTGAGGAATATAAGGTGATTCAATCCTATGGTTAACATCGTATTTAGCTAGAATTTTACGGAAAACACCATTAATAAAATGTGAACCACCATCAGTCATTAAATATCTAGGGACTCCAAACCTCGGGAAAATAACATCTTTAAGCATTTTAATAGAAGTGTTATGATCAACGCTACTAGTTGGAATAGCTTCTACCCGCTTAGTAATGTAATCAACATCAACTAGGATACGAGTATACCCATTAGAGGAAGGAAAAGGTCCCATAAAATCAAAGCCCCATAGATCAAATGGTTCAATAGCAAGTGAATAATTCATAGGCCTTTCCTGACGTCTCCTAATGACCAACTCTTTGACATTCATCACAAGAAAGGACATACTTATGAGCATCTTTGAAAAGAGTAAGCCAATAAAAACTGGATTGTAATACCTTGTGTGCAGTTTTGTTACCAGCATGGTGCCCTCCATAGGCTTCGGAGTGACACTTTCGTAGGATCTGTCCCTATTCATGCTCAGGTACACAACATCTAATAACACCATCTACACCTTCTTTATAAATATGTGGGTCATCCCAAAAGTAATGTCTTAAATCATAGAAAAACTTCTCCTTTTGTTGGTAAGTGAAACTAGGTGGTATATATTTAGCAACAATGTAATTAGCATAATCTGCACACCAAGGAGTACTGTGGGAAGCATTTATAAAAGCAAGTTGCTCATCAGGAAAATTATCATGAATAGGCAATGGGTCATCAAGAACATTTTCCATCCTAGACAAATTATCTGCTACGGGATTTTCAGCTCCCTTCCTATCAACAATGTGCAGATCAAATTCTTGAAGCAAAAGCACCCACCTAATCAGTCTAGGCTTAGCATCTTTATTTTCCATAAGGTATTTAATAGCAACATGATCAGTGTGAATAGTGACTTTAGAATCAACAATATAAGGTCTAAACTTATCACATGGAAAGACAACTGCTAAAAATTCCTTTTCAGTAGTAGCACAATTTCTTTGAGCATTGTCTAGGGTCTTACTAGCATAATGAATGACATTCAATTTCTTGTCTACTCTTTGGCCTAGAACAGCACCAACAGCATGATTGCTAGCATCACACATAATTTCAAATGGTAAATTCCAATCAGGTGGTTGAACAATAGGTGCAGAAATCAAGGCTTCCTTAAGTATTTCAAAGGCTTCTACACAATCATCATCAAAAACAAAAGGAATATCTTTTTGAAGAAGAATAGTTAGTGGCCTAGAATTTTTCGAGAAATATTTAATAAAACGCCAATAAAAACCAGCATGACCAAGAAAACTTCTTATACCTTTGATATCTTCAGGACATGGCATTTTCTCTATTGCATCAACTTTAGCTTTGTCTACCTCAATGCCTCGTTCAGAGATTTTATGCCCAAGTAATAAAGTGGCACTTCTCCCAATTAAAGACAAGATTGGTTTCTTCACATCTCTGCAAAACCTGATCAAGGTTTCTCAAGCAATCATCGAAAGAAGTCCCATAGACGGAGAATTCATCCATGAAAACCTCAACAATCTTTTCACAAAAATCAGAGAATATAGCATTCATACATCTTTTAAAAGTAGCATGTGCATTGCATAAACCGAAAGGCATACGTCTATAAGCATAAGTTCCAAATGGGCAAGTGAAACTAGTTTTCTCTTGATCTTTTGACACAGGTATTTGAGAGAAACCAAAATATCCACCAAGAAAACAAAAATGTGTGTGCTTAGATAACCTTTCTAACATTTTATCAATAAAAGGTAAGGGGTAATGATCTTTGCTAGTAGCTTTGTTTAATTTCCTGAAATCAATTACCATCCTATAACCTGTTACGATTCTTTGTGGGATAAGTTCAGTTTTTACATTAGGAAAAACAGTTATACCTCCTTTCTTTGGAACACAATGAACATGACTTACCCATCTACTATCAGCAATATGATAAATTATATCCGCCTGTAGAAGCTTTAGTATTTTAGTTCTTACCACTTCCTTCATCTTAGGATTTAAACAACGTTGATGATCAACGACAGGTTTAGCATCTGGTTCCATGCTAATCTTGTGCTGACATAGAGTGGGACTGATGCCCTTAAGATCATCAAGAGTATATCCAATAGCAGACATGTGCTTCTTTAGAGTTTTAAGTAATCTCTTTTCTTCATGCTATGAAAGGTTAGCACTAATAATAACAGGATATATCTTCTTTTCATCAAGATAAGCATATTTCAAAGTATCGGGTAATGTCTTTAACTCAAACACGGGATCTCCCTTGGGTGGAGGAGGATCCCCTAAAATATCAACAAGCAAGTTGTGTTTAAGAATAGGTGTTTGTCTAAGAAATATATCTTCTATCTCATTTCTTTCATTCATATGCATATCATTCTCATAGTCTAGCAAATATTGTTCTAGCGGATCAGTAGGAGGCACGACAATAGAAGCAAGACCAATTATTTCATCCTTACTAGGTAATTATTTTTCATAATGTTTTCTGCCAAACTTAGAGAAATTAAATTCATGAGACACATCACCAAAGCTTACTTTAACTTTCTTAGTAACGCAATTAATTTCAGCATTAACAATATTCACGAAAGGTCTACCAAATATGATGGGACAAAAACTATCTTGTTTCGAACCAAGTACCAAGAAATCAGTATGGTACTTAACTTTTCCACACAATACTTCAACATCTCTAACGATCCCAAGCGGTGAAATAGTGTCTCTGTTTGCAAGTTTAATGGTGACATCAATATCGTCAATCTCAGAGGGTGTTATGTCATTCATAATTTATTGATACAAAGTAAAAAGGTATAGCACTAACACTAGCACCCATGTCACACAAGCCATGATAACAATGATCTACAATTTTAATAGAAACAATAAGCATGCCAACAACTGGTTTATTTTTGTCTAACTCATCCTGAGGGTTCCTAGCAGGTTTTGCAATTCTAGCAGCTTCATCACATAAGTAAATGACGTGACCATCCATATTATCAGCTAGGAGATCTTTAACCATAGCAATATTAGGCTCAACATTTATTTGTTCAGAGGGTTTAGGTGTTCTAATATAACTTTTATTAACCACAGTTGCAGCTTCAACATGTTCCTTAACCCTAACAAAAAATGAGTTTTTTCAATGTAAGCAGTAGGCACAACAGGATCAACATGATAAACAATTGTTTCCTCTTTAACTTTAACAGGTTCCTCTAAGGATTTTTCAATAGGTGGATGATATTTACACCACTTCTCCTTAGGGAGATCAACATGAGTAGCAAATGATTCACAAAAAGAAGCTACTATCTCGGAGTCAAGCCCATATTTATTGCTAAACTCATGGAAAGTATCAGTTTCCACAAAAGATTTAACACAATCGGACTTAAGATTTATACCTAACTCCTTACCTTTGTCAAATTCCCAATATCCAGAGTTGCGTTTAATTCTTTCCAAAAGATCCCATTTGAATTCATTAGTCCTCAGAAGAAGAATCAAGTAGTAATTGATCATCATGACAAAGCCGAGCATAATTTTTTTGTATAATCATTTCTCTTGAGAGCTCATGGTTGGGGCAAGTTTGCATCATAGATTTAAGCCTCCCCCAAGCTTGAGCGATGCTTTCTCCTTCACGGGTCCAACAATTATATATAAAGTTCTGATCACGATGGAATAGATGCATAGGATAAAACTTTTGATGAAATTCCAGCTTCAAGCGATTCGAGTCCCATGATCTAATATCATCGAATACCCTGTACCACATTAGTGCCTTTACCTCCAAAGATAAAGGGAAAACCTTCTTCTTAACTTTGTCTCCAGATAAACTTGCAAGATTAAACAATCCACAAATCTCATCTACATATATCAAGTAGTAATCGGGATGAGTTGTACCGTCATAAGGATTAGCTAGCAGTTTCTCTACCATACCTGAAGGAATCTCATAATAAATATTTTCAGTAGGTTCAGTAGGTTGAGGTGCAACTTTTTCAACTTCTGTTCGAGGCGAAGATGCCCCGAACAAGCCACTCAAAGGGTGACCGTCCATAGTAACAAGCAACAGTAAATTTCAGCACGTATCGAGAGTGTTTCCTTACCAAGTTCCACTTAGCAGAGGCGCTTCACTCCCCGGCAACGACGCCAGAAAAGAGTCTTGATGACCCACAAGTATATGGGATCAATCGTAGTCCTTTCGATAAGTAAGAGTGTCGAATCCAATGAGGAGCAGAAGGAAATGGTAAGCAGTTTTTAGCAAGGTATTCTCTGCAAGTGATGTGAGTAACAATAGTAGATAGTTTTGCAACAAGATAATTCGTAACAAGTGACAAGTAGCAATAGTAGCAAAGGTAGCCCAATCCTTTTTTATAGCAAAGGATGGGCCTGAAGCAAGCACTCCCAAGGACACATGGAAGTTTCTGTCTAGTCATGTCCATCATGTTGAGTTTGATTCGTGTTTGTTACTTTGATAATTTGATATGTGGGTGGACTGGTGCTAAGGTGCTGCTCTTAGTTGAACAAGCAACCCAGTTATGATCACCCCCTCTCACAAGCATCCGCAACTATGAAAGAAGAATTAAGATAAATCTAACCATATCATGAAACGTGTGGATCCAAATCAGTCCCTTATGAAGCAACACATAAACTGGGGTTTAAGCTTCTGTCACTCTCGCAACCCATCATCTACTTGTTACTCCACAATGCCTTCCCTTAGGCCCATAACATGGTGAAGTGTCGTGTAGTCGACGTTCACACAACACCACTAAGAGAAGCAACAACATACACATCATCAAAATTTCGAACGAATACCAACTTCACATGATTACTTATAACAAGACTTCTCCCATATCCTCAGGAACAAAAGTAACTACTCACACATCATAAACATGTTCAAGATCATAGGTTAAATAATGGAGATCAAGGATCTAAACATAATATCTTCCACCAAGTAAACCAACAAGCATCAACTACGAAATGTAATCAACACTACTAGTAACCCATAGGTACCAATCTGAGGTTTTGAGACAAAGATTGAATACAAGAGATGAAATAGGGTTTGAGATGAGATGATGTTGGTGAAGATGTTGATCAAGATTGGTCCTCCCACGAAGGAGGAAGCGTTGGTGATGACGATGGCTTCGATCTCCCCCTCCCGGAGGGAAGTTTCCCAGGCAGAATCTCTCTGCCGGAGATCAAAAGGGCCTCTGCCCAGGTTTCCGCCTCGAGACGGCGACACTTCATCCTGAAAGTGTCCTTATGATTTTTCCTAGGGTAAAACACTCCATATAGGAGAAGAGGAGGGGGGTCGGGAGACCTATTGGGGCCCCACAAGGCAACTGGCGCGCCCTGTTGGCTTATGGCCAGCAGGTTGCTCCCCTCTGGTATATTTTTGGCCCAATAATTCTTATATGTTCCATAAAATTCTCCGTGAAGTTTCAGGTCATTTGGAGTCCAGTGAATTTTCAGCCATTTTCTTGGTTTTCATGTCCAGAATTCCAGTTTCCAGTAATTTCCCTCTTTGTGATGTACCTTGCATATTCAGAGAGAAAAGGCATAAGAATAGTATAATAATGAGGAATAATGGACAATAATAACATAAATGTCAATAAGAATTCATGATGCAAAATGGACGTATCAGCGTCGTTCCGGCACCACCGAGAGAGAGGGGGAGAGAGCTCCCTCCTCCTCCTTCTTCCTTGATCTCCCCCCTAGATGGGAGGAGTGTTTCCCCTCTGGTCCATGGCTGCCATGGATCCCAGAGGGCAGGAGCCCCTCCGAGATTGGATCTATCTCTCTGTTTCTGTTAGGTTTTCGCAACTATTTTCTGACCCCTTCACCATTTCTTAAATATCTGGAGATCCGTAGCTCCGATTGGGCTGAAATTTTGAGGGGATTTTTATCTGAAAATTATCTTTCTTGCAACGAAAGAAGGGCCCTGGCCAACTTATGGGGTGGTCCCAAGCCATCAGGGCGCACCCACCCCCCGGTCGCGCACTGTTTGCTTGGGAGCACCTCGGGCACAGTTTTGCTTGATTCTTCTTCCCAAAGTTCACATATATTCCAAAAAAAAATCGTAAACTTTTATCGCGTTTGGACTCCGTTGGATTTTCTACAAAACGTGAAAAAACAACAGGAACTGGCACTAGATCGGTGAGTTAGTCTCAAAAATATTATATAATGTTGCCAAAAGTATATGAAAGTTGTAGAGTATTGGCATGAAACAATCAAAAATTATAGATACGACGGAGTTGTATCAGCATCCCCAAGCTTAATTCCTGCTCGTCCTCGAGTAGGTAAATGATAAAAAGATAATTTTTGATGTGGAATGCTACCTAACATAATCTTGAACAAATGTCTAATCATGGCATGAATATTAAGATACAAGTGATTCAAGGCAATAGTCTATCATTTGACAAAAAGACATCCATACTCAGGTTTACTAGCAAACAATCATGTCCTTCGAAAATAACAATGCTATGGAATGCTATACCTACAATATCATATAGGCTGTCATGCTTAGCCTTCCTAGCATAAAGTATAAATCATGAGTACCATGGTGTCAAACCAAGCAATTGACTCGTACTTCTGACACGCTTCAGCATTTTCAACTCCCACGCAATACATGAGCGTGAGCCATGGATATGGCATATAGTTGGAATAGAGTATGGTGGTAGATATCAAAGAAGTCTAAGTGGAAAGGAAGTCACGCATCAACCAGGCGGATCAACGGGCTATGGAGATGCCCATCAATCGATATCAATGCAAGGAGTAGGGATTGCCATGCAACAGATGCACTAAGAGCTATAAGTGTATGAAAGCTCAAATGAAACTAAGTCGGTGTGCATCCAACTTGCTTGCTCATGAAGACCTTAGGCATTTGAGGAAGCCAATCATCGGAATATACAAGCCAAGTTCTATAATGAAAAATCCCCACTAGTATATGAAAATAACAAATCAGGAGACTCTCTATATGAAGAACATGGTGCTACTTTGAAGCAAAAATGTGGTAAAGGATAGTAGCAAGTCCCTCTCTCTTTTTCTCTCATTCATTTTTTTATTTTTTTCTTTCTCTTTTTTCTCTTTTTTTCCATGGTGGGCTCATTTGGCCTCCCCCATTTTTTTTCATTTTTCGTCCGGAGTCTCATCCCGACTTGTGGGGGAATCATAGTCTTCATCATCCTTTCCTCACTGGTACTATGCTCTAATAATGATGACACACTTTTATTTACTTACAACTCGATATAGTAATAAAGCTATACAAGATGACTCTATATGAATGCCTCTGGCAGTGTACCAGGATGTGCAATGATCTAGCGTAGCAAAGATATCAGAAAATGGACAAGCCATGGAAATATCATGCTAGCTATCTTACGATGATGCAAATCAATATGACAATGAATCCTCAAGTCATGTATATGATGATGATGGAAGTTGCATGGCAATATATCTCGGAATGGCTATGAAAATGTCATGACGGGTAGGTATGGTGGCTGTTTTGAGGAAGATATAAGGTGGCTTATGTGTGATAGAGCGTATCATATCACAGGGTTTGGATGCACCAGCGAAGTTTGCACCGACTCTCAAGGTGAGAAAGGGCAATGCATGGTACCGAAGAGGCTAGCAAATTGCGAAAAGGTGAGAGTGCGTATAATTCATGGACTCACATTAGTCATAAAGAACTCATATACTTATTGTGAAAGTTTTATTAGCTCTCTCGAAGCAAAGTACTGATGACCCACAAGTATAGGGGATCAATTGTAGTCCTTTCGATAAGTAAGAGTGTCGAACCCAACGAGGAGCATAAGGAAATGATAAGGAGTTTTCAGCAAGATATTCTCTGCAAGTGTTGTGAGTAACCGTGATATATAGTTTTGTAGCAAGATAATTCGTAACAAGTGACAAGTAACATCAGTAGCAAGTGTGCAGCAACATAGCCCAATCCTTTTTATAGCAAAGGACAGGCCTGAAGAAACTCTTATATAAAGCAAAGCGCTCCCAAGGACACATGGGATTTTCCGTGTAGTCATGTTCATCATGTTTAGTTGATTCGCGTTCCTTACTTTGATAATTTGATATGTGGGTGGACCGGTGCTAAGGTGCTGTTCTTACTTGAACAAGCAACCCACTTATGAATACCCCCTTTCGCAAGCATCCACAACTACGAAAGAAGAATTAAGATAAATCTAACCATAGCATGAAACATATGGATCCAAATCAGCTCCTTACGAAGTAACGCATAAACTAGGGTTTAAGCTTGTGTCACTCTAGCAACCAATCATCTACTTCTTACTCCACAATGCCTTCCCTTAGGCCCATTAGGTGGTGAAGTGTCATGTAGTCGACGTTCACACGCCACCACTAAAGGATGCAACAACATAAATATCATCAAAATATCGAATGAATACCAACTTCACATGATTACTTATAACAAGACTTCTCCCATGTCCCCGGGAACAAAAGTAACTACTCACAAATCATCACCATGTTCAAGATCAGATGTGTAACAATGATGAATAAGGATTTGAACATATTAACTTCCACCAAGTAAAACCAACAAGCATCAACTACAAGATGTAATCAACACTACTAGTAACCAAGAGGTACCAATCTGAGGTTTTGAGACAAAGATTGAGTACAAGAGATGAACTAGGGTTTGAGATGAGATGCTGCTGGTGAAGATGTTGATGATGATTGGTCCTCCCATGAAGGAGGAAGCATTGGTGATGACGATGGCTTCGATCTCCCCCTCCTGGAGAGAGATTTCCCAGGCACAATCACCCTGCCAGAGTGCAAAAGGGCTTGTTCAGGTTTCCGCCTCGAGATGGCGGCGCTTCGTCCCGAAAGCTTCTCCCTATTTTTTTCTAGGTCAAAACGCATCTTATAGCAGAAGAGGGAGGTCGGGCCCCCTGCGAGGGGCCCACAAGCTATCAGGGCGCGCCCTATTGGCCTGTGGCCAGCTGGTGGCCCCCCTCTGGTATATTTTTGCTCCAAAATTTCAAATATATTCCACAAAAATTCTCCGTGAAGTTTTAGGTCGTTTGGAGTCCTGTGAATTTTCACCCTTTTTCTTGGTTTTCAGGTCCAGAATTCCAGTTCTCGGTAATTTCCCTCTTTGTGATGTACCTTGTAAATTCAGAGAGAAAAGGCTTAAGAATTGTATGATAAAGTGGAATAATGGACAAGAATACTATAAATATTGATAGGAAATCATGATGCAAAATGGACGTATCAAGTACTACTCGCATGCCCCTTGGGAGGAGGTTGGTAGGAGTTTTTTTTGCCAGGTAGGTTGGTAGGATTTAACCTTCGCGTGCCCCGATTGTAACAACACAAATGATTTCAATCAAGGATAAATTATGCTCCAACTTTATCGCAAAACTAGAGACCATATGTGCATGCTTCGGGAATCACAAACCTTAACACCAATATTCTCACTAGTCCACAATCATCCACTCATGTACCCACATATTACTATCTTAATGTCGCAAAACTATCACAAGGAATCAAACATATCATATTCAGTGATCTACAAGTTTTATGTAGGATTTTATGACTAACCATGTGAATGACCAATTCCTATTGACTCTCTAAATAGGTATAAGTGAAGCATGAGAGTTTTATTCTTTCTACAAAGTACCATGCTCTAATGAATATAAGTGAAGCAAAAGAGTATTCTACAAATAACGGTTTTCTATATGTAGAGAAACAGACATCCAACTTCAAATGATATAAGTGAAGCACATGAAGCATTCTATAAAGCCATACTCAAAAGATATAAGTGAAGTGCAAAGAGCATTATATAAATCAACCATGGACTTTCCCATAACAGCATGGTGCATTTCTAAAAGGGAAATAAAAGTCACATGATGCTCCAAGAATTTATGCATATCATGTGAAGAAAACAAAAACCGAGACATACCGATAGTTGTTGAAGAAGAAAGATGGGATGCCTTCCGGGGAATCCCAAAGCTTAGACGCTTGAGTCTCCTTGAATATTCACTTGGGGTGCCTTGGGCATACCCAAGCTTGAACTCTTGCCTCTCCTTATTCCTCTCATATCGATACCTCCACGATCTTCGAACACTTCATCCACACAAAACTTAACAGAACTTTCATTAGAAAGGTTAGTACATATAATCATCAAATCCCATCATGTCCTTCCATAATATTATTGTATAATTATAATCTAACATTACCTACTATATTATATCACAATTCTATGGCTTCCAAGTCAACGGGGCTCAACAAGATTTCAAACATAAGCAGATAAAGCAACTATAACAACAATCTATGAAAAACAGGACAGTCTGTAAAGATGCAGATCAAACCTATACTTATCTAACTCAAAATATTCTAAAAAATTAGGACGTAATAAAAAACTTGCATCACAGTACTATGTAAAAATTTCAGAATTTTTTCACGCTCCAGTAAAATATGAAAATTCAAACACTAAAGCAAAAGTTTCTGTTTTTGCACAACACATATCAAACAAGCAATTTAAACATCCTCAAGGTAAATCTTGGCACATTATTTTTATAATACAATGGATTTTTACAAGGGTATAATTATTTTCGTTGAAAAGTTGCTGTAATCAAGATTCACAAAGTTTCCATGGGCATGAACAAAGTTCAAGGCTAACCCCACTTCAACGGTGCTTGTCCTTCTCATGTTCACTTTTCTTCTTGCAAAAGTTTTGAGTTCCCCACGTTATTTTTTATTTTTAATAATTTTAAAAGCACACAACATAATAAAATGACTCTCTAAAATTTCCAGGTTGTCTCCCTGGTAGCGCTTTCTTTAAAGCCATTAAGCTAGGCATATATGTCTACCTGAGATTGTCCCTTGGCCCGCGGGTCTCACACAAGGTTAGGATCCGAGCTCTTCCTGAGTGGTATCTTACTGATGGCTCGGGCCCCCCCAGAAGGGGGCCTTCTTCGCCTTCCACCTTGGTCCCTGCCCCTTTTTTAATGGAAAAAGGAAATATGATGGAACGCCCAAGATGCGGTCCTATCCTTATTTTGGCTCGAGGGCCTCGATAGGGATAGAAGCGCATCTTGTCATTTCACAAGAATGGATATCGTTACAAGTACATGTAAAGAGGAGATGAGTATATGGAATTGGCTTACACTCGCAACAAGCTAAAATCATGATCACATCAATACATTCAATCACCATACAGAAGAGCAGGGTCCGACTACGGACGAAATCAAACAATAAAAGCGACATCCATCCTTGCTAATCCCAGGCTGCCGGCCTGGAATCCTGATAACCCACAAGTATAGGGGATCGCGACAGCCTTCATGGGTAGTATTTCACCCTAATTTATTGATTCAATACAAGGGGAGCCAAAGAATATTTATTGGCCTTGACAGTTGAGTTGTCAATTCAACCGCACCTGGGATATCTCTCTGCAGCAAAGGTTTAGTAGCATGACAAATAGTAGTAGCAAAAGTAACAGTAGTAGTGATAGCAACAATATTGTAGCAGTTTTGACAGTAGCAGTAACAATAGTAACGTAGCAAGATTCAGTATATGTAAAGCGTAGGCACGTGGATCGGTGATGGATAATGATTTAGATGACATTGATCATATAACAGTCACACACTAGGGCGACACAGAACTAGCTCCAATTCATCAATGTAATGTAGGCATGCATTCCGTATATAGTCATACGTGCTTGTGATAAGAACTTGCATGACATCTTTTGTCCTATCCTCCCGTGGCAGCGGGATCCTATTGGAAACTAAGGGATATTAAGGCCTCCTTTTAATAGAGAACCGGAACAAAGCATTAACACATGGTGAATACATGAACTCCTCAAACTACGTCAATCACCGGAAAGAATCCCAATTATTGTCACCATGGGGTATGTGGATCAAGATACGTAATAGGTGCATACAACTTGCAAGATAGGATCCAAATCACTCTTATATTCATGAAAACATAATAGGTTCAGATCTGAAATCATGGCACTCGGGCCCTAGTGACAAGCATTAAGCATAGAACAGTCATAGCAACATCAATCTCAGAACATAGTGGATACTAGGGATCAAGCCCTATCAAACTTAACTCGATCACATGATCAATCTCATCCAATCCCATCACCGTCCAGCAAGCCTACAAAGGAATTACTCACTCTCGGTGGTGAGCATCATGGCGGTGTTGATGGAGAAGGGTTGGTGATGACGACGGCGATGATTTCCCCTCTCCGGAGCCCAAAACAGGCTCTAGATCAGCCCTCCCGATGAAGAACAGGAGGTGGCGGCGGCTCCATCTCGTGAAATGCGATGAAAACTTCTCTCTGAGTTTTTTCTCCAAAGATGTGATTTTATAGGACTGGAATTAGGATCGGAGGAGCCACGAGGGCCCCACAAGCCATCAGGGTGCGACCTAGTGGGGGCGTCCTGATGTGTGGTGGCCCCCTGGCACACCCCCTCCGGCAGGTCTTTGCTCCATAATTCATTATAACTTTCAAAAATAATTCACAAAAAGTTTCATCCGATTCCGAGAACTTTTATTTCTGCACAAAAATAAAACCAAGGTAGTTCTGCTGAAAACAACGTCGGTCCAGGTTAGTTTCATTCAAATCATGCAAATTAGAGGTCAAAACCAGAGCAAAAGTGTTTGGAAAAGTAGATACGTTGGAGATTATCAACTCCCCCAAGCTTAACTCATTGCTTGTCCTCAAGCAATTCAGTTGACAAACTGAAAGTGATAAAGAAAACTATTACAAACTCTTTTGTTCTCGTTGTTATACACATGCTTAGCAAGTGTTCAAGTTTTCAGCATAAATCATAAATGACCACATCCATGATAAAAATTAGGTATCATATCAACTCATGGTAATACATAACCAACTAGCAAGCAAATAATAAGATATCTCACATGCCAACACTTATGAAAATGATCACGATAGAATATGGTGTCATGGTATTTCGCTAGCCCTTTCTAAGACCGCAAAACATAAATGCAGAGCACCTCTAAGGTTCAAGCAGGGACTAAACATTATAATTCAGAGTAGAAAAGATCCAATCATGCTCGTATCCAACATTAGCTAGACTCAATGCATAAAAATGACAATAGTGCTCTCCGGTCTGGTGCTTTTAGTAAGAGGATGATGACTCAAGATAAAAATAAATAGATAGGCCCTTCGCAAAGGGAATAATTGATTTGTAGAGGTGCCAGAGCTCAAGTTTTAAAACAGAGTTGGAATATGGTTTTGAGTTGTCTTGTCAAGGTTACGACAAAGGTTTTCAATATCTTCCATGCTAAACTCATTATTGGCGGTTCCCAAACAGAATAGTAAAGTTTACTCCTATCCACCATCCATACACAAACCATGTCTGACCGAATCCACGGATGCGTGCCAACATGTCAACTGTCCCAAGGAGTTTTGTTTAATTAGTTTTTGGTTATACAGGGCTGGGCATCCTTTTACCAGCCTCTCTTGTGCAATGACGGCGAATAAACGACCGTCCTGAGAACAACTCATTTAGCATGGAAAATACTGACCACCTCGTCGCTCCATGAGCGAGATGCATGCACAAAACAGATGTTTGTTTGAATGTTTAGAGATGGCACATGCGGATTTACTTGGAACGACAGGGTAATACCGCATATAGGTAGGTATGGTGGACTCATGTGGAATAACTTGGCTAAAGGTTTTGGATGCATAAGCATTATTTCCGCTTAGTACAGGTGAAGGCTAGCAATAAGTTGGGAAGCGACCAGCTAGAGAGCGAAAACAGTCATAGGCATGCATTGCGAATAATTAACGTTGAGCATAGCATGAGTAGGATATGAACACTCTGAATTTAAACATCATAAAGGCTGCGTTGGTTTTGAATCAACTACATGTTTGCACATGGGCCAAGTCAAGCCGCTTGAATTTCTCAGAGGGAAATACCATACTACCATACCACATCATAACCATTTTAATGCATGTTGATCTATAAGATAAATCATTATTCACTACTAGTTGTTTAAGCATGGCATGAGAAGCTATAATCTCTAATTGTCATCATGAACATGTTCACTCATAATATACTGAATCGAGATCGAACGAGCCAAACATATTTACAAAAACGGAAAACAAGAAGAGTTCATACCAGCTTCCCTTGCCATGGTCACTTCGTCAAATATCGTCATTATTGCCTTTCACTTGCATGACCGAATGATGTGATAATAATAATAGTGCAAGAATACCGTGGACTAAGCTGAAATCTGCAAGGCAGTTTGGACAATGGAGAACACAAGGTAATATTAGCTCTGTGTTAGGTAAACAATAAAGCATATAAGAGACACTCAACATTTTCATCGTGGTCTTCTCCTTTCAAGAACTCAATAAAAAGAAAAGAAATTCAGAGAAACATACTGAAATATTTTTGGAGTTTTTGTTTTTCTCAAGCAAGCAAATAAACTAAGGTAAAACAAGAACGAGAAAAACTATTTACATGGGAAAGCTCCAACATGCAAAGGAAATCTTTTTGGGTTTTCTTTTTAGTGCGGAAGATAATTAAACGGGAAAAGAAAACTAAAAAGAAGTGAGAAATATTTTTGGTTTTTCCAAAGTTTTTCAAACACACAAGAAGAAAGCGGAAAAATAAAAATAATATGGATATACAATGAAAGAGGATGAACACCGACAATTTATATGAAGTGCGTGAAGATGAATGTAATGTCGGTGAGAAATACGTACTCCCCCAAGCTTAGGCGGTTGCCTAACTTGGTGATCACCACTGATAATAGCCGTCAGGTCCAGGAAAATGTTCTCACTAGTGTACCTGAGCATCCCGTGCCTGGGCCTTGGCCTCCGCAGCAGCTAGCTCATTTCGGTAAGCAATTATATCTTCTGGCATTATTCTGTATCCGTGCCTGGCATGATAGTTAAACAAAGAAGGTGCATGCAAAGGAATAATATTGCAAGTTTTCTCGCTAAATACTAGGCTGTATTGAATATGATGCGATGTTTGTGGTTTCTCAAGAAATTGGTGTTCCACCATGGATTGATGATCAAGATAAACCTTAGGCAACAAATAATCAGTTGGGTGTATAGCCACTTCGAAACGAGTTGCCAAGCGTGTGGCGTAAATACCACCGTGAATCTTGCCTTTGTTTCGGTTAGTGTTTAATCGACGTGAAACAATAGCTCCTATGTTGTAAGAATTATCACCATAAAGTGCACGGCGTAGAATAGCCATGGTGGGGGCACTGAGGCCACCACCCTGTTCCATGGCAGTTATGCATTTTGCTATAAATAGAGAAAAGTAGTGCACGACAGGAAAACGCAAACTAGTAGCTCTAGCACGTGATACGCCTCTAGTTTCTCCCACAGTTAAGGTTTGGAGGAAATCCTCAAGCTCCTCAGGTTTAGGTTCACGCATTCCCTCGTCAGAAGGAAGCAAACATATTTCACAAAATTCATGTAAAGGAAATTCATAACTGGTGGCGTAAAGATCAAAGCGCACTATGGGAGCACCGGGCGTATTCTCAAAGAAAAAGTTTTGCATGAAGGAATTGGTAAGGAGATAGTATTGGTCACACTCATCTTCGAGGAAGTTGGTCAGCCCAGCATTTGCGATGAATTGCGTGAACTCTTCATAAAAACCCGCTTCGCTCGTGAAGGGTGTATGTGGCCATTCGCACGGCCTAACTTCCGCGTTGCGAATAAGGTTGATATCTTGGTCCGGAGTTCTCCTAGCAACTCCCTTGGGTCTCCGGCGTGAGGAACATTTCTTCAAGAAATTCATTTCCCTAAGAATTTTTTTTTGAAATTTTTGAGCTACAAATTTATGTCAATAAAACTTTGCAAGAATGATATCAACTACTCATATGGGTGCCTAGAGGCCATATCAAGCATTCATACAAATTGGAACTCAAAGAATTCAACATGCAAGCTCATTTCCTATAGCACCAAGTGCAGCACATTATGCAAAATATAAACCACTAAAACAAAAACTAATTGGAGGAATGGAGGAGTCACATACTAAGGAGCAATTCCTCAAAACAGTTTCGAAAACGGAGTTTTGAGCAAAGAGATCGAAAATTTCACTTTCGGGGTGAAGAACACGGGAGAGAGATGGCTAGAACTTTTTTGCTAGAGGTAGGAGAGAGTGTGGGATGAAGGGATAAGGCAGGGCCCCCCTGTGGGCCCCACAAGCTAGCAGGGCACGGCCTAGGGCTGGCCCTGATGTGTGGTGCCACACAGGTGCAGCCCCCTGCTGTTATTTTTATGCCAATATTTTTCATTTATTCTAGAAAAAATCATGTTAAAATTTTATGGCATTCTGAGACTTTTTATTTTTGGGCATTTTTCTACGCATGGGAAAACAGAAAAACAGAAAACCATGCTAATTTCTTTTATTCAATGAAAATAACAGAGATAAACTTTTGATATAGAGAGTTGTGAATACTAAATTCATCAATCACATGCCCTTCGGAAAGGATTCATTAATAAGGTTGATCAAGTCTTATTAACAACCGCTTCTGGTTAACATGAAACCAAAGAGCTCTCGTATGTCACTAGGTTATCTCAAAGGGGATTTGCATATCCCCAAAAATAAGATTATAGTATCTCTTCTTGACAGTAGGTAGAGGAATTGCAAAGCTTCCAGTGATAACCGTGGGAGTAGGCTCAATGACATTAATATTATTAACCAAAGTTTTCTTCTTCGGAAAATACACGATATGTTGCTTGCCATTGATGTGAAAGGTATCCTTGCTTTTATTGCAATCAATAACAGCCCCTGCAGTATTTAAGAATGGTCTACCAAGGATGATCGACATATTGTCGTCCTCGGGCATATCAAGAATAACAAAGTCTGTCAAGATAGTAACATTTGCAACCACAACGGGAACGTCCTCACAAATTCCAATAGGTAAAGCAGTGGACTTATCAGCCATTTGCAAAGATATCTCAGTAGGTGTAAGCTTACTCAAATCAAGTCTTTTATAAAGGGAGAAAGTCATAACACTAACACCGGCTCCTAAATCACATAAAGCAGTTTTACGTAATTTCTTTTAATAGAGCAAGGTATTGTGGGTATGCCATGATCTCCTAACTTCTTAGGTATACCTCCGTCAAAAGAATAATTAGCAAGCATAGTAGCAATTTTAATTTCAGGTATTTTTGTGGGATCACTATAAGTGTGTGTCTAGAGGGGGGGGGGATAGACTACTTGCAAATTTAAAACCTAACCTTTTCCCAAGTTAATTGGTTGGCAGATTTTAGCAATACTAACAAGTCTAATGCACCCTACACATGCTAGTCAACAAGTATGGCAGCGGAAAGTAAGATAAGCACATGTAAGGAAGAGTAGAGATAGGAAGATCAATCGCAATTTGGAGACGCAAGGATTTTTCCCATGGTTCTGATAGGTGGCGCTATCGTACATCCACGTTTATGGAGTCTTCAACCCACGGAGGGTAACGGTCGCGAGAGTCCACGGAGGGCTCCACCCATAAAGGTCCACGAAGTAGCAACCTTGACTATTCCATAACGGCTTCCGTCCACGAAGGACTAGCCTCACTATGGGTAGATCTTCACGAAGTAGGAAGTCTCCTTGCCCGTACAAACTTCTTGGTTCAACTCCACAACACGAAGTAGGAGGATCCCAAGCGACACCTAACCAATCTAGGAGGCACCACCCTCCAAAAGGTAATAGGCTCGGTAATATCGATGAACTCCTTGCTCTTGTGCTTCAAGATGATAGACTCCTCAACACACAATCACTCTCTCACAGATTTGGCTTTGGTGGAAGAGATTGATTTGGAGGAAAGCAACTTGGGGAGGCTAGAGATCAAGATTCATATGGATGGAGTGGAATAGCTTGATCTCAACACATGAGTAGGTGGCTCTCTCTCAGAAAATTGGACGGGGCAAGTATGGAATAGTTCTGAGTGCTTCTCTTTTGAGTGGGTGGTGGTGAAGGGGTATATATAGGCATCCCCAAAAATCCAACCGTTACACCTAAAGTGACCAACTTGGTGACACCGAAGTATAAAACTCGGTGGTACCGGGTTGCTCCAAAGGTAGCAACTTTTGAATCTCGGTGAGACCGATACAAAGATCTCGGTGGTACCGATTAGGTGACCAACAGTCAGTTTCCAAAACTCGGTGACGCCGATCCAAAAACTCGGAAATTCCGATTTTAAGAATCTAGGTAACAGAGAGTTGGCAAGGTGAACTCGGTGGCACCGAAGCAGAATCGGTTGCACCGAAGATCTAGGGTTTGGCATGGGTCTGTCTGAGGTGGGAATCGGTGGGACCTAGTGGGAATTGTTGGTAGCACCAATTTTCATGATAGGCTTGGACAGACTTTTGTGGAATGGTTTGTGGGTGTTTTTGGTGACTATCACTTGTGCACGTGGATCATCTTGTTCACCAACAGTACCTTACCCCCTCTTAATAGTATTGGCTTTCCTATGGAATCAAGGTGATTTCTCACAAAGTAAAATGTAGAGTCCTCTTGCTTGAAGCTTTGCCAATCCATTTCCTTGCATCTAGGGGTATCTCCTCACACTCCTTTTTGCCAACCCATCTCTCTCTATGGACTTTCACCTGAAATACACTAGGTAGAAATATTAGTCCAAGAGACAATGTATGTTGTCTTGAATTATCAAAAGCACCAAGGGAGCATATTGTGCTTTCAATCTGCCCCTTTTTGGTAATTGATGACAACATACAATCAAAGCTTCAGATAAAGATATACATAGATATTATGAAGACTTTGAGAGACACATGACTTAGACTTGATCCCCCTAAATGTGTGCAATCCCTTTAAAGGATAGTTGCTTTGGAATGCATGGACACACATATAGTAGAAATGATATAATGAGTCATGTGTATCTTGGCTACATGCATCAAATATGTATGAGTGAGGTGTATCCTTTTTCAAGACTTTACTCTTGCAAACAATATGTGCAAGAAGCAAGAGATCATCTTGATCAAAGATATGATGCATAGACTTACCTTGAGTTCTTGAGCATTCTTGTAGTAGAAATACACTTGAGAAAACAATGTTAGGAAACACAAGAGTATTCTACTAATCAAAAAGCAATAGAACTCAATAGTACCAAGATGTGGAGAACATATAGAAGATAGTATTCCTTAAGATTGATATGTCTCCAAGAACATTTAGAACTTTCTCCCCTAGATATGAAATAGTAGGTCATCCTCTCCCCCTGAATCTTAGCATGTAGATATTGGGATTGGATAGGGTGAGACGAGTCTAACATGAGAATAACAAATAAGAGTATCAAATTAGAAAGAGATTAGGCATGCTCTCTCTCCTTTGGGAAACATCAAAACTTGTCCACCTACTTTGGTATTCTCCCCTTGTCTATGTAAGCATAGGCTTTGATATTCTCCCCCTTGATTGTCTCTCCCCCTTTGCATTGAAGCATGTATCTCCCCTTTAGCTTTTTGAAGCTTTGGTATTTCTTCCCCTTTGGCATTAATTTCCAAAAAGGTCCATACTCAGGGTAAGACACAAGGATCATGGAGTAAGAAGGGATCCTTGAGAACAAGGGTCATAGAATGTAGGGATCATGGAAAATGTAGAATCATAGAAAGCATTAAAAACTGATGGAACATAGAGAATAATTTCTCCCTCTTTCACTGAGAGCTTGTAAGACTTCTCCTCCTTGAGTTAGGGATCCTAGAATAAAGTTTCTTTATCCCTTTTTTTAATAATAAGGGATCATCGAAGAAATGGAGAATTTCTAAGTTTAACAAAGGATAGAAAAGATAGCAAAGTCGGTGGCTCCGAGGCAAATGAGTCGGTGGAACCGAGACATGTATTTGCAGCCTATCTGCTTGATCGGTAGAACCGAGTCATTTGAATCGGAGGCTCCGAGGGTACAACAGAAACTTGGCAATGTTTTAGAAACTTTCAAATGAGTTTGGAAAACTTGTAACAAAATGTCAAAAAGATCTGCAAAGGAAATTCAAAGGACTTTACAAAGAAATATCAACTAGAGAAGATTTGAGTGGTTCCAAGAAATCTTGCAAATATAGAATGGACCAAACAAGATACTTTAACTAGATGATGGGCGGTGACTAGGTTACCTATATTAGAGTATATTGACTTAGGAGTCAAGCAAGAATACTTGATCATAGGTCATACTTATCGTTACTTAAAATGGGGTTACCATTTTTCGATTAAGCATTTTAATGTTTTCATATCACTTGAGTTGCTTTATCTCATGACTTGGAGTAAAGATTTTTCAAGGATATGAGTACATACCTTTGAGTGATGTTGATGACGTGGCTTGTAGGTGAACTTGTTGAGGATGCTCGATGTTGATGAAGATCTTCTTGAGTTGGGAGCAATCCTTCTTGTTTTGGTTCTTTTTCCACCTACATAGGTTAGTCATGCAAGGAAGAACAATATATATCCATTTGACATGATATCAATTGAGAATTAGCAAATGTGATCACATCAAATATATGTCAAGGATATGGTTGAGTTGTCTTCTTCCTTTCACCGTCAAAAGGGGTTTGTGGATACTTGGTCATGACAAGATTGCTTAAGATATGAGTTGATGGCAATCTTGTGGAATGTTGTTCTTCCAAGTACCTACAAAAGGTTAGATGCAATACAAGGGAGCATAGAATTCCAAGTTATATGAAGTTCATGGTAATGATGGCATGGAATGGTCAAGTAAGCTCATCCCCTTGCATGCATTCGAGTGAGCTTAGCTCAAGTTTGAAGCATCAGTGATGTTCAACTCACTCCTCAAGTAACAAAACACTTTCTCATCAAGTGGCTTAGTAAAGATACCGGCCAATTTCTTGTTGGTACGAACATGCTTAAGATTAATATCTCCTTTGGCAACATGATCACGAATGAAATGATGTCAAACTTGAATGTGCTTAGTTCGAGAATGTTGCACGGGATTATGACCAATCTTAATAGCACTTTCATTGTCACAAAGTAATGGAACATTTTTCACATGGATTCCATAATCCTTAAGCGTTTGTGTCATCCATAGCAATTGTGCACAACATGATCCGGCAACAATATACTCAGCTTCGGCGGTAGATAGAGATACCGAGTTTTGTTTCTTGGAGGACCAAGACACAAGAGATCTACCAAGAAATTGACATGTACCCGAGGTGGATTTTCTATCAACCTTGTCACCGACATAGTCCGAATTGGAATAGCCAACAAGGTTAAAGGAAGATCCCTTGGGATACCAAATGCCAAAGTTTGATGTTTGTATCAAATATCTCACAATACGTTTCACGGCCAAAAGATGACACTCTTTAGGTGTAGCTTGATATCTAGCACACATGCAAACACTAAGCATAATATCAGGACGGGAGGCACATAGATATAGCAATGAACCAATCATAGATCGATAAACTTTTTGATCAACCGGTTCGTCCTCCTTGGTAAGATCAACATGTCCACTAGTAGTCATAGGAGTTTTCATACCTTTACACTCTTGCATGTTGAACTTCTTGATCAAGTCCTTGGTATACTTGGTTTGAGAGATGAAAGTTCCTTCTCTCGTTTGCTTGATTTGCAAACCAAGAAAGAATTTCAGCTTACACATCATGGACATCTCATACTTCTCGGACATCAACCTTCCAAATCTTTCACTAAATTGTGGGTTAGTAGATCCAAAGATAATATCATCCCCATAGATTTGGCACACAAATAATTCACCATTAACTCTCTTAGTGAATAAGGTTGCGTCAATTTTACCAATTTCAAAACCCTTTTCAATGAGAAACTTCGTTAAGCATTTATACCAAGCACGTGGAGCTTGCTTAAGACCATAAAGGGCTTTACGAAGCTTGTAGACATGATTAGGTTTCTTAGGATTCAGAAAACCAGGGGGTTGTTTGACATAGACCTCTTCTTCAATCTCACCATTTAAAAAGGCACTTTTAATGTCCATTTGATAAAGCGTGATATCATAGTGATTAGCATAAGCGAGAAGAATGCGAATAGCTTCAAGTCTAGCGACGGGGGCATAGGTCTCACCGTAGTCCATACCTTCGACTTGCGTATATCCTTGGGCTATGAGACGCGCCTTGTTGCATACAACTTGACCGTCTTCATCTTGCTTGTTCCGAAATACCCATTTGGTTCCGATGATGTTGTGCTCGTCCTTGGGCTTCTCCACGACTGTCCACACTTCGTTCCTCTCGAAGTTGTGAAGCTCTTCATGCATGCCATTCACCCAATCCAGGTCTTCTAGAGCTTGTTCTACCTTCAAGGGTTCAATGCTAGAGATGAAAGAATAATGCTCACAGAAATTAGCTAAGCGAATTTTAGAGCGAGTGATTCTCCCGGTTTGTATGTCACCAAAGATTTAGTTTAGAGGATGGTTTTTGGTCACTCTTGCTCGAACTCGGGGTAGCTTTGGCTTGTTGGATGGTGGAGCTTCTTCATCATCATCATCTCCTTCATCTTCATTGTTGTTGAAGGTGTCATTTCCTTGAGGTGGTGGTGAAGGAGGTTGTGGTGGATCTTCATGATGTACTTCCTCCTCTTCATCTTGTCGTGTACCGCACGTGGATGCATCCATGTCGTGTTGAGGATCACCTTGATGTGAAGTAGGGGCTTCCACTTGAGTTGACAAAGTACTTTCCTTCACCTCCATGGGACGAATCTTGCCAATGGACAAGTCTTGGATAGATTCCGAAGGATCCTTATCTCCTACATCATTTGGCAATTGTTCGACTTGCGAACCATTAGATTCATCAAACTTCACATCTACCGTCTCTTCAACTTTTCGAGTGAAGTTGTTGTAGACACGGTAAGTGTGAGAGTTCGATCCGTAACCAAGTAGGAAACCTTCATGAGATTTAGGAGCAAATTTAGTACGACGATGCTTATCAAGAATGTAGCACTTGGAGCCGAATACCCAAAAGTATCCAACTTGGGGTTTGTTACCGATGAGTAGCTCGTATGCCGTTTTACCGAGAAGTTTGTGCAAGTAGAGTCGGTTTGTGGCATGACATGCTGTTTCCACAGCTTCTGCCCAAAAGTGCCTTGGCGTCTTGTATTCGTCAAGCACCGTTCTTGCCATCTCAATAAGAGTCCGGTTCTTTCTCTCAACAACTCCATTTGGTTGAGGTGTGTACATAGCCGAGAACTCATGTGAAACACCTTCTTTGTCAAGAAAGGTATCTACATGGGTGTTCTTGAACTCCGATCCGTTATCGCTCCGAACCTTCTTGATCTTCACCTCAAACTGATTTTGCGCTTTGCGAGCGAAGTTCTTAAAGATCTTTTGTACCTGCGACTTATCATCAAGAAAGAATACCCACGTAAATCTGGAAAAATCATCAACTATAACTAGACCATAGGAATTCCACCGAGGCTCTTGTAAGCATTGGGACCAAAAAGATCCATGTGAAGTAACTCGAGTGGTCTCCTAGTAGTCATGATATTCTTTACATGATGACTTCCACCTACTTGTTTTCCATCTTGACAAGCACTACAAAGTCTATCTTTGTCAAAGATAACATCTTTAACACCAAGTATATGATCACCTTTGATAAGCTTGTCTAGATTACGCATGCCAACATGTCCTAGTCTTCTATGCCAAAGCCAACCTTTAGAAGGTTTTGCAAAAAGACAAGTACGAGGTTTGGATCTCTTAGTGAAATCGACAATGTATAGATCACCTCTACGGAAACCGGTAAACACCATGTTATGATTATCTTGACGAAACACTTGGCAATCTACTTTCGTGAATAGCACATTAAAACCAAAGTCGGCAAGTCTAGATACGGAAATAAGATTGTAGCCAAGGGATTCAACAAGCATGACGTTTTGAATAGAGCTATCATGGGATATGGCCACCTTACCAAGACCAAGTACCTTACCCTTGGAGTTGTCTCCAAAAGTTACATACCTTCGCGGTCCATGGTTTGGTGTGATCTCTTCAAACATCTCTCTATCTCCGGTCATATGATCGGTGCATCCACTATCGAGAATCCACTCTTTTCCTCCGGACATGTAATCCTCGAAGTTTGCCATGAGACTTAGATTCTTCATGATCTTCTCATGCTCGATGTCGAACAACTCATCTTCATCATAGTAGCCATGTTCCACATTGTCATCATCAAGTGGGAAATCCTCGTCACAAGGAACAAGAGATTCGTTAGGGTTGTGATCATGACAATGTTGAATATTATGAATTCGAATGGCTTCTACAATGATGTTGTTGATAGTTATGACATCTCCTTTAGCACGCATGAGGTCTCTAAGCTCAAATAGATACTCATCAAACTTGGGATCACTAGGCATCATTTTGTGAAAGACAATAGTCTTATGAAGAATTTCATCAAGATTACTCAATCAATAACTTGGATATTGTTTCTCCAAGTCATTCCACAAGGTATACGCACATTCAAAGTTCTTCATTTGATTAAGCACGATCCTAGGCAATCCTCTAATGATAAGATTAACAGTTCTAAGATTGCATAGCATATCAATTTCCTCTTCGTGTGTGGGATGTAAAGGATCAATGGGAGGTACATAGGGGTTCTTAACATACTTGCTCAAATGAAATTCATTGAATAGCTCAAGCATCTTATTTTTCTATTGACTATAGTACTCCCCATCAAGAATAGGCACTCTACAACTCAAACTCTCCACACTAGACACATCCATCTTCCTCCACGGTGATGAAACCGATGCAATGGAGACCAATGCTCTGATACCACTTGTGGGATCACTAGAAGTGTTTGTCTAGAGGGGGGGGGGTGAATAGACTACTAGCAAATTTAAAACCTAACCTTTTCCCAAGTTAATTGGTTGACAGATTTTAGCAATACTAACAAGTCTAATGCACCCTACACATGCTAGTCAACAAGTATGGCAGCGGAAAGTAAGACAAGCACATGTAAGGAAGAGTAGAGATAGGAAGATCAAACGCAATTTGGAGACGCAGGGATTTTTTCCCGTGGTTTCGATAGGTGGCGCTATCGTACATCCACGTTTATGGAGTCTTCAACCCACGGAGGGTAACGGTCGCGAGAGTCCACGGAGGGCTCCACCCATAAGGGTCTACGAATTAACAACCTTGACTATTCCATTACGGCTTCCGTCCACGAAGGACTAGCCTCACTATGGGTAGATCTTCACGAAGTAGGCGATCTCCTTGCCCGTACAAACTTCTTGGTTCAACTCCACAACACGAAGTAGGAGGCTCCCAAGCGACACCTAACCAATCTAGGAGGCACCACCCTCCAAAAGGTAATAGGCTCGGCAATGTCGATGAACTCCTTGCTCTTGTGCTTCAAGATGATAGACTCCTCAACACACAATCACTCTCTCACAGATTTGGCTATGGTGGAAGAGATTGATTTTGTGGAAAGCAACTTGGGGAGGCTAGAGATCAAGATTCATATGGTTGGAGTGGAATGGCATGATCTCAACACATGAGTAGGTGGCTCTCTCTCAGAAAACTAGATGGGGCAAGTATGGAATAGTTCTGAGTGCTTCTCTTTCGAGTGGGTGGTGGTGAAGGGGTATATATAGGAATCTCCAAAAATCCAACCGTTACACCTAAAGTGACCAACTCGGTGACACCGATATGTGAATCTCGGTGGTACCGAGTTGCTCCAAAGGTAGCAACTTTTGAATCTCGGTGAGACCGATATATAAATCTCGGTTGCACCGATTAGGTGACCAACGGTCAGATTGCCCAATCTCAGTGACGCCGATTCAACAAACTCGGTGGTACCGATTTTGTGAATCGAGGTAACAGAAAGTTGGCAACCCAAACTCGGTGGCACCGAAGTGGAATCGGTTGCATCGATGTGCTAGGGTTTGGCATGGGTCTGTCTGAGTTTGGGAATCGGTGGCACTGAGTGGAAAGTGTTCGTTACACCGATTTTGGATATTTGACTTTGGACAGACTTTTGTGGAAGAGCTTGTGGGTGTTTTTGGTGACTATCACTTGTGCACGTGGAGCACCTTGTTCACCAACAGTACCTTACCCCCTTTTAATAGATTTGGCTATGGTGGAAGAGATTGATTTTGTGGAAAGCAACTTGGGGAGGCTAGAGATCAAGATTCATATGGTTGGAGTGGAATGGCTTGATCTCAACACATGAGTAGATGGCTCTCTCTCAGAAAATTGGATGGGGCAAGTATGAATAGTTCTGAGTGCTTCTCTTTCGAGTGGGTGGTGGTGAAGGGGTATATATAGGCATCCCCAAAAATCCAACCGTTACACCTAAAGTGACCAACTCGGTGACACCGAAGTATGAAACTCGGTGGTACCGGGTTGCTCCAAAGGTAGCAACTTTTGAATCTCGGTGAGACCGATACAAAGATCTCGGCGGTACCGATTAGGCAGCCAACGGTTAGTTTCCAAAACTCAGTGACGCCGATCCAAAAACTCAGAAATTCCGATTTTACGAATCGAGGTAACAGAGAGTTGGCAAGCTGAACTCGGTGGCACCGAAGCAGAATCGGTTGCACCGAAGATCTAGGGTTTGGCATGGGTCTGTCTGAGGTGGGAATCGGTGGGACTGAGTGGGAATTGTTGGTAGCAGCGATTTTCATGATAGGCTTGGACAGACTTTTGTGGAAGGGTTTGTGGGTGTTTTTAGTGACTATCACTTGTGCACGTGGAGCATCTTGTTCACCAACAGTACCTTACCCCCTTTTAATAGTATTGGCTTTCCTATGGACTCAAGGTGATTTCTCACAAAGTAAAATGTAGAGTCCTCTTGCTTGAAGCTTTGCCAATCCATTTCCTTGCATCTAGGGGTATCTCCTCACAATACTTTTTTCCAACCCATCTCTCTCTATGGACTTTCACCTGAAATACACCAGGTAGAAATATTAGTCCAAGAGACAATGTATGTTGTCATGAATTATCAAAACCACCAAGGGAGCATATTGTGCTTTCAATTTTTCGTTTGTTGGTAATAATATCCATCATATACTTAGCATACGGAGGCATTCTCAATATATCAGTCAAACGAGTACGCAAAAAGATGGGTCTAATCATTTCAGCAAAGCGTTCAAAATCTTCATCATCCTTATTCTTAGAAGGCTTACGAGGGAATGTTATGGTTTTTGAACCCATGGCTCTCTTTCCCTTCCATGTTTTCTAGCAACAAAGTCTCTCTTATCATATCATTTATTTTTAGGAGGTGGGTTATCAAGATCCTCAGCAAGTTCTATTTCTACATCATCATCATTTTCTTTATTAATATCTGGTGGAACATCTACATGCACAATATCATTTTCATCTTCCTTTTCATTATCACTAGGTGCATGTTCACTACCAGATTGTGCCTCAGCATCAGAAATAGAAACATCATTTTGTTTCTCAGTAGGTGTTTCTATAACAGGTTCACTAGAAGCATGCAAGTTCCTATCTTTTTCTTCTTCTTTTTATTATTAGAGGAACTAGGTGCATCATCATTAATTCTCTGGGAATCCTGTTCTATTCTTTTAGGATGACCTTCTCGGTAGAGAGGTTCTTGGGTCATACGACCTCCCCTAGTCATTACTCTAACAGCATGATCATTCATATTATTATTTATTTCAGCAAGCAAATCATTTTGGGACTTAGCAACTTGGTCTAGTTGAGTGTGAACCATAGAAGCATGTTTACCTAAACCTTTTACATCATTAGCAATTCTAAACATCAAGTCACTTAAGCGGTCTATCATCATAGCATTACGTCTCAATTGATCTTTAACATAGTTGGTGAAGTGTTCATGCTTAACAATGTAATTATCATATTCATCCATGCATTGTTCAGGAGTCTTATTGTAAGGTATATCATTTTCAGTAAAGGAGCAGAGAGAGTTTACCTCTACTACCTGTGTCGGGTTATCAAGTCCATGTATTTTTTCAATAGGTGGTAATTTCTTGATATCCTCAATTTCAATACCTTTTTCCTTCATAGATCTTTTTTGCTTCTTGCATATCTTCAGGATTGAAGAATAGAATACCTCTCTTATTTTGGATAGGTTCCGGAGGTGGTTCAGGAAGTGTCCAATCATAGGCATTTTGCAATATGTTATTCAACAATTCTTCAGCTTGACCGACAGTTCTTTCCCTGAAAACACAACCAGCACAACTATCTAGGAGGTCCCTAGAAGCATCGGTTAGTACATTATAAAAGATATCAAGAATTTAATTTTCTCGAGAGGACAATCAGGCAAAGCTCTTAGTAACCGGAGAAGCCTCCCCCAAGATCGAGGGAGATTCTCTTCTTCAATTTGCACAAAGTTAAATATTTCCTGTAAGGCAGGTTGTTTCTTATGAGCAGGAAAATATTTTGCAGAAAAATAGTGAAGCATATCCTCGGGACTACGCATACAACTAGGAGCAAGAGAAAGAAACCATTACTTCGCCTCGCCTTTTAGCGAGAAAGGAAAAAGCTTAAGGATATAATAGTAGCGCATCTTTTCATCATTGGTAAACAGAGCATCAATATCATTCAGTTTCATAAGGTGTTCGACAATAGTTTCATTTTCATAGCCATGGAAAGGATAAGATTCTACTATAGGAATTAACTCAGGGTCCACAGAGAATTCATAATCTTTATCAGTAACAAATATAGGAGAAGTAACAAATTTAGGATCATATTTCATTTTCTCCATCATAGAATTTTCTTTCAGTTTGCATAGTAGTTTTTTCAAATCATCTCTATTTTCACAAGCAAAGAAGTCACTAGATGTTTCCTTATCCATGACATAACCTTCAAGCACATGAGGCAATTCATATCTAATAGGAGAGCGAGGTGTGACGGGTGATTCAAAGTCCTCATCAGTTTCAGCATTTTCAAGTTCTCTAGCTTTAGCAAGATGAGCATCAAGTAATTCATTCAGTGGCACATTTTCAGTTTCAACATGTGTAGCAATAGTATCATCATTAGTTTCAGAGGTAGAATCATCAAGTTCGTGTGACGTATCAGGACGATCAACAGGTGGTGGTGTAACAAGCTGATTCAAAACAGTAGGTGAATCAAAAGCAGAGCTAGATGGCAGTTCCTTACCTCCTCTCGTGCGAGAGGGGACGATCTTAGTTCGAGTATCTTTCAGATTATTCATAGTAGAAATTAGATATCCTCAAGTTAACACAATAAATAGAGCTATGCTCCCCGGCAACAGCGCCAGAAACAGGTCTTGATAACCCACAAGTATAGGGGATCGCGACAGTCTTCACGGGTAGTGTCGTGGTTTTGTCACAGCAGATGTCCCAGTGAAAGGACTTAGGTTCGAAGCCATCGCTAAGGCGGTGAGCTCGAAGGGGTTGATCGGAATCGAGAGACAAGGGTTACCCAGGTTCGGCCCCTCGGAAAGAGGTAAAAGCCTACGTCCTGCTTTGTGTTGTATTGATTGGATATCGATTACAAGGGAGCAAGTTCGCTTGACCTAGCTATCGATGAGCTGTTTCGTGGCCTAAGCCGCCCAGGTAACCCTCCTTTATATACTCAGGTCAAGGCCCTGGGCTTACAAGAGTCCGGGCCGGGTCATACTTAATAACCGACCGCACCTCTAACTATACTTGCCTTGTCTAACAAGCCGCCACCGGCGGCTGACGCCTCCGGGTTACACATTATCTTCTGGCTCCGGGCCTCCAGGCCCATTGAGCAAGCTTATCCCAAACGTTATCGCTAAACCGCCAACCTCATGACCCGGCCCCACCTGGGTGGGTCTCACCACGGGGTTATATCCCAACATTAGGCCCCAGATTGATTTGAACCGGTTCATGTCAATCTTCAAGTCTTCTGGTTGGCGAATCTTGCGTTCTCTGATAAATCTTCATGACCCGCCATGACATCATCAGGAAAATCAAAAAGATTCCCCTGACGTCACAACGAATCTTTTTCATTAAAATGACCAGCCCGAGAATCGAGGCACTTTCTTGGTCAATCGTCATCTTGTCTCCTCGATTCCCGCACTAGACTGTTGCCATTCCATCACATCCTCATAAATAGGCACGGGGGGTCCCATTATTTTCACTTTCCCCGCCGTTGCTTTCTTCTTCTTCCTCGTGACGCCCGCGCCGCCGAAGCTCGCCGCGCCGTCCGGGCCTCGCCGTCGTCTCCAACATTGGCCGCTGCATCACCCTGAATACGTCCAGAGCCCTTCCGCGTTCGCCCGCATCATCAAGGTTCCATCGTTGCCCCTTGTCTAGATCTATACTAGCTTTATAGATTTCCCCTGAGTTCATCGGGTTTTCTTCGTGTTCATCACCGCCCATCGGCGCATTCTTCGTAGATCAGAGAAAGAACACTTCTTTAGGCTTTATAACGCTGCTCGAATCATGCGGCCATCCGCTCAATAGGCAGGCCATGCTCATTATTGATGTCTGGCCCACTCTAATCCGTGTAGGAACTACTTGTTCTTCCACTGGTTTTTAGGGTTAGTAATATTTTTTCCTTTTATCTCGCCCGTAGATCTTGATTTGGTAGCTGTGGCTGTTGAAATCTGTTTTTCCACACTTAGTAATTTTCCAACACTCACTGGCAAACTTGACCCGCCGTCGTACTGCCGGCTCACGTTGTCATATTGCGGCCTACTTCGGCGGCTCATAATTTTATACTGACCCACCAAATACCGTCTCCATTTTTAGAGTCATAACTGCCTTGGCCATAATACGTTTTTAACCCGCCAAATACTCATGCCTTTCCGCAGTCTCTTAAGCCGCCGCCATGTCTAAAGTCCCATATACCTACAACTGGGTAAGGTCTGGGGTAACTGAAGAATCACTCAATGAGTTTGTCACCATGGGAGTTTTGCCGGCTCAGGATGTTATCCAATGGCAGGTTCCGGGCAATGAAACCACTCCTAAGCCTGAGGATGGGGAAGTTATTGTGTTCACAGACCATCTTCTCCGCGGTTTCTCTCCACCCGGGTCTAAATTTTTCCGAGACGTCTTACACTCATTCAACCTACACCCCCAAGACATTGGCCCCAATTCTGTCACCAACTTGTGTCAGTTCCAGACCCTCTGCGAAGCTTATCTGCAAGAAGAGCCATCCGTTCACCTCTTTAAAGAATATTTCTACATCAACCGCCAAACAGAGATGACAGACGGAATGAGTCTCGAGCTCGGAGGCGTCACTCTTCAAAGACGGAGGGATGTACTCTTTCCAGCAGCAACTCTGCCGAGTCCCCCCAAAGAATGGAACAAAACTTGGTTTTGCTGCAAAGACACTTCACCAGAAGGGGAGAACCCACTGCCAGGTTACCGTCCTTACCGGCTCAGCACTGATATGGAGCTCCCGGACCGAATGTCTGCCGTAGAACGTGCTCAATATGGCCCAACCTTCTCAAAAATAAGGGCCCTGTTAGCCAACGGGTTAACAGACGTTGATCTGACCTGCTGCTGGGTCTCTTGGAGGATTCTGCCGTTGAGCCGCCGCAACGCCTTAATGTGCCAATACACTGGCGAGGTGTCTGATCCTCAACGCTTCAACCAGACCCCCTTGACAGACCAGGATCTCAATACCATTGTCAAGTCTTTGCTTGGAGAATCTCAAGCCGCCTGTAGCAAGAGGGGGTTAAACCCTTTTTACGTGCTTAACCCGGCTCCAGATGTAAGTCTTTCCATCCTAACCCTCATCCATTCTTTCAATGCTGTACTTCATATATTTTATTAACCTTTCTGCCAATGCGTTTTATCATATGCATGCCGGCTCTTCCTTCTGGAACAAAAAGTTACCCGCTTCCTTCAAGAAGAATAGCAAAGTCCCCAAGGCGACCAAAGTTAAAGCGCCGGCTCGTAAGAAGACGCAGTCTATCGAAGAACTATTCGATCTAGATGACTCAGAGGTAGAACTTGACTCCCTTGGTCTTCTCTTTATGCAACTCATTGACAATGATTACTCATAGGAGGAAGCAGAAACAAGTCATGCTGATGTTGTAGAGGTAACCATTATATCTTCTGACTCGGAACTTTTACCAGTAAAAAGAATACGGCGAGCCATACGGAAGGTAAAATGTTCTCGCCCTTTTGCTCACTTGGATCCCAACTCTCTTTTGAAGAAGCAGCAAGAAGACAACAGACGTCAGACCCGGAGCACTGGCTCTGAAGATCTTTTATCCGGCTTACCAAATGATCCGGCTCCTCGGAAACGGCGCACCGAAGTACTTTCTTTTCTTGAATTTATTTCTTCTGTATGCTAATCTTGTGTTGCAACTTACTTGTATTTGACAATGCTAACTTTCCAGGACTCGCCTCCTTCTTCCGGCGACTCAACCGCCTCAAAGTTGCCTCCCCTTATCATCAACCCGGGGTAAGTATTTTCATATCACACTCCGTGTGTTAATAGTCTATCCTTGCTCATTGACGTGTAACTTCACCTTTGTTCATAGGGCTCAAGCCAAACGGAGGAAAGTAGGCGGGTCAACCGACACCCCTGATGTTCCAGATTCGGCAAACCCAAAGCCTAACACCCCTGAAGCTCACATTGAGCCGTCTGAGGCTGACAAAGACGCCCATGAAAAGACTCCTCAACATAATGAGCCGGCTGCTATGGATATTGAGGCTCCTGAGGCCCATCCAGAAACTGATCCTAAGCCGCCCAGCCCCCAGCCAACAACCGAAGACGTGGCTTCTCATGAAGAAGTCACTATTACCGAGGCGGCTTATAAATCTCCATTTCCCTCCCATGTACTATCAAAACATACCAGTGAAGACGAGGCGGCTCCTTCTAAGGAAGAGAAGACTCAATTTGACCTTCCTAACTTAGAAAAACTTACAGCCGACGAGTTGCACTCTGGCTATCTGAGCCGTCTCTCTGCAAGCCGGGACATGGAGGCCAACTTGGTTGGCATGATGAAGAAAAAATACGAGGTACTCCACTGCCCTTGCTTTTCCATATACATACTTATGTATCCCCCAAGAGCCGGTTTACCTTTCAAAAGGTCAGCCGAGTCTTCAATCTTTCGTAGAATCGCCTTGTAGCCCCCAAGGGTCGGGTCATTATGTAAGTAATGAGCCGGCACTTAATCATAAAATAAGAGCCAGATGTAGCCCCCAAGGGTCGGGTCATTATGTAAGTAATGAGCCAGCACTTAATCATAAAATAAGAGCCAGATGTAGCCCCAAGGGCCGGGTCATTATGTAAGTAATGAGCCGGCACCTAATCATAAAATAAGAGCCAGATGTAGCCCCGAAGGGTCGGGTCATTGTACCAATAATGATCCGGGACTTTTTATAAACCTGATCCTTAGACTTGTAGAGCAACGTGTAGCCCCCAAGGGCCGGGTTATCTTCATAGAGATGATCCGGGTCTATAAGAAAGAACTGAGACACATTAGCCCCCAAGTGTCAAGTATATTGCTTGCAATCTGCTTGGGACTTGTAATGACTCTGCCAAACTTCTAAAAACCGGTATGAGCCGGACAGGCGGCTTAAAACTGACAATGTTGCCTTGTTATGACTTGTCTTGTGCAAGAATCTTTAAATGCCGCTGAGTCTAACGTGTCGGACCTTAAGAAGAGTCTGGCACTGCAACAAGAAGGCCGAACGGAAGCCGATGCCAAGTACCAGATCGCTTTGACTAAACTAGAGGTAATCAAGACTGAGCTCGAAACACTCAAATTTTTTGCTGAAATGAGCCAAACCGCCCTGACCAAGCGCGCAGAAGACGCAGAGAGCCGGCTTAAAACGGTGACTGAAGAACTTAGCAATCTGAAAAGCCATATATCCCGTATGGTTGGAGCTGTCTTTGGTAAGTGTTGTTTAACCATCAATATTCATTGCAAGAGAATCTTCGAGAACTCTTCCAGGCGGCTTATAAGATTTAACTTGCTTGCAGGTGAACGAAGTCGCCAACTTTCAGATGATAGTCTGTTAAAGCTGAAGGCTTTATACTCACTTTCTGAACAGCTGTATGCCGGTTCTCTTTTTACCATTAAAGCTGTTATGACTGAGAAGGGTGTTCCAAAGTTTATGAAGGGTGTGCTAGAAGTCCTTTCTACCATTCCAAAGCAGATAGAAGAACTGAAGAGATCAGTCGCCCGTAAGGGTGCAATGGCTGCTTTGATCCGGTCACTGGCTTATGCACCCGAGCTTAACCCGACTGAGATGATGGATGGGTTTCCTCAGCTGAAAGACGACGGCTCGCAGTTCACTCAAGATGACTATGCCCGTTGCATAAAGGCATCCTGAGTCTTGGCAAGCCGGCTGGCCGAAGAAGCTGACATGTCGTCATACCAGGCGGCTTACTCTGAGGATAATAAGCGAGTTCGGGGGCCCACCTTTGAAGCAAAAAGCCTGATTCCTCAACGCCGTAAGCAGCTCTTTTCCCCTGATGTTGACCCATCTCCAATCATGCATGATGAAGCCAAATTCGAGGCCTTAACAAACTGCAACTGGGATGTGGACAACCTTCAGATCCGGGAGACCGAAGACCCGACGCAGGATGACCCGGCGCAGAGTTAAGTAAAGAGTTTGCTTCAGATGAAGGTGACCCGGCCCTGTTGATATGCCGGGTTATATTTTGCTGCAAAAACTTAATCCCACAGATTTTGGGCTCCTTGACAGCCTTGTAATAGCAGTAGAAAACATTTAATCGCCTGCTCTTGTGCCTTCGTGCACCTTTCAAACTTCTTTCAGCCCATGCACCAGTGACTTAGCATAACTGTCTTAATATATAATCGTCTGACTGCCTTGACTCGCCCGGCGGGTTGTATGCCATGAGCAATGCTAAGCCGGGGGTTACCCCAAACAACTTAGAATCTTATCATAAAAATGCCTGCAAAAAACAAGCAACAAAATATGTATTTGCGTATCTCCTACCTAATGAGCCGGCTTTAAAGGCACAGCCAGACAGGAGAACTTTATTTTTTCAAGAATTTTTTTGTATTGCTTCCGAAGAAGCTAGGCATAAAAGCCTGAAAACCTCGTAAGCGGCTCTCACGTGACATAAATCCATTGTTTAAACCTTAGCAAGTTCAAGGTCTTTAAAAGATTGACATTGCTAAGAGTACGAATGGGCCACATAGCGGAGAGACTATAGCAGACAAGGCGAGTTTATCCTAGCTCACTGTAAGCTGGCTCTCTCGTGACAAAAGCCGCCGTTTAAACCTTGACAAGTTCAGGGCCTTTGTGCGAGATTGACTATGAAAGTTCAGGGTCTCTGAGCAAGATTGACTGTCAAGAGTTCGGCGGGTCACATGGTGGATTAGCAAGTTGCAAACAGGCAGGTTTAACTCGAACATGGCATATAAAGCCTGGCCAAGAGGGTATGAAAGCTAAACCCAGTGGGTTGGAAGCCCCCAAGTGACCTGATGAAGGATCAACTCCTTTGCACAAGATTCATGGCATATAAAGCCTGGCCAAGAGGGTATGAAAGCTAAACCCAGCGGGTTGGAAGCCCCCAAGTGACCTGATGAAGGATCTACTCCTTTGCACGAGACTGAGTGCAGAAAAAACGGCAGACGCCCCTAATCATGGGGATGCCAACTTTATTATATCATAAAAGATGGTACATACAATGACAGGAATATGTACATTGATGAGAGCCGGACTGGCGACTTAAGTATAGTATGGCCGAAGGTGAGCAATATTCCACGGCCTTTTAGTCTCTTCACCAGAAGTGCGTGACTTGTCACTCTCCCGCATATCAATGAGATAATATGAGCCATTGTTGAGATTTCTACTGATCACAAACGGTCCTTCCCAAGGAGGTGATAACTTATGCATATCTGACTGGTCTTGAATCAACCAGAGTACTAAGTCGCCTTCTTGGAATGTCCGGGTCTTGACCCTGCGGCTATGATAGCGACGCAGGTCTTGCTGGTAAATCGCGGACCGAGCTGCTGCAAGATCCCGTTCTTCGTCTAAGGCATCCAAAGCATCCTGACGCGCTGCCTCATTATCAGCTTCCACGTAAGCCACCACTCTGGGCGAGTCATGACGAATATCACCGGGGAGAACAACTTCTGCGCCATAAACCATGAAGAAAGGCGTATAGCCTGTTGATCTATTGGGGGTGGTTCTAATGCTCCAAAGAACCTAAGGTAACTCCTCCACCCAACAACCCGGCGTGCGCTCCAAAGGAACCATAAGCCGGGGTTTTATCCCTCTCAAAATTTCCTGGTTAGCACACTCTGCTTGACCATTAGACTGTGGGTGAGCCACAGAAGATACATCGAGGCGGATATGCTCACTATCGCAAAACTCCTTCATAGCCCCCTTGGATAGGTTTGTGCCATTGTCAGTGATGATACTATGAGGATAACCAAACTGAAAGATCAACTTTTTGACGAACTGAACTATTGTTGCTGCATCACACATGCTGACCGGCTCATCTTCAACCCACTTAGTAAACTTGTCAACCGCCACCAAGAGGTGGGTCTTCTTGTCCTTAGACCTCTTAAAAGGTCCCACCATATCAAGCCCCCAGACTGCAAACGGCCAGGTGATTGGAATCATCCGTAACTCTTGAGCCGGCACATGGGCACGTCGCCCAAATTTCTGGCACCCGTCACATTTACTGAGCAAGTACTCTTCATCTTTATGAGCTGTTAACCAGTAGAAACCATGTCGAAAAGCCTTGGCCACCAAAGATTTTGACCCGGCGTGATGACCACAATCGCCGGCATGTATCTCCTGCAGGATTTCTCGGCCCTCGTCAGGAGAGACACATCGCTGAAAGACGCCAGTCACACTGCGCCTGTGTAATTCGCCATTGACAATAGTCATGGCTTTAGACCGCTTTATGATCTGCCGTGCCAGAGTCTCGTCTTGAGGTAACTCGCCGCGGGTCAGATACGCCAGATAAGGCAATGTCCAATCAGGGATTGCGCAGAGAGCCGCCACCAATTGCCCTTCCGGGTCAGGTATAGCCAGATCCTCCTCCGACGGTAATTTAACCGACGGGTGATGCAACACGTCCAAGAACACATTAGGCGGCACCGGCTTACGCTGAGAACCCAGTCTTGACAACGCGTCAGCCGCCTCATTCCTCCGCTGATCAATATGATCCACCTGATAGCCCTTGAAGTGGCCAGCGATAACATCAACCGCCTGGCGATAAGCCGCCATGCGAGGGTCTTTAGAGTCCCACGTGCCAGAGACTTGCTGAGCCACCAGGTCTGAGTCGCCAAGACATCTGACCCGGCTCAAATTCATCTCCTTGGCCGCACGGAGCCCATGAAGCAAAGCCTCATATTCAGCTGCATTGTTAGTACAAGGAAACATTAACCTCAAAACATAACAGAATTTGTCACCTCACGGGGAAGTTAGAACAACTCCAGCCCCGAGCCTTCCAATTGCCTGGAACCATCAAAATGAATCGTCCAATATGTATTGTCCGGCTTCTCTTCGGGTGCTTGACACTCTATCCAGTCATTGATGAAATCCACCAGGGCTTGAAATTTTACAGCCGTCCGGGGCACATACTTCAGATTAAGAGGCCCAAGCTCAATTGCCCACTTAGCAATCCTGCCAGTAGCTTCTCTGTTTTGAATGATATCTCCCAAAGGAGCAGAACTGACCACTGAGATCGGATGCCCAAGGAAATAATGCTTCAGCTTGCGATTGGCCATGAATACACCAAACACCAGCTTTTGCCAATGTGGATATCTCTGCTTAGACTCCGTCAAGACCTCACTGACATAGTAAACCGGCCGCTGAACTGGGTACTCCTTACCCGCCTCCTTGCGCTCCACCACAACTGCATCACTGATAGCTCTGTTATTAGCCACAACGTACAAGAGCAAAGGCTCCTTTTCCGTCGGAGCAGCCAAGACGGGCGGCTCAGCCAACTGCTTCTTGAGCGCCTCAAACGCCTCATTAGCCGCATCACTCCAGACAAAGTCATCTGTCTTCTTCATCATCTGATATAGAGGAATCGCTTTCACACCCAGGCGGCATATGAACCGGCTTAGAGCAGCGATACGACCCGCCAAGCGCTGAACATCATTAACACACGCCGGCTTAGACAAAGAAGTGATGGCCTTTATCTTGTCCGGGTTAGCCTCAATGCCACGCTCGGAGACCAAGAACCCCAAGAGCTTGCCTGCAGGTACACCAAATACACACTTTGCCGGGTTAAGCATCATCTTGTAAACCCGCAGATTATCAAAAGTTTCCTTCAAATCAGCCAACAGAGTCTCCTTCTTACTTGACTTGACCACAATATCATCCACATAAGCATGAACATTGCGGCCAATTTGACCATGAAGACAGTTATGCACACAACGCTGATAAGTCGCCTGAGCGCTCTTGAGCCCGAAAGGCATAGACACATAGCAGAAAGCTCCAAAAGGCGTAATGAAAGACGTCTTCTCTTGGTCTTTGACTGCCATCTTGATCCGATGATAACCCGAATAAGCATCCAGGAAACATAAACTCTCACAACCCGCCGTTGCATCAATGATCTGGTCGATACGGGGGAGAGCAAATGGATCAACCGGACACGCCTTGTTGAGATCGGTGTAATCCACACACATGCGCCATGTGCCGTTCTTCTTGAGTACCAACACCGGGTTAGCTAACCACTCCGGGTGAAAAACTTCGACGATAAACCCTGCTGCTAAGAGCCGGGCTACCTCTTCTCCAATAGCCTTATGCCTCTCCTCATTGAAACGACGGAGGAACTCCTTGACTGGCTTAAACTTGGGATCCACATTAAGGTGGTGCTCAGCGAATTCTCTCGGTACACCCGGCATGTCAGAAGGTTTCCATGCAAAGATGTCCCGATTCTCGCAGATGAATTCGATGAGCGCGCTTTCCTATTTGGGATCCATATTAGCCCCAATAGTGAACTGCTGCGATGAGTCGCCAGGAGTAAAGTCCACCAGCTTGGTATCTTCTGCCACAAACTTCAGGGGTGGCACAGATTCCGTGTTGGGCTTCTTCAACGGGGTCATATCTGCCGGGTCAACATTCTCCTTATAAAACTTGAGCTCCGCCTCAGCACAACTTGACTCTGCATACGCAGCATCGCCTTCCTCGCACTCAAGAGCAATCATCCGATCACCATGCACTGTAATCGTTCCGTTTAACCTGGGCATCTTGAGCTGCAAGTAAACATAACAAGGCCTAGCCATGAACTTGGCATAAGCCGGCCGCCCAAACAAAGTGTGGTACGGGCTTTTGATCTTGACCACCTCAAACCATAAGGTCTCCACCCTGTAGTTGAACTCATCACCAAAAGCTACTTCCAAAGAAATCTTCCCAACTGAATAGGCCGACTTTCCGGGCACCACACCGTGAAAAACTGTTGAAGATGGCTTAAGATCCTTGTCAAGCAAGTTCATCCGGCGGAACGTGTCATAGTACAGGATGTTGATGCTGCTGCCACCATCCATAAGCACCTTGGTGAACACGTAGCCTCCTACTTGGGGGGCCACTACCAAGGCCAACTGCCCCGGGTTATCCACACGCAGCGGGTGATCCTCCCAGCTCCAAGTTATGTCATACTCGGACCACTTCAAGTACTGCGGGAGAGCCGACATGACCGCGTTAACCGCCCGCTTGCGCACCTTCTGATCCCGCTTGTCAAGGCTTGTCGTAAAAACATGATATTGACCTCCATTAAGCTGTTTTGGGTTACTCTGATACCCGGACTGGTTATTTTGTTGCTGACCTCCATTGCTAGACTGTTGATTATGACCTCCATGGTTTCCCTAGCCTTGATAGCCAGAACCTGAGCTGCCTGCCCCAAAGCCGGACCCAAGAGAGCCGGATCCTGACCCGCCGGACGGTCCATTGCCGCCGCCCTGGTGCTGGTTAATGCTGTAATTCTGGAACTCCCGCATGACCCAACAATCCTTCCAGGCATGAGTGGACGGTTTATCGGGAACACTATGTTTTGGGCAGGGGGCATTCAACATCGCTTCCATATTGAAAGGCTTAGACTTGCCGAAAGGCGGTTTACCATTGCCCTTACCACGGTTGTTCCCAGCACTAGTGTTGGCCACCAGATCTGACCCGCCGTCCGGGTGCTTCCGCTTACCGCTATTACCATTATTATTATTTCCTGCCCCACTCTGCTGCTGGCCCTTGCCATTGCTATTCTTCTTACCCTTAGCTGATTTCTCATCATCAGAACCAGGGTCCTTCGTGCTGTCAGAGTCTGCATACTTGGTGAGAGCCGCCATGAGCTCCCCCATATCCTGGCATGAACACTTGAGCCGTCCAAGCTTCTGCTTGAGGGGCAAAAAGTGGTAATTCTTCTCTAGAATTAGAACCGCCTGAGCCGCCGTGATATTATCAGGAGAGTGGATAATGGTTGAGACCCGCCGGACCCAATGATGGGCCGACTCATCCTCCCGCTGCACACAATGATCCAAGTCCACGATTGTCATGGGCTGCTTGCACGTTTCTTAAATTTTTTTGATGAATTTCGCCTTCAACTCGGCCCAGGAATTAATGGTATTGGGTGGCAAACCCTACAACCATGTGCGAGCCGGCCCTTCCAGCATCATGATGAAATACTTGGAGCAGACTGCATCACTAACGTCTAACATCTCCATGGCTAGCTCGTAACTCTCGATCCAAGCTTTCGGAGGCAGATCGGCAGTATAATTTGGCACCTTGCGGGGACCCTTGAAATCCTTCGGCATGCGTTCATTTCGTAAAGCCGACACTAAGCACGGCACTCCCACAGCCCTGGAGGTTACTCCGGCTCCTACTGAAACAGAAGGTGCTACTGTGGGTTCTTGGTAAGCCGCCGCAGCTGCCGCTGCTGCCGCCTCTCGCTGCGCTCTCGCATGGTCTACCAGCGCCTGGGCATCAACAGCAGGCGGGCCATCCCGCGCCGGGTTCCGACGACGCTCACTGCTAGAAATCGCAGGTGACTCTATACGCCGACTGTAACTGCGGCTTGGGATAGGGGTCGAGTGCACGCGGCTCCGGCTATAAGCATACTTCTCCTGTTGCGCCACCGCCGTCTGCAAATATCCAATGGCATTCCGGGCTTCCTCTGCAAAGGGCGTTCCATCAGGGATGGGGAGCGCGCCGAGCCGAACTGCTGCTGCCAACATGTTCTCCGCCGGGTTAGAATAATGACCGGGTGGCATCGGAAAATGCTGCGACGGGGTCTGATTCTTGCGGGGCGGGTCTGGCTGCCGATGCTGAACCGCCGCCCTACTCCCAGGTACTTCCGCCATCCGGGTTATGGTCAGAGGTGCATTCTGTCCTGTCCCTGGCGTGTTGAAAAGATTCCTGGCCTCATATTGATCCGGCAGACGGGACTGATGCCTCATCCGATGGACTACATCTGCGGTCCGTTGCTCCAGGTCAAGGCAAAAAGCTTCCGCCCTGAGGCGTTCCGACTCAACATCCATCTGAGCTTTCAGTGCATTGATTTCCTCTTGGACTCCGGCCATCTGGTCCTTCAACCTCGCGATCTCCGTGTTACGGGCTGCTTGGTTTTCGGCCGTGACCTCAGTTCCCATCAGAGTCGTAAGTTCATTCATCAGATCCAGCAAAACTTGAGCCGGCGGCCTGGCTGATCCAGACCCGGTCGCACCAGCGGCCGTGCTACCAGGAGCTGGTGCCGATCCTGCCATGAAGACGGCGGCTCGGCTCGGTGGCTCATAGTATTCCGGGTCAGGGTAGCCCTCAAAGTAGCCCCCAAGCCCGCCGTTGTGAAGCTTGTAGATTGATTCCGCCTCCCCGCTCGAGGATCCATCCTCTGAGCAGATGAGGGTTTCCTCCCGCGACATAGAACCTTCAAGTTCCGCGCCTTGGGTGAAGCCGACGAAGACGTGCTTCCGGCCTGGGTTAACCCGGGCGGGTTGGGCGTGCCGGGCCGGCTCGATGAGGTCGGTGCAGACGTCCGGCCCGGGCTTAGATCCACCGATCTTGCCGATGAAGATGTGAATTCCGCCAAAGGGGACCCGGTACCCGTACTCGATTGAGTCGGCCTCGGGGCCCCAGCCAGCGTCGTCGATGTAGAGCTTGCTGCGGCGACTCTTGGTCATCCTGCCGACAGCATATCCCGCGATCCCTGTGAGAGAGCCCTTCGAGAACTCCACACCACCGAGCACATGCCCCACGGTGGGCGCCAACTGTCGTGGTTTTGTCACGTCAGATGTCCCAGTGAAAGGACTTAGGTTCGAGGCCATCGCTAAGGCGGTGAGCTCGAAGGGGTTGATCGGAATCGAGAGACAAGGGTTACCCAGGTTCGGCCCCTCGGAAAGAGGTAAAAGCCTACGTCCTGCTTTGTGTTGTATTGATTGGATATCGATTACAAGGGAGCGAGTTCGCTTGACCTAGCTATCGATGAGCTGTTTCGTGGCCTAAGCCGCCCAGGTAACCCGCCTTTATATACTCAGGTCAAGGCCCTGGGCTTACAAGAGTCCGGGCCGGGTCATACTTAATAACCGACCTCACCTCTAACTATACTTGCCTTGTCTAACAAGCCGCCACCGGCGGCTGACGCCTCCAGGTTACACATTGTCTTCTGGCTCCGGGCCTCCAGGCCCATTGAGCAAGCTTATCCCAAACCTTATCGCTAAAACGCCAACCTCATGACCCGGCCCCACCTGGGCGGGTCTCACCACGGGGTTATATCCCCAACAGGTGGTATTTCACCCTAATTTATTGATTCGACACAAGGGGAGCCAAAGAATATTTATTGGCCTTGACAGTTGAGTTGTCAATTCAACCGCACCTGGGATATCTCTCTGCAGCAAAGGTTTAGTAGCACGGCAAATAGTAGTAGCAAAAGTAATAGTAGTAGTGACAGCAGTAATATTGTAGCAGTTGTGACAGTAGCAGTAACAATAGTAACGTAGCAAGATTCAGTATATGTAAAGCGCAGGCACGTGGATCGGTGATGGATAATGATTTAGATGACATCGATCGTATAATAGTTACACATTAGGGCGACACAGAACTAGCTCCAATTCACCAATGTAATGTAGGCATGTATTCCGTATATAGTCATACCTGCTTGCGATAAGAACTTGCATGGCATATTTTGTCCTACCCTCCCATGGCAGCGGGGTCCTATTGGAAACTAAGGGATATTAAGGCCTCCTTTTAATAGAGAACCATAACAAAGCATTAACACATGGTGAATACATGAACTCCTCAAACTACGGCAATCACCGGAAAGAATCCCAATTATTGTCACCTTGGGGTATGCGGATCAAGACACGTAATAGGTGCATACAACTTGCAAGATAGGATCCAAATCACTCTTATATTCATGAAAACATAATAGGTTCAGATCTGAAATCATGGCACTCGGACCCTAGTGACAAGCATTAAGCATAGCAAAGTCATAGCAACATCAATCTCAGAACATAGTGGATACTAGGGATCAAGCCCTATCAAACTTAACTCGATTACATGATCAATCTCATCCAATCCCATCACCGTCCAGCAAGCCTACAAAGGAATTACTCACTCTTGGTGGTGAGCATCATGGCGGTGTTGATGGAGAAGGGTTGGTGATGTCGACGGCGACGATTTCCCCTCTCCGGAGCCCAAAATAGGCTCCAGATCAGCCCTCCCGAGGAAGAACAGGAGGTGGCGGCAACTCTGTCTCGTGAAACGTGATGAAAACTTCTCTCTGATTTTTTCTCTGAAGATGTGATTTTATAGGACAGGAATGAGGGTCGAAGGAGCCACGAGGGCGCCCTGATATGTGGTGGCCCCCTGGCACAGCCCCTCCGGTAGGTCTTCGCTCCATAATTCATTATAATTCTCAAAAATAATTCACAAAAAGTTTCATCCGATTTCGAGAACTTTTATTTCTGCACAAAAATAACACCAAGGTAGTTCTGCTGAAAACTACGTTAGTCTGGGTTAGTTTCATTCAAATCATGCAAATTAGAGGTTAAAACCAGAGCAAAAGTGTTTGGAAAAGTAGATACATTGGAGACGTATCAAACCCATCCTAGATTGATGAAGAAGAAGAACTCCAAATCAAACAAGCATCGCTCTCACGTCAAACATCGCATTACCTGTACCTGTAACTATTGTTGTAGTAATCTATGAGCCACAGGGACTCAGCAATCTCATTTCCAAGGGTATCAAGACTAGCAAAGCTTAATGGGTGAGGTATGGTTAAGTGGTGAGGTTGCAGCAAGCACTAAGCATTTATTTGAGTGGCTAACTTACGAGTACAAGAATAAGAAGGGGGATCAACGCATAAACGGATGCGAACTAGTAATGATCACTAAGTGATCCTGAACACCTACTTACGAGACAAACATAACCCCACCATGTTCTCTCTCGGTTCGGAACTCACGAGAAGAGACAGTAACGGTTACGCACACAGTTGGTGTATTTAATTTGAGTTTACTTCTAGTTTCTATTACCGGATGTTAAACAAATTTCCAAGTTGCCACATCACCGCGGGCACGGCTTCTCGAAAAGATTTAACCCTGCAGGGGTGCTCCAACTCATCCATCACAAACTAACCACATGCTGCGTGGAAAACCTCAACCACGGAATAGCCCATAGTATCCTCAGAATTCCGGTGGAAAACTTCAACCTCGAGATAGCCCGAAGTATCCTCGGAATCCCGTGCACAAGACGTTCGAGAAATGTAAAAAAAATCCAGCAAGGCCGCCCGGCATGCCGACAATCCCGATAGGAGCCGCGTATCTCGTTCTCAGGGCACGACCGGATGGGCTAGACGTCGGGTTGGCTAAGACCCCGGGTGACCAGGGGCGCCGGACATCGCCCAGGTTGGACCAACACTCATGAGGAGCACTGGCCCGGGTTGTTGATTAAATTAGGCGGGTCCCTATGCAATTTTATTAGTTATTAGGCAAATGTAGTACCAATGTTGGGCCTTGCCAGACGAGTTTTATCCCAAAACGAAAATCAAGGGGGTCCCCATAACAACCCCAAGCATGTTAGGAGCGCACAATATGGAACATAACACCGGTACACAAGTAACTAGGGAGGCAAAGGTGGAACAAAACACCGAGCAAAAGGCCAAGACTTCCACATTTTACCATGTATATATGTGCATTCAATTAAATAGCAATAATATTGTGATATCTCAAAAATATCCATGTTGGCACATGGAAACGACTTGCACCTGCAACTAGCAACACTATAAGAATGGCTGAGCAAGCGGTAACATAGCCAATCAATGGTTTGCTGGGATGTGGAGGGTTAGAGGCTTATCATGGCATTTTGGGAGGCTTGTCAAACAAGTGGTAGGTAGCGTGACATAGTGATAGAAATGAGACAACTAGCATGGCAATGATTATATTGGTATCCAGGGAAATGTTCATCTTGCCTGAGATCCCGCTTGGAAGAAGAACGAATCCGTGAAATAGACGAACGGGACGTAGTTAAACGAATCCTCACACCCCGAATCGGTTTCGGAACTCTATCGGAAAGAAGCAATCCGGAAACAAACAAATGACACGGTAAACACCACAACATATTCACGACATGATGCACAATCAAGTATGATGCATGTCCGGTTTATTTATGCATGGCATGGCAAGCACAACAATCAAACACTACAAATTAAGTGAAGTTCAATATGCAATGAGATGCATATTGATGAAACTCCACATTCGAATTATTTAGTTCACTCTCGTTTTGGTACTCATCAATATTAAATGTTGTTTAACATGGGTGGTCATGGCATAAGGTGAAGATGGAATTAAAGCAATTTTGAATGGAGAAGGAGGACATACATACAACAAATTAATAATTCTCCATATTAAGAGAAATGCGGTTAATGTTGTTTAACTAAGCAAACATTTTTAAATGTTGTCCATCATAGCAAGAGGTGACGCATACACAACTACATCATCTAGGCATCTTAAATGAGGTCGAAAGCAACATTTAGTATTTCCGAAACGACCTTACATGCAAATTATGAATTTGGTCCAGATCTGTCCTAAACATATTTTATATTTGTTAAACAGCAAAATAAAGTGTACCATGTGATTCTACACGTTTTTCTAGCACAGTTTCATATGTAGATCATTTTAAATGGAGTTGCGGTTATTGAGTTATGGACAAAACCGTTTTAACATGGCAATGGTGCAAATTTAACTAAAAAGGCAAGTTAAACATTTTAAACATGGATGAAAGTTGGAAATTGTGAATCTACATGAAGTTCTATGCATTTTACATATTTAAATCGTTTTAAACGGATGCATGGTTAATTAGTTATTAGCATTTTAAAATCATGGTTTTTTCTCTAATTTGCAATGTCCTGGTTTTATTGGGAAAATCGCAAACATGATTTTTTTTACCATGGGCCGAATCTACACTAGGGCCCGAAACTGTACATGGTCGCAAGATAGTACACAACGCCTAGGGTGCGAGGTAACATGCAGAGCAGGTGGGCTCGGGGGGAAACTCACCATGGGCCATTGGGTCGGCCGATGCGAGGCTGGGCTGGAGCGGCGCACTGGGTGGCTGGGCCTGGTGAGGCCTTGGATGGCGCTGTAGGTCGCCTAGGTCGTGGGTGAGGGCATGGCCCACGCGACGCTCGCTCGGGTCGTCGTCCCCGATCCGACTGGATCGAGACGCACGACGGCTCCTGGCGAGGTCAACGCGGCGCGACATCGTGGTTTGGGGCGGTGGCAGGTGCGGCGAGGCCGGGAACGAGTCGATCCGGTCGGGGAGGGCTGGATCCGGTGGAGAACAGCGCGGGCAGCGGCTTAGGAGCTCCAGCGGGCACTGGCCATGGTGGGCTGTTCCTGCGAAGAAGAGGGGCGAGAGAGAGCAGCAGTTGAGAGAGCGGGAGGAAGAAACGAGAGGGGAGGAAGAGAGGGAGGATGAGGTCCAACGGGGACGACCTGGCTTCTCCAGCGACAGGGCTCGCTGGCGGAGACCGGGACCGGCGAGGCGGGGTCGCCAGGGCGTGCGGTGAAGGAGCTCGGGCTCCTCTAGCTGCGGGAGGCGAGCGCGAGTTCGGGCGCGGCAGTGGGCGCACTCGGGTCCAGATGGGCTCGGGCGGGCCCGAGATGGGCTCCGAGGGCCGCAACTACTAGAGGAGAGAGGAAGGCTGGGGTGGCTGCGCGGATTTCGAGGCGACGGTAGGGTTTCCCGATCTAGACATCTAGGGCGTCTATTTATAGCAGGGGAGACTGGGTTTAGGGGTTTTGCTCCGTTTTCGGACCGTTCGATCTCGATCGGACGGTTCGGAAGTGGAGGGGGCTAGATGGGCTATAGTTAGGCTGTGTAGAGGGGGTTGGGCCAAGAAGATAGGGAAGTGGCATGACGTGGCTTGAGACTGCGTTGGTATTTCCCCAAAGAGGAAGGGATGATGCAGCACAACGACGGTAAGTATTTCCCTCAGTTATGAAACCAAGGTATCGAACCAGTAGGAGGATCACCACCACTACGTAAACAACACCTGCACACAAAGAACCAATACTTGCAACCCGACGCGAAAGAGAGGTTGTCAATCTCTCTACGGTAAAAAGATAGATTAGGTAGTGATAGATTGGAGAGATAGATCTCTCAAGAACACAAAATAAAAAGAGTAAATAAAAACTGCACCAGGGTATTTTTGGGTTTTTGGAATAATAGATCTAAAAACAAAAGCGGCAAAAAGATAGATCAGAAAGCAATATGTTGGAAAAGTAGACCCGGGGGCCGTAGGTTTCACTAGTGGCTTCTCTCATGAGTATAGCACACAGTGGGTGAACAAATTACTATTGGGCAATTGATAGAAGATCAAATAATCATGACGATATCCAAGGCGATGATCATTATATAGGCATCACATCCAAGATTAGTAGACCGAAACGATTCTGCATCTACTACTATTACTCCACACATCGACCGCTATCCAGCATGCATCTAGTGTATTAAGTTCATGGAAAAACGGAGTAATGCAATAAGAACGGTGAAATGATGTAGACAAGATCTATTCATGTAGGAATAGACCTCATCTTGTTATCCTCAATAGCAACAATACATGCGTGCCTCGCTGCCCCTTCTGTCACTAGGAGAGGACACCGCAAGATCGAACCCATCACAAAGCACCTCTTCCCATGGCAAGAAAAATCGATCTAGTTGGCCTAACTAAACCAAAGATTCGAAGAAGAAATACGAGGCTATAAGTAATCATGCATATAAGAGATCAAAGAAGACTCAAATAATATTCATGGATAGAAACTGATCATGAACTCAAAATTCATCGGATCCCAACAAACACACCGCAAAAGTTTACATCAAATAGATCTCCAAGATACCATTGTATTGAGAATCAAAAGAGAGAGAGGAAGACATCTAGCTACTGCCTACGGCCCCATAGGTCTATGGTGGACTACTCATGCATCATCGGAGAGGCACCAATGAGGATGATGAACCCCTCCGTGATGGTGTTAGATTGGATCTTGAGGTTCTGGAACTTGCGGTGGTTGGATATGTTTTTTCGTCGACTCCTCTAGGGTTTCTGGAATATTTGGGAATTTATAGGCATCAGAGGCGGTGGAGAGGGGCCCCGAGGAGGGCACAACCCATCAGGGCGCGCCCGGGGCCACTGGCGTGCCCTGGTGGGTTGTGGTCATCTCGACCCCCCCCCCTTGGCACTTCTTTGGCCCACTGGATGTCTTCTGGCCCAAAAAAATTCTCCAAAACATTTCGTCGCGATTGGACTCCGTTTGGTACTGATATTCTTCAAAGTAAAAAACAAGCAAAAACAACAACTGGCACTTTGGCACCATGTCAATAGGTTAGTCCCAAAAATGATATAAAGTTGCTATAAAATGATTGTAAAACATCCAAGAATGATAATATAACAACATGGAACAAGCAAAAATTATAGATACGTTGGAGACGTATCAGCATCCCCAAGCTTAATGCCTACTCGTCCTCGAGTAGGTAAATGATAAAAACAGAATTTTTGATGTGGAATGCTGCCGAACATGTTCATCTCATATTCTTTTGTTTTGTAGCATGGACATTTGGACTTTTAGATGGTTCAAAGCAATAGTCTAGTTTTAACATAATGACTTCAGTACTCAAGCATGCCAACAAGCAACCATGTCTTTCAAAATATCAATACTAAAGAAAGTTATCCCTAGCCCATAATGCTCAATCATTGATCCATTCATGAAACACACTCAAATATTACCTACACCCAATGCTCAAGTACGATCATACTGCCCCCTAGTTGGTGCTTTATAAGAGAAGATGGAGACTCGAAGTAAAAAATAAAAATTGCATAAAGTAAATAGATAGGCCCTTCGCAGAGGGAAGTAGGGATTTGTAGAGGTGCCAGAGCTCAAAGTTTAAATTGAGAGAGAAAAATATTTTGAGTGGCGTGCCTTTCTTGTCAACAAAAATGACAAAGTAGTTCACAATACTTTCCATGCTAGATATATCATAGGCGGTTCCCAAACAAAAAATAAAGTTTATTCCTTTTTTCACCATTACTTCACAATCCATGGCTGGCCGTATCCACGGTTGCCTTCCATACCGACACTTTTCAAGGAATTTATTATTTGGCAACATAAAGTATTTTTTTTCTTTTTTCATTTTGGGACTGGGCATCCCTATTACCGACGTACTCTCGTGCAATGACAAGTGAATAAACACTCATCTTGAGAATAACACATCTAGCATGAAAAAATATTGGACACCCCCTACCGTTTCATGAGCGGTACGAGCACACAAAAAGGAAATTTATTTTGAAAAGTGGAGATAGCACATACGAATTTGCTTAGAACGCCATGGAAATACCGCATATAGGTAGGTATGGTGGACTCATAAGGCAAAACTGGGTTTAAGGATTTTGGATGCACAAGTAGTATTTCTACTTAGTATAAGTGGAGTCTAGAAAATAGATTGAGAAGCAACCAACCAAGAAACGAAAATTCACATAAGCGAGCATTGAGCATAATTAACACCGAATAATGCACCATAAGTAGGATGTAATTTCATTGCATAACTATTGCCTTTCGTACTTGCATAGGGAATCACAAACCTTAACACCAATATTCCTACTAAAGCATAATTACTCACTAACATGACTCACATATTACTATCATCATGTCTCAAAACTATTACAAGGAATCAAGATTAATTTGTCCAATGATCTTCATGAAAGTTTTTATTATATCCTCCTTGGATATCTATCACTTTGGGACTAGTTTGATATATTGCCATTGCATTTGGCAAGCTCAAACAAATTTAAGTGAAGCACATGAGCATAGAGATTTCATCTCCCAAAATAGTATAAGTGAAGCATGAGAGGATTTCTTCAAAAGTTTCTAACTCTCAAATTAATCTAAGGGAAGCATGAGAGTATTTCTTCAAAAGTTTCCAAGCACACCGTGCTCAAAAAGATATAAGTGAAGCAGTAGAGCAATTTGATAACCCACAAGTATAGGGGATCGCAACAGTTTTCGAGGGTAGAGTATTCAACCCAAATTTATAGATTCGACACAAGGGGAGCCAAAGAATACTTGAGAGTATTAGCAGTTGAGTTGTCAATTCAACCACACCTGGAGATTAGATATCTGCAGCAGAGTGATCAGTAGCACAGTAATATGATAGTTTTGATAGCAACATCAATAGTAACAATAGCGGTAACAGTAGTAGCAATAGTTTTGTAGTAGTTGGAACAGCAGCAACAGTAGTAGTAACTTAGCAAGAACAATAAGTGGAAAGGTCGTAGGCACTGGATCGGTAACTCGTTGGATGATATTCATAATATAACAGTCATAACCTAGGGCGATACAGAACTAGCTCCAGTTCATCAATGTCATGTAGGCATGTATTCCGTAAATAGTCATACGTGCTTATGGAAAAGAACTCGCATGACATCTTTTGTCCTACCCTCCCGTGGCAGCGGGGTCCATAAGGAAACTAAGGGATATTAAGGCCTCCTTTTAATAGAGAACCAGAACAAAGCATTAACACATGGTGAATACATGAAATCCTCAAACTACGGTCATCACCGCGAAGTATCCCAAATATTGTCACTATGGGGTTGACGGACCATAACACGTAATAGGTGCATATAACTAGGCAAGATCGGATCAAGAACATAGATATAGAGGTGATAACATAAACGGTTTAGATCTGAAATCATGGCACTCGGGCCCTAGTGACAAGCATTAGGCATAGCAAAGTCATAGCAACATCAATCTCAGAACATAGTGGATACTAGGGATCAAGCCCTAACAAAACTAACTCGATTACATGATGAATCTCATCCAACTCCTCACCGACAGCAAGCCTATGAAGGAATTACTCACTCCCGGTGGGGAGCATCATGGAATTGGCGATGGAGAAAGGTTGATGATGACGAAGACCGAAGATTCCCCTCTCCGGAGCCCCAAACGGGCTCCAGATCTGGCCTCCCGATGAAGAACAGGAGGTGGCGGCAGCTCCGTCTCGTGGAACATGATAATTCTTTCTCTTCTATTTTTCTCTCCAAATTTAGGAATTTATAGTGGCGGATATAGGGCAACTGGGCCATGAGGTGCCCAGCACCCACCAGGGCGCATCGGGAGGGGGCTGGCGCGCCCTGGGGGGTGCTGCGCACCCTGGGCCCCTTCTCCGGTGGTTTCTGGCTCCAGTATTTTTTATATTTTCCAAAATAAATCTCAAGAAAGTTTCGTTCCATTCCGAGGACTTTTATTTCTGCACAAAAACAACACCATGGCAATTCTGCTGAAAACAGCGTCAGTCCGGGTTAGTTCCATTCAAATCATGCAAATTAGAGTCCAAAACAAGGGCAAAAGAGTGAGGAAAAGTAGATACGTTGGAGACGTATCAACTCCCCCAAGTTTAAACCTTTGCTTGTCCTCAAGCAATTCAGTTGATAAACTGAAAGTGATAAAGAAAAACTTTTATGAACTCTTTTGTTCTTGTTTACATATATACGCTTAAGTAGCACCCAGGTTTTCAGCAAAGATTATGACTAACCATGTCAACAATAACTCATAGGAATTATATTTACTCATATCAATAACATAAGCAACTAGCGAGCAATAATAAGATATCTCAAACGCCAACATTTTTTAAAAACAATCGTGATACAATATGGCAATAGTGGTATCTCGCTAGCCCTTTCTGAGACCGCAAAACATAAATGCAGAGCACCGCCAAAGTTCAAGCAGCGACTAAACATTGTAATTCATGGTAGAAAAGATCCAGTCATGCTGCACCCAACATCAACTATACACAATGCATGAGGATGACAATAGTGCTCTCAGGTCTGGCACTTATTTGAGAAGGTGATGACCCAACATAAAAGTAAATAGATAGTCCCTTCGTAGAGGGAAGCATGGATTTGCAGTGGTGCCAGAGCTCAAAGTTTTAAAACAGAGATAGATATAATTTTGGGAGGTACACCCTTCATGTCAACGTCACGACCAAGAGTTATCAATATCTTCCATGCTAAACAAATTAACGGCGATTCCCAAGCGGTAAAAGTAAAGGTTTACTCCCCCTCTACCAATAATCCCACTCCACGGCGAGCCGCATCCACGGGTACCGTCCAAACCAACAACATTCTTGGGGGAGTTTTGTTTAATTATTTTTGATTTTTCATTTCGGGACAGGGAATCCCTATTACTGCCCCTGTCGTGTAAGGACAAGTGAATAAACACACGTCATGAGAATAACCCGCTTAGCATGGAAGATACTGACCGCCCCCTGTCGCTCCATGAGTGGTCCAGGCACACAAAACAGAAGTTTATTTGAAATTTTAGAGGTGGCACATGCAAATTTACTTTGGAATGACGGGGTAATACCGCATATAGGTAGATATGGTGGACTCATCTGGCATAACTTGGTTTAAGGGTTTTGATGCACAAGCAGTATTTTCGCTTAGTACAGGCGAAGGCTAGCAATTAGATTGAGAAGCGGCCAGCTAGAGAGCGAAGACGGTCATGAACATGCATTACATATAATCAACATTGAATACTGGCATGAGTAGGATATGGACACCATGAACATAAATATCATGAAGGCTATGTTGGTTTTGATTCAACTACATGCGTGAACATGTGCCAAGTCAAGCCAATTGAAACATTCAGAGGAGGATACCATATCATCATACCGCATCACAACCATTTTAATGCATGTTGACACCCAAGATAAACCATTATCCACTCCTAGCTACTTAAGCATGGCATGAACAACTATAATCTCTAATGGTCATTGCAAAAATGTTTGATCATAATGAGCTGAATCAAGGGATACTAGGTTAAACATATTTACAAAAACAAAAACAAGTTGAGTTCATACCCGCCTTTCTCTGCCACAGTCAATTCATCAAATGTCGTCATTATTGCCTTTCACTTGCATGACCGATCGATAAGAAGATAATAATAGTGCAAGAATGCCATGGACTAAGCTGGAATCTGCAAACATTTATTCAAGAGGAGAAGAAAAGGTAATATGGGTTCTTTGTTAGGTAGACGATAATGCAGATGAGAACCACTCAACAATTTCATCGTGGTCTTCTCCTAGGTATGAATCAAATAAAAAAGAAAAGAAAAGAATTTCAGAGAAACACACTGAAATATTTTTGGAGTTTTTGATTTTTCAAGAAACAAGCAAATTAAAGAAACAAAAAACGAAAAAAACTATTTACACGGGAAAGCTCCCAACAAGTAAAAGAAGAAGCGAGAAATCTTTTTGGGTTTTCTTTTAATGCAACAATTAAACTAAGCTAGAAAGAAAAACTAAAAAGAAGTAGGAAATATTTTTGGGGTTTTCTCAAAGTTTTTCAAACACACAAGAAGAAAGCGAGAAAACAAATCTACCATGGATATTACAATGAAAAAGTATGAACCTCGACAACTGGAATGAAATGTGCGAACATGAATGTAATGTCGGTGGAAATACGTACTCCCCCAAGCTTAGGCTTTTGGCCTAGCTTGGTAATGACCATCCGTATGAATAATAATCTGGGCGATGGCTCATCGAGAACCTCAGAGCAGACTCCGCGGCCCTCCTGGCAGCTTCAACCTCCTTGTTGTACTCATAAGCTTCGCTCTCAGGAACATAATATCTTTCCCTAGTGTGAAAATCAAAGAGAGCAGGAGCAGGCAAAACAACAGGCACAACCGTTTTTTTATTAAATCTCAAGTTATAGGTGTAGTTGGTGGCCGTACCCATAAGAAACTTATGACGCTTCATAGCATCAAAGTCTAAATACTAAGTGGGTAGGATGGGGTCAATAGGCCAAGGTGAAACATTCAATCTCTCAGCTACACGGGAGGCATAAATTCCTCCATAAAAATTACCATTAGCAGCATTAAGCTGCAACCTCCGTGCAACAATTGCACCAAGATTATAATCCTTATTTCCAGCTTTGGCAGTTTGTAAGAGACTCAAATCATGAGCACATAAGGTGCTACAGTCTTCTTTGCCTACAATTCATTTACCGTTAAAGAGCGCAAAATATTGGATTGATGGAAAATGGATACTGTTAATTCTCCCTTGCGTAACCCCTCTATCTTCGCCAAAGCAAAGATTAACTAAAAATGACGCGTACTCAGATTTTGTTGGTTCATCGAAGGAACCCTCATATGGAAGTTTGCATGCATCGCTAAACATTTCTAATGGCATGGTAAAGGAATGATCGTACAGGTTGAATGAGACTCCAGACTCACGAGGAAAATATTTAAATTTCGTTGTGAAGGTTTTCGTGAGTTCGAGGCGTTGGGGGCACTTATCTGCGATGAAGGAAGCAAGCCCTGTGTTGTGGATAAATTGATAAAATTCCTCCTTAATACCTGCACATTCCATGAACTCGTCGCAGGGCCACAAGCATGATTTGGTAGTGGCATCTCGCATCGAGCTTTCGCTTGGTTCAACATAAGACTGTCGAACTGAGCTTCCACTTGACGAGGCTTCTGAGGATCTCCTCCTCGAAGAACTCCTAAAGAATTGCATTTTTATTCCTATAAAAATTCTAAAAAATTTAGTCCACAAACATTTGTCAACAAAACTTTGTAAGATTGTTAGCAACTACTCCTAAGCATGCATAGAGGCCATATTGAGCATTCAAACTACTAAGAACTCTAAGAATTCAACATGCAAGCTCATCTACAGCAGCACCAAGAGTAACTAATTACTCTAAAAATAACCCACTAAAACAAAAACTAATTGGAGCAATGGAGGAGTCACATACCAAGTAGCAATCCCCCCAAACAGTTTCGGAAACGAAGCTTCGAGCAAAGAGATCGAAATCCGCGGGTTTGAGAGCAAGAACACGAAAATGGTGGCTGTGGTGATTTTTTGCTGGAGGTAGGTGACAATGTGGGCTAAAGAGATAAGTGAGGGGACCTACGTGGGGGCCACCACCCACCAGGGCGCGCCTGGGGGTGCTGGCGTGCCCTGGTGGGTGCTGCGCACCCTGTGCACTCCCCTCAGGTGGAGGAGATAGTGAAAGTGGGGCCACGAGGTGCCCAGGACCCACCAGGGCGCGCCGGGAGGGGGCTGGCGCGCCCTGGGGGGTGCTGCGCACCCTGGGCCATCTCTCCGGTGGTTTCTGGCTCCAGTATTTTTTATATTTTCCAAAATAAATCTCCAGAAAGTTTCGTTCCATTCCGAGGACTTTTATTTCTGCACAAAACAACACCATGGCAATTCTGCTGAAAACAGCGTCGGTCCGGGTTAGTTCCATTCAAATCATGCAAATTAGAGTCCAAAACAAGGGCAAAAGAGTGAGGAAAAGTTGATACATTGGAGACGTATCAACTCCCCCAAGCTTAAACCTTTGCTTGTCCTCAAGCAATTCAGTTGATAATCTGAAAGTGATAAAGAAAAACTTTTATGAACTCTTTTGTTCTTGTTTACATATATATGCTTAAGTAGCACCCAGGTTTTCAGCAAAGGTTATGACTAACCATGTCAACAATAACTCTTAGGAATTATATTTACTCATATCAATAACATAAGCAACTAGCGAGCAATAGTAAGATATCTCAAATGCCAGCATTTTGTCAAAACAATCGTGATACAATATGACAATAGTGGTATCTCGCTAGCCCTTTCTGAGACCGCAAAACCTAAATGCAGAGCACCTCCAAAGTTCAAGAAGCGGCTAAACATTGTAATTCATGGTAGAAAAGATCCAGTCATGCTACACCCAACATCAACTATACACAATGCATGAGGATGACAATAGTGCTCTCAGGTCTGGCGTTTATTTGAGAAGGTGATGACTCAACATAAAAGTAAATAGATAGTCCCTTCGAAGAGGGAAGCATGGATTTGCAGCGGTGCCAGAGCTCAAAGTTTTAAAATAGAGATAGATATAATTTTGGGAGGTACACCCTTCCTGTCAACGTCACGACCAAGAGTTATCAATATCTTCCATGCATAATTGTGTCAACACTCAAAAACAGAAAGAAAAAAGTTGAAAAGAAATTTATCCATTGGGTTGCCTCCCAACAAGCGCTATCGTTTTACGCCCCTAGCCAGGCATGATGATTTCAATGATGCTCACATAAAAAGTAGTAATCTAAATATGCAAGAGAGCATCATGAATCGCATGACAAGCACATTTAAGTCTAACCCACTTCCTATGCATAGGGATTTTGTGTGCAAATAATTTATGGGAACAAGAATCAACTAGCATTGGAAGGCAAAACAAGCATAACTTCAAAACATTGAACACATAGAGAGGAAACTTGATATTATTGCAATTCCTACAAGCATATGTTCCTCCCTCATAATAAATTTAAGTAGCATCATGAAGGAATTCAACAATATAACTATCACATAAATCATTCTTTTCATGATGCACAAGCATAGAATTTTCATCACTCTCCACATAAGCAAATTCCTTTTCATCCATGGTAGTGGGAGGAAACTCAACAAAATAACTATCATGAGACACTTGATTGACATAACCACATTGCAAATTAAAACATGATGATAAGTTTCATGGTTATCGTTACTCATTATAGCATACTTGTCATCACCATCATCATAAATAGGAGGCATGCAATCATCATAATAAATTTTCCTATCAAAACTTGGGGGACTAAAAATATCATCTTCATCAAACATAGCATCCCCAAGCTTGTGGCTTTGCATATCATTAACATAACTGACATTAATAGAATTTATAGTAACATCTTTGCAATCATGATTTTCAATCAAGGAGCTATCATGAATCACCTTATAAATTTCTTCTTTCAACACATCATCAAAAATTTAGATTCATGATTTTCAAACAAAACTTCATAAAGATAATAAAGTGCACTCAACTCACTAGCAATTGGTTCATCATAATTTGGTCGTTTGAAAAGATTAGCAAGTGGATGAGGATCCATATCAATTGATTTTTAGTAAGCGAAGAAGCAAGCAAATAGAAGGCACATGGCAACACAAGCAAAGATAGCAAACAAGCAAACAAAAAGAGATCCAGCGAGAAAAAGGCAAACGAAAAAGAGGGCGAATAAAATGGCAAATTTGTGAAGTGGAGGAGAGGAAAACAAGAGGCAAATGGCAAATAATGTAATTGCAAGGAGATGAGATTTGTGATTAGGAACCTGGTAGATGATGATGGTGTCTCCTCAGCGCCAGAGATTGGCAGGTAGAAGAGACCGCTTCCTCCCCGACAACGGTGCCAGAAATTCCTTTGACGTGGCTTGAGACTGCGTCGGTATTTCCCCAAAGAGGAAGGGATGATGTAGCACATCGACGGTAAGTATTTCCCTCAGTTATGAAACCAAGGTATCGAACCAGTAGGAGGATCACCACCACTACGTAAACAACACCTGCACACAAAGAACAAATACTTGCAAACCGACGCGAAAGAGAGGTTGTCAATGTCTCTACGGTAAAAAGATAGATTAGGTAGTGATAGATTGGAGAGATAGATCTCTCAAGAACACAAAATAAAAAAAGTAAATAAAAAGTGCAGCAAGGTATTTTTGGGTTTTTGGAATAATAGATCTTAAAACAAAAGCGGGAAAAGGCTAGATCGGAAAGCAATATGTTGGAAAAGTAGACCCGGGGGCCATAGGTTTCACTAGTGGCTTCTCTCATGAGTATAGCACATGGTGGGTGAACAAAGTACTGTTGGGCAATTGATAGAAGATCAAATAATCATGAAGATATCCAAGGCGATGATCATTAGATAGGCATCACGTCCAAGATTAGCAGACCGAAACTATTCTACATCTACTACTATTACTCCACACATCGACCGCTATCCAGCATGCATCTAGTGTATTAAGTTCATGGAAAAACGGAGTAATGCAATAAGAACGATGACATGATCTAGACAAGATCTATTCATGTAGGAATAGACCCCATCTTGTTATCCTTAATAGCAACGATACATGCGTGCCTCGCTTCCCCTTCTGTCACTGGGAGATGACACCACAAGCTCGAACCCATCACAAAGCACCTCTTCCCATGGCAAGAAAAATCAATCTAGTTGGCCTAACTAAACCAAAGATTCGAAGAAGAAATACGAGGCTATAAGTAATCATGCATATAAGAGATCAAAGAAGACTCAAATAATATTCATGGATAGAAACTGATCATGAACTCAAAATTCATCGGATCCCAACAAACACATCGAAAAAGTTTACATCAAATAGATCTCCAAGTGACCATTGTATTGAGAATAAAAAGAGAGAGAGGAAGCCATCTAGCTACTGGCTACGGACCCGTGGGTCTGTAGTAGACTACTCACGCATCATCGAAGAGGCACCAATGAGGATGATGAACCCCTCCGTGATGGTGTTAGATTGGATCTCGAGGTTCTGAAACTTGCAGCGGCTGGATGTGTTTTTTCGTCGACTCTTCTAGGGTTTCTGGAATATTTGGGAATTTATAGGCGTCAGAGGCGGTGGAGAGGGGCCCCGAGGAGGGCACAACCCATCAGGGCGCGCCCAGGGCCTCTGGCGCCCTGGTGGGTTGTGGTCTCCTCGACCCTCCCCTCTGGCACTTCTTTGGCCCACTGGATGTTTTCTGGCCTAAAAAAATCTCCAAAAAGTTTCGTCGCGATTGGACTCCGTTTGGTACTGATATTCTGCGAAGTAAAAAACAAGCAAAAACAGCAACTGGCACTTTGGCACTATGTCAATAGGTTAGTCCCAAAAAATGATATAAAGTTGCTATAAAATGATTGTAAAACATCCAAGAATGATAATATAACAGCATGGAACAAGCAAAAATTATAGATACGTTAGAGACGTATCATGGCAGCCCGTGACAGAGTTTTTAAAACCGAAAAACGTCCGATAATTTGACCTATGACGGAGTTGCTAAAGTTGTCCGTTGGGGTATCAAACGACCTCCGGATGTGACAAAATTTGGCAGGCGGTCTACCTACAATAAATTAGTACCGTACGCCAACTTTCAACCCATTCCAAAAAAGTTTTATACGCGGTTTTAAAAACAATATTTTATTGATGACGCGGGCGCGTGCTGTGTTATTGGTCTCGAAACGGCCGTCGACAAGAACGGAGAGAACCGGCGACTATGGACGGATGCAAGTTTTAAAAATGACGACAACGGAGTTCCGTTGCTTTGAAGATGATGCAAATGATGCAATAATGAATGCGACAAACAAACGAATCAGACAACGGCAGCGGAATAAAACGGGAATCTTCTGGAGCGTCGGTCTCGGGTTGTTACAACTCTCCTCCACTAACAAGAGATCTCTACCCAAGATCTTAGAATGAGAAGAGGGAGAGAGTAAAGGAAGAGTAAAGTTTAGTTGCTTCTTTGACAAACGAGTGAGACCAACAAAACTTGGAGGTTGCAAAGAGATGGAGAATAGCATGAGGTTCGAAATCACTCCGGTTGAAATGAGATAGAAAGAATTTGGGCAGCACTTCGGTTGAAAAGCGAGGCAAAACTTGATAAGCTTAAAAGAACTTGAACCATAAGAAGATTCGTTTCGTCTGTCGTACTCTAAGAAATAGAACCCGCAACCCCAAGGTTATGAGCCTTATGAGCTACCAAACTGCTCTATACTCTTAAACTAAAGAGGGGTAACTAGTGGATAAAAGAGGGTTGTACATAAACTGCTTGAATCGAAGTTGTATCTTAGATTGAAAAAGAAATGAATGCCCGTTAGGGACCTTCCTTTGGATACCAAGATTTCTGACATCTTATCCTCGTATTTTTATCAAGTAATCGATCCACCCGGATCCCAAGGTATATCAAAGCCAATTTTAATTAACAATGATTTGTAATTAAGTAGTGACCACAAAGTGATATATATCATGTGACAACGAAGTCCAACTCTCTTCCTATGCATTGACATGTCATAAAAGAACAATTCATTCACACAAAGTAAAGGCCAATACATAGCAAGTAGTTTCTTGCAATTTTATCGTATTGGAAACATAGAGAGGTGAAGATTTGGTTCCTCTCTCATAATAATTGCAAGTAGGAGCAACAAGCACATGCATATTATATTCATCAAAATCATCATGTGTAAAGGTAAAACGCAACCCATCAATATAATCCTTAATAAGTGAAAACTTCTCCGATATGGCGTAGTTGGGATAATTCAAAAAGATAATAGGACTATCATGTGTGGGTGCAATAGCAACAATTTCATGCATAACATAAGGAACTATAACAAGTTCATCTCCATAAGCATAATTCACATTGGCATCATGTCCAGAAGCATAGCAAGCATCAAGTTCATCAAAAAGGGATATTTCAAACGAATCCAAGGGATTATAGCAATCATCATAGCATTTAGCCTTCGGTAAGCACGAAGGGAAATTAAACAATGTATGAGTTGAAGAGTTACTGTCATTAGAAGGTGGGCACGGGTGATCAATCCGCTCCTGCTTTTGTTCTTCGCTCTCCTCCTCATCTTTTTCATCTAATGAGCTCACAGTTTCAGCAATTTCTTCTTCCATAGATTCCTGCAAAATATTAGTCTCTTCCAAGGTAGCAGACATTCTCTCAATAAATACACCAATATAGGCATTGTATTCATAGTTCTCATAGCAATATTTAAGTATGGCAAAATTTCAGATTTGTAAAGAACAATATCATACTTTTCAATCAAAGAAGCAATTTCATAAGCACCCTTAAAAGCAACAAATTCTTCTAATTGTTCCACATCATAGTAATCATATATACCATTAGCATAAGAAGCCAAGGTTTCATTATCATTAAATTCACATTGAAAGGGAAGGTGTGGCGCCTCCATCTTAGAGCAACAAGTATAATCACATCTCAAGCATAAATTCCAAGCATACCAATGCAACATTTTAATTTGACCCCGTAAGTGTTTCCATTTTTCAGTCAATTGATAATCCCTAAAGTACTCACGTTAATCCAACGTGTCTTCCATTATCAAGTTGAATGGGGATTTCTCGGGATTATCAAAGTAGTATTTAATGTTTTCCACATAACCAACGTTGAGGGTTTTAGGAGGTTGCCCATCTCCATGAGTAGAAAGTACAACTAATTTTTTTGGTGTTTCGTGTTCCATATCCATAACTAAAGATATAAAATAACTTATAACAAAAAATAAAATTACTTAGTGATAAAGCAAACAAGCACACACGAGAATATAAACCCCACGCTATTGCTCCCCGGTAACGATGCCAGAAAAATATCTTGATAACCCACAAGTGTAGGGGATCGTTTGTAACCTTTTTTGATAATTAAGAGTGTCAAACCCAACGAGGAGATAAATGTAGAATTAATATTCTCTCAAGTTCTATCGACCATTGATACAACTCTAGGCACGCTAACACTTACTTTACCTAGAACAATATGAAACTATTTTGCGGGAATAAAACTAGAAGCTTTGCGAGAATAAAACTACGCATAATTTGCAAGATAATAAAAGCTTAGAAAGCTTTTTGTAACACAAGAGAAAGATTTTCCATAGCCAATTGAATATAACACGGTAGATACTTATCATATGCAATGAGGGAGAGGCATACACTAACATGCTTTCCGTACTTGGATCACATGCACTTATGATTGGAATTCTAGCAAGCATCCCCAACTACTAAAGATCATTAAGGTAAAACCCAACCATAGCATTAACACATGAAGTCCTCTTTACTCTCATACGCAACAACCCCCTTACCCGGGTGTAAGCTTCTATCACTCTAGCCACCCACTATAAGCGAATCATGAACGAATTGCAACACCCTCCAGCGGGAATTCCTCACATGTGTGCGGCATGGAGGACACCTTAGGACAGCACCATATTATCATACAACTCATATCAATCACACCATACCACAATTAACCCGTAGGACAAAAGAAATCTACTCAAACATCATAGGATAGCCACACATCATTGGATAATAATATATAGCATTAAGCACCATGTTTAAGTAGAGATTACAACGGGGAAAAGAGGAGTTACACTGGTGCATAGATGGGGAGAGAGTTTGTGGTGACGGCGGCGAAGTTGTTGGTGTAGATCGCCGTCATGAGGGTTGCCCTGGCGGCGTTCCAACGCCACCAGGAGAGAGGGAGAGAGCCCCTGTAGGATCCAAAGTATGTCTAGAGGGGGTGATTAGACTACTTGACCAAATTAAAATTCTAGCATTTTCCCAATTTTAGATGTTGGCAAGTTTTAGCAATTATAACAAGTCAAGCACACCCTACACATGCAAGTCTAAGAGTATAGCAGCGGAAAGTAAACACGTGCACATATAAGTAGAGGGAAGGAATAGGAGGATCAAGCGGAATAGGGGACACGAAGATTTTTCCCATGGTTCCGATAGGTGGTGCTATCGTACGTCCACGTTGATGGAGACTTCAACCCACGGAGGGTAACGGTCGCGAGATTCCACGGAGGGCTCCACCCATAAGGGTCCATGAAGTAGCAACCTTGTCTATTCCATCACGGCTTACGTCCATGAAGGACTAGCCTCAATCGGGGTAGATCTTCATGAAGTAGGCGATCTCCTTGCCCTTACAAACTTTTTGGTTCAACTCCACACATGAAGAAGGAGGCTCCCAAGCAACACCTAACCAATCTAGGAGACACCACTCTCCAAAAGGTAATAGATGCGGTAAGAATGATGAACTCCTTGGTCTTGTGCTTCAAAAGATAGTCTCCTCAACACACAACCACTCTCTCACACATTTGGCTTGGTAGAAGAGGTTGATTGGGTGGAAAGCAACTTGGGGAGGCTAGAAATCAAGATTCATATGGTTGGAGTGGAAGATCTTGATATCAACACATGAGTAGGTGGTTCTCTCTCAGAAAATGGATGGGGCAAGTGTTGGTCTGTTCTGAGTGCTACCTCGACGAGTGAGAGGCAGGTGGAGGGCCTCGATGGGGATAGAAGCGCATCTCGTTGTTTTGCAAGTATAGAAATCATTGCAATACATGTAAAAGAGGAGATGAGTATATGAGTTGGCTTACACTTGCCACAAGCTAAGTACAAATAGCATACAATCATCCATACAATCCTTCGAAAACACAGGGTCCAACTACGGACAAAATCAAACGACAAAAGCAATGAAGTCTATCTCGCTAAGCCCAGGAAGACGGCCAAGTAGCTCCCCTACTCGTCCGGGTAAGTCACGTACATACGCCCACGCTCCTCGTCGAACTCCCACTGGAGCTAGAAGCATCAACCGGAACGAACTGATCAGTACCTGTACCTGTATTGTTGTAGTAATTTGTGAGCCACGGGTACTCAGCAATCTCATTAACCCGGGTACCGAGACTATGTAAGCTGGTGGGTAAGATATGGTTAAGTGGTGAGGTTTATTTGAGTGGCTAACTTACGAGTACAAGAATAAGATGAGATACTACGTGTCGGTGCATGGATGCTCACGATCACCTATGGGACCAGAGGTCCCTTGTGGTTCGGCAAGGGGGGTCACGTTGCCAGAAGAGCGAAGATCATGAGACGGCGCAATGGTCAAGGGTCAGGCATTTTACCCAGGATCAGGCCGTTGCTAAGCGTAAAACCCTACTCCTGCTTTTTGGTGGATTGATTGGAGGAACATGAAGAACGCAAGGCGCCTAACCCTGGCAAGGACTGCTGCCGGGGGAAGAACGGCTGTGCGAGTACACGCGTTCGGGGGTTCGAGTTGCCAACCTTGAGCTAGGTTGCCTTGGGCCTCCTTTTATAGTGCAAGGGGTTACCACAGTGGCAAAACAGAGATTATCTATCGATTAGATAGCTAAGCAGAGCTATCATACCTAACTCTGGCATTTAGGACAAAATGCCATGATTACCTGCCTAGGTGGCACTTGGGGGTGCATCCCCGGCAAGCCCTTGCCACCGCTTGGCTGGTCGCGCTTGAGATCTTGACACGCCGCAGGGCGGGTGTCAACCGGGCGTAACTTGCCTTCCGGAGTGTCGCCACGTGCTTAGGAAGAGCTGATTAGCCACCTGGAGGCTCGACGCCGCATCGATAAGTGACAGCCGTAGCGATGCGGTGGAGCGGTGGCTGGTTGGCTCGCGCCTGCCGGGGAGTGGCTTGCCGGGTCTTCTGGAAGTTGCATTCGTCTTGGTCCCCGGCAGCGTCGGGGACGTGCTTGGCGCGTCACAGCCCAAGCTTGGGTTTTGGCGCTGAGCTTGTTGGAGTCTTGGTCTTGATTGTTGGCGGGGTTCTCTGCTCTACCGCCTGTGCATAGGTTAGGGGCACTGGGTACCCCTGTACTAGTGCACCGATAGGAGCCCCCGGGACTGGCCCACACGTGCTCGCCAAGTGCCATTGGGTCAGGCCCAAGTTTCATGCACAGGCATGCAATGTGAGGGAGTAACTGCCGATTTATTGGCTAGCACTGACCCACCACCTCAGGCCATTTCCGCCACGCGCGCCGCATGCATAGCGGGGAGTTAGCGACGGGCGCTCGTGACTAAAAGTCCTGATCATGGCAGAAACCATAGCGCCATGGATTGGAGCAATGGGGCGGTTACCTGTTCGCCCGTGATCGTGGGTGATGGAATTGGTGGAGATGGGCGGCGACCCTTGGAGTGGAGGAGAGCCAGCCCCCGCATTCCTCCCTATAAATTGGGGGGTCGCGAGGGGCGATGCTCATCCACCCTTTTCTTCCTCCTTGAGTGCAATCTCACAGAGCTCGCCCTTCTGCTTCTTCGTCTTGAGCTGTGCTCGCTGCTAGGATGCCTAGGGGATGAGGGCGTCCTCCGGCCTCCGCCTCAACGGCGAAGGGTTCCCGTCGGGATCATGCCACCGCATCAGCTGCGGAGGCGGCGGGTGGCTCGAGTGCGCGCGGCGGAGGAGCTGGGAGGGGTCACAGTCGACGCGGAGCCCGTGGTCGGGGGAGGCGGAGCGCTGCTTCACTTCTTCCTCCAACGCCAGGCACTCCTCTTGAAGAAACCCATGCGGAGGGAACGGCGCTGGAGTTCGTCATCAAGTTGCGTGGTCCCCTCCGAGGCCATCTGCGCCTCCCTCACCCTTTCGCCATGGTGATGGAGGTCGACAAGCCGCCCGTCCTGTGGCTGCGGGTGCATGGTTGCTGTAATGGCGCCGCGCGGGTGGACGTCGAGTACCCGGAGCGTCGCGTCATGCTTCTCAGGCATGGGTGGAAGAGTTTCGCCCGCGCCCATAACCTCATGAAAGGGCACATCCTCCGCTTCAAGATGACGGAGGCCGACCTGCTCTCCGTCAAGATTTACGGGCGTTCGGGCACCCGCCTTGGCTGCTGCGAGGAGAGCTCGAGCGATGCCGAAAGCTCCTCCTCGAGCGATAGCGATGAGGAGGACAGTGTCGGTGAAGACGATGACGACGAGTCCCAGGCCGTCAAGTCGGAGTACGACGACCTGGCCTCTGACTAATCGTCGGCCGCACCTTCACCGTCATCGTGCTCCTCCTCCTCCTCTCGGCAGAGCGATTTGCCGGGGGTTCCCAGCTGGGGCGCCGCCTCTTCTTCTCAGCTGGACCCCGGCAGGCTCGTGGACTTCGGCTTCGCCTTCCCTCCCTGTGGGGTTGACGTCCGCGCAATGCTGGTCCTGACGGGGTCAGGCTGGGCTTCTGTTGGGGGTCTCCTTGTGGGGACCCCGACTCATAAGTCGTGGTCACCGAATGTACGTGCACAGTGATCCCAGAGATCAATGCTCACTGAACACATAGAAACTGAATAACAAGATTCTTACATCCATTACGTACCGTTTTGCTCAAATATGGCCTTTAAGGCCTAGTCTTCATATACTTGCAGCGGAAATCTTCAACGATAGCGTGAACCCATGCCATCTGCCTTGACCCTACAGGCATTCTGACTGGGAAGCGTCCTAGCTCGCATGATCGTCACCAAGGTACTCTTCATCATATCCTGTTCTTTCATACCAGGCCAATAAAATAACCAGTGGCAAGCCAATGAGTACTTTGAATGTACTCGCAAGCAACCCATGTTTGGAACAAGGTTCAACGAAGCATGATATAGCACTAAGTAGGTAATTTTGCAGAAAGCTAATTTTGAGTGCAGTGACATGATCAACTGACTTATGTAAGCATGCATCAACAGTTGGCAGATATCCACATGAACAGTTATAGATATCATCATAAGCAGGGGTTGAACACCTCATGTCCAGACATCATGTCAAGTCATCTGACTTAACTCAAGTATCATCTTTGTCTCACACACACACACACCAAGTTTGTGAAAACATTGGACGTAGTTTAAGCAGGACCTCCAACTGTCCATGACCGTGGACACGGCTATTCGAATAGTTTTACACTCTGCAGAGGTTGCACGCTTTACCCACAAGACTCGGGGAACTTCCGTGTCATCCACGACTCGCGGTATATTACATACCCGAGGTAAGCACCCGAACAATGCCTTTCCCCTAGCGATACTAAACAAAGAGTCCACTCGTTGGTCCGTGTCTTCATGATGTACAAACACGAGCCTTGCTCTACACAGTACCATCCATGAAGGAACACAACGGTGTGCCCGGTGCCTATAAAGACAGCGCATGGTCGCCCTTCCAGGCGCGACCCCGTATCGAGAGTGACCACGCCACTCCCGCCACTAGTAATGCGGGCTCTATGCTAGTACCCACCAAGGTAATCAACAAAGCCCCTTCCCATATAGGGGTAGAGTGGTCGCACATGTAAGGTTGGGACGGTCAGCAAATCTTAAATCTCTCCGTTTTCGAAAACACACACACAACTTGCTCCGGTACACCACTTCTTTATCAAGTGGTTACCTAGCTCATCATCATCTCCCTCGGGCATTAGTGGCACCCGACGGGGTTTTCGAAAAGTTTCTGAAATCATTTTGTTTCCATCACCATGCATATTCCCGTCCCACTTTGCGTAGCAACTACTAGCAACCTAACTACTCCCACCCGCACAACCCTCATAAGAAGGTAGGGTCATGCACGATGCAAGTATCAACAAGAAAGTATCGGTGGCATCCCACCGTAGTGGTCACCACATCAACATGATCAACATCAAGAAATAAAGTGCTACATGCCATGCAATAAAAGGGTTTCATAGTCATGGTCAAAGGGCTGCTTGCCTGGCTTAGCAACGTCTTCGAGGTCTTCACACGCTTCTCGTCCAACTCCGAGCACTTCGTCTATTTTGTCAACTATTGCCGGAAACAACCGCAATAAGCAACACAGCAAGCAGAAAAATAAAGTGCTCTATAAATAGGACTTTTATTTTTCATGGAAACCTCTGGTCATAAGAAAAATAACCAAGGAGGTTTTATTGGATCTGGATCAAGGGAGATTTTTGAATGGTGGAAATGAAGGAATTGAGGGTCGTATAAGATGTCCACAGAAAATGTTTTAACAAAAATGAGTGGATGAGCCTAACAAACAGGGCATGATTTTAGAAGGTTTTAGGAAGTTGACTCACTGGATTTGGAGTTGGGATGATTTCCCTATGAATTTCTTAAGATGAAATAAATGGAAAATGGTCCATTTATTAGATCCAACAGAATAGGTGCATGGTAAAAATGTTCAACATGGCTAGACAATTGGGGCATGTCACTTAGAACTTCTGGAAATTTGAATAACTCCATTTGGAGTTGATATGAGTACTCTAGGAATTTTTCAAGATGGTGTTTATAATAAAAGCAATGGCAAAATTATTGGTGGAGCAGAAAATATTGTATGGAAAAATGTGAAAAGCACATATTTGGTTAGCCCATGATTTTAGAGACATCTAGGATTTTGAATCATCAAGATTGGACTTACTATGAATTTTCTATAGATTTTACAAATTCTACAGAAATAAATAAAACAAAAAGGAAAAGGTTATACCTAGTGCGCTATTTAGCGCACAGGGCGCAGGATAAGCAGACGGGCCGGCCCAGCAGTCCAGCCACGCGGCCAGCCGGCCACGTCGATGGCGCCTTCGCGGTGGGGCGCTTTCGCTGCGGGAAGGCGGGTTTGCGCGGGGGCGCCTCCACTTAAAAAGCGGGGCCCGATAGCTGTGCGGCTTACAAGCGGGGCCCGCCCGCCAGGTCCATCTCCCTCCTCCCGCCCGAACAGAGGGGAGGCAGGGGACGGGGAGCCGAGCGCCTGCCGGCGTCGCCCCGGCGGCACAGGCCACCTCCGGCGGCCGTCCGACCACCGGCGTGATCGGGAGGAAGGCCCGCGTCCTCCTGGTGGATCCATTCCCGCAGGAGAGCATCGGAGCGAGCGGGGCTCTGGCCGCGGCGGGGGCCGATGACGGCGACCATGGGGGCGGTGCTCTGGCCACGGGAAAGATGAAAGGAGCGTCGGGAAGGGTCTTGAGGAGGTGCTTGGGGGCTCCGGTGAGGCTCAAAAGGAAAAGGAGAGGCCACCGTGGCCGAATTTGAGAAGAAGCCGGCGGAAGGGTTTCGGCCATGGGGAGGGGTGGAGGGCACGGGGGCAAGAATGTCTGGGATGGGGAGGTCCGCGGAAGAGAGGGAGAGCGAAAGGAGATGAGAGGGGGTCATGGGAGTGGCTCTTATAGCCTGGGCGCTGGCGCACCGTGGACCGAGGACCGGCGAGGTCGTGGCCGTCGCTAGAGCTCACGGGGGCAGGCTCGAGCGTGTCTATGGTCTTCGTGGACTTGGTCCCGGACCAGGGAAGGAAAGAGAGGGGGCGGGGGAGGACCAGGTCATCGCGCGTGTGAGCTTGCTCACTGGTGCGCTCGGGCGGCGCCGTGCGCGTGCGAGGAGCGGCCGCAGAGGGGGAGAGAGGAGGGGGACAGGGGCCTTATGTGTCCCGGACGTCGAGGCCGACCAGCTGGCGAGAGGGAGGGGCTCGAGGTGGTCGGGGCTGGTGATTGGGCGGCGGTTACAGTGCGGTCGGGCATTGTAGCGTGCTCTGGAGCGCCCAAATGGCCGGCATGGCCATGCCACCATGCGCTCTGGGCCACCAAACCTTGTCCACAAGTGCCAGGGGGTTTAAACAAAGGGGGAGGGAGCATAGGATGCTCTGGAGGTGCCTTAGGTGAGAGGGAAAGTGGAGAGAGAGGTGGATCATTGCTGTCCAGAGGGGTAATTGGGGGATTTACCCCACTTAACTATTGAGCTGAGTCATGAGATTGTTGCTGGGGGTAGAGGGGGCATCCTAGAGACCGTGGTAAAAGTTTGGGATCAAGGAGAATAAGTTAAGAGGGGGAAACAGTGACTTTTAGAGGTGACATGAAGGTGTTTGATGATCATTAGGCCAAGTAAATGAATTATAATTGCCTTGAGATTTAACAGGATCAAATGGTGGTCAAAAGTAGGGCTGATCACCAAGTTTGAGATTAGCTGAAGAAAGTTGCCAATGTAAACTTGGTAAACCCTAGAAATCAACATAAATAGGTTTCTATAGATCTGGTCATGCTAAGCTATTCTCCTTAATGCACCACTTTGTGTGGTGTCATTACTTGGATATTATAGCATGCCCAAAAAGTTTGGGATCAAATAGAGAAACTTGACAATGCAAAAATTCCCAACTCTAGAAATCAACAGAGAGGGGTTTGGAGGGGTTTGGACAAGTGGATCTGTTCTCCTTGATGCACCACTTTGTGTGGATGCATCATTGGAGGATTATAACATGTCCACAAAGTTTGAGCACAATAGGAGACATTTGGCAATGTAGAGTTGTTCAAATTTGGATCTGGACAGGAATGGTTTTGGACTATTTTGGTGAATCAAAACAATTGGGATTGAGATGAAACTTGGCAAGATGATCAACTATGTCATATGTGACATGCTAGAATTTTCCTGGATTTATTTGAGAATATTTCTTATAGAAATATTTCAAAAGCTTGATTTGGGAAGAAAGGGTTTTGAGGGGTTTTGCCCATGATTTTGAACATGACCATGTGTTGAAACTCATATATATGGAAAATATATGTCCACTGAGTTTCCCTAAATTTTCTCAAATATTTTTAAAGCATTTAAATAATTTTTCCCTATAAAAGACCATTTCTGGCCTTAAGAAAAAGCCTTTAAATAAAATAGGAAAATAATCTTTAAAATTAATATTTGGTGGTTTTGGGAAGTCATATATATAGTAGGTTCCAAATAAAGTCTTTTGGGAAAAAGTATCCACCCAATTTGAGGACTTGTAGTACAAACCTCAACTCAGGGGTTTTTGAAAACCTAATTTGAATAAATTCTTTTTGGTCAAAATAATTTTGATAAAAATAGTTTTGGGTACTATTCACATGGCATGATCATTGGGCAAGAAGTTTGGATCAAGGAAGATGAGTATGGAGAGTAGGAGGAAGTTTTATGAATATAGAGCACTAGCAAGCAATCAAACAAGCAAGCAAATAGCACACAAGTCAAGCATTCATATGCTCTCAAAAAGTTTTAATTGGCCCTAATTTTTGAGTCATGCTAACTTAGTCATGAGGCAAATCACAGGGTGTGACACTCCTTCAGCTCTTTTTCTTTTTGTAACTTGCCCCTAGGGGAGAAAGCCAAATAAAGAGTTATTAGAAAGAGGTGCCTCCCTATATAATCTTCATCCCATTTGTATCGAAAATGAATGAGAATAGAATGCTATTTTCTTTTCGCAAGTACTGTCCTTTTCCTTTCCTTATTTGTACTGCATTAATATGTTTTGTCTCTACCATGTGAAGCTGCTTGCCGGGTCGTCATTCGAACCACAAGTGCCAGAGTGGGGGGGGGGGGGCGAGCCCCCGGCAATAGGTTGGCATTGTTCCCTGGCAGAACTCCTTGTCGGTATCGGCACTATCATCCCCATGAACAAGGACTGGGGGACAACTCGTCCCGACAAGGATTTTCTCCACGTGGGTGACTCCACATCCCACGGTAAGGAAGATACTAAGGGTTTCCTTGAGAAAAATGAGAAGTACTAAATTGGAAATATGTGATACACTTATCTTTTCTAGGTAGTATCTCCTTTTCAAGCGTGATGGGCCACCTCCTTTGTTCCCTTGTTTCCTTCCCCTGTTTTCTTGATGGTAAAACATGTAGGGTAAGGACAGTAACAAAGATTATGGTCTCATCAAGCATTCTAGCAATTCTTAATAATTTAAAGGTGCTAACATTGCAGTCATAAAAATGCGTAATGAGCATGTAAGGATGACGATACGATGGGACGCCTAGCTTTATTACTGCTACACAGGGTCCTCGCCTGGCTTTGTACAAAGGGTTACATGCAACATCGGCAAGGCTTGTACAAAAGGTGGCTGCCAGGGACTGAGCCAGGCAGCCGCGCCTTACGGGTAGAACTTACGAAGATGCTCAATGTTCCATGAGTTCTGCACCTTGGTGCCATCTTCATCTCCAGACGGGCTGCGCTAGGTCTGGTGACTCGTACTACCTGGTAAGGGCCTTCCCACTTCGGCGTCAACTTGTTTGCACCCTTGGCGGACTGAACACGCCGAAGGACAAGGTCACCTTCCTCAAGGCTCCGGGCCTGAACTCTGCGGCTATGATAGCGGCATAGAGCTTGCTGGTAACATGCAGCACGCACAGCAGCCCGGAGACGGTCTTCCTAAAGGAGCGTGGCATCGTCATGCCGCAGCTGATGTTGCTCTACTTCATCGTAGGCAAGCACTCGAGGCGACCCGTATATGAGTTCCGTGGGGAGCACTGCTTCCGCCCCGTACACTAGGGAGAAGGGCGTCTGGCCGGTAGCTCGATTTGGTGTCGTTCTGAGGGACCAAAGAACCACCGGCAGCTCATCGATCCAGCGTCTGCCGCTCTTCCGCAGCTTATCGAAAGTTCTTGTCTTGAGTCCTCGCAGCACTTCAGCATTCATCCTCTCGACTTGCCCGTTGCTCCTTGGGTGAGCAACAGAGGCAAAGGAGACCTTGCTTCCAAGGTTTTGGATATATTGCATGAAGGCGCGGCTCGTGAACTGGGTGCCATTGTCGGTGATCACTCTGTTAGGTACTCCAAAACGGCACACCAGTCCTTTCATGAACTTGATAGCTGCTTGTGCGGTCACCTTTCTCACCGGTTCCACTTCAGGCCACTTTGTGAACTTGTCGGTTGCCACGAACAAGAACTCAAAGCCCCTGACAGCACGGGGGAAGGGGCCCAGGATGTCGAGCCCCCAGACCGAGAATGGCCAGGATAGAGGGATTGTTTGCAGGGCTTGCGCTGGTTGATGGTTGTTCTTGGAGTGGAACTGGCAGGCTTCACACATGGTGACCAGTTCAATAGCGTCTTGGAGGGCGGTGGGCCAATAGAAAACCTGCCGGAAAGCTTTTCCGGCAAGGGCCCTTGATCCAATGTGGGAACCACACACTCCTCCGTGAATCTCTGCCAACAGCCTTAGTCCATCCTCCCGGCAGATACACCTTAATTTCACACCGTTCGGCCGTCTTCTGTACAGGGTGTCATCGACAAACTGGTACATACTTGACCGACGGGCTACTCTTTCGGCTTCCTCTTGCTCTTCGGGGAGTTCCCCAGTTTGAAGGAAATGGACTATATGCTGCGCCCAAGTTGGAGCCAGTGGCTCGACAACAAGGACCAAAGGCATCTCCACGTCTCCGGGAGCGCTTGTCTCAACCGCTAGACCCAGAGGTCCTGCGGGAGGGAGCTGCTCGTCATCCGGAACGGGATTTTCCCCGACAGCCTCTCTACCAGCGACTTCGGGAAGCTCTGCCGGGAAATGCTTACCGGAGTTCAGCTTCCTTCTCTTCTCGAACATTGCAGACGGGGACACGGATGGTTGGGTGAGGCGGAGAACAAAGGTTCCTGGTTCCATAGGAAGCTTCTGCGCAGCGCACTTCGATAGGTGGTCAGCAATGTTGTTTTCTGCTCGTGGCACATCCTCTGTTTGCAGCCCATCGAAGTGCTCCTCCAACTTCCTCACTTCTTACACGTAGGCCTCCATCAGCGGGCTCTGATAATCCTTGTTCACTTGCTTTATCACTAGTTGAGAGTCTCCTTGGACGATTAGCCTCTTTATTCCCAACTCTACCGCGATTCTGAGCCCGGCAAGGAGCCCTTCATACTTAGCAGTATTGTTGGTGGCTTCCTCCCAGGGAAAGTGCATCTGGACGACGTACTTGAGGTGCTCTCTGGTCGGGGCGACGAGGAGCACGCCTGCTCCAGCGCCCTGGAGTGAGAAAGCACCGTCAAAGTACATGATCCAATCCTTTTGCGCTTCGTTGCCGGGGAGGATTGTCTCCGGAGCTTCATCATCTGGCGTAGGTGTCCATTCTGCAATAAACTCCGCCAAGGCTCTGCTTTGAATGGTGGAAGTGCTCTCATTCTTTAATTCGAAGCTTGACAACTCCAATGCCCACTCAACTATCCTGCCAGTGGCTTCAAGGTTTCTCAGTATGCGTTGCAACGGGAAATGGGTGACAACTGTTATCTCATGGGCTTGCAAGTAGTGGCGCAGCTTCCTCGAGGCCATGATGAGGCCGAAGATCAGCTTTTGTACTCCGGAGTACCTTGATCGAGCCCCCTTCAGAAGGGAACTGACAAAGTACACGGGCCGCTGCACCATTTTCTTCTTTGCCGCTTCCTTGGATTGGCTGTCAACCATTTGCTGAGATCCCCCTTGACCTGTGTCGAGCTGTGCCACGGAAGTTTCTTTCTAGCTCCCGACAGCATCAGTAGCGGCTGCTGAATCTTTGTCCACTCCCCGCTGCGCCACCAGCGCTGCACTAACCACTTGATTCGTTGCCGCTAGATATAGCAGCAACGGCTCTTGCGGTTTAGGAGCGACTAAGGTGGGAGCAGAGGACAAGTATTACTTTAGGTCTTGCAGTGTTGCGTCTGCTTCCGGGGTCCACTTCATCGGGCCAGCCTTCTTCAGGATTTTGAAGAACGGCAAGGCGCGCTCAGCGGACTTGGAGATGAACCTGCTCAACGCGGCAACACATCTGGTCAGGCGACTGATATCCTTGATGGTTTTGGGCGCCTGTATCAGCTCGTTCGCCTTGATCTTGTTGCGATTGGCTTCTATTCCTCGCCGAGACACGGAGAACCCAAGCAGCTTGCCGGATGGGACACTGAACACACATTTTTCAGGATTGAGCTTCAGGTTGATCTTGCGCAAATTTGCGAAAGTTTCTTCCAGATCTTGTATGAGAGTGGCTTCATCCTTGGTCTTGACCACGATGTCATCCATGTATGCTTCCACATTTCTGTGCAGCTGAGGTCCAAAACCAATTTGAACAGCCCTGGCGAAGGTTGAACCAGCACTTTTTAACCCGAAGGGCATTCGTACAAAGCAGTATGTGCCGCAGGGAGTTATAAATGCGGTCTTCTCCTCATATTCCTTGTGCATAAATATCTGGTGGTAGTCGGAGTAGGCATCCAAAAAGGAAAGCAAGTCACATCCAGAGGTGGAGTCAACAATTTGATCTATGAGCGGCAAGGGGAAAGGGTCCTTCGGGCAGGCCTTGTTCAAGTCAGTGAAGTTGATGCAAAGCCTCCATTTCCCATTTGCCTTCCGTACCACCATCGGGTTTCCCAACCAGGTTGGATGCAACACTCCTCTGACCAGAACCGCTGCTTCAAGCTTCTTGATTTCCTCAGCAATGAACTGCTGCCGCTCCAAGGCCTGTTTCCTAATCTTTTTCTTGACAGGTCGGGCATGAGGGCAGACAGCAAGGTGGTGCTCAATTACCTCCCTGGGAACACCGGGGATGTCAGATGGTTGCCAGGCAAACACATTGACATTCTCCCGCAGGAAGGCAACGAGCGCGCTTTCCTATTTGTCAGTAAGGGTAGCACTGATGGTGAAGGAACCACTAGTGCCATCCTCCCTTGCCAGGACTTTCTTCGTCTCAGGGTAGGTTCCCTTGGTCTTCTTGCCGGCGAAACTTTCCGGCAGGTCATCATCAGGTGCCGCGCACTCCTAAGAGGCATGCTTCCCGGAGTCCTTGCCGGTGTTCCTGCCAGGCTTCCTCATTTTCCTTTTATCCTTGGCGGGAGCTGGGATTTCTGTGGTTTCAGCTGCTACCGCGTCGTGATACATCTGGTCCACGCAGATAACCGTGTTCTTCTTGTCGGATGGGATGGAAATGACTCCAATGGGCCCTAGCATCTTCAAAGTATTGTAGGCATAGTGGGATGCCGCCATGAATTTTGCCAGAGCTGGGCGACCAAGGATTCTGTTGTAGGGCTGTGGGATTTCGGCGATGTCAAATACTATCTTCTCTGTCCGGAAGTTCAACTCTCCGCCGAACGTCACAGGCAGAGTGATCTTTCCCTTGGGTCGGCTCCTGCCGGGGTTGATTCCTTGGAACGTACCTGTGGCTTCGAGCTCTTCATCAAGGATTTGCAATTTCTCAGCCACTCTAGGAGAGATCAAGTTCAGCCCGGCCCCACCGTCAACTAACATCTTAGACACTTTGAGGTTGCGGATCGTTGGGGAAACCAACAACGGGAAACATCCAACCGTAGTGGTACGGTCAGGATGATCCTCTTCATCAAAGATGATAGGCGTGCGGGACCACTTGAGTGGTTTCCTTGATTCTGCAGTTGGTTCCACAGCATTGACCTCGCGTGCCCACTGTTTGAGCTGGCGGCGAGAGGAGTGCAAGGACGCTCCCCCGTCAACGCACATAGCTTCAGTTGCTTTCTGGAACTCCCTATTGCTGGAATCCTCATCATCATCCTCATCATCGCTCATATCATCTGTTTCCTTCTTCTCTCGGCCTCTGGCGGGTTTTTCCTTCTGCTGCGGGGTTTTGCCGCGGCGACCACCTCTGCCACCACGGCCCTTCCCGGCAGCGCCGTCCTGGCCTTTTTCCTTGTCACGTTTCTCGTACTCGGCCCTTTGTTTCTCAACAAGTACCTGTCGGCATTCTTGGAGATCATGGCCCTTGGTGTGGTGAATCTTGCAGTACGGCCCATCGGATTTCCCAGCCTTCTTAGCGGCAGCAGCCTCCCGGCAATCAGCGCACGCGACAGCTCCATTGCCGGGGGTTTCGGCTTTCGCCTTTTTGCTGGTACTGGGGTCTCCGGAGCTGTCGACAGCCAGCACTGCTTTTCCCTTGTGCTTCTTGTTGCACTTCCTGTTCCTTCCCTTCGGGTCAGGGGCATCGTCGTCATCATCAGAGTCCACTTCGACGCCCGCCTCTTTTGCGGGAAGTCGCCTTCCTTCTTCAGCTCGAGCACACTTATCCGCCAAGGTGTAAAGCTCATTGACAGTCTTGGGGAGCTGAACATTCATCTTGGCTCGCATCCTAATGTTGCGCACGTTCGAGTGGAATGCGACAATCACTGCCGCGGGATGGATCTCATGGATGTTGCGGTGTACTCGGCTGAATCACTGGATATGCTTTCTCAAAGTTTCTCCCTCTTTTGTGGGAGGACTTGGAGATTGCTGGGCTGGCCTGGCTCTTGATGACCACCGGTGAAGGCGCCAACAAACTCATTGCATAGATCAGCCCAAGAGGAAATGGAGTTCTCCGGCAGGTGCATCAGCCATGATCTCACATTTGGCTTGAGCGCCAAAGGGAAATAGTTGGCGAGCACCTTCTCATCTCTTCCTCCCGCAGCTTGAACAACTATCGTGTAGATGCCTAAGAACTCTATGGGGTTTAGCTTCCCGTCGTATTTCTCTGGTAGCTCAGGCTTGAAGGCTCGGGTCAACGGCCAGCGGACCCGTCGCAGCTCGCTAGTGAAGGTAGGGCAACCAACCTCGTAAGGAAGGTACACACCGACACTGGGCGTGGGGTCATTGACGTCTGTACCGTTGCGCCTGTCGGATTGACGGTGTGCTTCACGACAACGCTCGATGGTGATGCGCACATCTTCCTTCCGCCGGTCTTCGAGGACACGCCGCTGGTCCTGGCGGTCGTGCGGACCAGACGAGACTATGGACACCTCGTCGCGGTCGTCAGCATGTGAAGCTAGCTGCGGCTGCCTCTGACTTGTTGTCGCGGAGGGGACTGCACCGTTGGGGTGGGCCCTTCTACGCGCTCGCCGCCCTAGGCCGCCGCTGCTGTCCGCGTACGTCGCGACGGCTCTGCATGTTGGGTCTTGTTGGCTTCAACGAAGGAAATCAGGCTTTGAATGGTGGCTCTCCATTCATCCATCTTATCAGGTGCTGGCATGAAGTTGAGCAGCATCTGGACTCTCGCCATGGCCTCCTCTGTGGTGCCAGGCATGGCGATAGAGGCGGACCTTGACGTGGCTCGACTCTTGGTAGGACCAAGAGAAGCGTCACCGCGTCCTTGCTGCCGCGCGCCACTCGCTGGAGCTTTCTAGTGAGTTGTGGGCCGATCCTGAGGAGCTGCGGCTCCGCTAGGCGCCCCGTCTCGCTCCGCTTGAGGCGCACGCCCAACAATCTCGCTGGCGACGGGTGCGGCCACAGGGTCATGGCTCGCACCGGACTGGGCACCGCAGAGGCGGCCTCGGCCATCCACGCGGCGGGGAGGTGATAAACGGGCTCATGGTGTCGAGGCCGAGCTCGTCATGTTGTTGCTTCCATTGCTCCCCTCCGACGCCTCCCACTCCATCCCCGGCCAAGAAGGGCTGGACAGGGGCGCCGCCTGTGCCGACCGCGTCGTCCACGACGCCCACCTCGCTTGCAGCCGCTGCGGTGCCTACGGCGCCGGCGGCCGCGTGTGAGGGGGCCTTCGAGGACGAGGGTGCGCAGCCGTGTTGGATTTCTTCTTTGGAGCCATTGTTGAAGAAGATGACGATGAAGACCGATCCGCCGTTCACGAACTTGGGTTCGCGCAAATGATGCACACCCCCATCCTAGCGCACCAAAGATGTCGGTGCATGGATATTCACGATCACCTATGGGACCAGAGGTCCCTTGTGGTTCGGCAAGGGGGGTCACGTTGCACGAAGAGCAAAGATCATGAGACGGCGCAACGATCAAGGGTCAGGCATTTTACCCAGGTTCGGGCGGCTGCTAAGCGTAAAACCCTACTCCTGCTTTTTGGTGGATTGATTGGAGGAACACGAAGAACGCAAGGCGCCTAACCCCGGCAAGGACTGCTGCCGGGGGAAGAACGGTTGTGCGAGTACAAGCGTTCGGGGGTTCGAGTTGCCAACCTTGAGCTAGGTTGCCTTGGGCCTCCTTTTATAGTGCAAGGGGTTACCACAGTGGCAAAACAGACATTATCTATCGATTAGATAGCTAAGCAGAGCTATCATACCTAACTCTGGCATTTAGGACAAAATGCCATGATTACCTGCCTAGGTGGCGCTTGGGGGTGCATCCCCGGCAAGCCCCTTGCCACCGCTTGGCTGGTCGCTGCTTGAGATCTTGACACGCCGCAGGGCGGGTGTCAACCGGGCGTAACTTGCCTTCCGGAGTGTCGCCACGTGCTTAGCGAGAGCTGATTAGCCGCCTGGAGGCTCGACACCGCATCGATAAGTGACAGTCGTAGCGATGCGGTGGAGCGGTGGCTGGTTGGCTCGCGCCTGCCGGGGAGTGGCTTGCCGGGTATTCTGGAAGGTGCATTCGTCTTGGTCCCCAGCAGCGTCGGGGACGTGCTTGGCGCGTCACAGCCTAGGCTTGGGTTGCCGCGCTGAGCTTGTTGGAGTCTTGGTCTTGATTGTTAGCGGGGTTCTCTGCTCTACCGCCTGTGCATAAGTTAGGGGCACTGGGTACCCCTGTACTAGTGCACCGACACTACGCATTGTGGACGAGAACTAGTTATGATCAATAAGTGATCCTGAACACCTACCTACGAGTCAAACATAACCCCACCATGTCCTCTTTCCGATTCCCTCGCAAAGAGACGATCACAGTTACGCACATGGTTGGTGTATTTTATTTGAGTTTACTTCAAGTTTACTATAACCGGATGTTAAACAATTTCCAAGTTGCCACATAACCGTGGGCACGGCTTTCCAAAATATTTAACCCTACAGGGGTGCTCCAACTCATCCATCACAAACTAAACACACGCTGCATGGATAACCTCAACCACGAGATAGCCCGTAGTATCCTCGGGAATCCGGTGGAAAACCTCAACCTCGAGATTGCCCGAAGTATCCTTGGAATCCCGTGCACAAGACATTCGAGAAAGGTAAAACAAGTCTAGCAAGATCTCCCGACGTGTCGACGAACCCGATAGGAGCCGCGTATCTCGTTCTCAGGACACAACGGGTGGGTCACACTATGAGTCAAACCAAACCCCGAGTTTCCCCGCGGTGGCCCCGCAGTCTGCCCGTTTGGACCAACACTCATGAGGAGCACTGGCCTGGGGTTGATTAATTATCCACGGGGTAGCTAAGCCATATGCATTTTAATTAGAGTGTTAAACAAATGTAATAGCAATGTTGGGTCTTGCCAGACAAGTTTTATCCCAAAATGAATAGTCAAGGGGGTCCCCATAACAACCCCAAGCATGTTAGGAGCGCTCAATATGGAACATAACACCGATACTCGAAAACTAGGGTGGCAAAAGTGGAACAAATCACCGGGCAAAAGTCCAAGCCTTCCATCATCACCAAATATATATGTGCATTAAATTAAATAACTGTAAATAAGGTGATATCCCAAGATATCCATGTTGCCACATGGAAACAACCTGCACCTGCAACTAGCAACGCTATAAGAAGGTGCTGAGCAAGCGGTAACTTAGCCAAGCAATGTTTTGTTAGGAAGTGGAGGGGTTAGAGGCTTTCATGGTAAATTGGGAGGCTTGACAGTTAAGTGGTAGGTAACGCAACATAACGACAGAAGCGAGACATTTAGTAGTAGCAAAAATAGTATCGGGATCCGGGTGAGGGAGTCCTGGATTAAGGGGTCCTCGGGAGGCCGACCTATTTCCTATGGGCCGGACTGTATGGGCCGTTCGCCGGATACTAGATGGATCGAGGATCTTGTCTCCAGGATGGAAGCCTCAAGGATTGTGGCATGTCCTCCAAGTTTAAAGTAGTGAATAGGCATGTTTATCCCTTCGACGTGTAACCGACCATGTGTAAACCCTAGGCACCCTCGGTGTCTATAGAAGCCGAAGGGTTTTAGGTTGTAGGCCAACAGAACTCATCTAGGGTTTTAGCTACTTGATCTCGTGGTAGATCAACTCTGTAATCCTCATATCATCAATATAATCAAGCAGGACGTAGGGTATTACCTCCATAGGAGGGCCCGAACCTGGGTAAAACCTTGTCCCCTTCGTCTCTTGTTACCATCGATCCAAGTCTCACAGCTCGGGACCCCCTACCCGAGATCCGCCGGTTTTGACACCGACATTGGTGCTTTCATTGAGAGTTTTGCTGTGATCGCCAGAAGGAATCGATGGCTCACCTAGTCACAAGCCATGAGATCTGCACCCAGGAGACTTTCGCCACAGGTCAGATCCTTGCAAGCAGCGACGTCTCGTCGCACGCTTGCCCGATCAGCCGTCTAGGCCAGATCGGAAACTCCCCCCCAATCAAAGAATCAGGTTCGGAACCTTAGAGTTCGTAGCTGGTTCACGGGGAGAACTTGTCTTGGAGGAACCCTTGACTCCTATGGAGGAGCCCGTAGATCCCGGCGCCTCGATGCCGAAGACATCGGACTCCATCTCCTCCGGACTACCTAGTCCGGTCGTTGTGACTGGACCCACCATGGCAGAACAGAATCCGGGACCGCTTTCGCGCGACTCCGGAACTGCGACGCCACATACCGACCCCACTCGCCTTAGCGACACGCATCCTACCATCGCCTCATTTCTCAACGAGTTATTTGACAGGATGGAGACCATGCGTATGGCCGATGACCAGACCCCGGTCTATGACCGGCTTGGGATTAAACCCGACAGCAGGGAAATCCGCATCCCCACGGTCACCCACCTCATCGCCACCGTCGAGTGTCCGGCCGGGGGCTTGTCCCCCCAGCGGCCGGAATTAAAAACAGTTTATATCCCAGTCTCCGATCACCGAGACCCCGCCTGCAACCCAGGCTCAGGAGTTCGCTCCGGAGATAGACCGGGATTGATCCCTGATCTCCCACATAGTTCGGAGTCTGTGACTCCGAACTCCCACGGTGGCGTGGAATCAAATTTTTTCCCACCCACCTCCCAAGCCAATCACTCAAGCATCGCGGCAGACCCCCAATCCTCGGACTCACGGGACATTAAACAGTCACCAGGAGAGTCGGCTCATCATTACTGGGCTAGACTCCTCCTCGCCAAAAACAAAGTACAGGGCTTCAGTGATCAGGAGATAATGGCAACCTTCATTCGCAATTGCCTTGACAAAGGAATCCTCAACGCCTTGGCACGACGGCACATTCGCGACTTCGCCGAGCTGACAGTTTTGGTACAGAAGTATTGTGCCATGGAAAGCGCTTGGCAAGCCGATCGGCTATTCTCGGAACCAACCTTTACCGAATACCCTAGAGGAGATCGGCAAAAAAGGATACCTCCGAAGTGGCCGATCAAACTCGAGCCCGCTAAAGAGATAAACATGCCCCTTCCAGGGGACATTACGGTCCTAGATGGACTGCTGGATAAACCTTGCGCTATACACTCGGTATTGCTGAACACAGCCCCGACTCACAGCCTTAGAGCTTGCTGGGTCGTCAGGCAGTTTGCGAAAAGCGGTGAATCCATTCTTGAGGCGTCACCGCCGAACTGGCACTTTACAGGGCCATCAGAATATAACGCCGAAGTCCTGACGATCTATGAAACGTTCCCTTCAAGGAACAGGAGGAAAAGAGCTCTTAAAGAACTCGAACAAGTATACCATGTGGCAGCAACGAGCACTTGGGCAGACATACCCATTACCTTCGGAGATGTTGACCGACCAGCCATTCTTCCCGGTCATTCACCGGCCGCGCTAGTCCTGAACCCCATCATTGATGGCTTCAGATTACACAAGGTGCTAATGGACGGCGGCAGCGGCTTAAACCTAATCTACGAAGATACTCTGAAAAAAATGCAGTTCGACCGATCTCGCATCGAACATAGCAACACAACTTTCCAGGGAATAATCCCGGGAAAGGAGGCGCGTTGTTCAGGACGTATCACCCTGGACATAGTGTTCGGCACGCCCGAAAACTACCGCTCCGAGGAACTCCTCTTCCATATCGTGCCCTTCCCCAGCGGCTACCACGCCATGTTGGGACGTGACGCCTTCACAAAATTCCAGGCTATACCACATTACGGGTATATGAAACTTAAGATGCCAGGACCAAACGGAGTGATCACAACCAATAGTGATCCGAATATAGCCCTACGGGCCAAAAATAAAACAGCAGCGCTTGCCCTCGAGGCTCTAGCTGAAACCTTTGCTGCAGAAGAGCTGACCGCATTTCGGTCAACAGTAGACAGGGACGATGTGATCCTCACTAAAAGGCCCAAACCCACGTTCTTCAAACCAGCAAAGGAAGTCGTCAAATTTCAGGTACACCCGACGGACCCCAACAAGACAGCGTCCATCGGAGCCCAGCTCGATCCCATAGTGGACGAAGCGCTGCGAACATTCTTACGAGAAAATTGGGACATCTTCGCCTGGCACCCCTCTGATATGCCCGGAATCCCACGACGGCTGGCCGAACATAGCCTAAACATCATCAAAGGCTTCAAGCCCATCAAACAAACCTTGCGCCGTTTTTCAGAACCCAAACGGTAGGCTATGGGTGAAGAATTAGCTAAATTGTTAGAGGCCGGATTCATTCGGGAGATCAAACACCCCGAATAGTTGGCAAACCTGGTTATGGTACCAAAGAAAGATAAATCCTGGCGGCTATGTGTCGACTTCAAAGACCTCAACAAGGCATGTCCTAAGGACCCTTTCCCCCTACCACGCATAGACCAGATTATTGATGCCACAGCCGGACATGACTCGTTGTGTTTCCTCGACGCTTATTCCGGATACCATCAGATTAAAATGAAGGAATCCGATCAAGCGGTAACGGCATTCATCACTCCTTACGGGCCATTCTGCTTCAATACTGGGGCTACATACCAGCGCATGATCCAGACTTGTCTCACAAAACAAGTCGGTAAAACAGTCGAGGCATATGTAGACGATGTGGTAATCAAAACCAAACACGTCAGCCATCTGATCGACGACCTAAGGCAAACCTTTGCCAGCCTACGCGAGTACGACATACGACTCAATCCGGAGAAATGCGTATTCGGAGTTCCCGCTGGTAAACTGCTCGGATTCATCGTCTCCCATAGAGGAATAGAAGCGAATCCGGCTAAAATTCGCGCCCTATCAGAACTTGCAATTCCCACAGAGCTAAAGCACGTCCAGCGGTTAGCTGGATGCGTGGCGGCGCTAAGCCGCTTTATTTCCCGTCTCGGTGAAAAGGCTTTACCGCTCTATAAATTGCTGAAACGGACCAATAATTTCGAATGGACCGATGAAGCAAAAGCCGCGTTAGAAGAAATTAAGAAACTCCTGGCAAGTAATCCCATACTCACAGCACCAGGCGTGGGTGAGCCCATGTTATTATACATATCGTCCACCAACCAAGTCGTCAGCGCAGTGCTCGTCGTCGAACGGGAGGAGGAGGGGCACAAATTCCGGATACAGAAACCGGTCTATTACGTGTCAGAAGTACTAACACAGTGCAAGTCAAGATACCCGCACTACCATAAGATAGCCTATACAGTATTTATGGCATCACGGAAACTCAGGCACTACTTTCAAGAGTGCTCGGTTACGGTGGCATCCGAAGTACCCCTGAATGATATAATCAACAACAGGGACGCCACCGGCTGAATAGCTAAATGGGCTATTGAGCTCCTTCCTTTCGAAATCGCTTACAAGCCAAGAGAAGCTATCAAGTCTCAAGTATTGGCAGATTTCCTCGCCGAATGGACAGAGGCCGAGCTCCCAAGGGAATATAGTACATACTCCCGTTGGACAATGTACTTCGATGGTTCTAAAACTTTGGCCGGACTGGGGGCTGGGGTTATCCTCACATCTCCCACAGGTGACAACGTTCGATACGTGTTGCAGTTCATGCATGCCGATTCCAACAATGCAGCCGAATACGAAGCACTATTACATGGTCTTCGGATAGCAATATCAATGGGCATACGCCGGCTAGAGGTACGGGGGGACTCTAACTTGGCCATCTCCCAAATCAACGGCGAATTCGACGCAAAAAACCCGAAGATGGCGGCTTACAGAAACGCTGTCCTCAAGATATCCGCACGGTTCGAGGGGCTGGAATTTCACCACGTCGCTAGAGACAACAACCAAGCCGCCGATATATTGGCTGGCCTGGGGGCTAAACGCGACCTCGTCCCAAAAAACACTTTCCAGGAACGGCTTTTTAAGCCATCCGTGGTTTGGCAGGACGATGATAAGGGCACCAATTTGACTAGTGCGGACGAGGTTGTTCCCCCTATAAACGAACCAGACGATCAGATCATTGGCGGTTCCGTAATGGACGAAACGCCTTCGGCTCACGAGGTCATGGCAGTAATCGCACCATGGACCGAGCCCTTCCTCGCCTACCTTCTTCGCAAAGAACTCCCCGACGGTCAGACGGAGGTGCGGCGCATTGTTCGGCGATCCAAAGCCTTCAAAGTACATGAGGGGGAGCTCTATAAGAAAAGCACGACCGGAATATTACAGCGGTGTATATCCGAGGAAGAAGGTCGGCAACTCCTGGCCGAAGTCCACGCAGGGATGGGCGGTCACCACGCCGCAGCAAGAGCCTTGGTCAGCAAGGCATTTAGGGCTGGATTTTTCTGGCCCACAGCTCGGACGGACGCCCAGTCACTTCTCAAACACTGCGTGGGGTGCCAACTTTTTGCAAATCAAAGCCACATGCCCGCGACAGCTCCTCGGACTATTCCGATTACCTGGCCCTTTGCGGTCTGGGGGTTGGATATGGTCGGACCACTTAAAGGGGGGACCAAGAAAAATAAATACCTACTGGTCATGGTGAACAAGTTCACCAAATGGATAGAGGCAAAACCTGTCAAGTCAGCCAAATCCGGACCAGTAATCGATTTTATATCAGGCGTGGTACACCGTTATGGTGTCCCGCACAGTATAATAACAGACAATGGATCCAATTTCACGGCCCAAGAGGTCAAAGATTGGTGTCCAAACATGGGCATTAAGCTTGACTACGCATCAGTTTATCATCCGCAGACCAATGGCCAAGTCGAATGAGCAAACGGCCTCATTATGAGCGGCATTAAGCCACGTTTGGTCCGGTCTCTTCACGAGTCCGACTGTCATTGGGTTGAGGAGCTCGACTCCGTGCTATGGGGCATGCGCACCACCCCGAACAGAACAACGGGATACACACCGTTCTTCATGGTCTATGGGGCAGAAGCAGTCCTCCCCTGTGACATTATTCACGACGCGCCAAGGGTGCGCATGTACGAGGAAAGGGAGGCCGATTTAGATCGGCAGGACGACCTGGACGCCCTAGAAGAAGAGCGTGACATAGCTCGGGCTCGTTCCACTTTTTACCAACAGCAGGCTCGACGTTACCAAAGTAGGGAGGTCAGGGCAAAGGCGTACAACATGGGTGAGCTCGTCTTACGACTTCCGGAGAAGCAGAAGCATAAACTCAACCCCAAATGGGAGGGCCCCTTCATAATTGGCGAAGTACTCGCGGGAGGGGCCTACCGTCTTCGAGACCCGTCGGATAATTGCCTCGAACCACACCCATGGAACGCAACTCGTCTTTGGCGTTTCTACGGATAAACCGGTGTCGTCACACTCTTTCCCCTTGATTTCTCTTTTATTTTTCTTTATTTTTCTACTTTCCCTCCCATCTTGATTTTTGGCAGGTCTGATACTCTTCCTTCCCAACTCTATGTTCGGTTCACACGATCTTGTTCTAAGGTTTTCGTCCTACAGCTTCAAGTGTTATAACCGAACACAGCACCTGAGGGCTTCTTTACGAAGCCAATGCTTTTATATTATAAGCGCTTATTCACATTCATTGTATACACATACTTTCCTTGTCGTTTTTTTTCCGCCATCATATGCATCAATTTGAACTAAGAATTTGCCAAGCTGGGTTGCCTTGCTCCTGTGCTTACCCTCTACATTCCCGATTGTTCGGCTAGAGGGTAAAGGGAGCACCTCTGCGATTGTTACGACCGGGTCATCCGGATACGTACCTCAGACGGGTGAAGCCAAAAGCTAGCTATCTTCAGTAGACAATTGATCGGCCATGACAGATTAAACTAATACACTTATGGTCGTCATGACCATTATTCGGGCTTCTTCCCTCACACAAGCCCTTAGCCGCATACTAACCGTATACGGCCTTTTTCCTACGATTTACGTAGAACCCTGAAGAAAGGTATCGATAGAGGTACTATTTTCTTCGGAAGATGTTTCTTACGCTAAGTAGTAATATAACATATCTCCCTGTGTGCTTTCTGTCTGTTCGCACAACATGGCCGGATTGCCTGGTTCCCCGAACATAATTCAATCCCCTAGGGTGATAATTTACAAGGAACACTCCCAATCTCTTAGTGTGGGAGGCTGAAGCTGATGGCCGGTTAAGACAAAGTTTACAACACAGATGGAGCAATCCTTTGATTATTAAAGTACATAGCTACATATAATCATACATCTGGCTGCCGATCGAGATTATCGATTATGGTGTCCAGGGAGCAATCTTCTTGTGAGAGACGGGCGGCAGGCATCACTTGGTCATATACCAGGTGGAGCGCCACTTCTTGTCCATCTGACCCTACTGGCCCAACCTGAGCCATACGCTCGGGGTTAAGTCCGGTATAGCGGGTCTTGATCATCGCCAACGCCTCTCGTGCTCCCTCCCTACAAGCCGATGTCTTCCACAGCTCGAACCTAGTTCGGGCTCCCTTGAAGTGATCGACCAGTTCGGTCATCCCCTCCGGAGGTTGCTCGGCAGGCCACAGTGCTTTCACCATGCTCTTCATTGCCTTCCGAGCCCGCTCATGAAGGGCGGACAACTCCTTCAGAAGATTCCCCTGGTAGGATCCGATTTCCTCTTCGGATTGCCCAAACAGTAAACCTGCACATAAGATACGGCATGCGTATCACACCTCATTTATAAGAGATACTTTCTGATGTTCAAATCACACTTACCGAACATGCCTCTCTGTAATTTTTGGTTTTCTCCTTGGGCCTAGGCCAATTGAGCCTTTAAGCTCTCAATCTCTTCGGATTGCTTTTTGTTCTCCTCCGTCAGGTGGTTCTTCTCTTCAAGGTACCGTTGTAAAACACGATATCCAGCCTCCTGCTGGGACTCGGCATATTGCTGAGATTCTCGGGCTACATCCAAATCTTTTTGTAATTGCCCTATTGATTCAGCTGCTACATAGTACCCTCGCGTAAGCATGGGGATATACTAAGATCAGCAGAACAGATATACTCACCATGTGCCTCCCGAGTAAAGCTCTTCACTTGCTCCAACTCGGCCTTCACAGATTCGACCTGTGTTCGGCTGGCTTCCAGTTCCTTGGCCAGCTGCTCGCACTGTTGCTTAGAGGCCTGCATTACCAGTGAATTATTACGGAGATCCTTAATTCGGTCGTACCGACCAATTTAAGGCTCGGGGGCTACTAGGTTTACTCAAGTGTTCAGACTATAATAAATCGACTACTCACCTGCAGGCTGGACGATATCAATTTCACGGCCTCCCCGAACCCAGCTCGGGCGGCTCCGAGGTGTGCATCTGCCGTGCAAAGAGCACCGAACTCTTGTTCGGAAAATGCCGGATGACGCAGTGCTTCTCGTCGCCGCCGATGATGCATAGCACTCCCAACCTCTGATTTGGTGACAGATATGGCGTCACCAGAATCGGCTGGGGCTGGATTGACGGTGGGGGCCCCCGCAGCAGGATCAGCATGTGCGGAAGGCTCGGAATCTTGAGCACCGCCGGACGTCCTGACAACGCCCTCGGCGGGTGACGGCCGAACTCTTTGCCTGAATATTTTGACAAAGAGGTCTCTTGTGAGGTTTTATCAATCGTGATACTAAAGCAAACGATTGAGTGAGGTACCTTTGGGACGAACTCGTAGGCGGACTCGCCCCCGCGACCGGCTCAGTCGCCGGATCCTTGTTGCTTTCCAGTCCAGGCACTGCCGCCGCTGCCGGTGCATGCCGCGCGGATCTACGGCGCTTGGGTGTAGGAGCTGGCGCATTAGGGTCAGTGGAGGACACTTGTCTCTTGCGGGACGTCTTCTTCTTCTTGCTTGTTGCAGGGGAAGGGAAGGATCCAGGGTAATCAGCAATGATGGCCACCTTGGAGCCGTCAAGGCCCTCCTGGTAGAAAACCCCATCTTCGAGTTCGATTGACAGGTCTGGGTCTTCATGATAGCCCGGATCATCATCACGGGAATAGTCCTCGGGCTGAGAGGCCGGACAGTTGACTGTCTCGATAAAGCTCCTCCATTCCTGTTCACATAAAGATAAAAGACTTCGGTCAAGAGGGAACCAATTGAGAACCCGAACTGTGGTCGCAGGGTAGAAAGGCTTAACCATTCGATGGGGTTGTGGCTCGAGTATCCCTCCTTTGTCGACCGCCGGATAAAATCTTCTTGCTCCCCTTTGTATAGGTCGGCAAGTGCGGCGGCCAATGCTGTTTGATCGGCAGGACCCAGTCTTCGGGAGCGAGTAGTGTCGCTTGTCCCGTTGTAACACCACACAGGGTGTATCCTCTGTTGGAGGGGTTGGATGCACCGGGTGATGGCAGCAGCCATGACATCTATCATGGTCAGCTTATGATGGGCCAGTATCCTCACACGGGCTGCTAAGTGCTGCACCTCAACGCTGTCCTCCCGGGACAGGCTCTTCGGACGCCAGTTATACCTTTTCTTCAAAGGGGCATCAGAGTATTCGGGCAGACCCCTCCGAGCTGGATCGAATAAAGGGACATCCTCGATATAAAACCATTCCGAAGTCCATAGTTCGGATTCCTTCAGTGTCCCGACGGGGTATCCCGTCCCCGCTATGCGGCATACTTCGGCTCCGCCGACCTCGAAAATTGTCTTGTCTCGAGTGCGAGGGCCGAGGCAAAAATATTTCCTCCACAACTCGAAGTGTGCCTCACAACCCAGGAACATCTCGCAAAGGGCGACGAATCCCGAGATATGCAGAATAGACCCTGGGGTGATGTGGTGGAGTTGGATCCCATAAAACACCAGTAACCCCCTCAGGAATGGATGAATGGGAAACCCGAGACCTCGCAGGAGGAATGGCACGAAGCATACATGCTCCCCCTATTGTGGATGGGGGAAATTCTCCGCGAGGGCCTCGCCATTGAATGAAGACAAACCGGCGCGGACGTCTGTCAGATCCGAGGAAGGAAGGTACCCTTGGGTCTCGAGATCGCGTAGTCGAAGGAGCGACACGGAGCAGCTAGTCCAGTCCCCGGGATGGGATCCGTAAGGATGGGAGGAAGAACTGGGGGCGCTCGCCATTTTTGGTGGAAACCTTTCGCTAGAGGCTTTTTCCGATGGGGAAGAAGAAGGTGTGGTTTGGTCCACGATTCAGTTTGTTTAAATGGGTGGTGCCTCCCTTGTGGAAGGGTGGTTTTGTCAAAGACTGCTGAGCCGCTCGTCTCCCCACGACACGCGAAGATCGAGAAACGCTATTACTGTGGACCCCGCAATGCCGTGACGTTTGGGATTTCACCGATGATAGGATGGTTGCCGAACAGGAAGGGATGGAGGGACTCGCATCGCAAGCCGAAGACTTCGACGTACAAGATTATCCGGATATACCTCGGCGTTGGAGGCTAGTCCGGGGGCTACAGAGGGAGTCATGGATTAAGGGGTCCTCGGGAGGCCAACCTATTTCCTATGGGCCGGGCTGTATGGGCCGTTCGCCGGATACTGGATGGATCGAGGATCTTTTCTCCAGGATGGAAGCCTCAAGGATCGTGGCGTGTCCTCCAGTAGTGAATAGGCATGTTTATCCCTTCGATTTGTAACTGACCATGTGTAAACCCTAGGTACCCTCGGTGTCTATATAAGCCGAAGGGTTTTAGGTTGTAGGCCAACAGAACTCATCTAGGGTTTTAGCTACTTGATCTCGTGGTAGATCAACTCTGTAATCCTCATATCATCAATATAATCAAGCAGGACATAGGGTATTACCTCCATAGGAGGGCCTGAACCTGGGTAAAACCTTGTCCCCTTCGTCTCTTGTTACCATCGATCCAAGTCTCACAGCTCGGGACCCCCTACCCGAGATCCGCCGGTTTTGACACCGACATCGGGTAACGATCATCTTGCCTGGAGGGTCTTCAGAGGGATAAAGAGTTGGGTCCTTGTAGTTGTTCTCGCCAGGATCCTCATACTCAGTCTCGTCACTTGGGTCTACCCATAAAATAAACAACACCAAATAAACATACAAGCAAGGTGCAATGCGCAATCAAGGATGATGCATGGGCAATTTGATGTATTTTAACATGGCAACCCTATGCTAGTCATCTTTCTCATGCATTTATTTAGTTCTTTAATATTCTGGACAGAACCTCAAGATTAGTTATATGGACATGCATGAACATGCCAAAAATGAATGCTTCTCATGAAAACTATGAAAATGCATATGGAGAACGTTGCGAATGGAGTAACGGAACTCTCGGAGCACTCAAGACAAGGTACTAACGGTAACGGAGACAAATCAGAGATTGAGAGGAGCTATGGGCATTTTCTTGGCATCCCAAGTATGCCACTGGATTGGGGAACAAATTCTAGGTGAAATGGACCTAAAGATCATGGGAAACAAGTAGATATAACTCACACAAAGCACAAAACAATTATGCAAGCAATCTGTCCAAAAACAGCAACATGTCGTATTGCAACCCACATATCAACAAGCTACAGCACACTGAAATGCACAACAAGGGCATGGGGATGTAGGCAACATGAAGCACAACAATTCATGTCATGGCAGCAACTTGAACAAAAGCATGGATCAACAGTAAACAAACTCACAAGACGGCATATTGGCACAACAGTTTATGACTTAGTGAAATTACTAGCTATCTCAATCTGAGTTAACAGGTTGGCATATTGACAACAATGAATCTACATGCTACACTGACTTTCATGACATGAAATTTAACAGCATTATAGAGGACAACATGCACTTCAAATAACTCCATTACAGATACATCAAAATATGTACAGATTCCTGGCTAGCAACATGCATATTGAACTAAACAGTTCCCTAGACTTCGAAAAATATCAAGGAGTGAAGTAGGGCAGTTTTTAACAGGTTAACATATTTGACAGCAAAATTAACTAAGATGCAACAACTCTACTTGCAAGACATTGGCACATCCTAACAGAGGGAAACTTGCTCTACAATTCATCCCATTGGGCCAACCCCAAAGGCACTACAGATTCATGGCAATCATCATGGAAACATGGCAACAAAATAACCAGATTTATACTGAGAATTATTTGAGGCTATGAAAATAGTAGCATTTTTATATAGCATGTTGGCAGCAAGAATTCCACCCTAAACATAGTTTTCATGGCATGAAAAATTACCAGGGGCTAGTATGCATATCAAGGAACAATGTTCATGTTGGCAAGTTTGTCAAATAGTGCCAGGATTAAATAATGCAAAAATAACAAAATGACATATTATCACAAAATAGCTTTCACACAAACTTCCTCAAATGACCAAACTAACACCACAGATGGATTCATTGGATTTTTCTTCCCCAAAAACATATATCACATGCCTATGTTGTAGTAGAAAATCATGCCACAATCCTCATGCAAAAAATCAAACAACTAGGTATAACCTAGTGTATCCCAGATTAGGCATATGCCCAATTTGGAAACTGACTGAATGGACATGCCTGAAATGGAAATATTCCCAAAACAGCATACTTGATTAACAAATGAAAAAAACAACAATACAAAATATATACAGCGGGGCCATCTGGCAGTGGCACTAAGGCCTCTGTGTGGGTGACAAGTGGGTCTCACGGGGCCACTGAAAATGCAATCATGCCCTTATATTATATTTTGATGTTGATGGCAATGTACATGTAGAGGACTAATGATGTTTGTCAAGTAAATCTCAGGTATTAGTTCTCAAATCTAAATATGCGAGTATCATGGACGCATGGAATGATTATGAGCCAAGAAGGAAGGAACCAAAAAGGTTTACGGATCTAGCTTTCTTTTCTTCTTGAGTATAGGGATCCCGCACTATTAAGAGGGGATCGATTGGGTCACCAAAAGACATGCTCAAGTAAAATCAAACTCCTTTCCTCGGTCAAAAACTGCACTATGCACAAATCACAAAGTGTTGTTTCTCTGTGTTGGCCGGATGTCCGGGCCCTATGCCGGATGTCTGGGAGTTCACTCAGTTGCCGGATTTCCAGGAAGTGCCCCGGATATCTGGCCCCTCTACTATCCAGTAACCATCAGTTTCCCAAGATATGGGCCGGATGTCCGGCACACCGCCGGATGTCCGGGACCCCGGATATCTGAGCCCTCTGCCGGATTTCCGACCCACACAATACCAGAAGCGTGGTTGTCTGATGGTGTGGTATGCCAGATGTCCGGGCATAAGCCGGATGTCCGGGACATCCCTGGATATCCGGCTCCACTGTTTTCCTCTCTGGCTCAGTGTACCGTGTGCTCACTTCAAAGATGCCAGATGTTCGGCCTTTGGCCCGGATGTCCGGCCAGACACTGTCACTTACACTATAACGGCCATATTTGCACCCACACTATAAATACCTCTTCACCACTTTGTGGAGAGGTTGACCATTCACTTTGAGCTAACCCTAGAACACACATTTCTCTCTCTCACATCCTCATAAACCAAATCCAAGATCCCAAGAGCACTTGAGTGTATTTGTGAGATGTTCTCCAATCAAGTGATAGATCCACTTCTTCCCCATCTCTTCACCAAAGGAATTTGTGATTTGAGCAAGTCTTGAGCTTTTCCCCATCGTTCTTGTTACTCTTGGAGGTTGGAGACTCCTAGGCGGTAGGAGTTCTTCGGTGAGGAATCAACCATTGTGATTGCCCCCGGAAAGTTTGTGAGGGTTTTGGAGACCACCCCAAGGTCTACCACTAGTGGTTGAGAAACGCCTTCGTGGTGTTGTCTCAAGGAGAGAATAGGGTGAGCCTTCGTGGCGTTGGTGTGCCTTCGTGGTAACATCCACCTCTCTAAACGGTGACGTAGCTTCCCTCCAAGGAAGTGAACATCGGCATACATCCTCGTCTCTCGGAGTTGCGGTTATCCCTAACCCTAACTCCCCACTTGTGGTTATTTGTCTTTATGGTATTACTTGTATTACTTGTGCTTGCTTATCTACTTACTTGTTGTTTTGCTTAGTACACATAGCACAACTATCAACTCTGTAATTGTTAGGCTCACTTTCATATTCCGCAATATTGCCTAAAATTGCTAAGTAACGAGTAAAATTTGTAACTGTACCTATTCACCCCCCTAGGTCCATCTCGATCCTTTCAATTGGTATCAGAGCCTCATGCTCTAATCTTGTGGCTTAACTGCCCTAGAGCGAGATGGATAACGATGGGAATCCTCTTGTTGCCCTCCCTATCGAGAAAGGGACATCCTCTTCGGATGAGCGCAGATCTTTCACTTCTGAGGATCTTGAAAGGGCCCTCGCAAAGCAAAAGGAGGAGCATGATGCTTCTATTGAGGCCTTGGTCAAAATGAGGTTGGATGCATTAGCTGCAAGAACTCCACCACTGGAAAACCCAGGGGGTGTGATAAAGCAACCAAATGCATCCCTTCCTAATTTGGGCCAACAATCCCAGACCGGTGACCACACCGGTTTTCCATGGTTGTATGGAAAATCTAGAGTTGAGAAACCTAGGTATAATGCTGCGGGAAACCCACCTTTAGTTGATAACACTGCCGATTTTTCTTTGTGGAGGGTTGGTATGCAGGATCATCTTAGGTTTGTCAACGATGAAATTCTAGAGGTCATGGAGAAAGGATACAATCCTGTGAATCCCAAGGATCTCACACCAGGTGAAGAATATGACAAACACCTCAATGACACCGCAATCATGCTCATAAGAAAGGGCATGTCTGACAAGCAGAAAAGGCCCTACATTCACCACACAAATGCAAAAGAACTATGGGATAGCCTTGTGATGACCAAGACTGGAACTTCCTCCCTCTGTCTTGCACAATAAGAAATTGCAAAAGGGGCATTACAGTATTTCTGCATGGAGAAAGGTGAAGACCCCAAGCAAATTCATGAGCAATTGATGACACTTGCCGCTGACATTGAATCATATGATTGTGACAAAAGACAAGATGGTTTCAACTTGACCAAATGTTTTCATGTGGACAAATTGCAAAATACCCTTGCTCCATATCACCATCAAATGGTGTGGGACATAAGAAGAGAACATGGATTCAAGGACATGTCTCCCGATGATGTCATTTCAACCTTCCAACTATTTGAAGAATCAAAGGCAAATGCTACACGACACCTTGCCATCCATGGTTCCTCATCACCCAACACAAACCTAGCCTTGAAGGCCAAGCACGTAATGGATGATGATGTGAGTGAAGAAGAAGAAGATGTTGAATAAGAAGTCTATGAAGTTGACTCGGATGAGGGGCCCTCATATGAAGACCTGGCTCTCTTTGTGAAGAAGTTCAGTGCGGGAAAATTCAAGGGAAGATTGCAAAAGAAGAAAGTAAGGACTTGCTACAATTGTGAAGAAACCAACCATTTCTCAAACGAGTGCCCCTATGAAAACAGAGAAGATACACCAAGATTTCCGAAGACATTTGTGAAGAAGAAGTTGCCCAACCCATTGAACTCCAAGTGCAAGAAGAGTGATGGGAAGGCTATGGTTGCCCAAGATGAGTCCGACCCCGATGATGTTAGAGGTGTTGCAGGTGTAGCCCAAGACACTCAAACCACATTGAGACTCGTAAACAAGACCGGTGATGTTGTCACATACAACTATATGAAAGACTACGAAGGCAACGCACACAAATGTCTCATGGCAAAGGCCACGGTAGATGATGATGAGGGTCAAACCTCTCCAGACAAGGTGAAGGTAACTACACGTCCAAACCCTCCTGTATTTATTCCTACCACACCTAGTGATGAATATCTTGATGCTGAGGATCATGATCATGAATATGAAATAAGTGATGCTATGTTTTCTAAAATGGAGAAAGTCATGTGCTCTCTCAAAGGAAAGAAGCTTGTTATGTTTCGTATGCTTATGGAGATGGTGAGTAAACACACCATCTCCATCAAGGAACTCGAAACCCTCGTTACTGAGGAAAAGGAAAAATGTCAAATCTTTGAGCAGAAAGTCTTATATGAGGAAGCACGTAATGATGAATTGTGCTTAAAAATAGGTGCAAACATTGATAGGCACACTAAAGATTGTGAGTTCCTACATTTGTCTCTCAAGACAAAGGAATATGAGCTAAATCTACTTAGTAAGAAGTTTGACGAACTCAAGCTCACTTATCTTAACACATGGGAAAGCCTATTCCTCTCCTATTATAAATGTTGATGCTTATGCTACTAACCCCAGTGGTGACCTAGGTAGCTTACTTGAGGAGAATCGGGTGCTAAAGGCTCAAATTGAAAAAGGGCTCATGTCATGTGCCCACGGACAAAAGAACCTCAATGAAGTGTTGAGTCAACACAAGGAGGTTGTGGCCAAGGAAGGGCTTGGATTTGATCCAAGCACAAGCAAGAATAAGGTAGCAACGCATAAGTCCACAACTCCCCTCAAGGAGACATTTGTGCGAGAAGGGCACAAGGAGAAAGGAAAGGGTAAGGTTGACAAGGCTGTGAGTAGGAAGGCCACGAGGGGCAAGCCTACTCCCAACAAGCCAAAACAATTTATGCCTCCATCATATGTGCTTCGTAAGGGAAAAGATGGAGATGTTTATGCTCAGTTTGTTGGTCCTAGAAATGGTTTTCGGTTTTATGCAATTTGGGTTCCTAAGACCCTTGTTACTAACTTGAGAGGTCCCATTGTAAAATGGGTGCCTCTAACCAAGACTTGAATTGTGTGTAGGTTGCTGTCTCCAGTGGAGTCAAATGGGTGATTGATAGCGGTTGCTCAAATCATATGACCAGAGATGACACACTGCTCATGGACTTCATGCAAGCCATTCGACCATTTATGAGCATTGTCTTTGGTGGAGGGTCTAAAGGACAGGTACTTGGTTTGGGCAAGGTGGCTATCACCAATGACATGTCACTTACAAATGTCATGCTTGTCAGATCCCTGAAATATCATTTGCTTTCTGTTCGTCAATTGGCTTCTGTTGGTTATGATACACTATTTGGACTAACGGATGTGAAAGTCTTCAAGGGAGATACTCTTGAAGTTGCCTTTGTGGGGGAGTTGGATGGCAACCTTTACACGGTTGATTTCTCGAAAGAGAGCACATTCCATGCAACATGCCTCATGGCCAAGGCCGACAAGGGATGGCTATGGCATCGCCGACTAGCCCATGTCGGCATGAGAAATCTTCAAGATCTCTTAAAGGGTGAACACATCCTTGGACTAACCAATATATCTTTTGAGAAAGATCGTGTGTGTAATGCATGCATAGCAGGGAAGCAACATCAATCAAAGCATCCCCCCAAGAACATAGTATCAACTTCAAGACCTTTGGAGCTCCTTCACATGGATCTCTTTGGGCCTCCTTCATGGGACAGTCTTGGTGGGAAGAAGTATGGGTTTGTTATTGTTGATGATTACCCAAGATACACATGGGTGTTCTTTCTCAAGTCCAAGGACGAGACAAAAATCACCTTCTTTGATTTTGCCAAGCAAGCTCAACGCAAGTTTGACAAAAAAATCTTGGCAATAAGAAGTGACAACGGTTCCGAATTCAAGAACTACACTTTGGAAGAGTTTCTTAGTGATGAAGGAATTGAGCATCAATACTCCGCACCATATACCCCTAAAAAAATGGGGTAGCGGAGAGGAAGAACCGCAATGTCGGGGTATACAAACAGGGGTGTTCATTCCCCCTGGCTTGTGCACGGACAGTAAGCCTCCGGCCTTCATTTGCACAGCCCGTTGGGAAGGCTACCGCGCCACCAAGCAAACATTCAAGAATCGATGCCCGGCAGCAACGACCTGCTGGAAACCAAGCAAATGCTGGCAGCACTAGCACAACGGCCCGGAAGGGGCCCAAAGCGCGCCAGCCGCGTCCCCGGAGCCTGCCGGGGACCGAGGCACGCACATCTTAGGAGGACCCAGCAAGCCATCCCCCGGCAGGCTCGAGCCAACCAGCCACCGCTCCACCGCATCGCTACGCTGGTCACTTATCGATGCGGTGTCGAGCCCTCAAACGGCTAAGTGGCTCTTGCTAAGCACGTGGCAATGCACCGGAAGGCAGATTATACCCACTTGACACCCGTCCAGTGGCGTGTCAAGACCTTAAACGACGGCTAGCTAGGCGGTGGCAAGAGCTTGCCGGGAATGCACCCCCGGCCGCCACCTAGTCTAGTAATCATGGTATTTTGTCCTAAATGCCAGAGTTAGGTATGATAGCTCTGCTAAGCTATCTAATCAATAGATAATGACTGTTTTGCCATTGTGGTTGCCCCTTGCACTATAAAAGGAGGCCCAAGGCGACCTAGCTCAAGATTCGGGACTTTGGACACTTGTACTCGCGTAGTAGCTCACCCCGACAGCAACCCTTGCCGGGAGTAGGGCGCTGCGTGTTCATCTTGTTCATTCGATCAATCCACCAAAAAACAGGAGTAGGGTTTTACGCTTCACAGCGGCCCGAACCTGGGTAAAAATGCCAGCGACCTGATCGTCGCGCTGTCTCGTGGTCTCCGCTCTTCATGCAAAGTGACCCCCTGCCGAACCACAAGGGGCCTCTAGTCCCATAGGTGATCGCGAGCATCCGTGCCCCGACATCTTTGGTGCGCCAGGTAGGAGATCGTGCATCGTTTGCGCAAACCCGAGTTCGTGAACGGCGGGTCGATCTTTATCATCATCTTCTTCATCCATGGCTCCTAAGAAGAAGCTTGCCATGACCCTGCGTCCCTCCACTTCGAAAGCTCTTCCGCGCGCAGCCGCAGACGCCGTGGGTGCTGCGGCGGCCGCGAATAAAGCGGACGTCATGGGCGACGGGGCTAGCGTAGGCGGCATAACCGTCGTGTCCCCCGCGGCCGAATTTAGAGCGAGGAAAGCCGAGAGGAAATGAGTCCGCCGACCCTAGGGAGGTGTGGCATAATCCAGTAGGCCAAGGAAAGAGAGAGGTACCCGGCTATGCTCTTCTCCCTCCTCTCTCCCCGCCTACGATCAGCTCTGCGTGACGGCGATATCATCAGTGTCGATGAGCTCGCATGAGGTTCGGTCTTGCATTTGTCCCGCCAAGGGACAAGTCCCGAACCGAATGCTAGAGTGAATCCACAGGTTGATGCTCCCGGCGGGCGATCCGTGGCAAGGTCCTGTACACCTACCATAGGTCGCCTCGAGACCGTTGGGCGCGAAGAAAAGGAGGGAAGGATCGGCCATGTCTGCTTTCTCTTCCATTCCCGAACTGATTATGACTATTACATTAACCCGGCAGGCCCCTGCCACGGACTATATTCATGATTGACGGGTCTTCGAGTACCTCCGCTTTGCTCTTCTCTACGTCCCTTCTCTTTCAGGGCTATGATGAGCTCGTGCTTGTGCGCGCACCATGAGGAGCACAGGAGAGGAAAGGCACCAGGGCGGAATGAAAAGCCATGACAAAAGCTAAGTTGACACAAATAATCAACTCCCATTAGGATATACGCTCATATGTCCCTTCGTTGAACCTAAGGTTTCGTATGATAAATCTTGAGTGTGACAGAGCCTTACTGTGTTCGTTCGCGCCCGTGTTTTGTTTCGAGCCCGCTCAACGAAACGCGCGGCAGTGTCAACACTGCCAAAGGTAACCTCGCTAGCAGCGTGCTCTTGCCAGCAGAAAGCTAAGGACCTGTTCCTCAAAGCAATTCGCGGCAGCACGTCGTTCGCGGGTAACTAGAAACGCGTAAAGGTGACTATCATACGAACACCGGAAGGGAAACGAAGGGCATAGTATGCGATTGCACAAAAACATCAGTTCAGCAAACGTTAAAATAAAGGAAGTTCACACCCTAATATGAGATACCTACTGTGTCTTAAGTACAGGGCAACATGGCGACAAGGAAAGCACAAAGTTAATTCCGGTGGCTCCCCTGGGTCCTTGAAACTTTAAGGATCCTGTCCGCAAAGGGGCCGGCCTTTTCCGCGGCAGCTGAGGCGTCATCACCCAACGGCAGCTTCTTGAAGCCATCGGAAAGATCGAGCTCCGGGTGGAAGAAGGCGAGGTTGCTGAGGACCAAGAAGAGGGCGTCGCGCGCCAGCTTCCGGGATTCATTGGTGAAGGAGGCGGCCCTGTCCTCCTCATACGTCTTCAACCCCTCGATCAGGCCGTCGAAGAAGAGTGTCAGCTTGACGCTTGGAGCTTCATGTTTGCCAACAGAGAAGGCCCAGCTTTTCATGTTCATCTTGGCGATCTGGGCAGTGAGGCGCTCGGTGATATCGACCATCCTCTTGATCCAGAGGTTGCGCTGCTCGACCAAGTTCTCCAGGTTTTCTTCAGCATCCTTCTAGAGGGTCTTCGCGCGGGTCACATCTGTCAGCAGCAGTTTCTCGCGAGCCCCAGCCGATTCGAGGTCGCTCTCCAAGGAAGCAAGTCTGGATTTCATGTCAGAAATGGTGTCGTTAGCAGCATCAAGGCCCTGGCTCTTGGAGGAAAGACGTGATTGCACCTCTTCCAGAGTTGTCGCTGCCTTTCGCGCTTCCTCTCTGAGGGCTTCGGTCTTCTTGGTTCTCCCGGCATGATCCTCTCCCAGCTTGGTCAGTTGGGCTTCGAACTTGGCCTTGGTAGCGGATGCAGCAGCTAGCTCGTCAGTCACCTTCTTCAACTGAGCAACAGACTCCCGGGAAAGCCCGTCCAGAGCAATCTTGTGGCTATCCTCCAGCTTCATGGTGCACTGCCGGACGAGGACCTCCAGCTCCTTGTCCTTGGCACGAAGGGTAGCCTCAAGGGCCTCTTCCCGGAAGGAGATGCCCTCCTCTCTGGCGTCCAGAAGCGCCTCGCGCTCCGTCAGACGAACCTTCCAGGCGGCAACTTCCTCATTGGACATGGATAGCGTCTCGTGTTGCCTCTTAAGGGAGTGAACCTATTGGTTATATCAGTCCCGCAGCTCGCTCCCTTTGCTCCTCAGCTGCTTATCCACAAGCTTGGCCGAGTCACGCTGCTCCTTCACCGCCTGCCACTTGATGATGTACCTGCTCTACACATCCTTAAGCCCCGCTGCTATAGATTCTAGAAAGGCCAGGTCCTTGGCACCATCAGCAGAATTATCAGTTCCTCCGGTCTTCTGGGACAACGGCGCCAGGATCTTGTTGATCTCTTCATCAAGGTTTGTGCCCACTGAGAAGGGCGAGCCGAGAGCTGTGTGGCTGAGCGGAGCAGTGACCAACGCCAGGTGACTCTAAGGGGACTACAGAGCCAATGCCAGGGGATAACTGGACGAGGAAGGCATCATGGATTGAAGGGGAGTCTTCTCTTCAACCACTGGATCCAGGACAGGCGCGCTGCCGGGGTTTAGCTCTGCTTCCTCTGAGGACTTCTGAATGTCCCCGACAGCCGGCCCCTGCTCCTCCACAGCAGCGATTTTTATCGCCTCCGCGGCGGCATCCTCCCAATGACTCCCACCTCTTCCAGCAGCTTAGGCTCTTCAAATAGCGGAGCTGCGGATTATCACCAGAAACAGAAATGTTAAGGTCCAATATCAACGAGACACGCCCAAGGGAGAAGACAACGAAAGTAAGAATGCGGGCAAGGGGGATACCCGATGGAGGTTGCTGCGGAGGGACATCTCCTTCCCTGGCAGCATCAGTTGCCGGTGTGCGGTCTGTCACCCAGCTTTCGGAGATGACTTCTGTACGGGCAAGCTCTTCGGTGGAGGCCCTTGCCGGCGAACCTTTTCCACGGGCGACGGTCGACGAGAAATCTTGAAGGGAGGGTTCCTCCTGACGAACCACTCCCTGATACTTATCTCCCCCCTCCCTGTCGAGGGTAGTGAGACGCCCTTCCTCGCCCCCGCCGATAGGCGAGCCCTCCGCTTGGATTTCTCGGAGAGGGCTAGACTGGGGGCTAAGCACAGGGTTCTCCTCCGCGTCTCTCACCAAGCCCATGCTTGCAGCGGGATCCGGCCTTGCCGCAGATTTGGCCCGCTTGACCCTGTGCACAAGCGTCTCTTCATCCTCATCCCTGTCGAAGTCAACCAAGCAAGATCAGTCAGAAAAATCGAGATTGAGGACTTTAACGAAAGTTGAGGTCGACGAAAACTCACTCCGAGGCAAGGAGCATTGAGCCCAGCTCATATGACACGGGCGGTGGAGTCGACCTGCCCCTCTTTAAACTTGGAGGGACGGGGCCTGACGGAGAGGCCGGGACTTCCGACAAGGGCGAGCCTGGCAGAGGAGTTGGGCTTGACGAAGGGCTAGGGTCCTCACCTGTGACCTTCCGTCGCTTGATGGGAGAAGCCTTGGCCTCGAGAAGGCGGGAGGATTGGCGGCGTGCGACTTCGCGCCCGCCTCCCTTGGAGGTAGTCTTCTTCACCTTCGAGGAGCCCCGCGAAGGCACAGAGGCCGTCGGTTCTCGGCTGACACGCTGACAGGGGCGTCGCCCTGGTTCCGGAGCTTGAGGGCCTATTTCGAGCCCCTCTTCCTCCACCAATGGCTCCATCACCTCCTCCGCCTCGGTCCCCTCCTGGGTCCCTGTCGCCGCGGCTTGGGAATCGCCAGTTCCGGCAAGCTCCAACCCGGCAACATCCTCCATAGCAAGATTCCCGCTCTCCTCTCCAGAAGAGCCGTCATCCTCGGACTCCTCCTCCTCTCCTCTGGAGGCTGCTCCCCTGGCAGTTCTGGCAGCCTTGTCTTCTGTGATCCTAGCGGCAATGAAGTTTCTCTCCGCTGCCCTGGTTGGCGCGGTCAAGTTATCCTCCGGTTTGGAAGCTCTCTCGTCCAGACTGCAGACCCACTCCATCTCGCTCTCTAGGGTGGGCAGCTCCCAGTCAGGCTTAACCCCGGAAGCATCACAATCGGGCATCCATTGCAGAATCTGGCCTCGGGCGGAACTACAATGCAAGGGGATAACTCCTGCTGGCAGATGGAACGCTCCAAAACGGCCGAACAACTGGTCGCACAACCAGCCATGACCATAGGCTGTCAGGTTGTTGGCGGGGTCTGGATATAGCTGCATCCAGTCGGCAGGACCATTGAATTCCCACGCAAACCTATCCCTTTTCTGCAACGACACAATACGGCGACGAAGGAAGTCTGCCCCCACATGCTCAATGGTCAGCCCAGCAGCCTTGAGGCGAATGATCCTGTTCAGCGCCAGGCGGAGCTTGCCATCGGTGGGACCCAACTTTCCCCAGTCGCTGCCGCACGTCACACATCCAGTCCGCGCCCGGCAGAACGCGGGGGCTTTGTCGTCCTTGATCCAGCACCAGTCGCCCTTTCATTCCTCCCACTTTTCGCGCTGCTGCCCGAAAAGGTAATCTGAGTCATCCTTTTTGCCCCGGGGAATCCAGCTTATATTCCCTGAGCGGTGGGATTTGTCCTCGTTCCGGGGGATGAAAAAGTGCTTGAACAAATCCACATTGGGGGCGACTCCGATGAAGTTCTCACACAGATGAGCAAAGATCGCCATGCACGCCATTGCATTGGGCGTGAAGTCCAGAAGGTGGAATCCATATGCCGCCATCATGGCGCAGAAGAAATCAGAGAAAGGGGGAGCAAGGCCATAGTAAAAATATGCACAAAAGAAAGGGTATGAATCTGATGGTTTCTTCTCTTTGGGACTGCTAGGCAGGACTGTGGGTGCTCCATGCCCCTTCGTCACCCTCCCCCACATATAGGCGTACCTTTCTATCAAGGTGTTGCCATCCAAGCTCGACGGGGAGAAAACCACATCTCCCTGTCGCCGCCTCTCTAGCTCCTCTGCTTTCTTCTTCCTCTCCTCGGCCGCGAGGTCCGCAGATGCAGCCGTCTGCTTCCCCTTGTTAGCAGCCGTCTTCCGCCCCATCCTTGAAGCTTTCAAGGACGGCGGATGGTCTGGCAATGCTCGGAGGGCCGGAAGTGGCGGCGGGAGCCGTTCTTGGGCTTGAGGAGGAAGATGAAGAACGGAGAAAAAGATGCGAATGAGCAGCGCCCCTGCGCTTTGTCCTTTTTATTTAGGGGGATCTGCACGGGGGCTGGCTCTTCGCGATCTTTTCGGAAAACGATCGTTTTATTACTGGCAGTTCTTCTTTTTTACTATCCAACGGCTACTGTTCCACGACCACACGACCCGCGATAATTACACGGAGTGGACGTGGGATGGGAGGTCAGCACCCCTTCGACGTGTGTCCGTGCACTATTTGGGGCCTAACCCAACGTTCCAAGCGACACGTATGGCTCAGGCCTGGGGGGCTTTGATGTCTACTACGCAACCTTCTTCTTGTAGACTCGTGTTGGGCCTCCAAGCGCAGAGTTTTGTAGGACAGTAGCAAATTTCATTCAAGTGGATGACCTAAGGTTTATCAATCCGTGGGAGGCGTAGGATGAAGATGGTCTCTCTCAAACAACCCTGTAACCAAATAACAAAGAGTCTCTTGTGTCCCCAACACACCCAATACAATGATAAATTGTATAGGTGCACTAGTTCGGCGAAGAGATGGTGGTACAAGTGCAATATGGATGGTAGATATAGGTTTTTGTAATCTGAAAATATAAAAACAGCAAGGTAGCAAGTAACAAAAGTGAGCAAAAACGGTATTGCAATGCTTAGAAACAAGGCCTAGGGTTCATACTTTCACTAGTGCAAGTTCTCTCAACAATACTAACATAGTTGAATCATATGTAAATCTCTCACAGGCGACAAAGAGTTCACTCCAAAGTCACAACTAGCGGAGAACAAACGAAGAAATTATTGTAGGGTACGAAACCACCTCAAAGTTATCTTTTCTAATCAATCTTATGAGCTATTCCTATAAGTGTCACAAACAGTCCTAGAGTTCGTACTAAAATAACACCTTAAGATACACATCAACCAAAACCCTAATGTCACCTAGATACTCCAATGTCACCACAAGTACCCATGGGCTTGATTATACGATATGCATCACATAATTTCAGATTCATCATGTTCAATCCAACACAAAGGACTTCAAAGAGTGCCCCAAAGTTTCTACCGGAGAGTCAAGACAAAAACATGTGCCAACCCCTATGCATAGATTCCCAAGGTCACGGAACCCGCAAGTTGATCACCAAAACATACATCAAGTAGATCAATAGAACATCCCATTGTCACCACAGATATCCCATCGCAAGACATACATCAAGTGTTCTCAAATCCTTAAAGACTCAATCCGATAAGTAAACTTCAAAGGGAAAACTCAATTCATCACAAGAAGATAGAGAGGGGAAAACTCCATAGGATTCATCTATATTAATAAAGCTCGCGGTACATCAAGATCGTGTCATCTCAAGAACACGAGAGAGAGAGATCAAACACATAGCTACTGGTACATACCCTCAGCCCCGAGGGTGAACTACTCCCTCCTCGTCATGGAGACCGCCGGGATGATGAAGATGGCCTCCGGTGATGGTTTCCCCCTCCGGCAGGGTGCCGGAACGGGCTCCCGATTGGTTTTTCGTGGCTCTGGAGGCTTGCGGTGGCGGAACTCCCGATCTAGGTTTATTTTCGGAGGTTTCTATATTTATAGGAATTTATGGCGGTGGAAACAAGCCAGGATGGGCCACGAGGGAGTCACAAGCCAGGGGGCGCGCCCTAGGGGGGCGCGCCCCTGTGGCTTGTGACGGCCTCGTGGGTCTTCTGGTCCAACTCCGATGCTCCGTGGGTCTCCTCTGTTCCATAAAAAATCACCGTAAATTTTTATTCCGTTTGGACTCCATTTGATATTCCTTTTCTGTAAAACTCAAAAACAAGGAAAAAACAGAAACTGGCACTGGGCTCTGGGTTAATAGGTTAGTCCCAAAAATAATATAAAGTTGTAGTAAAATGATTGTAAAACATCCAAGAATGATAATATAACAGCATGGAACAAGCAAAAATTATAGATACGTTGGAGACATATCAGGCTTCTGTCGGGGTATACAAACAGGGGTGTTCATTCCCCCAGACTTGTGCACGGCCAGTAAGCCTCCGGCCTTCTTTTGCAGAGCCCGTTAGGAAGGCCACCGCGCCACCGAGCAAACATTCATGAATCGACGCCCGGCAGCAACGACCTGTCAGAAACCAAGCAAACGCCGGCAGAACCAGCACAACGGCCCAGGAGGTGCCCAAAGCACGCCAGCCGCGTCCCCGGAGCCTGTCGGGGACCGAGGCACGCACATCTCAGGAGGACCCGACAAGCCATCCCCCGGCAGGCTCGAGCCCACCCACCACCGCTCCACCGCATCGCTACGCCAGTCACTTCTCGATGCGGTGTCCAGCCCTCGAACGGCTAAGTGGCTCTCGCTAAGCACATGGCGACACACTGGAAGGCAGATTATACCGACTTGACACCTGTCCAGCAGCGTGTCAAGACCTTAAGCGACGGATAGCTAGGCGGTGGCAAGAGCTTGCCGGGAATGCACCCCCGGGCGCCACCTAGTCTAGTAATCATGGTATTTTGTCCTAAATACCAGAGTTAGGTATGATAGCTCTGCTAAGCTATCTAATCAATAGATAATTACTGTTTTGCCATTGTGGTTGCCCCTTGCACTATAAAAGGAGGCCCAAGGCGACCTAGCTCAAGATTCGGGACTTTGGACACTTGTACTCGCGTAGTAGCTCACCCCGACAGCAACCCTTGCCGGGAGTAGGGCGCTGCGTGTTCGTCTTGTTCCTTTGATCAATCCACCAAAAAGCAGGAGTAGGGTTTTATGCTTCACGGCAGCCCGAACCTGGGTAAAAATGCTAGCGACCTGATCGTCGCGCTGTCTCATGGTCTCCGCTCTTCGTGCAAAGTGACCCCCCTGCCGAACAACAAGGGGCCTCTGGTCCCATAGGTGATCGCGAGCATCCGTGCCCCGACACGCACACTTGTGGAAATGGCGAGGTCCATGTTGGATGAGTACAAATCACCTCACAGCTTTTGGGCAGAGGCTGTCAACACAGCATATCATGCATCAAATAGTCTTTTCCTTCGCAAGATCTTGGAGAAGACCCCATATGAACTCATAACCGAAAACAAACCAAAAGTCAAATATTTCCGTGTCTTTGGTTGCAAATGCTTCATTCTCAACAAGAGAGAATGGTTAGGAAAATTTCAATCTAAAACAACCGAAGGAATATTTGTTGGTTATGGATCAAACTCCCATGCCTATAGAGTCTACAACAAATCCACCGGATGTGTTGTAGAAACTTGTGACTTGGTGTTTGATGAATTTAATGGCTCGCATGGGGGGCAAGTTGATTTAAGTGATGTAGGTGATGAAGATCCTTCACATGACATTTTGACCATGGGTGTAGGTTCTCTCCTTGCAATGGAACATGTTCCTTGTGAAGGTGCAAATGAGGACACAGGCACCACTAATGCTCAAACTACTACTACACAAACATCACCACAAGATCCCATCCCCCAAGAGGAGTTCATGATCCAAGATCAAGACACTACACAAGAACAAGTTCATCATCAAGTACAAGAACACGAACAAATTCGTCATCAAGAACAAGAACTAGAACGTGCACATGTTGATGATGACGAACCATATGATGATGGTGAACCTCAACAAATGATGCATGAAGAAGAAGATCTTCCACCACACATTGTAGATCCATATGTTGAAGATGTTGACGATGGGAAGGAAATTGAACCTCGTGAAACCCTAACCTCCATCATGCCTTGTGTGGCCCATCGTGTTGATGTTAAGCAAATCCATACCGGCATATCGGAAGGTAGAGTCACTCGTAAACAATTAACAAACTTCTGTGCTCACTTTTTGTTTGTCTCTAGTGTTGTGCCACTCAAGACACAAGATGCGTTGACGAACAACGACTGGCTTGTTGCAATGCAAGAAGAGTTGAACAGCTTCGAGCGCAACAAAGTATGGTCTTTAGTCAAAAGACCAACTAAGGAACACAATGTTATTGGAACAAAATGGATCTTCAAAAACAAGCAACATGAGCATGGTGTAATCATCAGAAACAAGGCAAGGTTAGTGGCACAAGGGTACTCACAAGTTGAAGGTTTGGACTTTCATGAGACCTTTGCTCCCCTTGCCCGTCTTGAATCAATTCGCATCTTACTTGCTTATGCTGCTTTCAATGGTTTTACTTTACATCAAATGGATGTGAAGAGTGCATTTCTTAATGGTCCTCTACAAGAAGAGGTATATGTATTACAAAGACTATGTGTACAAACTTCACAAGGCTCTGTATGGCCTCAAACAAGCACCTCGTGCTTGGTATGATCATCTTAAGAAGTTTCTACTCGATGATGGTTTTGTGAGAGGGGTGATTAACCCTACCCTTTTTACTAAAAGAGAAAAGGGTGATTTGATCTTATGCCAAATTTAAGTAGATGATATCATTTTTTGTTCTCCTAACATTCATTTATGCAAGAAGTTTGCGGAATCCATGACCAAGACCTTTGAGATGTCACTCAATGCGGACTTGAAGTTCTTTCTCGGTTTTCAAATTCAATAATTTCAAGAAGGAATTTTCTTATCTCAAACCAAGTATCTCAAGGACATTCCTGCGAAGTTCGGAATGACAGACGACAGCCCATGCAAGACGCCCATGCCAACCAAAATTTTTCTTGATGAAGACACAAACGGTATCCCGTTTGACCCATCTCTTTACCGCTCTATGATTGGTTCATTGCTTTATCTTTGTGCATCTAGACCAGACATCATGTTAAGTGTAGGCATTTGTGCAAGATTTCAAGCTACCCCTAGGGAAAGTCATCATGAGGCAGTTAAGCATATTCTTAGATACCTTGTTCACACCCCAAAGTTGGGTCTATGGTACCCCAAGGATGCCAAGTTTGATCTCATCGGGTACACGGATGCGGATTGGGCTGGAGACAAGGTGGGAAGAAAATCCACCTCCGGAGCATGTCATTTTCTTGGACGCTCCTTGGTAAGATGGTCCTCAGAAGCAAAATTGTGTCTCCCTATCCACTGCTGAAGCCGAATATATTGCAACTGCAAGTTGTGCAACGCAATTGCTACGGATGAGGCAAACTTTGAAGGACTATGGTATAACTTACAGACATGTGCCTGTACGATGCGACAATGAAACTGCCATCAAGCTTGCTGAAAACCCTGTTGATCACCCTTGCACCAAGCACATTGACATTCGGTATCACTTCTTAAGAGACCATGTGCAAAAGGGTGACATTGCTCTTGCTCGTGTTGGCACAGACATACAATTTGCTGACATCTTCACCAAACCGCTGGATGAAGCTAGGTTCTGTCAACTTAGGTGTGAACTTGGTATCTTGGAGCTTGATAATGTTATGTGAAATTTTTGCACACCTGCATACATTTACTTCATGTCTTGTCTAGGTGTACGCATATATTTAGGGGGAGACATTCAACTCATGAGTACTCTCACCCTATATGATGCATAAATAAACCAAACACTCTCAAAGATACTTTGCTCATTTTATGTGACTTGGAACTTTAAATGATGGAGTAGTGTTCTTGGCCCCAAGGTTCAAATCTTCGCGGTGCCAATTCACTTATGCTCACACATGGTAACATCGATCATTATCATCATGCGGAGTAGAGATTGTCTTCATTATTTTAAGTCATGTGCATTCTTATATATCTGTGTGTTACAATTTCATCTATATCTCACGTATAAATCTCCTTGGCGGAATCTTCAGACATAGGCCTCCCTCTATATATTATTTGGTATCTTGGTAGAATCTTAAGACATGGGCCTCCCTATATATATTCTGGTTCTGAAATATAGTCTCAGCCTCTGGACATTCGGCCCCATCGCCGGATTTCCGGGCTGCCCGGTATCCAGAATGTCAAAAATGACAACCCCAGGCGCCAGACATCCGGCGGGTCTCGGTTCCTGCCCAGTCTCAAGCCCCGGATATCTGGCTCGTACCGCCGGATATCCGCCCCCCTGCTTACCATAGAGCCTCGAATTGGCTGGCCTCGACCCCGGATGTCCGGGACCTGTCCCAGATGTCAGGCCCATCGGGTGCGTATAAAACCTGAATCTGGAGGGGGTCGGGGCAGTTCTTCCCCAAATCCCCCACTCGGCCCTTCCCACCCCGTTCGGCCGCCGGAGCCGCCACTGCTCCTCAGCCACCGCCCCGGCCTCCCTCGTCCCTCTCGGCTCCCAATCTCTCCGCTCCACGTCCTCCTCCCTCCGATCTACCTCCTCACCCTCTCCGTCGGTGAGTTAGTGGCCCGGTTCATTCGGAAGGTGGACATCTTGGTGCCGGGCCTCCCCATTGCTCCATGATGGCTCGGACAAAGAATGCTGGCCCAGGTCCTGCCGAGGGAGCTCTCTCCCGTGGTATGCTCTCCCGTGCCCCGGTCTATCTCTTTTCAATCTTTGTTATGGCTTGGTATATGCCTCCATACGTGTATATTGGACTTCATGTCTCTACCATGGCTCGTCTTGGCCTCACTAAAATGATCCCACTATCATTCCCTTCTATGTCATTGGTCATGCAAATTTACCTTGGTCATGTTGACATTTTGCCCTAAGCACGCTCATGGACAAAATGTCACCATTTTCCTCTGTTATTTATCTGTGTTCCTATGGCTACTACTACCTTACCTCCCTCTCATCGGTGTCCTGTTACTTTCAGGTGCTCACCGACAGGGCTCCACTGATTTTGAGGAGAATGTCCGGCCTAAGAAGAAGAAGACCACTAAGAAGTGCTCTACTGGGCCTAGTCGCAAACGCCAGCCACGACCATCCTATGACTCTGATCCGGATGATGAGGACTATAATGTGAAAGACGACGAAGACTTTTTCCCAGGCGTCCTGTTGGTCAGTATAAGTCGGGGACACGCCGGGCTCCGGAGGCACCTGTGCCTCCAGTCCGGAGCTCTCCTCTGCCCATGACTAATGGTCGCCCCATTTCCATGGATATGCCTGTCTGTGGCAATCGCCCTGTCCCCAACTTCAAGACCATGGGGACGGGCCCTTATGTCGAGTTCAGGCGTGATATCAATCAATTTGGGATGGTTGCTGATGCTGAAGACCGTCGGTTCCGTACTCGCATGCAGCAGGATATCTATGCAAGTGTGGTTCGTGGGCGTGGCCTGGCTCCTCAATCCTACTTGGTCTTGTCTTTTCTTCGCAAACATCCTTTGCATTTCCCGGACAATATTGTCAAGATCATTGATGACATGCATCTTTGTCCGGCCATGACCTTCAAGTGTGACTGGAATGAAGGTGCTATTCTTCAGTTCTACGCCACCTGTTTCTTTGGGCCTGACAACACCCTTACCTGGATGACTGATGATGCATAGCTGAGTATATCTTACACCCAGTTTGTCCAGATTTTGAGTCTTTCTGGTAATGGTCATCGGATTCATAGTGAGGATCCTAATCATACACACATGAAGATTGGTGATTGTCTACCGCTTCTCAAGCCCGCAAGCCAGCTCACTGATGAGGAGATCAAGTATCCCCCCAATGAGGTCTCTATCTTTCGATCTCCCTACTACATTCTCTATCAGTGTGTGCTTGGCACTCTTTACCCAAATTAGGGAGATCGCTCGCGGGCACGCAGCTATTGCATTGACCTCATGGTGCGCATGCATGATCATCCCACGGAGCCACTTGACACTGCTCACTTTATCTGGCATAAGATCCATCTGACCAGTTTCCAGCAGACGCGCCAGTTCCCTTATGCTCCATACATTCAGGCTCTGATTGACCACACTGCTCCCTTTGCGGTTGCCAAGACTGTTGTGCATGCCAAGTGGAAGCCTGCTAATCACATGTACGAGTCTGCCCCTGTTCAGCCCACTGCTCCTTCTCAGTCCAGGAGGACACCTGCAGCCCAGGGCAAGGCTCCTGCTCGGTCCCAGAGGGCTTTTGGTATCTCATCTTCCTCTGAGAGGGACCCTTTTGGCCGCCTTGCTTCCTTCATGGGAAAAGCCCAGTCTTCTATCATGAAGGCTATCACTTTCAACTGTCAGCAGAATCATGATGTCCAGTAGAGCCTCATCCTCTCCAAGAATCGGCTCAAGCAGCGTCTCCGCGCTCGTGGCAGTCCGATGAGCGATGATGATGATCCTCTCCCACCTGATCCATCTTCCTCCGCCTTTGGGTTTCCGACCTGTGCTGAGTACGCCGAGTTCTTCGATGGGGTAGTTGATGATGATGACATCCACCAGGAGTGATTTCTCTCTATGTACTCATGCATTCGCCCCTTTTTGTGTGTTCCTGGCAAAGGGGGAGAAGTAGTATTTCTGTGCAGTATTTCTATGCTATGCTATCGTGTGAACCCTATATTTGTGTTAAGATTATCAAGTTGTAGGACTTTAAATTGTGAGATTATGGTATGATGTATTCCAAGTACTATCTTATATGCTATCTTTTCTCTCTATCATATGAGCTTGTGTTCATGGGTTGTCTACGGCTTGCATATGTTTCAAACGCTCCCCCATGAGCAAACATAACACGTGTGCATTGAATTATTGTTATCCCAAAGTTGCACACTTTAAGGGGTAGCTCAGTCAAAATTATCATATGACTTGTGCTTTTATGAAATACATTGCCATATCTTTTATACTACATGTATGATTGTCATCAACAAACAAAAAGGGGGAGATTGAAAGTGCAATCATGCCCTTATATTATATTTTGATGTTGATGATAATGTACATGTAGAGGACTAATGATGTTTGTCAAGTAAATCTCAGGTATTAGTTCTCAAATCTAAATATGCGAGGATCACGGACGCATGGAATGATTATGAGCCAAGAAGGAAGGAACCAAAAAGGTTTACGGATCTAGCTTTCTTTTCTTCTTGAGTATAGGGATCCCACACTATTAAGAGGGGATCGATTGGGTCAGCAAAAGACATGCTCAAGTAAAATCAAACTCCTTTCCTCGGTCAAAAACTGCACTATGCACAAATCACAAAGTGATGTTTCTCTGTGTTGGCCGGATGTCCGGGCCGTGTGCTGGATGTCCGGGAGTTCACTTCGTCGCCGGATTTCCGGGAAGTGCCCCAGATATTGGGCCCGTGTACTTTCCAGTAACCATCAGTATCACCAGATAAGGGCCGGATGTCTGGCACACTGCCGGATGTCCGGGACCCCGGATATCCGAGCCCTCTGCCGGATTTCCGACCCACACAATACCAGAATCGTGGTTGTCTAATGGTGTGATACGTCTCCAACGTATCGATAATTTATGAAGTATTCATGCCATACTAATCTATGTTTACAATACTTTTATATGGTTTTGATGCACTTTATATGATGTACTTAGAACTAACCCGGACTGACTCTGTTTTCAGCAGAATTACCGTGGTGTTGTTTTTGTGCAGAAAATGAAAGTTCTCGGAATCGCCCGAAACTTTTTGGTGATTTTTTCTAGACCAAATAAGCAATATTGGAGCAAAGAACCACCGACGAAGAGTCACGAGGTGGGCAGAACCCACCAGGGCGCGCCAGAGGGCCCAGGCGCGCCCTGGTGTATCGTGCCCTCCTTGTGGCCCATCTTGGCGTGAAACCGACGCCCAAAAATCCTATAAATATAGAAACCATTAGAAATAACCCTAGACTCTCCGGTCCTCCGCCGCAACTCTCTGTATCAACGAAAAACCAATCTAGAGACGTTCCAGTACCCTGCCGGAGAGGGGAATCCATCTCCGGTGGCCATCTTCATCATCCCGGCAGAGGACATGATGAGGAGGGAGTAGTCCACCCTCGGGGCTGAGGGTATGTACCAGTAGCTATGTGTTCAATCTCTCTCTCTCTCTCTTGTGTTCTTGAGATGTCACGATCTTGATGTATCACAGGCTTTGTTAATATAGTCGGATCACATGATGTTATTCCCTTGCTATCAAGTTGTGATGAATTGAATCTTTCCCTTTGAGATATCGTTATGTTGGATTGAATATTGGATTTGAGAACACTTGATATATGTCTTGCATGTGGATACCCGTGCTGACAATGGGGTGTTCTATTGATTCACTTGATATATGTTTTGGTACTCAACTTGCGGATTCCTGCAGTGACATTGGGTAATCTATGCATAGGGGTTGATGCACGTTCTTGTCTTACGTTCTCCGATAGAAATCTTGGGGCACTCTTTGAGGTTCTTTGTGTTCGATTGAGTATTATGAATCTGATATTGTTTGATGCATATCGTATAATTAACTCATGGATACTTGTGGTGACATTTGAGTATCTAGGTGGCATGAGAGTTGGTTGATGCGTATCATATGGTGTTATTCTAGTACGAACTCTTAGATAGATCGAACGGAAAGGATAACTTGATGTTATCTTAGTACGAACTCTTGAATAGATCGATCGGAAATGATAACTTTAAGGTGGTTTCGTACCCTACAAACAATTTCTTCTTATGTTCTCCGCTAGATAAGAACTTTGGAGTGATTCTTCATTGCACTTTGAGGGATGGTTATGTGATCCAATTATATTAGCATTGTTGAGAGATTGCACTAGCGAAAGTACGGACCCTAGGCCTTATTTTCAAGCATTGCAATACCGTTTGTGCTCAGTTTTGTTACTTGCTACTTTGCTATTTTTATATTTTCAGATTTCAAAAACCTATATCTACCATCCATATTGCACTTGTATCACCATCTCTTCACCGAACTAGTGCACCTATACAATTTTCCATTGTATTGGGTGTGTTGGGGACACAAGAGATTTCTTGTATTTGATTGCAGGGTTGTTTGAGAGAGACCATCTTAATCCTACACCTCCCACGGATTGATAAACCTTAGGTCATCCACTTGAGGGAAAATTGCTACTGTCCTACAAAACTCTGCGCTTGGAGGCCCAACAAAGTCTACAAGAATAAAGTTGCGTAGTAGACATCGAGCTCTTTTCTGGCGCCGTTGCCGGGGAGGTGAGTGCTTGAAGGTATATCTTTAGATCTTGCAATTAAATCTTTTAGTTTCTTGTTTTATCACTAGTTTGGTTTTATAAAAGAAAACTACAAAAAAATGGAGTTTAGGTTGCATCATTTGTTTCGTCTTTATAATGTCTTTCGTGAAAATAAGGATTCCGAAAATTGTGCTCAATTGGTAGAGGAAGAAATTATGAAAATACGCAATGAGAATTCCTTGAATGACGAGCATGATTGCAATGTTGTTAGTATGAATTCTATGAATATCCAAAATACTAATGATGATTGCACTAGTCATGATAAAAATGTTTCTTATAAGCATGTCAATTTTTGTGGAGTGCATAAATTTGTGAAGACGTGCCTTATAGGGATGATAGATTTTGTAAGAAGCATAAACAAGATAGAACCAATTTTTTGCTCAAAGTGATAGATGAATTTGCTACAAAATTGTGTTCTCTTTGTCCTATTACTTGTGAACTTTGCAATAAAGTTGGTCATCTTAATTTCCAATGCAAACTTTTTCATGATCATATCATGGCCAAATATTTTAATGACTTAATCACCCTTGAACTTTATGATGAGATTTCTCTATTTTTGGGGAGTGAAGAATTGACACATAAAAATAGTTGGTTTGAAGTATTCATTCTCACGGACGACATTGAAACTAATCTAAAAAATATCTATATGTTTTGCATGGTAAATTGCAATGATAATGCTTATATTGCCAACTATAGAAAGATAGGAAAACCAATAGAATATAAAAGGAATACTAATGAAAGGGTAAAGAATTCCACTTTGCCTCCTATTGTCTCTCATGATGTAATAGGTGATGACGAGGAGCTCCCTATTCAACCAATCTCATTAATAAGAAGCTCGAAGAAATTAATTAAACCCACACATGATGTGGTGAAGAAGAAGAAAAGAAGAAAGAGTAGAGGTAAAAACATATCTCTCCCAAATGATGTTGCTCCTATTATTGTTGTGCCTCACGAGGATGAATCAAAAATAATTGTGGAAGATAATACACTTGATGATGATTTTGGTATGCCTATTGCTTGTTGTGATGACTATGATTAGGAAGATAATGATACTTCTTATAATCTTGAAAATCTTTTTGGCACCAACTTGGTAAATTATGATGATAATAATTGTTATGCTATTGGTGCTATTCATACTATTAATGATGTGAGTGATTATGCTTATGATATACCAAGCCACAAGCTTGGGGATGCTATGTTTGATGACAATGACATGTTTGAGAATTTATTTGCTTCAATTAATGTTTGTTCCAAGCTTGGGGATGTTATGCTTAATGAAGATGATCTTTTTAGTTCCCCTACTTTGAATGATCAAATTTGTTACGATGATTGCATGCCTCCTATTTATGATGATTGTGATATTTATGAAAGTGGGTTTGGAAGAGTGTCAACTTTAGATAATTATTATCCCACTATCTTGGAGGGTGTTGAATTTTATTATAATGATAAAAGTGGATTTGGAGAGGTCATGACTTTATTTAGTAATGATTCCACTATTTCGGAAGAGGTTTCACTTGACTATGATGAGAACAAAGTTGCTACTTATGATGATTATTGTGATGATACTTATGTTATAAAAAGTAGTGATAATTATTGTCATAATTTTGAATATCCTTTTACTGAACATTACTCTTTTAATGTGGAAACAATTTATAGTATTCGAGTTTCATTTGATGCTCCCACTATTATAAGTGAGAAGAAATATGCTTATGTGGAGAGTAATAAATTTTCTATGCTTGTAGATCATGAAAAGAATGCTTTATGTGATATTTATATTGTGAAATTCCTCATGCTACTGAAAATTATTATGAGGGAGGAACATATGCTTGTAGGAATTGCAATAATATCAAGTTTCCTCCCTATGTGTTCAAAGTTTTGAAGTTATGCTTGTTTTGCCTTCCTATGCTAGTTGATTCTTGCTCCCAAAAAATATTTTCTCACAAAATCCCTATGCATAGGAAGTGGGTTAGACTTAAATGTGATTTTCATGAGATTCATGATGCTCTCTTGCATGTTTCAATTACTATTCCTATACGAGCATCATTGAAATCATCATGCCTAGCTAAAAGGCTTTAAAGAAAAGCGCTTGTTCGGAGACAACCCAACACTTATACTTTCTGTTTTGATGTGTTCACATGATTAAGTTACTGTATTAATCATGTTTTGTGCCTTTTATTTCAATAAAGTGCCAAGTAAAGCCTTTGGGATGACTCACAAGATGAGTAGAATTGATGCTGAACCAAAACAGAAACTTTTGACTCCAGTACAGGAATTTGCATTTTTTACTGGAGTGGGATAATGATCTGAAATTTTTACACAGTATTCATAGACAAATATTTCAGGTTGTACTAATTTTTCAGAATTTTTAGAGACAGAGAAGTATGTCTATACTACAGATCTTCACAGACTGTTCTGTTTCTGAAAGATTCTGTTTTGCATGCATAGTTTGCTTGTTTTAGTGTTTCCATAGCTTATATTTAGTGGTATAAATTATGGGAATGATAGAATACAGTAGGTATCATGTGGGAACAATTCTGAATCTTGTCTCAACAGTACCTAAGTGAATGATCTATCTTTATTATACTAACCCATCTCACGAAGTTCCGTTAAGTTTTGTCTGATTGAAGTTTTCAAGTTTTGGGTGAGACACCGATATGAGGAGAATAAGGAGTGACAAGAACCTAAGCTTGGGGATGTCCAAGGCACCCCAAGGTAATATCCAAGGAAGACTCAGGCGTCTAAGCTCGGGGATGCCCCGGAAGGCATCCCCTCTTTCGTCTTCAACATTATCGGTATATCTTACTTAGAGCTATATTTTTATTCGTCACATAATATGTGCTTTGCTTGGATCGTCATTATATTTTTTTATTTTATGTTAGTTGTTATTTATAATCTTGTTTTTCAATAAAAAGTTCCAAGAATTGTCTTAGGATGCTTGCATTGCATGTTTTGATGTGTGCTGTGTAAAAAAACAGAAACTTTTGCTGTAGTGTTTAAATTTTCATATTTTACTGGAACATGGAAAGTTTCTGAAATTTTTACACGGTGTTTTAATATAAATTATTTAGCTTGTACTAAATATTCATAATTTTTTGAGTTACATAAGTACACTGGTTTAATAAATTTCTACAGACTGTTCTGTTTGGACAGATTGCTGTCATAGTTTTGTTATCTACTTATCCTATAGTTTCCATAGCCTATATTGGTAGATATAAATTGTGTAAATGATATAAAACAGTAGATGGTGTTTGGAAACTATTGTGCAACTTGTCTTGGCAGTACATGAAGTGTTGATTTGTTTTTATGTGTACTAACCTATCTCACGAGTTCTTTTCGAGTTTTGTGTGGATGAAGTTTTTGAGAATAGGTGAAATCATGATGTGAGAGGATTGAACGAGATAAAAAAGCTCAATCTTGGGGATTCTCAAGGCACCCCAAGTAAATATTTCAAGAAGTCTCAAGCATCTAAGCTTGGGGATGCTACGCATCCACCTCTCTTCGTCAACTATCGGTTAGCCTATGTTGAGCCTAAATTTTTATTCGTTCACATGATGCGTGCTATTCTTGGAGTTATATTTTTGTTTAGTTTGTTGTTTGAATAAAATACTCAGATCTGAAAATCTTTATTGAGAGAGAGATTCCTCACATAGCTAGTTAATTGTTTGACTACTCATTGATCTTCACTTATATCTTTTGAGAGTAGTTTGATGTTTACTCTTGTGCTTCACTTATATCCTAAGAGTAAATCGTGAATGAATTGAATATCATAAATCTGAAATTATTAATGTACTTAATGCTTAGTAGTAGTTTCACATCTGGTTTAGAAAGTAAAATCTATTGAAGTTTGACGATCACAATATTGGTCATACAAGCAATTCGGGAATGATTAGTATAAGGAAGAGAACTTTCACATACAAATATATTATCTTGGACATCTTCTATGATTGTGAATACCCATTAATTATTTTCAAACTTGAGCAAATTAGTTGAAGTTGGACAAGGAAGACAACGTAATGAGTTATGGTTGTGTATATTTGCATAGAAGTTATATTGTTGTGGATCCTCCAACATGTGGTGCTTGTTTAGAACCTTTTGCTAGCTAACACTTCGTACTAAGTAGAGATACTACTTGTGCATCCAAATCCTTGAGCCAAGTTTCTTCCATAAGAGTCCACCATACCTACCTCATTATGGTATTTCACTGCCATTCCAAGTAAATTTGCATGTGCCACCTCTAAACATTCAAATAAACATCTGTTTTGTGTGCCTGGACCGCTCATGGAGCTACGGGGGGCGGTTAGTATCTTCCATGTTAAGCGGATTATTCTCATGATGAGTTTTTATTCACTCGTCCTTGCACGAGAGGGGTGGTAATAGGGATTCCCAGTCCCGAAATCAAAAAAATTGCAAATAATTAAACAAAACTCCCCCAGGAATGTTGTTGGTATGGACGGTACCCGTGGATTCGGCTAGCCGTGGAGTGTGTTTGTTGGTGGAGGGGGAGTAAACCTTTACTTTTACCACTTGGGAACCGCCGCTAATGTGTTTAACATTGAAGATATTGATAACTCTTGGTCGTAACGTTGACAGGAAGGGTGCACCTCCCAAAATTATATTCATCTCTGTTTTAAACAATGACCTCAAGCACATATGCAAATCCCTGCTTCCCTTTGCGAAGGGACAATCTATTTACTTTTCATGTTGAGTCAACTTCTTATTCCAACCTACTTCTATTAGTTGGCAAGCATCATGCGGTGGGGAAAGATCTAGGCACATATGGCCAGTCAAATATATTTGATCATGACTTATTATTGTTGACAATTATCTCGATGATAAATGAGTTGGGAGGCGAAACATTAAGCCCCTATCTTTCTCTGTGTTCGATGGACGCCATTTGTTCTAAAAATATGCTTTGTGTACTAGCAATCATCGAAGACTATATGATGATTGAGTATGTGGAGCTCTTACTTAGACTTTGTTGAGAATAAGTTGAATTGCAATTGTTTGGTGACTAAGAACATAGGTTGTTAAGTTTCAAGAGAATTCATAGTTTGAACCGTAACATGTGAATTAGTTGCTACTTTATCATGATGAGTTTTATGAGAAAGAGTTGCTGTTATGATGCTAGGAAAAGTGGTTGAAATTATCATTGATCAAACTTATGCACTATGCTAGCATTCACCCTTCATAAATTATTTCTTTTATCATTTACCTACTCGAGGACGAGTAGGAATTAAGCTTGGGGATGCTGATACGTCTCCAATGTATCGATAATTTATGAAGTATTCATGCCATATTCATGTATGTTTGCAATACTTTTATATGGTTTCGATGCACTTTATATGATTTATTTAGAACTAGCCCGGACTGACGGTGTTTTCAGCAGAATTACTGTGGTGTTGTTTTTCTGTAGAAAATGAAAGTTCTCGGAATCGCCCGAAACTTTTTGGTGATTTTTTCTGGACCAAATAAGAAATATTGGAGCGAAGAACCACCAGAGAAGAGCCAGGAGGTGGGCACAACCCACCAGGGCACGCCAGAGGGCCCAAGCGCGCCCTGGTGTATTGTGCCCTCCTCGTGGCCCATCTTGGCGTGAAACCGACGCCCAAAAATCCTATAAATATAGAAACCATCAGAAATAACCCTAGACTCTCCGCTCCTCCGCCACAACTCTCTGTATCAACGAAAAACCAATCTGGAGACGTTCCAGTACCCTGCCGGAGAGGGGAATCCATCTCTGGTGGCCATCTTCATCATCCCGGCGGAGGCCATGATGAGGAGGGAGTAGTCCACCCTCAGGGCTGAGGGTATGTACCAGTAGCTATGTGTTCAATCTCTCTCTCTCTCTCTCTCGTGTCCTTGAGATGTCACGATCTTCATGTATCACGGGCTTTGTTAATATAGTCAGATCACATGATGTTATTCCCTTGCTATCAAGTTGTGATGAATTTAATCTTTCCCTTTGAGATATCGTTATGTTGGATTGAATATTGGATTTGAGAACACTTGATATATGTCTTGCATGTGGATACCCGTGGTGACAATGGGGTGTTCTATTGATTCACTTGATATATGTTTTGGTACTCAACTTGCGGATTCCCGCAGTGACATTTGGGTAATCTATGCATAGGGGTTGATGCACGTTCTTGTCTTACGTTCTCCGATAGAAATCTTGGGGCACTCTTTGAGGTTCTTTGTGTTGGATTGAGTATTATGAATCTGAAATTGTTTGATGCATATCGTATAATTAACTCATGGATACTTGTGGTGACATTGGAGTATCTAGGTGGCATTAGAGTTGGTTGATGCGTATCATATGGTGTTATTCTAGTACGAACTATTAGATAGATCGAACGGAAAGGATAACTTGATGTTATCTTAGTACGAACTCTTGAATAGATCGATCGGAAAGGATAACTTTAAGGTGGTTTCGTACCCTACAAACAATTTCTTCTTATGTTCTCCGCTAGATAAGAACTTTGGAGTGATTCTTCATTGCACGTTGAGGGATGGTTATGTGATCCAATTATATTAGCATTGTTGAGAGATTGCACTAGCGAATGTACGGACCCTAGGCCTTGTTTTCAAGCATTGCAATACCGTTTGTGCTCACTTTTGTTACTTGCTACCTTGCTGTTTTTATATTTACAAATTTCAAAAACCTATATCTACCATCCATATTTCAAATACCGTATTTTTTAGAAGTTCTACAATCAAGTGATAGATCCACTTCTTCCCCTTCTCTTAACCAAAGGAATTTGTGATTTAGCAAGTCTTGAGCTTTTCCCCATCGTTCTTGTTACTCTTGGAGGTTGGAGACTCCTAGGCGGTAGGAGTTCTTCGGTGAGGAATCAACCATTGTGATTGCCCCCGGAAAGTTTGTGAGGGTTTTGGAGACCACCCCAAGGTCTACCACTAGTGGTAGAGAAATGCCTTTGTGGTGTTGTCTCAAGGAGAGAATAGGGTGAGCCTTCGTGGCGTTGGTGTGCCTTCGTGGTAACATCCACCTCTCTAAATGGTGACGTAGCTTCACTCCAAGGAAGTGAACATCGGCATACATCCTCGTATCTCGGAGTTGTGGTTATCCCTAACCCTAACTCCCTACTTGTGGTTATTTGTCTTTGTGGTATTACTTGTATTACTTGTGCTTGCTTGTCTACTTACTTGTTGTTTTGCTTAGTACACATAGCACAACTATCATCTCTGCAATTGTTAGGCTCACTTTCATATTCTGCAATATGGCCTAAAATTGCTAGGTAACAATTAAAATTTGTAACTGTACCTATTCACGCCCCCCCTCTAGGTCCATCTCGATCCTTTCACCCACTGTCAGCCACACACCCTTAAATACATGGGGAGAAAAAATAGTGCGTGGGGGGGGGGTCGAACCTGCGACCTCTCGCGTGGGAGGCAAAAGATGCTACCGCTGCGCTACGGCGCGATTGTTGATAGGAGGGCGATGCACAACTAAAATATAAAGGACCGGCCTTTCCTCTACCTGACGGCAGAGTAGCTGGCGACGGCTCCGGCGAGCTCTCTGGCGACCACCGGAGATGGCGACCGGTGGCGGGGGTGCGGAAGCGTCCGGGGGTTCGATTCCCGCGAAGAGGGGCTGTTGCGAGGTAAGCGGCGATGGGTCTCGAGTTCAAGCAGGAGCTCGGCTCGGGTGCGCACGCGGCTAGGCGAAAGAACAGCAGGGCTTGCGTGCGAGGGCTGCGGGGGTGCTGGGCGGCTACACGGTGAGCACGGGCAGAGAGCTACGAAAGGAGGCAAGGCACGAGCTTTTGCCCGCTGCCATGGTTGTCCATGGCGGACTCGGCCTCGAGCGCGACGGCAATCGACGACAATTGCTACCGAATTGACCGGAGAGAGAGATGAGGAGGAGAGGGGCTTCACCGTGGATCTGGTGGATGTTGTGGGGAAGCAACGAAGACGAAGAAGAGGCGCTGGCCATCGGTGGAGACGACGTGGACGGAGCTCCGGGTCCATGAAGAAGACGAAGAAGAGGTCGATGGCGCGGAGGAGATCCCCTCCTGCTAGCTCCGGAAACCGATGGGAGCTTCTGAACATCTTGGGAGGAGTGGAGGAAGCCGTCGGAGACGAGGACGAAGACGACGAAGGGTGGCGCTGCGCTGCTTCTCTCTGAACTCTCTGAATTTTTCTCTGCCTCTCTCTGAAACCTACCAGCGGAGCGAGGTGGAAGGAAGGGGTGGCGGTGCGAGGAGGGAAGGAGGAGAAACCCTAGGGGGCTGCGCTTATAAAGGGAGCAGAGGGACGGCGCCTCGACGTCCGTGAGCTCGCGGTGCGACCCATTCGTCCTCTATCTCTGCAGGAGGAAGACGGAGGCGAATGGAGCATGTGTCCGTGAGGAGAGGGGAGCTGGGCCGGCTAGCGGGACAGAAGCCCAGGTGGGTTTCGGTGCTGGGCTAGGTTCCTCTCTTACCCCAAAATCCTTTCCTATTTCAAAAAAAAAAGCCAAACATTTTGAACCAAAGGATGGGAAGAGGCTAAAGTTGAAGTGAAAATAGTTTTGGGCTCACAAAAATATGCACTAATTAGCAGGATTGGTTGGGCATTTTAAAGAGAGATAAAATAAAATGCCCTTTATTTATAAAACCAAGAATATATATTAATGACAAAAGGCAGGGGGTTGCACATGGCTAAGATTAATTATAAAAACCCATGCATAATATTTGAGAGCTGAGCAACATTTTATTTACTGGACTAGGGTAAGTAAAATCACCACATATCATGCATTTTTTAAATAAGAAAGAGATGGAGATATAGTTTGAAGAAATTATAGAGAGGTTTTTTACACAAGAAGTACCACTTGGTTGCAATGCACACAAACACCACAACACACACTCACTCAACATATCATGATGCAATGAAATGGAATAGATGATGCCATGATGCAGAATGAATGTCATAAAGCACATTTTATTATCTCAAACCACATGATGGCATAACATGGAAGGTTCATACATGGAAAATATTACAAGGTTGGAAAGGTGCTCTTGGGCTGTTACAACTCTCCCCCACTACAAGAGGATCTCGTCCCGAGATCTAGGAACGGAAGAATTCAGGATATTTGGAACGGAGAAGGTCCTCACGTTCCCAAGTGGCTTCTTTGTTGGAGTGATGTAACCACTTCACCTTTAGAAACTTGATAGACTTGTTGCGAGTCTTTCACTCAGTCTCTTCAAGGATAGCAACTGGATGTTCATGATAGGAAAGGTCTGCTTGGAGATCAATGTCTTCGAAATCAACGGTGCGCTCAAGAGTCTTGAAACACTTGTGGAGCTAAGAGACATGAAAGACATCATGCACATTTGAGAAATTGGAAGGAAGCTCAAGTTGGTAGGCAAGGTTGCCTCTTTTGCCCACAATCTTGAAAGGACCCAGAAAGCATGGAGCAAGCTTTCCTTTGATGCCGAAGCGCTGAGTGCCCTTCATGGGAGACACTCGGAGATAGTCGAAGTCATCGATTTGAAAGGCCATGTCACGATGCTTGCTATCATAATAGCTCTTCTGGCGGGATTGAGCGGCTTTGAGATTTTCACGAATGACACGGCACATATCTTCTGCTTCAGTGATCATGTCACTGCCAAGGATTTGACGCTCACCAGTTTTAGACCAATTGAGCGGGGTACGACACTTTCTGCCATAGAGAATCTCGAAAGGAGCCTTGCCGGAACTTGCTTGGAGACTATTGTTGTATGAGAACTCAGCAAACGGGAGGCAATCTTCCCACTTCATGCCAAAAGAAATCACACAAGCGCTGAGCATATCTTCAAGGATTTGATTGACTCTCTCAACTTGACCACTTGTCTGAGGATGGAAAGTTGTGCTGAAACGGATCTTGGTACCCATCGCAGACTGAAAGGAATCCCAAAACTTGGAAGTAAAGATGCTTCCATGATCTGAAGATATAAGCTGAGGAATACCGTGCAAAGAAACTATCCTTGATGTGTACAGCTCTGCCAGCTCAGCTGTTGTGATAGATTCTTTGACCGGAAGGAAGTGGGCAACTTTGGTGAGCTTGTCGATGACCACAAAGATGGCATCATTACCTCTCTTGGACATAGGAAACTCGGTGACGAAATCCATCTCAATGTGATAAAATTTCCACTCTGGGATAGGCAAAGGCTGAAGAAGACCTGCTGGACATTGATGTTCTGCCTTCACTCTGTGGCACACATCACACTCATTCACAAACTGAGCAATCTCACGCTTGATGCGCGGCCACCAAAAGGTTTTCTTGAGATCCTGATACATCTTGGAACTGCATGGATGAATCGAGAGGACAGAATTGTGCGCTTCGTCCATGATAACTTTCCTGAGCTATCATTTTGGGACCACCAGACGGTCCTCAAAGAACAAGGTGTCTTTGTCATCAACACGGAAGCACTTATAATTTGGAATGCTCTTTGCCACGCCTATCTTCACCTTCTTTAGCCTAGCATCGAGAAGCTGAGCTTGGCGAATTTGCTCCTCCAAAGTTGGAGATACTTGAAGGTTGGCCAGAAATCCTTGAGGAACTACTTGGAGATTGAGCTTACGGGAAGCTTCACAAAGCTCAGGTTGGAGAGGCTTGAGAATAAGACTGTTGCAGTATGCCTTTCTACTCAAAGCGTCTGCAATAACATTTGCTTTGCCTGGAGTATATCAATGCTCGGATTGTACTCATGGATCATTTACACCCAACATGTTTGCCGGAGATTGAGATTTGGTTGAGTAAAAATGTACTTTAAGCTCTTGTGGTCAGTGAACACTTATACTCGCCTTCCCAACAAGAGGTGTCTCCAGGTCATCAGAGCATGAACAACTGCCACCAACTCAAGATCGTGAGTGGGGTAGTTCTTCTCACTAGGCTTCAACTGATGGGAGGTATAAGCTACCACCTTTCTATCTTGCATGAGAACACCACCAAGACCTTGGAGGGAAGCATCACAAAACACTTGGAGTGGTTTGGATTCATCAGGAGGAGTGAGAACTGGAGCTAAAGTCAGCATTTCCTTGAGTGTATTGAACGCCACATCACACTCGGGAGTCCACACATATTTGACACACTTCTAGGGGAGATTAGAAAAAGGCTTAGCAATTTCTGAGAAGTTCTCCACGAATCTTCTGCAGTAGCATGCAAGCCCGAGGAAGCTACGAAGCTGCTTGACATTCTGAGGAGGCTCCCACTTCACGATGGCCTCCACTTTCTCAGGATCCACCTTGATGCCCTCGACAGAGATGACATGCCAAGGTACACCACCTCATTAAGCCAAAACTCACACTTGGAGAACTTTGCATAGAATCGATGCTCTCTTAGCTTGTCAAGCACAAGCCGGAGGTGCTCTGCATGTTCTTCTTCGATTTTAGAGAAGACTAGAATGTCATCCAAATACACCAAGACGAACTCATTCTTGAAGGGAGAGAAGATGAAGTTCATCATGCGGGAGAATGTCGGAACCGCATTTGCGAGGCCAAAGGACATGACGGTGTACTCATAAGAGCCAAAACTCGTCCTGAAAGCAGTCTTTGGAATATCTTCTTCACGAATGCGGATTTGATGATAGCCCATCCGAAGATCTAACTTCGAGAAAACCTAGGCCCTTTTTAATTGCTCAAACAACTCATTGATGTTGGGAAGTGGGTACTTGTTACTAATTGTCTTCTTATTCAATGGGCGGTAATCGACAAAAAGTCGTCCAGTGCCATCCTTCTTCTTGACAAAAAGAACACCACAACCCCAAGGTGAAGAACTTGGTCTGATCAAACCCAGACACTCTTGTTCATCTAGCTGCTTCTTCAATTCTTCCAGCTCTTCGGGGCCAAGCTCATAAGGATGCTTGAATACCGGTTCAGTTCCAGGCTGGAGTTCAATCACAAACTCCACTGGCCGGTGTGGAGGCATTCCTGGCAATTCTTCTAGAAAGACATCTTCATACTCACAAACGATGGGGATTTGAGATATGGCCGAGATTTCACCCTTCTCATTGAGAGAAAAGAGACGAATCGTGTCATCGCGAGCAGTGAAAATGATCATGTCTTTAGAAAGATGGGTCAATTTGACTTCTTTGGCTGCAGAATCGACATAAGCCTTGTTCATCCCAAGAAAATCCATGCCAAGAATTAGATCAATATCGGAATTGCCAAGCACAATTGGAGAGGCTAAAAAGGAATAGCTGCCCATTTTGATAGAGACATCCAGAACCACCCAACGAGAACTCATGAGCTTTCCGGGAGAAACAACATCTAATGCCTTAGGCAACTCTTCATGTTGCAAATCGTGCTTGGCCACAAAAGGGTATGATATGAAAGAATGCGATGCACCAGTGTCGAATAAAAATTTTGCAGGAATGGAATTAACTAAGAGGATACCCATAATCACTTCATGAGACTCCTCAGCTTGAGCTGCATTGACCATGTTGACTCTGGCTGACTTTGGATTGTGCTTCACCATAGCATTTCCTAGAGGCCTGACTGGAGGAGGAGGTGGAAGACGCCGCTGGTTGGTGCACTTGTTGGAGTAGTGGCCCTTCTGGCCACACTCGTGACACGTAACCTCTAAGAGAGGATGGAAGTTTCATGGAGGAGGAGTATTTCCTGACTTGGGAGCCTGAGGCCTCTGCTGGAATCCTGGGTTGGGTGGGTGGGAAGAACCACAACCACCATGCTGCTTCTGCTGCTGAGGAGGATGAAACGGAGGAGGAGGTGGAACCCAATACTTCTACTGCTTAGGAACAATCTGAGAGGAGGACGAAGAAGTATGAGAGTCCCTGAACCACTTCATGGAATTCTCCATTTTGAGTTGAACTCCTTCATACTTTAGAGCCAAGTTGTAGAACTGATCAAACGCAAGAGACTCGTGAAGGACGAGAGCAAGCTGAAGATCTTCCCTGAGGCCACCTTTGAACTGATAAATCTTGCACTTGTCATTGGGCACATCCTACTTGGCATAACAAGCGAGATTCTGGAACTCGATGTTATACTGATAGACAGACGAGTTTCCTTGCTTAAGGTTCCTGAACTTCTCACGCATACCCTCGACAACACTCGTCGAGATATGATGAGCTCTGAAGTCACGATAGAAGTCATCCCAGCTGATCACACGGTCACCCCTGGAATCATTCTACTCCTGCCACCACTCTGCCGCCTGGCCCTTCGGCTGGAAAGATGCGAACCTGACATAGTCCTGAGGTCTGACATTGCTGCACTCAAAATGCTTGTTGATGTCTACGAGCCAATCCTCCGCATCAAGAGGATGAGAGCGGTTAGTGAAGGACTTGGGTTGATTGGCAAGGAATTGGTTCAGACTTGCAAACTGCTGTTGATTATTGAAATTCCCTTGATTGCCTTGATACCCCTGATTTCTCTCCTCCATCATCTGAAGCAACATCTGCGTATTGGCATTGGTTGTGGCCATCAGAGCTTGCCAAGCCTCTGGAGGTGGAGGTGGGGGTGGTGGAGAGTCAAACTGCTCCCCTTCCCGACCTGGGTTCCCACGAGTTATTGGAGCCATCCTGAAGATGGACATGAAGATTAGAATACCATTGACAAAGAGGATTGAAATAAGCTGAATCAAATGGCTTGAAATATTGCAACGGGAATATCATCAATTGCATTCAAACTCAAAATTAGTAAGAACGCCTTCTGCAGATTTGTGATAACATCATTGAACATGAAGCCACTTCAATAACACAACAAGGTATTGAGCTAAGAGTTGCTCGAGACAAATGTATAAACCATCATACATCTGTCGGAAGATGATCCTAGGTAACTACTAGAATTCCCACCTAAGAACTTCAGAAATCTTTCGTTATGTAATCGGGTCCACGGATACACGGAGTACATCCATCACTCAACTCCTAGCAGTAATACTACTCTCCAATGTATCTCATCCGTCAACACACAACCAGAGTGCCGGCGTTCTGGGATCGGGGGTACCCAGACCTCCCTGCCTGCGGCCCAGCGCATGGCCCACCAAGAAGGCCCGGTACAGCCCTGCAACAAGCCCCCCCCCCCCAAGTCAAGGCCCACGCGAGAACCCCCGCCTCACGAGGAGGACAACGCCAAGACCTCCGGAGGAGTGGCACCCCTTCAGGCCCCCTCCTCAGGAGCGGAGATTCCTATGCAAGCACCCGGCCTCGTGAGGTCAGGATGACGTGGGTTCTGACGGCCTAGCCAGGCGGGCGCCAGCGGGCGCAGAGGGAGGAGAGTTTCCTCTTTGGTGCTAAGGAAACAAGGACGTACGCGGGTTCCCAAGGAACCCCCCAAAGGTTTCCTTCCCGATGCAAGAGGAGTGAGACCACGAGCTCGGTAGGACGGATGTCATCGCCGAGCCCACCGCTGCGTCACACCCAGAAGCTTTGCAGGCGAAGACCACCTTTAGTCAGGATAGGATGTACCTCTTGTACCCTTTCAAATTTGATCATTGTGGGATCCCTTCCCGCCTGTGCGACGGGGGAAGAGGACCGAGGCCCCTATAAAAAGGGACGAGCTCCCATCGTAGAGGGGAGGTTGAATCGGGTCAAGTTCATCATCACCAAGTGCCCTCGTGAGGCCACCCAACCACTGTACTAGTTCATCCACAGCCTCCTCGTGAGGCCAATCCACCACAAAGCAGGAGTAGGGTTTTACACCGGAAGGTGGCCCGAACCTAGGTAAATCTCTGAGTCCATCTCCTTCCCCGCTCACACTTATTCGACGCAGCTAGGCCGTAGGGTGACAAGCTTGAGACTCCGAGCCGGTTAAGATCTTTGCACGCGCCCCTTTGTTCGAACCTTGTTGGGTTTTGCGGAGCCCCGATACCGACATTTGGCGCGCCAGGTAGGGGCGTGTCGAAATCTTCCTCCGGTTCCACCCCGTCTCCACTCTGTCGCTCCCATGGTCAATGCTCGCCGAGCTCGTGTCGCCCAGACGACGCCCAAGGGCCGCGGCGTCCCGTGCCGTTCCATCTCTCCGGCGTCCAACGCTGCCACCGGCCCGGCTGCTCAAGAGCAGCAGGACTCGTCACTGCCACCCTCCGTGCAGTGCGATGGTTACACCGCCACTCCGTCCCCTGTTCCGGTCACGGCGTCGTCCTCCCATTCCCGTCGCGGACCGGCGAACGCACCGACTGCGCTGCTCATGGCGCGCGAGCTGCTGCGTTACTGCCCCACCAACGACCGCTACAAAGACTGGCTTGGCCGCATCGCCGAGCTCGTCGACGCCGCCGGCGAAGCCCCGGCGCCCTCCCACTCGCTTCGTCCCCAGCCCTTCCAGGCGGGCGACATGGCCCATGGCGCGCCTCCTCCTCCGTCCCTGCAAAGCGTCGACCTCGAGCCCAGGCGCGAAGCGCGCCCCCGCGACCAGCCACGCTCGGCACCAGCGCGCACTCGAGACGAGGCAAGCTGCCAGGTGGTGCCACGGACACAAGGCGACGCGCGGGCGCTCCGCCTGCCGCAGCGCCAACATCAAGGCCGTGTGCCGCCGGAGGTTGCGGCGGACGGACATCAAGACCAGGCTCCTCCCGTCCATGCTGTGCCTGAGAGCGAAGCCGCCTGCCATGCTTTCACCTCGGAGCTGCGCCGCGTCGTATGGCCCAGCAAGTTCAAGCCAGACCTCCCTCCGCGCTACGACGGCACCGCCGACCCCATGGTGTTCCTTCAACTCTACTCGCTGAGCATCGAGGCGGCAGGAGGCGGAGATAAGGTCATGGCGAACTGGTTCCTCATGGCTCTGAAGGATGGCGCACGCTCCTGGCTCCTCAACCTCCCGAAGGAATCGATCTCCTCCTGGGACCCGGGACCGCCCCCCGGTGGGTGAGCGACCTGCGGCGCATGAAGCAGCGGGAGGGAGAGTATCTGCAAAAGTACATACAGCGTTTCATGAGCGTCCGCCTCAAGATCCTAAAGGCGTTGGATGAAGCCATCATCTCGGCGTTCACCGATGGCGTCAGGGACCTGAGGATGAGAGAGGAGCTCGCCATTCACGACGACATGTGCTCTGCCCTGGAAATGTTCAACCTAGCAAACAAGTGCGCAAAGGCCGAGGCGGGCCGCTTTTCCCTCCGTGAGCTTCTGGAGGCAGACCACAAAGACAAGAAGGCCAAGTCCAAGGAGGTGAAACGCAAGAACCCCACCGTTCTGGCAGTCGAGCCCGAGGCAAAGCACAGTCAAGATCAGGAAGAACCCCTCAAGAGCAAATGCCCATTCTGCATTTTCCACTACACCAACACCCACAGCACCAGCGACTGCCAAGAGCTCAGGGAGCTCCATGACGAGCGCCTCGGTCGCCGCCCCGAGCGCGGTGGCCATGGCTACGGCCATGGAGGAGGCCGCAGCGGAGGCCGTCGGGACAACCGCGACTCACGACAGGACTGGCGCGACCAGCCTCGCGATGACCACTGGCGTGGTGAGCCTCATGACGGACCCTGGCGCGACGAGCCTCGGGAGGCCCGTCCTCAGGACAGGGCCGGCCTCCCTCCGCTGCCACCGCCACCAAAGAGGAATGAAGACGACCAGTGGGACAACGGGGCTGGGGGCTTCCAGGAGCCCCGTGCGGTCGCCTGCATCCTGGGCGGGGCTCAAGCCCCAGCCTCACACCGCATCTTCAAGCAGTTCTCTCGCGAGGTGAATGCCGCCCTCCCGAAGCTCGAAGCCACGCGTCCCCTCAAGTGGTCAAAGTGGGCTATCACCTTCGACTCCAAGGAACAACTCAAGTGCTCAGCCACCGTAGGCGCGCTCCCTTTGGTCTGCACACCCACCATCAGTGATGTCCTCGTCACCAAGACCCTCATCGACGGCGGCGCTGGGCTCAATGTTCTCTCCGTCGAAACTTTCGAAACGCTCTAGGTGCCCTACGACCAGCTCATGCCGATGAAGCCCTTCTCAGGAGTGACATACGGCTCCACCACACCACTGGGGCAGGTGCGCCTGCCAGTCACCTTCGGCAAGCGTGACAATTACCGCACCGAGCTCATCCACTTTGACGTCGCTCACATCGGCCTCCCGGACAACGCCATCCTTGGGTACCCCGCCCTCGCCAAGTTCATGGCGGCAGTTCACCATGGCTACAACTTCCTCAAGATGCCAGGGTGCAGCGGCGTCATCACGATCGCCTGCGACGAGAAGGATGCAGTCTGCTCCCTCGAGCGCGCCTACCAGGCCACGGCGGCCAAAAACTCTAACGACGAGGACGACATCGTGCCTAGCGAGGACACCCACAAGAAGCAGAAGCAGCTCCTCCCCAAAAGCTGCCAGGGGGCTGGGACCTCCACCGCTGGCGCTACTGGCCCGGTGTCCGCCACTGGGATGCCTCTCCCTCTCGCATAGGAAGGCGCGCCCGGCGCCTCTCTCAGGGCAGGCTCGGGGGCTTCCACCACTCGGAGGCGTGCTTCGACGTACGCCCCCACAAGCAAGAAGCAAGGTGCCAGGCGCAAGAGAGTTCATCACCAACGCGACCAGGGAGCTTCAGGAGGCACGGGCCCTACGCGGCGAGCACTGCCCAGCGCCACCCGGCGCGGCAGCCGTCCCCGATGGCAGGCTGCGCATCTGCGTCAACTTCCCCGACCTCAACAGGGCCTCGTCGTGGGAGCCCTTCTAGCCATCGCGTGTCGGACGAAGCGGGGGCTTCCCCTGCAGCTACGTCTGCATGCCCTTCGGCCTCGCGAACACGGGCGCTACTTACCAGCGCCTCATGCAAACCGCCCTCGCGTCTCATGAGGCCTGACGCCACGAGGATCTTCTGGAGATCCCAGATCCTCGCGGGGCCCCCGAGCATCCGGAGCACTCAAGCTCGTGATGATCCAGCTTCAACAACTACCCCAACATTTCAGCGGCGCCGATGCCAGGTGACTTTTGGTTTGTTCAATTGAGGGCGCCCCTCGGGCTGCACCATCCTCAAGTTGCTAGGGCCCGTCCCCGCGGCTGTATCGTTTTGCGCATGCACTAGACTGATTCTGCATTTAATGAATTTCTTGAGTATTCCAACTGCATGACCGGTGCTTCGTCACCATGAATGTCGTCGCGCCCTTACAACCCCGCCTTCGACCACATCATGATTAAGGGCTCGCACGGCGTCTGTGCTCGGGTCCGTCACTGCAGTGTTGATAAATCCAAGCGGCTGAGCTCTATCTCGCGGGCCAGCCCGTGCACGTCACCTCGCCGAGGCCCTTGGTGCTTGTCCTCGCGTGAGCTAATCGAGTGTGGGTGAGTGGGGGTGCGCGGTCCGGTTCCAATAACCGCTGTTCGGCGCTTCGCCGTCACGGGAGCCGTGCGCCGGGGTCTTTTCTCGGGTTTGTCGCATGATAAAACTGGGCACGGTGTCTGTGCTCGGGTCCGTCGTTGCAGCGTCGATAAACCCAACGGTTGAGCTCTGTCTGGCGGCCTGGCTCCGCACACATCACCTCCTGGGTCGTTGGTGTTTGGCCTTCTCATGCGATGGCCTCTGGAGATCCATTCGGCGCAGGTTACCCACACCCCACAGGTCCTGCAAGCGCACCTCGCGCTATAAAAATTCAGGCGCAACCCGCCTTTGAGGTAGGGCCTCGTGAGTCCCGCGCTGGCTCACGGGTGCCCAGATACACCTGCTAGTTTAGCCGTGCAAGCCACGAGTGCGAACTTAATGGGCTGTACACGCCCGGAGACTCTAACACAGAGCTCCCTTCCCACGCCCAAGTGGAAGCCCCATGCTCCGCGCTGGCGGACGACACTGTCGCTCAACGGCTATACCCACGCCCAGTGAAAGCCCCATGCTCCGCGCTGGGGGATAAACAACTGAGGGCGCCCTAGCGGTTGCACCAACCTCGGGATGGCCTCCCGGCTCTTCGCACAGCCCCGTCACGCAGCGTTCCCTTGGGATGCACGCGCGAGGGGGCTGGCCGGGGGCTACGCTCAGGACAGGCCTGGCGTGAGCCACCTCACCAGGTTCTGGTACCTGGTTTTTTCGCGTCCCTCCCAGGTAAAAGCTAGCAAGAAAAGGTACGAATTCACCTCACGGGCGCTGCTCGCACGTCAAGGGGGATCCTTGAGCATCGCGACTCAGGGGCCTCACTGGTCACGTAGCCCCTCGCCCCTTGGTCTCGTCCTGGCGATCCAGACACCCCAATTGCGGTCGAGGTATGTGCGGGATTGGGCCCTGCCGACGCAGAGCACTAAGGCGCCCCCAAATCTATCCTGGCGTCGCCATGTTTCCTTCGTGAGTACCGCTTGCACGTCAAGGGGGACCCCTGAGCATTGCGACTCAGGGGCCTCACTGGTCACGTAGCCCCTCGCCCCTTGGTCTCGTCCTGGCGATCCAGACACCCCAATGGCGGTCGAGGTATGCGCGGGTTTGGACCCGCCGACGTAGAGCACAAAAGCAAGCGGGAAGGAAACAAGGCACCAAAGGAAATCGCAAAATTCAAAGAAATTCAAGCAATTATTATAGGCACTGAATCTCTTGCGAATTCAAAGTCTCACGCCTCCGCAAGGCACGGTGAAATGTTGCAGGGTAAGACCTAGGAGGAGGGGCCGCCAACACCATGGCCGTCGTCGTCAACTGTCCCGGCCACGGCAGACTCGTTGTCAACGTCGCTGTCGCCGTCGTCACCACCGCTTGCCTCCGCCGCCGGGGGCCTGGCAGTGGCGATGCAGGTGAACTTCTCCACCAACGCGTCCACCGGGCCCTTCATGGCCGCTTTCGCAGCAGCGCGGGACGTAGGAGCAACCGGGACGAGCACCGCATCGAAGTCGAAGCCGGGCTCGCAGAGCTAAAGCTGGCTGAAGACCCGCGTCACGGCCGTGGCGAGAAGATCGCGGCACTCATCCTCCAAAATGGTGTCCACCCTGGTGGAAGCGCCTTCGAGCACCTCAGCAAGCTTGAAGGAGAGCCCTGCGTAGCCGGCTTCGGGGGTCACCAAAGGCTCCCAGAATCCTCCCCTGTAGATGGAGCACAGCGACTTGCGAAGCTCGAGTTCGAGGGAGGGGAAGGCGTCGCGCTCCGCGGCCGCCTTCTCCTCGGCAACGGCAAGGGTCCTCTCCCTGGCCTCCAGCTGGGCCGTCGTCTCGAAGACACGCCGGGCGTGGGACGCCTGGGCTTCTTCCACCTCCTCCTTCAGCTTGGCCAGATGCTCGATTTCCTTGGCTTGGTCATCGGCTACTTGGGACAGCGCGGAGTCACAATCGGCGAGCTTCGCCTCACGGGCCTTGAGGACCTCCCCCTGCTCACGGAGTTGTTGCGCGAGTGCGGCTAGCTCATCCTGAAAGGCCTTCAGGTGGGACTCCGCCTCGCCGCAGCGCTTCCTGGCAGACTCCGCCTCGTCCAGTGCTGCGTCTCGGGTCGCCTCCAGGCCGTCCGGGTGGCCGCCTCGGCCTGGGACCACCCAGAAACGAGCCCAGGCGCTCCTTCGCGAGACACCTTTCATCATCTTGGAGGTCGGCCCGGAGCCTACCAAGCATGGTGTAGGCCTCATCCAAGGCACCGGACCTGATCAGAGGACCACCGCGCAAGTGCGAGAACCATACCAGGAGGCGGCACCGGCGCACCTGCAGGCACCATGACCAAGGGTCCGGCGAGGTAGCTAACTTGGGGAGCGCCGGGGGCTCCAGTTTCTCCTCCGTCACGGCAAGTGCGGGCGACTCCACGACCAGCTGACCCGTGGGAGCTGGCTCCACCCGAGGCTGCATCACTGCGACCATGGGAGCGGATTCCACCAGGAGGGGGAGAGGAGTCGCCCCCTCCATCAGCGTCGGGGCCACCACGGCTGCGGCAGGAGACGCCGCCGCGAGAGCCCCCGGCGGCCGGTCTCCCAAGCGGCGCGTTGGGCTGGCGCGGCTTGCTTCCATCGCGGCACAAAGCTGATGGCGCCCCCAAGACAGGGGGCTCCTTCGGCTCGACGCCCGCCTTCTTCCTCTTCGGCATGACCTCGACCCTGGCCAATGAGAGAAGGAGGGCCATGAGCACATGCACAGTTCATGGTCAAACAGAGATGAGGAAGGTTACTTACTCCTCGCGCGCGACCCACTTCCTCTTCTTCTCGACCTCGGCGCTGGTCGGAACGCCCCCACTTCCCTTCGGCGCGGCCTTGGCCGTGTCCAGGGGGCGAGCGGGGTGCTCCCCGCCGACCCCCGGTGTGGTGCTGTCACCCGGAGGGGTGCAGAGGACTCCCTGAGGAACTGCGGCCGGCAAGGCCACGTCCGCCTCAGTGGCGGCCTCCCCGCCTATCGGCCGCGGCACGGGCTAAGACGAGGCCACCGTCTCGGCCGTCTTGCTAGGGCATGGGAGGTCCTCTGGAGCAGGCACGGACACGCGTTTCTTCGGGGACGTCCGGCCGGACGTCAGAGCGGTTTGAGGGGAAGGCCCCGGCCCCTTGTGCATCCTGGCGAAGCACCAGGAGCCAGCGGCTGGGGGCTCATCATCATCATCGAGGCTGCGGAGGAGAATGCTCTGCGATGGAGGGGACGCCCCCTCCCTATCATCCACGGTCTCCTCCGAATCCTCTCCTCCGCTGGTGTCGCCGGAGGACACCAGCACTGTGGGATTGGGGAGCCCGGATGGCGTGAGCCCAAGGTTGTCAAAGTCAGGCATGGCGGCGGCTAGCGCCCTGCCATCGTCGCAGCGGTACAGCGGGGCGTAAGCCTCGGGAAGATCCCCGGGATCATTGAAGAGCAAAATGTTCAGGGCCTTGTCCCGCTCCTCGCCTGTCAGACTAGCAAATCTGAGCCTGATGGCATCTCCCATGCCCTCGTACTCCCACATGGGCTTCAAGTGCTGCTGGAGCAGCGCCAGGTGCTGCGTCACGAACTCCTTCACCATCATCGCCCCGGTCAGTTTCCCGGCGACCATGTCCGAGGAGATCCGCTTCAAGACGGGTGTCGCCCGGGGCTCGGTGAGCTTCGCGGAGGCCCACCCGGGAGTCTTCTTGGGCAGCCTCGTCGGGAGCTCCAGATGCCAATCAACCCCCTGAACATCCAAGAAGATCCAACGGTGCCTGTAGCCTTCCACCTTCTTCCCGGCCTTCAGGAGCACATTGCCGCTCTGAACCGCGACTAAGGAAGAGCACCCCGACTGCTGCGCGCTGTCATGGAGCCTCATGCTGAAGTAGTGGCGGAAGAGGGCCACAGAAGGCTTCACGCCAACAAAGGCCTCACAGTAGAAGGCGAAGATCGACAAGAGCAAGATGGAGTTGGGGTGAAGGTGGAGAGCTTGGACCCCGTAGTGCGCGAGGATGGCGGAGAAGAACCCCGAGAAGGGCGGGACGAGCCCGCAGAAAATGTTGTGGAGAAAGAAGGGGTATACCGTCTTTGCCAGGGTGCGCCGCTCTGCGGAGCCGCACCAGATCAAGGTCTGCCCCCATTCATTGGAATCTTCCACAATCAACGGGAGCGCCGAAGCAAGATCCCCCTCCTTGGCAATGGTGGATGTCGTGAGCGCCGGAGAGGGAGAAGAGGGGGCCAAGGCTGGAGCCTCGGGCTTCGCCTTCCCGGCGGGCGCCATTCGAAGGATCCTGGAGGCAGAAGAGCAGGATGGAGGACGGTGCTACGCCAGGACCTGGAGGAGTTTCTCGCGGTGGAAAGGGGATCTGAGCAAGGGAGCAAGGCGCAGGGAAGAAGAGCAATGATGACTCCGCAGAGGACGCCAGACTTTTGTCAGCCTGGACAGTGGCCGAGGCGATTGGGGGCGGAGGTGTCCGTTCCCCGTCATGCGCCACATGTCAAGCCTGGTGCACAGGCGATTGGGGGCCCGCGGCGCTTCACCCTTCACTCCTTGGCTTCATATCGAAGCCAAGGTTGGCACGCCTTGGGCCCGGGGGCTACTGTCGGCGTTCTGGGATCGGGGGTACCCAGACATGCGTGCCTACGGCCTAGCGCGTGGCCCACCACGAAGGCCCGGTACGGCCCTTCAACAAGCCCCCCCCCCCAAGTCAAGGCCCACGCTAGAGCCCCCGCCTCGCGAGGAGGAAAACGCCAAGACCTCCGGAGGAGTGGCACCCCTTCAGGCCGCCTCCTGAGGAGCGGAGATTCCTATGCAAGCACCCGGCCTCGTGAGGCCGGGATGACATGGGTTCTGACGGCCTAGCCAGGCGGGCGCCAGCGGGCGCAGAGGGAGGACAGTTTCCTCTTTGGTGCTAAGGAAACAAGGACGTACGCGGGTTCCCAAGGAACCCCCAAAGGTTTCCTTCCGGGTGCAAGAGGACCGATACCACGAGCTCGGCAGGACGGATGTCATCGTCGAGCCCACCGCTGCGTCACACCCAGAAGCTTTCCAGGCGAAGACCACCTTTAGTCAAGATAGGACGTACCTCTTGTCCCCTTTCAAATTTGGCCATTGTGGGATCCCTTCCCTCCTGTGCGACGGGGGAAGAGGACCGAGGCCCCTATAAAAAGGGATGAGCTCCCATCTTAGAGGGGAGGTTGAATCGGGTCAAGTTCATCATCACCAAGAGACCTCGTGAGGCCACCCAACCACTGTACTAGTTCATCCATAGCCTCCTTGTGAGGCCAATCCACCACAAAGCAGGAGTAGGGTTTTACACCGCAAGGTGGCCCGAACCTAGGTAAATCTCTGAGTCCATCTCCTTCCCCACTCACACTTATTCAACGCAGCAAGGCCGTAGGGTGACAAGCTTGAGACTCCGAGCCGGTTAAGATCTTCGCACATGCCCCAGTGTTCAAACCTTGTTGGGTTTTCCGGAGCCCCGATTCCGACACAGAGGTCTCGGAAATTCATCTACCTCAGACCCTCGTAATCACCATGATACTAAACATGGTAGTACATGTGATCCCGCTCCCCGATACTGGGTGCCACCACACTCTTCGTGCCACGAATAGTATTGAAGCAATTTCGAACATCCGCGTCCTGAGGTATTAAGGAAACTGAACGATAACGATGTGTCACGAATCCCCTGGAGCTCTACTCCTCGGAAACAAGAGGCACCAAGTACATAATTCCGTCACATCGGTATCATAGAGGCTCCAAAATACCCGCGTGATCCTAAAAAAAATTGAGCGAGAAGAGGGTAGAAGTAAAATTCCTATGCCACGATTCCTCACAAGTGCATAGAAGAGGAGTAAAAAGAATCCTACTCTCCGATATAACTAGACTCAAATAGTTTTTCACTAGACTCGACTAGGCCAAGTTCAATCAAGCAAGGGGCTCCTATGGTCGGTATGGCTCTGATTACCAACTTGTAACGTCCAATATGCGGTCCTATCCCTATTTAGGCTCGAGGGCCTCGATGGGGATAGAAGCGCATATCGTCATTTCACAAGTATAGAAATCATTGCTATACATGTAAAAGAGGAGATGAGTATATGATTTGGCTTACACTGGCCACGAGCTAAGTACAAATAGCATACAATCATCCATACAATCCTTCGAAAACACAGGGTCCGACTATGGACGAAATCAAATGACAAAAGCAATGAAGTCTATATCACTAAGCCCAGGAAGATGACCAAGTAGCTCCCCTACTCGTCTGGGTAAGTCACGTACATACGCCCACGCTCCTCGTCGAACTCCCACTGGAGCTGGGAAGCGTCAACCGGAACGAACTCATCAGTACATGTACCTGTATTGTTGTAATAATCTATGGGCCATGGGGACTCAACAATCTCATTAACCCGGGTACCGAGACTATGTAAGCTGGTGGGTAGGGTGTGGTTAAGTGGTGAGGTTTGCGGCGGCACTAAGAATTTATTTGAGTGGCTAACTTACGATTACAAGAGTAAGATAAGATACTACGCATTGTGGACAAGAACTAGTTATGAATAATAGGTGATCCTGAACACCTACCTAGGAGTAAAACATAACCCCACCAAGTTCTCTTTCCGATTCCCTTGCAAAGAGACGATCACGGTTACGCAGACGGTTGGTGTATTTTATTTGAGTTTACTTCAAGTTTACTATAACAGGATGTCAAACAATTTCCAGGTTGCCACATAACCGCGGGCATGACTTTTTCAAAGATTTAACCCTGTAGGGGTGCTCCAACTCATCCATCACAAACTAACCACACGCTGCATGGATAACCTCAACCACGAGATAGCATGTAGTATCCTTGGGTATCCGGTGGAAAACCTCAACCTAGAGATTGCCCGAAGTATCCTTGGAATCCCGTGCACAAGACATTCGAGAAAGGTAAAACAAGTCCAGCAAGACCGCCCGACGTGTCGACGAACCCGATAGGAGCCGCGTATCTCCTTCTCAGGACATGACAGATGGGTCACACTACGAGTCAAACCAAACCCCAAGTTTCCTCGCGGTGGCCCCGCAGTCTGCCCGTTTGGGCCAACACTCATGAGGAGCACTGGCCCGGGGGTTGATTAATTATCCACGGGGTAGCTAAGCCCTATGCATTTTAATTAGGTTGTTAAGAAAATGTAATACCAATGTTGGGTCTTGCCAGACAAGTTTTATCCCAAAACGAATAGTCAAGGGGGTCCCCGTAAAAACCCCAAGCATGTTAGGAGCGCTCAATATGGAACATAACACCGGTACTCGGAAACTAGGGCGGCAAAAGTGGAACAAATCAAAGGGCAAAAGGCCAAGCCTTCCACCGTCACCAAATATATATGTGCATTAAATTAAATAACCGTAAATAAGGTGATATCCAAAGATATCCATGTTGCCACATGGAAACAACCTGCACCTACAACTAGCAACGCTATAAGAAGGGGCCGAGCAAGCGGTAATTTAGCCAAGCAATGTTTTGTTAGGAAGTGGAGGGGTTAGAGGCTTTCATGGAAAATTGGGAGGCTTGACAGTTAAGTGGTAGGTAACGTGACATAACAGCAGAAGCGAGACATCTAGCAGTAGCAAAAATAGTATCGGGATCCGGGTAACGATCATCTTACCTGGAGCGTCTTCAGAGGGATAAAGAGCTGGGTCCTCGTAGTTGTTCTCGCCAGGATCCTTGTACTCAGTCTAGTCACTCGGGTCTACCCATATAATAAACAACACCAAATAAACATACAAGCAAGGTGCAATGCGCAACCAAGGATGATGCATGACCAATTTGATGTATTTTAACATGGCAACCCTATGCTAGTCATCTTTCTCATGCATTTATTTAGTTCTTTAATATTCTGGACAGAACTTGAAGATTAGTTATATGTACATCCATGAACATGGCAAAAATGAATGCTTCTCATGAAAACGATGCAAATGCATATGGAGAACGTTGCAAACGGAGTAACGGAACTCTCGGAGCACTCGAGACAAGGTACTAACGGTAACGGAGACAAAGCAGAGATTGAGAGGAGCTATGAGCATTTTCTTGGCATCCCAACTATGCCACTGGATTGGGGAACAAATTTTAGGTGAAATGGACATAAAGATCATGGGAAACAAGTAGATAGAACTCACACAAAGCACAAAACAATTATGCAAGCAATCTGTCCAACAACAACATGTCATATTGCAATCCACACATCAACAAGCTACATCACACTAAAATGCACAACAAGGGCATGGGGATGTAGGCAACATGAAGCACAACAATTCATGTCATGGCAGCAACTTGAACAAAAGCATGGATCAACAGTAAAGAAACACACAAGATGGCATATTGGCACAACAGTTTATGACTTAGTGAAATTACTAGCTATCTCAGTCTCAGTTAACAGGTTGGCATATTGACAACAATGAATCTACATGCTACACCGACTTTCATGACATGAAATTTAACAGCATTATAGAGGACAACATGCACTTCAAATAACTCCATTACAGCAACATCAAAATATGTACAGATTCCTAGCTAGCATCCACTCAACATGGCATATTGAACTAAACAGTTCCCCAGACTTAGAAAAATATCAAGGAGTGAAGCAGGGCAGTTTTTAACAGGTTAACATATTTGACAGCAAAATTAACTAAGATGCAACAACTCTACTTGCAAGACATTGGCACATCCTAACAGAGGGAAACATGCTCTACAATTCATTCCATTGGGCCAACCCCAAAGGAACTACAGATTCATGGCAATCATCATGGAAACATGGCAACAAAATAACCAGATTTATACTTAGAATTATTTGAGGCTATGAAAACAGTAGCATTTTTATGTAGCATGTTGGCAGCAAGAATTCCACCCTAAACATAGTTTTCATTGCATGCAAAAATTACCAGGGGCTAGTATGCATATCAAGGAACAATGTTCATGTTGGCAAGTTTGTCAAATAGTGCCAGGATTAAATAATGCAAAAATAACAAAATGATATATTATCACAAAATAGCTTTCACACAAACTTCCTCAAATGACCAAACTAACACCATAGATGGATTCATTGGATTTTTCATCCCCAAAAACATATATCACATGCCTATGTTGTAGTAGAAAATCATGCCACAATCCTCATGCAAAAAATCAAACAACTAGGTATAACCTAGTGTATGCCAGATTAGGCATATGCCCGATTTGGACACTCACTGAAATGGACATGCCAGAAATGGTAATGTTCCCAAAACGGCATACTTGATTAACAAATGAAAAAAACAACAATACAAAATATATACAGCGGGGCCCATCTGGCAGTGGCACTAAGGCATGTGTGTGGGTGACAAGTGGGTCTCAAGTGCAATCATGCCCTTATATTATATTTTGATGTTGATGACAATGTACATGTAGAGGACTAATGATGTTGGTCAAGTAAATCTCAGGTTTTAGTTCTCAAATCAAAATATGCGAGGATCACGGACGCATGGAATGATTATGAGCCAAGAAGGACGGAACCAAAAATGTTTACGGATCTAGCTTTCTTTTCTTCTTGAGTATAGGGATCCCGCACTATTAAGAGGGGATCGATTGGGTCGGCAAAAGACATTCTCAAGTAAAATCAAACTCCTTTCCTCGGTCAAAAACTGCACTATGCACAAATCACAAAGTGATGTTTCTCTATGTTGGTTGGATGTCCGGGCCCTGTGCCGGATGTCCGGGAGTTCACTCAGTCACCGGATTTCCGAGAAGTGCCCCGGATATCTAGCCCATCTACTATCCAATAACCATAAGTTTCACCAGATATGGGCCGGATGTCCGGCCCACCGCCGGATGTCCGGGACCCCGGATATCCGAGCCCTCTGCCGGATTTCCGACCCACACAATACCAGAACCGTGGTTGTCTGATGGTGTGGTATGCTGGATGTCCGGGCATAAGCCGGATGTCCGGGTGTTCCCATACGGGCCGAATGTCTGGGACATCCCCGGATGTCCGGCTCCCCTGTTTTCCTCTCTGGCTCAGTGTACCGTGAGCTCACGTCACAGATGCCGGATGTCCGGCCCTTGGCCCGGATGTCCGGCCAGACACGGTCACTTACACTATAACGGCCATATTTGCACCCGCACTATAAATACCTCTTCACCACTTCATGGAGAGGTTGACCATTCACTTTGAGCTAACCCTAGAACACACATTTCTCTCTCTCACATCCTCATACACCAAATCCAAGATCTCAAGAGCACTTGAGAGTATTTGTGAGTTCTCCAATCAAGTGATAGTTCCACTTCTTCCCCTTCTCTTCACCAAAGGAATTTGTGATTTGAGCAAATCTTGAGCTTTTCCCCATTGTTCTTGTTACTCTTGGAGGTTGGAGACTCCTAAGCGGTAGGAGTTCTTCGGTGAGGAATCAACCATTGTGATTGCCCCCGGAAAGTTTGTGAGGGTTCTGGAAACCACCCCAAGGTCTACCACTAGTGGTTGAGAAACTCCTTCGTGGTGTTGTCTCAAGGAGAGAATAGGATGAGCCTTCGTGGCGCTGGTGTGCCTTCGTGGTAACATCCACCTCTCTAAACGGTGTCGTAGCTTCCCTCCAAGGAAGTGAACATCGGCATACATCCTCGTCTCTCGGAGTTGCGGTTATCCCTAACTCTAACTCCCTACTTGTGGTTATTTGTCTTTTTGGTATTACTTGTATTACTTGTGCTTGCTTATCTACTTAATTGTTGTTTTGCTTAGTACACATAGCACAACTATCATCTCTGCAATTGTTAGGCTCACTTTCATATTCCGCAATATTGCCTAAAATTGCTAAGTAACGATTAAAATCTGTAACTATACCTATTCACCCCCCCTCTACGTCCATCTCGATCCTTTCAATTGGTATCAGAGCCTCGTGCTCTAATCGTGTGGCTTAACCGCCCTAGAGCGAGATGGATAACGATGGGAATCCTCTTGTTGCACTCCCTATCGAGAAAGGGACATCCTCTTCGGATGAGCGCAGATCCTTCACTTCTGAGGATCTTGAAAGGGCCCTCGCCAAGCAAAAGGAGGAGCATGATGCTTCTATTGAGGCCTTGGTCAAAATGAGGTTAGATGCATTAGCTGCAAGAACTCCACCACTGGAAAACCCAGGGGGTGTGATAAAGCAACCAAATGCATCCCTTCCTAATTTGGGCCAACAATCTCAGACTGGTGACCACATCGGTGTTCCATGGTTGTATGCAAAATCTAGAGTTGAGAAACCTAGGTATAATGCTGCGGGAAACCCCCCTTTACTTGATAACACTGCCGATTTTTCTTTGTGGAGGGTTGGTATGTAGGATAATCTTAGGTTTGTCAATGATGAAATGCTAGAGCTCATGGAGAAAGGCAATCCTGTGAATCCCAAGGATCTCACACCAGGTGAAGAATATGACAAACACCTCAATGACACCGCAATCATGCTCATAAGAAAGGGCATGTCTGACAAGCAGAAGAGGACCTACATTCACCTCACAAATGCAAAAGAACTGTGGGATAGTCTTGTCATGACCAATATTGGAACTTCCTCCCTCTGTCTTGCACAATATGAGATTACAAAAGGGGCATTACAGTATTTCTGCATGGAGAAAGGTGAAGACCCCAAGCAACTTCATGAGCGATTGATGACACTTGCCGCTGACATTGAATCATATGATTGTGACAAAAGCCAAGATGGTTTCAACTTGACCAAACGTTTTCTCGTGGACAAATTGCTAAATGCCCTTGCTCCATATCACCATCAAATGGTGTGGGACATAAGAAGAGAACATGGATTCAAGGACATGTCTCTCGATGATGTCAATTCAACCTTCCAACTATTTGAAGAATCAAAGGCAAATGCTACACGACACCTTGCCATGCATGGTTCCTCATCACCCAAGACAAACCTAGACTTGAAGGCCAAGCACGTAATGGATGATGATGTGAGTGAAGAAGAAGAAGATGTTGAAGAAGAAGTCTATGAAGTTGACTCGGATGAGGGGCCCTCATATGAAGACATGGCTCTCTTTGTGAAGAAGTTCAGTGCAGGAACAAGGAAAGATTCCTAAAGAAGAAAGTAAGGACTTGCTACAACTATGAAGAAACCAACCATTTCTCAAAAGAGTGCCCCTATGAAAAGAGAGAAGATAAACCAAGATTTCCGAAGACATTTGTGAAGAAGAAGTTGCCCAACCCATTGAACTCCAAGTCCAAGAAGAGTGATGGGAAGGCTATGGTTGCCCAAGACGAGTCCGACCCCGATGATGTTAGAGGTGTTGCAGGTGTAGCCCAAGACACTCAAACCACATTGAGACTCGTAAACAAGACCGGTGCTGTTGTCACATACAACTATATGAAAGACTATGAAGTCAACGCACACAAATGTCTCGTGGCAAAGGCCACTGTAGATGATGATGAGGGTCAAACCTCTCCAGACAAGGTGAAGGTAACTACACGTCCAAACCCTCCTCTATTTATTCCTACCACACCTAGTGATGAATATCTTGATGCTGAGGATCATGATCATGAATATGAAATAAGTGATTATATGTTTGCTAAAATGGAGAAAGTCATGTGCTCTCTTGTCGGTGCACTAGGACAGGGGTATCCAGTGCCCCTCATTTATGCACAGGCAGTAGTAGCAAAAGCCGTCAACAAAAGCTACCACACCACCAAGCAAGCATTCAAGACCAGATCCCGGCAGCAATGACCTGCAGAAGGCCAAGCAAACGCCGGCAAGACCAGCACAATAGCCCAGGAGGGGCCCAAAGCGCGCCAACCACGTCCCCGGAGCCTGCCGGGGACCGAGGCGCGCGCATCTCAAGAAGACCCGGCAAGCCGTCCCCCGGCAAGCGCGAGCTGACCAGCCACCGCTCCACTGCATCACGACGCCAATCACTTGTCGATGCAGTGTCGAGCCCTCAAGCGGCTAAGTGGCTCTCGCTAAACACGTGGCTACGCACTGGAAGACAGATTGTACCCAGTTGACACCCGTCCAGTAGCGTGTCAATACACTAAGCAATGACCAGCCAAGAGGTGGCAAGAGCTTGCCGGGAATGCATCCTCTAGCGCCACCTAGTCTAGTAATCATGGTATTTTGTCCTAAATGCCAGAGTTAGGTATGATAACTCTGTTAGCTATCTAATCACTAGATAAAGACTGTTTTGCCACTGTGGTTGCCCCTTGCACTATAAAAGGAGGCCCAAGGCAACTTAACTCAAGATTCGGACCTTTGGATACTTGTACTCACGTAGTAGCTCTCCCCGGCAACAACCCTTGCCAGGACTGAGCATTGCGTGTTCTTCGTGTTCCTCTGATCAATCCACCAAAAGCAGGAGTAGGGTTTTACGCTTCACAGCGGCGCGAACCTGGGTAACAATGCCAGCGTCCTGATCCCCATCGTCGTGCTGCTTCACGGTCTCCGATCTTTGTGCAACGTGACCCCCCTTGCCGAACCACAAAGGGGCCTCTAGTCCCGTAGGTGATTATGTGCATCTGTGCCCCGACATCTTTGGTGCGCCAGGTAGGGGGTGCGTCACTTGCGTGAACCCGAGTTTGCGAGCAGCGAGTTGATCTTCATCAACATCTTCTCCATCCATGGCTCCCAAGAAGAAGTCTGGCGCGACCGTGCACCCTTCCACTTCGAAGGCCCCCTCGCATGCGGCCGCAGGCGCCGTGGGCGCTACGGCGGCTGCGAGCGAGGTGGGCGCCGTGGGCGACGCGACTGGCATAGGCGGCGCCGCTATCGTGTCTCCCGCGACGGAGGTTGGAGCGGGGAACGCCAGAGAGGAGCAACAGCAACAACATCCTGGCGAGCACGCCCCTGGTGCCGGGGGTGGAGGAAACAACCAGTCTCCACTTCCCCGTCGTGCGGATGGCCGTGGAAGTCGCGACGGCGCTCATTCCGAAGCGAGCTGTGATCCCCCGTCTGCACCCGTCACGAGCGCGGATATAGGGCGCACACCTCATCCAGAACAAGACGGAGCGCCGAGCGGAGCCGCGATTCAGCGAACTTTGCCTCCCCCACAACAGACCGCCCCGGCGAGCGGCACACGGCGACAGGTACACAGCGATGCCCCTCTTGGCTCCACCAGGAGCCGGGCGATGTCTCGGTCCGCCTTTTTCACCATGCCGGACACGGCGTCAGAAGCAATGGCGCGAGCCCAGCTGCTGCTAGACTTCCCGCCGGCGGCCGATAAGATGGATGAGTGGAGAGCTACTATCCATAGCTTGATATCCTTCATTGAAGCCAACAAGTCTCAGCATGCAGAACCATCGCGACACACGCGTACGGCTACAGCGGCCCAGGCCGGCGATCGTGTCGAGGGGGCCAGACCCACGGTGCAGTCCCCTCCGTGACAACAAACCCAGGAGCAGCCGCGGCGAGATCCACATGCTGACGAGTTCGACGAGGCATCTATGGCCTCGTCCGGCCCACGCGATCGCCGGGATCGGCGGAAAGAAGACGTGTGCATCACCATCGAGCGGCGCCGAGAAGCACACCGTCAGTCTGACAGACACAATGGCCCAAGTACTAGCGACCCCGCGCCCAGTGCTGGCGGGTACCTGCCTTACGAGGTCGGGTGCCCTGCCTTCAATCGCAAGCTGCGGCAGGTCCGCTGGCCATCAGCCTGAGCTTTCAAGCCAGAGTTGGCGGAGAAGTATGACGGCAAGCTAAACCCGGCAGAGTTCTTGGGCATCTACACGATAGCCATTCAAGCTGCCAGAGGAAGAGATGAGAAGGTGCTCGCTAACTATTTCCCTTTGGCACTCAAGGCAAACGTGAGGTCGTGGTTGATGCACCTGCCAGAGAACTCCATTTCATCATGGGCTGACTTGTGCAACGAGTTCGTTGGTCCCTTCACAGGTGGCCACCAGGAGCCAGGGCAGCCCAGCGACCTGCAAGTCCTCCCACGGAAAGAGGGAGAAACTCTGCTGAAGTACATCCACAGATTCAGTCGAGTGCACCGCAACATTCCAGAGATACACCCCGCTGCCGTGATTGCCGCGTTCCACTCGAACATGCGCAACAGGATAATGCGGGCCAAGATGAATGTCAGACTCCCCAAGACCGTCAACGAGTTGTATACGTTGGCGGACAAGTGTGCTCGTGCTGAGGAAGGAAGGCGATTACCCGCAGAGGAGGCTGGCATCAAAATCGATTCAGATGATGGCGACGATGCCCCTGGCTCGAAGGGGAAGAGCCGGAAGCGCAACAAGAAGCATAAAGGAAAAGCAGTGTTGGCCGTTGAGGGCTCCGGAGATCTCTGTACCGGCAAGAAGGCCAAGGCCGAGACCCCCGGCAAGGGAGTTGCCACATGCGCTGATTGCCGGGAGGCCGCTGCCGCTGAGAAAACTGGAAAGTCCGACGGGCCGTACTGCAAAATCCACCGCACTAAAGGCCATGATCTCCAAGAGTGCCGCCAAATTGAGCAGCTTGTCGAGAAGCAGAAGGCCGAGTACGAGAAGCGTGACAAAGAGAAAAACCAAGACGGTGCTGCCGGGAAGGGCCGTGGTGGCAGAGGAGGCCGCCGCGGAAAGGCTCCGCAGCAGAAGGAAAAGTCGGTTAGATGCCGCAGAATAAAGCCACTCAAATGGTCCCGCACGCCTATCGTCTTTGATGAAGAGGACCATCCTGATCGCACCTCTGCGGTCGGATGTTTGCCGTTGTTGGTCTCCCCAACAATCCGCAACCTCAAGGTAACCAAAATGCTAGTTGACGGCGGGGCGGGATTGAATTTAATCTCCCCAAAAGTGGTTGAAAGGCTGTAGATCCCTGACGGAGAGCTCAGAGCCACGGGTACATTCCAAGGAGTTAACCCCGGCAGGAGCCGACCTAAGGGAAAGATCACCTTGCCTGTAATGTTTGGCGGGGAGTTGAACTACCGGACTGAGAAAGTGGTGTTTGACGTGGTTGAGCTCCCCCTGCCTTACAACGGAATCCTTGGTCGCCCAGCCCTGGCAAAATTCATGGCAGCATCACACTATTCTTACAACACTTTGAAGATGCCGGGCCCCATCGGAATCATCTCCATCCCATCTGACAAGAAGGACGCAGTCATTTGCGTGGACAAGATGTATCGGGACGCGGTAGCAGCTGAGGCTGAAGAAATTCCAACTCCCGCCAAAGAATTGAGGAAATCTAAGAAACCTAGCACAAACACCGGCAAGGACTCCGGGAAGCGCGCCTCTTCGGAGTGCGCTGCGCCCGATGATGACCTGCCGGAGAGCTCCGCTAGCAAGAAGACCAAGGTCACCTATCCTGAGACAAAGAAGATCCCGGCAGGGCTGGATGGCACTGGTGGTACGTTCACCATCAGCGCCACCCTCACTGACAAATAGGAAAGTGCGCTCATTGCCTTCCTGTGGGCGAATGTCGATGTGTTTGCTTGGCAACCATCTGACATCCCTGGTGTTCCCAGGGAGGTAACTGAGCACCACCTTGCTGTCTGCCCCCACGCCAGGCCCGTCGAGCAAAAGGTTAGGAAGCAAGCCTTGGAGCAGCAGCAGTTCATTGTCGAAGAGATCAAAAAACTCGAAGCAGATGGTTTGGTTAGAGGAGTGTTGCACCCAACTTGGTTAGCCAACCCGGTAGTGGTGCGCAAGGCAAATGGGAAATGGAGGCTCTGCATAGATTTCACTGACCTGAACAAAGCCTGCCCAAAGGACCCTTTCCCCTTGCCACGCATAGACCAGATCGTTGATTCCACTTCCGGGTGTGACTTGCTTTCCTTCTTGGACGCTTACTCCGAATACCACCAGATTTTCATGGCTAAGGAATATGAGGAAAATACCGCGTTCATAACTCCGTGCGGCACGTACTGTTTTGTACGAATGCCCTTCGGGTTAAAGAGCGCTGGTTCTACCTTTGCCAGAGCCGTGCAGACTGGATTTGGACCACAGTTGCACAGAAATGTGGAAGCTTACATGGATGATATAGTCGTCAAGACCAAGGATGAAGCAACTCTCATACAAGACTTGGAAGAAACTTTTGCAAGCTTGCGCAAGATCAATCTGAAGCTCAACCCTGAGAAGTGTGTGTTTGGCATCCCATCCGGCAAGCTACTTGGGTTCTTTGTATCTCAGCGAGGAATAGAAGCAAATCCCGACAAGATCGAGGCAATTGAGCAGATTCAAGCACCCAAGACCATCAAGGACATCAGACGTTTAACCGGATGCGTCGCTGCGCTAAGTAGGTTTTTCTCCAAGTCCGCCGAACGCGCCTTGCCGTTCTTCAAAATCCTGAAGAAGGCAGGCCGGGTAAGGTGGACCCCGGAAGCATAGGCAGCACTACAAAATCTGAAAACTTACCTTTCTTCCGCTCCCACCTTGGTCGCTCCTAAACCACAAGAACCATTGCTGCTATACCTGGCGACAACAAATCAAGTGGTTAGTGCAGCGCTGGTGGCACAGCGAGAAGTAGATGAAGATGCAGCCGGTGCGGCCGATGCTGCCGGGGATCAAACCGAAGCGTCCGCGGCAGAACCCAATACAGAACCAAGGGAACTTCAGCAAGCTAGCAAAGGCAGTTCCAACGAAGTGGCGAAGAGGAAAGTGGTGCAGCGGCCGGTGTACTTTGTCAGCTCCTTGTTGCAGGGGGCTAGGTCAAGGTACTCCGGAGTGCAAAAGCTAATCTTCGGCCTCATCGTGGCCTCGAGGAAGCTACGCCACGACTTCCAAGCCCATGAGATCACAGTCGTCACTCGCTTCTCGCTGTAGCGCATATTGAGGAACCCCGAAGCCACGGGCAGGATAGTTGAATGGGCACTTGAGCTGTCAAGTTTCGGACTGAAGTATGAGAGCACTTCCACAATTCAGAGTAGGGCGCTGGCGGAGTTCATTGCTGAATAGAGGCCCATGCCAGATGAAGAAGTTCCAGAGTCGGTCCTCCCCGGCAAGGAAGCACTTAAAGAGTGGATCATGTACTTTGATGGTGCTTTCTCACTCCAGGGCGCCGGAGCAGGCGTGCTCGTCATCGCCCCCACCAGAGAGCACCTCGAGTATGTGGTTCAGATGCACTTTCCTCGGGAAGAAGCCACCAATAACACCGCCGAGTATGAGGGGCTCCTTGCCGGACTCTGAATCGCGGTGGAGTTGGGGATCAAGAAACTGATCATGTGAGGCGATTCTAAGCTCGTAATGAAACAAGGCAACAAAGACTATCAGAGCCCGTTGATGGAAGCATACGTGGAAGAAGTGAGGAAACTAGAGGAGCGCTTTGATGGGTTACAAACAAAGCACGTGTCGCGTGCGGAAAACAATATTGTTGATCATTTGTCAATGTGTGTTGCACAGAAGCTCCCTGTGGAACCAGGAACCTTTATCCTTCGCCTCACTCAACCATCAGTATCCCCGTCAACGATGGCTAGAAAGAGAAGAAAACTGAACTCCGACAAGCATTTCCCTGCAGAGCTTCCCGAAGCCGCTGGTAGAGAATCTGCCGGGGATAGTCTCGTTCCGCCTAGTGAGCACCTCGCTCCTGCGAAACCCCAGGTACTCGCGGTCGAGACAAGCGCTCCCACGGACGAGGAGATTCCTTTAGTCCTAGTTGTCGAGCCCCAGGCTCCAACCTGGGCCCAGCATATAGTCCGTTTCCTTCAAACAGGAGAACTTCCCGACAAGCAAGAAGAGGCCGAAAAAGTAGCCCGCCAGTCAAGTATGTACCAGTTTGTCAACGACATTCTGTACAGAAAAAGACCCAACGGTGTGAAATTGAACTGCATTTGCCGGGAAGATGGACTAAAGCTGTTGGCAGAGATTCATGGAGGTGCGTGTGGGTCTCGCATCGGATCAAGAGCCCTTGCCGGGAAAGCCTTCCGGCAGGGTTTCTATTGGCCCACTGCCCTCCAAGATGCAACTGAGTTGGACACCAAGTGTGAAGCCTGCCAGTTCCATTCCAAGAACATCCATCAACCAGCACAAGCTCTCCAGACGATCCCTTTGTCCTGGCCATTCTCGGGGGCTTTGAGTTCTTGTTCGTAGCAATCGACAAGTTCACAAAGTGGCCTGAGGTAGAGCCAGCGAGGAAGGTGACCGCGCAATCAGCTATCAAGTTCCTGAAAGGATTGGTGTGCCGTTTTGGAGTGCCCAACAGGGTGATCACCGACAACGGCACCCAATTCACGAGCCGCGCCTTCGTGCAATACATCCAAAGCCTTGGAAGCAAGGTCTCCTTTGCCTCTGTTGCCCACCCAAGAAGCAACGGGCAAGTTGAGAGGATGAATGCTGAAGTGCTGCGAGGTCTCAAGACAAGGACTTTCGATAGGCTGTGAAAGAGCGGCAAGCGCTGGATAGATGAGCTGCCGGTGGTTCTTTGGTCCCTCAGAACGACACCGAATCGAGCTACTGGCCAGACGCCCTTCTCCCAAGTGTATGGGGCGGAAGCAGTACTCCCCACAAAACTCATATACGGGTCACCTCGAGTACTTGCCTACGATGAAGTAGAGCAAAAGCAACTACGGCATGACGATGCCATGCTCCTCGAGGAAGATCGTCTCCGTGCTGCCGTGCGTGCTGCACGCTACCAGCAAGCCCTGCGCCGCTATCATAGCTGCAGGGTCCACGCCCGGAGCCTTGAGGAAGGCGACCTTGTCCTTAGGCGCGTTCAGTCCGCCAAGGGTACCAACAAGTTGACGTCGAAGTGGGAAGGCCCTTACCGGGTAGCACGAGTCACCAGACCTGGCGTTGTCCGTCTAGAGACCGAAGATGGCACCAAGGTGCTTAACTCATGGAATATTGAGCATCTTCGTAAGTTCTACCCGTGAGGCGCGGCTGCCGGGCTCAGTCCCCGGCAGCCACCTTTTGTACAAGCTTTGCCGAAGCTGCATGTAACCCTTTGTACAAAGTCAGGCGCAGACCCTGTGCAACAATAATAAAGCTAGGCGTTGCATCATATCATTGCATTGCATGTTCATTATGCATTTTTATGATTGCGATGTCATCACCTCTTTAAGTTTTAGAGATTTGCTAGAGTACTTGTTAAGCCTATAATCCTTGTTGCTGCGCTCTCTCCTCAAGGGATAGAGGCCTCTTGCCCTGCGTGTTCTGCCACAAGGAAAGCGTAGGAGGAGGGCAAAGGAGCAAGGGCGGTGCCCCAGCGTACTCCAGAAAGGGATACTGCCTAAAAAGAGTAAGTCTAATCGCATATCCCAAGTTTTATGATTGCCTGCTCCCTTAAAGGAAATCATTGCTCTCTTTTTGAATGTGTTCAGTGGAGTCCCCCACGTGGTGAAAACCCTTGTCGGGACGAGCCATTCCCCAGCTCCTGATACTTATCAACTCTGGGGGGCCGCGCCGATACCGATAAGGAGCCCTGCCGGGGAACAACACCAGCCTTCTGTCGGGGGCTCGCCCCCCCTTTTGGCGCTCGCGGTTGATAGTGGCCCGGCAAGCGGTTCCGTGCGGCGAGGACAAACACACTAACACAGTAGAAACAAAGAAAGAAAAGGATGGTACTCAGGGAAGAGAAATAACATTCATTCATTTGTCGATACAAAGTGGATCAAGATACATTGAAGAGCTCCTTCCTATTAAATCTTTATTTGACTTTCTCCCCTAGGAGCAAGTTACAAAAAGAAAAAGGGCGAAAGGGAGACCCAAGCAGAAGCCCAGCCTGACCCCGTCAAGGCTGTCGGGGGACGGCTCGGCGGGACCACTAGGAAGGAAGGCGAAGCCAAAGTCCACGAGCCTGCCAGGGTCCAGCTGAGAAGGAGAGGCGGCGCCCAAATCAAGAACGCCCGGCAAATCGCTCTGCCAGGGAGAGGGGGAGGAGCTCGATGACGGTGATGGTGCGGCCGACGATCAGCTGGAGCCCAGGTCATCGTACTCCGACTTGACGGCCTGGAGCTCGCTATCGCCGTCTTCACCGACACTGTCCTCCTCGTCGCAATCGCTCGAGGAGGAACTTTCGTCGCCACTCGAGCTCTCTTCGCAGCAGCCGAGACGAGCGCCTGAACGCCCATAGATCTTGACGGGGAGCGTGTCGGCCTCCACCAACTTGAAGCAGAGGATGTACCCGCCCGTGAAATTGTGGGCGCGTGCAAAGGTCTTCCACCCGTGCCTGAAGAGCATAACGCGGGGTGCCGGAAACTCGACGTCAACACGCGCAGCACCGTTGCAGCAGCCGTGCACGCGCAACCACATCGTGTGCAGCTTGTCAACCTCCATCACCCCGGCGAAGGGATGGGGGAGTCGCAAGCGGCTACGAGGAGGACCGCGCAGCCCGATGACGAACTCCAATGCCGTACTTTCAGTATGCTCCGCTGCTAAGGAGGGAGCCGCTGCCAGAGGAGGGTCGGGGATGGCGTTCTGCCACCCCCGACAACGAGCCCCGTGCTGGCCTCGACCTCTTCCAGCCCCCCCACCACGCGCGCTGGAACCGCCTCCCGTCGCCGCGGCTGAAGCAGCGGCATGATCCCGAAGGGAAGCTCTCGTCGCCCCAGCAGAAGCTGAGAGTTGTCCTCGCCCTCTCGTCATGGCAGAGAGCAGGAGCATCCAAAGACGAACCAGAAGTGAAGGACGAGCTGTATGGACTTGGGAGTAAGGAGGAGATGGAGATGGATGAGCATCGCCACCGTGACCCCCTAATTTATAGGGGAGGGCATGGGGCTGGCTCTCCTCCGCTCCAGAGCGGTCGCCCATCTCCACCAATCCCACTACCCGCGACTCACGGGCGAACATGTAACCGCCCCATTACTCCAATCCATTGCACTGCAGTTTCTGCCATGACCGGGCCTTTAAGTCATGAGCGCCCGCCGCGAGCTCCCCGCTATGCATGCGGCACACGTGGTGAAAACAGCCTGAGGTAGTGGGACAGTGCTGACTAGTAAATTGGCGGTTACTCCCTCACATTGCGCGCCTATGCATAAATTTTGGGCCTGACCCAACAGAACCAGGCAAGCGCGTGTGGGCCAGACCAGAGGGCTCCTATCGGTGCACTAGGAAAGGGGTATCCAGTGCCCCTGACTTATGCAGAGGCAGTAGTAGCAAAACCCGTCAACAAAAGCTACCACACCACCAAGCAAGCATTCAAGACCAGATCCCGGCAGCAACGACCTGCAGAAGGCCAAGCAAACACCGACAAGACCAGCACAACAGCCCAGGAGGGGCTCAAAGTGCACCAACCACGTCCTCGGAGCCTGCCGGGGACCGAGGCACGCGCATCTCAGGAACACCCGGCAAACCGTCCCCCGGCAGGCGCGAGCTGACCAGCCACCACTCCACCGCATCACGACGCCAGTCACTTGTCGATGCGGTGTCGAGCCCTCATGCGGCTAAGTGGCTCTCGCTAAGCACATGGCGACGCACCGGAAGACAGATTGTACCCAGTTGACACCCGTCCAGTAGCGTGTCAATACACTAAGAAATGACCAGCCAAGCGATGGCAAGAGCTTGCCGGGAATGCATCCTCGAGCGCCACCTAGTCTAGTAATCATGGTATTTTGTCCTAAATGCCAGAGTTAGGTATGATAGCTCTGTTAGCTATCTAATCACTAGATAAAGACTGTTTTGCCACTGTGGTTGCCCCTTGCACTATAAAAGGAGGCCCAAGGCAACTTAGCTCAAGATTCAGACCTTTGGACACTCGTACTCACATAGTAGCTCTCCCCGGCAGCAACCCTTGCCGAGACTGAGCATTGCGTGTTCTTCTTGTTCCTCTGATCAATCCACCAAAAGCAGGAGTAGGGTTTTATGCTTCACAGCGGCCCGAACCTGGGTAAAAATGCCAGCATCCTGATCCCGATCGTCATGCTGCTTCACGGTCTCCGCTCTTTGTGCAACGTGACCCCCCTTGCCAGACCACAAACGGGCCTCTGGTCCTGTAGGTGATCGTGTGCATCCATGCCTCGATATCTCTCAAAGTAAAGAAGCTCGTTATGTTTCGTATGCTTATAGAGATGGTGAGTAAGCACACCATCTCCATCAAGGAACTCGAAACCCTCGTTACTGAGGAAAAGGAAAAATGTGAAATCCTTGAGCACAAAGTCTTATATGAGGAAGCACGTAATGATGAATTGTGCTTAAAAATAGGTGCAAACATTGATAGGCACACTAAAGATTGTGAGTTCCTACATTTGTCTCTCAAGACAAAGGAAGATGAGCTAAATCTCCTTACTAAGAAGTTTGACGAACTCAAGCTCACTTATCTTAACACACTTGGGAAAGCCTATTCCTCTCCTATTATAAATGTTGATGCTTATGCTACTAACCCCAATGGTGACCTAGCTAGCTTACTTGAGGAGAATCGGGTGCTAAAGGCTCAAATTGAAAAAGGGCTCATGTCATGTGCCCAAGGACAAAAGAACCTCAATGAAGTGTTGAGTCAACACAAGGAGGTTGTGGCCAAGGAAGGGCTTGGATTTGATCCAAGCACAAGCAAGAATAAGGTAGCAACGCATAAGTCCACAACTCCCCTCAAGGAGACATTTGTGCGAGAAGGGCACAAGGAGAAAGGAAAGGGTAAGGTTGACAAGGATGTGAGTAGGAAGGCCACGAGGGGCAAGCCTACTCCCAACAAGCCAAAACAATTTATGCCTCCATCATATGTGCTTCGTAAGGGAAAAGATGGAGATGTTTATGCTCAGTTTGTTGGTCCTAGAAATGCTTTTCGGTTTTATGCAATTTGGGTTCCTAAGACCCTTGTTACTAACTTGAGAGGCCCCATTGTAAAATGGGTGCCTCTAACCAAGACCTGAATTGTGTGTAGGTTGCTGTTTCCGGTGGAGTCAAATGGGTGATTGATAGCGGTTGCTCAAATCATATGACCGGAGATGACACACTGCTCATGGACTTCATACAAGCTATTCGACCATTTATGAGCATTGTCTTTGGTGGAGGGTCTAAAGGACAGGTACTTGGTTTGGGCAAGGTGGCTATCACCAATGACATGTCACTTGCAAATGCCATGCTTGTCCAATCCCTGAAATATCATTTGCTTTTTGTTCGTCAATTGGCTTCTGTTGGTTATGATACACTATTTCGACTAACGGATGTGAAAGTCTTTAAGAGAGATACTCTTGAAGTTGCCTCTGTGGGAGAGTTGGATGGCAACCTTTACACGGTTGATTTCTCGAAAGAGAGCACATTCCATGCAACTTGCCTCATGGCCAAGGCCGACAAGGGATGGCTATGGCATCGCCGACTAGCCCATGTCGGCATGAGAAATCTTCAAGATCTATTAAAAGGTGAACACATCCTTGGACTAACCAATATATCTTCTGAGAAAGATCGTGTGTGTAGTGCATGCATAGTAGGGAAGCAACATCAATCAAAGCATCCCCCCAAGAACATAGTATCAACTTCAAGACCTTTGGAGCTCCTTCACGTGGATCTCTTTGGGCCTCCTTCATGGGACAGTCTTGGTGGGAAGAAGTATGGGTTTATTATTGTTGATGAAAACTCAAGATACACATGGGTGTTCTTTCTCAAGTCCAAGGACGAGACAAAAATCACCTTCATTGATTTTGCCAAGCAAGCTCAACGCAAGTTAGACAAAGAAATCTTGGCAATAAGAAGTGACAACGGTTCCGAATTCAAGAACTACACTTTGGAAGAGTTTCTTAGTGATGAAGGAATTGAGCATCAATACTCCGCACCATATACCCCTGAAAAAATGGGGTAGCGGAGAGGAAGAACCGCACACTTGTGGAAATGGCGAGGTCCATGTTGGATGAGTACAAATCACCTTACAGCTTTTGGGCAGAGGCTGTCGACACAGCATGTCATGCATCAAATCGTCTTTTCCTTCGCAAGATCCTGGAAAAGACCCCATATGAACTCATAACCGGAAACAAACCAAATATCAAATATTTCTGGGTCTTTGGTTGCTACTGCTTCATTCTCAACAAGAGAGAACGGTTAGGAAAATTTCAATCTAAAACAACCGAAGGAATATTTGTTGGTTATGGATCAAACTCCCATGCCTATAGAGTCTACAACAAATCCATCGGATGTGTTGTAGAAACTTGTGACGTGGTGTTTGATGAATTTAATGTCTCCCATGGGGGGCAAGTTGATCTAAGTGATGCAGGTGATGAAGATCCTTCACAGGACATTTTGACCATGGGTGTAGGTGCTCTCCTTCCAATGGAACATGTTCCTTGTGAAGGTGCAAATGAGGACACAAGCACCACTCATGCTCAAACTACTACTACACAAACGTCACCACAAGATCCCATCCCCCAAGAGGAGTTCATGATCCAAGATCAAGACACTACACAAGAACAAGTTCATCATCAAGTACAAGAACACGAACAAATTCGTCATCAAGAACAAGAACAAGAACGTGCACGTGTTGATGATGACGAACCATATGATGATGGTGAACCTCAACAAATGATGCATGAAGAAGAAGATCTTCCACCACACATTGTAGATCCATATGTTGAAGATGTTGACGATGGGAAGGAAATTGTACCTCGTGAAACCCTAACCTCCATCATGCCTCGTGTGGCCCATCGTGTTGATGTTAAGCAAATCCATACCGGCATATCGGAAGGTAGAGTCACTCGTAAACAATTAACAACCTTCTGTGCTCACTTTTCGTTTGTCTCTAGTGTTGTGCCACTCAAGACACAAGATGCGTTGACGGACAACGACTGGCTTGTTGCAATGCAAGAAGAGTTGAACAGCTTCGAGTGCAACAAAGTATGGTCTTTAGTCAAAGGACCAACTAAGGAACACAATGTTATTGGAACAAAATGGATCTTCAAAAACAAGCAAGATGAGCATGGTGCAATCATCAGAAACAAGGCAAGGTTAGTGGCACAAGGGTACTCACAAGTTGAAGGTTTGGACTTTCATGAGACCTTTGCTCATGTTGCCCGTCTTGAATCAATTCGCATCTTACTTGCTTATGTTGCTTTCAATGGTTTTACTTTACATCAAATGGATGTGAAGAGTGCATTTCTTAATGGTCCTCTACAAGAAGAGGTCTATGTATCACAACCACCCGGTTTCGTTGACCCCGATCACAAAGACTATGTGTACAAATTTCACAAGGCTCTGTATGGCCTTAAACGAGCACCTCATGCTTGGTATGATCATCTTAAGAAGTTTCTACTTGATGATGGTTTTGTAAGAGGGGTGATTGACCCTACCCTTTTTACTAAAAGGGAAAAGGGTGATTTGATCTTATGCCAAATTTACGTAGATGATATCATTTTTGGTTTCCTGACATTCATTTATGCAAGAAGTTTGCGGAATCCATGACCAAGACCTTTGAGATGTCACTCAATGCGGACTTGAAGTTCTTTCTCGGTTTTCAAATTCAACAATTTCAAGAAGGAATTTTCTTATCTCAAACCAAGTATCTCAGGGACATTCTTGCGAAGTTCGGAATGACAGACGACAGCCCATGCAAGACGCCCATGCCAACCAAAAAATTTCTTGATGAAGACACAAACGGTATCCCGTTTGACCCATCTCTTTACTGCTCTATGATTGGTTCATTGCTTTATCTTTGTGCATCTAGACCTGACATCATGTTAAGTGTAGGCATTTGTGCAAGATTTCAAGCTACCCCTAGGGAAAGTCATCATAAGGCGGTTAAGCATATTCTTAGATACCTTCTTCACACCCCAAAGTTGGGTCTATGGTACCCCAAGGATGCCAAGTTTGATCTCATCGGGTACACGGATGCGGATTGCGCCGGAGACATGGTGGGAAGAAAATCCACCTCCGGAGCATGTCAGTTTCTTGGACGCTCCTTGGTAAGTTGGTCCTCGAAGAAGCAAAATTGTGTCTCCCTATCCACTGCTGACGCCGAATATATTGCAACTGCAGGTTGTGCAACACAATTGCTATGGATGAGGCAAACTTTGAAGGACTATGGTATAACTTAAAGACATGTGCCTCTATGATGCGACAATGAAAGTGCCATCAAGCTTGCTGAAAACCCTCTTGATCACCCTCGCACCAAGCACATTGACATTCGGTATCACTTCTTAAGAGACCATGTGTAAAATGGTGACATTGCTCTTTTTCTTATGTTGGCACGGACATACAACTTGTTGACATCTTCACCAAACCGCTGGATGAAGCTAGGTTCTGTCAACTTAGGCGTGGACTTGGTATCTTGGAGCTTGATAACGTTATGTGAAATTTTTGCACACCTGCATACATTTACTTCATGTCTTGTCGAGGTGTAGGCATGTATTTAGGGGGAGACATTCAACTCATGAGTACTCTCACCCTATATGATGCATAAATAAACCAAACACTCTCAAAGTTACTTTGCTCATTTTATGTGGCTTGGAACTTTAAATGATGGAGTAGTGTTCTTGGGCCCAAGACTCAAATAATATTCATGGATAGAAACTGATCATGAACTCAAAATTCATCGGATCCCAACAAACACACCGCAAAAGTTTACATCAAATAGATCTCCAAGAGACCATTGTATTGAGAATCATAAGAGAGAGAGGAAGCCATTTAGCTACTACCTACAGACCCGTAGGTCTATGGTGGACTACTCACGCATCATCGGAGAGGCACCTATGAAGAAGATGAACCCCTCCGTGATGGTGTTTAGATTGGATCTCGAGGTTCTGGAACTTGCGACGGCTGGAATTGTGTTTTGTCGACTCCCCTAGGGTTTTTTGAATATTTGGGAATTTATAGGCATCAGAGGCGGTGAAACGGGGCCCCATGGAGGGCACAACCCATCAGGGCACGTCGGGGGCCCCCTGGCATGCTCTGGTGGGTTGTGCTCTCCACAGCCCACCTTCCTGGCTCTTCTTTGGCCCACTGGGTGTCTTATGGTCCAGAAAAAATCTCCAAAAAGTTTCGTCGCGATTGGACTCCTTTTGGTATTGATATTTTGCGAAGTAAAAAACAAGCAAAAACATCAACTGGCACTTGGCACTATGTCAATAGGTTAGTCCCAAAAAATGATATAAATTTGTTATAAAATGATTGTAAAACATCCAAGAATGATAATATAACAGCATGGAACAAGCAAAAATTATAGATACGTTGGAGACGTATCAGCATCCCCAAACTTAATTCCTACTCGTCCTCGAGTAGGTAAATGATAAAAACAGAAATTTTGATGTGGAATGCTGCCTAACATGTTCATCTCATATTCTTTTCTTTTGTATAGCATGGACATTTGGACTTGTAAATGATTCAAAGCAATAGTCTAGTTTTAACATAAGGACTTCAATACTCAATCATGCCAATAAGCAACCATGTCTTTCAAAATATCAACACTAAAGAAAGTTATCCCTAGCCCATCATGCTCAATCATTGATCCATTCATGAAACACACTCAAATATTAGCTATGCGTAATGCTCAAGTACAATCATAGTGCCCCCTAGTTGGTGCTTTAAGATAAGATGGAGACTCTAAGTAAAAATAAAAATTGCATAAAGTAAATTGACAACGAAAATGACAAAGTAGCTCAAAGTTTTAAATTGAGAGAGAAAAATATTTTGGGTGGCATGCCTTTTCTGTCAATGAAAATGACAAAGTAGCTCACAATACTTTCCATGCTAGATATATCATAGGCGGTTCCCAAACAGAAAATAAAGTATATTCCTTTTTCCACCAAACTTTCACTTTCCATGGCGGGCCGTATCCACGGTTGCCTTCCATACCAACACTTTCCAAGGAATTTATTATTTGACAACATAAAGTAAAAAAAAATCATTTCGGGAATGGGCATCCCTATTACCGCCGCACTCTCGTGCAATGACAAGTGAATAAACACTCATCTTGAGAATAACACATCTAGCATGGAAAAATATTGGACACTCCCCACCGTTTCATGAGCGGTACAAGCACACAAAAGAGAAAATATATTTTGAAAATTTAGAGATGGCACATACAAATTTGCTTGGAACGGCATGGAAATACCGCATATAGGTAGGTATGGTGGACTCACAAGGCAAAACTTGGTTTAAGGATTTTGGATGCACAATTAGTATTTCTACTTAGTACAAATGGAGGCTAGCAAATAGATTGAGAAGCAACCAAACCAAGAAACGAAAATTCACATAAGCGAGCATTGCGCATAACAAACACCGAATAATGCACCATAAGTAGGATGTAACTTCATTGCATAACTATTGACTTTCGTGCATGCATAGGGAATCACAAACCTTAACACCAATATTCCTACTAAGCATAATTAGTCACTAGCATGACTCACATATTACTATCATCATGTTTCAAAACTATTACAAAGAATCAAGTTTAATTTGTCCAATGATCTTCATGAAAGTTTTTATTATATCCTCTTTGGATATTGATGTCTACTACGCAACCTTCTTCTTGTAGACTCGTGTTGGGCCTCCAAGCGTAGAGTTTTGTAGGACAGTAGCAAATTTCCCTCAAGTGGATGACATAAGGTTTATCAATCCGTGGGAGGCGTAGGATGAAGATGGTCTCTCTCAAACAACCCTGCAACTAAATAACAAAGAGTCTCCTGTGTCCCCAACACACCCAATACAATGGTAAATTGTATAGGTGCACTAGTTCGGTGAAGAGATGGTGATACAAGTGTAATATGGATGGTAGATATAGGTTTTTGTAATCTGAAAATATAAAAACAGCAAGGTAGCAAGTAACAAAAGTGAGCACAAACGGTATTGCAAAGCTTGAAAACAAGGCCTAGGGTTCATACTTTCACTAGTGCAAGTTCTCTCAACAATACTGACATAGTTGAATCATATGTAAATCCCTCACGTGCGACAAAGAGTTCACTCCAAAGTCACAAATAGCGGAGAACAAACGAAGAAATTATTGTAGGGTACGAAACCACCTCAAAGTTATCTTTTCCGATCAATCTTATGAGCTATCCCTATAAGTGTCACGAACAGCCCTAGAGTTCGTACTAAAATAACACCTTAAGATACACATCAACCAAAACCCTAATGTCACCTAGATACTCCAATGTCACCATGAGTACCCATGGGCTTGATTATACGATATGCATCACACAATTACAGATTCATCATGTTCAATCCAACACAAAGAACTTCAAAGAGTGCCCCAAAGTTTCTACCGGAGAGTCAAGACGAAAACGTGTGCCAACCCCTATGCGTAGATTCCCAAGGTCACGGAACCCGCAAGTTGATCACCAAAAACATACATCAAGTGGATCAATAGAACATCCCATTGTCACCACGGATATCCCATCACAAAACATACATCAAGTGTTCTCAAATCCTTTAAAGACTCAATCCGATAAGAAAACTTCAAAGGGAAAACTCAATTCATCACAAGAAGATAGAGAGGGGAAAACTCCATATGATTCATCTATATTAATAAAGCTCACGGTACATCAAGATCGTGCCATCTCAAGAACACGAGAGAGAGAGATCAAACACATAGCTACTGGTACATACCCTCAGCCCCGAGGGTGAACTACTCCCTCCTCGTCATGGAGACCGCCGGGATGATGAAGATGGCCTCCGGTGATGGTTTCCCCTTCCGGCAGGGTGCCGGAACGGGCTCCTGATTGGTTTTTCGTGGCTACAGAGGCTTGCGGCGGTGGAACTCCCGATCTAGGTTTCTTTCTGGGGGTTACGGGATTTATAGGAGTACTTGGCATTGGAATCAAGTCAGGGGGTTCCCGAGGGGCCCACAAGCCAGGGGGCCCACCCTAGGGGGGGGGCGCCCCCTAGGCTTGTGGCTGCCTCGGGACTCCTCTCCGATATCTTTTTTCTCCAGTATTTTTTATATTTTCCAAAAATATTCTCCGTAAATTTTCAGCCCATTCCGAGAACTTTTATTTCTGCACAAAAAACGACACCATGGTAGTTCTGCTGAAAACAGCCTCAGTCCGGGTTAGTTCTAATAAAATCATACCAAAATCATATATAATTATTGTAAACATGGCATGAATACTTCATAAATTATAGATACATTGGAGACATATCAGCATCCCCAAGCTTAATTCCTGCTCGTCCTCGAGTAGGTAAATGATAAAGGAAATAATTTATGAAGTGTGAATGCTAGCAAGTGCACAAGTTTGATCAATGATAATTCCAATCACTTTTTCTAGCATCAATATAAACCATAAACAGTAGCGAATCTCATAAAACTTCTCATGATCAAATAACAAGCTATTCACATGTTAAAGTATAGACCAGAAAGTTTCTTGAAAACTAACAAACCATATTCCTAGTCATCGAACAATTGCAATTCATCTTATTTTCAGGAAGGGTCTATGTAAGAGCTTTGATTTAGCAAATTCCACATACTCAACTATCATATAGTCTTCCATGATTATTGACACTCAAAGCATATTTTTAGAACAAATAGCATCCATCGAACACAGAGAAAGATAGGGGCTTAATGTTTCGCCTCCCAACTTATTTATCATATAGATAATTGTCAACAATAATAATTCATGATCAAATATATTTGTGTGGATATATATGTCTAGATCATTCCCCAACACATGACGCTTGCCAAGAGAAAAAGGCGAAATATAGGAAGTGGTGAAGATCACCATGACTCTTGCATAAAGGTAAGTACTAGAAAGTAAAAGATAGGCCCTTTGCAGAGGGAAGCATTGATTTGCAGAGGTGCCAGAGCTTGAGCTTTTAAAACAGGGATGAATAATAATTTTTAGCGGTATGCTTTCATTGTCAACATAACAACCGAGAGATCTCGGTATCTTCCATGCTAGATACATTATAGGCGGTTCCCAAACAGAATGGTAAAGTTTTTACTCCCCCTCCACCAATCAATCACACTCCACGGCGAGCCGAATCCACGGGTACCGTCCATACAAACAACAATCCCGGGGGAGTTTTGTTTCATTATATTTTGATTTGATTTTTGAGCATGGAACTGGGCATCCCGAATACCAGCCACTTTCTTGTGAATGATAGTGAATCAACACATATCGTGAGAATAACCCACCTAGCATGGAAGATACTGACAGCCCCTAGTCACTATATGAGCGATTCGGACATACAAAACAGAATATTATTTGAAGGTTTAGAGTTTGGCACATGCAAATTTACTTGGAACGGCACGTAAATACCGCATATAGGTAGGTATGGTGGACTCTCATGGCAAAACTGGTTTAAGGGTGTTTGGATGCACAAGTAGTATTTCTACTTGGTGCGGAAGTTTTGGCTAGTATGAGGTGGAAGCAAGCACCACATGTTGGAGGATCCATAACAATATAACTTCTATACAAATATACCCAAACATAACTCATTAAGTTGTCTTCCTTGTCCAATTTTAACTAATTTGCTCGAGTTTGAAAATAATTAATGAGCTTACAATCATAGAAGATGTCCAAGATAGTATATTTATATGTGGAATCTCTCTTCCTTCAATATTCTTTCATTAATTGTTCAAGTGACCAATGCGGTGTTTGCTAACTTTCAATAAATTTTACCACCTATACTTATTATGTGTGAAGTCATTACTCCCCATGGGATAGGTATATGAAGCATATTTAATTTCAGATTTATAATATTCAATTCATTCAACCATTTACTCATAGGATAAAAGTGAAGCACGAGAGTGAATGACAAACTACTCCAAAAAGATATAAGTGAAGATCAATGCGTAGTCAACAATTAAATAACTATGTGAAGACTCTCTAATCTAAGAATTTCAGATCTTAAGTATTTTATTAAACAACAAGCAAAAGAAAAATAGCACTCCAAGAATAGCACGCATCATGTGAACGAATAAAAATTTAGGCTCAACATAGGCTAACCGATAATTGTTGATGAAGAGAGGTGGGATGCGTAGCATCCCCAAGCTTAGATGCTTGAGACTTCTTGAAATATTTACTTGGGGTGCCTTGGGCATCCCCAAGCTTGAGCTTTTGTATCTCGTTCAATCCTCTCATATCATGTTTTCACCTATTCTCAAATACTTCATCCACACAAAACTCGAAAAGAACTCGTGAGATAGGTTAGTACACATAATAATAAATCAACTCTTTATGTATTGCAAAGACAAGTTGCACAATAATTTTCAAACATAATCTACTGTTTACTATCATCTCCACAATTTATATCTACCAATATAGGCTATGGAAACTATAGGATAAGTAGATAACAAAACTGTGACAGCAATTTGTCCAAACAGAACAGTCTGTAGAAATTTATGAAAACAGTGTACTTCTGTAACTCAAAAAATTATGAAAATTTAGTACATGCTAAATAATTTATATGACAACACTGTGTAAAAATTTCAGGAACTTTCCACGTTCCAGTAACATATGAAAATTCAAACACTACAGCAAAAGTTTCTGTTTTTACACAGCACATATCAAACATGCTATTCAATCATCCTAAAGGGCAATTCTTGGAACATTTTATTGAAAAACAAGATTATAAATGACACCTAACATAGAACAAGAAAATAAAATGACGCTCCAAGCAAAACTCATATTATGTGACGAATAAAAATATAGCTCTAAGTAAGATATACCGATAGTGTTGAAGACTAAAAAGGGGATGCCTTCCGAGGCATCCCCAAGCTTAGGCGCTTGAGTCTTCCATGGATATTAACTTGGGGGTGCCTTGGGCATCCCCAAGCTTAGGTTCTTGTCACTCCTTATTCTCCTCATATCGGTGTCTCACCCAAAACTTGAAAACTTCAATCACACAAAACTCAACGGAACTTCGTGAGAAGGGTTAGTATAATAAATAAAGATAATTCACTTAGGTACTGTCAAGACAAGATTCATAATTGTTCCCACATGATACCTACTGTATTCTATCATTCCCATAATTTATACCGCTAAATATAAGCTATGGAAACACTAAAACAAGCAAACTATGCATGCAAAACAGAATCTGTCAAAAACAGAACAGTCTGTGAAGATCTGTAGTGTAACCATATTTCCCTGTCTCTAAAAATTCTGAACAATTAGGAAAACCTGAATCATTTGTATATCAAGACTGTGTAAAAATTTCATATCATTATCATGCTCCAGTAAAAAATTAATATTCCTGTACTGGAGTCAAAAGTTTCTGTTTTGGTTCAGCATCAATTCTACTCATCTTGTGAGTCATCCCAAAGGCTTTACTTGGCACTTTATTGAAATAAAAGGCACAAAACATGATTACTACAGTAGCTTAATCAGGTGAACACACAAAAACAGAAAGGAAAAGTGTTGGGTTGTCTCCCAACAAGCGCTTTTCTTTGAAGCCTCTTAGCTAGGCAAGATGATTTCAATGATGCTCACATAAAAGATAAGAATTGAAACACAAAGAGAGCATCATGAAGCATATGACTAGCACATTTAAGCCTAACCCACTTCCTATGCATAGGGATTTTGTGAGCAAACAATTTATGGGAGCAAGAATCAACTAGCATAGGAAGGCAAAACAAGCATAACTTCAAAACTTTGAACACATAGAGAGGAAGCTTGTTATTATTGCAATTCCTACAAGCATATGTTCCTCCCTCATAAAAGAATTCAGTAGCATCATGAAGGAATTTCACAACATAACTATCACATAAAGCATTATTTTCATGATCTACAAGCATGGAAAATTTATCACTCTCCACATAAGCATATTTCTTCTCATTCATAATAGTGGGAGCAAACTCAACAAAATAACTATCATAAGACCCTTGATTGACACAACCATATTCAATATTAAAATCATGATGACAAGTTTCATGGTTATTATCACTCTTTATAGCATACATGTCATCATCATAATCATCATAGATAGTAGGCATGTCATTATCATAACAAATTTGCTCATCAAAACTTGGGGGACTAAAAATATCATCTTCATCAAACATAGCATCCCCAAGCTTGTGGGTTTGCATATCATTAGAATCATGGATATTCAGAGAATTCATACTAGTAATATTGCAATCATGCTCATCATTCAAGGAATTCTCATTAAGTATTTATATAAATTCTTCCTCTACCAATTGAGCACAATTTTCCAAACCATCATTTTCACGAAAGACATTAAAAGACAAAACAATTGATGCAACCTAAACTCCATTTTTTCTGTAGTTTTCTTTTATAAAACCAAACTAGTGAAAAACAAGAAACTAAAAGATTTGATTGCAAGATCTAAAGATATACCTTCAAGCACTCACCTCCCCAGCAACGGCGCCAGAAAAGAGCTTGATGTCTACTACGCAACCTTCTTCTTGTAGACTCGTGTTGGGCCTCCAAGCGCAGAGTTTTGTAGGGCAGTAGCAAATTTCCCTCAAGTGGATGACCTAAGGTTTATCAATCCGTGGGAGGCGTAGGATGAAGATGGCCTCTCTCAAACAACCCTGCAACCAAATAACAAAGAGTCTCTTGTGTCCCCAATACACCCAATACAATGGTAAATTGTATGCGTGCACTAGTTCGGCGAAGAGATGGTGATACAAGTGTAATATGGATAGTAGATATAGGTTTTTGTAATCTGAAAATATAAAAACAGCAAGGTAGCAAGTAACAAAAGTGAGCAAAAATGGTATTGCAATGCTTGGAAACAAGGCCTAGGGTTCATACTTTCACTAGTGCAAGTTCCCTCAACAATACTGACATAGTTGAATCATATGTAAATGCCTCACGTGGGACAAAGAGTTCACTCCAAAGTCACAAATAGCGGAGAACAAACGAAGAAATTATTGTAGGGTACGAAACCACCTCAAAGTTATCTTTTCCGATCAATCGTATGAGCTATCCCTATAAGTGTCACGAACAGCCCTAGAGTTCGTACTAAAATAACACCTTATGATACACATCAACCAAAACCCTAATGTCACCTAGATACTCCAATGTCACCACGAGTACCCATGGTCTTGATTATACGATATGCATCACACAATTTCAGATTCATCATGTTCAATCCAACACAAAGAACTTCAAAGAGTGCCCCAAAGTTTCTACCGGGGAGTCAAGAAGACAACGTGTGCCAACCCCTATGCATAGATTCCCAAGGTCACGGAACCCGCAAGTTGATCACCAAAACATACATCAAGTGGATCAATAGAACATCCCATTGTCACCACGGATATCCCATCGCAAGACATACATCAAGTGTTCTCAAATCCTTTAAAGACTCAATCCGATAAGAAAACTTCAAAGGGAAAACTCAACTCATCACAAGAAGATAGAGAGGGGAAAACTCCATATGATTCATCTATATTAATAAAGCTCGCGGTACATCAAGATCGTGCCATCTCAAGAACACGTGAGAGAGAGAGATCAAACACATAGATACTGGTACATACCCTTAGCCCCGAGGGTGAACTACTCCCTCCTCGTCATGGAGAACGCCGGGATGATGAAGATGGCCTCCGGTGATGGTTTCCCCCTCCGGCAGGGTGTTGGAACGTGCTCCCGATTGGTTTTTCGTGGCTACAGAGGCTTGCGGTGGCGGAACTCCCGATCTAGGTTTCTTTCTGGGGGTTACGGGATTTATAGGAGTACTTGGCGTTGGAATCAAGTCAGGGGGGTTCCCGAGGGGCCCACAAGCCAGGGGGCGCGCCCTAGGGGGGCGCCCCCTAGGCTTGTGGCTGCCTCGGGACTCCTCTCCGATATCTTTTTGCACCAGTATTTTTTATATTTTCCAAAAATATTCTTCGTAAATTTTCAGCCCATTCCGAGAACTTTTATTTCTGCACAAAAAACGACACCATGGTAGTTCTGCTGAAAACAGCGTCAGTCCGGGTTAGTTCTAATAAAATCATACCAAAATCATATAGAATTATTGTAAACATGGCATGAATACTTCATAAATTATAGATACGTTGGATACGTATCAGATATCTATCACTTTGGGACTAGTTTCATATATTGCCATTGCTTTTTGACAAGCTCAAACAAATTTAAGTGAAGCACATGAGCATAGAGATTTCATCTCTCAAAAGGGTATAAGTGAAGCATGAGAGGATTTCTTAAAAATTTACTAGCTCTCAAATTAATCTAAGTGAAGCATGAGAGTATTTCTACAAAAATTTCCAAGCACACCGTGCTCAAAAAGATATAAGTGAAGCACTAGAGCAATCCTATAGCTCAAAAAGTTTAAGCGAAGCGTATAGAGCAATTCTAACAAATCATAGCATAATTTTGGCTCTCTCAAATAGGTGTGCCCAGCAAGGATACAAGTGACAAACTAACAAGCAAAGCAAGCAAAGACTCAAATGATACAAGACGCTCCAAGCAAAACTAATGATATGTGACGAATAAAAATATAGCTCCAAGTAAAATATCGATGGTCGTTAGAAGAAAGAGGGGATGACACTCGGGGGCATACCCAAGCTTAGTTGATTGTTTCTACTTGGATATATCTTGGGGGTGATGTAGCATCCCCAAGCTTAGGCTCTTTTCACTCCTTATTCCTTCATCCATCGTGATCTCACCCAAAACTTGAAAACTTCAATCACACAAAACTCCACAAAATCTTCGTAAGATCCGTTAGTATAATAAAGCAAATCACTAATTTAGGTGTTGTTGCAAACCCATTCATATTTTATTATTGAATTGTACCTACTTTATTTTAACTTTACCATGGCTCATACCCTTCAATATAACCCATAGATTCATCAAAACAAGCACACAATGCAACGAAAACAGAATCTGTCTTAAACAGAACAGTCTGTAGTAATCTGTACTCTAACCATACTTCTGTAACTCTAAAAATTCAGATCAATTAGGACAATGTAAGGAATTTGTATAGCTAACACTGTGTTAATATTTCAGCTCAAGATCACGTTCCAGTAAAAAATGAAAATTCATATACTGGACGCAAAGTTTCTGTTTCAGATTCAGCATCGCTTCTACTCATCTTATGAATCATCCTAAAGGATCTACTTGGCACAAACACTAAATAAACCATAAAAACACAATCATAACAGAGGCATAATTGTGTCAACACTCAAAAACAGAAAGGAAAAAGCAAAAAAAATATTTATTCATTGGGTTGCCACCCAACAAGCGCTATTGTTTTGCGCCCCTAGCTAGGCATAATGATTTCAATGATGCTCAAATAAAAAGTAGTAATTGAAATATGCAAGAGAGCATCATGAATCTCATGGCAAGCATATTTAAGTCTAACCCACTTCCTATGCATAGGGATTTTTTTAGCAAACAATTTATGGGAATAAGAATCAATTAGCATAGGAAGGCAAAACAAGCATAACTTCAAAACTTTGAACACATAGAGAGGAAACTTGATATTATTGCAATTCCTACAAGCATATGTTCCTCCCTAATAATAAATTTCAATAGCATCATGAAGGAATTCAACAATATAACTATCACATAAATCATTCTCTTCATGATACACAAGCATAGAATTTTCATTACTCTCCACATAAGCAAATTCCTTTTCATCCATGGTAGTGGGAGCAAACTCATCAAAATAACTATCATGAGACACTTGATTGACATAACCACATTGCAAATTAAAACAATGATGATAAGTTTCATGGTTATCATTACTCATTATAGCATACGTGTCATCACAATCATCATGAATAGGAGTCATGCGATCATCATGAATTTGCTCATCAAAACTTGGGGGACTAAAAATATCATCTTCATCAAACACAGCATCCCCAAGCTTGTGGCTTTGCATATCATTAGCATCATGGATATTTAGAGAATTCATACTAGAAACATTGCAATCATGCTTTTCAATCAAGGAGCTATCATGAATCACCTTATAATTTTCTTCTTTCAACACTTCATCAAAATTTTCAGATTCATGATTTTCAAACAAAACTTCATAGAGATAATCAAGTGCACTAAAATCACTAGCAATTGGTTCATCATAATTTGGCCTTTTGAAAAGATTAGCAAGTGGATGAGGATCCATATCAATAGATTTTTAGCAAGCGAAGATGCAAGCGAAGATGCAAGCAAATAGAAGGCACATGGCAACACAAGCAAAGATAGCAAACAAGAGATCTGACGAGAAAAAGGCAAACAAAAAAGAGGGCGGATAAAATGGCAAATTGGTGAAGTGGGGGAGAGGAAAACGAGAGGCAAATGGCAAATAATGTAATTGCAAGGAGATGAGATTTGTGATTAGGAACCTGGTAGATGATGATGGAGTCTCCTCGGCGCTCGAGATAGGCACATAGAAGAGACCGCTTTCTCCCCGGCAACGGCGCCAGAAATTCCTTTGACGTGGCTTGAGACTGCATCGGTATTTCCCCAAAGAGGAAGGGATGATGCATCACAGCGACGGTAAGTATTTCCCTCAGTTATGAAACCAAGGTTATCGAACCAGTAGGAGGATCACCACCACCCAATAAGCAGCACCTGCACACAAATAACAAATACTTGCAACCCGACGCGAAAGAGAGGTTGTCAATCTCTCTACGGTAAAAAGATAGATTAGGTAGTGATAGATAGGAGAGATAGATCTCTCAAGAACACAAAATAAAAAAGGCAAATAAAAAGTGCAGCAATATATTGTTGGGTTTTTGGTTTTGTAGATCTGAAAACAAAGAGGCAAAAAGATAGATCGGAAAGCAATATGTTGGAAAAGTAGACTCGGGAGCCGTAGGATTCACTAGTGGCTTATCTCATGAGTATAGCGCACGGTGGGTGAAAAATTACTGTTGGGAAATTGATAGAGGATCAAATAATCATGACGATATCCAAGGCGATGATCATTATATAGGCATCACGTCCAAGATAAGTAGACCGACTCCTGCCTGCATCTACCACTATTACTCCACACATCGACCGCTATCCAACATGCATCTAGTGTATTAAGTTCAAGGAAAAACGGAGTAAGGCAATAAGAACGATGACATGATGTAGACAAGATATATTCATGTAGGAATAGACCCCATCTTGTTATCCTTAATGGCAACGATACATGCGTGCCTTGCTACCCCTTCTGTCACTGGGACAGGACACCGCAAAATAGAACCCATCACAAAGCACCTCTTCCCATGGCAAGAAAAATCGATCTAGTTGGACTAACTAAACCAAATATTCGAAGAAGAAATACGAGGCTATAAGTAATCATGCATATAAGAGATCAAAGAAGACTCAAATAATATTCATGGATAGAAACTGATCAAGAACTAAAAATTCATCGGTTCCCAACAACTACACCACAAAAGTTTACATCAAATAGATCTCCAAGAGACCATTGTATTGAGAATCATAAGAGAGAGAGAGAGAGGAAGACATCTAGCTACTGCCTACGGACCCGTAGGTCTATGGTCGACTACTCACGCATCATCGAAGAGGCACCTATGAAGAAGATGAACCGCTCGGTGATGGTGTTTAGATTGAATCTCGAGGTTCTGGAACTTGCGGCGGCTGGAATTGTGTTTCATCGACTCCCCTAGGGTTTTCGGGATATTTGGGAATTTATAGGCATCAGAGGCGGTGGAGAGGGGCCCCGTGGAGGCCCCGGATATCTGGCTCGTACCGCCGAATATCTGACCCCCCCTGCTTACCAGAGAGCCTCGAATCGGCTAACCTCGACCCCGGATGTCCGGCCCATCGGGTGCGTATAAAACCTGAATTTGGAGGGGGTCGAGGCAGTTCTTCCCCAAATCCCCCACTCGCCCCTCCCCACCCCGTTCGGCCACCGGAGCCGCCACTGCTCCTCCGCCACCGCCCCGGCCTCCCTCGTCCCTCTCGGCTCCCGATCTCTCCGCTCCACGGCCTCCTCTCCCCGATCTACCTCCTCACCCTCTCCGTCGGTGAGTTAGTGGCCCGGTTCGTTCGGAAGGTGGACATCTTGGTGCCGGGCCTCCCCATTGCTCCATGATGGCTCGGACAAAGAATGCTGGCTCGGGTCCTGTCGAGGGAGCTCTCTCCCATGGTATGCTCTCCCGTGCCTCGGTCTATCTCTTTTCAATCTTTGTTATGCCTTGGTATATGCCTCCATACGTGTATATTGGACTTCATGTCTCTGCCATGGCTCATCTTGCCCTCACTAAAATGCTCCCACTATCATTCCCTTCTATGTCATTGGTCATGCAAATTTACCTTGGTCATGTTGACATTTTGCCCTAAGCACGCTCATGGACAAAATGTCACCATTTTCCTCTGTTATTTATCTGTGTTCCTATGGCTACTACTACATTACCTCCCTCTCATCGGTGTCCTCTTACTTTCAGGCGCTCGCCGACAGGGCTCCACCGATTCTGAGGAGAATGTCCGGCCTAAGAAGAAAAGACGACCACTAAGAAGTGCTCTACCGGGCCTAGTCGCAAACACCAGTCACGACCATCCTATGACTCTGATCCGGATGATGAGGACTAGAATGTGGAAGACAACGAAGACTTTGTTCCCAGGTGTCCTGTTGGTCAGTATAAGCCGGGGACACGCCGGGCTCCGGAGGCACCTATGCCTCCAGTCCGGGGCTCTCCTCTGCCCGTGACTAATGGTCGCCCCATTTCCATGGATATGCCTGTCTGTGGCAATCGCCCTGTCCACAACTTCAAGACCATGGGGACGGGCCCTTATCTCGAGTTCGGGTGTGATATCAATCAATTTGGGATGGTTGCTGACGATGAAGACCATTGGTTCCGTACTCGCATGCAGCAGGATATCTATGCAAGTGTGGTTCGTGGGCGTGGCCTGGCTCCTCAATCCTACTTGGTCTTGTCTTTTCTTCGCAAACATCCTTTGCATTTCCCGGACAATACTGTCAAGATCATTGATGACATGCATCTTGGTCCGGCCATGATCTTCAAGTGTGACTGGAATGAAGGTGCTATTCTTCAGTTCTACGCCACCTGTTTCTTTGGGCCTGACAACACCCTCACCTGGATGACTGATGATGCACAGCTGAGTATATCTTACACCCGGTTTATCCAGATTTTGGGTCTTTCTGGTAATGGTCATCGGATTCATAGTGAGGATCCTAATCATACACACATGAAGATTGGTGATTGTCTGCCGCTTCTCAAGCCCGCAAGCCAGCTCACCGATGAGGAGATCAAGTATCTCCCCAATGAGGTCTCTATCTTTCGATCTCCCTACTACATTCTCTATCAGTGTGTACTTCGCACTCTTTACCCAAAGAAGGGAGATCGCTCGCGGGCACGCAGCTATTGCATTGACCTCATGGTGCGCATGCATTCTCATCCCATGGAGCCACTTGACATTGCTCACTTTATCTGGCATGAGATCTATCTGACCAGTTTCCAGCAGACGCGTCAGTTCCCTTATGCTCCATACATTCAGGCTCTGATTGACCACACTGCTCCCTTTGCGGTTGCCAAGACTGTTGTGCATGCCAATTGGAAGCCTGCTAATCACATGTACGAGTCTGCCCCTGTTCAGCCCACTGCTCCTTCTCAGTCCAGGAGGACACCTGCAGCCCAGGGCAAGGCTCCTGCTCAGTCCCAGAGGGCTTTTGGTGTTTCCTCTTCCTCTGGGAGCGACCCTTTTGGCCGCCTTGCTTCCTTAATGGGAAAAGCCCAGTCTGCTATCATGAAGGCTATCACTTTCAACTGTCAGCAGAATCATGATGTCCAGCATAGCCTCATCCTCTCCAAGAATCGGCTCAAGCAGCGTCTCCGCGCTCGTGGCAGTCCGGTGAGCGATGATGATGATCCTCTCCCGCCTACTCCATCTTCCTCCGCCTTTGGGTTTCTGACTCGTGCCGAGTACGCCGAGTTCTTCGATGGGGTATTTGATGATGATGACATCCGCCAGGAGTGATTTCTCTCTATGTACTGATGCCTTCGCCCCTTTTTGTGTGTTCCTGACAAAGGGGGGGAAGTAATATTTCTATGCAGTATTTCTATGCTATGTTATCGTGTGAACCTTATATTTGTGATAACATTATCAGGTTGTATGACTTTAAATTGTGAGATTGTGGTATGATATATTCCAAGTACTATCTTATATGCTATCTTTTCTCTCTATCATATGAGCTTGTGTTCATGGGTTGTCTACGGCTTGCATATGTTTCAAACGCTTCCCCATGAGCAAACATAACACATCTGCATTGAATTATTGTTATCCCAAAGTTGCACACATTAAGGGGGAGCTCAGTCAAAATTATCATATGACTTGTGCTTTTTGAAATACATTGCCATATCTTTTATACTACATGTATGATTGTCATCAACAAACAAAAAGGGGGAGATTGAAAGTGCAATCATGCCCTTATATTATATTTTTATGTTGATGACAATGTACATGTAGAGGACTAATGATGTTTGTTAAGTAAATCTCAGGTATTAGTTCTCAAATCTAAATATGCGAGGATCACGGACGCATGGAATGATTATGAGCCAAGAAGGAAGGAACCAAAAAGGTTTATGGATCTAGCTTTCTTTTCTTCTTGAGTATAGGGATCCCGCACTATTAAGAGGGGATCGATTGGGTCAGCAAAAGACATGCTCAAGTAAAATCAAACTCCTTTCCTCGGTCAAAAACTGCACTATGCACAAATCACAAAGTGATGTTTCTCTGTGTTGGCCGGATGTCCGGGTCCTGTGCCGGATGTCCGGGAGTTCACTCAGGCGCCGAATTTCCGGGAAGTGCCCCGGATATCTGGCCCGTCTACTATCCAGTAACCATCAGTTTTGCCAGATATGGGTCGGATGTCCGGCACACCGCCGGATGTCCGGGACCCCGGATATCCGAGCCCTCTGCTGGATTTCTGACCCACATAATACCAGAACCGTGGTTGTTTGATGGTATGGTATGCCGGATGTCCGGGCATAAGACGGATGTCTGGGTGTTCCCATACGGGCCGGATGTCCGAGTGTTCCCATACAGGCCGGATGTCCGGCTCCCCTGTTTTCCTCTCTGGCTCAGTGTACCATGTGCTCAATTCACAGATGCCGGATGTCCGGCACTTGGCCTGGATGTCCGGCCAGACACAGTCACTTACACTATAACGGCCATATTTGCACCCACACTATAAATACCTCTTCATCACTTTGTGGAGAGGTTGACCATTCACTTTGAGCTAACCCTAGAACACACATTTCTCTCTCTCACATCCTCATACACCAAATCAAGGATCCCAAGAGCACTTGATAGTATTTGTGAGAAGTTCTCCAATCAAGTGATAGATCCACTTCTTCCGCTTCTCTTCTCCAAAGGAATTTGTGATTTGAGCAAGTCTTGAGCTTTTCCCCATCGTTCTTGTTACTCTTGGAGGTTGGAGACTCCTAGGCGGTAGGAGTTCTTCGGTGAGGAATCAACCATTGTGATTGCCCCCGAAAAGTTTGTGAGGGTTTTGGAGACAACCCCAAGGTCTACCACTAGTGGATGAGAAACGCCTTCGTGGTGTTGTCTCAAGGAGAGAATAGGGTGAGCCTTCGTGGCGTTGGTGTGCCTTCATGGTAACATCCACCTCTATAAATGGTGACGTAGCTTCCCTCCAAGGAAGTGAACATCGGCATACATCCTCGTCTCTCGGAGTTGCGGTTATCCCTAACCCTAACTCCCTACTTGTGGTTATTTTTCTTTGTGGTATTACTTGTATTAATTGTGCTTGCTTATCTACTTACATGTTGTTTTGCTTAGTACACATAGCACAACTATCATCTCTGCAATTGTTAGGCTCACTTTCATATTCCACAATATTGCCTAAAATTGCTAAGTAACGATTAAAATTTGTCACTGTACCTATTCACCCCCCCCCCCTCTAGGTCCATCTCGATCCTTTCACCCACTGTCTGCCACACACCCTTAAATACATGGGGAGAAAAAATAGTGTGCGGGGGGGGGGGGGGGGGGGGGTCGAACCCGCGACCTCTCACGTGGGAGGCAGCAGATGCTACCGCTGCGCTATGGTGCGACTATTGATAGGAGGGCGATGCACAACTAAAATATAAAGACCGGCCGTTCCTCTGCCCGATGGCAGAGAAGCCGGCGACGGCTCCGGCGAGCTCTTCGGCGACCACCGGAGATGGCGACCGGCGGCGGGGGTGCGGAAGCGTCCGCGGGTTCGGTTCCCGCGAAGAGGGGCTGTTGCGAGGCAAGCGGCGATGGGTCTCGAGTTGGAGCAGGAGCTCGGCTCGGATGCACGCGTGGCTAGGCGAAGGACCAGCAGGGCTTGTGGGTGAGTGCGGGCGAGCGCTGCGGGGGTGCTGGGTGGCTAAGCGGTGAGCACGGGCAGAGAGCTACGAAAGGAGTCAAGGCATGAGCTTTTGCTCGCTGCCATGGTTGTCCATGGCGGACTCGGCCTCGGGTGCGACGGCAATCAACGACACCTGCTACCGAATCGACCGGAGAGAGAGATGAGGAGGAGAGGGGCTTCATCGTGGGGCTGGTCGATGCTGTGGGGAAGCGACGAAGACGAAGAAGAGGCGCTGGCCGTCGATGGAGACGACGTGGACGGAGCTCCGGGTCCGCGAAGAAGACGAAGAAGAGGTCGATGACGCGGAGGCGATCCCCTCCTGATAGCTCCGGGAATCGATTGAGGGTGGCGCCGGGGAGCTTCTGGACATCTTGGGAGGAGCAAAAGAAGCCGTGGGAGACGAGGACGAAGACGACGAAGGGTGGCGCTGCGCTGCTTCTCTCTAAACTCTCTTAATTTTTCTTTGCCTCTCTCTGAGACCTACCTGCGGAGCGAGGTGGAAGGAAGGGGCGGCGGCGCGAGGAGGGAAGGAGGAGGAACCCTAGGGGGCTGTGCTTATAAAGGGAGCAGAGGGACGGCTCCTCAACGTCCGTGAGCTCACGGCGCGACCCATTCGTCCTCTGTCTCTGCAGGAGCAAGACGAAGGTGAACGGAGCAGGTGTCCGTGAGGAGAGGGGAGCTGGGCCGGCTAGCGGGACAAAGCCCAGGTGGGTTTCGGTGCTAGGCTAGGCTCCTCTCTTACCCCAAAATACTTTCCTATTTACAAAAAAGAAGCCAAACATTTTGAACCAAAGGAAGGGAAGAGACTAAAGTTGAAGTGAAAATAGTTTTGGGCTCACAAAAATATGCACTAATTAGCAGGATTGGTTGGGCATTTTAAAGAGGGATAAAATAAAATGCCATTTATTTATAAAACCAAGCATATATATTAATGACAAAAGGCAGGGGTTGCACATGGCTAAGATTAATTATAAAAACCCATACCGAATATTTGAGAGCTTGGCAACATTTTATTTACTGGACTAGGGTAAGTAAAATCACCACATATCATGCATTTTTGAAATAAGAAAGAGATGGAGATATAGTTCAAAGAAATTATAGGGAGGTTTTTTACACAAGAAGTACCACTTGGTTGCAATGCACGCAAACACCACAACACACACTCACTCAACATATCATGATGCAATGAAATGGAATGGAAGAGGCCATGATGTAGAATGAATGTCATGAAGCACACTTTATTATCTCAAACCACATGATGGCATAAAATGGAAGGTTCATACATGGAAAATATTACAAGGTTGGAAAGGTGCTCTTGGGCTGTTACAACTCTCCCCCACTACAAGATGATCTCGTCCCGAGATCTAGGAATGGAAGAATTCAGGATATTCGGAACGGAGAAGGTCCTCACGTTCCCAAGTGGCTTCTTTGTCGGAGTGATGTGACCACTTCACCTTTAGAAACTTGATAGACTTGTTGTGAGTATTTCTCTCAGTCTCTTCAAGGATAGCAACTGGATGCTCAAGATAGGAAAGGTCTGCTTGGAGATCAATGTCTTCGAAATCAACGGTGCGCTCAAGAGTCTTGAAACACTTGTGGAGCTGAGAGACATGAAAGACATCATGCACATTTGAGAAATTGGAAGGAAGCTCAAGTTGGTAGGCAAGGTTGCCTCTTTTGCCCACAATCTTGAAAGGACCCAGAAAGCGTGGAGCAAGCTTTCCTTTGATGCCAAAGCGCTGAGTGCCCTTCATGGGAGACACTCGGAGATAGTCGAAGTCATTGTCGGCATTCTAGGATCGGGGGTACCCAGACCAGCCTGCCTGGGGCCCAATGCGTGGCCCACCACGATGGCCCTGTACGGCCTGGCGGCGGACCCCTCAAGACAAGACCCTCGCGAGGGGCCCGGCCTCGCGAGGGGAACGATGCCAAGACCTCCAGAGGAGCGGTCTCCCTAGGCCGCCTCCCGAGGAGCGGAGATTCCTATGAAGTGCCTGGCCTCAGGAGGCTGCGGTGACGTGAGCCATGACAACCAAAGCAGGCGGGCGCCAGTAGGCGCAGCAGAGACAGTTTCCTCTTTTGTGCTAAGGAAGAAAGGACTGACGCGGGTTCCCAAGGAAGCCCCCCAAAGGTTTCCATTCCGGTGCAACACGACCAAGACCACGGGCTCGGCAGGACGGATGTCATCACCGAGCCCACCTCTGCGTCACGCCAGGAGCTTTGTAGGCGAAGACCACCTTTAGTCAGGATAAGTTGTACCTCCTGTCCCCTTTCAAATTTGGCCATTGTGGGATCCCTTCCCGCCAGTGCGATAAGGGAAGAGGACCAAGGCCCGCTATAAATAGGGACTAGCCACCACCGTAGAGGGGGATCGGATCCACCCACACCAAAGAGCTCTCGCGAGGTAGCTCAACCACTGTACTAGTTCATCCCCAAAACCTCCTTGTGAGGCTAATCCACCAAAGGCAGGAGTAGGGTTTTACACCGCAAGGTGGCCCGAACCTGGGTAAATCATTGAGTCCATCTTCTTGCACTCTCACATATCTTCGGCAGGGTCTGGCTGTGCAGCTACAGGCTTGAGACTTGAGCTAGTTGGGATCTTCACACACGCCCCAGAGTTCGAACCTTCTTGGGTCTGCGGAGCCCTGAATTCGACATTTGGCGTGCCAGGTAGGGGCGTGTTGAGGTTTCCATTCCGATTCCGCTTCGTCTCCACTTCGTCGCTCCCATGGACGAGGCCCGCCGAGTCCGCACCGAGCACCGGGCCGCCCGTGTCGCCCAGACGGCGCCTGTGGGCCGCGACGCCCCGCGCCGCTCCGCTTCTCCTGCAGCCAACGCTGCCACTGGTCCAGCCGTTCAAGAGCAGCAGGACTCATCGCAGCCACCCACCGCACGACGCGATGGCCGCACTGCTACTCCGTCCCTCGTCCCCGCCTCAGCGTCGTCCTCTCACGCTCGCTACGGGCCGGAGAACGCGCAGGCTGCACTATTCATGGCGCGCGAGCTGCTGCGCTACCGCCCCACCCATGATCGCTATGATGACTGGCTTGGTCGCATCACCGAGCTTGTCAGCGTCGCCGGCGAGGTCCCGGTGCCCACCCACTCGCTCCGTCCCCCACCCTCCCAGGCGGGCGACATGGCTCATGGCACACCTCCCCCTCCTTCTCTGCACGGCGTCGACCCCGAGCCCAGGCACGAACCGCGTCCGCGCAACTAGCCGCGTGAGGTGCCAGTTGCTACTTCTTGAGCTTGCGTTGGTTTTCCCTTGAAGAGGAAAGGGTGATGCAGCAAAGTAGATAAGTATTTCCCTCAGTTGTTGAGAACCAAGGTATCAATCCAGTAGGAGATACAAGCAAGTCCCCAAAAGATGTACCTACACAAATAAGCAAACACTTGCACCCAACGCAGAAAAGGGGTTGTCAATCCCTTCACGGTTATTTGCAAGGATGAGATCTGATAGAGATAGATATAGAAGATTACTAAAACGAAAAGTAAAACAAAAGTAAAAAAGATTGCAGCAAGGTATTTTTGGTATTTTTGGTTTATAGATCTAAAAATATAATATGGAAAATAGACTCGGGGGCCATAGGTTTCACTAGAGGCTTCTCTCTTGAAGGCAAATAATACGGTGGGTGAACAAATTACTGTCGAGCAATTGATAGAAAATCGCATAGTTATGACGATATCCAAGGCAATGATTATGCATATAGGCATCACGTCCGTGTCAAGTAGACCGAAACGATTCTGCATCTACTACTATTACTCCACACATCGACCGACTCTTGCCTGCATCTAGAGTATTAAGTTCATGAAGAACAGAGTAACGCATTAGGTAAGATGACATGATGTAGAGGGGTAAACTCAAGCAATATGATGAAAACCCCATCTTTTTATCCTCGATGGCAACAATACAAATACATGCCTCGCTACCCCTACTATGTCACTGGGTGAGGACACCGCAAGATTGAACCCAAAACCAAGCACTTCTCCCATTCCAAGAATTACCAATCTAGTTGGCCAAACCAAACCAATAACTCGAAGAGACTTGCAAAGATATGAAATCATGCATATAAGAATTCAGAGAAGATTCAAATAATATTCATAGATAATCTGATCATAAACCCACAATTCATCGGATCTCGACAAACACACCGCAAAAGAGTATTACATCGGATAGATCTCCATGAAGATCATGAAGAACATGGTATTGAAGAACATAGAGAGAGAAGAAGCCATCTAGCTACTAGCTATGGACCCGAAGGTCTGAAGTGAACTACTCACGCATCATCGGAGGGGCAATGGAGTTGATGTAGATGCCCTCCGTGATCGAATCCTCCTCCGGCAGATTACCGGAAAAGGCTCCAAGACGGGATCTCACGGGAACAGAGGCTTCCGGCGGCGGAAAAGTATTTTCGTGGCTCTTTTTTTGGTATTGGGGGAATATTTGGGAATTTATAGGCCGAAGAATAGGGTTAGGAGAGCTGCCATGGGGCCACAAGCCAGGGGGCGCCCCCCCCCCCTAGGGCGCGCCCTGGTGGCTTATCGCCACACGGCAGGTCTTCTGCCTTTATCTCCAAGTCTGGCAGGTTTCTTCTGGTCCAAGAAAAATCATTCCGAAGATTTTATTCCGTTTGGACTCCATTTAATATTCCTTATCTGCAATACTGAAAAACAAGGAAAAAACAGAAACTGGTACTAGGCACTAGATTAATAGGTTAGTCCCAAAAATAATATAAAATAGCATATTAATGCATATAAAACATCCAAAACAGATAATATAATAGCATGGAACAATCAAAAATTATAGATACGTTGGAGACGTATCAAGCATCCCCAAGCTTAATTCATGCTCGTCCTCAAGTAGGTAAATGATAAAAACAGAATTTTTGATGTGGAATGCTACCTAACATATTTATCCATGTAATATTCTTTATTGTGGCATGAATAATCAGATCCATAAGATTCAAAACAAAAGCTTAATATTGACAAAAAACAGTAATACTTCAAGCATACTTACAAGCAATCGTGTCCTTTCAAAATAACATGGCCTTAGAAAGTTATCCCTACAAAATCATATAGTCTGGCTATGCTCCATCTTCCCCACACAAAGTATCTAAATCATGCACACCCCCGATGACAGGTCAAGCAATTGTTTCACACCTTTTATGTTCTCAAACCTTTTCAACTTTCACGCAATACATGAGCGTGAGCCATGGATATAGCACTATAGGTGGAATAGAATATGGTGGAGGTTGTATGGAAAAGGAGAAGATAGTCTCACATCAACTAGGCGTATCAACGGGCTATGGAGATGCCCATCAATAGATATCAATGTGAGTGAGTAGGGATTGCCATGCAACGGATGCACTAGAGCTATAAGTGTATGAAAGCTCAAAAAGAAACTAAGTGGGTGTGCATCCAACTTGCTTGCTCACGAAGACCTAGGGCAATTTGAGGAAGCCCATCATTGGAATATACAAGCCAAGTTATATAATGAAAAATTCCCACTAGTATATGAAAGTGACAAAATAGGAGACTTTCTATCATAAAGATCAAGGTGCTACTTTGAAGCACAAGTGTGGAAAAAAGATAGTAACATTGTCCCTTCTCTCTTTTCTCTCATTTTTTTTATTTTGGTGGGCATCTTTGTCCTCTTTTTTTTTATTTGGGCTTCATTGGCCTCTTTTATTATTTGTAAAGTCCGGAGACTCATCCCTACTTGTGGGGGAATCATAGCTTCCATCATCCTTTCCTCACATGGGACAATGCTCTAATAATGATGGTCATCACACTTTTATTTACTTACAACTCGATACCTACAACAAGATATGACTATATATGAATGCTTCCGATGGTGTACCGGGATGTGCAACGATCTAGCATAGCAAATGACATCAAAAATGGACAAGCCATGAAAACATCATGCTAGCTGTCTTACGATCATGCAAAGCAATATGACAATGATGGTGCGTGTCATAAAAAACGGAACGGTGGAAGTTGCATGGCAATATATCTCGGAATGGCTATGGAAATGCCATAATAGGTAGATATGGTGGCTGTTTTCAGGAAGGGTATATGGTGGCTGTTTTGAGGAAGGTGGGTTTAATGCACCGGCGAAAGTTGCGCGGTACTAGAGAGGCTAGCAAAGGTGGAAGGGTGAGAGTGCGTATAATCCATGGACTCACATTAGTCATAAAGAACTCACATACTTTGCAAAAATCTATTAGTTATCGAAGCAAAGTGTTAGACGCATGCTCCTAGGGGAGAGGTTGGTAGGAGTAAACCATCGCGCGCTCCCGACCCTCACACAAAGGATGACAATCATTAAACAAATTATGCTCCGACTTCGTTACATAACGGTTCACCATACGTGCATGCTACGGGAGTCACAAACTTTAACACAAGTATTTTTACCATTCCACAATTACTCACTAGCATGACTCTAACATCACCATCTTTATATCTCAAAACTATATGCAAGGAATCCAACTTCTCATAGTATTCAATGCACTTTATATGAAAGTTTTTATTATATCCCTCTTGGATGCCCATTATATTAGGACTAAATACATAACCTAAACCAATTACCATGCTGTTTAAAGACTCTCAAAATAATATAAGTGAGGTATGAGAGTTCAATTATTTCTATAAAATAAAGACACCACCGTGCTCTAAAAAGATATAAGTGAAGCACTAGAGCAACATTGCCTAGCTCAAAAGATATAAGTGAAGCACATAGAGTATTCTAATAAATTCACGATTAATGCATGTCCCTCTAAAAATATGTGTGCAGCAAGGATGATTGTGGCAAACTAAAAAGCAAAGACTCATATCATACAAGACGCTCCAAGCAAAACACATATCATGTGGTGAATAAAAATATAGCCTCAAGTAAATTTACCGATGGATTGAAGACAAAAGAGGGGATGCCTTCCGGGGCATCCCCAAGCTTAGGCTCTTTGGTATCCTTGAATATGGCTTGGGGTGCCTTGGGCATCCCCAAGCTTAGGCTATTGCCACTCCTTATTCCATAGTCCATCAAATCTTTACCCAAAACTTGAAAACTTCACAACACAAAACTCAACAGAAAACTCATGAGATCCGTTAGTATAAGAAAAATAAATCACCACTTTAGGTACTGTTGTGAACTCATTCTTTATTTATATTGATGTAATATTTACTGTATTCTAACTTCTCCATCGTTCATACCCCCCGATACAACCCATAGATACATCAAAATAAGCAAATAACACAAAGAAAACAGAATCTGTCAAAAACAGAACAGTCTGTAGAAATATGTAAGCTTCGAATACTTCTGTAACTCCAAAAATACTGAATAATTAGGAAAATCAGGGCAATTTGTATATAAATCTTTTGTAAAAAATTCAGATCCAATTGACGCTCTGGTGAATTTATAAAATTCCTGGACTGAGCGCAAAAGTTTCTGTTTTTCAGCAAAACCAAATCAACAATCACCGTAAACCATCCCAAAGGTCTTACTTGGCACAAACACTAATTAAAACAATAAAACACAATTACTACAGAGGTAATAATGTGCAAAACACTCAAGAACAGAAGCAAAAACAGAAACACAAAATAAAATTGGGTTGCCTCCCACAAGCGCTATTGTTTAACGCCCCTAGCTAGGCATAACGATTTCAATGATGCTCACATAAAAAGTAGTGATTGAAATCTGCAAGAGAGCATCATGAATCTCATGAAAAACACATTTAAGTCTAACCCACTTCCTATGCATAGGGGTTTTGTGAGCAAACAATTTATGGGAACAAGAATCAACTAGCATAGGAAGGCAAAACAAGCATAACTTCAAAACTTTGAACACATAGGGAGGAAACTTGATATTATTGCAATTCCTACTAGCATATGTTCCTCCCTCACAATAAATTTCAGTAGCATCATAATCAAACTCAAAAATATAGCTATCATAAACAATACTCTCTTTATGATCAACATGCATAAAGTTTTTATCATCTTCCAAAATAGTGGGATTATCATCAACTAAAGTTATGACCTCTCCAAACCCACTTTTATCAAAAAATTCATAAGATTGAACACTCTCCAAATATATGGGATTCTTTTTAGCTAAAGTTGACGCTCTCCCAAACCCACTTTCGATACTATTGCAAACATATTCAACATGAGGCTTAAATAAATTTTCAAGATCATAAGAAGCATTATCACCCCAATCATGATCATTGCAATAAGAAGTGGACATGACAAAATTACCATCCCCAAGCTTGTAGTTTTGCATATCATTAACATAATTGACATTAATAGAATTTATAGTAACATCATTGCAATCATGCTTTTCAATCAAGGAGCTATCATGAATCACCTTATAAATTTCTTCTTTCAACACTTCATCAAAAATTTCAGATTCATGATTTTCAAACAAAACTTCATAGAGATAATCAAGCGCACTCAACTCACTAGCAATAGGTTCATCATAATTTGGTCTTTTGAAAAGATTAGCAAGAGGATGAGGATCCATATCAATAGATTTTTAGCAAGCGAAGATGCAAGCAAATAGAAGGCACATGGCAACACAAGCAAACAAAAAGAGATCCGGCGAGAAAAAGGCGAATAAAACGGCAAATTGGTGAAGTGGGGGAGAGGAAAACAAGAGGCAAATGGCGAATAATGTAAATGAAAGAGATGAGTTTGTGATGGGTACTTGGTAGGCTTGATGTAGATCTCCCCGGCAACAGCGCCAGAAATCCTTCTTGCTACTTCTTGAGCTTGCGTTGGTTTTCCCTTGAAGAGGAAAGGGTGATGCAGCAAAGTAGATAAGTATTTCCCTCAGTTGTTGAGAACCAAGGTATCAATCCAGTAGGAGATACAAGCAAGTCCCCAATAGATGTACCTACACAAATAATCAAACACTTGCACCCAACGCAGAAAAGGGGTTGTCAATCCCTTCGCGGTTATTTGCAAGGATGAGATCTGATAGAGATAGATATAGAAGATTACTAAAACAAAAAGTAAAACAAAAGTAAAAAAGATTGCAGCAAGGTATTTTTGGTATTTTTGGTTTATAGATCTGAAAATATAATATGGAAAATAGACCCGGGGGCCATAGGTTTCACTAGAGGCTTCTCTCTTGAAGGCAAATAATACGGTGGGTGAACAAATTACTGTCGAGCAATTGATAGAAAAGCGCATAGTTATGACGATATCCAAGGCAATGATTATGCATATAGGCATCACATCCGTGTCAAGTAGACCGAAACGATTCTGCATCTACTACTATTACTCCACACATCGACCGACTCCTGCCTGCATCTAGAGTATTAAGTTCATGAAGAACAGAGTAACGCATTAGGTAAGATGACATGATGTAGAGGGATAAACTCAAGCAATATGATGAAAACCCCATCTTTTTCTCCTCGATGGCAACAATACAAATACGTGGCTCGCTACCCCTACTATGTCACTGGGTGAGGACATCGCAAGATTGAACCCAAAACCAAGCACTTCTCCCATTGCAAGAATTACCAATCTAGTTGGCCAAACCAAACCAATAACTCGAAGAGACTTGCAAAGATATGAAATCATGCATATAAGAATTCAGAGAAGATTCAAATAATATTCATAGATAATCTGATCATAAACCCACAATTCATCGGATCTCGACAAACACACCGCAAAGAGTATTACATCGGATAGATCTCCATGAAGATCATGAAGAACATGGTATTGAAGAACATAGAGAGAGAAGAAGCCATCTAGCTACTAGCTATGGACCCGAAGGTCTGAAGTGAACTACTCACGCATCATCGGAGGGGCAATGGAGTTGATCTAGATGCCCTCCGTGATCGAATCCCCCTCCGGCAGATTACCGGAAAAGGCTCCAAGATGGGATCTCACGGGAACAGAGGTTTTCGGCGGCGGAAAAGTATTTTCGTGGCTATTTTTTTGGTATTGGGGGAATATTTGGGAATTTATAGGCCGAAGAATAGGGTTAGGAGAGCTGCCGTGGGGCCACAAGCCAGGGGGCGCCCCCCCCCCCCTAGGGCGTGCCCTGGTGGCTTGTCGCCACACGGCAGGTCTTCTGCCTTCATCTCCAAGTCTGGCAGGTTTCTTCTGGTACAAGAAAAATCATTCCGAAGATTTTATTCCGTTTGGACTCCGTTTAATATTCCTTATCTGCAATACTCAAAACAAGGAAAAAGCAGAAACTGGCACTAGGCACTAGATTAATAGGTTAGTCCCAAAAATAATATAAAATAGCATATTAATGCATATAAAACATCCAAAACAGATAATATAATATCATGGAACAATCAAAAATTATAGATACGTTGGAGACGTATCACCGGTGCAAGCGAGGGATGAAGCAAGTTGCCAGGTGGTGCCAAGGCCGCGAGGCAACGCGCATGTGCTCCCCGCACCCCCGCACCGTCATCAGGACCGCGCGCCACCGGAGGCCGCGGCGCACGAGTGTCAAGACCCAACTCCTCTCGTACACACCGCACCTGTGAGCGGAGTAGCCTGCCGTGCCTTCTCCCAGGAGCTGTGATACGTCTCCATCATATCTACTTTTCCAAACTCTTTTGCCCTTGTTTTGGACTCTAATTTGCATGATTTGAATGAAACTAACCTGGACTGACATTGTTTTCAGCAGAATTGCCTTGGTGTTATTTTTGTGCAGAAATAAAAGTTCTCAGATTGACCTGAATATTTTTGGAATTAATAAAAAATACTGGCGAAAGAATCAAACGGAGGGGGTCCACCACCTGGCCACAAGCCAGGGGGGCGCCCCCCCCCCCCCTAGGGCGTGCCCCCTGTCTTGTGGGCCCCTGGAGCTTCTCCAACCTCAACTCCAACTCTATATATTCCTATTCGTGGAGAAAAAAAATCAGAGAGAAGAGTTCATCGCGTTTTACGATACGGAGCCGCCGCCACCTCCTGTTCATCCTCGGGAAGGCAGATCTGGAGTCTGATTTGGGCTCCGGAGAGGGGAAATCGATGCCGTCATCACCAACCATCCTTCATCACAAATTTCATGATGCTCTCCGTCGTTCGGGAGTAATTCCATCGTAGGCTTGCTGGACGGTGATGGGTTGGATGAGATCTACCATGTAATTGAGTTAGTTTTGTTAGGGTTTGATCCCTAGTATCCACTATGTTCTGAGATTGATGTCGTTATAACTTTGCTATGCTTAATGCTTGTCACTAGGGCCCGAGTGCCATGATTTCAGATCTGAACCTATTATGTTTTCATGAATATATATGTGTTCTTGATCCTATCTTGCAAGTTGTAGACACCTATTACGAGTTATGATCCGCATCCCCCAGGGTGACAATAACTGGGATTCTTTCCGGTGATTACCGTAGTTTGAGGAGTTCATGTATTCACTAAGTGCTAATGCTTTGGTCCGGTTCTCTATTAAAAGGAGGCCTTAATATCCCTTAGTTTACATTAGGACCCCGCTGCCATGGGAGGGTAGGACAAAAGATGGCATGCAAGTTCTTTTCCATAAGCACGTATGACTATATATGGAATACATGCCTACATTACATTGATGAATTGGAGCTAGTTCTGTGTCACCCTATGTTATAACCGTTGCATGATGAATGCCATCCGACATAATTATCCATCACTGATCCATTGCCTACAAGCTTTTCACATATTGATCTTTGCTAAGTTACTTTTCCATTGCTACTGTTACAATCACTACAACACTGCTACTGTCACTTTGCCTTTGTTACCGTTACTTCCATACTGCTTTGCTATTGAATACTTTTCTGCAGATACTAAGTCTTTCAGGTGTGGTTGAATTGACAACTTAGCTGCTAATACTCGAGAATATTCTTTGGCTCCCCTTGTATCGAATCAATAAATTTGGGTTGAATACTCTACCCTCGAAAACTGTTGCGATCCCCTATACTTGTGGGTTATCAAGACCTTTTTCTGGCGCCGTTGCCGGGGAGCATAGCTCTATTCTCTAAGTCACTTGGAATTTATATCTGTTGATCACAATGAAGAATTTGAAAGATGCCAAAACCAAGATCTACCCCTCTACTACGAGGAGAGGTAAGGAACTGCCATCTAGCTCTGCACTTGATTCACCTTCTGTTTTGAGTACACTTGCGACACCACCACCTGCTATTGATTCTGATATGTCACAAGTAATTGATGATGTCACTTCTGCTATGCATGATGCTTATGATGATACTTTGCTTGATACTACTGTGCCACTGGGTGAATTTTTTGATGAACAAATTGCTAGAGTCAATGCTGCAACTGATGATATTTCTAAAACTGATGAAATTATTGAAACTGAACACTATGAGACACCTGCTAGACCTAGCTCTCCTAGATATGATTTGCCTAATATACCTAAGGGTTATGTTATGGAAGGAGAGGTAGCTAGGGACTTTCTTGCTTGTAAAGATAGACATGATCTTAAGAAATTACTATGCAAGTGGAAAGAAAAATCTTTGAATGCTAGAATGCAATATGATCCCAAGTTTGCTACTTCACCTATCTTTGTTACTGATAAGGATTATGAATTCTCTGTCGATCCTGAGTTAATTACTTTGGTTGAATCTGATCCTTTCCATGGTTATGAATCTGAAACTATTGTGGCACATCTTACTAAATTGAATGATATAGCCACCCTATTTACTCATGAGGAAAAAATTCGTTATTACTATATTCTTAAGTTGTTTCCTTTCTCATTAAAGGGTGATGCTAAGATATGGTTTAATTCTCTTGCCCCTGGTTGTGTGCGTAGTCCCCAGGATATGATATATTACTTCTCTGAAAAATATTTTCCTGCCCATAAGAAACAAGCTGTCTTGCAGGAAATATTTAACTTTGTGCAAATTGTAGAAGAGAGTCTCCCACAAGCTTGGGGAGGCTTCTCTAGTTACTTAATGCTTTGCCTGATCACCCTCTCAAGAAAAATGAAATACTTGATATCTTTTATAATGGACTAACCGATGCTTCTAGGGACCACCTAGATAGTTGTGCTGGTTGTGTTTTCAGGGAACGAACTGTCGAACAAGCTGAACTACTATTGAATAATATATTGAGCAATGATAATGAATGGACTATTCCCGAACCACCTCCAAAGCCAACTCCGAAGAAAAGAGGTATTCTATTTCTCAGTCCTGAAGATATGCAAGAGGCAAAGAAATCTATGAAAGAAAAAGGTATTAAAGCTGAAGATGTTAAGAATCTACCACCTATTGAAGAAATGCATGGTCTTGATAACCCGACACAGGTAGTAGAGGTAAATTCCCTCCGTAGATTTGATGAAGGTGATATTCCTTATAATAAGTCTGCTAGCCAATGCTTGGATGAGTTTGATAACTTTATTGTTAAGCAAGAAAATTTCAATGCTTATGTTAATAGACAACTGAAACATAATGCTTACATGCTTGATCGCTTAGGTGATTATATGAGTAGAATTGTTAATGACCTTAATCTTATTAGTAAACATGCTTCCATGGTAACTACTCAAGTAGAACAAGTACTTAAGGCACAGAATGATTTGCTTAATGAGATGATTAGTAAGAACAATGATCATTCTGTTAGAGTTGTGACTAGAGGTGGTAGAATGACTCAGGAACCTTTGTATCCTGAGGGCCATCCTAAGAGAATTGAGCAAGATTCTCAGAGAGTTAATACTGATGCACCTGGTCATTCTAATAAAAGGAAAAAAGAATGACGATAGGACTTTGCATGCTGCTAGTGAACCTGTTATTGATACTCATGAAAACCCAAATGATATTTCTATTTCTGATGCTGAGACACAATATGGTAATGAACATGAGCCTAGTGATAATATTAATGATGATGTTCATGTTGATGCTCAACCTAGTAATGATAATGATGTGGAGATTGAACCTGCTGTTGATCTTGATAACCCACAACCTAAGAATAAAAGATATGATAAAAGAGACTTCGTTGCTAGGAAGCATGGTAGAGAAAGAGAACCATGGGTTCAGAAACCCATGCCCTTTCCTCCTAAACCATCCAAGAAAAAGGATGATGAGGACTTTGAGCGCTTTGTTGAAATGCTTAGACCTGTCTTTTTGCGTATGCGCTTGACTGATATTCTGAAAATGTCTCCTTATGCTAAGTATATGAAAGATATTGTGACAAATAAAAGAAAGATACCGGAAGCTGAGATTTCCACCATGCTTGCTAATTATACTTTTAAGGCTGGAATACCAAAGAAACTAGGAGATCCCACAGTACCTACTATACCATGCTCTATTAAAGGAAATTATGTTAAAACTGCTTTATGTGACCTTGGAGCTGGTGTTAGTGTTATGCCTTTCTCTTTGTATCGTAGACTTGATTTGAATAAGTTGACACCTACTGAAATCTCTTTGCAAATGGCTGATAAATCAACTGCTTTACCCATCGGTATTTGCGAGGATGTGCTTGTTGTGGTTGCAAACGTTACTATCCTAACGGACTTTGTTATTCTTGATATTCCTGAGGACGACAGTATGTCGATCATCCTTGGTAGACCCTTTTTGAACACTGCAGGGGCTGTTATTGATTGCAACAAGGGCAATGTCACTTTTCATGTTAATGGTAATGAGCATACGGTACACTTTCCGAAGAAACAACCTCAAGTTCATAGTATCAACTCTATTGAAACAATTTCAATGATTATTATTGGAGACTTTGAATTCCCTCTCCCTACCGTCAAAAAGAAACATGATATACTTATTGTTGGGGACATGCATATCCCCATTGAGGTAACCTAGTGTTATTCGAAAATGCTCCGGTTTCGTGTCATTCAAAAGAAGTTTGTCAATAAGACTTGATCAACCTTATTGATGGATTCTTTTTGATGAGCATGAGATGGATGAATTTAGAAAGCACAACCTTCTACACCCAACTTTCACTTTATGTTCTTTAGTTTCAATTTAGTAAAAATGCCATTATTTCTCTGTTTTCTTATTTATCCGTGCAATATAAAAATGACCTGAAAATAAAAGTTCTCAGAATTCCCAGAAAAATTAGTATGATTTTTTCTGGAATATTTAAGAATTTTTGGCACTGAGAACACATCAGGGGGCTGCACCAGTGGGCCACAAGCCTACAGGGTGCGCCCACCCCCCATGGGCACGCCCCCCTGGCTTGTGGGTCCCACGTGGGGCCCCCTCACTTATTCCAGCACCCATCCACTTCGTCTTCCTCTAGAAAAAATCCCACCATTGCTCAAACCCGTGTTCTAGCTCATCTTGTTGCCATTTTCGATCTCCTTGCTCAAAGCTCCATTTGCAAAACTGTTTTGGGGGATTGTTCATCGGTATGTGACTCCTCCAATGGTTCAATTAGTTTTTGTTCTAGTGCTTTAAATATTGCAAATTTTTGCTGCTGTGGTGACCTTGTTCTTGAGCTTGCATGTCAAATTTGTATGGTTCCAAGTAGTTTTGATGCATGATATAGCCTCTAGACACTTGTGGGAGTAGTTGCTATAAGTTTTGTTGAGTTTTGTTCACCCTTATTTGGAGTCACTAAAATTTCAGAAATTTTTCAGAGATAGAAAAATGTTAAGGAGAATATACCAAGGTGGTTCCTCGAGCAAGAAGACCCCGAGACTCGCGATACGCGAGCCCGGCTTTGAACCACCGAGGGAAGCTCAAGTGCGGCCTTGTGAATGGCCGTCGGATTCATTCATGGTCCATGCCGGATTCAAGGAAGAATTTTACAAGTACATACGAAATGTTGGCCTTGAAGATTTCGTCTCAGACCAATGCAAGCAATATTATCAACTCACTGATTCCTTCGTGCGGAGGTTTGAATTTTCATCCAGGCGTAATACGCATTCCGTTCTATTTAATCTTTAGATGAATCTTATACTATGGACCTAGAGGATTTTAACCATGCATGCAAAATTCCACAATGGGGCAGCCATAGTGATCCTCACAAAACTGAATATAATGATTTTCTTGCTAGCATCACTGTGGGAGAAACTAGAAACATTACACAGGCTACCTTGGGGAGCATTCACTTTCCTGCCATACATTATTTTGCTCTCTTCATAGGTAGATGCATTAACGGTAAACATGACCATAGCCACCTTTGCGTACCTGATCTTAGTATTCTTAAGAGTGCGGTCATGGGTGATAGACGATATAACTTGGGAGCTATTATTGCTAGGAGGCTACATAAAAATGCTAAGGATGGAGATTTCTTTGGTGGAATTTACGCCACCCGTGTAGCTAATTATCTTAGGGTACCCATAAGGGAGAATGATATTGAGTTACCACCTGCTTTTCTTGATTATGAGGCTATGGTGCGCTACCAGTTTCTTGAGAGAAACGAACAACCCCTCCTGTACCGACTATTTTTTGACAAACAGCGTGTTGTCCATATTACCCTTCCTGCTCCTGCCTTCTTTAACTTTCAGGAAAAACGGAGACACTTTATAACCAGAGAGGAGGCAAACGAGTACGAGAGAGAGGCAGAAGCCGCTCGCCTCCACGTTGCAGCCGCTCAGGTAGTAGCTGCCGCAGCCCAGTACAACCCCAACTATGACTTTGGATACTATCCGGGCCAGCCATGGCCCTAGACCAACTTAGGCGAAAAGCCTAAGCTTGGGGGAGTACGTATTTCTCACCGACATTACATTCATGTTCACACATTCATTCCAGTTGTCGGTGTTCATACTTTTTCATTGTACAATCCATGGTAGTTTATTCCTTCTTTTTGCTTTCTTCTTGTGTGTTTAATTAACCTTCAGAAAATCCAAAAAAAATTAGTTCTAGCTTTACCTTTTAGTTTTTTAGTTGTACCATTAAAAGAAAATCCAAAAAGATTTCTCGTTCTCCTTTTGCTTGTTGGGAGTTTTCCCGTGTAAATAGTTTTCCTTTCTTCTTTGGGTCGTAAGGAGAAGACCACGATGACATGTTGAGTGGCTCTCATATGCATTATTGTTTATCTATCAGAGAGCCCATATTACCTTGCCTTCTCCTTTGAGTTATTGCTTGCAGATTCCAGCTTAGTCCAATGCACGTGCACTCTTATTATTATTCACACCGTTCGGTCGTAGAAATGAAAGGCAATAATGACGATATATGATGAAGTGATTGAGATGGAGAAAAGCTGGTATGAACTCGACCTATTTTGTTTTTGTAAATATGATTAGCTCATCGTTCTGGATTCAGCTCGTTATAGATTGAACATGTTTGCAATGACAATTAGAGATTATAGTTATTCATGCCATGCTTAATTAGCTAAGAGTGTATAATGGTTTGTCTTGAGTGCCAACATGCATTTTAAAATGGTTGTGATGTAGTATGATAGGATGGTATCCTCCTCTGAATGATTCAAGTGGCTTGACTTGGCACATGTTCACGCATGTAGTTGAAACAAAACCAACATAGCCTCCACGATGTTTATGTTCATGGTGATCTATATCCTACTCATGCTTGCATTCAATGTTGGTTAATCTCAAAGCATGTTTATGACTGTTGTCACTCTCTAGTTGGTCGCTTCCCAGTCTTTTGCTAGCCTTCACTTGTACTAAGCGGGAATACTGCTTGTGCATCCATTTCCATAAACCCAAAGTTGTTCCATATAAGTCCACCATACCTGCCTATATGCGGTATTTACCTGTCGTTCCAAGTAAATTTGCATGTGCCAAACTCTAAACCTTCAAATAATACCCTGTTTTGTATGCCCGAATCGCTCATGTAGTGACTAGGGGCTGTCAGTATCTTCCATGCTAGGTGGGTTATTCTCACGATATGTGTTTATTCACTATCATTCACGAGAAAGTGGCTGGTATTCGGGATGCCCAGTTCCATGCTCAAAAAATCAAATCAAAGTATAATGAAACAAAACTCCCCCAGGATTGTTGTTTGTATGGACGGTACACGTGGATTCGGCCCGCCGTGGAGTGTGATCGATTGGTGGAGGGGGAGTAAAAACTTTACTATTCTGTTTGGGAACCGCCTATAATGTATCTAGCATGGAAGATATCGAGATCTCTTAGTTGTTATGTTGACAATGAAAGCATACCTCCCAAAATTATGATTCATCCCTGTTTTAAAAGCTCGAGCTCTGGCACCTCTGTAAATCAATGCTTCCCTCTGCGAAGGGCCTATCTATTTTATTTTACCGTTGAGTCATCCTCCTCTTATAAAGAGCACCAGTTAGAGAGCACCTCCGTCATTTATATGCTTTGTTATTAATTGATATTGAGTATGAGTATGACTGGATCTCTTTTACCATGAATTACAATGTCTAGTCAGTCCTTGTTCTTTAGAGGTGCTCTGCATTTATGTTTTGCGGTCTCAGAAAGGGCTAGCGAGATACCATTATATCATATTGTATCATGATTGTTTTGATAAAAAATTTGTCATCCGAGACTTATTATTATTGCTCGCTAGTTGATTATGCCATTGATATGAGTAAATGTGAGACCTAAATGTTATTGTGAATGTGGTTAGTCTATAATCTTTGCTGAAAACCTGAACATCAGTTAGACATATTTACAACAGCAAGATCAAACAGAGTTTGTAAAAGTTTTTCTTTATCACTTTCAGTTTGTCAACTGAATTGCTTGAGGACAAGCAATGGGTTAAGCTTGGGGGAGTTGATACGTCTCCATCGTATCTACTTTTCCAAACTCTTTTGCCCTTGTTTTGGACTCTAATTTGCATGATTTGAATGGAACTAACCCGGACTGATGCTGTTTTTAGCAGAATTGCCTTGGTGTTATTTTTGTGCAGAAATAAAAGTTCTCGGATTGACCTGAAAATTTACGGAGAATATTTTTAGAATTAATAAAAAATACTGGCGAAAGAATCAACCGAAGGGGGTCCACCACGTGGCCACAAGCCAGGGGGGCGCCCCCTGTCTTGTGGGCCCCCTGGAGCTCCTCCGACCTCAACTCCAACTCTATATATTCCTATTCGTGGAGAAAAAAATCAGAGAGAAGAGTTCATCGCGTTTTACGATACGGAGCCGCCGCCACCTCCTGTTCTTCCTCGGGAAGGCAGATCTGGAGTCTAATTTGGGCTCCGGAGAGGGGAAATCGATGTCGTCGTCATCACCAACCATCCTTCATCACCAATTTCATGATGCTCTCCGTCGTTCGTGAGTAATTCCATCGTAGGCTTGCTGGATGGTGATGGGTTGGATGAGATCTACCATGTAATCGAGTTAGTTTTGTTAGGGTTTGATCCCTAGTATCCACTATGTTCTGAGATTGATGTTGTTATGACTTTGCTATGCTTAATGCTTGTCACTAGGGCCTGAGTGCCATGATTTCAGATCTGAACCTATTATGTTTTCATGAATATATATGTGTTCTTGATCCTATCTTGCAAGTTGTAGACACCTATTACGAGTTATGATCCGCATCCCCCAGGGTGACAATAACTGGGATTCTTTCCGGTGATTACCGTAGTTTGAGGAGTTCATGTATTCACTAAGTGCTAATGCTTTGGTACGGTTCTCTATTAAAAGGAGGCCTTAATATCCCTTAGTTTCCATTAGGACCCCGCTTCCACGGGAGGGTAGGACAAAAGATGTCATGCAAGTTCTTTTCCATAAGCACGTATGACTATATATGGAATACATGCCTACATTACATTGATGAATTGGAGCTAGTTCTGTGTCACCCTATGTTATAACCGTTGCATGATGAATGCCATCCGACATAATTATCCATCACTGATCCATTGCCTATGAGCTTTTCACATATTGATCTTTGCTAAGTTACTTTTCCGTTGCTACTGTTACAATCACTACAACACTGCTACTGTCACTTTGCCTTTGTTACCGTTACTTCCATACTGCTTTGCTACTGAATACTTTGCTGCAGATACTAAGTCTTTCAGGTGTGGTTGAATTGACAACTCAGCTGCTAATACTCGAGAATATTCTTTGGCTCCCCTTGTGTCGAATCAATAAATTTGGGTTGAATACTCTACCCTCGAAAACTGTTGCGATCCCCTATACTTGTGGGTTATCAAGCTGCGCCGTGTCAGCTAGCCCGGCAAGTTCAAGACAGACCTGCCTCCATGCTACGATGGCACCCCCGACCCCGCGGAGTACCTCCAGCTCTACGCGCCGAGCATCGAGGTGGCGAGCGGCGACGACAAAGTCATGGCGAATTGGTTTCCCATGGCCCTCAAGGGTGGCGCTCTCTCCTGGCTCCTGAACCTCCCGGAGGGATCGATCTCTTCCTGGGATGAGATCCGCGAGCGCTTCATTGCCAATTTCCAGGGCACGCGCGACCGCGCCCTGGGGGTGAACGACCTGCGGCGCGTGAAGCAGCAGCCGGGCGAGACCCTGCACAAATACATACAGCGCTTCACGAACGTGCGCCTCAAGATCCCGAAGGCATTGGATGAGGCCATCATCTCGGCATTTACCGATGGCGTCAGGGACGTCATGATGAAGGAGGAGCTCGCCATCCATGATGAATTGTGCACGGCCCTGGAGATGTTCAACCTGGCGAACAAGTGCGCAAGGGCTGAAGAGGGTCGTCTCTTCCTCCTCGAGCTTCCGGAGGCGGACCCTGAGGACAAGAAGGCCAAGGCTAAGGAGGCGAAGCGCAAGGGGCCCGCGGTGCTGGGGGCCGAGCCCGAGACGAAGCGCGGTTGCAGCCAAGACGAGCCCCCCAAGGGCGGCCGCCCATTCTGCATCTTCCACTACATGCGCAGCCACAACACTGAAGATTGCCAGGAGCTCAGGACTCTCCGCGACGAGCGCTTCGGCCACCGCCCCGAGCGCGGCGACTGTAGCTACGGCCGTGGAGGAGGCCGCGGCGGAGGCCGCTGGGACAACCGCGACCCACGCCAGGACTGGCCCGATCAGCCTCGTGAGGACTGCTGGCGCGGCGAGCCTCGCGACGGACCCCGGCGTGATCAGCCTCGCTAGGCACGCCCTCAGGGCAATGCTAGCCTCCCTCCGCTGCCACCGCCACCAAGGAGGAACAACGGTGACTGGCGGGATGACGGGGCTGGGGGCTTCCAGGAACCCCGCGCTATCGCTTGCATCCAGGGCGGTGCTCAGGCCCCTGCCTCCAACCACATCTTCAAGCACTTCTCTCATGAGGTGAACGCCGCCCTCCCGAAGCTCGAAGCTCCGCGTCCCCTCAAGAGGTCACAGGTCGCCATCACCTTCGACTCCAAGGACCACCTCAAGTGCGCGACAACCGCAAGCGTGCCCCCCATGCTCTGCACACCTACCATCAGCAACATCCTCGTCACCAAGACCCTCATCAATGGCGGCGCTGGGATCAATGTCCTCTCCGTCGAGACGTTCGAGATGCTTCAGGTGCCCTACGACCAGCTCATGCCGACCAAGCCCTTCTCAGGAGTGACAGATGGCTCCACCACTCCCCTGGGGCAGGTGCGCCTCCCGGTCACCTTCGGCAAGCATGATAACTATCACACCGAGCTCATCGACTTCGACATCGCTCACATCCACCTCACGTACAACGCCATCCTCGGGTACCCTGCCCTCGCCAAGTTCATGGCGGCAACCCACCATGGCTACAACGTCCTCAAGATGCCAGGGAGTGGCGGTGTCATCACCTTCGCTTGTGATGAGAAGGATGCAGTCTACTCCCTCGAGCGTGCCTAGCAGACTGCGGCGGCTGAGAACCCTGACGATGAGGGTGGCATCCTGCCTTCCGAGGACACACCCAAGAAGAAGAAGCAGCTCCTCCCTAAGGGCCGTCAGGGGACGGGGGCCCTCAAGAGCGGCACCCCAGGCTCTACGCTCATCGCTGGGGCGCCTCGCCCTCCCACATAGGAAGGCGCGCCCGACGCCTCCCTCAGGGCGGGCTCGGGGGCTTCCACCTGGAGAGTCTCTGACCCGGCCGGCGCGACGAGGGAGGTGCTCGGGCACCACTTGGAGGCATGCACTGACGCACGCCCCCACAAGCAAGAAACACGGTGCGAGGCGCCAGGCTCACGAGAGTTCATCACCCAAGCGATCAAGGAGCTTCAGGAAGCGCTGGCTATGCGCGGCGAGCGCCGCCCCACACCACCCAGCGCGGCTGCCGCCCCCGACGAGGGCGGCAGGTTGCGCATCTGCGTCAACGTCCCGGGCCTCAACAGGGCCGCATCCCAGGACCTCTTCTGGCCGTCGCGCGTCGGACGTGGAGGGGTCTACCCCTGCAACTACGTCTGCATGCCTTTCGGCCTCGTGAACATGGGCGCCACGTACCAGTGCCTCGTGCAAGCTGCGTTTGCATCGCACGAGGCCCGATGCCGCGCGGTCCTTCAAGAGGTCCCGGACCCTCGCGAGCCACCTAGGCCAAATGGGCCCCTCGAGCCTCCGGAGTCTTCAGGCTCATGAGGATCAAGCTTCAACGACTACCTCGATGCTTCAGCAGCATCTTTGCCAGGTGACCTTTTCGTTTGTTCATTTGAGGGCGCCCACTGGGCTGCATCATCCTCAGGCTGTTAGGACTCTGTCGGGGCACGGATGCTCACGATCACCTATGGGACCAGAGGTCCCTTGTGGTTCAGCAAGGGGGGTCACGTTGCACGAAGAGCGGAGAGCATGAGACAGCACAACGATTAGGACACAGGCATTTTACCCAGGTTCGAGCAGCTGCTAAGCGTAAAACCCTACTCCTACTTTTTGGTGGATTTATTGGAGGAACACGAAGAACGTAGAGCGCCTAACCCCGGCAAGGACTGTTGTCGGGGAAAGAGCGGCTATGCGAGTACAAGTGTTCGGGGGTTCGAATTGCCAACCTTGAGCTAGGTTGCCTTGGGCCTCCTTTTATAGTGCAAGGGGTTACCACAATGGCAAAACAGACATTATCTATCGATTAGATAGCTAAGCAGAGCTATCATACCTAACTCTGGCATTTAGGACAAAATGCCATGATTACCTGCCTAGGTGGCGCTTGGGGTGCATCCCCGGCAAGCTCTTGCCACCGCTTGGCCGGTCGTTGCTTATGGTCTTGACACGCTACAGGGCGGGTGTCAACCGAGCGTAACTTGCATTCCAATGTGTCACCACGTGCTTAGCGAGAGCTGATTAGCCGCCTGAGGGCTCGACACCGCATCGATAAGTGACAGGCATAGCGATGCAGTGGAGCGGTGGCTGGCTGGCTCACGCCTGCCGGGCGGTGGCTTGCCGGGTCTTCTGGGAGGTGTGCATGTCTTGGTCCCCGGCAAGCGTCGGTGACGTGCTTCCCGCGTTGTAGTCCAGGCTTGGGCTACCGCATTGAGCTTGCTGGAGTCTTGCCTCGATTGTTGCCGGGTTGGCTTGACCTTCTGCAGGTTGTGGCTGCCGGACGCCGGTGGCCGTCTGTCCGTGCACAAGTCAAGGGAAATGAACACCCCTGTTTGTTTACTCCGACAGAAGCCCCCGGGCTTGAGCCGTACGTGTCGCTTGGCATGTTGGGTTAGGTCCCAAACAGTGCACGGACACGCGGCGGAGGGGTTCTGCCCTTCCACCCACGTCCACTCCACGCAATTATCGCGGGTCGTGGGGTCATGGACGGGAGCCGTTGGAGAATAAAAGGAACTGCCAGTAATAAAACGACAGTTTTCCGAAAAGATAGCGAAGAGCCAGCCCTCGCATGAGTTCCCTAATAAAAAGGACAATGCGCAGGGGCGCTGCTCATTCGCATCCTTTTCTCCGTGCTTCATCTTCCTCTTTAAGCCAAGAAACTGCTTCCATCGCCACTCCCGTTCCACCGAGCGTCGCCAGGCCACCCGCCGCCCTTGAAGGCTTCAAGGATGGGGCAGAAAAAGGCTGGCAACAAAGGGAAGCAGGCGGCCACATCCACGGACCTGGCGGCTAAGGAGCGGAAGAAGAAAGCGAAAGAGCTCGAGAGGCGGCGGCAGGGAGATGTGGTTATCTCTCCGTCGAGCCTGGATGGCAACACTCTGATTGAGAGGTACGCCTATATGTGGGGGCGGACAACAAAGGGGCACGGAGCACCTCACGTTTTGCCGGACAGCCCCAAGGAGAAGAAGCCCTTAGATTCGTACCACTTCTTTTGTGCGTACTTTTACTGCGGCCTTGCCCCTCCCTTTTCTGATTTCTTTCGCGCCATGATGGCGAAATACGGATTCCACCTTCTGGATTTCACGCCCAATGCGATGTCTTGCATGGCGATATTTGCCCATCTGTGCAAGAACTTTGTTGGAGTTGCCCCCAATGTGGACTTGTTCAAGCACTTCTTCCATCGTCGGATTGAGGACAAATCCCACCGCTCTGGAAATATAAGTTGGATCCCCTAGGACAAGAAGGAGTACCTTTCTGGGCAGCTGCGCGGGAAGTGGGAAGAATGGAGGGGCGATTGGTGTTGTATCAAGGACGACAAGGCCCCCGAGTTTTGCCGGGCGCAGACTGAATGTGCTACGCGCGGCAGTGAATGGGGGAAGCCTGGCCCAACTGACAGCAAACTCCGCTTGGCGCTGAACAGGATCATCCATCTCAAGGCTGCCGGGCTGACCATTGAGCAGGTGGGGGCAGACTTCCTCCGCCGCCGCATCGCTCCTTTGCAGAAGAGAGACCGGTTTGCTTGGGAGTTCAATGGTCCTGCCAATTGGATGTGCCTGTATCCTGGCCCCGCCAACAACTTGACAGCCTACTTCCATGGCTGGCTGTGCGATCAGTTGTTTGGCCGTTTCGGGACACACCGTCTGCCGAAGAAAGTCATCCCGTTGCACCGCAATTCCGCCCGGAATCAGATTCTCCAATGGATGCAGGAATGTGACGCTTTCGGTGTTAAATCTGACTGGGAGCTGCCCGCCCTGGAGAGCGAGATGGAGTGGATCTCCGCCTTGGAGGAGAGAGCTATCAAACTGGAGGACAACTTGACCGCGCCGACCAGGGAAGCGGAGAGGGCCTTTATCTCCGGACGAATTGCGGGGGAAAAGGCCATCAGGACCGCCAGGGGAGCAGCCTCCGGAGGAGAAGAAGAGCCCGGGGACGACGGTTCTTTTGAGGAGGAGGGCAAAAATCTTGCCCCGGAGGAGTCTGTCGGGCTGGAGCTTGCCGGGGCCAGCGGTTCCCAAGTCGCGGCAACAGGGACCCAGGCGGAGGGCGAGGCGGAAGGGGCGAAGGATCCGGAGGTGGTAGAGGAGGGGCTCGAAGAGGGACCCCAAGCTCCGGAGCCGGGTCGCCGCCCCCATCTACGCACCAACCGGGAGTCAACGGCCCCCGCTTCTTCGCGAAGTTCCTCAAAGGTGAAGAGGACGACTGCCAAGGGCGGCGGGCGCGAAGTAGCACGTCGCCAATCCTCTCGCCTTGCTCAGACCAAAGCATCCCCCGCCAAGCGACGGAAGGTGCATGGGGTGGATCCCAGCCCCCCGTCAAGTCCAACTCCTCTGCCAGGCTCGCCATTGCCGGCAGTCCTGGCCTCTCCATCAAGCCCTGTCCCTCCAACTCTGAAGAGGAGCCGGGCAACTCCACCACCTGTGTCGTATGAGCTAGGCTTAATGCTCATTGCCTCAGAGTGAGTTTCGCTGATATCAGCTTCCGTCAGAAGGCTTTCAATCTTTAATCTTCCTGACTGATCATGCATGGTTGACCTTGACAGTGATGAAGATGATGAGACTCTTGCGCACAGGGTCAAGAGGGCCAAGTCCTCCGCGGGCTCGGACCTTGCAGCAGGCGCAGGCTCTGCAGGAGACGCGGAAGGGAATCCCGTGTCTAGCCCCAGCCCAGTCCTCTTCACGAAACCCAAGCGAAGGCCTCGTCTGCTGGAGGGGATGAGGAAGGGCGCCTTCCTTCTCCTGTCAGGGAAACAGGAGAGGAAGATCGGAAGGAGGCCCACCCAATGGAGCTCCTTCTCCAAGATTCCCAGTCAACCGTTGCCCGTGAGGAGGATTCGCCGGCAAGGGCCTCCACTGAGGAATCTGCTCGTGCAAAGGTCATCGCCGAAGGGGTGGCGACAGACGGCACGCCGGCAACTGATGTTTCCGGGGAATTAGAGTTCCTTCCGCAGCATTCTCCATCGGGTATCCCTCTTGCCGGTGTTCTCATTTCCCCTGTATCTTTTCCTTACGTGATTTGTTGATTCTTAATTTTCATACTTCTGTTTTGTTGTTCTACTCAGCAGTCCCACTTTTTGAAGAGCCCGAACTGCTGGAGGAGGTCACTGTCATTGGGAAGGACGCCGCCGCGGAAGCGATGAAGATTGCTGCCGCAGAAGAACATGGCTCGACTGCCGGGGGTATTCAGGGGTCCTCAAAGAGAACGGAACAAAATCCCGGCAGCGTGCCTGTCCTAAGCTCAGTGGTTGAAGAGAAGACTCCCCTTCAAGCCATGATGCCTTCTTCGTCCAGTTATCCCCTGGCATTGGCCCTGCAGTCCCCGCAGAGCCATCTGACGTTGATCACTGCTCTGTTAAGCCACACAGCTCTTGATTCGCCCTTCTCAGTGGGTATAGACATTGACAAAGAGATTAACAAGATCCTGGGGCCACTATCCCAGAGGATCGAAGGGACTCACAGCACTGCTGACGCTGCCAAGGACCTGGCTTTTCTGGAGTCCATAGCAGCAGGGCTTAAGGATGTGCAGAGCAGGTACAGCCTCCAATGGCAGGCGGTCAAGGAGCAGCGGGATTCGGCCGAGCTTGTGGACCAGCAGTTGAGGAGCAAAGGGAGCGAGCTGCGGGACTGGTACAATCGGTAGGTCCATTCCCTCAAGAGGCAACATGAGACGCTGTCCATGGCTAACAAGGATGTTACCGCCCGGAAGGTCCGTCTGACGGAGCGCGAGGCGCTTCTGGACGCCAGAGAGGATGGCATCTCCCTCCGGGAAGGGAACCTCGAGGCCGCCCTCCGTGCCAAGGATGAGGAGTTGGAGGTCCGCGTCCGACAGCATACCAAGGAGCTGGAGGATGGCCACAAGACTGCTCTTGACGCACTTTCCTCGGAATCTGCTGCTCGGCTGAAGGAGGTGACTGACGAATTGGCTGCTGCTTCTGCTGCCAAGGCCAAACTTGAAGCCCAACTGACCAAACTAACGGAGGATCTTGCCGGGAGCACCAAGGAGATCGAGGCCCTCAAGGAGGAAGTGCGAAAGGCAGCTGCGACTCTAGAAGAGGTGCAATTACAACTTTCCTCCAAGGGCCAGGATCTTGATTCCGCCAACGGTACCATCTCCAAAATGAAATCCAGGCTTGCTTCCTTGGAGAGTAATCTTGAATCTGCCAAGGCCCGTGAGAAGCTGTTGCTGATGGACGTGACCCGCGCGCAGACCCTCCAGAAGGACGCCGAAGAGAACCTGGAGAACGTGGTTGAGCAGCATGACCTCTGGATCAAGAGGATGGTTGATATCGCTGAGCGCCTCACTGTCCAGATTGCCAAAATGGACATGAAGAGTTGGGCCTATTCCGCCGGCAAGCATGAAGCCCCAAGCATCAAGCTGACAATCTTCTTCGACGGTCTGATTGAGGGGTTGAAGACGTATGAAGAGGACAGGGCCACCTCCTTCGCCGATGAATCCCGGAAGCTAGCGCGTGATGCCCTCTTTCTGGTCTTGAGCAACTTCGCCTTCTTCCACCCGGAGCTTGATCTTTCCGATGGTTTCAAGAAGTTGTCATCGGGCGCCGACACCTCGGCTGCCGCGGAGAAGGCCGGTCCTCTCGCCGACAGGATCCTCAAAGTTTCAAGGACCCAGGGGAGCCACCGGAGTTAGCTTTATGTCTTCCTTGTCACTATGTTGCCATGTACTTAAGACACGGTAGGTATCTCATATTAGGGCGTGAACTCACTTTATTTTGTCATTTGCTGAACTGATGTTCTTGTGTAATCGCATACTATGCCCTTCGTTTCCCTTCTGGCGTTCGTATGATATTCACCACTGCGCGTTTCTAGTTACCCGCCAACGACATGTTGCCGCGAATTGCTTTGAGGAACAGGTCCTTAGCTTTCTGCTGGCAAGAGCACGCTGCCGGCGGGATTACCTCTGGCAGTGTTGACGCTGCCGCGTGTTTCGTTGAGCAGGCTCGAAACAAAACACGGGCGCGAACGAACACAGTAAGGTTCTGTCACACGCAAGGTTTAGCATACGGAACCTTCTGGTTCGACGAAGGGACATATAAACGTGTATCTTAATGGAAATTGACTATTTGAGTCAACTTAGCTTTTGTCATGGCTTTTCATTTCGTCCTGGTGTCTTCTCTCTCCTGTGCCCCTTATGGTATGCGTGCAAGCATGTGCTCACCGCAGCCCTAATAGAGAAGGTATGTAGCGAAGAGCAAAACGGGGATACTTGAAGACCCGTTAGTCACGCATATGGTCCGTGGTAGGAGCCTGCCGGGTCAATGCGATATTCATGATTAATTCGGGAATGGAAAAAGAAAGGAAGCAGGTACGGCCACCTCTTCTCCCCCTTTTTCTTCACACCCAACGGTCCCGTGGCTTCCCGCTATGGGCGTACGGGACCTTGCCGTGGTTCGCCTGCTGGGAGCATCTACCATCGGATATACTCTAGCAATTGGTTCAGGACTCGTCCCTTGGCAGGACAAATGCAAGACCGAACCTCATGCGAGCTTATCGACACTGACGATGTCGTCGCCGCGCAGAGCTAACCATAGGCGGGGAAGGAGGAGGGAGAAAGATATGGCCAGGTACCTCTTTCTCCCCTTGGTCTGCTAGATACCGCCATATCTCCCTCGGGTCGAGCGGACCCATTTCCTTCCGGCATTCTCCGCTCCGGTCTCGGCCACGGAGAACACGACGGCGGCGCCGCCTGCGCCAGCTGTGTTGCTCACGGCGCCTTCCCCACTTGCGGCCGCCGCGACGCCCGCCGTGCTCGCGACTGCGTGTGAGGGAGCCTTTGAAGTGGAAAGATGCACGGCCGTGCTGGATTTCTTCTTCGGAGCCATTGTTGAAGAAGATGATGATGAAGATCGATTCGCCGTTCACGAACTCGGGTTCGCGCAAATGATGCACACCCCCTACCTGGCGCGCCAAAGATGTCGGGGCACGGATGCTCACGATCACCTATGGGACCAGAGGTCCATTGTGGTTCGGCAAGGGGGGTCACGTTGCACGAAGAGCGGAGAGCATGAGATGGCACAACGATCAGGACACAGGCATTTTACCCAGGTTCGGGCCGCTGCTAAGCGTAAAACCCTACTCCTGCTTTTTGGTGGATTGATTGGAGGAACACGAAGAATGCAGAGCGCCTAACCCCGGCAAGGACTACTGTTGGGGAAAGAGCGGCTATGGGAGTACAAGTGTTTGGGGGTTCGAATTGCCAACCTTGAGCTAGGTTGCCTTGGGCCTCCTTTTATAGTGCAAGGGGTTACCACAATGGCAAAATAGACATTATCTATCGATTAGATAGCTAAGCAGAGCTATCATACCTAACTCTGGCATTTAGGACAAAATGCCATGATTACCTGCCTAGGTGGCGCTTGGGGTGCATCCTCGGCAAGCTCTTGCCACTGCTTGGCCGGTCGTTGCTTATGGTCTTGACACGCTGCAGGGCGGGTGTCAACCGAGAGTAACTTGCATTCCAATGTGTCGCCACGTGCTTAGCGAGAGCTGATTAGCCGCCTGAGGGCTCGACACCGCATTGATAAGTGGCAGGCGTAGCGATGCGGTGGAGCGGTGGCTGGCTGGCTCACGCCTGTCGGGGGGTGGCTTGCCGGGTCTTCTGGGAGGTGTGCATGTCTTGGTCCCCGGCAAGCGTCGGGGACGTGCTTGGCGCGTTGTAGTCCAGGCTTGGGCTGCCGCGTTGAGCTTGATGGAGTCTTGCCTCGATTGTTGCCGGGTTGGCTTGACCTTCTGCAAGTTGTGGCTACCGGATGTCGGTGGCCGTCTGTCCGTGCACAAGTCAGGGGAAATGAACACCCCTGTTTGTTTACTCCGACAGACTCGCCCCGGCAGCCGTATCGTTTTGTGCATGTATCAGAACTGGCTTTACATTTGATGAGTTTTCCAAGTATTTCAAATTGCCTGCCCGGTGCTTCATCACCATGAATGTCACCGCGCCCTAACAACACTGCCCTTGACTGCCTCATGATTAAGGGCTGGCACGGCGTGTGTGCTCGGGTCCGTCCCTGCGGCGTTGTTAAATCCAAGCGACTGAGCTCTATCTCACGGGCCAGTCCCGTGCACGTCACCTCCCATGATCCTTGGTGCTTCGTCCTCGCGTGAGCTAATCAGGAGTGGCCGAGTCAAGGCACGCGGCCCGGTTCATATAATCGCAGTTCGGCGTTTCGGCGTCGCGGGAACCGCGCGTCGAGTGATTTTCCTTAGGTCGATCGCATGAGAAGATTGGGACGGCGTCTGTGCTCGGGTCCATCCCTGCAGCGTCGATAAACCCAACGGTTGAGCTCTGTCTGATGGCCCGACCCCGTTCACGTCACCTCCTGGGGTTGTTGGTGTTTAGCCTTCTCATGCGGTGACCTCTGGAGATTCATTCGGCGCAAGTTGTCCCCATCACACAAGTTTTGTAAGCGCGCCCCGCGCCAGAAGGCCCAGGCGCAACCCGCCTTGAGGTAGGGCCTCGTGAGACCCGTGCTGGCTCACGGGTGCCTAGATACACCTCCTCCAGTTCTCCCATGACACTCTCACGTAATAACGAGTGGGATGTATACACTCGGGGTCCCCTGAGGACGCGGAGGGGCCCCCACCCACGCCCAAGTGGAAGCCCCATGCTCCGCGCTGGCGGACGACACGGTCCCCCAATGACTATGCCCACGCATGGTGGAAGCCCCATGCTCTGTGCTGGTGGATAAACAACTGAGGGCGCCCTAGCGGCTGCACCAACCTCAGGATAGCCCTTCGGCCCCTTCACGCAGCATTTCCCTGGGATGCCCGCGCGAGGGGGCTGGACGGGGGCTATGCTCACGCCACGCCTCCACGCCTGGAGCGTGTCGCCTCACCAGGTCCCTGGTACCTGGTCTTCTCACGCCCCTCCCAGACGAAAGCTGACGAGGAAAGGTATGGGAGCCGCTCGTATGTCAAGGGGGACCCCTGGGAATCGCGACCCAGGGGCCTCACTAATCACGTAGCCCCTCACCCGTTGGTCTCGTCCTGGTGATCCGGACGCCCCAACGGCGGTCGAGGTATGCGCGCGATTGGGCCCTGCCGACGCAGAGCACCAAGGCGCTCCAACTCGACTCTGTTCTCGTCATGTATCCTTCATGAGGGTTGCTCGCACGTCAAGGGGGACCCCTGGGCATCACGACCCAGGGGCCTCACTAGTCACGTAGCCCCTCGCCCCTTGGTCTCGTCCTGGTGATCCGGACACCCCAACGGCGGTCGAGGTATGCGCGGGATTGGGCCCTGTCGATGCAGAGCACAAAAGCAAGCAAGAAGGAAACAAGGCGCAAAGGGAAATCACAGAATTCAAGCAAGTTATTACAGGCACAGGGTGTTTTGCAATTCAAACAAATCTTACGCCTCCACGAGGCATGATAAATGTCGCAGGTCGGAGTCTACGAGGAGGGGCTGTCATCGCCAAGGCCGTCGCCGCCGATCGCCTCGGTCACGTCAAGCTCATCGTCAACATCGCCGCCGATGCCTTCGTCGCCACTGCTCGCCTCCGCCACAGGGGGCTCGGTGTCGGGGACGCAGCCGAACTTCTTCATCAGAGCGTCCACAGAATCCTTCAAGGCCACCGCAATGGAGGCGCGGAACTCAGGGGCAATCGAGGCCATCACCGTGTTGAAATCAAAGCCTGGTTTGCGGAGGTAAAGGTGGCTGAAAACACGCGTCGCGGGCGTGGAGAAAAGGCCGCGACACTCGTTCTCCAGGATGGCGTCCACCTTGGCGACCGCACCTTCGAGCGCCTCGGCGAGTTAGGAGGAGAGCCTGGTGTAACCGCCCTCGGGAGCCGCCAGCAGCTCCCCGAATCCTCCCCTGTAGATGAAGCGCAGAGCCCGGCGAAGCCTGAGCTCAACGGAGGGGAAGGCATCGCGCTCCGCGGCACCTTTTCCTCAGGAGCAGCAAGGGTCTTCTCCCTAGCATCCCGCTAGGCCGTCATGGCGCAGACGTGACAGGCGTGAGACATCTGGGCCTCTGCTACCTCATCCTTCAGCTTGGCCAGACGCTCGCGCTCCGCAGCTTGGTCGTCGGCGCCTGGGATAGCACGGAGGCGCGATCGGCGAGCTTCGCCTCGCGAGCATTAAGGTCTTCCTCCCGTTGGTGAAGCTGTTGCACGTGCGCGGCTTGCTCCTCCTGAAGGGCCTTTAGTTTGGCTTCCGCCTTACTGCAGCGCTCCGCGGCAGCCGCGGCCTTGGCTAGCGCCGCGTCACGAGCTGCCACACCCTTGGCGGCCTCCTTCTTGCTCTCCGCGGCGGCAGCCTCAGCCCGGCCCCAGACCGTCTTGATGGTTGCGTCAGCCTGGAGCCACCCGGAGATAAGCTCCAGGTGTTCCCCCGCGAAGGAGCGCCTGTCGGCGCCTTGGAGGTCGGCCCGGATCCGGTTAAGCGCGGGGTAAGCCTCATCCAAGGCGCCGGATCCGACCGGAGGACCGCTGCCCGCGAGCGCGAGAGCCTGACCAGGAGGTGGCACCGGCACCTCGACAAGCGTTGTGTCCAAGGGAGCTGTGGTGTGGCTAGTTTGGGACACTTCAGGCTCCAGTCCCCCCTCGACCACGGCAAGAGCGGACAACTTCTAAGCCTGATGGCGCATGGGGGCTGGCTCCTCCTGAGGCCGCGCCGCTGCGTCCTCAGGAGCGGACTTCGTTAGGAGGGGCAGGAGGCCGCCCCCTCCAACGGCGTTGGAGACGCCACTGCTGTGGCAAGGGGCACCGCTTCGTGAACTTCCACACCTCCGGAGGCTAACCCCCCGAGCGGCATCGCCACAACGTCTGGAGAAGGCGTTACGCCCGCAAGCTCGGGCGCGGTGGGGTTGGAGGCCGAAGACGCCCTCCGGACAGGGGGCTCCTTCGGCTCGGCGCCCGCCTTCCTCTTCTTCGGCTGGACGACGACCCTGGCTGCCAAGGAGAAGGGCCGTGAGCATGCGCGCAATTTATAATCAACAGAGGCGAGGCAAGTTACTTACTCGTCGTCCGCGACCCACTTCCTCTTCCTTTCCGTGTCGTCGAGGGCCGGGATGCTCCCTCTTTTCTTCGGCATGGCGCGGTCATCTGGAAGGGTGGCAGCATCGCCTCGAGGGGCCGAGGCCGAAGTGGCCACATCTGCCCCGGCGGCGGCTGCCCCGTCCTTCGGCTGCGGCTCGGATGGGGACGAGGCCGGCGTCTCAGGCGCCCTGCTAGTACGCGGGGTGTCCGCCGGAGAAGACGTGGCCATGCATTTCTTCAGGGTCGCCCGGCTGGATGCCGGCGTTGCCTGGGAGGCAGGCCTTGGCTTCCTGAGGACCCTGGCGAAGCGCGGGGAGCCCACGGCCGGGGGCTCGTCGGCATCGTCGTCATCTTCGAGATTACGGAGGAGCACAGTCTGCGACGGGGGAGACGCCTCTTCCAAGCCGTCATCCACGGTCTCCTCCGAGTCTTCCTCGCCGCTGGCGCTGCTGGAGGACACTGGCACCGGGGAGTTAGGGCGCTCGGGAGGTGTGAGCCCGCGCTCGTCAAAGGCGGGCATGGCGGCAACCAGCTCCCCCCTGTCGTCGCGGCGGTACAGCGGAGCGTAGGCCCCGGGGAGGTCCCCGGGATCGCCGTGGAGCAAAGTAACCAAGGCCCTACCCAGATCCTCACCGGTTAGGCTGGCGGACCAAAGCCTGATGGTGTCCCTCGCACCGTCAAACTCCCACATGGGCTTCGAGTGCGGCTGGAGCGGCGCCAAGCGCTGCGTTGGGAACTCCTTCACTATCATCGCCCTGGTCAATTGCTTGGCCTCCATGTCCCGGGAGATCCGCTCCAAGACGGGCTTCGCCCGGAGATCGGTGAGCTTCGCGGAACCCCACGCGAGGGCTTTCTCGGGCAGCTCCGTCGGGAGCTCCAGACGCAAATTGAGGCCCCGAGTGTCCATGAAGACCCAGCGGTGCCTGAAGCCCTCCACCTTCTTCCCGGCCTTCAGGAGCGAGTTCCCGCTCTAGACCGCGATGAAGGAGGCGCACGCCGATCGCTGCGCATAGTCGTGAAGCCGCAGGCTGAAGTAGTTGTGGAAGAGGGCCATTGAGGGCCTCACGCCCACGAAGGCCTCGTAGTAGAAGGCAAAGACGGACTGGAGAAGGATGGAGTTGGGCTGAAGGTGGAGTGCCCGGATCCCATAGTGCTCGAGGATGGCGGTGAAGAACCCTGAGAAGGGCGGGACCAGCCCGGAGAAGACGCTATGAAGGAAGAAGGGGTAGACCGTCTTTGCCAAGGTGCGCGGCTCTGCGGAGCCGCACCAGACCAGGGTATCACCCCACTCATTGGTGTCACCCACCGTAAACAGGAGCACGGGATCGAGGTCCCCTTCCTTGGCGATGGCGGAAGTCGAGAGCGCCGGCGAAGGAGAAGAAGAGGACGAAGCTTGGGCCTCGGGCTTCGACTTCCCGGTAGGCGCCATCTGCAAGGTTCGTAAGGGGAAGGAGCAAAAGGAAGGGCGGCACAGCGTTGAGATCTGGAGGAGGTTCTCGCAAGGGAAAGGGGATCTAAGCAAGGGAGCAAGGGCGCAAGGAAGGAGAACAATAATGGCTCGGCAGCGAGCGCCAGGCTTTTGTCCGTCTGGGCAGTTGCCGAGGCAACATGGGGGCGAAAGCGCCCGTGTCCTGCCGCATGCCACACAGATTGGCCCGCAGGCGGTTGGGGCCCGCGGTGTTCCGTCCTCTTTACCTTGGCTATGCCCCGAAGACAGCCCGAGCGTGCGTTGGGCCCGGGGGCTACTGTCGGCGTTCTGGGATCGGGGGTACCCAGACCTGCCTGCCTGCGGCCCAATGCGTGGCCCACCACGACGACCCTGTACGGCCTGGCGGCGGACCCCTCAAGACAAGACCCTTGCGAGGGGCCCGGCCTCGCGAGGGGAATGAGGCCAAGACCTCCAGAGGAGCGGTCTCCCCAGGCTGCCTCCCGAGGAGCGGAGATTCCTATGTAGTGCCCGGCCTCAGGAGGCTGCGGTGACGTGAGCCACGACAACCAAAGCAGGCGGGCGCCAGCAGGCGCAGCAGAGACAGTTTCCTTTTTTGTGCTAAGGAAGCAAGGACAGACGCGGGTTCCCAAGGAAGCCCCCAAAGGTTTCCATTCTGGTGTAACAAGACCAAGACCACGGGCTCGGCAGGACGGATGTCATCGCCGAGCCCACCTCTGCGTCATGCCAGGAGATTTGCAGGCTAAGACCACCTTTAGTCAGGATAAGTTGTACCTCCTGTCCCATTTCAAATTAGGCCGTTGTGGGATCCCTTCCCGCCAGTGCGATAAGGGAAGAGGACCAATGCCCGCTATAATAGGGACTAGCCACCACGGTAGAGGGGGATCGGATCCACCCACACCAAAGAGCCCTCGCGAGGTAGTTCAACCATTGTACTAGTTCATCCCCAAAACCTCCTCGTGAGGCTAATCCACCAAAGGCAGGAGTAGGGTTTTACACCGCAAGGTGGCCCGAACCTGGGTAAATCGTTGAGTCCATCTTCTTGCGCTCTCACATATCTTCGGCAGGGTCTGGCTGTGGAGCTGCAGGCTTGAGACTTGAGCTGGTTGGGATCTTCGCACACGCCCCAGAGTTCCAACCTTCTTGGGTCTGCGGAGCCCTGAATCCGACAGTCATCGATTTGAAAGGCCATGTCATGATGCTTGCTATCATAATAGCTCTTCTGGCGGGATTGAGCGGCTTTGAGATTTTCACGAATGACACGGCACATATCTTCTGCTTTAGTGATCATGTCATTGCCAAGGATTTGACGCTCACCAGGTTTAGACCAATTGAGCGGGGTACGACACTTTCTGCCATAGAGAATCTCGAAAGGAGCCTTGCCAGAACTTGCTTGGAGACTATTGTTGTATGAGAACTCAGCAAACGGGAGGCAATCTTCCCACTTCATGCCAAAAGAAATCACACAAGCTCTGAGCATATCTTCAAGGATTTGATTGACTCTCTCAACTTGACCACTTGTCTGAGGATGGAAAGTTGTGCTGAAACAGATCTTGGTACCTATCGCAGATTGAAAGGAATCCCAAAACTTGGAAGTAAAGATGCTTCCACATCTAAAGATATAAGCTGAGGAATACCATGCAAAGAAACTATCCTTGATGTGTATAGCTCTTCCAGCATTGCTGCCGTGATAGATTCTTTGACTGGAAGGAAGTGGGCAACTTTGGTGAGCTTGTCCATGACCACAAAGATGGCATCATTACCTCTCTTGTACATAGGAAACCCAGTGATGAAATCCATCTCAATGTGATCGAATTTCCACTCTGGGATAGGCAAAGGCTGAAGAAGACCTGCTGGACGTTGATGTTCCGCCTTCACTCTGTGGCACACATCAGACTCATTCACAAACTGAGCAATCTCACGCTTCATGTGCGTCCACCAAAAGGTTTGCTTGAGATCCTGATACATCTTGGAACTGCCTGGATGAATCGAGAGGAGAGAATTGTGTGCTTCATCCATGATAACTTTCCTGAGCTATCCTTTTGGGACCACCAGACGGTCCTCGAAGAAAAAGGTGTCTTTGTCATCAACACGGAAGCACTTATACTTTGGAATGCTCTTTGCCACGCCTATCTTCACCTTCTTCACCCTAGCATCGAGAAGCTGAGCTTGGCGAAATTGATCCTCCAAAGTCGGAGAGACTTGAAGGTTGGCCAGAAATCCTTGAGGAACTACTTGGAGATTGAGCTTACGGAAAGCTTCACAAAGCTCAGGTTGGAGAGGCTTGAGAATAAGACTGTTGCAGTACGCCTTTCTACTCAAAGCGTCTGCAATAACATTTGCTTTGCCTGGAGTATACTCAATGCTCGGATTGTACTCCTGGATCATTTCCACCCAACATGTTTGTCGGAGATTGAGATTTGGTTGAGTAAAAATGTACTTTAAGCTCTTGTGGTCAGTGAACACTTATACTGGCCTTCCCAACAAGAGGTGTCTCCAGGTCATCACAGCATGAACAACTGCCGCCAACTTAAGATCGTGAGTGGGGTAGTTCTTCTCACTAGGCTTCAACTGACGGGAGGTATAAGCTACCACCTTTCTATCTTGCATGAGAACACCACCAAGACCTTGGAGGGAAGCATCATAGAACACTTGGAGTGGTTTGGATTCATCAGGAGGAGTGAGAACTGGAGCTAAAGTCAGCTTTTCCTTGAGTGTATTGAACGCCACATCACACTCAGGAGTCCACACATATTTGACACTCTTCTAGAGGAGATTAGACAAAGGCTTAGCAATTTTTGAGAAGTTCTTCATGAATCTTCTGCAGTAACTTGCAAGCCCGAGGAAGCTACGAAGGTACTTGACATTCTGAGGAGGCTCCCACTTCACAATGGCCTCCACTTTCTCAGGATACACCTTGATGCCCTCGGCAGAGATGACATGCCTAAGGTACACCACCTCATTAAGCCAAAACTCACACTTGGAGAACTTTGCATAGAATCGATGCTCTCTTAGCTTGTCAAGCACAAGCCGGAGGTGCCCTGCATGTTCTTCTTCGGTTTTAGAGAAGACTAGAATGTCATCCAAATACACCAAGACGAACTCATTCTTGAAGGGAGAGAAGATGAAGTTCATCATGCGAGAGAATGTCGGAGACGCATTTGCGAGGCCAAAGGACATGACGGTGTACTCATAAGAGCCAAAACTCATCCTGAAAGCAGTCTTTGGAATATCTTCTTCACGAATGCGGATCTGATGATAGCCCATTCGAAGATCTAACTTCGAGAAAACCTTGGCCACTTTTAATTGCTCAAACAACTCATTGATGTTGGGAAGTGGGTACTTGTTCCTAATTGTCTTCTTATTCAATGGGCGGTAATCGACACAAAGTCATTTCGTGCCATCCTTCTTCTTGACAAAAAGAACACCACAACCCCAAGGTGAAGAACTTGGTCTGATCAAACCCAGACGCTCTTGTTCATCTAGCTGCTTCTTCAATTCTTTCAGCTCTTCGGGGCCAAGCTTATAAGGATGCTTGCATACCGGTTCAGTTCCAGGCTCGAGTTCAATCACAAACTCCACTAGCCGGTGAGGAAGCATTCCTGGCAATTCTTCTAGAAAGACATCTTCATACTCACAAACGACGGGGATTTGAGATATGGCCGAGATTTCACCCTTCTCATTGAGAGAAAAGAGACGAATCGTGTCATCGCGAGCAGCGAAAATGATCACGTCTTTAGAAGGATGAGTCAATTTGACTTCTTTGGATGCACAATCGACATAAGCCTTGTTCATCCCAAGAAAATCCATGCCAATAATTAGATCAATGTTAGAATTGTCGAGCACAATTGGAGAGGCTAAAAAGGAATAGTTGTCCGTTTTGATAGAGACATCCAGAACCACCCAACGAGAACTCATGAGCTTTCCGGGAGAAACAACATCTAATGCCTTAGGCAACTCTTCATGATGCAAATCATGCTTGGCCGCAAAAGGATATGATATGAAAGAATGCGATGCACCAGTGTCGAATAAAACTTTTGCAGGAATAGAATTAACCAAGAGGTTACCCATAATCACTTCATGAGACTCCTCTGCTTGAGTTGCATTGACCATGTTGACTCTGGCTGACTTTGGATTGTGCTTCACCATAGCATTTCCTAGAGGCCTGACTGGAGGAGGAGGTGGAAGACGCCACTGGTTCATGCACTTGTTGGAGTAGTGGCCCTTCTGACCACACTCGTGACACGTAACCTCTGAGAGCGGATGGAAGTTGCGTGGAGGAGGTGCATTTCCTGACTTGGGAGCCTGAGGCCTCTGTTGGAATCCTTGGTTGGGTGGGTGGGAAGAACTACGACCAGCATGCTGCTTCTGCTGCTGAGGAGGACAAAACGGAGGAGGAGGTGGAACCCAATACTTCTACTGCTTAGGAACAATCTGAGAGGAGGACAAAGAAGTATGAGAGTCCCTGAACCGCTTCCTGGAATTCTCCATTTTGAGTTGAACTGCTTCATACTTTAGAGCCAAGTTGTAGAACTGATCAAACTCAAGAGGCTTGTGAAGGACGAGAGCAAGCTGAAGATCTTCCCTGAGGCCACCTTTGAACTGATAAATCTTGCACTTGTCATTGGGCACATCCTGCTTGGCATAATGAGCGAGATTCTGGAACTCGGTGTTATACTGATAGACAGACGAGTTTCCTTGCTTGAGGTTCCTGAACTTCTCACGCATACCCTCGACAACACTCGTCGGGATATGATGAGCTCTGAAGTCATGACAGAAGTCATCCCAGCTGATCACACGGTCACCCCTAGAATCCTTGTACTGCTGCCACCACTCTGCTGCCTGGCCCTTCAGCTGGAAAAGATGTGAACCTGACATAGTCCCGAGGTCTGACATTGCTGCACTCAAAATGCTTGTTGATGTCTACGAGCCAATCCTCCGCATCAAGAGGATGAGAGCGGTTGGTGAAGGACTTGGGTTGATTGGCAAGGAATTGGTTCAGAGTTGCAAACTGCTGCTGATTATTGAAATTCCCTTGATTGCCTTGATACCCCTGATTTCTCTCCTGCATCATCTGAAGCAACATCTGGGTATTGGCATTGGTTGCGGCCATCAGAGCTTGCCAAGCCTCCGGAGGTAGAGGTGGGGGTGGTGGAGGGTCAGACTGCTCCCCTTCCCGACTTGGGTTCCCACGAGTTGCTAGAGCCATCCTGAAGATGGACATGAAGATTAGAATACCATTGACAAAGAGGATTTAAATAAGCTGAAGCAAATGGCTTGAAATATTGCAACGAGAATATCATCAATTGCATTCAAACTCAAAATTAGTAAGAACGCCTTCTGCAGATTTGTGATAACATCATTGAACCTGAAGCCACTTGAATAACACAACAAGGTATTGAGCTAAGAGTTGCTCGGGACAAATGTATAAACCATCATACATCTGTCGGAAGATGATCCTAGGTAACTACTGGAATTCCCACCTAAGAACTTCCGAAATCTTTGGTTATGCAATCGGGTCCACGGATACACGGAGTACATCCATCACTCAACTCCTAGTAGTAATACTACTCTCCAATGTATCTCATCCGTCAACACACAATCAGAGGTCTCGGAAATTCATCTACCTCAGACCCTCGTAATCACAACGATACTAAACATGGTAGTACATGTGATCCCGCTCCCCAGTACTGGGTGCCGCTACACTCTTCGCACCACGAATAGTATTGAAGCAATTTCGAACATACGTGTCCTGAGGTATTAAGGAAACTGAACGATAACGATGTGTCATGAATCCCCTGCAGCTCTACTCCTCGGAAACACGAGGCACGAAGTACATAATTCCATCACATCGGTATCATAGAGGCACCAAAATACCCGCACGATCCTAAAAACATTTGAGCGAGAAGAGGGTAGAAATAAAATTCCTATGTCACGATATAACTAGACTCAAATAGTTTTTCACTAGACTCGACTCGGCCAAGTTCGATCAAGCAAGGGGCTCCTATAGTCGGTATGGCTCTGATTACCAACTTGTAACGTCCAAGATGCGGTCCTATCCCTATTTAGGCTCGAGGGCCTCGATGGGGATAGAAGCGCATATCGTCGTTTCGCAAGTATAGAAATCATTGCAATACATGTAAAAGAGGAGATGAGTATATGAGTTGGCTTACACTCGCCACGAGCTAAGTACAAATAGCATACAATCATCCATACAATCCTTCGAAAACACATGGTCCGACTATGGACGAAATCAAACGACAAAAGCAATGAAGTCTACCTCGCTAAGCCCAGGAAGGCGACCAAGTAGCTCCCCTACTCGTCCGGGTAAGTCACATACATACTCCCATGCTCCTTGTCGAACTCCCACTGGAGCTGGGAAGCGTCAACCGGAATGAAATATTCGGTACATGTACCTGTATTGTTGTAGTAATCTGTGAGCCATGGGGACTCAACAATCTCATTAACTCGGGTACCGAGACTATGTAAGCTGCTGGGTAAGGTATGGTTAAGTGGTGAGGTTTGCGGCGGCACTAAGAATTTATTTGAGTGGCTAACTTAGAAGTAGAAGAGTAAGATGAGATACTATGTATTGCGGACGAGAACTAGTTATGATCAATAGATGATGCTGAACACCTACCTACGAGTCAAAGATAACCCCACCAAGTTCTCTTTCTGATTCCCTTGCAAAGAGACGATCACGGTTACGCACACGGTTGGTGTATTTTATTTGAGTTTACTTCAAGTTTACTATAACCGGATGTCAAACAATTTCCAAGGTGCCAGATAACCGCGGGCACGGCTTTCTGAAAGATTTAACCCTGCAGGGGTGCTCCAACTCATCCATCACAAACTAACCACACACTGCATGGATAACCTCAATCACGAGATAGCCTGTAGTATCCTTGGGTATCCGGTGGAAAACCTCAACCTCGAGATTGCCCGAAGTATCCTTGGAATCCCCTGCACAAGACATTCGAGAAAGGTAAAACAAGTCCAGCAAGACCGCCCGACGTGTCGACAAACCCGATAGGAGCCGCGTATCTCCTTCTCAGGACACAACGGATGGGTCACACTACGAGTCAAACCAAACCCCGAGTTTCCCCGCGGTGGCCCCGCAGTCTCCTCGTTTGGACCAATACTCATGAGGAGCACTGGCCCAGGGGTTGATTAATTATCCACGGGGTAGCTAAGCCCTATGCATTTTAATTAGGTTGTTAAGCAAATGTAATACCAATGTTGGGTCTTGCCAGACAAGTCTTATCCCAAAACGAACAGTCGAGGGGGTCCCCATAAAAACCCCAAGCATGTTAGGAGTGCTCAATATGGAACATAACACCGGTACTCGGAAACTAGGGCGGCAAAAGTGGAACAAATCACCGGGAAAAAGGCCAAGCCTTCCACCGTCACCAAATATATATGTGCATTAAATTAAATAAACGTAAATAAGGTGATATCCCAAGATATCCATGTTGCCACATGGAAACAACCTGCACCTACAACTAGCAACGCTATAAGAAGGGGCTGAGCAAGCGATAATTTAGCCAAGCAATGTTTTGCTAGGAAGTGGAGGGGTTAGAGGCTTTCATGGCAAATTGGGAGGCTTGACAGTTAAGTGGTAGGTAACATGACATAACAGCAGAAGCGAGACATCTAGCAGTAGCAAAAATAGTATCGGAATCCGGGTAACGATCATCTTGCCTGGAGGGTCTTCAGAGGGATAAAGAGTTGGGTCCTCGTAGTTGTTCTCGCCAGGATCCTTGTACTCAGTCTCATCACTCGGGTCTACCCATATAATAAACAACACCAAATAAACATACAAGCAAGGTGCAATGTGCAACCAAGGATGATGCATGACCAATTTGATGTATTTTAACATGGCAACCCTATGCTAGTCATCTTTCTCATGCATTTATTTAGTTCTTTAATATTCTGGACAGAACCTCAAGATTAGTTATATGGACACGCATGAACATGGCAAAAATGAATGCTTCTCATGAAAACGATGCAAATGCATATGGAGAACATTGCAAACGGAGTAACGGAACTCTCGGAGCACTCGAGACAAGGTACTAATGGTAACGGAGACAAAGCAGAGATTGAGAGGAGCTATGGGCATTTTCTTGGCATCCCAAGTATGCCACTGGATTGGGGAAGAAATTCTAGGTGAAATGGACCTAAAGATCATGTGAAACAAGTAGATAGAACTCACACAAAGCACAAAACAATTATGCAAGCAATCTATCCAAAAACAACAACATGTCATATTGCAACCCACACATCAACAAGCTACAACACACTAAAATGCACAACAAGGGCATGGGGATGTAGGCAACATGAAGCACAACAATTCATGTAATGGTAGCAACTTCAACAAAAGCATTGATCAACAGTAAATAAACTCACAAGATGGCATATTGGCACAACAGTTTATGACTTAGTGAAATTACCAGCTATCTCAATCTGAGTTAACAGGTTGGCATATTGACAGCAATGAATCTACATGCTAAAGTGACTTTCATGACATGAAATTTAACAGCGTGATAGAGGACAACATGCACTTCAAATAACTCCATTACAGCAACATCAAAATATGTACAGATTTCTGGCTAGCATCCACTCAACATGGCATATTGAACTAAACAGTTCCCCAGACTTAGAAAAATATCAAGGAGTGAAGCAGGGCAGTTTTTAACAGGTTAACATATTTGACAGCAAAATTAACTAAGATGCAACAAATCTACTTGCAAGACATTGGCACATCCTAACAGAGGGAAACATGCTCTACAATTCATTCCATTGGTCCAACCCCAAAGGAACTACAAATTCATGGCAATCATCATGGAAACATGGCAACAAATTAACCAGATTTATACTTAGAATTATTTGAGAGTATGAAAACAGTAGCATTTTTATATAGCATGTTGGCAGCAAGAATTCCACCCTAAACATAGTTTTCATGGCATGCAAAAATTACCAGGGGCTAGTATGCATATCAAGGAACAATTTTCATGTTGGCAAATTTGTCAAATAGTGCCAGGATTAAATAATGCAAAAATAACAAAATGACATGTTATCACAAAATAGCTTTCACACAAAGTTGCTCAAATGACCAAACTAACACCACAGATGGATTCATTGGATTTTTCTACCCCAAAAACATATATCACATGCCTATGTTGTAGTAGAAAATCATGCCACAATCCTCATGCAAAAAATCAAACAACTAGGTATAACCTAGTGTATGCCAGATTAGGCATATGCCCGATTTGGACACTGACTAAAATGGACATGCCAGAAATGGAAATATTCCCAAAACGGCATACTTGATTAAGAGATGAAAAAAACAACAATACAAAATATATACAGCGGGGCCCATCTGGCAGTGGCACTAAAGCCTCTGTGTGGGTGACAAGTGGGTCTCACGGGCCCACTGTCAGCCACACACCCTTAAATACATGGGGAGAAAAAATAGTGCGTGGGGGGAGGCGGGTCGAACCCTTGACCTCTCGCGTGGGAGGCAGCGGATGCTACCGCTGCGCTACGGCACGACTGTTGACAGGAGGGCGCTGCATAACTAAAATATAAAGGACCGGCCTTTCCTCTGCCTGGCGGCAGAGAAGCCGGAGACGGCTCCGGCGAGCTCTCGACGACCACCGAAGACGGTGACCGGCGGCGGGGGTGCGGAAGCGTCCGGGGGTTCGGTTCCCACGAAGAGGGGCTGCTGCGAGGCAAGCAGCGACGGGTCTCGAGTTCAAGTAGGAGCTCGGCTCGGGTGCACGCGCGGCTAGGCGATTGAACAACGAGTCTTGCGGGCAAGCGCGGGCGAGCGTTGTGGGGGTGCTAGGCGGCTACGCGGTGAGCACGGGCAGAGAGCTACGAAAGGAGGCAAGGCACGAGCTTTTGCTTGCTGCCATGGTTGTCCATGGCAGACTCGGCCTCGGGCGCGATGAAAATCGACGACAACCACTACCAAATCGACCGGAGAGAGAGAGATGAGGAGGAGAGGGGCTTCACCGTGGGGCTGGTCGATGTTGTGGGGAAGCGACGAAGACGAAGAAGAGGCGCTGGCCGTCGGTGGAGACGACGTGGACGGAGCTCCGGGTCCGCGAACAAGACGAAGAAGAGGTCGATGGTGCGGAGGCGATCCCCTCCTGCTAGCTCCGGAAATCGGTCGAGGGTGGCTGTCGGGGGAAACGACACCTATGGACCGAAGGATCCTTTACGGTTCGGCAAGGGAGAAAGGACAGCACAAAGAGCGGAACTAACGATCAACGCGAGGAGGATTTACCCAGGTTCGGGCCGCTCGGAAGCGTAAAACCCTACTCCTGCTTGGTGGTATTACTGTGGATGTTCTTGGCCCAGTTCTGGGAGCTACAGTAGCAGCTACGCATACAGAATGGGTCGAATCTGGATCCGGATCTCCTCCCCCTCCTGTCGCTACGCCTTGGGCCTCCTTTTATATGACCAAGGGGTCTCCAACAGTGGCGAAGTACAAGAGGTGTAAAGTATCTACAGTATCTCATGATTACCAGTATCTCATGATTACTACTGACGCCTTAGGACAAACGTCATAGGACAAGACGCATTCAATGCCCTGAACAGGTGTCCCTGCCTTTCTTGGGGATGGGAAAAGGACTCGTCCCATCAGCACCGCTTAACCCCTTCTGCGGCCAGCGCCGCGACACGCAACCAGGAGAACAAGCCCTAAACGACAGGCTGGTTGCTGCGCTGGAGCGGCGGCACTGTGCTGAAGCGGTGGGATCTTGCCGGGTGCTGATCTTGCCGGGGGCTGATCTTGCCGGGGGCTGATCTTGCCGGGGCTCGACGGGCCAGCCCGGCAAGATCTTGCCGGATGCCCAGCCTTCGGTCTTCTGATCTTCAGCTTAAACGCCTTCTTGATATCTTGCATCTGGCTCCAGCCGTCCTCCGGCAGGTCTTGCCGCAGGTATGGCTACGACTGTCCGTGCACAAGTACGGGGTACCAAAGGACCCGATCTTTAGTACACCGACAGGAGCCCCCGGACCTAGGCCATACACGGGTGCGAGGCATTGTTGGGCTAGGCCCAAAACAGTGCACGGGCACGCGTGGCAGGAGTTGCTGTCATAATCTTCTCTTTTACTGCGCCCTCCCACGACGCGCGTTGAATGCGGAACGTGGGGGACGCGCGCGGAATGACCGCAACCTCCGCTCCTTCCCCATAAAAAGGAATCCGCAGGGGCGCTGCTCATTTACCTCTCATCTTTTCCAATCTGGACGCTGCCATCGTCCTCCTCCTCGAGCCTGAAACGCGCCTCCTCCATTCTTCCGCCACCCGCACGCCCTCGCCACCTTCGGACTCCGCTTCCACTGCCGCCATGCCGCCCAAAGCAGGCAAGGGCAAAGCGGCGAAAGCCGCTGGCTCAGCCGCAGGAGCAGATGAAGGGGATCTGGTGCGGATGCGGAGAGAGCGCGCCGTCTTTGACCCGACGCTTGACGGGCAGACCTTGATTACTCAGTACAGGTGCGTATGGGGTAAGGAGACAAATGGCCATCCCAAAACTCGCGCGCTTTCGGCTTCTGCCGGGGGCGGCGCGGATAGATACCCTTTCTTCGTTGCTTATTTTTACTGCGGGCTCTGTCCTCCTTTCTCTGACTTCTTCGTCGACATCATGTACACGTACGGGTTCCGCCTTTTGGATTTCACGCCGAACGCCGTAACGTGCATGTCTGTCTTTGCGCATCTTTGCGAAAACTTTGCCGGAGTGGTCCCCAACACAGCCCTCTTCCGCCACTACTTCATCCCCCGCATCGAGGCAGGAGACGCCCTCTCTGGATCTATCACTTGGATTCCAAGGACGTGGAAAAGGATATATACCCAGGGGGTCTCTACCGCAAGAAGTGGGATGAGTGGCGATCCGAGTGGTGCTGGATCCAGGAGAAAGACCCTCAGCCATTCTGCGTGCCCCGGCAGAAGAAGGTGGCCCGTGGTGAGAATTGGAGCGACCTCGACCCTGAAGACAAGAAGCTCACAATTGCAATCACCAGGATCCACCGCCTGAAGGCTGCCGGGCTCACGATTGAAATGGTTGGCGCAGATTTCCTTCGCCGGCGCATCGCCCCTCTGCACAATAAGGGGAGGCCAGCCTGGGACTTCAAGAACGCAGCAGATATTATGAGGCTGCGCCCTGGCTTGAATCACAACTTCACGGTCTTGCAGCACATGTATCTCTGCCACAAGCTGTTCAGGCCTGACGGGAGGTTCATGTTGCCGCCTGGAGTCGTGCCTCTGTGCAACAACTCTGCCCTGAGCTCAATCATTGCTATGATGCCAGTGTGCAACGCCCACGGCCTTGACGGGACTTGGGTAGAGCCGCCTCCAGAGCAAGTGCAGGAGTTCTTCCACAACTTGTCGGAGAGGGCCATCCGGGAAGATCCCAAGCGTATCCGTCCCACCACTGACGAAGAAATAGCTTACATTGCTAGCAGGGCGGAAAAGGCAAACCTTGCCGCGGAGGCCGGCGACTTTGGCTTCACGGGAGGAGACACCAGTGAAGAAGAGACGGTGCCAGAGGAGACCTCTTCCGAGGAAGAGGAAGTTGCCGGGGGCTCTACCGTCGAGGGCGCAACCGAGGAGCAGCCGCACGAGGAGCCCCCAGCTCCAGGGAAGAAAAGGCGCGTTCTTCGGAAAGCCAGCTCTGACGCCCCGGCAAGTCAGCCTCCCTCAAGAGATGAGGTTCCCAGCAAGAAGGCGGTCGGCAAGGCTGCGCAGCGGCAAGAGGCCCAACAACCGCCCGTGCGACGTACGACACGCTCGACCGTGGCACAAACCGGTGCGGCGGGAGCGTCCCATACGACGGCACCAGCGGCTGGAGCAGCAGGGTCGCAGCAACCTACTGCTTCCGCCGCAGCCAAGCGCGCCAGGTCTCCTTCTCCACCTCCTCGCCTAGGTGCCGAAGCGGAAGTCGTTTTCGACCTCTCTGCCTTGGAATCCAAAGAAGAAGAGTAAGGGCCTTGCCGCACCTTATAATTCCTGTATTTCTGGCTTCACTTGACTAATTCACTTTGGCTTGTCTCCACAGAGATGCAGAAACCTTGGCGCAAAGGATGGCGAAGAGGGCGAAGACCTCAACGGGCGACGAACCGCCGGCGAGCACCTCAGGTGCGCCAGAAATGATCAACATCAGCCCGGAGTCGAGCCCACAACGCAGTCCTCAACGCAGCCCCCGGCACAGCCCCCAGCGTGAGTCCGTTATGCACTTTCCGCTGGCAAGTGCCGGGGTGCGTATCTTCACTGCTGACATCTCCGGTCGTGCAGGAGCGGAGCGGCAACAAGGAGTACCAATGGGAAACGTCCCTGACGTGCCGCCGCCATCGACTACATCGCCCAGAGATGAGCCTTCGGCAAGCGAGCTTTACCGCGATGAAGAAGAGCCGGCGAGCACTAGCTCCGGCAACCCTCCTCAGCAGCTCGACGCAGGTAAACCGCTCGCCTCAGAGTAGTTGCTACTCCTGTTTTTCTCTTCTTTTTTGTCTTCTTGAACTTCAATCTTGGTCTCATCTTGCTTCCCTTCCTGGGCTTCCAGATTTCCTCTTGGCGGAACCCACGGATGTCGAAACCGTCATCGAGGAGACCGCCAGGGACGCTGCCGCCGAGGCCGACAGGGTCGCAGCGGACGAGGCCGCCAAGGCCGCGTAGGAAGAGACCGCCAAGAAGTCTGCTGAGGGGACCGGCAAGGAGACCGACGACCGCACTGACGACATTCCTGCGGCAGGAGCGCCTGGCACTACACCGGTCGCGGAGCCCCCAGCTGCCGGTGAAGATCAACCGTCAACATCTGACGTGCCCCCGTCAAGCAGTTACCTCAAGGCCGGCGACAACCTATTCGTCAGCATGCCAGGGACGGCAAGCACTGGGGTGCCGGTGGAAGGAGAAACTCTGGATGGAGACGTCATCGCCGCCGCCAGCAGCAGTGAACCCAAGGAAGAGCAGCTACTCCAAGCCGGGCACGACAACTATCAGAAGCTCCAGGCACTCTACCGCGCCCGGAAGGATAAGCTGGATTCCAGGGCAGCGGTTGTTGATGCAGCAGAGGCGGACTTCCAAAAGAGCGTCGAGGAGACGCAGGCTAGGTATGCTGAGGCCTTCCAAGAGCTGAAGACTGCTCAGGAACAGCTGAGCGAGAACTGGAACGACCTCCTCATGAAGCAATCTGATGTCGAAAAGGCCCAGGAGGAGGCTGCACAGCAGGCCGCCGTGGCAGAAGCTCGCCTGACGGAGCGCCGCATCGGGCTCGATGCTCACGAAGAGGACCTTACTGCTCGCGAGGAGGCGCTTGCCGCCAAGCTCCGCGGCAAGGACGAGGAGATCGAGAAACTTGTCGCGCAGCGGACCCAGGAGCTAGAGCGGAAACACATGGAAACGCTCAGAGCTCTGACTGAAGATCACGCCGGCAAACTGAAGGAAGCCATCGATGTTGTCGGAGTTGCAGAGGCCGCCAAGAGCTTGCTGGAGGGGAAGGTGAAGAAGCTAGAGGCTGATCTCGAGGATCACGGCAAGAAGGTCTCAACACTCGAAGCCGAGAGAGACAAAGCTCTTCACAGCTTGATGGAGGCCCAGGTTGCCGCATCCGAGAAGACTCAGCAGCTCACCTCCGCCAAGGAATCCATCATTGATCTGGAGCAGAAGCTGACCACGCTGAAGGAGACCCTTGAGACCGCCAGGGGTCGGGAGAAGACCTTGATCAAAGACCTCCACAATGAACAGGAGCTGCTCAAGTGTGCTGCCGCCACACACAACGACTATGTGGCAGGCGTGCAGATCTGGACTGAGAAGCTTGTCGACGTTGCAGAGAAGCTTGCCGCGCAACTGTCCATCATGGGTCTGCAAGGCTTCAGGTATTCTTCTGATGACAGGGTTTCCACAAGCGCCAGGCTGACCATGTTCTTTGACCGCATGCTCGAAGCCTTGGAGCAGCTTCACTCTAACCGAACATCCCAGCTGGCGAACGAATCCCGCAAGCTCTGCCAGGCCGTCCTCCGCGAGGTGTTGGTCAAAGTTGTGCACAAGAACCCCGGCATCAACCTCTCCAACGTCTTCAAGCGCTTGCCGAAGGATGTGGATGTCAAGGTACTCGAAGATCTTGTCGCGCCCATCGTTGACAGGGTGAGCCAAGTCAAGAGGGTTGAAGGCGATCGTCGGGATTAGCCGTTTCTCTTTATCTTGTCGCCATCGCTCCACGCCAAAGACAATTTATCTTTAGTTAGAAACGCGGCAACTATTATGTAATATAACTTGCTGTCTCTGGATTAATGTATGCTATTCCCCTCGTTTGATCTCTTTCTGTATGGTGTATGCCCTACGCTTATGCTGGGAACTTTCCGGTGCGCACCCCCAGGAGCGCTGGGTTCGAGACTTCAGCAGCCTGCTGGAGGCGCAGCTACCGGCAAGAAACCTTGACGTTTTCAGTGCAGCCACCTAAACTGTTGAGCGGACTCGAAACAGAGTAAGGGCGCGACCGATCATGACAAGGTTCCATCGCGTGCAGGTTTTCCATACAAAAATCGAAATCGTTCAAGGAGGATAGCCTTACAACAAAAATCTGTTTTAAAGGGTTTCTGCAACTTAGCTTTTCATTGTTGTTCTTCTTCCGGCAAGATGTCAACCTTGAACGTCGCCTGTCGGTATCCATACCATCTTCCCCCCCCCCCCCCCCGGCAAACTTGCATGCGAGGGAACCTTCTATCCTTTTGAGAAAAAGAAAGAAGAGAAAATATGGAACCTTGGCGGTTCATTAGCTCTTACCGGAAGCAAGCGCAATACAACATCTCAGATAAGCATGCATATAAAATGACATGAAATCGACAAGAATTGTAAAACACTTAGCTTAATTAAACTATGCACAGGGTCTTCGCCTGGCTTTGTACAAAGGATTACATGCTGCATCGGCAAGACTTGTACAAAAGGTGGTTGCCGGGAGCGTTTCTGCGGCAAGAACCAAAGGTTCTGCGCGAAACTGCTGCTAACCAGCAACCGCGCCTCACGGGTAGAACTTACGAAGATGTTCGATATTCCAGGAGTTGCTCACTGGCACGCCATCTTCGGTCTCCAGGCGGACAGTGCCAGGCCTGGTGACTCGTACTACCCGATAAGGCCTTCCCACTTCGGCGTCAACTTGTTGGAATTCTTGGCCGACTGAACGCGCCGAAGAACAAGGTCGCCTTCCTCAAGACTCCGGGCATGAACTTTGCGGCTATGATAGCGGCGCAAAGCTTGCTGGTAGCGTGCAGCACGCACAGCAGCCCGAAGACGATCTTCCTCAAGGAGCACAGCGTCATCTTGCCGCAGCTGCTCTTGCTCAAGCTCATCATAAGCGAGCACTCGAGGTGACCCGTATATGAGTTCCGTGGGGAGAACTGCTTCAGCCCCGTAGACCAGGGCGAAGGGAGTCTGGCCGGTAGCTCGATTTGGTGTCGTTCTGATTGACCAAAGAACTGCCGGCAGCTCATCAATCCAGCGTCTTCCGCACTTGTGCAGCTTGTCGAAAGTTCTGGTCCTGAGACCGCGCAGCACTTCAGCATTTGCCCTCTCTGCTTGGCCGTTGCTTCTCGGGTGAGCAACGGAGGCAAAACAAATCTTGCCGCCAAGGTCTTGGACGTACTGCATGAAGGTGTGACTCGTGAACTGCGTACCGTTGTCGGTGATGATCCTGTTCGGCACACCAAACCGGCACACTATTCCCTTAAAGAACTTGACCGCTGACTGTGCTGTCACCTTTCTCACTGCTTCCACTTCCAGCCACTTCGTGAACTTGTCGATAGCAACGTACAAGTACTCGAAGCCCCCGGTAGCGCGGGGGAAAGGACCCAGTATGTCGAGTCCCCAGACCGAGAAGGGCCAGGAAAGAGGGATTGTCTGAAGAGCTTGAGCTGGCTGATGAAGTTGCTTTGAATGGAACTGGCACGCTTCACACTTGGTTACTAGTGCAGTTGCATCCTGGAGAGTAGTGGGCCAGAAGAAACCTTGCCGGAATGCCTTGCCGACAAGAGCTCTCGAGCCTATGTGGGAGCCACATATGCCTCCATGAATCTCTGCCAACAGCTCTAGTCCATCCTCCCGAGGAATGCACTTCAATTTCACACCATTGGGTCTCTTTCTGTACAGGATGTCGTCGACGAACTGGTACATACTAGACTGACGGGCTACTTTCTTCGCTTCTTCCTGTTCCTCAGGGAGTTCTCCTGTCTGAAGGAAATGAACTATGTGTTGTGCCCATGCCGGAGCCTGTGGCTCGACGACAAGGACTAAAGGCATCTCTTCGGCCGCGGGAGCGCTTGCTTCAGCGGCAAGAACCTGAGGTTCTGCGCAAAGCTGCTGCTCACCGGCAACCGGCATATCCTCAGCTGCGGGGGCGCGTACTTCTGCGGCAAGAACCTGAGGCTCTGCGCGAAGCCGCTGCTCACCGGCAACCGTGTCGTTCCTGGCAACTTCCTTGTCAGCGGCTTCTGGAAGCTCTGCCGGGAAGTACTTGCCGGTACTTAACTTCCTTCTCTTGTCCGGCCTCGTCGGTGGTGTTATGGATGGCTGAGTCAGACGGAGCACAAAAGTTCCTGGTTCCACAGGTAACTTAAGGGCAGCACGCTTCGACAGGTCGTCAACAATGCAGTTCTCTGCTCGAGGAACATGCTCTGTTTGCAAACCGTCAAAACGCTCCTCCAGCCTTCTCACTTCATCGACATAAGCTTCCATCAACGGGCTCTGGTAATCCTTGTTGACTTGCCTGACGACAAGCTGGGAGTCACCTCTGACGATGAGCTTCTTGATCCCAAGGTCTGCCGCGATCCTGAGACCGGCAAGCAGTCCTTCATACTCTGCAGTGTTGTTCGTTGATCTCTCCCGGGGAAAGTGCATCTGAATCACATACTTGAGGTGCTCTCCGATGGGTGCGACAAGCAGCACGCCAGCACCGGCACCTTGCAGAGAAAAAGCCCCATCAAAGTACATAATCCATTCGCGATCTGTTTCCTTGCCGGGGACAACCGACTCTTGAACTTCTTCGTCTGGCGTTGGTGTCCACTCTGCAATGAACTCTGCCAAGGCTCTGCTCTGAATAGTTGAAGTGCTTTCAAACTTGAGGCCAAAGCATGACAGCTCCAACGCCCACTCCACAATCCTGCTAGTTGCTTCTGGATTCCGCAAGATCCGTTGCAGCGGAAAGCGAGTGACGACGGTAATCTCGTGTGCTTGAAAGTAATGGCGCAGCTTCCTCGAGGCCATAAGGAGGCCGAAGAGCAGCTTTTGCGCACCAGAATATCTTGACCTAGCCTCCTGCAAAAGGGAGCTGACAAAATAGACTGGGCGCTGCACCATCTTCTTCTTCTGCACTGCTTCACTTAGCTGCGCGGGCTTTGCCTTGTCGGCACCAGACTCTGCCGGGGATGGTCCTGGCTTGTGGCTTGACGGGCTTGCCGCTGCCACTGCCTCTTCGTCTGCTTCTCTCTGTGCCACTAGCGCAGCACTAACCACTTGATTCGTTGCCGCTAGATACAGCAGCAACGGCTCTTGTGGTCTAGGTGCGACCAGTGTCGGCGGAGAGGAGAGGTACCTCTTCAAGTCCTGCAGCGCTGCCTCCGCTTTCGGAGTCCATTTCATTGGTCCTGCCTTCTTCAAGATTTTGAAAAAGGGCAGGGCGCGCTCAGCGGACTTGGAGATGAACCTGCTCAGAGCAGCAACGCAGCCGGCAAGTCGGCGCACATCTTTGACACGTCTTGGTGCTTCAATCTGCTCAATTGCCTTGATCTTGTCGGGACTGGCTTCAATTCCACACTGAGATACAAAGAACCCGAGAAGCTTGCCGGATGGAACGCCAAACACGCACTTCTCGGGATTGAGCTTCAGATTGATCCTGCGCAGATTTGCAAACGTCTCTTCCAGATCTTGTATAAGAGTTGCCTTGTCCTTGGTCTTGACCACTATGTCGTCCATATAGGCTTCCATATTTCTATGCAGCTGGGTCTCGAAACCAATCTGGACAGCTGTTGCGAAGGTCGAACCAGCACTTTTCAACCCGAAAGGCATACGTATGAAGCAATACGTGCCACATGGGGTGATAAATGCGGTTTTCTCTTCGTCTTCTTTGGACATGAAAATCTAATGGTAGCCTGAATATGCGCCAAGGAATGACAACAAATCGCAGCCAGCAGTGGAGTCCACAATCTGGTCGATGCGCGGCAAGGGCAAAGGATCTTTTGGACAGGCTCTATTGATATCAGTATAGTCGATACATAGCCTCCATTTTCCATTCGCCTTGCGCACTACAACTGGATTGGCCAACCATGTCGGATGGAGGACTCCTCTAACCAGACCTGCTGCTTCAAGCTTTCTGATTTCTTCGGCGATAAACTCTTGCTGCTCCAAAGCTTGCTTCCTGATCTTCTGCTTGACGGGCCGCGCATGAGGGCAGACAGCAAGGTGGTGCTCAATTACCTCCCTGGGAACACCGGGGATATCAGATGGTTGCCATGCAAACACATCGATATTCGCCCGCAGGAAGGCAACGAGCGCGCTTTCCTATTTGTCATCAAGGGTGGAACTTATGGTGAAAGTTCCTCCCGTACCATCCTCCTTGGAGGGCACCTTCTTGGTCTCTGGTGGAGCAGCCTTGGATTTCTTGCTCTTGCCGGCAGAGCTCTCCGGCACGTCCTCAACGGGAGCGCAACACTCCGAGGAGGTGCGCTTGCCGGAGTGGGTGCTAGAGGTCTTTCCGGGCTTCTTCTTCTTCCCAGGAGCTTCAGTGACAGGAGCAGGTGCCTTGGCAGCAGATGCTGCAACTGCCTCCCGGTAGAGTTTGTCGGTGCAGATGAGCGCATCCTTCTTGTCGGAGTGGATGGTGAGGACGCTCATCGGCCCGGGCATCTTCAGCACGTTATAGGCGTAGTGCGATGCCGCCATGAACTTGGCCAGCGCCGGGCGACCAAGAATCCCATTATAGGGTAATGGAATCTTGGCGACGTCGAAGACGATCTTCTCCGTCCTGAAGTTCAACTCGCTGCCAAACGTCACTGGCAGGGTGATCTTGCCCTTCGGCTGGTTCCTTCCCGGATTGATCCCTTGGAATGAGCCTGTTTCCTCGAGATCTTCGTCGGGAATTTGCAATCTCTTGATCACATTGGGCGAGATCGGGTTTAGGTCGGCCCCACCGTCAACTAACATTTTTTTCACCTGGAGGTTGCGGATCGTTGGTGAAACCAACAACGGCAAGCACCCGACCGCAGTTGTGCGGTCAGGGTGGTCCTCGGTGTCAAAAATGATAGGCGTGTGGGACCACCTCAGTGGCTTCCGGGCATCGAGCGAGGGCTCAGCTGCATTAATCTCGCGCGCCCATCGTTTGAGCTGACGGTGAGAGGAATGCAACGAGGCGCCTCCGTCAACGCACATGGCCTCTGTCGCCTTCTGGAACTCGTGTTCGCTGGACTCGTCGCCCTCTGCGTCATCATCATCATCCCCCTGCTTCTTGTCGCGGCCTCGGGCGGGCCGGTCCTTCTATTGCTTGACCTTGCCGCGGCGACCTCCTCGACCGCGCTTCTTGCAGGACCCTCCAGCGCCATCATGGGCCCTCTCCTTGTCTCGCCTTTCGTACTCGGCTCTCTGCTTCTCGACAAGCTCCTCAACTTGCCAGCAGTTTTGGAGATCGTGGCCCTTGGTGCGGTGGATCTTGCAATACTGCTCGGCGGAGCCTTCCGGCTTATCGGCAACCGCCAAGGCCTGACATGCGGCGCACCCGGCAACTTCCTTGCCGGGGTCGTTAGTCTTGGCCTTCTTGGCGGTGCCGGGGTTGCCGGATCCCTCGACGGCAAGCACGGCCTTGCCCTTGCGCTTCCTGGCCTTCTGTCGGCCCTTCCTTGCCGGGGCAGCAGCGTCTTCGCTTTCGGAGTCGACTCATGCGCCAGTGTTCTCGCCGGGGAGTCTCCTTCCTTCTTCTGCCCGAGCACATTTGTCAGCCAGAGCGTAAAGCTCGGCGACGTCCCTGACCTTGTTCATCGCAAGCTCTTCCCGCATCTTGCGGTTGCGCACATTCTGATGGAAGGCGCTGATGACAGCGACAGGATGAATGTCTGGAATGTTGTGCTGGATACGGCTGAACCTCTGGATGTACTTGCGCAAGGTTTCGCCATCCTTCTGGGGAATGATATGCAAGTCGCTTTCCTGGCCAGGAGCTTGGTGGCCGCCAGTAAAGGCGCCAACAAACTCATGACACAGATCTGCCCAGGAGGAAATGGAATTCTCCGACAGATGCATCAACCACGACCTGACGTTGGGCTTCGGCACCAACGGGAAGTAGTTGGCGAGGATCTTGTCGTCTCGAGCCCCGGCAGCCTGCACCGCAATGGTGTAGATGCTCAGGAACTCTGACGGGTGAGTCTTGCCGTCGTACTTCTCCGGCACCTCCGGCTTGAAAGAGCGGGAGTTGGGCCACTGGACTCGTCGCAGCTCACGAGTAAACGCTGGACAGCCCACCTCGTAAGGCAGGCTACCAGGATACCCTGGCGCAGGCTCATCGACAGTGGGTCCCGCGCGCCTGTCGGACTGACGGCGCGCTTCCCGTCGCCGCTCGATGGTAGTTCGAGCGTCCTCCTTCTGCCGTTCCCGAAGAATCAGACGTTGATCGCGGCGAACCCGCGGATCGGACGACGCCGTGGAATCGTCATCACGGACGTCGACCCGCCGAGTTAGCGACCGCTCTTGACGTGGTGGAGGGGAGCGTATCGTAGATGCACCGCCTCCGGTCTTCTCGCCATCGGCCCGCACCGGTCCAGTAGACTGCCGCCGCGAAGGCTCTGCTTGCCGCGGCCTGTCGTTGTTGGCTAGACCGATGAGGCTCTGAATGGCAGCTCTCCACTCATCTAGCTTCTCCGCAGCGGGAGGGAAGTCTAGGAGCAGCTGAGCTCGCGCCAACGCTTCCGCTGGTGTAGGCGGCGGCGAAAGATGCGAAGAACGTGAGGTGCTCAAACTCCTAACTGGGTTAGAAGGAGCACCGTCACGGTCCTGCAACCGCGCGCGGCTTCCACCGGCGTGTTGACGTGGATCTTGGCCCCGCGCATCTTGAGAGTGATGCGCAGGGGTTTTCCCATGGGGATGCTTGGAACCACCGACGTCACGGTGCTGCACGTCGCGCGCTTCTTGAGAAGGCCGCGGTGCATGCGCCGGCGTGGGTGTCTTGGAAGGCGCCGTCCCGTCCTTGGAGATCGCTACACCACCCGTAGGTAGCGCGGCCTTATCCTTGGACCTGGCGCTCGCCTGGCTTGGATCGCCAGAACGTCGCGGAGGCTCAAGACCTCCACCTCCTCCACCAGCGCCCGCGCCATCACCCGTCTGTGCAGGTACGGGGAGGCTGGACGCGGATGGATCAACCGCCGTAGCGCCCTTCTTCTTGGGGGCCATGGCGACGAATATGATCAAGAACCGGCGCGCCGACCGCTAAATCGGGTTCGCGCAACCTTTTCTCCCCTACCTGGCGCGCCAAAGATGTCGGGGAAACGACACCTATGGGACCGAAGGATCCCTTTACGGTTCGGCAAGGGAGAAAGGACAGCACAAAGAGCGGAACTAACGATCAACGCGAGGGGGATTTACCCAGGTTCAGGCCGCTCGGAAGCGTAAAACCCTACTCCTGCTTGGTGGTATTACTATGGATGTTCTTGGCCCAGTTCTGGGAGCTACAGTAGCAGCTACGCATACAGAATGGGTCGAGTCTGGATCCGGATATCCTCCCCCTCCTGTCGCTACGCCTTGGGCCTCCTTTTATATGACCAAGGGGTCTCCAACAGTGGCGAAGTACAAGAGGTGTAAAGTATCTACAGTATCTCATGATTACCAGTATCTCATGATTACTACTGACGCCTTAGGACAAACGTCTTAGGACAAACGTCTTAGGACAAGACGCATTCAATGCCCTAAACAGGTGTCCCTGCCTTTCTTGGGGATGGGAAAAGGACTCGTCCCATCAGCACCGCTTAACCCCTTCTGCGGCCAGCGCCGCGACACGCAACCAGGAGAACAAGCCCTAAACGACAGGCTGGTCGCTGCGCTGGAGCGGCGGCACTGTGCTGAAGCGGTGGGATCTTGCCGGGTGCTGATCTTGCCGGGGGCTGATCTTGCCGGGGGCTGATCTTGCCGGGGCTCGACGGGCCAGCCCAGCAAGATCTTGCCGGACGCCCAGCCTTCGGTCTTCTGATATTCAGCTTAAACGCCTTCTTGATATCTTGCATCTGGCTCCAGCCGTCCTCCGGCAGGTCTTGCCGCAGGTATGGCTACGACTGTCCGTGCACAAGTACGGGGTACCAAAGGACCCGATCTTTAGTACACCGACAGTGGCGCCAGGGAGCTTCTAGACATCTTGGGAGGAGTGGAGTAAGCCACCGGAGACGAGGACGAAGAGGACGAAGGGTGGCGCTGTAACAGCCCAAGACCAAGACCTCCACTATTCATGAGCTTTGTTCATGCTTTCTTGCTATGTGTGATGTTTGTTTCATTTTATTTTGCATCATGCCATCATCTTGCATGTACTGTGGTGATTGTTTTTCCCTTATTTGTGTTTGCAACTTCTTCTCTTCATCTTCATCTTGCATGCATCTTGTCAACCCTCCAAACTATGCTCGAGTTTCCAAAACCCCTTGCCAAGGTTTCCTTTTCTTTCTTTGATTCAATGAAATTCAAGTGGCCTTTTTCCTATCGCAGAAAAATGTCCATCAATTTTTCTATAAATCCTAGATCATGCCAAGACTCACCCCTCCAAATTTCATCCTTGTTGGAATTGTTTTGGTTGGATTGTTAATATAGTCAAGCTTGAATTATTTTCAAACTTGCCTAAATTTTCAGTCTCTAAAATATTTGCCAACACATTTTATTCAAATGGGGCATATTCCGTGGACTCTAGAACTATTTTTCTCTCCCCAATTTTTCCACTCCTACTCCTGTGTGCTTTTCTCTCTAGATCTATTTTTATATCTATATATATACCTTTTTTTCTACTAATAAAGCAAGGTGATATTCTTGGTTTCATCCCGTTTAGATGATTTTTTTTTGGTTCGTCCCGCTTCGTTATTTTTTCGTATTTAAGGTGGTACTAAAATTTCATCCGTGCGAGCGGCGAAATATATAGTTGCGCTCGTGTGCGCCGGACTGGGCCTGCCATGCCACGCCCCGCCCGCTTCACCACGCGTAGGACTAATAGTATTCGATCCAAAGCTTCGAGGTGGGACTAATAGTTAATATATAAATTCAAAAGTAGACAATCAACAAGCCGAATAACTAAGCGAGATGAGGTCAGAGAGGGGCTTAAGCCGAGATGGCTGAATCAAGAGAATAAGAGAGAGAGAGAGATCCGATAAAACGGGCATCCCACGAGGCCAATGCATCAACGACATGGATGAGCCAGTCAAGGTTGTGGCGCTGGGCAGGCAGAGGTCCAGGCTACCCTCAGGGAAGAGGAACGGAGCCCCGTGGGTGCGGCTGGAACAAATGGGGGGCCGCCGGGACGGCCCCTTGGAACATGGGCGCCCGTTGCCACCTGCCGTGGAGCACGACCAGAGTAGGCAAGGAAGGAGCTGGTTGAAGGAGCTGGGGTAGGGCAGCTCGTGGGCGCTGGATGGAGAAGTGGAGGAGTGGGTGCTGGGTGCGGCGCAAAGGCAGGCTGGTCCTGTGGCGGAGGCGCGGGAGGAGGTCTGGTGGCGCGCAAGGATGGCTGGCTGGGGCGGTGGCTTGGATGGAGATAAGTGCAGAGCGCCGGGTGGATGTGTGGAGAAGATAAGGACTGAGCGGTGTGAAAGGAATTATCGGTGAGGGCATGTTGCTGCGGGAGCGAACTAATGGTGGACGGAGGCTTCGGTGGACCTTTTTTTTTTGAGTGGTGCATGTGACATGGTGGAAGGAGCACTTCCATGTTGTGCAGTGACTTATATGACTAATTGCTTTGATGGCTTGTGCGCCAGACTGAAGTAACATTAGCACGTCGCTGCTGTTCCATCTGCCAAATTGTGAATCTTTTAATTGGTGCACATAACGAATCCTTAGTCCGGAGAACTGATCGAACCTAATTAGCAATTTAATTCTGAGGTGTAGAAACGCATGGATAAATCAAGAACAACTGTAAGTCTGACTAACAAAAAATATTAGGTCACATTTACAAAGTTTAAGATATTTGATAAATATTCAAAAACCATATTTCCAAGTTTAAATAAAATTCAAAACAAAACTGTGAAAACTTATACATATTCATGAAGGATCTGGAAAATTTGGGCAAAAACATTATGAGTTGCAAGCTGTACAAAAAATTCCCGGCCCAATAATGTAAAAATACGACCAATTTTCATTTATGTATTTTGTTTTTTCCTACATCGAGTATGGAATTATATTGTTATGAAAAATTTCTTGAACGTGTTATATGTGTGCATTTGTGTATGTACGATCTATTTTGATTTGTTTTGCATTGTGAAAATATGTTTTTCTTTCAAGAGATCGCCAATGTACTCGTCCACCAAAGAACAAAATTTGGTAATGCAAAAATACAACACGGACGGCACAGTAATACATTAATCTAACAAATCTTTGTGAGATTAATTCCTTATTAGAGTCGGGGCAGTACATGTTTAATCCCTTCCCAAAAACCTTGTTATTAAAAATATTGAATTAATTTGTCGACAACACGAACTGGCACTAAAAAAACGTATATTAGTCTAAGAGGCCTGTGCAAACCAATCTGTGGTTAGATGGTTAGGAGGACAGTGGTATCCCCTGCCTATCAGAGTTCAAGTCCCAGACTTGATATTGGTGCTTGCATTTTCGTGGATTTATTTCAGGACTTTCGGTGATGTGCCTTCAGTGGGAGGAGACGTTTCCTTGGACTACGAAGGCATTTGTGGAATATGATGTGTCGGCTCAGTCTCTCTTGGATGTGCTCAGAGGGGTAGGGTGTGCATGCGTGCGTTCATAGGGATGGGTGTCTTCTCGTGTATGTGAGCGACTTCGATTGTAATATGTGTGACTGAAATATTGAAAAAACCTGTTCAAAAAATATTGGAAAGAAATACTATTTTTTAAGGGAAAGATATTTGGGGTTCACCTATGGACTACCTAATATCAATATATTCCTTGATTTTTGGATGTTCCTGATGCCGTTGGTGAGATAGAGCGGAGAGAGGGAGGAAGAGTTGATAGTACGACAACGATGCATCCTGCTCAAACTGGGTCTGGAGGAGGGGTTACGTCCTATTTCGCCCTGCACGCCGGCTAGGGAGAGAGAGAGAGAGAGAGAGAGAGAGAGAGAGAGAGAGAGAGAGAGAGAGAGAGAGAGAGAGAGAGAGGCATGTGGCCATGGCTACGCCGACCATGTCCTCTGTCCTTCCGTGCACCACCTCCATGCATGTGGCTACTCCCCTTCGTCATACCATCTCCCCCCGTAGCTTTGCGTGTCCTCATGCTGATCCAGTTCGAGCCCTGATGATGGTGTCAAGGGAAGTAGCCGCGCTGGCGCAGTCGGTGTTCTCCTAATGCTGGCGGTAACGTATCAACAAAAGAGCACACGCATTGTAAACTCTTTACTATCTAATGGGTCGTCTTATCTTTAAAGTGGTTAAGTGTAAAATATGAATTCATGATAAGACGAGGAAGAATCTAACAGATTGAGAGATAGAACTCAATATTTCATCATGACAGATAAACTCTCAAATATCATGCAAACCCTGAAATTTATTTCATACCCGTTGCAATGCACGGGCTTTTTTCCTAAAATGTTAACTTTTATTAAAAATATAAGGAAATTCGCATGTTTAACCATATTATCAATGTTTATTAAAAACGAATATAAAAATGATGCACAATGGCACATGATACAGGTTATGTTCATTTTAATCGTCCGGTGCAACGCACGGGCATTTGTACTAGTATTTCGTAAATAGGAATGAATCAGAGAAGGAGAGAGAGAGAGAGAGAGAGAGAGAGTTTCAAGCCCATGGCACAGCTCTTGTTTTTCTTTTCTATTTTTCTTTCTTACTTAAACCTTAGATGGCCCAGCCCAACTCAGATGCACCGAATCGGTGCATTAGCTCTGTTCTTCTCCCCCGGTCTCTCTCTCTCTCTCTCGCACTGTAAAAAATAACAGAGCACACAACGCACATTGCCACCGTGGGGTTGCCACGCCGACGCCGATGCTCCCGCAGCCCCCTATAAAGCCATGCCCCGACCCCTAGGGTTTTCTCCTTCCCCCTCTCTTCCCTCTCGCCGCCGCCAGGCCAGGTAAGTACCCCTCGCAGCCACCTTCCTCCGCGCCCGACTCCATGGCCGGGAGGAGCCCGAGCTCTCCTCCGGCGTGGGACGCTCGCCGCCGTCCCCTTCGTCCTTCGCGCGTGTCGCATCGTCGCCATGGCTCCGTTTTGCGTCTGCCCCGACCTCGGATCGCTTCCCCATGCCCGGCTTCTTCCCCTGTTTCCCGTGCTTCGTGAACCCGAGTGTTCGCCGGAAATCAGCGCCTCGCCTCATCATCTACACCGCCCCTCTACCTCATCTACATGTCCCTGGGACGCCTGGTGAGCTGCCATTTTCCCCTGCCCTATCATGTTGTCGCTAGCGCCGTGTAGGCCTTGCTCCGGCCACCGATCCCACTTATACTCACAGAGTACTCCGTAGCTCAGCTGGTTAATCTTGTAGGCTCAGATCAAGAAAGTCGTGGGATCAAATCCCAGCTAACCTGCGGCTCTTATTTTTTCTTTGTTTTACTTTCTTTGTCTTCCAGTAACCCATGACTCCTTCAAGTAAGGCCGATCTGAAACTATTCCACCATCTCACAGCTAGCTCAGTGGTTGTTCCAATCCATCCACCCATGAGGTCTTGGGTTCAAACCCAGTTCCCTCTGTTTTTCCTTTTGTTGTTTCTGTTAATTCAGACGCGCACAGAGTTGTTTTCATGTTGGCCCGATCCCCTCAAATATCACAATCACTATTCAGCCCAGCTGGTCAGTGTATTGCTTCTCAGTCCAGCAGGTTCAGGGATCAAATCCCAGGGTCACCGTTAGTTTTGCTTTTTATGTAGCATTTCTTTGTTCTGCCTGTTCCTATGACGCCTTGGCCCCACAACTCTTGTTGACCGGTCTATGTTGACTTGGTGACCATCCTTCTGGCCCCACTGTCATTGGCAATGGCTAGCCCATCATGTGTCCATGTGTTTGCTGTTTTCTTTTGTCAAATAGATAGGTGCAGATTTCAGCATAGTGGTGCATTTTGTAAAATTCATATTAAATAAAACGTGCATCGTATGGAGATAAGTTATATATGAATGTTGCTCAGTTTTACGTCTACTTTCAGGTTATGTAATTTGTTGCATATTAAAAACCATGAACCTGTTGTTATATTGCATTAAAGAGGGCATGATTAAGTTAGTGGCAGATTTAACATTGAACTTTGCATGATCATAATTTGAGATTTACAATACACTTTGGCATGATCTTGATGTCTATTCTCATCAGAATTTTGTGAACTTTCCAGTGGGATGTTTTGTTCTCAGGTTTGAGCAAGCCAACCTCATGGTTGTATCACATTTGTGCAAAATACCTCTTTTCTTTCATCGATCACAACTTTTGCATCGTAGCTCCAAATCTTATAAATTTTATATGTATGTGGCACTACTCTTCCTATCCCATCCAGTGGCATACTTGGGTCACCAAGATTTTGCCCACGTCCCATTCTCCTTCCTGGTTACCATGTTTTCCATCCCGTAATCCTTTCTTTCGCTCCGGTAGAACCATGACTCCGATCATAACGTTCTTCATATGCATTTGTGGTAGAATTGAGTGTAGAACATGAATATTGCCATGTCATGCATTATATCATCACCATGTTCATGTTCTGACCAGATTATATAATTCACCTAAATGCACATGAAGTACCACTTGGTCCACTCCACTAGTGGACCAAGGCTTCATTTAAAATTGTTATCTTTTGTTGCCATGTTACCAACATTTAAAATGACATGCATGCATTTTATTGAAGCATAAATGTCTGGCCTTGTTTGTTTACCTTGTCGCTTGTTTCTTTTCTGGTGTTGCTTCTCGTTACTTCCCGATTCGGAGTGTGAGGATTCGTTCGACTACGTTGGCTCGTCTTCTTCATGGATTAGTTCTTCTTCCAAGCGGGATCTCAGGCAAGGTGATCATTTTCCTAGATACCATTACTATCATTGACATGCTAGATGTCTCGTTTCTATCGCTTGTCTCGCTACCTACCACCTGTTTGTTAAGCCTCCTAAAAGGCCATGATAAGCCTCTAACCCTTCCACATCCCAGCAAACCATTGTTTGGCTATATTACGGCTTGCTCAGCCCTTCTTATAGCGTTGCTAGTTGCAGGTGCAAGTTCTTCCATGTGCAACATGGATATTTTTGATATATCACAATATTATTGCTATTTAACTTAATGCACATATATACTTGGTAAAAGGTGGAAGGCTTGGCCTTTTGCCAGGTGTTTTGTTCCACTTTTGCCGCACTAGTTCCGAGTACCGGTGTTATGTTCCATATTTTGCGCTCCTAACATGCTCGGGGTTGTTATGGGGACCCCCTTGATTTTCGTTTTGGGATAAAACTCATCTAGCAAGGCCCAACATTGGTTTTACCATTTGCCTAATAACTAATAAAATTGCCTAGGGACCCGCCGGCACCCGCGGATCTTTAATCAACAACCCGGGCCAGTGCTCCTGATGAGTGTTGGTCTACCTACCTAGCAGTCGGTGGCGCCACCTCGGGGCAACTCGAGGCATTTTCAGGCTACCGTCCACTTCGCATAGACGGATGATGCCCGTGGATAGAGAGCGCGCGGCTCTAGATGCGGATCTGGCTCACCGGGAGGCCTTGCTGGATTTGTTTTACCTTTCTCGAATGTCTTGTGCGAGGAATTCCGAAAATACTTCAGGCTAACTCGAGGTTAAGGTTTTCCAGTGGAATTGCCTAGGAAATCACGGGATTCGTGGTCGAGGTTATTCCCGCGGCGTGTGGTTAGTTTGTGATGGATGAGTTGGAGCACCCCTGCAGGGTTAAATCTTTCGGAAAGCCGTGCCCGCGGTTACGTGGCAACTTGGAAAGTTTGTTTAACACCCGGTCATAGCAAACTTGAAGTAAACTCAAATAAAATACACCAACCGTGTGTGTAACCGTGACTGTCTCTTCTTGTGATGTCTGAACCGAGAGAGAGAACACGGTGGGGTTATGTTTATCCGTAAGTAGGTGTTCAGGATCACTTAGTGATCATTACTAGTTCACGTCTGTGTATACGACGATCATCCCCCTTTATTCTTGTACTCATAAGTTAGCCACTCAAATAAATGCTTAGTGCTTGCTGCAGCCTAACCACTTAACCATACCTCACCCATTAAGCTTTAATAGTCTTGATACCCTTGGAAATGAGATTGCTGAGTCCCTGTGGCTCACAGATTACTACAACAACAGTTGCAGGTACAGGTAATGCTATGCTTTGACGTGAGAGCGATGCTTGTTTGATTTGGATTTCTTCTTCTTCGTCGTCGATCTAGGATGGGTTCCAGGCGGCAGCCTGGGATAGCAAGGATGGATGTCATTTTATCGTTTGTTTTCGTCCGTTGTCGGACCCTGCTCTTCTGTATGATGTTTGGATATGTTGTTGTATTGATGTGTTATTGATGTAGCTTGTGGCGAGTGTAAGCCAATTCCATATACTCATCTCTTCTTTACATGTACTTGTAATGATATCCATTCTTGCGAAACGACGAGATGCGCTTCTATCCCTGTCGAGGCCCTCATGCCAAAATAAGGATATGATCGCATCTTGGGCGTTACAAGTTGGTATCAGAGCATGTACCGACCTAGGAGCCCCCTTGATTGATCGAACCTTGGCCGAGTCGAGTCTAGTGAAAAACTATTTTTAGTCTAGTTATATATCGGAGAGTAGGATTCTTTTTACTCCTCTTCTATGCTCTGGTGAGGAATCCTGACGTAGGAATTTTAATTCTTCCCCTCTTCTCACTCAATTTTTTTTTAGGATCATGCAGGTATTTTGGAACCTCTATGATGTCGATGTGACTGGAACTCTGTTCTTGGTGCCTTCCATGCGTATGGATTGGACCCGGGGAGTTGAGCTCCAAGGGGTTCTTGACACATCGCTATCGTTCAGTTTCCTTAGTATCTCAGGACGCGGATGTCCGAATTTGCTTCAATACTATTCGTGGTGCGAAGAGTGTGGCAGCACCCAGTACTGGGGAGCAGGATCACATGTACTGCCATCTTTAGTATCGTTGTGATTACGAGGGTCTGAGTTAGATGAGTTTCCGAGATTTCTTTGGTTATGTGTTGACGGATGTGATACACTGGTGGGTAGTATTATTGCTAGGAGTTGAGTGTTTTATTCAGTAATTGATCCATGTATCCGTTGGACCAGATTGCATAAGCAGAAAGATTTCGGAAGTTCTTAGGTGGGAATTCAAGTAGTTACCTAGGATTATCCTTCCAACAAATGCAAATGGGTTATGTATTTGTTTCCGGCTTATTTATTAAGTCTCATCCTTTGTTTTGTTTTGTTTTGTTTTGGAGTATGGTAATTCGAGTTGCTTCGATGTCGAACATTGATTTCATATCTTTTCTAAGCGGTGTTCTCATAATTCTATGGGAATGCTAATCCTTTTGCTCAATCAAATTGTCAGGTCAATTCCTTTCCATCCGGAGTGATTCTCTCCAAGTGAATTCAATCCTCTCCAATAATTGCAAGATCAATCCTCTTATTTTTTTCCCGGAGTGCATTTCATCCGTCCTAAGTTGTCTTTGTTTTTTTCCCCACCCTCCCACCCTTCTTCTTCAAAGATTAAATTCTCGTCCAAGTGCATTTCTTTGCATTGATGCTTCCGCTATCTTTTCTTCCGTTTTATATCCGGTGATCCATTGTGAAGATGCTCAAGTGCCCAAGTTCATCATTTCGTTGTCTTCATCTTCCTTTCTTTTTCGATGGATTTAATTCAAGCTTTTAGTGCTCATCATATCCATTTTCATTCTCTAAATGCTCTCCCATGTTGGAAGTTCTTATCCAAGCCTCTCTTGTTTAATCGTCTCTATCTATCCTATCCGGAGTGTCAAGATATCTCAGAAGACTTTCATTTCCATTCAAATCCTCTTAAATTATTTTGAGGTTCTTACCTCATCAATTTTTCAATTTGTACCGGTGCAATCTCTCTTTCCAAGCAATCATTTCAACGGTGATCTCTTTGAGTGGGCTCATAACCCACATGTTTTTCCCCAGGATCTTACCTGGCTCTTCTAATCTTCCCGGAGATATCCTCAAGTTCTTTTCAATATGACGTAAGAATGAATTCCATCAGTCATATTCCTTCTCGAAGATCGCTTCTAAATCATTTTCATCGTTGGCTCAACATTTCTTCCTTCATCATTCCGGAGTATCTCAGTAATCCGCGCTGATGTTCATCATTGTCTTTCTAAGCTTCGAGGGCCGAAGGAGAGTTTCTCTGAAACCTTTGTCCGTTCTTCCCAAGATTCATGGTTTCAGCTTGTAGCTATCCTCGCTAATTGTTTTCGATCATGAGTAATTCCTTCCATATCTATCCGGAGCATTTCAATGTGGTGTTCATTTTTTCGATCCTCTGAAGGCCATCATTTCAGAAAATTTCTCCGTTCTCAGCTTTCAGCTTTCGTTCTCAAATTCTTCTCAATTGTTGTCTCTTCGTTCGTATCTCATTTATTCCGGCGCTTCGTTCAAGTTTTTTAGCAAGGCGGATCGTGATCTCTTCATTCTCATGTTTTTTCCATTCATTTGTATTATCCCCATTCATTGAAATTCTTACCGGTGTTCTCGTTCAAGACATCTTCAAGTGTGCAATATCTCTCATCAATCTTTTCAAGAAGAATAAGTAGTATGCCAATTCGTTGCTTGTCATCAATTAAACTTGATGAAGGATAAGCATAACATAATTCTTGTTCTTGTTCATCAAGGGGTTTTCAATCGTTCTCCAGAATTGTTCATGATATCAAATTCTGGATTTCAAGTGTTTTCATCTTTTCTTTTCCGGAGTTCCAAGTTTCTCAAGTGTCTCTTCGCGAAGTTCCATCTAAGTCTTTGCAAGGCCTCAATCTTATTCTTTTTGGCAACCTTCAATTCTTTTCTATCATCCTTTCATTCTGGTGTTCTCCAAGAGGTTCTTCATGGCGATTCGTCAAGGATTTTGTTCGTTCTCGAAGTGTTCTTCAAGATTCTTGTTGGATGAGCTCAAGTATTCTTTGTCTTGCATTTCAAAGTGTAATTCTTCTACCCTTATATTTTGAGATGGTGTTATAGCATTCTTGATTATGAGGAGTCTCGAAGATAATTGTCAAGAATAAGATATCTAAACCCATCATTTTCTTCCTTGGAGTTATCTTGGATTGGATTTCACCAAAAGCATATCCTTAGGATTGTTGCTATCATGGTGCTTATCAATGACCCAAGTTCTCTATGTATCCTATTGGTGTAAGAAGTTTTGCATATCTTGTTCCTCCCAACCAATCTTGTTTTCGTTTGTGGCCGGTTGTCACCTCATTATTTTGAGATGTTTTCCATAAGCCCACAACAAGCTTTTCTTTTCGTTGTTGATTTTCCAACAACTCCATTCAATCCTTCATTATAAGAGTGCTTTTCAAATTCAATTGAGATAGAAGTTGTCATTTTTCTTCCCTATTATTTTCCTTCCATCGATCTAGCTTCTATTCTTTTTCCGAAGGTTTGTGATCTTCCTCTCTTCGACCGTTGTCTCGTTTTGTCAAGATCATGTTCGTTTCTTCCTTATCTTTATCAGGAGTGTTGTGTCCTCTTTTCAAGTTCTTACTATCTTATCAAGGCTCGCCTCTCTTTTCTACCGAAGTACTGCCGAAATTTCTTTTGAACTCTTGCTTGTTTCTCATATCATTCTTCATCTCTTTGTAACCTTCAAGAATCGTTGGTTTCACTCGTTTGTCAAAGAAGCAACTAAGTTTTACCTCTTCCTCTTGCTCTTTCTCTTCCCCTTCCCATTCTAAGATCTCGGGTCGAGATCTCTTGTAAGTGGGGGAGAGTTGTAACAGCCCAAGACCAAGACCTCCACTATTCATGAGCTTTGTTCATGCTTGCTTGCTATGTGTGATGTTTGTTTCATTTTATTTTGCATCATGCCATCATCTTGCATATACTGTGGTGATTGTTTTTCCCTTATTTGTGTTTGAAACTTCTTCTCTTCATCTTCATCTTGCATGCATCTTGTCAACCCTCCAAACTATGCTCGAGTTTCCAAAACCCCTTGCCAAGGTTTCCTCTTCTTTCTTTCATTCAATGAAATTCAAGTGGCCTTTTTCCTATCGCAGAAAAATGTCCATCATTTTTTCTGTAAATCCTAGATCATGCCAAGACTCACCCCTCCAAATTTCATCCCTGTTGGAATTGTTTTGGTTGGATTGTTAATATAGTCAAGCTTGAATTATTTTCAAACTTGCCTAAATTTTCAGTCTCTAAAATATTTGCCAACACATTTTATTCAAATGGGGCATATTCCGTGGACTCTAGAACTATTTTTCTCTCCCCAATTTTTCCACTCCTACTCCCGTGTGCTTTTCTCTCTAGATCTATTTATTTCGTAAATAGGAATGAATCAGAGAAGGAGAGAGAGAGAGTTTCAAGCCCATGGCACAGCTCTTGTTTTTCTTTTCTATTTTTCTTTCTTACTTAAACCTTAGCTGGCCCAGCCCAACTCAAATGCACCGAATCGGTGCATTAGCTCTGTTCTTCTCCCCCGGTCTCTCTCTCTCTCTCTCGCACTGTAAAAAATAACAGAGCACACAACGCACATTGCCACCGTGGGGTTGCCACGCCGACGTCGATGCTCCCGCAGCCCCCTATAAAGCCATGCCCCGACCCCTAGGGTTTTCTCCTTCCCCCTCTCTTCCCTCTCGCCGCCGCCAGGCCAGGTAAGTACCCCTTGCAGCCACCTTCCTCCGCGCCCGACTCCATGGCCGGGAGGAGCCCGAGCTCTCCTCCGGCGTGGGACGCTCGCTGCCGTCCCCTTCGTCCTTCGCGCGTGTCGCATCATCGCCATGGCTCCGTTTTGCGTCTGCCCCGACCTCGGATCGCTTCCCCATGCCCGGCTTCTTCCCCTGTTTCCCGTGCTTCGTGAACCCGAGTGTTCGCCGGAAATCAGCACCTCGCCTCATCATCTACACCGCCCCTCTGCCTCATCTACATGTCCCTGGGACGCCTGGTGAGCTGCCATTTTCCCCTGCCCTATCATGTTGTCGCTAGCGCCGTGTAGGCCTTGCTCCGGCCGCCGTAGCGCCCTCGCCATGCTTGTTGCCATGGCCGCGAGTGCACAACCCTCCCAGCTGCACCCACACATGCCCACCCACACAGCTGCACTCCATGCAGCCGCGCACTGCCGCCCGATCGCTGCCGATCTTCTGCTGATGACCAAGCATGCGTGCCCAGCCGCGGTCTCAGAGAAAGCCTTCTCTGTTTGTTGATTTTTCTGTTTCGTTCAGATCATCGCGAGTTGAGGATTCTTGTAAAACCGATCCCACTTATACTCACAGAGTACTCCGTAGCTCAGCTGGTTAATCTTGTAGGCTCAGATCAAGAAAGTCGTGGGATCAAATCCCAGCTAACCGCGGCTCTTATTTTTTCTTTGTTTTACTTTCTTTGTCTTCCAGTAACCCCCGACTCCTTCAAGTAAGGCTGATCTGAAACTATTCCACCATCTCACAGCTAGCTCAGTGGCAGTTCCAATCCATCCACCCATGAGGTCTTGGGTTCAAACCCAGTTCCCTTTGTTTTTCCTTTTGTTGTTTCTGTTAATTCAGACGCGCACAGAGTTGTTTTCATGTTGGCCCGATCCCCTCAAATATCACAATCACTATTCAGCCCAACTGGTCAGTGTATTGCTTCTCAGTCCAGCAGGTTCAGGGATCAAATCCCAGGGTCACCATTAGTTTTGCTTTTTATGTAGCATTTCTTTGTTCTGCCTGTTCCTATGACGCCTTGGCCCCACAACTCTTGTTGACCGGTCTATGTTGACTTGGTGACCATCCTTCTGGCCCCACTGTCATTGGCAGTGGCTAGCCCATCATGTGTCCATGTGTTTGCTGTTTTCTTTTGTCAAATAGATAGGTGCAGATTTCAGCATAGTGGTGCCTTTTGTAAAATTCATATTAAATCAAACGTGAATCGTATGGAGATAAGTTATATATGAATGTTGCTCAGTTTTACGTCTACTTTCAGGTTATGTAATTTGTTGCCATGTTAAAAACCATGAACCTACTGTTATATTGCATTAAAGAGGGCATGATTAAGTTAATGGCAGATTTAACATTGAACTTTGCATGATCATAATTTGAGATTTACAATACACTTTGGCATGATCTTGATGTCTATTCTCATCAGAATTTTGTGAACTTTCCAGTGGGATGTTTTGTTCTCAGGTTTGAGCAAGCCAACCTCATGGTTGTATCACATTTGTGCAAAATACCTCTTTTCTTTCGTCGATCACAACTTTTGCATCGTAGCTCCAAATCTTATAAATTTTATATGTATGTGGCACTACTCTTCCTATCCCATCCAGTGGCATACTTGGGTCACCAAGATTTTTCCCACGTCCTATTCTCCTTCCTGGTTACCATGTTTTCCATCCCGTAATCCTTTCTTTCGCTCCGGTAGAACCATGACTCCGATCATAACGTTCTTCATATGCATTTGTGGTAGAATTGAGTGTAGAACATGAATATTGCCATGTCATGCATTATATCATCACCATGTTCATGTTCTGACTAGATTATATAATTCACCTAAATGCACATGAAGTACCACTTGGTCCACTCCACTAGTGGACCAAGGCTTCATTTAAAATTGTTATCTTTTGTTGCCATGTTACCAACATTTAAAATGACATGCATGCATTTTATTGAAGCATAAATGTCTGGCCTTGTTTGTTTACCTTGTCGCTTGTTTCTTTTCTGGTGTTGCTTCTCGTTACTTCCCGATTCGGAGTGTGAGGATTCGTTCGACTACGTTGGCTCGTCTTCTTCATGGATTAGTTCTTCTTCCAAGCGGGATCTCAGGCAAGGTGATCATTTCCCTAGATACCATTACTATCATTGACATGCTAGATGTCTCGTTTCTATCGCTTGTCTCGCTACCTACCACCTGTTTGTTAAGCCTCCTAAAAGGCCATGATAAGCCTCTAACCCTTCCACATCCCAGCAAACCATTGTTTGGCTATATTACGGCTTGCTCAGCCCTTCTTATAGCGTTGCTAGTTGCAGGTGCAAGTTCTTCCATGTGCAACATGGATATTTTTGATATATCACAATATTATTGCTATTTAACTTAATGCACATATATACTTGGTAAAAGGTGGAAGGCTTGGCCTTTTGCCAGGTGTTTTGTTCCACTTTTGCCGCACTAGTTCCGAGTACCGGTGTTATGTTCCATATTTTGCGCTCCTAACATGCTCGGGGTTGTTATGGGGACCCCCTTGATTTTCGTTTTGGGATAAAACTCATCTAGCAAGGCCCAACATTGGTTTTACCATTTGCCTAATAACTAATAAAATTGCCTAGGGACCCACCGGCACCCGCGGATCTTTAATCAACAACCCGGGCCAGTGCTCCTGATGAGTGTTGGTCTACCTACCTAGCAGTCGGTGGCGCCACCTCGGGGCAACTCGAGGCATTTTCAGGCTACCGTCCACTTCGCATAGACGGATGATGCCCGTGGATAGAGAGCGCGCGGCTCTAGATGCGGATCTGGCTCACCGGGAGGCCTTGCTGGATTTATTTTACCTTTCTCGAATGTCTTGTGCGAGGAATTCCGAAAATACTTCAGGCTAACTCGAGGTTAAGATTTTCCAATGGAATTGCCTAGGAAATCACGGGATTCGTGGTCGAGGTTATTCCCGCGGCGTGTGGTTAGTTTGTGATGGATGAGTTGGAGCACCCCTGCAGGGTTAAATCTTTCGGAAAGTCATGCCCGCGGTTACGTGGCAACTTGGAAAGTTTGTTTAACACCCGGTCATAGCAAACTTGAAGTAAACTCAAATAAAATACACCAACCGTGTGTGTAACCGTGACTGTCTCTTCTTGTGATGTCTGAACCGAGAGAGAGAACACGGTGGGGTTATGTTTATCCGTAAGTAGGTGTTCAGGATCACTTAGTGATCATTACTAGTTCACGTCTGTGTATACGACGATCATCCCCCTTTATTCTTGTACTCATAAGTTAGCCACTCAAATAAATGCTTAGTGCTTGCTGCAGCCTAACCACTTAACCATACCTCACCCATTAAGGTTTAATAGTCTTGATACCCTTGGAAATGAGATTGCTGAGTCCCTGTGGCTCACAGATTACTACAACAACAGTTGCAGGTACAGGTAATGCTATGCTTTGACGTGAGAGCGATGCTTGTTTGATTTGGATTTCTTCTTCTTCGTCGTCGATCTAGGATGGGTTCCAGGCGGCAGCCTGGGATAGCAAGGATGGATGTCATTTTATCGTTTGTTTTCGTCCGTTGTCGGACCCTGCTCTTCTGTATGATGTTTGGATATGTTGTTGTATTGATGTGTTATTGATGTAGCTTGTGGCGAGTGTAAGCCAATTCCATATACTCATCTCTTCTTTACATGTACTTGTAATGATATCCATTCTTGCGAAACGACGAGATGCGCTTCTATACTTGTCGAGGCCCTCGTGCCAAAATAAGGATAGGATCGAATCTTGCGCGTTACAGGCGATGCGCTGCTTCTCTCTGAACTCTCTGAATTTTTCTCTGCCTCTCTCTGAGACCTACCAGCGGAGCGAGGTGGAAGGAAGGGGCGGCGGAGCGAGGAGGGAAGGAGGAGGAACCCTAGGAGGCTGTGCTTATAAAGGGAGTGGAGGGAATGTGCCTCGACGTCCGTGAGCTCACGACGCAACCCATTCGTCCTCTGTCTCTGCAGGAGGAAGACGGAGGCGAATGGAGCAGGTGTCTGTGAGGAGAGGGGAGCTGGGTCGGCTAGCGGGACAGAAGCCCAGGTGGGTTTCGGTGCTGGGCTAGGCTCCTCTCTCATCCCAAAATCCATTCCTATTTAAAAAAACAAAGAAGCCAAACATTTTGAACCAAAGGAAGGGAAGAGGCTAAAGTTGAAGTGAAAATAGTTTTGGGCGCACAAAAATATGCACTAATTAGCAGCATTGGTTGGGCATTTTAAAGAGGGATAAAATAAAATGCCCTTTATTTATAAAACCAAGCATATATATTAATGACAAAATCCAGGGGGGGTTGCACATGGCTAAGATTAATTTTAAAAACCCATACAAAATATTTGAGAGCTTAGCAACATTTTATTTACTGGACTAGGGTAAGTAAAATCACCACATATCATGAATTTTTGAAATAAGAAAGGGATGGAGATATAGTTCCAAGAAATTGTAGGGAGGTTTTTTACACAAGAAGTACCACTTGGTTGCAATGCACACAAACACCACAACACACACTGTAGGATCGAAAGTATGTCTAGAGGGGGGGTGATTAGACTACTTGACCAAATAAAAATCTACTTTTTCCCAATTTTAAGTGTTGGTAGATTTTAGCATTCATAGCAAGTCAAGCACACCCTACACATGCATGTCTAAGAGTATAGCAGCAGAAAGTAGCAACAAGCATGAGTAGTAAAGGAAGGGTAGGAGGATCAAACGCAATTTGTAGACACGATGATTTTTCCCGTGGTTCCGATAGGTGGTGCTATCGTACGTCCACGTTTATGGAGTCTTCAACCCACGGAGGGTAACGGTCGCGAGAGTCCACGGAGGGCTCCACCCATAAGGGTCCACGAAGTAGCAACCTTGACTATTCCATAACAGCTTCCGTCCACGAAGGACTAGCCTCACCATGGGTAGATCTTCACGAAGTAGGCGGTCTCCTTGCCCTTACAAACTTCTTGGTTCAACTCCACAACATGAAGTAGGAGGCTCCCAAGCGACACCTAACCAATCTAGGAGACACCACCCTCCAAAAGGTAATAGGCTCGGCAATGTCGATGAACTCCTTGCTCTTGTGCTTCAAGATGATAGACTCCTCAACACACAATCACTCTCTCACAGATTTGGCTATGGTGGAAGAGATTGATTTGGTGGAAAGCAACTTGGGGAGGCTAGAGATCAAGATTCATATGGATGGAGTGGAAAGGCTTGATCTCAACACAAGGGTAGGTGGCTCTCTCTCAGAAAATTGGTTGGGGCAAGTATGGAATAGTTCTGAGTGCTTCTCTTTCGAGTGGGTGGTGGTGAAGGATTATATATAGGCATCTCCAAAAATCCAACCGTTACACCTTAAGTGACCAACTCAGTGACACCGATGTGTGAATCTCGGTGGTACCGAAGTGATCAAAAGGTGACAACTTTTGAATCTCGGTGAGACCAATATATAATTCTCGGTGGTACCGGTTAGGTGACCAACGGTCAGATTGCGCAACTCGGTGACGCCGATCCAGAAAACTCGGTGGTACCGATTTTATGAATAGAGGTAACAGAAAGTTGGCAACCCAAACTCGGTGGCACCGAAGTGGAATCGGTTGCACCGATGTGCTAGGGTTTGGCATGGGTCTGTCTGAGTTTGGGAATCGGTGGCACCGAGTGGAAAGTGTTGGTTGCACCGATTTTGGATGTTTGACTTTGGACAGACTTTTGTGGAAGAGCTTGTGGGTGTTTTTGGTGACTATCACTTGTGCACGTATGAGCATTTTGTTCACCAACAGTACCTTACCCCCTTTTAATAGTATTGGCTTTCCTATGGACTCAAAGTGATTTCTCACAAAGTAAAATGTAGAGTCCTCTTGCTTGAAGCTTTGCCAATCCATTTCCTTGCATCTTGGGGTATCTCCACAATCCTTTTGCCATCCCTATCATTGAACTTTTCCTAAAATATGCTTAGTGGAAACATTAGTTCAATGACATATATGTTGTTATTGATTACCAAAACCACCAAGGGAGCAAATGTGCTTTCAATCTCCCCCTTTTTGGTAATTGATGACAACATATAGATCAAAGCTTCGACATATGATATAATCAATGAATATAATCGTCGCTTTGAGAAGTATGTGATAAGCAAGAGCTCCCCCTAAATTTGTGCATTATTTTAGATTTGCGTTTGAATGCAAATGCACAATCGATTAGGTACATGGGCCATTCTTTCATGTCACATACAACTTGGTGGTGTGCGAGAATAATAGGAATGAACATCATAGCACAACACAATCAAGCAAGGGTGAATGACCATCTCATAAGCATCATAATGATAGGAAATAGTAGCAACACACATCAAGCGTATGATCAAACACCACATAAGTTTAACACATCCAAACCAAAAGATCAAATGTTTTGTAAAGCAATAAAAACCAAACGCTCTCTCACTCGAAGCCTAAAGATCTATATACACTTCTCCCCCTTTGGCAACAAGTTACCAAAAAGTTCAAAGAGATATAGCTAATCGATCTTGGGCTGATCTCCTCCGGTTGTTGATGAAGGAGTCAAGAGAACTGTGTCGGCGAAGATCTCAGCTGATGTCCTGGATGGAGTTGGAGTGGCAACGGGAGGAGCTGGAGCTGATGGAGCTGAGGAGGCTGTAGCAGGTGCTGATGAAGAAGGCCTCAAATCTGGAGCTGGCACTGTGGCTGATCTGGCCTGGGTAGTGAAGTGGGTGCCTGGCCTGAGAGGAGAGTCATCCTCATCATCTGAAGTGTCGGGACTGGGCACGCTGTCAACTTCCTTCTTCAGCTCATTCACAGTCTTTGTCAGCCCATCCACTTTGTCATTGAGGGTCTTGATCCTGTTCTCAAAGATCCTCACAAGACTATTCTGATTTGCCAGTATGTCCTTGATGTCCTTCTGCATGCCCTGAACGGTAGAAATCAAAAGATCCATTTACTCATTCCTGGATCTAGGGACTGGAGCACTAGTGGCTCTAGCTGCCTCTGCCTCTGCCTGTGCTGCAGCTGATGTGGGATGATCTGGGTCCATCACCACAATGTTGTCCTCAAGATCTGGCTGTAGGGGCAAATGGGGCCTGTCAAGAGCAAAGATGTGCTTCTCCAGCTTGGAGTTGATGAGCATCTGAATGTAGGGTGCATAGCAGCATCAGCGCTTCTGATCAGCAGCAACCCTCTTCACAGTCTCTACTATCAAGTCCATCACCCTTATCCTGGTGTGTCTATCAAGATGGATCAGCATGTTGATGGAATAGCCTCGAATCATCTTCTCATCTCCAGACTTAGGCATCAATGTGTGCCTCAAGATGGTGTTCATGGTGCGGAGGCCAGCCTGGAGGAAGTAAATGGATCCTAACTTGTGTGATTTCAAGTTTGCTGCAGGGATCACATTGTACATGTTCTTCATAGAATCATGGCTCTCCTTGGATTCAGAGTAGACATCCAAGTCACCATCTTCCACCTCTGGGACTCCTAAGATAGCAGCCCATTCCTCAACAGAAGACTCATATCTTGCTCCTTCAGTCATCCACACAATTCTACCATCTCCATAGAAGTGAGCAGTGGAGTAGATTGCATGATCATCTCGTCGCTCCATGTAGTGAACTCTTTGCCAACAAATTCATCTAAGCTAATGCAATGAAAATTGTCTTGAACATTTGGAAAGTAATCTTCATTCTCCTTGATATACTTCCAGTCAACATATCTCATGTCACTCACAGCTGGGCTCTTGTCAAGCAAGATTGTCTCATAGAAATCTTGTTGCTCCTTGGTGTAGAACCTGTAGTCCACATCTGTTTTTCTCCTCTGGGCATATGGATCAATTGCTCTCCATGCCCTCAAACCAGAATCCTTCCTCTTCTTCATATCTTCAGCAAGCAGGTGGCTGGCATTGTGCTCTGGAAGGTGTGGTCTGAGCTTCATCAAAGCAGTGATGTCATCATCATCCTCAGCTTCCCTGAAAGTGGAGGTCTTGTTCTTGCTGGAAGCTGGTATCTCTCTGGAGAACCTCTTGGGTTTGTCAGCAGCAGCAACCTTCTTTGGAGCAGACTTGGTGCTCTTGGAAGTGTTAGTCTTGGGCATAGCATCTGCCATAAGCTTCTTTTTCTTCTTGGGAGGGGCCTTTGCAGCTGGCTCTACCTCCTCTTCTTCAGCAGCTGCCTCCTCTGGATCCTCAAACATAGAGGTAGGCCTGCCTACAACATGTATGATTCTCTTCCTACTCTTCTTCTTCTCCCCTGCCTTCTTAGGCATAGATTTCTTTGGGGGTGACTCAAGGTGAAGAGTCATAGTTGCCCTGGAGCTCTCAGGTCCTCTAGCTGACCCAGAGCTGGCATACTCCTTCCTGATAGCTTTCTTCTTCTTGGATGAAGAAGCAGTAGCAGTGGTGTTGTTTGCAGTGTCATCCTTCTTGGACAACTCCTCAGGAATAAAGTCCTCATCCTCCTCATCTGAGTTGAGCTTCCTCCTAGACCTTGTAGCAGCCTTGGGCAAGTTAGGAGAACTAGGAATGTCATCATAGCTCTCCTCAGGACTAGTGCCTGAACTCATGTCAACACTCTGCTCTCTGAGATCATTCTGACTGTCTTCAGCATCTGACATATCTGACCCTGTGAATAGAGTATAGAAGAGTAGAAGGGGATGAGTCATCACAAAATGCAGATATTTTCAAAAGATTGAACTAAGATTTCTCAAATTTTGCATTCTGCCAAATGTATGTCGGTACAGCCGAGACAAAATTTTCGGACCCACCGAGACAAACAACCTGCTTTCCAGAAACCTGGCACCATTTTCGGTCACACCGAAAATTAGTACTCGGTTCCACCGAGGTGTTCTCAGCTGGCCAGAAAAACCGAATCGGTGCTATCGATTCTTTTGCGTCGGTTCTACCGAGATTCATGTGGCGGACGACAAAACCTAAAAAATCGATCGTTCGCTATTCTACTGGAATTTCTAGAGGGTAGGGAGGTTTGCAATCCGTGGCTTATCGATAAAATTAACTCCAATGCGCAAGAATCGGACGGGGAGCGCAAGGAGGGACAGATCCATACCCTAGCTTGGTGACGGATCCGCTATGGCGACGACGGCGGCGAAGATTCCGTCGGCGGCGGTGATTCCCAACGGCGGAGACGCACGGGGAGGCAAGGGCGACGACCAGGGGTCCGGAGCGGCAGCTTAGGGTTGGAGGAAAACGGGCTTTTGAGATTGAATTTCAAAAGTCGTGTCCGCCAGAATATATACCCTTCGCTGTCGGTGACACCGGTTCGAAATTTTCGGTGTCACCGAGATCCTCAACTATCAGCTGACGGGGAAACTCGGTGTAACCGAGAATAAGGAATCGGTGTTACCGAGATTGAAAATCCAGATCAACCCTAGGCATTCGGTGAGACCGAGAATTTTGGTTGGTTCCACCAAGATGCACTTGGGAGGTTTTAATGGTCAGTCCTTTGTCGATGCTGAACTCCGAGTGCTCCTCACACAGAGGGATCGAAAAGTACTTGTTCAAATTTTGTGATGCAGCAAGAATGGAATATGAGGTGAGAAAGCATAGATAGCTAGAGAGTGGTCCTAGGCATTCTTGTTCATCCAATTGGCAAAAGAGAAAACAAAAGCCAAATAGCAACAATTGGATGTCCTCGAATGGATAAATAAATGTAGACCAACATGCTCACACAATAGGATGTCAAATGAAATCATGGCAAATATGCACAAACATCTAGCATCTATCAAGCATTTTGGCGATGACGGAGTCATCTATATATGAGTATATTGACTTAGGAGCCAAGTAAGAATACTTGATCATAGGCCATACTCATCGTTTAAGCACAAGTGGGGTTACCACTTTTACATAAAGCATTTAATGTTGTCACACTATGAGATTCTTTTACTCAAGTCTTAGAGTAAAGCTCCCCCTTGATGTGACATCCCCCCATAGGAGGGATAAACTAACCTTGGGTTTTGTCGATGAAGACTTCATGTTGGTGAGGTAGTGGTGGATGCTCAAGGTTGATGAAGATCACCATGAGTTGGGAGCATCCTTGTTGTTTCCTTACTCTTCTCACCTACATGGGTTAGTCCCAACACACAAGAGACAAATACAGGGATATCTATGGACATGGAGTGCAAAGCATACATGATGATGTCCATGGATTTGTTGATTACCTTGTCCCTTGCTTACCTTTGAGGGAATGTGTGACTCCTTGAACTATTGCATAGAGTTGATGTTGATTGCAAATAGTTCTTGCCAATAATGAATGTGAGTGAATTTCATTAGCGGAGTCACTCCTCAAGAACTTTCTAGTTCTTCTTCTTGGGGACCCACATCAACTTGATGGGAATCCTTGGTGTTGAAGTAGCCCTTGTTGAAGTTGAGCTTGAAGTAGCCTTGGGAACCCACTCCACCAAAGCTTGGGATTCATCTTCATACGAGTCAATGTCCTCTTGAACCTTGTTCTTGCCCTTGAGCTTGTGGTCTTGTGGTGGAAGGTCATCTTGGGTGTTTATTCCCTTGGGAGGAGTATTTTCATACTTCTCCTTTTGAGGAACAAACTTGGGCTTGGGGTACTGACCTTCTTCCCATTCAACTCCATTAGCGTTGAAGTAGCCAATGCCATGGTTCTTCCGGTATCCTCCCTGCTTGCGTACAATTTCCTCAAATTGCTTACACCCGACAAGACTCTTGTAGATACCTTTATCTATAATTTCTTTCAATAAACCATTTTCTTGCTCAAGTGTAACTTGGCTAAGAGAATCATCATTAGTGGAATCAATAGAACTACTAGAAGCAACATCATTAGGTTTGGCATTTTTATTGTTGCTACTAGATGAAGAACCTTTCTTGCCTTTGTTACTAGTTTGTCTAGATTTAACTTGTGGCATGAATGTAGACAAGAGTAATCGTTTGGCTAGATAAGATGAAGTCTTCTTTCGGAGATCGTCATTGATAGCTTTAAGAAACTCATGCTCTTGCTCGAAGGTGAGCTTCTCGAAGCGTAGCTTCTCATGAGTCCTTACAAGCTCTCTATGATCTTCAAGAGTAGATTCATGAGCTAACTTAAGAGTGTTTAATTCTTTAGTTAGTTGTTCTATTTTCATCTTATCATCATCAAATGACTTATCTTGCCTAGCATGAGAATTATCAAGTTCATTTTGACTAACATTACTAGTATTATCAAAGTGCAAGTCATCATCACAAAGCAAATCATCTTCATCACTATCGAAATCAAGATACTCGGGGTGTGATACCTTGGGGCCTTTAGCCATGAACCAACTTCCACTCCCTTCATTTGGTGAGTCAAATAGATCATAGGAGTTGGTAGTCACTAGTGCAAGTCCGGCAACACCTTCATCTTGACTATAGTCGGAGTTGGAATGATAGCTTCTCTCGGAGTTGTTGTCGGAGTCGGAATCGGAAACCCATTCACCAACATGAGCTTGATGTCTTCTTCTTGTGTAGCTCTTGGTGTACTTGTCCTTCTTCTCCGAATCCCTACTTCTCCTTGAGGGTCTTCATTCATAACGATCATCTCTACTCCTTCTCTCTCTTTGAGGTGATTCATTCCTTGAGCTTCGTCTTCTAGGTGACTCTTCTCTTCGTTTGTAGGGAGCCGTGCACTCATTGGAGTAGTGTCCGGGCTTCCCACAATTGTAGCAGTTGCGGTCATGACTTGACGAACGCTTCTCTTCATGTCTTGAGTTGGAGCTTCGTTCTTTGCCTCTATTCTTGTAGAACTTGTTGAATTTCTTGACCATGAGGCTTATCTCTTCATTGGTGACTAGGTTGTCGCTTGAAGTTGCGGGAGCATCACTTGTGGCTTTGTAAGCACCGCTAGACTTCTTGTGAAGCTCTTCTTTGTCTTTAAGTGTCATCTCATGAGCAACAATCCTTCCAATGACTTCCGTAGGCTTGAGATCTTTGTAGTTGGGCATCATTTGGATCAATGTGCACACGGTGTCGTATCTTTCATCCAAAGCTCTAAGTATCTTCTTGATGATATATTTGTCGGTCATTTCTTCGCTTCCTAAGCCGGCAATCTCATTGGTGATGAGAGCTAGCCTAGAGTACATCTCCGCAACTCTTTCAACATCCTTCATATTGAACTTGTCAAGCTGACTTTGAAGAACATCCAACTTGGATTCTCTCACGGACTCGGTTCCTTCGTGCATATCAACCAAAGTATCCAAAATCTCTTTTGCATTCTCAAGACGGCTGGTTTTGTTGAATTCTTCGGGGCATAGGCAGTTGAAGAGAATGTCGCATGCTTGAGCATTGTATTGCAACATCTTCAATTCATCCGCGGTTGCTTCACGATCCGGTTCCTTTCCATCACCAAAGAATTCACCTTGCAAGCCAACATGAACAACAGCCCATACGGCAGGGTTATGACCAAGAATATGCATTTTCATTTTGTGCTTCCAACTAGCAAAATTAGTGCCATCAAAGTACGGACCTCTACGATGATAATTTCCCTCACTAGATGCCATACTCTCCTAGGTTGTGAAACCAATGCAATGGAGACCAAAGCTCTGATACCACTTGTAGGACCGAAAGTATGTCTAGAGGGGGGGGGTGATTAGACTACTTGACCAAATAAAAATCTACTTTTTCCCAATTTTAAGTGTTGGCAGATTTTAGCATTCATAGCAAGTCAAGCAAACCCTACACATGCATGTCTAAGAGTATAGCAGCGGAAAGTAACAACAAGCATGAGTAGTAAAGGAAGGGTAGGAGGATCAAACGCAATTTGTAGACACGATGATTTTTCCCGTGGTTCCGATAGGTGGTGCTATCGTACGTCCACGTTTATGGAGTCTTCAACCCACGGAGGGTAACGGTCGCGAGAGTCCACGGAGGGCTCCACCCACAAAGGGTTCCACGAAGTAGCAACCTCGACTATTCCATAACGGCTTCCGTCCACGAAGGACTAGCCTCACCATGGGTAGATCTTCACGAAGTAGGCGGTCTCCTTACCCTTACAAACTTCTTGGTTCAACTCCACAACATGAAGTAGGAGGCTCCCAAGCGACACCTAACCAATCTAGGAGGCACCACCCTCCAAAAGGTAATAGGCTCGGCAATGTCGGTGAACTCCTTGCTCTTGTGCTTCAAGATGATAGACTCCTCAACACACAATCACTCTCTCACAGATTTGGCTAGGGTGGAAGAGATTGATTTGGTGGAAAGCAACTTGGGGAGGCTAGAGATCAAGATTCATATGGATGGAGTGGAAAGGCTTGATCTCAACACAAGGGTAGGTGGCTCTCTCTCAGAAAATTGGTTGGGGCAAGTATGGAATAGTTCTGAGTGCTTCTCTTTCGAGTGGGTGGTGGTGAAGGGGTATATATAGGCATCTCCAAAAATCCAACCGTTACACCTTAAGTGACCAACTCGGTGACACCGATGTGTGAATCTCGGTGGTACCGAAGTGATCAAAAGGTGACAACTTTTGAATATCGGTGAGACCGATATATAATTCTCGGTGGTACCGATTAGGTGACCAACGGTCAGATTGCGCAACTCGGTGACGCCGATCCAGAAAACTCGGTGGTACCGATTTTATGAATCGAGGTAACAGAAAGTTGGCAACCCAAACTCGGTGGCACCGAAGTGGAATCGGTTGCACCGATGTGCTAGGGTTTGGCATGGGTCTGTCTGAGTTTGGGAATCGGTGGCACCGAGTGGAAAGTGTTGGTTGCACCGATTTTGGATGTTTGACTTTGGACAGACTTTTGTGGAAGAGCTTGTGGGTGTTTTTGGTGACTATCACTTGTGCACGTATGAGCATTTTGTTCACCAACAGTACCTTACCCCCTTTTAATAGTATTGGCTTTCCTATGGACTCAAAGTGATTTCTCACAAAGTAAAATGTAGAGTCCTCTTGCTTGAAGCTTTGCCAATCCATTTCCTTGCATCTTGGGGTATCTCCACAATCCTTTTGCCATCCCTATCATTGAACTTTTTCTAAAATATGCTTAGTGGAAACATTAGTTCAATGACATATATGTTGTTATTGATTACCAAAACCACCAAGGGAGCAAATGTGCTTTCACACACTCACTCAACATATCATGATGCAATGAAATGGAATGGATGATGCCATGATGCAAAATGAATGTCATGAAGCACACTTTATTATCTCAAACAACATGATGGCATAACATGGAAGGTTCATACATGGAAAATATTACAAGGTTGGAAAGGTGCTCTTGGGCTGTTACATATAGGCATCTCCAAAAATCCAACCGTTACAACATTATTGCCCAACTCGGTGAAACCAAAGCAAAAACTCGGTTGCACCGATTAGTGCAAAATGTGGCAACTTTTGGCGTTTCGGTGAGACCGATATATAAATCTCGGTGGGCCCGATTTGGCTGACCTAGGTAGTTACCCAAACTCGGTGGAACCGGTTTGCAAAAATCGGAAACTACGATTTTTAGAAATAGGATACCCGAGAGTTGGTCACTGGTTTTGGTGTCACCGAAAAAGGACTTAGTGTCACCGAGACACTAGGGTTTGGCTTAGGATTTGTCTGGGGTGAAACTCGGTAGGGCCGATATAGGAAAGTTGGTGGCACTTGACGTGGCTTGAGATTGCGTCGGTATTTCCCCAAAGAGGAAGGGATGATGCAGCACAGCGACGGTAAGTATTTCCCTTAGTTATGAAACCAAGGTTATCGAACCAGTAGGAGGATCACCACCACCAAATAAGTAGCACCTGCACACAAACAACAAATACTTGCAACCCGACGCGAAAGAGAGGTTGTCAATCTCTCTACGGTAATAAGATAGATTAGGTAGTGATAGATAGGAGAGATAGATCTCTCAAGAACACAAATAAAAAGAGTAAATATGCAGCAATATGTTTTTGGGTTTTTGGTTTTGTAGATATAAAAACAAAGATTGCAAAAGATAGATCGGAAAGCAATATGTTGGAAAAGTAGACCCGGGGGCCGTAGGGTTCACTAGTGGCTTCTCTCATGAGTATAGCGCACGGTGGGTGAACAAATTACTGTTGGGCAATTGATAGAAAATTGAATAGTCACAACGATATCCAAAGCGATGATCATTATATAGGCATCACGTCCAAGATAGATAGACCGACTCCTGCCTGCATCTACCTCTATTACTCCACACATTGACCGCTATCGAGCATGCATCTAATGTATTAAGTTCATGGAAAACGGAGTAATGCAATAAGAACGATGACATGATGTAGACAAGATCTATTCATGTAGGAATAGACCCCATCTTGTTATCCTTAATAGCAACGATACATGCGTGTCTTGCTGCCCCTTCTGTCACTGGGAAAGAACACCGCAAGATCGAACCCATAACAAAGCACCTCTTCCCATGGCAAGAAAAATCGATCTAGTTGGCCTAACTAAACCAAAGATTCAGAGAAGAAATACGAGGCTATAAGTAATCATGCATATAAGAGATCAAAGAAGACTCAAATAATATTCATGGATAGAAACTAATCATGAACTCAAAATTCATCGGATCCCAACAAACACACCGCAAAAGTTTACATGAAATAGATCTCCAAGAGACCATTGTATTGAGAATCATAAGAGAGAGAGAGAGAGAGGAAGCAATCTAGCTACTGCCTACGGACCCGTAGGTCTATGGTGGACTACTCACGCATCATCGGAGATGCACCTATGAGGAAGATGAACCCCTCCGTGATGGTGTTTAGATTGGATCTTGAGGTTCTGGAACTTGCGGCGGCTGGAATTGTGTCTCGTCGACTCCCCTAGGGTTTTTGGAATATTTGGGAATTTATAGGCATCAGAGGCGGTGCGGAGGGGCCCGTGGAGGGCACAACCCATCAGGGCGCGCCGGGGCCCCCCTGGCGCGCCCTGGTGGGTTGTGCTCTCCACAGCCCACCTTCCTGGCTCTTCTTTGGCCCACTGGGTGTCTTCTGGTCCAGAAAAAATCTCCAAAAAGTTTCGTCGCGATTGGACTCCGTTTGGTATTGATTTTCTGCGAAGTAAAAAACAAGCAAAAACAACAACTCGCACTTTGGCACTATGTCAATAGGTTAGTCCCAAAAAATGATATAAAGTTGTTATAAAATGATTGTAAAACATCCAAGAATGATAATATAACAACATGGAACAAGCAAAAATTATAGATACGTTGGAGACGTATCAGCATCCCCAAGCTTAATTCCTACTCGTCCTCGAGTAGGTAAATGATAAAAACAGAATTTTTGATGTGGAATGCTGCCTAACATGTTCATCATATTCTTTTCTTTTGTATAGCATGGACATTTGGACTTGTAAATGATTCAAAGCAATAGTCTAGTTTTAACATAATGACTTCAATACTCAAGCATGTCAACAAGCAACCATGTCTTTCAAAATATCAACACTAAAGAAAGTTATCCCTAGCCCATCATCCTCAATCATTGATCCATTCATGAAACACACTCAAATATTAGCTATGCCCAATGCTCAAGTACGATCATACTGCCCCCTAGTTGGTGCTTATAAGAGAAGATGGAGACTCAAAGCAAAAATAAAAATTGCATAAAGTAAATAGATAGGCCCTTCGCAGAGGGAAGTAGGGATTTGTAGAGGTGACAGAGCTCAAGGTTTAAATTGAGAGAGAAAAAATATTTTGGGTGGCATGCTTTTCCAGTCAACGAAAACGACAAAGTAGCTCACAATACTTTCCATGCTAGATATATCATAGGCGGTTCCCAAACAGAAAATAAAGTTTATTCCTTTTTCCACCAAACTTTCACTTTCCATGGCGGGCCGTATCCACGGTTGCCTTCCATACCAACACTTTCCAAGGAATTTATTATTTGACAACATAAAGTAAATATTTTTTTGTTTTTCATATCGGGAATGGGCATCCCTATTACCGCCGCACTCTCGTGCAATGACAAGTGAATAAACACTCATCTTGAGAATAACACATCTAGCATGGAAAAATATTGGACACTCCCCACCGTTTCATGAGCGGTACGAGCACACAAAAGAGAAAATTTATTTTGAAAATTTAGAGATGGCACATACAAATTTGCTTGGAACGGCATGGAAATACCGCATATAGGTAGGTATGGTGGACTCATAAGGCAAAACTTGGTTTAAGGATTTTGGATGCACATGTAGTATTTCTACTTAGTACAAATGGAGGCTAGCAAATAGATTGGGAAGCAACCAAACCAAGAAACGAAAATTCACATAAGTGAGCATTGAACATAACTAACATCGAATAATGCACCACAAGTAGGATGTAACTTCATTGCATAACTATTGACTTTCGTGCATGCATAGGGAATCACAAACCTTAACACCAATATTCCTACTAAGCATAATTACTCACTAACATGATTCACATATTACTATCATCATGTTTCAAAACTATTACAAGGAATCAAGTTTAATTTGCCCAATGATCTTCATGAAAGTTTTTATTATATCCTCCTTGGATATCTATCTCTTTGGGACTAGTTTCATATATTGCCATTGCTTTTTGGCAAGCTCAAACAAATTTAAGTGAAGATGAGCATAAAGATTTCATCTCTCAAAAAGGTATAAGTGAAGCATGAGAGGATTTCTTCAAAATTTACTAACTCTCAAATTAATCGAAGTGAAGCATGAGAGTATTTCTACAAAAAATTCCAAGCACACCGTGCTCAAAAAGATATAAGTGAAGCACTAGAGCAATTCTATAGCTCAAAAAGTTTAAGTGAAGCACATAGAGCAATTCTAACAAATCATAGCATGGTTTTGGCTTTCTCAAATAGGTGTGTCCAGCAAGGATACAACAGAAAAACTAACAAACAAAGCAAGCAAAGATACAAGACGCTCCAAGCAAAACTCATGATATGTGACGAATAAAAATATAGCTCCAAGTAAAATACTGATGGTCTTTAGAAGAAAGAGGGGATGCCACTCGGGGGCATCCCCAAGCTTAGTTGCTTGTTTCTCTTTGGATATATCTTGGGGGTGCGGTAGCATCCCCAAGCTTAGGCTTTTATCACTCCTTATTCCTTCATCCATCGTGATCTCACCCAAAACTTGAAAACTTCAATCACACAAAACTCAACTAAATCTTCGTGAGATCCGTTAATATAATAAAGCAAATCACTACTTTAGGTGCTGTTGCAAACCTATTCATATTTTATTATTGCATTATACCTACTGTATTTTAACTTTACCATGGCTCATACCCTTCAATATAACCCATAGATTCATCAAAACAAGCACACAATGCAACGAAAACAGAATCTGTCTTAAACAGAACAGTCTGTAGTAATCTGTACTCTACCCATACTTCTGTAACTCTTAAAATTCTGAAACATTAGGACAACGTAAGGAATTTGCATAGCAACACCGTGTTAAAATTTCAGCTCAAGATCACGTTCCAGCAAAAAATGAAAATGCATATACTGGACGCAAGGTTTCTGTTTCAGATTCAGCATCGCTTCTACTCATCCTATGAATCATCCTAAAGGCTTTACTTGGCACAAACACTAAATAAACAATAAAAACACAATCATAACAGAGGCATAATTGTGTCAACACTCAAAAACAGAAAGGAAAAAGCAAAAAATTATTTATTCATTGGGTTGCCTCCCAACAAGCGCTATCGTTTTACGCCCCTAGCTAGGCATAATGGATAGATTCAAGTATTGTCATCCTTGGTTTTGGATCCATAGGATGCCCTCATGATTGATTCATATGGTGTCTTAATTCTTGTTCTAGGGAAGTGTTCCATACCCTTTCTCAAGGGAAATTGAAAATGAATATTGCCTTCTTTCATATCAATCACGGCACCTATAGTGCGTAAAAACGGTCTACCAAGTATAATGGGACAAGACGGATTGCAATCAATATCAAGCACAATAAAATCAATAGGCACATAGTTCCTATTTGCAAGAATAAGAACATCATTAATTCTTCCCAAAGGCTTTTTAATAGTAGAATCCGCCAAGTGCAAATTAAGAGAGCATTCTTCAATATTGGTGAGACCAAGCACATCACATAGAGACTTCGGAATCATGGAAACACTAGCACCCAAATCACACAAAGCAAAGCATTCATAATTTTTAATCTTGACCTTAATGGTAGGTTCCCACTCGTCATGTAATTTTCTAGGAATAGAAATCTCCAACTCCAACTTTTCTTCAAAAGATTTCATCATGGCATCAACAATATGTTTAGTAAAAGCTTTATTTTGCTCATAAGCATGGGGTGAATTCAACATGGATTGCAGAAAAGAAATACATTCAATCAAAGAGCAACTATCATAATTAAAGTCTTTGCAATCTAAGATAGTGGGCACATCACTAGTTAAAGTTTTGACCTCTTCAAACCCACTTTTATCAAAACTTTCATCAAGATTTTCACCCTCCAAATTATTGGGACGCCTTCTAGCTAAAGTTGACTCTACTTCAGTCCCTTCATTATCAATTTTAATATTACTAAACAAGGAATCAATAGAAGAAACACCAATCAATTTAAGATCTTCATCTTTCTTATGAAGGCAATCACTAGAAAACGATTTTTCTAAGATTTCTCTTTTAGCTCTAAGCATAGCGGTTCTTTTCTTACTTTCATCCATAGAAACATATAAAGCTTTAATAGATTCATCAATCTTAGGCACAAAAGCTTTCAACTTGATATTTTCAACATCATGAGAAATTCTATCAATGCTTCTAGACATATCATCAATCTTATTCAACTTTTCTTTTATCGTAGTATTGAAAGCCTTTTGCGCATTGATAAATTCTTTAATATTACTCTCAAGATCAGAGGTGTTCCTATTATTATTGTAAGAAGAATTACCATAGGAATTACCATAATTATTAGAGGAATTTCCAGGAAAAGGCCTAGGATTAAAATTACCTCTATAAGCATTGTTATTGAAATTGTTTCGCGAGACAAAATTCACATCTACGGAATCACTATTTTGCTCAATCAAGGTAGACAAAGGCACATCATTAAGATTAATAGGAGCATTTTTACTAGCAACCAATTTCATCAAAGCATCAACTTTCTCACTCAAAGTACCAATTTCCTCTACTGAATTTACTTTTTTACTAGTAGGTGCTCTTTCGGTATGCCATTGAGAATAATTAGCCATGATATTATCTAGCAATTTAGTAGCTTCACCCAAAGTAATCTCCATAAAAGTACCACCCGCGGCGGAATCTAAAAGATTTCTAGAGACAAAATTCAACCCCGCATAAATTTTTTGTATGATCATCCAAAGATTTAAACCATGAGTAGGACAATTTCTTAGCATCAACTTCATTCTTTCCCAAGATTGTGCAACATGTTCATGCTCAAGTTGCTTAAAATTCATGATTTGCGTCCTAAGGGAAATAATTTTCGCGGGCGGAAAATACTTAGTGATAAAAGCATCCTTGCACTTATTCCAAGAATCGATACTATTGCGAGGCAAAGAGGAAAACCAAATTTTGGCACGATCCCGCAAGGAAAAAGGAAATGGTTTCAACTTCACAATTGTCGGTGTACTAAGATCGGGTCCTTTAGTACCCCGTACTTGTGCACGGACAATTGTAGCCACACCTGCGGCAAGGCCTGCCGGAGAACAACCGAATGCAAGTTCATGCGGTCAAGGAGGCATCCAAGACAAAGCAATAATCAGAAGATAGAAGACTGAAGGCTGGAGCCCCGGCAAGATATTGTCGGGATGGCTCGTAGCCCCGGCAAGCCTCGCACCCGGCAAGCCTTCGCTGCCCTGTCATCGCTCCAGTGCGGTCACCAGCTTGTCTTTTAGCTGTTGTCCTCCTGGTAACGTGTCAGGTGCTAGCGGTGGATGGGCTTAAGTGGTGCGATGGGACGGCCCCTTTTTCCGTCCCCGAGATGCTAAGGGACACCTCAACGGAGCATTAATGTTCTTGTCCTAAACCGTCAGTGTTAGGTATGATAGCACTGTAGCCACTTTTACACCTCATGTATGCACTGTACGCCACTGTTGGTGACCCCTTTGAACGTATAAAAGGAGGCCCAAGGCGTAGCTACAGGGGGATCGGATCTTTTCTAGCCCATTCTGCATGAGTTGCGGCTGAGTACTATAGCGCTCCCAGAACTTGAGCTAGAACACATCTAATACAACCAAGCAGGAGTAGGGTTTTACGCATCTTTGCGGCCCGGACCAGGGTAAAATTCCCGCGTGTTGATCATCAGATCTGCTCTCTGTACAAACCCTCTTCCCCGCCGGATCGTAAAAGGGATCTTCCGATCCCATAGGTGTCGTTTCCCCGACATCTTTGGCGCGCCAGGTAGGGGAACCAGAGGTTGTGCGGACCTGATCTGGTGATTAGCGCGCTAGTTCTTCATCATCTTCTTCGCCATGGCCCCCAAGAGGAAGGGTTTCACGACGGTTGGTCCATCCACGTCCGCTGCGCCTGTGCTTACACGCACGGGCGACAGTGTCGACGCGGGTGGAGGAGGAAGTAGAGATCCAGAGCTTCCATGACGCTCTGGTGATCGTAGCCAGGCGAGCGGCGTCGTTCGCGCCACTGGATCTAGGGATGGAGCTGTGCTACCAGCAGGCGGTGCAGCGATCTCCAGAGATGGAAGGGCGCCTTCCAAGACACCCACACCGGCGCACGTGCCGTGACCTTCTCAGGGCGCGCACGATGAACGTCGCCATGGTGTTGGTGGGTCCGGGCGTCCCCACGGAAAGTCTCATGAGCATCAGCCTCGGGATATGCGAGACCAACATGCATGTCCACGAGCTGGTGGAAGCGGTGTACGGTCGCGGGACCGTGATGTAGCTCCTTCCAACATAGTTGGGAGTCAGAGCACCTCACGTTCCTCACACCTGTCGCCGCCGCCTACACGAGCAGAAGCGCTGGCACGTGCACAGCTGCTTCTGAACTTCCCTCCTGCTGCGGACAAGCTCGATGAATGGAGAGCTGCCATTCAGAGCCTCATCGGCCTCGCCAACGAAGATAAGCCGGAGCAGGCGGAGCCCTCACGGCGGCAGTCCATCGAGCCGGCACGCGTCGGCGGTGAGAAGACTGTGGGTGGTACAACTACGGTGTACTCTCCCCCACAGCGGCAGCAGCGGATGCTGACTCGACGGGTCGACACCCGTGATGACGATTCCACGGCGTCGTCCGATCCGCGAACTCACCGCGATCAACGTCAAGTTCTTCGAGAGCGAGGCAAGGAAGACGCTCGAACTACCATCGAGCGGCGTCGGGAAGCGCGCCATCAATCTGATAAGCGTGCGGGACCCAATGTAGATAAGCCTGCGCCGGGGTATCCTGTCGATCTACCTTACGAGGTGGGTTGTCCAGCGTTTACCCGTGAGCTGCGGCGAGTCCAGTGGCCCAATTCCCGCACGTTCAAGCCGGAGGTCCCGGAGAAATATGACGGCAAGACCCATCCGTTGGAGTTCCTGAGCATCCACACCATTGCGGTGCAGGCTGCCGGGGCTCGCGACGACAAGATACTCGCCAACTACTTCCCGTTGGTGCTCAAGCCCAACGTCAGGTCGTGGTTGATGCACCTGCCGGAGAATTCCATTTCTTCTTGGGCAGACTTATGCCATGAGTTTGTTGACGCCTTCACTGGAGGCCACCAAGCTCCTGGCCAGGAAAGCGATCTACATCTCATCCCCCAGAAGGAAGGCGAGACTTTGCGCAAGTACATCCAGAGGTTCAGCCGCATACATCACAACATTCCAGACGTTCATCCTGCCGCTGTTATCAGCGCATTCCATCAGAACGTGCGTAACCGCAGGATGCGGGAAGAGCTGGCGATGAACAAGATCAGGGATGTTGCCGAGCTTTATGCTCTGGCAGATAAGTGTGCTCGAGTTGAAGAAGGGAGGAGACTCCCCGGCGAAGATGCTGGTGCAGGGGTCGACTCTGGAGATGAGGACGCCGCCGCTCCGGCAAAGAAGGGCCGGCGGCGTAACAGGAAGCGCAAGGGCAAGGCCGTGCTTGCCGTTGAGGGTTCCGGCAACCCCGGTACCGCCAAGAAGGCCAAGGTTGATGACCCCGGCAAGGATGTTGCCGGGTGTGCCTCCTGCCAGGCCTTGGCGGCTGCCGACAAGCCAGACGGTTCCGGCAAGCAGTACTGCAAGATCCATCGCACCAAGGGCCATGATCTCCAAGACTGCCGGCAAGTTGAGCAGCTTGTTGAGAAGCAAAAAGCCGAGTACGAGCGGCGAGACAAGGAGAAGGCCCAGGATGGTGCGGAGGGGTCCGGCAAGAAGCGTGGTGGCCGAGGAGGTCGCCGCGGCAAGGCCAAGCAACAGAAGGACCGGCCCGCTCGAGGCCGCGACAAGCTAGAGGGGGGTGATGATGACATTGAGGAGGACGATGAATCCAGTGAACAAGAATTTCAGAAAGCTACGGACGCCATGTGCATTGACGGAGGTGCCTCGTTGCATTCTTCCCACCGCCAACTTAAACAGTGGGCGCGTGAGGTTAATGCGACTGAGCCATCTGTTGGTGCCCGGAAGCCTTTGAAATGGTCCAACACGCCTATCGTTTTCGACGTTGAGGATCACCCTGATCGTGTAACTGCGGTTGGGTGTTTGCCGTTGTTGGTCTCACCAACGATTCGCAACCTCAAGGTGACGAAAATGTTAGTTGACGGTGGGGCCGGTCTGAACTTGATCTCACCCGAGGTGATCAAAAGATTGCAAATTCCTGATGGAGACCTCAAGGAGACGGGTTCGTTTCAAGGGGTCAATCCAGGAAGGAGTCAGCCCAATGGAAAGATCACGCTGCCGGTGACATTTGGTAGCGATCTGAACTTCAGAACTGAGAAGATTGTGTTCGACATCGCCAAGATTCCGTTGCCATATAATGGGATCCTTGGCCGCCCAGCGCTGGCCAAGTTCATGGCGGCATCACACTACGCCTACAATGTGCTGAAGATGCCTGGGCCAATGAGCGTTATCACTGTCGGTTCCGACAAGAAGGATGCGCTTATCTGCACCGATCAGCTCTACCAGGAGGCAGTTGCAGCATCTGCCGCCAAGGCACTTGCTCCTGCCGCTGAAGCTCCCGGGGGGGAGAAGACCGGCAAGACCTCTCGCACACACTCCAGCAAGCGCACTTCCTCGGAGTGCTGCGCTCCCGTTGAGGACGTGCCTGAGAGCTCCACCGGCAAGAGCAAGAAGTCCAAGGCAGCTCCGCCAGAGACCAAGAAGGTGCCCGCCAAGGAGGACGGTACGGGAGGAACTTTCACCATAAGTTCCACCCTCGACAGCAAATAGGAAAGCGCGCTCGTTGCCTTCCTGCGGGCAAATGTCAATGTGTTTGCATGGCAACCATCTGATATCCCCGGTGTTCCCAGGAAGGTGATTGAGCACCACCTTGCCGTCTGTCCACACGCACGGCCCGTCAAGCAAAAAGTCAGGAAGCAAGCTTTGGAGCGGCAACAGTTTATTGCCGAAGAAATTAAGAAGTTAGAAGCAGCAGGCTTGGTTAGAGGAGTACTTCATCCAACATGGTTGGCCAATCCAGTTGTAGTGCGCAAGGCGAATGGAAAATGGAGGTTATGTATTGACTATACAGATATCAATAAGGCATGTCCAAAAGATCCTTTTCCCTTGCCGCGCATCGACCAGATTGTGGACTCCACTGCCGGCTGCGACTTGCTGTCATTCCTTGACGCCTATTCAGGCTATCATCAGATTTTCATGGACAAGGAAGACGAAGAGAAGACCGCATTTATCACCCCATGTGGTACGTACTGCTTCTTGCGTATGCCTTTCGGGTTGAAAAGTGCTGGTTGTACATTTGCAAGAGCGGTCCAGATCGGTTTTGAGCCCCAGCTACATAGAAATATGGAAGCTTATATGGATGATATAGTGGTCAAAACCAAGGACAAGGCAACGCTCATATCAGATTTAGAAGAAACATTTGCAAATCTGCGCAAGATCAATTTGAAGCTCAACCCTGAGAAGTGTGTGTTTGGTGTCCCATCCGGCAAGCTTCTCGGGTTCTTTGTATCTCAATGAGGAATTGAAGCAAATCCCGACAAGATCAAAGCAATCGAGCAAATTGAAGCGCCAAGACGTGTCAAGGATGTGCGCCGTCTTGCCGGCTGCGTTGCTGCTCTGAGTAGGTTCATCTCAAAATCTGCTGAGCGCGCCCTGCCCTTTTTCAAAATTTTGAAGAAGGCGGGTCCAATGAAATGGACTCCGGAAGCGGAGGCAGCGCTGCAGGATTTGAAGAAGTACCTCTCCTCTCCGCCAGTACTAGTCGCGCCAAAACCACAAGAGCCATTGCTGCTATATCTAGCGGCAACGAATCAAGTGGTAAGTGCTGCGCTAGTGGCAGAGAGAGAAGCTGATGAAGAAGCAGCGCCGGCGGCAGGACCGCCAGATGACAAGCTGGGATCTTCTCCGGCAGAGTCTGGTGCCAACAAGGTTGAATCTGCGCAGTCAAGTCAAGCAATTTAGAAGAAGAAGATGGTGCAGCGCCCGGTCTATTTTGTCAGTTCCCTTCTACAGGGGGCTAGGTCAAGATATTCTGGTGTGCAAAAGTTGCTCTTCAGCCTCCTCATGGCCTCGAGGAAGCTGCGCCATTACTTCCAAGCACATGAGATCACCGTTGTCACTCGCTTTCCGTTGCAGCGGATTTTGCGGAACCCAGATGCTACCGGCAGGATTGTGGAGTGGGCTTTGGAGCTGTCAAGTTTTTGTCTCAAGTTCGAAAGTACTTCGACCATCCAGAGCAGAGCCTTGGCAGAGTTCATTGCAGAATGGACCCCAACGCCAGATGAAGAAGTTCCAGAGTCAACTCTCCCCGGCAAGGAAACAAATCAAGAGTGGATTATGTATTTTGATGGGGCTTTCTCGCTGCAAGGCGCCGGTGCTGGCATGCTCCTTGTCGCACCCACCGGAGAGCACCTCAAATACGTGATTCAGATGCATTTTCCCCGGGAGAGGTCAACGAACAATACTGCAGAGTATGAAGGCTTGCTTGCCGGTCTCAGGATCGCGGCAGACCTTGGAATCCAGAAGCTTATTGTCAGAGGTGATTCTCAACTTGTCGTCAAGCAAGTCAATAAAGATTATCAGAGCCCGTTGATGGAAGCTTATGTAGATGAAGTGAGGAAGTTGGAAGAGCATTTTGATGGCCTGCAAATGGAGCACGTTCCTCGTGCCGAAAACAGCATTGCTGATGGCCTGTCAAAATGCGCTGCTCTCAAGTTACCTGTGGAACCAGGAACTTTTGTGCTCCGACTGACTCAACCATCCGTGACACCATCAATGGGACAAGAGAAGAGAAGAAAGTTGAGTTCCGGCAAGTACTTCCCGGTAGAGCTCCCAGAAGCCGTCGGCAAGGAAGTTGCCGGGAACAACGCCAAGCTTGCCGGTGAGTGGCAGGCTCCGGCAGGGCCTGAGGCTCTTGCCGTCGAGACAAACGCTCCCGCCAAGCTTGCTGGGGAACAGCAAGATCCGGCAGGGTCTCAGGCCCTTGCTGTCGAGACAACTGCTCCCGCGGCAGAAGATGTGCCTTTAGTCCTTGCCGTCGAGCCTCAGGCTCCAGCATGGGCACAGCACATCGTCCATTTCCTTCAGACGGGAGAACTTCCCGAAGAGCAGGAAGAAGCAGAGAAAGTAGCCCGTCAGTCTAAAATGTACCAGTTTGTGGACAATGTCCTGTACAGAAAGAGGCCGAACGGTGTGAAATTGAAGTGCATTTCTCAGGAAGATGGACTGGAGCTGTTGGCGGAAATACATGGAGGCATATGTGGCTCCCACATAGGATCAAGAGCACTTGCCGGTAAGGCATTCTGGCAAGGTTTCTTTTGGCCCACTGCTCTCCAGGATGCAATTGCGCTAGTAACCAAGTGTGAAGCATGCCAGTTTCATTCAAAGAAATTGCATCAACCAGCTCAAGCTCTTCAGACAATCCCTCTCTCCTGGCCATTTTCGGTCTGGGGGCTCGACATCTTGGGCCCTTTTCCCCATGCTACCGGGGGCTTTGAATACTTGTACGTAGCAATCGACAAGTTTACAAAGTGGCCGGAGGTGGAAGCAGTGAGGAAGGTGACAGCACAGTCAGCTGTCAAGTTCTTCAAAGGAATAGTTTGCCGCTTTGGTGTACCAAACAGGATCATCACCGACAACGGCACACAGTTCACGAGCCGCACCTTCATGCAGTATGTCCAAGACCTTGGCAGCAAGATTTGTTTTGCTTCTGTTGCCCACCCAAGGAGCAACGGCCAGGCGGAAATGGCTAATGCTAAAGTGCTAGGAGGCCTCAAGACGAGGACTTTTGACAGGCTGCGCAAGTACGGAAGGCGCTGGATTGATGAGTTGCCAGTGGTTCTTTGGTCAATCAGGACGACACCGAATCGAGCCACTGGCCAGACACCCTTCTCCCTAGTATATGGGGCGGAATCAGTTCTCCCCACGGAACTCACATACGGGTCACCTCGAGTGCTCGCTTATGATGAGCTTGAGCAAGAGCAGCTGCGGCAAGATGACGCGTTGCTCCTTGAGGAGGATCGTCTTCAGGCTACTGTGCGGGCTGCACGCTACCAGCAAGCCTTGCGCCGCTATCATAGCCGCAAGGTTCATGCCCGAAGTCTTGAGGAAGGCGACCTTGTTCTTCGGCGTGTTCAGTCCGCCAAGAATTCCAACAAGTTGACGCCGAAGTGGGAAGGCCCTTATCGGGTAGTGCGAGTCACCAGGCCTGGCGCAGTCCGCCTGGAGACCGAAGATGGCGTCCCAGTGAGCAACTCCTGGAATATCGAGCATCTTCGTAAGTTCTACCCATGAGGCGCGGTTGCCGGGTCTCCCGGCAACCCTTTTTGTACAAGTCTTGCCGATGAAGCATGTAATCCTTTGTACAAAGCCAGGCGCAGACCCTGTGCGTAGTTGAATAAAGCCTAAGTGTTTTACAATTCTTGTTGATGTTCATGTTTATTTATGTGCATGTTTATCTAAGATATTGTATTACACTTATCTCCAGCAAGTGCTAACGAACCGCCAAGGTTCCATATCTCTATTTTCTCTTCTTTCTTTTTCTCAAAGGACAGAAGGTTCCCTCGCATGCAAGTTTGCCGGGGGGATAGGATGGTATGGATACCGACAGGCGACGTTCAAGGTTGACATCTTGCCGGAAGAAGTACAGCAACCAAAAGCTAAGTTGCAGAAACTTTGAACAAATTTTTGTTTGTAAGGTTATTCCCCTTGAACGATTTCGACTCTTGTATGGAAAACGTGCACGCGAGGGAACCTTGTTGTGATTGGTTGCGCCCTTATCCTGTTTCGAGTCCGCTCAACAGTTTAGGTGGCTGCACTGAAAACGTCATGGTTTCTTGCCAGTAGCGGCACCGCCAGCAGGCTGCTAAAGTCCCGCACCTAGCGCTCGCGGCAAGGGTGCGCGCGCCGGCAAGTTTCCAATCAAGCGAAGGGCGAATACATACAGAAAGAAATTAAGCAAGGGGAATAGCATAGCATTCATCCAGAACATAGCAAGTTATATTACATCAATCTTGCCGCGATTCTAACATGAGATAAACTGTTCTTGGCATGGATGGCGGCGAAAAGTAAGGCAGCTAATCCCGGCGATCGCCTTCAACTCTCTTGACTTGGCTTACCCTGTCGACGATGGGCGCGACAAGTTCTTCTGCCGCCTTGAGATCTGCATCCTTCGGCAGGCGGTCAAGGACGTTGGCGAGGTTGATGCCGGGGTTCCTGTGCACCACCTTGATGAGCACCTTCTGGAGGATGGCCCGGCAGAGCTTGCGGGACTCGTTAGCCAGATGAGCTTTTCGGTCTGAATGGAGCTGCTCCAGAGCCCCAAGCACACGGTCGAAGAACATGGTCACCTTGGCGCTCGGGGACACCCTGTCGTCAAGAGGATGCCTGTGATCTTGCAGGCCCATGGTAGACAGTTGTGCGGCAAGCTTCTCCGCGACGTCGACAAGCTTCTCAGTCCAGATTTGCACTCCCTGCACATAGTCGTTGTGGGCAGCAGCAGCACTCCTGACCAGCTCCTCCTCATCCCGGAGACTTTTGACCAGGGTCTTCTCGCGAGCTTCCGCGGCCTCAAGAGTCTCCTTCAGCGTGGATAGCTTCAGCTTCAGATCAGCGATGGATTCGTTGGCTGTGGAGAGCTCCTTGGTCTTGTCGGATACGCCAACTTGCGTCTCCATCAAGCTGTGGAGGGCTTTATCTCTCTCGGTCTTGAGCGTTGAGATCTGCTTGCCGTGTTCCTCAAGATCTGCTTCCAGCTTCTTCACCCCGTCGGCAAGCTTGTCCTTGGCGGCCTCTGCAGCCTTGGCGGCATCGACGGCCTCCTTCAGCTTGCCGGCATGATCTACAGTCAGAGCCTCGAGTGCCTCCTTGTGCTTCAGCTCCAGATCCTGGGTCCGCTGCGCGACAAGCTTTTCAATCTCCTCGTCCTTGGCGTGGAGCTTGTCAGCAAGAGCCTTCTCGCAGGCGGTGAGGTCATCATCATGCGCCTCAAGCCCGACGCGAAGTTCCCTCAAGCGTGCTTCCTCTATGGCAGCCTGTTGCTTGGCATCCTCCTGTGCCTTCTCCACGTCGGACTGCTTCATGAGGAGGTCGTTCCATCTTTGGCTCAGCTGCTCTTGGCCAGTCCTCAACTCCTAGAAAGCTTCGGCAAACCAGGCCCGCGTCTCCTCAACGCGTTTTTGGAGATCTGCTTCAACCTTGTCGGCAACCGCGGCCCTGGAGTCTAGTTTCTCCTTCCGGGCGCGATGGAGTGCTTGGAGCTTCTGGTAGTTGTTGCCCATGGCCTTGAGGAGCTTCTCTTCTTCAGATTTGCTACTACTGGCACTTGGTTCATCAACGACCTCGAGCCCGGCAGCGGCAATGGCGTCTTCATCAAAGACTTCCCCTTCAGTTGGCGCCCTAGTGCTTGCCGTGCCTGGGATGATGACGAACAAGTTGTCGCCAATCTTGAGGTACTTGCTTGACGAGGGAGCTTCGGATGTTGGTGGATGTTCCTCAATAGCCGCCTCCCCAGCAGCTGGGGGCTCTGTGTCCGGCGTAGCGCCTGGCGCTCCTGCGGCAGGGATGCCATCAGTACGGTCACTAGCCTCCTCGCCGGCCCTCTCGGCGGATTCCTTGGCGGCCTCTTCCTGCGCAGCCCTGGCAGCTTCGGCGCTGGCATCCTTGGCGGCCTCGACGGCAGCGTTCTTGGCGGCTTCGGCAGCAGCATTCTTGGCGGCCTCGTCAGCGGAAATCCTGTCAGCCTCGGCGGCAGCATCCCTGGCGGTCTCCTCGATGACAGCATCGACGTCCATCTGCTCCGTTGAGGGAATGTCTGGGGGCCAAGAAAACAAATCAAGATGAGATTGAGATGGAAGTTCAAGAAGACAAAAAAGAAGAAGAACAGAATAACAAATACCTGTGCCAACATTGGTTGCCGGCGTAGAGCTGCGGGTGCCCATGCTTGCCGGCTCTTCCTCATCGCGATAAAGCACGCTAGAGGAAGTCCTTGCCGGCGACCCATCCCTGGGTGGCGTGGTTGATGGAGGCGCCACATCAGGGGCGGCCTCTGATGGTTTTCCTTGTCGCTGCTCTCCTCCTGCACGCCTGGCGATGTCAGCAGTAAAGATGCACACCCCGGCACTTGCCAGCGGGAAGTGAGTAATGGACTCACGCTGAGGGCTGCGCCGGGGGCTGAGTCGAGGACTGCGTCGCGGGCTAGTCTCCGGGCTGATGGAGATCGTCTCTGGCGCACCTGAGGTGCTTGCCGGAGGCTCCTCGCCCGTCGAGGTCTTCGCCCTCTTCACTATCCTCTGCGCCAGAGTTTCTGTATCCCTGCGGAGACAGGCCAAAGCGAGATAAATGAGTTAAGTAAGACCCAAAAACTCAGAGAGCAAAGGATGCGACAAGATCCTTACTCTTCTTTTTCTTCTCCCGAGCTAAAGGCAGAGAGGTCGAAGTCGACTTCCGCCACGGGAGGAGGTGGAGGCGTGCTCCTCGGTCGCTTGGCTGCGGCAGGCGCAGGTTGCTGAGGGGCTCCTTGCCGCTGTGTGGCCTTGCCGGCCGCCCCCTTGCCGGGGGTTGCACTGCTCGAAGAAGCTTGGTGGACTGCGGCCCCAGAAGCGGCGCTCCGAAGGACGCGCCTCTTCCTTGGCTCAAGAGTCGGGGCCTCCTCGTGCAGCTCCTCCTCGGCTGTGTCTACGGCGGAAGGGCCCCGGGAAGATGCGCCGCCCTGCTCCCCGACAGTCTCGCCCTGCCCGGCAAGATCCTCATCCGGCAGCATTTCTCCTCCACTGGTTCCCCCTTCCACGAAGCCAGCGCTGTCGGCCTCCGCGGCAAGATTTGCTTCCTCCGCCCTGCTGGCGATGAATGCCACTTCTTCCTCAGTGGTGTCGCGGACGAGGCCCTCTTCTTCCCGGATGGCCCTCTCCGTTAGGTTGTCAAAGAATTGCTGCACTTGCTCTTCAGGTGGCTCAATCCAAGATCCGTCAAGGCTATGAGTGTCAAACGCCGGCATCATGGCGATGATTGAGCCTAGAGAGGAGTTGTTGCATAGAGGGACTATGCTTGCCGGCAGCTTGCATACCACGTCGCCCCTGAACAGTTTCTGTCAGAGAGCTGCGTGCTGCATAAATGTCAGATTGCCATTTAGCCCAGGGCGCAGTCTCATGATGTCTGCCGCGTTCTTGAACTGCCAAGCTGGCCTCCCTTTGTCCTGCAGAGGGGCAATGCGCTGGCGAAGGAAATCAGCGCCTATCATCTCTATCGTGAGCCCGGCAGCTCTGAGGCGGTGAATCCTGGTAGTAGCGACTGTGAGCTTCTTATCGAAAGGATCAAGGGCACTCCAGTCATTGATGCACACTATCTTCGTCTGCCGCGGCAAGCAGAAAGGTTGGACTTCTAATTTTTCTGTCTCCCGAACCCAACACCATCTGGCCCGCCATTCATCCCACTTCTCGCGGAAGGCCCCATCTGGGTAGACCTCCTTGGTTCCTGGCCGTGGGATCCAAGCGATGGAACCAGAAAGGGCCTCGCCTTTTTGGATGCGGGGAATGAAGTAATGGCGGAAAAGAGCAGTGCTAGGAACTACTCCGGCAAAGTTTTCGCAAAGGTGAGCGAAAACGGACATGCAAGTTACGGCATTCGGCGTGAAATCCAAAAGTTGGAAGTCGTAGGTGAGCATGATGTCATTGAAGAAATCAGAGAAAGGGGGACAGAGTCCGCAGTAGAAATAATCGGCAAAGAAGTGGTATTTATTTGGGCCGCCCCTAGAAGAACCTGGACTCACGGCGGTGGCCGGATGCGCTCTCGTCTCTGTCGCCCACATGAGCTGATACCGCTCCCTCGGCGCGTCCGCATCAAGCGCCGGGGGGAAGACGACGTGCTCCTTCCGCATCTTTGCCATCTTGCTCTCCGAGACGGCGGCATCCACCTCCTTGCCCCTGCTTGCTTTGGGCGGCATGGCGGCTATGGGAGACGGAGGCTGAGGACGGAGAGGGCGTGGAGGCGGCGGATGAGAGGGGGAAGCTATGTTTCGACTCAGGGAAGAAGACGGCCGCGGTTCCAAATTGGAAGAGACAAGAGGTAAATGAGCAGCGCCTCTGCGGATTCCTTCTTTATGGGGAGGACGCGAGGCCGCCTCTTTACTAAAATAATACAGAAACGCTTTGCGAGCGCGCTGCTGCAACGGCCCGCGCTGCGCACGTTCCCCCACGTCCCGCATTCAATGGGCGTCGTGGGCGGCGCAGTAAATGGAATGATTACGGTGGATAACTCCTGCCACGCGTGCCCGTGCACTGTTTGGGCCTGGCCCAACAACGCCTCGCACCCGTGTACGGCCCAGGCCCGGGGGCTCCTGTCGGTGTACTAAGATCGGGTCCTTTAGTACCCCGTACTTGTGCACGGACAGTTGTAGCCACACCTGCGGCAAGGCCTGCCGGAGAACAACCGAATGCAAGTTCATGAGGTCAAGGAGGCATCCAAGACAAAGCAATAATCAGAAGATAGAAGACTGAAGGCTGGAGCCCCGGCAAGATCTTGCTGGGATGGCTCGTAGCCCCGGCAAGGCTCGCACCCGGCAAGCCTTCGCTGCCCTGTCATCGCTCCAGTGCGGTCACCAGCTTGTCTTTTAGCTGTTGTCCTCCTGGTAACGTGTCAGGTGCTAGCAGTGGATGGGCTTAAGCGGTGCGATGGGACGGCCCCTTTTTCCGTCCCCAAGACGCTAAGGGATACCTCAACGGAGCATTAAATGTTCTTGTCCTAAACCGTCAGTGTTAGGTACGATAGCACTGTAGCCACTTTTACACCTCATGTATGCACTGTACGCCACTGTTGGTGACCCCTTTGAACGTATAAAAGGAGGCCCAAGGCGTAGCTACAGGGGGATCGGATCTTTTCTAGCCCATTCTGCATGAGTAGCGGCTGAGTACTGTAGCGCTCCCAGAACTTGAGCTAGAACACATCTAATACAACCAAGCAGGAGTAGGGTTTTACGCATCTTTGCGGCCCGAACCTGGGTAAAATTCCCGCGTGTTGATCATCATATCTGCTCTCTGTACAAACCCTCTTCCCCGCCGGATCGTAAAACGGATCTTCCGATCCCATAGGTGTCGTTTCCCCGACAACAATATCATTGTCCACATCTTTTTTCTTTTGCATATCACACAATTCTACGAACGTGTTTAGATGGGACGCGACATCCTTATTAGGAGTACTGGCAGATTGATCTTCCATGACAAGATTCAACAAAGCGGCATTAATATCACAAGACTCCGCACTAGTGGCTGGAGGAGCAATAGGCGTACTAATAAAATCATTGTTATTAGTATTGGAAAAATCACACAACTTAGTGTTCTCTTGAGTCATCGTGACTACGCAAACAAGATTGCAAGCAAGGAAGAGATCCAGCAAGAAAAAGGGCAAACGAAAAAGAGGGCGAATAACACGGCAAATTGGTGAAGTGGGGGAGAGGAAAACGAGAGGCAAATGGCAAATAATGTAATTGCAAGGAGATGAGATTTGTGATTAGGAACCTGGTAGATGATGGTGGAGTCCCCTCGGCGCCTACGATAGGCACGTAGAAGAGACCGCTTCCTCCCCGGCAACGGCGCCAGAAATTCCTTTGACGTGGCATGAGACTGCGTCGGTATTTCCCCAAAGAGGAAGGGATGATGCAACACAGCGGCGGTAAGTATTTCCCTCAGTTATGAAACCAAGGTTATCGAACCAGTAGGAGGATCACCACCACCCAATAAGCAGCACCTGCACACAAACATCAAATACTTGCAACCCGACGCGAAAGAGAGGTTGTCAATCTCTCTACGGTAATAAGATAGATTAGGTAGTGATAGATAGGAGAGATAGATCTCTCAAGAACACAAATAAAAAGAGTAAATATGCAGCAATATGTTTTTGGGTTTTTGGTTTTGTAGATCTGAAAACAAAGATTGCAAAAAGATAGATCGGAAAGCAATATGTTGGAAAAGTAGACCCGGGGGCCGTAGGGTTCACTAGTGGCTTCTCTCATGAGTATAGCACACGGTGGGTGAACAAATTACTGTTGGGCAATTGATAGAAAATCGAATAGTCATGACGATATCCAAGGCGATGATCATTATATAGGCATCACGTCCAAGATAGATAGACCGACTCCTGCCTGCATCTACCTCTATTACTCCACACATCGACCGCTATCCAGCATGCATCTAGTGTATTAAGTTCATGGAAAAATGGAGTAATGCAATAAGAACGATGACATAATGTAGACAAGATCTATTCATGTAGGAATAGACCCCATCTTGTTATCCTTAATAGCAACGATACATGCGTGTCTTGCTGCCCCTTCTGTCACTGGGAAAGAACACCGCAAGATCAAACCCATCACAAAGCACCTCTTCCCATGGCAAGAAAAATCGATCTAGTCGGCCTAACTAAACCAAAGATTCGGATAAGAAATATGAGGCTATAAGTAATCATGCATATAAGAGATCAAAGAAGACTCAAATAATATTCATGGATAGAAACTGATCATGAACTCAAAATTCATCAGATCCCAACAAACACACCGCAACAGTTTACATGAAATAGATCTCCAAGAGACCATTGTATTGAGAATCATAAGAGAGAGAGAGAGAGAGGAATCCATCTAGCTACTGCCTACGGACCCGTAGGTCTATGGTGGACTACTCACGCATCATCGGAGAGGCACCTATGAGGAAGATGAACCCCTCCGTGATGTTGTTTAGATTGGATCTCGAGGTTCTGGAACTTGCGGCGGCTGGAATTGTGTCTCGTCGACTCCCCTAGGGTTTTTGGAATATTTGGGAATTTATAGGCATCAGAGGCGGCGCGGAGGAGCCCCGTGGAGGGCACTACCCATCAGGGCGCGTCGGGGGCCCCCTGGCGTGCCCTGGTGGGTTGTGCTCTCCACAGCCCACCTTCCTGGCTCTTCTTTGGCCCACTGGGTGTCTTCTGGTCCAGAAAAAATCTCCAAAAAGCTTCGTCACGATTGGACTCCGTTTGGTATTGATTTTTCCGCGAAGTAAAAAACAAGCAAAAACAGCAACAGGCCCTTTGGCACTATGTCAATAGGTTAGTCCCAAAAAATGATATAAAGTTGTTATAAAATGATTGTAAAACATCCAAGAATGATAATATAACAGCATGGAAAAAGCAAAAATTATAGATACGTTGGAGACGTATCAACACCAAATTTGTGTGGTAGGATTTTGACAGAGTCTTTTGTGGGAGAATTTCATGGGTATTTTTGGTGGCTAACTCTAAGCACTTGAGCAACCAGATCATCATGGATACCACATCCCCTTTTAATAGTATTGGCTTTCCTATGGACTCAAATATGATTTCTCACAAAATGCAAAATGTAGAGTCTTGAAGCTTGTTGCCAATAGATATTCCTTGCATCTAGGGAATCTCCACACAATCCTTTGCCAATCGATTCTTTGAACTTTTCCTAAAATATACTTGGTAGAATCATTAGTCCAATGAAATATATGTTGTTATTAATTATCAAAACCACCTAGGGAGAAGTTGTGCTTTCAGCCCCCTCCTTCTTCTTCTTCCTTGGTCTCCCCCTAGATGGGAGGAGAGTTTCCCCTCTGGTACATGGCCGCCATGGCTCCCAGAGGGCAGGAGCCCCTCCGAGATTGGATCTGTCTCTCTGTTTCTCTTCTGTTTTCGCGACTGTTTTCTGACCCCTTCACCGTTTCTTAAATATCCAAAGATCCGTAACTCCGATTGGGCTGAAATTTTGAGGGAATTTTTGTCTGTAAATTATCTTTATTGCAGCGAAAGAAGGGCCCAACCGACTTATGGGGTGGTCCCAAGCCATCAGCGTGCCCCCCTCGTCGCGCCCTGTTAGCTTGGGAGCACCTCGGACACCGTGTTGCGTTGATTCTTCTTCCCAAAATTCACATATATTCCAAAAAAATCTTCGTAAATTTTTATCGCGTTTGGACTCCGTTGGATTTTTTGCAAAATGTGCAAAAACAACAGGAACAGGCACTTGGCACTGGATTAGTAAGTTAGTCTCAAAAATATTTTATAATGTTACCAAAAGTATATCAAAGTTTTAGAGTATTAGCATAAAACAATCAAAAATTATAGATACGACGGAGACGTATCATTTATCAGGGCATCATACCATGTTGCGCGCTGATGAAGATACACCACACCGCAATTGGCGGAACCCCTAGCTCATCCCCTTCCCTTTTCAAGCTCTATCACCATGATGGCTCCCGAAGAGCAGCCTTTGGACATGGAATCCACACGAATAGGGACACTTGTGGAGTGATTCTTATTAATTTATTGATCTCAACATGTAAGCATGCCACATTGTCATACAATTATGGATGGGCTAAGGCCTACCTCAACATGCAACCATGCAAGGGAAAAGATCCACCACCATATGCAACGGGTCCATGTATGGTAAAATATTTTTTATTTTATTATTCTACTTATATTCAATAATTTTTTTACAACTCCATGATATTCAAGTCGCTTGAGGCTAGTTTCTCAGGGGAGGTGGCGGCGGTGTATGAGAAAGTTTGCAAGTGTGCGAACTATTTCCAAAGCCGTGAACTTTTTCGAAATTGTGAAACTTTTCCAAATTCTTGAACTTTTTTCGAATTCATCAACTTGCTTCGAATATACAAACTTCTTTCATGTCCATGAACTTTTTCGAAAAGTCATCGGTTAAACTAGTCAACAGGTCATCTCGCTAATGGTCTAACAGTCAAATGAAAAAAATGGCGAGGCGTGCGTTAGTGAGCGTTGGGCTGCGACTTATAAAAGGGAGCGGCGCTGTAGTGGTTACCTCGCCTTGAATGCAATTGATGGAACGACCATGTCTCGCCTCACGCGAGACACAACGACCTCTCGCCTCAAGCGATTGAGACAATGGGCCGACCTAGCGCACGGAAGGCCGCTGGCATTCAAGCGCTCATTTTTTTCTATTTTTTTCTTTCAATGTTCTGTTTCCTTTCTTATTTTACTCTTATTTATACTTTGAAAAATTATCACTATATATATATTACAAAAACCACTTTACATAAATTGTAGAAAAGATGTTACACATGCATTTGAAAAGTGTTTAAATGTATATTTCTCATGTATACAAATAATTCTGAAAAGAGTTAAACGTGTATAAAAAGTATTTCACATGTATAAGAAAAATATACGATGTGTATGAAAAAAGTAGACAAAACATATATATGGAAAAATGTTAGACATGTATAAAAATGTTTTAGATGTATATGAAAATGTACAACATGTATGAAAACAATAGACATCAAAATATATATTTGAAAAATATTAATCATGTATTGAAGAAAAATTATTAAACATGTATTGGCATGTACACAAAAAAGTTTCAGATGTATAAGAAAATGTACCAAGTGTACGAAAAAAGTATACTGTATACATGAAAATTATATTTGATAAAAATGTTAAAACTATATTTTTCCTATGTATACCAAAAATTTACAACGTGTACAAAAACAATAGAAATAAAACCTATATTTAAAATAATAATAATCATGTATTTGAAAATGTTAAATATGTATTAAAAAATGTTTCTTGACATATATGAAAAATGTACAATGTGAAAGAAAACTGTAGAAATGTGTTGCTCAAAAAAACATAAACATAGAAAACCGGAGATACAAAGGGAAATTTTTTAAAAATAAGAAAATCAGAGAAAATGGTTTTCAGAAAACCAGAGAAAAAACAATGCAAAAAAAGAAGAAGAAAGAAATAAGAAAACCAAAGAACCCAGAAAACCAGGGGAAACTAAGAAAGAAACAAAAAATAAATAAAAAATAAAAGTAAAAACTGATAAAATAACGAAGAAACAAATGAAAAAGCAAAAGAAAACGGAAAACCCCTCGAAGAAAACCAGAGCAGTGTTAACGACAGTCACACTAACAAGTACTAGCATAATGCCCGTGCGTTGCCAAGAGCCAGGAATATATTTTTATCAGCTGCCAACATAATCACAGTGTATGTTAAAATTTGCATGCATAGAAATTATAGCATGTAACAATGAAATGTAATTGAAATCCACTTCAATGATCCAACTAATTATCTCTTACAAACTAAGATCTATTTATACCTTGATGTCTCAGATCTAGGCAGCGTTATAATGAAATGTGAGATAAAAAAATGAGCTGAAACATCTATTTTTCTTCTTTCTACATAGCAGGAAGCTGATCAAGTAGTGATGAATACAAAAAATGCCTCTGTCACACATATAGATACATGTCAGTTTTGATGCAAGTAATGTTGGTGCTAGTCTGCTAGTAATTTGTATTCACGAAGTAAGTTGAACACAACTAACATTTCAAAGAAAAAATAACGAGTTATTTGGAGAAAGAGCCTACGAAAAATTGTCGAATAATGTTTAGTCCTTAATAAGTGTGCAAGTAACAGACCAGTGTGTATATAACTTCTGCTAACATGTTACCGCATATCATGATGATATGAATCCTGTTACGTTCATGAAACCAATTCCAACTAACATGGTGCCACCAATAGCTTCATATAGCAGAGTGTTTCACCGGTCTATGGGAGGAACGCCAATGACATAGTTATCCTAACACACCAAGGAATACAATTTAAAACTGACAAAATTCAAAAGTGATTATCAATAGAATATAAGCAATTATCTTGTGAGAAGCTTCAGCTGCAGCAAAGTCAACATAATCAATTTCATGGGGAACAACACAAATATCTAGGCAGTCTAGGCTCATACTCAAAATATGGTATCATATTCTAGCGATGTAGTTGCAACATGAAAACTGTTCATCTGACATACAAATATTCTAGGATTAACCTCCATGAAGAATGTGACTACGCAATAGATATTTCTATAATTTGAAATGTTTTGGAATGGCACCACTACATCTTAATATTTCCAAAGATATACTTTCTATAGATCAATCGATTCAAGAGCACTGGAATCAAGCTACAAAATTATATATGCTTATGGAACAAACAACATGAAATTAGTAACTCACTGATGGTTGAAGGATCAATTTTCACCTTTCACGAAATTAGTAACTATTAGCACACTTGTCACAAGATCAAATTTATAATAAATCTTTATATTGTCAAATGACTATATACCCAAACTCATCCATACAAGAACATTTTCCATTGCCTAGGAATAAGTTCAATTATGATGGAAGAAAATGTCACCATATTGGCAAATCACCAACGACCTGAATCTATTGCAGGGTTTCATGTGTGAAGAACACCATCTATATGTTCACGCCGCTGAAATGCAACCTTGGGAGCTTGGGAAACAATGCTTCTATGACATTTATTTCGCCGCCATCCTAAGAAAAGAGGAGCTCAACATCAAGGGTGATGATCATTCCAAGACAACTTCATTCATGGTAATGTTTCCTAGGGTCAGCCTATTTGAGCTTCCTTTTCTTTTTCAAATTTTCCATTTTAGCCACAAAGTGATGAATGTAATACCCCAAAGGGCTAAGTTTAAGCTCAAATAGGGTAAACCGTAAACAGAATGCAGGGGTAGTTTCTATGTAAACAAATCAAGTATGGATGTAGATGATCATAACGTGACATCGATACTTTATACGTAAGTATAATACATTGTCAGACATCCGACATTATCGAGTTCATACAAATATCAGCCTGGTCCAAATTTAATTGAGATGCATAAATGCAAGTATAGAGTTCTCAAGTATGTTTGCCAACTAACCTACACTTTGGTGCCATCTTACCAGTCCGCAGGAGATCAGTATGTTAAACATGCATCGGTGTCCAGTATATCTAATAATGAACTAACTCACATACTTTCAGGTTGTTATACGTTAGAGGTTTGAGAAAAACCATGGTCATGCCATACCTGAACCATAAGCATCATTAGCCAGCTATGATTTGAAGAAAATTCCCAAGAAAATAAGGTCTAAAGATATTATAGGCAGGTTATGTACGCCAAAATGCCGTCTTTTGTAGAGAAATGAGAGAATGATGTTTGTTGTGTACTTGCAATAACATCATGTTAGAATTATGCATTGTAGTGACAGATATATCAACTTTCTAATGGTCGCTTCCAGTATATCTGATAATGAACTAACCTCACATACTTAAGAATGCATTAGACAAATAAATGGTGTCTACAGAGAAATGATTGTAAATGACAATTGAACAAAAGATTGCCACTAACTGTCCGTCAAAAAATATGAATTGCATACTATATTTGCCTGTAAGACAAAACATGAAGTAGAGAGAGAACACAACCCGATATTGAGCACGGAGGTACTTATAAGCCTCATGATCAACCAGGAGCTCCTTTCCCTCCTGTAGTGCATCTACTCCTGGAGTACCAATACAATTTTAATCACAACAGCAACTCATCTCAGCAGCCATATGACGATGGAATGGTGCTCACTCACATTTACCAGAGGCAAATCATAGAATCGACAACTACATGCACAATCCCAAAGCAGATCCTAGCCGACACATTATACATATCGCCCTAATTGTTACAAGAAGCTGCACATCCACAACGAAATCGAGATTGAACCCCCTCACTGCCCACTCAAGCGGTTAGTGGAGAGCACAAGCAATCTAGGAATTCAGGGGTGGGGGTCGAGTGGGAATCACGGGAGCTTACCCATCTCTTGGACAGGGGAGCCAACCCATGTCGAGGGGCCGCGGTGAGGTGCCATCGTGGTGGTGCTTAGAGGGCTGCCACAGGCCGTCCTCCTCACCGCCACCCGCGACGACGTGCCAATACTTGTTGTTGCATGTCCTCCTAGGCGGAGCCGTGGGATTGAGATTGCGGGGGGGGGGGGGGGGGCACGACCTCCCTTGAGTCCTGCCCTGACCTGGGGTTGCGATGGAGCTGGCGGTGGTGGTCACGGAGGAACACAAAGTTAGGCGGCGGAGGCTGGGAACCCCGGCGATGGTGGCGGCGGCATCCCAAAACCACGCCCTAGGATTTCCTAGATGGAGGAAGCAGCTGGATCGAGGGGGACTGGCGGCGTATTTTTCTTTCCTTGTGTAGTTTTTAGTGCGATCTGGTGGCAGTGACGTGAAAAAAAGACAAAAAAATCAAGGTGAAGGGAGGAAGGGAGGCGAGACAAAAAAATTGTGGAACGGAAGCTACCAAGTAGAGATTTGGTAGGATGTGTCATGTGACATTAATGTGATTAGACGATATATGGTAATGTTAAGTAATTTAATTTTGATGACCCATGGAAAGATTAATTAAGATGATTGAGCGACTTATGGTAAGTTTAATTACTTTTGATTTTATCTTTAAAGATTCATTAAAGATTGGCCGTGATTGATTCTTTCACATAAAGACATTACTATATAACTTATGACCGCATGGAAATTTCGGATCCATTCATATTTGTTTTTCATTGTGTGGGAGGTAAAGAAAAAAATCCAGAGAAATAGGGTGGTGGAAGGTGATGCGAAAAAAATCCAGAGGAAATAGATGACGGTGGAAGGAGGGACAAAAAACCTAGACAATGGTGGGACGAGAGACGAAAAAACATCGTGGAACGCCGGCTACCGAGTCCTCGATGGAAGAGACGGGAGAGAGGCGAGCAATCCTCCCACACAAATCCTACGTGCAGAGATTTGTTTGTTAACATTTAGATGTTAATATCCTTAAAATCCGTTATTTGTTCCCTGAAAATCTGTTATTGGTTTCCTGAAACAAGTTGCACCAATGAGAGGGATCGGTTGATTTGGATAAGTTAGGAAACTTAGATTAAAATATATTATCTGTTTTCTAAAACAAATTGCATTAATAAGGGGGATCGATTGATTTGGATAACTTAAGAAAGTTAGATTCATGATTTGTTATACGTTAGGAAAGTCCTGGTTTGTAATAAAGAGTGGAGAGAAAATAAACCGATGAACCGGGGTGAGGGTGGTGGAAGAAGAGACGAAAAAAAAACCATGCGAAAGTGGGAGACGAAAAATAACCGTGGATGCAATTCTACCAACTGAGCATTTAGGAGTAGAGATAGCTAACGGGTTGACCCTTAGGGCATGTACAATGGTTGATAAGACAGTCTTATCTTAAGTCTTGCATATAGTTTAGAGATGACAAAACAACATGTCTATAATGGGTTATCTTTTAGCCTTCTCTTCAATAACTAGCCACTCCTAAAAATGTGGTGAGACATATTGTGTCAAGAGGTCATCTTTTAAATAAGAGAAAACAAGCATTTTCTTATAATTTCTCTCTCCTCCACTTCAACAGTTATACTACATGTCACTCCTAAGATAGCGGGAGCAACTAATTGAGGAGCGCTCCTTCAAAAGCCTCCGAAAGGTCACTCTCAGGCGACGTCACTTGACGCGTTTTCAGCCGCTGCCACTGTCGCGCTTAGGGCGTTTCCTCCTGATTCTGTTTTTATTTTTTATTTTTTCGCACGCGTTTTCGGCTTTTTAGATGTTTTTTTTGCGGTTTTTTCGCGTTTCAGTTTTCCACCGGTCTTTCTTAGCTTTTGGAAAAAAAAAATCTTTGCACGAAAAAACGTTTTTTTTCTTGAGAGGCACGGTTTTGCTTCCACGAGAAGCACGAATTTATTTTCGCGACAGGCACGGCCGTGTCTCTTAACGGAAAAAACGTGTCTTTTCCCATTCCTCGAGAGGTACGGTTTTGCTTTCGCGAGAGATACGGATTTGCTTTCGCGAGAGGCGCGGCCGTGCCTCTCGAAAACGGAAAAAACACATTTTTTTCCGATTCCAGAGGCACGGATTTGCTTCCACGAAAGGCACGGCCGAGCCTCTCGGAAATAAAAAAAAACATTTTTTTTCGTTCCTCGAGAGACACGGATTTGCTTCCACGAGAGGCATGGCCGCGCCTCTCAGAAACGAAAAAGCGTTTTTTGTTCCTTTCCTCGAGAGGCACGGTTTTGCTTCCGCGAGAGGCACGGTCGGAAACGAAAAAAAACACGGTTTTTTTCTTCCGCGAGAGACACGGTTTTTTGTGAAAAAAATATTCTTCAAAACCTATCAACATGGGATCTAGTTTTAAAGATCTCGACGCGAGGAATCCTACGATGAAAACGATTCGAGATTTGGACGCACGGTTTAAAAGATAAAACGTTTTGAAATAACGAATCTACGAAATAAGTGAAAACTCTCGGGTTGCGATAAGTGGCACACATATAATGCACCACTTATCGCAACCTGAAAATGTAAGAGTGACCTTTAAAAAAAGTACTCCTTAAATAATTAGTAATTTAATAAGATAACATCATTATACATCCCCTTATGGTCTACGCTTCAGGCGAGACGAATTATTATAGCGAGATATAGCATTCGCGTGGTTTCGCGTGGTCTCTACCAATGTTTTTTTGATGTGCGGTTTCTATCAATTTCACCTCAATCCGCAGGGAAACGGCAACCGAAGGCGGCCTACACCCCACAACGCACAAGGCCTAGTTCCGTCGCTCAGCCCACCACGTTCAAGGCCTAGTTTCTGTACGTCGCTTCCTTCGTTTTCTCTTCCTTGGTTCTCGTCGTTTTGGTGAATCGATCTCGCCCACCAAACCCGACCACCCGATCCATCGGACAGCCGGCGAACGAGCGAGGCGAAGCGGCGACGCCTACCGCAACCATGCTCAGGGTCGCAGGTCGACGCATATCCTCCCACCTCGCATGGCGCCCCGCCGCGGCTACCTCCGCTGGCAGGAGCCCCCTCGCCGGCGGCCTACCTGGCGACGGCTTACCCCGGGACCAGAATCCGCGCTTCGCCATCGAATCCCCCTTCTACGTCGCTGCCAGAGGTGCACTTCCTGCCGCCTCGGTCTCTCCGTCAATCTCTCCCTCCGATCCGCGACACATGGGGAACCCATACCTGTTCCTAGGGTTTTATATAGAGCCAGCCTTGGCGTGGCCATCGAGTTGCTGATCTATGATCACTGATGTGAGTAGGGTTGTTTAGATATTTTTTGGATTACTCACTCCTTCATGCCCGATTACCTTACGAGTCCTTATCTGGTTTAGCGGCTTGATTTTCTTTTAAACTGTCACCCGGGGGAAAGACTCCCCATCTGAATATGTTTCATTTCTCTTTTTGAGTTTTACAGAGTTAGGGAGTTTTAGAGGAGAGGGAGTCACGCCAAAGAGTAGCATGACCCTTTAGTTAGGCAGTTTTAACCGATGAGATCAAAGTTACGTCTGAGATTACATTATGAATTACATGCAGTGGATCCACATCAATCCCCTGAAAAACCTCATCCCATATTTTCCAAAGGATCAGGAGGAGGATAAATGGCCAAATGGATGTTGGCAAACCGTTTGGGAGAGGTGATGTATATCAACCGCGCACGTGAAGAACAAGTGAGCCCTGTCCTCCGAGGTGGCCCGGCACCAAGGGCAATTGGCTGAATCCATCATGTCTTGCGATGGAGGTTTGACTTGTGTTGAGCCTATCGAGGTAGAATAGCCATCCAAAAACATGTACCCTACTTGGGACCTTTGAATCCCAGATGTTTGCAAGGTTTGGATCAGCAAGCTGGGAAGCAAACGCCTCGTATGTCCCTTTTGTGGAGAAGGGGGAGCCATTTAGTAATGACCGAGGGTCCGGATCCGCATTGAGAGAAACACCCTACAGCAAAGATTTCAAGGAAGCAAGCTCCCCCGCATCAGCAGTTAAGGTTAGTCGATTATGCAAATCCAAATCGGTCCCATCCAGCGTAATCCAATCTAGAAATGCATTTGGCTGTAGGTGATGGGTGAATAAGGCAGGGAAAGCAATGCAAAGTGGCTTAGGAAGTAGCCATCTATCAAAGCCAAAAGAAGGCAGGAGTTATGCCAATAACTGCTTGTGAAATATCTCTAAGCTTTTGTAAGTGCTTGTAAACGACTCTGCCAAGAAAAGAGGCATTTGCTCCTAGTCCAGTATATAGTGGTGAGTGTTGAGTAACCCAATGAGGTTTGTGGACTGGAGGAATTTGAATGCAAACTTCAACATAAGGCAATTGTTTTTGTGCTTCTAAGTTTTTGCCCCAAGACCACCTGCGGCTTTAGGCATACACACCATCCCATGCAACCAAGCATTTAGCACCTGAGAAGGTGTCATCCTTAGACCAGAAGGAAATCCTCCTACATTTGTCTAGCTCCTGAAGAATGCTCTTAGGAAGGGTAAATCATAGCAGGGTAAGTGGGTAGGCTGTCAAGCACTGCAGAGAGCAGTATGAGTTTGCTGCCGCGTGAGAAAAGCAGTGCATGCCAGCCAGAGAGATAGATGTCGCATCGGTCAATGAGTGGCTGAAGGCTGATGGGTGTAATTTGTGCGGTGATAGCGGGAGATCTAGGTATCTTTGGGGAAATGAAGCAATATCAGTAGCCAAAACGGCTGCCATGGCAGTCGAAACGCCATCGTGTACATTGATGGGAATGAGGGTGGTTTTGGAGAATTTATATTGAGCCCGTAGACAGCAACAAAGTCATTGATGATTTTATGTAGGTAGGAGGCAGTGTTTGTGTTAGCCCTGGCGATGTTCAGCTTGTCATCCGCATATTGTAGTGTGGAGTTACCCCACTTCGGCAGTACCCATCAATCAAGGTACCGGAAGTAGCTAGGCTTGGCTTCAAGCTCTGTTTCAGCATTTCATTGAAGATATAGATAGCAATTTTCATCTTACCTTCATGAAAAAAAATCCTTTGATCAAAGTATTATATGTAAACATATATGGGGTGGCAAGCAATCCATTATCATCTGCGTGCACGATCAAGCATTGTAGCACGTCTGCCATGATGATAAATACGAAGGGGGAGATGGGGTTTGCCTGTCTAAGACCATCTTTGCATCGAATCCAAGGTCCTGGAGAGCTGTTTAGTATGATTGCAATGTTGCTTGAATTTAGTAGGGCTTCTATCCATGCAATCCATTTGCTGGAAAATCCTCTGGTGCGAAGAATTCGGAGGAGAGAGGGCCAACAAACAAAGTCAAAGGCTTTGCTGAAATCTAGTTCTATGACGATCATAGGTGATTTTGAGGTGCCTTCAAAGATGGAATGGTCACCCTTAGGGCCTGTTCTGAACTCCTCCAGCTTCAAAAAACTTCACATATCCAGCTTCTGAAAGTAGCTTATCGCTCCACCTGGCGAATCACATGTTCTGCACCGAGCGTAGCTTTTCCTATCGCCAGATTCGGCTAGCAGCACTGCTGTGGACATAGTTGGCCTGTTCAGCGCCACTTTCGGGCCACTGTAACCAGCCCAGCTCGGGATGCTGATTCTGGCTCGTGCGAGGTGGCTCTGGCGTCAATGGCGTCGCCGCGTCGGGTTGGGCAAGCTCACTGCCCCTGGCTGGCGGCGAGGGAACTGTACCGAAGGAACGGGATTCAATTGGGAAGAGGTTGGGATGGCCCGGTCTGCCGACGGAGAGATCGTCGAGCGGCGACCGAGGGGAGTCAGGCATGGCGGCGGACCGGCGGCGCTGAACTTTGGTACGGTTATGAGGGAAAACTATCGAAGGAGATGGGTGCGTAGCGATTCGGGTGAGATCTATTTGAGGAGGGTACCGATTCGGGTGGGGGACGGCTGAACTGTTTTCTTGACGGTGGCACTCGGCCGTAAATATGGGCAACTCCTCATTCTTGTTTTCCTGGAGCTGGGCTTTTGGTGCTTCGCGTTTTTACACTGGAGTCCGGCTGAGCTTCTCGATTCTAGCTTCTCGTAGCTCAGGCGTTCGGCTCAGCTTCGCACCAGGATTTTGCGAAGTTAGGAGCTGGAGGGATTCAGAATAGGCCCTTACTTGTGGTTGATCGACTTCATGTAGTCGCCGTAGCTTTCCCTTGTCGATGCGCGGCGCGGTCTTCATCTTGGAGGTGGCGGTATTCCTGTCGGCATCGTTCTTCATGATGGACTTGGAGTGCATGGGCATGCTCTTCATTTTTTCGTTGCTCTTGAGCTTCATGGTGGCGATGGCGTCAAGGCCGGTATGAACTTGAAGAAGATGGTAGCTCGAAAGTATGTGCACTTGAGCTTCGTCGTGAAGATGATCTTGAAGAAGAAGAAGACTTGTGGTTGTTGAGCGTGTTTTTGATGAGCTACATATGTGCATTCAACTTATCGTCGAAGTTTTCCATCTTGTCATCAAAGTAGTTCTTTTAGGCGTAGACCGGATGCGATGTGCCTTCCCTATCCATAGTGACACTTGAGCAAGAGTTACCTCTTTTTCGATGTTGGGCGAAGCATAAGTGATCGCTCAATTGACAGTGTAAAACGAGTGCACATGGTAATGACCTTGTCCAATTTTGCACCTAGACAAAAGGCTTATGGTAGAGCTCGGTAGGCTTATGTAAAATTTGGAAGCAAACCACAAGGAACACAAAATGTGACATGTTGGAAGTCGTGTCGGATATTCCCATCGGACATTCCAATGCTATCCAAAGATCACCTAGTCAAGTCGGACATAGGGTCGGACCCTGGTTTGGACTGTACAACTTGGTAGGTTTCAGCAACCTTAGTTTGTTGATGATGACCCTCACTTCCCCTTTGAGTACCTTCTTCTCCTTGCTTGAACAAACTCCTTTTCCAAGCTTCCCTGTCGGATGGTGTGGGCACTTCCTTGTGCATGTTCTATGTTGAATGTTTGTCATTCGGCTCAAACCTAAAGGTGCAAATGGTAGGAGTGTCAGGTAGTATACCACTCATTAGGGAACCAAGTAGACACACATATAGGATAGAATTCACCTTAATACATGTGATGTGCATGTCCCTTGGCAATGGAGCCAAGGCCATGGTGATGACCGTAGGGTGCTCTGCACCATACCCCCCCCCCCCCCCCCCCCCCCCCCCCCCCGCGAAAAGACTCATCCTTGACTCTAAAATGTCATCACCATGGAGAAGGGATAGATAGGAGTCGTCGCAAGAGTGGAACTTATCGATCACTATGTACTCATCAACGTCGCTCCGATCTATCCCTTATAAAGTAAGAGTGGAACTTATTGATCACTATATACTCATCAATAACGTTTTATATGGCCACTCTTCAACATTGCTCCTCCATCCATGAAATGTATCATGCAACAACAAGAAGGAAACAACAATGAAAGTGCCTAAACACATGTGTCATCAGGTGCATGAGAATATGAGGTTCATTAGGCAATCTCAAGTGCATGACAAGCCATTCATATGTTGTGAAGGTGGTGGTGAAAGTAGTGTTAACACAATGGAAAGAGCAACTGTTTAACATGTGTGAGGCAACAAATGAACAATCATGATTGCATGACATGCATAATACAAGGGCATTGTTGCAATCAAACATATGGTCAACGCAAGGAATCAACAAGTTTGAGGCAACACACAAGGCTTTTGTATCAAGAGACATGGAAAGTGGTAATAATGAGTCGAATCGATATCACTATCATGTGGGCAAGTAATTATTCTAAAGGAACAAATGTGCGATATTGTACATGCAACACATGTGGTGTCATCCATAATTTCCATGCTCAAGTTTGTAGGATTCTCAAAAGAGAAAGATTTCACCTTGAAAAGTTGTCCTTCTACGTACTTTGCAGTGTGTTGTAGAAGCACGTCGATGGATGTATACTAGACTCAACCTCGAGCTCGTTGCGTCAACTCATGTTGAGTACGAGTTGTCGAGTAATCGTTGGTTCCTACACATGCACACAACAAAGCAAATAATGTATGTGCATGATACATGACCATCCATCATGATGCATCACTTCTCTTGCACATCACTATTATACAAAACAAGCACATGGAATCAATGGTTTATACATGCCGTATGTCATAGTAACGATGATCATCATGCATATTGGGCAAAGAAGGAGAGCAAGCATGCTTCATATGGAATATATTGAAATCTCCAATCATTTGCGAGAATGCTATGGGGGCATTCTCAAGATCAATAAATAAAGCATTGTTGCATTCACATATACCAAATAGCAAATTTTCAATATGAGAGATGCAAAAAAGGGAGACTTATAACAACATTCAATACCAATCATGTGCAAAAGGAGGAGGTAGATTGAGTAAAGCTCTCTCAAGATTTAGTTTATACTTTGCTAACCCCAGATATGATGAGGAATACGGTATATATAGTCTAGCCACAAAGAGGTAGGTAGGTGGGAAAAGTTACACGGGCATGTGGCCACATACATTACATGTAGGCAGGTCGGACACTACCGGTCGGCCATCTTGACCCAGTGTCCAAAAGGGTACAAAGGGCTCTTGGTAATCCAGACATGCTCTTGGTAATTCGGACATGGGGTTGGATGTCCTGTTTGACGTGTCGGAGGTTGTGTCGGACATTCTGATGCTGTTCAGAGAGCACCAGTCGGGCATAGGGCCAGACTGTCCAACTTGGTAGGTTTCAGCAGACTTAGCTTGTTGACGATGATCCTTGCTTCCCTTCGAGTACCTTCTCCTTGCTTGAGCATCCTCCTTTTCCGAGTTTCCCTCGCGGATGGTGTGGCCGCTTCCTTGTGCATGTCCTCGTTCATTGCATGTTCATCATTCGTCTCAAACCAAAGGTGCAAAGGGTAGGAGTGTCAAGTAGTATACCATCCGTTAGAGAACCAAGTAGACACACAAAGGATTGAATTCACCTTAATACATGTGATGCATGTGTGTCCCTTTGCAATGGAGCCGAGGCCATGGGGATGACCCTAGGGTGCTCCGCACCAGAGGAGCGTGCTTTCCAGTGTCTGGCAAAGAATTGAGGACCCTTTGGTAGTGAAGTTTGGGGTCGTTGATGGGCTAGTCCTCGGATGTGATCGGTGTAGGGGGTGTAAGCTGGAGAGGGCAATAATTTGAAATTCCCAGATTTCGCGCACAGTTTAGGATTGGATGTGTCAGTGTAGTTGGCATAGGCCGGAGAGGGCAACAATTTGAAATTCCCAGATATCCCGCACAGTTTAGGATTCGGCCAGTTATAGGAGTAGGCCAGGGAGCCGAATAGGGGGCCGTTGGAGGATTTCCTCTCCATTTTTTTCTAAATAAGGGACCGTCGATGAGTTGATCCTTGCAGTGAAGAGTTGGAAGGGAGGATTCGTCCACAAGTGAGATGTAATAGTTGCGGTGCAAGATGGGGTCTTTAAGGAGAATGATATCTAGGATGTATTGCTACACAACCTTGAACTAGAAGAGCCGTGGAGAGATGGATATTACCCTATACTTGTATGGAGAGCCACCAGAACAAGCTTGGAGGAGAGCAGCGGCTCATCAAAGACGAGCTGGAGGTGATGTGGACGTGGAGGCCAAGACGGATATGATCTTGGAAGTCCAGCCCCATGGCGTCCCGTGCATGGTGTGGAGTGCGACGGCTGTGGCACTGAGGTAGCGTGGGGGTTCATCGTCGCGAAATGCATCAAAGACAGAGGTGACCGGTGAGCTTTGGGTAGTGGAGGACATGTTTGAGGGGTTGGGGGCATTGGTGGTGACTGTCGGAGCCAAGTCGAGAGTTATGGTGTGAGAGTCGCGCGTGGTGACTCCCGTGAGGCGGCATGGGCTACGGGTGTGGGCACAGGGCTGGAGCTGGCCGCCGGGAGTTTGGCGAGTGCTGAGAGGGGGAAGAGAGAGCCATCCCCTGTGTCCGACCACCGTTTTAGCTGCTGGATTGGATGGTTGTAGTTGTATGTTTTTACTGTGTAGATTATTGAAGTTATGGTTTCGATTATGGTGGTCTCTTGTTTATTCCTGAACAGTTTTGGCTGATGATTTCCATTATTATGGACTTACCTCCGGTTTGTTTTAATTGGTCTGATATGTTAAGCTTCATGCACTAGCCAACTCAACCCAAAGTCCAAACTGATGCTTCATGCACTAGCCAACGCAACCAAAAGCCCGGATTGATGGAAAGGGCTAGGCAATTCACATATACACTTCAATACCCCCTCTCACGTGTGACGCGGGAAGTCAACACATGAATAGACTCAGAAGTATGGCTCAAGAGGTCTATACGTGGACAGAGAGGGGCAACAATAATTTATAGATAAATTGCGAAAGCCAGGACTTGAGAACTCAAGACCTTAGGCCCTCATACCATGTTCAGCTTCATGCAGTAGCCAACGCAACCAAAAGTCCAAACTTATGGAAAGGGCTAGACAACCCACATATACACTTCAACAGGATAGAGCTGTTTTGATGTTAGTTTCGTTTTAATTTCTTAAAATTCTCTTCTCATACAAAATCCTGTAACTTGTAAGTCCTTTTATGCCCATTTTGACAGAAAGGTCTTTTTTCATGGCTTTGGAAAAATAAATGGAAGCATGTCATTTTAGTTTTTTAGTCTGAATTTTGTAATTGAGTTGTGTGATTGGTAAGTGGTAACATGTGCCTGAAATTCATGCAAAATTTCATTGCAGTATATTTAACACGGACGCAAGCTAAGTTAATTCAAATGGTTCAATCTGTTAATGTGTGTTACAAGTGCTGTGAGCAGGGACTTTTGGGATGTCTCTGTAGTACCCTACATTGTTCTGAAATTTCCTGTGACCATATGCATCATACCAGTGTGATGGTTCTTTAGGAATTTTCTGTTCCCTTTCTAATTTCCTAAGGAAAATGACAGGCAGATTTGTGTTTTGGATGTTTATTTGTTCCCCTCCAATATTAGCTAGCAAGTATTTCCCAAATCATAGAAAACCTGTTAATTTGTTTAGACATAATTTTATTGTGTGGTTGGTTGGCATGTATAATTTCTTGCTTGCAAGTGCAACTATGGTTGTGTGGGTTGGTCTAGTTCTTCCCTGTGCTTCTTTGTAATATTACAACATAAATTTGTGAAGAAATAATAATGCTACTGCTATTGCCATGTTGGTTTCTTGTTTCTTTTGGTATTTCAGATATCTAATGTATTTGCTTTCTTGTGCAGGCTTTTCGGCCGAATCTCTTGTTCTGAGGAACCAGGATGTAGGGTTGGCTGAGCTCCCAGCAACTACGGCTGCTCTGAAGAATCCCTGTGCCAAAATTGTCTACGACGAGTATAACCACGAGAGGTACCCACCTGGTGACCCCAGCAAGCGTGCCTTTGCCTACTTTGTGTTGAGCGGTGGGAGATTTGTGTATGCCTCCTTGTTGCGTTTGCTCGTCTTAAAGTTTGTCCTGAGTATGTCAGCAAGTAAGGATGTGCTTGCCCTCGCTTCCCTTGAGGTTGACCTGTCAAGCATTGAGCCCGGTACCACTGTGACTGTAAAGTGGCGGGGCAAGCCAGTTTTCATCAGGCGCAGAACTGAAGACGATGTGAAGCTGGCCAACAGTGTTGACGTTGCATCTCTCCGTGATCCACAGGAGGATGCGGTGCGTGTCAAGAACCCTGAGTGGCTTGTTGTCATTGGTGTCTGCACTCACTTGGGCTGCATTCCCCTCCCCAACTCTGGGGACTTTGGTGGCTGGTTCTGCCCATGTCATGGCTCACACTACGACATCTCAGGTAGAATCAGGAAGGGCCCAGCACCCTACAACCTGGAGGTCCCGACCTACAGTTTCTTGGAGGATAACAAAATGCTTATCGGCTAAGAGCACTAACCGCAGGAGTAATCCTATGGCGCTGTGCTGCCATTTTGTGTTGGTTTGATAATTCACCTTTTTGATGCTCGGATAGTCCTTTATGGACTGTTATCATAGTGCAGTACTCTTACTAGCACTGGATAGTAAAGAATAATCTGCTGCTACTTTGGTACTGTTAATTAATTTCCAAATATGGCTCTGTTTTTTGGAGCTCAGTAGGAATTATCATATTGACATATCTTTGATGCCCCTGTCAAGCCTTCATATGATTGTTTTCTATCAACTTTTCTTCAGTCTCCATAGATGTGGTTTGCTGTTGCTGATATGTTTGGATGTGAGATGAACTATTTCTCCAAGAGCCGTCTTTGTGATGTGTGGATGATGTTAGTGATGGGATGCATAATTGGTTGCTGTTATGTGGCCATCAACTCTTCATTGCTTGTGTTTCATTTTTTTTTGAAAGGCAAAAGACTTCCCATTTTCATTAACTAGTAAGACCTTATTAAAAATTTAATCCGGTTATTAAAAAAATCAATCATTTTTTTATCACATCATCATTTTGATCTTTTTTTTTGAACACAATACAGACGCAAGCGCTCACATACATGCGCATACACTCATCTCTATGAACGCACACCTTATCCCTATGAGCACCTTTGAGAGACTGAGCCTGCATATCATCTTAGATTTACAAAGTCATCGTATGCGCCTCGTTGTTGACGGGAACGTCTCCTCCCATTAAATACACGTCATTTTGATCTTTGTAGTGTGTTTCTAATGTCAAAATTTATAACTGTAGGACGTTCTAATCAACACTTGAGATCTCCCATCATGTTATTTTATCCCATTTAAAATGGTACTAGAGGCGCGGGGCGCGCCATTGCGTGCCTCCTGAGACGAAAACTATGCGTACTTGTCTTGGCGTCGGTCTTATTAGCGCTTTCATTGGAGCTAAACTGAGACTATATTTTTTAGCACATGTCCAACCTGTAATTACATGTAAACTATTAAAGTTAGAGCTAGGAGAGATGACATGCATATGTCCAACCTGTAATTACATGTAAGCAGAACAAATAGCAGTGGATCATTGATTGAGCGTCTCGTTAGCATTTTTTATTGGCTGCAACCATGACCCTACAGAGCCTATAGCAATAAATTGATTGGCTACCTGTGCAACAAGGTGGCATAGGCCAGAGGACGCCCAGCGTTTCGCTGTTGATGGTTGTAATGCCCCATTGACAACATTCTAAAAAATACACGCATATAGATTTGAGAGGACTTGAACTCAACATAAGCCAAGCTACATCATACCAAATGTGATGTTTGAATTTATTTAGAATAACTTGAGGATGTGTTGATTAGATAATAAGTGGAGTTTTGTAAACATATCAAAGATTCAGTGTCCAACATAATATTTCATATCATTTGCCATCCTATGCTGCATCGGAAGATTGATAAAAATATGCAACAAAAAAAAAAAGAAAGACTGTACGCAAAAAAAGAAGAAAACAAACGTTGAGCACTTTAATGCAAGGCATTGGATGATAAGCAAAGATTATTAGTTCACACATGGAAGTTTCCATCGAGAGTGTATGATAGATGTTCAATGTGCCACCAGGAAGAGTCAATGAATCGAAACTACGATGATTTCAAATATTGTTTGTTTTGAATGGGGTACCATTTGCATATATCTAACATCCGATGCATTGAGTGTGGTCGTGCTCAATTCCTCTATGGTGGTCCTCATGGCCTCCGCCGTCGTGGCGATGATCGTCGTGAGTAAGATATAATACTCATTGCTTTCGAGGAGCAGTGAAAATGCTATATCGCTATTGAAGGAGCTACGGTGTGACCTTCATGCAATGCCGACAACGTATGCCTGAAGCACAACCAAGTCAAAACAAATTTTTTTTGCGAGTGAAGTCAAAACAGTTTTGGGCCGGTTCAGTTTCAAGGCTCTCCTAAATCCAACCCATCTAGTTTTTTAGGGAAACAACCCAATCCATTTAAGGTTTTTTTAAGGCCCCAACCCGTTTAAGTGAGAGGAGGGAATTAATAAGAGCAACCCAATTATATACGTTGGCTAAAGAGTAAAGCCCAACAGCGTATGCTCGACTCAAATCTTGACCTAATAATAAAGCAAATAGTGCTTCTGGCCGTCCGTCATGGAATTTGCCCCTAAAGTTTGCATGAATTACCCCTATGCCACCGATAAGTGGAAAAAACGATTCGTTTTTTTCATTTATAAGTCAAGTGTTCTTCTGATTCAACAGATGTTAATCCACCAATATCACAATTACGTGGCCATCCCAACTGGTTGGAGCCTTGCGCTTCAAACCTGAAGACCCAGGTTCGATCCCTCACCATCCCCTTTTTCTCTCTCGCCAGCTGCCCCACTGGGCCGGCCCAGTGTGGCCTTGAGCACTTATTTTTCTTACTTTTTTATGTTTTTCTTTTGGCTTTATTTAGATATACTTTGAATATTTTAATTATAAAAATACTTATATGCAAACTTTTATAAAATCTTAATCATGAGTAAAGGAATGCCAAAATTGAAAAAAAAGTTTCCATTATATATAAAAAATGTACAATGCGTATAGAAAAATAACAATATAATTTCTAATTATTTTTCAAATTTTTTGATCATGCATTTATAAAATATTAAATTTGCATAGAAAATGTTTCTGATGTATAAGAAAAATGTACAGAAAAAATAGAGTGTATATGGAACAAATTAGACATAAAAAATTAATTTTAAAAAATGTTAATTATTTATTTGGAAAATTTAAAACGTATATAAAAAAATATTCCTGATGTATATAAAAAATATAAAATTTGTATAAAAAAAGTAGACATGAAAACTAAATATGTTTAAAAAAATGTTAACCATGAAATTGGAAAATATTAAACGTGTAAATATAAAATGTTTCTGACGTATAAAAAAATATATGATGTTGCTCATACAAGCTTTACGTAAACCAATGGGCAAACATGCCGGTGCGTTGCAAACTTAAACATTGGGTATTTATGTCCTTACAAATTGATCGTTTTCGATGGAGCTGTCTATATGTTTGCAACCAAATTAAGACTTTACTTGGATTACAATTGCAAACACATATATGAGCAAGACAAAAATAATGCTCTTATGCATATGCTATCATTAATAAAAAAAATGGACTTTGCTATTTTCATCATAATGCAAATACGTGCATCACCGAGGAGAAACAGCAACAAATGCGTAAAGATATAGCTGCAACTAGGTAGATATTTTTATTGTCTAATAAATTAGAAACACCGTGAGTGCACTTAAAAAGTTATCACATCTCTATGTTTTTGCGCAACACCACTTATCATGTTGTTTTTCAAGTGGCATTGTGCAAGATTTCAAGAGATTTGCTGATGTCTCGAGAGTGTGTATGTGAGGTAAACAATTTCTTCCATTGCGGGCATGTTTGCTAGTCAAAGAAAAAGCAATGTACGCCATTGCTAGCGTACACACGCTGCATGTACGTATCGTGTATTCATCCACCGTGCCTTCGTCATCCTCTCCCCGACGAGACGCTGTCCCCTTCTCGGCCCCTTGCCATGCACTGGGGCTGCACAGCCCGGACCCACCGTGCCGACGCCAGTGGCAGGGCACACCGCCACGCCGTCATCGCCGAGCGCATGCACGTACGCCGCTGCCCGCACCACTGATCCCTATGCAGTCGTTCGCCCAGTGCATGCACGCGCAGTCGCCAAGCTCTCATGCAGCTCGTGGTCGGGGTGTCCACGATGTCGACTGGGGCCGCCACAGTGATGCTTCTCCTCCACGACCACCACGAGCAGGCATGCATGAAGCTCCGGTGCTCCACCTCCACGAGATGTCGAGACCACAACCACATTCCACACAACACCGCCACCGCTGCACCCATCCTGGGCCTACCTAGCTTGACTACCTCCATCGGGCCGGCGAGACTGCCCGGACCTGAAAGCACAACTTCTCCCTAGGTGGTTTTGGTAATTAATAACAACATATATTTCATTGGACTAATGTTTCCACTAAGTATATTTTAGGAAAAAGTTTAATGTTTATTTGGCAAAGGATTGTGAGGAGACCCCAAGATGCAAGGAATAGGATTGGCCAAGCTACAAGCATGAAGACTCTACATTTTACTTTGTAAGAAATCACTTTGAGTCCATAGGAAAGCCAATACTATCAAAAGGAGGTGAGGTAATAATGGTGAATGAAATGCTCAAAATGATCAAGTGTTAGCAACCAAAAACACTCACAAACTCTCCCACAAATATTCTGTCTTAGACCCTACCACTCAGAATCGGTGCCACCAACAATTTCCTATCAGCTACACCGAGTCAAAACCCTAGACAGAAACCCTAGCCAAAACCTACCTCTCGGTACTACCAAGTTTCATATCGGTGCAACCGAGTTTCAGTGACCAACTTTCTGTTGCCTCATTCACAAGAATCGGAATTTCTGAGAATTGTGAATTGGTCTCACCGAGTTGTGTAACTGCCCTCGGCCACTCATATCGGTACCACCAAGAATTCTATATTGGTCTCACCGAAAACGCCAAACTTGCCACATTTTGCACTAGTCGGTGCAACCGAGTTTTCACTTCGGTTTCACCGACTTGGGCAATAATGTTGTAACGGTTGGATTTTTGGAGATGCCTATATATACCCCTCCACCACATCCCACTCGAAAGAGAAGCACTCAGAACAGACCCACACTTCCCATATCCAAATTTCTGAGAGAGAACCACCTATTCTTGTGTTGAGGTCAAGATCATCCACTCCAACCATATGGATCTTGATTTCTAGGCTCCCCAAGTTGCTTTCCATCCAATCAATCTCTTCTACCCATGCCAAACCTGTGAGAGAGTGATTGAGTGTTGAGGAGACTATCACTTGAAACACAAGAGCAAGGAGTTCATCGTTATTATCACATCTATTACCTTTTGGAGGGTGGTGCCTCCTAGATTGGTTAGGCGTCGCTTGGGAGCCTCCTACTTCGTGTTGTGGAGTTGAACCAAGAAGTTTGTACGGGCAAGGAGATCGCCTACTTCGTGAAGATCTACCCGTAGTGAGGCTAGTCCTTCGTGGACGGAAGCCGTTATAGAATAGTCGAGGTTGCTACTTCGTGGAACCCTTTGTGGGTGGAGCCCTCCGTGGACTCTCGCGATCGTTACCCTGCGTGAGTTGAAGACTCCATAAACGTGGACGTACGATAGCACCACCTATCGGAACCACGGGAAAAATCTTCGTGTCTCCAAATTGCGTTTGATCTTCCTACCCTTATCCTCTCACATATGTTTGTCTTACTTTCCGCTGCAATATTCATAGGCATGCATGTGTAGGGTGAACTTGATATGCTAGAAATGCTAAAATCTTCCAACCAATTAACTTGGAAAAAGGTTAGGTTTTTATTTGGTCAAGTAGTCTAATCACCCCCCTCTAGACATACTTTCGATCCCTACAAGTGGTATCATAGCTTTGGTCTCCATTGCATTGGTCTCACAACCAAGGAGAGTATGGCATCTAGTGAGGGAAACTTTCACCGTAGAGGTCCATACTTCGATGGTACAAACTTTGCTAGTTGGAAGCATAAGATGAAAATGCATATTCTTGGTCATAACCCTGCCGTATGGGCTGTTGTTCGTGTTGGCTTGCAAGGTGAATTCTTTGGTGATGGAAAGGAACCGGATAGTGAAGTGACCGCGGAAGAATTGAAGATCTTGCAATACAACGCTCAAGCATGTGACATTCTATTCAACTGCCTAGGCCCCGAAGAATTCAACAAAATCAACCTTCTTGAGAATGCAAAGGAAATTTGGGATACTTTGGTTGATATGCACGAAGGTACCGAATCCGTCAGGGAATCTAAGTTGGATGTGCTACAAAGTCAACTTGACAAGTTCAGGATGAAGGATGGTGAAGGAGTTGCGGAAATGTACTCTAGGCTTGCTCTCATCACCAATGAGATTGCCGGCTTAGGAAGCGAAGAAATGACCGACAAATTCATCATCAAGAAGATCCTTAGAGCCTTGGATGGAAAGTACGACACCATTTGCACATTGATACAAATGATGCCAAACTATAAAGATCTCAAGCCTACAGAAGTGATTGGAAGGATTGTTGGTCATGAGATGTCACTCAAAGACAAGGAAGAACTTCACACCAAGTCAAGCGGTGCTTACAAAGCTACAAGTGACACTCCCTCTACATCAAGTGACAACCTTGTAACCAATGAAAGATAAGCCTCATGGTCAAGAAATTCAACAAGTTCTACAAGAGTAGAGGCAAAGAGAGAAACTCCAACTCAAGGTATGAAGAGAAGCGTTCATCTAGTCGTGACCGGAATTGTTACAATTGTGGAAGGCCCGGACACTAATCCAATGAGTGCACGACCCCCCACAAAAGAAGAGAAGAGTCACCTAGAAGAAAGAGCTCAAGAGATGAGTCACCTCGAAGAGAGAGACGGAGTAGAGATGATCGTTATGAGCGAAGACCCTCAAGGAGAAGTAGGGACTCAGAGAAGAAGGACAAGTACACCAAGAGCTACACAAGAAGAAGACATCAAGCTCATGTTGGTGAATGGGTTTCCGGCTCCGAATCCGACAACCACTCCGAGAGAAGCTATCACTCCGACTCCGACTATAGTCAAGATGAAGGTGCTGCCGGACTTGCACTCGTTTCCTCCAACTCCTACGGCATATTTGATTCACCAAATGAAGGGAGTGGAAGTTGCTTCATGGCTAAAGGCCCCAAGGTATCACACCCCGAATACATTGACTTCAATAGTGATGATGATGAATTACTTGGGGATGATGACTTGCTATTTGATAAAACTAGTGATATTAGTCAAAATGAGATAGATAATGATCATGCTAGTCAAGATAAGTCGTGTTATGATGATAAGAAGGAAATAGAACGACTAACTAAAGAATTGAACACTCTTAAGTTAGCCCATGAATCTACTTTAGAGGATCATATAGAGCTTGTAAGAACTCATGAGAAGCTACGCTTCGAGAAGCTAAATTTGGAGCAAGAACATGAGTTTCTTAAAGCAATCAATGACGATCTCTGAAAGAAGATTTCTTCTTATCTAGCCAAACGACTACTCTTGTCTACATTTATTCCACAAGTGAAGACTAAGTAATCTAGTAACAAAGGCAAGAAAGGTTATTCAACTAGTAGCAATAAAATTGATAAATCTAATGATATTGCTTCTAGTAGTTCTATTGATTTCACTAATGATTCTCTTAGACAAGTTACACTTGAGCAAGAAAATGATCTATTGAAAGGGATTATAGAAAAGGGTATCTTCAAAAGTCTTTCCGGATGTAAGCAATTCGAGGAAATTGTACGCAAGCATGGAGGATACCGAAAGAACCATGGCATTGGCTACTGCAATGCCAATGGAGTTGAATGGGAAGAAGGTCAATACCCCAAGCCCAAGTTTGTTCCTCAAAAGGAGAAGTATGAACATACTCTCCCCAAGGGAAAAAAAGCTCAAGATGACCTTCCACCACAAGACCACAAGCTCAAGGGCAAGGACAAGCTTCAAGAGAAGATTGACACATTTGAAGATGAGTCCCAAGCTTTGGTCAAGTGGGTTCCCAAGGCTACCACAAGCTCAACTTCTACAAGTGCTATTTCAACTCCAAGGATCCCCATCAAGTTGATGTGGATCCCAAAGAAGAAGAACTAGAGAAGTTCTTGAGGGGTGACTCCGCCAATGAAATTCACTCACATTCATCATTGGCAAGGACTATTTGCAATAAACTCCAACCCTATGCAATAGTTAAAGGAGTCACACATTCCCTCAAAGGTAAGCAAGAGACAAGGTAATGAAAGAATCCATGGACATCATCATGTATGCATTGCACTCCATGTCCATAGATATCCTTGTTTTGTCTCTTGTGCGGGACTAACCCATGTAGGTGAAAAGAGTAAGAAAACAACGAGGATTGCTCCCAAGATGAGTTTCATCAACTATGAGCATCCACCACTGCATCACCCACATGAAGTCTTCTACGACATACCCAAGGTTAGTTTATCCCTCTTAGGGGGAATGTCACATCAAGGGGGGAGCTTTACTCTAAGACTTGAGTTAAAGTATCTCTTAAAGATATGAACACATTAAATGCTTTATGTAAAAGTGGTAACCCCACTTGCGCTTAAACGATGAGTATGCCCTATGATCAAGTATTCTTACTTGGCTCCTAAGTCAATATACTCATATATAGATGACTCCGTCATCGCCAAAGTGCTTGGTAGATACTAGAGTGGTTTTGCATGTTTGCCATATTTCATTTGACATCTTATTGTGTGAGCATGTTGGTCTGCATGACTTTACTCATTCGAGGATATCCAATTGTTGTTTTTTGGGTTTCATTTTTATTTCGCCAATTGGATATACAAGAATGCCTAGGACCCCTCTCTAGCTATCTATGCTTTCTCGTCTCAAATTCTATTCATGCTACATCACAAAACTTGAACAAGCACTTCTCGAACCCTCTGTGTGAGGAGCACTCAGAGTTCCGTTTTGTCAAGAGCTGACCACCAAAACCTCCCTAGTGCAACTCGGTGCAACCAATTCCAAAATCTTGGTTTCACCGATGCCTAGGGTTGATCTGGTTTTCCCATCTCGGTAACACCGATTCCATAATCTTGGCTTCACCGAGCTTCCCTGTCACCTGACAGTTGAGGAACTCGGTGGCACCGATATTTTTGAACCGGTGTCACCGACAGCGAAGGGTATATTATCTTGGCGGACCCGACTTTTGAAATTAAATCTTCAAACGTCCATTCCTCCAACCCTAAGCTGCTGCACCTGGACCCCCGGTCGTCGCCCTTGCCTCCCTGTGCGCCCTCGTTGCTGGGATCCTCGCCGTCGACGGTAATCTTCACCACCGTCGCCGCCGTAGCCGAGCCATCACCGAGTTAGGGTATGGATTCGATCCCTTCTTGTGCTCCCATGTCTAATTCTAGCGCATTAAGGTTGTTTCATTATCTTGCCACTGTTTGAGATCGATCTATCCCACGAGAAACCTCCATAGATTAGAGAACGAAGAATTTCTAGGTCTGACCTTCCGCAAATCGCATCTCGGTGATACCGAGTTGAAAAAGTCGGTTCTACCAATTTTGCTTTTAGGGTTACTGAGAAACACTTCAGTGAGACCGAGTTGTTCTTTTTGGTGAAACCGAAAAGAATGCCAAGTCTCTGTTAAAGAAAGTGGCCAGTCTCGGTGGCTCCGAAAATATCAACTCGGTGCAACCGATATCCTTTTTGCAGAAGTTCAAAACTAAGATTCCGAGTTTAAATTTTTGAAAAACCTTCTGTGTTTTGTGATGCTCAACCTATCTGCTCTTCTATGCTCTATTCACAGGGTCAGCATGTCAGGATCTGATGACAGTTAGACCAACTTCAAGGAGAAACATGTGGACATGAGTTCAGGCACTAGTCTTGAAGTTAGCTCATCTTCTTCAGATGACAACCCTAGTTCACCTGATTTGCCCAAGGCTACCACCAGGGCAAGGAAGAAGCTGAATTCTGATGAAGAGGATTCTGATTTTGTGCCTGAGGAAGAGATGGCCACAAGGCAGAAAGAAAAGGCTACCAGGAGCACAACTACAGAGACCACTTCTTCTAAGAAGCTAGTCAAGAAAGTCTATGCCAGTGCTGATGCTATGAGGGCACCTGAGACTGCCAAGGCCAACACAACTGTTTTTGGTGAGCCAACAAAGAGCTCCATGCCTAAGAAGGCAGGTGATAAGAAAAGAGCCAAAAAGAGGATAGTCAAAGTCATTGGAAGGCCCACTTCCATGTATGAAGACCTAGCTGATGCTGAAGAGGAAGAGGAGGAAGATCCAGCTGCCCAAGCTCCTCCTGCAAAGAAGAAGAAGCTCCTTGCTGATGCTATGCCAAAGCAAGCTTCTTCAAGCAAAAAATCTGCACCAAAGAAGCCAATTACTCCAAAGTCCAAGAAGACTACTAGGGACATCCCTCTTGCTGCCAAGAACAAAACTTCAACTTCCAGAGATGATGAGGAAGATTTAACCGTGTTGAGGAAACTCAGGCCCCATCTACCAGCTCATGATGATGCTCATCCTATAACTGAGGACATGAAGAAGAGGAAGGACTCAGGGCTGAGGTTGTGGAGAGAAAATGACCCCTATGCCTCCAGGAGAAGGACTGCCGCGGATGCCATATTTCACACCAAGGAACAGCAGGACTTTTATGAGACTGTCCTATTGGACAAGAGCCCAGCAGTCAGTGACATGAGATATGTTGACTGGGTATATATCAAGGAGAATGAAGATTTCTTTCCATGTGTGAAAGACAACTTGAAGTGTATTGATATTGCAAATTTTGTTGGAAGAGAGTTCACAACCTGGAACGATGAGATGATCATGCAGTTCTACTCTACTGCTCACTTCTATCCTGATGGCAGGATCATTTGGATGACTGAAGGCATTAGGTACCAATCCACTATTGATGAGTGGGCTACCATCTTAGGAGCCCCACAAGTACAAGAAGGTGACTTGGATGTGTACACTGAGGCCAAGATGAGTCACAACTCCATGACAAATATGTACAAGGAAATCCCTGCTGATTATGTGCATTCACATAAGTTTGGCTCAGTTTACTATCAGCAAGCAGGATTGCCTACTACCAACACCATCTTGAGGTACACCTTGATGCCCAAGTCAGGAGATGACAAGATGATCCGAGGCTATTCCATCAACATGCTGCACCACATTGATAACCACACCAGGTTTAGGGTGATGGATCTGATAGTTGAGATAGTGAAGAGGACAACTGCAGATCAGAAGAGATCTTGTGGATATGCACCATACATTCAGATGCTTATCAACTCTAAGTTAGAGAAGAATGTATATGCACTTGATCGCCCACATTTGCCACTCTAGCCAGATTTCAAGGATAATGTCGTGGTGATGGATCCTAGTCATCCCACTTCATCTACTGCACAAGCAGAGGCAGAGGCAGCTAGAGCCACTAGTGCTCAGGCTCCTAGATCCAGGAGTGAGCAGATGGATCTTCTACTTAGCACAGTTCAAGGTATGCAGAAGGACATCAAGCACATATTGCTGAATCAGCAGAGTCTTGTGAGGATCATGGAGGATAAGATTTCCATGCTGAACAACAAAGTGGATGGGCTGACTAAGACTGTGGATGAACTTAAGAAGGAAGTGGATGAAGCTCCCATTCCCCACTCTTCAGATTCTGATGATGATGATGATAGTCCACCTCTCAGGACCAGCACTCAGTTCAAGACTCAAGCCAGAACTCCTACAGTGTTTGCTCCAGAGTTGAGGCCATCTTCTTCAGCACCTGCCATAGCTCCATCAGCTCCAGTGTCTACTCCACCACCTCAGAGGACTTCAGCTGAAGCCTTCGCGGATGCTCTTCTCTCGACTCCATCAACATCCACCGGAGCAGCTTCATCGTCTCATGGAGGAGATCATGCCCAGAGCGACGATTAGCTCTATAACTTTGAACTTTTTGGTAACTTGTTGCCAAAGGGGGAGAGGTTATAGATCATAGGGCTCCGAGAGAGAGTGTTGCTTTTTGATCTCTCTGATTTTAAAAAACAAATATTTGGTTTATCGTTTGGTGTTGCAAACTTTGTTGGTGTTTGATCATACACTCTTGTGTGATGCTACTATTGCCTATCTTTGAGATGTCCATATGATGATCATTCACTTGTTTGGTGTGATGTACTTTATGTAATTCACTCTTATTAATCTTTGCGCACCACCAAGTTGTACGTGACATGAAAGAGTGACCCATGATCCTAATCGATTGTGCATTTGCAATCAAACGCAAATTTAAAATAATGCACAAATTTAGGGGGAGCTCTTGCTTATCACATACCTCTCAAAGAGACGATGCTATTCATTGATTATATCTCTATCGAAGCTTTGATCTATATGTTGTCATCAATTACCAAAAAGGGGGAGATTGAAAGCACAACTTCTCCCTAGGTGGTTTTGGTAATTAATAACAACATATATTTCATTGGACTAATGTTTCCACTAAGTATATTTTAGGAAAAAGTTCAATGTTTATTTGGCAAAGGATTGTGAGGAGACCCAAAGATGCAAGGAATAGGATTGGCCAAGCTACAAGCATGAAAAATCTACATTTTACTTTGTAAGAAATCACTTTGAGTCCATAGGAAAGCCAATACTATCAAAAGGGGGTGAGGTAATAATGGTGAATGAAATGCTCAAAATAGCCACCAAAAACACTCACAAACTCTCCCACAAATATTTTGTCTTAGACCCTACCACTCAGAATTGGTGCCACCAACAATTTCCTATCGGCTACACTGAGTCAAAACCCTAGACAGAAACCCTAGCCAAAACCTACCGCTCGGTACTACCAAGTTTCATATCAGTGCAACCGAGTTTCAGTGACCAACTTTCTGTTGCCTCATTCACAAGAATCGGAATTTCCGAGAATTGTGAATTGGTCTCACCGAGTTGTGTAACTGTCCTCGGCCACTCATATCGGTACCATAGAGAATTCTATATCGGTCTCACCGAAAACGCCAAAGTTGCCACATTTTGCACTAGTCGGTGCAACCGAGTTTTCACTTCGGTTTCACCGAGTTGGGCAATAATGTTGTAACGGTTGGATTTTTGGAGATGCCTATATATACTCCTCCACCACATCCCACTCGAAAGAGAAGCACTCAGAACAGACCCACACTTCCCATATCCAAATTTCTGAGAGAGAATTTCTATTCTTGTGTTGAGGTCAAGATCATCCACTCCAAACATATGTATCTTGATTTCTAGCCTCCCCAAGTTGCTTTCCATCCAATCAATCTCTTCTACCCATGCCAAACCTGTGAGAGAGTGATTGTGTGTTGAGGAGACTATCACTTGAAACACAAGAGCAAGGAGTTCATCATTACTATCGCATCTATTACCTTTTGGAGGGTGGTGCCTCCTAGATTGGTTAGGTTTCGCTTGGGAGCCTCCTACTTCGTGTTGTGGAGTTGAACCAAGAAGTTTGTACGGGCAAGGGGATCGCCTACTTCGTGAAGATCTACCCATAGTGAGGCTAGTCCTTCGTGGATGGAAGCCGTTATGGAATAGTCGAGGTTGCTACTTCGTGGAACCCTTCGTGGGTGGAGCCCTCCGTGGACTCTTGCGACCGTTACCCTCCGTGGGTTGAAGACTCCATAAACGTGGACGTACGATAGCACCACCTATCGGAACCACGGGAAAAATCTCCGTGTCTCCAAATTGTGTTTGATCTTCCTACCCTTATCCTCTCACATATGTTCGTCTTTACTTTCCGCTGCAATATTCGTAGACATGCATGTGTAGGGCGAACTTGATATGCTAGAAATGCTAAAACATTCCAACCAATTAACTTGGGAAAAGGTTAGGTTTTTATTTGGTCAAGCAGTCTTGTATTGGGGCTCGCCGTAGCACCGAGCCGAGCCCCGGTCTCGACCATCGTCAACGAGCGTTTGGTTGCTCGATCCAATTTCGAATCGTGCCCAACTAGACAGCAGGCCTAAGGATGACAGTTGTTGTATAGAAGCAGTCGTCCCTGCTGTCGAGCGGAGGATGGCGTGAAGATGGAGCACGCCTCCAATTGGACAGCAGGCTCGAGGATGCCAATTGGGGAAGAGCGGTGGTCTAGATGAAAAAAATAAGGAAAATTGTGAGGAAGCTGGTTGGGTGGAGATTGACACTATTTTAATCCCATGGGTCCCATAGGTAAGAAGTGGAGGGTGAGTGTAACACCCCTGGTTATCAGCTACAGTACCCTTGTAATCAAGCTACAGTAACCCACTGCGATTAAGCTAATCATTTTGCTAAACAGTGCTTGATCATCTTTGAAATAATATCTCATTTCAAATTCCATTTAAATTCAAATTCAAATAATAAGTGGATTAAATAATTGGCAAACATGAAAACTAAAATCATGGTTGGGTTGAAAATATTCACTAGATAATTGTCATGGTGGAACCAACATTATTTGGGGTATTTAAGGGCCCTAAAACAATTATAACAGAGGCCAAAACAATAATTTAACTGCCTTTTAAATTATGAAAATGCCAAACTACTTTATTTAAATCTCAAACTTTTTGTGGCAATACTAAATATTGCAGAGTATTTATTGAGACAAGTTACATAATTTTACAAGAGTCATTTGGTTTTGAAAATAAAATAAAACAGAAAAGAATTAATAAATCAAAAATAAAAATAGATAAAAGGAAAAAGGGGCATGCATTGTGCATTGGGCCTTAGTGCACAGTGCAGATCAGGCCCAGCCCACACCCCACTTGTCCCCTTCCCCTGCTACAGGAGGCAGAGGAGGGCATGGCGTCCATCCCGACCACCATGGCCGCCGATGTCGCTGTGGCGACCATCCGGCCTCTCCCCGAAGCCTTTTAGGTCGCCCCGACCCCCTGGACCGAACCCTAGCGCCACTCCCCCCTCTCTCCCTCCCGCGCTCGCTCTCTCTCAACCTCACCCGAGCGCAGCCGTCGTCGCGTCGCTTCGGTCACGCGGCCACCGGCGTTATCGCGCCCGCCAATCTTGTCCACGGGCTCCGCCCGCCTTTTCCCCTTCGCCTGGTGCCTTCAACTGGAGTCGGGGCGCACCGCAGTCGAGGAATCGATCCCGTCCCCGCCTTGGGTCCCGCAACATCTCCGGCGGATCCCGTCGCCCTCTGCTGCTACAAACCTGTCGCCGACTTTGCTTGAGCCACCCGGTGAGCTCCGCCTCTCCTCCCTGCTTTTCCTGCTCGCCTTCGAGCCTGTGTAGTGCTGCTGCCGTTCCGAGCTCTGGCCATCGCCATGGCTAGCCAGCTCGTGCACCCGAGCCCCTCCGGCTCGATTGAGTAGCATCAACGTGCTCCTGGTGAGCTCCAGAGGCCGCACCGCCCTTTGCTTTGCTCGTTAGCATCCCGTAGAGGCATGCCCATTCTGGTCCAAAAGCAACCGCCGCCATGGCTCATTGCCGAAGCCCTTGCCAACCACCCCCGTGCGAGCTAACGCCACCAGTCGACGCACGATGCTTTAATTTGCCCGTTTGAAAGCACCCAACCGCGCACATTTTGGCCATCGGACGGAGTTTTCCGAGCCTCGCTGCCGCTGGCGCGCCACCGCGTTTTAAACGCCGATGGGTAGCTGACCGGTGGGGCCCACCATTAGCCAGCTAATCACAGCCCTAACAGCCACTGACAGTGGGCCTGGGCATTGTAGCGTTTAGGTTAGGCACTAATTAAACTGCTAACAACCACTGGCAACATGGGCCCCCACCCTAATTAAGCTAATTTAACTTAATTAAAATTCTATTAAACTAACAGAGGCTGACCAGTGGGTCCCACTGGACCCAGTTGACGAGTCAACCGGCTGACTGGACAAGTCCAGTCACTGCCAGGTGGTTCCAGTGGACCCGCTTGACTAGTCACGTGGACCAGTTAACTGCTGACTGGGAAGTTGACTAGCCCCACCTGTCGGCCATTAGTGCACCTCTGGGTGCACTGCACCGGGTGCACCCAGCCTTTTCTACCTAATGTTTTTGAATTAATTTAAATCTAATAAATTTTAGAATATTATTAAAACTTTGAAAAATCATATAAATTAATTTATAACCCGGATGAAAATAATTTATATATGAAAGTTGCTCAGAAAAATCTAATGAATCTGAATACGCTATCCGTTCATTTGTCACGTGCCTAGAGCATGTTGAACATGGAACTTTCCCCTCCGATTCATATGTCCGGTAATAGCCTAAGACCCCGAGAAATATCCACAAATATTTTCCCATTCCGTGTGTAACACATCGCATTGCGTTAGTTCACCCCTAGCACTGCATATTGCCATGTCATGCATCGTGATGCATTTGTTTGCTTTATATTTATTGTTTCTTCCCCCTCTTCTCTGTGGTAGACACCGAGACTGACGCTAGTGCCGGGTACGACTACACACCTGACGACCAGCCCCTTTCAGCAGAGTATCCAGGCAAGAAAAACCCCTTGATCATTCCTATATCGCCCATTCCTTCTCCCTCATGCTTGCAATAGATTTTGCTACTGTTGTTGATAGCTCCTATTCTGATGCATAGCCTGCTTTTGTAACCTGCTATTGTTACTTTACCTGTTATCCTATATGCTTAGTATAGGTTGGCTACTGATCCACCAGTGACCCCTCACCTTGTCCTTGTTGCCCCTACTTCATCATTGGAGACTCGAAGACCCGAAGACTCGATCAACATGATCGACAAGCCCTGAGCCCGATACATCACCTCACCCCTTAGTTGTACGACTCTGCAGAGCTGCTATCGAGTGCCGAGGGTGATACCTCATAACACACTCATGATGATAACTCTGTAGTGAAGCTAGTCGGTCGTGGATTACGGAGGGTGATTCCTCCTTCACCACTCCCGATAACGACTCTGTCATGCAAAACCTCAAGTGTAAACCCTCGAGGGTGATTCCTCCCAGGTCACCTTGATGGTTACATCGAGTGGGATCCATCGAGGTTAATTCCTCGGATTCCCCTTGATGTATGGACACACGGTTACTTGACTTTAACTACAGAACCATGTGAAAGACGGGTCGGCCCCAAGGGCACCCGCGAGGGAATGTGAAAGAAGGGTCGGCCCCAAGGGTACCCACGAGTGATGTGTAGTCGGGTTGACCAGGAAGGTGCCCGCGAGATAACTACACGGCACAGTCGGACATTCTTCGCCCTTGCTGTAAGTCCGGGAGACGGGGTGACGGGACCACATATCATGGATCATTGATTGTCACCGCACGCTACCAAGACACTACGGGTTTGGATATGTGATCTGAGTAGGCCTCTGGCCTTTTTCGCACTAACCACCACGCGGGAATCAGTATGGGCACTCTACGTCGTACATTCGCCCAAAAGCTCTTCAGACGTCACAGTTGAGCGGCATGCGCCCGGGTGGCCCGCGTAAGCACCGTCTTTGTATTAAGAGGTGCCAGGACTGACACCGGCCGTCCACATAACGCGCAGGATTGCAAAGGACGATTGTCCCATGACTCCTTCGCGACTAGGATTTAGACTGGCGTGTGGCCTCTCTGTTGAGTCTAGGTAGTACTACGGCGTGTCGATCAGCCGAGGCCGGGCATGACCTGGAAAGTGTGTCCAGCCGGAGTTAATCGAGCGTGTTGGGTAAGTTTGTGCACCCCTGTTGGGAAGTATATCTATTCGAATAGCCGTGTCCACGATAACGGACGCTTAGAGTTGTATCCTGATCTATACAACTAGAACTGGATACTTGTGAAATGAAATGGAAATGATGGCTCCAGGATTGCTTTCTCGCAGGGAGTCGAGAAAGGATCTCTAGGCATAATTACAATATGCTTACTTATAATATGCTAATATACACTCTTCTAATGCTGCAAGACACTGAAGATGCTAGTCTTCGATAGTACTAGGCCTTCTCTCTCTTCTGGCATTTCTGCAGTTCAGTCCAAAGATATAGTCCCATTCCTTTGATACTGATGCATACTTAGTATAGATTTGATGTAAGTCTTGTGAGTACTTTCGATGAGTACTCACTGCTGCTTTGCTTCCCTTTTCCCCTTTACACGATTGCTACAACCAGATGACGGAACCCAGGAGCCAACTGATCCCGCCGACGACTACTACTATCAGGACGGAGCATACTACTACGTGGAGGCTGCTGAGTAGTTAGGAGGCTCCCAGGCAGGAGGCCTTGCCTTTTCGATCCGTTGTTTATGTTTGTGCTAGCCTTCTCAAGGCAAACTTGTTTACTTATGTCTGTACTCAGATATTGTTGCTTCCGCTGACTCGTTTGTATTCGAGCTTATGTATTCGAGCCCTCGAGGCCCCTGGCTTGTAATATAAATCTTGTATGACTTTAATTTGTGTCTAGAGTTATGTTGTGATATCTTCCCGCGAGTCCCTAATCTTGATCGTGCGCATTTGCATGTATGATTAGCGTACTATCAAAATGGGGGCGTCACAATGGGTGAACTCACCACCAATTCAAATCTTTAGAAAAAGGAAAGATTAAGGAAAAGGTTTAGACAAGATCCGCAAAGCGGCAAAATAAATGACTACTCTCGCGACATAAGTGCACTCAAGTGTTTGGCCCCCGCCAGAGCTCAAAGATGGGCCTCCTCTTTGATTTTAGCAACAGTAATGGTGGTCGGTGAAGCCGTGTTGCGAAGGACTCGCGTTCCGCTCCTTCCAAATTTCTCACATGACAAGCATCAGAACAAAGATAATAGCTTTCTTGATATGTCCTCCCGTGTTGATCGTCTTTAGCCACCAGTCTTGGACCATGTCTTCATGGCGCCAAGCTTGTGGAGAGTGGTCGTGTATGCCGAGCCAGGCGACCACCTTGTTCCAGACGTGAGCAGTGAATCTACACTGGAAGAGAAGATGGGCGGCGGATTCTTGGACTTGATTGCATAGAGGACAAAGTCCGCAGTTTGGCCATCCTAGCCGCTGTAACCGATCCGCCGTCCACACACGATCTTGGATGATAAGCCAAGTGAAGACCTTGCATTTCGGGGGAGCGCAATTCTTCCATATTGTGGGAGGAAGTTGGGCTGAGAACTAGTCTCTCGAACTGCGCCATGTATGCCGTAGCCGCCGAATATTCGCCACCGGAAGTGAATTTCCATGATATAGTGTCCTTCCTATCAGGATTGAGAGCAACGCCATCAATCATCTCCCATAGGACGGCAAACTCCTGGATATGTGTCAAAGTGAGTCCTTGTGTTATGTTGAATTTCCGGATCCAGAAGTTGTTGTCAAGAGCCTTACTGACCAAACATGCCTTCTTTTTAGATATTTCGAAGATCATTGGTGCGATATCTTTAGGCGGGAGGCCATTTAGCCAAGAGGATTCCCAAAATTTAGCCTTTTTGCCATCACCAATAGTCATAATCGTGGATACCGCGAATAGATCTCTGTCACTGTCGCCACAGGGCGTTTCCATCCCCATCCAAGTCTTAGGAGGGTCGGCCCATTCAAACCAAAGCCATTGTAGATGAAGGGCAGTCGCAAACTTCTCAATATTAAGCACTCCCAAGCCACCAAAGATCTTGGGCTTGCAGACAAGCTCCCAATTGACATTACATTTTCCTATAGATACCTTATCACTGCCAGCCCAAAGGTAAGCACGTTGCAGGTTATCAATCTTTTTCCATACCTTAGCAGGGAGCTCCAGCGGCGTGAGGTGATAGATTGCAATGGCCGTGAGAACTGCTTTGACCAAAACGATGCGTCCAGGGGAAGCTACATGCATAACCAACCAAGGTGGTAGTTTTCCTGCAATCTTGTCCTCGAGGTACTGAAAATGAATGCGTTTGAGTCTAGTGACCAATAGGGGAAGGCCAAGATACCGCAAGGGGAAAGAAGTTTGGACCGCCGGGAAGGCCTGAAGAATGTCATCAAGGTCCATGTTGGCACAATGAATAGGCGCGACCATGCTCTTGTTGTAGTTGGTGACTAATCCAGTGAGTTCACCAAAGGGAGAGAGCGTTGAAGCAAGGAAATGTATATCTTCCTTGATAGGAGCAACAAAGATGGCCGCATCGTCAGCATATAAGGAGGCCCTGATGGGGTTGCCATGGAGGGGCTGGAGGTTGCCTTGCACGGTAGCCGTGGCTAGGATATGTGCAGGGGATCAATAGCAAGGACAAAGAGCATGGGGGAGAAATGATCCCCCTGCCGAAGCCCGCATCCGTGCTTGATTAGGTCGCCCGCAACACCATTAAGAAGGACTCTGGACGAGTCCGTGGAAAGGAGAGCATATATCCAATCATAGAACTGGCTTGGGAAGTGATGGTGGCATAGCAAGTCCATAAGGTAATCCCAACTAACCGAGTCAAAGGCTTTCTTGATGTCCAACTTGAAAATCAAAGTTAGGGATTTAGTACGATGGAGTCGACGGACCAAGCTACAAACATACATGAAGTTGTCGTGGATACTTCTTTTCTTAATGAAGGCGCTTTGCGTGTTGGAGACAAGCGCGAGCATGTGAGGGGCTAGCCGAGTAGCCAGCATCGTAGCAATGATCTTAGCAGCCGCGTGAATGAGACTGATAGGCCAGAAGTCGGAGATGTCCTTTGCCCCATATTTTTTAGGGATGAGGGCAATGTTAGCCAAGTTGAGCCAGTGTAGGTTGTTGACATGTAGATTGGAGAAATTATTAACCGCAAGCATTATCTCTGGCTTAATGATGTCCCAACATTCTTTGTAGAAAACTCCAGTGAAACCATTAGGGCCCGAAGCTTTGTCTCCTGGAAGCTCTTGGATCGCTGCACGCACCTCCTCCTTGGTGAATGGGGTTGCAAGGTCCGAGAGGTCGTAGGAAGATGACGGGATGCAATCCCAGTTGCAGTCCTTGGAGCGCGGGGCCCTTCTCAATGGCTTTTCTAAAGTGGCTCTAAATAATGTCTTTCTTGTGATCATGGCTCGTGACCCAACCGTTTTTGTTCTTGAGACACTGGATGAAGTTATTTCTACGTCGGTGGTTGATTCGAAGGTGAAAGAAACAAGTATTCGCATCCCCTTCTTGGAGCAACTTAATTCTTGAGCTTTGTCATTTCCTCGCCCGCTCGAGAACTGCCAATGCCACAACCTTTCTCTTAAGGTCATTTCTCAGGTTCCATTCTCCCGGCAAAAGTTTCCTATGCTCTTGCACAATGTCGAGACGGAGGATGATCTCAAGGGCCATGTGGAGCTGAATTTTGTGGTTCATGAAAATGGACCTGCTCCACTTGCGAAGATGTTGACTCGTTCATTTAAGCTCGTGGAAAAGAACTTGATAGGGCTCAGAATAGTTGATTTCCTCAGCCCTGGCATCCTGTATGATCTTCTTGAAGTTAGGCATTTTGATCTAGAAGTTTTCAAACCAGAAAGATTTGGGCCGTTTTGGCCCCTTGTTGCTAGCCAAGAGGACCGGGCAATGGTCCGAGAGTGAGGACGAGAGAGCATGGAGAATGTGAGTGCCGAAAGCGAGGTCCCAATCCTCATTGCAGAAAAAGAGTCTAATTTGCTCAAAGTTGGGTTAGTCTGTTCATTGCTCCAAGTGAACCTTCTGTTCTGCAGGTGGATCTCTTTTAGCTCACAGGAGTTAAGGGCATTTCGAAAGCACACCAAGCGGGAGTGATCAACATTTGCACACTTTTTTTCTTGGGCACGATAGACTTGGTTGAAGTCTCCTGTCACAAGCCATCTAGTACCTTATGGAGGTTTTAAGCTCACAAGCTCTTGGAAGAAATAATCTTTCAGATTACTTCTAGTAGGCCCATAAACAGAAGTGAGCTTGAAGGAGGTGGGTGTATTGATGATAGAGATGTTCGCAAAGATGCAAAAGGTACCAACATGGATGTTGTCCGCCGTCATGCTTGTGTTTCATGGTTTGCTAGGAAAGTTCTTGTGGATGCAACCATACATATGCACATTCGGTTCGTGGCTGAGGTAAGGTATTCGGTTCTGGTATCGGGAAGCTTTGCTTTCACCGAATATTGAGAATCATAAGCTGCAACTGTTCCTTCGATCCAAACATGTTGGCAAGGTTTCTTGGATACAACATATAGGAATACTTTCGAGCTTCAGCTATTGTGCAGTTGGCATGAGCCATAGGCCGTCGAGATTCTTTTTTTCCTAAACATGCAAGAGGATTGCGTGTCATTTCATTATGACTGGCAGAGCACAAAATACTATTGTATGTTACAGAGCGCTGATGGGAGAAGTCCACCTGGCAGTGAAGCCGGAGGACTACTTAGATCTAACCCTAAGAGCATCTACAGCCGCCGCGGACGTCTGGGTTGACTGACACACAACCCAAATCCGAGGCCTGGCTTACCCATACCCCACATATATGCCCAATCCAGATGAACACTAGACCAAAGTAAAACCTCACTCACCACTCCACTTCTCTTTGACATAGTCTAAAAAACCGAACCGAAGATCGAACTGTTGAGCCTGTCGGTTCAGGTTTTTACTGGTTGGACCTCTGGTTCACCGGTTCGTTGTCCGTTTTTTACATAAAATAATTTTTTTAGTAATATTAACATATGCTAATATATTGCTAAAACAATGGTCAATAAAATTACTTGCTTATAATAGACATCAGAGTAGCATGACTCAGTTGGTTATTAGTGTTAGAACTCACAAGATTGAGAGGAAACTTGTCATCTTATTGATTGTTGGGCAAAGCCCTTATATATAAGGATTGGCATCTCAGTTTGAGGCACCTGTTATAGGAGGTATTTGTTTGGTATCGAGAAAACGTCTCTATGGGCGACCCGTTGATACTTGTGATCTGCGTTGGGTTTTCCACGAAGAGGAGCAGGTGATGCAACACAATATAGATAAGTATTTCCCTCAGTGAGAACCAAGGTTATCGAACCAATAGGAGTAGCACACAACCCCCATCTTTAGCGACTGCACAAAAAGAAGCAAACACTTGCACCCAACGCGGGCAAGAGGGTTGTCAATCCCCTTGGACTCGTTATTTGCAAGCAAATGAAGTGTCTAGATGATAGTTGAATAATGTAAATTGCAAAATAAATAGAAAACAAATAAATGACAGCAAGGTAATGAAAGCTTTTGTAAATATATAAGTGAATAGACCCCGGGGTCGTAGTTTTCCCTAGTGGCATCTCTCATGTAGTAGGCATACGGTGGGTAAACATATTACTGTTGGGCAATTGGTATAAAAGCGCATAGTTTCGCAATATTTATTCACGACAATGATCATGTATATATAGGAATCACGTCCATAAGCAAATAGGCCGACTCCTGCCTGCACCTATTACTATTACTCCACGTCGAGAGCGCTTCTATGCTTGCCTCTCTAAGTATTAAGTTCATGACAAACAGAGTAATGCTTGGAGAACGATGACATGATGTAGACAAAGCAAACTCAATCAATATGAATTAACCCCATCGTTTTATCCTTAGTGGCAACAATACAAAGGTGTTTCTTGTCCCTTTCTCTCACTGGGATATAGAGCACCGCTAGATTGAACCCACTACAATGCACCCCTCTCACTGAAGAAATATCAATCTAGTTGGCCAAACTATTTCAATAGATCAGAGAGATTTATGAAGCTATAATAATAATGTAAATAAGAATCATAGTAGAATTCAGAGAAGACTCAAATCGTTTTCATGAATAATCTGAACATAAACCCACAATTGATCGGATCATAACAAATGCACCGAACAAAGTGATTACATCGAATAGATCACCGTGAAGATGTGGTGAACTTTGTATTGAAGATCAAGAGAGAGAGAGAGAGAGATAGCCATCTAGATACTAACTACGGACCCGTAGGTCTGTAGCGAACTACTCACACATCACCATGGGAGCAACAAAGTTGATGTAGAGGCCCTCCGTGATCGATCCCCCCTCCGACAGGGCACCGAAACAGGGCTCCAGATGGGCACACGACAGAACAGAGACTTACGGTGGCGGAAAAAGTGTTCCGGGAGGCTCTCTAGGGTTTTTGGGAATTTATAGTCCAGAGAGGGGCGTTGGGAGGCGCCAGGGGGAGCCACCACACAACAGGGCACGACCACCCCCCTGGGCACGCCCTAATGTGTTGTCCCTCCCTCGTGCAACCTTCGGTCTCTTCCCGAAGCTTCCAGGTCTTCTTTTGGTCCAGAAAAAATTATAAAAAAGTTTCATGGCAATTGGACTTTGTTTGGTACTGTAAACCTGAAAAGGAAAAAACATGCAAAAAACGACAACTCGCACTAGGCACTGGGTTAATAGGTTAGTGCTCAAAAATAATATGAATTGGCAAATAAATACCCAACAAGCATCCTAGAATGATAATATTATAGCATGGAACAATAAAAAATTATAGATACGTTGGAGACAGCATCCCCAAGCTTAATTCCTGCTCGTCCTCGAGTAGGTAAATGATAAATATAGAATTTTTGATGTGACATGCTACCCAACATGTAATCTATTGCAGGTATGATTACTGAGAAACGATGAATTAATAAACATCAACATAGTAATATTCATAAACATAAGTAACATAATCATCAAGTTTCAAAATATACGATCCTTAAAGAATGTTCACCCCCTATTCATTTTATCATATTAGAAAGACATGGCTCCGTCTTCACTACACAAATACAAATGTCAAGCACCACTGTGTCAAATCAGGCAATTGGATCATACTTTTCAATGCGGTTCAACTTTTTATTACTCACGCAATATATGAGGGTGAACCATGGATAATAGCATAAAGGTGGAATAGAATATGGTGGTAGGTTTCAAAGGGGTAAAAGGGGAGAAGAAAGTCTCGCATCAACTAGGCGTATCAATGGGCTATGGAGATGCCCATCAATAGATATCAATGCGACGAGTAGGGATTGCCATGCAACGGATGCACTAGAGCTATAAGTGTATGAAAGCTCAACTGAAGCTAAGTGGGTGTGCATCCAACTTGCTTGCTCATGAAGACATCGGCATTTGAGGAAGCCCATCATCGGAATATAAAAGCCAAGTTCTATAATGAAAAATTCCCACTAACATATGAAATTGACAAAACAAGAGACTCTCTATATGAAGAATACGGTGCCACTTTGAGGCACAAGTGTGGTAAAAGAGGTAGTAGCACTGTCCCTTCTCTCTTTTCTCTCATTTTATTTTTTTCTTTTATTTTTATTTTTAGTTTTCTCCTTTTCTTTCTTTCTTTCTCCTTTTCCCCTTTTTTCTTTCTTTTCTTTTATTTTTCGTCCGGAGTCTCATCCCGACTTGTGGGGGAATCATTGTCTCCATCATCCTTTCCTCACTGAGACAGTGCGCTAATAATGATGATCATCACACTTTTATTTACTTACAACTCAGTATGAAAAACTATAGTATGACTATATGAATGCCTCTGACAGTGTACCAGGATGTGCAATGATCAAGCGTAACATGTATAAAAAATGATGAATGGTGGCTTTGCCACAAATACTATGTCAGCTTATATGATCATGCAAAGCAATATGACAATGAAAGTGCTAGTCATATGATGTAACGATGGAAGTTGCATAGCAATATATCTCGAAATGGCTATGAAATGCCATAATAGGTAGGTATGGTGGCTATTTTGAGGAATATATAATGAGGCTTATGTGCAACAGAGCGTATCATGTCACGGGGTTTGAATGCACCGACGAAGTTTGCATGAATCCTAGAGGCGAGAATGGGCAATGCACGGTACCAAAGAGGCTAGCAAATATGAGGTGGTGAGAGTGCGTACATCCATGGATTCACATTAGTCATAAAGAACCACATACTTATTGCAAGGTTTTATTAGCTCTCTCGAAGCATACTACTCTCATGCCCCTAGGGAGGAGGTTGGGAGGAGTTAACTATCGCGCGCCTCCGACTTAAACATGCCTAGGATTTCAACGAGGAATAAGAATGCTCACACATCATCACCATGCCATAAAAAATATTTAGATGAACAAAAATTTAACACCCTCTAATTCACAATATTCTTACTAACCAATGATCATACACTCATGCTCCTTCACATTACCACATCAATATCATTGACCCACAATTTCTCTTTTATGTGCTACATGTGGTTTTGATTATGCACTCATTGAATACCTATTATTTTTGGACTATTCTTATAACCCATGCAAATTACCATCACTATTTATTAATTCTCAAACAAATATAGGTGAATAAGGAGAGTGCAATTATTTCTATAAAATCTATATGCCACCGTGCTCTAAAAGATATAAGTGAAGTACTAGAGCAACTGCTTAGCTCAAAAGATATAAGTGAAGCACAAAGAGTATTCTAATAAATCATAGTGATCTTGTGTCTATCTCAAGTGGGTGTGTCCAGCAAACAATGATTGTGGAAAACTAAAGCAAAAACAAACTAAAGCAAACGACGCTCCAAGCAAAACTCATATCATGTGATGAATAAAAATATAGCTCCAAGTGACATACCGATGAATTGAGACAAAAGAGGGGATGCCTTCCGGGGCATCCCCAAGCTTAGATGCTTGATTCTTCCTATAATATTACCTTGGGGTGCCTTGGGCATCTCCAAGCTTAGGCTCTTGCTGCTCCTTATTCCTTCATCCATCGTGATAGCACCCAAAACTTTAAAACTTCAGCACACAAAACTCAACAAAAACCTTCGTGAGATATGTTAGTATAGCAAACATATCAAATACTTTAGGTACTGTTATAAATTGATTCTTATTTTATTATTGCATAAGGTAATGTATTATAACTTCTTCATGTCTTATACCCCCGATACAATCCATAGCATCATAAAAACAAGCAAACTTTGCAAGCAAAAACAGAATCTGTCTAAAACAGAACATTCTGTAATGATCTGTAGAGAACCTGTACTTCTGTAGTTTCAAAAATTCGAAAAAATTAGTAAAACCTGGGGAATTTATATAGAAATAATGTGTAAAAATTTGAGATCAAAAATACGTTGCAGTAAAATCAGAGAAATTCTGCACTGGACGCCAAAGTTTTTGTTTTTGCACCGTATCAATTCTACTTATGATGCAAGTCATCCCAAATGCTTTACTTGGCACAAACACTAATTTAAACATAAAAACACAATCATTACAGATTTAATAATCATGTTATAAAAACAAAAATTAAATACAAAAATTGAAGATAACTATTGGGTTGCCTCCCAACTAGCGCTATTGTTTTATGCCCCTAGCTAGGCATAATGCATCGGATCAAGTGTGGTAATAATCATGAGAAAAAATCATCATGCTATAATCATATTCCCTTCTCTCAGCAGCATTTTTTATAATGGGAAAGGAAAAATAGTTAAAGGGACTAAACTTCGCAACACAAGGATCCGTGAGATCTATCTCTGGAGGAGAAGGAGGCTCCTCCTTAGAATTTTCATAAGTGATAGTAAATTCTTCATTGTATAGGTTCCGGTAAAGATATTTACTTAATCTCCTTTCAAGCTCATAATCTGATCCAAGATTTGGAACAATAATTTGGTCATTGTATTTGGAAAATTTATCAATTAAGACATTAGGTGGAACCTTTTTCCTAAGGTTTTCATTATATGCAACATAATCCGTTTATATTAATCTCCTTATTTCTTCCATCTCATAGAGGATTCCCTCTATTGGTGGGCACTCACCATTGACCCTATAATGAGCAAATATTTCTCTTGCTTGCTGCATAATATGATTAAATTCATGAACGAGAAATATTGTTGCTAACCGTTTAGTAGGAGCATCTTGAATATTTGAGAATTCTAGAAACAACCATTGTATGGAGGGGTGCATATGAACAAATTGTCTTTCTAATTCAACTATGAGGAAAAATATGGCATCCGCATAGCTAGTGGTTCTAGCAAGAATAGATCCTCCTATCAAGGGTAAAGAGCCAACACAAGTGAAAAAGTCTTGGATCACACTTTTTCTAATAATATTACCACTACCAATACGGAATTTCTTTGTTTGCATAGTAGGTTCAACTTTGGAAGGATCATCATCCGCAAGATTATCAAGTTTTTCCTTAGCAACTTCATGAAAAATTTCTTTTAGCATTATCATTGAGAGGTGAAGTTGAATGTTCTAGTGCTTCCACACAAGAGGCGGAAGTATCACTAGTTTCAAACTCAGACATGATAGCAACTTCCAAGCAAACAAAACAAGCAAACTAGCAAAGATAAATATTTTTTTATTTTTTTATTTTTATGAAGCAAGCAAAATACAAAATCAAATAAAAAGTAGAACAAGTGAATGATAATTTGTGCGAAGGTACTTGATATTAGGTTGGAGATACTCCCCGGCAACGGCGCCAGAAATCCTTCCTGATACTTGTGATATGCGTTGGGTTTTCCGCGAAGAGGAGCGGGTGATGCAACACAGTATAGATAAGTATTTCCCTCAGTGAGAACCAAGGTTATCGAACCAATAGGAATAGCACACAACCCTCGTCTTCATCGACTGCACACAAAGAAGCAAACACTTGCACCCAACGCGAACATAGAGTTTTCAATCCCCTTGGACTCGTTATTTGCAAGCAAATGAAGTGTGTAGATGATAGTTGAATAATGTAAATTGCAAAATAAATAGAAAACAAATAAATGGAAGCAAGGCAATGAAAGCTTTTTTAAATATATATGCGAATAGACCCGGGGGCCGTAGTTTTCCCTAGTGGCATCTCTCATGTAGTAGGGATACGGTGGGAAAACATATTACTGTTGGGCAATTTGTATAAAAGTGCATAGTTTTGCAATATTTATTCACGGCAATGATCATGTATATATGAGAATCACGTCCATAAGCAAATAGGCTGACTCTTGCCTGCACCTATTACTATTACTCCACGTCGAGTGCGCTTCTATGCTTGCCTCTCTAAGTATTAAGTTCATGACAAACAGAGTAATGCTTGGAGAACGATGACATGATGTAGACAAAGCAAACTCAATCAATATGAATTAACCCCATCGTTTTATCCTTAGTGGCAACAATACAAAGGTGTTTCTTGTCCCTTTCTCTCACTGGGATATAGAGCACCGCTAGATTGAACCCACTACAATGCACCCCTCTCACTGAAGAAATATCAATCTAGTTGGCCAAACTATTTCAATAGATCGGAGAGATTTACGAAGCTATAATAATCATGCAAATAAGAATCATAATAGAATTTAGTGAAGACTCAAATCTTTTTCATGAATAATCTGAACATAAACCCACAATTCATCGGATCCCAACTGAGGGAGTCCTGGTTTAAGGGGTCCTCGGGACGTCGACCTATTACTTATGGGCCAGACTATATGGGCCACTTGCCGAATATTGGAAGTATTGAAGATCTTGTCTCCAAGGAGGAAGCTTCGAGAATCATGGCTTGCCTTCCACGTTTGGAGTAGTGAATAGGCATGTTTGTCCCTTCGACGTGTAACCGACCATGTGTAAACCCTAGGGACCCCTGGCGTCTATATAAGCCGGAGGGTTTTAGGTGGTAGAACGACGGAACTCATCTAGGGTTTAGTTACTTGATCTCGAGGTAGATCAACTCTGTAATCCCCATACAATCAATATAATCAAGCAGGACGTAGGGTATTACCTCGATAGGAGGGCCCGAACCTGGGTAAAACCTTGTCCCCTTCATCTCTTGTTACCATCGATCCAAGTCTCACAGTTCGGGACCCCCTACCCGAGATCCGCCGGTTTTGACACCGACATTGGTGCTGTCATTGAGAGTTCCGCTGTGATCGTCAGAAGGAATCGATGGCTCGCGTAGTCCTCAATGAAGAGGTCTGCAATACGGGCACTTTTGTCCCTGGACAGATCTTCGCTTTCGGCAGGATAGTGCTGCACGCTGACCCGGCCGTCCATCTAGGTCGCGTCGGAAGTTTCGCCCCTGATCAAGAGGTCAGATTCGGGAACTTAGAGTTCTCCGTAGACTCTCGAGGCGATCTATCACTAACCGGGCTCGCAGTCTCGCCTGCCATGCCCGAAGACTCTGAGGCTTTAACCCCAGACCCATCTTTCGGCTCCGCCCATGGGATCTACCCCGGCGAGGGCCCGACTTTTAGTCTGGATCAGGTCATAGTGCCCGACGTCCGGACATCAGTTCTTGCCGAACACTCTCCCTGCACGGTCCGATCGAGCTCTCAATACTCGACGAGGCTTTAGATCGGATCTCGTCGATGAAGATCAACGACGACCCAACCCCGATCTATTCTCAGATCGGGCGTCAGATGGGTCAGGCCGGATTTTTCATCCCACCCACCACCCACTTGATAGCCACTGTCGAGGATTTAACCGACATGCTAGACTACGCTTCCGAGGAAGCAGAGTACATGGATGAGGAAGATCACTCCCTCACCCCCGCTAAGACCGGGCAGTGGACTGCCACCTCTACATACGACGTCTACATGGTGGACACTCCGAAAAACAACGGCGATAAATCGGATGAAGCGCCGTCAAGACGCCGAAAGCCGCATAAATGGTCAAAAGGAAAAAAGGGGCGAAAGTCTATCGATGGCACCGGGGACGGAGATACCCAGGAAGACATCGGCGGTCCTGAAATCCCTGATCACCCGTTAGAGGGTTAGGAGAGACCCGAAGGCTATCGCAACCCTGATGATCCAGATGATCCTGAGGACAACGACTACCTCTGCTCTTTCGAGGTGGAGGATAATGCGGATGCCGATGACTTCGCCATCCCCGACAATCCTGAAGATCAGGAACTGTTCAGGCAACAACTCATATCCACGGCTCGCAGCCTGAAAGCAAAAGAGCGGCAACTCAAAGCCGAACAAGACGACCTCAACGACCGATGGACGAGAGTCCTCTCAGCTGAGGAAGGATACGGCACCGGTCTATCGGACCAACCTAAGAGCTACCCACGTAGAAGGCTGCTGCCACAATTCGACGACGAGCTCACTGATACGCCGTCTCCCAAGCATACCCCATACGACAAGCCAGACCGCCCTCCTCGAGGACGTGACAGGACGGCTGACGATACCGGCTATAGGCCAACGATACCCCGTAGACGGGGAAAGGAGCCACTAGAGCCCGATGGTAGGTTTGACCTGCGACACGACCTGGACCATAGAGCAGGTCGTACGCGATCCATCTACGGATCTAGAGGATACTCACCCGATAGACGGGAAGGGTACCGGCCTTGGTTCGACCACGACAATGAAGATCGGGAACGAACCTGAGCTAGGACAGACACCGATCACCGGCGCGCCATAGCTCGGGTCAGAGGCGCCGCCCACCCACTGTGCTTCACGGACGAGGTAATGCGGCATCAGTTCCCGGAAGGGTTTAAACCCGTAAACATAGAGCAATACGATGGGACAACTGACCCAACCGTATGGATCGAGGATTTCCTCCTCCACATCCACATGGCGCGAGGAGATGACCTCTACGCCATCAAGTACTTACCCCTGAAGCTCAAGGGGCCAGCTCGGCACCGGTTAAATAGCCTCCCCGAAAACTCTATTGGGTGTTGGGAGGACCTAGAAGAGGCATTCCTATCTAACTTCCAGGGAACTTATGTTCGGCCACCGGACTCTTCCGATCTAAGCAACGTCGTACAGAAGCCAGGAGAGTCTGCGCGGCTATTCTAGAATCGTTTCCTGACCAAGAAGAACCAGATCGTAGACTGCCCGGATGCCGAAGCTATAGCCTCCCTCAGGCATAATATTCAGGATGAATGGTTGGCTCGACAGCTCGGCCAGGACAAACCAAGGACAATGTCCGCCCTCACATCACTCATGACCCGATTTTGCGCGGGCGAGGATAACTGGCTAGCTAGACGTAGCCATAACCCCAAAGACCCCGGAACCTCTGAAGTTCGGGATGGCAACGGGAAACCGAAGCGCAACAAGAACAAGCACCGACACAATAATAGTGATGCCGATGACACGGCTGTTAATGCCGGCTTTCGCAATTCCCGGCCTGGGCAGCGGAAGAAGCCTCCTAAAGGCAAACATGATGGACCAACCCCGCTGGACAAGATCCTAGAGAGGCCTTGCCAAATCCACGGCACTCAAGAGAAGCCCGCCAATCACACCAACCGTAACTTTTGGGTCTTCAAACAGGCCGGCAAGCTCGCATCCGAGGACCAAGGCAAGAGCCCACGCAGCGAGGACGAGGATGAGCCTCGTGGTCCGATCGGTGGCGGTCAAAAGAAATTCCCTCCAGAGGTAAAGACAGTAAACATGATCTACGCCACTCATATACCCAAAAAGGAGAGGAAGTGTGCCCTTCGAGATGTCTACGCCATAGAGCCTGTAGCCCCGAAGTATAACCCATGGTCGGCATATCCGATCACTTTCGATCGACGCGACCATCCGACCAGTATCCATCACGGGGGTTCGGTCGCACTCGTCCTAGACCCGATCATAGATGGGTACCACCTCACTAAAGTCCTCATGGACGGTGGAAGTAGCCTCAATCTGATTTACTCAGATACGGTGAAAAAGATGAGCATAGATCCGTCAAGGATCAAGCCCAGCAACACTACCTTCAAAGGAGTGATACCAGGCGTTGAAGCCCGGTGCACAGGCTCCGTAAGCCTGGAGGTTGTGTTCGGCTCGCCCGATAACTTCCGAAGCGAGGACTTGATCTTCGACATCGTACCTTTCCACAGCGGCTATCACGCCCTGCTCGGCCGTTCAGCGTTCGCTCGCTTTAACGCCATCCCGCACTACGCATACCTCAAGCTCAAGATTCCCGGCCCTAGGGGGGTCATTACTGTTAACGGCAACACAGAGCGCTCCCTCCGAACTGAGGAACATGCGTTGGCCCTGGCGGCCGAATTCCATTACACCGATGATTGGCAAGCGCCGACATCTGCCGTAAAGGCACCCAAAGCTGGGAAGCGAGCTCGGTCTCGATCCGAAGTACCAGAACCTTCCTCTCCTCATAAATAGGGACTCGCCCCCCATCGCACGGCCCTAGCACCAGCAAAGTACGTGCCAAGGAGGCACAACTTCGCGCTCAAAATTCCATGGGCAGCGGTGGGGAACAACTATTAGAGGGTAGATGTTCGGCTGGACCAAACTATCACCGTCAACACGTCTTCGGACATACTACATGTACCATAAAGTGCCTGCTAAAGGCGTCAAGCTCATCCATACTTTGGCGACTTCTCAAGACTCTTTCTCCAAAGGTCCGTCCGCCGAACAAGCAAAGCCCATAAAGGCATACACCTCCTTAGGAGATGCAGGAGCGGATAAGCGACAGGGCACATCAAGGACGTCAGGTCATTCATCAAAGGCCCTTGGTACAACCCCTCCTGTAAAGTTTATATTTCATTTATCAAATACCTGTAAATAGTCGCATCGGCAATTCGAATAATAAGAGTTGTTGTGAAAAATACAGATATATCATTTTCTCTTTGCTGTCCCTTTTCGGAACACTTTCTGTTTTCTCCCTCTTCTCGCGAGCCTGTTTGGTATATTTTACGATGCAACCGGCTAATAGACCGGGGGCTCGACCTTAAAAATCGCCCTAATCACAACTTCTTTAGTGTTCGGCGTCTTGGAATTCCACTTTATATGCATTGGTTCCGAACTATGTCTTGGGTCAATAGTTGGGTTGCCCGGCTCCTGTGCTTGCCCCTTTATGTTCCGCTAGTTTGGCTAAAAGGGCAAAGGGAGCACCGCTGCGATTGCGCTTCCGGCTAGTTTGGTTAAGCGCCTCAGCGGAGAAAGCCGAAAACTGACTGTCATGGTATGCGAGAACCGGTCTGCGAATCCGAGCTTAAGCTAAATCTCGTCAGAGGTTATTCCGTGTCATACGATGGCTTTGGTGTTAGTACAAACCAGGTGATATAGGCTTTGGCCGCGGTTTATCCGAACATCACAAACGCCTGGGGGCTAGTTACCAGCCCCCGCACTCCTTTCTCGTGCCCCTACGGCTAAGTGAAAGCAATAAAGCATTATGGTCTGATTGCCTTGTCCGCCTCACACTTCCGCCTTCGGGTACCGATAGCTCGGCTAAGGGTCATAGTGCGATTGGAAGAGACACCTCGCGTAGTATCTACACGGGGGTTGAAGCCGACGACTCGCAGCGTTCAGGTTTAACGGCCACATAGGAGTTATAAAGGATGCAAAACATACAAGACATGATAAAACCATGCATTTTAAATATATACACGCTGACAAGTCTTCGGACATAGTACATCAATCTATTCATACTCGTTCTCTCTCGTACACTGTGATTCTATGGCCCGAGCACCCTCCATAACTCCGGAGAAGTACAGCTCGGGGCGCCTATGACCCTTTCCAGGAGGCGGAGGGGCAGTGGCTACCTTCATCGGGTCCAGCCCCGGCCAATGCACCTTGGCCTTCGCGAAGGTCATCCTGGCTCCTTCGATGCAGGAAGACCGCCTCAGTGCGTCGACCCGAGGAGTGGCATCACCGAGCTTCTGCACCAGGCCGAAGTAACTGCCAGGCAATGGCTCGTTGGGCCATAGCCAGATACAGAGATCCTTCATGGCCGGTTCCGCCATCCGGTGCAGCTCCATCAGCTGCTTCAGCTGCTCCACAAGGAGAGGAGAACGCTCGGGGGCTTCGAATTGCGCCCAGAATAGCCGAGCTTCATCTCCTTCTCCCCGCGAAGCATAGAATTGCTTCGCGTCCGCTAAGCTCTTCTGGAGGTCCGAGCAGGCGCCTGAGGAATGCCATACTTGGGTTAGCAACTCGAACTTGCTGTCCCCGAAGATACACTGCAATGAATACGGCTTACCATCCATGATAGCTTTGGCTTGGCTGAGCTCTTCTTCAAATGACCGCCTATCCACCCGCTCCTTTTGGAGATTGGTTTTCAGGGTGGATAGTTCGGCGGCCTGCTCCTTGCCTTTCCGCTCCAGGTCCTCGCACTTCCGCCCAGCGTCTTTGAGCTCCTGCTGGATTTCCTCCACCCGAGCCTCGTGCTTGTCGTTGGTGGCCCTTAGGGCGGATAGCGCGGTAGCTGCTTCTTTGTTAGCCGCCTTCTCCACCGCAGCCTCCTGTTTGGCTTTCTCAAGCTCGGCCTTGAGCTTCCCAATCTCCTTCGCCGAGGCTGCGCAAGCACTAAGCATATCAAACAACACTGCATTGATAGTACGGTAACGAAGAGTTTTTTTACTCTAATTCGACTTACCTTGCGCCTCGTCGAATCTCTTGTTTAGAGCGTCAAGCTCGTCCTTGGAGCTCTTGAGCTTCCGATTTAGCTCTTCTAGCTCGGCAGCGTTATTGGCCACTGCCGTCGACGAAGCCTGTAACAAACAACATCATATAACGTTACAGGAGTTTACAACCTCCGAACTGTCACTAAAATGATCCTGTGTACGGTCCTCTTAAGGGCTGACAGAACGATCCGAACATATATTGTCCTATACATAGTTCGGATAAGGATCTATGATTTGACCCCCAGGTAAGTTTTTCCAAACTCACCTAGGGCTCGGGGGCTGCCATGCATATAATCATAACTTACAGAAATCAATATTTCACAAAGCAGAGCATTACATGACTCACCTGAAAGCCCGTTAGGAGACCGTTGAAGGCCTCCTTCAGTCCGGTATCCACGGACTGAATGCTTTGCAGTACCGTACCCATAAGGGTGCGGTGCTCTTCGGAGATGGGGGCGCTTGACAGAGCCTCCCCCATAGCCGGCCACCCAGTGGTCGGCGGTGCCGGTGGTGGTCGGCTGACCCGATCTTCAACCGGGGATTGAACCTGTGCCTCCGGAGGCGTGGTGCGCTCCGGAGACAACCTTGGAGGTGACTGGACATCTCCTTGTCCGGTCTCCTCAGTATCCGAGAAGGGCTTCTCTCCTGGGTCTTCGGCGGCCGAGGTGTTAGCCTCGACCATGACGTCGTCGCCCCCGCCTCCAGTGTCCGGCTCCAAAGGAGCCTGCTGGGATGACACCTCCGCGGTGTCCTTCGTGGCGCCTGGAGGAGTGGGGTGCGACGCGGTTCCGCTCTCCGCTAGCTCGGCGGGCGGGGTCTCCCCGTCTGAAACTTGATCGGTGGGGAGAACGCGCGGTGGGCTGCAAGCCAGAAGGCACTCACACGTCAGTAACATTAAAAAACTTAGCGCTAATAGCTCGCGAGGTCTTCGGATCCTTACCTTCGAGGTGGGGGCTTAACCCTGAGGTTCCTTCGCGGAACCCTCTCGAAATCCTCGGACTCAGTATCCGAGTCCGTACTATCACCGGACAGGGCTACCTGTGTCCGACGCGTCTTCTTCAGGGCAGGAGGATCTACGTCCTCCGGAGCGTCCGATGACGCCGCCCTTTTTCCGGCAAGGGGGGAATCGCCTCCCTCCTCACCCTCATGCTCCTCCTCTTGATTCGAGGAGGCGTGGGTCTCTTCGGACACAGCTTCTGGCTGGTCCCTGTTGCGCAAGCCTGTTCGGCCTGGCTTTTTCTTCTCCTTCTTCTCTGGCGCCTTGTAAGGCGCCACGACGAGCATCTCCAACAGTAGCGGAGACTTGGGGTCTTCGGGCTGTGGAGCCGGACACTTGATGCCCGTGGCTTTGCTCAACCATTCCCGTGAAAGGTGATCAGAAAATGCTTAGACTATCTTTAGGAAGATAGAACCGGTGAAATGAAACTATGCTATACCTCGGGTGGGGACTTGATGGCGCTCAAGCCCTTGTCCTCCTTCTTGCCCGGCCAGTTCTCCTGCGCCTTGAACAACGCCTTCCATAGCTTCTCCCGCGTGGTGCGGAAGAGTTGACGAACTGTAGGATCGTCGTCAGTCCGGTAATCCCACATAGGAGAACTCCGGCGCTGGCAGAGGAGGATGCGCCGCCGAAGCATAACCTAGACCACATTGGTCAGGCCGACTCCCTCCCTGATTAGGGAGGCGATGCCCCTTTGCAGGTCCTCCACCTCTGTGTCCGACCCCCAGTCAAGGCCCTTTCGGACCCATGAGGTCAATCTGGTTGGAGGGCCTGATCTGAATTCGGCAGGAACAGTTCCGCCCTCCTCCCTTGGCTCGGTGATGTAAAACCACTCTTTTTGCCAGGTCTTGATGGTGTCGATGAAGGTGCCGGATGGCCACACTGCATGTGCGCCGGAGACACACTTCGGCTTGATGTTAAAGATCTTGAGCCACAGTCCGAAGTGTGGCTCGACTCGCAGGAACGCCTCGCAGACGATGATAAAGGCCGATATATGCATGAAAGAGTTCGGCGGGAGGTCGTGGAAGTCAAGGCCGTAGAAGAACATGAGGCCCCTCACGAAGGGGTGAAGCGGGAAGCTTAACCCTCTGATGAAGTGAGGGATGAAGACCACCCTCTCACCTGGTTTGGGGGTGGGGATCACCTGACCCTCCTCTGCGGCACGGTGGAAGACGTTGGCGGAGAGGTATCCGGCCTCCTTGAGGTCTCGGATGTCCTGGTCGGTGACTGAGGAAGCCTCCCACTTACCGCTAGAACCTGAGCTGGCCATGGCTATGCTCGGAGGAGGAGTGGATTGGGAAACCTAGATCTGGGCTCTGGAAGCTCGGGAGAAGGTGGGAGCGGGGATGCGAATGCGAGATGCGGATAAGCCTTGGGGTTTTCTTCCCCTTTTATTAAAGCTTGCTGCCGGTTAGCCTCCCTTCACGGCGCCGTGAATCTCTCCGCTTCCCAAGGCATGCGTGCCGTTATACGCGCGTGATCAAACATATCCCGTGTAAAATGGGGCACGATCTGTGCATTGATGGATCGTGCTAGTGGAAACGGCCTCGAACCACGAAGCAGGTCTTTTCGACTGGTTCAATGGTCGTGGTGGGCCGTGACTTTTCGTTTGAAAGGTTGTCAGAAGTCACTATTTACTCCCTGACGTTTGGCCTTCAGGGCCGGTTACTCATGATGTTCGGACGATCTATGATCGGAGAAACTACACGTCGACGGGGGCCGAACTAACTCGGCCGAGCATTGTTCGGAGAAAGGAACTCGCCTCGCAAGCCGAAGACTCTAATCATTTGAAGCAGCTAGAGCTTGGACCCTTGGCGTTGGAGGCTAGTTCGGGGGCTACTGAGGGAGTCCTGGTTTAAGGGATCCTCGGGAGGTCGACCTATTACTTATGGGCCAGACTATATGGGCCACTTGCCGAATATTGGAAGGATTGAAGATCTCGTCTCCAAGGAGGAAGCTTCGAGAATCGTGGCTTGCCTTCCACGTTTGGAGTAGTGAATAGGCATGTTTGTCCCTTCGACGTGTAACCGACCATGTGTAAACCCTAGGGACCCCTGGCGTCTATATAAGCCGGAGGGTTTTAGGTGGTAGAACGACGGAACTCATCTAGGGTTTAGTTACTTGATCTCGAGGTAGATCAACTCTGTAATCCCCATACAATCAATATAATCAAGCAGGACGTAGGGTATTACCTCCATAGGAGGGCCCGAACCTGGGTAAAACCTTGTCCCCTTCGTCTCTTGTTACCATTGATCCAAGTCTCACAGTTCGGGACCCCCTACCCGAGATCCGCCGGTTTTGACACCGACACCAACAAACGCACCACACAAAGTGATTACATCGAATAGATCACCGCGAAGATGTGGTGAACTTTTTATTGAGGATCGAGAGAGAGAGAGAGAGAGAGAGAGAGAGAGAGAGAGAGAGAGAGAGAGAGAGAGAGAGAGAGAGAGATAGCCATCTAGGTACTAACTACGAACCCGTAGGTCTGTAGGGAACTACTCACACATCACCATGGGAGCAGCAAGGTTGATGTAGAGGCCCTCCGTGATTGATCCTTTCTCTGACAGGGCACCGCAACAGGGCTTCAGATGGGCACACGGCGGAACAGAGACTTGCGGCGGCGGAGAAAGTGTTTCAGGATGATCTCTAGGGTTTTTGGGAAATATTAGAATTTATAGGCCAGAGAGGGGCGTCAGGAGGCGCCAGGGGGAGCCACCACACAACATGGCACAACCACCCGCTGAGCGCGCCCTGATGTGCATCCCCTCCCTCGTGCAGCCTCCGGTCTCCTCCCGAAGCTTCCAGGTCTTCTTTTGGTCCAAAAAAAATCATAAAAAAGTTTCATGGCAATTGGACTTCGTGTGGTACTGTAAACCTGAAAAGCCAAAAACATGCAGAAAACAACAACTGGCAATAGGCAATGGTTTAATAGGTTAGTGCTAAAAAATAATATGAATTGGAAAATAAATACCCAAAAAGCATCCTAGAATGATAATATTATAGCATGGAACAACCAAAAATTATAGATGCATTGGAGACGTATCACACGTCCGTACGATGTTTTGGACACTAATCACCTCATGTGCTAATCCTAATGACGGTGGCAGGAGGGAATCGGCTGGGACACGTCGATTGGTTCTTAACATTCCCCCTTGTACGAAGTTGCTTCTCGTATGTCTTGTATTTCTTGTATAGTCTTGAGAATCCTTTGATCTTGATCACAATACTATAGTAACTCCTCCAAAAACCCAGTGGGAAAAACATGAGGAGAATAGTGTTTGATATGTTGCTAAAACTACTTGCAAACCGAGTGGGAAAATAAGGAGAAAATGATGCAACATATAATTGTGATTATCTCCTTTAACTCCATATGAGAAACCCATATAATTTAAGGGACAACAAATATGTCATATATAATTTCCTAAAAACCCTGATGGGGAAAACAGAAAGTAGGATATATGATCTCATGTTGATATTACCTCATTCAAAACCTTTGTGAGAACCCGTGTAATAAACTCATGAAGGGAAAAGAGTATGATAAATAGGAACAATTCAGGAAGATACCCCCCTGATTCTTGAAAATTCCGAAGCCGTCATATACCAATTCCATGAACATATTTCTAGAATGTAGAACTTGGTTGAGACTTGGGGAACAAACCAGTCGAATGATTTGACTTGCAAGATACGGAATATAGCGATATTGTTTAGTACGTAACTCCTACAACATCCGGGCAACACAAGCAGCATTAACGTTGAGATAATGGTTAGTGGATGTAGCCATGAGGTCTGTTTCGAAGACTTTCATGGGATGGCCACCACTCCTAACAGGAACACAAAGCTTGTCTATGATCTGATATAGTAGGGATCTGATTGATGTATCCAATGATTGGAGTCCAGATTTCTGACTGAAAGATTAGGACAAAATGTTTGATGCATTGGACATACCGAAAGATATTCTTGACTCCCAACCAATTGTGTTTCTTGGATCCAATGCATGAACTGTGATATGAAACCTTAGGTCCCAACATTATATTTTCATCTCCTCATGGTCTAAATGAATCTTTCTCTACGTCTAGAGAACGAACAACCATGGAAATTATGGATGGATAAGACTTGTCCACAATCAATTTCTCCATTCTAATATGGATATAGACAACATGGTGTACCATAATGAATGAGTGAATGTGCTTATAGAATGCTTATATTTGGCCACTCTATAAGCACATTTTAAGAAAAAGTCTTATCCATCCATAATTTGGAATGTGCTTATAGAATGTGCTTATATTTGGTCACTCCTTGGATCCAGAAAATAAGCATATTTGGTCACTCCTTGGATCCAGATTTTAAGAAAACGTCTTATCTCACACAAACAATTCCAGTTTCTACCACTTTGGGGAAATAAATCCAGAAAAATCTTAGGCACCTCTGAAAAATGTGAGATTTAGAAGAGATGATATTTGTGCCTATAGAATGCTATGGTACAAAATCGGATCAATTGAGTCAAGGCAAAGTCTTGAAATAATTCTGAGAGCCAGTATGCCCTAGATTGCTATTGTGAAGGAACTACCATTTTGGTAGCTCTATAAATTCCCAAATAATTTGGGCGGCATCTAGTAGTCACATATGACCATATTTATCACAAGTTTGGTCATTCACAGCCACACTAAACCACAGGGCCAAGTTTGGTTTTCTGCCCTAGTTTTCGGATTGTGAAGGAAGTGCAAGCTGGGAGGGTAAAATAGAGCTCAATTTTTGTCGAGATGTTGAGCATTGGATGAGAAGCATACCAGACATTGAGTACTAGCTTATCACATAGTGGATCAACGAGAAACTGGAACAAACACCTTCTTGTCAGTATGGATTAGTAGAAGAGGAGCAGCAATGGTGAATCCTGGAGTGGAACCAAGCACTCACACACACTCTACCAACCTCTCCTCACCTCCTAGACATAGTTTTGCCCCCTGTAGAACCCCAGCTGATGCCATGCGCATGGTGACCAGCCCCAGAGCGCGTTGTCTGCACGCTCTGCTTGTGCACCCGTGACACCGAGGCCCCACCCGTGCCCCAGCCGCATCCGTCGTGTCGCACACACAACCTAGTCTCACCCACCTTCTAGAAGGCCACCCCGACGCCAGCCCCTCACCAGCACGATGTCAGCTGCGGCCAGCCATCATCGCTGGAGCCCCCCCGCCGCGGCCGTGCCACCTTGCTCATTGTTTTGTTGCCGACCTGAAGCCCCTAGCACCTAGCTCTCGAGACCCCTGCCCCTACCCTAGCCGCTATAGCCCATAGGCTAGCGCAGGCCAGCCGGCCTTTAGCATGGAGTGCGGTGGAGCCAGGGCCCCCGACCTCTCCTTTGGCTATAAATAGAGCCCCCGAGCCCCTTAGAGCTCACAACGCATTCCCCTCCCCTCTCTCAATCACTCCCATGCCCTAGCTTGAGCCATTGCCTCTCCACGCGCTCAAATTCCGATGAACGCCGAAGCTCTGCCCACCAACAGTCTCCACCTCTGGCCTCCCCCCTGCCCAACCGACCCCACCACTAGAAGACCCACTCTCCAGCGAGCACTCCAAACCCATCGCCCTTCCCAATCCCATGTCGAAGCTCTCCAATCGACCGAGGTCGCCGCTCTGCCTTAGCCAGTCATCGCACCATCAGTCCTCCCCACCCACCAATGGATGCGGCGCACGCTGGTGACCCCAACCGCACCACCGCCCGCTCCTGAAGACCACCGGAGCGCTGGAATACTACCGGAGTAGAGCATCCTCGCCGCGGCGTCTGGGAGAAGCAGAGAAGGAGGAAGGAGAAGTAGGGAGGAGGAGAAGTAGGGAGGACGAGAAGTAGGGAGGAGTAGAGAGAACCTGACTGGTGGGCCCCGACCCCACCAGTTAGTGAGAGGAGGCCGACCACGTCGTATAAGTGGAAACACATCATAGGCATTTACGTCTTTGAAGCAGGAAGGCGTATTTCTAGAGTGTGCTTCACCGGCCGAGCTGTCAGGGACCCGGATGCAATTATTTCTTTCACAGACTAGTCCGTGGTAGTCAAACTGTTATATCTTTTAGCTCGTAGCTCCGATTGAGCTAATTCCAAAGCCCACGGTTTCGCCTTTGCGAGCCCATTCTTTTGGTACTGGATATTTTCTTGTTTGTGCTTATAGTATAGCCCTTGCTTTCTTAACATAAGTAGGCCCTGTCTGAGACTCCCTTCGTCGACACGCTTCGTCCGGAAGGATCACCGCACCTCTACGTGAAGACTCGTCGACCCGGAGGCAAGCAAACTCCTTATTATGAGCAACGATGACCTTGTGATATTGAGTAACAATGGTTGACTATTTTTTCATGTTTATTTGTTGATCGTTTTTTCTACCGTTTACTTTCGTCAGCATCACTTTCGTCAGCATCACTTTCGGTGGTACTGGATATTTTCAGTAAAAGCTTTACTTAGTTGTTTTACCGTCTGTTCACACACGAACACGTCATCGTGTACCCTCGACACCGGGGTTGATGCACCGCAGCTCACGTCAAGGAGACCCGTCCAAAGCGTGGTACACAAGCAATCCGGCGGGCGCTTTTGTAGACTGGAAACCCCACACGCCCGGGAGGGACCCCGTCAGGGCGCACGACGGCTATGGGCTGCCCTAGGTCGACCATATCACCCCTAGGGCCTCATGGATCGCTGTGCTCCTAGCAACGAACGAACGAAGAACGAGGAAGAAGAAGAACAAGGGAGATGGTAAAAGGTAAAGCTAAAAAGTGGTAGATTGATTGTTCGATTGTGCGTTGTTCAATCGGCCGTCACCTCTCGATCTATTTATGAGGTGACTGGACTTCCCGTACAAGAAAAGAACTCCAAATCCCGTCCAAATCTTTCCAAAATTAACCGAACTCGGATTTAGGTAATTCTAAGATAGCAGTTCGGTTTTTGGGTCTCGCAGGCCGCAAACGACCTTGGATGAAGATGAGCCCAAAAGCAAATTTAACCGTTTCGACGAGACAAACACATTTTTTGATTCGAGGCCATCTTGTGGGCCTAAACACTCGTCCAAAACAAGCAATTAGTGGTGCTACCTATCAGACATGTGTCTAATTGGGCGCACCACTTTTTGCCTCGTGGTAGGGCCGCACTCCGATAGCACTAACTTTTGCATACGACCTCGGATTGAGACGATGTTTATATCAAAATCGATCGTTTCGATGAGACAAAGACAATTCATGTAGAACTTTTCTCATACGAGGTCGTCTTGGAGGCGTAATCGGCTGAACAGTACTCTGAATATGAAATCTTAGTAATTTGAGCACAATTTCGGCCTTCGAGATGATATCGGATGTCGATGGCCTAAAGTTCAAAGATCTTCATGTGCATGCTACATAACTTTTTCATGTAGAGCATTTCTTCATTTGAATCCATCTTAATAATGTTTTATTTCATGCCAAAATCTGATGGCAACACATGCCCCCTGTTTTTCGGCGAAGCTTGCGTGCCAGAAAATAACTTGCACAAAATTTGTTCTAAAGACGATGTCAACACTCCATTGGCCATTTTGCATATTGTTTGGACGATAAGTATATATCATCCACCTATACTCTTAGGATGATAATTGTGTATTGGCCATTAGCAACAAAAGTGAAGCTAATGAAATGTATGATGATGTGGAAATACCCTTGCATGATGCAAGAAATTATATTGCATCCATGGATCGAAATAAGCCCATGGAGGGTAACCAATAATACCTGAGGGTGAACTCCATGGCATTGGCATCGGTGACATAGCAGAAGAGTATGGATAATGTCTAGACCAAAGATTTTGATGTGCAAACCTTCGACTTGGTGGTTCATAATTTTTACTTGTTTCCTTCTTCACCTTTGCCGCACTTCTTGCTAAGGAAGATTGCACATAATTCTTGTTTATATTCCTTTCTTTGGGAACCCATGCCATATTCCTCTTTTCAAGTTCTTGTGCACTTAGATTTTGCAATTTCTTCTTTTGTCAATACGATAAACCGAGTGGACGCCCCAACTATGATTCTGTTTGAAGCAATGGCAATTCTTGTTTTACCTTGTGCATTCTAAACTTCTTCTCTTCAGATTCAACACTTGATTGAGTTGCCTCATGGCCTTTAGCAACCAATGTCAACACTTTAATTGGCTCTTTTTTATTTGAGATCAAATCTGAAGTGGCACTCTTACGACCATATCTTTTGACGCGGTAGACTTGCTTGCACACCTCTTTCTTCTTGCTTGAGCTTCGGACCAATTCCTTACGATTGAAACGGTGTTTAATATGTTATTGCTCTATAACATCCCAATTTTATTAAATTAGGATGTTAATAGGATCATCATATTGCATATCATATTTTATTTGGAGTTTATGATCTTCAAAGTTTTCCCACACACATAAAATAATAGAGAGAGGATAATATGACTTCCTCAAAATATAAGTGAGTGGGAAAGTATTTGAATTGCATTTGGTGTTTTAAAGTTGCATTGGAAATTATTTTGTTAGCCAAAAGTTAAATTATTGCAGAACAAAATGTTCACTATGCTCTATAATATCAAAAGTGATTTTATCAATTACTATTTTTTTATATGTATATATATATATATATATATATATATATATATATATATATATATATATATATATTTGGTTTTGTCTCAAAACACTTGCTGTTTAAAAACGCACACACACGCAAACCGCCTGGACCGAAACAGTGTCCGGCCGAGGGGCACACCGCAAGTGGCCCAGCCAGGCCGAGCCGCCCCAGCGCTCACTCACCCCAGCGCCCTCCCCACCTCTCGCTCGCATCTCTCCCACCCTCTCGCACCTGACCATGGGGCCCATCCCCAGGTCGTCCCCAACCTCCAGTGGAGGCGACGGGATAAGCCAGCGCCCGCAGCCACCGCACCGGCCGCGCGAGCTTCGCGCGGATGACGCTTATCCCCGCGCTCCCGGACCCCAGACCGCGCCTATATAAGGCCCCGATGATCTTCGTTCCATTCAACCGACGTCCTCCACCTCTCGCCGCTCACAGCCGCCGTCGTCGCCGTTCGCATCTCGCCGGAGCCGAGTCCTTCGCCGGAGGGCCACGTCGCCGAAGAACCTCCCCTGCCTCTTCTTCTTCATGAAATCGGACCCCCTCATCCTTGTGCATCTCCCTGACATGTTGTTTGGCCCGAGGAACCGCCGGTAACGACGCCCCGACGACCTGTGCCGCCGGAGTTCACCGGAGCTCCGCCACTCCCTCCGCTCCACCTGGACACCGCCGCCACCCCGCGTCACCACCGCCCGAAGGCCCTCGCCGAGCCGCATCTTCCCCGCCTCTCCGCTAACGCCGGTGACCGCCGGAGCCGCCGCCCTGCTGCCGCCGAGCTCCCTGCCCGACGCCCTGCTCTCTGTAAGCGCCTCCCCCTCGTACGGTTTCCTGTAGATTAGATTAGAAGGTTTTTTTATTAGATCGAATAGGTAATCTAAACCGTGTGGTTTATTTAAACCGAAAGTCGGTTTTTCTTTTAGTATAGCCGAACCGGGTGGCTTTACCTTATTCGCGAACTATCACCGCGTAGCCTCCGCGGCGAACGCAGCCAACCATCCAGAGCCGTCCACGTCGCGCTCTAGCCGCGAAAGAAAACTCTACTGTAGCAGTTTTTTTTCTTCAGATTTGTTTCAAAACTTCAAATGGTCTTAACTTTTTAACCGTAGATTCAAACGAGATGAAACCAGCGGCCAATTTTTCGTCTCAAATAGCTCTATCCAGAGAACCTATTATTGCAAACTTTTGCAAGTTCAACTTTGAATTTATTTCAGATTTGAATTTAAACTTCATTAGGCCATATCTTCCAAACGGTATACCCGTTTGAAGTGATTCGTTTTGCACCGCGTCACACAAACTAAATCCTATGCCATGAACCTTTGCCACAAAATTTTCACTCAATTAGTTTCTGTTCACGATAAGTATTGCTAGTATGCCTTGTAGGAACACTAGTGCACGTCACGAATTTTGAACACTTTTTGACACGTGGTTTTATACTTTGAAAATTTTCATGCTAGTGACATGTGTTGGAATTTTTTGGCTTTTGCAAATATTTTTGTTGCATGTTACTGTTTGTTTATGTGTTTGTATTTTACCTTTGCGATAGATTGTCCGGAGTGCGAAGCAGAGTACTACCGCTCCCTAGAACTTCACTCCCAGCACAAAGGCAAGTTACATTTTGATCATACCTATTTTACCCATGTTTTATATATGCACGTAGTCCTTTGTTGTAGGATTGCATGGTAGAAATTTTATGCCCGATGGCTATGCTTGCACCCAGTAGTTCATTTGAGGTAGGTCTGAACCATACATCTTTGTTGCCATCATGTTAAATTATAATGCTTCGCCAAAGTAGACGAGGATTGGGGAGTGTTTTCACATGGAGATATGAGTGACAAAGTAGTAATTAGGACCAAGACTTTAATGAACTACCTGGGTGGAAATTGGTTTGTATGGTGGCGAAGTACAGTGGGAGCATTCATGGGAATCCATGGGAGTGCACACTAGTGGTCCGTCCACCCAGGCTCAAAGGGATCAACCTTGTTTTCATGTCTATAAGATTTCGTGTGCAGCCGCAAGCCAATATGGGCTCTGGCTTAGTTGAGTAGATGGTGTGACCTCTTCCGGGATAGGCTAGCAGATGTAGATGAGGTAGGTGTACCGGCCTATCCGTGGGTTAGGGGAAATGCTATTGAAAGACTATGTCTCGATCTTTCGATCAAGGAGGTGGTCAAGTCTTGTGGGGAAAAGTGCACAACCTCTGCAGAGTGTCAATCTAATCGATTAGCCATGTCCCCGGTCATGGACAACTTGAGCTTTTAGGAGTGGAAATGTAGGGAGATCTCATCACTCTTAATTAATCAACTGGGTATTGACATAATTTTGAAATGGATTGAGATGGGGTACCATCTCATACTTATGATTTTTGTAGAGGTAGAACAATAAATTTTTTATAGGAAAAATCAGCTTTATGCAAACACTAAACTTAGAGTTTCCACCAGCCAAATTGCATGTACAATGTAGGCTCATTACACTTTATGATGTGACTTGCCAGTACATTCCATGTACTGACCTACACGGCTACAACTTATCATGTTGCAGATTTATCCGACGACGAATAAGGTGCGATAGGTCATTGTTCTGCACTCAGCTTGCTTGTGGAGTTGATGGACTCATTACACTTATTTGCTTCCGCATTATTTTGTTTTATTTGGCTTTAGGCCACATTATTGTAATAAAAACTCTTTTGAGGATCCCGATGTAATAAAGTGTGTGGTTGAACTCTATTGTAAATCCTCGAGTATGGTGTGTGTCAGCATACCGATCCAGGGATGACACTTAAGCACAGAGACTCCGATCCTTCGAGATCGGGTCGCTATAAGATGGTATCAAAGCACACGTTGACTGTAGGACGCGAACCTAGGAAATGGAAAGCCATAGGATAAAAACCCTGTTTTATACCTCTTTTATATCACCTGCTTTGGTCTTATACTTTTCCCTTCTTGATTACTAATTTATCCCCTCTTTCAAACTGTAGATGTCGACCCCCATCATTGAGTTTGCTGAGCCCGACGCGACAATCCCCTTCAGAAGCAGCTGATGAATATTGTGGGTCATCTGCGCATTGCGCTGCCCACTTTCACCGGGACGTTCACGGCCACTCTACCTGAGGAGATGCGCTGGAAGATTGACGTCCACATTCCAGGGCGAACATTTGGAAACGCCACCGAACCGATCGACTTCTACGTGGATGTAGAGTCACGGGGCATTGGCAAGGGGATCGCCGCCCTCTTTGCACTTGGGCGCATCCGGGAGGAATACCGCGAGGATCTCAGGAGGAGTAACTACGTCATGTATGCGCACCGTGACTCGGATGGAGATGTGGTGCGCACCTGGGAGGACGACACCATCACATCACACATTGAGGAACTGGAGGAGCTCATCACCAGGATGAAGGAAGAGATGGGACTCAGCCTCATCACCACCCACAACCTGATGACCCGCAAGTTCGAGCTGGAAGAAGAACTCCAGAACGCTCGCGCAGAACACGAGGAGGAGCTCGATGCACTGCAGGATAAGTTCGACGACCTGAAGCTTCAGCTAGAGGAAGCCGTGGAAAAGCTTGATAACGGGGAGAATCTCCAGGAGGACCACTCTTACGGGGCCTACGTCAGTCAGGACAAGGACTATGAGGACGATGATGAGGAGATACAGAGTGATGCAGCTGGAGCTGATATCAACATGGTAGACTTGGTCTCTTCCGATGAGGAGTAGATTTAGACCACCATGAGAGATTAGGATTCGATATTCGATTAGTATTTGATTTGATTTATTTGTGGGACCTTGTCATATCTTGTGACATGGCTCGCCTTAGATTTGTTTCGTGTGAACTCTTTGATTGAATTGAATTGGAGTGATTTGGATTTTTATTGCTATCATGTGCATATGGGTAGTGTTTCTCCCTTAGGCCTAATTCTATCTATACCTCATCTATGCTGACCCAACAGATGCCACCAAGGCGCGACCCTTCCGGGAGTGGCTTGGGGAATGATATCCCACCCGCCTTGGAACAACTGCTTCAGACTCAGAACCAGATGATACAACTGTTGATTCAGAATATGAACCAGAACCAACACAACCCGCCTCCACCGCCACCTCCACCTCCACCACCAATTGACAGCCTTACCCGTTTTCTGAGGCTGAATCCTCCAATCTTCACGAGCAACCCGGAGCCGATCGTCGTAGATGACTGGCTTCGCAACATGGGTAGGAAGCTGGCCACAGCAGGATGCACTGATCAGGAGAAGGTGAGGTTTGCCTCTCACCAACTGGATGGACCAGCAGCTTCGTGGTGGGAGAACTACACCGCCACGTACCCCATGGAGAATGTGACTTGGGCTCAGTTCCAGCAGGCGTTCCGCACTGCTCATGTTTCAGCGGGAGCTATGGCTATCAAGAAGAGCGAGTTCCACAATTTGCACCAAGGAGGTCGCACAGTGTCAGAGTATGTTGATGAATTTAGCAGGTTGTCTCGTTATGCCCCAGGTGACGTGGTAATCGATGCAGCCAAGCAAGAGAAGTTTTTGGAGGGACTGAATGACGAGCTGGGAGTTCAGTTGATGGTAGCGACTTTTGAGAACTATCAAGAGTTGGTGGACAAGGCAATCACTCTGGAGGGCAAGCATCAACAGATGGAAAATTGTAAGAGGAAATATGATCATGGCAAGTTTTAGTCTGGAGCTCAGTAGAAGCCTCGCTCCGCCCCTTTCTCAGGATATTCTGGTTTAGGACACAGTAAGTTTGGAGGGCACAACCATCATAACCATGGTGGTCATTCTCAGCATGGAGGCAATGGACACAACCACAATGGCCATAAGAATGGCAATGGGAATGGAGGAAACGGCAATCACCATCACCCTACCCCTGCTACACCAGTGAGGAAGGATCCGAGTCACATCACCTGCTTCAAGTGCAAGAAGACAGGACACTACTACAATGAGTGTCCCGAGCTGCAGAACAGGAATGGCAATGGAAGTTCTGGAGGCAAGAAGCCCAATCCTTTCACTAAGGGGCATGTGGACCATGTCAATGTGGAAGAAGTCTATGAGCAGCCGGATGTAGTGATTGGTAAGTTCTTGGTTAATTCATTTCCAGCACTCATTCTATTTGACACTCGTGCATCACATTCATTCATATCAAGGGGATTCGTGGATAAGCATAAGTTGCCTACCGTAACTCTTAAGTCACCTATTCTAGTGAGTTCCCCGGGGAGCAGAGTCTATGACGAGTCAGGGGTGTTTTCAGTTACCTTTGAACATAGGGGGACATGTTTTTCCCACATATATGATTGTACTTGAGTCACAAGGGCTACATGTGATCCTAGGTATGGATTGGATGTCCAAGTACGAGGGAAACATTGATTGTGCCAGTAGATCGATTTTTCTCACCACCCAAGAGAAGAAAAGGATCAAATATGTATCCAGGCTTAAGCCTAAGAGGACCCAGGTGAACTCTCATACGGTAGTTGTCCAGGAAGAAGTACCAGTGGTGAAGGATTATCCCGATGTATTTCCAGAGGAGTTGCCCGGTATGCCACCAGATCGGGAGATTGAGTTTCTGATTGAGTTACTGCCAGGCACCGAACCTATCCCCAAGAGGCCATACAGGATGCCCCCTAATGATGTGGCAGAAGTCAAGAAACAGATTGAGGAATTGCTCGAGAAGGGGTATATTCGCCCAAGTTCATCACCTTGGGGAGCCCCAGTACTCTTAGTGGAGAAGAAGGATGGAACCTTGAGGATGTGTGTGGATTATCGTTCCTTGAACGAGGTGACCATCAAGAACAAGTATCCACTGCCGATGATCAATGATTTGTTTGACCAGCTAGAAGGAGCTAGTGTTTTCTCCAAGATTGACCTTCGATCGGGTTATCATCAGTTGAAGATCCGTGAGAAGGATGTACCTAAGACGGCTTTTACCACGAGGTATGGGCTTTATGAGTATACAGTCATGTCTTTTGGTTTGACTAATGCCCCTGCCTATTTTATGAGCATGATGAACAAGGTATTCATGGAGTACTTGGAAAAGGTTGTTGTGGTATTCATTGATGATATATTGGTTTTCTCCAAGAATGAGGAGGAGCACGCAGAACATCTGCGCTTAGTTCTGGAGAAGCTCAGAGAACACCAACTTTATGCCAAGTTCAGCAAGTGTGAGTTTTGGTTGAAGGAAGTCGGATTTCTTGGACATGTTGTGTCAGGAGAAGGAATAGCCATGGACCCTTCCAAGGTAGAAGCAGTCACAGAATGGTAGGCACCTACATCAGTCAGTGAGATTCGCAGTTTCCTTGGACTTGCAGGATGTTACCGGAGGTTCATTGAGAATTTCTCCAAGATTGCAAAGCCCATGACGGAGTTGTTGAAGAAGGACACCAAGTATAATTGGACTGAGGAATGTGAGGCCAATTTCCAGGAGTTGAAGAGACGTTTGGTTATAGCTCCAGTGCTAATTCTGCCGAATATACACAAGGATTTTCAAGTGTATTGCGACGCTTCACGTCAAGGACTTGGAGGCGTTCTTATGCAAGAAGGAAAGGTATTAGCTTATGCCTCACGTCAGCTGCGACCTCATGAGTCGAACTATGCCACACATGATTTGGAGTTACCAGCAGTGGTTCATGCACTCAAGACCTGGAGACATTTTCTTATCGGGAATCAATGTGATGTTTACACGGATCACAAGAGTTTGAAGTATATCTTCACGCAGAAGGAGTTGAACCTCAGGCAAAGGAGATGGTTGGAGCTCATCAAGGATTATGACATGAGTTTGCACTATCATCCAGGAAAAGCCAATGTCGTGGCCGATGCTTTGAGCTGTAAGAGTTATGTTAACGCTCTTATCGCAGGAGGATTACCTCAGGAGTTGTGTGATGAACTTAGAGATATCCAGTTGGAAATAGTTCCAAGAGGTTATGTTGCCACACTTGAATTTCAGTCCACCTTGTTGGGAAGGATCAGAGAAGCTCAGAAGTCGGACCAAGGTATTGCTGAGATAAAGGAGAGGATCAGAAAAGGGAAGGCCGAAGGATTCTGTGAGGATGAGCATGGAACCATATGGTTTGAGCAACGTATTTGCGTGCCCAATGATCCAGAGATCAGGAAATTGATTCTTCAGGAAGCTCATGATTTGCCTTACTCGATACACCCGGGAAACACCAAGATGTATTTGGACTTGAAGGAAAGTTTTTGGTGGACCAGTATGAAGAGGGAAATTGCTGAGTATGTAGCAGTCTGTGATGTATGTCAGAGGGTAAAGGCAGAGCACCAGAAACCAGCAGGTTTCCTTCAACCATTGCCGATACCAGATTGGAAGTGGGATAAACTTGGCATGGACTTCATCACGGGATTACCCAGGACCCGTTCAGGTTATGATTCCATTTGGGTAATTGTTGATCACTTGACCAAGGTTGCTCACTTCATCCCAGTGAAGACTACCTATACGAGTGATAAGCTGGCAAAGATATATATGACCAGGATCGTGTGTCTACATGGAGTTCCGAGGACCATTGTATCGGATAGAGGAACACAGTTTACTTCAAAGTTTTGGCATCAATTACACGAAACTTTGGGTACCAGGCTAGAGTTCAGTACAACTTTCCATCCACAGACAGATGGGCAGACAGAGAGAGTGAATCAGATTCTGGGGGACATGTTGAGAGCTTGTGCGCTAGACTACGGGTCTAGTTGGGATGATAACTTGCCCTATGCAGAGTTCTCATACAACAACAGTTATCAAGCCAGTTTGCAGATGGCCCCTTTTGAGGCATTGTATGGTAGGAAGTGCAGAACACCATTGATGTGGGATGGAGTTGGAGATCGCAAATTGTTCGGATCGGATTTGATTCGAGATTCTGAGGAGAAGGTCAAGTTGATCCGTGATAGACTCAAGATAGCTCAGTCTAGACAGAAGAGTTATGCTGATGCTAAACGCAAGGAAGTGATTTAAGAAGTGGGAGATAGAGCATATCTTCGAGTGTCTCCACTTCGAGGTATTAAGAGGTTTGGAGTCAAGGGAAAGTTAGCACCATGGTTTGTGGGGCCATACAAAGTTCTAGAATGCAGAGGAGAAGTTGCATACAAGTTGGAACTACCAGAGGGTTTGTCAGGAGTTCATGATGTGTTTCATGTTTCCCAACTAAAGAAGTGTCATGCAGAGATGGCAGATATTCCTTTGAGAGATACAGTGCCTCTAGAAGCAATTCAGTTGGAGAGCGATCTAACTTATGAGGAGAAGCCTGTTAAGATTCTTGAGACTGCCGAGAGAATCACTCGTACCAAGGCCATCAAGTTCTGCAAGGTTCAGTGGAGTCACCACACCGAGGAGGAAGCTACTTGGGAACGAGAGGAAGATCTCAAGCGTGACCATCCTCACCTTTTTGCTGGCCAACCCGAATCTCGAGGACAAGATTCATCTTAAGGGGGGAAGGTTTGTAACATCCCAATTTTATTAAATTAGGATGTTAATAGGATCATCATATTGCATATCATATTTTTATTTGGAGTTTATGATGTTCAAAGTTTTCCCACTCACATAAAATAATAGAGAGAGGATAATATGACTTCCTCAAAATATAAACGAGTGGGAAAGTATTTGAATTGCACTTGGTGTTTTAAAGTTGCATTGGAAATTATTTTGTTAGCCAAAAGTTAAATTATTGCATAAGAAAACATTTTTCTGAATTATTTGAGCAGAACAAAATGTTCACTATGCTCTATAATATCAAAAGTGATTTTATCAATTACTACTTTTTTTATATATGTATATATATATATATATATATATATATATTTGGTTTTGTCTCAAAACACTTGCTGTTTAAAAAAAAAATACACACACACACACCAACCGCCTGGACCGAAACAGTGTTCGGCCCACGGGCACACCGTAAGTGGCCCAGCCAGGCCGAGCCGCCCGAGCGCCCTCCCCACCTCTCACTCACATCTCTCCCTCCCTCTCGCACCTGACCGTGGGGCCCAGCCCCAGGTCGTCCCCAACCTCTAGCAGAGGCTACGGAATAAGCCAGCGCTCGCAGCCACCGCACCGGCCGCGCGAGCTTCTTGTGGATGACGCTTATCCCCGTGCTCCTGGACCCCAGACCGCGCCTATATAAGGCCCCGATGCTCCTCATTCCATTCAGCCGACCTGCTCCACCTCTCACCACTCATAGCCGCCGCCGTCGCCGTTCGCATCTCGCCAGAGCCGAGTCCTTCGCGGGAGTGCCACGTTGCCCGTGAACCTCCCCTGCCTCTTCTTCTTCATGAAATCGGACCCCCTCATCCTTGTGCATCTCCCTGACATGTTGTTTGGCCCTAGGAACCACCGAAGACGACGCCCCGACGACCTATGCTGCCGGAGTTCACCGGAGCTCCGCCACTCCCTCCGCTCCACCCGGACACCGCCGCCACCCCGCGTCACCACCGCCCGAAGGCCCTCGCCGAGCCGCATCTTCCCTGCCTCTCCGCTGATGCCGGCGACCGCTTGAGCCCACGCCCCGCCGCCGCCGAGCTCCCTGCCCGACGCCCTGCTCTCTGTAAGCGCCTCCCGCTCGTACGGTTTCCTGTAGATTAGATTAGAAGGTTTTTTATTAGATCGAAGAGGTACGCGGTTAACTGCGTTTTAATCTAAACCGTGTGGTTTATTTAAACCGAACGTCGGTTTTTATTTTAGTATAGCCGAACCGGGTGGCTATACCTTATTGGCGAACGTTCACCGCGTAGCCTCCGCGGCGAACGCAGCCAACCATCCACAGCCGTCCACGTCGCGCTCTAGCCGCAAACGTTCACACTTTAGTGTTTTCAGAAAACGTTACTGTAGCTGTTTTTTTTTCCAGATTTGTTTCAAAACTTCAAACGACCTAGACTTTTTAACCGTAGATTCAAACGAGATGAAACCAGCGGCCAACTTTTTGTCTCGAATAGCTCTATCCAGAGAACCTATCATTGTGAACTTTTGCAAGTTCAAATTTGAATTTATTTCAGATTTGAATTTAAAGTTCATTAGGCCATATCTTCCAAACGGTATACCCGTTTGAAGTGATTCTTTTTGCACCGCGTCACACAAACTAAATCCTATGCCATGAACCTTTGCCACAATATTTTCACTCAATTAGTTTCTGTTCACGATAAGTATTGCTAGTATGCATTGTAGGAACACTAGTGCACGTCATGAATTTTGAAAACTATTTCACACGTGGTTTTATACTTTAAAATTTTCATGCTAGTGACGTGTGTTGGATTTTTTTTGGCTTTTGCAAATATTTTTGTTGCATGTTACTTTGAATTGTATGAATGTTTGTTTATGTGTTTGTATTTTACCTTTGCGATAGATTGTCCGGAGTGCGACGCAGAGTACTACCGCTCCCTAGAACTTCACTCCCAGCACGAATACAAGTTACATTTTGATCATACCTGTTTTACCCATGTTTTATATATGCACGTAGTCCTTTGTTGTAGGATTGCATGGTAGAAATTTTATGCCCGATGGCTATGCTTGCACCCAGTAGTTCATCTGAGGTAGGTCTGAACCATACATCTTTGTCGCCATCGTGTTAAATTATAATGCTTCGCCAATGTAGACGAGGATTGGGGAGTGTTTTCACATGAAGATATGAGTGACAAAGTAGTAATTAGGACCAAGACTTTAATGAACTACCTGGGTGGAAATTGGTTTGTATGGTGGCGAAGTACAATGGGAGCATTCATGGGTATCCATGGGAGTGCACACTAGTGGTCCGTCCACCCAGGCTCAAAGGGATCAACCTTGTTTTCATGTCTATAAGCTTCCGTGTGCAGCCGCAAGCCAATATGGGCTCTGGCTTAGTTGAGTAGATGGTGTGACCTCTTTTGGGATAGGCTAGCATATGTAGATGAGGTAGGTGTACCGACCTATCCATGGGTTAGGGGAAATGCTTTCGAAAGACTATGTTTCGATCTTCCGATCAAGGAGGTGGTCGAGTCTTGTGGGGAAAACTGCACAACCTCTGCAGAGTGTCAATCTAATCGATTAGCCGTGTCCCCGGTCATGGAGAACTTGAACTTTTAGTAATGGAAATGTAGGGAGATCTCATCACTCTTCATTAAACAACTGGGTACTGACATAATTTTGGAATGGATTGAGATGGGGTACCATCTCATACTTATGATTTTTGTAGAGGTAGAACAATAAATTTTTGATAGGAAAAAAATCAGCTTTATGCAAACACTAAATTTAGAGTTTCCACCAGCCAAATTGCATGTACAATGTAGGCTCATTACACTTTATGATGTGACTTGCCAGTACATTCCATGTACTGACCTACACGACTGCAACTTATCATGGTGCAGATTTATCCGACAACGAATAAGGTGCGATAGGTTGTTGTTCTGCACTCAGCTTGCTCCTGGAGTTGATGGACTCGTTACACTTATTTGCTTCCGCATTATTTTGTTTTATTTGGCTTTAGGCCACATTATTGTAATAAAAACTCTTTTGAGGATCCCGATGTAATAAAGTGTGTGGTTGAACTCTATTGTAAATCCACGAGTATTGTGTGTGTCAGCATACCGATCCAGGGATGACACTTAAGCACAGAGACTCCGATCCTTTGAGATCGGGTCGCTATAAGATGGTATCAGAGCACACGTTGACTGTAGGACGTGACCCTAGGAAATGGAAAGCCATAGGATAAAAACCATGTTATACAACTCCTTTATATCACCTGCTTTGGTCTTATACTTTTCCCTGATTGATTACTAATTTATCCCCTCTTTCAAACTGTAGATGTCGACCCCCATCATTGAGTTTTCTTAGCCCGACGCAACCATCCCCTTCGGAAGGCAGCTGATGAATATCGTGGGTCATCTGTGCATTGCACTGCCCACTTTCACCGGGACGTTCACGGCCACTCTACCTGAGGAGATGTGCTGGAAGATTGACGTCCACATTCCAGGGCGAACATTTGGAAACGCCACCGAGCCGATTGACTTCTACGTGGATGTAGAGTCATGGGGCATTGACAAGGGTTTCGCCGCCCTCTTTGCACTTGGGCACATCCGGGAGGAATACCGCGAGGATCTCAGGAGGAGTAACTACGTCATGTACGCGCGCCGCGACTCGGATTGAGATGTGGTGCGCACCAGGGAGGACGACACCATCACATCACACATTGAGGACCTGGAGGAGCTCATCACCAGGATGAAGGAAGAGATGGGACTCAGCCTCATCACCACCCACAACCTGATGACCCGCAAGGCCGAGCTGGAAGAAGAACTCCAGAATGCTCGCGCAGAACACGAGGAGGAGCTCGATGCACTGCAGGATAAGTTTGACGACCTGAAGCTTTAGCTAGAGGAAGCCGAGGAAAAGCTTGATAACGGGGAGAATCTCCAGGAGGACCACTCTTACGGGGCCTACATCAGTCAGGACAAGGACTATGAGGACGATGATGAGGAGATACAGAGTGATGCAGCTGGAGCTGATATCAACATGGTAGACTTGGTATCTTCCGATGAGGAGTAGATTTAGACCACCATGAGAGATTAGGATTCGATATTCGATTAGTATTTGATTTGATTTATTTGCGGGACCTTGTCAAATCTTGTGACATGGCTTGCCTTAGATTTGTTTCGTGTGAACTGTTTGATTGAATTGAATTGGACTGATTTGGATTTTTATTGCTATCATGTGCATATGGGTAGTGTTTCTCCCTTAGGCCTAATTCTATCTATACCTCATCTATGCTGACCCAACAGATGCCACCAAGGCGCGAACCTTCCGGGAGTGGCTCGGGGAATGATATCCCACCCGCCTTGGAACAGCTGCTTCAGACTCAGAACCATATGATACAGCTGATGATGCAGAATATGAACCAGAACCAACACAACCCGCCTCCACCGCCACCTCCACCTCCACCACCAATTGACAGCCTTACCCGTTTTCTGAGGCTGAATCCTCCAATCTTCACGAGCAGCCCGGAGCCGATCGTCGCAGATGACTGGCTTCACAACATGGTTAGGAAGTTGGCCACAACAGGATGCACTGATCAGGAGAAGGTGAGGTTTGCCTCTCACCAACTGGATGGACCAGCAACTTCATGGTGGGAGAATTACACCGCCACGTACCCCATGGAGAACGTGATTTGGGCTCAGTTCCAGCAGGCGTTCCACACTACTCATGTTTCAGTGGGAGCTATGGCTCTCAAGAAGAGGGAGTTCCACAATTTGCGCCAAGGAGGTCGCACAGTGTCAGAGTATGTTGCTGACTTCAGCAGGTTGTCTCGTTATGCCCCAGATGACGTGGCAACTGATGCAGCCAAGCAAGAGAAGTTTCTGGAGGGACTGAATGACAAGCTGGGAGTTCAGTTGATGGTCACGACTTTTGAGAACTATCAAGAGTTGGTGGACAAGACAATCACTCTGAAGGGCAAGCATCAGCAAATGGAAAATCACAAGAGGAAATATGGTCAAGGCAAGTTTCCGTCTGGAGCTTAGCAGAAGCCTCGCTCCGCCCCTTTCTCAAGATATTCTGGTTCAGGACAAAATAAGTTTGGAGGGCACAACCATCATAACCATGGTGGTCATTCTCAGCATGGAGGCAATGGACACAACCAGAATGGCCATAAGAATGGCAATGGGAATGGAGGAAACGGCAATCACCATCACCCTACCCCTACTACACCAGTGAGGAAGGATCTGAGTCACATCACCTGCTTCAAGTGGAAGAAGACATGACACTACTCCAATGAGTGTCCCGAGCTGCAGAACGGGAATGGCAATGGAAGTTCTGGAGGCAAGAAGCCCAACCCTTTCACTAAGGGGCATGTGAACCATGTTAATGTGGAAGAAGTCTATGAGCAGCCGGATGTAGTGATTGGTAAGTTCTTGGTTAATTCATTTCCAGCACTCATTCTATTTGACACTGGTGCATCACATTCATTCATATCAAGGGGATTTGTGGATAAGCATAAGTTGCCTACCGTAGCTCTTAAGTCACCTATTCTAGTGAGTTCCCCGGGGAGCAGAGTTTATGACTAGTCAGGGGTGTTTTCAGTTACCTTTGAACATAGGGTGACATGTTTTTCCCACAGATATGATTATACTTGAGTCACAAGGGCTAGATGTGATCCTAGGTATGGATTGGATGTCCAAGTACGAGGGAAACATTGATTGTGCCGGTAGATCGATTTTTCTCACCACCCAGAGAAGAAAAGCATCAAATATGTATCGAGGCTTAAGCCTAAGAAGACTCAGGTGAACTCTCTTACGGTAGTTGTCCAGGAAGAAGTACCAGTGGTGAAGGATTATCCCGATGTATTTCCAGAGGAGTTGCCCAGTATGCTACCAGATCGGGAGATTGAGTTTCTGATTGAGTTACTGCCAGGCACCAGACCTATCTCCAAGAGGCCATACAGCATGCCCGCTAATGATCTGGCAGAAGTCAAGAAACATATTGAGGAGTTGCTCGAGAAGGGGTATATTCGCCCGAGTTCATCACCTTGGGGAGCCCCAGTACTCTTAGTGGAGAAGAAGGATGGAACCTTGAGGATGTGTGTGGATTATCGTTCCTTGAACGAGGTGACCATCAAGAACAAGTATCCACTGCCGATGATCAACGATTTGTGTGACCAGCTAGAAGGAGCTAGTGTTTTCTCCAAGATTGACCTTTGATCGGTTTATCATCAGTTGAAGATCCGTGAGAAGGATATACCTAAGACGGCTTTTACCACGAGGTATGGGCTTTATGAGTATACAGTCATGTCTTTTGGTTTGACTAATGCCCCTGCCTATTTTATGAGCATGATGAGCAAGGTATTGATGGAGTACTTGGATAAGTTTGTTGTGGTATTCATTGATGATATATTGGTTTTCTCCAAGAATGAGGAGGAGCACGCAGAACATCTGCGCTTAGTTCTGGAGAAGCTCAGAGAACACCAACTTTATGCCAAGTTCAGCAAGTGTGAGTTTTGGTTGAAGGAAGTTGGATTTGTCGGACATGTTGTGTCAGGATAAGGAATAGCCGTGGACCCTTCCAAGGTAGAAGCAGTCACAGAATGGCAGGCACCTACATCAGCCAGTGAGATTCGCAGTTTCCTTGGACTTGCAGGATATTACCGGAGGTTCATTGAGAATTTCTCCAAGATTGCAAAGCCCATGATGGAGTTGTTGAAGAAGGACACCAAGTATATTTTCACTCAATTAGTTTCTGTTCACGATAAGTATTGCTAGTATGCCTTGTAGGAACACTAGTGCACGTCATGAATTTTGAACACTATTTCACACGTGGTTTTATACTTTGAAAATTTTCATGCTAGTGACGTGTGTTGGATTTTTTGGCCTTTGCAAATATTTTTGTTGCATGTTACTTTGAATTGTATGAATGTTTGTTTATGTGTTTGTATTTTACCTTTGCGATAGATTGTCCGGAGTGCGAAGCAGAGTACTACCGCTCCCTAGAACTTCACTCCCAGCACGAAGGCAAGTTACATTTTGATCATACCTGTTTTACCCATGTTTGATATATGCACGTAGTCCTTTCTTGTAGGATTGCATGGTAGCAATTTTATGCCCGATGGCTATGCTTGCACCCAGTAGTTCATTTGAGGTAGGTCTGAACCATACATCTTTGTCGCCATCATGTTAAATTATAATGCTTCGCCAAAGTAGACGAGGATTGGGGAGTGTTTTCACATGGAGATATGAGTGACAAAGTAGTAATTAGGACCAAGACTTTAATGAACTACCTGGGTGGAAATTGGTTTGTATGGTGGCGAAGTACAGTGGGAGCATTCATGGGAATCCATGGGAGTGCACACTAGTGGTCCGTCCACCCAGGCTCAAAGGGATCAACCTTGTTTTCATGTCTATAAGCTTCCGTGTGCAGCCGCAAGCCAATATGGGCTCTAGCTTAGTTGAGTTGATGGTGTGACCTCTTCTGGGATAGGCTAGCAGATGTAGATGAGGTAGGTGTACCGGCCTATCCATGGGTTAGGGGAAATGCTTTCGAAAGACTATGTCTCGATCTTCCGATCAAGGAGGTGGTCGAGTCTTGTGTGGAAAATTGCACAACCTCTGCAGAGTGTCAATCTAATCGATTAGCCGTGTCCCCGGTCATGGACAACTTAAGCTTTTAGTAGTGGAAATGTAGGGAGATCTCATCACTCTTAATTAATCAACTGGGTATTGACATAATTTTGGAATGGATTGAGATGGGGTACCATCTCATACTTATGATTTTTGTAGAGGTAGAACAATAAATTTTTGATAGGGAAAAATCGGCTTTATGCAAACACTAAACTTAGAGTTTCCACCAGCTAAATTGCATGTACAATGTAGGCTCATTACACTTTATGATGTGACTTGCCAGTACATTCCATGTACTGACCTACATGATTGCAACTTATCATGTTGCAGATTTATCCGACGACGAATAAGGTGCGATAGGTCGTTGTTCTGCACTCAGCTTGCTCGTGGAGTTGATGGACTCGTTACACTTATTTGCTTCCGCATTATTTTGTTTTATTTGGCTTTCGGCCACATTATTGTAATAAAAACTCTTTTGAGGATCCCGATGTAATAAAGTGTGTGGTTGAACTCTGTTGTAAATCCTCGAGTACTGTGTGTGTCAGCATACCGATCCAGGGATGACACTTAAGCACAGAGACTCCGATCCTTTGAGATCGGGTCGCTACATGCTCAAATGTTTATCTTCTTGGAGCTGCATAATATTGGTGGGATTGTCTAAAATAAGATGGATAATGTTCCCTTGTATCATACCAGTCCCATGATGTATATGGATCTACATGAGCATAGGGAGGCATCCACGACATTAGCATTGACGGCCCAATATAAAGATATGAATATGTTGCATTGAAATTCTCGTTTTGCCAATACCAGTCCTCACATTTGCGCCTTGCGGGTGATCTTGATGCTTTTGAATTACTTGGCCGATAAGCATTCTTTTCCTCACTTATATTCTGACATTTTTCCAATAGCTGCGCGAAAGTGACTTTCAACTTTTTACCTTTGTGCTTACCTCGACCTTTGCTTTCTTGGTTGTGCTTGGATCGACCTTTGGATATTCTTGTTGCCCCCCAGTACTTGGCTTCTTCAGTGTAGCCTTGATGGAATTCCTGCCTTCAAGAAGATTTTCATTGTGTTCTTGAACCATCATCCACGGTTTTTACCTTATCATCATTTAATGAATCGATCTGAAGAAGGCAATGCAATTTTTTTCCATCAGGACCAATCAGAGTAGACCGGTCATCCTTTGGTGTTTCAACAAATCTCAATCGTTCTTTATCAATGGCCGATTTGACTATTTGATGAAACATATAGAAATCCTCAAATTTATGTTTGAACGAATGATGCAACCTACAACACATTCGTCCTTGGAATGATGGCTTGACATGGTGATCAAGAATTCTAATGTAATTAATTTTCAGCAACAAATAAAATATTTGATCACACGTGCTTGAATTGAAGCTATTTTTTTTTATTTTCTAGCCGATCTCACCGTGAGAACAACTTTGAAGTTAAGCAGGCGAATGGTTCAGATTTTCCATCACCCCATTCGGCTATGCATTGTGTTTCCCACTCTATCGCTGCTGTCTTTGGATAAGATATTATAGTATCATCGATTTTCTTAATAAAATTTAACCTTGTCTTTAAATTTTTGAAATCAAAATAGTTAGAACATATGTGTCTCAATTGAGACGAAGTGTAAGCCAAGTATGAAACAAGAAGAGCTACCCATTTAGATATGAAATTTAAATAAAGCAATGGCAGAAGTTTTAGTTGCAATAATAAGTCTCGGTCTCTATGAAAGGTAAAATGTGTTGACCGATATGCTCTATAATTATTTTATTGCTAACAAATAAATTACCCTTCTTCATTGGTCTTTCAATATTAATTATGAGAATTTTTCATATAGAAGCGTCAACAATAAAGTTACGACCAAATCGGAAATAGGTAAATTACTTGCTACACATACCTCTTCAAATATGTTAGGAGAGCATGATGGTTGTATGATTTGAACGATATCTTGTTCCTTTTCGAATAGCTCCCCAACAGCTTGTCATCCTCTTTTTCTTGAATAGATTTGGCACATGTACTATTTGATTCGGCTTTTTCAATAACCGAATTGTCTTTGTTATCTGAATCATTACTTTTTTCTTTTCTAATTTGCAAGGCTTCTTGCTCTTGTCTAATTTTCGCCCACATGTCAGCTTGGCGAGCTTTAAAAAATTTCATCTCAATTTCCATCCACTCTTCATCAGATTGCCCCCCATTGTTTTGAGGCTCTTTCAGCATTGATTTTCCGAAACATTGCAATTGTTTAGGGTTACACTTCATGCTATAGTACTGGGTGAATGCATCATTTGCACAACTCTAGCGTTTACAACAACAAAATCATGAGGTTTGCCGCCTTCTATTAGTTCCTGACGAATAGCATTACACAAATCACAAGAGAATGTATGCTTGTTCTCAATTACCCAGTCTGGATATGGTTGCCCCCCGATGCCTCTAGACTCTTTCGGCAATGAGATCTTGTCAAAATTCTGTACTTGTGTAGGGAGAACATGATATGCCACGGTAGTAGGTGAAGGCATTTGTTCTCCTGCAGAAGTTTCACTTATTTGGCATTGACTGTGATGGTGCGGAGCCGAATTATGGACCTCAACAGTTGTCTATGGTGCCAAAAAAATTAGTAGCATGAGGTGTAGCATATGATGTTTGAGGGTAATTGGCCGAATAACTAGTAGTAGCATGGACAACTCCACTATCCACCTGCATGTTTGGATTAACGTACTACAAGTTATTTGCCAATGAATAAAAGATTAAAACACTTTGTTGTATACTATTGGAAGTTCATACATGGGGTGTTTTAGATTGATTAACCAAATTCATCATGTTGTTCATTGGCATATAGATTTGTGAGGTTGCCGATGCATGGGAGTTGGGATACATATGTTGCATGTTGCTAAAATTATATGAAGTTGAAGTATGGAGATTATTCCGAATCGAATGTTGCACATAATTATATGCATGATTTATAAAACTAGGGCTAGCCGGTACATTATGCTCATTAAACGATCTAGCAACAACAATGCATTATTTGCATCTACATAAATGAATTGGGTATTCATATTACCTTTGTAGATTGCAAACCCTAGATGACGACCTCTTCGTAGCAAGAACGGGATGGAGACCCTTCAAAGCTTCATCCCCAACGGAGTCGCCAAAAAGTGTGTTCGCACACGAACACGTCACCGTGTACCCACGACACTAGGGATGATGCACCACAGCTCACGTCGAAGGAGACCCGTCTAGAAGCGTGGTACGCAGGCAATCCGGCGGGAGCTGTTGTAGACACGAAACCCCACGCGCTCGGGAGGGACCCCGTCAGGGAACGCGTCGGCTATGGGATGACCTAGGTCGACCTGATCGCTCCAAGGGCCTCGTCGATCGCTTCCCTCCAAACGAAGAACGAGAAACAAGAAGAATAAGGGAAAGGATTAATGGGACACTTTGGCATGACGAAGACAGAGGACGTACTTGCTACACATTTCTTTTGGCCAAAGATGCGACGGGATGTTGAGTGTTTTGTTGCTCGCTGCACTCCATGTCAAAAAGCTAAGTGGCGACTCAATCCTCATGGTTTATACATGCCTTTGCCTGTACCTAGTGTTTGGGAGGACATATCTATGGACTTTGTTTTAGGTTTACCTCGAACAAAGAAGGGAAGGGATAGCATATTTGTTGTCATGGATAGATTTTCAAAAATGGCACACTTTATACCATGTCATAAAAGTGATGTTGCTGCTAATGTTGCTGATTTGTTCTTTCGCGAAATTGTTCACTTGCATGGTGAGCCAAATACAATTGTTTCAGATCATGATGCTAAGTTTCTTAGCCACTTTTGGAGATGTTTATGGGCTAAGTTGGGGACTAAACTACTTTTAAGTACTAATGTCACCCCCAAACTCATGGACAAACTAAAGTAGTCAATAGATCATTGTCTACTATGCTTAGGGCTGTTTTGAAGAATAACTTGAAAATGTGGGAAGAATGCTTGCCTCATATTGAATTTGCGTATAATCGTTCATTGCATTCTACTACTAAGATGTGCCCTTTTGAAATTGTGTATGGTTTCATACCTCGTGCACCTATTGATTTGTTGCCTCTTCCATCTTTGGAGAAGGTAAATTTTGATGCTAAACAACGTGCTGAATTGATCCTAAAAATGCATGAGGTAAGTAAGAAAAACTTGAGCGTATGATTGCTAAATACAAACTTGCTGGAGATAGGGGTAGAAAACATGTTGTCTTTGCACCTGGAGATCTTGTTTGGTTACATTTGCGTAAGGATAGATTTCCTGATTTGCACAAGTCAAAGCTAATGCCACATGATGATGGTCATTTTAAGATGTTAGAGAAAATAAATGATAATGCATATAAACTTGAGCTGCCTGCAGAGTTTGGGGTTAGTCCCACAGTTAACATTGTAGATTTGAAGCCTTATTTGGGTGAGGAAGATGAGCTTCCGTCGAGGACGACTTTATTTCAAGGAGGGGAGGATGATGAGTACATCCTTACTAATGTTACACCCAAAGCCCCTGCTGCTATACATACTGGACCAATTACTAGAGCTCACGCACGCCAATTGAATTACCAGGTACTTTCGTTTCTTGGAAATCCTTCTAATGTTTATGAACATATGATGCTGCCTAAATTAGATACTTTTGTCTTACTTATTAATGTAGGACCTAGCATGGACAAGAAGGATGGCCATTGGAGAGGGAACAAGCATGGAGAAGAAGGTGTGCACGCGAGAAAGAACAATGAAGTTTCTAGTGGTGATTTCCGCACTTTGAAGCCACCATAATGTGAGCATGAAGGCTTGGATGAAATATTCAAGATGCCACGTCATAAATTTCTTCCATAGGCTATTTTAGGTGCCACGCCACCTTATTTTTGGGCCAGGCCCATGTAATTTCGAAATACCACATTATAGGTTGTTTTTAGAGTTCGTATGTTGTGAGGAAACTGAGTTAGGGTTGGTTTCGGACCCTCCTCCAAGGGGTCACAAAAGCCCCCCTATTCCCCCATATATACAACCCTTAGGGCGACATTTAGACTTGGGTTTTGTTTAGATTAAAAGTTCGCCATAGCTACAATTTTGCGTCCTTCGTTTGTGTTCTATGACCAGACCAAGTAGTCACAAAACCCACTTTCATCAATAAAGCTTTCCTCTTATATTCGCAATATCCAGATTGCAATTTCAGTTTCTTGCTTGTTCTTTGTGTGCGTGCAGGAAACAGGCCCGCGTGGTCAGGTTGATCATGCTCCGGCGTGGTCAATAACCTCTTGGAGTTGGTTTAGCGATTGCTAATGCGTGACATCATCACATGTTCGTAGTCAGATCGTCAAAGTCTACTCCACCATAAATGATAGTCACATCTCATCGAAACACAAGGACAACTTCGCCTCTATTAGGGTCAGTCATTACGACCAAAATTACGCTTCGAGGCAGTTGCCTTACTGGCCCATCCCACCAAAAGTGGAGATCGTGCCCCGGGTTTTAGGGGATATCATCAAAAAGATTTCTTTCGACCAAGGCCGGCTTAATGGCGGCATGGAACGTGGTTATTTACACGACACATCATGGGGGCTGTTGTCCTTTCACCTTGCTATAAGAACATAGGGATCTACCCATTCTTTTTACCACGCCTCACCTTTTTGCACCATAGCCGGTACTTCTGTAGCTCTAGCACCGAGATCTCCTTTTCATCCTTTCTTTTGCCTAAGCTTGACGCCCCGCCATGGCCGATAAGGGACACTAGGTGGCTTCCACAATTACGGTGAGCACCATCATGGAGTTGAAAAACTTCGGCTACCCCCTCCCCCCGCCAACGTCGACTGCTGGGCTCCAGAGCCTAAACAGGTCATTCTAACCCATAGGCCAGGGAAGTGGGTTATCTTTGTCTCCCACCTCATCCGATGTCTGGGCTTCCCTCTTCACCCTTTCGTTAGGGGCCTTCTCTTATTCTATGGACTATATTTTTATCATCTTGCCCCAAATTCAATAATCCACATTACCTCTTTCATCACAATGTGGAAGGCCTTCCACTGTGTGGAGCCGCACTTCAGCCTCTGGCTGAAGCTCTTCTGCTTCAAGCCAATGACCAACGGCTCCCAACTTGCTGATTGTGGTGAGGCCATGATCAGTAAGATGCAATACATCATCTGGCCAGAGGGGTTCTTCATCGAGACCGTCAAGATCTGGCAGATGGAGTGGTTCTACATCACTAAACCTCTCTCCGAAGGCCAAGATGAGGTCCCTCCCTTCAACGCCGGCCCCCGGAGAAGCTAGTCTCCTAGAAGGAGAAGGGCATCGACTGGGGGAACCTTGAGGAGATCGAACCCTCTAGAGGAGGATTCACTCTATAATCAAGGCCAAGGTTGGCCTGATAGATGTGATCCAGGTCACGCTCCACCGTCGTAGCCTGTCGTTGCAAGTCCGAGCTATCCCCATGTGGAAGTACAGTGCCGAGCAAGAAGCTCCGGTGTGACACTTCTTCAATATGAGCCTTGAGGCCATGTGGTCGGCTCTCTTCAAGCCCTCCAAGAACACCTTCCCCATCGCAGGAGTCGACCACGACTACAACGTCAACCACGGCCCGTCCGAGGTAAACCGAACTGCCGTTCCCTTCCTGCATGCTTATATTTTATCTGCTTTCATATCTAACTCCATTTTCACTAATCAACAATGGGCAGCCAAGGTAGCGCTGATCAGCTGTCCGGCGCCTCAACCCGAGGAGTTTCTAATGCCTCGGTTCGAGGCGATTCTTGCCCTTGACCCCTACATGCCTCCTGTTAAAAAGGAGCCGAAGAAGAAGAGGGAGGGTCTTCAGGCTCGAGGTCCTTCGGATGCCTGATCCGAGGACACTCGCGTCTCCTCTCATCATGACGGGAGGGAGGTGAAGAAAGAGGAGGGGGAAGAAGGCGCCGAAGGGGAGGAGGAAATCCTCTCCCCAAGGAAGAGGAGGGCCTCCTCCAAATGCATCGAGGGGGAAGAGCCCGTGCCGACCCGCTGGTGGCTTCGGAAGGTAGCCGATACCCAGCGTGGCAAGGCCCTGGCGCCCGCCCCGGCTAAAATCGTGCTCTCAGACTCTTAGGATGACGCACTGCTTCCGCAGCATCGGGAGAAACCCGTGCCGACCAGGTTTGTGAAATACCGAAGTCTCTTTACAGTGTTTCCTTCAATATCATATTTGTTTAGTTTGGTGATGTTTTAAATCATTCTCAGCCCACCGCAGGTTCGCATAGGCGGCCAGGGGTCCTCGGACTCCCTCCCTCCATCTGAAATAGAGGAGAGCGGCACGGGGGCGCGGGAGTCTTCTCTCCTCACGCAAGGTGACCTGGGGGAGGCAACCTCCTTCACCGACCCCCACACATCTACTATGGGGGACTCCGCCGGCGCGTCGGTGGCCGGGACGAAGACCTCGGCCACCTGGGACCATGGGGAACTGACCCCCATGGTTGATCAAAGCCCAGGGCTTGAGAAGGCATGTCCCTGGCCCCTCCCGCCCCAAAGAATGTACGACAGCCGGGGACAGCGGCCTCCCCTCCTAAAGGGAGGTCGGCCGAGGAGGTTCCATAGTCCCCATCTATTCCAACAATGGTGGGGCTCGGGTGGCAAGGTCTAGAGGGAGTCATGCAAGGCTCCTCCATACTACCTGAGCACCGAGTTCTATTAGACTCGGTGCTTCGCCAATTCTGGTCTGTAGAGACCAGAATGAAGGAGGCCTTCAAGGGCCTACACCAAGGCTTCGAGGTACGTGCTCCCAAACACTTTTTTGATTTGGCAAACATAGTGTTTTTTGTTAAATAGCAGCTAGTATGCCCAGTAGCCCTCGATGAACTAGGTTTAATAAAATAGCGTTGTCCGAAGACTTTAACTTTTAATGATGCTGAAATTCACCAAAACATGCATAAGAGCTTACATACAGTAGCCCCTCGATCCCGAAGTATGTTTCCATAAACTAACTTGGGGGTCGTCGTGGAGTCTAACTCCTTTTGTCTTGAAAGTGGATACCCAGTAGCCCCCCGAGACTCTATTTGGATTGAAGAATCCGAACAGAGGATTGATTTGCAGTTCCGGGGTCTAACATTATGATTGTTGGAAATATGCCCTAAATAATAAATTGGTTATTATTATATTTCCTTGTTCATGATAATCGTTTATTATCCATGCTATAATTGTATTGATTGGAAACTCAAATACATGTGTGGGTACATAGAAAACACTGTGTCCCTAGTATGCCTCTAGTAAACTAGCTCGTTGATCGATTGTCAAGGTTTCCTGGCCATATACATGAGATGTCATTTGATAATGGGATCACGTCATTAGGAGAATGATGTGATGGACAAGACCCAAACTATGAACGTAGCATATGATCGTGTCAGTTTATTGCTATTGTTTTCTGCATGTCAAGTATCTGTTCCTGTGACCATGAGATCATGCAACTCACTGACACCAGAGGAATACCTTGTGTGTATCAAACGTCACAACATAACTGGGTGACTATAAACATGCTCTACAGGTATCTCCGAAGGTGTCTGTTGAGCTGGCATGGATCAAGACTGGGATTTGTTACTCCGTATGACGGAGAGGTATCTCAGGGCCCACTCGGTAATACAACATTACAATAAGCCTTGCAAGCAATGTGACTAAGGGTTAGCCACGGGATCTTGTATTACGGAACGAGTAAAGAGACTTGCCGGTAACGAGATTGAACTAGGTATAGAGATACCGACGACGGGCAAGTAACATACCGATGAACAAAGGGAACAGCGTACGGGATTAACTGAATCCTTGACATAGAGGTTCAACCGATAAATATCTTCATACAATATGTAGAAACCAATATGGGCATCCAGGTCCCGCTATTGTTTATTGACCGTAGACGTGTCTCGGTCATGTCTACATAGTTCTCGAACCCGCAGGGTCTGCATACTTAACGTTCGGTGACGTTTCGGTATCATTGAGTTATATATGTTGGTGACCGAAGGTTCTTCGGAGTCCCGTATGAGATCCCGGACATCACGAGGAGCTCCAGAATGGTCCAGAGGTAAAGATTTATTTATGGGAAGTCATATTTTGGCTACCGGAAAAGTTTCGGGTTTTTCCGGTATTGTACCCGGAAGCTTCTAGAAGGTTCCGGAAACTTCCGGAGGAGTCCGTAAGTCCACCAAGGGTTCCACCACGTCCCAAGGGTTTGCATCGGCTGAGGGGAGGCGCCCTGGCCTTATTGGGCCAGGCGCACAAGTCCCTCAAGGCCCATGTGGCTTGGGAGAGGTGGAAAGTCCACCTGTTTATGGAAAGGGAGGGAATTGGACTAGGAGTCCAACTCCTCCCCCTTGGCTGCGCCCTAGGGCTTGGAGGGGCTGATCTCCACGCCCCTCCACCTATATATAGAGGGGAGGGGGCGCCCCAAGAGCACACACGAAGCCCTTGGCACCCATCTCTCTCTCTCTAGATCATTTCTCCTCTAGTCTAGTTTCGGCGGTGCTTAGGCGAAGCCCTGCCGGAATAGTTCCACCACCACCGCCGTCGCGCCGTCGTGCTGCCGGAGAACTCATCTACCTCTCCGCTCCCTCTTGCTGGATCAAGAAGGCGGAGATCGTCATCGAGCTGTACGTGTGCTGAACGCGGAGGTGCCGTCCATTCGGCACTAGATTGGAAGGACCGTGATTGGATCGCGGTGTCGGATTTCGGGATCCGCAAAACCCTCAAGGTTTAAACACAGGGGTGTGTGCGAAGATTCCCTGCAGCCTCGCCCTACCCAGGTTCGCTACTCGATGGTTACTACGGCGAACTCGCACGATGACGAGGAAGAAGATGAACACGGTGGTTTACCCAGGTTTGGGCCGCTGTGAAGCGTAATACCCTACTCCTGCTTTGGTGGATTGCCTCTTGGAGAGGTGTGGTGGATGAACTAGTACAGTAGTGAGGAGCCTCGCGAGGGCGCTCGAGTGATGTTCTTGGCTCTCTGCCTTGTCTTGTTGTCTCTCCCTCTACGGTGCAGCCTAGCCTCTATATATAGCAGTGGCCCGGGTCATCTTCCCTTATCGCAATGGCAGGAAGGGATCCCACAACGGCCAAATTCGAAGGGGGACAGGAGCACATCCCCGCCCTGTCCAAAGGTGGTCTTCGCCTGCAAAGTAGCTGTCGATGATGCAGAGATGGGCTCGGCGATGACATCCGCCCTGCGGGGCTCGTGGTCGTGGTCCTGTTGCACCGGAATGGAAATCTTTGGGAGGCGCTTTGGGAACCCACGTACGTCCCTGCTCCCTTTGCACCAAAGGGGAAACTGCACCGCCTGGCGCGCTGGCGCCCGCCTGTCCTTCCTTGCATCATCCTTGACTCCTGAGGCCGGGTTCCGCATAGAGATCTTCGCCGCTCCGGAGGGGGCCTGAGGAGGCCCACCCCCTGCTGACCCTGGTGCTGTTCTTCCTCGCGAGCCTAGGGTCCTCGCGAGGGCCTTGTCTTGAGTAGAGTCGCGCCAGGCCGTGATTGGCTGACAAAGTGGGCATGCCCTGGGCAGTAGGCAGGCAAGTCTGGGTACCCCCGTTCCCAGAACGCCGACACGCAGGACGGATCGTGATTGGATCGCGAGACGGATCGTGATGGGATCGCGGGACGGCTTGCGATTTGGATCGCGAAGACGTTCGGCTACATCAACCGCGTTTCTTAACGCTTCCGCTTAGCGATCTACAAGGGTATGTAGATCCACTCTCAACCTTTCCCAAGGTTGCCGGACCGTACGTGGTATACCAGCTACTCTACATCGTCGACATCTAGATAAAACCCACCAGATGGGTCGTGGGTCTCCTCTGCAATAGTTTAAGCAAATGTGAGTACAAACGTACTCAGCAAGTCTTTAAATCAGATCTAGTCTATTCATGCAATTGTATCAAAAGGGGATGGTGGTGTTTCATGCAGCACGCCAGCTTTGACTCTTGGCTATCGTGTGTTACGACTACCAGTACTTTAAATAAGTTTGAGAAAGCGTACACGAGTCCACTAACACCACAACAATACACTACCATGGATCCGCTCCCGTCTCCCTACGAGAGTGCCATCCATGATACTCACACTTGTCTTGATACTTTTATGAGTAACCATTAAAGTTGTCTATGAATAGCATAAGTTTCCAAGTAGTCCATATCCGAGGACACGGCTATTCGGAAAGATTCAAACCCTGCAGGGGTGTACTCCTTCACACACGCTCTTGCCACTTATCGCTAAGTGCACATAAAAAAGGCACCTCGGCAACCTTCAAGCGAAAGCCAGCGAGGGAGTCGTCCACGACCGTCAACCACACAAGACCCCAGTCCAAGTTTATCGCCTATTTGAGACTGAACCCACACGGAAGTCCGGCCAAAGTTTCCGCTGCGGCCTCAAACGATGCGTGCAGGCTTCCCAAGCCCACCGTTCGGGTGCCACTTGGTACACCGTGTCACTGCCTACCGCGTCGTAGCCCACCCCTAAGGTCAGCGCTAGTTGCAACTCCTGGACAGAGGACAAGGCGGTTAATGAGTCGAGCGGGGTCATATTTCAAGGCCCAACATGTGGTAGTAACTAGTCTTGGATCACAAACATGAAACTCAGTTCCTAAGAGCGGTTCCAATGAGACAACTCGCTATGTACTCCTACATAGCCTCTCATCGCTACCTTTACCAAATCAGGTTCATCACTCAGCTCATCACATCAGAACACCATCGTTTCACTCCGGTTCATCACCCAGATGAATCAGACCTAACACAACTTTAAGCATAGCATGCATAGCAGGGTAAAGCACATCATGGCTCAAGCATCTACCAGGTATGCTAGGTTGCTTGGTTCAGCTATTTACTGTGACAATGACAGGTCATGCAGAGGAATGGGTTCAACTACCGCAATAGGTAATAGTTGAATCGTATTGTCCTAATGCAACAAATGAGAGCAAGAGCGAGATAGTAGGATTGTATCGGATATGATCAATGAGGTTTCTTGCCTTGCAGAGCAGCGGTGGAATACTCTCCTTCAGTTGGATAATCGCGGGTATCCTTCGGAGCAGAGCCTACCGCAACAAATACAAAGGAACAATCAATACACATAATATGCAACACTATGATGCATGATCATGACATGGCATTATGATGCATTTGACCTAATGCAACTATCATTGATGTTAGATGAAGTACCTTTGAACCTAGGGTTCAAATTCAAACTCCTTGAATTATTTAACATATTGCATTTGAGACATATGTCCATGTTCTCCTACTTAGGTTGCTTTATCATGCATGCGAATAGCACAGATGGATTCATTGGATTTTTCTGATCAATTTACATATATAAATTATTTTCATCTGATCTACAGATTAATTTATATGATGTTTCTAAGTTTTTTCTGTTTTCTAGAATTTCCTGAATTATTTTAATATTGGAAAATCAATTAATGCGTCAGCTATACGTCAGCATTGCGTCAGTAGGTCAGCTGACCGTTGCCAGGTCAAACCTTACCAGTAGGGGCTACTGGTTAGTGACCCAGGGCTGGCTAGAGTCACTGGCAGGTGGGACCCTGTTGTCATTGACTCAAGGATAAATCCCGAGTTGACTCGGGCTTTGACCCAGGTTAGGGCCCACTGTCAGCGTCTATTAAGCCTAACTAATCATCAGACTAAGTCACTAACGATCGGCCACATCAGGCGTCGCCGGAGCCTCGCCGACGATGACCAAACCTATGGCGGCGCTTCGCCAGACATGCGCTACAGGCGGCGGTTGGATGCGCAGAGGCTACCAGGACGTAGCCCACGCTCGTCCATATCGATCTAGTAGCTTGGGTGGCTGCGGGGTCACCGGAGACAATGGCAGCGTCGAGGTCCGCGACGGCCGGCAATCGGGCGTCGACGAGATCGGCGACGCGGCGTGAAACAGGGCCGGAACTGGGCACCTACCGCACCTACACAACCTCACGAACTCAACATCGGCATTGGTTGGACCAGAGGAGCACCGGAATGTCACCGGTGTTGAGCTCGCGCAACGGAATCGAGGACAGAGGGGGGGGGGAACGGGGTCTAGAGCTCACGGCGAGGGCAGAGGCGTCAAAAGCTGGCTCGAGGACGACCTCGAGACGATGAACGGACGGCGGTGATCTTTGGTGGCCCGAGGTTGAAGCTGAGCTCGGCATGGCGTTCTGCAGCATCTGGCCTCGAGTGGCTCGGTGGAGAGGACGAGGAAGACGAGGCGGAGCTCGTGGGCTAGTCAGAGGCGAGGGGGAGGCACTGTGGCTACGCGACGACGGCGGCGAGCTTGCGGGTTCGGGCGGCCATGGCAAGCAGAGAGGCAGCGAGGGGACGGAGAGAGCGAGCGAGAAAGGCATGCACGGGAGGCTCTCGCGGTGTCCTTACAAACCTCCTGGCGGCCGGCGGCAAGCAGGAGGTGCCCTGGGCGCGTGCCGGCGCGCCTCGGCCACACGCTCGTCCTCCTGGCGCGAGGAGGATGACAAGGGTGCTCTGATGGGCTGGGCTGCGCTGGTAGGCCGACCAGGTAAGCCAGGTAAGTTTCTTCTTTCCCTTTTTATTGCTTTTGTTTCTGTTTTCTAATTTTTGCCTTTTGTTTTATTTACTTTGGGCAAAATTCCTTAGCACAAAAATCCTGAAATCATTTATGGCTTATAAGAGGAATATTTCCAAGTCCTAGAAGGAGTTTCAGAAATTTTGGAACAACTAAAATATTTATAGTGCTTTATTGGTTATTTTCAGAAAGTTTGCTAATTTACTTAAATTGTCAAAATGGTTGTGAAAATATAGTTCACCCCTGATATGTTGTTGCCAACATTTATCAGACATGGTGGACATTTTTTATGGGCATTTTGGATTCATTGAAAATCACAATTATTTGAATTGGTTTAATCAGGTGGGGTGCTAGGGTTTGTTCTTCCCCATTTCAAGTTTAGCAAAAATTTAAACATGATGCAACACACATGCTAGCACAAAGCAAAGGGGGAAACTAGGGATGTGACAACTCACCCCCACTCAAAAGAATCTCGTCCCGAGATTTAGAAGTCGTCGGGAAGAGTGCAGGATACTCTAGTCGAAGGCGGTCCTCCCTTTCCCAAGTTTCTTCTTTTTCAGAATGGTGTGACCACTGAACCTTGAGAAACTTGATGTTTCGACATCGAGTGGTACGCTCAGCTTGATCAAGAATACGAACATGGTACTCTTGATATGTGAGGTTATTTGGAGATCAAGCGTTTCGTGGTCCACTTCGCGGATAGGGTCCGAGAAGCAACACCTGAGTTGCCAGACGTGGAAGACATCATGAACTTTGGAAAGATGCAGTGGACGTTCCAATTGGTAGGTAACTTCTCCTCGTTTGGCAAGAATGCGAAAAGGACCAATGTAACGAGGAGCCGACTTGCCCTTGATACCGAATCGTTGGGTACCCTTCAGAGGTGTAACCCGAAGGTAAGCCTTCTCGTCATCTTCGAAGGTCACAGCCTTATGATGGCGATCATATTGGCTCTTTTGACGAGATTGGGATGTTTTCAACATTTCACAAATAATGCGAACTTGCTCTTCTATTTCCTGGATCATATCCTGTGGGGACCCCGACTCATGAGTCGTGATCACCGAATGCACGTGTATAGTTATCTCAGAGATCAATGCTCACTGAACACACAGAAGCTGAATAACAAGAGTCTTACATCCATACATACCGTCTTACACAAATAAAGACCATTGAGCTCAAGTCTTACATAGATAGGGCCATGAAGGCCAAACACCAAACATAACTAGCAGAGGAAATCTTGACAAAAGCGTGTACCCATGCCATCTACCTTAACCCTATAGGCATTTTGGCTGGGAAGCGTCCTAGTTCGCATGGTCGTCACCAACGAGTTCTTCACCATATTCCTGCTCTTCCGTGCCTAGCCAATTAAATAACAAGTGGCAAGCCAATGAGTACTTTGAATGTACTCGCAACCCATGTTTTGGAACAAGGTATAACAGTGCATGATATAGCACTAAGTAGGTAAGTTGCGGAATGCTAATTTTTGAGTGCAATGACATGATCAATCAACTTGTAAGAGCATGCATCATGAGGTTACAAGTATCCGTATGAACAGGTTACATATATCAATATAAACATGGTCTTAACATCTCATGTTCAATCATCATGTCAAGTCATCCGACTTAACTCAAGTATTCCTTCTCCACACACTCACGCCAAGTTTGTGAAAACATCGGACGTAGTTTAAGCAGCACCACCCAACTGTCCTTGACCGTGGACACGGCTATTCGAATAGTTTTACACTCTGCAGAGGCTGCACACTTTACCCATGAGACTCGGGAAACTTTTGTGTCAAGCCACGACTCGCGGTATTGTTCATACCCGAGGTAAGTACCCGAACAATGGCTTTCCCCTCACGGTACTAACCAAGAGTCCACTCGTTGGTGCCATCCCTCATGATGGACATCACAAGTATCATCCACGAGGGCACGGAACGGTGTGCCCGGTGTCTGTAAAAATAGCCCATGATCATCCTTTCCGGCACGACCCCATCTCAAGAGTGACCACATCACTCCCGCCACTAGTAATGTGGTCTCTCTGCTAGAACCGACCAAAGTAATCAACAAAGCCTCGTCCCATAAGGGGTATCGTGGTTGTACATGTAAGGTTGGGAACGGTCGACAAATCTTAAATCTAATCCGTTTTTGCAAACACACACACTCACTTGCCTTGGTACACCACTTCTTTGCCAAGTGGTTACCTAGCTCAACAACTTCTCCCTCGGGCATTAGTGGTACCCGACGGGGTTTTCGAAAAGTCTTTGAAATCATTTCCTTTCCGACACCATGCATAATCCCGTCCCCTTGCATAGCAACTACTTACCAACCTATCTAATTCCCACCCACACAACTCTAAGTAGGAGGTAGAGTCTTGTCATGCAAGTATCAACGGTAAAAGTATCGGAGGCAACCCATAAAGGTGGTCACCATAGCATCATGATTAACAAAACAAAATGAAGTGCTATATGCCATGCAATAAAGTGGTTTCTTTAAACATGGTTAAGGGGATGCTTTCCTGGCTCAACAAAGTCCTTGGGGTCTTCAAAGTCTTCTGGTCCAACTCCCTCGTCAAGAACGTGATCTATCATCGCAAAGTAACGGGGTATAATAAGGCAATAGCAAAGAACAGGGAAAATAAATCACTCAGAAAAATGTCAAACTACTTTTGTAAAATACTAGAGTGAAAACTAGGAGTACTAAACATACTAGTTTCTGGTTTTGAAGTGTAAAAAGTTGTGAAAACTATTTTAACACAGACTATTAAAGCCTAAATCAGTGTTTTAAATAAAAATAGTGTATAAGACCTTTTCCAAAATTCTCACAAGTGGCATAATCAAATAGGTTGGAATATTACATGATTTGTGGAGTTGAAATTATTAGATTTGGAGATTTATTTAACTCTATGGAATTTTTGCAAAACAGAAAGAAAATAAAAAGGAAAAAGGGCCACTGCGCCACTCGGGCCAAACCAGCCAGCTGAGCTGGCCCAGCCAGTGCAGACGGCCCGAGCTAACCAGGCACGTGCGCCCGCCAGGGTTTAAACCCGACAGGTGGGGCCCAGCCGCCAGTGAGAGATGGAGGGAGCGAGAGAGAGGTGCAGATGACAGACGGGCCCCGCCTGTCATCTTCAACGCCGTGACAGGGAGGCCGGCGAGCTCACTGGCAAGGTTCCTAGCCACGGCGAGGGGAGCAGAGGGCAGGGACGGAGTCAGCGTCGAGTCGCCATTCCTGTGGAGGTGGAGGGAGACGTCGGAGAAGCCCTAGTCACCGGCGACGAGGAGGCTACGGCAAAGAGCTTCGGGAGGAGGTTTCCGTCGATGCCTGGACCTAAAAATCGCGCGAGGAAGATGGGGGAAATGATCAGCGGCGAGAGGTGGTTCCAAAGGGAGAGAAAGGAGGGCCGGAGAGGCTCTATACCCGGAGGTTGCCAGAGTCCCAATGCAGTGGACTCCTAGCTTGATCTCGAGCTCGGGAGCTTCTGGCGAGGAGTGGGTGGACGAGGGGTTCAATTAGGAGCAACAGGGGGTCGAAGGGAGGGAGAAGGAGGCCCGGGGTGGCTTTATAAAGCCGGCGCACGGTCCACCGAAAGCTGGTGCACCAGCGAGGTTGTGTCCGAGGCCAGAGGCCACATGAGGAGGCGCGGGTGCGTTTGGGGGGTTCCTGGGGTCGGTCTAGGCCGTGGGAATAGAAGAGAGAGAGCGGGAGGGCTCGCGCGTGTGAGGCCTGCGGTTGGCCGAGAGGGGTGGTCACGGCGCGCGTGTGGAGAGCTGTTGCAGAGAGAGAGAGAGGAGGGGGCAGGGACTTGGCGTGCCCCGGACGCCGAGGCACCTCGACTGGCGCGAGGGGGAGGCTCGAGGTGGTCGGAAGTATGGGCAGGGCGCGGCGTCAATGCTCGGTCGTCGTGTAGCGCACTCTAGAGCGCGTCTTTGGCCGGCATGCTAGAGCTTTTGACGTGCTCTGGCGTGTCCACTTATGTCCATGCACAGTAGGATGGAGTAAGCAATTGGGAAAGAGCTTTGGATGCTTTGTAGTTAGCCAGGGTGAGAGGGAGAAGAGAGAGAGAGAGTTGGGAAAGGGGCTGTCCAGAGAAGGGAAAGTGTGTTTCCACCCATGCAATCATGCATCTGGGCGCCAAAAACTTTACTGATTTGGGCAAGTTAAAAGGATCCACTTGCCATGAGCTTTACCAGGATCAAATAGAATGCAAAAGTGGGGCTGGTCACCAAGTTTTAGCTCATTTGAGAAAAGTTGACAATGGAAACATTGCAAACTCTAGAAATCATCAGAATCAGGTTTCTGTAGATCTAGTCATGCTAAGCTTTTCTCCTTGATGCACCACTTGGTGTGGTGGCATTATTTGGGGATTAGAGCATGCCCACAAAGTTTGAGATCAACTGGAGAAAGTTGTCAATGTAGAGTTGCTCAAATTTGAATCTGGACAGAGAGGGTTTTGGGGTATTTTTGTGAATCAAAACCATTGGGATTGGTATAAAACTTTGCATGATCATTATACATGGCACATGTGACATGCTGGAATTTTACTAGATTTATTTGAGAATATTTCTTATAGAAATATTCCAAATGCTTGAAATAGGCAGAAAGGATTTTGGAGGGTTTTGTCCAATATTTTGAACATGACCATGTGTTGAAACTCTTATATATGGAAAATATATGTCCACTGAGTTTCCCTAAATTTCCTAGAATATTTTGAAAGCTAAAAAATAATTTTTCCCTATGAAAGACCAATTCTGGGTTGAAGAAAAAGTCTTTAAATAAAATATGAAAATAATCTTTAAAAATAATATTTGGTGGTTTTGGCAAGTCTTATATATGGTAGGTTCCAAATAAACTCTTTGGTGCAAAACATTCCACCCTATTTGAGGACTTGTAGCACAACCCTCAATCCAGGGGTTTTATAAAGCCTAATTTGAATAAATGCTTTTTGGCCAAAATAATATTTGATAAAAATAGTTTTAGGTCCTATACACATGGTATGATCATTGGGCAAGAGTTTGGATCAAGAAGATGAGTATGGAGAGAAGGATAATTCCTTGAAATTAAAACACAAGCAACCACTCAAGCAACTAGCACTCAATCCATCAAGCACAAGCATTCAAAAAGTTTTAAATGGGTCCAATTTTCATAAAATCATAACATAGCAAAGTGGTACTAACACATGGTGTGACATATCTGGACCAAAGAGTTGCCTCTCTCCGGTTTCTGACCAGTTAAGAGGTGTTCGACACCTTCGTCCCTAGAGAACTTCAAAAGGAGCCTTGCCCAAGCTTGACTGATAACTATTGTTATAAGTAAATTAGGTGAATGGAAGACAGTTCTCCCAATCCATGACAAAGAGATAACACAAGCTCTGAGCATGTCTTCCAGAATTTGATTGACTTGTTCTACTTGAACACTTGACTGCGGATGGAAAGCAGTGCTAAACGAGAGATGAGTCCCCAAAGCATTTTGGAAGCTTTGCCAGAATCAGGAAGTGAAGATACTTCCACGGTCTGAGTTAATATCCAAAGGAACACCATGAAGAGACACTATCCAAGAAATAAATAGCTCCGCTAGTTGGCTAGTAGTTATACTCTCCCGAACAGGAAGGAAATGAGCCACTTTGGAAAGGTGGTCAATGACCACAAAGATACCATTATTCCATCTCTTGGTCCTGGGAAATCCGGTGACGAAATCCATACCGAATTTGTCCCATTTACATTCAGAAATAGCTAAGGGTTGAAGGGTGCCAGCATGACTTTGATGTTCTGGTTTCACGCGACGACAGACGTCGCCGATAGCAATGAACTCAGCAATTTCTCTCTTCATCCTAGTCCACTAGAACCTCTGGCGTAGGTCCTGATAGATCTTGGTACTACCAGGATGGATCATGAGAGGAGAATCATGAGCCTCCTTAAGGATCAGCTGCCATAGATGTGGGTTCTTGGGAACCACCAAACGGTTCTGGAAGAACACAATATCGTGATCATCCTTGGAGAAATCCTTAGCGTTCCCGCTAACGATGTTCTCCTTGATCCGGGATAAACCCTTGTCACGCTTTTGGCCAGCTATAATTTGATCCCTAAGAGTAGGTTTCGCCACCAAGGTGGAAAGGAATCCTTGAGGAACAATGTGAAGATTGAGCTTCCGAAATTCCTCATAGAGAAGCGGTTGACTTTGTTGTAACATCAGATTGTTACAATAAGACTTACAACTTAGTGCATCAGCCATGACATTGGCTTTCCCCAGGGTGTAAGTTATCCCTATTTCGCAATCTGTAATGAACTCAACCCAACGTCTTTGCCCGAGATTCAAATCCGGCTGGGTGAAGATATATTTCAGACGTTGGTGATCCGTGTATATTTTGCAACGATTACCCAGAAGGTAATGTCGCCAGGTTTTCAGTGCATGGACTACAGTTGCAAGCTCTAGATCATGTGTTGGATAATTATCCTCATGTGGACGCAACTGTCGAGATGCATATGCAATCACATGACGATATTGCATGAGAATGCAACCTAATCCTTGTCGCGAGGCGTCGCAATAGATAACAAAGTCCTTAGAGAAATCTGGTGGCACCAATACGGGAGCAGAAGTCAGGCATCTTTTCAGTTCTTGAAAATTGTGCTTGCATTGTGGGGTCCACTCGAACTTTTTATCTTTCTTGAGGAGTTCAGTTAGAGCCTTAGCAACCTTGGAGATGTTCTCGACAAAGTGGCGACAGTAGCTCGCTAAGCCAAGGAAACTCCTAACTTGCTTGACCGATTCAGGTTGAGTCCAATCACGGACAACTTGAACTCGCTTGGGATTGATAGCGATACCCTTACCAGAGATTTCATGGCCTAGATAGGTCACTTCTGGCAACCAGAATTCACATTTGGAGAATTTGGCATAAAGGCGGTGCTCCCGAAGTTTTGTCAACACCTGCCTTCGATGCTCAGCATGTTCTTGTTCGTTCTTCGAGTATATGAGTATATCGTCGAGGTAAACCACGACGAATTTATCCAAGTACTCCATGAAGATCGAATTCATGAAACTAGAGAAAGTGGCTGGGGCATTTGTTAACCCGAAGGACATGACAGTGTACTCGTATTAGCCATAATGAGTAACAAAGGCCGTTTTTGGAATGTCCCCGTTCTTGATTTTGATTTGATGGTATCCCAACCTCAAATCCATTTTGGAAAAGACGGGGGATCTAGCGAGATGATCATACAGGTCGTTGATCCTGGGGAGCGGATACTTGTTCTTTATGGTAACCAGGTTGACTGGTCGATAATCTACAACCATCCGATCCGTTCCATCCTTCTTCTTGACGAAGAGGATGGGACAAGCCCAAGGAGATGAACTAGGATGGATGAAACCCTTCTTCAAGGCATCATCGAGTTGTTTCTTTAGTTCGACTAGCTCTAAGGGTGCCATCTTATAGGATCTTCTGGCTATTGGGACAGTCCCTGGGACAAGGTTTATCACAAACTCTACATCCCTGTCTGGTGGAATACCTGGTAGTTCTTCTGGAAAGTCATCCGAAAAGTCACGGACTACCAGAATATCTTCAAGCTCTAGAAGAGGATTAGCATTGAGGGAATAGAGTTGGCGCTTAGCAACTCGAGTTGAGACATTAACTATCTCACCCGATGGATGTGTAAGCTGAACATTCCTAGTATGAGTATCAATCTTGGCATAATGGGCTGCCATCCAGTCCATACCCAAGATGATATTGATGTCCGAAGACTTAAGGGCTATCAAAGAAGCTAGGAAGACTAGCCTGTCCACAAGAATCTCATTCTCATGGCTCACTCTAGAAGTTTGCCATTTGAATCCAGGAGTCTGGACTACTAATGGAGTGGGCATATCACAAAAAGACATGTTATGCAATTGTGCATAACTTTCAAAAATGAATGAATGAGATACTCCAGTGTCAAAAAGAACAGATGCTGGATGACAATTGACAAGGAGCATACCAAGGACAACGTCTGGATCATCATGGGCTTCTTCAAGGGTGATGTTGTTCACACGTCCACGAGCGGTAGGAGTTGGCTTCACAAAGAACGCCTTTCCCGGCTTCCCACGACCAGCGGACTTAGAATTGTTCTGCGGGCACTCACGAGAGTAATGCCCTAGCTCTCCACACTTGTAGCAAATCACGGTAGTGGACCGTGGAGCAGCGTTGGCAGCAGGACCATCATAGGTCTTAGCTCGAGGGTTGGTCTGAGTTGGACGAGGCGCCTCATAGGATGGCCTCGCAGTATACCTCAATGGCAGAGCAGTGTTTGGAACCCACACCCGGCGCTTATGAGATCCTGAGCCGGATGAGGAGCTGAAGTCACAAGAGTGCTTCTTGGTTGCCTCATAATAAGTTTGGCCAGTCTCAGCATTGATGGCTTTGTTGACAAGAGCCTAGAAACTAGCACACTCGTGCAAGCGCAGATCACGGTGGAGCTCAGGGCACAGTCCCTTGCGGAACCATGCTTGCTTCTTGGCGTCAGTTGACACCTCCTCAGGTGCATAGCGAGCAAGATTTCCGAACTCACGGCTATAAGTGTCCACAGTTAACTAACCCTGAGTAAAGGTGCAGAACTCCTCCCTCTTACGGTCCATAAGACCTTCTGGAATATGGTGAGTGCGGAAGGCACTACTAAAGTCAGTCCAGGCCGTTGCTGGGCTGTCAGGACGCATGGCTTCATAATTTTCCCACCACTAACTGGCGGGGCCCTCAAGGAAAAAAGCAGCAAAGGTCACCTTGTCAGCTTCTGCCACATTGGCAGAGCGTATCTTGCGAGCCATGCTGGATAGCCAGTCGTCTGCGTCAGGAGGATCGACGGAATGGTGGAACTTTGGCGGATACAACTTCACAAAGTCATTCAGGGGCACTGCGTCATTGCGCGGCTGTCGTGCAGTGTTCTGCTCGATACGCTCGAGCAGACGGTTGGTTTCTCTCTTGTTCCTCTCTGCCTCAAGCATCACTTCCGGTAAAGATGGCGGGTGAGGCAGGTTCTCTTGCCTTGCATGGCTGCCCTCACCCTGCTCATAAGCAGGAGCGGGGTTGTTCCTAGTGGAAACCATCCTGGGGAAAACAAAAACCACATCTTAGACAAGGAGGACAACAACTCTAACATAAGAGATGCGGAATGTACTGGACCACATGGAATGCAGGGGTAAACACCCGAACAACCTGGTAACAAGCCAACTACCATATATGCACCATGATTCATACACACCATGATATAGTTCAGTACAAGCCCAAGCTGAAGTACAAACTACTGAGAAGATGATACAACTCATCGGAGGCATTACAAGCTTCCTATACATTATTTCTCTACACCTTCGGAACTCGATACACACCTCAGTCATATCCCACAAGACACGCAGGATTGTGGATATACAACTGCTACAATACCACTACTACAACCACACACGCACTCAAGCATCTCCGTAGAACATCTCATACAGGTTACCCCCGTGACCTGGGAGCTGAACCTGAGGGTCTGGAAACACCCTAGCCTGAGATCCCTAGGGTCCATAGGGACACAGATGTGGCCTAGGTCCCCTAGCTTGCGGATGAAGAGGTCCACGAAGGGGAACAATGCCTCCAACGTCAGGCCAATCTACACGAGCTGGTAGATGAGTCCGAAGCGGGCACAACATATCCATATCTCCATATCCAGTCTGGACGACTGGTGCATGCTGCGTCAGAGCTGTCCAAAGACGTGCACGTGTAGCATAAAGCTCCATGCGAAGGGCACGTGCATCACGATCCCTATTCTCCAACATCTGTGCGGTCACCTGAAGTCTCGGAGACTCCTGAGAGGAATCATAGTAAGCTCCACTAAGGTATCCCTCCTCTCCTCCTAGTGACGCTGGAACATACCAGAACTCCGTGTTCTGAAGTAGACCATGGTTAGCTCTCATGATGGTCCGCATCGTATAAGCGGCCTCCTGAACTGCCATATCAATGGTAACTCCTAGTCCATATGACCAATGGAGCGGCTGTGCAGCTCAAGGGTACGATGGATATATCCTAATAGTACAAAGGTACTGACTCTGATTGAAGTTACCGTATTGCTCCTCCACTATGTACTCGTGGTACCAGCGGTAACCGGTCTCCATCATGACTCTGACCAACATAGCCGTGTGACCCGGTACATCAATGCACCTGGTTAAACGGACCACCTGATGGGAAGGACGAGAAGGCATCTGAAATAGAGGATAATGCAAATGCATTAGAGCTCCTTGCCGAAATTGGACAGCATAACGACTGTAATTGCTCAAAAAAGATCCAGCCACCGCATGTCCCAGAACTGCGAGATCCAATCTAACACCATCACGGAGGGGTTCATCATCCTCATTGGTGCCTCTCCAATGATGCGTGAGTAGTCCACCATAGGCCTACGGGTCCGTAGGCAATATCTAGATGGCTTCCTCTCTCTCTTTTGATTCTCAATACAATGGTTTCTTGGAGATCTATTTGATGTAATGACTTTTTGCGGTGTGTTTGTTGGGATCTGATGAATTTTGAGTTCATGATCAGTTTCTATCCATGAATATTATTTGAGCCTTTTTTGATCTCTTATATGCATGATTACTTATAGCCTCATATTTCTTCTTTGAATCTTTGGTTTAGTTAGGCCAACTAGATCGATTTTTCTTGCCATGGGAAGAGGTGCTTTGTGATGGGTTCGATCTTGCGGTGTCCTCTCCTAGTGACAGAAGGGGCAGCGAGGCACGCATGTATCGTTGCTATTAAGGATAACAAGATGGGGTCTATTCCTACATGAATATATCTTGTCTACATCATGTCACCGTTCTTATTGCATTACTCTGTTTTCCATGAATGTAATACACTAGATGTACACTGGATAGCGGTCGATGTGTGGAGTAATAGTAGTAGATGCAAAATCATTTCAGTCTACTAATCTTGGACGTGATGCCTATATAATGATGATCGCCTTGGATATCGTCATGATTATTTGATCTTCTATCAATTTCCCAACAGTAATTTGTTCACCCACCGTGTGCTATACTCATGAGAGAAGCCACTAGTGAAACCTACGGCCCCCGGGTCTACTTTTCCAACATATTGCTTTCCGATCTATCTTTTTGCCACTTTTGTTTTCAGATCTATTATTCCAAAAACCCAAAAATACCTTTCTGCACTTTTTATTTGCCTCTTTTATTTTGTGTTCTTGCGATATCTATCTATCCAATCTATTACAAACTAATCTATCTTTTTACCGTTGAGAGATTGACAACCTCTCTTTCGCTTCGGGTTGCTAGTATTTGTTCTTTGTGTGCAGTTGTTGTTTACATAGTGTTGTGTGATCCTCCTACAGGTTCGATACCTTGGTTTCATAACTGAGGGAAATACTTACCGTCGCTGTGCTGCATCATCCCTTCCTTTTTGGGGAAATACCGACGCAGTCTCAAGCCACGTCACTAGGTCACCAATATTAGAGTATATTGACTTAAGGAGCCAAGCAAGAATACTTGATCATAGGTCATACTCTACGTTAAGCTCAAAATGGGGTTACCATTTTTCGATTAAGCATTTTAATGTTTTCATATCACTTGAGTTGCTTTATCTCGTGACCTGGAGTAAAGCTATTTCACGGATATGATCACATACCTTTGAGTGATGTTGATGACATGGCATGTAGGGGAACTTCTTGTGGATGCTCGAAGTTGATGAAGATCATCTTGAGTTGGGAGCAACCCATCTTTTCTTTGAAGCTAGGTCCTCCTACAAGAGTTAGTCATGCAAGGAAGAATAATGTATATATCCAAATGACAATAGCGAAATTTTCATCATATGTAAATCAAGGATATAGTTTGTGTTGTCTTCTTCCTTCTATCATTAAAGAAGGGTTGTGGATACTTGGCTATCACAAGATTGCTTGTGATATGAGTTGATGGCAATCTTGTGGAGTGTAGTTCTTCCAAGTACCTACAAAAGGTTAGATGCAATACAAGGGAGCATATATTTCCAAGGTAAAAGATAGTGTCATATCAAGTGTAACATGGAATAGTCATGTAAGCTCATGCCCTTGCATGCAACCGAGTGAGTCTAGCTCAAGTTTCAACCATCAATGATGTTCAACTCACTCCTCAAGTGACAACACACTTTCTCATCAAGTGGCTTAGTAAAGATATAGACCAAATGCTTGTTAGTGCGAACATGTTTGAGATTAATGTCCCCCTTGGCAACATGATCACGAATGAAATGATGACGAACTTGTATATGTTTAGTTCGAGAATGTTGCACGGGATTATGAGCAATCTTAATAGCACTCTCATTGTCATACAACAATGGAACATGTCTCACATGGATTCCATAATCCTTAAGAGTTTGAGTCATCCATAGCAATTGAGCACAACATGATTGGGAGGCAATGTATTCTGCTTTGGCGGTAGATAGAGATACCGAGTTTTGTTTCTTGGATGACCAAGACACAAGAGATCTACCAAGAAATTGACATGTACCTGAGATGGATTTTCTATCCAACTTATCTCCGGCATAGCCCGAGTCGGAATAGCCAACAAGGTTAAAAGAAGATCCCTTGGGATACCATATGCCAAAGTTTGGTGTTTGTATCAAGTATCTCACAATTCTTTTCACGGCCTTAAGATGACACTCTTTAGGAGCGGCTTGATATCTAGCACACATGCACACACCAAGCATAATATCGGGACAAGAGACACATAGATATAACAATGAACCGATCATTGATCGACAAACCTTTTTATCACCCGGTTTGTCCTCCTTGGTAAGGTCAACATGTCCACTAGTAGGCATACGAGTTTTCATACCTTTACACTCTTGCATGTTGAATTTCTTGATCAAGTCCTTGGTATACTTGGTTTGAGAGATGAAAGTTCCTTCTCTTGTTTGCTTGATTTGCAAACCAAGGAAAAATTTCAGCTCACACATCATGGACATCTCATACTTCTCGGACATCAACCTTCCAAATTTCTCACTAAATTGTGGGTTAGTAGGTCCAAAGATAATATCATCCACATAAATTTTGCACACAAATAATTCACCATTAAATCTTTTAGTGAATAAGGTTGCATCAATTTTACCAATTTCAAAACCTTTTTCGATAAGAAACTTTGTTAAGCATATGTACCAAGCTCGTGGGGCTTGCTTAAGACCATAGAGAGCTTTACAAAGCTTGTCGACATGATTAGGTTTCTTAGGGTTTACAAAACTAGGGGGTTGTTTAACATAGACCTCTTCTTCAATCTCACCATTTAAGAATGCAATTTTAATATCCATTTGGTAAAGTGTGATATCATGGTGATTAGCATAAGCAAGAAGAATGCGGATAGCTTCAAGTCTAGCAACGGGGGCACAGGTCTCATCGTAGTCCATACCTTCGACTTGGGTGTAGCCTTGAGCCACGAGACGCGCCTTGTTGCATACGACTTGACCATCTTCATCTTGTTTGTTCCAAAACACCCACTTGGTTCCGATGATGTTTTGCTCATTCTTTCACTTCTCCACTAGTGTCCATACTTCATTCCTCTCGAAGTTGTGTAGCTCCTCGTGCATAGCATTCACCCAATCCAGGTCCTAAAGAGTTTCTTCTACCTTCAAAGCTCAATACTAGAGATGAATGAATAATGCTCACAAAAGTTAGCTAATCGAGTTTTAGAGCGAGTTATCCTCCCGGTTTGTATGTCACCGAAGATTTGATCTAGAGGATGGTTTTTGTTCACTCTTGCTTGAACCCGGGGTAGCTTTTGCTTGTTGGATGGTGGAGCTTCCTCATCATCATCTTCTTATTTGTTGTTGTTGAAGGTGTCATCTCCTTGAGGTGGTGGTGAAGGAGGTTGAGGTGGATCTTCATGATGAACTTCTTCCTCCTCTTCATCTTGTCGTGTACCGCTTTTGGATGCTTCCATGTCATTTTGTGGTTCGTGTTGACGCGAGGTAGGAGCTTCCACTTGTGTTGATGAAGTACTTTCCTTCACCTCCATGGGACGAATCTTGCCGATGGACAATTCTTGGATAGCTTCCGAAGGTTCCTTATCTCCTACATCATTTGGCAATTGTTCGACTCGCGAACCATTAGTTTCATCAAACTTCACATACACCATCTCTTCAACTTTTCGTGTGAAGTTGTTGTAGACACGGTAAGTGTGAGAGTTTGATTTGTAACCGAGTAGGAAACCTACATGTGATTTAGGAGCAAATTTATAACGATGATGCTTATCAAGAATGTAATACTTGGAGCCGAATACTCGAAAGTATCCAACTTCGGGCTTGTTACCGATTAGTAGCTCATATGTCGTTTTACCGAGAAGCTTGTGTAGATAGAGTCGGTTCGTAGCGTGACAAGCTGTTTCCAAGGCTTCTGCCCAAAAGTGTCTTGGCATCTTGTATTCGTCGAGCATCGTTCTAGCCATCTCTATAAGAGTCTGATTTTTTCTCTCAACAACTCCATTTTGTTGAGGTGTGTACGTAGACGAGAACTCGTGTGAAATCCCTTCTTCGTCAAGAAAGGAATCCACATTTGTGTTCTTGAACTCTGATCCGTTGTCGTTCCAAACTTTCTGATCTTCACTTCAAATTGATTTTGCACTTTGCGAGCGAAGTTCGTGAAGATCTTTTGCACCTGCGACTTATCATCAAGAAAGAATACCCACGTAAATATGGAAAAATCATCAACTATAACTAGACCAAAGGAATTTCCACCGAGGCTCTTGTAAGCATTGGGACCAAAGAGATCCATATGAAGCAACTCGAGTGGTCTCCTAGCTTGACAAGCACTACAAAGTCTATCTTTGTCAAAGATAACATCTTTAACGCCAAGTATATGATCACCTTTGATGAGCTTGTCTAGATTAAGCATGCCAACATGTCCTAGTCTTCTATGCCAAAGCCAACCTTTAGAAGATTTTACAATAAGACAAGTGTGAGGTTTGGATCTCTTAGTGAAATAAACAATGTATAGACCACCTCTACGGAAACCGGTAAAGACCATGCTATGATTGTCTTTAAGAAACACTTGGCAATCTACTTTGGTAAATAGCACATTCAAACCAAAGTCGGCAAGTCTCGATACGGAAAGAAGATTGTAGCCAAGGGATTCAACAAGTATGACATTTTGAATAGAGCTATCATGAGATATGGCCACCTTACCAAGATCGAGTACCTTACCCTTGGAGTTGTCTCCAAAAGTCACATATCTTCGAGGTCCATGGTTTGGAGTGATCTCTTGAAAGATGCCTCTATCTCCGGTCATATGATCGGTGCATCCACTGTCGAGAATCCACTCTTTTCCTCCAGACATGTAATCCTTCAAGTTTGCCATGAGACTTAGATTCTTCATAGTCTTATCATACTCGACGTCGAACAATTCATCTTCATCATAGTATCCATGTTCCACATTGCCATCATCAAGTGGGAAATCCTCGTCATAAGAAACAAGAGATTCGTTAGAGTTGTGATCATGAAAATTTTCAAGATTATGAATGCGAATGGCTTCAACAATGATGTTGTTGATATTTAGGACATTTCCTTTAGCACGCATGAGGTCTCTAAGCTCAAATATATAATCATCAAACTTAGGATCATTAGGCATCATTTTGTGAAAAGCAATAGATTTATGAAGAATTTCATCAAGATTACTTAATGAATAATTTGGATATCGTTTCTACAAATCATTCCACAAAGTACAAGAACATTCAAAATTCTTCATTTGATCAAACACAATCCTAGGCAATCCTGTAATGATAAGATTAACAGTTCTAAGATTACGAAGAATATCAATTTCCTGTTCGTGTGAGGGATGTAAAGGATCAATGGGAGGTACATAGGTGTTTTTAACATACTTGCTCAAATGGACTTCATTGAATAACTCAAGCATCTCATATTTCCATTGACTATAGTACTCCCCATCGAGAACGGGCACTCTACAACTAAGACTCCCCAAACTAGACACATCCATCTTCCTCCAATGGTGATAAAAGCAAGGCTATGAAGACCAAAGCTTTGATACCAATTGTGGGATCACTAGAAGAGGTGTCTAGAGGGAGGGTGAATACACTACTTGACAAATTAAAAACCTATCCTTTTCCCACGTTAATTGGTCGGCAGATTTTAGCAATTAAAACAAGTATAGTGCACCCTACACATGTTAGTCAACAAGTATGGCAGCGGAAAGTAAGGACAAGCATATGTAAGAGAGTAGAGATAGGAAGATCAAACACAATAGATGACACGAAGATTTTCCCGTTGTTCTGATAGGTGGTGCTATCGTACGTCCACGTTTATGGAGACTTCAACCCACGGAGGGTAACGGTCGCGAGAGTCCGCTAAGGGCTCCACCCATGAAGGGTCCATGAAGTAGCAATCTCGTTTATTCCATGATGGCCTACGTCCACGGAGGACTAGCCTTACTTGGGGTAGATCTTCATGAAGTAGGCGATCTCCTTGCCCTTACAAACTCCTTGGTTCAACACCACAATCATGAAGAAGGAGGCTCCCAAGCAACACCTAACCAATCTAGGAGGCACCACCCTCGAAAAAGTAATAGATGTGGTAATACGATGAAATCCTTCCTCTTGTGCTTCAAAAGATAGTCTCCTTAATACTCAATCACTCTCTCACAGGTTTGGCATGGGTAGAAGAGATTGATTGGATGGAAAGCAACTTGGGGAGGCTAAAAATCAAGATCCATATGGTTGGAGTGGATGATCTTGACCTCAACACAAGGGTAGGTGGTTCTCTCTCAGAAAATTGGATATGGCAAGTGGTTGTATGTTCTGAGTGCTTCTCTTGCGAGTGAGAGGTGTTGGAGGGGTATATATAGGCTTCTCCAAAAATCCAACCATTACAACATTATTGCCCAACTCGGTGAAACCGAAGTGAAAACTCGGTTGCACCGACTAGTGCAAAGTGTGGCAACTTTGGTGTTTTCGGTGAGACCGATATATGAATCTTGGTGGTACCGATATGGGTGTCCTAGGCAGTTACCAAAACTCTGTGAGACCGATTCGTCAAACTCGGTGGGACCGATTTTAAGGAACTGGTTAACAGAAAGTTGGTCACTGGTTTCGGTTCCACCGAATGGAATGTTGGTAGTACCGAGATGCTAGGGTTTGGTTTGTCTTCTGTCTAGGGTAAAACTTGGTGGATCCGAATGAGAAATGTTGGTGTCACCGAATTTTGACTTTTGGCATTGGACAGAAGATTTGTGTGGGAAAGTGGGTGGGTATTCTTGGTGGCTAATCTCTGAGCACTTGAGCAACCAGATCATCATATTTACCTCATCCCCTTTTAATAGTATTGGCTTTCCTATGTCCTCAAAAGTGATTTCTCACAGAATGTAAAATGTAGAGTCCTCATTCTTGAAGCATGGCCAATTCTATTCCATCCTTTCCTTGGCGAGGTTCTCCACACAATCCTTTAGTCAATCCTCTCTGTGGACTAAACCTGAAATAAAGTAGATAGAACTATTAGTCCAAGAGACAATGTATGTTGTCATGAATTATCAAAACCACCAAGGGAGCATATGTGCTTTCACTGCGCCGCGGTGGTACGTCTCCAACGTATCGATAATTTATGAAGTATTCATGACATGTTAGCCTATGTTTACAATACTTTTATATGTCTTTGATGTACTTTTTATGGTTTAATTAGAACTAACCCGTACTGATGATGTTTTCAGCAGAATTACCATGGTGTCATTTTTTGTGCATAAAATGAAAGTTCTCGAAATCGCCCAAAACTTTTTGTTGATTTTTTCTGGAACATATGAGCAACATTGGAGTGAACAACCACCAGAGGGGGGGGGGGCTGTTGGCCACAAGCCAATAGGGCGCGCCCAGGGGGGTCAGCGTGGGCTGATGGCTTGTGGGCTCCTTGTAACTCTGTTATGCGTGACTCCAATGCTGAAAATCATATAAATCCCAGAAACCCCAGAAATAAAGAGAGACTCTTCGCTCTGCCGCTACAACTCTCTGTATCGACGAAAAACCCATCTGGAGCCTTTCCAGTACCCTGCAGGAGAGGGGAAATCATCTTCGGTGGTCATCTTCATCATCCCGGCGGAGGCCATGACGAGGAGGGAGTAGTTCACCCTCGGGGCTGAGGGTATGTACCAGTATCTAAGTGTTCAATCTCTCTCTCTCTCTCTCTTGTGTTCTTTAGATGGCACGATCTTGATGTATCACGGGCTTTGTTAATATAGTTGGATCATATGGTGTGTTTCCCTTGCTATCATGTTGTGATGAATTGAATCTTTCCCTTTGAGAACTTGTTATGTTGGATTGAATATTGGATTTGAGAACACTTGATATATGTATTGCATGTGGATACCCATGGTGACAATGGGGTATTCTATAGATTCACTTGATGTATGTTTTGGTACTGAACTTGCGGATTCCCGAGGTGACATTGGGGTAATGTATGCATAGGTGTTGATACATGTTCTTGTCTACGTTCCCGATAGAAATCTTGAGGTGCTCCTTGAAGTTCTTTGTGTTGGATTGTGATAGATCTGAAATTGTTTGATGAAGGTCGAATAATTTACCAATGGATACTTGAGGTGACATTGGAGTATCTAGGTGACATTAGAGTTAATTGATATGTATCATTGGTGTTATTTTAGTACGAACTCTAGGGCTGTTTGTGACACTTATAGCAATAGCTCAAAAGATTGATCGGAAAGAATAACTTTGAGGTGGTTCTACTACCTACACCAATTTCATCTTAATGTTCTCCGCTAGATAGGAACTTTGGAGTGATTCTCACGTTGAGGGATGGTTATATGATTCAACTATGTTAGCATTGTTGGGAGATTGCATTAGTGAAAGTATGAACCCTAGGCCTTATTTCCAAGCATTTATATAACGTTTTGCTCGCTGTTTACTATTTGCTACCTTGCTGTTTTTATTTTTTCAGATTACAAAAACAAATATTTACCATCCATATTGCACTTGTATCACCATCTCTTCGCCGAACTAGTGCACCTATACAATTTACCATTGTATTGGGTGTGTTGGGAACACAAGAGATTTCTCGTATTTGATTGCAGGGTTGTTTGAGAGAGTGTCGGGGTACACAAACATGGGTGTTTATTCCCCCCTGACTTGTGCACGGATGATGAACCTCCGACCCGATGGCCTAAGCTTGCCGGGGGAAGCTACTGCCCCGTCAACACCAGTCCAAGCCAGAGAAGCCGCTCTACGTGAGATCAAGGAGCACATCAAGAAGACGAAGCCAACATCCAAGACCAAGACCCCGGCAGAAGCAACCTACCCTGGCTAGCAACGCCGGCAAGATCGATGCAACGCCACAAAATGGGCACGAACCATGCCAGTCATGTCTCCGGTGCCTGCTGGGGACCGAGGCGCACACATCTTCAAGAAGACCCGGGAAGCCATCCCCCGGCAGGCGCGAGCCGATCGGCTACCGCTCCACCGCATCGCAATGCCAGTCAGTTGTCGATGCGGTGTTGAGCCCTCAGGTTGCTAAGTGGCTCTCGCTAAGTACGCGGCGACGCGCTGGGAGACAGATTATGCCTGTTTGACACCCTTCTAGGGGCGTGTCAAGATACTAAGCAATAGCCAGGCAAGCGGTGGTAAAAGCTTGCCGGGGATGCATCCCTGCATGCCACTTAGGTTAGCATTTATGGCATTTTGTCCTAAGTGCCAGAGTTAGGTATGATAGCACTGTTAGCTATCTAATCACTAGATAATGTCTGTTTTGCCACTGTGGTTGCCCCTTGAGCTATAAAAGAAGTCCCAAGGCAACCTCGCTAAAGATTTGGACCTTTGGACACTTGTACTTGCGTAGTAGCTCCCCCGAAGGCAAGCTTGCCGGGTTTGAGCGCGGCGTGTGCTTCGTGTTCCCCCGATCAATCCACCAAAGTAGGAGTAGGGTTTTACGCTTCTTAGCGGCCCGAACCTGGGTAAAACAGCAGTGTCTCATCGCCGTGCTACCTCACTACCTCTGCTCTTTGTGCAACGTGACCCCACCCCTGCCGAACCACAAAGGAGCCCTTGGCTCCATAGGTGATCGTGTGCATCGTGACCCGACATCTTTGGCGCGCCAGGTAGGGGGAGCGTCATTGGCGCAAACCTGAGATTGAAGTCAGCGCATCGACTTTCATCGTCATCTCCTCTGCCGGAGGCGTCGAGGGAAAGGAGCAATGCTGCTCCCTAGGCCTCTTCCTCCCCGGATCCCATCGCATGTCGCCGCTGCAGCAATGGCGGTGACAAAGATGAGGGGCGTCGGCGCTGCGGCTGATGCGTCCAACCTAGACAGCACAACCGCAGTGTGGACCACGGTCGAGGAGGAGACAAACTAAGCGGCGGTGCCATCCCTATCGCAATCATCGAGCAAGCCCACCTAATCCCAGGGTGGCGCAGCTCGGTCTGATAGGCAAGAAAAAAAGGTACATGGCTATACCCGCTCTCTCCTCTCCCTCCCCGCATATGATGAGCTCTGCACAGCGGTGGTGCCGCCAGTGTCGATAAGCTCGCATGAGACTCGGTCTTGCATTTACCCCACCAAGGGTAAATCCCGAGCGGAATGCTAGAGCGAATCCATCGGCTGGCACCCCCGCAAGCGAACCACGGCAAGGTCCCGTTCGCCAACGCCTCCATGGCCTTTGGTCGCTACGAGACCGTTGGACGTGAAGGAAAGGAGAGGAGGCTCGGCCATTCATGTTTAAATCCCCCGTTTTTCGTTAGTTGTGAATGTTTGCATTAACCCGGCAGGCTCATGCCGGGGATTGTACTCATAACTAATGGGCTCCCAAGTTTCTCCATTTGCCCCTCTTCATTTTCCCTTCGTCTCAGGACAAAAGTGGGTACACATGCATGTATTCACCGAGAAACAAGAAGAGGAAGGGCGGCCGTGAATGGAGGGACAGACGATGTGCGTGCATAAATACGCGCCAGGACGGAAGGGGAGTCATGAGGAAAGCTAAGTTGACATGATTATCAACTTTTATTAGATCTCGCATTTGTGTATTCCCCCCACTATCAACCAAGGTTTCGTATGTCGAGTCTTGTGCGCGATGGAACCTTACTGTATTTGTTTGCGCCCTTGTTTTGTTTCGAGTCCGCTCAACAAAACATGCGGCACCATCAAACGCCATCAAGGAAAAACTCACCGGCAGCGTGTCCTTGCCAGCAGAATGCTAAGGACCCGTTCCTCAAAGCAATCACGACAGCACATTGTTGGCGGGTAACCAGAGCACACAAAGAAAATGACTATGCGAATGCCAGTAGTAAAGCGAGGGGGATAGCATGCGTTTACATAAAGACATCAGTTCCGCAAACATTAAAGTGAAAATAGTGCATAACCTAATACGGGATACATATTGTGTCTTAAGTACAAGACAACACGGCAGCAAGGGTGACTCAAAGCTAACCCCGGCGACTCCCCTGGGTCCTTGGGACTGAGAGGACCCTGTCAGCAAGGGGACATGCCTTCTCCATGGCAACAGAGGTGTCGGCGCCCGGTGGCAGCTTCTTGAAACCATCGGAGAGATCGAGGTCCGAATGGAAGAAGGCAAGGTTGCTCAGGACCAGGAAGAGAGCATCGCGAGCCAGCTTCAGGGATTCGTTGGCAAAGCAGGCGGCCCTGTTGTCCTCGTACATCTTCAACCCCTCGATCAGGCCTTCGAAGAAGAGTGTCAGCTTGACGCTTGGAACTTCGTGCTTGCCGACAGAGAAGGCCCAGCTCTTCATGTCCATGCTCACAATCTGGGCAGTGAGGCGCTCGGCAATGTCAATCATGCTCTTGATCCAAAGGTCACGCTGCTGAATCTGGTTCTCCAGCTTGTCTTCTGCATCTTTTTGGAGGGTTTTCGCATTGGTCAGGTCTGTCAGCAGCAGCTTCTCGTGAGCACCGGCAGATTCAATGTCTTTCTCCAAGGAGGCAAGCCTGGATTTCATGCTAGAGATAGTGTCATTGGCGGCGTCGAGATCTTGGCTCTTGGAGAAAAGCTGCGATTGCGCCCCTTCCAGAGTGGCTTTTGCTTTCTACGCTTCCTCCTTGAGGGCCTCGATCTCCCTGCTACTCCCGGCAAGGTCTTCTGTCAGCTTGCTCAGTTGGGCCTCGGGATTGGTCTTGGCGGCATATGCGGCAGCGAGCTCGTCGGCCACTTTCCTCAGTTGGGCTGAGGACTCCAAAGAAGGCGCGCCGAGAGTGGCCTTGTGGCCGTCCTCCAGCTCTTTGGTGCGTTGCTGAACACGGGCCTCCAACTCCTCATCCTAGCCGTGGAGAGTAGCTTCGAGGGCCCCCTCCCGGGCTGCAACGTCCTCCTTGGCCATGGCCAGCGTCTCATGCTGCCTCTTAAGGGAAAGATCCTGCTGGTTGTACCACCCTCGCAGATCGTTCCCTTTTTCCCTCAGCTGCTGGTCCACGAGCTCGGCCGAGTCGCGCTGCTTCTTGACCGCCTGCCATTTGAGGATGTACCTGCTCTGCACATCCTTGAGCCCCGCCGCCATGGATTCCAAGAAAGCCAAATCTTTGGTGCCATCAGCGGAACCGTCAGCTTCTTCAACCCTCTGAGACAGCGACACCAGTATCCGTCTGATTTCCTCATCAAAATCCGCACCCGCTGAGAAGGATGAGCCAGGAGTTGTGGGACCAAGTTGAGAAGTGACCAGCGCCAGTTTGCTCAGGGGAGATTGCAGGGACGATGCCAGGATATAGCTCGAGGTGGAGGGCCCCATGTACTGGAGAGGGGTCTTCTCCTCAATGACTGTATCTGAGCCAGATGCGTCGCCGGGGGCTGGTTCCGTTCTTTCTGATGATTCTTGAACGTCCCCGGCAACCTACCCGTGGCCCTCTGTGGCAGCAATCTTCATCACCTCCTCAGCAACATCTTTCCCGATGCCGGCCACTTCTTCCAGCAACTCAGGCTCTTCAAGTGGCAAGGCTGCGGACAAAGACAGTAAGCCGAAAAATGAAAGTCAGGAATCAACAAGACACACAAGAAAAGAGAAAAGGGGGAAGTGAAAATGCAGGCAAGTGGGTTACCCGATAGAGGTTGCTGAGGAGGGGCATCCGCTTCCCCTGAAACGTCGGTTGCCGGCGTGCGATCTGTCCTCACCCCTTCGGTGGTGACCTCAGCGCGGGCAAACCCCTCGGTGGAGGCCCTTGCCGGCGACTCCTCCCCATGGGCGATGGTCGACGAGGGATCTTGGAAGGAGAGCTCCCCCTGGCGAGCCCTTCCTTGACAGCTCTCTCCCATCTGCCTGTCAGGTGTGAGAAGACGCCCTTCCTCATCCCCGCTAGCAGTCGAGGTCAGACCTAGAGTTTCGCGAAGAGGGCTGGACCGGGGGCTAGGTGCAGGATCTTCCTCCGTGCCTCCTACCGGGCTCGTGCCTGCCACGGAACCCGGCTCTGCCGCGGATTTGACCCGCTTGGCTCGATGCACAAGGGCCTCCCTATCCCTCTCAGATTGAACTATACAAGATCAGTCAAGAAATCAAGGACAGAAAACATTGACAAGGATCGTAATCTGAGGCGATGAGCATGGAGCCTAGCTCGTATGACACAGGCGGCGGAGTTGATCTGCCCCTTTTCGAAGTTGGAGGAGCGGGGCTTGGCGGAAGGACCGGGATCTCCGGCAGGGTCGAACTTGGAGGAGGAGTTGGGCTCCCCGGGGGGCTGGGGTCCACCCCCGTAACCGTCCGTCGCTTGGCAGGAGGATGCTTAGCCTGAGAGAGATGGAGAGACTGGCGGCGTGCTGCGTCATGCTTGCCTCCCTTGGCGGTCGTCTTCTTCACCTTCTGGGTGCTCCACGAAGACACAGGGGCCGCTGACTCTCGGTTGACGTGCTTGCGGAGGCGGCGCCCTGGCTCAGGAACTTGAGGGCCCATTTCGAGCTCTTCTCCCTCCACCTCCGTCTCCTTCGCCTCCTCCATCTCAACCCCCTCCTGGGTTCCTGTCGCCGCGGTTTGGGAAGCCCCAGCCCCGGCAGATTTGAACCCGGCAGCCTCTCCCACGACGCCCTTTTTGCTCCCCTCTTCAGAAGAATCATCGCCCTCGGGCTCCTCCTCTTCCTCTTCCCCGGAGCCCATTCTTTTGGCGGCCCTGACCTTCTTGTCCTTGTCAATCCGAGCGGCAATGAATGCCTCCTCCGGCCTTGTAGTTGGCTTGATCAAATTGTCCTCTGCCTTGGAAGCTCTTTCTTCTGAGCGAGAGACCCAATCTATCTCGTCATCCAGGGCAGGCAGCTCCCAATCGGGCTTGATGCCGGAGGCGTTGCAGCCGGGCATCCATTGCAGAATCTGGCTCCGGGCAGAATTGAGATGCAGGGGAACAACTCTTGCCGGCAAGTGGAACGGCCCAAGATGGCCGAGCTGCTCACACAGCCAGCCATGGCCGTAAACTGTCAAGTTGTTGGCAGGGCCTGGGTACAGCCGCATCCTGTCAGCAGAGCCGTTGTACTCCCATGCATATTTGTCCCTCCTCTGTAGCGGCGCAATGCGGCGCCGGAGGAAGTCGCCCATCACATGGTCGATGGTCAGCCCGGCAGCTTTCAGACGGGTAATCCTGTTCAGCGCCGGGCAGAGCCTGTCATCAGTGAGGCCCAACTTATTCCAGTCGCTTCCGCGAGTGACACATCCAGTCCGCGTCGAGTAGAACTCGGTGGCTTTTTCATCCTTGATCCAGCACCAGTCGCCCCTCCACTCTTCCCACTTCCCGCGCTGCTGGCCAGGGAGATAATCCCAGTCTTCCTTCCTGCACTGAGGAATCTAGCTTATGTTCCCCGAGCGGTGGGATTTGTCTTCTATCTGATGGACGAAAAAGTGTCTGAACAAATCCACATTGGGGGCAACTCCAAAAAACTTCTCGCACAGATGGGCGAAGATCACCATGCACGCCATTTCATTGGGGGTGAAATCCAAGAGGTGGAATCCATACACCGTCATCATGGCGCAGAAGAAATCAGAGAAGGGGGAGGAGAGGCCACAGAGAAAGTACGTGCAGAAGAAGCGGTACAAATCTGATGGCATCTTTTCTTTGGGGCTATCCGGCAGAACTACGGGCACTCCATGCCCATTTGTTTCCCTCCCCCACATGTAGGCATACCTTGCGATCAAGGCGTTTCCGTCCAGGTTTGACGGGGAGAAAACCACATCTTTCTGTCGCCGCTTCTCCAGTTCTTCTGCTTTCCTCTTCCTTTCTTCAGCTGCTGGGTCCGCCGATGCGGTCGTCTGCTTCCCCTTCACGGCGCTCGTCTTCTTCCCCATCTCTCAGTCTCTCAAGAGCGGCGGACGATCTAGCAGCACTCGGTGGGTGTGTGGCGGCGGTGGAAGCGGTTTCTTAGCTTGAGAAGGAAGATGGAGGAAGAAGAAACGGACGCGAATGAGCCGCGCCCCTGCGCGTTACCTTTTTATTGGGAACTCGCGCGGGGGCTGGCTCTTCATGCTCTTTTCTGGAAAATACCATTTCTTTTGCTGGCAATGGCTACTGTTCCACGACCCCACGACCTGCGGTAATTACACGGAGTGGACGTGGGTTTGACAAGTCATCACAACCAAGTACGTGAGGGCAGCATTTCTTCGACGCGTGTCCGTGCAATGTTTGGGGCCTAACCCAACGATGCCTAGCGACACGTATGGCTCATGCCCGGGGGCTTCTGCCGGGGTACACAAATAGGGGTGTTTATTTCCCCCTGACTTGTGCACGGACGATGAACCTCCAACCCGATGGCCTAAGCCTACCGGGGGAAGCTACTGCCCCGTCAACACCAGTCCAAGCCAGAGAAGCCGCTCTACGTGAGATCAAGGAGCACATCAAGAAGACGAAGCCAACATCCAAGACCAAGACCCCGGCAGAAGCAGCCTATGCTGGCTAGAAACGCCGGCAAGATCGATGCAACGGCCCAAAATGGGCCCGAACCGCGCCAGTCACGTCCCCGGTGCCTACCGGGGACTGAGGCACACACATCTTCAGGAAGACCCGGCAAGCCATCCCCCGGCGAGCCGATCGGCCACCGCTCCACCGCATCGCAACGCCAGTCAGTTGTCGATGCGGTGTCGAGCCCTCAGGTGGCTAAGTGGCTCTCGCTAAGTACGCGACGAGGCGCTGGGAGACAGATTATGCCTGTTTGACACCCGTCCAGGGGCATGTCAAGATACTATGCAATAGCCAGCCAAGCGGTTGTAAAAGCTTGCCGGGGATGCATCCCCACACGCCACCTAGGCTAGCATTTATGGCATTTTGTCCTAAGTGCCAGAGTTAGGTATGATAGCACTGTTAGATATCTAATCAGTAGATAATGTCTGTTTTGCCACTGTGGTTGCCCCTTGAGCTATAAAGGGAGGCCCAAGGCAACCTAGCTAAAGATTCAAACCTTTGGACACTTGTACTAGCATAGTAGCTCTCCCGAAGGCAAGCTTGTCGGGTTTGAGCACTACGTGTGCTTCGTGTTCCCCTGATCAATCCACCAAAGCAGGAGTAGGGTTTTACGCTTCTTAGCGGCCCGGACCTGGGTAATACACCAGTGTCTCATCGTCGTGCTTCCTCACTACCTCTGCTCTTTGTGCAATGTGACCTCACCCCTGCCGAACCACAAAGAGGCCCGTGGCTCCATAGGTGATCGTGTGCATCGTGACCCGATAGAGAGACCATCTTCATCCTACACCTCCCACAAATTGATAAACCTTAGGTCATCCACTAGAGGGATAATTGCTACTGTCCTACAAAACTCTGTACTTGGAGGCCCAACAACGTCTACAAGAATAATGCTGCATAGTCGACATCAAGCTCTTTTCTGGCACTGTTGCCGAGGAGGTGAGTGCTTGAAGGTATATCTTTAGATCTTGCAATTAACATTTTCGTTTCTTGTTTTTCACTAGTTTGGTTTTATAAAATAAGACTAAAAATGGAATTTAGGTTGCCTCAATTGTTTCGTCTTTTTAATGTCTTTCGTGAAAATGATGGTTCGGAAAATTGTGCTCAAATGGTAGAGGAAGAGTTTATGAAAATACTTAATGAGAATTCCTTGAATGATGAACATGATTGCAATGTTGCTAGTATGAATTCTCTCAATATCCATGATGCTAATGATATGCAAAGCCACAAGCTTGGGGATGCTATGTTTGATGAAGATGATATTTTTAGTCCCCCAAGTTTTGATGAGCAAATTTATTATGATGATAGCATGCCTCCTATCTATGATGACTATGATGATGAAATGTATGCCATAAAGAATATTTATAACTATGAAACTTGTCATCATGATTTTAATTTTCAATTTGGTTATGTCAATCATGTATCACATGATAGTTATTTTGTTGAGTTTGCTCCCACTACAATGAATGAGAAGAAAATTGCTTATGGGGAGAGTAATAAATTTTCTATGCTTGTGAATCATGAAGATAATGCTTTATGTGATAGTTATATTGTTGAATTTATTCATGATGCTACTGGAATTTATTATAAGGGAGGAACATATGCTTGTAGGTATTGCAATAATATCAAGTTTCCCATCTATGTGTTCAAAGTTTTGAAGTTATGTTTGTTTTGCCTTCCTATGCTAGTTGATTCTAGATCCCATAATTGTTTTTCTCACAAAATCCCTATGCATAGGAAGTGGGTTAGACTTAAATGTGATACCATGTGATTCATGATGCTCTTTTGCATGTTTCAAATACTATTCCTATGTGACCATCATTGAAATCATCATGCCTAGCTAAAAGGCTATAAAGAAAAGCGCTTGTTGGGAGACAACCCAACACTTTTCATTTATGTTTTTGTGTGTTCACATGATTAATATACTTTATTAATCATGTTTTGTGTCTTTTATTTCAATAAAGTGCCACGTAAAGACTTTGGGATAGTGTGGATACTTGTTAGTTTGATTCTGTGCAAAAACATAAACCTTTACGTCCAGTGCAGAATTTCTCTGATTTTACTAGAGAGTCAAAAAAATCTGAAATTTTTACACAGTTTTTATATGCAAATTCCCTGCGTTTTATTAATTGTTCAGAATTTTTGGAGGCAGGGAAATATGGTTATACTACAGATCTTCACAGACTGTTCTATTTTTGACAGATTCTGTTTTGCATGCATAGTTTGGTTGTTTTAGTGTTCCCATAGCTTATATTCAATGATGTAAATTATCTGAATTGTAGAATACATTAGGTATTATGTGAGAAAAATTATGAATCTTGTCTTGACAGTACCCAAGTGAATGATCTTTATTTATTATACTAACCCATCTCACAAAATTCCGTTAAGTTTTGTGTGATTGAAGTTTTCAAGTTTTGGGTGAGGTACCGATATGAGGAGAATAAGGAGTGACAAGAACCTAAGATTGGGGATTCCCAAGGCACCCCCAAGGTAATATCCAAGGAAGACTCAAGCGTCTAAGCTTGGGGATGCCCCGGAAGGCATCCCCTCTTTCGTCTTCAACGCTATCGGTATATCTTACTTAGCACTATATTTTTATTCGTCACATAATATGTGTTTTGCTTGGAGCGTAATTTTATTTTGTTGTTCTTTATTATATGTTATTTATAATCTTGTTTTCAATAAAAAGTTCCAAGAATTGCCTTTTAGGATGCTTGAATTGCATGTTTGATGTGTGCTGTGTAAAAACAGAAACTTTTGATGTAGTGTTTGAATTTTCATATTTTACTGGTACGTGGAAAGTTTCTGAAATTTTCACACAGTATTTTAATATAATTTACTTATCATGTCCTTAATTGTCATCATCTTTAGAGATACAAAAGTGCACTTTGTAAATTAATTGCTACAGACTGTCCGCTTTAGACAGATTGCTGCTGTCATAGTTTTGTTATCTACTTCTCCTATAGATTTCATGACTTATATTAGTAGATATAAATTGTGGAAATGATAGTATACAGTATATAATGTTAGAAAATTATTATTCAACTTGTGTTGGCAGTACATAAAGTGTTGGTTTATTTTTATATGCACTAACCTATCTCACAAGTTCTTTTCAAGTTTTGTGTGGATGAAGTTTTTGAGACCTAGGTGAAACCGGGATATGAGAGGATTGAACGAGATACAAAAGCTCAAGCTTGGGGATTCCCAAGGCTCCCCATGTAAATATTTCAAGAAGTCTTAGGCATCTAAGCTTGGGGATGCTACGCATCCCACCTCTCTTCGTCAACTATCGGGTAACCTATTTTGAGCCTAAATTTTTATTCGTTCACATGATGCGTGTTATTCTTGGAGTGTATTTTTTTGTTTGCTGCTTCAATAAAATACTCAGATCTGAAAATATTTATTGAGAGAGAGAGAGAGTCCTCACATAGCTACTTTATTGTTTGACTACTCATTGATCTTCACTTATATCTTTTGAGAGTAGTTCAGAATTTACTCTTGTGCTTCACTTATATCCTGAGAGTAAACGTTGAACGAATTGAATGTCATAAATGTGAAATTATATATGCTTCATATTCTTGTCCCATGGGGAGTAGTGACTTCACATACTAGGAGTATAAGCGGTGAAATTTATTGGAAGTTAGCAAACATAGCATTGGTCATTTAAACAATTCATGAAAGAATATTGAGGGAAGAGAGCTTTCACATATAAATGCACTATCTTGGACATCTTCTATGATTGTGAACCCCCATTAATTATTTTCAAACTTGATCAAGTAGTTGATGGTGGACAAGGAAGACAACGTAATGGTTATGTTTGTTTATATTCACATAGAAGTTATATTGTCATGGATCCTCTAACATGCGATGCTTGTTTAGAACCTTTTGCTTGCCAGAACTTCGTACTAAGTAGAAATACTACTTGTGCATAAAATCCTTGAGCCAAGTTTCTCCATGAGAGTCCACCATACCTACCTATATATGGTATTTCACTGCCATTCCAAGTAAATTTGCATGTGCCACATCTAAAGCTTCAAATAAACATCCGTTTTGTGTGCTCGTACCGCTCATGAAGCGATGGGGCGGTCAATATCTTCCAAGCTAAGCAGGTTATTCTCAGGATAAGTGTTTATTCACTTGTCAATGCACGAGAGAGGCTGGTAAAAATGATGCCCAGTCCTGCATAATACAAAAATAAATAAACAAGAACTCCCCCCTAGAAAGTTGATTGTTTGGATGGTACCCGTGGATACGGCTAGCCATGGAATGTGTTTGAATGGTGGAGGGGGAGTAAAATTTCAATTCTGTTTGGGAACCGCCAATAATGTGATTAGCATGGAAGATGTTGAAATCTCTTGTCGTGACGTTGACAGGAAAGGCACACCACCCAAAATATATTCATCTCTGCTTTAAGCAATGAGCTCTGGCACCTCTGCAAAATCTCTGCTTCCCTCTACGAAGGGCCTATCTTTTAGTTTAATGCAAGAGTCAATAATGTTCATCCCTATTCCAATCTATTAATTCCTTAGTTGGCAAGCATCATGTGATGGGAAAGATCCAGACACATATATCCAGTTGAATATAGGTGATCATGATTCATTATTTGTTGACATTATCCCCGAGATAAATAAGTTGGGAGGCAAAACATTAAGCCCATATCTTCCTATGTGTTTGACTGAAACTATTTGTTCTAAAAATATGTTTTGAGTGTCAGCAATCATGGAAGACTAAATGATAGTTGAATATGTGGGATTTCCTAAACCAAAGCTCTTACATAGACCCTTCCTAAAAATAAGATGAATTGTAATTGTTTGATGATTCAAAACATAGTTTGCTAGCTTTCAAGAAAGTTTATGGTCTATACTTTAACATGTGAATAACTTGCTACTTGATTATGAGAAGTTCTATGAGAAATACTTGCTGGTTTTGATGCTAGAAAAGTGGCTAAATTATCCTTGATCAATATTATACTATGCTACCATTCACAATTCATAAATTACTTCTTTTATCATTTACCTACTCATGGACGAGTAGGAATTAAGCTCGGGGATGCTGATACGTCTCCAACGTATCGATAATTTATGAAGTATTCATGCCATGTTTGCCTGTGTTTACAATACTTTTATATGGCTTTGATGTACTTTTTATGATTTAATTAGAACTAACCCGAACTGACGCTGTTTTCAGCAGAATTACCGTGGTGTCATTTTTGTGTGCAGAAAATGAAAGTTCTCGGAATCGCCCGAAACTTTCTAGTGATTTTTTCTGGAACATATGAGCAACGTTTGAGCGAAGAACCACTGGAGGGGGGCCCCCTGTTGGCCACAAGCCAACAGGGCGCGCCCAGGGGGGTCAGCATGGGCTGATGGCTTGTGGGCCCCTCGTAATTCCGTTGCGCGTGATTCCAACGCTGAAAAATTCTATTAACCCCAGAAACCCCAGAAATAAAGAGAGACTCTCCGCTCTGTCGCCGCAACTCTCTGTATGGAGGAAAAATCCATCTGGAGCCTTTCCAATACCCTGCCGGAGACGGGAAATAATCTTCGATGGTCATTTTCATCATCCCGGCGGAGGCCATCACGAGGAGGGAGTAGTTCACCCTCGGGGCTGAGGGTATGTATGAGTAGCTAAGTGTTCAATCTCTCTCTCTCTCTCGTGTTCTTGAGATGGCACGATCTTGATGTATCACGGGCTTTGTTAATATAATTGGATCATATGGTGTGTTTCCCTTGCTATCTTGTTGTGATGAATTGAATCTTTCCCTTTGAGAACTCATTATTTTGGATTCAATATTGGATTTGAGAACACTTGATATATGTCTTGCATGTGGATACCCGTGGTGACAATGGGTGATATTTGTGATCTGCGTTGGGTTTTCCATGAAGAGGAATAGGTTATTGCAGCACAAAGTGGGTAAGTATTTCCCTCAGTTATGAAATCAAGGTTTATCGAACCAATAGGAATATCAATCCTCAACCGTCTTCAGCGGCTGTAGACAAAAGAACAAACAACTTGCACCCAATGCGGGCAAGAGGGTTGTCAATCCCCTTGTTCTCGTTATTTGCAAGCAAATGAGTTGGGTAGATAATCGTAAATTGAAAAACAAAATAAAAAGTAAATAAAGGCACCAAGGTAATAGTAGCGTTTGTATATTTATACGTGAATAGACCCGGGGGCCATAGTTTTCCCTAGTGGCATCTCTCGTGTAGGCAGCATACGGTGGGTAACAAATTACTGTTCGGCAACTGATAGAAAAGCGGATAGTTATGTGATTTTCACGGCATTGATCATGTGTATATAGGCATCACATCCATAAACAAATAGGCCGACTCCTGCTTGCACCTATTACTATTACTCCACTTCAAGAGCGTTTCTATGCTTGCCTCTCTACGTATTAAGTTCATGACTAATAGAGTAATGCATGGAGAACGATGACATGATGTAGACAAAGTAAACTCAAGCAATATGAATGAACCCCATCGTGTTATCCTTAGTAGCAACAACACATAGACGCATCTTGTCCCCTACTTTTTCACTGGGATATAGAAACTCGTCAGGTTGAACCTATCATAAGTGTGTTGCTTGTTCAAGGAAGAACAACACCTTAGCACCGGTCCACCCACATATGAAATTATCAAAGTAACGAACACGAATCAACTCAACATGATGAACATGACGAACCATGGACACAACATATATGTGGAATAGAATATGGTGGTAGGTTTCAAAGGAGTAAAAGTGGAGAAGAAAGTATGCATCAACTAGGCACATCAATGGGCTATGGAGATGCCCATCAATCGATATCAATGCGAGGAGTAGGGAATGCCATGCAACAGATGCACTAGAACTATACGTGTATGAAAGCTCAACTGAAGCTAAGTGGTTGTGCATCCAACTTGCTTGCTCATGAAGACCTCCGGCATTTGAGGAAGCCTGTCATCGGAATATACAAGCCATGTTCTATAATGAAAAATTCCCACTAGCAAATGAAAATGACAAAACATGAGACTCTCTATATGAAAAACATGGTGCTTTCCCTAAGCACAAGTGTGTAAAAGAGGTAGTAGCACTGTCCCTTCTATCTTTATCTCTCATTTGTTTATTTTTTATTATTTTTATTTTTTTTCCTTTTTTATTTTTTTCCTTTTCCTTTTTTCTTTTTCGTCAGAAGTCTCATCCGACTTGTGGGGGAATCATTGTCTCCATCATCCTTTCCTACCTGAGACAGTTCTCTAATAATGATGGTCATCACACTTTTATTTACTTACAACTCGATATGAAAAACTACTAAACAAGATGACTCTATATGAATGCCTCTGGCAACGTACCAGGATATGCAATGATCTAGCATAACATGTAAACAATGATGAACGGTGGCTTTGCCACAAATACAATATCAGCTACATGATCATGCAAAGCAATATGATGATGACACTGGTGCAGTGACGTGCTATACCAACGGTTTTTAACCCCTTTCCACGACGTAGTTGTAAACTACCGCCTTTCATGTGTGGGAGATAGGGGGTCCATCCCACATGACACGGCAAACCCGTCGGCGATGGTGGCCAACGAATGCAAACGTTTGGCAAAACTAAGTGTATGGGATGTCCGCATCTATCACAAACGAGGGTCACCGAGCAATTGTTTGAGATATGGTGTATTTCCCATACGGTTCATCCTTGCAACTCGTGTGAGATCACACTAACATCACACACGCTATTCTGTGGCGTGCCGTTTACGATGTGCACCGAATCGCAAATAGCTCACGATTATAAAGCGTGTATGATAAGGGGGCTATCAAACACATTTAGTTCCACTATGACCGTCTGTGATATGATATAATAGTGCATACGTTTGTCATTATAAAACCGTATGCGAAGGTTGAATCTCTCCCACACGCAGCATTTTTGATAAACGTTTGTGATTTACAAAACGTCCCAAACGTGTGATCCATACTTCCCAAACGTGTCATCTAGACTAACTGTGTCGGATCAAGGCCTATCGCACGCGTTCTTCTTTGACCAACGTTTACGATGGGCATGATATCATACACAGTTCAAAATACCAAATCGTGTGTGATAAGGAGACTAGCACAAATTCTGGTGCTGTTAATCTCACACGTTCTTTCTCGTCTGACCGTGTGCGAAGACGAGACTCATCGCACACGTCGCGAATGGAGAAACGTGTGTGATGTTGAATTTGATTGCAGACGTTTTGCTTTCTCAAACTGTGTGCATTGTAATGGCCTGCAGAGCATGATTTGCCCCTAATTAAATACATTTGTTCATAATTCACATAATTTACATTTGAAAGTAGGAATTCATGTATTTCATATCGAATCATGTTTAAATGTAGGTTTAAGAACGAATGCATAATTCGATTCACATGTACATATACTCAAGAACTACATAAGCATCAATTCTCAAAAAAAGGAAAACTAGGGAAGGGACAAATAAAGAATGTTGGAACCACGGTTGTATTAAAGATCGTGAAGAGAGAGCCGAAAGACATTCTGGTTGTTGGAGAAGGTGAAGCGGAATGCCCATATTGTGCCCTCATCCATGCCTAACGCACGAATGACTCTAGGCCAGCCCCTAGTGATGGCCGCCCGCCCATCCTTCATTGTCTTCATTACGACTTATCGATACTTATCGATGCTCATTGTAGTCTCGATGATATATTTTAACCTTCATTGCATGTCCAACAATCATGTACTTTGCGAGGTAATCTTGAGTAAACTGCTTTGGGAACCACTTCAAAAGAAAAAGATTCAGACATTGTTGTGTGACAACTCATTATGGGCAGTACTAATAGAAGCCTACAAAGTTCATAGTTACCATCCTACAGCTCACTGTTGTGTTGGATAGAGCGTAAACAAATAGTCTAATTGGCATTGTTCGTCTCTTTTCCCTAACAATCATTTTCAGTTTCCTCACTTGATGCTGGTTCATGAATATTTCATTGCCCCACACGCAAAAAGGGTCCAGTAATGGATCTTTACCTAAGACATATGTACCTACAAGCAAGTAGCCGATATTAGAAGCTAAAATGCAGTTGCAGGATGGTGTAATATATTACTCCATCAGTTCCACAATGTGTTGCCTATAAACATTTTGAGAAGTCAACATTTACTTACTTTGACCAAGTTTGTAGAGAAAAACATTTACATCTAGAATTGCAATTCCATTTCATTAGATACATCACAAAATTTCATATTGTATACATTTTAGATGGTATATGTAGATACATCACAAAACTCTATATGCACTACATGATGGAACGGATGGAGTATAAGCGGAGGGATGAAAAGAACCTTGGTGGAAAACATTGGCCACTCCCATTGTTGTCCTGTGCAAGTACATGTAAATTCATGATAAGTACAACAGGCTTAACATCAACCAAGTATACGAGGTATCTGCTTGAAATAAACAAGGCATATATGCTCACTATAACAACCAAATATAGCCATTTGATACTGGACAAATGCTCAATGGAACCAACCTAACAACCAGATAACGAAAAGCAAGGCGTCTGCTTGAAAACTAGACAAATGCTCACTGCAATCAACCTAACAACCAGATACAGAAAAGCAAGGCATCTTCTTGAAAACTAGACAAATGCTCACTGCAAACCAACTTGGCAACCAAATTCAGAGAAACAAGGCATAAATGTTTAAAGCGGTAGTTAAGGGCACAGGTTAACAACACCAGGCATAACAGGTGGTATTGATGAAATTGAACTGCACATTTCATACTTGCACATAATGAACATCACATTGTGAATAACCGAAAGAAACAAGGCATTCATGCTCACTGTAACAACCAACTATAGCCATTGAAAACTGGACAAATACTCAATGCAACCAACCTAACAACCAGCTACAGAAAAGCAAGGCATCTGCTAGACAACTGGACAAATGTTCAATTAAACACTGCATGATTATCGCATGGCAAAAGCTACTACAACAATGGGTACGAGACGACTAGCTAGAAAAGGTATGATTTGCTCACAGGATGTTGCCTCACTTGTCATGGATGGACTCCTTCCACTTGGGATATGAGGTTCCCAGGGTGCGCTCCCTAATGTCGCAGATGAGACGTTTCCCCTTGTAACAGCCGTAGTGTGTGCCATTATCTTGGTGGATGAGATCTGACTTTGGAGCTAAGACTCCCAAGCCACCGTCGTAGAACATTTCCTTCAGAAATGACAAAAGGGGCTCTATGGCGTAGAAGGATCGCAAATCCGTGACCGCGAGGCGGAGGAGATCAGCGGCGGGGCCTTTGAAGAGATCGACGGCGGTTGAACCGGAGGCATTGTCGGTGGACCACTTAACTTGTGACATGGCCCGAGTGAAGCCAGTGATGTTGACGAGCTTGATGTCGTAGCCGGCTCTCCTGAGATAGAGGAATATGTGAGCCCGCAGACTTGAAGCCTTCGGCATGGCAACGTAAGCATCGTCCTCACCGGCTCCCGCGGTGAGGTGTTCGTCCGGGATCGAAGGGTCGGTGCGGACGGCGCCCACCTCGCCAGCGTACGGCGGAGAGGCCATGATAGACCTCTTTTTGCTCGTTCACTCCTCGAGCTCCACGGGAGAAGTGATCGGGCTGATTAGGCTGCAACTCTCTGGAGTACGGGATGGGGATCTGGGGGAAAGGGACACCGCCGGCCTCATCTAAAAACTCAGGGCAGCGATGGTGTATGTGGATCGGTGGGGACCCTGAACTTGTTTAGCTATGAGGCACGGGCAGACCGGCTGAGGTTGGTGGTGGAAGGCGGCAGCAGGGGCGAGCTAGGGTTCAAGCGGGGGAGGAAGGGGGAGGGGGATGTTGAGTGGACGGGGGGTGTTTGCGGATGTGCCACTGCAGCTGAAAATTTTAGTAGTAATGGTGTGGGTGGAGATGGTGGTGGACGAGGGATGGCAATAGTTCAAATGCCTCGGCAGCTGAAATTTTACTATAGGGTTGGTGCGGTGGACGAGGAAGGGCTGCATGCAGTTGAAATACCACTTCCACTTAAATTTTGGTAAAGGAACTGGGCGGGAGTAACCAAGATCGCACACGGTCCTAACATAATAAAGTGTGTACGCTGTAACGAAATGTCGTGCCATGAAACCACGAATTTTTGCATCGCTCAAGGTGGGTAGCTCTTTTTGAGATTTCTCAAGGCGGGTTCATCTCACACAGTTCATCCTCAATTTCAGTCGCAGACATGAAATTCATCCTAAATTTCCACATGCCCACAAACAGATGACACAAACATTTGGCAATTTTTCACCACAAAATGCCTTATTTTGCGGCGGATTAGTTGACATTAGTTCATACGCTCAGTAATTTACAAACAGTTCATCAATTTACATGAAGATGAACTGCACAAAATATTCACTACGTCATGGATGCATACAAACGCCGCGCCTCCACCTCGTCATGACCTTCCTCATCTCAGAACGAGTATTCAGAGGAGCTCGTCAAGTCGATGAGTTCCACTGGTTCCACTGCGGAGACCGATGGGGCTACCTCGGCTGGAGTGACTGCGGTGCCTCTCGCTAGGTCTGCCACTGTCGACGAAGATGTCGTGGCGTCCACGTGGGCCATCGGGATACAGACGGGCGCCGCTCTCGCTAGAGCCGCGTCCCTGGTTGTCGTGGCCGCTGTTGCAAGGGTTGTCGTCGCAGCTGCAAGGCCTGCACTGGCCTCCAACGCAGCTGAGAGGCATGCAGCGGCCTGCTCCGCCGCCTTCTGGTCCTGCTCCCGCCTCTTTTTGCCCTCTGCATCTGAGTTCCGCTTCCTCTTCGCACTCTCCCGCCGTTTCTACCGCTTCAGATTCCTAGTCGCGTTGCGGATGGCATCCACATATCTGATAGATTGTTCCACACCGACACAGAGACAGCGCTCGTCCTCATCGCGCAGGAACGCATCGAGGCCCGATTCCTAGACAGACAGAGTGATGGACATCTGCATCCAATGCTGAAACTCGGGTTCGTCGTCATCATCGGTCGCAGCAGATGACGGTTCACCGTTGACCAACATGGAGGACAACGCGTCGGAATCCACTATCCCGTCGTCGTCGGCCGCGGCAGCTGGCTGTTTGCCGTTGCCCGCCATGGCGGACAACACGTCGGAATCCTCTATCACGTCGTCGTCCAACACTATCAGGACGGCGCCACGCACATCCCCATGGTTGAGCACCGGTTCCATTTGGTGTGTCTGGTGGTGGTAGCGAGCTATCGGCGGAAAAATCAGCTGTTAGCCGCCGCCGGTGAGATCTTTGATAGGTCGCTGTCGGGTTTGGGTTTTTACTGTGCACATTACCCCTTTGCACTGGCTGACGCTTGCGGTTGCCACCACTAGGCATGGCCGATTTTGCTGTGTACGGGCATCGCACACGGTTAGAGTAGCACACCCGTGGCTGTTAGGGATATAATCGCATACGGTTGTTTCGTTAGTTTCTTTTGCTATTTTACATAATACTAGCAGCTTTGGGATAAACGACAAAAAAACGCAAGAGAGGGTCAAAACACAACCACGCCCGCTAGTGGCCCAAATATAAACTCCCTCCGTTCCTAAATATAAGTCTTTTTAGAGTTTTAAAAAAAGTCTTTTTAGAGATTCCAGTACTAGCTATATATGTACGGAGTAAAATAAGTGAATCTACACTCTAAAGTACGTATATATATACATATATATATGTAGTTCGTAGTGAAATCTCTAAAAAAGACTTGTATTTAGGAATGGATGAAATATATATATATATATATATATATATATATATATATATATATATATATGTGTGTGTGTGTGTGTGTGTACGAACATGGTGTTGTCATGTTTAAATTCGTAATGCGCAACTTTAATGTGTGGCACATGCTACATATGTGCATGCCTAAAAGTGTCCAATGTGACAGAAAAGGGTTTCATGACAAACGTAGGGTGTTACCACCTACACTATGTGCTGGAGGATGGGGTCCTATGAACACATGACCTGGTTCAAACTTTGTCACACATTTATCCATGTCGGACTTTTGGTAAGACAACCAAGAGAATTTATACCTTAATTTGGCAAAACCATCACATATTGTTGTCGGACAGGAGGGATATATAGATCGCGCGGTCCCACGAGTTGGCGCGTCATCGAAGATCAGTTGAGCGGGGCTAGAAGAACACCATCCCCGTGCATATGGCCAAATGTATATGCGAAAATGGTGTGGTCCGGTGTTTCAATTAATACACAATGCACAACACTAGCCATGATGTGGCATGCACCTAGTTGAGATAACTGGACATATATACCCCCCCTTAAGATTGGTTATATATATACTACCTAGCTAGGTCGTTATGGTCGTATATATATATCGTTCACCTCCCCCCACCCCCACCCCACACACATGACACGTAGCAGGGTGGCGTTCCAGCGTTGTCAGTGAAATGGATGATATATAGTGGCCCATCGATATATAAGCGTGTCGTCAGAAACCGCCCAATGGAGGCATGCATCTTCCACACACACGCACACACATACACACACGCACACACACACATACACCGTCACCCTCCTTGGCCTTCCAGCGTTGTCAGTAAAAGGCATGACAGACCCTAAGGGCCCACCGATAGGTTTGTCGTCGGAAGCCGCACAATGTACGCACATGGTCCACACACATGCATGGGTTCACACACACACACACACACACACACACACACACGCACGCACGCACACGCGCGCACACACACACACGTGCACATGTGCACACACACACACGCACACGCGTGCGCGCACACACACACGCATGCACGCACGCACGCGTGCACATACACACACACACATCGTCACCCATCCTTGGCCTTCCAGCATTGTCAGTAAAAGGCATGATAGACCCTAAGGGCCCACCGATAGGTTTGTCATCGGAAACCGCACAATGTAGGCACATGGTCCACACACACGCATTGGTTCACACACACACACACACACACACACACACGTCATCGATCCTTGACATTTTCAAAACAGCAAAAGAAAATCATGGATATTTTCAAAACAAGGATCTCAAGATTTATTTAGCCGAAATGACATATCACTACATGCATTTTATTTATGCCTATAGTGATCGTGTCACACAAGCATTGGTTCACACACACACACACACACGTCATCGATGCTTGACATTTTCAAAACAACAAAAGAAAATCATGGATATTTTCAAAACAAGGATCTCAAGATTTATTTAGCCGGAGTGACATATTACTACAGGCATTTTATTTATGCCTATAGTGATCGTATCACACCACCTAAATGAACCTTAAAATCTAGCAACTTCCCAACCGGTCACCGATCCTTGACTACTCCACCTAAAGCACGCTTAACTTCCGAGTTCCATTCGACTGGGCTGTGGGATGGGAAGCTGCGTCTTGCTGGTAAGACTTGCCTCCTATCATTTACAAGGCGTGCCCTGATGGGCACCTGGTGGGACTAGATACGTATCGCAGACGTTTCTAGTAGTACTAGAAACCGTGTGCGATGGTGGCATGGAGGCTTTTGATGACGTCTCGCTCATGCTCGATGGCGCGATGCCGCTTTTGCCTGCTCTCCGGCCTGCTCCGTCTCGTTCTCCTCGTGCAGAAGGTTGATGGCGGGGCCGGCGCTTCGGCGGGAAACCGATTGGGGGAGTGGCGGGAGACCGATTGGAGGAGTGGCGGGAGAAGCGTGTTTGGATAGAACATCATTTTAATACAAATTTGATAACTTATGAAAGAAGGAAGCTCAAGCTAGCACAACACGCGCACACCATGCTTACACACGCACGAGCTTCAGATGGGCGTATAGAACTGCTTTAAATTATTCATGCTTCGTTTAATTTTTTGTATACTACACTAATTAAGTTTCTAGACATTTAATGTGCATAATTCAAATTTGAACTAAAAGAACATGCTTCGTGTCACCAAAATGGGTTGAAAAAAGATATTTGTGTCCTTGGGTTCCTTGTTTAGGTCCCATGCAATGAACGTGAATGGATTACAAACATCTCGGAGTCATGACGAGGCCACAAAAATTGAGAAACTTGACATTTAAATCATCATAAATCCAAAACTCGTCTGAAATTCTTGAAACTTACCCTGGTGTCATGACATGACACTTATACGACATGATAATTTTTTGTCTAATTTGTGACAAGTCTCTTGCACACCAAAACTTCTCTGAAGAACCATTGTGGATTCGATACGGAACATGTCACCTCTGTGGAGGGAACGGCATTCGATGTCTCTTCTTGTGTTGATATTTTTTCTACATGCAACATAGACTAATACAAGTGCAATGCTAAAATGTGGAATTATTCATGGCTCGCTTGGGGCCCTTTATACATTAATTGAGCTTTTCAACATCCATTTAATGTGCATAATTCAATTTTGAACTACAAGCACATGCTCCAGGGCACCAAAATGGGTTACAAAATCATTTATATGTCCTTGGGTCCTTGTGTAGCATGCAATGATTAAAAACATGTTGGCATCATGACTAGGATGCAAACATTGAGAAACATTGCTTTTAAATCCCCATAAATTCGGAACTCATCTGAAATTATTGAAACTGGGGTGTGAGGGAGTCCTGGTTTAAGGGGTCCTCGGATAGCCGACCTGTTTCTCATGGGCCGGACTATGTGGGCCACTGGATGAGCATTGGGTGATCAGGGGCCCCGTTTCCAAGGCGGAAGTTTCAAGGAGCCATGGTGTGTCCTCCAAGATGTCGACAGTAGATAGGCATGTTTTTTCCCTTTGATGTGCAACCAACTATGTGTAAACCCTAGGTACCCTCGGCGTCTATATAAGCCGGAGGGTTTTAGGTTGTAGGCCAACAGAACTCATCTAGGGTTTTAGTCATACAATCTCGAGGTAGATCAACTCTGTAACCCTTATACCATCAATATAATCAAGCAGGACGTAGGGTATTACCTCCATAGGAGGGCCCGAACCTGGGTAAACATCGTCTTCCTCTTCTCCTGTTACCATCGATTCTAGTCTCACAGCTCGGGACCCCCTACCCGAGATCCGCCGGTTTTGACACCGACATTGGTGCTTTCATTGAGAGTTCCGCTGTGATCACCAGATGAATCGATGGCTCGCCTTGTCACAAGAAACGAGATCTGCACCCAGGGGACTCTCGCCCCGGACCAGATCCCCGCAAGCGGCGACATCTCATCGCACGCTTACCCGATCGGCCGTCTAGGCCAGATCGGAAACTTTCCCCCCAATCAAGGAATCAGGCTCGGAACCCTAGAGTTCGTCGCTGATTCACGGGGAGAACTCATCCTGATTGAACCCTCGACTCCTACGGAGGAGCCCGCAGATCCCAATGCCTTGACGCCGAAGACATTGGGCCCCGCCTCCGATGATGAAGTCGTTAGCCCCGAGCCGTCTGGACCGCCCAGTCCGGTCGTTATGACCGGATCCGCCATGATTAAACAGGACCCGGGTCCGCTCTCGTGCGACTCCGGAACTGCGACGCCGCATGCTAACCCCACTCACTTTGGCGGCACGCATCCTACCATCGCCTCGTTTCTGAACGAGCTATTTGATCGGATCGAGATCATGCGTATGGCTGATGACCAGATCCCGGTCTATGACCGGCTCGGGCTTAAACCCGACGATAGGGAGATTCACATCCCCACGGTCACCCACCTCATCGCCATCGTCGAGTGTCCGGCTGGGGGCTCGTCCTCCCAGCGTCCGGAATTAAAAACGGTTTATACTACGGTATCCGATTGCCGAGACCTCGCAGGCAACCCAGACTCTGGAGTCCGCTCCGGAAACAGTCCGGTATTGGTCCCTGATCTATCACACAGTTCGGAGTCCGTGATTCCTAACTCCCATCGTGGCGTGGAGTCAAATCTTTTCCCACCCACCACCCAAGCCGATCACTCAAGCACCGCAGCAGAGCCCAAGTCTTCCGACTTACAGGACATTAAGTAGTTATCAGGAGAGTCGGTTCATCATTACTGGGCTAGACTCCTCCTCGCTAGAAACAAAGTACGGGGCCTCAGTGATCAGGAGATAATGGCGACCTTCAATCGCAACTGCCATGACGAAGGGATTCTCAATGCCCTAGCGCGTCGACACATTCGTGACTTCACCGAGCTGTCAGCTTTGGTAGAAAAGTATTGTGCCATGGAAAGCGCTTGGCAAACCGATCGGCTGTTTTCAGAACCAACCTTTACTGAATACCCTAGAGGAGATCGGAAAAATAGGATACCTCTGAAGCGGCCAGCCAAACTTGCGCCCGCCAAAAAGAGAAACAGGTCCCTTTCTGGGGACAGTACTGTCCTGGATGGACTACTGGATAAACCTTGCCCTATACACTTCGTATTGCTGAACACAGCTCCGACTCACAGCCTTAGAGCTTGCTGGGTCGTCAGGCAGATCGCAAAAAGCGGTGAAGCCATTCTTGAGGCATCACCACCGAACAGGCGCTCTACATCACCACTAGAATACAATGCCGAAGTCCTGACAATCTACGAAACGTTCCCCTCGAGGAACAGGAGGAAAAGAGCTCTTAAAGAACTCGAGCAGGTATACCATGTGGCAGCAACAAGTGCATGGGCAGACATACCCATTACCTTCGGAGATACTGACTGACCAGCCATTCTTCCCGGTCATTCACCGGCCGCACTAGGCCTGAACCGCATCATTGATGGCTTCAGGTTACACAAGGTGCTAATGGACGGCGGCAGTGGTTTGAACCTGATCTACGAAGACACCCTAGAAAAAATGTAGTTCGACCGATCTCAAATCGAGCATAGCAACACAACCGGGGAATCATCTCGGGGAAAGAGGCGCACTGTTCAGGACGTATCGTCCTGGACGTAGTGTTCGGCACGCCCAACAACTACCGATCCGAAGAACTCCTCATCCTCATCGTGCCCTTCCCCAGCGGCTACCACGCCCTGTTGGGACGTGACGCCTTCACAAAATTCCAGGCTATACCACATTACGGGTATATGAAACTTAAGATGCCAGGACCAAACGGAGTGATCACAACCGCCAGTGATCCAAATATAGCCCTACGGGCCGAAAACAAAACAGCAGCGCTTGCCCTCGAGGCTCAAGCTGAGACCTTTGCTGTAGAAGAGCTGACCGCACTTCGGTCAACAGTAGACAGGGACGATGTGATCCTTAGTAAAAGGCCCAAACCCACGTCCTTTAAACTGGCAAAGGAAGTTGTTAAATTTCAGGTGCACCCGACGGACCCCAACAAGACAGCGTCCATCGGAGCCCAGCTCGATCCCACCATGGACGAAGCGCTGCGAACATTCTTACGAGAAAACTGGGACATCTTCGCCTGGCACCCTTCTGACATGCCCGGAATCCCACGGCGGCTGGCCGAACATAGCCTGTATATCATCACAGGCTTTAAGCCCGTCAAGTTGACTCTGCGCCACTTTTCCGAGCCCAAACGGCAAGCTATGGGTGAAGAACTAGCTAAACTGCTAGAGGACGGATTCATTCGGGAGATTAAGCACCCCGAATGGTTGGCAAACCTGGTTATGGTGCCAAAGAAAGATAAATCATGGCGGCTGTGTGTCGATTTTAAAGACCTCAACAAGGCCTGCCCTAAGGACCCTTTCCCCCTACCACGCATAGACCAGATTATTGATGCCACAGCCGGACACGACTCATTGTGTTTCCTCGATGCTTATTCCGGATACCATCAGATTAAAATGAAGGAAGCCGATCAAGCGGCAACAGCATTCATCACCCCTTATGGGCCATTCTGCTTTAACACCATGCCCTTTGGGCTAAAAAACGCTGGAGCTACGTACCAGCGCATGATCCAGACTTGTCTCGCAAAACAAGTCGGTAAAACAGTCGAGGCATATGTAGATGATGTGGTAATCAAAACCAAACATGTCAGCCATTTGATCGACGACCTAAGGCAAACCTTTGCCAGCCTACGCGAGTATGATATACGGCTCAATCCGGAGAAGTGTGTCTTCGGAGTTCCCGCTGGTAAACAGCTCGGATTCATCATTTCCCATAGAGGAATAGAAGCGAATCCGGCCAAGATCCGCGCCTTATCAGAACTTGTAGTTCCCACAGAGCTAAAGCATGTCCAAAGGTTGGCTGGTTGCGTGGCGGCGTTAAGTCGCTTTATCTCCCGCCTCGGTGAAAAGGCTTTACCGCTCTACAAATTGCTGAAACGGACCAAGAATTTCGAATGGACCGACGAGGCAAAGGCTGTGTTAGAAGAAATTAAAACACTCCTGGCAAGTAACCCCATACTCACAGCACCAGGCACGGGTGAGCCCATGTTATTATACATATCGGCCACCAACCAAGTTGTTAGCGCAGTGCTCGTCGTCGAACGAGAGGAGGAGGGACACAAATTCCGGATACAGAAGGCGGTATATTACGTGTCAGAAGTACCAACGCAATGCAAGTCAAGATACCCGCACTACCAGAAGATAGCCTATACAGTATTTATGGCATCACGGAAACTGAGACATTACTTCCAAGAGTGTTCGGTCACGGTGGCATCCGAAGTACCCCTGAACGATATAATCAACAACAGGGACACCACCGGCCGCATAGCCAAATGGGCCATTGAGCTCCTTGCTTTTGAAATCACTTACAAGCCAAGACGAGCTATCAAGTCTCAAGTGTTGGCAGATTTCCTCGCCGAATGGACAGAGGCCGAGCCCCCAAGGGAATACAGTACATACTCCCACTGGACAATGTACTTCGATGGGTCTAAAACTTTGGCCGGACTGGGGGCTGGGGTTATCCTCACATCCCCCACAGACGACAACGTCCGATACATGTTGCAGATCATGTATGCCGATTCAAACAATGCAGCCGAATATGAAGCACTATTGCACGGTCTTCGGATGGCAGCATCAATGGGCATACGCCGGCTGGAGGTACGGGGAGACTCCAATCTGGCCATCTCCCAAATCAATGGCGAATTTGATGCCAAAAACTCGAAGATGGCGGCATACAGAGACGCTGTCCTCAAGATATCCGCACGGTTCGAGGGGCTGTAATTTCACCACGTCGCTAGAGACAACAACCAAGCCGCCGACATACTGGCTCGCCTGGGGGCCAAACGCGACCCTGTCCCAAAAAACACTTTCCTGGAACGGCTCTTTAAGCCATCTGTGGTTTGGCAGGACGATCACAAGGGCGCCGATCTAACCAGTGCGGACGAGGTTGTTCCCCCTATAAACCAACCAGACGATCAAATCATTGGCGGCTCCGTAATGGACGAAACGCCTTCGGCTCATGAGGTCATGGTAGTAATCGCGCCATGGACAGAGCCCTTCCTCGCCTACCTTCTTCGCAAAGAACTCCCCGACGATCAGACGGAGGCGCGGCGCATAATCCGGCGATACAAAGCCTACAAAGTACACGAGGGCGAGTTATACAAGAAAAGCACCACCGGAATACTACAGCGGTGCATATCTGAGGAAGAAGGTCGGCAGCTCTTAGCCGAAGTCCACGCAGGGATGGGTGGCCATCACGCCGTAGCAAGAGCCTTGGTCAGCAAGGCCTTCCGGGCTGGTTTTTTCTGGCCCACAGCTCGGACAGACGCCCAGTTGCTTGTCAAGCACTGCGTGGGGTGCCAACTTTTCGCAAACCAAAGTCACATGCCCCCAACAGCTCTTCGGACTATTCCGATTACCTGGCGCTTCGCGGTCTGGGGGCTGGATATGGTCGGACCACTTAAAGGGGGGACCAAGAAGAATAAATACCTACTGGTCATGGTGGGCAAGTTCACCAAATGGATAGAGGCAAAACCTGTCAAATCAGCCAAGTCCGGACCAGTAATCAACTTTATATCCGGCGTGGTACACCATTATGGCGTCCCGCACAGTATAATAACGGACAATGGATCCAATTTCACGGCCCAAGAGGTCAAATACTGGTGCACAAAAATGGGCATTAAGCTCGATTACGCATCAGTTTATCATCCGCAGACCAATGGACAAGTCGAACGAGCAAACGGCCTCATTATGAGTGACATTAAGCCACGTTTGGTCCGGTCTCTTCACGAGTCCGACTGCCATTGGGTTGAGGAGTTCGACTCCGTTCTATGGGGCCTGCGCACCACCCCGAATAGATAAACGGGATATACGCCGTTCTTCATGGTCTATGGGGCAGAAGCAGTCCTCCCCTGCGACATTATTCATGATGCGCCAAGGGTGCGCATGTATGAAGAAAGGGAGGCCGAGTTAGATCGGCAGGATGACCTGGACGCCCTAGAAGGAGAGCGCGACATAGCTCAGGCTCGCTCCACTTTTTACCAACAACAGGCTCGACGTTACCAGAGTAGGGAGGTCAGGGCAAAGGCGTACAACGTAGGTGAGCTCATTTTACGACTTCCGGAGAAACAGAAGCATAAACTCAAACCCAAATGGAGAGGGCCCCTTCATAATCGACGAAGTACTCACGGGAGGGGCTTACCGTCTTCGGGACCCGTCGGATCACCGCCTTGAGCCAAACCCATGGAACGCAGCTCGTCTTCGGCGCTTCTACGGATAAACCGGTGTCGTCGCACTCTTTACCCGTTATTTCATTTTCCTTTTTCCTTCTTTATTTTCTACTTTCCCTCCCACCTTGAATTTTGGCAGGTTTGAATTCTTTCCTTCCCAACTCTATGTTCGGCTCAACCGATCTTGTACTAAGATTTTCGGCCTACACCTTTAAGTGTTAAATCCGAACACAGCACCTGGGGGCTTCTTTCCAAAGCTAATGCTTTCATATTATAAGCACTTATTCACATTTATTGTGTACGCATGTTTTCCTTGTCATTTTTCAAAGCCATCATATGCATCAATTCGAACTAAGACTTTGCCAAGCTGGGTTGCCTCGCTCCTGTGCTTACCCTCTACGTTCCTGATTGTTCGGCTAGAGGGTAAAGGTAGCACCTCTGCGATTGTTACGACCGGGTCATCCGGATACGTACCTCAGACGGGTGAAGCCAAAAGCTAGCTATCTTCAGTAGACAATTGATCGGCTACGACGGAATTAACTAATAAGACTATGGTCGTTATGACCATTACTCGGGCTTCTTCTCTCACAAAAGCCCTTAGTCGCATACTAACAGTATACGGCCTTCTACCTACGATTTACGTAGCACCCTGAAGACAGGTATCGATAGAGGTACTATTTTCTTCGGAAGATGTTTCTTACGCTAAGCTGTAATATAACATATCTCCCTGTGTGCTTTCTGTCTGTTCGCACCACATTGCCGGATTGCCTGGTTCCCCGAACATAATTCATTCCCCTAGGGTGATAAATTACAAGGAACACTCCCAAGCTCTTAGCACGGGAGGCCGAAGCCGATTATTAGTACATAGTTACATATAATCACACATCCGGCTGCCGATCAAGATTGTCGATTATGGTATCCAGGGAGCAATCTTCTTGTGAGAGACGGGCGGCAGCATCACTTGGTCGTATACCAGGTGGAGCGGCACTTCTTGTCCATCTGACCCTACTGGCCCAACCCGAGCCATACGCTCGGGATTAAGTCCGGTATAGCGGGTCTTGATCATCGCCCACGCCCCTCGTGCTCCCTCTCGACATGCCGATGTCTTCCACAGCTCGAACCTACTTTGGGCTCCCTTGAACCGATCGACTAGTTCGGTCATCCCATCCGGAGGTTGCTCGGCAGGCCACAATGCTTTCACCATGCTCTTCATGGCCTTCCGAGCCCGCTGGTGAAGGGCGGACAGCTCCTTCAGAAGGCTTCCCTGGTAGGATCCGATTTCTTCTTCGGGTCGCCCAGACAGGAGACCTGTACATGAGTCACGGCATGCGTATTATGCCTCATTCATAGGAAATACTTTCCGATGTTAGAATCACACTTACCGAACATGCCTCTCTATAATTTCTGGTTTTCTCCTTGGGCCTGGGCCAATTGAGTCTTTAAGCTCTCAATTTCTTCGGCGTGCTGTTTGTTCTCCTCCTTAAGGCGGTTCTTTTCTTCAAGGTGTCGTTGTAAAACACGACAGCCAGCCTCCTGCTGGGACTCTGCATATCTCTGAGATTCTCGGGCTACATCCAAATCTCTTTGTAATTGCCCTATTGATTCAGCTGCTACATAGTACCCTCGCGTAAGCATGGGAATATACTAAGATGATAACTGATATACTCACCATGTGCCTCCCGAGTAAAGCTCTTCACTTGCTCTAATTCGGCCTTAACAGATTCCACCTGTGATCGGCTGGCTTCCAGTTCCTTGGCCAGTTGCTCGCTCTGTTGGTTCGCGACCTGCATTAGTAGTAAAACAATACAGGGATCCTTAATTCGGTCGTGCCGACCAATTTAAGGCTCGAGGGCTACTGGGTTTACATGAGTGTTCGGACTCTAATAACCGACTACACACCTGCAGGCTGGACGATATCAATTTCATGGCCTCCCCGAACCCAGCTCGGGCTGCTCCGATGTGCGTGTCCGCTGTGCGCAGGGCACTAAACTCTTGTTCGGAGAAGGCTGGGTGACGCAGGGCTTCTCGTCGCTGTCGATGATACATAGCGCTTCCAACCTCATATTTGGTAACGGATATGGCGTCACTAGAATCGGCTGGGGCTGGATTAACGGTGGGAACTCCCGTAGCAGGTTCAGCACGAGCGGAAGGCCTGGAATCTTGAGCACCGCCGGACGTCCTGGCGACGTCCTCGGCAGGGGACGGTCGAACTCTTTGCCTGAATATTTTGACAAAGAGGTCTCTGCTGAGGCTTTATCAATCATGATACTAAATCAAATGGTCGAGCGAAATACCTTTGGGACGAACTCGTAGGCGGACTCACCCCCGCGACCGGCTCATTTGTCGGATCCCTGTTGCTTTCCGACCCAGGCACTGCCGCTGTTGCCGATGTATGCCGCGCGGATCTACGGCGCTTGGGAGTAGGAGCCGGCGCGTTGGGGTCAGTGGAGGATACTTGCCTTTTGCGGGACGAGTTTTTCTTCTTCTTGCTTGTCGCAGGGGAAGGGAAGGATCCAGGGTAATCGGCTATGATGGCCACCTTGGAGCCGTCAAGGCCCTCCTGGTAGAAAACCCCGTCTTCGAGCTGGATTGACAGATCCGGGTCATCATGGAAGCCCAGATCATCATCACGGGAATAGTCCTCGGGCTGAGGGGCCGGACAGTTAACTGTCTCGATAAAGCTCCTCCATTCCTGTTCACATAAAGTTAAAGGCTTCGGTCGAAAAGGGACGAATTGAGAACCCGAATTGTGGTCACAGGGTTGAAAGGCTCACCCATTCGATGGGATTGTTTCTTGAGTATCCCTCCTTTGTCGACCGCCGAATAAAATCTTCTTGCTCCCCTTTGTATAGGTCGGCAAGTGCGGCGGCTAATGCTGTTTGATCGGCAGGGCCCAGTCTTCGGGAGCGAGTAGTGTCGCTTGTCCCATTGTAACACCACAAGGGGTGTATCCTCTGTTGGAGGGGTTGGACGCACCGGGTGATGACGGCGGCCATGACGTCTATCATGGTCAGCTTATGATGGGCTAGTACCCTCACACGGGCTGCTAAGCGCTGCACCTCAACGCTGTCCTCTTGGGACAGGCTCTTCGGGCGCCAGTTGTACCTTTTCTTCAAAGGAGCGTCGGAGTATTCGGGCAGACCCCTCCGAGCTGGATCGAATAGAGGTACGTCCTCGATATAAAACCATTCCGAAGTCCATACTTCGGACTCCTTCGGCGTCCCCACGGGATATCCCGTCCCCGCTATGCGGCATACTTCGGCTCCACTGACCTCAAAAATTGTCTTGTCTCGAGTGTGAGGAACGAGGCAGAAGTACTTCCTCCACAATTCGAAGTGTGCCTCGCAGCCCAGGAACATCTCGCATAGGGCGACAAAGCCCGAGATGTGCAGAATAGACCCTGGGGTGAGGTGGTGGAGCTGGATTCCATAAAACAACAGTAACCCTCTCAGGAACGGATGAATGGGAAACCCGAGACCCCGCAGGAGGAAGGACACAAAACATACACGCTCCCCCTTTTGTGGATGGGGTAAATTCTCCGCGAGGGCCTCGCTGTTGAATGAAGACAAACCGGCGCGGACAGCTGCCAGATCCGAGGAGGGAAGGTACCCTTGGGTCTCGAGGTCACGTAGTCGAAGGAGAGGGACACGGAGCAGCTTGTCCAGTCCCCGGGACGGGATCCGTAAGGATGCGAGGAGGAACTGGAGGCGCTCGCCATTTTTGGTGGAGACCTTTCGCTAGAGGCTTTTTCCGATGGGGAAGAAGAAGATATGGCTTGGACCACGATTCAGTTTGTTTAAACGGGTGGTGCCTCCTTTGTGGGAGGGGTAGTTTTGTAAAAAGCTACTGAGCCGCTCGTCTCCCCACGATGCGCGAAGATCAAGAAACGCTATTACTATGGACCCAGCAATCCCGTGACGTTTGGGATTTTACCGATGATAGGATGGTTGCCGAACAAGAAGGGATGGAGGGACTCGCCTCGCAAGCCGAAGACTTCGGTGTACAAGATTGTCCGGATATACCTTGGCGTTGGAGGCTAGTCCGTGGGCTACTGAGGGAGTCCTGGTTTAAGGGGTCCTCGGATAGCCGACCTGTTTCTCATGGGCCGGACTATGTGGGCCACTGGATGAGCATTGGGTGATCAGGGGCCCCGTCGCGAAGGCGGAAGTTTCAAGGAGCCATGGCGTGTCCTCCAAGATGTCGACAGTAGATAGGCATGTTTTTTCCCTTTGATGTGCAACCGACTATGTGTAAACCCTAGATACCCTCGGCGTCTATATAAGCCGGAGGGTTTTAGGTTGTAGGCCAACAGAACGAATCTAGGGTTTTAGTCATACGATCTCGAGGTAGATCAACTCTGTAACCATTATACCATCAATATAATCAAGAAGGACGTAGGGTATTACCTTCATAGGAGGGCCCGAACCTGGGTAAACATCGTCTCCCTCTTCTCCTGTTACCATCGATTCTAGTCTCACAGCTCGGGATCCCCTACTCGAGATCCACCGGTTTTGACACCGACAGGGTGTCAACACGACACTTATAGGACATGGTAATTTTTTTGACCAGTCTGGGACAAGTTTTGGGACAAACCTCTTACAAATTGGAGCTTCCCGCGAGAAGCATGGTGGTTTCGATAGGTAACATGTTGCCTTTGTGGTCGAAACAACATTTGAGTTTTCTAGGCATGCACTTAATGTGAAGAACTCAAGTTTGAATTACAAGCATGGGCTCCAGGGCACCAAAATGGATTAAAAACCATTTTGTGTCCTTGTGTCCATGTTTAGATCCCATGCACCGATGGTCACTGAAATACAAACATATTGGTGTCGTGACTAGGCCGCAAACATTGATAATCTTGGTTTCAAAGTCCGAGAGAACCCAAAGCTCGCCAGCAATTCATGAAACTTACACAGTGTCATGCCATGACACATATATGGTGTGCATTTTTTTGACGAATTTGGGACAAATATTGGGACATGCATCTTACAAGCCAAAGCTTATTCAAGAAGCCTTGTGATTTCGAAAGGGAACATATCTCCTTTGTTGGTGAAACTACATTCAATGCATCGTCTAGTGCACCAATTCGGCCCCTTTTATACATTAATTGAGTTTTCTAGGGATTTAATAAGCGTAGTTCAAATTTTGAACTAGAAGCACATGCTCTGACCTCGTGGTTTCGATAGGGAACATGTCACCTTTGGTGGCGAAACTACATTCAATGTGTCCTCTAGTGCACCAATTCGGCCCTTTTTATACATTAATTGAGTTTTCTAGGGCCCTTTTCATACGAATGTGAATGAATTAGAAATATTTAGGCATGATAGCTCAGCCGCAATCATTGATAATATTAGTTTATGGAATTCCCATAAATACAAAACTCATATGATAACCATTTGGTGCCACGCGTCCAATTTTCTTTACTCCATCCGTTTCTTTTTACTTCGCATATAAGATTTGGTCAAAGTCAAGCTAAACATAGTTTGACTAAATTTATACAAAAAACATATCAACATCTATAATGCTAAGGTTATATAGCATGAAAGTTAATTTGACAATGCATCTAATAATATTGATTTTAAATTATAAATATTTTTATATTTTTTCTATAAAGCTAGTCAAACTTTACAAATTTTGAATTTGAGCAAATTTTATATGCTGACTAAAAAGAAACAGAGGGAGTACTATATATGGGGGTGCCTTGCATGTAGCTGCAGGTTGATGACAGGACGCATGCGAGCTTTCCGCCGCGCAGCCTCGACGGGACGCGTGCGAGCTGTCCGCCGCGCAGGCTTGAGAGGATGCGTGAGAGCTGTTCGCCGTGCATGCTCGACGGGATGCATGAGAGTCTACTACGCATGTTCATCGGGAAGCTATACTTTGACCTCCACCCCCCCCCCCCGCTCGCCTCGCTCCCAACTTTTGAATTAATGGCGTCTGACCAGTTGTTTATCATGCGGTTAATGCGCCTAGACGGAGGGACTAGTTTGCTTGTGATCACTGTTTTGTTCATGCCTCGCCGAGAACTTTGACGTTTCGTGTGTTTTCGACTCATATACATGTACTACAAACGAACGAATAATATAACAACAAATTCGCACCGGCAAAGGATAATAATTCTCTTACATATGCATGATAATAAAAAATGCCACATGCAGCAACTCCCCAAAGACACAGGGGCAAAAGAAGAAGGAAGAGGTTGAAGAAGGAAGACAAACAAAACGATCTGGCCCACTGCTATCTAATTCTTCATGGATTGGTGGGTGCGGAGTTCCTCAATCTCCTTCTTCATTGCCTTCACGACCTCCATCTCCTCTTGCCTCTCATCCAACATCTTCCGCATTGCGGCCATGGCACGGGCTCTTTGATTGAGAGCTTCGATGGTCTGCGTCGCATACACATGAAGTTCCTTCACATGCTCCATGGATTCCTTCACCAGCACCTCACGCTCGATGTAGAGCTTCACCAAGTCTTCCAAAAGTTCGTCGGCGAGTTCTTTCAGCCTCCCCTCCGAGGCACTTTTCTTCTCGAGCAGTTTCTTCCAGGCGTCGTTCTCCTCCATAAGTTTCTCCACGAGGCCGGTTGCCCTGCCAACCGAGGCGTCGCTCTTCTCCAGCAGCTTCACCAAGTCATCGATCATCGCGTCCTTCCTATCGAGCTCAGCGTGGATGTCGTCGCTAGCTGAGGAATCCAAGACTGCCAACTCGTCCAGTTCGCTTCCAAGGCAAATGCGCTTGTGATTGTGAGAGCCATCGCCTCTCCACGAAAGATCCTCCCGGGCATCCGCGACGCCACCGGACATCTCTGCTGCGTCCAAAGCGGTGTGGCTGGAGCTCTCTGGTGAATCTGCAGTGCGGTGGCGGGGCCTCTCGGTTGCTTCTGCAGCCTTGGTCTTTCTTCCCTGGTTATATCTCGACCCAGAACCCCCCTCCTACCGGCCATGGCAGACGGAATGAAGGACTAACAAAGAAAGGCCTAATTTTTTGGTGGCGGGGGTGAGGAATGTGCGGTAATTTTTGAGTACGTGTTTGTGTTTTTATAGCCTACTACAGTAAACAACTGCTAAGTGGGAACACGTTTAGGTTTGGTAGGTGTGAACTGATTTGCAAAAAAAATAGCGTGTGGTAATTTGGAATGTGAAAGGAAACAATGTCAATATTTATTGATGGTTTTAGTTCCCAAGCATGGAACGCTTTATGGTTTTTAGAAACCGTTTGGGATGGCGTACGTGGGCCTGCGTTCTCGGATGTGTGTACGTGTGTGCCCACTATTACTGCGGTGTCGGGGCCAAGACCGATGACAGTGTCATGGCGGGCTAGATGGTCGCCGCTATGGTGGCGGCCTCGGCGGCTGCCCGTGGGGTGGAGGCCAAGGCGGCCACGGCGGCCGTCGGTAGCAGCTGCCTTCAGGCAGCCGTGGTGGAGCGTAGTGGGTAACGCGCTTTTGTGCGCGATTGTCCGCGGGAACGGGCTCATCGAGCAGACGCGTGGCCCTGCCTATCAGGGAAATGTGAAAATTAACGTAAAACTAATTTTTTTTATAAATCTTTAAAAGGTTTGTAAATTCTAATCTCAATAACAAACATAACGTGTTGTGGGTGCAGGTTTAATTAGACGGGACCCGTGCGAGGAGTCCGCCGCGCATGCTCAAAGGGATGCGTGCGAGCAGTCCGCCACGTAGGCACAACTGGCTCATCGGGAATCAAGCCCTTTGACCTTGGACCTCCACCCACACAGCCCTATTCAACCGCAAGTTCTCTATTAATGCTACACCTTCTCCTGCGGTCTTATCTATAAGGGCCGCCGTCGAAGATCATGTCCTTTTTTGACGGACGACGAGGCGGCCAACTGTAACAGCGCGAGACCGACGCTCCAGAAGATTCCCCTTTATTTCATTATCGTCGTGTGATTCGCTTGGTTGTCGCATTCATCATCGCATCATTCGCATCATCTGCATTGCATCGGCACCCCGTTGCCAGCATGTTTTCAAACTTGCACCCGTTAGTAGTTGCCTGTTCTCTTCATTCTCGTCGACGACCGTTTTGAGACCAACCACACATGCACTCGCCCGCGGCATCGTTAAATTTTTTTTAAAGTGCGTATAAAATATTCTCGGATTGGGTCGAAACTTGGCGTGCGGTCTTATTATATCATAGGTAGACCGCCTGCCAAATTTCGTCACAATCAGAGGTCGTTTGACACCAGAACGGACGACCGTAGCGACACCATAGTCGGTTTATCTCGCAGACGTTTTCGGTTTCTAAAACACATGTCACGGGCCGCAAACCTCCCTCTCATCCCCACCTAACCCACTCTACACAGCCCACTAGGCCTTCCCTAGCCCCCCTCTGATCGAGACCTTCGGATCGCGATCGAAGGGCTCCGAAACCCCCAAACCCTCAAACCCTAGCCATTCCTGCCTATTTCAGATGTGCTCCCCTTTCATTTTTGGGCTAATCCCACCCTCCTGCCTCGTGTTCCGCGTCGGGCAGACCCGCCGCCGCCACTTGGCGTCGTTAGGGTGGCCGCGCCGCCACCGCCGCCGTCGCCCGCGTCCAATCCTGCGGCGCCACGTGGGCGCCCAATGCCCCAGCCAGCTCCCCCCGTAGCTGCAGGCCCGTCAGGGCCCGAATCGGACCCGCCCCGGGCCCGAGCGGGCCGAGCCACCGCCCGCGCCCGAAGCTGCGCTGCCGCCTGAGAGCCCGAGCTCCTCTCGAGCTCCCGCTCCTCTGCGCCCGACCCCGCCGCAGTTGCGCTGCCGCCGCGCCACCGGCCGTCATGCCGCCATCCGAGCCTCGCCGCCGCCGTGCAGCTCGCCTCCAGCGCGTGCCCGCCGCCGCCGTCATCGCCTCGCGCCGGGGCCACTGCCCGTGCCCGCGGCGAGCTCCGCCGCCGTGACCCCGCCGGTCCCCTGCGCCGGTCGCCCCAGTGTCCTCCGGCTCGGATCTGGGGAAGATCCGGCCAGATCCAGCTGCACCGCCGCCCCCCGACCTTTCTCTGCGTCGCCGGCGGCCGCCGGCCTCCCCGTGGCCATGGTCGGCCTCCTCTCCAGATCTGGACGGCTCCGTCCGTCTCCGACCTGGACGTCCCCGGCCCGCCAACCAAACGCTGCACCAAGCTAACCGGCACCGTCCCATCCAAGTTCGCCCACGGGGTAACATTTCTTTAAGTCTGAGAAAAATTGTTTGTTATCATCGTGATTGCATTTTAATCTGCTTGCATTTCGCAAACCGTGTATCGTATGAACATGTGTAATATATGAAAATTGTTCTACTCTTCGTGCTCTGCGTGATGGTGCCACTTTCATGTGCATTAGGAGTCATTTGCAAGCCCAAAACCCTATTGCAAAGGTGCATTCCGTCGTAGTCGGAAAAAACTATTCTTGTATTCAATGTTGCGTGGATGGTTGCATCGCACCCGTGGGTATTTTGCATGTGGTGTCTCCATGAGTTTTGCTCTATAACATGTCTACTTTCATGCCATGCCTCTGGTTGCAATGTCAACATCAACATCAAGTTCATGTGTTGCTCTCAAATGGCTATCACGTTAAAACTGAAATCTGTTAATGAAGAGTTCCGTTTTGTGAGCATCATATTAAGCAATATATGACCCGTATGAACATGTGCCAATGGTATGTTTTGTTGTGTGTCATGTCTTCTTGCTGTTGGTGTCCTTGGCATGCTCATAGAGGGTAGTTATGTTCCTTTTATTGCCATGTCAACATGCCTAGTCAAAGCTGCAGTTTTGGGAGATAGCTAAATTTCACTAAGTCTGAACTGTTATTTTGTTGCCATGTTGTCATGTGATTTGCTATTGATCTAGGAGTCTTTTGTGGTTTCCACCAAGGAGTCTTTTGTTAATCATGTTGTTGCCTATCATGTTGGGCCAATAGTTTGCATGAATAGGTTTAGCATCATAATTAATTCTGTTGATCAATATGTCAATCCGTTAAAAACTGCTGCACATGCCTACTCTAATTTTCACAAGTCTGAGAATCTGTTTTCTTCATAATGCCATATTGTGTTGATGCTAGCCATGATTCTATGCATAATTAGACCTTGCCACCATGGAATGAATTGTAGTGCATCATGTATACTACCATGCTGTTAGGTTTCATACCATAATATGCCCTGTAGAATATAGTTTTACTGCTGCTAATATGCCTTCGTGAAAATCTGCTATGCTAAAAACTGTGAATTTCACTAAGTCCTAATCTGTTATATTTTGTTGCCATGTTGTGAGCTTCCTACCATGTGATCCCTGACTCTTTTGAGTATGATATGTGAAGATGAAATGAAGTGTGTGTTATATGCTAATGCCCCACGCTTAGTTTGTTCATTTTAGGATCTTTTATCTTGTTGTTTTCATGTGTGCAAAATGCTATCTTGCTGTTTTGGGCAGATTTCAACTAAAACTTGTGTTGGTTGTATTGTTGAACCGTAGCTCCGTTTTGAACATGTTGCATATGAAACTTGCTTAGATTTTCATGTAGTATCACAATATCTTGTTGCATCCATGATTTGACATGTTTATGGTTGATGTTTGCATGCATTTTGCATTCATGGCATATTATCTTGTGATGGTCATATCTTTTACACCGTAGCTCCGTTTCAAATGTTCTATATATGTAAATCGACAAGAATGACGAGTAGAATCTCATTGTGCATCTTATTTCCCTGTTTAATAAATATAAAACATGATTAGTTCAGATCTGGACCAATTTCGAAATTAAGATGTGGGGTCGTTTCGGAAATGCTATAAGTTGTTTCCGACCTCATTTAAGATGCCTAGATAGCGTAGTTTATTTATGCTTCACCTCTTGCCATGTTTAATAACATTTAATATTATCGTGTACCTAACGAGAGTGAACTAAATAATTCGAATGTGGAGTTTCGTCAATATGCAACTCGTTGCATATTGAGCTTCACTTAATGTGTACTATTTGGTTGTTGTGACTGCCATGCCTTGCATGTTTTAAACTTGACATGCATCATATTTGTTTGCGCATCATGTCATGCATATGTTGTGGTGTTTATCATGTGTTGATTGTTGTTTCCGGATTGCTTCTTCTCGATAGAGTTCCGAAAGCGTTCGGTGTGTGAGGATACGTTCGACTACGTTGGCTCTTCTTCTTCATGGATTCATTCTTCTTCCAAGCGGGATGTCAGGCAAGATGATCATTTTCCTGGATACCATTACTATCATTGCCATACTAGTTGTCTCGTTTCTATCGCTGTCTCGCTACCTACCACATGTTTGTCAAGCCTCCTAAAAAGCCATGATAAGCCTCTAACCCCTCCACATCTCAGCAAACCATTGATTAGCTATGTTACCGCTTGCTCAGCCCTTCTTATAGCGTTGCTAGTTGCAGGTGCAAGTTCTTCCATGTGCAACATGGATATTTTTGTTATATCACAATATTATTGCTATTTAATTTAATGCACATATATACTTGGTAAAAGGTGGAAGGCATGGCCTTTTGCTCGGTGTTTTGTTCCAGTTTTGCCGCCCAAGTTACTTGTGTACCGGTGTTATGTTCCATATTTTGCGCTCCTAACATGCTCAGTGTTGTTATGGGGACCCCCTTGATTTTCGTTTTAGGATAAAACTTGTCTGACAAGGCTCAACATTGGTACTATTTGCTTAATAACAACTAAAATTTGCATAGGGCATGATCACCCCGTGGATAATAAATCAACCCCCCTGGGCCAGTGCTCCTCATGAGTGTTGGTCCAAACCGGGCAATGTTCGGTGCCCCCTGGTCACCCGGGGTTTCAGCCAACCCGACGTCTTGCCCATCTGGCAGTGCCCTGAGAAAGAGATACGCGCGGCTCCTATTGGGATCTGGCCTACCGGGCGGTCTAGCTGGACTTGTTTTACCTTTCTCGAACGTCTTGTGCGTGGGATTTCGACGACACTTCGGGCAATCTCGAAGTTGAGATTTTCCATCGGGATTCCGCAAATACTATGGGTGATTCCGCGGTTGTGTAATTCCAACGCGGCGTGTGGTTAGTTTGTGATGGATGAGTTGGAGCACCCCTGCAGGGTTAAATCTTTCAGAAAGCCGTGCCCACGGTTACGTGGCAACATGGAAACTTTGTTTAACACCCGGTCATAGCAAACTTGAAGTAAACTCCAATAAAATACACCAACCGTGTGCGTAACCGTGACTGTCTCTTCTCGTGATTTCTGAACCGAGAGAGAACACGGTGGGGTTATGTTTGTTCGTAAGTAGGTGTTCAGGATCTCTTAGAGGTCATTACTAGTTCACGTCTGTTTATGCGACGATCACCCCCCTTTATTCTCGTACTCGTAAGTTAGCCACTCAAATAAATGCTTAGTGCTTGCTGCAGCCTCACCACTTAAACATATCTCACCCATTAAGCGTTAATAGTCTTGATACCCTTGGAAATGAGATTGCTGAGTCCCTGTGGCTCACAGATTACTACAACAAAAGTTGCAGGTACAGGTAATGCGATGAATTGACGCGAGCGCGATGCTTGTTTGATTTGGAGTTCTTCTTCTTCTTCTTCTTCGATGATAGGATGGTTTCCAGGCCGGCAGCCTGGGATAGCAAGGATGGATGTCATTTTATTGTTTGATTTTGTCCGTAGTCGAACCCTGTTCTTCTGTATGCTGATTGTTATGTTGTTGTATTGATGTGATATTGATGTAGCTTGTGGCGAGTGTTAGCCAATTCCATATACTCATCTCTTCTTTACATGTACTTGTAATGATATCCATTCTTGCAAAATGACGAGATGCGCTTCTATCCCCGTCGAGGCCCTCGTGCCAAAATAAGGATAGGATCGCATCTTGGGCGTTACAAGTTGGTATCAGAGCCTGTACCGACCTAGGAGCCCCCTTGATTGATCAAACTTTGGCCGAGTCGAGTCTAGTGAAAAACTATTTTGAGTCTAGTTATATATCGGAGAGTAGGATTCTTCTTACTCCTCTTCTATGCTCTGGTGAGGTATTCGACTTAGGAATTTTGATTCTACTCCTCTTCTCGCTCAATTTTTTTTTAGGATCACGCGGGTATTTTGGAAACTATATGATGCCGATGTGAAGGTATTCTGTCTTGGTGCCTCCTGTTATCGAGGAGTATAGCTCCGAGGGATTTTTGCACATCGTTATCGTTCAGTTTCCTTAGTATCTCAGGATGGAGGATATTCGAAATTGCTTCAATACTAGTAGTGGCGAGAGGAGTCCGGCATCCCCAGTACTGGTGGAGAGAGTTCGGATGTACTGCCATACTTAGTATCGTTGTGATTACGAGTGTTTGAGGTAGACGAGTTTGCAGAGTTTCTTGGATTATGGTGTGGAAGGTTGCGGGTGCAGTTGTAGCTGATTACCTTGGGTACGTTCCTGGGTCCGCAACCCGAATCGCATAAACAAGAAAGACTTCGGAAATTCTTAGGTGGGAATTCAAGTAGCTACCTAGGATTATCCTTCCAACAAATGCAAATGGGTTATGTATTTGTTTCCGGCTTAATTGCAAGCCTCATCCTTGGTTGTTTTAGAGTATGGTAATTCAAGTTGCTTCGATGTCAAGTGGTGATTTCATATCTTTTCGGAGCGGTGTTATCATATTTTGTGGGAATGCTAATCCTTTTGATCAACCGGAGTCGTCATGAAATTCATTCCAACCGGTGTGCTTCTCTTCAAGATGATTCAATCATTTCCAATATGCAAGATCTTTCCTCATATTTCTTCCTGGAGTTCTTTTCATCCGTCCTAAGTTGTCTTTGTTTTTCCCCACCCTCCTGCCCATTTTCTTCAATGATTAAATTCTCATCCAAGTGCTTCTCTCTTCATCAATGCTTCTGCTATCATTTCTTCTGTATTGTATCCGGTAATTCATGTGGAGATGCTCAAGTGATTCAAAGTTCATCGTTCTTCATTCCCATTTTCGTTTCCGGTGGATTCATTTCAATCTCTCGGTGTTCATCATATCCTCGTCATTCGTTATATGATTCCCCATGTTGGAAGTTCTTATCCAAGCCTCTCTTGTTTGTTTGTTTCTATTCTATCCGGAGCGCTGAAGATATCTCAGAAGATTCGTGTTTTTACTCAAGTCCTTTCAATTAGTTCGAGGTTCTCACCTCATCAAGTTCTTAATTTGTACCGGTGCAATTTCTCTCCTAACCTATCATTATTCCAGAGTTTTCTTTGAGTGGGCCCATAACCCACAGGTTTTCCCCAGGATCTTACCTGGCTCTTCTAACCTTTCCCGGAGATCTCAAGTTCTTTTCATATATGACGTAAGAATGAATTCCATCAGTCATATTCCTTCTCGAAGATCGCTTCTAAATCAGTTTCATCGCTGCCTCAACCTTTTCTTATTCATTATTCCGGAGTGTCTCAGTAATTCTAGGTGGTGTTTCTCGTCATCATTCGCAACATGGAAGACCGAATGAGAGTTTCTCTTAAATCTTTGCTCATTCTCTTGAAGGTTCATGGTTCAGCTTGTTGCTATCCTCTCAAATTCTTTTCGATCATGAGAAATTTCCTTCCATATCTATCCGGAGCATTCCGAGTTGTTTTCATTCTCGATCCTCCGAAGGCCATCATTCAAGAAGATTTCTTCGTTCTCAGCTTTCAGCTTTCATTCTCAAATTCTTCTCAATGGTTGTCTCTTCGTTCGTATTTCAATTATTCCAGTGCCTTGTTCAAGTTTCTGTTAGGCAAATCTTGATCTCTTCATTCTCTTGTATTCCCATTCAATTCAATTCTTACCGGTGGTCCGTTTAAGACTCTTAAAGTTTGTGCTCTATCTCTATCTCTCTTCAATCCTTTTCAAGAAGAATAAGTAGTGTGTCAAATCTGTTGCTTGTCATCAATTTAACTTGACGAAGGATAAGCAGACATAATTCTTATTCTTGTTTCCTTGAGATGATTTCAATCCTTCTTCCGGAGTTGTTCAGCTTATCAAATTCTCAATTCTAAGTTGTTTATCTTTTCTTTCCCGGAGTTCAAGTTTGCTCAAGTATCTCGAAGCTTCATCTAAGCCATTGCAAGGCTTCAACTCTTGTTCTTTTCAATCTTCATTGTTTTCCATTATCATTTTCTACCCGGAGTTCTTCATGGAGGCTCTACATGGTGGTTCATCAAAGATTTCTTTCGTTCTCAAAGTGTTCTTCAAGATTCTTGTGGTAGTTTCTCAAGTATCCTTTATCTTGCATTTCAAGTGTGATTCCTTCTCTCTATCTTTGAGATGGTATTATAGCATTCTTGATTCATGAGGAGTCTCGAATAGAATTATCAAGAGTGAGATAATTAAATCCATCATTCCTTTCTTAGAGTTATCTTGGATTGGATTTCACCTAAAGCCTATCCTAAGGATTGTTGCTATTATGGTGCTATGAATGATCCAAGTTCTCAATATATCCTCTTGATGAAAGAAGTTTTGCATATCTTGTTGCTCCAAAGTAATCTTTGCTTCCGTTAGTGGCTGGTTGTCACCTCATAATTTTGAGATGTTTTTCATAAGTCCACTACAAGCATATCCTTTCCGTTGTTGATGTTCCAACAACTCCGTTCAATCATTCTTTTCTAAGGATGCTTTTTCATTAAGTTGTGGTAGAAGTTGTCATTTTCTTCTCCGATTCTTTTCTTCCCAAAGATCTAGCTTCTATTCTTTTGTTCCGAAGACGTTGTGGTGTTGCTCTCTTCAATCTATCATCTCGTTTCATCAAAATCATGTTTTCCCTTGCTTATCTCATTTAACCAGAGTGTTGTGTTCTCTTTCAAGTTCTCCCATCTCATCAAATTTTGTCCCTCTATCCTACCGAAGTGCTGCCGAAATTTCTTTTGAATTCTTGCTTGTTTCTCATGTCATTCTTCATCTCTTTGCTTCCTTCAAGATTTGTTGGTTTCGCTCGTTTGTCAAAGAAGCAACAAAGTTTTACCTCTACTTTTCCTCTTTTTCTCTTCCCCTTCTCATTCTAAGATCTCGGGTCGAGATCTCTTGTAAGTGGAGGAGAGTTGTAACAGCCCGAGACCGACGCTCCAGAAGATTCCCCTTTATTTCATTATCATCGTGTGATTCGCTTGGCTGTAGCATTCATCATTGCATCATTCGCATCATCTGCATTGCATCGGCACTCCGTTGCCGGCATGTTTTCAAACTTGCACCCGTTAGTAGTTGCATGTTCTCTTCGTTCTCGTCGACGACCGTTTTGAGACCAACCACACATGCACGTGCCCGCGACATCGTTAAAATTATTATTTTTAAAGTGCGTATAAAATATTCTCGGATTTGGTCGAAACATGGCGTGCGGTCTTATTATTTCATAGGTAGATAGCCTGCCAAATTTCGTCACAATGGGAGGTCATTTGACACCAGAACGGACGACCGTAGCGGCACCGTAGTCGGTTTATCTCGCAGACGTTTTCGGTTTCTAAAACACATGTCACGGGCCGCAAACCTCCCTCTCATCCCCACCTACCCACTCTAAAGAGCCCACTAGGCCTTCCCTAGCCCCCCTCCGATCGAGACCTTCGGATCGCGATCGAAGGGCTCCGAAACCCCCAAACGCTCAAACCTTAGCCATTCCTGCCTATTTAAGACGTGCTCCCCTTCCATTTTTGGGCTAATCCCACCCTCCTGCCTCGTGTTCCGCGCCAGGCAGACCCGCCGCCGCCACTTGGCGTCGTCAGGGTGGCCGCGCCGCCGCCGCCGTCGCCCGCGTCCAATCCCGCGGCGCCACATGGGCGCCAAGTGCCCCAGCCAGCTCCCCCCGCAGCCGCAGGCCCGTCGGGGCCCGAATCCGACCCGCCCCGGGCCCGAGCTGGCCGAGCCACCGCCCACGCCCGAAGCTGCGCCGCCGCCTGAGAGCCCGAGCTCCTCCCGAGCTCCCGCTCCTCCGCGCACGACCCCGCCGCCGGTGCGCCGCCGCCGCGCCACCGGCCGTCGTGCCGCCATCCGAGCCTCGCCGCCGCCGTGCAGCTCGCCTCCAGCGCGTGCCCGCCGCCGCCGCCGTCGCCTTGCGCTGGGGCCACTGCCCGCGCCAGTGGCGAGCTCCGCCGCCGTGACCCCGTCGGTCCCCTGCGCCGGCCGCCCTAGTGTCCTCCGGCCCGGATCCGGGGAAGATCCGGCCGGATCCGGCCGTGCCGCCGTCCTCCCGGCCTCTCTCTCGGTCGCCGCCGGCCGCTGGCCTCCCCGTGGCCATGGTCGGCCTCCTCTCCAGATATGGACGGCTCCGTCCGTCTCAGACCTGGACGTCCCTGGCCCACCAACCAAACGCTGCACCAAGCCATCCGGCACCGTCCCGTCCAAGTTCGCCCACGGGGTAACATTTCTTTAAGTCTGAGAAAAACTATTTGTTATCATCGTGATTGCATTTTAATCTGCTTGCATTTCGCAAACCGTGTATCGTATGAACAAGTGTAATATATAAAAAAAATTCTACTCTTCGTGCTCTGCGTGATGGTGCCACTTTCATGTGCATTAGGAGTCATTTGCATGCCCAAAACCCTGTTGCAAAGGTACATTCCGTCGTCGTCGGAAAAAACTGTTATTGTATTCTATGTTGGGTGGATGGTTGCATCGCACCCGTAGGTCTTTTGCATGTGGTGTCTCCATGAGTTTTGCTCTATAACATGTCTACTTTCATGCCATGCCTCTGGTTGCTATGTCAACATCAACATCATGTTCATGTGTTGCTCTCAAGTGGCTATCACGTTAAAACTGAAATCTGTTAACGAAGAGTTCCGTTTTGTGAGCATCATATTAAGCAATATATGACCCGTATGAACATGTGCCAATGGTATGTTTTGTTGTGTGTCATGTCTTCTTGCTGTTGGTGTCCTTGGCATGCTCATAGAGGGTAGTTATGTTCCTTTTATTGCCATGTCAACATGGCTAGTCAAAACTGCAGTTTTTGGGAGATAGCTAAATTTCACTAAGTCTGAACTGTTATTTTGTTGCCATGTTGTCATGTGATTTGCTATTGATCTAGGAGTCTTTTGTGGTTTCCACCAAGGAGTCTTTTGTTAATCATGTTGTTGCCTATCATGTTGGGCCAATAGTTTGCATGAATAGGTTTAGCATCATAATTAATTCTGTTGATCAATATGTCAAACTGTTAAAAACTGCTGCACATGCCTACTCTAATTTTCACCAAGTCTGAGAATCTGTTTTCTTCATAATGCCATATTGTGTTGATGCTAGCCATGATTCTATGCATAATTAGACCTTGCCACCATGGAATGAATTGTAGTGCATCATGTCTAATACCATGCTGTTAAGTTTCATGCCATAATATGCCCTGTAGAATATAGTTTTACTGCTGCCAATATGCTTTCGTGAAAATCTGCTATGCTAAAAACTGTGAATTTCACTAAGTCCTAATCTGCTATATTTTGTTGCCATGTTGTGAGCTTCCTACCATGTGATCCATGACTCTTTTTAGTATGATATGTGAAGATGAAATGAAGTGTGTGTTATATGCTACTGCCCCATGCTTAGTTTGTGCATTTTAGGATCTTGTAGCTTGTCGTTTTCATGTGTGCAAAATGCTATCTTGTTGTTTTGGGCAGATTTCAACTAAAACTTGTGTTGGTTGTATTGTTGAACCGTAGCTCCGTTTTGAACATGTTGCATATGAAACTTGCTTAGATTTTCATGTAGTATCACAATATATTGTTGCGTCCATGATTTGACATGTTTATGATTGATGTTTGCATGCATTTTGCATTCATGGCATATTATCTTATGATGGTCATATCTTTTAGACCGTAGCTCCGTTTCAAATGTTCTATATATGTAAATCGACTAGAATGACGAGTAGAATCTCATTGTGCATCTTATTTCCCTGTTTAATAAATATAAAACATGAGTAGTTCAGATCTGGATCAATTTCGAAATTAAGATGTGGGGTCATTTCGGAAATGCTATAAGTTGTTTCTGACCTCATATAAGATGCCTAGATAGTGTAATTTATTTATGCTTAACCTCTTGCCATGTTTAATAACATTTAATATTGTTGTGTACCTAACGAGAGTGAACTAAATAATTCCAATGTGGAGTTTCGTCAATATTCAACTCGTTGCCTATTAAGCTTCACTTAATGTGTAGTATTTGGTTGTTGTGACTGCCATGCCTTGCATGTTTTAAACTTGACATGCATCATATTTGTTTACGCATCATGTCATGCATATGTTGTGGTGTTTATCGTGTGTTGATTGTTGTTTCCGGATTGCTTCTTCTCGATAGAGTTCCGAAACCGTTCGGTGTGTGAGGATACGTTCGACTACGTTGGCTCTTCTTCTTCATGGATTCATTCTTCTTCCAAGCGGGATCTCAGGCAAGATGATCATTTCCCTGGATACCATTACTATCATTGCCATGCTAGTTGCTCATTTCTATCGATGTCTCGCTACCTACCACATGTTTGTCAAGCCTCCTAAAATGCCATGATAAGACTCTAACCCCTCCACATCCCAGCAAACCATTGATTGGCTATGTTACCGCTTGCTCAGCCCTTCTTATAGCGTTGCTAGTTGCAGGTGCAAGTTCTTCCATGTGCAACATGGATATTTTTGTTATATCACAATATTATTGCTATTTAATTTAATGCACATATATACTTGGTAAAAGGTGGAAGGCTTGGCCTTTTGCTCGGTGTTTTGTTCCACTTTTGCCGCCCTAGTTACTTGTGTACCGGTGTTATGTTCCATATTTTGCGCTCCTAACATGCTCGGGGTTGTTATGGGGACCCCCTTGATTTTCGTTTTAGGATAAAACTTGTCTGGCAAGGCCCAACATTGGTACTATTTGCTTAATAACAACTAAAATTTGCATAGGGCATGATCACCCCGTGGATAATTAATCAACCCCCTCTGGGCCAGTGCTCCTCATGAGTGTTGGTCCAAACCGCACGATGTCCGGCGCCCCCTGGTCACCCAGGGTTTCAGCTAACCCGACGTCTTGACCATCTGGTAGTGCCCTGAGAAAGAGATACGCGCGGCTCCTATTGGGATCTGGCCTGCCGGGGGGTCTTGCTGGACTTGTTTTACCTTTCTCGAACGTCTTGTGCGCGGGATTTCGACGACACTTCGGGCTATCTCGAAGTTGAGATTTTCCCTCGGGATTCCGCAAATACTACGGGTGATTCCGCGGTTGAGGAATTCAAACGCGGCGTGTGGTTAGTTTGTGATGGATGAGTTGGAGCACCCCTGCAGGGTTAAATCTTTCGGACAGCCATGCCCGCGGTTACGTGGCAACGTGGAAACTTTGTTTCACACCCGGTCATAGCAAACTTGAAGTAAACTCCAATAAAATACACCAACCGTGTGCGGAACCGTGACTGTCTCTTCTCGTGATTTCTGAACCGAGAGAGAACACGGTGGGGTTATGTTTGTTCGTAAGTAGGTGTTCAGGATCTCTTAGAGGTCATTACTAGTTCACGTCTGTTTATGCGATGATCACCCCCCTTTATTCTCGTACTCGTAAGTTAGCCAGTCAAATAAATGCTTAGTGCTTGCTGCATCCTCACCACTTAACCATATCTCACCCATTAAGCGTTAATAGTCTTGATACCCTTGGAAATGAGATTGCTAAGCCCTTGTGGCTCACAGATTACTACAACAACAGTTGCAGGTACAGGTAATGCGATGATTTGACGTGAGCGCGATGCTTGTTTGATTTGGAGTTCTTCTTGTTCTTCTTCGTTCATAGGATGGGTTCCAGGCCGGCAGCCTGGGATAACATGAATGGATGTCATTTTATCGTTTGATTTCGTCCGTAGTTGAACCCTGTTCTTCTGTATACTAATTGTTATGTTGTTGTATTGATGTTGCTTGTGGCGAGTGTAAGCCAATTCCATATACTCATCTCTTCTTTACATGTACTTGTAATGATATCCATTCTTGCAAAATGACGAGATGCACTTCTATCCCTGTCGAGGCCCTCGTGCCAAAATAAGGATAGGATCACATCTTCGGCGTTACACCAACAAGCGGGGGCGGGTCGAGGCTAAACCACACGAGCCTCCGGCGAGCGTGGACTTCATCAGCAGCATCCCCGACGAGTTGTTGTTAACCATCATGTCCCACCTCCTTGATAACCCACAAGTATAGGGGATCACAACAGTTTTCAAGGGTAGAGTATTCAACCCAAATTTATAGATTCGACACAAGGGGAGCCAAAGAATATTTGAGAGTATTAGCAGCTGAGTTGTCAATTCAACCACACCTGGAGATTAAATATCTGCAGGAAAGTGATCAGTAGCACAGTAGTATGATAGTTTGGATAGCAGTAGTAGCAGTACCGGTAACAGTAGTAGTGATAGTAATAGTTTTGTAGCAGTTGGAACTGTAGCAGCAGCAATAGTAACTTAGCAAGAGCAATATGTGGAGAACTCGTAGGCACTGGATCGGTGAACTCGTTGGATGATATTCATCATATAACAGTCATAACCTAGGGCGACACAGAACTAGCTCCAGTTCATAAATGTAATGTAGGCATGTACTCCGTAAATAGTCATACGTGCTTATGGAAAAGAACTTGCATGACATCTTTTGTCCTACCCTCCCGTGGCAGCGGGGTCCATAAGGAAACTAAGGGATATTAAGGCCTCCTTTTAATAGAGAACCGGAACAAAGCAGTAACACACGGTGAATACACGAACTCCTCAAACTACGGTCATCACCGTGAAGTATCCCAAATATTGTCACTATGGGGTTGACGGATGGATCATAACACGTAATAGGTGCATATGACTAGGCAAGATCGGATCATCCAACTCCTCACCGACCAGCAAGCCTACGAAGGAATTACTCACTCCCGGTGGGGAGCATCATGGAATTGGCGATGGAGAATGGTTGTTGATGACAAAGACCGAAGATTCCCCTCTCCGGAGCCCCAAACGGGCTCCAGATCTGGCCTCCCGATGAAGAACAGGAGGTGCCGGCGGCTCCGTATCGTAAAACGTGATGAAACTTTCTCCTTGATTTTTTCTCCGAAAATAGGAATTTATAGTGCCGGAATTAGGGTCAGTGGGGCCACGAGGTGGGCACAACCCACCAGGGCGCGCCTGGGGGGCTGGCGTGCCCTGGTGTATGCTGCCCAACCTCTGGCCCCCCTCCGGAGGTTCTTGACTCCAGTATTTTTTATTTATTCTAAAATAAATCTCCAAAAAGTTTCGTCCAATTCCGAGAACTTTTATTTCTGCACAAAAAACAACACCATGGTAGTTCTGCTAAAAACAACGTTAGTCCGGGTTAGTTTCATTCAAATCAGGCAAATTAGAGTCCAAAACAAGGGCAAAAGTGTGAGGAAAAGTAGATACGATGGAGACGTATCAATTCCCCCAAGCTTAACCCATTGCCTGTCCTCAAGCAATACGATGGAGATTGTTTGTAGTTGATAAAGAAGGTCGGACAAGAATTAGGGTCATTGACGCACCAAAATTGATAGTGTTGGGCTAGTCGTGTGCTGAATTCTCTGAACTTTTTACAGCTAGATCCATACCCGTTCAGGTACAACAATCTTCTTCTCATTCTTATTATTGTACATCACATTTTATCTAGTTTTTGTTGATCTATGTTTGGCTGTCATCCAGAAAATGATTCCCACTGGCCTCACATTGTCTCTGCGCATAGTGAAGATCTTGGCACTACAATCTATCGGCCCCAATCTGGATGAAGTTGTTAAGTTTCTTATATGCTTTCCATGCACGGAGAAGCTATACTTCGAGGTGATGTTCCTTTCCTGTTAATTGTTAACCACAACGGAATTCAATTTGTTGGTACTTTTACCCATGATTACAATCATAGATGTACTATACATTTTTTTGAGATGTTAATCATGAATGATCGAAGATGGCATGTCAATCTATTAGTGTATTTTATAAATCATGCAAATCAAAGAGGCCCGTAGTGTTCAATACTGCATCTAAGCACTGATATGTTGTCTTCGTTTGTAGATACAAGCAGGACTTGGAGTGGAAAAGGTGGCGCAATATAACAATCCCATCGAATGCCTTGAATTTATCACGGAAATTACTTTGAACGAGTACCGAGGCACAAATCCAGAGATTCAATTTGCTAGTTTCTTTGTTCAGAAAGCAAGGGTGCTCAAGGTAATGAGGTTTGCACTATATTTAGTGTGCCACAATGGATGGTTTACTGACCAGCGGAGGTGTCTACAGTGGAATGGAAAAGGCTCCGCAGAAGCTGATTTTCACTATGGAAGTTCAAATGACAGATTTTTGGAAGCAATTCTATCGAGCCGATATATGACTTCTTGGTGGATGATCCCTTCGCAGAAATATTTCATCCCATGGATCCTGAAGATTGGATTTGATTTCTACTATCAGTTTGTACCTTGTAATCTTTGAATTTGGGCCTTGTTATGCTGGAATTTGAACCTTGTAATATTGCTGGTATTTGAGATACAATATTTGAAATTGCATTGTGTTCTTTTTTGTTTATGCAATCATGTTCTTATAAGTACATATGTTCTTGTTCTGTAGGCACAACATTGATGTTGTGCAGACCGAGCAAATCACAGTACACACGGACTAAACTACGAAACCCGTCGGTGATGATTTCATCAATCGCTGACAATTGTATACCAGCAAACATTTTCCCACAACACACACATGTTATTAGCACCAATCGTCTGTGTTATTTTTGGTGTTCGCACATGATTCTCATTACTCACCTGTTTGCTGTATATCGTCACACACATCTTGTTATGCCGAATCGTTTGTGTTCTGCTGTATCAGCGCACACAGTTTATCAGAGTGAACTGTATGCCGTACTTCGCACAGGTATGTAGTTTTGCTAACCGTTTCTGTTATCTTCGCTAATCACAAACGGTTCACAAGAAGAAACTGTCTGTCGTAGATCGCACACACAACGACTTTCTGAATCGTATTTGATGGATCCACCTTTGCACACAGTTCGTGCCATTAGCGACGGAGCTTGAACTATACCGTTTGCGATTCATGCATCACGCACAGTTTCTTTGAAGGGTCTATGATTGATGTGTCGTCGATGGACCATCCTGCAGTAGTGTGAACAGACAAGTCATGTAATGTAACAGTAGAAGTTGCATGGCAATATATCTCGGAATGGCTATAAAAATGCCATGATAGGTAGGTATGGGGGCTGTTTTGAGGAAGAAATAAAGAGGCTTATGTGCAACAGAGCGTATCATATCACGGGGTTTGGATGTACCGGCGAAAGCTGCACCGATCCTCGAGGTGAGAATGGGCAATGCACGATACCGTAGAGGCTAGCATAATATGAAGAGGTGAGTGTGTGTACATCCATGGATGCACATTAGTCATAAAGAACTCATATACTTATTGCAAAGCTTTATTAGCTCTCTCGAAGCAAAGTACCACTCGCATGCCCCTAGGGAGGAGGTTGGTAGAAGTAAACCTTCGCGCGCCCCGACCTAAAGAACACTAGGATTTCAACAAGAAATAAGAATTCTCACACATCATCACCATGCCATAACCAATAACCATCGATATTTCTACCAACCAATAACCATGCACTCACGCTCTTTCATATTACCACATCGATATATTAACCCACAATTTCTCTTTTATGTGCTACATGAATGTCAGGCCTCTGGGACTGGGGGTACCCAGGCCCGTCTGCCCACGGCCCGGGCACGGCGCTGGCCCCAAGCACTGAATGGCCCACCAACGATCTTCATGAGGAAAGCCCTCGCGAGAGCCCGTGCCTCGCGAGGCGTACGACAACCGCGGCATCAAGAGCCCCCCGAGGCCCCCTTTGTGGAGCCACCTTCTGGAGACCTCGCGGGACGGGCCCGTTGAGATCGGCCTGGCGGGGTCAAGCAGCCATGCTCCTTCACGTGGCTAACACGGCTCACACAGAGCAGCCCCCAGGGTCGCGCCAGCTAGCGTGGACAGAGAGAGTTTCCTTTTTTGTGATAAAGGAGCAACGCCAGCTTGCGGGTTCCCAAAGCAACCCCAAAGGTTTCCTTTCTCGTGCAAGAGGACCAAGACCGAGGGCTCGGCAGGACGGATGTCACCCCCGAGCCCACGAGCACATCACGATGAAGAGCTTTGGCAGGCGAAGACCACTTTTGTCAGGATAGGCTGCAGTCCTGCCCCCCTTCAAACTGGCTATTGTGGCAAACCTTCCCGCCTTGTGTTTTCGGGAGAAGAGGACCAAGGCCAATATAAGAGTAGGAACCAGCCACCGTAGCGGAAAGAGAGCCTCGGGCAAGCAAGAACACACCTTGTACTCATCCTCACCCCCACGCAATTTAGACAAGTAGGAGTAGGGTCTTACACCGTGAGGTGACCCGAACCTGGGTAAACCATGTGTCCTTTGTTCATCTTCCTTAGCTCGAGCCGCTGGGGAGTCGCCATGAGGTTGCGAAGCAGAGTAGGGCAGGAGAGCGAGTGCACCCCAGTGCTCGAACCTTTTTGGGTCCCCGGAGCCCCGATTCCGACATTTGGCGCGCCAGGTAGGGGTGCGCCGACGTTCTCCAGCTCCGTTTCAACTCCAGCTTCACCAACCCCATGGCCGATGATCGCCGTGTGTGCACTGAGCACAGGGTGGCCCGGGTCATTCAGACCGCCCCACTTGGCCGAGGTGGTCGTCGCCACTCCGCCGGCGCCGAGGGCACGGCGGGCACCGACCCCGCTGCCCGCGAGCCGCAGGACTCCTCTGCGCACCCCTTTGTGCAGCGGGAGGGCCGCACCGCCATGGCTTCTTCCTCCCATGTTCCCCTCGAGCGGGTGAACGTGCAGGCGGCGCTGCTCATGGCACACGAGCTGCTCCGCTATCGCCCTGTGGACGCCGTCTACGATGTGTGGCTGGGTCGTATCACGAAACTCGTTACCGCCGCCGGGGAGGACCCGGTGCCCTCTCGTTGGCTTCGCCCCCCGCCGTCTTGCGCGGGCGACGTGGCTCATGGAGCGTCTTCGCCCCCTCCCTTGCACGATGATCAGGTCGAACCCCGTCATGACGCGCGCCCCCGCGACCAGCGTCATGAAGCACCCCCACGGGACCAGGACGAGGCTAGCTGCCAGATTGTCAATCGCGCAGCGCTTGATGCTCGCGTGGTCCTCGAGCAGCAGAGCCAACGTCAGGACCAGGAAACGCAGGATGTGGCTGCGGCCGGCCGCAAGAATCAGGCTGCTCCCGCGCGCGGCGGTCCTTCAAGCACTGTGGGCTGCCAGGCCTTCACCCTCGAGCTTCGTAGGGTGGATTGGCCTGCAAAGTTCAAGTGCGAGCTGCCCTCGCGCTATGATGGCACCATCGACCCCACGGAGTTCCTCCAACTCTACGCGATGATCGTTGAGGTAGTGGGCGGCGACGACAACGTCATGGTGAACTGGCTCCCGATGGCTCTCAAGGACGGCGCATGGTCATGGCTCCTGAACCTCACCGAGGATTCGGTCTCTTTGTGGAGTGAACTCTGCGAGCTGTTCATCGCCAACTTCAAGGGCACGCATGACCGCCCCCTCTCCATCAACGACTTGCGGCGCATGAAGCAGCGCCCTAGAGAAACCCTGCGCAAGTACATCCAGCGGTTGAGCCAGGTGCGCAACAAGATCCCGCGTGCCACGGATGAAGCCGTCATCATGGCGTTCACCAACGGTGTCAAGGACCTCAAGATGTGCGAAAAGTTCGCCATCAACGACAACCTCAGCTCGGCCTTGGAGATGTTCAACATCGCTGACAAATGCGCTAAGGCTGAGGAGGGCCTCCTGTGCATCCACGACGACCCTGACGCCGCACCGGATGATGGCAAGGCCAAGGGCAAGGAGGTCAAGTGCAAGGGCCCCACCGTGCTCACGGCGGAGCCCGAGCAGAAGCGCGGCCGTGACCATAGCGTGCCCGAGAAAGACCGCCGCCCGTTCTGCATCTACCACGACCTGCACACCCACAACACTGAAGACTACCAAGAGCTCAGGATCCTCTGAGACGAGCATGTTGGCCGGTGCCCAGAGCGGAGCGACCGTGGCGCTGGCCGCAGAGGCGGTGGCAGGTGGGATGGTTGCAGCGGCAACGCTCGCCAGGGCTGGCAAGAGCAGCCTCATGACAAGGGCCGGCGCGATCAACCTCGTGAGGTACGTCCTCGGGACAACGCCGCGTTTCCCCCACTGCCGCCGCCACCAAGGAGGAACGACGACAGCCAACATGATGAGGATGCTGGGGGCTATCAGGAGCCTCGCGTGGTGGCTTGCATCCTTGGCGGGGCCCACACCCCTTTGTCGAATTACCGGTTCAAGCAATTCTCTCGTGAGGTGAACGCCGGTCTCCCAAGGCTGGAAGCCGCGAAGCCCTCAAGTGGTCCCAGTACGCCATCTCCTTCGACGACGGGGATAGTCTCAAGTCCACGGCCACCGCGGGTGCGCTCCCCATGATGTGCACCCCCACCATCAGCAATGTCGCCGTCACCAAGACCCTCATTGACGGAGGCGCGGGTCTCAACGTGCTCTCTATGGAGACCTTCGACACGCTCCAGGTGCCCTACGACCAACTGATGCCGACCAGGCCATTCTTCGGAGTGACCAGCGGCTCCACCAACCCGCTGGGGCAGATCTGCCTTCCTGTCACATTTGGCACGCGCGACAAATACCACACCGAGCTCATCGATTTCGACGTGGCGCACATCGGCCTCCCGTACAATGCCATCCTGGGATACCCGACACTGGCCAAGTTTATGGCAGTAACGCACCACAGCTACAACGTCCTCAAGATGCCAGGATGCAGCGGCATCATCACCATCGTCTGCGACGAAAAGAACACATTCTGCTCCCTCGAGCGTGCCTACAAGCTTGCCGCGGCGAGGCATCCCAGTGATGCGGGGGATGTTGAGCCCCGCGAGGCCGCGCCCCCAAGGAAGAAGCAGTTGTTGCCCATCCCAAGCCTCGCCAAGACCAAGAATGCAGCCCCTGTCGACGCAGGTCCCGCGCCCGTCGCCGACGCCGACCGCCTCCCAGCATAGGAAGGCGCGCCCGGTGCCTTCCTCAGGCTAGTCTCGAGGGCTTCCACATGGGAAGCGTCTGACTTGGCCGGTATGATGAGGGAGGTGCTCGGGCACCACTTGGAGGCGTGCCTCATCACGCGTCCCCGAAGGGAAGGAACGTGGCGCCAGATGCCGGCGTCGCAGGAGTTCATCAACCAAGAAATCAGCAGGATGCAAGAGGAGCGTCGCATGGAGCGCTCCGGAGGCCAGGCTGTCCCCAGGAGGGGTTGGCGGGAGAGCATGTGCGTCGACATCACGGGCCTTAACCGGACCGGATCCCAAGGCCTCTTCTGACCGCACGTCGCCGCCCACCGCATTCGCATGCCCTTTGGCTTGGTGAACGCCGGCGTCGCCTTCCAAAGGCTGGCGCAGTTCGCGATGGCGCCTCACGTGGCACCGAGGCTCCGCGAGCCTCCAGGACCTTAGGAGTCGGTCGGCCCCTAAGGAGCTGACCTCCACGGCACATCCTGCGAGACGGCCAGACGCTTCCGCAGCAGCGCAATCGCCAGGTGATTTTTTGTTATGTTCAAATTGAGGGCACCCTTCGAGCCGCAATACCCTCATGCTGGCATGGGTCCGTCCCTGCAGCATTCTCACTTTTTGGATGTGTAGCGAACTTTGTTATCCGTTTCAAAGTTTATGTTATTGGCTTAGACCTAGAGTTCAGTGCCTCACCACTGCTTGAAATCGCCGCGCTCCCGCGACCCTTCTTTCGAATATCCTTTGGTTGGTGTTAGACAAGGCGTCTGTGCTCAGCTGCGTCCCTGCAGCATTGATAAATCCAAGCGATCGAGCTCTGTCTCGCGGGCCGCTCCCGTGTACGTCACCTCCTGAGGTCCTTGGTGTCTCGCCCCTTAGGGGATTGCCGAGAATAGGCAAGTAAGGGCGCGGCTTGATATGTATGACTGCCAGTTGGGTGTTTCGTCACCTCGGGCACCATGCTTTGGGTGGTTTTCCCTTGTTCATCTCATGAAGGAACCCGACACGGCGTCTGTGCTCGGGTCCATCCCTGCAGCGTCGCTAAACCCGAGTGACTGAGCTCTGTCTGACGGGCTGCTCCCATACACGTCACCTCCTGGGGTCCTCGATGTCGAACCTCTTCGTGCGGTGGCCTCAGGACGGCCACCCGACGCGCGTCGCCCCCCATGTCACAGGTTTCATGTGCACGCAACTGTGACCCTCTCACCTCTTTTAAATCGCCGCCCGTGACCCTCTCACGTAATAATGAGGTTGGGCTGTACACGCCCCGGAGCCTCCCGAAGGGCCACCACTTGGCCTCGGGAGGACTCCCGCCCATGCCCCAGTGGAAGCCCCATGCTCTGCGTTGGCGGAGATACTATTGAACCGCGAATATGCCCACGCCCAGTGGAAGCCCCATGCTCCGTGCTGGTGGAAGATCGACTGAGATCCACACTCGCCAGTTTCCCCTTGTACCTCGCGCAAGCGGGGGCTGGACACGGTGCCTGTGCTCGGGTTCATCCCTGTAGCGCTGATAAATACAAGCGATCGAGCTCTTTCTCGCGGGCCTTCTCCCGTGCACGTCACCTCCTGAGGTCCTTGGTGTCTAGTCTACTCACGCGACACCCAAGTGTAAGCTGGCAAGTGCGTGGCGCTCGAAGCACGGTTTCCCATGCGTAGGATTCTTCTTCACGAGAGCTGCTTGTGCGTCAAGGGAGGGGGCGTTCTTGAGCATCGCGTCTCAGGAACCTTCACTAGCGCCCGTAGCCCCTCACCTCCTGGTTTAGCTCAGGCATCGCGACCTGGCATTGCAGCGATGGCTGAGGTATGCGCGAGGCTGGGCCCTGCCGACGCGGAGCATAAGGACTCTCGAGCGGGCCGCTTGTGCGTCAAGGGGGGGAGGTTCTTTAGCATCGCGTCTCAGGAACCATCACTAGTTCCCGTAGCCCCTCACCTCCTGGTTCAGCTCAGGCATCGCGACCTGGCGTCCCAGCGACAACTGAGGTATGTGCGGGGCTGTGCACTGCTGACACAGAGCATGAGGACTCTCGAGTTGGTCGCTTGCGCGTCAAAGGGGGGCTCTTGAGCATCGCGCCTCAGGAGCCTTCACTAGTGCCCATAGCCCCTCACCTCCTGGTTCAGCTCAGGCATCGCGACCTGGCGTTCCAGCGACGGCTGAGGTATGCGCGGGGCTGGGCCCTACCGACGCAGAGCACAAAGACAAGCAAGAGAAAAACCCAGCCAAGGAAGGGAAGTCGCAGTTCACAAACAGTTATTACAAAGTCCAAAATATTCCATCCGGCTTAAACTGTCATCTTATGCCTCCTCGAGGCGGACTCAATTTATTGCAGTGTGGTAAAAGGAGGCTCGCCGCTAGGCTGTTCGCCGTCATCGTTGCAGAAGAACTTCTCAAGCAACACCCTCACGTGGCCCTCCACAGCCGCCGCCATGTCGCCACGAGACTCTTCGGGAACGGGGCCCGTCACCTCGTCAAACTTGAAGTTGGGATCGCGAAGGAGGAGATCACGGCTTTCCTCTTCCAGGATGCCATCCACCTCCTGGGTCGTGCCCTCGAGTGCCTTCTCAAGCTTGGAGGAGAGCTCAGCGTAGCTGGAGCCCTGATGGATGAGAGGGGCATCGAAACTCAACCTGCAAATGGAGCCCAAGGCCTCGCAGGCCCTGTGCTCGAGGGAGGATAGCGCGGAGTGGTCCGAGACCGCCCCCGCATCGACGGCAGCCTGAATTTACTTCTCCCACGTGTCCCACTTGGCGTTAGCTTCGGAGACCTGCTTGGTGTGAACTTCTTGGGCCTCGGCCACCTCGCGCTGCAGTGTCACCAAGCGCCCACGCTCCGTGGCCTGCTCGGCCGTCAGCTTTGCGAGCTCAGCGTCGCGGTCCATGAGCCTCACCTCCCGGGCCTTGATATCCTCTTCCTACAGCTGGAGTTGCTGCGCTTGCACGGCTTGCTACTGAAGTACCTTTAGGCCGGCTTTCGCTTCCTTGAAGCAATTGGAGAGCGTTGTTTTTTCGGCAAGAGACCTCTCGCAAGCAGCCTTTGCCTCGGCGACCTCCTTCTTGCCCTCCGCAAGGGTGGCCTCTGCCCAGCTGTGAGCCTCCCTGGTGGAGGCGTCAAGTTGACACCACCCCATGGCGAGCCTCAAGCGCTCGGCAGAAAGACTCGCCTCGGTGTCTTGGAAGTCAGCCCCGAGCCGGTCGAACGAGTCCTGGGCGTCGGTCAGGGCCCCGCGCCTGAGCAAGGCGTTCTGGTCTATCAGGGCGAGAGTTTGCCCGGGGGCTGGCGCCCCGGCGTTTGCTGCAGCAGTAACAGGAGGGCCCCGGTGCCCTGCACTTCAGGTGCCGGGGGCTCCAGGTTCTCCCCCGCGCTTGGCCCCTACGGTTTGCCTGGGAAGACCGTGGCGATAGCCTCTGGGGCCCCTGGAGTGACCACCGCCGGAGGGCGGCCTAAGTCGTGCCCCGTGCCATGGCTGGTTGCAAGGGCCGAAACGGCCGGAGAAGGTCGAGGCGCCCCTCCCTCCCCCGCTGGGTGAGAACTCGTGGCCTCGGTAGGTGGCGCCGGGGGCTGAGCAGCTGTGGCCTCGGTGGGTGGCGCCTGAGGATGGATCCCCGCGGCCTTGGCAGGAGGTGCAGGGGGCTGAACTATCGCGGCCCTGGGGCACGGGCCCCCTCGCCATGCCGGGGAGACGCTAGGCACCGCGGCGGCGCCCGCACGAACAAGCACAGCGCCAAGCTGGCATAAACCGCCCCCGCGCCCCAAGGCTTCGGCCAAGGGTTGAGGCCGCCTTACGGACAGGCGCCACCTTTGCCCCAGCGTCCGGCTTCTTCTTCTTCTCGCTGTCGCTGGAACACCTGCGTCAGCGAGGGGGTCAGCTTGAGCAAACCGGTCACAGACACGCGGCGTGGGAATGGATTGAGGTACTTACTCATCTCCGGCAGCCCACTTCCCCTTCTTCGCGGTGGCGGGTGGCGTTCCCTCGATTCCCCCGTGCGCCCTCTCGCCGCCGCCCAGAGGGCGCTCGGTGCGGCCCTCGCTTGGCCCGGTCTGGCTTCCCCCCTCCTTGGGAGCCATGGAGGCCTTCTAAGGGGGTAGAGCCACCGCCGAGATTGGCACCGCGCCTTCGACATGAGCCCTTGCCGACGACGCGGGGGTGGCCGCAGGGTTGGACCCCGCCCCTCCTTCCGCGGTTGCGGGCCTGGGGGGAGTAGATTGGCGCTGCTCGACCGAGGCAGCGCCGTCATCCCCAAGGCCGCGCAGGGACGTGTGGAGGCTGGGTGACGGCACCCGGCCGACGTCCCCCTCTCCTCCCGTGGCTTCCGAGTCCTTGCTGTCATCTCCCCCATCGAAGGACGTCACCGCGACGGAGGGATTACCGCACGGCCCGATGAGTCCCCAATCATCGAAAGCGGGCATCTCCGCTACCTGCTCCTCCATGTCTTCGCAGCCAGACAGCAGCGACGCTGCCTCTGGGAGACCCTTGGGGCTGAAGCCAAGTAGGGACCCTATGGCCCCATCCAGCTCGTCGTGCATCAGGCCGCTGACGCTCAGCCTCATCGGGTCCCTCGAGCCGGCAAACTCCCACAGGGGCCGCAAGCGCGCCTGGAGTAGCGCGATACGCTGCCCCAGGAATTCCTTGATGACCATCGCCCCCGCCAGAGAGGCATCCCCGTGCGCGGCTATGCGCCCCAGGACGGGTTCTGCCCTCGGGTTGGTGAGCTTCTCATGGCCCTACCCCTGGGATCTGCACGGGATGGCGCGTGGGGGCCGCCAGGAGCGAGCTAGCCCAACGCGTGTTCATGAAGACCGAACGCTGCCGGTAGCCCTCCACCTTCTTCCCGGACTTCAGGCGGATGTTGCGCCCGTGACATCAACAAAGGAAACGCACGTGGAGTATTGGTCCGGGGTGGCGAACCGCAGACCGAAGAAGTGGCAAAAGAGCACCACCGAGGGCCTCACGCCCACGAATGCCTCACAATAGAAGGCGAAGATGGCCAGGAGGAGAATTGAGTTGGGCTGAAGATGCAAGGCATGGATCTGGTAATGGGAAAGGATGGCGTAGAAGAACTTGGAAGACGGCGCGACCAGCCCGGCGTAGACACTATGGTAGAAGAAGGGGTAGGCGGTGTCCGGCAGGCTGCCCGGCGCTGCCGAGCCCGGCCAGATCTCAGTCGCCCGCCCCTCATTCAGCCTGTCGGCTGAGGGAGTCCAGGACTCAGGCGTCCTCGGAAGGCTGACTTATCTCGAGTGGGCCGAACTAATGAGGTATTCGGTGGCCACTGTGGGGAGACCGAACTGTAAGGTGTTCCGTGGTTGAGAAGGAAACCTCAGGCGCCGTGGGGCGTCTGTCAAGTAATGGATGGGCATGTTTAAACCCTTGGTAGCAACTGACTACATGTAACCCTAGGTATCCCTGGTGTCTATATAAACCAGGGGGCTTAGTTCATAGAGGGACAAGTCAACTCATATAGGGTTTAGCTCATTTGATCTCGAGGTAGATCGACTCTGTAACCATCATACTCATCAATATAATCAAGCAGCACATAGGGTTTGACCTCCTCATGAGGGCCCGAACCTGGGTAAACATCGTCTCCTTCGTCCCTTGTTAACCATCGATCCCAGATTCATAGTTCGGGACCCCCTACCCGAGATCCGCCGGTTTTGACACCGACATTGGTGCTTTCATTGAGAGTTCCGCTATGAATCGTTGAAGGATCGATGGCTCGCTTAATCATTAGCGATGAAGTCTGTAACAAGGACATCTTCGTTCCTGGTCAGATCTTCGCTTTCGGAAGCATCGTGCTTCATGCCAATCCTGCCGGTCGCCTCGGCCAGATCGGAAGTTTTGCCCCCGGTGAAGAAACCAGGTTCGGGAACCTAGAGTTCACCGCCGACTCCCGGGGAAATCTTGTTTTAACAAAGACCTCTGCCCTCCTTGAAGGGTCCACGAGCTCTGACGCCTTGACTTCGGAAGCAGGAAACCCCGCCACTGGGACGACCTCGGTCTCTAGTTCGGTCTTAAAACCTAACTTGGTCGATATGCCCGAGTTAGCCACGGCCGCATACAACCCGGGGGCATCCTCGAACGACCCCGGGGCGGCGGCGCCGCAAACCGACCCCAGACGTGCATGTAGCGCCGACCCCACTGAGGCCCCATCACTGGACGACTTGCTCGGTCGGATTCAAGCCTTGGGCATGACCGACTGCAACCCTCGATTTACAACCAGATCGGGCTGAGGCCCAACGACAGGGAAATTCATGCCCCCCAGTAACACACTTGGTCGCCACCGTAGAGTGCCCGGCCGGGAGTAAGTCCCACCAACCGGCGGACTTAAAAACGGTTTACGTCCCGATCTCCGATCACCTGGACCCTCCTCACGACTCGGAATCCGGACTCCCCCCGGGTATCGATTTGAGGCCGGCAGCCGATCTAGCGCATAATCCGGAGTCCACGCAGCAAGGCACCGTCGGCGCCACACACTCCAAACTCATTGCGCCTAACCCCGCAACAATACTAAACACGGCCGTCAGTATGCCGGACGCACACCTCGCCGGGGCGTGAAATTTTTCCCCACCCACCACCCAGATCGAGCGCTTTCCAAGCGCAGGAGAGCCCGGCACAATGGGCTTATGCGAGGTAAAACAATAGCCAGTGGAATTGGTCCATCATTTTTGGGCCAGATTCCACCTCAACAAAGACAGGATGGAGGGGCGTAACGGCTAGGAAATGATTGCAGCCTTCCAGCGCAATTGCCATGATGAAGGAATTCTCAACGCCCTTGCCCGTTGCCGCATCCAAAACTTCTCCGAGCTGACGAACTTGGTGTGAAAGTACTGCTCCATGGAGAGCGCGTGGAAAGAACAACAATTTTACACGGAGCCAGTCCACATCGGACAACCTAGAGGAGTTCGGAAAAGGCTCGTACCCCCGCAACGACCGTCCAGGCACGAGCCTGCCAAAAAAAGGAACAAATATCCCATGACAGAGAGAACAGTCCTTGATGGACTACTGGACAGTCCATGCCCCATACACTCCGCTTTGCTAAACACAAGCCCGACTCACAGCCTCCGAGCTTGCTGGGTCGTTAGGCAAGTCGCGAAGAGCGGAGAGGCCATCCTCGTGGCCTCACCCATATGCAGACATTCAGCAACGCCACCCGAAAACAACACCGAGGTCCTAACGATCTACCAGACGTTCTCCTCCAAAGGTCAGAGGAAGAGAGCTCTTCGAGAGCTCGATCAGATACACCAGGTGGAATCAAGGAAATCATGGGCAGATACACCGATAACTTTCGGCGAGGATGACCAACCGATAACCCGCACAGAGCGGGCACCTGCCGCCCTGGTCCTCAACACAATAGTAGATGACTTCAGGTTGGACAAAGTACTAATGGACGGTGGCAGTGGTCTAAACCTCATCTACGAGGGTACATTAGACAAGATGCAGTTCGACAGGTCTCGAATCGAACGAAGCAGCACAACTTTTTGAGGAATCATCCCCGGAAGAGAGGCACGCTGTACAGGACGAGTGACCCTCGACATAGTGTTCGGTACCCCCGATAACTACAGATCTGAGGAACTTCTTTTTCATATTGTGCCCTTTCACAGTGGCTATCTTGCCCTCTTAGGGCGCGATGCCTTCACAAGATTTCAGGCCATTGATACGTCTCCAACGTATCTATAATTTTTGCTTGTTCCATGCTGTTATATTATCATTCTTGGATGTTTTACAATCATTTTATTACAACTTTATATCATTTTTCGGGACTAACCTATTGACATAGTGCCAAAGTGCCAGTTGCTGTTTTTGCTTGTTTTTTACTTCATAGAAAATCAGTACCATACGGAAACAAAACGTTGCGGGGATTTTTGTGGATTTTTTACGGACCAGAAGAAAGAAGATGGGCCAAAGAACACAAAAAGAGGGGGCCAGGGTGGCCAGCCCCCACAAGGGCGCGCCAGAGGCCCCCTGGCGCGGCCTGGTGGGTGCTGGGCACCTCGGGCACCCGCTCAACAAACTATCGTGCCTATAAATTCCCTGAAAATCCAAAAACCCTAGAGGAGTCGACGAAACACAATTCCAGCCGCTGCAAGTTCCAGAACCGCGAGATCCAATCTAAACACCATCACGGAGGGGTTCATCTTCCTCATATGTGCCTCTCCGATGATGCGTGAGTAGTCCACCATAGACCTACGGCTCCGTAGACAGTAGCTAGATGGTTTCTTCTCTCTCTCTTATGATTCTCAATACAATGGTCTCTTGGAGATCGATTTGATGTAAACTTTTGCGGTGTGTTTGTTGGCATCCGATGAATTTTGAGTTCATGATCAGTTTCTATCCATGAATATTATTTGAGTCTTCTTTGATCTCTTATATGCATGATTACTTATAGCCTCGTATTTCTTCTTCGAATCTTTGGTTTAGTTAGGCCAACTAGATCGATTTTTCTTGCCATGGGAAGAGGTGCTTTGTGATGGGTTCGATCTTGCGATGTTCTTTCCCAGTGACAGAAGGGGCAGCAAGACACGCATGTATCATTGCTATTAAGGATAACAAGATGGGGTCTATTCCTACATGAATAGATCTTGTCTACATCATGTCATCGTTCTTATTGCATTACTCCATTTTTCCATGAACTTAATACACTAGATGCATGCTGCATAGCGGTCGATGTGTGGAGTAATAGTAGTAGATGCAGAATCGTTTCGGTCTACTAATCTTGGACGTGATGCCTATATAATGATCATCGCCTTGGATATCGTCATGACTATTCGATTTTCTATCAATTGCCCAACATTAATTTGTTCACCCACCGTGCGCTATACTCATGAGAGAAGCCACTAATGAACCCTACGTCCCCCGGGTCTACTTTTCCTATCATATTGCTTTCCGATCTACGTTTTTTGCAATCTTTGTTTTCAGATCTACAAAACCAAAAACCCAAAAATATATTGCTGCATATTTACTCTTTTTATTTGTGTTCTTGAGAGATCTATCTCTCCTATCTATCACTACCTAATCTATCTATTTACCGTAGAGAGATTGACAACCTCTCTTTCGCGTTGGGTTGCAAGTATTTGTTGTTTGTATGCAAGTGCTGCTTATTGGGTGGTGGTGATCCTCCTACTGGTTCGATAACCTTGGTTTTATAACTGAGGGAAATACTTACCGTCGCTGTGCTGCATCATCCCTTCCTCTTTGGGGAAATACCAACGCAGTCCAAGCCACGTCAAAGGAATTTCTAGCGCCGTTGCCGGGGAGGAAGCAGTCTCTTCTACGTGCCTATCGTAGGCGCCGAGGGGACTCCATCATCATCTACCAGGTTCCTAATCACAAATCTCATCTCCTTGCAATTACATTATTTTCCATTTGCCTCTCGTTTTGCTCTCCCCCACTTCACCAATTTGCCGTTTTATTCGCCTTCTTTTTCGTTTGCCCTTTTTCTCGTCAGATCTCTTGCTTGTTGCTATGACTAGCGTTACTACTCCCCCTTTGTCACCAGATTTTGAAGTTCTATACATCAAACAAAACAAGGGGAAATTTTGAAAGATGTCTGGTATAGGCTAATGGAATCCTATCATATTTCCAATCTAAAAGGAGATGCAAAAGTTTTACTTAGAAATTTTTATATTGGATTGGCTTTGCATCATAGAGAGCTTTTGAATTTCGCCTCAAAGGGCAATTTTATTGAACTTGATGCAAACGCCGCTTATGAAGTTTTGGAAGGAATCTTGGGGGTTCCTCCACCAAAAAAGGGGCTTGCTTTTTTAGAAGAGGGAGTTCAAATTCTTGACAAATTGGGTGACTTACATAAGCACTTGGTCGAGTTACAAAAATATCATGAACCCCTCAAGCATATTAGTGGGAACCTCAATCGTTTGAACACTTTGATCACCCTTTGCAATAAGCGTTTGGATATTTTCGATCCTAAGATGGTTTCTTCTCCTGAAAATTTGGGGAAGCGTAAAGAGCCCCCCAGATTCGAGAAGGCCCTCACAAAAGTGACCAAAACCAAAGATGACAATACTTGAATCTATCCAATATGCCTACCTAGGGGCGTTAAACAATAGCGCTTGTTGGGAGGCAACCCAATGAATAAATAAATTTTTGCTTTTTCCTTTCTATTTTTGAGTGTTGACACAATTATGCCTCTGTTATGATTGTGTTTTTATGGTTTATTTAGTGTTTGTGCCAAGTAGAACTGTTAGGATGATTCATAGGATGAGTAGAAGTGATGCTGAATCTGAAACAGAAACTTTGCATCCAGTATATGAATTTTCATTTTTTTTCTGGAACATGATCTTGATCTGAAATTTTAACACACTGTTTCTATACAAATTCCTTACATTGTCCTAATTTCTCAGAATTTTTGGAGTTACAGAAGTATGGGTATGGTACAGAATACTACAGGCTGTTTTGTTTGAGACAGATTCTGTTTTTGATGCATTGTGTGCTTGTTTTGATGAATCTATGGTTTGTATTGAGGGGTATAAGCCATGGTAAAGTTAAAATACAGTAGGTATAATGCAATTATAAAATTTGAATGGGTTTACAACAGTACCTAAAGTAGTGATTTGCCTTCTTATACTAACGGATCTCACGAAGATTTTGTTGAGTTTTGTGTGATTGAAGTTTTCAAGTTTTGGGTGAGATCACGATGGATGAAGGAATAAGGAGTAGCAAAAGCCTAAGCTTGGGGATGCTACCACACCCCCAAGATATATCCAAAGAGTAACAAGATGATGCGTGAGTAGTCTACCATAGACCTACGGGTCCGTAGGCAGTAGCTAGATGGCTTCTTCTCTCTCTCTCTCTCTTATGATTCTCAATACAATGGTCTCTTGGAGATCTATTTGATGTAAACTTTTGCGGTGTGTTTGTTGGGATCCGATGAATTTTGAATTCATGATTAGTTTCTATCCATGAATATTATTTGAGTCTTCTTTGATCTCTTATATGCATGATTACTTATAGCCTCATATTTCTTCTTCGAATCTTTGGTTTAGTTAGGCCAACTAGATCGATTTTTCTTGCCATGGGAAGAGGTGCTTTGTGATGGGTTCGATCTTACGGTGTCCTCTCCCAGTGACAGAAGGGGCAGCGAGGCACGTATGTATCGTTGCTATTAAGGGTAACAAGATGGGGTCTACTCCTACATGAATAGATCTTGTCTACATCATGTCACCGTTCTTATTGCATTACTCCGTTTTCCATGAACTTAATACACTAGATGCATGCTGGATAGCGGTCGATGTGTGGAGTAATAGTAGTAGATGCAGAATCGTTTCGGTCTACTAATCTTGGACGTGATGCCTATATAATGATCATCGCCTTGGATATCGTCATGACTATTCGATTTTCTATCAATTGCCCAACATTAATTTGTTCACCCACCGTGCGCTATACTCATGAGAGAAGCCACTAGTGAACCCTACGGCCCCCGGGTCTACTCTTCCTATCATATTGCTTTCCGATCTATGTTTTTTGCAATCTTTGTTTTCAGATCTACAAAACCAAAAACCCAAAAATATATTGCTGCATATTTACTATTTTTATTTTTGTTCTTGAGAGATCTATCTCTCCTATCTATCACTACCTAATCTATCTATTTACCGTAGAGAGATTGACAACCTCTCTTTCGCGTCGGGTTGCAAGTATTTGTTGTTTGTGTGCAGGTGCTGCTTATTGGGTGGTGGTGATCCTCCTACTGGTTCGATAACCTTGGTTTCATAACTGAGGGAAATACTTACCGTCGCTGTGCTGCATCATCCCTTCCTCTTTGGGGAAATACCGACGCAGTCCAAGCCACGTCAGCCATACCACACTATGGTTATATGAAACTTAAAATGCCAGGACCCAACGGTGTGATCACAGTTATAAGTGACCTGGATAGAGCCCTTCGAGCCGAGAATAAAACAACATCGCCTCCCCTCGAGGCACTAGCTGATACCCTTGCTGCAGAAGACGTGATCCTCAGCAAAAGGTCAAAGTCCACATCGTTCAAACCTGCAGATGAAATCATAAAATTTTAGGTACACCCAACGGACCCCAATAAAATGGCTTCCATCAGAGCTCATCTGGACCCCACGATTGCTGAAGCACTACGCACATTCTTGCGCGAAAATTGGGACATATTCGCCTGGCACCCATCAGATATGCCCGGAATCCTGCGAAGGCTGGCGGAACACAGTCTGAATATAATCGCAGGCTTCAAGCCGGTCAAACAGGCCTTACGCTGATTTTCCGAACCCAAGCAGAAAGCTATGGGCGAAAAACTCGCCAAACTACTTGAAGCCGGATTCATCAGAGAAATTAAACACCCCGAATGGTTGGCCAATCTGGTCATGGTGCCAAAGAAAGACAAATCCTGGCCGCTTTGCGTCGATTTCAAAGACCTCAACAAAGCCTGCCCTAAGGATCCTTTCCCTTTGCCCCGCATTGACCAGATCATCAACACCACTGCCGGACACGACTCACTTATGTTCCTCGATGCCTATTCCGGATACCATCAGATCAAGATGAAGGAGTCCGATCAAGCCGCAACCGCCTTCATGACCCCCTATGGGCCATTCTGCTTTGACACAATGCCTTTTGGGTTAAAAAATGCAGGCGCCACATACCAGCGCATGATTCAGACATGTCTTGAAAAACAAATCGGCAAAACAGTCGAGGCGTACGTAGATGACATGGTCATCAAGACTAAGCACGTCAGTCAGTTGGTGGAGGACCTCGGTCAAACCTTCGCTAGCCTACGGGAGTACGAGATACGGATCAACCCGGAAAAGTGTGTCTTCGGAGTCCCTGCCGGTAAACTGCTCGGATTCATTGTCTCCCACAGGGGAATAGAGGCCAATCCGGCCAAGATCCGAGCTCTATCACAACTAGCGATCCCCATAGAGCTAAAACACGTCCAAAGACTAGCAGGCTGCGTGGCAGCGTTAAGCCTCTTTATCTCCCGCCTTGGCGAGAAGGCTCTGCCACACTATAGGCTGTTGAAACGAACCAAAAACTTCAAGTGGACCGACGAGGCAGCAGCCGCGCTGGAGTAAATTAAGACACTGCTGGCCAATAACCCCATACTAGTAGCTCCTGGTACCGGCGAATCGATCTTGATATACATCTCAGCCACCAACCAGGTCCTCGGTACGGTCCTCGTGGTAGAACGGGAGGCCGAGGGCCACAAATTCCGTGTACATAAACCAGTCTACTACGTATCGAAAGTGCTTACTCTGTGCAAGTCTAGACACCCACATTATCAGAAGATAGCCTACACAGTGTTCATGGCATCACGCAAGCTAAGACACTATTTTCAAGAGTGTCCGGTCACGATGGCCTCCGAGGCACCCCTGAATGATATAATCAACAACAGGGACGCTACCGGCCGCATAGCCAAATGGGCCACCGAACTCCTTCCATACGAAATCAATTACAAGCCGCGCCAAGATATTAAATCTCAGGTGTTGGCCGATTTTCTTGCCGAATGGACGGAGGCCGAGCTCCCCAGAGAATATAGCACATACTCACACTGGACAATGAACTTCGATGGATCCAAGACACTTGCCGGACTGGGGGCTGGAGTTATCCTCACATCCCCCACCGGAGACAACATCCGATACGTCCTCCAGATCATGTACACCGACTCAAACAATGCAGCCGAGTACGAGGCACTGCTGCACGGACTTCGGATGGCAACATCAATGGGAGTATAACGGCTCGAAGTACAGGGAGACTCTAATCTCGCCATGTCACAAATCAATGGCGAATTTGATGCTAAAAACCCAAAAATGGCAGCATACAGAAATGCTGTCCTCAAGATATCCGCACGGTTCGAAGGATTAGAATTCCACCATGTCTCCAGAGACAACAATCAAGCTGTCGACATCCTCGCCCGCATGGGCGCCAAGCGCGACCCCGTCCCTAAGAACACCTTCCTCGAGAAGCTCTTCAAGCCCTCTGTGGTATGGCAGGATGACGGCAAGGACGCTATAACTAATGGAGTAGAACAGGTCATCCCTCCCACTGTCGAACCAGATGAGCAAATCATCGACGGCTTTGCAATTGAAGAAACACTCTCAGCCCACGAGGTCATGGTAGTAATCGCACCATGGACAGAACCCTTCCTTGCCTAGCTTCTACGCAAAGAACTCCCCGGCGACCAGACGGAGGCGAGACGCATAATCCGGCGATCAAAAGCCTACAAGGTCCATGAAGGAGAATTATACAAATAGAGCACTACTGGGATCCTCCAACGGTGCATATCCGAAGAAAAAGGAAGGCAACTCTTGGCAGAGATACACGCAGGAATGGGCGGCCACCACGCTACAGCGCAGGCCCTGGTAAGCAAGGCCTTTCGAGCCGGGTTCTTTTGGCCCACCGCCCGAGCGGACGCCCACACACTTGTTCAACATTTTGTCGGCTCTCAGCTCTTTGCAAATCAAAGCCACATTCCTGATGACCCACAAGTATAGGGGATCAATCGTAGTCCTTTCGATAAGTAAGAGTGTCGAACCCAACGAGGAGCATAAGGAAATGACAAGCGGTTTTCAGCAAGGTAATTTCTGCAAGCACTGAAATTGTAGGTAACAGATAGTTTGATAGCAAGATAATTGGTAACGAGCAAGTAACGATGTCGGTAAACAAGGTGCAGCAAGGTAGCCCAATCCTTTTGAGGCAAAGGACAGGCCAGAACAATCACTAGTAATAGGCAAAGTGTTCTTGAGGGTACATGGGAATTTCGTGTAGTCACTTTTATCATGTTGGTTTGATTCGTGTTCGCTACTTTGATAATTTGATATGTGGGTGGACCGGTGCTAAGGTGATGTTCTTACTTGAACTAACAACCTACTTATGATTAATCCCCTCTCAAGCATCCGCAACTACGAGAAAACTATTAAGACAAAGTCTAACCATAGCATTAAACATGTGGATCCAAATAAGCCCCATACGAAGTAGCGCATAAACTAGGGTTTAAGCTTCTGTCACTCTAGCAACCCATCATCTAATAACTACTCCACAATGCATTCCCTTAGGCCCATGAATGGTGAAGTGTCATGTAGTCGACGTTCACATGAAGCACTAAGGGAATCACAACATACATATCTGTAGGACCGAAAGTATGTCTAGAGGGGGGGTGATTAGACTACTTGACCAAATAAAATTCTAGCCTTTTCCCAATTTTTAGTGTAGGCAGATTTTAGCATTCATAGCAAGTCAAGTACACCCTACACATGCATGTCTAAGAGTATAGCAGCGGAAAGTAACAACAAGCATGAGTAGTAAAGGAAGGGTAGGAGGATCAAACGCAATTGTAGACACGATGATTTTTTCCCGTGGTTCCGATAGGTGGTGCTATCGTACGTCCACGTTTATGGAGTCTTCAACCCACGGAGGGTAACGGTCGCGAGAGTCCACGGAGGGCTCCACCCACAAAGGGTCCACGAAGTAGCAACCTTGACTATTCCATAACGGCTTCCGTCCACGAAGGACTAGCCTCACTATGGGTAGATCTTCACGAAGTAGGCGATCTCCTTGCCCTTACAAACTTCTTGGTTCAACTTCACAACACGAAGTAGGAGGCTCCCAAGCGACACCTAACCAATCTAGGAGGCACCACCCTCCAAAAGGTAATAGGCTCTTGTGCTTCAAGATGATAGACTCCTCAACACACAATCACTCTCTCTTAGATTTGGCTTGGTGGAAGAGATGGGATTGGTGGAAAGCAACTTGGGGAGGCTAGAGATCAAGATTCATGTGGTTGGAATGGAATGGCATGATCTCAACACATGAGTAGGTGGCTCTCTCTCAGAAAACTGGATGGGGCAAGTATGGAATAGTTCTGAGTGCTTCTCTTTCGAGTAGGTGGTGGTGAAGGGGTATATATAGCCATCTCCAAAAATCCACCCGTTACACCTTAAGTGACCAACTCGGTGACACCGATGTGTGAATCTCGGTGGTACTGAGTTGCTCCAAAGGTAGCAACTTTTGAATCTCGGTGAGACCGATATATAAAACTCAGTTGCACCGATAAGGTAACCAACGGTCAGATTGCCAGACTCGGTGACGCCGATTCAACAAACTCGGTCGGACCGATTTTGTGAAATTGGGTAATAGAAAGTTGGCAAGCTGAACTCGGTGGCACCGAAGCAGAATCGGTTGCACCGAAAGGATAGGGTTTGGCTTAGGTCTGTCTGAGTATGGGAATCGGTGGCACCGAGTGGAAAGTGTTGGTTGCACCGATTTTGGATATTTGACTTTGGACAGACTTTTGTGGAAGAGCTTGTGGGTGTTTTTGGTGACTATCACTTGTGCACGTTTGAGCATTTTGTTCACCAACAATACCTTTCCCCCTTTTAATAGTATTGGCTTTCCTATGGACTCAAAGTGATTTCTCACAAAGTAAAATGTAGAGTCCTCTTGCTTGAAGCTTTGCCAATCCATTTCCTTGCATCCTGGGGTATCTCCACAATCTCCACAATCCTTTTGCCAATCCTATCATTGAACTTTTCCTGAAATATGCTTAGTGGAAACATTAGTTCAATGACATATATGTTGTTATTAATTACCAAAACCACCAAGGGAGCAAATGTGCTTTCAATATCATCAAAATATCGAACACATATCAAATTCACATGATTACTCGCAACATGACTTCTCTCGTGACCTCAATAACAAAGGTAACTACTCACAAATAATAATCATGCTCAAGATCAGAGGAGTATTGAATAGCATAATGGATCTGAACATATAATCATCCACCAAATAAACCATATAGTAATCAACTATGCAAGGTAATCAACACTACTAGTCACCCACAGGTACCAATCTGAGGTTCCGGTACAAAGATAGAACACAAGAGTTGAACTAGGGTTTGAGAGGAGATAGTGATGTTGAAGATGTTGATGAAGATTGGTCTCCCAAAGATGAGAGGGGTGTTGGTGATGACGATAGCTTCGATTTTCCCCTCCGGGGGGGAAGTTCCCCCGGCGGAATTGCTCCGTCAGAGGGCAAAAAGTGCACCTGCCCAAGTTCCGCCTCGAGGCGGCGGCGCTTCGTCCTGAAAGTCCTCCTCTGATTTTTTTCTAGGTCAAGTGTGACCTTATGCTAGAGCATGGGCACCGGAGGTGGGCCGAGGTGGCCACAACCCATCAGGGCGCGCCCAGGGGTGCCTGGCCCGCCCTGGTGGGTTGTGCCCACCTGGGAGGCCCCCTCCGGTAGTTTTCAGGTCTAGTATGTTTTATTAAATGCAAAAATAATCTCCGTAAAATTTCAGCTTCATTGGAGTTGTGCAGAATAGGTATCTCTGACGTGCTTTTCTTGGGTCCAGAATTCCAGCTGCCGGTATTCTTCCTCTTTGTGTAAACCTTGCATATTATGAGAGAAAAGGCATTAGAATCACTCCCCAACGCATTATTATTCAACAAAACAAAGTAAATAACGGTAGGAAATCATGATGCAAAATGGGCGTATCAACTCCCCCAAGCTTAGACCTCGCTTGTCCTCAAGCGAAAGCCGATATTGAAAAGCATGTCCACATGGTTTGAGAGAGAGGTGTCGATAAAAACAAAATACGGACATAGAAGCATCATGCTTATTAACAAAACAGCGACAAAATCTAACATAAGAACTTATTTCAATACATTTTTATCATAAAGCTTCTCATGAACAAGTAACTATTCATCACAACATAGAAGTATGAAGCATAAACCTTATTGGGAACCAACAAACTATGTTCTCAGTCAACTTTGCAATTAGAATTCATCATATTTTCAGGAAGGCTCTCATGTCGGAGCCTTTTGGCAAGTCCACATACTCAACCATCATTTAGTCTTCTATGATTGCTAACGCTCACGGCATACCCATGAACAAAAAGTTTCAACCGGACACGTAGGAAGATAGGGGCTTATAGTTTCGCCTCCCAACTCACTCACCTCAAGGGTGATGTCAACAATAATAACTCATGCTCACCCATATCCAACTAGATATATGTGCCTAGATCTTTCCTCACCACATGATGCTTGCAAAAGAAAAATTAAAAAGGAAAGGGGGCAGAATACTTTGACTCTTGCATAAAAGTAACTGCATAAAAGTAAAATATAGGCCCTTTGCAGAGGGAAGCAGAGGTTGTCATGCGCTTATTGGTTTGTATGCCCAATCCCTTAATGTAAAAGAACGTCACTCTATATTGCCCCTTATGATAGCAACCTTTGTTATGCAGTCCATCGCTTTTATTACTTTGGCATCATAAGTTCGTATAACGCTCAATTTTCTCTTACACTAATTGATCAAAAAACTTTTAGAAGCAATTTTTATTGCCTTGTTGCACCGATGACAACTTACTTGAAGGATCTTTCTCAATCCATAGGTAGGTATGGTGAACACTCAAAGAAAGAGTTTGGTTTGGGTTTCTGGATGCACTAGTAGTATCTCTACTTAGTGCGGAATTTTTGGCTAGCAAAGATATTGGGGAAGCACCACATGTTAAAGGATCTATGACAATATAACTTCTATGTGGATATGAACAAACATAAATCATTACGTTGTCTTCCTTGTCCAACATCAACAATTTTGACATATAATATTTGATGGGGGCTCACAATCATAAAAGATGTCCAAGATGGTGTATTTGCATGTAAATCTTCTCTTCCCAAATTAATTATTTCATGAATTGCATCATTGACCAATGCTATGTTTGTCAATCTCCAATAAATTTTACTACTTATACTTTTCCTTATGTGATGTCATTACTCACCATAAGATTAGCATATGATTCTTTTCATTTGTTTTTTTATTTTATTTGATTGCAACAAGAAAGTAGAGAGGCAAAAACTCAAACTAAACTTTATTATATAACTTTCACTCGATTACAAAGATAGATAGGCCACGAAACTAACACGCGAAAATAGATCGTACTAAACTTTTATTCAACTAAAGCAAAGGGAAACTAAAGATAGAACTAAAATAGGTAAAGGTGAATAAAAGTGGTGGTGATACGATACCGGGGTACCTACCCCAAGCTTGGCTCAAGCCAAGGGGAGTGCCCATACGCATGTGCTCAAGTCTCCTTTGCTGGTGGTGATGAAGAAGGTGGAGGTGTAGAGGATGCCTTCTTCTTCAACTTATATTTAAGCATAAAGTTTTCCTCCCTTAGATCATCATTCTCCAACTCAAGCTTTAATATCCTTTAGCATATGGCCTCCTTGCTTTCCTGCACAAAACGAGACGGAATAAATTGGACATTAGGTTTGTATCTTCTAGGGAGACTTGACTTCTTGAATTCCACATGCATGTCTCCGGGTTGAGGCAATGGATCATCCTCTTCCTCGGAGCTGTCATCTTTTGTTTCCTGCATGATAGCATCTTCTTCCTCCTTCGAGGTCCATAGATAGGGATAAATTTCCCTAAAGATCTTCGGGTCTGGAACATAGCGATTAACATGGATCTCCCCCTCCGAATCTTGAGACGACATATTTCCAGATCTGCTAGGGAAACAGCACGAAACAAGAACAGAGGATTTTTCTGCGATGCGGTTGTCAAAACAGTCGGGGTATATATAGAGAATTTTTATTCTTGGGGAACAAGTATTTGGAAGGAAAACGAAGTCGGGAAGGCATCCGAGGTGGGCACAACCCACCAGGGCGCGCTCAGGGGTGCCTGGCACACCCTGTTGTATCGTGCTCACCTCGATCACCTTCCGGTTTAATTCTTTACTTCCAAAATTCTAAAATATTCCAAAACTGACAAAAAATATTTTTGTGGATTTTTCGTTGTCCGTTTACTTACCGTATCACGTACCTCCTATTTTTAAGTATTCTGGAGTATTCCGGAAGGTTTCTTTTATGTGTTCCTCCGGTGTCATGGTTTGGATAACATTGCTTTCAACGTTAATAGGCGTACATGAGATATAGTGCTTAATTCTTTGCCCATTGACCACCTTCGGGTTAGTACCTTCGTCGTTATTCATCTTGATAGATCCAGAATGATAAACCTCTTCGATAATATATGGTCCTTCCCATTTTGAGAGAAGCTTTCCTGCAAAAAATCTTAAACGGGAGTTGAACAAAAGGACATAATCTCCTATTTTGAATTCCCGCTTTTGGATTCTTTTGTCATGCCATCTTTTTACTTTTTATTTGAATAGCTTGGCATTTTCAGATGCTTGGGTTCTCCATTCATCTAGTGAGATAATATCAAATAGCCTCTTCTCACCGGCAAGTTTGAATTCATAGTTGAGTTCTTTAATTGCCCAAAATGCTTTGTGTTCTAGTTCTAGAGGCAAATGACAAGCTTTCCCATATACCATTTTATATGGAGACATACCCATAGGATTTTTATAAGCTGTTCTATAGGCCCAAAGCGCATCATCTAATTTCTTAGACCAATTCTTACGAGACCTATAGACAGTTTTTTTGTAATATCAATTTTATTTCTCTATTGCTAAGTTCAACTTGACCACTAGATTGAGGATGATAGGGTGATGCAATTCTATGGTTAACATCATATTTAGCAAGCATCTTACGGAAAGCACCATGAATAAAGTGTGAACCACCATCGGTCATTAAATATCTAGGGACTCCAAACCTTGGGAAGATAACCTCTTTAAGCATTTTAATGGAGGTGTGGTGATCGGCACTACTAGTTGGAATAGCTTCTACCCACTTAGTGACATAATCAACCGCAACCAAAATATGACTGTACCCATTGGAGGAAGGAAAAGGCCCCATATAATCAAAACCCCAAATGTCAAATGGTTCGACAACAAGTGAATAATTCATAGGCATTTCCTGACGCTTACCGATATTACCAATTCTTTGACATTCATCACAAGACAAGACAAACTTACATGCATCCTTGAAGAGAGTAGGCCAATAAAAACCAGATTGCAATACCTTATGAGCAGTTCTATCTCCCTCATGATGTCCTCCATAAGCTTCGGAATGACATTTCCATAGGATTTGTTCCTGTTCATGCTCAGGTACACAACGTCTAATAATACCATCTACTCCTTCTTTATAAAGATGTGGGTCATCCCAAAAGTAATGTCTCAAGTCATAGAATTTTTTTCTCTTTTGTTGATAAGTGAAGCTAGGTGGTATATATTTAGCGACAATGTAATTAGCATAATCAGCATACCAAGGTGTGTTTTGTGAGACACTTATTGCAGCTAGATGTTCGTCAGGGAAACTATCATCAATAGGTAGCGGGTCATCAAGAATATTTTCTAACCTAGACAAGTTGTCAGCTACGAGGTTCACAACTCCTTTCCTATCAACGATGTGTAAGTCAAATTCTTGGAGCAAAAGACCTAGTGAGTCTAGATTTAGCATCTTTCTTTTCCATAAGGTATTTTATAGCAACATGATCGGTGTGAACAATAACTTTGGAGTCAACAATATAGGATCTAAATTTATCACAAGCAAACACAACAGCTAAAAATTCTTTTTCAGTAGTAGCATAGTTTCGTTGGGCATTGTCTAGAGTTTTACTAGCATAACGGATAACATTCAATTTCTTATCAACTCCTTGTCCAATAGCATAATCACTAGCATCACACATAATTTCAAAAGGCAAGTTCCAATCAGGTGGTTGAACGATAGGTGTAGAGGTTAAGGCTTTCTTGAGTGTTTCAAAGGCTTCTACACAATCTTCATAAAAAAAGGAATATCCTTTTGCAAAAGATTAGTAAAAGGCCTAGAAATTTTAGAGAAGTCTTTAATGAACCTCCTATAAAAACCAGCATGACCAAGAAAACTTCGAATACCTTTAATATCTTTAGGACATAGCATTTTCTCAATTGCATCAACTTTAGCTTTATCCACCTCAATACCTCGTTCAGATATTTTATGCCCCAAGACAATGCCTTCATTAACCATAAAGTGGCACTTCTGCCAATTCAAGACGAGATTAGTTTGTTCACATCTCTGCAAAACTCGATCAAGGTTGCTTAAGCAATCATCAAAAGAAGTTTCGTAAACGGAAAAATCATCCATGAAAACCTCCACAATCTTTTCACAAAAATCTGAGAATATAGCAGTCATACATCTTTGAAAGGTAGCAGGTGCATTGCATAAACCAAAAGGCATACGTCTATAAGCATAGGTTCCAAAAGGGCAAGTAAAGGTAGTTTTCTCTTGATCAGATTGTGACACAGGTATTTGAGAGAAACCAGAATATCCATCTAAGAAACAAAAGCGTGTGTGCTTAGACAGTCTCTCTAGCATTTGATCAATGAACGGTAGAGGGTAATGATCTTTCCTAGTAGCTTTATTTAATTTTCTAAAATCAATTACCATTCTATAGCCAGTGGCAATTCTTTGTGGAATGAGTTCATTCTTATCATTGGGAACAACGGTAATAACTCCTTTCTTAGGGACACAATGAACGGGACTTACCCATCTACTATCAGCTATGGGATAGATTATACCTGCTTCCGGAAGCTTTAATATTTCGGTTCTTACCACTTCTTTCATCTTAGGATTCAATCGCCGTTGGTGATCAACAACGGGTTTAGCATCAGGTTACATATTAATCTTGTGCTGACATAGAGTGGGACTAATGCCCTTAAGATCATCATGAGTATATCCAATAGCAGCCCGGTGCTTCCTTAGAACTTTTAATAATCTTTCTTCCTCATGTTCTGAAAGGTTAGCACTAATAATAACATGATATATCTTTTTCTCATCAAGATAAGCATACTTCAAAGTGTCAGGCAATTGTTTCAATTCAAACACAGGATCACCTTTAGGTGGAGGAGGACCTCCAAGAGTTTCAATAGGCAAATTGTGTTTCAAGACAGGTTGTTGTTGGAAGAAAATTTGATCTATTTCATTTCTCTTGCGCAAATGCATATCATTTTCATGGTCGAGCAAATATTGTTCTAAGGGATCAGTAGGAGGCACCGCAATAGAAGCAAGAGAAATTATTTCATCCTTACTAGATAACGCTTTATCGCGAGGTTGTCTACTAAACTTGGAAAAATTAAACTCATGAGACACATTACCAAAACTGACAGCTACAGTTTGTTTTTCACAATCTATCTTAGCATTGACGGTGCTCAAGAAAGGTCTACCAAAGATAATGGGACAAAAGTCATCTTATGGGGAACCAAGGACTAGAAAATCAATAGGGTATTTTACTTTCCTGCACAAGACTTCAACATCTCTAACAATCCCAAGTGGTGTGATAGTGTCTCTATTAGCAAGTTTAATAGTGACATCAATGTCTTCCATTTCAGAAGGTGCTATTTCATCCATAATTTCTTGGTATAAGGTAAAAGGGATAGCACTCACACTAGCACCTAAATCACATAAACCATGATAGCAATGATCTCCTATTTTAACTGAGACAACAGGCAAGCCTTCTATGGGTCTATGTTTATCTTTTTCATCAGGTTTAGCAATTCTAGCAGCTTCATCACAAAAGTAGATAACATGCCCATCAATGTTTTCTACCAAGAGATCTTTATCCATAGCAACACTAGGTTCTACTTTAATTTGCTCAGGGGGTTTAGGTGCTCTTATATTACTCTTACGAACCACAGTTGATACCTTAGCATGTTCCTTTATCCTAACAGGGAAAGGTGGTTTTTCAATATAAGCGGTAGGCACAACTGGATCAACATTGTAAAAGATCGTTTCTTCTTTAGCTATGACCGGTTCTTTAATTTCTTCTCTAATAGGGGGATGATATTTAAACCACTTCTCCTTAGGGAGATCAACGCGAGTAGCAAATGCTTCATAGAAAGAGGCTACTATCTCAGAGTCAAGTCCATATTTAGTGCTAAACTTTTGAAAAGTATCGGTATTCATAAAAGATTTAACACAATCAAATTTAAGCTTTATACCTCACTCATTACCTTCGTCGAGTTCCCAATCTTCAGAGTTGCGTTTAATTCTTTCTAAGAGATCCCACTTGAATTCAATGGTCTTCATCATATAAGAACCAGCACAAGAAGTATCGAGCATGGATTGACCATTATGAGAAAGTCGAGCATAAAAATTCTGAATGATAACTTCCCTCGGAATGTCATGATTGGGGCATGAATATAACATTGACTTAAGCCTCCTCCAAGCTAGAGTGATACTTTCTCCTTCACGAGGCCAAAAATTATATATATAATTCCGATCACGATGAACTAGATGCATGGGATAAAACTTTTAGTGAAATTCCAATTGCAAATGATTGCAGTTCCACGATCCAAGATCATCACATAGCCTATACCATGTCAATGCTTTTCCCTCCAAAGATAAAGGGAAAACCTTCTTCTTAACTTCATCTCCGGGTAAACCTGCAAGCTTAAATAATCTACAAATTTCGTTCACATATGAAAGATGCATATCAGGATGTTCAGTTCCATCTCCTGCATAAGGTTTAGCAAGCAGTTGTTCTAACATACTCGAACGAATTTCATAAGTAACATTCTCAGTAGGTGTTGTAGGTTGAGGGGCAACTAATTGTGGTTCTGGTCGAGGTGAAGATACCTCGAACAAACCCCTCAAAGGATTGTTCTCCATAGTAGCAAGTAGCAATAAATTTTAGCACGTAGTATAAGTTTTTCCTTACCGATTTCCACTTACCAAGAGCGCTTCACTCCCCGGCAACGGCGTCAGAAAATAGTCTTGATGACCCACAAGTATAGGGGATCAATCGTAGTCCTTTCGATAAGTAAGAGTGTCGAACCCAACGAGGAGCAAAAGGAAATGACAAGCGGTTTTCAGCAAGGTAATTTCTACGAGCACTGAAATTGTAGGTAACGGATAGTTTGATAGCAAGATAATTGGTAACGAGCAAGTAACGGTATCGGTAAAAAAGGTGCAGCAAGGTAGCCCAATCCTTTTGAGGCAAAGGACAAGCCAGAACAATCACTAGTAATAGGCAAAGTGTTCTTGAGGGTACACGGGAATTTCGTCTAGTCACTTTTATCATGTTGGTTTGATTCGTGTTCGCTACTTTGATAATTTGATGTGTGGGTGGACCGGTGCTAAGGTGCTGTTCTTACTTGAACTAACAACCTACTTATGATTAACCCCCTCGCAAGAATCCGCAACTACGAGAAAAGTATTAAGACAAAGTCTAACCATAGCATTAAACATGTGGATCCAAATCAGCCCCTTACGAAGTAGCGCATAAACTAGGGTTTAAGCTTCTGTCACTCTAGCAACCCATCATCTAATAACTACTCCACAATGCATTCCCTTAGGCCCATGAATGGTGAAGTGTCATGTAGTCGACATTCACATGACACCACTAAGGGAATCACAACATACATATCATCAAAATATCGAACACATATCAAATTCACATGATTACTCGCAACATGACTTCTCCCGTGACCTCAAGAGCAAAGGTAACTAATCACAAATAATAATCATGCTCAAGATCAGAGGAGTATTGAATAGCATAATGGATCTAAACATATAATCTTCCACCAAATAAACCATATAGTAATCAACTACGCAAGGTAATCAACACTACTAGTCACCCACAGGTACCAATCTGAGGTTCTGGTACAAAGATTGAACACAAGAGATGAACTAGTGTTTGAGAGGAGATTGTGCTGTTGAAGATGTTGATGAAGATTGGCCTCCCAAAGATGAGAGGGGTGTTGGTGATGACGATAGCTTCGATTTCCCCCTTCGGGGGGGAAGTTCCCCCAGCAGAATCGCTCCGCCGGAGGGCAAAAAGTGCTCCTGCCCAAGGTCCGCCTCGAGGCGGCGGCGCTTCATCCCGAAAGTCCTCCTCTAATTTTTTCTAGGTCAAGAGTGACCTGATACCAGAGGATGGGCACCGGAGGTGGGCCGACGTGGCCACAACCCATCAGGGCGCGCCCAGGGGGGTCTGGCATGCCCTGGTGGGTTGTGCCCACCTGGGAGGCCCCCTCCGGTAGTTTTCAGCTCCAGTATTTTTTATTAAATGCAAAAATAATCTTCGTAAAATTTCAGCTTCATTGGAGTTGTGCAGAATAGGTATCTCTGACGTGCTTTTCTTGGGTCCAGAATTCCAGCTGCCGATATTCTCCCTCTTTGTGTAAACCTTGCATATTATGAGAGAAAAGGCATTAGAATCACTCCCCAAAGCATTATTATTCAACAAAACAAAGTAAATAACAGTAGGAAGTCATGATGCAAAATGGACGTATCAATGCCCCCTACGGCTCTTCGAACGATACCCATTACATGGCCTTTCGCGGTCTGGGGTTTAGATATGGTCGGACCACTTAAAGGGGGGACCAAGAAAAAGAAATACCTACTGGACATGGTCGACAAGTTCACTAAATGGATCAAAGCAAAACCAGTAAGTTCGGCTAAGTCGGGGCCGGTCATCGACTTCATATCCGGCGTAGTGCACCGTTACGGTGTCCCACACAGTATAATAATGGACAATGGATGCAATTTCACCGCCTAGGAGGTAAAGGACTGGTGCGCTAACTTGGGCATCAAACTTGATTACGCCTCGGTGTATCATCCGCAGACCAATGGACAAGTCAAACGGGCCAACGACCTCATTATGAGTGGTATTAAACCTCGTATGGTTCGATCCCTTCAAGAATCTGACTGTCATTGGGTGGAGGAACTTGATTCCGTGCTGTGGGGTTTGCGCACCACCCCGAATCGATCAACGGGATACACACCATTATTTATGGTGTACGGGGCCGAAGCGGTCCTCCCATTTGATATCATACACGATGCACCTAGGGTGCGCATGTATGAAGAAAAAGAGGCGAGCTAGATCGGCAGGACGTCCTAGACGCCTTGGAAGGGGAGCGCGATATAGCTCGGGCCCGATCTACTTTCTACCAACAGCAGGCCCCGGATGAGTTTTCTTCGGTACAGAGGCTTGAGGCGGCGAAGCGGAAGTTCTAGGTTTATTTCTGAGGGATTCTGTATATATAGGATTTTTCGGTGTTGGAATCACGCTAAGCGGAGCCACGAGGGACCCACAAGCTATCAGGGTGCACCCAGGGGGTGGGTGCGCCCTGTTGGCTTGTGGCCAGCAGGTGTCCCCCCTCCAGTGGTTCTTCGCTCCGGTGTTTATCATATTCTCCAGAAAAAATCATCAAAAAGTTTTGGGTGATTCTGAGAACTTTTACTTTTTGCATAAAAAACCAACCCCACGGTAATTCTGCTGAAAACAGGGTCGGTCCTGGTTAGTTCTAATTAAATCATATGCATCAAAACCATATAAAAGTATTGTAAACATAGGTAAATATAGCATGAATACTTCATAAATTATCGATACATTGGAGACGTATCAGGGCAGTGTCGAGGTGTCACCACTTTCTAAGTCTTCACGTCCTCATTCCTCGAGAAGGTATCTCCCGTTGGTATAGTCTTGTTGTGGTGTTGCCAACCTTGTGTTCAAAAGATGTGGGCACACATTTGGCAAGGTGGCTTTCTTCCAGGTTACCCATGAGGATTACAAGGAATCTAGTGGTTAGGGGCTTAAGGGTACTAACGACCGTTTGCAAAGTTTTGGAAAAAGCTGATGAGGAGAGTCAAGAGGAAAGTGGTGGTAGTGCTATGGCAAAAATCTTCGGTTTCTTTGAAAACTTAGAAGAGGTAAGAATATAGAGGTTTTTGCAAGTGGTCTGAAAGGTCTAAAAAAATAGTTTTGTCCTAACTACCGTCGATGCTAACTAAGGCTTCCTAGAGCCAGGATGGCTCTTATACCAGCTCTGTGGGGACCCCGACTCATAAGTCAAAGTCACCGAATGCACGTGTATAGTGATCCCAGAGATCAATGCTCACTGAACAACATAAGTTGAATAACAAGAGTCTTACATCCATTACATACCCTCTAACACAAATTGTGACCATTATGGTCAAGTCTTACATAGTTAGGGCCATGAAGGCCAAACATCAAACATAAACTCATAGCGGAAATCTTCAACAATAACGTGGACCCCTGTCGTCTGCCTTAACCCTACATGCATTTTGACTGGGAAGCGGCCTAATTTGCATGTTCGTCACCAAGGTATTCTTCACCATATTCTTGCTCTTCCATGCGTGGCCAATTAAATAACTAGTGGCAAGCCAATGAGTACTTTGAATGTACTCGCAAGCAACCCACGTTTGGAACAAGGTAAACAATGCATGGAATAGCTCTAAGTAGGTACTTTTGCGGAAAGCTAGTTTTGAATGCAATATCATGTCCTACCATTTTGTATAGCATGCAAGAATAGGTTATAGATATCCATATGAACAGGTTACAGATATCAATATAAACAGAGTATCTCAACTGTAGTTTCATCATCTCATCAAGTCACCCGACTTAGTTCAAGTACCTCTTTTCCACACACACACACACACACACACACACACACAAAGTTTTGTAAAAAAATGGACGTAGCCCAAGAGTGGTCATCCAATTGTCCTTGACCGTGGTTTGCACTCTACAGAGGTTGCACACTTTACCTACAAGACTCGGGGAACTTCCGTGTCATCCACGACTCGCGGTATATTACATACTCGAGGTAAGCACCCGAACAATGTCTTTCCCTTGACAACACTAAACAAAGAGTCCACTCATTAGCCCACGTCCTCATGATGTACATCACACGAGACTCGCTCAACATTGTACCATCCATGAGGGGACACAACAGCGTGCCTGGTGTCCTTAAAAACAGCCATAGTCGCCCACCCAAGCATGACCGCGTATCGAGAGAGTGACTCGGCTCTCTCGCAACTATTAATGCAGGCTCTCTGCTAGCATCGACCAAACTAATCAACAAAGCCCCGTCCCATAAGGGGTATTTTGGTCGTACATGTAACGTTGGAGTAACGGTCGCAACTTACACCAATCCCTTTTTGAAAACAACACACAAACTTGCCTCGGTACACCACTTCTTTCTCAAGCCGTTACCTAGCACCTCATCATCTCCCTCGGGCATTAGTGGCACTCGATGGGGTTCTTGTAAAGTCTTTGCTAAAACACTTTGTTTTCCAACTCATGCATATTCCCATCCCACTTGCGTAGCAACTACTGGCGCCTATCTACTTCCCACCCACATAACCCTCAACGAAAGGTAGGGTCATGCACAATGCAAGTAGCAACGAGCAATGCATCAGAGAAAACCCAACAAGGTGGTCACCATATCATCATGCTTTTTCATGCAACATTCAAAGTTCTATAATGCCATGCATAAAAGTAGGTTCATCAACATGATCAAAGGGCTGCTTGCCTGGCTCAGCAAAGTCTTCAACTCTTCACAAGCTCCTAGTCCTTCACCAATCGCTCCGTCTACTTCGTCATCTACTGTCGAAAGCAATCACCATAAGCAAAACAACAAGGAGGAAAATAAAAGTGTCCTAAAAATAGGAATTCCATTTTTCTTGGACACCTCTGGTCATAATAAAAATACCCAAAGTGGCTCTACTTGATTTGGATGGAAATTTTTGAATAGACCAATAGGCTGGAAATGAAGGAAATGATGACCCTATAAGGGTTTCACAGAATATATTTTTGTAAAAATAAGTGAATGCACCCATTAAATCAGGCATGATTTTAGACGTATTTAGGAATTGGTTTCACTGGATTTGGAGATGGTATGAATATTCTAGAAAATAACAAAGTGGATCATACATGAAGAAATGGTTCAATAAGTTAGGTTGCAGAGGAGGTGTATGGAAAAATGTTCATAATTTAGTTCATGAACTTAGATACACCTATGAGTTTGAATCATTGCATTTGGATCTAGGGTGAGCTCCCTATGAGTTTCCAAGTTTAATATAGAAATTCAAAAATAGGATTTAATTAATTTGTTGTACAGGAAAGTTCTCTATAAAAATGTGCAAGCTATTATTTTGGATAGAGAAGGCTTTTTGGAGTCCCTATGAATTTGAATCATCCAATTTGGACTTTAAATGATTTTTCTATGGATTTTACATCATTTCTGGAAAAGAAAAATAGGAGGGTGGTTATACCATTGGGCTAAAATGCTCACCGGGCGCAGGATAACGATTGGGACGGCCCAACAGCTCAGCCGGGAGGCTGGGGCGATGTCAAAGGCGTATTACACTACTGTAGGAGGTCCAAAGACAACACAGCAATCAGAGACCCTTTGAAGAAACTGTGTGCGATGACCAAATCGCAAACGGAATAGTTATAGCTCCGTCGCTAATGACGTGAACTGTGTGCGATGGCAGATCCATCAAATACTATCCCAAAAAAAGTTACATGTGCGATCTGTGGCGAACAGTTGGTCTAGCATATTTTTACCGCATTCATCAAGTTTCCTGTTTCGTGTGACAACTGGTTTTTTTACCACATTCAACAAGTTTCCAGGTAAGTCTAGCATATTTTTTACCGTAATATGCATAGTGTAAAAAAACGGCCAACACTCACACGTAGCTGTGCGCGCTATGGGCAAACAGTTGCTAGTAGTAAATTGTGTGGGGACTCTAAGATAAGCATAAATATTCCATCAACCAAACTGATTGCAGCTCAATACTGCAATTACATTGCTCTACGTATTAGTTCATAAAACAGAGTCTCACCAACATCTAGATCAACATGTAATAAACATAACTCAAGCAGAGATATAAGATGCACAAACTATAGATAGCTAGGGTAGTGCTTGCATCGGGATATGTATATATAACTCAATCCTAATCGTACCCACCAACAACGTGAACTTTCTCCAGGTACTCCGCGTACGCGGCGTGCGCCACCCTCCGAGAATACTTATGCCTGAAGGAGACAACGGCTCGTCCTCTAGCATACACCATAACACTTGCAAACGCGGGGTTAAGCCTTTGGGCACAGAACGGGAATCCGAAGCCCCCATTCCGGGTCCTCATACGACGATTATGCATTCCCGGATAGAGCTCCCTGAGCTTTTGTTTCTTGTACCTCCTCTTGTCATATTTATCGCTGCCATCATCGTCAGATAGTACCTATACATATAATAAAAAAATCAGGACATTGATGAATGAAATGCATAAAATGATATCACAAACAACTTAGGGCAACAAAATTATTTACTAATGACTATAAATGCATGAACCAGTTATTGTCAAAGAAACAAAGAACTTTGAAGTAAGTACTACTCCCCATTATCACTAAAGTAGTGATCTAAATGCTCTTATACGATGTTCATTTACAAATGGGTACATGTATAATAATCTATGTAGACAGATTATTAGCAAAATGATCATTTGTACAGGTCAACCATTAAATCACTCTCAAACCTTAGATAGAATATTAGCATAATCGTTTGTACGGATGTCACTTATCCAAGTCACTTATCATTTACCTAACAAACAATCAATACGTACACACTAACACAGATCTATCGAATCATACTCTGATTACATGGATTGAAATAACATGAACCCCAGGCTCTCCATTCCAAAAAATGGCGGAAACAGAACTAATCAGAGATACCCTATGATATAGTTAGCAAAATAGGGGGGGCTAACCGGTTCTCCGTCATCATCGGAGTTGTCGCCATCGGAGTCGTCAGAGTCGTTGTCGCTGGAGTGGTCATCAGAGAGGTCATAGTAGTCTTTGTGCAGCACCGCCTCCTGCTGGGGAGGCACGACGGGGCTTACGAAATCATGGTCGCGCTTCTGTCCGTGCGAGACCTCATCGTTGGGGAGGGCAACCTCGTCGCCCAGCATCAAGAGATGCTTAGTTGCTTCGCCGGCCCCAGCTTCGAACCCCGCGTCACCACTCCCTCCGATGGTGCGCTTGGTCGCCATCTGATACACTTTCGAGAGCGTTTACGATTGGGAACGACGACGAGGATGCGGGCGCGGTGTGTGGAGAGAGGGGAGTGCGGCCGCCTGCTATAACCAGCGGCACAGGCGTGATTAGTACAGTGGTTGGGAGCTAGGCGGGAGTCAGTTAAACGGCTCGCCTCCCGGTGAGCCTGCGCAGCGGTCTTCTCGCATGCCTCACCCCTGCTCGCACGTCTCCGCCTACGCAGAGGACTGCAGGCACGCGTCCCGTCAATTCACACACCAGCTCGCACGTCTCCCGATGAGCCAGAGCGGCCTGCTCCTATCAATTTACACACCTGCTCGCATGCCTCATGGTCAGCCTAAGCAGCGGACTGCTCGCATGCGTCCTGTCAACTCACGTCCGCTCGGACGGCACACGGGGCTCATGGTGATACGTGATATTTTGTTGGGACCAACGCACACTGTTCAATACTTTAATCGTTCTTGATGGTAACGTGACAAGTGTGTGTACCAACCTTTAATAAGCTCCCGTTTGAAAGAAAAGTATATCAAAAACTTGGCTCCAATTAGGCCAAAAATTAGCACAATACTCCCTCCGTTTCTTTTTAGTCTACATATAAAATTTGGTCAAAGTCAAGCAATGCAAAGTTTGACCAAATTTATATCAAAAGATATCGACATCTACAATACCAAAGCTATATGCTATGAAAATTAACATCATGACACATCTAGTAATATTGATTTCATATTGTGAATGTTGATATTTTGTCCTATAAAGTTAGTCAAAGTTTATGAAGTTTAACTTTGACCAAACCTTATATGCAGACTAAAAAGAAACGGAGGGAGTATATATATATGTATCATGAAACGGAATCCCAAGTTTCATGATTTTCAGGTGATTTTTGGATTTACTTCAATTTAAAATGATTTTTTCGATGTTTCATGCCGAGCTGTCGAAAAACCAAGATTTTCAATGTTTTCCACGACGCCAAGATGTTTGAGGTTTCTTACCATTTATTGCATGGCGACTAAATATGAACCCAAAGGGACATATGATTTCCCCCAATGAATTCCTAGAAACTCAATTATTTCATATTTTTCGAATGATATATGAACATTTTATAATTATAACACGGACTGATGTGTCACGTGTTTTCTGCATAAAAATAGTTTGACGCGCCTCGAAGTGGTGTTTTCAGTGGTGGTCGCACGCGGGGGCGGGGGGGGGGGGGGGGGGCTCTTTCCAATTGATGGTGGTCCTGAGTGGCTCACTCACATGGTAATCGGTGACGCGTAAATCTAAGGGGCCCATGTGTGGTCACCTATATTATATATCATTTTGACCAAGGTGGATCCTTTTCGGTATGCATTACGATACCCCATGGTTAGACATCGAGACAAATGTTTTTTGAGCGCATCCATATATACCCATGAACCCACTCCACCACCATCTCGAAATGGGGGTGGGGGTGGGGAGGCATACATATACTATACATGTTGTGATCGATCTTCTTCGTAAGTCGACTTACAGTTTCTGAGGCAAGTGACATTAAAGATCCATTGGGTACTAACTAAACAAACACTTAATTACATGTATACATGTAGGACCGAAAGTATGTCTAGATGGGGGGTGATTAGACTACTTGACCAAATAAAAATTCTACCTTTTCCCAATTTTAAGTGTTGGCAGATTTTTGCAATGATAGCAAGTCAAGCACACCCTACACATGCATGTCTAAGAGTATAGCAGCGGAAAGTAACAACAAACATGTATTGTAGAGGGTAGGAAAGAAGATCAAACACAATTTGTAGACATGAAGATTTTTCCCGTGGTTCCGATAGGTGGTGCTATCGTACGTCCACGTTTATGGAGTCTTCAACCCACGGAGGGTAACAGTCGCGAGAGTCCACGGAGGGCTCCACCCATAAGGGTCCACGAAGTAGCAACCTTGACTATTCCATAATGGCTTCCGTCCACGAAGGACTAGCCTCACTATGGGTAGATCTTCACGAAGTAGGCGATCTCATTGCCCGTACAAACTTCTTGGTTCAACTCCACAACACGAAGTAGGAGGCTCCCAAGCGACACCTAACCAATCTAGGAAGCACCACCCTCCAAAAGGTAATAGGATCGGCAATGTCGATGAACTCCTTGCTCTTGTGCTTCAAGATGATAGACTCCTCAACACACAATCACTCTCTCACAGATTTGGCTATGGTGGAAGAGATTGATTTGGTGGAAAGCAACTTGGGGAGGATAGAGATCAAGATTCATATGGATGGAGTGGAATGGCTTGATCTCAACACAAGGGTAGGTGGCTCTCTCTCAGAAAATTGGATGGGGCAAGTATGGAATAGTTTTGAGTGCTTCTCTTTCGAGTGGGTGGTGGTGAAGGGGTATATATAGGCATCCCCAAAAATCCAATCGTTACACCTAAAGTGGCCAACTCGGTGACACCGATGTGTGAAACTCGGTGGTACCGAAGTGACCAAAAGGCAGTAACTTTTGAATCTCGGTGAGACCAATATATAATTCTCGGTGGTACTGATTAGGTGACCAATGGTCAGATTGCGCAACTCGGTGACGCCGATCCAACAAACTCGATGGTACCGATTTTGTGAATCGAGGTAACAGAAAGTTGGCAACCCAAACTCGGTGGCACCGAAGTGGAATCGGTTGCACCGATGTGCTAGGGTTTGGCATGGGTCTGTCTGAGTTTGGGAATCGGTGGCACCGAGTGGAAATTATTGGTTGCACCGATTTTGGATGTTTGGCTTTGGACAGACTTTTGTGGAAGAGCTTGTGGGTGTTTTTGGTGACAATCTCTTATGCACGTGGAGCATCTTGTTCACCAACAGTACCTTATCCCCTTTTAATAGTATTGGCTTTCCTATGGACTCAAAGTGATTTCTCACAAAGTAAAATGTAGAGTCCTCTTGCTTGAAGCTTTGCCATTCCATTTCCTTGCATCTTGGGGTTTCTCCACAATCCTTTTGCCATCCCTATCATTGAACTTTTCCTGAAATATGCTTAGTGGAAACATTAGTTCAATGACATATATGTTGTTATTAATTACCAAAACCACCAAGGGAGCAAATGTGCTTTCAATCTCCCCCTTTTTGGTAATTGATGACAACATATAGATCAAAGCTTCGACATATGATATAATCAATGAATATAATCGTCGCTTTGAGAAGTATGTGATAAGCAAGAGTACCCCTAAATTTGTGCATTATTTTAAATTTGTGTTTGAATGCAAATGCACAATCGATTAGCTACATGGGGCACTCTTTCAGGTCACATACAACTTGGTGGTGTGCGAGAAGAGTAATAATGAACGTCATAGCACAACACAATCAAGCAATGGTGAATGACCATCTCATAAGCATCAAAATGATAGGAAATAGTAGCAACACACATCAAGTGTATGATCAAACACCACAAAGTGTAACACATCCAAACCAAAAGATCAAATGTTTTTGAAAAAGCGATAAAACCAACGCTCTCTCACTCGAAGCCTAAAGATCTATATACAACTTCTCCTCCTTTGGCAACAAGTTACCAAAAAGTTCAAAGAGATATAGCTAATTGTTCTTCTGGGGCTGATCTCCTCCGGTGGTTGATGAAGGAGTCGAGAGAACTGCGTCGGCGAAGATGTCGGCAGACGTCATGGATGGAGTTGGTGTAGCAACGGGAGGTACTGGAGGAGCTGATGGAGCTGAAGAGGCTGTAGCAGGTGCTGATGAAGAAGGCCTCAACTCTGGAGCTGGCACTGTCTGATCTGGCCTAGGTAGTGAACTGAGTGCTTGGCCTGAGAGGAGAGTCGTCCTCGTCATCTGAAGTGTCGGGACTGGGCACGCTATCAACTTCCTTCTTGAGCTCGTTCACGGTCTTTGTCAGCCCATCCACCTTGTCATTGAGGGTCTTGATCCTATTCTCCATGATCCTCACAAGACTATGCTGATTCTCCAATATGTCCTTGATGTCCTTCTGCATGCCCTGAACGGTAGTGATCAAGAGATCCATTTGCTCGTTCCTGGATCTAGGGACTTGAGCACTAGTGGCTCTAGTTGCCTCTGCCTCTGCCTAAGCTGCAGCTGAGGTGGGATGATCTGGGTTCATCACCAGAACATTATCCTCAAGATCTGGCTGTAGGGGCAAGTGTGGCATGTCAAGATCAAAAATGTGCTTCTCTAGCTTGGAGTTGATGAGTATCTGAATATAGGGTGCATAGCAGCATGAGCACTTCTGATCAGCAGCAACCCTCTTCACAGTCTCTACTATCAAGTCCATCACTCTTATCATGGTGTGTCTATCAAGATGGATCAGCATGTTGATGGAATAGCCTCGAATCATCTTGTCATCTCCAGACTTAGGCATCAAGGTGTGCCTCAAGATGGTGTTCATGGTGCGGAGGCCAGCCTGGAGGAAGTAAATGGATCCTAACTTGTGAGATTTCAAGTTTGCAGTAGGGATCTCATTATACATGTTCTTCATAGAATCATGGCTCTCCTTGGATTCAGAATAGACATCCAAATCTCCATCTTCCACCTTTGGGACTCCTAAGATGGCAGCCCATTCCTCAACAGTAGATTCATACCTTGCTCCTTCAGTCATCCACACAGTCCTACCATCTCCATAGAAGTGAGCAGTGGAGTAGAATTGCATGATCATCTCATCGCTCCATGCAGTGAATTCTTTGCCAACAAATTCATCTAAGCCAATGCAATGAAAGTTGTCTTGAACATTTGGGAAGTAATCTTCATTTGCCTTGATGTACTTCCAATCAACGTATCTCATGTCACTCACAGCTGGACTTTTATCAAGCAAGATTGTCTCATAGAAATCTTGTTGCTCCTTGGTATAAAACCTATAGCCCACAGCTGTTTTCCTCCTCTGAGCATATGGATCAATTGCTCGCCATTCCCTCAAACCAGAATCCTTCCTCTTCTTCATGTCTTCAGCAAGCAAATGGCTAGTATTGTGCTCTGGAAGGTGTGGTCTTAGCTTCATCAAAGCAGTCATATCATCATCATCCTCAGCTTCCCTAAAAGTGGATGTCTTGTTCTTGCTGGAAGCTGGTATCTCTCTGGAGAACCTCTTAGGCTTTTCAGCAGCAGCAGCCTTCTTGGGAGCAGACTTGGTGCTCTTGGAAGTGGTAGCCTTAGGTATAGCATCTGCCAAAAGCTTCTTCTTCTTCCTAGGAGGGGCCTTTGCAGCTGGCTCTACCTCCTCCTCTTCAGCAACTGCCTCTTCTGGATCCTCAGACATGGAGGTAGGCCTGCCCACAACATGTATGATCATCTTCCTGCTCTTCTTCTTCTCCCCTGCCTTCTTAGGCATAGACTTCTTGGGAGGTGACTCAAGGTGAAGAGTCATAGTTGCCCTTGAGCTCTCAGGTGCTCTAGCTAACCCAGAGCTGGCATACTCCTTCCTGATAGCTTTCTTCTTCTTGGAAGTTGTGGCAGTAGTGGTGCTCTTGGCAGCATCAACTTTCTTGGGCAGCTCCTCGGGGATGAAGTCCTCATCCTCTTCATCTGAGTTGAGCTTCCTCCTTGTCCTTGTAGCAGCCTTGGGCAAGTCAGGAGAGCTAGGGATGTCATCATAGCTCCCCTCAGGACTAGTGCCTGAGCTCATGTCAACACTCTGCTCTCTGAGATCATTCTGACTATCATCTGAAGCAGACATCTCTGACCCTGTGAATAGAGTGTAGAAGAGTGGAAAAGGATGAGTCATCACAAAATGCAGACAATTTTTCAAAAGCCTGAACTAAGATTTCTTAAATTTTGCATTCTGCCAAATGTATGTCAGTACAACCGAAGCAAATTTTTCGGACCCACCGAGACAGACATCCTACTTTCCATGAACTTGGCACCGTTTTCGGTCACACCAAAAATTGGCACTCGGTTCCACCGAGGTGTTCTCAGTTTGCCAGAAAAATGAATCGGTGCTACCGATTCTTTTGCGTCGGTTCTACCGAGATTCATGTGGCAGACGGCAAAACCTAAAAAATCGTTCGTTCGCTATTCTACTGAGTTTTCTAGAGGATAGGGAGGTTTGCAATCGGTGGATTATCGATAAAATTTACTCCAATGTGCAAGAATCGGATGGGGAGCCCAAGGAGGGCCGGATCCATACCCTAGCTCGGTGAAGGATCCGCTAAGGGGACGACGGCGGCGAAGATTCTGTCGGCGGCGGCTATTCCCAACGGCGAATACGCACGGGGAGGCAAGGGCGACGACCAGGGGGTCCGGACCGGCAGCTTAGGGTTGGAGGAAACGGGCTCTTCAGATTGAATTTCAAAAGTCGTGTCCGCCAGGATATATACCCTTCGCTATCGGTGACACCGGTTCGAAATTTTCGGTGCCACCGAGTTTCTCAACTGTCAGCTGACAGGGAAACTCGGTGTAACCGAGAATAAGGAATCGGTGTTACCGAGATTGAAAATCCAGATCAACCCTAGGCATTCGGTGAGACCGAGATTTTGGGTTGGTTCCACCGAGATGCACTTGGGAGGTTTTAATGGTCAGTCCTTTGTCGATGCAGAACTCTGAGTGCTCCTCACACAGAGGGATCGAAAAGTACTTATTCAAATTTTGTGATGCAGCAAGAATGGAATATGAGGTAAGAAAGCATAGATAGCTAGAGAGTGGTCCTAGGCATTCTTGTCCATCCAATTGGCAAAATAAAAATCTAAAACCAAATAGCAACAATTGGATGTCCACGAATGATTAAAGAAATGCAGACCAACATGCTCACACAATAAGATGTCAAATGAAATCATGGCAAACATGCACATACATACTAGCATCTATCAGGCATTTTGGCGATGACGGGGTCATCTATATATGAGTATATTGACTTAGGAGCCAAGTAAGAATACTTGATCATAGGTCATACTCATCGTTTAAGCACAAGTGGGGTTACCACTTTTACATAAAGCATTTAATGTTGTCACATACTATGAGATGCTTTAACTCAAGTCTTAGAGTAAAGCTCCCCCTTGATGTGACATCCCCCCATAGGAGGGATAAACTAACCTTGGGTTTGTCGTAGAAGACTTCATGTGGGTGATGTAGTGGTGGATGCTCAAGGTTGATGAAGATCACCATGAGTTGGGAGCATCCTTGTTGTTTCCATACTCTTCTCACCTACATGGGTTAGTCCCAACACACAAGAGACAAATACAAGGATATCTATGGACATGGAGTGCAAAGCATGTGTGATGATGTCCATGAATTTTTGAATACCTTGTCCCTTGCTTACCTTTGAGGGAATGTGTGACTCCTTGAACTATTGCATAGAGTTGATGTTGATTGCAACTAGTTCTTGCCAATAATGAGTGTGAGTGAATTTCATTTGCGGAGTCACCCCTCAAGAACTTCTCTAGTTCTTTTTCTTGGGGACCCACATCAACTTGATGGGGATCCTTGGTGTTGAAGTAGCCCTTGTAGAAGTTGAGCTTGAAGCAGCTTTGGGAACCCACTCCACCAAAGCTTGGGATTCATCTTCATATGAGTCAATGTCCTCTTGAAGCTTGTTCTTGCCCTTGAGCTTGTGGTCTTGTGGTGGAAAGTCATCTTGAGTGTTTGTTCCCTTGGGAAGAGTATGTTCATACTTCTCCCTTTGAGGAACAAACTTGGGCTTGGGGTATTGACCTTCTTCCCATTCAACTCCATTAGCGTTGAAGTAGCCAATGCCATGGTTCTTCCGGTATCCTCCGTGCTTGCGTACAATCTCCTCAAATTGCTTACACCCGGCAAGACTCTGGTATATACCTTTCTCTATAATTCCTTTCAATAAATTGTTTTCCTGCTCAAGTGTAGCTTGGCTAAGAGAATCATCATTAGTGGAATCAATAGAACTACTAGAAGCAACATCATTAGATTTAGCATTTTTATAGTTGCTACTAGATGAAGAACCTTTCTTGCCTTTGTTACTAGTTTGTCTAGGTTTAACTTGTGGCATGAATGTAGACAAGAGTAATCGTTTGGCTAGATAAGATGAAGTCTTCTTTCGGAGATCGTCATTGATAGCTTTAAGAAACTCATGTTCTTGCTCCAAGGTGAGCTTCTCGAAGCGTAGCTTCTCATAAGTCCTTACAAGCTCTCTATGATCCTCAAGAGTAGATTCATCGGCTAACTTAAGAGTGTTTAATTCTTTAGTTAGTTGTTCTATTTTCATCTTATCATCATCAACCGACTTATCTTGACTAGCATGAGAATTATCAAGTTCATTTTGACTAACATCACTATTTTCATCAAAGAGCAAGTCATCATCACAAAGTAAATCATCTTCATCACTATTGAAATCAAGATACTCGAGGTGTGATACCTTGGGGCCTTTAGCCATGAAGCAACTTCCACTCCCTTAATTTGGTGAATCAAATAGATCATAGGAGTTGGTAGTCACTAGTGCAAGTCTGGCAACACCTTCATCTTGACTATAGTCGGAGTTGGAGTGATAGCTTCTCTCGGAGTTGTTGTCGGAGTCGGAGCCGGAAACCCATTCACCAACATGAGCTTGATGTCTTCTTCTTGTGTAGCTCTTGGTGTACTTGTCCTTCTTCTCCGAGTCCCTACTTCTCCTTGAGGGTCTTCGTTCATAACGATCATCTCTACTCCTTCTCTCTCTTTGAGGTGATTCATTCCTTGAGCTTCGTCTTCTAGGTGACTCTTCTCTTCGTTTGTAGGGAGCCGTGCACTCATTGGAGTAGTGTCCGGGCTTCCCACAATTGTAGCAGTTTCGCTCACGACTTGACGAACGCTTCTCTTCATATCTTGAGTTGGAGCTTCGTTCTTTGCCTCTATTCTTATAGAACTTGTTGAATTTCTTGACCATGAGGCTTATCTCTTCATTGGTGACAAGGTTGTCACTTGAAGTTGCGGGAGCATCACTTGTGGCTTTGTAAGCACCACTAGATTTGTTCTGAAGCTCTTCTTTGTCTTTGAGTGTCATCTCATGAGCAACAATCCTTCCAATAACTTCCGTAGGCTTGAGATATTTGTAGTTGGGCATCATTTGGATCAATGTGCACACGGTGTCGTATCTCTCATCCAAAGCTCGAAGTATCTTCTTGATGATGAATTTGTCGGTCATTTCTTCGCTTCCTAAGCCGTCAATCTCATTGGTGATGAGAGCTAACCTAGAGTACATCTCCGCGACTCCTTCACCATCCTTCATCTTGAACTTGTCAAGCTGACTTTGAAGAACATCCAACTTGGATTCTCTCACGGACTCAGTACCTTCGTGAATGTCAACCAAAGTATCCCAAATCTCTTTTGCATTCTCAAGACGGATGATTTTGTTAAATTCTTCGGGGCATAGGCAGTTGAAGAGAATGTCACATGCTTGAGCGTTGTATTGCAACATCTTCAATTCACCCGCGGTTGCTTCACGATATGTTTCCTTTCCATCACCAAAGAATTCACCTTGCAATCCAACACGAACAATAGCCCATACGGCGGGGTTATGACCAAGAATATGCATTTTCATTTTGTGCTTCCAACTAGCAAAATTAGTGACATCAAAGTCCGGACCTCTACGGTGGTAATTTCCCTCACTAGACGCCATACTCTCCTAGGTTGTGAGACCAACGCAATGGAGACCAAAGCACTGATACCACTTGTAGGACCGAAAGTATGTCTAGAGGGGGGGTGATTAGACTACTTGACCAAATAAAATTCTAGCCTTTTCCCAATTTTTAGTGTAGGCAGATTTTAGCATTCATAGCAAGTCAAGCACACCCTACACATGCATGTCTAAGAGTATAGCAACAGAAAGTAACAACAAGCATGTATTGTAGAGGGTAAGAAAGAAGATCAACCGCAATTTGTAGACACGAAGATTTTTCCCGTGGTTCCGATAGGTGGTGCTATCGTACGTCCACATTTTTGGAGTCTTCAACCCACGGAGGGTAACGGTCACGAGAGTCCACGGAGAGGGTCCACGAAGTAGCAACCTTGACTATTCCATAACGGCTTCCGTCCACGAAGGACTAGCCTCACTATGGGTAGATCTTCACGAAGTAGGCGATCTCCTTGTCCGTACAAACTTCTTGGTTCAACTCCACAACACGAAGTAGGAGGCTCCCAAGCGACACCTAACCAATCTAGGAGGCACCACCCTCCAAAAGGTAATAGGCTCGACAATGTCGATGAACTCCTTGCTCTTGTGCTTCAAGATGATAGACTCCTCAACACACAATCACTCTCTCACAGATTTGGCTATGGTGGAAGAGATTGATTTGGTGGAAAGCAACTTGGGGAGGCTAGAGATCAAGATTCATATGGATGGAGTGGAATGGCTTGATCTCAACACAAGGGTAGGTGGCTCTCTCTCAGAAAATTAGATGGGGCAAGTATGGAATAGTTTTGAGTGCTTCTCTTTCGAGTGGGTGGTGGTGAAGGGGTATATATAGGCATCCCCAAAAATCCAATCGTTACACCTAAAGTGGCCAACTCGGTGACACCGATGTGTGAAACTCGGTGGTACCGAAGTGACCAAAAGGCAGTAACTTTTGAATCACGGTGAGACCGATATATAATTCTCGGTGGTACCGATTAGGTGACCAATGGTCAGATTGCGCAACTCGGTGACGCCGATCCAACAAACTCGGTGGTACCGATTTTGTGAATCGAGGTAACAGAAAGTTGGCAACCCAAACTCGGTGGCATCGAAGTGGAATCGGTTGCACCGATGTGCTAGGGTTTGGCATGGGTCTGTCTGAGTTTGGGAATCGGTGGCACCGAGTGGAAATTGTTGGTTGCACCGATTTTGGATGTTTGGCTTTGGACAGACTTTTGTGGAAGAGCTTGTGGGTGTTTTTGGTGACTATCTCTTGTGCACGTGGAGCATCTTGTTCACCAACAATACCTTACCCCCTTTTAATAGTATTGGCTTTCCTATGTACTCAAAGTGATTTCTCACAAAGTAAAATGTAGAGTCCTCAGCTTTGCCAATCCATTTCCTTGCATCTTGGGGTTTCTCCACAATCCTTTTGCCATCCCTATCATTGAACTTTTCCTGAAATATGCTTAGTGGAAACATTAGTTTAATGACATATATGTTGTTATTAATTACCAAAACTACCAGGGGAGAAAATGTGCTTTCAATACATATATGTGTGGGCCGCATGCAGTGGTCATTTGTTTTGTCAAACACTCTCTCACGTGGTCATCGGCATCACGCCGACCCATCCATGTCCATGTGGTTCGTCACTTTGACAAGCGGCTGTAGAGATGTTAATTTGACCAAGGTGGATTCTTCTTGTTGGTATATGTGTTATATATATTGTACGTTGTTTACATATGCATCGATATTTCTAACCAAAATTCGAACGCATCATACACACAGAATCCCTCCTATCGGCTCGAACTGTGGGCGTGCGTGGGGCTTTATATGCATGGGTCGTTAACCTCAGTACTGGGCCATTCTGGTTCGGGAGACACACATGTGGCGGCGAAAGTTGTGTGTTTGGTATTTGAAAACATCGCACAACACATTCATACATATGTGCCTGGGGCCATGCATGTGCGTTGGTGTTGTCTACAGACACTCCCTCGTGTGGTTATGGACGACATGCCAAATTTGTGGACCCGTGTGGTCTGTCACTTAAACCGACCCATACTACAGGTTAATTTGACCAAGGTAGATATAGTCTTCTCAATATTTGTTACGATATAGTTCATGGTGAGATACCAGACAGAAGTTTGAGTGCATACATATATATAGGGCGTGTTGTCGGTTCGAAGCATATGTGTGGGGGGTGGGGTGGGGCGGGGGAGGGGCAACACAATAGTACGTATACACGAAACCTATTTATGAGGTCAGGTACTACGTACCATTCGACTTTTGAGAGGCATATGTGCCACATCAAAAAGTTATGCACGCATGAAATATCACACCACCTTAATTAATTAGTTGAGCCACACACATGTGGTTGCGGTCTCACCCATCTTGTGAAGTTTCAGAGATGCGCCCGTTAGTGGGCTTGCACAGTTTACCCTGAGAACTAAAACACGGGGGAGGGGGTGATCATGATGGATTTCCATTGCTTTTGTGTTATGGTTGGGTGAAATTGCAGTCCTAGTATAAGTGTGTATGTTCATATATATATATATATTGTAGCTACATCCCCCCGCCGTCTCGAAGGTGTGTGTGGGGGGAGGGGGGCATAAGCCAACATTACCGTGTGCTCTTCGAGACATTGTGTGTCACATGAAAGTTGTGCATTCCGTGTTTGAACACCACAACAACCTTTCCATACATACATTTGGTCCACAAGCAGATCTTTTTGCGCTATGACCCTAGATTTATCGTGTTTATTTTCGAATGTTGTTATATAAATGGCAGAGGAGTCTTTTTTTTTGAAACTTAAATAGCAGACGAGTCGAACGAGACAACTGTGTGCGATTGTGTAGACAGTAGACACAGTTCCCGCATGCTAACTATGTGCCACGTCCGGCCCGTGGTTGTTACGTAACTACAGACCACCTTTGCACCAACCCGCATAGAGAAATCTTAAAAATAGCTACCCGCCTTGATCAATTTAAAAATTGATAGATCCGCAGGTTTTTCTCTTTGAATTGCACACATGTATTATGTTCGGGCCGTGTGCGATGTTTGTTCCTCCGGCGCCACTTCAAACCCTTCATATAAATTTCAGTTGTCGCGGCTTTTCATTCCCTCTAAGTAAAATTTAAAGTAGCCACGACATTTCCTCAAACACCACCTAGGCCCCTCCTACCCCCACCCCCACACAACTCCCTCGCTCGAACCCTAGCCACCTTGCTGTAGCCGCTGCCACCCCCGACCCCGCTCCGCGTTCCACAGTCAGCCTCTCCTGCTCTCCCCGTGCAGGTTACCAACACATCTCCATACCCTCGCCGCCCTGAATTTCTTCGATGGCGCCTGCTAAACACCCCCTTCCTCACAGATCTGCATCCCCCACCGCAGGCCATCGTAGCCTAATCCCAGCTACACTTCCAGGGGAGATCGAGGAGCGAATGGCCAAAAGGAGGTATATCGCGGCCTTTCCGCTGGACAATGCCGAGGTGGCCGTCGAGGCTGCCGAGGAAGCTGACTACGATGACGAGGTGCCCGCCGGGATCGCCGGGGAAGCTGATTACGATGACGAGGTGGCCGCCGAGGCCAATAGTGAAGCTGTCTATGATGACGAGGCGGCCGCCGAGGCCGTCGGGGAACCTGACTACGATGACGAGGTGGCCTCCAAGGCCGCCGGGGAAGCTGATGACTATGAGGCTGTAAGATAGAGGGTTCCCGTATGGATGCATATCGACGCAGCCAGCTACGACATCGAGCTCGTCGACGGTGGTGGCTTGTCGCGGGCTATGTCACGGGTTAAGTGGCCTAACCCCGACCCCTCGGGTTCAACCCCCGTTGACCTCATGCAAGGCCCAGCCGCTGATGTACTCTACTTCACTCTCAAGAATTTGCCTTCCTTCATCTCCATGGAGCCTCTTTTGTCATTTCTGAAGGACACATTCTATGGCGGTGGCTCGGCATCGTCAGCTGCCAAGTCAGACCTCATCGACGACGCTGACGCTGACAACGGCACCCTATCCGTCTCTTCCAAGGGGAAAGAGCCCATCCGTGACATCAGGGAGGGCACCCTGCATCCCAGCTCTTCCAAAGGGAAGGAGCCCATCTGTGACAACAGGGAGCACACCCATAATCCGCGCTCTTCTAATGGGAATGAGCCCATCTGTGACAGGTGAGGAAACCCATCTCATGTTAAATTATTTCACTCATGCTAAATGTATGGACTCTACAATTGAATTTCATCAATACCTGTTTCAAGAGCCATATATGGTTCATGTTAAACCTGGTGTAGTTAACACGTGCACTATTTATTTCAGTTCTTTCGCATGTATTGTTCAGTTATACAATTTCATGTTTAAGCACCGGCTACGTTCTATGCAATTTCAACAGTACAGTACGAATGGCTATTTTTGGTTGCTATCAAGCCTGTTGTAGTGAGCATATGCCTTGTTTAACTGTTTTTCCTAGCTCGGTTGTTTGTAGTGGGCATATGTCCTGATTCAATTGCTATATAGTATGCCTTGTTTATTTCAGTTATTCACATTGTGAAGTTCTATATCTACAAGTATGTACTTTCCAGATCAATTTCATCATACCAGTTAACACGCCCACTGTTTATTTTTGTTTTCACAATGTGATGCTCAGTTATACAATTTGATGTGTAAGCACCAGCTACATTCTATGCAATTTCAACAGTACCACTATGAATGACTATATTTGGTTGCTGTTAAGCTTGTTGTAGTGAGCACAAGCCTTTCTGTTTTTATGTAACAATAACTAGTGTGCTTAAACATGCACAATACCAGTTTGAATGACTATATTTTGTTGTTGTTAAATGCTAAGCCTATTGCAGTTAACACACATCTCCACTTATTATTAGCTTAGCTAGCATGCTTAAACCTGCATACTGAAGCTATCATTTTGTGATCATCTTGTTTACCATGCATATATTTGGTTGATGTTTAGCCTGTCAGTACTTAACATGCCTTTTGATGTACTTACCCAGGACAATATTGGGAACGGCTATTGTTTTCCATCGAGTTTAGTTTCATCACATGGCTTATATATATACTCCATCCATCCCAAAGTATAAGATGTTAATAAATCAAATATGTGAGTATTTTGGATGTAATAACACCTTATATACTGGGACAGGGAATACTGTACTACATCATTGTGCAATTTCAGTTTACCTTCTAATACTAACTTGTTGCTTGTAGGTACATATGTCACTGCTAAAGATCCGCGTGTCGACCCTTTTTGCGTATGGGGCAATGAGATATTCATGAACCATCATCAAGTGAGGAAACTTATAAAGGTTGTTAATAAAATGGGACAAAATATGGCAATTAAACTATTTCTTTACACCTTATCCAAGACAACAGTGACCTGCAGGATGGTAACTACGAACTCTGTACCCTTCTTTTTACTATCCATAATGAGTTGTTAGCTTACAAATTTACAATGTCTGAATCTATTTTTTTGTAGTGGTTCTCAAAGCAGTTTACTCAGGATTACCTCTCAAACTACATGATTGGTGGATGTGCAAACGTTAAAGTATATCTACCAGGCCACGATGACTACCTAGATGTCCTCATCAAGACAAAGAATGATGGGCGGTCTGCCATCACAAGGGGCTGGACTAGAGTCGTCCATGCATTCTGCATGGAGGAGGACACAATATGGGAATTCCGCTTCACCATGTACAGCTACCAGAGTGTCTTTCGCCTCTTCCTTTACCTTATTTAATACAAGTATGCAACCGTGCTTCATCATTATTTATCTGGTCCTAATGTAGTTATTATTTCTTGATGTAAGTCTTGAACATATGTAACTGTGAATGGAATAATGCATTGGTTGTTGAACCTATGTCTATATAAGATGGATATGAAAAATTTTATAGCCTACTATCAAATTGAAATCATGTAGAATTTTAAATTGTGGCGATTAAAATAGTGGAAAAATAAGCTCCGTAGGTCATTACACCGCACACGGTTTGTAAAGCAGAATGTGTGTGATATACCTCATGATCCGACACGTTTCAGAGAAAGAAACCGTGGGCGACAATGCACACAATTGCCGTCTGCAAACTGTGTGTGATGTTAGACAATATCAAAAATGGTTAAGCAGACCTAAATGTTTTGTGACAGTCTCTGTATCATACACGATATAAAATGTTTAACTGTTTGTTATGTCGTATGCATCCGACACGAATATCACAGTTGGAGCGTTTGGGAATCGTGGTATATCGCAAACAACGCGGTAGGACAAAATGTGTGTGATTGTCTCCTAATCATACACGCTTTCCAATTATGAATGGTTTGCGATTCGGCACACATCATAAACGGTGCGCTACAGAATAGCGCGTGCGATGTTAGTGTGATCTCACATGAGTTGCAAGGATGGGCCGTATGGGAAGAATGCCATATCTCAAACGGTTAATCGGTGACTCTCGTTTGTGATAGATGCGGACATCCCACACACTTAGTTTCGCCAAACGTTTGCGTTTGTTGGCCACCATCGTCGACGATTTTTCTGTGTCATGTGGGATGGACCCCTCTATCGCCCACACAGGCAAGGCGATGGTTTAAAACTACGTCGCGGAAAGGGATTAAAACAGTTTGTATAGCACGTCGCTACACCAGTGTTACCCCAGATACGCCTCCTTTGCAGGGAGGCAGATCCCGCAAAGGGCGCCTCCACTTAAACGTCGGGCCTGGCCAGCAGGCCACTTATAGGCGGGGCCCGCCCGGCAGGTCCATCTCCCTCCTCCTGCTCGAACAGATGAGCGGTAGGGGAGGCTGGGTCGAACGCGTGCCGGCGCCCGCTCCAGCGGCTCAGGCCACCTCCGGCGATGGTCCGGCCACCGGCGTGGTTGGGAGGAAGGTCCGCATCCACCTGGGAGTCCCATTTTCACCGGGGAGCGCCGGAGCGAGTGGGGCTACGGTCACAGAGGAGGCCAGCGATGGGCGGCCGTGGGAGTAGTGCGACGGCCACTGGGAGGAGGAAATGGAGCACGGGAAGGAGCGTGACAACGCTGGAGAGGTCCTGGTGAAGCTCAAGAGAGAGGAGGGAGTCGGAGTGGCGCGGATTGCCCGGGGCCGAGGTGGCGTCCTGGAAGCCGTGGGGGAAGAGGATGAGCTCAAGGGATCGATTGGCTTAGCCAAGGGGGGTCTCTAGGCGGGAGGGGAGCAGACCTAAAGCGTGAAAATGAGCTCGGAGAGAGGAGGAAATAGGGGGCGGCGAAGGAGAGCTCGGGTGGCCACCCGAATGCTCTCGGGCACGGTGGGCACACACGTCTAAGCCGCCTTGGAGGTTTCCTAGCATCGGGAAGGGGCGTGGGAGGTCGAGGGAGGATGCCTGGCGCGTGTGGGCACCTTGTCAAGGCCAGACACGAGCTACCTGATGAGGTTTGACGGAAGAGTGATGTTGTGGTAGGTCAACGGTGTGGTCACGACACCATAGCATGTCCAGGTTTGTCTAGCGTGTGAGGCATGGGTGCTTGAGTGCTCTGGTGAAGTTGCATTGCATATGGAGCTATGTGGAGTTTCTTTTACGGTGGTTAAGTGTGCAGCAGCAAACTTGGGGGCTAGCTCAGGCTTTTTTACTGAAGGGCTTATGAGGTAAAAAGTTGTCTGGTGGTCTTAGGCATGGAAGGAGAAGATGTACACCAATTGGCTGCTCTGTGAGACAAGTGGGCGGGGTACATGTAGTTCAAAGCTCCTTTTGCTGCAAAAATTTAGCTTTAGATGAACTGCTCATAATCTCCACATGGGCATGCCATCTTTGGATGTGTAAGGGTGCCTTAGTATGCCAGAGGTGTGGTGGTAAAACATGGGGGCATTTGCATGTACAAAATAAAAGGAGAGAGGAAAGAGGGTCATGCCAAGGCTGTCCAATGAGGGAATCTTGGTGTTTTACCCCCCTCAATAATTGAGCAAGGGCAAGAAAGCTTACTGGAGGTAGAATGGGGCTAGGAGGGGCTATGGTAAAATTTCCAGGTCAAGGAGATCACAATTGGTCCCTCAATTATTGAGCCACAATAATGGACAAAAGGTGTTTGATCAGTGGTTCGGCTAGCTAAGGTCCTCTATTTGATATGATATTAAACATGGGTGATTGATAGTGCCAAAAATAGGCTTGGCCACAAGTTTTCAACTCTTTTGGATAAAGTGGCCAATGTAGCTTTTGCAAACCCTAGAAATGGGCAGAAATGGACTTGCTTAGATCTAGCTAAGCAACAATATTCTCCTTGATGCACCACTTGGTGTAGAAGCATCATTAGAGCATTAGAGCATGTCCACAAAGTTTGAGATCAAATGGTGTCACTTGGCAATGTAAAGTTTCTCAAATTTGGATCTAGACAGAGATGGTTTTGGGACACTTTTGCGAACCAAAACAATTTAGATTGGGATAAAACTTGGCAAGATCATCACATGAGGAATATTTGATTTACTGGAATTTTACTGGATTTATTTGACAATATTTATTATTTAAATATTTCAAATATTTGGAATATCCAGAAATACTTGAAATTTTACTCGGAAGTCTTATAGGTAATAGGTTCCAAATAAATCTTTGGTACAAAAAATTCACCCTAATTTGAGGACTTGTAATTCAAATCTCAACTCAGGGATTTTTGAAAACCTAAATTGAATAAATGCTTTTTGGCTAGAAATAATTTTGTATAAAAATAGTTTTATGTCCTATACCCATGGCATGATCATTGGGCAAGGATTTGGATCAAGGAGATGAGTTTTGAGAGTAGGAGAAATTTTATGAATTAAGAGCACACTCAAGCAACCAAGCAAATAGCATTCAGTTCAAGCATCACATCCATTCACAAAAAGTTTTTTGTTGGTCCAAAAATTTGGCATTTGTTAACATATTGTTGTGACTCAAAACACAGGGTGTGACATTGCACAATAGAACATGCTAGAAGGTCGGATTGGATAGTAGCATTACATTGGATATTTCACTAGAATTTCTTAAGGAAAGGCTGGAGCAACACATGCAACAGGTAAACCAAACATGCTTAACTGGCATAGCTAGCTAAACATAGGTCATTAGTAATTAAGCTAAAAAACAAGCTATTCCTCATCGTCAGAGATATAAATAATGATGGGCTTAGAAGAGGGCGAGGCCTCCACATCATGGGTGCCCTCCTAGTACTGGTGAGTGGCCTGAGACTGTCCAGACACCAACCTATCGGCTCTGGAGCTGAGGAAAGTACGGGCACGCTGAGAAAATGACTTGTAGTCTTCGTCGAAGGCACCAGTGGAGGCCTTGAGAAAACACCGCGAGTTCTTGTTTCAAGCAGCCAACCGTGTGGTGGCATTCGCATGCAAGGCGTCGACGGTGGCCTTGACGGCAAGGTGTTGCTCCAAAATCTGGGGGATCGACACGCATGGCACCCATCGCGGCCGCATCCACGCAGTAGCGATTTGCTTCTCCGCTGCCAGATGCTCCTTGAGATCCCGACTATACTGCGTGCACCATGTCTTTCGGTGGCGAATAGTTGGGCGATGGGGCGGTCATTTTGGTGGAAGGTGTCGCATCGGTGGTCAGGGCATGTGGGATTGAGGAGGAGGGGTATGGGGAAGGTGTGGATTACCTAACTAGATGGAGGAGGCCGAGCAGCAGGAAGGAGCGTCGTCGATGAGGAGGCTGCGCTGCAAGCAAGCAATGAAGGTTTGAACTTAGGAAAGGAAGGGTGAAGCAGGGGAAATGTGTCTTTTGGTTGGTACGAGGTGTGGATTACCAAAATTTTCATTTGGTGCAGCGAAAAACTGGTGCGCACAGTCACATCGGAAACAACCCCTTTATGAGAACTGTGTACAATATCTAACATCACTAACGAATCCCATAGTTTACTTTGTGTGTGATGAGACTAAACGTTGAAAGTTGGTCTCCAAGCTTCCAGCGTAAGATATTGGATACTACATTACACATGGTACATGCATTTCATTTTCATTTGGAAGATTTAATGGTGATACGGCGGCAAATTTTGGTCCAAATTTCCCTTGTTACAGTGGTCTCCCATGTCATTGCTTAATTTAACATCACTTGCAAATTTGAGTACTAAACAAAAGAGCCTACAACACTGCTCACACTTACTTAATCGAGCAATTAAACATAGTTAGTGGACCTAAACATTACTCTAACAAAAGACCAGTGCTCTAAACAAAGAATAATATTCCGCCCGGCGCTCGTCAATCTCCACTGCCTCCTCCATGACCCGCTCCCGCTCGACGAACTCTGGGGGAAGGGACTCCATGGCATCCATACCACATACTCCGCCAGCATCTTGCAGTCCTCATCTGCCATCTCTTTTGATAAGGCCGCCATGAGCCGAGTGATACGTCTCCAACGTATCTATAATTTTTGCTTGTTCCATGATGTTATATTATCATTCTTGGATGTTTTACAATCATTTTATAGCAACTTTATATCATTTTTTTTGGACTAACCTATTGACATAGTGCTAAAGTGCCAGTTGCTGTTTTTGCTCGTTTTTTACTTCGCAGAATATCAGTACCAAACGGAGTCCAATCGCGACGAAACTTTTTGGAGATTTTTTTGGGCCAGAAGACATCCAATGGGCCAAAGAAGAACCAGAGAGGAGGGCCGAGGAGACCACAACCCACAAGGGCGCGCCAGAGGCCCCGAGCGCGCCCTGATGGGTTGTGCCCTCCTCGGGACGCCTCTCCACCGCCTCGGATGCCTATAAATCCCCAAATATTCCGGAAACCCTAAGGGAGTCAATGAAAAACACATCCAGCCGCCGCAAGTTCCAAAACCTCGAGATCCAATCTAACACCATCACGCAGGGGTTCATCATCCTCATTGGTGCCTCTCCGATGATGCGTGAGTAGTCCACCGTAGACCTACGGGTCCGTAGGCAGTAGCTAGATGGCTTCCTCTCTCTCTTTTGATTCTCAATACAATGGTCTCTTGGAGATCTATTTTATGTAAACTTTTGCAGTGTGTTTGTTGGGATCCGATGAATTTTGAGTTCATGATCAGTTTCTATCCATGAATATTATTTGAGTCCTCTTTGATCTCTTATATGCATGATTACATATAGCCTTGTATTTCTTCTTCAAATCTTTGGTTTAGTTAGGCCAACTAGATCGATTTTTCTTGCCATGGGAAGAGGTGCTTTGTGATGGGTTCGATCTTGCGGTGTCCTCTCCCAGTGACAGACGGGGCAGTGAGGCACGCATGTATCGTTTCTATTAAGGATAACAAGATGGGGTCTATTCCTACATGAATAGATCTTGTCTACATCATGTCACCTTTCTTATTGCATTACTCCGTTTTTCCATGAACTTAATACACTAGATGCATGCTGGATAGCAGTCGATGTGTGGAGTAATAGTAGTAGATGCAGAAACGTTTCGGTCTACTAATCTTGGATGTGATGCCTATATCATGATCATTGCCTTGGATATCGTCATGATTATTTGATCTTCTATCAATTGCCCAACAGTAATTTGTTCACCCACCGTGTGCTATACTCATGAGAGAGGCCACTAGTGAATCCTACGGCCCTTGGGTCTACTTTTCCAACATATCGCTTTCCGATCTATCTTTTTGCCGCTTTTGTTTTCAGATCTATTAATCCAAAAACCCAAAAATACCTTGCTGCACTTTTTATTTGCCCTTTTTATTTTGTGTTCTTGAGAGATCTATGTCTCCAATCTATCATATCCTAATCTATCTTTTTACCGTAGAGAGATTGACAACCTCTCTTTCGCGTCGGGTTGCAAGTATTTGTTCTTTGTGTGCACGTGTTGTTTACGTAGTGGTGGTGATCCTCCTACTAGTTCGATACCTTGGTTTCATAACTTAGGGAAATACTTTCCGTCAGTGTGCTGCATCATCCCTTCCTCTTTGTGGAAATACCTACGTTGTCTCAAGCCACGTCAAAGGAATTTTTGGCGCCGTTGCCGGGGAGGAAGTGGTCTCTTCTACGTGCCAATCTTTGGCGCCGAGGAAACACCATCATCATCTACCAGGTTCCTAATTACAAATCTCATCTCCTTGCAATTACATTATTTGCCATTTGCCTCTCGTTTTCCTCTGCCCCACTTCACCAAATTTGTTGTTTTATTCGCCCTCTTTTTCGTTTGCCTTTTTCTCGTCAGATCTCTTGCTTGCTTGCAATCTTGTTTGCGTAGTCACGATGACTCAAGAAAACACCAAATTGTGTGATTTTTTCAATACTAATAATAATGATTGTATTAGTACTCCGATTGCTCCTCCCGCCACTAGTGCGGAATCTTGTGATATTAATGCCACTGTGTTGAATCTTGTCATGAAAGATCAATTTGCCGTTACTCCTAATGAGGATGTCGCGTCCCATCTAAACACGTTCGTAGAATTGTGTGATATGCAAAATAAAAAAGATGTGGACAATGATATAATGAAGTTGAAATTATTTCCTTTCTCCTTGCGGGATCGTGCAAAAAATTGGTTTTCTTCTTTGCCTCGCAATAGTATCGATTCTTGGAATAAGTGCAAGGATGCTTTTATTACTATGTATTTTCCGCCCGCGAAAATTATTTCCCTTAGGACACAAATCATGAATTTTAAGCAACTTGAGCATGAACATGTTGCACAATCTTGGGAAAGAATGAAATTGATGCTAAGAAATTGTCCTACTCATGGTTTAAATCTTTGGATGGTCATTCAAAAAAATTATGCGGGATTAAATTTTGTCCCTAGAAATCTTTTAGATTCCTCCGCTGGTAGTACTTTTATGGAAATTACTTTGGGCGAAGCAACTAAATTGCTAGATAATATTATGGCAAATTATTCACAATGGCATACTCAAAGAGCACCTACTAGTAAAAAGGTTAATTCGGTTGAAGAAATTAGTACCTTGAGTGACAAAGTTGATGCTTTGATGAAGTTGGTTGCTAGTAAAAATGCTCTTATTAATCTTAATGATGTGCCTTTGTCTACCTTGATTGAGCAAAATAGTGATTCCGTAGATGTGAACTTCGTCTCGCGAAACAATTTCAATAACAATGCTTATAGAGGTAATTTTAATCCTAGGCCTTTTCCTAGAAATTCCTCTAACAATTATGGTAATTACTATGGTAATTCTTCTTAAAATAATAATAGGAACCCCTCTGATCTTGAGAGTAATATTAAAGAATTTATCAATGCGCAAAACGGTTTCAATACTATGATAGAAGAAAAGTTGAATAGGATTGATGATATGTCTAGAAGCATTGATAGAATTTCTCATGATGTAGAAAATGTCAAGTTGAAGGCTTTTGCACCTTATATTTATGAATCAATTAAAGCTTTATATGTCTCTATGGATGAAAGTAAGAAAAGAACCGCTATGCTTAGAGCTAGAAGAGAATTCTTAGAAAATTCGTTTTCTAGTGATTGCCTTCAGAAAAATGATGAAGATCTTAAAGTAATTGGTGTTTTTTTCAATTGATTCCTTGTTTATTAATATTAAGATTGATGATAAAGGGACTAAAGTAGAGTCAACTTTAGCTAGAAGGCGTCCCAATAATTTGGAGGGTGAAAATCTTGATGAAAATTTTGATGAAAGTGGGTTTGAAGAGGTCAAAACTTTAACTAGTGATATGCCCACTATTTTGGATTGCAAAGATTTTAACTATGATAGTTGCTCTTTGATTGAATGTATTTCTTTGCTGCAATCCATGTTGAATTCACCCCAAGCTTATGAACAAAATAAAGCTTTTACTAAACATATCGTTGATGCCATGATGAAATCTTTTGAAGAAAAGTTGGAGTTGGAGATTTCTATTCCTAGAAAATTACATGATGAGTGGGAACCTACCATTAAGGTCAAGATTAAAAATTATGAGTGCTTTGCTTTATGTGATTTGGTTGCTAGTGTTTCCACGATTCCGAAATCTTTATGTGATGTGCATGGTCTCACCAATATTGTAGAATGTTCTCTTAATTTGCACTTGGCGGATTCTACTATTAAAAAGCCTTTGGGAAGAATTAATGATGTTCTTATTCTTGCAAATAGGAACTATGTGCCCATAGATTTTATTGTTCTTAATATTTATTGCAATCCGTCTTGTGCCATTATACTTGGTAAACCGTTCTTACGAACTATAGGTGCCGTGATTGATATGAAAGAAGGCAATATTAGGTTTCAGTTTCCACTAAGAAAGGGTATGGAACACTTCCCTAGAACAATAATTAAGCCACCATATGAATCAATCATGATATCATCCTATGGAGCAAAAACCAAGATGACAATACTTGAATCTATGCGTTATGCCTAGCTAGGGGCGTAAAACGATAGCGCTTGTTGGGAGGCAACCCAATGAATAAATTTATTTTCATCTTTTTCTTTCTGTTTTTTAGTGTTGACACAATTATGCCTCTGTTATTATTGTGTTTTTATGATTTATTTAGTGTTTGTGCCAAGTAAAGCCTTTAGGATGATTCATAAGATGAGTAGAAACAATGCTGAATCTGAAACAGAAACTTTGCCTCCAGTGTGCGAATTTTCGTTTTTTACTGGAATGTGATATTGAGCTAAAATTCTAACATAGTATTTATATACAAATTATTTACGTTGTCCTAATTTTTCAGAATTGTTAGAGTTACAAAAGTATGGTTAGAGTACATATTACTACAGACTGTTCTGTTTAAGACAGATTCTGTTTTCGTTGCATTGTGTGCTTGTTTTGATGAATCTATGGGTTGTATTGAAGGGTATGAGCCATGGTAAAGTTAAAATACAGTAGGTATAATGCAATAATAAAATATGAATGGGTTTTCAACAGTACTTAAAGTACTGATTTGCTTTATTATACTAACGGGTCTCACGAAGATTTTGTTGAGTTCTGTGTGATTGAAATTTTCAAGTTTTGGGTGAGATCACGATGGATGAAGGAATAAGGAGTGAAAAGAGCCTAAGCTTGGGGATGCTACAGCACCCCTAAGATATATCCAAAGAGAAACAAGCAACTGAGCTTGGGGATGCCCCGAGTGGCATCCCCTCTTTCTTCTAACGACCATCGGCATTTTACTTGGAGCTATATTTTTATTCGTCACATCATGAGTTTTGCTTGGAGCGTCTTGTATCATTTGAGTCTTTGATTTCTTTGATTTTTAGTTTGTCACTTATATCCTTGCTGGACACACCTATTTGAGAGAGCCAAAATTATGCTAAGATTTGTTAGAATTGCTCTATATGCTTCACTTAAACTTTTTGATCCCTGGAATTGCTCTAGTGCTTCACTTATATATTTTTGAGCATGGTGTGCTTGGAAACTTTTGAAGAAATCCTCTCATGCTTCACTTAGATTATTTTGAGAGTTAGTAACTTTTGAAGAAATCCTCTCATGCTTCACTAAGATTATTTTGAGAGTTAGTAACTTTTGAAGAAATCCTCTCCTGCTTCACTTATACTATTTTGAGAGATTAAATCTCTATGCTCATGTGCTTCACTTAAATTTGTTCGAGCTTGTCAAAAGCAATGGCAATATATGAAACTAGTTCCAAAGTGATAGATATCCAAGGGGGATATAATAAAAACTTTCATGAAGATCATTGGACAAATTAAACTTGATTCTTTGTAATAGTTTTGAGACATGATGATAGTAATATGTGAGTCATGTTAGTGAGTAATTATGCTTTAGTAAGAATATTGGTGTTAAGGTTTGTGATTCCCTATGCAAGTATGAAAGTCAATAGTTATGCAATGAAATTACATCCTACTTATGGTGCATTATTCGGTGTTAGTTATGCTCAATGCTCGCTTATGTGAATTTTCATTTCTTGGTTGGTTGCTTCTCAATATATTTGCTAGCCTCCACTTGTACTAAGTAGAAATACTACTTGTGCATCCAAAATCCTTAAACCCAGTTTTGCCTTATGAGTCCACCATACCTACCTATATGCGGTATTTCCATGCCGTTCTAAGCAAATTTGTATGTGCCATCTCTAATTTTCAAAATAAATTTCCTTTTTGTGTGCTCGTACCGCTCATGAAACGGTAGGGGGTATCCAATATTTTTCCATGCTAGATGTGTTATTCTCAAGATGATTGTTTATTCACTTGTCATTGCACGAGAGTACGGCGGTAATAGGGATGCCCAGTCCCAAAATGAAAAAAGAAAAGAGTTTACTTTATGTTGTCAAATAATAAATTCCTTGGAAAGTGTTGGTATGGAAGGCAACCATGGATACGGCCAGCCATGGATTGTGAAAGAATGGTGGAAAAAGGAATAAACTTTACTTTATGTTTGGTAACCGCCTATGATATATCTAGCATGGAAAGTATTGTGAACTACTTTGTCGTTTTCGTTGACAGGAAAGGCATGCCACTCAAAATATTTTTCTCTCTCAATTTAAAACTTTGAGCTTTGGCACCTCTACAAATCCCTACTTCCCTCTGCGAAGGGCCTATCTATTTACTTTATGCAATTTTTATTTTTACTTTGAGTCTCCATCTTCTCTTATAAAGCACCAACTAGGGGGCACTATGATCGTACTTGAGCATTGGGTGTAGCTAATATTTGAGTGTGTTTCATGAATGGATCAATGATTGAGCATGATGGGCTAGGGATAACTTTCTTTAGTGTTGATATTTTGAAAGACATGGTTGCTTGTTGGCATGCTTGGGTATTGAAGTTATTATGTCAAAACTAGACTATTGCTTTGAACCATCTAAAAGTCCAAATGTCCGTGCTACAAAAGAAAAGAATATGTGATGAACATGTTAGGCAGCATTCCACATCAAAAATTCTGTTTTTATCATTTACCTACTCGAGGACGAGTAGGAATTAAGCTTGTGGGTGCTGATACGTCTCCAACGTATCTATAATTTTTTATTGTTCCATGTTATATTATCATTCTTGGATGTTTTACAATCATTTTATAGCAACTTTATATCATTTTTTGGGACTAACCTATTGACATAGTGCCAAAGTGCCAGTTGTTGTTTTTGCTTGTTTTTTTACTTCGCGGAATATCGGTACCAAATGGAGTCCAATCGCGACGAAACTTTTGGAGATTTTTTTGGGCCAGAAGACATCCAATGGGCCAAAGAAGTACCAGAGAGGAGGGCCGACGAGACCACAACCCACCAGGATGCGCCAGAGGCCCCGGGCGCGCCCTGATGGGTTGTGCCCTCCTCGGGATGCCTCTCCACCGCCTCCGATGCCTATAAATTCCCAAATATTCCAGAAACCCTAAGGGAGTGGACGAAAAACACATCCAGCCGCCGCAAGTTCCAGAACCTCAAGATCCAATCTAACACCATCACGGAGGGGTTCATCATCCTCATTGGTTCCTCTCCGATGATGCGTGAGTAGTCCACCATAGACCTACGGGTCCGTAGGCAGTAGCTAGATGACTTCCTCTCTCTCTTTTGATTCTCAATACCATGGTCTCTTGGAGATATATTTGATGTAAACTTTTGCGCGTGTTTGTTGGGATCCGATGAATTTTGAGTTCATGATCAGTTTCTATCCATGAATATTATTTGAGTCTTCTTTGATCTCTTATATGCATGATTACTTATAGCCTCGTACTTCTTCTTCGAATCTTTGGTTTCGTTAGGCCAACTAGATCGATTTTTCTTGCCATGGGAAGAGGTGCTTTGTGATGGGTTTGATCTTGCGGTGTCCTCTCCCAGTGACAGAAGGGGCAGCGAGGCACGCATGTATCGTTGCAATTAAGGATAACAAGATGGGGTCTATTCCTACATGAATAGATCTTGCTACATCATGTCACCGTTCTTATTGCATTACTCCATTTTTCCATGAACTTAATACAGTAGATGCATGCTGGATAGCGGTCGATGTGTGGAGTAATAGTAGTAGATGCAGAATCGTTTCGGTCTACTAATCTTGGACGTGATGCCTATATAATGATCATCGCCTTGGATATCGTCATGAATATTTGATTTTCTATCAATTGCCCAACAGTAATTTGTTCACCCACCGTGTCCTATACTCATGAGAGAAGCCACTAGTGAATCCTATGGCCCCCGGGTCTACTTTTCCAACATATCGCTTTCTGATCTATCTTTTTGCCGCTTTAGTTTTCAGATCTATTATTCCAAATACCCAAAAATACCTTGCTGCACTTTTTATTCGCCCTTTTTATTTTGTGTTCTTGAGAGATCTATCTCTCCAATCTATCATATCCTAATCTATATTTTTACCGTAGAGAGATTGACAACCTCTCTTTCGCGTTGGGTTGCAAGTATTTGTTCTTTGTGTGCAGGTGTTGTTTACGTAGTGGTGGTGATCCTCCTACTGGTTCGATACCTTGGTTTCATAACTGAGGGAAATACTTACCGTCGTTGTGCTGCATCATCCCTTCCTCTTTGGGGAAATACCGACGCAGTCTCAAGCCACGTCACCGAGTGTGGTTGGCCTTGGTCCGGGCATGGACGGCCACCACCCTGGCTAGAAAGGCCGCCGACGAACAGATGCCTGCTTGAGCACACTAAGCAATTACAAACTCTTCGGACGTGGGTTGCCGAACGGTGTCGGAGAAAGCCGCTGTGATTTGTGTAGTGACCGACAAGAGCTGGGTGTGGGCGGCCTTGAGATGGGCGTGGGCGGCCACCATTAGGGCTATCGCGACCGCCGAGAAACTGGTTGCTGTTGTGTCATTCTCGCCAATTGATATCCCCGTCGCGGTTATTGTTGCCTCCCTCTCAGCTGCAGCAGTTGCCCTTTCGGCTGCTCCAGCCGCCATGTCGGAGATAGCGGCCGCGCTCATGAATGTTCTAAGCATGGTCATGGCTGATGTGGCCGTGCTAGTGGGTTGCCGAAGTTTCCCTCACGGCGGGGATCCACGTCCCCATCTTTCACCGGCGACAATTTAACAGTAACATTGTCCCGCCAGCTGTGTTCCTCGTGCCGACAACAAGGAAGCTGACAACATCGCCAAGCGAGTGTCCTGCCATGAGTCTCAAAATCCGGGTGTCTTCGAGGAAAGGCTCTTGAAGCCATCTGCAGCACCTCTAGCCACCAGCGTCATGGCGCCGGATGAGGGGCTTCCGCCCATACCCTCCACAGGAGCACTAGACTGCGGTCCACCTTTAGGCGCCCGCCTGCTACTCGCACTGGAGCCACAAGCCGAGAGCTGGGCCACAAAATTCAAGGTCTACTTGGAGAATTGCACTCTCCCAGCAGACGACATCGAAGCAAAGCGCGTGGCCCGCCAAGCTACATCTTACTTCCTCTAGGACGACGATCTCTACTGAAGGCGCCCCAACGAAGTGGCGCTTCGGTGCATCTCCGAGGAGCAAGGGCGCGAGCTGCTTGCTGACATACATGGTGGAGACTGTGGACATCACTTCATCATGCACCCTTGCCGGCAAGGTTTCCATAGAGGCTTCTACTGTCCCACAGTGCTTCAAGACCCATCGAGCTAGTCCAATCCCGTGAGGCCTGCCAATTCCATGCCAAGCAGATCCATCAGCCAGCGTAAATCTGCTACGCCTCCGTGGTGCATCCGAAAGCAACGGCCAGGCCGAGCGTGCTAATGCTGAGGTCCACAAAGGCCTCAAGAAAAGAAGCTTCAGCAAGAAGATCATAGCCTGTGGCAAATGCTAGCTAGACGAGCTCCCGTCTGTGCTATAGTCGATACCCACAACAACGACCAAGCCTACCTGTCAGTGTACTAAAGAATGGGCCCTTTAGTACCCTGACTTGCACACAGACGACAGTAGTTCTCCGCCCGGCAAGCCTTGCCGGGGAGGTGCAACAATCAAGAAAACTTTAGGAGAAGAATTGAAGCACTGGCAAGCTACCTTGCCGCCAAGTGAAGACCCGACAACTCCGTGCCTGGCAAGATCCCACTACCGAGCCACCGCTCCGCCTCACTGGGTTGATTGCCTCCCATCAATGAGGTGTCGAGCGGGCAGGCTGTTACGTGTGGCTTGTCGGGGTACGGGGCGCTTCGGAGGATTACATCGACTTCAATGACACCCGTCCTAATGGTGTGGCGAAAGAATAAAAGGTAGATGGGCTGACGGCATAGAAGGAGAGGGCATCTTTGCCGGGGAACGTCGCCAGCATGACACCTCATGGTGCATTTAATGCGCCTGTCCTAATCCGTCAGGGTTAGGTATTTACAACTGTATCATATGTCAGTAGTTTGACCACTATTGTAGCTACTTTTAACCAGTGTATTTACCATTTTCGCCACTGTGGTAGCCCCTTGAGCTATAAAAGGAGTCCCATGGCAACATGCACAGTCGAAACCTTGTCCATTTGCATGTGTAGCAGCACTCTCGAGCATCATGCCGGGCTGCTGCGCTCTCTGTAATCTAGACATCCACATAATCCACACACACACATGACGTAGGGTATTACACCTCCGGGTGGCCCGAACCTGTCTAAACCCTCGGTGTGCTTTGGTTTGTGCTGCTCTTTGTGCTCGTTGATCCCCCAAGTGAAACTCAAAGGGGCCTCGCTGGTCCCATAGATTATCGTACGTCAGCTTTTGCGCGTCTTTTTCATCATAGTCACCAACGTCATGCCGCTCAAAAGGCCAAGGGAACAGCGCCGCCTGTCCCGTCCTCATCAAGGTTGCCTATGCCGGCGCCTACGGCTAGTGGAGGCGGAGGCGAGCAACGCTCCCGGTGTTCCGGTGAGCCGAGCCACAACACCAACACCACCCGGAGTGCCAACACCCACGACCCTGCTGTTGCGACATCCAAGGGCGACACAATGGCGGTGGTGGCGACAGCGGCGACGGTGGTGGCGAGGCACATGCCTCGTCTGTCCCACGACAACCGCGACCAGCATCCACGGAAGAGCCACGACCCCGGGCGACGCGCTGACAAGACTTCCGTGCACCATTCCAAGGGTGCTCGAGGCCAAGACCATTGCCCACCCACCGATGGGGATGACCACCATGCATAGAGGCGGGGTGGAGCTCCTTCTGGCTTCGCCAGGAGTAAGAGCACCACTCACGCTTCGATATGTTCCTTGCCAAAAACCGCGGAGGAGGCTATGGCGCAAGACCAACTATTGTTGATCATCCCTCCAGCACCAGAGAAGATGAGGAGTGGAGGACCACTATACAGAGCCTCCTCAGCTTCGCCAACCGTGAAAAGCCGGATTGAGCCGGGCCTTCGCGAGCGCATCCTACTGCGCCAACGAGGCCTGCCGACGAATGTAGCGTTGGCGGGGCTGCGACAGTACAGTCACCTCCACAACAGCAATGACAAGAGCCTCGGGCTGATACATTGGACGAGATGTCCATGGCATCATCCTGCCCGCGGAGACGCCAAGATCAACGCCGAGTCCTACAGGACAATCGGAAAGAGGATGCCCGCACCGTTATTGAACGGCGGCAGGAGGCACGAGGTCAGTCAAATGACCGTGCTGGATCCAACGTTGACGAGCCTGCGCCCGGGGTGCTCGACAGCCTGCCTTACGAGTTGGGCTGCCTGACATTCACCCGTGAGCTGCGGCAAGTCCGTTGGCCGTCCACCAAAACATTGAAGCCTGACTTGCCGGACAAATATGATGGCAAGATCAGCCCGTCGGAGTTCCTAGGCATCTACACCATCGCGGTGCAGGCTATTGGGGGACGCGACGAGAAGGTGTTCGCCAACTACTTTCCATTGGCACTCAAGCCCAATATGAGGAGTTGGTTGATGAACTTACCGTAGGGCTCCATCTCCTCCTGGGCGGACCTATGCAACCAGTTCGTTGGTGCATACCATGGGGGCCACAAGCTTCTCGGGCAGCCCGGCGATCTGCATGTGCTACCCCAGAGGGATGGCGAATCCCTCCGGAAGTATATTTAGCGGTTTAACCGTGTACAACACAACAACCCCGACATCCATCCTGCCGCGGTCATTTCCGCGTTCCACACGAACGTGTGTAACAAGCGGATGCATGAGGAGATGAGCATCAACAAGGTGCATGATATCACCGAGTTGTACACTCTAGCTGATAAGTGCGCACGTGCTGAAGAAGGGAGGAGACTCCCGGGAGAGGATGCCGGTGCGGAGGTTGACTCCGACAACGAAGACACATCCACTTCCAAGAAGGAAGGCCGGAAGCACAACTGTCAGCGCAAAGGCATGGTAGTCATGGCCGTCAAGGGCTCTGGCAACTCCAACGCCGACAAGAAAGCCAAGAAGGATAGCTCCGGTAAGGAGGCCACCGCGTGCTCGTGTGACAACGAAGCCGTGGCAGGCAAGAAGACCGGCAAGACCGATGGGCCGTACTGCAAGATTCAAGGCACCAAGGGCCATGACCTCCAAGAGTGCCTGCAAGTGGAGCAACTTTCTGAAAAGCAGAAGCAGGAATATGAAAAGCGCGACAAGGAGAAGAGCGAGGATGGTGTAGGTGGATCTGGCAAGAAGAACCGTGGCGACCATGGTGGTCGTCGCGACAAGGCCAAGCAGCAGAAAGAAAATCCTGCTAGAGGTCTTGACAAGAAGTCAAACGAAGAGGATGATGACGACGAGGATGAAGAAGGATCTGATGGTCAGGAATTCCAGAAGGCCATAGATGCCATGTGTGTTGACAGAGCTGCATCTCTCCACTCCTCTCACTGGCAGCTCAAGCAATGGGCCCGTGAGATCTAAGTGGCTAAATCGGCAATGGAGGCGCAAAAACCACTCAAGTGGTCTAACACGCCCATTATTTTTTACGCCGGAGATCACCCTGACCGCACTATTGCCGTCGGGTGTTTTCCATTGTTGGTCTCACCAACAATTCGCAATCTCTAGGTAACAAAGATGTTGGTTGACGGTGGGGATAGTTTCAACTTGATCTCACCAGAAGTGATCAAGCGGCTACAGATCCCTGACACGGATCTAAGGCCAATGGGCACATTCTAGGGAATCAACCCATGATGGAGCCAACTGAAGGGAAACATCACCCTGCCGGTGACATTCGGCTGTGAGCTCAACTTCGGGACAGAGAAGATCACCTTCAATGTCGCCAAGATACCGCTATCGTACAATGGAATCTTGGGTTGTCTGGCACTGGCGACGTTCATGGCGGCGTCCCACTACGCCTACAACACCCTGAAGATGCCAGGGCCGATGAGCATCATCACCGTTCATGCATACAGGAAGAGCGTTGCTCTATGCGCCGACAAACTCTACCGGGAGGCAGTTGCAGCATCTGTCGAAGAGGTACTTGCTCCTGTCGGGAAAGCTCCCAAGGGGAGAAGAGTTAGACTATCGGCAAGACCTCCAGCAAGTACTCCGCGAAGCGCACCAAGGAGTGCAGCACACCCGTTGAGGACTTGCCGGAGAGCTCTGCCGACAAGAGCAAGAAGACCAGAGTGGCGTGATACGTCTCCAACGTATCTATAATTTTTGATTGTTCCATGCTATAATTTTATCATTCTAGGATACTTTTTGGGCATTTATTTACTGATTCATATTATTTTTAGCACTAACCTATTAACCCAGTGCCAAGTGTCAGTTGCTATTTTCTGCATGTTTTTGGCTTTTCAGGAATACCATAGCAAACGAAGTCCAAATACCCCAAAACTTTTTGATGATTTTTTCTGGACAAAATAAGGACCTGGAAGCTTTGGAGGTAGACCGGGGGCCACAGGAGGTGACCCCAAGCCAAAAGGGCGCGCCTAGGGGGTGGTCGTGCCCTGATGGCTTGGGACCACTTCCCCGGCCCTCTGGCCTTGTTCTCTGGCCTATAAATTATCATTATTCCCAAAAACCCTAGGAGCCTCCCGAAACACTTTTTCCACCACTGCAAGTCTCTATTCTGTCGTGTGCCCAGCTAGAGCCCTGTTCCGGTGCCCTGTCAGAGGGGGGGTCGATAACAGAAGGCCTCTACATCAACCTTGCTGCTCCCATGGTGATGTGTGAGTAGTTCACCACAGACCTACGGGTCCGTAGTTAGTACCTAGATCTCTCTATCTCTCTCTCTCTCTCTTTCTCTCTCTCTCTCTTTCTCTCTATGTTCTTCGTTGCCATGATCAGCGCGATTTCCACGGTGATCTATCTTATGTAATCACCCTTTGCGGTGCGTTTGTTGGGTCCGATGAATTGTGGGTTTATGTTCAGATTATCCATGAAAAAGATTTGAGTCTCCTCTGAATTCTTATTTGCATGATTGTTATAGCTTTGTAATTCTCTCCGAACTATCGGTTTAGTTTGGCCAACTAGATTGGTTTATCTTCAGTGACAGAGGTGTGTCGGGGGAAACGATGATCTATGAGTCCAGCAAGGACCCTTCGTGATCAGGTGGGTAGGTCTCTAACACAAAGAGCATCACTGATTCCTGCCCACATGGGGGTTAGACAGGTTCGGGCCGCCGGAGCGTAAAAACCTACGTCTTGTATTCTTGTGGTTTATGGGTGCTCACAGTACAAGGCGCAACAGCCCCGGCAAGAGGTGCCTCGGGTGTGCAGCTACACATGTAAAATGAACAGAGTGTTGACCTTTGTAAAGCTAGCCATGGACCTCCTTTTATAGACAAGGGGTTACCACAGTGGCAAAACGGTCTTTACATCTGGAGAACTGTGGGTAGTGCCCTCTGCCAAAGTGTCAGCAGAGGTGGTAGTGGGAAATACCTAACTCTGACGGACTAGGACAGGCGCATTGAATGCGCCATGAGGTGTCAAGCTGGCGACGTCTCCCGACAAGGATTACATCTTCCTCTGTGACGTATGCCCAACTACCTTCTATTCTTTCGCCACGCCATGGGACGGGTGTCGTTAAAGCAACTGTAAATCCCTCCATGCTGCCATGCGCCCTGGCCGGTTCCACCTATCCGCCTGCCCGCTCACCACCTGGTCGATGTAGACAATCAGCCTGGCGACGTGGAGCTGGGCCTTGGCGGGGCAGTCCTTGGCGGGTGCGTGCATCCTGGAGCCCCCAGAAAGGCGTCTTGCCGAGTTTACTTGGCCTTCGCTTGTTGTACTTGGAGGAATGTTCAGTCCCGGCAAGATCTTGCCGTGTTGGAGGCTGTGGCGTCCGGTGCACAAGTCCGGGTGCTAAGGACACTGTTTCTTAGTACACCGACAGGAGCCCCTGGGTCTGGGAGACACATGTGTCCGTGAAATTTGTTGTGCTAGGCCCAAAAATAGTGCACAGGCATGTGCGGCCGCGGTCTTCTGCGGTTTATGATGACTTCTACTTACCTTTCCCATGACGCATAGTAACTGCAGGTCGGGGGGAGTGGTGGAGCGGGGCGGTTGCCTCGAGGAATCGCGCCCAAAAACCGCACCGTGCTGGACAAGGAGTGACGCTTCCCTTGCGCCACATGCCCTCACGTGGGGTCACGCATGGGGAAGGGAAACGGTCGCCCAGTAGCGTGCTTGGTAGAGGACAGTCGACTCCCAAGATCCCTAGGGACGCTTGAGCGTTTCCGCCTCATCCGTCGCGTCCCGCGCGACGCGTGTCACGCGCGAGGCCTGGTAAAGGCTGAGAGGGGCAGTTGCGGGCGCTGGCTGAGGGCCATTGCGAAGAGTCGGCCCCTTCCTCTTCCCCGGTCCTATAAAGAGGGGTGGGGGACTGGGGGGAAGCGCTACTCATGCGCGCCCTCCTGCTCTCAGCTCTTCTTCCATCATCTTCTCTTTCCCCCACCTTCCGCCGCCTCCCTCGACGCGTTTCCTCGAGATGGCAAGGGGCCGCGGTCGTTTTCGTGGGCCGGGCGGCACCATGAGGGGCGCTCCACAAAGCCCAATGTGGATCATGGTGACGACGGCGGGGGTTAGGCCCAACTCCCATGGTCGGTCGTCATTCGCGGGCCGTGGGCGGGCGGCTCCGTCGGCCCACGGAGGTCGGATGGCTCCGCCGAACCATAGTGGACGCGATGGCGGCCATGGCGGTGCACCCCTCCCTCAACCTCACGCGGGTATCCACGTGGGGGAGGAGGTGCAGGAGTTCGTCGTGGCGGTCCCCAGCCGTCCCTGAAGCTGGTTGCGCCTCCCTAACCCGTTCACCCAGGACATGCAGGGCAGCCCGCCCCAGGGGCTATGGCTGCGGGCGGATGGCTGTTACAACGGCCCCGCCTGGGTGGCCGTCGACCTCTCCGTCGGCAGCGCCATGTTTCTAATGCAGGGGTGGAAGTCATTCGCCCGCCCCCGTGGCTTAGGCCCCGGGCATCTCCTCCACTTCAAGTTCGACGGCGCCGCCACCCTCCAGCGACAGTGCGCCCGGCGTCCGCTTGGAGTGCTGTGCGGAGAGCTCGAGCGGCAGCGACTACGATTCCTCCAGCGACAGTGACGACGACGGCAGCACCTTCGGCATCAAGCAGGAGGAGTCCGGCTAGGCGTGCATGGCGTCGTATCTAGTGTTTTAGGGATCCGCGAATGAGGCTCCATCCACGAGACCTCGTTTCTGGATCAATTGCCACATCGTTGTGGCAGGTCTCCTATCGGTGGTCCACAAGGTCGTAAAGGAAGTCGTACTCCGACCTGACCCCGTCGCCGCCACCGCCGAGCCAGGCATCTTTCTCCCTGGAGGCCGGCGGGGACGTTATAGGAAGTCATACTCCATCCCGTCCCCGCCACATCCGTCGCTGGGCTTGGCGTCCTCCTTTTGTATTTAAGACGAGCTCGGCGTTCTCCTTTTGTATTTAAATGGCGTCCAATGTAACCCTGCAATGAAATGAAGTGAAAAGATTTGGCAGTCTAAAAAAGGAATAGCAACGAGTTCGCTTTTGTGTCTCATGAATATCAGCTATCATGTCGCGAGATAGCCTCGCGTTCGTGTGTTTTTTGGATTCTCTCGGTTGCCAAGGGCATCTACCAATACGCACATCCTCCCTTCGGGTGCTTCTAAGGATATGTTCTTGAGCACCCTAATAGAGATGTCGCTTTCGGCAAGCCTGCCCTGCCACCTTGCCATGGCAACCTAAAGCGCTAGGCATGCTTCCAGCACTCAAGTGTGCAACAAGTCTGACAAGGGGCCTTAGCGTGCAAGTTTTCCTGCACAAATAGGAAAAAGTTTTGAAAAATTCTTGAAGGGTTGTGCAACTTAGCTTTTTCTGGTTGCATATCTTGTCGTCGAACGCTTCCGCAGGTGCCTGCGCCGTTACTCCCCCCCAGGAAGACTCGCACGTGGGGTCCCTTCTCCTTTTTGAGAAAAATAAAGAAGTGAAAATAGACTAGGCGAGGAACCTAGGTGGTCCAACAGGCCCCTTACGCAACATGTCGCAAAAGATACACAAAATAAATATGTACTTTGACAGAGGATTGCGGAATACTTAACTTTCATTAACTATGCATAGGGTCATCGCCTGGCTTTGTACAAAGGATTACATGCCCTTCCGGCATAACTTGCACAAAAGTGGTTGCCAGGCGGGCCCGGCAACCGTGCCTCATGGGTAGAACTTTCGAAGCTGCTTGATATTCCACGAGTTTTGCACCGGAGTGCCATCTTCGGTCTCCAGGCGGACTGCGCCAGGCCTAGTGACTCGTACCAACCGATAAGGGCCTTCCCACTTCGGCGTCATCTTGTTTGCTCCCTTCGCGAACGGAATCTGTCAAAGAACAATGTCACCTTCGTCAACAATCCTGGCTCGCACCTTGAGGCTATGGTAGTGGCGCAAGGCCTACTGGTACCTAGCAACGCGCAGTGTGGCCTGGAGACGATCTTCCTCGAGGAGCGTGGCTTCGTCATGCCGTAGCCGCTCATGTTGGTCCTCATCAAAGGCCTGCACTCTCGGTGACCCGTATGTGAGTTCTGTGGGGAGAACTGCCTCTGCCCCATAAACTAGGGCGAAGGGTGTCTTGCCAGTGGCTCGATTTGGTGTCGTTCTAATCGACCAAAGAACCGCTGGCAGCTCATCAATCCAGCGCCTTCCGTACTTGCGCAGCTTGTCAAAAGTTCTCGTCTTGAGGCCCCGTAGCACTTTAGCATTTGCCATCTCTACTTGCTCGTTGCTCCTGGGGTGGGCAACCGAGGCAAAGAAGACCTTGGCCCCGATATCTTGACAGTATTGCATGAAAGTGCTGCTGGTGAACTGCGTGTCGTTATCGGTGATGATCCTGTTCAGGACCCCGAAACGGCAAACAATCCCTCTGAGGAACTTGACTGTTGCCTGCGCCATTACCTTTCTGAAAGCACAACATGCTCCCTTGGTGGTTTTGATAATTCATGACAACATACATTGTCTCTTGGACTAATACTTTTACCTAGTGAATTTCAGATAAAAGTCCATGGAGAGATGGGTTGGCAAAAAGGGCTGTGTGGAGATACCCCAAGATGCAAAGAAATGGATTGGCAAAGCTTCAAGCAAGAGGAATCTACATTTTACTTTGTGAGAAATCACTTTGAGTCCATAGGAAAGCCAATACTATTAAAAGGGGGTAAGGTATTGTTGGTGGACAAAATGCTCATACATGCACAAGTGATAGTCACCAAAAACACCCACAAGCTCTTCCACAAAAGTCTGTCCAAAGTCAAATATACAAAATTGGTGCAACCAACACTTTCCACTCGGTGCCACCGATTCCCATACTCAGACAGACCTAAGCCAAACCCTAGCCTTTCGGTGCAACCGATTCTACTTCGGTGCCACCGAGTTCAGCTTGCCAACTTTCTGTTACCCAATTTCACAAAATTGGTCCAACCGAGTTTGTTGAATCGGCGTCACCGAGTCTGGCAATCTGACCGTTGGTTACCTTATCGGTGCAACCGAGTTTTATATATCGGTCTCACCGAGATTCAAAAGTTGCTACCTTTGGAGCAACTCGGTACCACCGAGATTCACACATCGGTGTCACCGAGTTGGTCACTTAAGGTGTAACGGTTGGATTTTTGGAGATGCCTATATATACCCCTTCACCACCACCCACTCAAAAGAGAAGCACTCAGAACTATTCCAAACTTGCCCCATCCAGTTTTCTGAGAGAGAGCCACCTACTCATGTGTTGAGATCATGCCATTCCATTCCTACCATATGAATCTTGATCTCTAGCCTCCCCAAGTTGCTTTCCATCAATCCCATCTCTTCCACCAAGCCAAATCTGTGAGAGAGTGATTGTGTGTTGAGGAGTCTATCATCTTGAAGCACAAGAGCAAGGAGTTCATCGACATTGCCGAGCCTATTACCTTTTGGAGGGTGGTGCCTCCTAGATTGGTTAGGTGTCGCTTGGGAGCCTCCTACTTCGTGTTGTGGAGTTGAACCAAGAAGTTTGTAAGGGCAAGGAGATCACCTACTTCGTGAAGATCTACCCATAGTGAGGCTAGTCCTTCGTGGACGGAAGCCGTTATGGAATAGTCAAGGTTGCTACTTCGTGGACCCTTATGGGTGGAGCCCTCCGTGGACTCTCGCGACCGTTACCCTCCGTGGGTTGAAGACTCCATAAACGTGGACGTACGATAGCACCACCTATCGGAACCACGGGAAAAATCTTCGTGTCCCTCATGCGTTTGATCTCCCTATCTCAACTCTTTACTTCATGTGCAATGTCTTTACTTTCCACTGCTATACTCGTAGACATGCATGTGTTAGGGTGTGCTAGACTTGCTATAATTGTTAAAATCTGCCAACCAATTAACTTGGGAAAAGGTTAGTTTTTAAATTCCTGCTAGTAGTCTATTCACCCCCCCCCCTCTAGACACTCTTCTAGTGATCCCACACTTTCTCACCGGCTCAACCTCGGTCCACTTCATGAACTTGTCGATGGCAACGAACAAGAACTCGAAGCCCCCGGTACCACGGGGGAGGGGACCGACGATGTCAAGCCCCCAGACCGAGAATGGCTAGGAGAGCGGCACGGTTTGAAGGGTGTGTGCTGGTTGGTGTATCTGCTTGGCGTGATATTGGCATGCTTCACATGTTGTCATCACCGCCAAGGCGTCTTGAAGGGCTGTGGGCCAGTAGAAGCCTTGCCGAAACGCCTTCCCGACAAGGGCTCGTGATCCTACATGGGAGCCACAAATCCCCTCGTGTATCTCTGCCAACAGCTATTGTCCTTCTTCCCGAGGGATGCATCTTAGATTCATGTCGTTTGGTCTTCTCTTTTACAAGGTGTCGTCGACAAATTGGTACATGCTTGACCGCCGGGCCGCTCTTTCCGCTTCTTCTTGTTCCTCGGAAAGGTCTCTTGTCTGGAGGTACTGGACAATTTGTTGCGCCCATGTCGGAGCCTGTGGCTCGACGACAAGGACCAATGGCATTTCTCCCACCGCGGGGGCACTAGATTCTACGACTAGGACCCTTGGGTCTGTCGGAGCTTGTGGTTCCCGGACGCGTGGGCAGTCACTCCCGGCAACCTTCTTGGCGGCCACTGATGGCTCTGTCAGAAGATGGTCACTGGAATTGACTTTTTGTTTTCTTCCCCTCTGTGTCGAGGGGTTGACTGAGGGTTTTGTCAATTGGAGGAAAAAAGTGCCTGGTTCCATAGGCGAATTATGCGCAGCTCTCTTTGACAGGTCATCGGCAACATTATTCTCAGCACGAGGGACGTGCTCCATTTGGAGACCGTCAAATCGCTCCTCCAATCTCTGCACCTCATAAACATAAGCTTCCATTAAGGGGCTCTGATAATCCTTGTTCACTTGGCGAACAACAAGTTGTGAGCCTCCCCTTACTATCGGTCTTCTGATGCCAAGATCGGCTGCTATCCTCAACCCGGCCAACAGCCCTTCATACTCAGTTGTGTTGTTCGTCGATTCTTCCCAGGGAAAGTGCGTCTGGACCATGTACTTGAGATGCTCTTCGGTGGGTGCAATGAGTATCAATCCAACACCGGTGCCTTGCAGCAAAAAAACTCCGTCAAAGTACATGACCCATTCCTGAGGCGCTTCTTTCCGGGAAGTGCATTCTCAGGTACCTCCTCATTCGGCGTTGACGTACATTCTGCTATGAACTCCGCCAAGGCTCTGCTCTGAATTGTCGTTGTGCTCTCAAATCTTAAATCAAAACTTGCCAGCACCAATGCCCACTCGACGATCCTGCCTGTCGCCTCTGGGTTCCTCAGGATACGCTGCATCGAAAACCTGGTGACGGTGATGTGTTGTGCTCAGAAGTAGTGGCGCAGCTTCCGGGAGGCCATAAGGAGGACGAAAAGCATATTCTGCATCCCAGAGTATCTTGACCTAGCCCTTGCAGGAGGGAGCTGACAAAATACACTGGTCGTTGCACCATCTTCTTCTTTCGCACGACTTGTTGGTTTCTCTCCTTGTGTCATGTCTGTGTCTGACTCTGGCTTGTCTGTTGCCGGCTCGGGGGCCTCTGTCTTGTCTCCTGATACTTGTGATCTGCGTTGGGTATTCCGTGGAGAGGAACGGGTAATTGCAGCACAAAGTGGGTAAGTATTTCCCTCAGTTATGAAACCAAGGTTTATCGAACCAATAGGAATATCAATCCTCAACCGCTACAGCGGCTGCACACAATAGAGCAAACAACTTGCACCCAACGCGGGCAAGAGGGTTGTCAATCCCCTTGATCTCGTTATTTGCAAGCAAATGAGTTGTGTAGGTAATTGCAGATAATTGTAAATTGCAAAATAAAATAAAAGACAAATAAAGGAAGCAAGGTAATAGTAGCGTTTATGAATTTATAAGTGAATAGACCCGGGGGCCATAGTTTTCTCTAGCGGCATCTCTCATGTAGGCAACATACGGTGGGTAACAAATTACTGTTGAGCAATTGATAGAAAAGCGGATAGTTATGCGATTTTCACGGCAATGATCATGTGTATATAGGCATCACGTCCATAAACAAATAGGTCGACTCCTGCCTGCACCTATTACTATTACTCCACTCATCGACCGCTATCCAGCATGCATCTAGAGTATTAAGTAAAATAGAGTAATGCATGGTGAGTGATGACATGATGTAGAAATAGTAAACTCAAGCAATATTAAAAAAAACCATCGTGTTATCCTTAGTAGCACCAACACAAAGACGCAACTTGTCCCCTTTTTTCACTGGGATATGGAAACTTGTCAGGTTGAACCAACTACAACGCACCTCTCTCACTGAAGAAAGATCAATCTACTTGGCCAAAGCAAATCAATAGATTGGAGAGAATTACGATGCTATAATGATCATGCAAATAAGAATCTTAATATTCGGAGGTGACTCAAATACTTTTCATGAATAATCTGAACATAAACCCACAATTCATCGAATCCCAACAAACACACCGCACAAAAGGATTACATCGGATAGATCAAAGCGAAGATGCGATGATCATTGTATTGAAGATCAAGAGATAGAGAGATTGCCATCTAGGTACTAGCTATGGACCCGTAGGTCTGTGGTGAACTACTCACACATCATCATGAGGGCAGCAAGGTTGATGAAGAGGCCCTCCGTGATCGATCCCCCCTCCGACAGGGTGCCGAAACGGAGCTCCACATGGCCTCACGACGGAACAGAGACTTGCGGCGGCGTAATAAGGCTTTCGGGATTGCCTCCAGGGTTTTCATGATATATGAGAATTTATAGGCCAGAGAACGAGGTCGGGGGAGCCACCAGGGGCCCACAAGCCATCAGGGTGCCCCCTGGGTGCGCCCTGTTGGCTTGTGGGGCCGTGATGTGGCTCCTAGCCTCCTTCTGAATCTCCCAGGTCTTCTTTTGGTCCAGAAAAAATCATCAAAAAGTTTTGTGGCAATTGGACTTCGTTTGGTACTGTAAACCTGAGAAGTGAAAAACATGTAGAAAATAGCAACTGACACTGGGCTCTGGGTCAATAGGTCAGTGCTTAAAAATATTATAAATTGGTAAATAAAGACCCAAAAAGTATCCTAGAATGATAATATATCAGCATGGAATAATCAAAAACTATAGATATGTTGGAGACGTATCATCTCCCTCGGCTTCTCCCTCTACCACTAGTGCAGCACTAACCACTTGGTTCATCGCCTCAAAGTACAGCAGCAACGGTTCATCTGGTTTAGGCGCAACTAGGACCGGCGCTGAAGAGAGGTACTTCTTCAGGTCGTGCAGCGCCGCCTCTGCCTCTGGGGTCCAAGTCATTGGGCCCGCTTTCTTCATGATCTTGAAGAATAGCAAGGCACGCTCTACGGACTTGGAAATGAACCTGCTGAGGGTGGTGATGCAGCCCGCCAGACGGCGTACGTCCTTGACGCGCTTTGGTGCCTCTAGCTGCTCAATTGCTTTGATCTTGGCGGGGTTGGCTTCGATCCCGTGCTGCGAGACGAAGAACCCGAGGAGCTTGCCAGAGGGGACTCCGAAGATGCACTTCTAAGGGTTGAGCTTCAGGTTGATCTTGTGCAGCTTTGCGAAGGTTTCTTCTAGGTCTTGCACCATTGTGTCCTTGTTCTTGGTCTTGACCACTATGTCATCCATGTATGCTTCTACATTCCTGTGCAGCTGTGGGCCTAAACGAATCTGGACTGCTCTTGCAAATGTGGAACCGGCGCTCTTCAACCCGAACGCCATGCGTCTGAAGCAATACGCGCTGCAGGGGGTGATGAATGTCGTTTTCTCTTCGTCCTCCCTGGCCATGAAGATCTGGTGGTACACCCAGAGTATGCGTCAGGGAAGGACAACAGGTCACAGCCAGCGGTTGAGTCCACTATTTGATTGATGCACGGCAAGGGGAATGGGTCCTTTGGGCAGGCCTTGTTGACATCGGTGAAGTCGATGCAAAGCCTCCATTTCTAGTTCGCCTTGTGCACAACCACGGGATTTGCCAACCAAGTTGGGTGGATCACGCCTCTGATCAAACCTGCTGCTTCTAGCTTATTGATCTCTTCGGCAATGAAATCTTGCTGCTCTAATGCTTGTTTTCTGACCTTCTGCTTGATGGGGCATGCGTGGGGGCAAATGGCAAGGTGGTGCTCAGTCACCTCCCTGGGAACACCGGGGATGTCTGATGGCTGCCAGGCAAACACATCGACATTCACCCGCAGGAAGGTGACGAGCGCGCTTTCCTATTTACTATCGAGGGTGGCCCTAATGGTGTAAGTGTCGCCCTCGCTGTCTTCCTGCGCAGCCACTCGCTTTGTCTTGGGGATGGTCACCTTATCCTTCTTGCTCCTGGTGGTGGAGATCTCTGGTAAGTCCTCGACGGGCGTGTTGTACTCTGCCACGCGCTTCCCGGAGTTCTTACGAGACTCGCCAGAGCTCTTATCCTTGTTCTTCCCCCCGGGAGCTTTGCCGGCAGGAGCGAGTGCCTCGTCGGCAGACACTGCCACTACCTCCTGGAAGAGTTTGTCTACGCAGAGGACTTTGTTTTTGTTGTCAGCCTTGATGGTGATGATGCTCATCGGCCCCGGCATTTTGAGTGTGTTGTAGGTGTGGTGAGACACCACCATGAACTTCGCCAGTGCCGGTCGGCCCAGGATTCCGTTGTACGGCAGCGACATCTTCGCGACATTGAAGACAATCTTCTCCATCCTGAAGTTGAGCTCGCTGCCGAATGTGACTGGCAGAGTTATCTTCCCCTTTGGCTGAGACCTTCCCGAGTTGACCCCTTGGAAAGATCACGTCGGCTTAAGATCTGAGTCAGGGATCTGCAGGCGCTGGATCACATCCGGTGAAATCAGGTTCAGCCCAGCCCCACTACCGACCAACATCTTAGTGACCTTGAGGTTGCGGATTGTTGGTGATACCAACAATGGCACACACACCCGACGACAGTGATGCGGTCGGGGTGATCCTCAGCGTCAAAGATGATGGGAGTGTTGGACCACTTGAGGGGCTTTCTTGCTTGTGCGGCTGGTTCCACCGTGTTGACCTCACGGGCCCATTGCTTGAGTTCCAGTAAGAGGAGTGCAAAGATGCGCCCCCATCAACACACATGGCGTCCACAACCTTCTGGAACTCTGGGTCTTCGGATTCTTCTTCGTCCATGTCGCCATCGTCAGCGGACTTGTTATCTCGGCCTCTAGCAGGCTTCTCTTTCTGCTGCTTGGTCTTGTCGTGGCGGCCACCATTGCTTTTCTTGCCAAAGCCACCCGCACCATCTTCACTCTTCTCCTTGTTGCACCTTTCGTACTCTTGCCTCTGCTTCTTGGCAAGTGGTTGTACTTGGTGGCAGCTGTTGCTGTCGTGGCTCTTGTTGCCGTGGATCTTGCAGTACTAGTCTTCTCCCCCACCACGGCCTCGTTGTCTCCGGAGCACGCGGCGATGTTCTTGCCGGACCCCTCAGACTTGGTCTTCCTGACGGAGTCGGGGTTACCGCTCCCTTCGACAGCCATCACTGCCTTTTCCTTACGCTTCTTGTTGTGCTTCCAGCCCTACTTCTTGGTGGCCGACGCATCGTCGTCATCGGAGTCGACCTCCGAGCCAGCGTCTTCTCCAGGGAGTCTCCTCCCCTCTTCAGCGCGTGCGCACTTGTCCGTGAGAGCGTATATCTCGGCGACGTCTCGCACCTTGTTGATGCTCATCTCTTCCCGCATCTGCCGATTGTGCACGTTCGTGTGGAACGCAGCAATCACGGCGGCGGGGTGGATGTCCGGAATATTGTGCTGCACGTGACTGAACCTCTGAATGTACTTGCGGAGGGTCTCACCGTCCCTCTGGGGACGCACGTGCAAGTTGCTAGGCTGCCCTGGGAGCTGGTGGCCCCCATGGTACGCGCCAATGAACTGGTTGCACAAATCCGCCCAAGAAGAGATGGACCCTTTGATAATCCCCAAGTGCAAGGAATCATCGTAGCAATTTCCAAAGGTGGAAGTGATAAGTATGGAGTGTCGAACCCACAAGGAGCTAAAGGTAAGATCAATATTCTCTCAAGTCCTATCTGCCACTGATACGACTCTACGTACGCCGAACGTTTGCTTCCAACTAGAAATGAGAAATAAAACTACGTTGTGGGTATGAAGAGAATAGCTTTGCATGATATCGGAGAACTAAAATATAAAAATAGGTGCTGATATCATAAAGTTAGAATATATTACAATATATTACAAATAGCGAGTGTGGAATAATGATGGGTCGGTGTGCGGAATTATCCTAGGCAATTGTTAACAAGATCGGTAATCATTATTGCAATTTTATATGAGGGAGAGGCATAACCTAACATACTTTCTCTACTTGGATCATGTGCACTTATGATTGGAACTCTAGCAAGCATCCGCAACTACTAAAGATCATTAAGGTAAAACCCAACCATAGCATTAAAGCATCAAGTCCCCTTTATCCCATACGCAACAACCCACCTACTCGGATTTATGCTTCTGTCACTCAAGCAGCCCGCTATAAGCGAATCATGAACGTATTGCAACACCCTACAGCAGGAATCCTTCTCGTGTGCACGGCACGGAAGAAACCATAGGACAGCAACAAAATAAACATACAACTCAAACCAATCTAGATCATCAATCAACCCATAAGACAAAAGAAATCTACTCAAAACATCATAGGATGGCAACACATCATTGGATCATAATATGTGGCATAAAGCACCATGTTCAAGTAGGGGATTACAGTGGGATGCGGGAGAGTGGACCGCTAAAAGGAGATGAGGATGGTGATGAAGAAGGTGATGTTGATGAAGACGATCACCGCGGCGATGGTTCCCCCGATGGCACTCCGGCGCCACCGAGAGAGAGGGGGAGAGGGTCTCCCCCTTGTGCTTCCTCCTCCGTGGCCTCCCCCCTAGGTGGGGAGAGGTTCTCCCTCTGGTCCTTGGCCTCCATGGTGATGATGGCCCCTCCGTCTTCCTCCTCCATGGTCTCCGGTGATGGTGACACCCTCCGGCAGGGTGCCGGAGAGGGCCAAGATTGATCTTTCGTAGCTACAGAGACTTGCGGCAGTGGAACTTCCGATCTAGGTTTCTTTCTGGAGGTTTCTCGATTTATAGGAGTACTTGGCGTTGGAATCAAGTCAGGGGGGTGCTCGAGGGGCCCACAAGCCAGGGGGCGCGCCCCCCAGGCTTGTGGCTGCCTCGGGACTCCCCTCCGGTATCTTTTTGCTCCAGTATTTTTTATATTTTCCAAAAATACTCTTCGTAAATTTTCAGCCCATTCCGAGAACTTTTATTTCTGCACAAAAACAACACCACGGTAGCCCTGCTGAAAACAGCGTCAGTCCGGGTTAGTTCTAATTAAATCATACCAAAATCATATAAAATTATTATAAAGATGGCATGAATACTTCATAAATTATAGATACGTTGGAGACGTATCAGCATCCCCAAGCTTAATTCCTGCTCGTCCTCGAGTAGGTAAATGATAAAAGTAATAATTTATGAAGTGTGAATGCTAGCAAGTGCACAAGTTTGATCAATGATAATTCCAATCACTTTTTCTAGCATCAATATAAACCATAAACAGTAGCTCATCTCATAAAACTTCTCATGATCAAGTAACAAGCTATTCACATGTTAAAGTATAGACCAGAAAGTTTCTTCAAAACTAACAAACCATATTCCTAGTCATCGAACAATTGCAATTCATCTTATTTTCAGGAAGGGTCTATGTAAGAGCTTTGATTTAGCAAATTCCACATACTCAACTATCATATAGTCTTCCATGATTATTGACACTCAAAGCATATTTTTAGAACAAATAGCATCCATCGAACACAGAGAAAGATAGGGGCTTAATGTTTCGCCTCCCAACTTATTTATCATATAGATAATTGTCAACAATAATAATTCATGATCAAATATATTTGACTGGATATATATGTTTGGATCTTTCCCCACCACATGATGCTTGCCAACTAATAGATTGAGGTTGGAATAAGAGGTTGACTCAACATGAATAGTAAATAACATGAAAGTAAATAGATTGGCCCTTCGCAGAGGGAAGCAGGGATTTGCATATATGCCAGAGCTCATTGTTTAAAACAGAGATGAATATAATTTTGGGAGGTATGCTTTCATTGTCAACATAACAACCAAGAGATTTCACCATCTTCCATGCTAGATACATTATAGGAGGTTCCCAAACAGAATGATAAAGTTTTTACTCCCCGTCCACCAATCAAACACACTCCACGGCGAGCCGAATCCACGGGTACCGTCCATACAAACAACAATCCTGGGGGAGTTTTGTTTCATTATATTTTGAATTTTGAGCATGGAACTGGGCATCCCGAATACCAGCCACTTTCTCATGAATGATAGTGAATCAACACATATCGTGAGAATAACCCACCTAGCATGAAAGATACTGACCGCCCCCAGTCGTTACATGAGCGATTCGGGCATACAAAACAGAATATTATTTGAAGGTTTAGAGTTTGGCACATGCAAATTTACTTGAAACAGCAGGTAAATACCGCATATAGGTAGGTATGGTGGACTCTCATGGAAGAAACTTGGCTCAAGGGTTTTGATGCACAAGTAGTATCTCTACTTAGTACGAAGGTTTGGCTAGCAAAAGGTTCTAAACAAGCACCACATGTTAGAGGATCCATAACAATATAACTTCTATGCAAATATACCCAAACATATATCATTAAGTTGTCTTCCTTGTCCAATTTCAAATAATTAGCTCGAGTTTGAAAATAATTAATGAGCTCACAATCATAGAAGATGTCCAAGATAGTATATTTATATGTGGAATCTCTCTTCCTTCAATATTCTTTCATGAATTGTTCAAGTGACTAATGCGGTGTTTGCTAACTTTCAATAAATTTTACCACCTATACTTATTATGTGTGAAGTCATTACTCCCCATGGGATAAGTATATGAAGCATATTTAATTTCAGATTTATGATATTCAATTCATTCAACCATTTACTCATAGGATATATAAGTGAAGCACGAAATTGAATGACAAACAACTCCCAAAAGATATAAGTGAAGATCAATGCGTAGTCAATTAGTTAAATAGTGATGTGAGGACTCTCTCTCTTATTCAGAATTTCAGATCCAATGCTTTTATTCAAACAGCAAAACAAAATAAAAAAGGCACTCCAAGAATAGCAAGCATCATGTGAATGAATAAAAATTTAGGCTCAACATAGGCTAACCGATAATTGTTGATGAAGAGAGATGGGATGCGTAGCATCCCCAAGCTTAGATGCTTGAGACTTCTTGAAATATTTACTTGGGGTGCCTTGGGCATCCCCAAGCTTGAGCTTTTGTATCTCGTTCAATCCTCTCATATCATGGTTTCACCTATTCTCAAAAACTTCATCCACACAAAACTCGAAAAGAACTCGTGAGATAGGTTAGTACACATAAGAATAAATCAACACTTCATGTACTGCCAAGACAAGTTGCACAATAATTTTCAAACATCATCTACTGTTTACTATCCTTTCCACAATTTATATCTACCAATATAGGCTATGGAAACTAGAGGATAAGTAGATAACAAAACTATGATAGCAATCTGTCCAAACAGAACAGTCTGTAGCAATTTATGAAAACAGTGTACTTCCATAACTGAAAAAATTATGAAAATTTAGGACATGCTAAATAATTTATATGAAAATACTGTGTAAAAATTTCAGAAACTTTCCACGTTCCAGTAAAATATGAAAATTCAAACACTACAGCAAAATTTTCTGTTTTTTTACACAGCACACATCAAACATGCAATGCAAGCATCCTAAGGCAATTCTTGGAACTTTTTATTGAAAAACAAGATTATGAATAACACCTAACAGAAAATAACAAAATATAATGATGATCCAAGCAAAGCACATATTATGTTACGAATAAAAATATAGCTCCAAGTGAGGTTACCGATAATGTTGAAGACGAAAGAGGGGATGCCTTCCGGGGCATCCCCAAGCTTAGTTGCTTGGATATTCCTTGACTATTACCTTGGGGTGCCTTGGGCATCCCCAATCTTAGGGTGTTGCCACTCCTTATTATCCTCATATCGATATCTCACCCAAAACTTGAAAACTTCAATCACACAAAACTTAACGGAACTTCGTGAGATGGGTTAGTATGATAAAGAGCAAACCATCCACTTAGGTACTGTTAAATAAAAGATCCATAATTGTTCTCGCATAATGTCTACTGTAACTTATCATTTCCACAATTTATATCACTTAATATAAGCCATGGAAATGCTAAAACAAGCAAACTACGCAAACAAGGCAGATTCTGTCAAAAATAGAACAGTCTTTAATGATCTGAACAATGATCATACTTCTGCAGCCCCGAAAATTCTGAAAAATTAGGACAACCTAGGAAATTTGTATATCAATCATTTTTAAAAAAATTCAGAAGCTTTTGACTCTCTGGTTAATTTATAAAAATTCTGGACTGGGCACCAAAGTTTCTGTTTTTGCACAGAATCAAGTCAACTATCAACCACATCATCCCAAAGGCATTACTTGGCACTTTATTGAAATAAAAGGCACAAAACATGATTACTACTGTAGCTTAATCATGTTAAAACACAAAAACAGAAAGGGTAAATATTGGGTTGTCTCCCAACAAGCGCTTTTCTTTAATGCCTTTCTAGCTAGGCATGACATTTTAATGATACACTTCCAAGCCCAATTCCGATGGTAATTTTATTCATACTCTAAAAGATATAAGTGAAGTTCATAGAGCATTCTACAAAGCCATACTCAAAAGATCTAAGTGAAGCGCATGAAGCATTCTATAAATCAATGAAGGACTATCTCATACTAGAAGGGTGCATAAAAGGAAAAACACTAAAGACGCATATCATGTGAACAAAACAAAAACCGAGGTATACCGATAATTGTTGAAGAATAAAGATGGGATGCCTTCCGGGGCATCCCCAAGCTTAGATGCTTGAGTCTCCTTGAAATATTTACTTGGGGTGTCTTGGGCATCCCCAAGCTTGAACTCTTGTCTCTCCGTATTCTTCTTATATCGATACCCCCTCGATCTTCGAACACTTTATTCACACAAAACTTAACAAAACCCTCGTGAGATCCGTTAGTATAATAAAGCAAAATACTACTTTAAGTACTGTTGTGAACTCATTCCAAATTCATATTAGCATTATATATACTGTATTCCAACTTCACCATGGTTCATACCCCCCGATACTACCCATAGATTCATCAAAATAAGAGAACAATGCGTAGAAAACAGAATCTGTCAAAAACAGGACAGTCTATAGCAATATGGAAACTTCGTATACTTCTGTAAATCAAAACATTCTGAAAATTTAGGAAAAATTAAACAATTTGTATAGAAATACTGTGTAAAAATTTCAGAAACTTTTGACGTTCCAGTAAGAAATGTAAATTCATGCACTACAGTCAAAGTTTCTGTTTTTGCACCGCACAAAGCAAACAAGCAATCTAATCATCCTAAAACCAAATCTTGGCACATTATTTTTATAATACAATGGATATATACAAGGGGATAATTATTTTTGAGAAACTTCCATGAAAAATTCTACATTGTTTCCATGAGCATGAACACAAGTGTTCAAGGTCGACCCTCACTTCTCCAATGCACAACCTTCCAATCACTTCTCTTTTTGAAAAACTTCTTAGGCAAAAGAGGCAAGTAATTCTTTTTGTATTTTTAATTATTTAATTTTTTTTGTATGTTTCACCCACAACTAAATAAAGCAAAAAGGGAAAACAAAATCTACTTAGTGAAGAAAGCAAACAAGCACACACGAGAATATCAACCCCACGCTATTGCTCCCCGGCAACGGCGCCAGAAAAAGGTCTTGATAATCCCCAAGTGCAAGGAATCATCGTAGCAATTTCCAAAGGTGGAAGTGATAAGTATGAAGTATCGAACCCATAAGGATCCAAAGGTAAGATCAATATTCTCTCAAGTCCTATCTGCCACTGATACGACTCTACGTACGCCGAACGTTTGCTTCCAACTAGAAACGAGAAATAAAACTACGTTGTGGGTATGAAGAGAATAGCTTTGCATGATATCGGAGAACTAAAATATAAAAATAGGTGCTGATATCATAAAGTTACAATATATTACAATATATTACAAATAGCGAGTGTGGAATAATGATGGGTCGGTGTGCGGAATTATCCTAGGCAATTGTTAACAAGATCGGTAATCATTATTGCAATTTTATATGAGGGAGAGGCATAAGCTAACATACTTTCTCTACTTGGATCATATGCACTTATGATTGGAACTCTAGCAAGCATCCGCAACTACTAAAGATCATTAAGGTAAAACCCAACCATAGCATTAAAGCATCAAGTCCCCTTTATCCCATACGCAACAACCCACCTACTCGGGTTTATGCTTCTGTCACTCAAGCAACCCACTATAAGCGAATCATGAATGTACTGCAACACCCTACAATGGGAATCCTTCTCGTGTGCACGGCACGGAAGGCACCATAGGACAGCACCAAAATAAACATACAACTCAAACCAATCTAGATCATCAATCAACCATAAGACAAAAGAAATCTACTCAAAACATCATAGGATGGCAACACATCATTGGATCATAATAGGTGGCATAAAGCACCATGTTCAAGTAGGGGATTACAGCGGGATGCGGGAGAGTGGACAGCTAAAAGGAGATGAGGATGGTGATGAAGAAGGTGATGTTGATGAAGACGATCACCGCGGCGTTGTCTCTCTCGATGGCACTCCGGCGCCACCGAGAGAGAGGGGGAGAGGGTCTCCCCCTTGTGCTTCCTCCTCCATGGCCTCCCCCCTAGGTGGGGAGAGGTTCTCCCTCTGGTCCTTGGCCTCCATGGTGATGATGGCCCCTCCGTCTTCCTCCTCCATGGTCTCCGGTGATGGTGACCCCCTCCGGCAGGGTGTCGGAGAGGGCCAAGATTGATCTTTCGTGGCTACAGAGACTTGCGGCGGCGGAATTTCTGATCTAGGTTTCTTTCTGGAGGTTTCTCGATTTATAGGAGTACTTGGCGTTGGAATCAAGTCAGGGGGGTGCTCGAGGGGTTCACAAGCCAGGGGGCGCACCCTAGGGGGGGCGCGCCCCCCAGGCTTGTGGCTGCCTCAGGACTACCCTCCGGTATATTTTTGCTCCAGTATTTTTTATATTTTCCAAAAATATTCTCCGTAAATTTTCAGCCCATTCCGAGAACTTTTATTTTTGCACAAAAACAACACCACGGTAGCCCTGCTGAAAACAGCGTCAGTCCGGGTTAGTTCTAATTAAATCATACCAAAATCATATAAAATTATTGTAAACATGGCATGAATACTTCATAAATTATAGATACGTTGGAGACGTATCACCCCTCCAACATGTTCATCAGCCAACTCCTCACGTTGGGCTTGAGCGCCAACAGGAATTAGTTGGCGAGTATCTTCTCGTCCCGTCCCCCGGCAGCCTGCATGGTGATGGTGTAGATGCCAAGGAACTGGGATGGGATGATCTTGCTGTCGTACTTGTCGGGCAGCTCGGGCTTGAAGGCCCTGCTGGAAGCCAGTGAACCTGTCGCAACTCACGGGCGAACGCCAGGCATCCCACCTTGTAAGGTAGGCTACCAGGCGCCCCCGGCATGGGTTCGTCGACAGTTGGGTCCACGCGGCCATCAGATTGACGGCGAGTCTCTCGCCGCCTTTCAATGGTCGTGTGAACGTCCTCCTTGCGCCTATCCCTTAGGATTTGGCGCTGGACTTGGTCCCGTCACGGGTCCGGCGAGGCGTACGACACCTCGTCTTGTTCGTCGGTCCGGCGGGAAGTCTGTTGCGGAGGTGACTGGACCGTATGCGCCCAACCAGCGTCGCGCCCGGTGGCTGGGCCTCCCGGGGCTGCTAGGTGTGCATGCGATGGTCCTGCCCCTCCGGCTTGTCGCGGTTTGCGAAGCTCAGCAGACTTTGTATGGTCGCCCTCTAGTCCGCCATCTTCTTTGGTGCAGGCGGGAAGTTCAGCAACAGCTGCGCCTGCGCTAGGGCCTCTTCCGTAGTTTTGGGCATGGAGCGGTGTGAGGCATGGGTGACACTCTTACTCCTGACCGTGTCAGGAGGAGCGTTTTCCCGCGCCGTCGTGCACCACCCTTCTGCCCCAGGAGGCTGCTGTCGAGCTTGGCCTTACGCGTCCTAGGAGAGACGCGTAGGGGTCTTGTCCGCACGCCGCACGGGCTTGCCGCCTCGAGGGTGTTGGTCATGGTCGTCCTGCGAGGGACGCGGCGGGGGCGCAGTCGCCTTTGCCCCTGTTGTAGCCGCCGCCGCGGCTACTTCGGCCTCATCCCCCGACGTCGCCGGCGCATTTCGCGTCTCTATGACGGCGGGGTCTGGGTCGTGGCTCATGGAGCTTCACGTGTTGTTTTGGCTGCACTCACCAGCGAGGTGAGCGTGGTGGTCGCCTCCGTCGGCGCTACCGGTGGCTGCCTGAGATGACAGCTTGGGTGTGGTCGCAGTAGGCGTCGCTACGCCCTTGGCCATCTTGGGGGCCATGGGCATCGACGAAGCTGCTGGTGAAGGTGCGCAGAGACCAGCGTAGGTTCGTGCAACAGATCCCCCCTACCTGGTGCGCCAAACATGTCAGGGGAAATGATGATATATGAGTCCGGCAAGGACCCTTTCTGATAAGGTGGGTAGGTCTCTTACACAAAGAGCATCACTGATTCTTGCGCACGCGGGGGTTAGACGAGTTTGGGCCGCCGGAGCGTAAACCCTACGTCCTATGTTCTTGCGGTTTATGGGTGCTCATAGTACAAGGCGTAACAACCCCGGCAAGAGGTGCCTCGGGAGTGCAGCTACACGTGTAAAATGAACAAAGTGTCGACCTTTGTAAAGGTAGCCATGGACCTCCTTTTATAGACAAGGGGTTACCACAATGGCAAAACGGTCTTTACATCTGGCGAACAGTGGGTACTGCCCTCTGCCAGAGTGTCAGCAGAGGTGGTAGTGGGAAATACCTAACTCTGACAGACTAGGATAGGCGCATTGAATGCGTCGTGAGGTGTCAAGCTGGCGACGTCTCCCAGCAAGGATTGCATCTCCCTCTGTGTCGTCCTCCCAGCTACCTTCTATTCTTTCGCCACGCCATGGGACGGGTATTGTTAAAGCTGCTGTAAATCCCTCCATGCTGCCACGTGCCCCGGCCGGTTCCACCTATCCGCCTGCCCGCTCGCCACCTGGTTGATGTAGACAATCAGCCTGGGGACGTGGAGTTGGGCCTTGGTGGGGGAGTCCTTGGTGGGTGTGTGGGTCCTGGAGCCCCCGGCAAGGCATCTTGCCGGGTTTACTTGGCCTTCTCTTGTTCTTGTTGGAGGAATGTTCAGGCCCGGCAAGATCTTGCCGTGTTGGAGGCTGCGGCGTCCGGTGCACAAGTTCGGGTGCTAAGGACCCCGTTTCTTAGTACACCGACAAGGTGCGTTGTAGTGGGTTCAATCTTACGGTGCTCTATATCCGAGTGACAAAGTAGGGGACAAGACACGTATTTCTATTGATGCCACTAAGGATAAAACGATGGTGTTTATTCATATTAATTGGATTTACTTTGTCTACATCATGTCATCATTCTCCAATCATTACTCTGTTTCACTTAATACTTTAGATGCATGCTGGATAGCGGTCGATGGGTGGAGTAATAATAGTAGATGCTGGCAGGAGTCAGTCTACTTGTTTATGGATGTGATGCCTATATACATGATCATTGCCGTGAATAATTATTGCATAACTATGCTCTTTTCTATCTATTGCCAAACAGTAATTTGTTTACCCATCGTATGCCTTCTACGAGAGAGAAGCCTCTAGCGAACATTATGGCCCCCTGGTCTATTCACATATATATTTACAAACGCTCTTATTTCCTTGCTGCCATTATTTACTTTTTATTTATTTTGCCATTAATATTTATCCAACTATCATCTACACTACTTATCGCTTGCAAGTAACGAGTTCAAGTGGATTGACAACCCTCTTGTCTGCATTGGGTGCAAGTGTTTGCTCCTTTGTGTGTAGGCGTTGAAGAAGGGAGTTGTGTGATCCACCTATTGGTTCGATAAATTTGGTTCTCCCTGAGGGAAATACTTATCTATAATGTGCTGCATCATCCCCTCCTCTTCGGGGAAAATCCCAACGCAGGTCACAAGTATTAGAAAGGATTTCTGGCGCCGTTACCGGGGAGTATCACTAACTTACTATCAACTACCTTCTCACAAATTATCATTCACTTCTTCAACTTTCTATATCCTGTTATATTTTGCTTGCTATAAAATAAAAAATACAAAAATATTTATCTTTCCTAGTTTCCTTGTTTTCTTGTGTGCTTGCTTGAACTTGCTATCATATCTCAGTTTGAAATTGGTGGTGCTTCTGCCTCTAGTGCGGAAGCTTCTGAATATCCAACTTCGCCATGTAATGAGAATGCTAAAAGAAATTTTGATGAATTTGCTAAAGAAAAACTTGGTAACCTTGCGGATGATGATCCTTCTAAAGGAGAACCTATTATGCAAACAAAGAAATTCCGCATAGGTAGTGGTAATATCATTGGGAAAGTGTGATTCAAGACTTTTTCACTTGTGCGGGTGTCGGGGTACACGAACAGGGGTGTTCATTTTCCCCTGACTTGTACACGGACGATGGGCCTCCGACCCGATGGCCTGAGCCTACCGGGAACAGATACTGCCTCGCCAACACCAACAAAAGACAAAGAAGCCGCTTTACGCGAGATCAAGAAGCGCATCAAGAAGATAACGTCAACAGCCAAGCCCCCGGAAGAGGCAGTCTACACTGGCTACCAACGCCGGCAAGCTCAAAACAACAGCCTAGGAGGGGCCCAAAGCGCGCCAGCCACGTCCCCGGTGCCTACCGGGGACCGAGGCACGCGCATCTTCAGGAAGTCCCGGCAAGCCACCTCCCGGCAGGCATGAGCCGATCGGCCACCGCTCCACCGCATCGCGATGCCAGTCACTTGTTGATGCGGTGTCGAGCCCTCAGGTGGCTAAGTGGCTCTCGCCAAGCATGTGGCGACGCACCAGAAGACAGATTATGCCCAGTTGACACTCGTCCAGAGGCGTGTCAAGACACTAAGCAACAGCCAGCTAAGCGGCGGTGAGAGCTTGCCCGGGATGCATCCCCGCGCCACCTAGACTAGCAAGCATGGTATTTTGTCCTAAATGCCAAAGTTAGGTATGATAGCTCTATTAGCTATCTAATTGCTAGATAATGACTATTTTGCCACTGTGGTTGCCCCTTTCCCTATAAAAGGAGGCCCAAGGCAACCTAGCTCAAGATTCGGACCTTTGGACACTTGTACTAGCGTAGTAGCTCGCCCGAAGGCAACCCTTGCTGGGTGAGAGCATTGCGTGTGCTTCGTGTTCCCTGAGATCAATCCACCAAAGCAAGAGTAGGGTTTTACGCTTCTCAGCGTCCCGAACCTACGTAAAAACACCAGCGTACCATCGTCGTGCTGCCCCATGGTCTCTGCTCTTTGTGCAACGTGACCTCCCCCTGCCGAACCACAAAGCGGCCTCTGGTCCCATAGGTGATCGTGTGCATCCGTGCCCCGACAGCGGGCTCGTTACCCTTCATAGGAGGCTCCATTGTTGCTAGAACTACTAATTATTTGGATGATATATCTTTGCTTATAGTTGAATTGGAAAGACAATTCCTTCACATGCTTCCTTTCATACAATGGTTGTTTCTAGAATTCTCTAATATTTAGGATGCCTCTACTAAACGTCTCGCCACAATATTTCTCGTTCATGAATTTAATCATATAATGCAAGAGGCAAGAGATATTTGCTCATTATAGTATCAAAGGTGAGTGCCCACCAATAGAAGGGATTCTTTATGATTTGGAAGAAATAAGAAAATTAAGATCAACGGACTATGTTGCTTATGATGAAAACCTTAGAAAAAGGGTTCCACCTAATGTCCTAGTTGATAAAATTTCTGAAGAAAAATTTGTCATACCAAATCTTGGATTGGGTCACTTGCTTGAGAGAGAATTAAGGAAATACCTTTATCAAAACTTATACAATGAAGAGTTGACTATCACTTATGAAAAGCCTAAGGAGGAGACCTCTATTCCTCCCGAGATAGATCTCACGGATCCCTGTATTGTGAAGTTTAGTCCCTTCAATTACTTTTGCTTACCTATTAGAAAACTTGTTGCTGAGAGAATGGAATATGTTTATAGCATGATGGATCATCCTCACGACTATTACAACACTTGATAATATGCATTATGCCTAGCTAAGGGCATAAACATTAGCGCTAGTTGGGAGGCAACCCAATAGTTATCTTATTTTTCTTGCTTTACTTTCTGTTTATTTTATGTAACATGATTGTTGCTACTATAATGATTGTGTTCTTATGTTTAAATAGTGTTTGTGCCAAGTAAAGCCTTTGGGATGACTTGCATGATAAGTAGAATTGATACAGTGCAAAAACAGAAACTTTTCCGCCTAGTGCAGAATTACTCTGATTTTACCAGAACGTATTTTTGATCTGAATTTTTTACACACTATGGGTATACAAATTACCCAGGTTTTCCTAGTTTTTTATGAATTTTTGGAGTTACAGATGTGTAGTTTCTCTACAAATCATTACAGATTGTTCTTTTTTAGACAGATTCTGTTTTTGCTTGCATAGTTTGCTTGTTTTGATGATGTTATGGATTGTATCGAGGGGTATATCCATGGAGAAGTTAGAATAAAGTAACTTATGCAATAATAAAATATGAATCAACTTATAAAAATACCTAAAGTATTTGATATGTTTATTATACTAACAGATCTCACGAAGGTTTCTATTGAGTTTTGTGCGCTGAAGTTTTCATGTTTTGGATCTTATCACGATGGATGAAGGAATAAGGAGCGGCAAGAGCCTAAGGGAAGAGGACCCAGGCCGCTGCTATATATAGGGGCTAGGTTGCACCGTAGAGAGTAAAGGAGGAGGGGGAGAAGACAACAGACAAGGCAGAGAGCCAAGAACACCACTCGAGTGCCCTCGCGAGGCTCCTCACCACTGTACTAGTTCATCCACCACACCTCCTCGAGAGGCAATCCACCAAAGCAGGAGTAGGGTATTATGCTTTGCAACGGCCCGAACCTGGGTAAATCACCGTGTGCATCTTCTTCCTCGTCATCGCGTGAGTTCGTCGTAGTAATCATCGTGTAGTGAGCTAGGTAGGGCGAGGCTGCAGGGGATCTTCGCACACGCCCCTGTGTTCGAACTTCTTGGGGTTTTGCGGAGCCCGAGATCCGACATTTGGCACGCCAGGTAGGGGGCGTGTCGAAGTCTTCCTCAAGCCGAACTCTTCTTCTGCCTCGCTGCTCTGATGTCTGACGCTCGCCGAGCCCGCGCCGAGCGCCGAGCTGCCCGCGTCGCACAGACGGCGCCCGTGGGCCGCACCGCCGCGGGCCGGTCCCCCTCACCTGTGGCCAATGCCGCCACGGGCCCGGAGGCCCACGAACAACAGGACTCCTCGCAGCCGGTCACCGCACGGCGCGATGGCCACACCGCCACTCCATCGATCGTTCCGGCTACCGGGTCGTCCTCCCACGCTCGACCCGGGCCGCCGCGCGGCTCGGGTGTACTCGCCATGGCGCACGAGCTGCTCCGCTACCGCCCCGCCCCCGACCGCCATGACGATTGGCTTCGGCACATCACGGAGCTCGTCAATGCTGTCAGCGACGCTTCAGCGCTCTCCTACTCATTTCGACCCCGGCCTTCCCTGGCAGACGATGTGGCCCACGATGCGCCGCCACCTCCTCCGCAATGCGATGACGACCCCGAGCCCAGGCATGAAGCGCACCCGCGCGACCAGCCCCGCGAACCGCGGGCAAGGGCGAGAGATGAAGTAAGCTGCCAGGTGGTGCCCCGGCCGCGCGTCGACACGCGTGTGCTCCCCACGCTGCCGAACCAGCGTCGCGACAGGGCACCACTCGAGGCGGCCCCTCAGGAGCGTCAAGACCGGGTCCCTCCCGCACACGCAGCACCCGTCGAGCCGGTGGGGTGCCTCGCCATCGCCCCGGAGCTCCATACAACCACGTGGCCCTGCAAGTTCAAGCCTGACCTACTCGCTACGACGGCACCCCGGATCCCGCCGAGTTCCTACAGCTCTACTCGCTAAGCATCCGGGCGGCCGGTGGAGACGACAAGGCCATGGCGTGCTGGTTCCCCATGGCACTCAAGGGTGGCGCGCTCTCCTGGCTCCTCGACCTCCCGGAGGGGTCCATCACCTCCTGGGACGACCTGCGCAAGCGCTTCGTCGCCAACTTCCAAGGTACCCGCGACCGCGCGGTCACCGTGAACGACCTGCGGCGTGTGAAGCAGCAAGAGGGAGAGACCCTGCACAAATTCATACAGCTCTTCACGACTACACGCCTCAAGGTCCCAAGGGCGTTGGATGAGGCTATCATCTCCGCGTTCACCGACGGTGTCACGGACCTCAAGATGAAGGAGGAGCTCGCCATGAACGACGAACCGTGCTCAGCCCTGGAGATGTTCAACCGGGCGAACAAGTGCGCCAAGGCCGAAGAGGGCCGCCTGTCGCTCCGCGAGCCTCCGGTGGCAGGGCCAAGGGAAAAGAAGACCTAGGCCAAGGAGGCGAAGCACAAGGTCCTAGCAGTACTTGCGGCCGAGCCTGAGGCGAAGCGCAGCCGAGGCGAGGAACACCCCGCAGGAGGGAGACCGACGTGCATCTTCCACGGCACCAACAACCACGACACCATCGACTGCCAGGAGCTCAGGCTGGTCCGCGACTAGCACTTCGGCCGGCGCCCTGTACGCATGGACCGTGGCTTCGGACGCGGTGGAGGCCGCGGCGGAGGTCATTGGGACAACCGGGAGCCGCGTCAGGGGTGGTGAGACCGGCCTCGAGAGGACCGCTGGCGCGATCAAGCTCGGGAGGACCGCTGGCGTGACGACCCTCCGGAGGGGTCACGCCGTGGCCAGCCTCGTGAGGCCCGTCCTCTTGAGGCCGGCCTACCACCACTACCACCGCCACCCAGAAGGAAGGAAGAGGACATGCAAGACGATGGGGCTGGGGACTTCCAGGAGGTCAGGGCGATAGCTTGTATCCTGGGCGGCGCCCAAGCCCCAGCGTCGAACCGCATCTTCAAACAGTTCACGCGGGAGGTGAACGCAGCTCTCCCAAAGCCCGAAGCCATGCGCCCCCTCAAGTGGTCCCAGACCACAATCACCTTCGACTTGAGGGATCAGCTCAGGTGCTCGGCCATGGCCGGCACGCTCCCCATGCTGTGCACTCCGACCATCAGCAACGTCCTCGTCACCAAGACCCTCATCGACAGTGGAGCGGGGCTCAATGTCCTCTCCATTGAGACCTTTGAGACGCTCCAAGTACCGTATGACCAGCTTATGCCGACCAAGCCCTTCTCGAGAGTCACTGACGGGTCCACCGTCCCCATTGGGCAAGTGCGCCTGCCTGTCACCTTCGGCGGACGCAAGAACTACCACACCGAGATCATCATCTTCGACGTCGCACACATCCACCTCCCGTACAACGCGATACTTGGGTACCTGGCCCTCGCCAAGTTCATGGCGGTGACTCATCATGGCTACAACGTCCTCAAGATGCCAGGGAGTGGCGGCGTCATCACCGTCGCCTGCGATGAGAAGGATGCTGTCTGCTCCCTCGAGCGTGCTTACCACGCTGTGGCGGCCGAGCGCTCGGACGACGAGGAGGATGCCCTGCCTCGTGAGGATGCACGCAAGAAGAAGAAGCAGCTCCTCCCCGCGGGGCACCAAGCGGCTGGAACCTCCAAGGATGGCGCCTCAGGCTCTGCGCCCCGGGACGGGGCCCCACCTTCCATCGCATAGGAAAGCGTACGCGACGCCCCCCTTGGGTCGGGCTCGGGGGCTTCCATCCGGGGAGTTTCCGGCCTGACTGGTGAGACAAGGGAGGCGCTCGGGCACAACCTGAAGGCGCGTCCTGACGCGCGTCTGCCTAAGCCAGGAGCACGGCGCGAGGCGCCGAGCTCGCAAGAGTCCGTCATCAGAGCGATCGAGGAGCTTCAGGAGGCACAGGCCATGCGAGGCGGGAGCTACCCTGCACCACCAAGCGCAGCCGCCATCATCGGCACGGCTAACAAGCCACGCGTCTGCGTCAACGCGCTCGCAATCAACATGGCCGCGTCCCAGGACCTCTTCTGGTCGATGCAGGCCGATCGCGGATGGCTCTACCCACGCAACTACGTCCGCATGCCCTTCGGCCTGGCGAAAACAGGCGCCACGTTCCAGCGCCTGGCCCAGGCCATGCTCATACCTTGCCGGGCGAGGCGCGACAAGGAGTTGGAGGAGATGCCCGGACCGAGCAGGGGTCCCGAGCCCCGAGAGACGATGGGCTCATGAGGGTCACGCTCACGGAGGTGCAAGATCAGGCTACGACGGCAGCTCAACTCTTCAGCGGCGTGGCCGCCAGGTGATTTTTTGGTTTGTGCCAGGTAACTTTTTGGTTCACTCCGTTTGAGGGCGCCCACCGGGCCACATTATCCTCAGGCGACCAGGGCATAGCCCTGCAGCCGCCTCATTTACGCATGTTTCAGTAACTTTTCATGCATGTGATCTATTTCCTAACGTTTCACCTTGCCTGCACGGCTCTTTGCCGGCGTGAATGTCGCCGTACCCGAATGATCCTACCTTCGACCGCCTCATGAGAGTACTGGGCACGGCGTCTGTGCTCGGGTCCGTCCCTGCAGCGTCGATAAATCCAGTGGCTGAGCTTTGTCTGGCGGGCCGGCCCCGCTCACGTCACCTCCTGGGGTCACTGGTGCTTGGCCCTCTCATGCGACGGCCCTCGGGAGCACATTCGGCGCAGGCTTATCCAAAATTTGCAGGACCTCGGACGGCGCTATCTACAAGAAGATCCAAGCGCAAACCGCCTTTGAGGTAGGGACCTCGCGAGGCCAAAGCGCCCTCGCAAGCTCCCAGATACACCTCCCAGTTCTACCGTGCAAGCCACGCATACGAACTCAATGGGCTGTACACGCCCGGAGCCCCCCGAGGACGCGGGGGGGTTCCTTCCCACGCAATGTGGAAGCCCCATGCTCCGCGCTGGCGGACAACACGGTCCACCAATGACTATGCCCATGCAAGGTGGAAGCCCCATGCCCCGTGCTGGCGGACAACACGGTCCACCAATGACTATGCCCACACAATGTGGAAGCCCTACGCTCCGTGCTGGGGATAAACAACTGAGGGCGCCCCAGCGGCTGCATCCAATCTCAGGAAGGCCCCTCGCGGCCCCGTCTCGCTGCGTTCCCCTGGGATGTACGTGTGAGGGGGCTGCATGGGGGCTACTACCGGGCCAAGCCTGGTACACGCCACCTCCCCAGGTCTGCCAAACCTGGTCTTCACGCGCCCCTCTCAGGAAAAGCTAGCGAGGAAAGGTATGGGAGCCGCTCGTACGTCAAGGGGGACTCCTGAGCATCGCGACTCAGGAGCCTCACTGGCCACGTATCCCACTCAGGAGCCTCACTGGCCACGTATCTGAATTTTTTACACACTATGGGTATACAAATTACCCAGGTTTTCCTAGTTTTTTATGAATTTTTGGAGTTACAGAAGTGTAGTTTCTCTACAAATCATTACAGATTGTTCTTTTTTAGACAGATTCTTTTTTTGCTTGCATAGTTTGCTTGTTTTGATGATGTTATGGATTGTATCGAGGGGTATATCCATGGAGAAGTTAGAATAAAGTAACTTATGCAATAATAAAATATGAATCAACTTATAAAAATACCTAAAGTATTTGATATGTTTATTATACTAACAGATCTCACGAAGGTTTCTATTGAGTTTTGTGCGCTGAAGTTTTCATGTTTTGGATCTTATCACGATGGATGAAGGAATAAGGAGCGGCAAGAGCCTAAGGGAAGAGGACCCAGGCCGCTGCTATATATAGGGGCTAGGTTGCACCGTAGAGAGAAAAGGAGGAGGGGGAGAAGACAACAGACAAGGCAGAGAGCCAAGAACACCACTCGAGTGCCCTCGCGAGGCTCCTCACCACTGTACTAGTTCATCCACCACACCTCCTCGAGAGGCAATCCACCAAAGCAGGAGTAGGGTATTATGCTTCGCAACGGCCCGAACCTGGGTAAATCACCGTGTGCATCTTCTTCCTCGTCATCGCGTGAGTTCGTCGTAGTAATCATCGTGTAGTGAGCTAGGTAGGGCGAGGCTGCAGGGGATCTTCGCACACGCCCCTGTGTTCGAACTTCTTGGGGTTTTGCGGAGCCCGAGATCCGACATTTGGCACGCCAGGTAGGGGGCGTGTCGAAGTCTTCCTCAAGCCGAACTCTTCTTCCGCCTCGCTGCTCTGATGTCTGACGCTCGCCGAGCCCGCGCCGAGCGCCGAGCTGCCCGCGTCGCACGGACGGCGCCCGTGGGCCGCACCGCCGCGGGCCGGTCACCCTCACCTGTGGCCAATGCCGCCACGGGCCCGGAGGCCCACGAACAACAGGACTCCTCGCAGCCGGTCACCGCACGGCGCGACGGCCACACCGCCACTCCATCGATCGTTCCGGTTACCGGGTCGTCCTCCCACGCTCGACCCGGGCCGCCGCGCGGCTCGGGTGCACTCGCCATGGCGCACGAGCTGCTCCGCTACCGCCCCGCCCCCGACCGCCATGACAATTGGCTTCGGCGCATCACGGAGCTCGTCAATGCTGTCGGCGACGCTTCAGCGCTCTCCTACTCATTTCGACCCCGGCCTTCCCTGGCAGACGATGTGGCCCACGATGCGCCGCCACCTCCTCCGCAATGCGATGACGACCCCGAGCCCAGGCATGAAGCGCACCCGCGCGACCAGCCCCGCGAACCGCGGGCAAGGGCGAGAGATGAAGTAAGCTGCCAGGTGGTGCCCCGGCCGCGCGTCGACATGCGTGTGCTCCCCGCGCTGCCGAACCAGCGTCGCGACAGGGCACCACTCGAGGCGGCCCCTCAGGAGCGTCAAGACCGGGTCCCTCCCGCACACGCAGCACCCGTCGAGCCGGTGGGGTGCCTCGCCATCGCCCCGGAGCTCCATACAACCACGTGGCCCTGCAAGTTCAAGCCTGACCTACTCGCTACGACGGCACCCCGGATCCCGCCGAGTTCCTACAGCTCTACTCGCTAAGCATCCGGGCGGCCGGTGGAGACGACAAGGCCATGGCGTGCTGGTTCCCCATGGCACTCAAGGGTGGCGCGCTCTCCTGGCTCCTCGACCTCCCGGAGGGGTCCATCACCTCCTGGGACGACCTGCGCAAGCGCTTCGTCGCCAACTTCCAAGGTACCCGCGACCGCGCGGTCACCGTGAACGACCTGCGGCGTGTGAAGCAGCAAGAGGGAGAGACCCTGCACAAATTCATACAGCTCTTCACGACTACACGCCTCAAGGTCCCAAGGGCGTTGGATGAGGCTATCATCTCCGCGTTCACCGACGGTGTCACGGACCTCAAGATGAAGGAGGAGCTCGCCATGAACGACGAACCGTGCTCAGCCCTGGAGATGTTCAACCGGGCGAACAAGTGCGCCAAGGCCGAAGAGGGCCGCCTGTCGCTCCGCGAGCCTCCGGTGGCAGGGCCAAGGGAAAAGAAGACCTAGGCCAAGGAGGCGAAGCACAAGGTCCTAGCAGTACTTGCGGCCGAGCCTGAGGCGAAGCGCAGCCGAGGCGAGGAACACCCCGCAGGAGGGAGACCGACGTGCATCTTCCACGGCACCAACAACCACGACACCATCGACTGCCAGGAGCTCAGGCTGGTCCGCGACTAGCACTTCGGCCGGCGCCCTGTACGCATGGACCGTGGCTTCGGACGCGGTGGAGGCCGCGGCGGAGGTCATTGGGACAACCGGGAGCCGCGTCAGGGGTGGCGAGACCGGCCTCGAGAGGACCGCTGGCGCGATCAAGCTCGGGAGGACCGCTGGCGTGACGACCCTCCGGAGGGGTCACGCCGTGGCCAGCCTCGTGAGGCCCGTCCTCTTGAGGCCGGCCTACCACCACTACCACCGCCACCCAGAAGGAAGGAAGAGGACATGCAAGACGATGGGGCTGGGGACTTCCAGGAGGTCAGGGCGATAGCTTGTATCCTGGGCGGCGCCCAAGCCCCAGCGTCGAACCGCATCTTCAAACAGTTCACGCGGGAGGTGAACGCAGCTCTCCCAAAGCCCGAAGCCATGCGCCCCCTCAAGTGGTCCCAGACCACAATCACCTTCGACTCGAGGGATCAGCTCAGGTGCTCGGCCATGGCCGGCACGCTCCCCATGCTGTGCACTCCGACCATCAGCAACGTCCTCGTCACCAAGACCCTCATCGACAGTGGAGCGGGGCTCAATGTCCTCTCCATTGAGACCTTTGAGATGCTCCAAGTACCGTATGACCAGCTTATGCCGACCAAGCCCTTCTCGAGAGTCACTGACGGGTCCACCGTCCCCATTGGGCAAGTGCGCCTGCCTGTCACCTTCGGCGGACGCAAGAACTACCACACCGAGATCATCATCTTCGACGTCGCACACATCCACCTCCCGTACAACGCGATACTTGGGTACCTGGCCCTCGCCAAGTTCATGGCGGTGACTCATCATGGCTACAACGTCCTCAAGATGCCAGGGAGTGGCGGCGTCATCACCGTCGCCTGCGATGAGAAGGATGCTGTCTGCTCCCTCGAGCGTGCTTACCACGCTGTGGCGGCCGAGCGCTCGGACGACGAGGAGGATGCCCTGCCTCGTGAGGATGCATGCAAGAAGAAGAAGCAGCTCCTCCCCGCGGGGCACCAAGCGGCTGGAACCTCCAAGGATGGCGCCTCAGGCTCTGCGCCCCGGGACGGGGCCCCACCTTCCATCGCATAGGAAAGCGTACGCGACGCCCCCCTTGGGTCGGGCTCGGGGGCTTCCATCCGGGGAGTTTCCGGCCTGACTGGTGAGACAAGGGAGGCGCTCGGGTACAACCTGAAGGCGCGTCCTGACGCGCGTCTGCCTAAGCCAGGAGCACGGCGCGAGGCGCCGAGCTCGCAAGAGTCCGTCATCAGAGCGATCGAGGAGCTTCAGGAGGCACAGGCCATGCGAGGCGGGAGCTACCCTGCACCACCAAGCGCAGCCGCCATCATCGGCACGGCTAACAAGCCACGCGTCTGCGTCAACGCGCTCGCAATCAACATGGCCGCGTCCCAGGACCTCTTCTGGTCGATGCAGGCCGATCGCGGATGGCTCTACCCACGCAACTACGTCCGCATGCCCTTCGGCCTGGCAAAAACAGGCGCCACGTTCCAGCGCCTGGCCCAGGCCATGCTCATACCTTGCCGGGCGAGGCGCGACAAGGAGTTGGAGGAGATGCCCGGACCGAGCAGGGGTCCCGAGCCCCGAGAGACGATGGGCTCATGAGGGTCACGCTCACGGAGGTGCAAGATCAGGCTACGGCAGCAGCTCAACTCTTCAGCGACGTGGCCGCCAGGTGATTTTTTGGTTTGTGCCAGGTAACTTTTTGGTTCACTCCGTTTGAGGGCGCCCACCGGGCCACATTATCCTCAGGCGACCAGGGCATAGCCCTGCAGCCGCCTCATTTACGCATGTTTCAGTAACTTTTCATGCATGTGATCTATTTCCTAACGTTTCACCTTGCCTGCACGGCTCTTTGCCGGCGTGAATGTCGCCGTACCCGAATGATCCTACCTTCGACCGCCTCATGAGAGGACTGGGCACGGCGTCTGTGCTCGGGTCCGTCCCTGCAGCGTCGATAAATCCAGTGGCTGAGCTTTGTCTGGCGGGCCGGCCCCGCTCACGTCACCTCCTGGGGTCACTGGTGCTTGGCCCTCTCATGCGACGGCCCTCGGGAGCACATTCGGCGCAGGCTTATCCAAAATTTGCAGGACCTCGGACGGCGCTATCTACAAGAAGATCCAAGCGCAAACCGCCTTTGAGGTAGGGACCTCGCGAGGCCAAAGCGCCCTCGCAAGCTCCCAGATACACCTCCCAGTTCTACCGTGCAAGCCACGCATACGAACTCAATGGGCTGTACACCCCGGAGCCCCCCGAGGGCGCGGGGGGGTTCCTTCCCACGCAATGTGGAAGCCCCATGCTCCGCGCTGGCGGACAACACGGTCCACCAATGACTATGCCCATGCAAGGTGGAAGCCCCATGCCCCGTGCTGGCGGACAACACGGTCCACCAATGACTATGCCCACACAATGTGGAAGCCCTACGCTCCGTGCTGGGGATAAACAACTGAGGGCGCCCCAGCGGCTGCATCCAATCTCAGGAAGGCCCCTCGCGGCCCCGTCTCGCTGCGTTCCCCTGGGATGTACGCGTGAGGGGGCTGCATGGGGGCTACTACCGGGCCAAGCCTGGTACACGCCACCTCCCCAGGTCTGCCAAACCTGGTCTTCACGCGCCCCTCTCAGGAAAAGCTAGCGAGGAAAGGTATGGGAGCCGCTCGTACGTCAAGGGGGACTCCTGAGCATCGCGACTCAGGAGCCTCACTGGCCACGTATCCCACTCAGGAGCCTCACTGGCCACGTATCTGAATTTTTTACACACTATGGGTATACAAATTACCCAGGTTTTCCTAGTTTTTTATGAATTTTTGGAGTTACAGAAGTGTAGTTTCTCTACAAATCATTACAGATTGTTCTTTTTTAGACAGATTCTGTTTTTGCTTGCATAGTTTGCTTGTTTTGATGATGTTATGGATTGTATCGAGGGGTATATCCATGGAGAAGTTAGAATAAAGTAACTTATGCAATAATAAAATATGAATCAACTTATAAAAATACCTAAAGTATTTGATATGTTTATTATACTAACAGATCTCACGAAGGTTTCTATTGAGTTTTGTGCGCTGAAGTTTTCATGTTTTGGATCTTATCACGATGGATGAAGGAATAAGGAGCGGCAAGAGCCTAAGGGAAGAGGACCCAGGCCGCTGCTATATATAGGGGCTAGGTTGCACCGTAGAGAGAAAAGGAGGAGGGGGAGAAGACAACAGACAAGGCAGAGAGCCAAGAACACCACTCGAGTGCCCTCGCGAGGCTCCTCACCACTGTACTAGTTCATCCACCACACCTCCTCGAGAGGCAATCCACCAAAGCAGGAGTAGGGTATTATGCTTCGCAACGGCCCGAACCTGGGTAAATCACCGTGTGCATCTTCTTCCTCGTCATCGCGTGAGTTCGTCGTAGTAATCATCGTGTAGTGAGCTAGGTAGGGCGAGGCTGCAGGGGATCTTCGCACACGCCCCTGTGTTCGAACTTCTTGGGGTTTTGCGGAGCCCGAGATCCGACATTTGGCACGCCAGGTAGGGGGCGTGTCGAAGTCTTCCTCAAGCCGAACTCTTCTTCCGCCTCGCTGCTCTGATGTCTGACGCTCGCCGAGCCCGCGCCGAGCGCCGAGCTGCCCGCGTCGCACGGACGGCGCCCGTGGGCCGCACCGCCGCGGGCCGGTCCCCCTCACCTGTGGCCAATGCCGCCACGGGCCCGGAGGCCCACGAACAACAGGACTCCTCGCAGCCGGTCACCGCACGGCGCGACGGCCACACCGCCACTCCATCGATCGTTCCGGCTACCGGGTCGTCCTCCCACGCTCGACCCGGGCCGCCGCACGGCTCGGGTGCACTCGCCATGGCGCACGAGCTGCTCCGCTACCGCCCCGCCCCCGACCGCCATGACGATTGGCTTCGGCGCATCACGGAGCTCGTCAATGCTGTCGGTGACGCTTCAGCGCTCTCCTACTCATTTCGACCCCGGCCTTCCCTGGCAGACGATGTGGCCCACGATGCGCCGCCACCTCCTCCGCAATGCGATGACAACCCCGAGCCCAGGCATGAAGCGCACCCGCGCGACCAGCCCCGCGAACCGCGGGCAAGGGCGAGAGATGAAGTAAGCTGCCAGGTGGTGCCCCGGCCGCGCGTCGACATGCGTGTGCTCCCCGCGCTGCCGAACCAGCGTCGCGACAGGGCACCACTCGAGGCGGCCCCTCAGGAGCGTCAAGACCGGGTCCCTCCCGCACACGCAGCACCCGTCGAGCCGGTGGGGTGCCTCGCCATCGCCCCGGAGCTCCATACAACCACGTGGCCCTGCAAGTTCAAGCCTGACCTACCCCCTCGCTACGACGGCACCCCGGATCCCGCCGAGTTCCTACAGCTCTACTCGCTAAGCATCCGGGCGGCCGGTGGAGACGACAAGGCCATGGCGTGCTGGTTCCCCATGGCACTCAAGGGTGGCGCGCTCTCCTGGCTCCTCGACCTCCCGGAGGGGTCCATCACCTCCTGGGACGACCTGCGCAAGCGCTTCGTCGCCAACTTCCAAGGTACCCGCGACCGCGCGGTCACCGTGAACGACCTGCGGCGTGTGAAGCAGCAAGAGGGAGAGACCCTGCACAAATTCATACAGCTCTTCACGACTACACGCCTCAAGGTCCCAAGGGCGTTGGATGAGGCTATCATCTCCGCGTTCACCGACGGTGTCACAGACCTCAAGATGAAGGAGGAGCTCGCCATGAACGACGAACCGTGCTCAGCCCTGGAGATGTTCAACCTGGCGAACAAGTGCGCCAAGGCCGAAGAGGGCCGCCTGTCGCTCCGCGAGCCTCCGGCGGCAGGGCCAAAGGAAAAGAAGACCTAGGCCAAGGAGGCGAAGCACAAGGTCCTAGCAGTACTTGCGGCCGAGCCTGAGGCGAAGCGCAGCTGAGGCGAGGAACACCCCGCAGGAGGGAGACCGACGTGCATCTTCCACGGCACCAACAACCACGACACCATCGACTGCCAGGAGCTCAGGCTGGTCCGCGACTAGCACTTCGGCCGGTGCCCTGTACGCGTGGACCGTGGCTTCGGACGCGGTGGAGGCCGCGGCGGAGGTCATTGGGACAACCGGGAGCCGCGTCAGGGGTGGCGAGACCGGCCTCGAGAGGACCGCTGGCGCGATCAAGCTCGGGAGGACCGCTGGCGTGACGACCCTCCGGAGGGGTCACGCCGTGGCCAGCCTCGTGAGGCCCGTCCTCTTGAGGCCGGCCTACCACCACTACCACCGCCACCCAGAAGGAAGGAAGAGGACATGCAAGACGATGGGGCTGGGGACTTCCAGGAGGTCAGGGCGATAGCTTGTATCCTGGGCGGCGCCCAAGCCCCAGCGTCGAACCGCATCTTCAAACAGTTCACGCGGGAGGTGAACGCAGCTCTCCCAAAGCCCGAAGCCATGCGCCCCCTCAAGTGGTCCCAGACCACAATCACCTTCGACTCGAGGGATCAGCTCAGGTGCTCGGCCATGGCCGGCACGCTCCCCATGCTGTGCACTCCGACCATCAGCAACGTCCTCGTCACCAAGACCCTCATCGACAGTGGAGCGGGGCTCAATGTCCTCTCCATTGAGACCTTTGAGACGCTCCAAGTACCGTATGACCAGCTTATGCCGACCAAGCCCTTCTCGAGAGTCACTGACGGGTCCACCGTCCCCATTGGGCAAGTGCGCCTGCCTGTCACCTTCGGCGGACGCAAGAACTACCACACCGAGATCATCATCTTCGACGTCGCACACATCCACCTCCCGTACAACGCGATCCTTGGGTACCTGGCCCTCGCCAAGTTCATGGCGGTGACTCATCATGGCTACAACGTCCTCAAGATGCCAGGGAGTGGCGGCGTCATCACCGTCGCCTGCGATGAGAAGGATGCTGTCTGCTCCCTCGAGCATGCTTACCACGCTGTGGCGGCCGAGCGCTCGGACGACGAGGAGGATGCCCTGCCTCGTGAGGATGCACGCAAGAAGAAGAAGCAGCTCCTCCCCGCGGGGCACCAAGCGGCTGGAACCTCCAAGGATGGCGCCTCAGGCTCTGCGCCCCGGGACGGGGCCCCACCTTCCATCGCATAGGAAAGCGTACGCGACGCCCCCCTTGGGTCGGGCTCGGGGGCTTCCATCCGGGGAGTTTCCGGCCTGACTGGTGAGACAAGGGAGGTGCTCGGGCACAACCTGAAGGCGCGTCCTGACGCGCGTCTGCCTAAGCCAGGAGCACGGCGCGAGGCGCCGAGCTCGCAAGAGTCCGTCATCAGAGCGATCGAGGAGCTTCAGGAGGCACAGGCCATGCGAGGCGGGAGCTACCCTGCACCACCAAGCGCAGCCGCCATCATCGGCACGGCTAACAAGCCACGCGTCTGCGTCAACGCGCTCGCAATCAACATGGCCGCGTCCCAGGACCTCTTCTGGTCGATGCAGGCCGATCGCGGATGGCTCTACCCACGCAACTACGTCCGCATGCCCTTCGGCCTGGCAAAAACAGGCGCCACGTTCCAGCGCCTGGCCCAGGCCATGCTCATACCTTGCCGGGCGAGGCGCGACAAGGAGTTGGAGGAGATGCCCGGACCGAGCAGGGGTCCCGAGCCCTGAGAGACGATGGGCTCATGAGGGTCACGCTCACGGAGGTGCAAGATCAGGCTACGACGGCAGCTCAACTCTTCAGCGGCGTGGCCGCCAGGTGATTTTTTGGTTTGTGCCAGGTAACTTTTTGGTTCACTCCGTTTGAGGGCGCCCACCGGGCCACATTATCCTCAGGCGACCAGGGCATAGCCCTGCAGCCGCCTCATTTACGCATGTTTCAGTAACTTTTCATGCATGTGATCTATTTCCTAACGTTTCACCTTGCCTGCACGGCTCTTTGCCGGCGTGAATGTCGCCGTACCCGAATGATCCTACCTTCGACCGCCTCATGAGAGGACTGGGCACGGCGTCTGTGCTCGGGTCCGTCCCTGCAGCGTCGATAAATCCAGTGGCTGAGCTTTGTCTGGCGGGCCGGCCCCGCTCACGTCACCTCCTGGGGTCACTGGTGCTTGGCCCTCTCATGCGACGGCCCTCGGGAGCACATTCGGCGCAGGCTTATCCAAAATTTGCAGGACCTTGGACGGCGCTATCTACAACAAGATCCAAGCGCAAACCGCCTTTGAGGTAGGGACCTCGCGAGGCCAAAGCGCCCTCGCAAGCTCCCAGATACACCTCCCAGTTCTACCGTGCAAGCCACGCATACGAACTCAATGGGCTGTACACGCCCGGAGCCCCCCGAGGACGCGGGGGGGGTTCCTTCCCACGCAATGTGGAAGCCCCATGCTCCGCGCTGGCGGACAACACGGTCCACCAATGACTATGCCCATGCAAGGTGGAAGCCCCATGCCCCGTGCTGGCGGACAACACGGTCCACCAATGACTATGCCCACACAATGTGGAAGCCCTACGCTCCGTGCTGGGGATAAACAACTGAGGGCGCCCCAGCGGCTGCATCCAATCTCAGGAAGGCCCCTCGCGGCCCCGTCTCGCTGCGTTCCCCTGGGATGTACGCGTGAGGGGGCTGCATGGGGGCTACTACCGGGCCAAGCCTGGTACACGCCACCTCCCCAGGTCTGCCAAACCTGGTCTTCACGCGCCCCTCTCAGGAAAAGCTAGCGAGGAAAGGTATGGGAGCCGCTCGTACGTCAAGGGGGACTCCTGAGCATCGCGACTCAGGAGCCTCACTAGCCACGTATCCCACTCAGGAGCCTCACTGGCCACGTAGCCCCTCACTCCTTGGAACCGTCCTGGTGATCCGGACGACCCAACGGCGACTGAGGTATGCGCGGGGCCGGGCCCTGCCGACGCAGAGCTCGAAGCGCTCAAAACCCCTAAGGAGGACGCTGGAGCTCGTACGTCAAGGGGGACTCCTGAGCATCGCGACTCAGGAGCCTCACTGGCCATGTAGCCCCTCACCCCTTGGCATCGTCCTGGTGATCCGGACGGCCCAACGGCGGCTGAGGTATGCGCGGGGCCGGGCCCTGCCGATGCAGAGCGCAAGCTGTTCGAAGTTTCCAAGTTAACCCAATCTTCACCATGTTCCCTTCATGAGGGCTGCTCTTACGTCAAGGGGGACTCCTAAGCATCGCGACTCAGGAGCCTCACTGGTCATGTAGCCCCTCACCCCTTGGCACCGTCCTGGTGATCCGGACGGCCCAACGGCGGCTGAGGTATGCGCGGGGCTGGGCCCTGCCGACGTAGAGCATCACAGCAAGCAAGAAGGAAACAAGGCGAAGAAAGCAATCACACAGTTCAACAGTTATTACAAGCATTAAAAGTTTTCGCAAATACAAACAAGTTTAACGCCTCCGCGAGGCACGATGAATGTTGCAGGAAAGGAACAAGGAAGAGGAATCAGGAGGAGCCGCTGCCACCACTCGTCCCGGCCGCAGGGAACTCGTCGTCGACATCGTTGGCGTCGTCTTCTTCGCCGCTAACCCTTGCAGCTTCAGGAGGCGGAGGAACGGTGACGCAGGTGAACTTCTTCACCAGCGCCCCCACGGCGCCCCTTCACTGCTGCCGTAGCGCTGGCGCGGACCTCGGGGGCGACCGGGCGGATCATGGAGTCAAAGTCAAACCCCGGCTCATGAAGGTGAAGATGGCTGAAGATGCGCGTCGCGGCCTCGGAAAAGAGGTCGCGGCACTCGCTCTCCAAGACCCCCTCCACCTTGGCAACGGCGCCCTCCAACGCCTCGACGAGCTTCGAAGCGAGCTCCGCGAAGCCGCTCTCCGAAGCCACCAGGGGCTCCGCAAACCCATCCCGGCAGAGGGAGTGGAGCGCTTGGCGAAGCCTAAGCTCGACGGAGGGAAAAGCGCTGAGCTCCCCGGCCTTTTTCTCCTCAGCCGCGGCAAGAGCCTTCTCCCTGGTGTCGAGACGGGCCTTCTCCGAAGCGACTTCCCTCTCCCGCGCGTCTAGGCGCTCTCTCTCTGCGGCCTGGCTGGCCGCCGCCTAGGACAGCTCGGAGTCCCGAGCGGCAAGCTTGGCCTCGTGGGTCTTGAAGGTTTCCTCCTGCTGACGCAGCTGCTCCGCAAGCGCGGACTTCTCCTCCTGAAGAACCTTCAAGCGGGCCTTCGCTTCGTCACAACGCCTTGCAGCAGACGCCACGTCGGTCAGTGCTGCCTCGCGGGCTGCCTTGGCTGACGCGGCCTCCTTCTCGCTCTCCGCCGCGGTGGCCTTGGCCTAGCCCCAAACCGCCACGACAGAGGCGTCGGCCTGGAGCCACCCGGAGAGGAGCCCCAGGCGCCCACTCGCGAGGCGATTGTCAGCGCCCCCGAGGGCGTCCCAAACCTGACCCAGAGCGGTGTAGGCCCCGTCCAGGACGCCGGGGCCGCGCAATGCGGACACCAAGGCCTCGTCAGGGGGAGTCGCCTGTGCCATCGCAGGAGACGCCCCTGGGGCGGCAGAAGCACGAGGAGCAGGAGGCACCGGAGGCTCCGCCACGACCACAGGTAAGGTGGGTGCAGACGAGTCTAGGGGCAGCTGGCCCTCGGGGGCTGGCTCCTGGGGCAGCAACACCGACGCGCCCCCAAAAGCAGGAGCGGCAGCACCAATGCGCATCGGGGGCTCAGGGGGCTCCCCGACGGTGACCAGGAGGGTTGCTTCGCGAGCCCCCACCCCCGCGGCAGAAGGCGTCTCATCAGGACGACAGGAGCGGGCGGTGCATCGGAAGGCGCCTTCGGCTTGACGCCCGCCTTCTTCTTCCTCATCTTCAGCGCGGCGGCATTCCTGGTCACCAAGCAAAGGAAAAATCATCAGCACGCAAGCTGCCGGCAGGCGACCAAGGCCGAGCCGGATTACTCACTCTTCAACGTCGACCCACTTCCTCTTCCTCTCCGCTTCGACGACGATGGGGGCGACCTCGCCTTTCTCCAGGAGGGAACCACCACGCGGGGGAGCAGGAGCGCTGTCCACAAGGGCGGCAGCTGGAGGGATCACCATGGCCCCAGCCTCGTCCGCCTTGCCTGCGAGCTGCGATTCGGGCAGGGGCGAGGCCGGCGCTTCAACCGCCTTGCCGGCAGAGGCAGGGCACACTGGAGGAGACTCCGCCCCGCGCTTCCTGGGGGTCGCCAGGCAAGCGGACCGTGTGGCACGAGGGGCCGGTCCTGGCCCCCTGAGGACCTTGGCGGGATGCGGAGAACCTGCAGCAGAAGCTTCACCAACATCATCGTCGTCCTCAAGGTCACGCAAGAGCATGCTCTGCGACGGGGGAGACGCCTCCGCCAGGTCATCGTCCGCTGTCTTCTCCGAATCCTCCCCGCCTGTGGTGCCGCCGGAGGACACCATCACCGGGGAGCCAAGGCCCTCAGTTGGGGAGAGCCCCAGTTCGTTGAAGACAGGCATCGCGGCCACCAGATCGGCTCCGTCATCGCGGCAGTACAATGGGGCACAGTCGTCGGGAAAATCTCCGGGGTCGCCGTTGAGCAGGGTTGTTACAACTCTGCTCAGCTCCCCGGAAGGCATGGGGGCAGACCGAAGCCGGAGGTCGTCGCCGCAGCCCCGGTATTCCCACAAGGGCCTCGAATGCGACTGGAGGAGTGCCAGGCGCTGCTTCAAGAACTCCTTCACTATCATCCCCCCAGTCAGCTTCCTGGCACTGATATCGTGAGAAATCCGCTCCAGGACGGGCCTGACCCGGGGGTCGGAATGCTTTGCGGAGCTCCACGCAGGGGTCTTCTCCGGCAGCCCCTTCGGCAGATCCAAGCGGGGGTTGGTGCTCTTGAGATCCATGAAGACCCAGCGGTGCCTGAAGTTCTCCACCTTCTTCCCAGCCTTTAAGAGCATGTTACCGCTCTGGACCGCGACAAAGGAGACGCACGCCGACCGCTAAGCGTCGTCGTGCACGCGCAAGCTGAAGAAATGGCGGAAGAGGGCCACCGAAGGCTTCACGCCCACGAAAGCCTCGCAGTAGAAGGCGAAGACGGACAAGAGCAGGATGGAGTTGGGTTGGAGATGAAGGGCTTGGATCCCGTAGTGGCCGAGGACGGCGGTGAAGAACTTGGAGAAGGGTGGGACGAGCCCAGCGAAGACGCTATGGAGAAAGAAAGGATAGGCCGACCTGGACGAGGGCCGCTTCTCCGAGGAGCCTCCCCATATCAAGGTCCGCCCCCACTCATTGGTCCCGTATGCCGTCGACGGGAGCACCGGGACGAGGTCTCCGTCCTTGGCAATGGTGGACTCCGAGAGCGCCGGTGAGACGGGAGCGCAGGCTGAGCTCTGGGCCTCTGGCTTCGACTTGCCGATGGGAGCCATCGGGCAGTTCGCGGGGCCGACGCGGCAAGGAGGAGGACGGAGCGGCGCCGGGATCTGGAGAGGTCTCTGCTAAGGCCGGGGATCTGGGAGTAAGAGCAGGTGCGCAGAAGAGGAAAGCAATAATGGCTCGGCGCTGGAAGTCAGGCTTTTGTCGATTCGAGCGAAGGCCGAAGGGGCATTGGATGCCCGACACCAACCGCACGACACGCGCCAGTCTTGGCCCGCAGGCGTTTGGGGCCCGCAATGCTTCGGGCTGTCCTCAGCGCCTTCACCTAGAGGCCGGCTCGAGCGCGCCTTGGGCCCGGGGGCTACTATCGGCGTTCTGGGAACGGGGGTACCCAGACCTGCCTGCCTGCGGCCCAGGGCATGGCACACCTCGTCAGCCAAGCGCGGCCTGGCGCGACTTCACTCAAGACAAGGCCCTCGCGAGGACCCAAACTCACAAGGGAGGCAGCACCAAGATCAGCGAAGGATGGGCCTCCTCAGGCCCTCTCCGCAGCGGCGGAGATCGCTATGCAGAACACGGCCTCAGGAGTCAAGGATGACGCAAGGAAGGACAGGCGGGCGCCAGCGTGCCAGGCGGTGTAGTTTCCCCTTTGGTGCAAAGGGAGCAAAGACGTACGCGGGTTCCCAAAGTGCCCCCCAAAGGTTTCCATTCCGGTGCAACAAGACCATGACCACGAGCCCAGCAGGATGGATGTCATCGCCGAGCCCACCTCTGCATCATCGACAGCTACTTTGCAGGCGAAGACCACCTTTGGACAGGGTGGGGATGTACTCCTGTCCCCCTTCAAATTTGGCCGTTGTGGAATCCCTTCCCGCCATTGTGATAAGGGAAGAGGACCCGGGCCGCTGCTATATATAGGGGCTAGGTTGCACCGTAGAGAGAAAAGGAGGAGGGGGAGAAGACAACAGACAAGGCAGAGAGCCAAGAACACCACTCGAGTGCCCTCGCGAGGCTCCTCACCACTGTACTAGTTCATCCACCACACCTCCTCGAGAGGCAATCCACCAAAGCAGGAGTAGGGTATTACGCTTCGCAGCGGCCTGAACTTGGGTAAATCACCATGTGCATCTTCTTCCTCGTCATCGCGCGAGTTCGTCGTAGTAATCATCGTGTAGTGAGCTAGGTAGGGCGAGGCTGCAGGGGATCTTCGCACACGCCCCTGTGTTCGAACTTCTTGGGGTTTTGCGGAGCCCGAAATCCGACAGATGGTGTAGCGCCCAGTGTATTTTGTCGGATCTCTTCTGCACGAGGCTAGATCAAGATATTTTGGAGTGCAGAAGCTACTTTTTGGCCTTCTCATGGCCTCCCAGAAGCTACGCCACTACTTCCAAGCGCACCATATCACTGTCGTCACTCGTATTCCTTTGCAACGCATCTTGAGAAATCCAGAAGCCATCGGCAGGATAGTTGAGTGGGCGTTGGAGCCGGCTAGCTTTGACTTGAGCTTTGAGAGCACAACAACCATCCAAAGCAGAGCCTTGGCGGAGTTCATTGCAGAATGGACACCAACGCAAGATGAAGACATTGCAGAAACAGTCCTCCGCGGCAAGGAAGCACCAAAAGAGTTGGTTATGTACTTTGATGGGGCTTTTTCGCTAACCGGCGCCGGTGCCGGTGTGCTGCTTGTCGCACCCACTAGATAGCACCTCAAGTATGTGATCCAGATGCATTTTCCTAGGGAGGTATCGACAAACAACACTTCCGAATTGGAAGGACTGCTTGCCGGCCTGTGGATTGCAATTGACCTGGGCATCAGAAAACGTATAGTTCGAGGAGATTCGCACCTCGTTGTACGTCAAGTAAACAAAGATTATTAGAGCCTTTTGAAGGAAGCATATGTTGATGAAGTGAGGAAATTCGAAGGGCATTTTGGCGGTCTACAAACAGAACACATACCTCGTGCAGAAAACAGCATTGCTGATGACCTGTCAAAACAAGCTGCTCAGAAGCTACCTGTGGAACCATGAACTTTTGTACTTCAACTAACTCAACCATCTATCGCAACATCAAACTGGCAGTCCAAGAAGAGAAAGATCAACTCCGGCGATTACTTCCTGGCAGAGCTGCTAGCAACCGCCAAGAAAGTTGTCGAGATTGATAAAATGCTTGCCGGTGAGCAGCATGCTTCGGCAGGACCTTATGCCCTTGCCGTTGAAGCCAGCGCTCTCGCGGCAGAAGAGATGCCTTTAGTTATTTTCATCGATCCACAAGCTCCGGCATGTGCGCAACAAATTGTTTAATATCTTCAAACATTGTGGGGACCCCGGCACATAAGCCGTGATCACGAAATGCACGTTACAGTGATCCCAGAGATCAAGGCTCACTGAACACACATAACCTGAATAACAAGAGTCTTACATCCATACATCCCGTCTTACACAAATTATGACCATCATGGTGAAGTCTTACATAGATAGGGCCAAGGAGGTCAAACAACAAACATAAACTTGCAGCAGAAATCTTGAAAGATAGCGTAGACCCATGCCATCTGCCTTAACCCTACAGGCATTCTGACTGGGAAGCGTCCTAATTCGCATGTTCGTCACCAAGGTATTCTTCACCATATTCCTGCTCTTCCCTGCCTGGCCAATTAAATAACCATTGGCAAGCCAATGAGTACTTTGAATGTACTCGCAAGCAAACCATGTTTGGAACAAGGTACAAAAATGCATGATATAGCACTAAGTAGGTACTTTTGCGGAAAGCTAATTTGAGTGCAATGATATTTCCTATCAGCATGTAAAATCATGCATCATGAGGTTACGAGTATCCATAAGAACAGGTTACAGATATCAATATAAACAAAGTTTGGAACAACTCCAGTTTAATCCTCACGTTGAGTCATCCGACTCAACTCATGTATCTCCTTCCCACACGCGCGCGCACACACACACACCAGGTTTGGTAAACAATGGACGTAGCCCAAGAGCGGTCATCGAACTGTCCTTAACCGTGGACACTGCTATTCAAATAGTTTTACACTCTGCAGAGGTTGCACACTTTACCCACAAGACCCAGGGAACTTCTGGGTCAAGCCACGACTCGCGGTATATTACATACCCGAGGTAAGTGCCCGAACAATGACTTTCCCTTGACAACACTAACAATGAGTCCACTTGTTGGCACACAGCTCGCACGATGTACATCACAAGTATCATCCATGAAGGGACCAACGGTGTGCCCGGTGTATGTGAAAACAGCCCATGGTCGCCCTATCCGGCATGACCCCGTATCGAGAGTGACCACGTCACTCCCACCACTGGTAATGTGTGCTCTCTGCTAGCATCGACCAAAATAATCAACAAAGCCCCATCACGTAAGGGGTATTATGGTCGTACATGTAAGGTTGGAGTAACGGTCGCAACTTAAACCAATCGGTTTTTGAAAACAACACACTCACTTGCCTCGTCACCCACTTCTTTATCAAGTGGTCACCCAGCTCAACATATCCCTCGGGCATTAGTGGCACCCAACGGGGTTTTCGAAGAGTCTTTGAAAATAATTTTATTTCCAACACCATGCATATCCCCGCCCCACCTGCGTAGCATCTACTAGCATTCTATCTATTTCCCACCCACACAACTCTAAGAAGAAGGTAGAGTCGTGGCAATGCAAGTATCAACGAGGAAAGTAACGAAGGCAACCCACCAAGGTGGTTACCACTTCATCATGATTCCGATCCAACAATTAAAGAGCTATATGACATGCACAAAAAGGTTACTTAGACATGGTAAAGGGGCTGCTTGCCTGGCACAATGAAGTCTTCGGGGTCTTCGAATGTCTCTTGTCCAATTCCCTCGTCCACTTCACAATCTATCGTTGCAATTTAACGGGAAAATATAAGACCACTGCAAAAACAAGAAAAATAAACCACTCAGAAAAATGCCAAACTAATTTTGTAAAATACTAGGGCGAAAACTAAAATACCAAAATTATTATTTTTTGGATTTGGAGGGCCAAAACAATGAAAAAAATTAGCTGTGGTTTTAAATGCTTTAAATTGGGATTTAAATAAAAACTATACAGAAAACATTTTTCAATGAGCATAAAAATTACATCACTAAATAGGTTGCAATATTGCAAAAATTTAGGACTTGGAATATTTGGATTTGGACAATTATATGGACCTGTGAAAATTTTCGAAATCTCCTGGAAAAAGAAAAAGAAAAAATAATAAAAGAACTGGGCACGCGGGCCAGGCCAGGCGCAGCTGAGCCGGCCCAGGAGCGAGCCAGCCCAGGAGCAAGCCAGGGGCGCGCGCGCATCGTTCGAACCCGACAGGTGGGCTCCACCTGTCGGTGAGGGAGAGAGAGGGGGTGAGTATGACAGGCAGGGCCAGCCTGTCATCTCCTTCCTCGCGTCCAGGGAGTCGGGGAGCTCACCGCTGGTGTTCTGGGCTACAACGAGGGCAGCTGCAGATGGGAATGGGCTCGCGGAGCCGTTGCCGATCGGAGGGAAGTTGTGGTAGCCGCCGGAGACGACGGGAACAACGGCGGCGTCGGACCCGAGCGGTGGAGCTCCGGCTCGAGGTCGTGCTGCTCGTCTTGGGCTGCAATCGACGACAAAAGGAGGGGGGACGAGGTCAGTGTCATGCTGCGGTTCCAAATCAAGGAAGAGCAGGGGCAGAGGAAGCTCTTACCACGCGAACGCCTACTACCAGAGGCAACGGCGCTCGGCTCGATCCCGAGCACTGGGGCTTTGAGGGCTTGAACGGGTGGAGCAGGCGTGTGATTGATTGTGAGAGAGAGTGAGGGAGGGGCTGAGGGGCGCCAGGAAAGGCCTCTTGTAGGCTGGCGATGGTGCACCATCGGCGAGGTCCGTCGGAGTTCGCTACAGTGGCTCGGGAAGCCGCGAGAGGAGAGGCCGGGCTGGCTCAGGGGCGTTTGTGGAGGTGGTCTACGACTAGTAGAAGAAAGAGGGGGAGCAAGGAAGGCACCAGGATCCCGCGCGTGCGAGGCCAGTGATTGGCCCCTCGGGGCAACGTCGGGCACGCGCGACAACGGTTGCTGGAGGGAGAGAGAGGAGGGGGCGACCAACCATCGTCTTGCGGACATCGAGGGGAATCCAGGGGACATGGTTCCGGCTCCCCAGGCTGTCGGGGCCTCGGAATGAGGGTGGCTACAGTGCGGGAACGCACTGTAGCGTGCTCTAGAGCAAGCTCTTGGCATGCCATGGCATGCCTCATGTGCCATGGCCGTGGCCACTCGTGTCCATTTGCTTAGGGAGGAAGCAATAGCCACAGGAATGACTTTGGATGTCTTGGAAAGTTACCAGGAGTGAGGGGAGCTAAGGAAAGGGGGGAAACTTGATGTCTAGGGTAGAAAAGTGGGGTTTTCACCCATCAATAATTGATCTGAGGCCATGAGATCCTTACCATAGGTCAAAGGTGACTAGGAAGAGCTCTGGTAAATTTTTGAGCTCAAGGAGAAGAGTAGAGGTGGTCAAAACAGTGAACCCTAGAATACACAAGAAGGTGTTTGAAGTTGGTTAGAGCAAGATAAAAGATCCTACCGGCTATCAGATTTAACAGGATCAAATAGTTGATAAAAATAGGGTTGATTACAAGGTATGAGCTCATTTGAATAAAGTTGCCAATGCAAACTTTATAAACCCTAGAAATCAAAATAATCAGATTTTCTTAGATCTAGCTAAGCTCAGATGTTCTCCTTGATGCACCACCTGGTGTGGTGGCATCATTTGGGGATTAGAGAATTCCCACAAAGTTTGGGATCAAATGGATAAACTTGACAATGCAAAGTTGCTCAAATTTGATTCTGGGCAGAGTGGATCTTGGGGCATTTTTGTGAACCAAAACTATTGGGATTTAGATGAAACTTCGCAAGATCACCACATTATGCATATGTGACTTTCTAGAATTTTCCTGGATTTATTTGACAATATTTCTTATAGAAATATTTCAAATGCTTCAAATATACAGAAAGGGTTTCGGAGGGTTTTGTCCAATAGTTTGAACATGACCATGTGTTGAAACTCTCATATATGGAAAATATATGTCCACTGAGTTTCCCTAAATTTTGTCAAATATTTTGGAAACATTAAAATAAATTTTCCCTATAAAAGACCATTCCTGGCCTCAGAAAAAGGGATTTAATTAAAATACAAAAATAACTTTAAAAAATATATTTTGTGGTTTTGGGAAGTCTTGTATATAATAGGCTTCAAATAAAATCCTTGGGGCAAAACATCTCCCTTAATTTGAGGACTTGTAGTGCAAACCTCAATTTAGAGTTTTTGAAAACCTAAATCATTTAAATGCTTTTTGGACAAAATAATCTTTTATAAAAATAGTTTTATGTCCTATACACCTGGCATGGTCATTGGGCAAAGATTTGTATCAAGGAGATGAGTTTGGAGAGCAGGGGACTTTTGTGATTTAAAACACAAAGGAGCACACAAAAAGTTTCAATTGGTCCAAAATTTTAAGCTTATGATCATATCAAAATGGTACAAACACAGGGTGTGACATACCTACCCCCCTTACAAGAATCTCGTCCCCAATTCCTAAGCTAGGCGCTAAAGAGATAAGGGAACTCGGATCTAAGGTAGTCTTCACGCTCCGTGGTTGCTTCTGCTTCAGTATGGTTGCTCCACTGGACCTTGAAGTACCGGATGGTGCGGTTTCGGGTGCAACGCTCGGCTTCATCTAAGATGTGAACTGGTCTCTCACGATAAGTGAGGTCTGGCTGAAGGTCGATGGCTTGATGATCGATGTCCTTGTAGAGGTCGGGGCGGTTAGGAACTTGGAGACATCACGGGAGTTGTGACACGTGGAAAACGTTGTACACATCGGGTAAGGCTATCAAAACGGTTTGGGGCCTTGTAGAAAATAAGGTCGGGCGCCAGGGTATAAGATACCTACACACCTATAGGAGTCCTATAGAGATACGATTAGCAAGGAGTTGCTTACCTAATAGGCAAGTTGTCTAGCAGTGATGCTAAAGCTCAATAGTCGTTTGCGCTAGTCGGATCCTGAATCACTGAGGGTTTGCGGAGGGATGCCAACTTCTGTGGGAGTAGTTCTATTTAAGGCTTGAATTACTCTACATAAACACAATGCTTAGTGATTGCATATTTTTTGTTGTAGATCGAATGACATCAGTTGCCTCATGCTGGCTTGTATGGAGCCCGATTTGCAACAGCATTTCAAAAACGTTGAGGCTTTCAGGCTTTTGATATGGTCGAGAGTCTCAAGAGCATGTTTCAGGTGCAGGCTAGGACCGAAAGGTTCAACGTCTGGCTATCCTTGACGGATTGTAAGCTGAAAGAGGGTGATCCACTGAGCCCGCATGTGATCAACATGATCGGGTACGTGCAAGCTTTGGATCGGTTAGGCTTACCACTTGGGGATGAGCTGTCCACGGATGCAATTGTGGGTCCTCTTCCACCTAGCTATGGGACGTTCATCTCGAACTATCATATGCACGGCATGGATAAGAAGCTCACTGAAATGCATGGGATGCTCAAGGTGGCAGAGCAAGATATTAAGAAAGGCACGCATCAAGTGTTGATGGTGCATAACTCGGTTAAGTTCAAGAAGAGTTGGTCCAAGAAAAAGGGTAAGGCAAAGGGCACGGATAAGGTTATCTCCGTCGCTGAGCCAAAATCGGGACCGGACTCAAAGACCATTTGCTTTCATTGCAAGGAAACTTGTCACTGGAAGAGGAACTGTAGCAAGTGGCTTGCTGAGCATAGCAAGAAGGGCGGAAATGCTTCTTCAGGCAAAGGTACAGTTGTTACATATGTTATAGACATTTACCTTGCTGGCATACCTAGTAGCTCTTGGGTATTTGATACCAGATCGGTTGTTTATATTTTCAACTCGATGCAGGGGCTGGTAAGAACTAGGCGTGTGGCAAAAGGGAAGATTGACATCAGGGTCGGCAACAAAGCAAGAGTTGATGTGTTGGAGGTCGACACGATGCAACTCCACCTTCCTTCTGGATTCATTTTGGAATTGAATAATTGTTATTACATTCCCGCACTTAGTCGGAACATTTTTTCTGCCTCATGCTTGATGAGTCAGGGTTATGAATTCAATTTAAAGGACAATGGTTGTTCATTTTATTTGAATGGAATGTTCCACGGCTGTGCACCCATTGTAGATGGGCTATTTATTTTGAATCTAGAAACACAACCATTCTATAACATGAATGTCAAGAGGCATAAGCCTAATGAGATAAATCTGACTTACTTCTGGCATTGCCGGCTTGGACACATTAGTCTGAAATGCATGAAGAAGCTCCATGATGATGGACTCCTAACTCCGTCCGACTTTGAGTCGTTCGAGACATGCAAATCATGCTTGTTAGGCAAGATGACTAAGTCTCCTTTTGCAAAGAGTTGCGAAAGGGCATCTGAGCAGTTGGTGCTTATACATAGTGATATGTGTGGTTCAATGAGCACAACGGCCAGAGGTGGCTATCAGTACTTCGTGACCTTTATCGACGACTTGAGTAGATATGGATGAGGCACAAGTCAGAAACTTTTGAAAAGTTCAAGGAGTTTCAAAACGAGGTTGAAAATCAGCTCAGCAAGACAATAAAGCTTCTGCGATCAGATCGTGGAGGTGAGTACATGATCCAGGAGTTTGATGGTCATCTGAAAAGTCGAGGTATGGTACCTCATCTCACATCTCCGGGTATGCCACAGAGAAGCGGTGTGTCAGAACAGAGAAATCGAACCTTGTTGGACATGGTCCAATCGATGATGAGCAAATCAGATTTACCCTTATCATTCTGGGGATACGCTCTAGAAACTGCAGCTTTCACACTTAACAGGGTACCATCAAAATCCGTAGACAAGACACCACATGAGATGTGGACTGGGAAGAGTCCTAGTTTGTCTTTTCTAAAGATTTGGGGTTGTGAAGAATTTGTCAAGCGACTCATGTCGGATAAGCTTACACCCAAGTCAGATAAATGGATATTTGTGGGATATCCGAGGGAAACCTTGGGATACAACTTCTACAACCAAGAAGAGAACAAAGTGTTCGTTGCTCGGAACGGGGTTTTCCTATAGAAAGAGTTTCTCAGTCGGGAGGTCAGTGGGAGAACGGTTCAACTCGAAGAAATTCGAGAGCCACTCGGGGATGACTCAGCTGGTGATAACATCATACCGGAGTCGGCCAGGGAACCCATAGTGGAGTCGGCACTAGAACCACGAAGGTCAGAAAGAATGCGCAGAGTGCGCGATGTGTTGTTGCTAGAAAGCGACGAGCCGACCACGTATGCGGAAGCAATGGTGAGCCCAGATTCCGAGGCATGGCTGGAGGCCATGAGATCCGAGTTAAAGTCCATGGATGATAATCAAGTCTTGGACTTGGTTGATCCGCCACCTGGCGTAATTGCCATTAGTTGCAAATGGGTCTTTAAGAAGAAAACCGATGTGGATGGAAATGTTCAGATCTACAAAGCTCGGTTTGTCGCTAATGGTTACGGATAAGTTCAAGGAATTGACTACGACGAGACCTACTCGCTGGTAGCGATGCTAAAATCGGTGAGGATCATACTAGCTATAGCTGCATATTTCGATTATGAGATATGGCAGATGGATGTCAAAACAGCTTTTCTTCATGGAAATTTAAAATAGGATGTATACATGATACAGCCTGAAGGTTTTATGGATCGAAATAATGCTGGTAAAATATGCAATCTCAAGAGATCCATTTATAGATTGAGGCGAGCAGCTCGGAGTTGGATTGATGAAGTCATCATTAACCTTGGATTCATCAAGAAAGAAGAGGAGTATTGTTTATACAAGAAGTCTAGTGGGAGCTCGATAATATTTTTGATCCTATATGTGGATGACATACTGCTGATCGGAAATGATGTTTCGATGCTGAACTCGGTCAAGGAATCATTGAATGGCAAGTTTTCGATGAAAGACCTTGAAGAAGCAGTGTACATCTTAGGCATCAAGATCTATAGAGATAGATCGAGGAGGTTGCTCGGCTTAAGCCATAGCACGTACATAGACAAAGTGTTGAAGCGGTTCAACATGAGTGAGGCCAAGAAAGTGTCCTTGCCCATCTGAAAGGTATAAGGCTAAGCAAGACTCAGAGTCCTACGACTTCTGATGAGCGAAACCGGATGAGTAGGATTCCGTATGCTTCGTCAATAGGATCCATCATGTATGTCGTGCTATGTACACGGCCTGATGTTGCCTATGCAATAAGCTTAACAAGAAGATACCAGGCCGACCCAGGTGAGAGTCACTAGGCAGCGGTGAAGACTATCCTGAAGTACCTGAAAAGGACTACACAGATGTTCCTAGTTTATGGAGGTGAGGAGGAGCTCTGTGCAACGGGTTACCCTGATGCTAGTTTCCAAACTAAAAGGGATGATTGTCGATCACAAACTGGATGCATGTATGTCATGAATGGGGGAGCGATGAGTTGGACAAGTTCCAAGCAAGATACGGAGGTCGACTCCATAATAAAGGCAATACATTGCGGCTTGTGAAGCCGCAAAGGAAGGTGTTTGGATTCGGAAGTTCCTGGACAATCTTGGTGTGTTCCCGGGCTGGTCAAAACCGTTGGACCTTTATTGCAATAATTCAGCTGCCATCGCACAGGCCAAGGAGTCGAGACAACACTACAAGACCAGGCACATAGACCAAAAATATCACTTGATACGAAAGCTCGTAAAGAATGGTGATACTAATTTATGCAAGATTCATACGGATGCAAATGTTGCAGATCCGTTGACTAAGCCGCTTCCACAACCCAATCATGAGGGGCACGTTAGAGCTATGGGTAATCGATGTCTATTTGATTGACTCTAGTGCAAGTGGGAGACTATTGGAGATATGCCCTAGAGGCAATCATGTATGATGGTATTTCCTATGTGTTTACGAATAAAAATAGTCCTTGGACATTATCAATGGTGTGTATTCACAAGTACGTGACTTGTTTGTGAGACTATGCATTGTATGATGACTGTCCTAAATGGTCCCTAGTCAAAAGGGTTGTGTGGATGTGCAGCCAGTTAGCCTAGCATATGACACGGTGGACGGTTCGGTCTCACTGACCATGGAGCATTGGATGCTAGCCGGATAATATGGACTCAGAAAGATCTGGCAGGATTCGACGTAGTCGGATCCGAGTCGAGATAAGGCATGAGTTGGACAAACCCGACTATGAGACGCGGCGATAGGTTATCTGTGAGTCTCTAGCACAACATACGTTCCATGTCCTAAGACCTGAGCTAATGCAAGTACTCGAGATGGTGATATACCTGCTTTGGGCCGACCAAACGCTACTCCGTAACTGGGTAGTTATAAAGGTAGGTTTTAGGCTTGTCCGTACCCATGCTGCGAGACATGGTTGAGCAAGATGGGATTTGCCCCTCCGATCAGGAGAGATATACTCTGAGCCCCTCGGGTGATCCGACCTGGATAAGCATGGCCATGCGATGAGCATGACAACATATATCGTGTGGCAAAGGGAACAGAAGTGTGAAGTACAAGTTCGCCTAACCAGCTTCATCGGACACTTGGAGTCGGCATGCTTTGCTAGAGGCCGCTAGCGACTAGCCGAGTCGGATATGATGAGACTCGCGACCAACTGAACGAGAACCTAAGGGGTTTGCACTTAAGGGAGGGAACTTATGGGCTTTTGGATCCCTGTGAGGCCCAAGTGTTGAGCCCGCGACGGATGCCTATATACAGTGGAGGTGCGGCACACTCATTCGGTTGATCGCTTCGCACCGTCATAAGGGCTTTGCATGTTCTGCAAGTAGCCACCTCCACTCGCCGCAGACTGTGTGATCGGACCTAGCAGTCCACCGCACGGTGTTCCTCCTGCACGCGCGGATACCGTTAGAGGCGGTGCACATGCGCCACTCCAGTGAACCTGTACGTGGGATCCGATGTCCGGTTGTTCGAGGGAGATCAGACAAGGAGGAGATAGCTCTGGACGCGCTGCGCCAACTCTACTTCCGCTGCACGACACTGTACGTCTAGTGGTAACGATATGTGATCCATCTCTGTAGCATGATCCTAGTTGTTCTACCCGTAGGAAAAATTTATATTGCAGTCGATGCATCTACCATAGAACCCAACACGGTCATGCCCATCGACACTACAACAACTACCCAAGATCCAAGTGGCCCTTTGACGAGAGCCCGTGCGCGTGCTATTCAAACTGAGGTGACATCTCTCCTTCTCCAGCTACCTGTACTTTGGGATGAGACATGGTCGCTACCTCAAGCGGAGATGCTATGTGTAATTAGGTACAACAAGAATCACCGGGACCTGAGAGCTAAAGGAGAAGGAGCCGGCAAAGAGGAAGTGACAAGCATCAAGAGAGGCGCTCATGCCATCCCGGAACTTCTGGCACGAACGCCCATGACAAGCAACAGAGCGTGCCAACACTCTGTCCAACCCGGAACTCCCCCGGACCCTGGCCCGGAACTTCCTGCGCTCGGAACTTCCGACATCCCCGAAACTTCCGTCCCTCCCTCGCCATGGAGCCACCCCAGGCGTGCAACTCTCACAAAACCCAGGAACCAGCTCAAACCTTTGCCCGGAACTTTCGTCCTTCGTGCGTGCAGCGACTCTTGGCCGAGGCCCATGCATCTCTTTCTCCCACTGATACGTCTCCAATGTATCTATAATTTTTGATTGTTCCATGCTGATATATTATCATTCTAGGATACTTTTTGGGTCTTTATTTACCAATTTATAATATTTTGAGCACTAACCTATTGACCCAGTGCCCAGTGCGAGTTGTTGTTTTCTGCATGTTTTTCACATCTCACGTTTACAATACCAAACGAACTCCAATTAACACGAAACTTTTTGATGATTTTTTCTGGACCAAAAGAAGACCTGGGAGAGTCGGGAGGAGTCAGGAGGCCGCACGAGGGCACCAGCACATAACAGGGCGTGCCCTGGGGGCGTGCCTTGATGTGTACTAGCCCCCTCGGGCGCCTCCCGATGCCCCTCTCTGGCCTATAAATTCTCTAATATTCCAAAAACCCTAGAGGCAGTCCCGAAACCCTTATTACGCCGCCACAAGTGTCTGTTCCATCGCGAGTCCATCTAGAGCTCCATTCCGGCACCCTGTCGGAGGGGGGATCGATCACGGAGGGCCTCTTCATCAACCTTGATACCCTCATGATGATGTGTGAGTAGTTCACCACAGACCTATGGGTACATAGCTAGTACCTAGATGGCAATCTCTCTATCTCTTGATCTTCAATACAATGGTCATCGCATCTTCGCTTTGATCTATCCGATGTAATCCTATTGTGCGGTGTGTTTGTTGGGATCAGATGAATTGTGGGTTTATGTTCAGATTATTCATGAAAAGTATTTGAGTCACCTCTGAATAATAAGATTCTTATTTGCATGATCATTATAGCTTCATAATGCTCTCCGATTTATTGATGTGCTTTGGCCAAGTAGATTGATCTATCTTCAGTGGGAGTGGTGCGTTGTGGTAGGTTCAACCTGACGAGTTTCTATATCCTAGTGACAAAGTAGGGGACAAGATTCGTCTTTGTGTTGTTGCTACTAAGGATAACACGATGGGTTTCATTCCTATTGCTTGAGTTTACTTTGGCTACATCATGTCATCGTTCTCCATGCATTAATCTGTTTGTCATGAACTTAATATGTAGAGAGGCAAGCATAGAAGCGCTCTTGAAGTGGAGTAATAGTAATAGGTGCAGGCAGGAGTTGGCCTATTTGTTTATGGACGTGATGCCTGTATACACATGATCATTGCCATGAAAATCTCATAACTATCCGCTTTTCTATCAATTGCCTAACAGTAATTTGTTACCCACCGTATGCTGCCTACACGAGAGATGCCGCTAGGGAAAACTATGGCCCCTGGGTCTATTCACTTATAAATTTACAAATGCTACTATTACCTTTCTGCCTTTATTTACTTTTTATTTTATTTTCAATTTAAAATTATCTACAACTATCTACGCAACTCATTTGCTTGCAAATAACGAGATCAAGGGGATTGACAACCCTCTTGCCCGCATTGGGTGCAAGTTGTTTGTTCTTTTGTGTGCAGCCGCTGAAGATAGTTGAGGATTGATATTCCTATTGGTTTGATAAACCTTGGTTTCATAACTGAGGGAAATACTTACCCACTTTGTGCTCCAATAACCCGTTCCTCTTCACGGAAAACCCAACACAGATCACAAGTATCAGGGAGGATTTCTGGCGCTGTTGCCGGGGAATATCATCATCAACTATCAAGTAACTTCACATAATTTTTCATTCCCTTTTTTATCTTTTTATTTGCTATTATATTTAGTTTGTCTCATAAAAATCAAAAAATACAAAAATATTTATCTTTGTTTGTTACTAGTTTACTTCTTCGCTTGCTAGTTTACTTGTCTTGCTTGTTACTTTGCTTGTTTGGTCACGTCTCAAGATACTACTAAGTTGTGTGACTTTTCAAATACTAATAACAATGATTTTATTAGTACACCTATACCACCCACCACTAGTGCGGAGGCTTTTGATATTAATGCTGCATTGCTAAATCTTGTCATGAAGGATCAATTTTTGGGAAGTCCTAATGAGGATCCCGCGTCACATATTAATACCTTTGTTGAATTATGAGGCATGCAAAAGATAAAGGATATGGATAATGATATTATGAAATTTATAATTATTTCCTTTTTCACTAAGAGATAAAGCTAAGGCTTGGTTTTCATCTTTACCTCGTAATAGTATTGGAACATGGGATAAGTGTAAAGATGCTTTTATTGCGAAGTATTTTCCTCCTGCTAAAATCATCTCCCTTAGAAATCAAATAATGAATTTTAAACAGCAAGATCAAGAGCATGTTGCACAAGCTTGGTAGAGAATGAAATTGATGATAAGAAATTGTCCTACTCATGGCTTAAATTTGTGGATGATTATCCAAAACTTCTATGCTGGACTAAACTTTGTGGCTAGAAATCTTCTAGATTCTGTTGTAGGTGGTACCTTTATGGATGTGACCTTAGGAGAAGCCACAAAACTTTTGGAAAACATTATGAAAAATTATTCTCAATGGCATACCGAAAGAGCTCCAACCAATAAGAAGGTAAATTATGTTGAAGAAGTCGCTACTTTGAGTGAAAAAGTGGATGCTCTTATGAATATGGTTGCTAGTAAAAATGATCATGTTGATCCCAATAATATTCCTTTTTCTACTTGGATTAAGCAAAATAATGATGCTATTGATGTGAATTTTGTCTCGCGAAATAATTTCAATAACAATGCTTATAGAGGAAACTTCAATTCTGGACCGTATCTCGGTAATTCCTCTAACAACTATGGAAATTCTTATGGTAATTCTTATGGAAATTCTTCTACAAATTATAATAGGATAACCTCTCACTTTAGAACATAATTAAAGAATTTATTAATTCTCAAAAGGTTTTCAACACTATAGTAGAAGAAAATTGCATTTAGTTGATGCTTTGGCTAAAAACATGGATAGAATTGCTCTTGATGTAGAAACTCTTAAAAGTAAAGCTTTGCCACCCAAGCATGATTTAATTATGCTATTAAATATATCCAAATATCTATTAATTAAATCAAGGAGAGGACAGCTAAGTTGAAAGCTAAGCGGGAATTCTTAGAAAAAGCTCTTCCACCCGGTTTTTATCGGAATCATGATGAAGATCTTACAATGATTGGTACTTATCCTATTGAATCTTTATTTTCCTATTTAAATATAAATGATAAAGGGACTGGAGATGAGTCAACTCTAGTTGAGAAGCGTCCCGATTGCTTGGAGGGTGATGATTTTGGTGCTAAAACTGAAAAATGTGGGTTTGGAGAGGTCAAAACTTTAACTAGTGATGTGCCCACTATTTTGGATTAAAAGGACTTTAATTATGATAATTGATCTTAAGTAGAATGTATTTCATTGTTTCAAACCATTATTAGCTCACCCAATGCTTATGAACAAAACAAAGCTTTTACCGAACATATAGTAGAAGCTATGATAAAAGCTTATGATGAGAAACTTCAGCTTGAAGTTTCTATTCCTAGAAAATTGCATGATGAGTGGGAACCTACTATCAAAATAAAGATAAATGAATATTAATGCAATGCCTTGTGTGACCTTGGTGCAAGTGTTTCAACTATTCCTAAATCTCTTTGTGATGTGCTTGGTCTCACTAATATTGAAGATTGTTCCCTTAACTTGCATCTTGTGGATTCTACCACTAACAAATCTCTAGGTAGGATTAATGATGTGCTCATTATTGCAAATAAAAATTATGTGCCTTTAGATTTTATTGTACTTGATATTGATTGGAATCCTACTTGTCCCATAATACTTGGGAGGCATTTCCTACGAACTATGGGTGCAATTATTGACATGAAAGAGGGAAACATAAGGTTCCAATTCCCATTAAACAAAGGGATGGAAAACTTCACTAGAAAGATAATTAAACTACCTTATGAATCAATCATGAGAGCTACTTATGGGTGGAGTGTCAAAGATGACAATGCTTGAAACTATGCATTATGCCTAGCTAGGGGCATAAAACAATAGCGCTTGTTGGGAGTCAACCCAATAGTTATCTTTATTTATTGCTTTCAACTTTCTGTTTGTTTTTGATAACATGATTATTGCCTATGTAATTATTATGTTTTTGTGTTTAAATTAGTGTGTGTGCCAAGTAAAGCCTTTGGGATGACTCACAAGATGAGTAGAATCAATGCTGAAACAAAACATAAACTTTTGACTCAAGTACAGGAAATTTCATTTTTTTTACTGGAGCATGATAATGATCTGAATTTTTTACACAGTATTTCTATACACATATTCGAGGTTTTACTAATTCTTCAGAATTTTTAGAGTTATATAAGTATAGGTTCTCTACAGATTACTACAGACTGTTCTGTTTTAGACAGATTATGTTTTTGCTTGCATAGTTGCTTGTTTTGATTATGCTATGGATTGTATCGGGGGTATAAGCCATGGATAAGTTAGAATACAGTACCTATTATGCATTTATGAAATAAGAATCAATTTATAACATTACCTAAATTATTCAATATGTTGCTTATACTAACGGATCTCACGAAGTTTTGTTGAGTTTTGTGTGATTGAAGTTTTCAAGTTTTGGGTGTTATCACGATGGACAAAGGAATAAGGAGCGGCAAGATCCTAAGCTTGGGGATGCCCAAGGCACCCCACGGTAATATTTTAAGGAAGAATCAAGCGTCTAAGCTTAGGGATGCCCCGGAAGGCACCCCCTCTTTCGTCTTAATCCATCGGTATGTCACTTGAAGCTATATTTTTATTCATCACATAATATGAGTTTTGCTTGGAGCGTTGTTTGTTTTTGTTTTCTTTTACTTTGAGTTTACCACAATCATTTTTTGCTAGACACACCTATTTAAGAGAGACACATCTTCATCATAATTTGTTAGAATACTCTATGTGCTTCACTTATATCTTTTGAGCTTAGCAGTTGCTCTAGTACTTCACTTGTATCATTTTGAGCACGGTGGCGTGTAGATTTTATAGAAATAATTTCACTCTCGTTCTTCACTTATATTTGTTTGAGAGTTAATAAATAGTGACGGTAATTTGCATGGGTCATAAGGCTAGTCCAAAAATATTAGGTATTCAATGAGTGATAATCAAAACCATCTTGTAGCACATATAGAGAAATTGTGGGTTAATGATATTGATGTGGTAACATGAAAAAGGTGTGAGTTCATAATTGTTGATCCATAGAGGTGTCTTTATTAAGAGATGTTAACTTTTTGTTCATCTAAAAATTAAAGAGGCATGGTGATGATGTGTGAGCATTTCTATTCCTCGTTGAAATCCTAGTGTTGTTTCGGGTCGGAAGGGCGCGATGGTTAACTCCTACCAACCTCTTTCGTCGGGGCATGCGAGTAGTACTTTGATTTATGATAAAACTAATAAAACTTTGCAATAAGTATATGAGTTCTTTATGACTAATGTGAAACCATGGACATACGTAATCTCACCTTCTCATATTTTGCTAGCCTCTTCGGTACCGTGCATAGCCCATTCTCACCTCGAGGATCGGTGCAACTTTCGCCGATGCATCCAAACCCTGTGGCATGATACGCTATGTTGCACATAAGACTCATTATATATTCCTAGAAACAGCCACCATACCTACCTATCATGGCATTTCCATAGCCATTCCGAGATATATTGCCATGCAAATTCCATCGTCACTTCACATGACTAGTTCGTTCATCATAATATTGCTTTGCATGATTATATAGAGATGACATAGTATTTGTGGCAAAGCCACCGTTCATCATATTTTTGATACGTGTCATGCTAGATCATTGCACATCCTGGTACACTGCGAGAAGCATTCATATAGAGTCATATAATCATATCAGTTCTCCATATTGAGTTGTAAGTAAATAAAAGTGTGATGATCCAGTGAGGAAATAAAGATGGGGGGGCAAATGAGCCCCAGTGAGGAAATAAAGATGGGGGGGCAAATGAGCCCACCATTCTGAATAAAAAAATAAAGAAATGATAGAAAAATGAGAGAAGGGACTTTGCTACTATCCTTTACCACATTTGTGCCTCAAAGTGGCACCTTGTTCCTCATATAGAGAGTCTCATGTTATGTCATTTTCATATGCTAGTGGGAATTACTTCTTCATTATTACAAACTTGGCTTGTATATTCCTATGACGGGCTTCCTCAAATGCCCGAGGTCTTCATGAGCAAGCAAGTTGGATGGACACCCCACTTAGCTTCATTTGAGCTTTCATACACTTATACCTCTAGTGCATCATTTGCATGGCAATCCGTACTCCTTGCATTGACTTTTATCGATGGGCATATCCATAGCCCTTCGGTATGCCTAGTTGATGTGAGACTATCTTCTCCACTTTTTACCCCTTTGATATCTACCACCAGATTCTATTCCACCTAAATGCTATGTCCAATGGCTCACGCTCATGTATTGCGTGAAGAATAAAAATTTGATGCATATTGAAAAAGTACGATCCAATTGCCTGACTTGGACACCATGGTGCTTGACATTTGTGTTAATGTGGTGAAGATGGAGCCATGCCTTGCTAATATAATAAGATGAATGGGGGGTAAACATTCTTTAAGGATCACATACTTTGAAAGATTGATGATTTTGTTTCTTATACTTATAAATATTGCTATGTTAATATTTGTTGATTCATCGTTTCTCAATGAGCATACATGCATAAGGTTACATAATGGATAGCATGTCACATCAATTCTATTTTTATCATTTACCTACTCGAGGACGAGCAGGAATTAAGCTTGGGGATGCTTGATACATCTCCAACGTATCTATAATTTTTTATTGTTCCGTGCTGATATATTATCATTCTAGGATACTTTTTGGGTCTTTATTTACTAATTTATAATATTTTTGAGCACTAACCTATTGACCCAGTGCCTAGTGCCAGTTGTTGTTTTCTGTCTGTTTTTCACATCTCAGGTTTACAATACCAAACGAAGTCCAATTGCCACGAAACTTTTTGATGATTTTTTCTGGACCAGAAGAAGACCTGGGAGAGTTGGGAGGAGTCAGGAGGCCGCACAAGGGCACCAGCACGCAACAGGGCGCACCCTGGGGGGGCGCCCTGATGTGTGCTGGCCCCCTCGGGGCCTCTTGAAGCCCTTCTCTGGCCTATAAATTCTCTAATATTCCAAAAACCCTAGAGGCAGTCCTGAAACCCTTTTTTTGCCGCCGCAAGTCTCTCTTCCATCGCGAGGCCATCTGAAGCTCCGTTCCGGCACCCTGCCGGAGGGGGGGTCGATCACGGAGGGCCTCTTCATCAACCTTGCTGCCATCATGATGATGTGTGAGTAGTTCACCGCGGACCTACGGGTCCATATCTAGTACCTCGATGGAAATCTCTCTATCTCTTAATCTTTAATACAATGGTCATCGCATCTTCAATTTGATCTATCCGATGTAATCCTATTGTGCGGTGTGTTTGTTGGGATCCGATGAACTGTGGGTTTATGTTCAGATTATTCGTGAAAATTATTTGAGTCACCTCTGAATATTAAGATTCTTATTTGCATCATCATTATAGATTCATAATGCTCTCCGATTTATTGATGTGCTTTGGCCAAGTAGGTTGATCTATCTTCAGTGGGAGTGATGCGTTGTGGTAGGTTCAACCTGACGAGTTTCTATATCCCAGTGACAAAGTAGGGGACAAGATGCATCTTTGTGTTGTTGCTACTAAGGATAACACGATGGGGTTCATTCATATTGCTTGAGTTTACTTTGTCTACATCATGTCATCGTTCTCCATGCATTACTCTGTTTGTCATGAACTTAATATGTAGAGAGGCAAGCATAGAAGCGCTCTTGAAGTGGAGTAATAGTAATAGGTGTAGGCAGGAGTCGGCCTATTTGTTTATGGACATGATGCCTATATACACATGATCATTGCCGTGAAAATCGGATAACTATCCGCTTTTCTATCAATTGCCCAACAGTAATTTGTTACCCACCGTATGCTGCCTACATGAGAGATGCCGCTAGGGAAAACTATGGCCCCCGGGTCTATTCACTTAAAAATTTACAAACGCTACTATTACCTTGCTGCCTTTAGTTACTTTTTATTTTATTTTGCAATTTACAATTATCTACAATTATCTACACAACTCATTTGCTTGCAAATAACGAGATCAAGGGGATTGACAACCCTCTTGCCCGCGTTGGGTGCAAGTTGTTTGTTCTTTTGTGTGCAGCCGCTGAAGACGGTTGAGGATTGATATTCCTATTGGTTCGATAAACCTTGGTTTCATAACTTAGGGAAATACTTACCCACTTTGTGCTGCAATAACCCGTTCCTCTTCACGGGAAAACCAACGCAGGTCACAAGTATCACCCACCTAGACTATAAATACTCGTCTTCTACCTTCTGTTTAGGGTTACCAAATTATTGGATATCATTTGAGAGAGCTTTATTCCTTGAACCTTCTACTAGAGGATCAAGACCTCCTGAGGGAGTAGGATACCCATCATATGATCTCCAAGCCTCCCTAGGGAGAAGGATCTCTCTAGATCATCAAGATCTCAGCTCCTTTGGATTTGAGAAGAACCCTTACCTTTGTGTTATTTTCCCTTGATTGTTCATGTCATCTTGTGGATCTCATGTGTGCTATTCTAGTGGATGTGTGTTTTGGGTTTTGTTTTAGTGTTTCCTCTTGATTTCCCCCCTTTCCCACCTCCAAGTGTGAAGAAGATCAATAATTAGGGTTCCACCCTATATGATCTTGGATCACAGCATAGGTTGATTCACATCTTGTATCAGAGCATAGGTTGATTCACATCTTGGAGCCCCATCCCCCACTTTCTAGCCTAATTTTGTTTCTTTTGACCCAATTTCGAAAATCCCCGCCAAAAATGGCCAAACAAAAAAATTGGGATTTGTTGGTTTTGATGTGATTTTGTTGATTTTGATCCATGGAATTCATATTTTGCAAATGGATCTAGCTTCCCCTCCAGCCGATCCTTCCAATCTTTCTTTTTCCCCGTCAGATTTGTGTTTTCTCGAAATTTTCCACCCAAATCTCAGATCTGAAAATTAGGGTTCGTCCCGATTTTCCCCGACCCCCCGAACTTCTGGCTCCTAGAACTTTCAGCCTTAGCAGAACCATCTCGTTTCCGCATTTGGCCTTCTTTTGCTTTTGGGTGCTGAGGCAACTCTACCGAATTACTGGAGACCGGGCACCGTTCCGCCAGCTTCGACATCTCTGCCACGCCAAACGTCTTCGACCATCTTCATCACCAACAACCTTTTCTCATTGACACACTACCTTAAGCAAGGACGGTAATATCATCAACATCTTTGTATTTTTCCCTTGCCATTTCGTTGTTACCCCCGAGCCACGTTCCCTACAGACCGAGACTAGCCATTTTAGAATCGCCGAGCCATGTTACTTGTGCACTTTAGTGTCCATATTCCTCATAGCATCAATTGCGTGCAAACATCTTGATATCATCTATTGTGTGACAAGTTACTTCCATGGTTAGAACATTTCTATCTTGGATAGAGCATTTCGCATGAGTGGCAAAAGCATCTTAACAAAAATCAAGCAAAGAGCTTATAAAGAATAGCATCAAACACATTGCATACTATTGATCATCTCGGATCATACATACATAGCATACTTGGGATAGAAAGACGACACATTTTGTCATCATAGGTTGTGCACAAGTACGTATCATCCCATTTGAGCAATCCTGCTAGCGTCTCTCTTGTGTTGTGCAACCCGAGCTTCTATGGACTCACATTTTGCGCTCATTCCTTGGTTGCACAAACCCACTTATCTATCACTGTGCGTGTTTCGTGTGTCTCATAGCTATTGATCTATTTACTTTCCATGCGATTTGTGAACCTTTTTCAACATTTATGACATCTTGCCTAAAAATAGCTTCAGTTTTTGTGCCACCTATCCTAACCGAGCTCCTCAATAAGCATTAATTTTATAGGTGTGAGAAACAAACCCGGTACTAATTCTCCTATTTTAGCTTCACATCGACTGACGCACCGTACATTCTAAATATTGGGAAAATGTAACTGGTATTTGTTCTCTCATTCCTTACTTACCTCTACTTGAGTTCTCATGGATAGGCCAAGCACTTCAAATCCACTCTTTCTCGAGCAAGAAGACTCCAACAACTTTGTCACCAAGGTTCATCTTTTTGGCGTGCAACGAGCCATGCATCAAGAAACTGAAGCTTTGGGCAACCGCATAGAGCAACTCACGATCGACTTGTACCAATCCGAAGCAAGAACACGATACTATCTCGACACCAAGCTATCCACCCAACTGGAAGCGTTTCGTGCCATGATAGTCACCCGCGCTTTCTCAACATATAAATCGTCAAGACGTCGACACTCAAGCCGCTACTCTTGGAACTCCTCTTCTGGCGCAAGTCAACCACGAGCTCGATCTCCTCGTCGAGACGACCGTTGAGATCATCAAGCTTCCGAAAATCCATTCCATGGCAATGGATTACAAGACCTCCTTCAAGAGTGTGAGCGACATCGTCAACCAGAGCAAAACCAAGAATAAGAACGACAGCATCAACATCAACACAAACAAGAGGACGACGCGCTACGACAAGAACAACAACGACGTGCAGAGCAAGCATTGGACACACAACGTGCCCTTCGTGAGTCCACTCGTGCCATGAATGAATGCAATCGCCGAGTGAGTGAGCAAGAATAAGCTCTCCTACAATAGCAACAAGATGAAGCCGCTCACATTGAGGAATGCCAAGAAAGGAGGAACCGGGTGCACAGCCCTCGCCCACGCCCTCAAGCAAACAATGACGAGCATGACGATAAAGTCCATATTCCAAGGCATGGCCATCGTCACCATAACAATGAGGAGCAACGTTAAGGCAAGCTCATGTTCAACATACCAAAGTTCTCCGGAAGCATCGATCCCAAAGACTACCTCTCATGGGCCCTCAAAATAGACAAGATCTTCCGTCTTCACAACTATGAAGAGGAACAGAAGATCGCAATGGCCTCCCTTGAGTTTCAATCATGATCTCTTCAAGAAGCTACAACTACTCAAGCAAGGCACACAGTCGGTTGAGGAATAATACCAAGAAATGGAGATTGCAATGATACGAGCCAATGTCAAGGAAGACAAGGAGAAAACTTTGGCATGCTTCTTGAATGGTCTCAACCGCCAAGTCAAGAAAATTACGGATTTCCAGCCCTACTCCAACCTCCTCGAGCTAGTGCACCAAGCGACCAAAGTGGAACGACAAGTGCAAGATGACTACAAGTACTCCAGGTACTCCTCCAAGACCTACGGCTCAAGTCGTCAAGGTTCTCCAACTTCGGCGCCTACAATAACACGTGCTACACCCACTAGCGGTGTACCATCAAGCTGGAAGCAAACGACGACATGTTCGAGTCGTCCTCCTACAATCAACTACATGCCAAGAGCTTCATCATCTACGACTCCAACGGATGCTAACGCCAAGTCAAGTTCCATCCAATGTTTCACTTGCAAGGGTTGTGTCCACAAGACATTCGAGTGCCCAACACGATGCACAATGATTGCGCATGATGATGGCACCTATGACTCCATGAGCGGTGAAGAAATGGAAGCTTTAGAGCACATGGCCATGCATCGTCAAGTGAGTGAAGATGAAGACGTGCAATTTTTTTGCGACAATGAACCGAGCCCCGCTCTCGTTGTCTCCAAGGTTTTGACACTTCAACAACAACAAGACAAAGAGCAACATTTCCAAATCTTCCACACCAAAGCGGGCATCCAAGGGAAATCCGTCAATGTCATCATAGACGGCGGAAGTTGCCACAATTTGTCAAGTGAAGACCTTCGTTCCAAGCTTTTTGGTCAAGAAGAAGCACCCTCGCCCTTACAAGGTCCAATGGCTAAGTGACTCTGCCACCATACAAGTCGACCATACCGTGCAAGTCTCTTTCAAGATCGGCGCATATGAAGACACCTTGGAGTGTGATGTGGTACCAATATCCGTGTGCCATCTCCTTCTTGGACGACCTTGTCAATTCGACCACGACGTCATCCACAATGGATGGACCAATCAATATAGCTTTAAGCTAAAGGAAAAGCAATAGGTTCTTCGACCAATGTCTCCAAGCCAAGTGACCGTCAACAATCAAGCTTCAAACCATCGTGTAGAATATAGAGAGAGAGCAAACCACCTAAAAGAGAGTGAGCGCCACTGATAAGGGGTGGCATGACCTTCTTAGTGAGATGCCGGTGTTGATGTTGAACTTGTTGGATAACTTGTGAGAGGCTCATGAACTCTATGGATGTTCCCCCATTGCCAATGCGATCGATCTTTAACCCTATGGATATTCACAACACCACACACTTGCGCACATAGACGCCGGCATGAAGCGGTTCTGCAATCTCCCAATTCCCAATGGAACGACAGGTAGCACTTGACTTTCAGTAGAAGATGCACCCTATCGAAACAAATTTGGTGTAGATAGATATTCCTTATCAGTGTAAACAGGGATATAATTTCAGAGGAGTGCGTAAAGCAATTCAATCTAGTAGAGGTTTAATCAAAATAGGATCTAACCCTAAAAGCCACGACTTACAAGGGTATATAAAGACCCCTGGACATCCAACCTTGTGTTGGGGTCGAAAAAAACCTTATCTCATAGTTCCTAACTAAAAAATTCTCTATCTCGAAAACTAGGAGAAACAACTGTCGTATTGTTTTGATGACTGCGACTCGGTCACCTTGAATCGGGGGTTGCGGGTATACAGTTTGGAAAGCACATGACTTAAGGCTTCCAAATTGTATTTACACGCCTTATTTGAAGCAGGGACACAGATTCTGCACATATATCAATTTCGGGCCCCTCATAGTCAATCTGAGTCTGGTTTTGATTTTCCTTTTCTTTATGTTGTGCACCTGCCTCCCTCTCCTCCCTCATGCACTTGCTAATATTGGATATCAGTAGGCATTTTTCTTGCTGCAATTCTTCATCTCCACGTGCTAAGATTCTCTTCTCTTCAAATCTAATACAAACAGGCAAAGACTTAGGCTGTATAAAATTCTCATTAATACAAATGTCAGACTCAATTAAGAATGAATTCACCTGTTGTTCTAGTAGCTTTGCATGTGCTCTTGTAATTGGTCTGATTCTGATTTCATTGGACTTGTCGTGTCAAGCAACATCATCAATGGGAATAGATGGTAAAGGACTAGGGATATCCTCATCATCCTCCCCCTTGAAAAGGCGTCGACCTCGACGCGCCAAGGTCTACTCCATGATATGGCATCAAATCAGCGACGTTGAACGTATTACTCAGGCCAAATTCTTTAATGGGAAGATCAATTTTGTATGCATTATCATTAATCTTGGCAAGCATTTTATATGGTCCATCACCTCTTGGCTTCGACTTGGACTTGCATTGTTCAGGAAATCTATCTTTGCAAAAATGAACCCACACCAGGTCGCGCGACTGAAACATCACCTCCATTCCCTTCTTATTAATGCGATCAGCAGTGTACTTTCCCTTTTTCAATTGCTTCTTTAGTCTTCTTGTGCATCTTCCTTACAAAATCATCCCTCTTGGATGCCTTCATGTTCACTCTCTCTTGAATTGGAAGGGGAAGCAAATCAAGCGGCGTAATGAGTTTGAAACCATAAACCACCTCAAATGGGCAGAGCTGAGTTGTGGAATGTACTACCCTGTTGTATGAAAACTCCACATGTGGCAAACACTCCTCCCAGACACACAGGTTCTTCTTTATCATGGATCGCAACAACATGGAGAGTGTGCGATTCACCACCTCCATTTGACCATTTGTTTGGGGATGACAAATAGTCTTGAATAATAACTTTGTCCCCAGCTTTCCCCAAAGTGTCTTCAAGAAGTAGCTCATAAACTTCACGTCACGATCAGAAACAATCGTCTTTGGTACTCCATGTAAGTGCACAATGTCCCTGAAAAACAGATTAGCAATGTGCGACGCATCGTCGCTTTTGTGGCCGGCAATAAAATATGCAATCTTAGAAAAACAATCAATTACCAAATAATTGAATCATGTCCTATCCTGGTCCTAGGCAATCCTAACACAAAATCCATGCTTATTTCTTCCCATGGTGTGGTACGAGTAGGGAGAGGAGTATAGAAAATGTGAGGTTTCATCTTGGACTTCACCTTATTACAATTAATGCAACGCTTCACAAATCTGTCCACATCACGTCTCATCTTAGGCCAATAAAAATGATCAGCGAGCATAAGCAAAGTCTTCTCACGTTTGCAGTGACTCATCAAACCACCAGCATGTAATTCCTGCAACAATAGAAAACGCACGGATGATTCTGGAACACATAGTTTGTTAGCTCTAAACAAATAGCCATCATGTATGTGATATTTTTCCCATGCTTTTACATCAGAACACAATTTGTATGGTGCTGAAAAATCAGGATCAGCAGCATATAAATCATCCAAACTCTCTAAACCATGAACTTGAACAGCCAATTGTGTCAACGACATGTTTTTCCTACAAAGAGCATAAGCAACAACATTATCTTTACCCTTTTACATTTAATGATGTATGGGAAAGGTTCAATAAATTCAACCCATTTAGCAGGATGTTTATTCAAATTGAATTGGCTTTTCAAATATTTCAGAGCCTCATGATCAGAATGTATGATAAATTCTTTTGGCCACAAATAATGTTGCCAAACCTCAAGGACACGAACTAGAGCATACAATTCTTTGTCATAAATAGGATAGTTCAATTGTGTACCATTTAGTTTTAAGAAAAATATGCAATCGGTTTACCCTCTTGCATCACCTCCAAGTCCAATTCCACTAGCATCACAGTTAATCTCAAAATATTTAGTGAAATAAGGAAGTACAAGCAAAGGTGCAGCAGTCAAATGGCGTTTCAGCTCATCAAATGCATTATCTTGGGTTGTGCCCCACACAAATTCAACACCCTTTTTAGTAAGCTCGTTCGAAGGTGCTGCAATCGTACTGAAATCTTTCACAAGACGTCTATAGAAACCAGTAAGACCGTGAAAGCTTCGTACTTGACTAACATTCAGAGGAGTAGGCCAATTTTTAATAGCTTCAATTTTTGATTCATCTACCTCAACTACATGCTTAGAAACAACATATCCCATAAACATGACCTTATCTTTGCAAAATGTTCACTTCTCAAGATTACCATAAAGCTGAGCATCATGCAACACTTGCAAAACTTGTCGAATATGATCATTTTGTTCAGATTTATTGTGGTTGTAAATAAGTATATCATCAAAATATACAACCAACATTACCAATGAAATGCCTCAAAACATGATTCATTAATCTCATGAAAGTACTAGGTGCATTAGTTAACCCAAAAGGCATGACTAACCACTCATATAAACTAAACTTTGTTTTAAAGGCTCTCTTACATTCATCCCCTTCTTTCATCCTAATTTGATGATAATCACTACGCAAATCAATTTTAGAGAAAACAACAGCATCCCTCAATTTGTATAACATATCTTCTAAACGTGGAATAGGATGACGATGTCGAATAGTGATGTTATTTATAGCTCTACAATCTACGCTCATGTGCCATGTACCATCCTTCTTAGGAACTAAAACTACAAGAACAACACAAGGACTTAATCTTACGTGAATATAACCTTTGTCGAGAAGCTCTTGTACTTGTTTCTGAATTTCTTTTATTTCCTCGGGGTTGGTGTGGTATGGTGCTCAATTGGGCAACGATGCTCCTGGTATCAAATCAATTTGATGCTCTATACCTGGCAATGGTGGTAAAGCAGCAGGTACCTCCTCTGGAAACATATTGATAAATTCTTGCAATACATTAGAAACACGAATAGAGAGAGCAGTCATGTCGTTAGAAAACAAAATTTGACCCTTGCACATCAGCACAAGTGGTACAGTAGTGGGATCCTCACGAAACTCTCTCAAATCAAATTTGGTGGCTAACACAACTTAGGAATTCACTCCCTCACTTCTATTTTTACCGCTCAGATTGGGCTTGTGCCTCTCGCTCACTAGAATTGTAATCTCTCACCTATCTAATCTCTCACTCTCTTTTTCAAGATGCACTTCAATTTTTTGATGAGATTCAGTTACAATTTGTTGTGGTATCATAGGCCTCAAAGTAACCTCCTTGCCATACCAATTCAAATGATATGTGTTGACTTTCCCATTGTGATGAACATCTCTATCATACTGCCATGGGCGGCCCGAAGACAAGTGACACACGGTCATAGGAACCACATCACACTCAATGGTGTCTTTGTATGTTCCTATCTGAAATTCCACACGCACCATGTGGCTGATCTTCATCTCTCCACTATCACTTGCCATTGAATAAAATAAGGATTGGGGTGCAGTAAATATTTCAGTTTCAACTTTTGGCATAACTCCTTACTAGACAATTTGTGACAACTACCACCATCAATTATAACCTGACACACCTTACCGGGACCAACAACAACCTTTGTTTGAAACAAATTGCACCGCTGTTCTGCAGGACTAGGAGTAACACTTAGCACTTTGGGCAAGCAAACAATTGTAGGATAGTGTGTAGCATAAGCATCAATTGAACCATAATCATCTTCCTCCCAAGTTTCAGAATCAGGCTCAGCATAATCACCGGTTTCATATTCTATTGTATCCTCATTAATCAACATGACCTTTTTATTGGGACAATCTCTCTTAAAATGAACCCTTCGACCACATGTATGACAGCTCATGTCCCTATTTCTTATTGTAGAATTACTAGAACCAGCAGCACTAGGAGCAGGTTGCGTCGGTTTCTTCTCATTAGAGATCACTGAATCTGATTTGGAAGAACATTACCACGGAAACCAGAAGTGAAACTAGGAGTAGGCTCCACACTAGGTGTTGTCCGTGGTGTAAAACAACCTTTACTTGCTGTGGAGCAAGATGTAAACTTGGCATCCTCAGCAACTTGTAATTCAGCCTCACGGGCTTGGTGTAACAAATTTATCAAGTCATAATATTGGTGAAGCCAAACAATACGCTTGATGTTATAGTTCAGACCAGTGAGAAATTGACGCATTGTTTGTTCAGGCTCTTCACGCACTCTAGCACGCTGCATAATAAGCTCCATCTCCTGAAAATATTCATCAGAAGAAGTACTTTGCCTCAAATTTTGCAATATGTCATAGATAGAACGAATATAATTGCATGGAACAAAGCGAGCATGCATCTCCTGCTTCATGGCTCTCCATGTAACAATGCAACATTCCCCATCTTCAATTCTGGACTGTACTATAATATCCCACCAAAGCAAAGCATAGTCATCAAATTCAGAGGATACAAGTTTTATTTTTCTATCCTCGGTGTACTCATGCATGTGCCATAATTTATCTACCTTCAGCTCCCAATTGAGGTACTCTTCCACATCAGTAGAACCAACAAACTTTGGTAAGATGAACTTTGGTTCGCCCAACCCATCATCATCACGGTTGGATGGTTGTGCAAAAGCATCATCATCATATCAATGGCACGCACCAAGAGGAGCAACCCCACGGCTTACGGGCATGGCACCAGCATGGCCACCACCACGACCTCCATTACCACGACCACATTCTTGGCCAGCAACAACCGTCTCATGTTGAGCTTACTAGTTGTGATCAGCTTCCTGTAATTGTGTACGACGAGATGTAGCACCTGCAACATTGGCAGCATTAGCTGCGACGCCACCATTATCACCATGAACACTAGCTTCACTATCATCATCATCACATTGTTGATTTTTTTTGGCGATCAACGGACTATTGCAACGTGGCCAAAGCTTGCTGCAAGGTAACTCGAGTCCCCTAAATTTCAGTAACTTGCCATTGTGTTGCTGTGATGGTTTCGTGGCATCCTTCAGGTCCAACTCCATGTTCTGCACATTCTCATTTATAGGATCGGTTGCAGACTGAATTTGTTGATGAAGATGATCACGAAGAGCTTCATATTCATTCCAATGGACCACAGATTTAGGATCCTTTTTCTGATGTACATCAAAGACTCTTCTGACACAATTAGGTGATTAGTACTCAGAGAAAATATAGTTATGTGAAAAACTCTCAACTCACTCAAAACTGAAAGAAACAAGGTATCTTACCGTTCCAAAGTGAATTAGAAATGCTTACCAACTTGTATGGGCAGAACATTCACGGATGTGATGTAGCGAATACCGAGGGTGAAAACTATCACACAATAAATCAGGGTATATGGTGGAGCTTGGTTGGGATACCTAACAACACCAATTCACAAATCCTAGTGTTGATCGTATGACAAAAAGACCCACGGAAACACACACGGTGGAGATAAATGGGGGCAAATACAACTCTGAAACTGAGCTAAACATTCTGATATGTCGGAGATGCTCGTGTTACAAATGCACAAGAGAGACGCTAGTAAAACGCTCAATGTATACGGGCACAAGATTGCTCAATATACAAGTGCAATGAATGTGGTAGAATTACTGAAACGACGTCTCCAAAACTATACCCAACTTTCACGTATAGCTTTCTTTTATCCTTTTTTCATATTATTTTTCTTTCTTTTTCCCTTTTTTTATCAACAGAAAACTGAGCAATTAGTAACCGATCTGAATTTGCCAAAACAAATGGTGCACTCTCCAAATTCCTATATAACTAGCCCATAGAGCAAAGGATATGCTAGTCTCAATAGGAAGGTGCTACGCAAAAAGAAGATAGGCTGACTACGGTTATCAAACAAAAACACAAACTGATTTGGATTGGAATCTAAACAAACTAAAACTGACTCGAACGAACGGGCTTGACAGAAAAAGAAACAATCTGACTTCTGGAAGAAAATTCTAGACATACTATTATGACTCAGATCAGAAAATAAGTTACGCAAATAAAGACTATGATCAGCAACTAAAACTTGGAACATATGCTATCTAGGCTATGGCAAAAACTCTAAACCTAATATTTTTGTATGCCTTTTTCTGTATAGGATGGAAACCAAACTAATCTAAGGGATTGATGGATGCTCACCAAGTAAACATTGGAAATCCGATACCAAGATGATAAGGGGTGACCCGATCTTCTCAGTGAGCTGATGATGTCGATGATGAACTTGTTGGATAACTTGTGAGACGCTCACGAACTCTCTGGTTGTTCCCTGTTGCCAATGCGACGGATCTTCAACCCTATGGATATTCACAACACCACACACTTGCGCACGTAGCCGCCGACCACAAAGCGGTTCTGCAATCTCCCAATTCCCAATGGAACGACAGATGGCACTTGACTTTCAGTAGCAAATACACCCTATCAAAACAAATTTGGTGTAGATAGATATTCATGATCGATGCAAACAGGAATATAATTTCAGAGAAATGCATGAAGCAATTCAATCTGGTAGAGGTTTAATAAAAATGGGGTCTAACCCTAAAATCTACAGCTTATGAGGGTATATAAAGACCCCTGGACATCAAACCTAGTGTTGGGGTCGCAAACAACCTTATCTCTAAGTTCCTAAATCAAATGACTCTATCTGGAAAACTGGCAGAAACAACCGACGTATTGTTTTCACGATTGTGACTCGGTCGCCTCGAATCGGGGGTTGTGGGTATGCAGTTTGGAAAGCACACAAGTCAAACTTTCCAAATTTTATTTACACGCCTTATTTGAAGTAGGGACACAGATTCTACACGTATATCAATTTTGGACCTCCTGGCAGTCAATCTGAGTGTGGTTCTGATTTTCCTTCTCTTTATGTTGTGCACCTACCTCCCTCTCCTCCCTCGTGCACTTGATGATATTGGACATTAGTAGGCATTTTTTATTGCTGCAATTCTTCATCCCCATGTGCTAAACTTATCTTCTCTTCAAATCTAGTCATACAAACATGCAAAGACTTAGGCAGTATAGAATTCTCACTAATACAAATGTCACACTCAATTAAGAGTGAATTCCTCTGTTGTTCTAATAGCTTTAGACGTGCTCTTGTAATTTGACCAATTCTGATTTCATTGGACTTGTCGTGTGTAGCAACACCATCAACGGGGAAAAGGTTAAAGGACTTGGGACGTCCTCATCAGCCAGAAGCCATATATGAGTGCCTCCGCGATGAGCGACAAGAAAAACTTAGTGCTTCTAGCCACCAAACGGGACTTGAGTGATATGATTGAGAGCCCATCGAGTGTTCTTCACTTTGGTTTTGTCATGTTTGTTGTAGGAATTCGAGGATGTTTCCCGGATGAGCTACCTCCAGGACTACCCCCACTTCGCGGAATCGAGCACCGCATTGACCTCATCCCCGAAGCACCACTACCGAACAAAGCACCATATTGTGTCAACCCCGAGGATACAAAATAAATTCAAAGGTAAGTGCACAAACTATTCAAAAATTGGTATATACGCGAGACCCTTAGTGCTTGTGTGGTTCCGGTCAATCTTGTGCCTAAGAAAGATGGTAGTATGCGCATGTGTTTCAACTGTCGTCCCATTAATGCTATCACTGTTAGGTATCGCCATCCCATTCCATGCCTTGATGAACTTAGTGGAGCCACCATTTTGTCTAAAATTGATCTTAAAAGTGGATACTATCAAATTCGCATGCAAGAAGGTAATGAGTGGAGAACGGCTTTCAAAACAAAATTTGGCCTTTATGAATGGTTGGTTATGCCTATGGGTTTATCTCAAGCGCCTAGCACATTCAAGCGTGTGATGCATTATGTACTTCGACATATCATTGGTTATTGTGGTGTTGCCTACTTTGATGATATCCTTGTTTTTAGCAAATCTCTAGAAGAGCATGTGACACATGTTAAAGAAGTGTTACAAGTTCTTCAAAAAGATCAACTTTATGCAAACATGGAAAAATGCACTTTCTGGGTAGACAAACTCGTTTTTTCTAGGATTTATCGTCTCCTCTAAGGGTGTTCAAGTTGATGAGTCTAAGGTCGATGCAATTAAAACTTGGCCCCAACTCACAAACTTGCAACACGTGCGTAGTTTTCTTGGCCTTGCCCGTTTCTATCGTCGATTCGTTAAGGACTTTAGCACTATTGCATCCCATTTACATGCTTTGAGTAAGAAGAATGCTCCTTTTGTTTGGGGACCATCGCAAGACACCGCATTTCATGAGCTTCAAATTTTGCTTACACATTCCCCATTGCTCACATTACCCAACTTTGATAAAAATAAATAAAGTGCATTGTGACGCTAGTGGTAATGGCATAGGCGGTGTGTTAATGCAAGAGAAACGTCCCATTGCATACTTTAGTGAGAAACTTTCCAGCGCACAACTTAACTACCCCATATATGACAAGTAATTGTATGCTTTGGTGAGAGTTTTGCATGTTTGCGAGCATTATCTTAGACCACGTAGATTTTTTATTCATAGCAATCATGAAACTGTCAAGTACCTTAAAGGTCAAACCAAGTTGAATAGACGACCTGCCAAATGGAGTGAATTCATTGAATCTTTTCCTGAAGTCATTAAGTACATTAAGGGTAATGAGAATGTAGTGGCAGATTCTCTTTCCCGCAAATGTGTGTTAGTTACTCAACTTGAATTGAATGTGATTGGTTTTGAGCATATCAAAGACTTGTATGAGCATGATAATTCATTTGTGATTCCATATGCAAAGTGCCAAGCTAACAATTGTTGGGAGCGATATGAATGGACGATGGCTATCTTATGCATGCTAACAAACTTTGTATTCCTGAGTCTTCTTTATGTTTATTGCTTTTGCAAGAAGCTCACGGCGGAGGCCTCATGGGACACTTCGGACGCGACAAGACATTTTCCAAGCTCTCCGACAAGTACTTTTGGCCCAAGAAGTTCCGTGATGTGGCGCGCTACACCACCCATTGCTTGACATGCCGCAAAGCTAATTCCAAATATCAATCCCATGGTTTCTACATGCCTCTTCCAATACCATTTGCTCCTTGGGAAGATATAAGCATGGATTTTGTACTTGGTTTGCCTAGTACCAAAAATGGAAAAGATTCCATATTTATCGTTGTCGACCGATTCTTAAAAATGGCACATTTTATTCCATGCAACAAAGTAGACGATGCTTCACCTGTTGCAAATATCTTTTGTAGGGAAATATTACGCTTGCATGGAGTACCAAAGACTATTGTGTTGGACCGCAACGTCAAGTTCCTAAGCTACTTTTGGAAGACACTATGTGCCAAGCTCAGAATCTATCATCCTCGAATTGACGGCCAAACGAAGGTCACCAACCAAACGTTATCTACACTACTCCGCATGTTGATCAACAAAAACATCAAGGAGTGGGAAGAATGCTTACCCATCGTCGAGTACGCCAAGAATCGTCCACAACACTCTAAAACCAGCAAGTCCCCGTTTGAGGTGGTGTACGGCTTCAACCCATTGTCGCCTTTGGAGATCCTACCGCTACCATTTCAAGAATGAACCAACACGTACGCGAGTGCAAGGGCAAGTTACCACAAGAAGATGCATGAAGATACAAGGCTAACAATCGGCCGCCAAGTGCAATGACCCGCTCCCAAGGTCAACATTTACAAGCACCCTATGGTCTTCAATCTCGGAGATCGTGTCTGGCCATACCTTCTGATACGTCTCCAACGTATCTATAATTTTTGATTGTTCCATGCTGTTATATTATCATTCTTGGATGTTTTATGATCATTTTATAGCAACTTTATCATTTTTTGGGACTAACCTATTGACATAGTGCCCAGTGCCAGTTGCTATTTTTTGCTTGTTTTTTACTTCGCGGAATATCAGTACCAAACGAAGTCCAATTGCCACGAAACTTTTTGGAGATTTTTTTGGACTAGAAGATAACTTGGGAGCCAAGGAAGCACCTGGGGGGAGGCCCGTGGGGCCCATGATACACCAGGGCACGCCAGAGGCCCCCGACGTGCCCTGATATATCGTGGGGCCCACGGAGGTCTTTTCCACCGCCTCTCAGCTCTATAAATCCTCAGAAATTCCAGAAACCCTAGAGGAGTCAACGAAACACAATTCCAGCCGCCGCAAGTTCCAGAACCACGAGATCCAATCTAACACCATCACGGAGGGATTCATCATCCTCATTGGTGCCTCTCCAATGATGCATGAGTAGTCCACCAAAGACCTATGGGTCCATAGGTAGTAGCTAGATGGCTTTCTCTCTCTCTCTCTCTCTTTTGATTCTCAATACAATGGTCTCTTGGAGATCTATTTGATGTAATGACTTTTTGCGGTGTGTTTCTTGGGATCCGATGAAGTTTGAGTTCATGATCAGTTTCTATCCATGAATATTATTTTAGTCTTCTTTGATATCTTATCCGCATGATTATTTATAGCCTCATATTTCTTCTTCGAATCTTTGGTTTAGTTAGGCCAACTAGATCGATTTTTCTTGCCATGAGAAGAGGTGCTTCGTGATAGGTTCGATCTTGCGGTGTCCTCTCCCAGTGACAAAAGGGGTAGCAAGGCACGCATGTATCGTTTCTATTAAGGATAACATGATGGGGTCTATTCCTACATGAATAGATCTTGTCTACATCATGTCATCGTTCTTATTGCATTACTCCGTTTCTCCATGAACTTAATACACTAGATGCATGCTGGATAGCGGTCGATGTGTGGAGTAATAGTAGTAGATGCAGAATCATTTTGGTCTACTAATCTTGGACGTGATGCCTATATATTGATCATTGCCTTGGATATCATCATGATTATTTGATCTTCTATCAATTTCCCAACAGTAATTTGTTTACCCACCGTGTGTTATTTTCTTGAGAGAAGCCACTAGTGAAATCTACGGCCCTCGGGTCTATTCTTTTAACATATTGCTTTCCGATCTATCTTTTTCCGCATTTGTTTTCAGATCTATTATTCGAAAAACCCAAAAATACCTTGCTGCACTTTTTATTTGCATCTTTTATTTTGTGTTCTTGTGCGATCTATTTATCCAATCTCATACAAACCAATCTATCTTTTTACCGTGGAGAGATTGACAACCTCTCTTATGCGTCGGGTTGCAAATATTTGTTCTTTGTGTGCAGGTACCATTTACATAGTGTTGCTTGGTTCTCCTACTGGTTCGATAACCTTGGTTTCATAACCGAGGGAAATACTTACCGTAGATGTGCTGCATCATCCCTTCCTCTTTGGGGAAATACCGACGCAGTCTTAAGCCATGTCAAAGGAATTTCTGGCGCCGTTGCCGGGGAGACATCATCAACATCTATCAGGTTCCTAATCACAAATCTCATCTCCTTGCAATTTACATTATTTTCCATTTGCCTCTCATTTTCCTCTCCCCCACTTCTAAAAAGGTTTTACAAAATATAAAAATATTTTCCGTTTGCCTTTTTGCTTGTTTGCTACCTTTGCTTGTGTTGCCATGTGCCTTCTATTTGCTTGCATCTTCGCTTGCTAAAAATCTACTGATATGGATCCTCATCCACTTTCTAATCTTTTCAAAAGACCAAATTATGTTGAACCAATTGCTAGTGAGTTGAGTGCACTTGATTATCTCTATGAAGTTTTGTTTGAAAATCATGAATCTGAAAATTTTGATGAAGTGTTGAAAGAAGAAATTTATAAGGTGCTTCATGATACCTCCTTGATTGAAAAGCATGATTGCAATGATGTTACTATAAATTCTACTAATGTCAATTATGTTAATGATATGCAAAACTACAAGCTTGGGGATGATAATTTTGTCATGTCCACTTCTTATTGCAATGATCATGATTGGGGTGATAATGCTTCTTATGATCTTGAAAATTTATTTAAGCCTCATGTTGAATATGTTATTGATAATAATGTTTGCAATAGTATCGAAAGTGGGTTTGGGAGAGCGTCAACTTTAGGTAAAAAGAATCCCACATATTTGGAGAGTGTTCAATCTTATGAATTTTTTTGATAAAAGTGGATTTGGAGAGGTCATAACTTTAGTTGATGATAATCCCACTATTTTGGAAGATGATAAAAACTTTATGCATGTTGATCATAAAGAGAGTATTGTTTATGATAGCTATATTGTTGAATTTTATTATGATCCTACATGTAATTATTATGAGAGAGGAGTAGAAATTTTCATGATACTAAATTACCTCTCTTCATGTTGAGATTGCTATTGTCTCTTTCTTCTTCCTTCCATATGCTAGTTTTTGCTTGCCTTGATAATTTGTTTGCTTATAAAATGCCTATGCATAGGAAGTATGTTAGACTTAAGTGTGTTTTCCATATGCTCATGATGCTCTCTTTGTGTTGCTATTATTATCTTTCATGAGGGCATCATTGAAATCTCAAGCCTATCTTAATGGCTATAAAGAAAGAGCTTGTTGGGAGGCAACCCAATGAATAAAATATTTTTTTTCCTTTTTGCTTTTGTTCTTTTGTTTACACTTTATTTTCCTCTGTTATGATTGTGTTTTTATGTTTCAATTAGTGTTTGTGCCAAGTAAAGCCTTTGGGATCATGTTGGGTGATAGTTGATTTGATCTTGTTGAAAAACAGAAACTTTTGCGTCCAGTAGCAGAATTTTCAAAATTCACAGAAGCGACAAACAATTCTGAATTTTTTAGACAAGATTTATATACAAATTTCTTACGTTGTCCTAATTTTTCATAATTGTTTAGTTAAAGAAGTATGGTTAGAGTACAGATTACTACAGGCTGTTCTGTTTTTGACGATTCTGTTTTCGTTGCATTGTGTGCTTATTTTGATGAATCTATGGTTTGTATTGGAGGGTATAAGCCATGATAAAGTTAGAATACATTATATATAATGCAATAATAAAATATGAATGGGTTTTCAACAGTACTTAGAGTGGTGATTTGCTTTATTATACTAACGGATCTCACGAAGGTTTTGTTAAGTTTTGTGTGATTGAAGTTTTCAAGTTTTGGGTGAGATCACAATGGATGAAGGAATAAGGAGTGAAAAGATCCTAAGATTGGGGATGCTATGGCACCCCCAAGATAATATCCAAGGAGAAACAAGCAACTAAGCTTGGGGATGCCCCGAGTGTCATCCCCTCTTTCTTCTAACGACCATCGGTATTTTACTTGGAGCTATATTTTTATTCGTCACATATCATGAGTTTTGCTTGGAGCGTCTTGTATTATATCAGTCTTTGTTTGATTTGCTTTTTAGTTTGTCACAAGTATCCTTGCTGGACACACCTATTTGAGAGAGCCAAAATTATGCTATGATTTGTTAGAATTGCTCTATATGCTTCACTTAAATTTTTTGAGCTATGGAATTGCTCTAGTGCTTCACTTATACCTTTTTGAGCACGGTGTGCTTTAAATTTTTGAAGAAATACTCTCATGCTTCACTTAGATTAATTTGAGAGTTAGTAAATTTTGAAGAAATTCTCTCATGCTTCACTTATATTATTTTGAGAGATGAAATTTTTATACTCATGTTCTTCACTTAAATTTATTTGAGCTTGTCAAAAGCAATGGCAATGTATGAAACTAGTACCAAAGTGATAGATATTAAAGAGGGATATAATAAAATCTTTCATGAAGATCATTGGACAAATTAAACTTGATTCCTTGTAATAGTTTTGAGACATGATGATAGTAATATGTGAGTCGTGTTGGTGAGTCATTATGATTTAGTAAGAATATTGGTGTTAAGGTTTTTCATTCCCTATACAAGCACGAAAGTCAATAGTTATGCAATGAAATTACATCCTACTTGTGGTGCATTATTCGGTGTTAGTTATTCATAATGCCCGTTTATGAGAATTATCGTTTCTTGGTTGGTTGCTTGTCAATCTATTTGCTAGCCTCCACTTGTACTAAGTAGAAATACTACTTGTGCATCCAAAATCCTTAAACCTAGTTTTGCCATATGAGTCCACCATACCTACTTATATGCGGTATTTCCATGTCGTTCTAAGCAAAAATTTATGTGCCATCTCTAATTTTCAAAAGGAATTTCCTTTTTGTGTGCCCGTACCGCCTCCGCAAAGTCGTAAGACCATGTATGGGGGCTGACGCCTGCCCAGTGCCGGAAGGTCAAGGAAGTTGGTGAACTGATGACAGGGAAGCCGGCGACCGCTTATGAAGCGGCATGGGGTGGCCAATATTTTTCCATGCTAGATGTGTTATTCTCAAGATGAGTGTTTATTCACTTGTCATTGCACGAGAGTACGGCGGTAATAGGGATGCCCAGTCCCGAAATGAAAAAGAAATTTACTTTATGTTGTGAAATAATAAATTCCTTGGAAAGTGTTGGTATGGAAGGCAACCGTGGATACGGCTAGCCATGGATTATGAAAGAAGGGTGGAAAAAGGAATAACCTTTATTTTCTGTTTGGGAACCGCCTATGATATATCTAGCATGGAAAGTATTGAGAACTACTCGGTCATTTTCTTTGACAGGAAAAGCATGCCTCTCAGAAAAAATATCTCTCAATTTAAGCTTTGAGCTCTGGCACCGCTACAAATCCCTACTTCCCTCTGCGAAGGGCCTATCTATTTACTTTATGCAATTTTTACTTTTATTTGAGTCTCTATCTTCTCTTATAAAGCACCAACTAGGGGGCACTAAGATCATACTTGTGCATTGGGTGTAGCTAATATTCGAGCGTGTTTCATGAATGGATCAATGATTGAGCATGATGGGCTAGGGATAACTTTCTTTAGTGTTGATATTTTGAAAGACATGGTTGCTTGTTGGTATGCTTGAGTATTAAAGTCTTCATGTCAAAACTAGACTATTGCTTCGAACCATCTAAAAGTCCAAATGTCCATGCTACAAAAGAAAAGAATATGTGATGAACATGTTAGGCAGCATTCCACATCAAAAATTCGGTTTTTATCATTTACCAACTCGAGGACGAGCAGGAATTAAGCTTGGGGATGCTGATACGTCTCCAAAGTATCTACAATTTTTTATTGTTCCATGCTGTTATATTATCATTCTTGGATGTTTTATGATCATTTTATAACAACTTTATATCACTAACCTATTGACATGGTGCCCAGTGCCAGTTGTTGTTTTTTGCTTGTTTTTTACTTCGCAGAGTATCAGTACCAAATGGAGTCCAATTGCCACGAAACTTTTTGGAGATTTTTTTGGACCAGAAGACAACTTGGGAGCCAAGGAAGCACCTGGGGGAGGCCCGAGGGGCCCACGATACACCAGGGCGCGCTAGAGGCCCCCGGCGCGCCCTGATGTATTGTGGGGCCCACGGAGGTTTTTTCCACCGCCTCTCAGCTCTATAAATCCTCGGAAATTCTAGAAACCCTAGAGGAGTCGACAAAACACAATTCCAGCCGCCGCAAGTTCCAGAACCATGAGATCCAATCTAACACCATCACGGAGGGGTTCATCATCCTCATTGGTGCCTCTCCAATGATGCGTGAGTAGTCCACCAAAGACCTACGTGTCCGTAGCCAGTAGCTAGATGGCTTTCTCTCTCTCTCTCTTTTGATTCTCAATACAATGGTCTCTTGGAGATCTATTTGATGTAATGACTTTTTGCGGTGTGTTTGTTGGGATCCGATGAAGTTTGAGTTCATGATCACTTTCTATCCATGAATATTATTTGAGTCTTCTTTGATCTCTTATATGCATGATTATTTATAGCCTCGTATTTCTTCTTTGAATCTTTGGTTTAGTTAGGCCAACTAGATCGATTTTTCTTGCCATGGGAAGAGGTGCTTTGTGATGGGTTCGATCTTGCGGTGTCCTCTCCCAGTGACAGAAGGGGCAGCGAGGCACGCATGTATCGTTGCTATTAAGGATAACAAGATGGGGTCTATTCCTACATGAATAGATCTTGTCTACATCATGTCATCGTTCTTATTGCATTACTCCGTTTCTCCATGAACTTAATACACTAGATTCATGTTGGATAGCGGTCGATGTGTGGAGTAATAGTAGTAGATGCAGAATCGCTTCGGTCTACTAATCTTGGACGTGATGCCTATATATTGATCGTTGCCTTGGATATCGTCATGATTATTTGATCTTCTATCAATTGCCAAACAGTAATTTGTTTACCCACCGTGTGCTATTTTCTTGAGAGAAGCCACTAGTGAAATCTACGCCCCTCGGGTCTATTCTTTTAACATATTGCTTTCCGATCTATCTTTTTCCGCATTTATTTTCAGATCTATCATTCCAAAAACCCAAAAATACCTTGCTGCACTTGTTATTTGCATCTTTTATTTTGTGTTCTTGTGCGATCTATTTATCCAATCTCATATAAACCAATCTATCTTTTTACCGTGGAGAGATTGGCAACCTCTCTTACGCGTAGGGTTGCAAGTATTTGTTCTTTGTGTGTAGGTACCGTTTACATAGTGTTGCTTGGTTCTCCTACTGGTTCGATAACCTTGGTTTCATAACTGAGGGAAATACTTACCGTATCTGTGATGCATCATCCCTTCCTCTTTGGGGAAATACCGACGCGGTCTCAAGCCACATCAAAGGAATTTCTGGCGTCGTTGCCGGAGAGACATCATCAACATCTATCAGGTTCCTAATCACAAATCTCATCTCCTTGCAATTTACATTATTTGCCATTTGCCTCTCGTTTTCCTCTCCCCCACTTCTAAAAATGTTTTACAAAAAAATATAAAAATATGATGAACCAATTGCCTCTAGTTTTTGCTTGTTTGCTATCTTTGCTTGTGTTGCCATGTGCCTTCTATTTGCTTGCATCTTCGCTTGCTAAAAATCTATTGATATGGATCCTCATCCATGTGATAATCTTTTCAAAAGACCAAATTATTATGAACCAATTGCTAGTGAGTTGAGTGCACTTGATTATCTCTATGAAGTTTTGTTTGAAAATCATGAATCTGAAATTTTGATGAAGTGTTGAAAGAAGAAATTTATAAGGTGATTCATGATAGCTCCTTGATTGAAAAGCATGATTGCAATGATGTTACTATAAATTCTATTAATGTCAATTATGTTAATGATATGCAAAACTACAAGCTTGGGGATGATAATTTTGTCATGTCCACTTCTTATTGCAATGATCATGATTGGGGTGATAATGCTTCTTATGATCTTGAAAATTTATTTAAGCCTCATGTTGAATATGTTATTGATAATAATGTTTGCAATAGTATCGAAAGTGGGTTTGGGAGAGCGTAAACTTTAGGTAAAAAGAATCCCACACATTTGGAGAGTGTTCAATCTTATGATTTTTTTGATAAAAGTGGGTTTGGACAGGTCATAACTTTAGTTGATGATAATCCCACTATTTTGGAAGATGATAAAAACTTTATGCATGTTGATCATAAAGAGAGTATTGTTTATGATAGCTATATTGTTGAATTTGATTATGATCCTACATGTAATTATTATGAGAGAGGAAATTATGGTTGTAGAAATTTTCATGATACTAAATTACCTCTCTTCATGTTGAGATTGCTATTGTCTCTTTCTTCTTCCTTGACATTTGCTCGTATCATGGAAAATTATAGATACGTTGGAGACGTATCGGCCGTTCAAGAACTGTGTCATTGTTTGCTCCTCTCCTTCCTTGAGATTTGCTCGTATCATGGAAATATCCATCTCCATGAAGTACTCTTCAACTATTTTGGTGCCTTTCTTGAGTACTTGGAGTCTCTTGAACAGATCTTGTGTATAGTGTGTAGGCACAAATCACGCAAGCATGACTTCCTTCATGTCATTCCAAGTAGTGATAGGAGGTTGATCTTGTTTTTGGCGTCGCTCGATGACTTGCTCCCACCAAATGAGGATGTACTCATTAAACTCGAGAGAAGCCATAGCGATCTTCTTTTCTTCCTCATAATTGTGGAGACGAAAGATCTTTTCCACTTTGAATGCTCGTGATAAGAACTCTTCGGGATCGGTGCCGCCAAAAAACTTTGGCATGGTGAACTTAAGCTTGCCATAGTCTTGCTCTTCATCTTGATTGTTGTGATGTTGGTGTCTCTTGACGTGGAGGAGGATCAATGTCTTCAGGCTCATCATTGTTAGCTTGACGACGAAAGCGGGGGATATGAACCATGCGCCTCAACACTTGTTGTTCTTCGCGAAGGGCTTCTTCATCTTCACACACTCTTCTGTTGCGTTTGTTCACGGGGTGAGTGACTTCACGTAAAGCTCTTTGTGCTTCATCTGCTTTTTTCTCAGGGTGTTGTTGCTCTTGCTAGAGGGCATTATCTTCTTGCCAGTAGGCGTCTTGCTCTTCTTGGCGTTGACGTTTTCTATCTTGACCGTGAGGACGTTGGTGTTCTTCATCTTGGCGCATATCTTGCTCACGGGCATCATGTTCATCACGACATCATCGTTCACGCTCACAAAGTTGGTCTTTTCATCCATTTCCATGTAATGGGTCTTGACGAGCTTGTGGTCTTTCATGGTCATCTCAAAGATGGGAACGAGGTCGTAGTAGAGTCGCATCGGAGTTGGTGTCCGAAGAGTGGTGACTTGAGCGTCTTCTCCTTGATGAAGACCAAGAGGATGAAGAGTGGTTGTTGACCATTAATGCTCAAAGTTCACCCATTTGAGTGTTAATCATCATCGAAGTAGTCTCTTCTTCGTGCTTCTGATTAATGGATGTCATTGGCGAGACGATCGATAGGGCCGTTCAAGGTGCCAATTGAATTATGCATCGCTCGTTGAAGGCCAAAATGATGAACCTTTGTGACGTAGTTGTTCACGTCTTCTTGTTCGTCGAAGACCGCATTTGATGTGCTTTGCCTATCCATCAGAAGACTCGGGAAAAGGTGAATGGGGAAATGAGAATACCAATACCAAATTTACCTTTCCCGAAGGTGAAGGTGGATCAATGATCACTCAATATGGGAATGAAAGATAGGACATCGGTACTAGTTCTTGTCAATCTCACATCTACACAAGAAAGGCTTGTCAAGGAGCTCGGTTAGGATAAGTGGCACAAAATTCAAGCAAGTTTTAGTAAAGATATTGATAATGTTGAAAATATTCACAAATTGCAAGAAAAGAAAATATATCAATAGATATGGTGGCAGAACGAACGCACAGAGCACACACAGTTAGATAAGTGGGATTGTGTAACCAAGGAATGAGCACAAAATGTGTTTCCATAAAAAAAGATAGTGTTGCAAACATAAGAGAGACGTTTGCACGATTGCTCAAATGGGCGAGATACGTACTTGTGCACCAACCTGTAAGAGAAATGTGTCGTATTTATATCCCTAGTATGCTATGTATGTATGATCCAAGATGAAGCTTACACAACGATGATCCAAGATTATCAATGATATCAATATGAGATGCAATTTGGCTCGATGCTATTGCTATTGCTTAGAAGCTCTTTGTTTTCTTCTCCGTTTGCTTAAAAGTTTTTTCTCTTTTTTATGTATGATGCCTTTGCCATTTATGCAAGATGCTCGATCCAAGATAGCAATGAGATATGGACGGGAGTAACTTATGAGTTATGACACAAGATATGTGCACGCAATTGTTGCTGTGAGGAGTATGTATCACTAAGGTGCACAAGTAATGTGGCCCGACAATACTCAAATGGATGCCTCAATGGGCAAGTGACTCAAAAGGCTCGGCGCTAACAATGCAATGGCAATGAAATGTAAAATGAGGTCACCGATGTTACCGTCCTTGCTTACGATCGTGGTGTCAAAAGGTGAAGTGGTTGTTGTCGATGAGGAGGTCGTAGGCGGTGAAGGGTGTTGCGTGTATCTCTAGTTCGTCGGCGAAAATGTCAATGCACCAAGGGCGAAGATGCCCAACTTGTGAAAGCGTCGAGGTTGTGGAAGTTATCAGGTGGGGGCGGTTGTACCGCTGCTTACCATGATGGAACCGGTGGAGCGGTAGTACCATAGGTATGGGAAGTTGTATTGCTGGTCGTGTGGAAAATTTCCAGATCTCGAATTGGGCAGAAATGCAAGAACTCTAACTCAAAAACTGGAGGGGGGAGAAAAATTTGGTTGTGGGGCTGGGGAATTTCATGGTGGAGAAGGTGGGGAGGGTGGTAGGAAGGATAGATCCACTTGCCAAACAAGAGAATTTGTGGATCCAAATAAACAAAATCTCAAAATAACCAGCAAAATGCAAAAAAATGGTATGGCTATTTTTGGCGGGGATTTTCAAACTTGGGTAAAAGAACAAAATTTGGCTAGAAAGTGAGGGGATGAAACTCAAAGATGTGAATCAACATTGCTCTAATCCAAGATGTGGGAATCAAGATGAACATACAAGAACACAAGAACAAGAGGAATCTCGTAACAAGAACAAAGATACACAATCCACTATCTCACAAATACATACAAAAATAAAGATCCACAATCAACCAAAGGAAATAGCAAATAAGATAGTTCTTCCCAAATCCATGTAGGAATTTCGTTCTTGAGGGGTGGTTCTTCTCCAATCCCTAGGAGAGGAGGTCTTGATATCCACTAGGGGATCTTCTCCTAGGAGGTCTTGAACTCCAAGCAGTGATAGATGAGCAAAGCTCTCTCAAGATATAGTCCAATATACTTTGCTAACCATAATATGGAGCTAGAAGACGAGTACTTATAGTCCAAGGGTAAGAGGGGAATATATGGGTCGTGGCCCTTACACTGCTCACAGGCAGGGCGGTTGTACCACTCAAGCGGTTATACTGCTTGAGCGGTTGTACTGCTCATCTAGAGCGGTTGTATTGTTCCTCCCAGACTGATGGCACACGTTGAAGTTACGGGCGGTGGTACCGGATGGAGGACTGGTTGTGCCGGCTATTTTCTTTTTACCGAAAGTACTGGAGTGGTACCGGCCTTGTACCGCTTTGAAACCCGAGAAGAATCGAGGTGGAGCGGTGGTTGAAGCGGTTGTTGGGGCAATTGTATTGTTGATGGCCTGAGCCACGTGATGGTTTAAGTGGTTGTACCGGTCATGTGAGCGGTTGTATTGTTCACATGAGCAATTGTACTACTCCTCCCAGGCTGGGAACACTTCTCTCCGTCTTCTTGACATCCATACTCCGTCATGGTTTGGCCTTCTCCCTAGATTCTCCTTGGTACCTGAGCATGCAAAGAGTCTCCTCTTGAGGTAGGAACCATGTCTCATGCGAATACATTAGGAGCTCAACAAGGAGAGAGATAATCGTGGTTTCGCTAGCTCTTGCACGTGCTCTTATCATCCGTAGGGTGCTCCGCACCACAAGTTGAACATCTACTTGCGAATGGGTGCGTATGCGAGAGCCTTAGTCCTTGTGTGGTTCCCATTATTCTTGTGCCTAAGAAGGATGGTACTTGGCGAATGTGCTTCGATTGTCTCCCTATAAATGCTATAACGGTTAGGTATGGGCACCTCATTCCTGGCTAAGATGACATGCTTGATGAACTAAATGGTGCCATAATATTCTCTAAAATTGATCTTAAGAGTGATTACTACCAAATCCGTATGTAAGAGGGCTATGATTGAAAAATCACTGTTAAAACCAAGTTTGATCTTTATGAGTGGCTACTCATGCATTTTGGTTTATCTCAAGCCCCTAGTACTTTCATGAGTTTGATGCTATGAGTTTGATGCACTATGTGCTTAGACACCTCATATGCATATGTGTTGTAGTCTACTTTGACGACACTTGTTTTTAGTGAAACTCTTGACGATCATGTGAAATATGTTAGAGAAGTCTTGCAAATTCTAACACGTGAGAAACTTTATGCTAATCTTGTTAAGTGCATCTTTGGTGGAGACAAGCTCATTTTCCTAGGATTTCTAGTCTCCTCTAACAGCATTGAAGTAGATGAATCTAAAATTGAAGCTATTAAAACTTGACCCCAGCCTATAAACTTGAATCAAGCATAGTTTCCTTGGGCTAGCTGATTTTTATCCTCTTTTTGTTAAAACTTAGCACAATTGCTTCGCCTTTACATGCTTTAGGTAAGAAGAATGCACCCTTCATACGGGGACCCTCACAAGATGCTGCATTTATGAGTTTAAGAATTGCTCACGCATGCTCCATTGCTTGCATTACCAAACTCCGATAAAACATTTGAAGTGCATGTTGATGCAAGAGAATATAAGACTACCCACAATGAAAAGTAACATAAAGTAGTAACATGCATATGTTACTAGTCTAAATTACTACCTCCACAGTGGATAATAACATAGGGGTAGTAACATTGAGTCTTTCATTTATTAGCTTATAGACTCATCTTGTCTTGGTATGTGAGTATGAGTAACTAGCTATGTTACTCAATTTCTCTCTTCTCGTTAATTAGCCGCCACATCATATTTTTTGCTTAGGTGGCGTCTATGTTACTACCTATGTTACTCTCACTATGGACAGTCTAATGACGAAAGCGGATTTTGAAAACTATCATTAAAAGTGTGATCAAACACCAAAATCAGACACAAAACACCAGAAATATACACTGAAACTCAAACACATGCACCTGCATAATACATTCCCATGAAATAGACTAGTTTTGAGATATCAGGGTAGAGCACAGAAATGAGAAAAAGGAGCTACCATTCTTATTGAAATACTAACTGCAGTTCATTTATCATATCCTTAGACATTGTACACAGCGGTGCGCTGGTGATCCATCACCACATCGGCCAAACTAGACACAGAATCACAGTTTATACACACGAATTCATTTTGTCTTCGTATCTTCTTTGTTATCCTTCTCCACCACTACCGGCGCTGCAGGTATGCTGAACCACCACTCTCTCAACCTTCTGGTGCATCTCTCTGTGCTTGCTTTCCTTAGCGGAGAGTGGTTCGTGAACACCTCTAGAAACATCACCAGGATAAGCAATCTTGTAGGCAGCAAGGCAAGGACAAGAGCCATCAATAACAGCGCAAGGATAGCTTTGTCTGTGGCCTGCAAATTACAAGAGTTAGTGAAATATTCGATCGAACTCTGGTATCGAATACGTTTAATCGAGTGGTGGTTAAAATTGTGGCACTGCCCATAAAATTCAATTTCTTTAAGATCAAACTGATGATAGAAATTTGTATAGGAGCAAAATGTACTTTGGAAGCTGGATAGACTGTATAATTTCAACATTGAGGACAGCAACCAAAAGTCATGCCCGTCCCAGTTTCAGGGGCTTGAGGGGAAATATGTTTACCTATGACTTTTAGGCTAGGCGGCACAAATAGATGCATGGACCAGCACACCAGTAACGTAGATGTGGAGCTAGACTGAGATTGACCGGGGTTGTTTTCATGAAAATAGCAGTTCAGAGGGGCCGGGCACGATTATAAGGAATGACCATGGCCTCTTTTTGGCAACGGAAAACTGTGACGTTCCGATTTGTTGATTATGCCACAACTGGAGTCACAGGCTCTCCTGAACAGATTAATTCTTACAGGACAGGTGGGTTGCAATAGACGCATGGTCGAGTCTGATTGTATGGAAGTCGTGGAGGTGATGCAACAGGGCAGTAGCTCCATCGGCTCTGCGGCTGCTATCCATGAGGAATGTTCGTTTTTATGACAACGTAATATTTAGCCATTGTCCGAGGGAGGCCAATAGGGTAGCGCATTTGCTTGCTAGTAAGGTGGTGAGTGCTCAGAACATTGTTTGGAATGCAGAGCCACTAGCTCATGTCATAGTGGATGATGTATCTCTATTTCCAAATGTAATATAATCTGCCGTGAAGGCTTTCTGTTAACAACAAGAGAAAAACACATGCATGGACCAGCACATCCGTAGCTGTAGAGGTGAGCTAGAGTGAGACTGACTGGGGTTCATTAGGATCAATACGGGGTCGCTTTACGACTGTGTTTTTTATCATTACCGTGCACTATACAGGGCTAATGTGGTGCAGAAACTTGTTTTCGAGCTGATTGCAATAGAAAATAATTTGGTTGTGAGACCTTATGGGTTTCAGCTCTAGCCTACCCCAACTTGTTTGGGACTAAAGGCTTTGTTGTTGTTGTTGCATGTGACCCCCGTAGCTCTACCTAGCTACACATGGATACATGCCTGACATATATCAGTGAATCCCTTATCGACTGGTGGCACGCTGCAAAGCAAAGGATGGGAAGGAACAGCGGAAAGGCCTTGCAAGCGCTGTGCTCACGTGTTGGATGCTATGGAAGCACAGGAACGCCTGCACCTTTGACATCATCACCAGGGTCGCGCTTGGATCTGGGCAGGTGCTGTTGAGCCGCCTGAAGGATGGGACATCTACCGACTCCCTCCCTACGAGGCACCAGGGAAGGATTCTCACAGGAATTGGAGGGGGAGAGGAAGAATTGGGGTGAGTAGGTAGTCAGGATGGGAATGGGCCAGCCCGCTCCGGCCCAGACCTGGTCCCTGATGGCACCTCTGTTCTGTTCAGGAATATGGAGCCGACCCAATCGTCCAATACTAAGTGGCCTCATGTCTCACTGGGCAACATGGTCCGTCCCATTTTAATACTAGATTGCACAAGAAGAGCATGTACACATGTTCTCACAAAAAAAATTAACACACCAACATTATTTGAACTAGCATGATTTAGATGTAGGGAATCTACTAAGTTAAGATATTTAGAATTTAATTATTCAAAGAAAAAAAAGGTACATAGACAGCTTTGTTTCTATTTATACCATGAATCGCCTGCATCATAAGGTAGCATATTTGTTTTTTCCCGAGAAAACGCAAGAGAGCTTGGCATATTTGTCACTCTGAAATAGAAGCAGTCATGGTGGGGCTGCAAATGAGTCGAGCTTGAGCGAGCTGGACTAGGCTCAGCTCAACTTGTACCAAATTTGAGCGAAGCTCAAGGTCGAGCTGTAGGGAGTGGCTCGTGCTCAGCTTGTAACGATTTCGGGCCAATCTCGAGCTAGTTTAGAGCTAAATAACATGATTTTTGTTTTAAAAATCTAAGTCAAGTTTTTGAACAAGATAGGCCACAACACAACATAAGAAACCACTCGCATGTTATTCCAATCAAAACGATGGTGATATAAAAAAATCAAGGTAGTTGGACTAGAACTTAATAGCAACAGATGGTGGACGAATTAGCAAGAGAAGAAACGAAGGTGCGTCAGCTCTCAAACCTTGACAAGAAATAATATGATATTTAACACACGGCTGACCATGTACCATATTGAGGCCTAAATTTTCTCCATGCTTAATTAAGCTTCCATGTTTGCTAGTAGATAAAATGGAGAAAAATCATACACAACATATATGGTAATAAACTGTCCTATTCCTTTTATATAAGCACCAGGGTAACAACCTTGCAAAGGCATGTGCATTGCAACGGTAGACTACAACCTTGGGTAACTAAATTTGGATCGACCAGCTTGTTCCGGTGGGCCGATGGTGCCCAGCTCCCCTGGCCCAATTTTCTTATGAAGCCGACCCAGAAGACCCATCGGCCTTGAAATTATGGACCAGACCAGTATCCCAATGGGTAACGTCAGCCCATTCCCGTCGTGAGTAGGTAGCCAGAGGGGGGATGGATTCAGAGAAGGAGAGATGCAGACATATTCTCTTCACTGAACAATGACGTCCACCTTACAGCTGAGTCCTTTACATAACTCGCGGGCGCACACAAAGCACACCCAAGCCCACAGGCAGTCACACAGAAGCTTCCTTTTCCTGAAGAGTGGGATATTTGCCTACTCTGTCGTCCGTCAACGCCAAGGACATCGTCAATGGTGGGGACCTGACACCCTCCCCCCCTTGAGAGCGAGCCTCTTCCCAGAGAGAGGTTACCAGAAATTGAGAGCGAGCGTCTGGTTATAGCTTCGGGTTCTTCAACAGGTTCTGCTGGTCTTGCTGCTGACTCTTCCAGATCAGAGAGACCACCCTCTTCACAGTCAGGAGCACAACACGAGAGCTCTGCTTGATTTTGGCCCTTGCCGCCATTATTTTCTTCCGCTACCATCACACCTGGTCTAGTATGTGCTTTATAGTTTTCTATACTTTCCGCTTCGTCCACCAAGTCCGTTGCCCTTTTTCTTGTCATGTCATGCGAGTCCACCATACCTTTATCCGTCAGCCTATTCTGGTCCTTGTCCTTTCTATAGGATTTTCGTGGCCTCTTTCTGCATTGTCGATCTACGCCCGTTCTCTTGCCACCGAGCTTCTTTCAGCGCCGATTTTCTTGGGCTATGACACATTCTGTTGATGTGTCATCGTCCTTTGACAACCCATCTTCTCCTCGAACCTATCTTGTGTCTTCTACTGATGTGTTGTCTTTGATGCATCATCTTCTTGTTATCCCTTTTTTGGCTTGACACAACTGGTTTTTGAAGACTCTTGATGCTACAACGACACTCTGAAGACATGGATTTTGGATTATCACTATTTTTGTTTTGGTAAAACATGAGGGGGGTTGTTAAGGAGTATTATATTAGAGAGTGGATTTTTTGCTCTCGGGCACCATCGGGCCCTTTATTTTCAAACATCTAAAAATCAACTTTTTTAGTTTCAAAAAAATCTGAAAAAAATACACAAGTACTTATAGATGTATATTAGATGTGTGTGAAATTTCATCACAAAATACGTTTTTTATGTGGCTAATACAAAAAAAACATGTGATTTTATAGTGAATAGTACATGTGCTAGAAATACGTGATTTTGTTATTTTTGTGTAGCTCTCATAAAAAAGTATGTCGTCATTGGACTTCACAGACAAGTACTTTTTTTTAGATTTTTGTGTAGCTCTCATAAAAAAGTATGTATATGCGTATATTTTTCAGATTTTTTGAGACTTAAAATTTGAATTTTGAAGTTTCCAAATAAAGGTCTACATGGAGCTCAAGCTCCATTAGGCATTTCCATATTATATTGGCCAGTCTACTTTTCATAGTCGCATTAGTCCAGATTTCCTACCTTGTACCCCAAGACTATTGTACTATATATTTGTCCTATGGGCTATGCAATATAATAAGGTTGCTCATCTAACAACACACTATAACTCCTGTTGTAGTTCACGAACTACTTTTTTTTAGCAACCGGCGGGAGCACCGCCTTTTCATTTAGAAGAGGGAAATATATACATGTTGGCATGTTTTAAAACGGGTACATGCCGGAAACCCACCAAAACATTCCCTAACACTGCATGCGAACTACTCATGGTTCTGATATACTCTTGGCCAGAAGGCCATGTCCCTCTGCCTGATGCCCCCAAAAGTGAGATGAGAAGGTTATTAGAAGCATCCCAAAAGCATCCGGGTCGAAATGTAGCTTTCAAATTAAGTTCTTAATTAGTAGATGCTGCCTAAGGGAGTAGGGGTGCCATACACAAAAAAGGAAACGACTCATACAATGACAGAGGTAAATAGAGCTCTTACGCCATGGTTCACGAATTACTTCTCTAGTATAATGATATTTTTAGGGAACTAGCTGCATTGCCTCCTCATAGGAGTTTTGATCATGCTATCCCAAAAGCAGAAAAATGCCTTCTGGAGTCAAAAGCCAACTTGATCTCAGCCTCGATATCCAATACGGTATTCTGATGTGCCGAAAATCTGAGGAACTAATCCCCTAAGCAAAATGGCTTCTCTAGTATCAAACTTTGCCTCTGCCCATTCACATATGTTGCTTGGCCAAAAACATGACATGCAAACATACTGCTAAAGCTTGTTTGTAAGCTTTTGAGATTTATAGAAACAGGTTACCATTTGATTTCAACCACAAGAAACTCTTATTTGGCGTTCTGACCTGTTGATACTTGCAAGAAGAGCTCGGAGAATTTCTGGGATTGACCGGATATTACAGAAAGTTTGAACAGGCCTATGGAATTTTGGCTAAGCCCCCCCCCCCCCCCCCCCCCCCCATCAGTTTGCTGAAGAAACCCAGGGCTTAAATATACTCACATATCGTGACGGCACACATGCCACACTTGATGGGTCAACCAACCACTTGAGGTCCCTGACGGGTGGGGTCAGGTCCACCTGTTTAGTCGCCCGTCACCACCTGCAACCCAGTCAAGCGGCCACCGGAAAACACGAACACAAGACGTAGTAGTCTTCCCAAGTCGCATGTTCCAGCATACCTTGACTTGCAGAATTGTCATGCTGCCCTTCGTGACCATAAGTCGCTCCTGGATAGCCAGCAGTTGCAACAGCACAGCGGAGAAATCTGGCAGCTCCATGAAGACCGGTGAATGGCTTCAGTTGAGACATGTGGGCCCCTGGATGTATGAGACTTGAGGGCGGAAGATCCAAACGATAAGCTGCGGCTCCAATTCGTTCCAGGACTTTGAATGGGCTGTAGAGTTTGAGAGCAAGCTTGGAGCACAGTCGACTGACGAGCGAGAAGAGCGCATATGGTTGAAGCTTGAGGAGCACATCTTGTGCTTGTGGTCCTCAGCCTTGACGCGCTCCTGTGCGCGGCGGAGGTGTTCCCACAGTAATGCAAAAAAAAATATTCAGCATGATCAGCTGCAAGCTCTGCCAGCGAAGAGTGTAATTCATCCTCCAAAGCAGGCATTGTAGAAAAATTTGCATCTATTCCATATAGAGCTTTGAATGGGGTGCAGCCCAGCGATATGTTGTAGTAAGAGTTATACCAAAATTCCGGTAATGGAAGCCATTTTTTCCACTTCGCCAGCTGTCATGCACTAAGCACTGCGTGTACTTCTCCAAGCATTGATTAACTCAGATTGGTGCCGGACTGTCCCTCTCGTGATCTTTGTTTCACCTCTATACCTATCTTTATCTTTATCTTTACCTACTAATAAAGGGGCTAATGCTTCTGCCCGTCCGTCATACAGTTTTGCAGAAAACCCCCCTTCATTTTCCAGGAATTAACCCGCGGTCCATCTTATAATACACAGAAAACGAATCGTTTTTCTCATTTTACAGAAAACCCCCTCCCTGTTCTGCTAATAAACCCACAGTACATCTTTAAGTGAGAAAACGAATCTTTTCTACGTTTTAACAGAAACCCCCTAGCCTTTTAGATAATTAACCCGCGGTCCATCTAGAGCAAATACTACTCTTCTTAAAATATCCATAGTTTTTAAACCGTAACTCCAATTTTAACATGTTATATATGAAATTGGATTAGAAAAATATATAGAATCTAAATATGATGTTATTTTACATGTTACCAATTTTAAAAATGCTATTTAGAGTGCAACATTAATCAATAGCGCACGATCTGTCATTCTTTCGTACCGACAACGATCCGGATTGCAAACGAACACCTCAACAAAGCCAGAGTGGAGACGAAAGAAACCGTCAATAACCATGCATGCACGCCTCGGCGAAACCTCGCATGAAAAAAATTAATCTAATGCCGACAGAGAGACGCCTTGGCAAGACATATTGGGGTCTTGAGTCGTGGTTATTGGGTTAGGGCGTGCGGTTTTTTTCTCCCGTTGCAACGCAAGGGCTCTTCTGCTAGTAATAATAAAGGACGATGTGTTTCTCCGATTTTTGGTCCGTCCACCTACCCAAACCCAAAGCTGACAATAAAGTTGAAGTAAATTACCCACCATGCCACCCGTAAGTGAAAAAAATATACACGCATTAAGGATCAAGTCTAACATCAATCCATTGAGAGCATGTTACAATGCACGTGTCTTACGGCCGCCAGCGCGCTATTTGGTGCACAAATATTCAAATCCATGTAGATACTGTTAGACTACTATATATATAGCCATGTAGCCTTTTGTATTTACCCCATTGTATAAGGGGTCTTCTGCATATTTCCTGCACCTGTACATGTATATATACTGGCCTATGGCCTCATGAGAATACAAGTTGCGTATTTCCTAACATGGTATTAGAGCATTAGGGTTTTTTTTTCGCGCGCGCAACTCGTGCTCTCCGATCCAATCTCATCTCGCCCGGCCGCTGCCTTCATCCACCGGTCGTCGCTGTCTTCCCCGTGGTTGTGCTGCGTCTGCAGGTCAACGCCACTGCATACCCCGTGCAGGTGGGCTGCGTCTGCGTGCCTGCTGCAGCTCGCGTGCTCCTGGACACACAAGCACGTGACCTGCTGCTGCTGCTTCAACCCAATCCGCTGCTGAGTACCCAATCAGGTGCTTTGTGCAGCTCCACTCCATCCGCTGATTGGTCATCCGCTGCTGCTGCTGCTCCACTCCATCTGCTTCTGCTCCACCCAATCCGCTGCACCTGCAGTCCACGACTGCCTTTGGTCTGAATCGGCGCTGCCTCGTCCTTTTTGGTTGCTTCCTCTGGCCGGCTCTCACGCCCGGATCTGCTGATTCGATCTACTGATTCGTCATCTGCTGCTTCCGATCTGTGTAAAAAAATAAAAAAATCTGCTATGGTGTTTTCGGCCCGCTCTTCGGTGATTTTTGACGGTGTTTTCGGTGTTCCCTACACTGATCCCGTCTCGCACATGTGCCTTTCCTCGGTGCTTGGTGCTCGTCCGTCTGTGCAGTCGTCCCCTACGGCGATTTCCGCAGATGGTGATGCTCGTTCTACACCGTTCTCTTCAGATGGTCTTGGTGGTTGCTCTTCCGCGACTCCTCTGACGACCTGTGCACATGGTGATTGTGATTGTCGCTCTACGCCGACTCCTCTCGCGACTTTCACCAATGAATGTCGCTCTTCCCCGACACTTCTCACGACTTTCACCGGCTGTGCTGGTACATATGACTCCATTGACCGCGCCTCGCACACGCGCCTTCCCTTGACGCTTGGTGCTTGTCTACATGCGGACTCGTCTCCTCCACCGGTCTTTGCCGACGCTACTGGTCATGCTACACCGCCACATCTAGCGACTTCCATAGGTGGTGGTGGCCGCTCCTCTCCTGGTGCTACTACGTCGACTACTTCAGTTGTGTACTTCACCGAGGAGCAGATTGCGCGACTTCGTGCCCTGCTAATTGCTTCCGACTCTTTATTGTCGGGTGCATCTACGTCGACCTCTTCAGTTGAGCCCCTGACGGAGCAGGAGATTGTGCGACTTCGATGCCTGCTAGCTCCATCTTCTGGCTCTCCATCGACAGGTTCTGTTGGTTCTGCTACTGACTCTTCTGGCATTATGAGACCACCTTCTACACAAGCATGTACATCTGGAGCATCTTTTCATATGACTCATGATTCATCCACTCTGTCCTCTACTCGACCTCTCGATTCTCCCGTTCATGTCCTTACTGTTGATGGTACCTCTCTCCCGGTTACCGGCCGCGGCACTCTTAGCACTTCGTCTTTTCCTGTTCCCGATGTTGCTCATGTTCCTCGCCTTACCATGCAGCTCATTTCTGGTGGTCAGATTGTTGACTCTGGTTGCAGGGTCATTCTCAACTTTGACTCATGTTCCGTTTTGGACCGTCACACTGGTGCTCTTCTTGGTGCTAGTCCCCCGGTGCCGTGACTCTTAGGGTCTCTGGGAGCTTGACTGGCTTCACCTTCCATCCGCTGCCACCGCCGCCAGTCTCTCCTCCTCTGTTGCCTTGTCTACCAGCTCTTTTCAGCAGTGGAATCATCGCCTTAGTCACTTATGTGGCTCTCGTCTCTCATCCTTAGTTCGACGTGGTCTTCTTGGATCCGTCTCCGACGGTGTGTCTTTAGACTGTCAGGGTTGCCGGCTTGGTAAACAGGTCCAGTTACCTTATCCTCATAGCGAGACTGTGTCTCAACGTCCTTTTGACCTTGTTCACTCTGATGTCTAGGGTCCAGCTCCCTTTGCCTCGAAGGGAGGTCATCGCTACTATATTATCTTTATAGATGATTTCTCGCGACACACGTGGATATATTTTATGTCTTCTCGTAGTGAGATCTTATCTATCTATAAGTGTTTTGCTACCATGGTTCACACTCAGTTCTCTACGCCTATTCGTGTGTTCCGTGCAGACTCTGCTAGAGAGTATATCTCCAAGATGTTGCGTGGAGTTCTTGCTGAGCAGGGTACTCTTGCTCAGTTCTCTTGTCCCGGTGCTCATGCTCAGAATGGCGTGGCTGAGCGCAAGCATCGTCGCCTTCTTGAGCCGGCTCGTGCGTTGATGATCGCCGCCTCTCTTCCGCCTCACTTTTGGGCTGAGGCTGTCTCCACTTCCACCTATCTCATCAACCTTCAATCGTCCACTGCTCTGTAGGGTGGCGTTCCTTACGAGCGTCTTTTTGATTGCTCTCCTGATTATTCGACGCTTCGTTTGTTTGGTTGAATTTGCTATGTTCTTCTTGCCCCTCGTGAACGCACCAAACTAACCGCTCAGTCTGTTGAGTGTGTCTTTTTAGGTTATAGTGATGAGCATAAGGGTTATCATTGTTGGGATCATGTCGGTCATCGGATGCGCATTTCTCGGGATGTGACTTTTGATGAGTCTCGTCCCTTCTACCCGCGTCCATCTTCCTCGACCTTTTCAGTGGAGGATATATCTTTCCTCGCTTTTCCTGACACACTTATCACTCCCGTTGAGCCCTTGCCCGTCCGTCCTACTGTCCCTGCTTCTTCGTCTGTTGCAGATCCGGCGCCACCATCTCCCATGGTTTCCTCCCCTCGTTATCACAGGATTCTGCACCTTCATCCCCGGTGTCTTCTCCATCACCTTCGCCTCATCCGGAGATCCCTCCTCGCATTCTTCCATCTTTTCCTCAATATTATACTCGTCGTCCACGTGTTGATGCGTCTGCTGATGTGCCCTCTTCCTCGTCTCAGCCTAGTTATAGCTTGCGTCCTCGTCCGCTTCCGCCTATTGATCGCCTTGGTTTTCCATGCACTGGTGTTGCTGTTCTTGAGCCAACTTCTTATCGTCAAGTTGTTGTTCATCCTGAATGGCAGTTTGCGATGGCAGAGGAGCTTGCTGCTCTTGAGCGCACTGGCACGTGGGATCTTGTTTCTCTTCCTCTTGGAGTTCGTCCCATCACTTGTAAGTGGATCTACAAGGTTAAGACTCGCTCCGATGGTTCTCGAGCGTTACAAAGCTCGTCTTGTGGCTCGTGGCTTTCAGCAGGAGCATGGTCGTGATTACGACGAGACTTTTGCTCTTGTGGCCCACATGACCACTGTTCGCACACTTCTTGCAGTGGCCTCTGTTCGCCACTGGTCTATATCTCAGCTTGATGTTAAGAATGCCTTTCTTAATGGTGAGCTGCGTGAGGAGGTTTACATGCAGCCACCACCTGGGTATTCTGTTCCTGATGGCATGGTCTGTCATCTTCGTCGCTCTCTCTACGGCCTTAAGCAAGCCCCTCGCGTCGGGTTCGAGCGTTTTGCCTCTATGGTCACTGCCGCTGGCTTTTCAGCGAGTGTTCATGATCCGGCGTTGTTTGTCCACCTTTCAGCTCGTGGTCGGACTCTTCTTCTTCTATATGTTGATGACATGATCACCACTTGTGACGACCCCGAGTATATTGCCTTTGTGAAGGCACGTCTTAATGAGCAGTTTCTGATGTCTGATCTTGGTCCTCTTCGCTACTTTCTTGGGATCAAGGTCTCTTCTACCTTTGATGCCTTTTTTATTTCCCAGGAAAAGTATATCCAAGATCTTCTTGGTCGTGCTTCTCTTACTGATGACCGCACTGTTGAGACTCCCATGGAGCTCAATGTTCACCTCCGTGATACTGATGGTGACCCCTTGTCTGATCCGACGCGCTATCGTCATCTTGTTGGGAGTCTTGTCTATCTAGCTGTCACTCGTCTGGATATCTCTTATCCAGTCCATATTATGAGTCAGTTTGTCTCTGCTCCTACTTCGGTTCACTACAGTCACCTCCTTCGTGTGCTCCGATATCTTCGTGGCACGATCTCTCACCGTCTGTTCTTTCCTCGCTCCGGTTCATTACAGCTTCAGGCCTATTCGGATGCTACGTGGGCTAGTGATCCCTTGGATCGCCGTTCACTTTCTTCCTACTCTGTTTTTCTTGGTGGTTCTCTCATTGCCTGGAAGACAAAGAAACAGACTGCAGTTTCCCGTTCGAGTGCAGAGGCTGAGTTGCGAGCTATGACTCTTTTGACGGCAAAGGTGACTTGGTTACGGTGGTTGCTTCAGGACTTTGGTGTTTCTGTCACTACACCTACTCTTCTACTGTCTGACAGTACAGGTGCTATTAGCATTGCGCGCGACCCGGTGAAGCATGAGCTCACCAAGCATATTGGTGTTGATGCTTTTTATGTGCGCGCTGGTGTGTAGGATCGGGTTATTGCTCTTCAGTATGTGCCTTTCGAGTTACAGTTGGCGGATTTCTTTACGAAGGCCCAAACTAGAGCACAACATGGCTTCTATCTCTCCAAACTCAGTGTTGTTTATCCATCATGAGTTTGAGGGGGGGGGGGGGGTGTGTTAGAGTACTATATATATAGCCATGTAGCCTTTTGTATTTACCCCATTGTATAAGGGGTCTTCTGCATATTTCCTGCACCTGTACATGTATATATACTGGCCTATGGCCTCATGGGAATACAAGTTGCATATTTCCTAACAGATACATGGAGTGCGAATATTTGGAACTTAATTTGAAGACCGTGATTTTATTATCCCGTTGCAAAACACGGGCCCTTTTGCTAGTACAAGCTTATGTCTAGTCTATTTGGCTACCCCAGGGTGCCCTTATATAATAGGCCTGGGTTAAACGTGTTCGACTCAAACACTTAACCTTCGCTAATTACAAATCTAACTGTAGCACAACCAGTACACAGATTCGACACACATTTTAACAGCGACCAGAGGTGAGAAGGAGAGGACTCCACCTGAATGACGGCGCAAGTGCACACCCCACCACGCTGCAGTCTGCTACCCACTGCGCCACCGTCAACTGGACGGTCGCGGCAGTCCACACCTCCAGCGTGAGCAGCTCGCAGCCTGCCAGCGTGCAGTGTGGCAGTGCGAGCTTGCACATCAGTGCGCCATGAGGACCCGCTTGCACTTTTAAGAATTTATTTTAGGGGTGTTTTGCAAATGCTCAGGGACAACTTTGCAAAAAATTGTTGAAAAAAAACAGATTCAGTTCAGCCCTAGTTGAGTTGGCATGACTGATGACATGGCGCTGCCAAGTCAGCAGTCAATGCGGTCAAAACCAGTTGACCGAGGCAAAACCGAGAGGAGGGTTGAGTTTTGCACCACGTGTTTAGTTTGGGGTATTGTGCGACCGGTTTCGAAGTTCAAGGTTGCAAATTAAACCGAGTTGTTAATTCGAGGTTGTAATGTGGACTTCTCTCTTTCTTCTCTGACTGATCTTACTTCTGAAGAAGCAGAATCTTTGCTCCAGGACGAGTTGGTGCAATGATTTTCTCCAGCGGCAACATCACAAGGCTTAGTTACATATGAAACACTATGCTGGTGAAAATCACACTGATAGGAACTTCCAAAAGGGGGGCAAGTTTATGACAAGATGCATCTGCTAATTCCATAGGAAAGAAAAAAACCATGCAAGTAAATCAGTTTGCACACGCTTCCAGGTTAATCATCAGTACTTCATAATAATTTCATGAAACAAAGCACGTAGTTGTATGGTGGTTCCATTATTTCTGCACCAAATTATAAATTTGCAAATTAAAGTGTAACTTAGACCTCCCTTTGGACAATACATCTACCACAATCTAGAGTGCATATTACCTTCTTAGTACAACATTACCCATACAATAGCATAGACAGCACAGAAGCAAAACTGCAAACCAAAATAAATTTTAAGATGGAATAGTGAAAACTAAGAAGATATAATCACCTGAGATGGAAAAGCCAGCAGTAGAGCTCTTATCTTCAGAAGAACAATATTTGCATCCTGGACAAGCTCTTCAACTTTGGAAATAGCATTTTGAACAGCTAAGAGCTGCTCCATAGTGTTCATTGAAGGTGGAGATGTCACCTTGACCTCAGTCATTGGCTTTCCTTGACTAGTTAGTCTTGTCAGCAGCATGACCGTTGCTGATAACAGTATGACCATAACAAGAAAATAGACTACCCATCCCCTGTCTCAGCATAGAAGCATAGGGACATCACTAATATGAACGGATGAAAAATCATCAATTAGTTCATTTAGTTGACAAGCTGAAATTAAGATTCATCGTTCCATGAACTTCTACTGAGTTCAGATTACTAGTAGTATCTACACTAGTACTTTTACTAAGCAACTCTTGGTATCTTCAGATGCCCACGACGGTGTTCCACCATGAAATCGTAGCCGAACAACCTGTTCACCAATTGATGTTGTGGGATTGTCTGAAGCAGCTGCTCCAGGATGAAATTCAAACTATAGTGATCAGTGCAGTCGGTGAATGCATGTTCCCATTATTAGCTCCCTCTCATAGGCTGCCAGCTTGGCATCACGCAGCTTTGCTATGCGCCGGCTCAAGAAAATCCACAGACCATTGTCCTAGTGAAGAACAGTGCTATGGCCAGAGTTGGAAGCATCACCCTCGTCGATAAAGCTGGAGTTGAAAGTTGGCATCTGCAGGACTGGGGCTGTACCGAGGGTGCTCTCATGAAACACAGCCTCGGCTTCTTCACGCTAACTAAATCCCTCCTTCAGTAGCTTGGTGAGCTGCGCTGCCATACTGCAAAAGTCCTTGATGAACTTGCGGTGGTAGCCTGCAAGACTGACGAACCCATTGGAGGGGATCAAGGTGGCAGGGTAGTGGGGATAGGGTTTGAGGTGAGAAGAGAAAAGAAAGATGAGAGGAAAGCAAGGGGACGACGAATCAGTTTGTTCCCCAGGTCGATGGTTCATCTCGCCAGTTACCCAGTATTAAATAGCCTCACTCTCTGGGCCACACTCAGCTCCAGTTTAAATCCCCCAACATGCCCCTGACATCTCTCTAGTCCACTGTGTCATCGGGCACAGGTGTGACATCCTCCCTTTCTTCAGATGGAGCCCCTGTCCAGATCGCTGCCGTCGGAAAACGGATCCTGAGAACTCCGTAGTCCTCCGAGATGGCTGAGTCTCGGTGACAGGGTAGACCACCACACCTTGAGTTGGACGACCAAGCCATTGCCATGTTTCATCATGCGATGGTCGAGTATCTCCACGGGCGTCAGGTCGCCGGCTGTCAGATCTGCGGTGCGCTGCAGCTCAAAAAACACTGGAGTGTAGTCCGGCATGAATGGCTTCAGTTGGGGGACGGAGTAAAATGTGGCTGTCATCCAGAAGATCAAGGTTGTACGCGAGCTGTCTGACAGATTGCAGCACCTTGAATGGCCCAAAGTACTTGCATGTGAGCTTGTGGTAAGGCAATTGAGCTTTGGACGTAGGGTTGCAGCTTGAGCAGGAATGCATCCCACACCATGAACATGCGCTCAACACGATTGCCGTTAGCCTTGCGCTGGATGCGGCACTGGCCTCAGAGCAGCTGGGTGCCCAGGAGCTCGGTGTGCTGCTCCCAATCCGTGTCGTCGATCGCTGATGTAGAAGCAGTCGGCCAAGAGATGGGTGGCACTAAGGTTTGGTTCCTGCCCGTAGAGCACCTTGAAGGGAGCACAATTGAGTGATGAGTGAAATGTGGAGTTGTACCAAAGCTCCGCCATTGGAAGCCAGCACCCCCATTTGCCCGGAGTGTCGTGGAGGTCGCAGCAAAGGTAAATCTCAAGGCATTAGTTTACGCGCTCACTTTGACCATCTGTTTGCGGATGATACATTGTGGACTACCGCAGCTTGGTGCCAACAGAGGCGAGCATCTCTCGCCACATGTCGCTGCTGAAGACGTGGTCACAGTCCGAGACGATCGACTTGGGCGCGGCGTGAAGCTTGCGATCGCGACCAAGAACGCCCGCACCACTTGTTGTGCACTGAAGGGGTGGCAAAGTGGCATTAAGTGTGCGGACTTGATGATGAAGCGGTCCACGACCACCATGAACACGTCAAATCCGTCAGACTAGGGAAGACCCTCGACGAAGTCCATGGTGCGGGCGACAGGAGTTCAAGTAGGCCGGCTTGTTGTGTTCGTACTTGGTGTGCTAGACGGCTTATTTGAGCCTTGTCCACAGGAACAACTTGACGCAGTGGTAGGTCGCGACCAACCCAAAGTGGCTGCCAACCACATTGTTGCGCATCGCGCTCACTAGCTTCGCCTGCAGTGCGGTGTTGCAGCCGATCCATACACGCCAATGGAAGCGAATAATGCACTGCGGTGTTGCCTCTCCGGGCTGCATAGTGCAAGTTGGCAAAAGCTTGCCGACACATCTGTCTCGTATGAGTTAGTTAAGTCCTGCATCCAGCCGGGTTGCCAGACCAAGAGAGTGTCGACCAAGAGGAGGTTGCCCACACGAGACAGCATTGGCAGCGCTATTCTCGATATCGCGCTTGTATTGTAAGGTGAACGGGAGCCCCACGAGGTTGGACATAGCCATCCGTTGCAGATTCGTCACGAGCTGCCAGTTGCCCAAGCACTTGCGGTCAATCAGCATCATGAACGGAGCCGTTTGGAGGTAGGTGCACCACTTGTCCACGGCCATCATGACAGTGAGGAACTTCTTTCCTGATTGTTTTTTGTTGTGGACGTCGAGGGCCTTGCTGAAGAATGCCACGGGGTGGCTGCCTTGCATGAGGACGGCCCCAATGCCTGTGTCACGGGCATCCATCTTGATTGACGATGGCTTGGTGAAGTCGGGCAGCGTCCGAACGGGTGTCGTCACAATTGCTTGATTAAGTGGCTCGAACACCGTCTGGGCATGATCTGCCACTCAAAGCCCCCTTTTTTTTAGCAGCAGGGTAAGTGGCTTGGCAAGGATGCCATACATGGGCACAAACTTTCAATAATAGCCCGTGAGGGCAAGGAAACCTCCCAGCTCGGTGGCGTTGGTGGGCGTGGGCCAATGTTGCATGGTTGTCGCCTTCTGGTTGTCTGTGGCGACACAGTCCCAAGAGGTCACATGTCCTATGTATTTGATACCATTCTAGGTGAACGTGCACTTGGATGCCCTGGCAAACAGTTGGTGTGGATGAATCATGTCAAGCAGCCGATGCAAGTGGGTAGTGTGCTCCTGAAGTGAGGAATTATACACCAAGATGTCATCCAGAAAGACAATGACAAACCTACGGACATGCTCGGCGAAGATCGAGTCCAAGAGTCGCTGGAATGTTGTCAGCGCATTAGTCAACCAAAATGGCATGACTTGGAAGTGGAAGTGTTTGTGGTGCGTCTTGAACGCCATTTTCTTCTCATCGACATGCTTCATCCAGATTTGGTAGTAACCGCGTGCAAATTGAGCTTGGAGAAGTAGGTCGCACCACTAGCTCGTTGAGTTCATCGACAATTGGCAAAAGGAACTTGCTCTTTACTGTGATGTCAGTGTGATGTCAAGCGTGGATAGTCCACACGAAAGGGCCACGTTCCATCCTTCACGAGGAGCACGGGAGCGGCATATGGGCTCCTGTTGTGCATGATCACCCCGCAACGCACCACCTCGCTAACTTGGCGCTCCATCTTGTCATATTTGCAAATGAGTAACATAGGGTCTAGCTAATCCAGTTACAAGGACCTATCTTGAATATCGTGGATTCACTCGGAGGGCCATCATCGCACTTTAGGGAGATATTGACTTCAAACATAATTAGAAAACGTAGGACCTAGATGACTTCAAACAGAGCATTGTCATGGATGCACTCCCATTGGCAAAGAGGGACGAGATCCCATGGTTGACCTGTTGTGGTGGCATGGTGCCGCCCAAACCCACAATCGCTCTCGGAGGGCCATCGCCGTACTCAAGGGGGCTATTGACTTCACACACAAACAGAAGACGTTGGGCCTAGATAGGAGTTGTAGACTTCAAACAGACGAGGCGGCCTAGCATCGTCACGGATGCATTCCCATTGGCGATGATGTACGGGATCCCAAACATAAACAGAAGACGAGAGCCGTTGACTTCAAACACACGAGGCGGCCCAGCATCGCATGGGTGCACTCCCAGTGGCGATGATGGACAGAATCCCAAGGTTGACCCGCTATGCGGCGGCAAGGTGCCGCCCGAACACACGATCGCTCTCGAAAGGCCGTAGGCGCACTCTAGGGAGCTATTGCCTTCAAACATAAACAAAAAACGCAGGACATTCAGACATAAACAAAGAACACAGGGCCTAGATGGGAGCTATTGACTTCAAAGAAACGAGGCGGCCCAACCCATCGGGGCCTAGATGGGAGCTATTGACTTCAAACAGACGAGGCGACAAGGGATTGGATCCCATGGTTAACCCGTTGTGGGGTGGGGTGGTGCCGCCCGAACCCACAATCTCTCTCGGAGGACCGCCGCCGCACCCCAGGGAGCTATTGACTTCAGGCGTAAACAGAAGACACAGGGCCTAGATGGGAGTTGTTGACGTCAAACAGACAAGGCGGCCCAGCAACCACGGATGGACACCCATTAGCGACGAGGGATGGGATTCCAAGGTTGACCCACTGTGTGGTAAACAGAAGACGGGAGTTGTTGAATTCAAACAGACAAGGTGGCCTAGCATCGTAGCCGATGCACTCCCAACATGATGCACCCACACTAACATACTAAGTCGGAACGTTACACGTCCCAGCCCCTGCAAACACACCCTAAACTCAAGGACCTTTCTTGGTTGGGCGCGACTCCAGCGTGAGGGTGATGAGGTGGTCGTATTGGCAATGAAGTGAAAGGGACTTGGGCTTGGCAAAGACGTCGTGGAACTCGTCGAGGACGGCCTAAACTGGCGGAGGCACGTGTTGTCCTTCTGTTGTTGACCTCGAAGGTGTTATCTCCATGACTGCCATCGCCCATATGTCGTTCCCGGCATGCCACTTGAGCAAAGTATCAGGCTCTAGGGGAAGCAGCGACGTTTGGTTTGTTGATCGGTCACCTTGCAGTATCACCTCTTGGCCTTGGTGAATGAACGTGATCATTTTCTCTAGCCAATGGCAGTTCATCGGGCTATTGCGCCGAGACTTCCATGCCCAAAATTCCATGATATGCGCCGAGCTCCATGACGCGCATGTCGGTGGTGAACTCATGGCCTTGCAACCACAAGTGTCGGGGATGAACTTATCATAGTGGAAACACTATTCATGCGCAAGCTTCACACCCACCAGTGGTATGGGTGCGGTGATGGCACTGACATAATCAACGAACGTTGTTGTTGACGAAGTTGTACGTGCTCCCAAAGTCGAGCAGCAGCAACATGTCTTGGGTGTCCACAAGTATGCACAAGCGAATCGTGCCTGTCGCTTCGGAGTCGGTGATGGCGTGCACGAAAAGCTAGCAACACTCCAGTGCTGGGGCAGTGAGTTCCTCCATCAATTCTAGAGCGCGGAAGGCATCATCTGAGAGCAACTCGCCATAGTCACCGACCTTGATCGTGAGCACTCACCTCGGTGCTTGCACTGATGCTCCCGGAGGTAATTGTCCCCACAGCAGAATTGAGCCCGTTCGTCCACCGGTAGTCTAGCAAATGCAGCTCGCACCAAAAAATTGTCCGGAGGCAACCGGTGGTCTAGCAAATGCAGCTCGCACCAAAAAATTGTCCGAAGGCAACAGTGCAACCGTTGGTCGAGGAGGGGTAGGGATCTAAATGGCGCGATAAACGGCGCCGCAAGGCCCATTTAGTTAGCTCAATAGTTCACTTTCCTAGGAAAAAGCTTGAACTATTAGAACGATAACTGGGCTTAAACTGGCTTAAACAGTGTGCCTTTACATCCCAAAGGAGGGGTCGTTGCGGGGAGCGGGGAGGTAGGCGGTTGACCCGCAGGTGCCGGCCTGTAGCGCAGACACTACTGCTCAAGTTTCTCCTGGGTGTGTGCACACACAGAGGCATGCATGATGCTTTTCGGTGCTTGAAGGCGCACTGCTACACACAACTCGTCTTCCAACCAAAGGAAAAACTGGGAGATAAAGAATCAAGGATTGACGGAGTTGTCCAGCGAAATCAAATGGGAATTGATGTCTCGAATGCCCAACAATAATCCTTCACCAATCTAGTCTGCCTCGGTTGCACAAACAGTTCATTACGAACTCAAATTCGTCATATCCAAATTCCTCCAACAGAGCTGTCTTGATTTGAAGGCTTCCCATGTGAAAATGCGTTTGGACAGCCGATATGCGTGAAGCCAGTGAGTCGCGTGCTCTTCAACGTAGAGCATCGTCGTGGTCACCCACTACAAACAACAACAACAACAAAGCCTTTAGTCCCAAACAAGTTGGGGTAGGCTAGAAGTGAAACCCATAAGATCTCGCAACCAACTCATGGTTCTGGCACATGGATAGCAAGCTTCCACACACCCTGTCCATGGCTAGTTCTTAGGTGATGCTCCAATCCTTTAGATCTCTCTTTACGGACTCCTCCCATGTCAAATTCGGTCTACCCCGACCTCTCTTGACATTATCCGCACACTTTAGCCGTACGCTATGCACTGGAGTTTCTGGAGGCCTGCGCTGAATATGCCCAAACCATCACAGACGATGTTGGACAAGCTTCTCTTCAATTGGTGCTACCCCAACTCTTATCTCATATATCATCATTCCAAACTCGATCCTTCCTCGTGTGGTCACCCACTGATGCTACGAAATTTTGTACAGCTCAAAGTAGGCCAAGCAACGGTCCAACCAAAGGCGCAGGGCAATGCTGTCAAAAGTGGGGAAACCGTGGTGCAGGGACTTGACATAGCCATCGCCACCGGCTGGAGCAGCCTGCGAGATGACCGGCATGGCATACGATAGTTGTGGGGCGGTCATCTCGTTGGCTAGCCCATCTTTGGTATTGGCGGGGTCGCCAAAGGTGCGGTGGCAGAGCCTAATTCCAATGGATCGCGGGTGTGCGTCTTGGGCTCATCGACATCTGCTTGGATGAGGTGGATTTGTTTCCTCATACCTTGCAAATCGGTGGTGACTCTCTTTGAACTGGAGCTAGGCCTCATGGCGCTGGTCCAAGATGGCCGCCTGGTCATTGAGGCGCTTGAGGATCACGTCGAGCAAGGACTTCGTCTGATTTTCACTCGCCATGGCTATAAGGACGTGGCATGTCTAAGCAGAAGGCTTGGATTGCGCCGTCGTTAAAGCTCCAAGCCAATCCAAAACCTATCAAAGGGATATCGCATGATGTTCACCGAAGCGAAATCAAACCCAACAAAGTGGATGTACAAATTCGGTTGAGAGATTCAAAGGTACAACTACGGAAGTTGGATTTTTTTGGGGGGGGGGGGGGGGGGGGGGGGATTGGGCTTCGATTATCAGATTGTGATGAACCCGTCGGAGAGGGAATAGAGTCACAAGGTCTCGGGATAGTTGGGATAGGGTTTGAGGTGAGAAGAGATGAGCACAGAAAGATGAGAGGACATCGAGGGTACCAAGAACCAGTTCATTCTTCAGGTCGATGGTTCATCTCGTCAGTTACGTAGGTTAAATAGCCTCACTCTCTAGGCCACACTTGGCTCTAGTTTACATCCCTCATAGTGCCCAAGGCCCAACATGCCCTTGGCATCTCTCTAGTCCATTGTGTCATCACGCACATGCATTAACACCAATTGTAGGGTAGGCTCATCTGCCACAGACGGACCTTGTCAATATGTGGGTAGACCATCTGCAGAAATCAGATGGCTGAGGTACGCCATGGATGCAACACCGAATGTGCACTTGGACCATTTGAGGAAGAGAGTATCTTGTCGCATAACCTCAAACACAAGACGAAGATTGATGCGAAGCATGCCATGGACATCACCATGCATCATCAACCCCACAAGCTCCAAGTGGACCGGTGACAAGAGCTCGCTCGTGTGCCATTGACACTGAGGTGACTTTGTAACTCTTCGGGCTCCATATGTATTCATATGAGACATGTCTACTACCTAATTCCAAACCTTGTGCATACTTAGGTACGGAGGAATCAAGCATGGATAAGTGAGGGACGAAGAGCAAGCCATGGACGAGGAGAAAGGAGAGCAAGAGGAAGAAGAGCTTGAAATTGATTGGGCTTGAAATTGCTTTTCGTTCCCATAGTTACAAGTGTTCATCGTGTTCCACCTCCAAATTGTGAAGATCGGGCCACCCAACGACTTGCCTTGTATCAAAGATGATGGCGGTGCTCCAACCATGATGAGCAATAAATAAGGATATAATCAAACAAGACAGAAAAAACTGCGGAGGAAGAGCTGAAGGATCTCGTTGATCAAGCCCTAGAAAGTTGTTGGGGCATTGGTCATGCCAAAAGGCGTGACTAGGAACTAGTAGTTGGCATTGTGCGTGCGGAAGATTGTCTTGGCGATGCTATTGCGCATCTGGTGAAAACCAGAACATAAATCAAGCATGCTGAAGAAGCATGCTCATCAAGAAGTCCATCCATCACAGAGATGGGGAACTTATATGTGATTGTTGTTAAGAGTGCTATATGTTAGCCATGTAATAACCCCTATGGGTTTTCTGCATATTTACCACACATGCACGTGTATATATATCACCCTATCGCTTCATGGAAATATAATTTGTTATTTCCCAAATGTGGTATTAGAGCCTAGGGTTTTTCTTTCTCCTCTGCACATACAACTCATGCTTCCCTGAAAAGAATCTTTTTCCATGCCTTCCAGATCAATCATTTGTCTCGCCATCTTCGATCTTCTTATCTAATTCGCTTTCTAACCTACAATAGCACGCATTCAGCTATTTCCCTCTGATCGAAGCCATCCCGCGCAGTCCAGACAGAATTTCCCCATCGCAATCTCCCGTATTATGACAGAGGCGTCAAACCAGAGCTCCCCTACGGCGGTCCTAAACACAACAGGAATCATCATCGAGAATGTCGTGACAACCCAAGTAAGTAATCTGGCCAACAAAAAAGAGTTGCATGATAAGCCGAGGAGCATGAGCCACAGGGGAAACAAAAAATGATGGAATGCTCAGTGTACCTGGACTAGCAATAGGAAGAGAAGTACCATCGGCAATAAGAACATGAATAGGGAATCTAGAGGTCTAATGGATGGCAAAGAGGAAGAATCATATGTCATATGGAAAGAGGCTCTAGAATCGAGAATCCACGGGGATGTACCTAACTGTGGAGGAGGTGGTCGCTTTGTAGCTGAACTTGCAGAACCTGTCGAGGAAGAACCCGAAGTTGCAAGCAGACCTTGTCGCACAATATCCTGCGCAGTTAGAGACGCAACTAAAGAGGTCGGTGTAGAAGCACAAGTCCCTCAAGAAGAGCCGCATCACATGTGTTGCTTCTTCTTGCAGCAATCATACTCAACTTGACCATCGTTGACGCAGTAGGGGTAATGAGGACAACAACTACTTGAAGAAGGGTGACTACCACTGCCTATAGGAGACGGTGGAAGAGGTGGATCACTGAAGCGGGAAGCAGCCGGTGCGTAGGTGGTGTAGCAGGTGAGCGCGGAGCGAGCTCTGAGGGAACTTACGGTAGACTAGCACCACATAGACTAGTCTCCTCAGCGTGGATCTCAGTGAGTGCCTCCATAAGAGACACAGGGCACAGGCGAAAAAGATTTGGGCACATCACGGCTCAAACTCCTTACGTTGCCGACAAGAGCTCGTAAACGAACAATTTGGCAACACACGCACAAGAGCCACAACCAGCAAAATATCAAGTCGTCACCAAATAGCAGAACTTTGAACGTAGAAATCGTTGACAATGGAATGACCCTGCCGAAGTGCGTACTCCCGATGAACCACCGACAAGTACAGAGCATCTGGGGCAGGAGCCTACAATTTAGGCTCCACATTGGCAATAGGGCGAGGCGGATATGTGACCTCGCCGAAGAGAAGACAAAGGCCACACAGGTGAATGCACATGTGGCCAACCGAACGCGGTGTAGTGAACATTGTCAGAATCACCAGGCGATGAGAGATGGTATGACAGCCCGACACTGAAGACATTGTACTTTTTTTTGGGTTTACCCTTCCTTTTTCAGATCCAATCTAAGAGGAAACATAAGACGGGACTTGGGAACCGCCTTGGTCTCACAACGAGGAGAGCACTGGGCATGTGCATATAGAGGAGACAGAGAGGCCAAGCTAGCATGATTGTTGGTGTCGACCAGAGCGGGAAGGCGAGTGGGCGTGACTGGTAGCGGCGACAGCCTAGTGAGTGGCTTAGGCGGCGACGCAACCTACGTGTGCGAGCACCATCATCAAGCTAGTTTATAGTAGGTCTAACTCAGTCTTTCTCACGACGCTCGATGAAGGTGACCGATGGGGTGCGCTTCTCGGGCCCTTTTTGGAGCTTGACTGGCTTCATGTTCCTTCCGTTACCATGTCTAGTAGTTCTTTCCATCAGCGTCTCGATCATCTGTGTGACTCTCGTCTGTCGTATTTACTTCATTGTGTTCTTATGGCGTCTATCTTAGGAGATGTGCCTTTAGATTGTCAGGGTTGTAAGCTTGGTAAAAAGATTCAGTTACCTTATCCTCATAGGGAGTTAATGTCTTAGCATTCTTTTGATCTCGTTCATACATAATGTTGGGGTCAAAGCTCCCTTCATTTCGAAAGGGGGTCTCGATATTACATTACTTTTATAGATGATTTCTCACTAAACTTGGAAATATTTATGTCTTCTCACAATGAGGTTCTTCCTATGTATCAGCAGTTTGCTACCACCGTACATACCCAGTTACCCCCTATTCATGTTTTCGTGTACTCTGCTGGTGAGTGTATCTCCCATTTGTCGGGTGGATACCTAGCTAAGTAGTGCACACTTGCTTAGTTCTCTTGTCATGGTGCTCAAACTCGAATGGTGTTGCGACCAAATGGACTTCCATTATCCACCAAAAAAGGTACTACCTAAAACAACCAGCAACGCTTTCTCTACACATATTAACACATGCAAGTCCCCACAAGTTTATGTTGGCAGCCTCCTTCCATGAGATGCAGCAGAACATAACCCTTGCCTTTATTTGTTAGTATGTTCGATAGTACACAATAACCAACCACTACATAAAGAAAAATAAAAAATTATATATGGGCTAAGCAGCATACCTTATGATAATTGAAGAAGATACCAAGCAAAAGATGAATGACTTCAAAGGCTCATCCCACAATGCCAACGATACCAAAAACCTCCAAAGGTCACTTACCGGTGATAACAATTCCTAGATACAATTAAACCATTATATTCAAAACTACCCATAGGAAACACAAATTTTGACATTTGACATACATGGTTGGTGCAATTGTATTGAAAACATAAACCATCGAAGGAAGTACAAATATAGATAAGAGACAACTGAATTGCAGGCTACTGAACTCTGGTTAGTTAAACTAGGCCATAGAACTTACAAATTGCAGGTTACTGTAGATCATGAGCATGCAGCTTGGGTGCATGACAAGTGGCGTGGAATGCCTATTCATGACCACTGTATGGGGAGCAAATGAGCGGCACGTGACAAAAAGTATGAACATTTATTGTAATCTACATTACACTCCGAAATGGAAGGTCTCACCAAACCCTACCTTTTGAGTTCCAGTGAACTAAATTGCCTTCATTAGTAATTTCAATTGGAAGAGTAATAGACTAAATTCATATGTTCAAAAAGGGATATAGATGGTACATTCCAGTCCATGGACGGTTTATAGAGGAGATGTAACAATTTTCCAACTTTGAAGTGCGTGCATAGATACACTTGAGCTTGAAATTGCAAGTGTGCACAATGCAAATATCTCCAACAAAGGAGCATGGGAGGCTTTATGGCCCCGCTTTCTCCCTGGGTGACCCCTCGACACCCGGGGGGGGGGCGGGGGGGGGGGGTGCGATCATGGTGTAAATTTCCCCTTGTCCACTTTCCTCTACTCTATGATGCATTTCTACGGAATCTAGCTTTACCACTTGGCCCTGATTTCAGTGGTCTTATCCGCCTTCATGCATCTTTGCGAGCGCTTCATCGGGATCCGCTAAGATCCGGATCTCTTCCACAACTTCTTGCTTAAGGTGAATACGAACCTGGCGCCCAATCAGGTCCCATGTTCCTGTTGGTTCTCGATACGCACTGGCAAAGGCTGGGCTGTCATCGAGATGCAGCCCCGCAATACTTGGAGTCACTACAAGGCCGGCCCGACGAAGTGGTGGGTTATCGTGTCTGATGAGACTGGTGCCCCCAAGTTTGTTAACGCCCGACTGGTCAAATCAGACAAATGGGACTCATGTCCAGCGAATTGTAGTTTCCTTACTCCAATGGTGGCGGCCATCAAAGACTTGTGGGAGACGCAATGCACTGACGTCCATGTTGTGGGTGGCTACTTACGCCGAAGAATTTCCCGTTGAAGGAACAGGATGAACCAGCATGGGTATATGGTTTGGTGCTTGGTCCTAGTCAGGACAGCGACGGTGAGTTTCTTGACCCAGTCGCGAGCCTTTCAATTTTCGATGACCTATTTTTGTTTAGGCCTTTCTGTCTCGAGTAGATCCCATCAAGGTGGCGGAGGACACTGCCGACGCTGGTAGACAATATGGTTAGTTCCAAAGGGGGTAACGAGGGGGCTTCCGCAATGCTCCTCGGGCATTGGTCAATATGGGAGAAAGGGAGTAGGCCATCCTCTTTGCATCGAGCGGGCTCGCACTAAAAAAATTCCCTTTTGCTCGGGTTAACCAGGATCTGCAGCTGTGAGGAAACCATAAGAGATGGCGGCGGTGGATCTACAGCAGTCTGAGAAGCATGTAGGATGGGTAGACAAGGGCTCAACAAGAATGATAGGTGTATTGGAATAATAAGGAAAGAGATATCCGCCATCGAAAAGGTCAAGAAAGATGGACACGGGTAGAAGGGACGAGACTCATCAAAGTCCCATCCCGAGAAATAAGCATCTGACGACCAACAGGACCCCAACAACCACAGCTCCTATGCTCATCATTGTACCCTAAGAAGACACTCGACAGACTAAACGGTAAGTTTGGTGCGTTCATGGGGGGCAAGAAGCGCACAACAAACACAAGCAAACAAACAAAGCGCCCAATAATCAGAAGAGCGGTCAAAAGGCGAGCAAAGAATGGCTGGATGTTGCTGAGATAGGTGGAAGTGGAGACAGCCCCAACCGAAAAATGAGGCAGAAGAGAGGTAGCGATCATCAACGCACGAGCCATCTCGAGAAGGTGATGATGCTTCCGCTCAGCCACGCCATTCTGAGCATGAGCACCAGGACAAGAGAACTGAGCAAGAGTAGCCTGCTCAGCAGAGACTCCACACGACATCTTGGAGATATACTAGTCCGTCAGCACATAACACATCAATATGCATATGAGTGTGAACCATCGTAGCAAAACGTGTATATATAGACAAGACCACACTACGAGAAGACATAAGATATATCCACGTGTGTACAGAGAAATCATTTATAAATATAATATAGTAGTGACAGCCTCTTTTCGAGGCAAAGGGAGCTAGACCCCACATATAAGTGAACAAGGTCAAAAGGACGCTGTCGAAAGGACGCTGAGACACGTCTCGCTATGGTGGATAAGGTGACGGACTTGTTTACCAAGCCGACAACCCTGACATCTAAAGACACCACCGGAGACGGATCCAAGAAAACCACTTCGAACTAAGGATGAGAGACGAGGGCTACACAAGTGACAAAGGCAATGATGTCACTGCTGAAAAGAGCTGGTAAACAAGGCAACAGAGGTGGAGAGAGTGCAACGGTGGCACGGAGGGAAGGTGACGTCAGTTAAGCTCCCAGAGGCCCTTGGAGTCACGGCATCGGGGGCCAGCACCAAGTGGAGCACCAGTGTGACGATCCTAAACAGAACATGAGTCAAATCCGAGAATGACCCTACAACCAGAGTCAACAATCTGACAACTAGAAATGAGTTGCATGGTATGTCCGGGAACATGAGCAACATCAGGAACATGAAAAGACAAAGTAAGAACGCCTCGGCCATTAACCGAAAGGATGGTACCATCAGGATCAAGAGCAGGAATATAAAAATCAAGAGAGAGAATAGAGGACGAAGTGGATAAATCATGAGTCACCAAGAATCCTTGGAGATGTATGGGCTTGTGTAGAAGATGGTCTAACAGTGCCAAAGAATCAGTAGCAGAACCAGCAAAACCTGTTGATGTAGAACTGGAAGTCGTACCTAGTAGGCATCGAAGTCACGTAATCTCCTGATTAGTCAAAGGCTCAACTGAAGAGGTCGACGTAGATGCACCCGACAAAGGAGAACCGAGGGCGAAGCAGGTCGCGAAGTAGCGCACTCTCCTGCTCAATGAAGGACACAGCTGAAGTAGTGGACGTAGCAGCACCACGAGAGGAGCAACCACCACCACCTATGGAAGCCACTACATGAGACGGTGTAGCATGACCAGAATCGTATGTAGAAGCCGATGAAGGAGACGAAGGCGCATGCAGACAAGCACCAAGTGCCAATAGAAAGCGTGTGTGTGAGGCGCGGCCGATGGAGCAATATGCACCAACACTACCGATGAAAGTCGCGAGGACAGATGGTGTAGAGCAACAATCACCTGTGCGGAGGTCGTGAGAGGCATTACTAAAGAGCGACCACCACGGCCTACGAAAGACGTCGAAGGAGACGACATCACGTGTACGAGCACCGAGGAAAGTAGCTTGTGCGAGACAGGGTCAATGCAAGGAACACCGCCAAGAGTCAGCGTGCAGGGAGGGAGATGCATACCCGACGAAAACATCATACATGTATTTTTCTACTCTTTTTAAACCGAGCAGAAAAGAATCTCGGGCTCGACAAAGGCTCGGCGGGTGAAACATGCCAGCAAAAGAGGATGCTACCAATCAACCAAGCTTGCCAACACGAGAAACAAACAAGCAGGCTGCCTACTCAAGCGAGGAACGGGAGGAAGCACGACCAGCAAAGGAGATTGTGTGCACACGCGGGCGGGAAGCAACAGCCTTTAGATGCGTGTGTGCGCAGCTGGGCGGCAACCTTGTAAATGCGTGCGTGCGCAGCTGGGCGGCAGCCCTGTAGATGCATGTGTGCATAGTTGGGCAGCAACGACCAAGGAGGCGTTGACCTAAATGGCAGAGGGCGGAGGGGCAACACGAGCCTAGTGCAGGGAACCAACTTGAGGAAGATGGCGGCGGAGACCGAAAGGACCTGGTGCGGGAGTACTTCCGCGGCCTAGAGATGTGCGAGAGATGGGCCGATTGGATTAGGTGGCAGACGACGCAGTATCAGGGACGTGAATCAGAGGCGAGGTGGCGTGGATCGGAGGCGGGGTGGTGCAATGTAGCAACCGAGAGGTACGGCGGCAACGGGGGAAAAGAAAGCAGGGACGACTGGCAAGAAGGATCGCAGCACGAGTTGCGCGTGCGAAAAAATTGACCTAGGCTCTAACCATGTTAGGAAATATGCAACTTGTATTCTCATGGGGGCATAGCGCAGTATATATACATGGACAGGTGTAGGAAATATGCAGAAAACCTCTTATAAAATAGGGAAAATACAAAAGGCTACACGGCTATATATAGTACACAGGAAGATCATAGGAGGCACCCGCACGTTGAGGACCCAAGTGGCGGCGGTCATTTCATAGTTCCGCCCATCACATTCGACCGTGTGTTCAAGGGAGCCTTGAACCCTGATGGTGTCTTTCGGCCCTGACAGCTTTACCATCATGTAGATGTGATTCAATATTGCCATGAATTGTGCAAACACGTGGCGGGCTATCATGGTCATGTGGACCATCTTGAAGTCAACAACCTCTAAGGTGCACAGCTTGCAGAAATTATCTGCTTTCTCAAAGATGACGGCAAGTGTGACATCCCTGGATAATTCCATGTAACTCCCTCAAGTCATGCTCTCTCTCTCTTTGTGGGATACCTACATCTGGTCCAATGTTTTCAACAAAATCATGCTAAAGGAACTCCCCCATCAATTAGTACGCGGTGAACTCGCGCGCTCCCTGTGATAGGGGATACGACTAGAGGAAGTCGATATGGGCGCTGGCATCCTGGTGGGCAGTCTTTCTCGCTGAGCATGATGGGTACTTATGCCCATTTCATTCTAGCCGCAGGCCAAGCGTTGTCAGACGCGCACATCCCTTGCTATCTTCGCTTCGACCTTCGACTTGTAAGTCACTAAAACTCCCCATAGGCATAGTTCAAAAAGGTGCGCCTAAGCAAGCACTTAAGTGCGCCTAGGCTCTAGGCGATAGCCAAATGCCTAGTGCATAGCTGCGCTTAATCTGCGCATAAGCATGCGCTTTGGTCAGAAAAGCGCAAGGCGGTGGCAAAACGCACAACTAACACCTAGCGGTTTTTTGAACTATCCGTACGTGGTTTACCCGCTTAAGTACTTTGGGCGGAGGGGGGGGGGGGGGGGGTCAGCGTCATTGTCCAACGACCTCTGCATTGATCTCAGCTTTTGTTCTTCTTCCATGTAGTTTGAGAGGGTCCTGCACTAAGCTCTTCCATGGGATCCCGTCATATGCAACTTCGCACCAATTGTGATAATCTATTAGAGTTATATATATTTAGTCGTGTACACTTTGCGTTTTCTCCGTTCTATAAGGGACTTTCTGCATATTGTAGCGCACTTGCATGTGTATATATATTGGCCTATGGCCACCTAGGAATACAAGTTGCATATTCCTAACACGGTATTACAGCTTAGGTTCAGGTCTTAGTCTTCCCGCACGTGCAACTCATCACGATAAAAAAATCGGTCTCAACACCTGCTTCGTCCATCCTCAACCTGCAGGTCGTCGTCATCCCTCTCGTTCCTGGCCTCAACACATGCATCCCCCGTCCCCAACCTGCAAGTCATCGTTGTCCCTCGAGTTCCCACCCACCGCCGCCTGTGTTGGCCTCCTCGTTCGATCCCGCCCTCAACTGGGGCCCGATTGCATCAGGTCGGCGTCACCTCCACGCCCAGCCTCATCCTGGCTCTGCTCCCGTCCACGTCTGGGTCGCCACAGTCGCCGCTGACCACGTTCAGGTTGCCGCCGACCACGTCCAGGTCATCTTCGTCATTCGCCTTCACGGCTGCCGTCGGCCACATCCACCTTCCCGCTACCGCCATCTGCCGCCACTCCGATGACCTCCTGCCCGGCAGGTCCCCTCCTTCTAGCGTCTCTTTCTACTGATCTGGCGTTGCCTCTCTCGGACGTGCGCATGTTGAGCACACCTGCTGATTATATTCAAGATGCTCACACGTCTGAGCCACAAGAAAGAGAGGGGAGAAGGTGCAATGTCTCCATTGGGCACAATTCCCTCCCTCGTTGTCCGCTGACTTTCAACGATGTTCCCTACATTGATATTGTCTCACACATGCGTTGTCCCATGGTGCTTCGTTGTCGTCCGGCTGTGATGTCATCCCCTCTGGTGCCTGTTCCCTCTATCCCACCTCCTTTCATGTCTTCCACTGGTGGTGATCGTTGCTCTACACCGACTATCCCTGTGACCTTCACCAGCAATGGTAGTCCTTGTCGCTCCGCCACTAAGTCTTCCGCATGTACCTTCCATTGGCGCTTGGTGCTTGTATGCATGCGACCTCGTCTCCTACACCGACTTCTACGGACGGTATTGGCCATACTACACCGCCTCCTCTAGTGGCTTCCATGGGGGGAGGGAGGGGACTCGCTCTTCTTTTAGCGATTCTACATCGATCACTACAGCGGTGCCCTTCACCGAGAAGACATTGCACGATTATGACACCTGCTTCTGGGTCTCCCTCGCCCGGTGTTTCTGTGTCCACCTCTCGAGTTCAGCCCCTGACTACGCTAGAGATTACTCGAATTAGGTGCCTATTAGGTGTTTCTTCATGTTATCCATCGTCGGGTTTTGTCGACTCTGCTACTGATTCTTCTGGCACCCCAAGAACGCACCAAACTGACTGTTGCGTCTATTTAGTGTGGCTGCCTAGGTTACAGTGATGAGCAAAAGCGCTATCGATGTTAGGATCTTGTTGGTCATCGGATAGGGTTTCTAGCGATGTGGCTTTTGATGAGACTCGTCCTTTTTGTCCCGTCCATTTTCTCCTTCGGCCTCCTACAATGAGGATATTTCTTTACTCACTTTTCCCGATACAGCTATCATTCGCGTTTTGCCCTTGTCCACCCATCCCACTGTGCCCACCCGTCCTAATGTTGTGGACGCCACGCCTTTGTCACCTGCGACTTCCCCACCTCGCTACCTGATGCTACCTCGCATCACTCGTCCCACGAGGCTTCCCTAGTTATTCCTCCTCATCCTCTTCTTTACTATACTCGACGTCCGTGTGTTGTGGATTCTTCTGATGTGTCGTCTTCTTATGAGCCATCTCCCTCGGCTACTATGTCTCCTGCCAGCAACGCACCGCCTCCGGCTCCACATACTTATGGCTTACGTGATCACTTGCTTCCGCCTGTTGGCCGCTATGGTTTTTCTAGCAACGCTCTTCTTGAGACGACCTCTTATCGTGACCGTTGTTCATGCTAAATGGAAACATGCGATGGCAGAGGAGATTGCTGCCCTTGAGCGCATCGGCACATGGAATTTTGTTTCCCTTCCTCCCCGTGTTCGTCTCGTCACTTGTAAGGGGTCTACAAGGTTAAGACTCGCTCCAATGGTTCTCTTCAGTGCTACAAAGTTTGTCTTGTGACTCGTGGTTTTCAGCGGGAGCATGGTAGTGACTATAATACCATGCTCCCGTTGAAACCCATAAGATCTCGCAACCAACTCATGGTCCTGGCACATGGATAGCTGGCTTCCACGCACCCCTATCCATGACTAGTTCTTTGGTTATATTCCGGTCCTCTTAGATCTCTCTTTACGGACTCCTCCCATGTCAAGTTTGGTCTATCCCGACCTCTCTTGACATTATCAGCACGCTTTAGCCGTCTGCTATGCACTGAGCTTCTGGAGGCCTACGTTGAATATGCCCAGACCATTTCAGGCGATGTTGGACAAACTTCTCTTCAGTCAGTGCTACTCCAACTCTGTCATGTATATCATCATTCCGGATCCTATCCTTCCTTGTATGGCCACACATCCATCTCCGCTACACCTAACTGTTGAACATGTCGCCTTCTAGTCGGCCAACACTCAGCGCCATCAACATTGCAGGTCGAATCGTCGTCCGATAGAACCTGCCTTTTAGCTTTTGTGGCACTCTTCAGAACGCCAGAAGGTTGGCGCCACTTCATCCATCCGGCATTGATTCGATGGCTCACATCTTCATCGATATCACCATCCTTCCGCAGCATTTGACCCCAAATATCAAAAGGTGCCCTGAGGTACCACCTGCCCATCAAGGTTAATCTCCTCCTCGTACCTAGTAGTATTGAAACCGCACCTCACGTATTCTATTCCTGATGGCATGGTCTGTCATCTTCGTCGCTCTCTATATGGCCTTAAGAAAGCCCCTCGTGCCTAGTTTGAGTGCTTCGCCTTAGTGGTGATTGTGGCTGGTTTTCTGGTGACTGCTCATGATCCAGTGTTCTTGTCCACCTTTCAGCTCGTGGACGGATTCTTCTTCTATATGTCGACGACATGATCATCACTGGCAACGACTCTTAAGTACATTGAATTTGTGAAGGCTCGTCTTAGTGGGCAATTTCTTATGTCTGATTTTGGTCCTCTTCGCTACTTCCTTGGGATTGAGGTTTCTTCTACCTCTGTCGGCTTCTTTACTTCCCAAGAGAAGTATATCCAAATCTTCTTTTTTGAGCACACGGTTGATTTGATGGAGCTCAAAGTCCACCTTTGTGCTTCTGACAATGAGACTTTATATGATCCTATGTGTTGTCGTCATCTTGTTGGAAGTCTTGTCTATCTGGTCATCACTAGTCCAGGCATTTCCTATCCCATTCAAATTCTCAGTCAATTTGTCTCTTCTCCCACTTTGGTCCACTACAGTCACCTCCTACGTGTTCTACGGTATCTTCGTGGGCCTATCTCTCGCCATCTCTTCTTCCCACGATCCAGTTCGTCCCAGCTTCAGGCCTATTCGAATGCTACTTGGGCTATTGATCTTTAGATCAACGTTCCCTTTCCACTTACTGTGTTTTTTCTTGGTGGTTCTCATTGCCTGGAAGACGAAGAAACAGACTACGGTTTCCTATTCGAGTTCAGAAACTGAGTTGCGAACTATGGCTCTTTCAATAGAAGAGATGGCTTGGCTACGATGGCTGCTTGAAGATCTTGGCGTTTCTGTCACTATACCTACTCCTCTCTTGTCAAACAGTACATGTGCTATCAATACTGCCCGCGACCCTGTGAAGCATGAGCTCACCAAGCATATTGGTGTTGATGCTTCTTTTGTGCGCTCGGGTGTGCGGGATAAGGTTACTCTCTTCAGTATATGCCTTTTTACGAAGGCCCAGAATAGAGTAGAGCACAACTTGTATCTCTCCAAACTCAGTGTTGTTAATCCACCATGATTTTGATAGGGGTGGGGTTGAGTTATATATATTTAGCCATGTACTATCCTATAAGGTTTTTTTTGCATATTTCATGCACCTGTATATGTGTATATACATGTGGCTTACCTCGACGTTCAAAGTTGTTGCTAATGCATCCGACCATGACGTTCGAGTCGCTCCTCCATCATTTCTCTGGTGTTCTTCTCATGCTCAGGTCATTTGGACTTCAGTCCCTACCATCTTCGGCCTTCCGTGTGATGGCAACATCGATAGCTATCGCTTTTCTGACGATTTTGACAAGTTGGTTCACGTGGTAGGGTCTCCTTCATATATGGAGGCGATGCATCGATCGTTGTGGACCGCAACCTTGAATGTTTCAATCACTTCTTTGTCCGGGAGGTAAGGGACTCTGTGCCATTCTAGGCGGTATGGTGGAGGAAGTCATGTAGCTTTTCGTTGCCTGCCATCTTGATGAGCTTAAAATGCTCTTTTATCTCCTTGTTGTCCCCCATGGTAGAAAGGCTTCTAATGAAAGGTTCACAAAGGTGTTCCAACAGTTGATAGGGCAATAGGTTCCTAAGACATGCAAGGGTGTTGCCTTGTAGATGGGTGGTAGGATGGTTGACATGTCGGAGGTATCGCCGCCCATGACCCGTAATGCCTGGGAAACTTCATAAGGAAGGCAACGGGGTCAGTGAGTCATTCTCGAAGTTGTGAGTCTGTACATGGCGTGGCACCCTCACGTTGGTGATTTCGTGGGAGAGGGCTCGGCATCCCATTGTATCGTTGCCAAACTTGAAGGTCAGCAATGACGCCTGGACGACACGTTCATTGGGTAGGTGTGATGGCCTTCGGTGTGCGGGCGACCTAGCGACCTAGTCGCCTCTAGGTCATCACTGTTATTGTTAGATGGTGGACCAGGTGAGTCTCGACGGGATCCTTTGCTTCCCTTATTGTTGTTACCTCGGGTGGGCCATGTTCCCGCTCGCCCATGCCTTCTTTCTGATCTTCGTCGCTAGGTGGCAGGGAGTGGCGATCATTTCGCCCGCTCCATGTGCAAGCACATCGCGACTTCTCCCATCATTGTGACCTCCGTTTTCCTCAAGATTTCGTGTGGTGCCGTGCCTTCCGTGCTCTGTCTCCTCCTTCGGTTGCTCTTCATGGAAGTCGTGGTTATCCGGTTGTTCACAATCCCACGAATGGTGCTCGATGGGCGTCATTTGAAAAATTGAGACAGTTAATGAGGAGTGCAGAAATTCAGAAAGTAGAAAAACAACTGTCCTTCCGGGGTTAAAATTAGATTAGCCTTATTTTTCTCCACCCTCAATTGAGTCAATTTCTCAAGTAGCTTCTCAATTCTTTGATTTTCCTCCATGATTGCGAATCACCTCAGAATAAGGTTTTTGAGTCGCCAAGTCAAAGTCGAGTCACCATGCCTCCGCATCAGCGATTAGTTGGACATAATTGGTGATTTTCTGTCTTCCAGTACCGGCTCGGTGATTAGTCGGCGACTAACAAACAGAGCCTCGAAGCAGCACAACACTAGTTCTCTTGCGCAGCTAACAAGTACAGCACTACAGCTGAACCCCAAGCAGCTACTAAATGGAAGAGCACAAGAAACCAATCTTCTCCCTGGCACACGCCAAAGCCGAGAATCCAGCACGCTGCTCCCAAGGTCCGGGCCACACGCACTCTTCTCCTCACAGGCAAATGCACGACCACCAGACACCCAAACTGCTCGTCCACTGCAGTACACACACACTCCTGGCTGCACTGCCTGCCTGACCACTTATACTCCTCTGCAGCTATCTCCTCTTCCGTACAGAGCAAGTGGATGCACTTTCTTTTCCTGCTGTGCAACACAGCAGCAGCTCCTGGGCACGAATCTCGTCCAGCCAGATGAGCAGCCTTGGACAAGAGCAGGGCACATTACTCTACACACAGCCGCTGCTGCCTCCACTTACGTACTGCTGCTGCCTTAACCTGCTGCAGATCCCCTATTTCTGCTGGCCGCACCCCCGCTGCAGGCCACCGCATATTGTACTAAGGATAAGACTACTCCTGCTCTTTCTTTTTTCTTCACATCCCATTGACACAACAATTTGCTCTCTGTCATGCAAGTCCTCAAAACATGTTTTGAACATAAAGATGATGACAGAATGATTGCAACCCTGAACACTTCCCACTCTCATCTGGACTTCCATGAGACAACATATATGCCTCTGTATATTTCCAGTTTCGAGAACTTTAATTAAATCAATGTTACAATAGGGACTGAAACAAGAAGCTGGCTCCAGAAATACAAGTCCAAAGTGCAGTAAAATGAAGTGACCAGATTGAACAGGCGGTATTGCTCGAAAAGGCCAAACAATCTGAAGTAATTGAAAAGATGAAGAGATTATGTTGTTCTTAGTTTACCTTCATCACCACCAGGTTTGTATCAAGCCCATCAACTTTGACTCCATCAACTGTGGCTTGGGCCAGTTCAACCTTCTTGTAGTTGTTCATTGACTCAGTAACTGCCTTCTGCAAGGAACTCATTTCCCCAACGACTATCTCACCAACAAAGAGTCTCTCACTATTATTACCTGGTGATACCATGCCCAGGTTTGACAGGACAGCAAAGGCAGACATGGAACGCATTCCAATGCTCATGCCTGGTTGGTTGGCTTGAGCTGAACTTCGTGATGATATAGTACTGGCTAGTGTTTCAAGTATTACATCTCCTCCAGGAAGTTTGTCACAAAGATTGAACAACAAAAGAGATTCGTATCGATTGGAAGCTGGAAAAGCTAATTCTTCGATGGCTTGCAACCGCAAGATACCAAGCGAGGCCTTCAGAATTATTTCCTCTTTATCGACTCCACTTATGTCGAACTTCCTAACAAACCTGTGAACATAAAGAACTTCAGATATAATTGCCAACCAGTAATCACGGCGAGAGTGCCCGGCCAGCTCTGGAAATTCTATGATCACTGGTTCTGTTCTGCATTCATATTATATAGTCAGAGATGAGTAATCATAAGTAGAACAAATATATATATGCTAATCATAAGTAGAACACCAGTCTTAACAGAACAGATTTTTTGTAAGATAAATAGCAATCAGTTGTATGTTAAATAATTAGTAAAAGACCACTGTAAGCACAACCTATGTTCATTTAAAATATTGAGTATTTGCTTTGTTTTAAACTTACAAGGTTGCTGATTTATACATAACGGCTTTGTCAAACAGCCGTGAACCCCATGGGCCAGTCAGCTCAGGTTTAACAATCTGCTTTGCATCTTCTGCAAGTTCATAAGATTTGGGCTTATCAAATGTCACAACCTTTACGGCTTCAAAGTAAAGGGCATGATCCGTAAGTGTCAATCTTCCTGCATCACCAAAGGTTGAAACCAGTGATATAAGTACAACAAAAGGAACAAGGCGAAAACATAAATTAAACTGTAACTAATCAAACATGACATCAACTTGATCAGCCCCATCAGTAAACCAGACAAACCTGGCCATGTTGAAATCCCAACATGCTCAAGTACTGGTTGAGTTGTCAATGTTCCATCGACTTCTAGAACCCTTTCTCCTCTCTGTGATCGGAAGCCCGATAGAAGCGACGACTCAGACTGTGTCTTCATTTTCTTAAATGCTCTATATGGACAAAACACATTCAGAGTCACCTTTACCAACAAGGAACCAACAAAAATTCATCCTTACATATCCTATATTAAGAGGAAATGAAATAGCATAACTGAACTTTATTTGAAAATAAAAGTTTATAGACATGTTTCTGATGCATTCGACTTTAAAAAAGGAGTATATCATTGGCCAATAATTTAACATTAAAAAGGAATGTCAACTACCATCCTATTTCAGATAGTGAAGGAATGTCAACTACAATCCTATTTCAGATAGTGAAGGAATGTCAATTACCATCCTATTTCAGATAGTGATAACACTTCAGAATATGCATTAACACTTAAATGCTTTTGAACTATCGACATATGGTCTGCCTATATGAACAAGTTATATATCGTTAACAATGACAAAATCTGCTTCCCACAATGACACTTGGGAGCAGGAAGCCATGTCCATGTTTGTACCATGGTACACTATACACTACGATCTTTTGATATCAAGAAGAACATTACGAACATGGCTTTTAAACTATGCACTTTTGCTCTACGGTCTCAATGTTACATTACTGAACACCTACAGAACCAAGAAAATGTATAGTTGTTATTTGCTCATCATACTGTTATGGATGCAACTTGATTGTATTGCACAACCCATGGGACAAATATCTTGTACAATATACTTGGGGTACAAGGAAATCTATACTAATACAACTATGCAAAGAGACCTTGGACCTATATTAATACTCCTTAACACCCCACCCCACCCCCACCCCCACCCCCACCCCACGCGCACACACCCACCCACCAAATAGCATTGCATTTGAAGGTCCAGCTTGGGTCTGATCTGGCACGATCTGTCGAGCGGAGCAGCCAACCTAGGAATGCAGCCAACGAGACAGAGGTGAGAGGACAGGACCGATCTGATCCGGAGATCGATGGGGAAAGGTGGGAGACAGATAAATCGACTGGGAGGGTGGGCTGGAGACCGAAGGAATCGATCTAGAGGAGCACGAGTTACGCGTGCGAGAAAAACTGGCTCGTGATACCATGTTATGGATGCAACTTGATTGTATTGCACAGCCCATGGGGTAAATATGTAGTACAATAAACTCGGGGTACAACGAAGGAAATTTAGACCTAGACCTCTATATACTAATACTCCTTAACACATACAACCTTTTCAATACATGCCAGGAGTCTATAATCAGCATGAATGAGGTAGTGAATCACTATATAATAGTATCTACTACAATGTCATACAAGCAAGACTTTTAAGAGACAAAACCTAGTTAGTGATTGCCCAAAAAACCTCCATCTTTGTATATGAAGGTAGCCTATGTTTGTTGAGAATAAGAAGCAAGAACAGAAGACATCAGATGTGTGATGCAATTATGTGCTTTTGTTCATTTGGAAAATACTCCCTCCGTCCCATAATATAAGAGTGTTTTTGACACTAGTGTAGTGTCAAAAATGCTCTTATATTATGGGACGGAGGGAGTAATCAAGAACAGATATACACGTCAAGGGTTGCACAAGAAAATTAGCTGACATTGACAACAGTACACGATATATCTCCATTTCTGTATTTATACATATAAAGCGATGACCAGTTGTAACAATACATCAGCACAATTGCTTAAACTGATCGAGTTTACTCCCTCCGTCCCAAAATAAGTGTCTCAACTTTAGTACAACTTTGTACAAAAGCTAGTACAAAGTTGAGACACTTATTTTGGGACAGATGGAGTATGAAATAAGAAAAAAAATGAAGTACTACACATGCACATTCATTATAAGTACTGAATGGCATCATATCTAAACTCTGCAAGAAATACTCCTCCGTCCCCAATTACTTGTCTTAAATTTGTCAACATACGGATGTATCTAGACACGTTTTAGTGTTAGATACATCCATGGTTTTTAAGGCGTCTAGGCGTTTTAAGGCGGTGGGGGGGCGCCTCAACGCCTAGGCGCTTAAAGCGCGAGGCGAGGCGACGCCTTAGTTCACTGTTGCCGTGCTGGGAGAGGAAAGAGACCACGGGGGAGAGAGGGCAGAGAGACAGGAGAAGGGTGAGGGCGGAGAGGAAAAAGCCCATCTAGTTAGTAATGTCTGGGCATATCTGGCCCATCAAGGCCCAACTGAAAACCCTAGGTTTCCCGGAGCCATCTGGTGCGTCCATATTTCTCAAAAGTAATCTCTACCGTCCATCCCAACTAGAAGAAGCCAGGTCAGATCAGGCTATGTTTCACATGCGCCGCCACCACAATTTCCTTCTCTTCCTCACCTCTCCCTTTACCTCTTCCTCTGGCCCCGGCCCCAGCCCCAGCAACAAACAGCTGGCGGAGGAAGAGCTGGCCGCCTGAGAGGAGAGAGCTCCTCTCTCTCTCTATCCGGCGGAGGAGATCGATTCCTGTCACGGGTGTGTTCCCCACCCTCTCTTCCATCTATTTCCCCTCACTTTGCCCTCCAATTTCTTTCCCATCCCGCCCAATTTCTGTTTCCCGCCCCGTCTGTCAACATTTCCCGCTCGACCTGCCTGGAGATGTGGAAGGCGTCCAAAATCGGCCATGGCGACGCCTTCCCTGCCTAGGCGACGACCTGGACGCCTCAAACGGCGAATCTGGACGCCTTAGACGACGGCCTAAGGCGGGCACGACGCCTTGCTGTCTCCGGGCGCTTCGACGACTAGGCGTCGACTAGGCGACGACTAGGCGACGCTTTAAAAACCATGGATACATCTGTATCTAGACAAATCTAAGACAAGTAATTTGGGACGGAGGTAATACTTTATAGCAGAAGGAAAGACAATGTCATGAATGCCAAACAGAATGACGTCATATCTAAACTCTGCAAGAAATACTTTATAGCAGAAGGAAAGAGAATGTCACGAACGCCAAACAAAAATTTCAGATTGTGCACTCAAGACCAGATGTCTAGGAAATTTGTCTTACATTTAGTTCAGTTTATTTAAGAACTAATAATGATTTCATCCAATACAAGGAACAAAAATTGATGTTTTAAAGAATAAGAGGGTATACAAAAGATAAAATTGTAAGTACTCGGGTATTTGAACAAAGAAACGTATATGATTATTATAAAGACATTACAGTAAAGAAGGTGACCTGTCCAATCCTGCAAGATACTTATCATATACAGGAAATGGAAGATGGCCTCCACTTGTTGATGAAAGCACATCAAAGAGATTTGAAGAAGTTACTACATCAGCGATTGTTGGAATGGCAGGTGCTATTCTTGAGAAAGCCTCCAAACTAACTGTGCTATCAACCTCAACCTACAAATGAGGAGAGATGAAATTCAGTATAAAAGGGATGTTATTACAAAACTTTAATGCAAGAAAAGACCTTGTACAGATGATTGTAATGCAGGCCCAGCTCATTCTGTATGACCAACAAATTATTTCGGGATAGCAATCAAAAGAAAGCTTCTACCTTAACAGTGAGCTGGCTTGAAGAAGAGGAAACTTCCCAAGCTAACATCATATCAAATGTCAGGCGACGAAGGCTTTTGTCAGCAAGATATCCTGCAACTTGTGAGACCTGTGCAAGTGCCCTAAAGCAGCAATATTCCAAAAAGTTTCTCGCATAGTTTCTTGGGTGCTTTATAGAGTCAGATGCTTGCATATCAAAGTCATATTGCAGGTCTTCAATGGATACGTCGAGAACTCTGAAAGGTAATTAGCGCCAAAAACAGCTGTTCAACATCTAATGGACACAAAATAGGCATTACGTAACTAAGAAACGGCAAATTTGTTATATGGTATTACTAACTTATTATAATAAATTACGACACTGCACAGTGATCCTGGCTAATTGCGCTCCACAAATCAAGTCAAAACTAAAGAAAAACATTATGACAGCTCCACCAAACATGGGATGCTCAACAGGTTCCCAGTCAAGCCAACCACTGGACTGTAGATCTTTCAACCGAGTTAAACTATATTAGGTCACACAACATGTTCCTTTGACTATAAAATGGTATGCACCCAAATATCAAAATAAAACTAATTGTCCAATTCATGAGAAACTCAAACTTTTTTTGACACTTAACTGTCCATAAGAACGCTATTTCTCGAATTGTCCAGTTACATGCATTGCAATGTAGTTTCCACAGCAACCAACTGAATCTTATGGTTCACAAAAGACCCTTCGACAGAGAACGGAATGGCATGTCATTTTCAATGCTATAGGATCCGTATGGACGCTTGATTCACACAGGAAAAACATAGGATTCTTTACATGAGGTTGGAGTGGATGGAAAATTTCTTATAAAAACTAGTACAAAGGAATCCTAAGGAAAAATTCCTATGAATCAAACAACCATTGTAGGAAAAAATCCTAAGTTAGAGTCCTCCAAAATTCCTTTGGAAATCCTTTGAATCAAAGAGACCCTAAACCCATTTTCAGATCCAAGATGAACTCCCTCAGACCAGACTACGCTATTTGTTTCCTCAAACACAGTACCCTGGACTCATGTAAAGAATAATACTCCCTCCGTAAAGAAATATAAGAGCGTTTAGATCACTAAAGTAGTGATCTACACACTCTTATATTTCTTTACAGAGGGAGTAATATGCAAGCTAATATCGTTTGAAGATTTTCTGAGAATTTTAACCTACGTCGCCATGTCTGCAGTTTAGAGAGCAGTGGTAGTATCCAGGATTATGCGATGATCTAATTCCATTCCATTACAAAAAGAAAGAAGCTCGTGAATTAAACAGTCTACAGAAGCTTCGGGAATCAGCATCTCTTAATCTCAAGGCCTAAGTGATAATGAAAATTATAACATCCGAGAGCAGCATTTCCTCTTCCCAAACTGAAGAAAACCAACGCCCAGTTCTTTAAGATATTACCGGGAGCAGCGAGAGACGACGGCGCTGACCATGGGGGAGAGGCCGGCAACGGACGTGCTCTTGCAGGCCGAGGGCGAGCGGTAGGGGTCAGCGTCGTTGTCCACGCCGCGGCGGGGGACGGACCACTTGAAAGACCCGTCCCGCACGAGCCCCTCGAAACCCTTCATCAGGAGATCCCGCGTACTTCTCATCATTGCCATCCTCCAATGGTCCGCCGGATCGGACTAAAGATGGTGTGTGCTTGCCGTGTTCGTGTGATATCACTGCGTAGGGTATAGGCGGGCTGACGGGGACGTTGGTACAGGCGGTGGGACGGCGACGAGGGAGGACGAGACGGGAGTGCGGTGTAGCGGAAGCCCCCAAAATATCCCATTTAATTTCGAGATTTCCAGAGTTTTTTTTTTTCAACAGAATGAATTGAACTGAACAAAAATTTAGTTTGGAGTAGACTGTAGTATCGATCATCTCAAATCTTTTTTTTTAGAATAACCACTTCATTACTTAAGACGAATCTGGGATTTCATCTGACACAATATGTAAAATGCAATTAGCAGGAAATCTGGAGCCACACAAGAACTACGCTTGTTGTCTGCAGAGTTGCCGTGAGGTAAAGTACCAACGGCTTGTTTAGGCGGGGCCACCATGGCCGGGGGGCGTGGCCAAGTATTCCCTTAGGTCCCATAAAGCCTGGTCCGCCTCCGGGGTCCATTCAAATTGGCATGTTCGCTTCATAATATTGAAGAACGGCAAAGCTCGCTCTCCCACCTTCAAGATGAAATGCCCGAGGGCGGCAATGCAGCCAGCCAGGCGCTGCATTTTCTTGAGGCGCCTCGGAGGTTGCATTTCCTTGAGAGCCCGAATCTTTTCGGGGTTTGTCTCGATGCCTCGGTGCGACACCAGGAAGCCGAGAAGATTTTCGGAGGGCACTCCAAATACGCACTTGTCGGGGTTAGGTTTGATGTTGGCCTTGCGTAAGTTGGAGAAGCTTTCCTCCAAGTCCGCGATCAGAGAGTCTTGATGGCGGGTTTTAACTACAATGTCATCCACGTAGGCCTGTGCGTTCTTGCCCATTTGGGATCCCAGGGAGATGAGCATCGGCCTCTGGAAGATTGCCCCTTTGTTCTTCAACCCGAAAGGCATGCACACGAAGCGGTACACCCCGCAGGGTGTGATGAAGGTTGTCTTTTCCTCGTCCTCCTTGGCCATCTTGATTTGATGGTAACCGGAGAAGGCGTCGAGGAAGCACAGGAGATCGCATCCTGCCGTGGAATCAACAATATGGTCTATCCTTGGCAAAGGGTATGGATCTTTTGGGCAAGCCTTGTTGATGTCCTTGAAGTCTACTGGCCTTAAGCACGACCACCGGATAGGTGACCCGGTCCAGGTGGGTCACCTTAAGGATGAACTTGGCTTCCTTTAGCTTTTCGACTTGTTGGATGATGAATTTTTGCTTTTCCGGTGCCTGCCGGCGGATCTTCTACTTGACGGGGCAGAAACCCGAGCACAGTGCGAGATGGTGCTCAATCACCTCCCTGGGAACGCCGGGCATATCTGACGCTGTCCACGCGAACATGTGAGTGTTTGACTGTAGGAAGACGATGAGAGCGCTTTCCTATTTGTTAGTGAGCCTTCCGCCTATCAGGACGGAGGTCCCCTTTTCGTCATCAAGCCCACTCTTTTGGTGGATGCCTTTTCTTCATCAGCTCTGTCTTCGCGGAGGCGGTGTTTCGGAGGTGCTCGGCATGTCCTGAGCATCGGGAGCGGCCGACGCGGCAGCTTTGTAGAAATGCTCGACACACCGAACAACATCCTCCTGACCAGCCTGAACCGTGATCACTCCCTTGAGACCTGACGTCTTGACTGCATTGTACACATGATGCATTACAACCATAAATTAGGCCAACGCCGGGTAACCGAGAATGGCGTTATATTCCAGGCCGATATGAGCCACATCAAATATGATGCTCTCCGTTCGGTAGTTCTTCCTTGTTCCGAATGTGATGGGAAGGGCTACCTGCCCCATGGCAGTCGTGCTTACCGACGTCACACCCGAGAACGGCCTCATCGACATCAGGCGCTCGTAGAGAATCTGCATCAGGTCAAAGATCTTTGGGGAGATGACATTCAGATCGGTTCCCCCGTCGATACGGCTTTTGATGACCTTGATGTTGTGGATGGTGGGTGATACGACGATCAGAACGACTGCCACCGCCTTCGCGCTCATCGGGTGATCAGCGGCATTGAACGTTGCCGATACCCCAGACTACTTCAAGGGCCTAGGGGTCCCGCCTCCGGGAAGGGCCGCGTTAACCTCCTGGGTGAGATGCTTGAAATGTCGGTTGGTGTGAGCGGTCCGCCGTGGACACAGGCAACCACCTTGGGCTCATGGAAGCCTCCATCGCTTTCCTTGTCAGAGTTTGGGTCACACCCCCCCCCATCTTATCGTCGCCGGCCACGTCGCGACCTCGAGATGGGCGGTCGCGTCTGCCTCCGCACTTGACGCTACGTCTGCACCCTCTACCAACTTCTTTATTGTCTTCCACGCCCCTCCATTCACGCCATTCCCTCTGAAGGTCGTCCGCCATCTTCTTGATTTCGCGGCAGTCAGACGTATCATGGGAGCGCGAGCTATGGAGGACGCATTACGGCTTATCGCCTGAGTCGTCGGAGATCACTTCCTCCTTCCTTTGTTGTTTCCACTCTTGCCCAATCGCCAAGACCGCAGGTGGTTTGCGCTTTTGGCTCTTTGAGGGAGTCCGGGATTAAGGGGTCCTCGGGCTGTTGGTTTGTCTCTTGTAGTCCAGCCGGGGGGGCCGCCTTGTGGCATCTTCGAGAAGGCCGGACTGCGGAATGACCCTGGGCTTAGGGGGGACTACTCCGAAGACTTGGTGTATCCTCCAAGTCAGAATGGGCGCATCTATGCCCGGATGGAGGCCGACCATGTGTAATCCTAGGTACCCCTGGTGTCTATATAAACCAGGAGGCTTAGTTCGTAGAGGGACAGGTCAACTAATCTAGGGTTTAGCTCTTTTGATCTCGAGGTAGATCAACTCTGTAACCATCCCATTCATCAATACAATCAAGCAGGACGTAGGGTTTTACCTCCTCACGAGGGCCCAAACCTGGGTAAACACCGTCCCCTTCGTCCCCTGTTACCATCGATCCTAGATTCATAGTTCGGGACCCCCTACCCGAGATCCGCCGGTTTTGACACCGACATTGGTGCTTTCATTGCGAGTCCCGCTGTGAGATCACTTGTGGATTGATGGCTCGCCTAATCATCAGCGAATAGGCCTGGAACGAGGACATCTTCGTCCCCGGACAGGTCTTCGCGTTCGGCAGCGTCGTGTTGCATGCTAACTCGACCGGCCACCTAGGCCGGATCGAAAATTTCGCCCACGGTCAAGAGATCAGGTTCGGGGACCTAGAGTTCACCGTCGACTCCCATGGCGAGCTGTTCCTAGCGGAGCCCTCGGTTTTGTCCGATGGACCCGAAAATCCCGGAGCTTTAACTTCGGGTCCCCTATCCGGCTCGACCCTCGGACCCATCTCCGCCGGAGGCCCGACCTTGAGCCCGGGCTCGTCGATGGTACCCGAATATCAGGATTCGGCCTGTGCCGAACACGCCAATCCCGAAGACGCCTTGGAGCTTAACTCCAAGGGCCCTCAGGAAACTGATCTGGTCGTCCTCTCGTGGTTGAACGAGGCCCTAGACCGGATCCAATCAATTGCAATCGAGGATGATTGTACCTCGACCCACGTTCCGGTCGACCTAGAGGCCGGTTACGGGGAATTTTACGGCCCACCCGCCGCCCACTTAGTAGCCACTGTCGAAGACTTAACCGACATGTTGGACTACGCCTCCGAGGAGGCAGAACACATAGATGAAGAGATCGATGACCCTGCCCCTGTGACCACCGGGCGGTGGACAGCCACCTCGACCTATGATGTCTATATGGTGGATACCCCTAACAACAGGGACAACCACACCTCCAGGAGGAACGACAAAAAATCCGGCGAAGCGTCAAAGTGCCGGAAACAACGCAAGTGATCCAAGACCAATAAGGGAAGGGAAGCCATCGCAGGCATCGGGGAAATCGACACCCCGGAGGACCTCGGCGACCCTGAAGCCCCCAAGGAGCCGCTAGAGGACCCGGAAAGGCTAACGGATCAACAGGACGTCGAGAACCTCAACGGTTCCGACGATGATAACTACCTCCCACCTGCTGAGGAGGAGGAGAGCCTTGAAGCCGAAGACTTCACCGTCCCCGGAAACCCCGAGGACCAAGAACGATTCAGGAAACAGCTCATAGCCACCGCTCGGAGCTTAAAGTCAAAGCAGCAGCAGCTCAAAGCCGAGCAAGACACAATCAACAACAGATGGACCAAAGTCCTGGTAGCCGAAGAAGGGTTCGACATTGAGCGGCCAGACCAAAACAAGAGTTACCCGCGCCGGCGCCTGCTGTCGCAATTCGACGACGAGACCTTTGAGCCCGAATCCCCCATGCGCTCCCAGTACGACCAGCCGGACCGCCCCCCTCGAGGACGGGACAGGGTGGCTAGAGACGCCGAGTACTGGCCCGCGTCACCTCGTAGAAGGGGAAAGGGGCTAGCACAGCCTGAGGATCGATATGATCTACGGCAGGACCTGGACTATAGGGCAGGTCACACCAGATCCATTTACGGATCTAGAGGACGCTCCCCCGCTAGACGGGACGGCTACTAATCGTGGCTCGACCGCAACCACACAAGCTGGGAACAATACCAGGGCCAACCATCAGCCGACCTCCGGCGTGATGTAGCCCGGGTCAGAGGCGCCGCACACCCACTGTGTTTCACAGACGAGGTTATGCAGCACCAGTTCCTCGAAGGGTTTAAACCCGTGAACATAGAATCATACGACGGAACGACAGACCCAGCCGTATGGATAGAGGACTTCCTCCTTCATATCCATATGGCCAGAGGAGATGATCTCCACGCCATCAAATACCTACCACTCAAACTGAAGGGACCAGCTCGGCACTGGTTAAACAGTCTTCCCGAGAACTCCATTGGGAGTTGGGAGGAGCTCGAAGACGCCTTCCGGTCTAACTTCCAAGGCACTTACGTCCGGCCCCCGGACTCTTAGCAACGTCGTCCAGAAGGCTGGCAAATCAGCCAGGCAGTTCTGGAATCGCTTCCTAACCAAGAAGAACCAGATCGTCGACTGTCCGGACGCCGAGGCGATAGCCTCGTTCAGACACAACTCCAGGACGAATGGTTAGCCCGCCAGCTCGGCCAGGATAAACCAAGAACAATGTCGGCCCTCACCTCACTTATGACCCGCTTTTGTGTGGGCGAAGACAACTGGCTAGCTCGCCGCAGCCACAATCCTGAAGATCCCGGCACCTCTGAAGTGCGGGACGGCAATGGAAAGCCAAGGCACAACAAAAATAAACGCCGCCATAGCAATGGCGACTCGGAAGACACGACCGTAAATGCCGGTTTTCGTAACTCCAAACCCGGTCAACGAAAGAAGCCCTCTAAAGGGAACAGGGATGGACCTACCGCTTTGGACAAAATCATGGATAGGCCCTAGATCCACGGCACACAAGACAAGCCGGCCACCCACACCAACAGAAACTGTTGGGTGTTCAAACAAGCCGGCAAGCTCGTAGCCGAGGAACAGAGCAAGAGCCCGCGCAGCGAGGACGACGAAGAACCTCGCGGGCCAAGCAATGGCGGGCGGAAGCAATTCTCTCCCGAGGTAAAAACTATGAACATGATATATGTCACGCATATACCCAAAAAGGAGAGGAAGCGCGCCCTTCGGGAGGTCTACGTCGTAGAGCCCATAGCCCCGAAGTTCAATCCATGGTCGACTAGCCCGATCACCTTCGATCGCAGGGATCAACCGACCAGTATCCATCATGGAGGCTCGGCCGCCCTCGTTCTGGACCCCATCATCGATGGGTACCACCTCACTAGAGTCCTTATGGACGCAGGAAGCAGCCTTAACCTGATTTACTCAGACACAGTAAAAAAGATGGGTATCGACCCTTCAAGAATCAAACCCAGCAACACTACCTTCAAGGGAGTCATCCCCAGCGTCGAAGCACGCTGCTCGGGTATCGTGACGCTGGAAGTAGTGTTCGGTTTGCCCAACAACTTTCGTAGCGAAGACTTAATCTTCAACATCGTGCCCTTCCGCAGTGGCTATCATGCACTGCTCGGCCGTACATCGTTCGCTCGCTTTAACGCCGTCCCCCACTACGCATACCTGAAGCTCAAGATGCCTGGCCCAAAGGGGGTCATCACCGTCAACGGCAACATAGAACGCTCACTCCGGACGAAAGAACACACAACGGCTCTAGCGGCCGAATTCCACTCCGGCATCGAGACACCAAGACCCCAACCAGGCGACGAGCTGCGACAGACGAGCAAGAAGGTCCGAGGATGACCCGATCTCCCGGAGCAATCTCCTGTTCATCATAAATAGGGACTCGCCCTCCACAGCACGGCTCGCTAGCCGTCAGGTACATACCAAGAAGGCACAATTTCGTGCTTAAAATACCATGGGCAGCTGCGGGGGGGGGGGGGGAGGGGGGGGGGACACCCTATGAAAACGGAGTGGTCGGCTCGACCGAACTACTCTCACCACAGCATGGCGTCAAGCTCATAAACGTCTCGGTGATTCAACTTATACCTCTCTCAAAGGTCCGTTCACCGATTACAGCTGCCTTTAAAGGAGCACGCTACTCTGTAAAAGCAAAGGAACGGAGGCGCACAGGGATACGCCAAGGACATCAAGCCGCCTACCAAGAGCCCCGAGTGAACCTCCCTTTTGTATACATTTGCTTTTTAAAGAAATACCTGTAACAGTTATGCCCACAGTATGAATTGTAATAATTCATAATATATAAAGATCATCTTTTATGGTCTGGTTACGGCATTTTATAAAGTGTTTTCCAACTCCCCGCTGAGGGAGTTCCGGACTAAGGGGTCCTCGGGCCACCGGCTCAACTCTCGATAGGCCGGTTCGATGGGCCATTCTCTGAAGAAGGGCCGGACACATCAAGACTCCACGATTCAGAAGGAAGCCCCGAAGGCGCGTCGTGCACTCCAAGTCAAGATGAGGAAATCACAATCTCCATCCTCGGCAGGAGGCCCACCATGTGTAAACCCTAGTCCCCCCCGGTGTCTATATAAACCGGGAGGGTTTTAGATCATAAGATAGAGAAACTCATCTAGGGTTTTAGCTAGTCGATCTCGAGGTAGATCAACTCTGTAACCTTCATACCATCAATATAATCAAGCAAGACGTAGGGTTTTACCTCCATAGGAGGGCCCGAACCTGGGTAAACATCGTCTCCTTCGTCCCTTTGTTACCATCGATCCTAGTCTCACAGCTCGGGACCCCCTACCCGAGATCCGCCGGTTTTGACACCGACATTGGTTCTTTCATTGAGAGTTCCGCTGTGATCGCCCAAGGAATCGATGGCTCGCATCTTCATCAACGAAGAGGTCCGCAGCATGGACTCTTTTGTCCCTGGATAGATCTTCACCTTCGGCAGCATCGTGCTGCACGCTGACCCGACCGGCCACCTTGGCCGGGTCGGAAGTTTCGCCCCTGATCAAGAAGTCAGATTCGGGAACTTAGAGTTCTCCGTAGACCCTTGGGGCGATCTCTTGCTCACCAGGCTCGCAGTCTCACCTGACGCGCCCGAAGACTCCGAGGCCTTAACCTCGGACGTCGTTTTCAATCCCGCTCACGGGGCTAATCCCGGTGACGATCTGGATTTAAGTCCGGATCCGGCTATAGCGCCAGATCGCCGGACACCAACTCCTGCCGAATACACTTCTCGTGCGGACGCAGCGGAGGTTAACTCCGAACACGCCGGGCAGGTTGACCCGATTGAGCTTTCGACGCTCTGCGAAGCTCTAGATCGGATCTCCTTGACAAAAACTATCGATGACCCTATCCCGATCCATGCTCAGATCGGTCTTGAGGCGGGTCAAGAGGGATTTTCCGTCCCACCCACCACCCACTTAGTAGCCACTATCGAAGACTTAACCGATATGTTGGACTACGCCTCCGAGGAGGCAGAAGACATGGAGGAGGAAGATCGCGTTCCCACTCCCGTCAACACCGGGCGATGGACCGCCACCTCCACCTACGACGTCTACATGGTGGATACGCCATCCGGTAGCGGCGAGCGCACGCCAGCTAACAATGGCGATGACTCAGGTGAGGCGCCATCAAGGCGCCGGAAACCGCGTAAGCGGTCAAAGACAAAAAAGGGAGGGAAGCTATTACCGGCACCGGGGAAAACAATACCCCGGAAGACCTTGGCGATCCCGATATCCCCGAGTATCCGTTAGAGGACCACGAAAGGCCGGAGGACCAGCGCAACCCCGAAGATCCAAACGACTCCGAGGATGATCACTACATCCCCCCTATAGAGGAGGAGGATAGCCCGGACGACGAGGACATCATCGTCCCCGAGACCATCGAGGATCAGAAACGGTTCAGGCAACAGCTTTTAGCTACTGCCCGGAGCCTAAAGGCAAAAGCGCGGCAACTCAAGGCCGAACAAGACAGCCTCAATGATAGATGGACAAGCGTTCTATCGGCCGAGGAAGAACACGGCGCCGGTCTATGGGACCAACCCAAGAGTTACCCCCGCCGGCGGCTGCTGCCACAATTCGACGACGAGCTCTCCAATACGCCGTCCCCCAAGCACACTCCATACGACCAGCCAGACCGCCCTCCCTGAGGACGTGATAGGACGGCTGGCGAGGCCGGTTATAGGCCGACGATACCCTGTAGTAGGGGAAAGGAGCCAATGGAGCCCGACGACAGGTATGACCTGCGACGCAACCTGGATGATAGAATAGGCCGCACGAGATCCATCTACGGATCTAGAGGGTATTCCCCTGGTAGAAGGGATGAGTACCGGCCCTGGCGCGACCAAACCAACAGAGTTCGGGACCAAAACCAGGCCAGAACAGACGCCGACTACCGGCGCGATATAGCACAGGTCAGAGGCGCTGCCCACCCGCTCTGCTTTACTGACGAGGTAATGCAGCATCAGTTCTCGGAAGGGTTTAAACCCGTAAACATCGAGCAATACGACGGAACAACTGACCCAGCAGTATGGATCGAGGATTTCCTCCTCCACATTCACATGGCACGAGGAGACGACCTCCACGCCATCAAGTACCTACCCCTTAAACTTAAGGGGCTAGCTCGGCACTGGTTAAACAGTCTCCCCGAAAACTCTATCGGGAGCTGGGAGGACCTCGAAGACGCATTCTGATCTAACTTCCAAGGCACTTATGTACGGCCCCCGGACTCTTCCGACCTAAGCAATGTCGTGCAAAAGGCAGGAGAGTCCGCTCGACAATTCTGGAACCGGTTCTTGACCAAGAAAAACCAGATCGTCGATTGCCCAGATGCCGAAGCTATAGCCTCTTTCAGGCACAATATTCGGGACGAGTGGCTGGCTCGCCAGCTCGGTCAAGATAAACCCAGGACCATGTCCGCACTCACATCGCTCATGACCCGCTTTTGCGCGGGCGAGGATAATTGGCTAGCAAGGCGAAGCCACAACCCCGAAGACCCCGGTACTTCCGAAGTCCGGGACGGAAACGGGAAACCACGACGTAACAAAAACAAACGCCGGCACAGCACTAGCGACGCCGATGACACGGCTGTTAATGCCGGTTTCCGCAACCCAAGATCCGGGCAGCGGAAGAAGCCTCCTAAAGGCAACCGCGACGGACCCACCCCGCTGGACAAGATCATGGAGAGGCCTTGCCAGATCCATGGCACTCCGGACAAGCCCGCCAACCACACCAACCGTAACTGTTGGGTGTTTAAACAGGCCGGCAAACTCGCAGCCGAAGACCAGGGCAAAGGCCCACGCAGCGAGGACGACGAGGAGCCTCGCGGTCCGAGCAATGGAGGTCAGAAGAAATTCCCTCCAGAAGTAAAAACGGTGAACATGATATACGCCACTCATATACCTAAAAAGGAGAGGAAGCGCGCCCTTCGAGAGGTCTACGCCGTAGAGCCTGTAGCCCCGAAGTTTAACCCATGGTCGGCCTACCCGATCACTTTTGATCGACGAGATCACCCGACCAGTATCCGTCATGGAGGTTCGGCGGCCCTCGTCCTAGACCCCATTATCGATGGGTATCACCTCACTAAAGTCCTAATGGACGGAGGAAGTAGCCTCAATCTGATCTACTCAGATACGGTGAAAAAGATGGGCATAGATCCGTTAAGGATAAAGCCTAGCAACACTACCTTTAAAGGAGTGATCCCAGGTGTCGAAGCCCGGTGCATAGGCTCTGTTAGCCTGGAAGTAGTGTTCGGTTCGCCCGACAACTTCCGCAGCGAGGAATTGATATTCGACATCGTCCCCTTTCGCAGCGGCTATCACGCCCTGCTCGGCCGAACAACGTTCGCTCGCTTTAACGCCGTCCCACATTACGCATACCTCAAGCTCAAGATGCCCGGTCCCACGGGGGTCATCACCGTCAACGGCAACACGGAGCGTTCCCTCCGAACTGAGGAGCATGCCTTGGCCCTGGCGGCTGAATTCCATTATGAGGACGGTCGGCAAACACCCAAATCAGCCACAAAGGCCCGTAAGGTCGACAAACGAGTTCGGTTTCAATCCGAACTCTCAGACTCTTCTGCTCCCCGGAAATAGGGGTACGCCCCCCATTGCACAGCCCTAACGACCGCCAAACACGTGCCAAGAAGGCACAACTTCGCGCTCAAGATTCCATGGGTAGCAATGGGGAGCAACCATCAATTGGTAAGTGTTCGGCGATACCGACCAATACCAGTACATGTCCTTGGACAAAACACAGGTACCATCAAGGACCTGTTAAAAAGCATAAAGCTAATCGATACTTCGGCGACTTCTCAAGACCTTCTTCCCAAGGTCCGCTCGGCGGCAACATCACTTTTAACGGGATGCAACCCTCACAGAGGAACATTAACGAACAGGCGACAAGGCACATCAAAGACGTCACGTCATCAATCGAAGATTCTTGGTACAGCCTCCCCTCTGTAAATTTTATATTTCATTTACCTGTAAACAGTTGCTTTGGCAATCCAAGTTATAAGAATTATTGAGCGAGTACAAAACCATTACATATGGCTACTTCTTTGTCTTTTATACATTCTATGTTCTTATCTTTGTCACGCTTCTTGCGAAAACTGTTCGGTATATATTATGATGCAACCGGTTTATAGACTGGGGGCTCAAATTTAAAATCGCCTTGAATGTCACCTCAGTCCAACTGGTTGTGTGTTCGGCGTCTTGGGTTTTGCTTTATATGCATCGGATCCGAACTATGTCTTGGGTCAATAGTTGGGTTGCCCGGCTCCTGTGCTTGCCCTCTTACGTTCTGCTCGTTCGGCTAAAAGGGCAAAGGGAGAACCACTGCGATTGTGCTTCCAGCTCGTCTGGTCAAGCACCTCAGTGGAGAAAGCCGAAAACTGACCGTCATAGTAAGCGAGAACCGGTCTGCGAATCCGAGCATAAGTGTCATACTTAAAAGATCGATAGAGGTTCTTCCGTGTTATATGAGGGGTTTCGTTCTTGTACAAACCATGTGATGCGGGCTTCGGCCCCGAACATCACACTGGGGGCTGGTTATCAGCCCCCCCGCATTTTTCTACACTCCCACGGCTAAGTGAAAGCGATAGAGCACCATAGTCCGATTGCCTTGTCCCGCTCGCACTACCGCCTTCGGGCTCCGATACTTCGGCTAAGGGTAAAAAGTGCGGATACAGGGACACCCCGCGCAGTATCTACGTGGGGGCCGAAGCCGACGACTCGCTGCTTTCAGATGAACCGGCCACATAGGAGTATAAATAAACATAAAAACTACTTATAAGACATGATAAACCATGCAACATTAATCGTACAGCGTTAAAGTCTTCGGACATATTACACCGCGCTCATTCATATAAAACATCCTTGGAGCAATGAGCCTCTATCGCCCGAGCACCCTCCATTACATGGGGGAAGTACAGCTCGGGGCACCTATGACTCTTGTCAGGAGGCGGAGGTGCGGTAGCCATCTTGATTGGCTGGAGCTTTGGCCAGTGCACCATGGTCCTTGCAAAGGCCATCCGCGCGCCCTCGATGCATGTAGAGCGCTTCAACACTTCAACCCGAGGCGCCGCATCACGTAGCCTCTGCACCAGGCCAAAATAGCTACTCGGCAACGGCTCATCGGGCCACAGGCAGATGCAGAGGTCCTTCATGGCTGGCTCCGCCACTCTGTGCATCTCCATCAGTTGCTTCATTTGCTCGACGAGGAGAGGGAAGTGCTCAGGGGACTCAAACTGCGCCCAGAATAGCCGAGCCTCATCCTCCTCTGCCCGCGAAGCATAAAACTTGTTCGCGTCCGCTGCGCTCTTCTGGAGGTCCGCACCAACGCCTATGGAATGCCACACCTGGGTGAGCAAAGTAAACTTGCTACCACCAAAGGTGCACTGCAGTGAATACGGCTTACCATCAATGATAGCCTTGACTTGGCGAATCTCCTCTTGTGCGGAACGCCGGTCCACCCGCTCCTTCTGGAGCTCGGATTTCAGCGCGGCTAGCTCGGCGGCCTGCTCTTTGCCTTTCTGCTCAAGGGCCTCGCACTTCGCGCCGGCATCCTTGAGCTCTTGCTGCACCTCCTCCACCCGAGCCTCGTGCTTGGCGCTTGCAGCCTTCAAATCGGAAAGCGCGGATGCTAATTGTTCGGCGGCCGCCTTCTCATCCGCGGCCTTTTGCTTCATGTCCTGAAGCTCGGCCGTGAGCTTTTCGACCTCCGCAGCTGAAGTTGTGGAAGCAATAGACAAACGGTCACACTGGGCTACTAGTACGGATCATTACCAATATACAGTTCGGAAATTACAATTCGGCTTACCTCGTGCCTCATCGAACCTCTTGTTCAGGCTAACAAGCTCCTCGTCGGAGACCTTGAGCTTTTGATTTAGCTCGGTCAGCTCAGCGGCATTATCGGCCGCCGCCGATGACGAGGCCTGCAAACAAAAATTATGCATCCAGTTATGTGCGATTCAAATCCCCCGAACTATGAAGGATATGACTCCCTGTTCGGCCCTTCCAAGGACTTTTCCGAACATTGCAGGACTACATGGTGCCTTGTGCATCATTGGTTCATTCCTCACTATTTGACCCCCGGATGCGTTTTTGCATACCCATCCAGGGCTCGGGGGCTAGTACATATATAAAGAGATAGCACAAAACTTAATATTAGCATTGTTCGGGAAAAGGATATTACTTGACTCACCTTGAAGCCCGCCAGGAGACCATTGAAGGCCTCCTTCAGTCCGTTGTCAACGGACTGAATTCCTTGCAAAACCGCACCCATAAGAGTGCGGTGATCCTCAGAGATGGGGGCGCTTGCCAGCGCCTCCTCCATAACCGGCCACCCAGCCATTGATGGCATCGGTGATGACCGGGCAGTCCGATCTATGATCGGGGACTGAGCCGGTAACTCCGAATGCACGGAGTGCTCCGGAGACGTCCTCGGAGAGGACTGGGCATTTCTTCGCCCCTCTTCTTCGGCGATCAGGGGAGCGTTCTCCCCCTAGTCCTCAGCAGCCTGGGGAGTTTTTTCTCCCTGGCCTTCGTCGGCCGCGGCATCGGCCTCGACCATGGCATGGTCACCCCCTTCGCCCGTGTTCGTCTCCAACGGAGCCTGGCTGGATGACACCTCCGCGGTATCCTTCGCGACCTTTGGAGGTGTAGGGAGCGATGCGGTCCCGCTCTCCGCCAGCTCGGCGGGTGGAGACTCCCCATCCGATATTTGATCGGTAGGGAGGACGCGCGGGGGGCTGCGAGATATTTTTGTACTTAAAACATTGAAGACTTTGCGTAAAAAACTCAGCGAGTCCTCGAATTCATTACCTTTGAGCGGGGGGCTTGACCCTTGGGTTCCTTCGGGGAACCCTCTCGAATTCCTCGGATTCTGTGTTAGAATCCGAGCTGTCGTCGGGCAGGATCAACCTTGCCCGGCACGCCTTCTTCAGGGTAGGAGGAGCTACCTCCTCCGCGGCGTCCGATGACGCCGCCCTCTTTCTTGCAGGGGGGAAACGCCTTCCCCCCGTCTTCATGATCCTCCTCATGGCTAGAGGAGGCATGGGTTTCCTCGGACGCAGCGTCTCGCTGGTCCTTGATGCGTAGGCCCTCTCTAGCCTTCTTCTTATTTTCCTTCTTTTCGGGCGCCGAATACGGGGCCACGACAAGCATCGCCGCCAACAGCTCCGACCTGGGGTCTTCGGGTTGTGGAGCCGGGCAGTTAACCTTTGCGGCTTTGCTCAGCCAGTTCTGCGAAAGTAAGGGAGAAGGCGTTCAGGCTTTTTGCCGAAGAAACAAAGTCAATGAATTGAAATTAAACCGTACCTTGGTCGGTGGGTTGACGGTGCTTAGGCCTGTATCCTCCTCCTTGGCCGGCCAGCTCTTCTGAGGCTTGAACAAGGCCTTCCATAGCTTCTCCGGGGTGGTGCGGAAGAATTGACGCACAGTGGGCTCGTCGTCAGGACGATAAGCCCACATGGGGGATGCCCGGCGCTGGCAGGGGAGGATACGGCGGTGGAGCATGACCTGGACCACGTTGACCAGCTCCACCTTGGCCTCGATCACCGAAGTAAGGCGCTTCTGTAGCAGCTTCACCTCGGCATCCGACCCCCAGTCAAGGCCCTTCTTGAGCCACGAGGTCAGTCTCGTAGGGGGTCCGGATCTGAATTCGGCAGGCGCCACCCAGCCTTCATCCCTTGGCTCGGTGATATAAAACCACTCCTTTTGCCAGATCTTGATGGTGTCGATGAAGGTGCCGGTAGGCCACTCGACGCGGGGAACCTTGCTGATCACCGCCCCTCCGCAGTCTACGTGCTCGCTAGCCATGGTCTTTGGCTTGACGTTGAAGACCTTGAGCCACAAGCCGAAGTGTGGTTCGACCTGCAGAAAGGCCTCGCAGATGATGATGAACGCCGATATGTGCATGAAAGAGTTCGGCGGTAGGTCGTGGAAGTCCAAGCCATAGAAAAACATGAGACCCCTGACAAAGGGGTGGAGCGGAAAGCTCAGTCCCCAGATAAAGTGGGGGACGAACACCACCCTCTCGCCTGCTTTGGGGGTGGGAACCACCTGGTTCTTCTCCGGGGCACGGGGGAAGACATTGGCGGGGAGGTAGCCGGCCTGCTTTAGGTCCCGGATATCCTGGTCGGTGACCGTGGAGGCCTCCCACTTGCCGTTGGAGCCCAAACCCGCCATTGCTAAGCTCGAAGGAAAGGGCGAGGAAGAACTGGATCTGGGCTCTCGGAGCTTGGAGAGATTGAGGAGGCGGAGGATGCGAATGGGAAGTGTGAGTAAGCCTTGGTTTTTTTCCCTTTTTATGGGACGTGTCACCAATTAGCCTCGCTTACCATGCCACAAATCCCTCCGCTTCCCAAGACGTGCGTGACGTTATGCGCGTGGGGAGATTAATCATATCCCGTGTGAAACGGAGCGCGATCTGCGCATTGATAAGTTGTGTCGCTGAAAAACGGCCCCGAACCGCAAATCGAGTTTTCGTAACTGGTTCAGTGGTCACGGTAGGCCACGACCCTTCGTCAGAGGGGGGTGTCAGAAAACACTGTTCACGCTTTGGCGATTGGCCTTCGGGGCTAAGCAATTCATGGTATTCAGTCAATTATATGATCGGATGAAGTACGTGTCATCGGAAGCCGAACTAGTCTCAGCCGATCATGGAAAGGGAAGAAGAACTCACCCCGCAAGCCGAAGACTCTGATTATACGTAGCAGCTGGAGCTGAGACCTTTGGCGTTGGGGGCTAGTTCGGGGGCTACTGAGGGAGTCCCGTACTAAGGGGTCCTCGGGCCACCGGCTCAACTCTCGATAGGCCGGTTCGATGGGCCATTCTCTGAAGAAGGGCCGGACACATCAAGACTCCACTATCCAGAAGGAAGCCCCGAAGGCGCGTCATGCACTCCAAGTCAAGATGAGGAAATCGCCATCTCCATCCTCGGCAGGAGGCCCACCATGTGTAAACCCTAGTCCCCCCGGTGTCTATATAAACCGGGAGGGTTTTAGATCATAAGATAGAGAAACTCATCTAGGTTTTTAGCTAGTCGATCTCGAGGTAGATCAACTCTGTAACCTTCATACCATCAATATAATCAAGCAGGACGTAGGGTTTTACCTCCATAGGAGGGCCCGAACCTGGGTAAACATCGTCTCCTTTGTCCCTTTGTTACCATCGATCCTAGTCTCACAGCTCGGGACCCCCTACCCGAGATCCGCCGGTTTTGACACCGACACCCGCCTCTGAAAACAAAACTATTCGGTACACATTTGATGTAACCGGCTAGTGGTCCGGGGGGTTTAGCTATAAAGCTCGTCCCAAGCATTGTCCCAGCACTGTTCTTTACATGTCCGGCGTGACGGATTTCTGCGTTATATGCATCGGTTCCGAATTATGTCTTAGGTCAAAGGTTGGGTTGCCCGGCTTCTGTGCTTACCCTCTTATGTTCCGCTCGTTTGGCTAACTGGGTAAAGGGAGAACCACTACGATTGTATTTCTAGCTTGCCTGGTCAAGTACCTCAGTGGAGAAAGCCGAAAATCGACCGTCATAATAAGCGAGAACCGGTATGCAATCCGAGCACAAGTGTCAAACTAAAAATCGATAGAGGTTACTCCGTGTCATACGAGAGGTTTGCATTATCGCAAGCCACGTGGTAATGGTTTTTTTACCTCGGTATACCCGAATATCACATAACACCGGGGGCTAGTAACTAGCTCCGGAGTCAAGCTCCTTCGGCTAAGTGAAAGCACTAAAGCCACATAGTCTGATTGCCTCGTTCCCATCCCTCGCACCACCGCCTTTTGGGTTCCGATAATTCGGCTAAGGATAACACTGCGAATGACGGAACACCCCTTGTAATAATCACATGGGGGTTGAAGCCGACGACTGGCAACTTTTAGTTTGAGAACTGCCACACAGGAGTCAAAATAATCCAAACACCAAAGCATGATAAACCATGCATACATATTATATAATCAAAGCATTCATTGGACATACAATAAAAAGTGTTCATTCAAACATCGCATCCTTTGGGCACTGAGTCTCTACCGACCGAGCACCTTCCATCACAGAGGCGAAGTACAACTCGGGGCGCCTATGCTCTTTCCCAGGCGGCGGGGGCGCCGTAGCTATCTCGAGTGGCTTCATCCCTGGCCAGTGCATCATCGTCCTTGCAAAAGCCATCCGTGCTCCCTCAATACACACAGAGCGCTTCACGGCCTCAATGCGGGAGGAGGCGTCGCAGAGCATCTGCACCAGGCCGAAGTAACTGCTTGGTAGGGCTCGGAAGGCCACAACCGAATACAGAGGTCCTTTAGGGCCGGCTCAGCCATTCGATGCAGCTCCATCAGCTGCTTCATCTGATAGTTAAGGATGGGACGGGGCTCGGGGTTATGAAATTGCGCCCAGAACAGCCTCTGTTTTGCATCCCTGTCCCGAGCCGCAAAGTGCTTGGCCGCGTCCGCCGCACTTCTCGGAAGGTCCATGAAGGCACCTGAGGAACGCCATAGCCGTGTAAGACGAGCAAACCTGTTACCACTATTGAAGAATTCGTCTGATTAACCAGTTAACTTGCCAGTTAATCGCTACTCGTAGGGTGACCGAATCGAATAGCACCTATTCATCGCGTTAACTTGCCAAGTCGATTAATTGGCTAGTTAGACTGATTAATCAGTCGTCATACCGATTAATCAGTTGCAAGACCGATTAATCGCTACTCACCCGTTAATTGGTGGGCAAACAAATCCCAAAAAATTGGCACATAACCCCTCCCACCCCCTCTTTCTACTAAATACCTAGGGTTTGGACCTTCTCCTGCTCCCTCATGCTCCTTTCATCCCCTCCTAACCTGGTTGGTAGCTAGCCAGGTCCTCACCGATGCCAGCCACCACACTACACATCCATGATCCAGCTGCTCCACCACTCTGGTCGCCTGCATGGACCCCCTCCCCCTCCCCCTTGGCTACTCCCCATCCTCTCCCATGGGATGCTCCCCAATCTCTTCCTCCATGGTGTCACCAGTAGGCAAGGTACTACCATCTTTTCCCCCATTTTTAGCGGAGAATCGAGCATTCATATATTGGTAGATTATAAATTACAATTTTGTAGATTAGTGGATGGAATTGTTGGTTTTGGTTGTTATTTGCAGTATACTGTTTGATGTATGTTAGCAAGTATATGGATGCGTTTAAATGTTTAATTTTTGAATTGTGAGATTTTGTAGATCTGGGTGTATAACGATTATTAATTTTACCTCTTGTCTATTTTTTTATATGCCTAGAATAGGATATTTTGGTATATTACATAGCTAGGTGCATGGAAGTATAGTATAGTACAAAAATATCTAGATATAAGATGACAAGTTTTTATTTAATCCACCGATTAATGCTCGACCGATTAATCCAGTTAATAGGCTGATTCACCGATTAATCGCTACTCCCAAGCCAACCGAGCAGCTACCAGTTACGGATTTCCTGAAAATTGCCTGTTACCACCAAAGGCACATTGCAGTAAGTACGGCTTACCATCCGCGATCATCCTGACTTGGCGGAGTTCTTCCTCATAAGACCGCCTATCCACACGCTCCGATTTAAGATCGGAAGACAATGCGGATAGCTCGTCCGCCTGGTCCTTGGTCTTCTGCTCAAGGGCCTCGCACTTAGTGCTTGCATCTTGGAGCTCTTGCTGCACCTCGGCCACCCGAGCTTCGTGCTTTTCATTGACATCCTTCAAGGAGCTCAGTTCGGCCACCGCCTGGTCGGCCGCCATCTTATGATTGGCAGCCTCCCGCTTGGCCTTCTCTAGCTCGGCCTTGAGGTTCTCGATCTCGGAATAAATGGCTGCAAATACAATGGAAGACCAAAATTCAGGATTCGAAAACTCAAGAACCTCAATCGATGAGGATTGGACAGGGTCTCCGAAACAAAATTCCAACTCACTTTGCATTTCATCAAACCGCTTGTTCAGACGGTCAAGCTCCTCGTCGGAGCTCTTAAGCTTCCGGTTGAGCTCAGCTAGCTCCACATCATGGACAACTGCTGCCGATGACGAGGCCTGCAAAGCAAATATTATGTGAGACACACATCGGAACTGTTGGTCCTAGACCCTCCTTTCCATACCATCTCTGGAAACAGTCAAAATATCGATTTTACTTGGAACCTGAGATCCTCTGATCCCCGGGTAAGTTTCCTAAACTTACCCATGGCTTGGGGGCTACTATACCTATCCGGAATATATATACCTCACAACAAAATTCCGCTTAGAGAGAGGAGCATTACATGACTTACCTTGAAGCCCGTCAAGAGACCGCCGAAGGCCTCCTTCAGTCCGCTATCAACGGACTGAATGCCTTTCAGAACCGCACCCATAAGGATGTGGTGGTCTTCGGCGATGATGGAGCTGCGCAAGGCCTCCTTCATCGCGGTTGGCTGATGTCTACTACGCAACCTTCTTCTTGTAGACTCGTGTTGGGCCTCCAAGCGCAGAGTTTTGTAGGACAGTAGCAAATTTCCCTCAAGTGGATGACCTAAGGTTTATCAATCCGTGGGAGGCGTAGGATAAAGATGGTCTCTCTCAAACAACCCTGCAACCAAATAATAAAGAGTCTCTTGTGTCCCCAACACACCCAATACAATAGTAAATTGTATAGGTGCACTAGTTCGGCGAAGAGATGATGATACAAGTGTAATATGGATGGTAGATATAGGTTTTTGTAATCTGAAAACATAAAAACAGCAAGGTAGCAAGTAACAAAAGTGAGCAAAAACGGTATTGCAATGCTTGAAAACAAGGCCTAGGGTTCATACTTTCACTAGTGCAAGTTCTCTCAACAATACTGACATAGTTGAATCATATGTAAATCCCTCACGTGCGACAAAGAGTTCACTCCAAAGTCACAAATAGCGGAGAACAAACGAAGAAATTATTGTAGGGTACAAAACCACCTCAAAGTTATCTTTTCCGATCAATCTTATGAGCTATCCCTATAAGTGTCACGAACAACCCTAGAGTTCATACTAAAATAACACCTTAAGATACACATCAACCAAAACCCTAATGTAACCTAGATACTCCAATGTCACCACGAGTACCCATGGGCTTGATTATACGATATGCATCACACAATTTCAGATTCATCATGTTCAATCCAACACAAAGAACTTCAAAGAGTGCCCCAAAGTTTCTACCGGAGAGTCAAGACGAAAACGTGTGCCAACCCCTATGCATAGATTCCCAAGGTCACGGAACCCGCAAGTTGATCACCAAAACATACATCAAGTGGATCAATAGAACATCCCATTGTCACCACGGATATCCCATCGCAAGACATACATCAAGTGTTCTCAAATCCTTTAAAGACTCAATCCGATAAGAAAACTTCAAAGGGAAAACTCAATTCATCACAAGAAGATAGAGAGGGGAAAACTCCATATGATTCATCTATATTAATAAAGCTCGCGGTACATCAAGATCGTGCCATCTCAAGAACACGAGAGAGAGAGATCAAACACATAGCTACTGGTACATACCCTCAGCCCCGAGGGTGAACTACTCCCTCCTCGTCATGGAGACCGCCGGGATGATGAAGATGGCCTCTGGTGATGGTTTCCCCCTCCGGCAGGGTGCCGGAACGGGCTCCCGATTGGTTTTTCGTGGCTACAGAGGCTTGTGGCGGCAGAACTCCCGATCTAGGTTTCTTTCTGGGGGTTTTGGTATTTATAGGAATTTTTGGCGTCGGTCTCACGTCAAGGGGGTTCCCGAGGGGCCCACAAGCCAGGGGGCGCGCCCTAGGGGGGGCGCCCCCTAGGCTTGTGGCTGCCTCGGGACTCCTCTCCAGTATCTTTTTGCTCCAGTATTTTTTATATTTTCCAAAAATATTCTCCGTAAATTTTCAGCCCATTCCGAGAACTTTTATTTCTGCACAAAAAACGACACCATGGTAGTTCTGCTGAAAACAGCGTCAGTCCGGGTTTGTTCTAATAAAATCATACCAAAATCATATAAAATTATTGTAAACATGGCATGAATACTTCATAAATTATAGATACATTGGAGACATATCAGCATCCCCAAGCTTAATTCCTGCTCGTCCTCGAGTAGGTAAATGATAAAAGAAATAATTTATGAAGTGTGAATGCTAGCAAATGCACAAGTTTGATCAATTCCAATCACTTTTTCTAGCATCAATATAAACCATAAACAGTAGCTCATCTCATAAAACTTCTCATGATCAAGTAACAAGCTCTTCACATGTTAAAGTATAGACCAGAAAGTTTCTTGAAAACTAACAAACCATATTCCTAGTCATCGAACAATTGCAATTCATCTTATTTTCAGGAAGGGTCTATGTAAGAGCTTTGATCTAGCAAATTCCACATACTCAACTACCATATAGTCTTCCATGATTATTGACACTCAAAGCATATTTTTAGAACAAATAGCATCCATCGAACACAGAGAAAGATAGGGGCTTAATGTTTCGCCTCCCAACTTATTTATCATATAGATTATTGTCAACAATAATAATTCATGATCAAAAATATTTGTGTGGATATATATGTCTAGATCATTCCCCAACACATGACGCTTGCCAAGAGAAAAAGGCAAAATATAGGAAGTGGTGAAGATCACCATGACTCTTGCAAAAACGTAAGTACTAGAAAGTAAAAGATAGGCCCTTCGCAGAGGGAAGCATTGATTTGTAAAGGTGCCAGAACTCGAGCTTTTAAAATAGAGATGAATAATAATTTTGAGCGGTATGCTTTCATTGTCAACATAACAACCGAGAGATCTCGGTATCTTCCATGCTAGATACATTATAGGCGGTTCTCAAACAGAATGGTAAAGTTTTTACTCCCCCTCCACCAATCAATCACACTCCACGACGAGTCGAATCCACGGGTACCGTCCATACAAACAACAATCCTGGGGGAGTTTTGTTTCATTATATTTTGATTTGATTTTTGAGCATGGAACTGGGCATCCCGAATACCAACCACTTTCTCGTGAATGATAGTGAATCAACACATATCGTGAGAATAACCCACCTAGCATGGAAGATACTGACAGCCCCTAGTCACTATATGAGCGATTCGGGCATACAAAACAGAATATTATTTGAAGGTTTAGAGTTTGGCACATGCAAATTTACTTGGGACGGCACGTAAATACCGCATATAGGTAGGTATGGTGGACTCATATGGAACGACTTTGGGTTTATGGGTGTTTGGATGCACAAGTAGTATTTCTACTTGGTGCGGAAGTTTTGGCTAGTATGAGGTGGAAGCAAGCACCACATGTTGGAGGATCCATAACAATATAACTTCTATACAAATATACCCAAACATAATTCATTAAGTTGTCTTCCTTGTCCAATTTTAACTAATTTGCTCGAGTTTGAAAATAATTAATGAGCTCACAATCATAGAAGATGTCCAAGATAGTATATTTATATGTGGAATCTTTCTTCCTTTAATATTCTTTCATGAATTGTTCAAGTGACCAATGCGCTGTTTGCTAACTTTCAATAAATTTTACCACCTATACTTATTATGTGTGAAGTCATTACTCCCCATGGGATAAGTATATGAAGCATATTTAATTTCAGATTTATGATATTCAATTCATTCAACCATTTACTCATAGGATATAAGTGAAGCACGAGAGTGAATGACAAACTACTCCAAAAAGATATAAGTGAAGATCAATGAGTACTCAACAATTAAATAAGTATGTGAAGACTCTCTCATCTAAGAATTTCAGATCTTAAGTATTTTATTAAACAGCAAGCAAAACAAAGATAGCACTCCAAGAATAGCACGCATCATGTGAACGAATAAAAATTTAGGCTCAACATAGGCTAACCGATAATTGTTGATGAAGAGAGGTGGGATGCGTAGCATCCCCAAGCTTAGATGCTTGAGACTTCTTGAAATATTTACTTGGGGTGCCTTGGGCATCCCCAACCTTGAGCTTTTGTATCTCGTTCAATCCTCTCATATCCCGGTTTCACCTATTCTCAAAAACTTCATCCACAGAAAACTCGAAAAGAACTCGTGAGATAGGTTAGTACACATAAGAGTAAATCAACACTTTATGTACTGCAAAGACAAGTTGCACAATAATTTTCAAACATCATCTACTGTTTACTATCATCTCCACAATTTATATCTACCAATATAGGCTATGGAAACTATAGGATAAGTAGATAACGAAACTGTGACAACAATCTGTCTAAACAGAACAGTCTGTAACAATCTATTAAACCAGTGTACTTCTGTACCTCAAAAAATTATGAAAATTTAGTAAACAATATAAAATTTATATGAAAATACTGTGTAAAAATTTCATAAACTTACCACGTTCTAGTAAAATATGAAAATTCAAACACTACAGCAAACGTTTTTGTTTTTACACAGCACACATCAAACATGCAATGCAAGCATCCTAAAGGCAATTCTTGGAACTTTTTATTGAAAAACAAGATTATAAATAACACCTAACAGAGAATATAAAAATATAATGACGATCCAAGCAATACTCATATTATGTGACGAATAAAAATATAGCTCCAAGTAAGATATACCGATAATGTTGAAGACGAAAGAGGGGATGCCTTCCGGGGCATCCCCAAGCTTAGGCGCTTCAGTCTTCCTTGGATATTACCTTGGGGGTGCCTTGGGCATCCCCAAGCTTAGGTTCTTGTCACTCCTTATTCTCCTCATATCGGTGTCTCACCCAAAACTTGAAAACTTCAATCACACAAAACTTAACGGAACTTCGTGAGATGGGTTAGTATAATAAACAAAGATAATTCACTTAGGTACTGTCAAGACAAGATTCATAATTGTTTCCACATGATACCTACTGTATTCTACCATTCCCATAATTTATACCACTAAATATAAGCTATGGAAACACTAAAACAAGCAAACTATGCATGCAAAACAGAATCTGTCAAAAACAGAACAGTCTGTGAAGATCTGTAGCGTAATCATGCTTCTCTGTGTCTAAAAATTCTGAAAAATTAGGAAAATCTACGAAATTTGTATATAAATCATGTGTCAAAAATTCAGATCAAAATCTCGTTCCAGTGAATTTACAAAATTCCTGTACTGAGAGCAAAAGTTTCTGTTTTCGCACAGAATCAAGTAAACTATCATCCACACTATCCCAAAGGCTTTACTTGGCACTTTATTGAAACAAAAGCTATAAAACATGATTATACAGTAGCTTAATCATGTGGAAACACAAAAACAGTAGGTATAAATATTGGGTTGTCTCTCAACAAGCGCTTTTCTTTAATGCCTTTTTAGCTAGGCATGATGATTTCAATGATGCTCACATAAAAGATAAGAATTGAAACACAAAGAGAGCATCATGAAGCATATGACTAGCACATTTAAGCCTAACACACTTCCTATGCATAGGGATTTTGTGAACAAACAATTTATGGGAGCAAGAATCAACTAGCATAGGAAGGCAAAAAAAGCATAACTTCAAAACTTTGAACACATAGGGAGGAAACTTGATATTATTGCAATTCCTACAAGCATATGTTCCTCCCTCATAATAATTTTCAGTAGCATCATGAACGAATTCAACAATATAACCAGCACATAAAGAATTCTTTTCATGATCTACAAGCATAGAAAATGTGTCACTCTCCACATAAGCAATTTTCTTCTCATTCATAATAGTGGGAGCAAACTCAACAAAATAACTATCATGAGATACTTGATTGACATATCCACTTTGAATATTAAAATCATGATGACAAGTTTCATGGTTACTATCACTCTTTATAGCATACATGTCATCATCATAATCATCATAGATAGTAGGCATGTCATTATCATAACAAATTTGCTCATCAAAACTTGGGGAACTAAAAATATCATCTTCATCAAACATAGCATCCCCAAGCTTGTGGCTTTGCATATCATTAGCATCATGGATATTCAGAGAATTCATACTAGCAATATTGCAATCATGCTCATCATTCAAGGAATTCTCATTAAGTATTTTCATAAATTCTTCCTCTACCAATTGAGCACAATTTTCCAAACCATCATTTTCACGAAAGACTTTATAAAGACGAGACAATTGAGGCAAACTAAACTCCATTTTTTTGTAGTTTTCTTTTATAGACCAAACTAGTGAAAAACAAGAAACTAAAAGATTTAATTGCAAGATCTAAAGATATACCTTCAAGCACTCACCTCCCCGGAAACGGCGCCAGAAAAGAGCTTGATGTCTACTACGCAACCTTCTTCTTGTAGACTCGTGTTGGGCCTCCAAGCGCAGAGTTTTGTAGGACAGTAGCAAATTTCCCTCAAGTGGATGACCTAAGGTTTATCAATCCATGGGAGGCGTAGGATGAAGATGGTCTCTCTCAAACAACCCTGCAACCAAATAACAAAGAGTCTCTTGTGTCCCCAACGCACCCAATACAATAGTAAATTGTATAGGTGCACTAGTTCGGCGAAGAGATGGTGATACAAGTGTAATATGGATGGTAGATATAGGTTTTTGTAATCTGAAAATATAAAAACAGCAAGGTAGCAAGTAACAAAAGTGAGCAAAAACGGTATTGCAATGCTTGAAAACAAGGCCTAGGGTTCATACTTTCACTAGTGCAAGTTCTCTCAACAATACTGACATAGTTGAATCATATGTAAATCCCTCACGTGCGACAAAGAGTTCACTCCAAAGTCACAAATAGCGGAGAACAAACGAAGAAATTATTGTAGGGTACGAAACCACCTCAAAGTTATCTTTTCCGATCAATCTTATGAGCTATCCCTATAAGTGTCACGAACAGCCCTAGAGTTTGTACTAAAATAACACCTTAAGATACACATCAACCAAAACCCTAATGTCACCTAGATACTCCAATGTCACCACGAGTACCCATGGGCTTGATTATACGATATGCATCACACAATTTCAGATTCATCATGTTCAATCCAACACAAAGAACTTCAAAGAGTGCCCCAAAGTTTCTACCGGAGAGTCAAGACAAAAACGTGTGCCAACCCCTATGCATAGATTCCCAAGGTCACAGAACCCGCAAGTTGATCACCAAAACATACATCAAGTGGATCAATAGAACATCCCATTGTCACCACGGATATCCCATCGCAAGACATACATCAAGTGTTCTCAAATCCTTTAAAGACTCAATCCGATAAGAAAACTTCAAAGGGAAAACTCAATTCATCACAAGAAGATAGAAAGGGGAAAACTCCATATGATTCATCTATATTAATAAAGCTCGCGGTACATCAAGATTGTGCCATCTCAAGAACACGAGAGAGAGAGATCAAACACATATCTACTGGTACATACCCTCAGTCCCGAGGGTGAACTACTCCCTCCTCGTCATGGAGACCGCCAGGATGATGAAGATGGCCTCTGGTGATGGTTTCCCCCTCCGGCAGGGTGCCGGAACGGGCTCCCGATTGGTTTTTCGTGGCTACAGAGGCTTGCGGCGGCGGAACTCCCGATCTAGGTTTTTTTCTGGGGGTTTTGGTATTTATAGGAATTTTTGGCGTCGGTCTCACGTCAAGGGGGTTCCCAAGGGGCCCACAAGCCATAGGGGCGCGCCCTAGGGGGGGCGCCCCCTAGGCTTGTGGCTGCCTCGGGACTCCTCTCCGGTATCTTTTTGCTCCAGTATTTTTTATATTTTCCAAAAATATTCTCCGTAAATTTTCAGCCCATTCCGAGAACTTTTATTTCTGCACAAAAAACGACACCATGGTAGTTCTACTGAAAACAGCGTCAGTCCGGGTTAGTTCTAATAAAATCATACCAAAATCATATAAAATTATTGTAAACATGGCATGAATACTTCATAAATTATAGATACGTTGGAGACGTATCATTGGCCACCCAGTTGTGGCCTGCCCCGTCGCGGGCGGCACCACACCTCCTCCTTCTTGTGAAGGGAGAGTTGTTGATATCGGAGACTTGTCAGTCTCCGGAGCCTTCTTCGGAGGGAACTCCGACGACTCGTGGCCTCCCTCTTTGTCTACCAGGAGGGCTTGGCCTCCTGGTCTCCGGCCACCGAGGTCTGGGCCTCGGTCATAACCTCGTCACCCTCAGTATTCGGCCGAGGAGGGGCCCACCGGGATATCGCCTCCATGGCCTCTCCAGGGGCCTGGGGAGGGGAAGTGCGGGACGCGGTTCCGCTTTCTGCTAGCTCGGCTGGCGGGGGATCCCCCTCTGAGACCTGTTCGGTCGGGAGATCATGGGCCGGGCTGCAACATGAAATGCATTAGTCCGGTCAGTAACAGAAATCTTGCATAAGCAATGTATTCGGAATAAGTACCTCTGGGCCACGGGCTTGGCCCTAGGGACCCTCCGCGGGATCCTTTCGAATGCCTCGGATTCCCCGTCAGAATCCGGGCTGACATCAGGCAAGGTCACCTTGGCCCTGCAGGGCCTCTTCGGAGAAGGAGGAGCTGAGTCCTCCTCGGCATCCATAGATGCCGCCCTTTTCCTTGGCTGGGGGGAATCGATTTCCCCCTTCCTCCGTCTGTTCCTCCTCGCGAGCAGAGGAGGCTTGGGTCTCCCCGGACTTGGCGTCCGGAGGGACTCTTGGGCGGAGACCAGCTCGGGCCTCCTTCTTCTCGCCCTTCTTCTGCTTGTCCTTCTTCTCTAGCGCCGAATACGTCACCTCGACCAACATCGCCGTCAAGAGGGTCGACCTGGGGGCTTCGGGCAGAGGGGCGGGGCCGTTGATCCGCATGGCCTTAGCTAGCCAGCCCTATGGAAACCAAGAAAGGTGGAGTTAAAGATCTTTGCTAAAGGATTGAACCGGAAGATAAAAATTGAAACTCTACCTTAAACGGAGGGTGTTTGGCATCCAGGCCGGTATCTTCCTCCTTGGCCGGCCACTCCTCCTGAGGCTTGAACAGCGCCTTCCACAGCTTCTCCTGAGTAGTGCAGTAGAGCTTGCGCACGGTGGGAGAATCATCGGACTTATAAGCCCACATTGGTGTGTCCCGAAGCTGGCAGGGGAGGAGGCGGCGACGAAGCATGACCTGGACCACATTGGTCAGGCCGATGTTTGCTTCCAGCATCTTTCCGATGCGATCCTGCAGCGCCTTTACCTCAGTGGCCGACACCCAGTCCAGCCCTTTCCCGATCCATGAGGTTAGCCTCGCGAGAGGTCCAGATCTGAATTCGGGAGGGACCGCCCAATCTGCGGCCCGTGGTTCGGTAATATAGAACCACTCCTTTTGCCAGGTCTTGATGGTGTCGATGAAGGTGCCCTCCGACCACTGGACCCGAGGGAGCTTGCTGATCACCGCCCCCCAGTCTGCGTGCTGGCTGCTTATGGTCTTCGGCTTGACGTTGAAGACGTCTGTGCATCCAGTCCAGTACATGTGCCATGCCGGGTGCCACGACGGGTCACAAACGTCATGAACAACATGACCGCGCACCTGTCCGCAAACATTCATGTAACCGCGAGGGTCGGCTCTGATACCAACTTGTAACACCCCGGACACACCCGCCGGTGGTCGTTACTCCTGGCGGGATCTAGACTGGCCCCACAGATCAATACTAGTCTTTTATGCGCACTTTGTCCTCACTCGTGCGCACCCGGGACCAACTTCCCGGTCAGTCACCCATCCTAGAACTACTCCAAGCCAAGCACGCTTAACTTGGGAGTTCTGTTTGAATGGGCTCCCGGAAAAGAAGGAATTCCTTATTGATATGAGTAGTCTATCAGCCCTAATATGCCAGGCTATCACAGACCTGCAGAAAGGCCTCGCAGACGATGATGAAGGCTGATATGTGCATGATGGAGTTTGGGGGAAGGTCGTGGAAGTCCAGACCGTAGAAGAACATCAGGCCCCTCACAAAGGGGTGCAGCGGGAAGCTCAGTCCCCGGATGAAATGGGGAATGAACACCACCCGCTCCCGGGGCTGTGGTGTAGGGACCACTTGGCCCTCTTCGGGGGCGCGGTGGGCGACGTCGACCGGGAGGTAACCGGTGCGCTTCAGTTCTTGGATGTCGTCCTCGGTGATGCACGACACCTCCCACTTGCCTTGCGAGCCTGAACCAGCCATGGCCGTGCTCGGGGAGAAGGGTGGGTGTCGGGGGAAGGGTTGGAGAAAGACTAGATCTGCGCACTCAGAGCGAGGAAGGTTTGAGAAAGCGAGTCTGGGGAACGTGGAAGGGCTGTGAAGATGTTTTTCTCCCTTTTATGGAAGCCCGTAACACCAAGAGGCCCCTTACTGTGCCGCGGGCTGCGCCAGTTCCCGAAGCGACTGCCCCGTTATGCGTGCATGGGATAGCCCAAATCATTGATCATATCCCGTAAAAAATGGAGCACGATCTTCATGTCGATTGAACGTGCCAATAAAAAGGCGGCCTCGAACCGCGAATCGAGTTTTTGCGACTGGTTAAGTGGCCACGGCCCGTCTGAGCCTTTCGTCAGGAAAGTTGTCAGGAAGGGTACTATTCGCACTCGGGAGTTTGGCCTTCAAGGCTAAGCAAGGTATGTTCGGACAGCAGGGTGTCATCGGTGGTCGAGCTAAGGACATCCGAAGCATGAAGGGAAGAAAGGAACTCGCGCCGCAAGCCGAACACACTAGACGTACGGAGCAGCTGGATGTCTTGAAGATCGGCGTTGGAGGCTAGTTCGGGGGCTACTGAGGGAGTCTGGGATTAAGGGGTCCTCGGGCTGTTGGCTTGTCTCTTGTAGTCCAGCCCGGTGGGCCGCCTTATGGCATCTTCGAGAAGGCCGGACTGCGGAATGACCCTGGGCTTAGGGGGGACTACTCCGAAGACTTGGTGTGTCCTCCAAGTCAGAATGGGCGCATCTATGCCCGGATGGAGGCCGACCATGTGTAACCCTAGGTACCCCTGGTGTGTATATAAACCAGGGGGCTTAGTTCATAGAGGGACATGTCAACTAATCCAGGGTTTAGCTCTTTTGATCTCGAGGTAGGTCAACTCTCTAACCATCCCATTCATCAATACAATCAAGCATGATGTAGGATTTTACCTCCTCACGAGGGCCCGAACCTGGGTAAACACTGTCTCCTTCATCCCCTGTTACCATCGATCCTAGATTCATAGTTCGGGACCCCCTACCCGAGATCCGCCGGTTTTGACACCGACACTCTTCTTGTCACGGGAACATCCCGACTCATGGTTGCCTGCCCATGAAGAGAGGCTCCGGGCTTCGGCCGTCCGGGCGCACTTGTCAGCAAACTCGAAGAGCTGCACCATCATGCGAACGTCATGGACCGCCATCTTCTCGCGCATCTTAAGGTCCTCGACCTCCTTGCGGAAAGCAGCAACTAACTCTGCATCATTGATGCGGGGAATCTTGTTGTGAACCTGACTGAAGCACTAGATGAACTTCCCTAACATTTCATCATCTGTCTGTTGGATGGCGTTCAGGTCAATGATAGTGCCTGGTCGGTCAAAAGTTTCTTTGAAGTTCGCGATGATGTTCACACAACTCATCCCAGGATGCGATGGAGTTCGGGGGCAGGTTCATGAGCCACGAACGTGTCGAGTCCTTGAGGGACGTAGGGAACCGGTTCACTGACTGGCCATGCGCCGCATGGATCACGATGGTGTAGAGTTGGAGGAGCTCGGCGGGGTCGATCAAGCTGTCATAATGCGGCGGCAGCTCCGGCTTGAATCGTGAAGGCTAGGCCACCTAGCGGAGCTCGGGTGTAAATGCCTGACACCCCATGCCGATCGCCGCAGCTCCTCATAGGGAATGCCCAGCGCGGGGCGTCCTGCCCCCGCGATCTCTTGAGAAAACATGTCCTGTCGCTCTCGCTGTCATTCAATAACGATGTTGGCATCCTCCGCCGGATGTCGGGTCATCGGGCGGCGATCTTCGTTCTTTGTTGGGGATGAGGCCACATAATGGCCTGCCTCCTCCTCGTGATGCTCTCGGTTCCACCGGGGGTCGCCCTCCTGCGGAACCCGGGGCGGTGGGGTGTGCTTCGAGGCGTGCGAACGCTCATGGCGCTGTTGTGACTGTGTACGCGATCACGAACGCATCTGTCTAGCGACACCAAGCAGGTGTGTAATCTTCATGAGCCGGGGCCACGTTCCTCCTCCAGCGGCAGGTATCGTAGGAGCTCTCGCGCCGCTAGGAGTGCCGCAACCGGGCTGTAGATGGTGCGGACTGTGGTCGTCAACGGAGTGTCCAAGGCATGAGTCTGCCCCCCTTGTCGCGGGGGTAAGGGCTCGGTTACGATTGGCCAAGGCAGTGTGGCCATCGGTGTCACCGCCTCCGTCATGGGCCACCTCTACCCCGTGGCTTGGTGGAGGATGTCGGTCTCCATCCTCTTCTCCCGTAGGTGGAGGAGGAGGAGGTTGTTGAGGTGGAGACACCTCTCTGGCGGCATCAGCGGCCTCCTGGTGCTGGCATCGTAACAACGAGTGTGCTTCTCGGCCGCTCGCTGGGACGAACAATGCTCTAGACAGTCTTGACGCCATGACTAAGCCATCCGCGGGTTCTGAGAAGAATGGACGATGAGGACGGTGTCATCGGAAGGTCGAAATGCCTTAGTCCCCTACCTGGGGCGCCAGATGTCGGTTTCTAAGATCTAGACATTGGGTTGCTTGCAACAACCCTTTATGAGTTCGGCCAGGGACTGAACACGTCTTTCTTCCTAAGTCATGCATGGTCGAAGAAGAGGAAGAACGAAGGGAGGAACACACTGGAGTTACCCAGGTTCAGGCCACCATGTTGGTGTAATACCCTACTCCTGCTCTGTATTGAGATTTTCAAAGGCCGTCCCTTGCAATGTGTTGAGGCTCCTCCTATTTGTACCTCTCTCTCTTCCCCCCAGCCCCATTGGCCATTGTCAACCGACTATTTTGCCCCTTCGGAGAGGGAAAACCGGGGAGACCTAGAGAATCCCAGTGGCGGTGTGCCAAAAGAGGCCGGATCTGGCGGGAGCTTCAAGGCCGGTCATGGGGCACCTGAAGAACGAACAGAGGGAGAGAGATTAGGGGAAGAGAGAGTAGAGAGAAGAAGAAGGAGGGCACAAAGCGGAGGAGAGGTCCAACGGGGCCGCGGCAGGGCCTCGGCGGCTCGCCGGTCAGCGGCGGGGAACAGGCGGGGTCGGGCACGGGGCGTCCATGGGAGGCGCAGCCAGGGAGATCGGGCTCCTCCCGTGGTAGTGGCGATCCGGGCCCAGATGGGCTTCCCAGGGCTCGATCTAGGTCCTGGCGGGCCTATGCGCGGTGGGAGGCAGAGGAGTGCGGGTGGCGGCTGGTGGCTGGGTGCGCGCGGATAACGAGGCAAGGCTAGGGTAACCCGAAATGGAAGGCTAGGGGTCTATTTACAGCAAATGGGGCTAGGGTTAGCAGTTTTTGCCCGAATTCGGACCGTGCGATCGCGATCGGACGGCTCCGGTCATGATCTTAGGCTAGGTGGGCTCGTGGGCTGTGATAGATTGTTTGGTCTGAGAAGAGAGGGAAGTGGGAGGCCCATGATAGAGTTATATAAATCAAAAACGTCCGATAATTTAACCGACTATAGTGTCATTATATGTTTAACAGTTCAGCTATCTAACGGACTCCGAATGCGACAAAATTTGGCAAGCGGTCTACCTACAATATATTAAGACCGCACGCCAACTTTCATCCCATTCCAAGAAAGTTCTATACGCACTTTTAAAAATAATATTTTAACGATGCCGCGGGCGCGCGCGTGTGTGTTTGGTCATGAAACGGTCAACGATGAGAACGGAGAGAACCAACAACTACAAACGGATGCAAGTTTTGAAAACTGACGGCAACAGAGTGCCGATGCTATGTCGATGATGTGAATGATGCGAAGATGAATGCGACAAACACATAATTCACATGGCGAGACTCAAAATACTTGGAAGGAAACTGGAGCATCTGTCTCGGGCTGTTACAACTCTCGTCCACTAACAAGAGATCTCGACCCGAGATCTTAGAATTTAAAGGGAAAGAGGAAGAGGAAAGGAAGAGCTAAAACTTAGTTGCTTCTTTGACAAACGAGCGAAACCTACGAAACTTGAAGGATGCAAAGAGATGTAGAATAACACGAGGCACAATCAAGAATTCAAAAGAAATTTGGGCAGCACTTCGATAGAAATAAAAGAGAAACTTGATAAGATGGAGAGAACTTGAGAAGAAGGCACAACACTCCGGTTAATTGAATAAGCAAGGAAAGAACATGATCTTAACAAAACGAGATGATGAACCGAAGAGAGCAACCTCCAGAACAGAAAAATGATCAAAAGAAATGAAGGTTGAAAAGGATAAGATTAAGACCTTGCAAAGATTTAGATGAAGCTTCACGATGAAATACTTGAGAAAAACTTGGGACTCCGGAAAAAGAAAAGATGAATAGCATAGAATCGAGAAATTGATATCATGAACAAATTCCGGAAGAAGGATTGAAATCACCTTGAAGATCAAGAATAAGCATTATGTTATGCTTATCCTTCATCAAGTTAAATTGATGACAAACAACGGATTTGGCATACCACTTAATCTTCCTGAAAAGATTGATGCTAGATAAAGGCACAAACTTGAAGAAGTTTTCAGCGAAACACCAGTAAGAATTTGAAAGAATGAGGATACTATGAATGAATGGAATAACATGATAAAAAAGAGATCACGATCCGCCTAGGAGAAAATTTCAACAAGGCACCGGAATAATTGAGATACGAATGAAGAGACAACAATTGATTAGAATTTGAGAACGAAAGCTGAAAGCTCAGAACGAAGAAATCTTCTTAATGATGGCCTTCGGGGGATCAAGAAATGAAAACAACTCTTCAAATGCTCCGAATATATATGGAAGGAATTCTCATGATCGAAAACAATTTGAAATATTAGCATCAAGGTTGAAACATGAATCTTCAAGAGAATGGACCAAGATTTAAGAGAAACACTTCTTCAGTCTTCACGCTGATACTGATGATGAGAAACACCACCAATATTGTTGAGACACTCCGAAACAATGAATAAAGGAAGATTGGACAAAAGAAAATAATTCCAACGCGATCTTGCAGAAGGAATATGACTGATGTAATTCATTCTGACATCACATTTGAAAAGAACTTGAGATCTCCAGAAAAGATTAGAAGAGCCAGGTAAGATCCTGGGAAAAACCTATGGGTTATGGACCCACTCGATGAAAACTCCGTTGGAACAATTGCTTAGACAAAGAGATTGCACCGAACAAATAAAAACTTGATGAGGTGAGAACCTTGAAATAATTTAAAAGGATTTGAATAGAAACACGAATCTTCTGAGATGTCTGAAAACTTCGGATAGAGTAGAGAGAGAGATGAATAAAGAAGAAAGGCTTGGATAAGAATTTGCTACACAGGAAAACATTTGAATCAAAAAAAAGGACAAAATAAACACCAAGAGATTGAGTTGAATCCACCGGGCAAGAAAACAATAACGAAGAATGATGAACTTAGCACTTGGGATCTTCACAATGAATCACCGGATACAATACAGAAGAAAAGATAGCGAAAGCATCACATGAATAGAAAGGCACTTGGCTCGAAGATTTAATCATTGAAGAAAAGGGCGGGAGGGTGGGAAAAACAAAGAAAACTAGATAGATAAAAGAACTCCAGAAAGAAATATGAGGATTGATCTTGCAAATATTGGAGAGGACTGAGTTACTTGATGAGAAGCACACCGGTTCGAAAAGACTTCACAAGACAACTCCGGTCGATCAAAAGGATTAGCACTCCCATAAAAGTATGAGAACACAGCTTAATAAAGATATCAAATCACCACTTGACATCGAAGTAACACGAATTACCATACTCCAACAAAACAAAGGATGAAGCTTGCAAATTTATGCCAGAAACAAATACATAACCCATTATGCATTCGTTGGAAGGATAATCCTAGGTACTACTTGAATTACCACCTAAGAACTTCCGAACTTTCTTGGTTATGCGATTCGGGTTGCGGACCGAGGAACGTACCCAAGGCAATCAGCTAGAACTGCACCCGCAACCTTCCACAACATAACTCGAGAAACTTCGCAAACTCGTCTGATACTTGTGATCTGCATTGGGTTTTCCGTGAAGAGGAACGGGTAATTGCAGCACAAAGCGGATAAGTATTTCCCTCGGTTATGAAACCAAAGTTTATCGAACCAATAGGAATATCAATCCTCAACCATCTTCAGCGGCTGCACACAAATGAACAAACAACTTGCACCCAACGTGGGGAAGAGGGTTGTCAATCCCCTTGATCTCGTTACTAAAGCAAATGAGTTGTGTAGATAATTGTTGATAAATTTAAATTGCAAAATAAATAAAAATTAAATAAAGGCCGCAAGGTAAATTTAGTGTTTGCAAATATATAAGTGAATAGACCCGGGGGGCATAGTGTTCCCTAGCGACATCTCTCATGTAGGTAGCGTACGGTGGGTAAACAAATTACTGTTGGGCAATTGATAGAAAAGAGGATAGTTATGCGATGTTCACGGCAATGATCATGTATATATAGGCATCACGTCCATAAGCGAATAGGCCGACTCCTTCCTCCACCTATTACTATTACTCCACTCATCGACCGCTATCCAGCATGCATCTAGAGTATTAAGTAAAATAGAGTAATGCTTGGAGAACGATGAGATGATGTAGACAAAGTAAACTCAAACAATATGAATGAACCCCGTCGTTTTATCCTTAGTAGCAACAACACAAAGATGCATCTTGTCCCCCACTTTGTCACTGGGATATAGAAATTCGCCAGGTTGAACCTACCACAACGCGCCACTCCCACCGATGAAATATCAATCTACTTGGCCAAAGCATATCAATAGATCGGAGAGCATTACGAAGCTATGATGATCATGCACATAAGAGATAATATAATTCAGAGGCATCTCAAATACTTTTCATGAATAATCTAAACATAAACCCACAATTCATCGGATCCCAACAAACACACCGCACAATAGGATTACATCAGATAGATCAAAGCGAAGATGCGATGATCATTGTATTGAAGATCATAAGAGAGAGAGATTGTCATCTAGGTACTAGCTATGAACCCGTAGGTTTGTGGTGAACTACTCACACATCATCATGAGGGCAGCAAGGTTGATGAAGGTGCCGGAACGAAGCTCCTGATGGCCTCGCGACGGAATAGAGACTTGCGGCGGCGAAAAAAGGGTTTCGGGACTGCCTCCAGGGTTTTCAGAATATTAGAGAATTTATAGGCTGAAGAGGGACGTCGGGAGGTGCCCGAGGGGGCCACCATATATCAGGGGCCCCCCAGGGCGCGCCCTCATGTTTTGTGGGGCCCTCGTGCGCTTCCCGGCTTCCTTCCAAAGGTTCTAGGTCTTCATATAGTCCAGAAAAAATCATCAAAAAGTTTCGTGGCAATTGGACTTTGTTTTGTACAGTAAACCTGCAAAGGCAAAAACACGCAGAAAACAGCAACTGGCACTGGGCACTGGGTCAATAGGTTAGTGCTCAAAAATATTATAAATTGGTAAATAATGACCCAAAAATTATCCTAGAATGATAATATACCAGCATGGAACAATCAAAATTATAGATACGTTGGAGACGTATCAAGCATCCCCAAGCTTAATTCATGCTCGTCCTCGCGTAGGTAAATGATAAAAACAGAATTTTTGATGTGACATGCTATCCACTATGTAATCTTATTCAGGTATGCTCATTGAGAAAATATGAATCAACAAATATTAACATAGCAATATTCAAAGTGTAAGAAACAGAATTATTAATTCTTAAAGGTATACGATTATTAAGAAATGTTTACGCCCCCCCCCCCATTCATCTTATTGTATTAGCAAGGCATGGCTCCATCTTCACCACATTAATACAAATGTTAAGGACCACGGTGTCCAAGTCAGGCAATTGGTTTGTACTTTTTCAATATGCATCAACTTTTTATTCTTCACGCAATACATGAGTGTGAGCCATTGGACATAGCATTTAGGTGGAATAGAGTATGGTGGTAGATATCAAAGGGGTAGGAAGTGGAGAAGATAGTCTCACATCAACTAGGCATACCAACGGGCTATGGATATGCCCATTGATAGATGTCAATGCATGGAGTAGGGATTGCCATGCAAATGATGCACTAGAGCTATAAGTGTATGAAAGCTCAAATGAAGCTAAGTGGGCTGTGCATCCAACTTGCTTGCTCATGAAGACCTCGGACATTTGAGGAAGCCCGTCATAGGAATATACAAGCCAAGTTTGAAATGATGAATAGGTAATTCCCACTAGCATATGAAAGTGATATATCATGAGACTCTCTACATGAGGAACATGGTGCCACTTTGAGGCATAAGTGTGGTAAAGGATAGTAGCAAAGTCCCTTCTCTCATTTTCTCTCTGTTTATTTTAATGGATGGTGGGCTCATTTGGCCTCCCCCATCTTTATTTTCGTCCGGAGTATCATCTCTACTTATGGGAGAATCATCTTCTCCATCATTCTTTCCTCACTGGGACAATGCTCTAACAATGATGATCATCACACTTTTATTTACTTACAACTCAACTTGGAGAACTAATATGAAGATATGACTCTGTATGAATGCCTCTGGCAGTGTACCAGGATGTGCAATGATCTAGCGTGACATGTATCAAAAACATTATGAAGGTGGCTTTGCCACAAATACAATGTTAGTTCTATATGGTCATGCAAAGCAATATGACGATCAATGAACTAGTCATGTGAAGTGACGATGGAATTTGCATGGCAATATATCTCGGAATGGCTATGGAAATTCCATGATAGGTAGGTATGGTGGCTGTTTTGAGGAAGATATAATGAGGCTTATGTGCAACAGAGCGTATCATGTCACGGGGTTTGGATGCACCGGCGAAAGTTGCACCGATCCTCGAGGTGAGAACGGGCTATGCACGGTACGGAAGAGGCTAGAAAATTATGAAAAAGTGAGATTGCGTATGTCCATGGTTTCACATTAGTCATAAAGAACTCATATACTTATTGCAAAATTTTATTACTTTATCATAAATCAAAGTACTAATCGCATGCCCCGAGGGAAGAGGTTGGTAGGAGTTAACCATCGCGCGCTTCCGACCCGAAACAACACTAGGATTTCAACGAGGAATAGAAATGCTCACACATCATCACCATGCCTCTATAATTTTTAGATGAACAAAAAGGTCAACCCCTCTTAATATCGACACTTCTACGGTTTAACAATTATGAACTCACACCTATTTCACATTACTACATCAATATCATTAACCCACAATTTCTTTATATGTGCAACATGATGGTTTTGATTATCACTTTTGGATTAACTAATATTTTTGGACTAGTCTGTATGACCCATGCAAATTACCGTCACTATTTGTTAACTCTCAAACAAATATAAGTGAAGAACGAGAGTGAAATCATTTCTTTAAAATCTACACGCCACCGTGCTCAAAAAGATATAAGTGAAGTACTAGAGCAACTGCTAAGCTCAAAAGATATAAGTGAAGCACATAGAGTATTCTAACAAATTATGATGAAGGTGTGTCTCTCTTAAATAGGTGTGTCCAGCAAACAATGATTGTGGCAAACTGGAAGTAAAAGCAAACTAAAGCAAACGACGCTCCAAGCAAAACTCATATCATGTGACGAATAAAAATATAGCTTCAAGTGACATACCGATGGATTTGAGACGAAAGAGGGGATGCCTTCCAGGGCATCCCCAAGCTTAGACGCTTGAGTCTCCTTTAAAATATTACCTTGGGCTGCCTTGGGCATCCCCAAGCTTAGGCTCTTACTACTCTTTATTCCTTTGTCCATCAAGATAACACCCAAAACTTGAAAACTTCAATCACACAAAACTCAACAAAACCTCGTGAGATCCATTAGTATAAGAAACATATTGCACACTTTAAGTACTGTTGTAAATTGATTCAAATTTAATAAATGCATAATAGGTACTGTCGGGGATATAACCCCGCGATATAACCCGTCCTATTGGGCCGGGTCAATGAAGTGGCGGCTTTGGAATTATGTTCAAGATGGGTTGTGTCATGAAGATAACGCGAGCAAGGCGGTTACTAAGTAAGCCGTCGGGCGGCCATGCATGTCGAGACGGCGACTCAAGACCCACGGGGCAGAAGACGCCAGAAGATTCCTTGCTTGAGAGGCAAGGCATGTTAGAGATGTGATAGGTTACGAGTTGTAATATGACTCGGACTCTGTTGTAAACCCTAGGGTCTCGACCTGTATATAAAGGCGAGACCCTAGGACCGAGAGACTTAAGTTACACACCCTCGAAAGCTAGGTTAGTGATTCCGCACCCTTGTAATCGAGAGCATCTTCAATATAAACACAAAGCAGGACGTAGGCTGTTACCTCCATTGGAGGGGCCGAACCTGGGTAAACTTGCTTCCCGTTCCCGTTTAACCCCTTCGAGTCACCACCTAGCGGCGATGGCCTCACACCTAAGTCCTTGCACGAGGACATCTGCCGTGACAAAACCACGACAGTTGGCACCCACCATGGGGCCCTTGCCTGGTGGAGTTGAGTTCTCGAAGGGAACCTGTCCAGGGTTCGGGAAATTCGCGGTTGGTCAGATGATCAAGAGCCACCGCGAATTGATCTACATGGACGATCCAGTCTGGGGCGGCAAGGCCGGCTCAATTGAGCACCAGTACCGGGTCCCCTTTGGCGAGATCGGTGATATGGTTTCCGAGTCGGACATCTGCACCAACATCAACAAGTCGGCTCGGCGCGCCCGACCCAGACGGGATCAAGCCGGCCGATGTCACGTTTTCGTCGGTTTTACCCAAGGAGTTTGCCTCCCGGATGAGTCGGCGGGCAGCGGGGACACCCTCGTCAACTCAGATGGTGAGTCTTCCATCGGAGAAACTGAGTCGATCTGTCCTCTCTATGATGGCAGACTCGGGGGTTCGTTGGTGATTGAAGCCCCCGAGGAATTCCATGAGTCGCCTTGCCAAGTTTTTGTCTACATGGCAGGAACCGCGATGGCTCAAAACCCGTTCGCGGCTGGAACAGCGGGTGGCTCTGGCGGGTCTGGCAAGACACTGGCTCAAGCCATGACAGATTTAATGGCTTAGATGGCGAAGCTCGTGGAAACTCCTGTCACCGCGGAAAATCAGGAAGGGCACAACACGGAGTTAGCCAAACTACGTGACCAGATGACCGAGGTACAGAAGGAAATTGATGCTGAGAATGCCCAGATGGCGGAGTTGCAGGCTCATATACATAATGAGTCAGAGCGCCTTAAGGTCGAGGCTTGCCAGTTAGGACTTCGGAGATATGCATCTGAGGCAGTTTACTAGAGGAGACACCGGAGCCGGCTGCCAACGAACCTCGAGGCACAAAAACTTTTTAATACCCCTCAGCAGACTCCGAGGGCTGGGCAGCCGCTCGGAGATTAGCAGTACGAGCCAGCTCAGCCACCACCAACTCACTCGCCGCCCCGACGTTTCCAGACGCCACAGGGGACATTTTTCCAACCCTGTCGACAACGTGCTACCGGCGACCCGAAACCTGCAAGCACTACCTATTCATGGAAATACCCCTGTTGAGGTTGAGGCCAAGAACGCCATAGAAATGCTAAAGACAGCGGTAGTACAGCAAGCACAATATTCTTATAGCCGCGATCGGATGCACTCCACCCCATATGCCAGCCACAGCAAGAGTCGCCATGTGGAGTCTCCAGCTGTTTCAGCAGTGGACGCAGGCAACAGCCTCAGGTTTCCCCGACCCGGCCTGTGCCATCAGGTGCTCAGGCGATCGTTGATGCAGCCAGGGGTGCACGACAGGCAGAGGCGGAAGCGGCAGCACGGGCGATTCAACAACTTCATCCTTAACCAGAGGCTGGGACAAACGGTAGCACGATTGGGATAGCTTGCCTATCCCCAGCCCTCCATGCCGAGCGTATGCCCAAAGACTTCAAGGGTCCTCGCAAGGTGCCAAATTACACAACGGATCTTGAGTCGGCGGCTTGGATCGAAAGCTACGAGTTGGCAATGGATATGTTGGATGTCAGTGACGCCGTGTGCGCCAAGTACTTGACCATGATGCTGGAGGGACCGGCTCGAACATGGCTGAAGAATCTACCGCCCAATTCCATCCACACTTGGTCAGAGCTTAAGGAGCGCTTCATCAAGAATTTTTAGGGAACGTGCAAGAAGCCAATGATGATAGTGGACCTTCAACATTGCGTCCAGCCCGTGGACGAGTCGGCCCATCATTGGACTTGCCGGGTTGCAGAAATCATACACTCATCAGACAACATCACGGCGGCTCAAGCCGTCCTGATCCTAGAAAAGAACTGCCACTTCCAGCCGTTGGTCCAAAAGCTCGGACGGCTCAAGCAAAAGGTTCAGTATATGGGCGACTTAATGGATGTCCTCACCAGATACGCCAAGTCAGACAACACAAAGGATCCCGGCTCAGATGAGGACAAGACTAGCAAAGGAAAGAAATGTGAAGGTGGTAAAGGCCAGCATAATCACGGTGGTAACCAGGGGACCCAAAATAACAATGGCAAACGAAAGCAGCCAGATGGCGGGTCGGATTTTGTTGCCAATACCAATATTGGCTTCAAAAACCAACGTCGTAATGGTTGCGCTGGAGGGACTTACAATGGGAATAAGCCTCGTAATTATGAGGAGGCTCTCAAAGCACCGTGTCCCAAACATAGTACCCAGGATAAGCCGGCTACCCACTCATGGGAAAACTGTTACATCATGCAGGAATTCCATAACCAAGCCTTCCAGAATCATCAAGGAGGCGACGGTGGTGGACACCCGGGTTATCATGGTCCTGGCGGGTCACAGGGCAGCTCAGGAGCTGGTTTCCAGCATCAGGCAAATAATGGCAATGGACAGCATCCTGGCCCAGGAAATCAACATAACAACCAAGGTGGTTTCCAGAGTAACCCCAAGCAGGTGAATAGCGGTCAGTACCACTAGTGCCCAAATTCTCAAATAATAATTCATATTGTCTGGAGAATTCATGAGAAGGATCATATACCTCCAAAGAGAAAACAACTCGGCTTTGGAGCATTGCTCACCTACGGCCATATTACACTTAGAGCCGCCGGCTCTTTTTGCTTTTTGTAATCCCCACCCCCCCCCCCCCCCCCCGCAAATTCTGTACATACTTCTTTATATTTCAAATATAAGAAAGCCGACACACCCGAAGTTCAAAGTTTCCGTCGTATCGGCCTACAAATTGAGCATGAGTCTTTAGTTTTTGAAACAATGGGCACTTGGGGGCTTCCAACTCACCGAGTTCAGCTTTCTCACCCTTGTGGCCCGGCAAAAAATGCCACAATCTATTGGGTATTTGGGGGCTTCCAACTCATCGAGTTCAGCTTTCTCACCCTCTTGACCCGGCAAAAAACGGCACATATGGTTAAACCTGCCTGTATGCTTGATGCGACTCCGATCAGGTGACCCCGTGTACTCTTGATAAGTCAATCCTTTTTGGACCCTGAACTTACCAAGGTTAAAACATCGGTTTGAGTCATGTGAGAGCCGGCATACAGAGAGCTAGGATAAACCATGGGTTATCGTACCCGCTTCATGGAAGCAAGACTCGAGCCTCGAAAGTCAGTCTTTATGTCGAGCCTCGAAAGTCGGCATTTTTATATTCTGTTATCACATACATACATCATCTTACATGGCATCATTGCATCATACATGCATATTTATATTTGTTTATGAAAGTCGGTCTTCAAAACCGGGCTACATCGTAAATTTGTGCAAAGAAATAAATCTTTTGGCCCGATCCTCATCATGGTTTCTTATAACCGGGATTAAATGGTTGTAGTTTCCAAACTAGCTCAGAAGAGCTGGTTTATCTTGCTGAGCCTTGAAGGCTAGTCTTTTCTTGCCGAGTCCCACTAGGCTGGCTTATTAACAGTATTTGATATTGTTATCAAACTATTATTATTACCTCATAAATTTTGTAGGTACAACATCGTTTTATTACCGGCTCATGCATGAGTGTTCGGGTTATCAACCGTCATCATACTATGACCAGTTCAATCATTATCTTCTTCAATATTATTCAACGAGACTTGAATTTCGAAAGCCAAGTTTCTTTGCCGGCTCATTTCTTTGACATGTCCTCTCTCTATTTCAAACAAAAGACTCATCGAGCACAACAGAGATATTCAAAGACAAGCAAAGGAGAGGCACAATCAGCAACTATCGAAAAATATCAAGAGGATCAAAGTTTCTTAAAGTACCTTCATAAATGCAAACATGCACGAAGGCGTGATAGAAATTTTCAAGAAGTTTTCAAGCTACTCCTATTACAGACTCATCTCAGGAGCCATAAAATATTCATGTTCTTCCCAACAGTTGGGGGCTAGAAACACCGGGCGACTTAAATTTTTTTACATATCACTTCTGTGATTTGCCCTCTGCGCCGCCAGGGTTAACCTCAGTCTGACCTCTCGCCTGAGCCACCTCTAGATCATCCTCCACTAGGTCTTCTGGTTCTTCGATCTGAAGGTTGTCCACATCCCAGTTGCAATGGGTCAAGGCGTGGAAAGTAGCTTCTTTATTCAGGATGGAGGATGTGTCAACGTCAGGGGCGAAAATGTGCTTACGACATTGAGGATTCAGGTTCACCGACACAAAGGAGGGTGGCCGAACTCGTGAGTTGTTCGCATCGTAAGCCGCCTGATAACTCTTTAGCTCCATTTCAGCGACAAGTGTGGCCAACACTCGAGATGTCTTGACACATTTAACATAGTCAGCATCACTAAAAGCCGAGCAGTCATCCTTGAGCTCAGGAAACCCTTTGGCCATTTCTGCGAGATCAAGCTCCTTCGAGTAGGCTAAAGCTCGGCTCAAAGAAGATGTTGCACCGTCTCGGGCGGCTGAGCTTTTCAACTCTTCAACTTGTTTTGGGATCGTTGAGAGAAACCTTAGCACATCCTTGATGAGCTTCACCTGCTCTTTGTTCCCCATAACCGCCTTGATTGCGAGATAGCTTCCAGCATAAAGTTGCTCAGTCAGTGTATATACAGCCTTCAGCATAAGCAAGTTGTTATCTTGAAGGCTGCATGTTCGTGGGCCTACAAAACAATTTAAGCATATAAGTCACGAGACGACTCATCTATATACATAGGTATTTTTGCGGGTTAGCAAGAATTCCTACAAGATACTTACCAAAGATAGCCTGGGTCATATGGGCAATGTGCCGCTTTAACCCGGATAGCTCTTTTGTGATGGGCTTTAATTGGCCTTCAGCATTTTCTGCACGCTCCAACAAGGCGGCTTTCTCAGCTTCAAAAGATTTATTTTGTTTTTCAAAATGTGCCTTGGCTTTCTCCAATTCCTCCAAGGCAAGGCGAAGCTTCTCCTCAACAGTTGCTCGGGCGTTTTGCCCTACTTCAAGATCTTTCTCCAAGCCGGTCATTTTTGACTCGGCTGCTTTTAGAGATTCCTGCACAATATGAGTCATCATATTCAACGGTCATAAGTCGGTAGCAAAATGCAGTATCATATGACAAAGACAAATTATAACAAGTCTCAAGCAGATTGCAAGCAATATACTTGACACTTGGGGGCTAATGCATGTCAGTTCTTCCAAAGCAAATATATGAAGAAGACTCGACTCATCTCTAGAAGATGAGCCGGCCCTTGGGGGCTACAGGTCGAATTTCTTCAAAATTGCTAAGACCCGACTCATCTCCAAAAGATGAGTCGGCCCTTGGGGGCTACAGGTCGAATTATTTAAGATTACTAAGACCCGACTCATCTCCAAAAGATGAGCCGGCCCTTGGGGCTACAGGTCAAATTATTTAAGATTATTAACAAGACGCGCCTCGTTTCCAAAAGATGAGGCGGCCCTTGGGGGCTATGAAAGGATATATGGAGTATACAGCAAAAAGGAGCATACCTCATATTTGCTTTTCATCATACTGGCGAGGCCGACTTCCATCTCCTGGCTTGTAGCAAGACGGTCCAAATAACCAGCGTGTAATTCTTCAACACTCATATTCTCATAACTTGGAAGCTCCAGCTTGGCCTTCCCCTTCTCAGGCAATACTATTTCATCTTTAGCAACAAGTTTTTTCAGCACTCTGGAGACCTCGGGAACGGTGTAACCCGACCCATTAATGGTGACCTCCTCATTCTTATCGCAAGGAGAATCTTCGGTTATCTTTGGAGGACTGGGCGGGTTAAGGTTGGCCGCCGGGTCAGTTTCAGTGTCCATAACATCAGTAGTTGTCGGCTCAGGTTGAAGGGGTGAATCAGTTTGGGCCCCCTGATGATCGTTAGGTTGATCAGCATGGATTTTAGGAGGCACCAAATCTGGGTTTCCCGGCTCAAAGGTCTCAGGATCGGTGGATGGCTCGCCGACTTTCCTCTTCTTGGCCTTGACCCGGGCCCTACAAAATAAGAAGACATAATAAAAGATATGCAAGCTTAAAGGTTCGCATAGGCTAACATAAAACAAAAGAGAATTTACCCAGGGTTGATGATAAAGGGTGACAGCTTGGAGGCAGTTGAGTTGCCTGACGAAGGTGGCAACTCCTGATAAACAAAATCAGAATGGTTAAAAGGCTCCTATATTAAACCAGTTTCAAAAGAAAAGGAGTTGGACCGAAAGGTACCTCATTGGCTTACGGGCGACTGGTTTATTGGGTAAGCTGGTTGTGAGATCACCATTACCGCACCGAGTTTGGCGCCTTGATTTATGTTGAGTTTTCTTCAAAACAAAATTGGGATCCAAATAAGCATCCGGATGAGAGAAGCTTACTTTCCGAATAACCCGCCTTGTTCTTGTTGGGAGTAAGGATTCTGAGCAGGAGGAAATGGAAATTACCTCAACATCGTCAGCCCGGTTCGTCTCGACATCGCCCTAAGAAAAGGAGGCATCAACTAGATTCAATAAAATACGGATAAAGGAAATTGATTTCTACCTCCGATTGAACATCAGCTGCTGCTGATTCGCCCACAAGTGACGGCTCTTCTACGACCGCCTTATCTTTCTTTGAACTTGGAAGGGCCTTAGGCTTCTTGGCTACGGTTTTTGCTCGCTTCTTGCCACCAAAATGAAGACTTGGTCTGCAAAGTTGACGATAAAAAATAACAGGTAAGGATTTGGAGTTTAAAAGAAAAGGACATTTATGCAAGTCAGACATAGAGTTACCGAAGATTCTTACTGGATGAGCCGGGTTAAGAGCATAAAAGGGCTTCAATCCGTCTTTGCTGCAAGCGGCTAGACTTTCACCCAATAGCTTCTTCAATGTCCGATTTATTTCATCAGCATCCAAATTTATATTGTTGTATCTTTGGGCGTCGTCTAAGTCGCCGGAGTAAGCACACATTAGACTGTCATGGCGGCTTAGCGGCAAAATACTCCAGGATACCCAGCATCGGGTCAAATCAACTTCAGTTAACCCGTTGGCTGTTAAGGCCCTCAACTTTGGATATATAGGGGCATGTTGAGCGCGTTCTTCCAGAGGAACCCAGCCAGGATATTTGGTCTGTAACCCGGCAAAGGGTTCTCATCAGCTGGGGTCGTGTTCCGACAATAGAACCAAGTTTGATTCCACCCTTTAGGATGGCTTGGCAGAATAGCAGCAGGAAAGGCAACGTCTCTGCGCCTCTGGATTGAGACCCCGCCAAGTTCTAGGCTGGGGCCATCAGCGCATTCAGTTTGGCAATTCAAATAGAAGAACTCCCTAAAGAGGGAAACAGAGGGCTCTATCTGCAGATACGCCTCACAGAGTACTTGGAATTGACAAAGATTGGATATAGAATTAGGGACAAGATCTTGAGGATGGAGATGGAAAAAGTGTAAAACATCTCGAAAGAATTTTGACCCGGGGGGAGAGAAGCCTCTGAGAAGATGGTCCAAGAACACTACCACTTCTCCCTCGCCAGGGTTTGGAATTCCTTCTCTGAGAGCAACCCGCCAGCCGATCACTTCCTTGGATGGCAGAATACCTTGATCCTGATAATCTTTAAGTATAGATTCGGAAACTTGGGAAGGCCCCCAATTGCAGACGTTGGATTTCGACATAGTAAATTTCCTGGATAAAGCAAAAAGGGGGCGGCTTAAGCATATGGTTCAAAATAAGACGGCTTAATTATTTACAATGGATAAGTTGCCTTATGAGGAGCCGGGGTCTTAAGTACAGCGGTTTATCACGTGGCGGGTTACAACTACTGAGCCGGGAAAAATAAGGGCGACTTATGCTAAAATCAAAGGACCTCTAATTTTTGCTAAGTGTGGGACAAACAAGTTTCCACCAAACTGATTGCAATTACGGATCTACAAATGGTACGGAAAATAAAAATATTTGCTAAACCTAACAAGAAGGCATGGGAGCAGCAGCGGTCTAATGCACAGATCCTTAAGGAGAGTTTGAAGACGTTATGCGAGAAATGAATTTGTCGTTCAAAGCCACTCTATTTCTATAATAAGACTCATGGAATCTACACATGAACGAGCAATGGTGATAAATGAAAGAGGAACAACTGAAGCACTCAAGAACTCCGACGAACTATTATGGATCTGGAGAAGAATGATTTACCTGAAGGAGGCCGAGGGTAGCGGAGACGATCAGCTGGACTTCGAAGAAGACGCGGCGTCGCTGCAGTCCCGAAGGTGGCCACCGGTGACAAATGAGCAGCGGCACTGGCACAACAAAAACCTTCGAGCACGAGGAAGAAGAAGCGAGAAGGGTGAGGTGAAAGTGAAAGAAGGGACCCTCCAGTGAATATTTAAAAGGGAGAAGCCCGGAGAGGCAACCAGCGGGCGCGAAAATCAAGGAGATGCAGTAATTTTGGGAAACAAAGACGCCTCGATTTTCGGGATATATGGATACACTCATATTCGTTGTGATGTCATCATTGGTTTCCTGGATTTCTGGCAGGTGACGTCACTATATGGACGGCACAAGAAAAATAACAAGTCTAGAAATGTTGCGAGTCGGCACTTCGAGATCCATGAAGCACACAGATGTAGGTAAATGATAAGCCACCAAGAGAAATTAGGGGAAATTGACCTGAATGAATTCAAATCAATCTGGGCCTAATGTCGGGGATATAACCCCGCGGTATAACCCGTCCTATTGGGTCGGGTCAATGAAGTGGCGGCTTTGGAATTATGTTCAAGATGGGTCGTGTCGTGAAGATAAGGCGAGCAAGGCGGTTACTAAGTAAGCTGCCAGGCGGCCCAAGCACATGGAGACGGCGACTCAAGGCCCACGGGGCAGAAGACGCCAAAAGATTCCTTGCTTGAGAGGCAAGGCGTGTTAGAGACGTGATAGGTTATGAGTTGTAATATGACTCGGACTCTGTTGTAAACCCTAGGATCTCGACCTATATATAAAGGCGAGCCCCTAGGATCGAGAGACTTAAGTTACACACCCTCGAAAGCTAGGTTAGCGTTTCCACACCCTTGTAATTGAGAGCATCTTCAATATAAACACAAAGCATGACGTAGGCTGTTACCTCCATTGGAGGGGCCGAACCTGGGTAAACTTGCCTCCCGTTCCCATTTAACCCCTTCGAGTCGCCACCTAGCGGCGATGGCCTCACACCTATGTCCTTGCACGAGGACATCTGCCATGACAAAACCACGACAGGTACTGTATTCTAACTTCTCCATGGGTTATACCCCCCCGATACAATCCATAGTTTAATCAAAATAAGCAACTATGCAAGCAAAACAGAATATGTCTAAAACAGAACAGTCTGTAGCAATCTGTAGAGACCCTATACTTCTATAACTCTAAAACTTATAAAACATTAGGACAACCTAGAAATTTGTATAGTGACACTGTATAAAAATTTCAGATCATTATCATGCTCTAGAAAAAAATGAAAATTCTTGTACTGGAGTCAAAAGTTTCTGTTTTGTGTCAGCATCGATTCTACTCATCTTGTGAGTCATCCCAAAGGATTTACTTGGCACAAATACTAATTTAAACACAAAAATATAATCATTACATAGGAAATAATCATGCTATTAAAAATAAACAGAAAGTTCTAAGCAAAAATGTAAAGATAACTATTGGGTTGGCTCCCAACAAGCGCTATTGTTTTATGCCCCTAGCTAGGCATAATGCATAGTTTCAAGTATTTTCACCTTTGACACTCCACTCATAAGTGGCACTCATTATTGATTCATAAGGTGGTTTAATTCTCTTTCTAGGGAAGTGTTCCATCCCTTTCTTTAAAGGGAATTGGAACCTTATGTTTCCCTCTTTCATGTCAATGATTGCACCTATAGTTCGTAAGAATGGTCTTCCAAGTATTATGGGACAAGAAGGATTGCAATCAATATCAAGCACAATGAAATCTACAGGCACATAATTTTTATTTTCAATAATAAGCACATCATTAATTCTACCTAAAGGTTTCTTGATGGTAGAATCCGCAAGATGCAAGTTGAGGGAACAATCTTCAATATTAGTGAGACCGAGTACATCGCAAAGAGTTTTAGGAATAGTTGAAACACTAGAACCAAGGTCACACAAATCATTACATTCATATTTATTGATCTTTATTTTGATAGTAGGTTCCAACTCATCATGCAATTTTCTATGAATAGAAACTTCAAGCTCAAGCTTCTCATCATACGCTCTTATCATAGCTTCTACTATATGTTCGGTAAAAGCTTTGTTTTGTTCATAAGCATTGGGTGAGATAATAACGGATTTCAACAAGGAAATACATTCTACTAAAGAGCAATTATCATAATTAAAATCCTTGTGATCCAAAATAGTGGGTGCATCACTAGTTAAAGTTTTGACCTCTCCAAACCCAAATTTTTCAGTTTTAGCATTAAAATCATCACCCTCCAAGCAAATGGGACGCTCCTCTACTAAAGTTGACTCATATCCAGTCCCTTTATCATTTATATTCAAAGAGATAAATAAAGATTCAATAGGAGAAACACCAATTATTTTAAGATCTTCATCATGATTCCGGTAAAAACCGGGTGGAAGAGCTTTTTCTAAGAATTCCCGCTTAGCTCTAAACTTAGCGGTCCTCTCCTTACTTTCATTGATGGATATTTGGATAGATTTAATGGCATTGTTGAAATCATTCTTGGGTGGAAAAGCTTTTATTTTTAAGAGTTTCCACATCAAGAGCAATTCTATCCATGTTTTTAGCCAAAGTGTCAACTACATGCAAATTTTCTTCTACCATAGTGTTGAAAACCTTTTGAGAATTAATAAATTCTTTAATTGTGTTCTAAAGATCAGAGGCATCCTATTATCATTTGTAGAAGAATTTCTGTAAGAATTACCATAAGAGTTTCCATAGTTGTTAGAGGAATTACCGAGATACGACCTAGAATTGAAATTTCCTCTATAAGCATTGTTATTGAAATTATTTCGCGAGACAAAGTTCACATCAATAGCATCATTATTTTGCTCAATCAAAGTAGAAAAGGTAACATCATTGGGATCAACATGAGCATTTTTACTAGCGACCATATTCATAGGGGCATCCACTTTTTCACTCAAAGTAGCGATTTCTTCAACAGAATTTACCTTATCAGTTGGAGCCCTTTCGGTATGCCATTGAGAATAATTTGCCATGATGTTGTCCAGAAGTTTTGTGAAATCTCCTAAGGTCACATCCATAAAGGTACCACCTACAGCAGAATATAGGAGATTTGTAGACACAAAGTTTAGTCCAGCATAGAAGTTTTGAATAACCATCCACATATTTAAACCGTGAGTTGGACAATTCCTTATCACTAATTCCATTCTCTCCCAAGCTTGTGCAACATGCTCTTGATCTTGATGTTTAAAATACATTATTTGATTTCTAAGGGAGATGATCTTAGCAGGAGGAAAATACTTGGCAATAAAAGCATCTTTACACTTATCCCATGTTCCAATACTATTACGCGGTAAAGATGAAAACCAAGCTTTAGCTTTATCTCTTAGTGAAAAAGGAAATAATTTTAATTTCACAATATCATTATCCATATCCTTTTTCTTTTGCATGGAACATAATTCAACAAAGGTATTAAGATGTGACGCGGGATCCTCATTAGGACTTCCCGAAAATTGATCTTTCATGACAAGATTTAGCAATGAAACATTAATATCAAAAGCCTCTGCACTAGTGGCGGGTGGTATAGGTGTACTAATAAAATCTTTATTATTAGTATTTGAGAAGTCACACAACCTAGTAGTATCTTGAGACATGGTGACCGAGCAAGCAAAGTAACAAGCAAAACAAGCAAACTAGCACGCGAAGAAGTAAACTAGTAACTAGAAAAGGTAAATATTTTTGTATTTTTGATTTTAATGTGACAAGCTAAATATAACAGCAAATAAAAAGAAGAACAAGTGAATGAAAATTTGTGTGAAGTTACTTGGTAGTTGATGATGATATTCCGCGGCAACGGCGCCAGAAATCCTTCCTGATACTTGTGTTCTGCGTTGGGTTTTCCGTGAAGAGGAACGGGTAATTGCAGCACAAAGCAGATAAGTATTTCCCTCAGTTATGAAACCAAGGTTTATCGAACCAATAGGAATATCAATCCTCAACCGTCTTCAGCAGCTGCACACAAATAAACAAACAACTTGCACCCAACGCGGGCAAGAGGGTTGTCAATCCCCTTGATCTCGTTATTTGCAAGCAAATGAGTTGTGTAGATAATTGTTGATAAATATAAATTGCAAAATAAATAAAAAGTAAATAAAGGCAGCAAGGTAAACATAGCGTTTGCAAATATATAAGTGAATAGACCCGGGGGGCATAGTGTTCCCTAGCGACATCTCTCATGTAGGCAGCATACGGTGGGTAAACAAATTACTGTTGGGCAATTGATAGAAAAGCAGATAGTTATGCGATGTTCACGGCAATGATCATGTATATATAGGCATCACATCCATAAGCAAATAGGCCGACTCCTACCTGCACCTATTACTATTACTCCACTCATCGACCGCTATCCAGCATGCATCTAGAGTATTAAGTAAAACAGAGTAATGCTTGGAGAACGATGACATGATGTAGACAAAGTAGACTCAAACAATATGAATGAACCCCATCGTTTTATCCTTAGTAGCAACAACGCAAAGACGCATCTTGTCCCCTACTTTGTCACTAGTATATAGTAATTCGCCAGGTTGAACCTACCACAACACGCCACTCCCACCGATGAAATATCAATCTACTTGGCCAAAGCATATCAATAGATCGGAGAGCATTACGAAGCTATGATGATCATGCACATAAGAGATAATACAATTCAGAGGCATCTCAAATACTTTTCATGAATAATCTGAACATAAACCCACAATTCATCGGATCCCAACAAACACACAGCACGATAGGATTACATCGGATAGATCAAAGCCAAGATGCGATGATCATTGTATTGAAGATCATAAGAGAGAGAGATTGCCATCTAGGTACTAGCTATGGACCCGTAGGTCTGTGGTGAACTACTCACACATCATCATGAGGGCAGCAAGGTTGATGAAGAGGCCCTTCGTGATCGATCCCCCCTCCGGCAGGGTGCCGGAACGGAGCTCCAGATGGCATCGCGACGGAACAGAGACTTGTGGCGGCGGAAAAAGGGTTTCGGGACTGCCTCGAGGGTTTTCAGAATATTAGAGAATTTATAGGCCGAAGAGGGACGTCGGGAGGTGCCGGAGGGGGCCACCACATATCAGGGCGCCCCCCCCAGGGCGCGCCCTGATGTGTGGTGGGGCCCTCGTGCGCCTCCCAGCTTCCTTCCGAAGCTTCTAGGTCTTCATATAGTCCAGAAAAAATCATCAAAAAGTTTCATGGCAATTGGACTTCATTTGGTACAGTAAACCTGCAAAGGCAAAAACAGCAATTGGCACTGGGCACTGGGTCAATAGGTTAGTGCTCAAAAATATTATAAATTGGTAAATAATGACCCAAAAAGTATCCTAGAATGATAATATATCAGCATGGAACAATCAAACATTATAGATACGTTGGAGACGTATCATCGTCTACCTCAGACCCTTGTAATCACAACGATACTAATTATGGCAGTACATCTGGACGCTCTCCCCAGTAGTGGGTGACGCCAAACTCCTCTCGACACAAATAGTATTGAAGGAATTTCGAACATCCTCGTCCTGAGATACTAAGGAAACTAAACGATAACGATGTGTCAAGAACCCCCTGGAGCTCTACTCCTCGGAAACAGGAGGCACCAAGTACAGAATTTCGTCACATCGGCATCATAGAGGTTCCAAAATACCCGTGTGATCCTAAAAAATTGAGTGAGAAGAGGGGTAGAATTAAAATTCCTACGTCAGGATTCCTCACTAGAGCAGGGAAGAGGAGTAAAAAGAATCCTACTCTCCGATATATAACTAGACTCAAAATAGTTTTTCACTAGACTCGACTTGGCCAAGTTCGTTCAATCAAGGGGGCTCCTAGGTGGGTACTACTCTGATACCAACTTGTAACGCCCAAGATGCGATCCTATCCTTATTTTGGCTCGAGGGCCTTGATAGGGATAGAAGCACATCTCGTCATTTCGCAAGAATGGATATCGTTACAAGTACATGTAAAGAGGAGATGAGTATATGGAATTGGCTAACACTCACCACAAGCTAAATCATGAACATCTCAAATACAACAATACATTCAATCACCATATAGAAGAGCAGGGTCCGACTACGGACGAAATCAAACGATAAAAGCGACATCCATCCTTGCTATCCCAGGGTGCCCGCCTGGAACCCATCCTATGATCGACGAAGAAGAACAACTCCAAATCAAACAAGCATCGCTCTCACATCAAAGCATCGCATTACCTGTACCTGCAACTGTTGTTGTAGTAATCTATGAGCCACGAGGACTCGGGAATCTCATTTCCAAGGGTATCAAGACTAGCGAAGCTTAATGGGTGAGATATGGTAAAGTGGTGAGGCTGCAGCAAGCACTAAGCATTTATTTGAGTGGCTAACTTACGAGTACAATAATAAGAAGGGTGATCTACGCATAAATGGACGTGAACTAGTAATGATCACTATGTGATCCTGAACACCTACTTACGAGTCATACATAACCCCACCGTGTTCTCTCTCGGTTCAAAACTCACGAGAAGAGACAGTCACGGTTACGAACACGGTTGGTGTATTTTATTTGTGTTTACTTCAAGTTTGCTATGACCGGGTGTTCAACAAATTTCCAAGTTGCCACATAACCGCGGGCACGGCTTTCAGAAAGATTTAACCCTGCAGGGTTCTCCAACTCATCCATCACAAAATAGCCACAAGCTGCATCGGAAAATCTCAACCACGAGATAGCCCGCAGTTACCTCAGAATCCCAGCGGAAAACCTCTAGCTCGAGATAGCCCAAAGTATCCTCGGAATCCCGGTGCAGAAGACATTCGAGAAAGGTAAAACAAATCCAGCAAGGCCGCCCGACATGCCAACAATCCCGATAGGAGCCACATATCTCGTTCTCAGGGCACAACCCGATGAGCGCAGCGTACAGTGCCTGATAGAAATCTCCCGAGTTGCCCCGGGTTGGCCCCGCATACGACTCTAGTTTGGACCAACACTCATGAGGAGCACTGCCCCGGGGGTTGATTAATTATCCATGGGGTGATCATGCCCTATGCATATTTTAGTTGTTATTAAGCAAATAGTACCAATGTTGGGCCTTTCCAGAAGAGTTTTATGCCAAAACGAAAATCAAGGGGTCCCCATAACAACCCCAAGCATGTTAGGAGCGCTTAATATGGAACATAACACTGGTACACAAGTAACTAGGGCGGCAAAGGTGGAGAAAAACACCGAGCAAAAGGCCAAGCCTTCCACCTTTTACCAAGTATATATGTGCATTAAATTAATACAATAATATTGTGATATCTCAAAATATCCATGCTGGCACATGGAAACAACTTGCACCTTCAACTAGCAATGCTATAAGAAGGGCTGAGCAAGCGGTAACATAGCCAAACAATGGTTTGCTGGGATGTGGAGGGTTAGAGGCTTATCATGGCATTTTGGGAGGCTTGACAAACAAGTGATAGGTAGCGAGACATAGCGATAGAAACGAGACAACTAGCATGGCAATGATAGTAGTGGTATCCAGGGAAATGTTCATCTTTCTTGAAATCCCGCTTGGAAGAAGAACCAATCCATAGAGAAGATGATCCAACATAGTCGAACGAATCCTCACACACCGAACGCTTTCGGTACTCTATCGAGAAGAAGCTAATCCGGAAACAAACAAATGACACGGTAAACATCACAACATATGCATGACATGATGCGCAAACAAGTATGATACATGTTCATACAATTATGCAAGGCATGGCAAGCACAACAATCAACTACTACACATTAAGTGAAGTTCAATATGCAATGAGTTGCATATTGACAAAACTCCACGTTCGAATCATTTAGTTCACTCTCGTTTATTTACATGGCAAGTTTAAATGTTTTTTATCTTGGCAAGAGGTGAAGCATAAATAAACTATATATCTAGGCATTTTAAATGAGGTCACAAATAACATATAGTATTTCTGAAACGACCCCATATGTTAATTTCGAAATTGGTCCAGATCTGAACTAACCATATTCTATATTTATTAGACCAGAAAATAAATTGCACCATGTGATTCTACTCGTCATTGTAGGCGATTTACATATATAGATCATTTAAAATGGAGCTACGGCCTAAAAGATATGACCAACACAAGATACATATGTCATGAATGCAAAATGCATGCAAATGACAACCACAAACATTCCAAATCATGGATGCAGCAATATATTATGAAACTACATGAGATTTTAAGCAAGTTTCAAGTGGAACATGTTCAAAACGGAGCAATGGTTCAATAATAACAACCAACACAAGTTGTAGTCATAATCTGTCAAAACAACAACATGGCATTTTGCACGCCTCAAAACAACAGGCTATAAGAATCTAAAATGCACAAACAAGACATGGGGCAGTAGCTTACATGATGCACAACAATTCATCTCACAGCAGAAAAATGAATAGAAGCATGGATCAATAGGGAATGAGCTCACAAGATGTCCATTTGAACACAGTTTCATACTTAGTGAAAATAACAGGTTTTAACAGAGCAGTTTTATTCTGAAGGCATATTGGCAGCAAGAAAAATCTATACTACAGGAATTATAATGGCATGAAAATCTACAGCATGGTAGTGGGCATGATGCACTTGAATTCATTCCATAATGGCAAGGTCTAATTATGCATAGAATCATGGCTAGCGTCAACACAACATGCCATTTTGAAGTAACCAGACTCTCAGACTTGGTGAAAATTAGGGTGGACATGGACAGCAGTTTCTATCAGGTAGGCATGTTGACAGCAGAATTAATTATGATGCATAACCTATAAATGAAAACTAGTGCACAACATGACAAATAATAACATGCTTTACAAGACACTCCATGGTGGCAACCACAAAGGAGTTGTAGATCAATAGCAAAACACATGGCAACATGGCAACAAAATAAGATAGTTTCAGACTTAGAATTATTTAGACCCCTCAAAACAGCAACATTTTTAAGACATGATGGCAGCAAGAAAGTAACATCTAAACATGGATTTTCATGGCAAACAAAAATACCAGGGGCTAGTACACATCACAAAGGGAACATCTCATGTTCAACAATAATTCATATGATGCATGGATTAAATCATGCAAAAATAACAAAAGGGCATCACAGCAAAAAAATAGCATGCATACAAACTTGCTCAAATGACAAAACGAATTGCACAGATGGATTCTATGGATTTTTGTACCCCAAAATTATATATAACATGTGGGTATTTACTTTGAAAAAAAATGACACAAACAATTATGCAAGATTATGGAATTTATGCAAAATACATGAAAACAGCAAGTTAAACATCTTTAAACATCATGAAAGTTGGATATTATTAATCTACACAAAATTCTGAATATTTTACATGTTTAAATCATTTTAATCCAATGCACAGTTTGAGAGTTATTAAATGCATGAAGTATGAGGGTTTTCTGCAAATCTGTAATTCACAAGAAATACCTAAATTCACAGAGACTGAAAAAAACGTTCACGGGCCGAAATGGGGGCACGGTCTAGCAGGTTCAATGGGCGCAGGATAGCTAACATCGCACTGTGCGTCACATAGGCATGCAGATGGTGGTGGCTCACCATGGGCCAAGCCCAGTCGGTGTCACGGCTTGGGTAGGCCGGCTTGCTGGCGGGAGAGGCTCGGCGTGGTGTTGCGGGCTTGCGTGTGGCTGGGCCAGGGCGCTCCTGGTGGCCCACACGAGGCGCTGGATCAGAGGCGAGCGAGGCACTGGTCGCGTCGTCCTCGTCCCAATGTGGGGAGGAGGCGACCTGCAGATCGGTTGGCTACGGCGACCCCTCGCTGGAGTCAGAGGTAAGGAGGCATGGAGGAGGTGGGGATGGATGTGGCCGGCCAAATCCCAGCTGCAGCGTGCCAAAAGAGGCCGGATCTGGCGCGAGCTTCAAGGCCGGCCATGGGGCACCTGAAGAACGAACACAGGGAGAGAGATTATGGGAAGAGAGGGTAGAAAGAAGAAGGAGGGCACGGCGCAAAGGAGAGGTCAGACGGGGCCGCAGGGGGCTTCGGTGGCTCGCCAGTCGACGGCAAGGAAGAGGCGGGGTCGGGCACGGGGCGGCCATGGGAGGCGTTGCCAGGGAGATCGGGCTCCTCCCGTGGTAGCGGCGACCCGGGACCAGATGGGCTTCCCAGGGCCCGATCTGGCTCTTGACGGGCCTATGCGCGGTGGGAGGCAGAGGAGTGCGGGTGGCGGCTGCTGGGTAGGTGTGCGCGGATAACGAGGCAAGGCTAGAGTTGCCCAAAATGGAAGGCTAGGGGTCTATTTATAGCAAATGGGGCTAGGGTTAGCAGATTTTGCCCGAATTCGAACCGTGCGGTTGCGATCGGACGGCTCCGATCGCGAGCTTATGCTAGGTGGGCTAGTGGGCTGTGATAGATTGGTTGCACTGAGAAGAGATGGAAGTTGGAGGCCCGTAACGGAGTTATATAAACCGAAAATATCTAATAATTTAACCGACTATAGTGTCACTATATGTTTAACGGTTCAGGTATCTAACGGACTCCGAATGCGACAAAATTTGGCAAGCGGTCTACCTACAATATATTAAGACCGCACGCCAACTTTTACCCCATTCCAGGAAAGTTTTATATGCACTTTTAAAAACAATATTTTAATGATATCGCGGGCGTGTGCGTGTGTGGTTGGTCATGAAACGGTCAACGACGAGACCGCAGAGAATCGGCAACTACGAACGGATGCAAGTTTTGAAAACTTATGACAACAGAGTGCCGATGCTATGCCAATGATGTGAATGATGCGATGATGAATGCGACAAACACATAATTCACATGGCGAGACTCGAAATACTTGGAAGAAAATTGGAGCGTCGGTCTCGGGCTGTTACAAGAAACGAAGCCGATAAAGGACCTAAGTTAAGTGAGTGGCATCAGCTTCATCAGGCAGATCATCTTCAGGTTTGGGGTTCCCCATAGTATCATCACGGTTAACGGGTCTAACTTTGACTCGTATGAATTCCGTGAATTCTGTTACACCCAGGGCACTCCGGTCGATTACACCTCCGTGGCTCACCCGCTGTCGAATGGTCAAGCAGAGCGGGCGAATGGGGTGATCTTGCAAGGGCTAAAGCTCTCATGAGATCTCTGAAGCACGCTGCAGGAGCTTGGGTCGACGAACTGCCATCGGTGTTTTGGGGTTTGCAAATGACCCTGAATCGGTCCACCAATCGCACCCCTTTCTACATGGTCTATGGGTCTGAAGCCGTCTTGCCAAGTGACTTACTGCATAATTCCCCCCGAGTGGAACTTTACTCTGAAGCCGAAGCCAAAGAAGCATGGCAGGATGGCCTTGATCCTCGATGAGGAAAGGGAACTAGCCCTCATCAGGTCAACACTCTATCAACATGATTTGAGGCGCTAGCACGACAGGCAGGTGAGAGGGAGTGCCTTTCAGTAAGGCGATCTTGTCCTCCGACTGGATCAGCCAAAACATCACAAGCTTGCACCTCTGTGGCAAGGGCCATTCGCAATCTCCAAAGTTCTTAACAACGGAGCCTATCGGCTCGACAACTTCGAAAAGACATGGAAGAGCCCCGAGCTTGGAACGCGGACCTACTCCGCAAGTTATTCACTTAGAACAAAAAACTTTTTTATTTCTATAATGAATTTCAGAATGATTTTGATGAATAAAAGTCTGCTTTTTCTATACTTCGTCAAAAATTTGTCAAAATTCTATTTTCACTCTGGTGATGTCCATAACCTAAATTCCATTGCCCCCGGTGGGTGAAACGACTTAGTTACAAACCTGATTTCGCCCAAGTTCGGAAATCTTGAGTGTGGAAGATTTCCACACTTGGGGGCTTAGCTGCGACCCAGCAGTCGTCCAAGCTAAAACGTTCCGAGTGAGGAAGAACTCTTCACTCAGGGGCTTTGTTGCGAACCAGATTTCTCCTGAGCATTGAACGTTCCGAGTGTAAGAAGATTTCTTCACTCGGGAACCTTAGCTGCGAACCAGACCTCATCTAAGTGATAAAAATCCTAAGCGTGGAAGACTTTGTCGCGAACCTGAATTCGCCCAAGTCCTAATCACTCCGAGTACGAACATGATTCGCACTCGGGGACTTAGCCACGACCCAGTGATAGCCTAAGTTATGGAATACCCAGAGTGAGACCTTAGCCACAGTCAAGCAACAACAACAAAGTCATTCGGACAAGGAAGACTCAAGGTTACCTTAATCGGCGGGTTCTCCTTGTCGAAGGGGGTTATCATCCTGGTGCCCCTAAGGTTGTCATGCGCCAAAATGGTAGCCATGAGCTTCGCTCCAGCGCCTTCACTTTGAACTCCTCCGGGTGAGCTCGTGTGGGGTCACTTGGCCCCTCATACATCCACATGGGATGGCCCCTTGCCAGCATGGGCTGGATCTTTCGCTGGAGGAAAACCTCCAACATGTCCATCCCATTGAGGCCTTTCCTCTCTATGGTCACCACCGACATCACCAAAATCTCTACGCCCGTCTTCTCCTCTTTAGACACGATCACGGACGGAGCCGACTGCACTTGTTCTGCCGAGTACGACGGGTGGCCCGACGGACCGCTGGCGACTGGGGCATCCTTGCAGTAAAACCAAGAATCCTGCCGGCCCTTCACCGAATCGAGGAACGACATTGATGGGAAACTAACCTTCCCCCTAAGCTGTATCCCTAAGCCGTCGCTCAACTGAATCACGTTGGTATTATCCCCTTTCTGAGAGGATTTCTTCACGGTCATGGCACAACAAGTAAAAAGATGCTTGAAGAGCCCCCAATGGGGAGGGCACCCAATGAATTTCTCACACAGAGAGACAAAAGCCGCCAGATAAGAAACAACATTGGGGGAAGATGGTGTAGTTGCGCCCCAAAATAGTCGAGAAAAGCTCGGGAGAATGGATGCGAGGGCAGGGAGAAACCTCGCTCGACGTGGGTCACCAGGAGGACCCGCTCGTCCCCCTGAGGCGACGGCTCGAGCTCGCCCGCCTCCGGTAGCCGCCAGCTCCCGGCAGCCAGGAGCCCTTGGATCTCCATCTCTAGCAAGCGGCCTTCCATGACCCGCGACGCCAGCTAGTCGCCCTAGATCCGTCCCGTCAATGCGCCAGCGCTCGAGGAAGACCCGCGCATCCCCCTCTTCGCCCGCTCGGCCTCCACAGTCGAGCTCCTCATCATCTTCTTCGGTCAGGCCGGTGCTAGGGGACGAGTCTCTGGTGGAAAGAGGTGGCGTGATTCAGCGGAGTGGCGAAGGAGTCGACAAGGGAAGATGAGATCTGATGTTCTTTCTCTCTCTCCGCCCGTTGCTCTTATACCCCGAACCGACGTATCTCTAGCCGTCAATCAGCAGGCCTGGCGAGATCCGCGAGATCGCGCTAACAGCGCCTCTAAGGCACGTGGCAAAATCCCCGGCGCGGTAATCTAGGCGTCGCACCCACTTTCCCCACTACCGCGACGCAACCGCTTCCGCACGCGCGCGTCGCCCACATTTAAAGTAGGCGGAATTTCCGTAGCAAATTGGCCCGAGTGGTCTCCGCGCCCACTTTCCCAAACCAACACATTTTGGTCAGCCGAGTCCCTATGCATACGAACGTGATCTAAGGAGTTCCCCCGAGACATAGAGGAGATCAATCCTCACTCTTACGCGATCACCCGGAGTCCCAAGTACGCTCGCACACGATCCACTGGACCGTATCTCCCGAGAGACAGCCGAGTGCCATCACATGGCACATAGCAGTCAAACCAGTCCGATCATTCGAAAATCTTCAATCCTGAATCCGTTGTGGCTTCATCTTGGAACTGAGTGGAAAAGGCCCTGAGCTAGTTTCCGGGCACCCTCGAGGCGCCGGTGACACTCCGAAGTGTCGTTCGCTCGACCAATTAAACCTCAACCAATTCGGGGGCTAATGATGGGTTCACCTACTAGTGGTAGGGTCATGGACCAGACATCCAGGTCCCACCTAGGGCCCCACACAGCCATTAAAGTCTCAGGACTACAGATGCATTCAGATGCATAAACCGGACCCACTCGGACCCATGGAGTCACTCGGACATCTTCCAATCAGTCGGCCAGGCACCAGCACTCGGACAAAGAAGAGGCGTGGACGACCTGGGAGCTACAATGGCCGAGGGACTTAACACCACACATGAAGTGCATGACTAGCGTTACCAGTAACGACCATAGTTAGGACTGCAGTTTCCAGTAACGCATGTAGTTACTCACATTGATTGACCTTGTAATGATGCATGGCGGGTACTAGTGAACTCTATATAAGCCACCCCCGAGCTCCTGGACAAGGGTTCAGCACCCTTTGTAATCAGACACCCCCAGAGAAAACACAAAGCCTCCGGGCACTAGACGTAGGGTCTTTACCTCTTCGATAGGGGCCCAAAGTCGCTACATCCGAGTGAGACACGTGTGCCATAGCTATGTTCCGCCCTCATTCGTACCCCTAGTATTATTGTCAGGATTGTTCCCTCGACACTCGTGGCTCTCTCTCCTAGCTCTGCTGGCCTCCTCCCGAAGTTTCTAGGGTCTCTTTTTGTCCAGAAAAAATCACCATATAGTTTCATCTTGTTTGGACTTCGTTTGGTATTGATTTTCTGAAAAGTTAACGCAACAAACACGAGCTGGCACTGGGCACTTGGTTAATACGTTAGTCCCAAAAAATGGTATAAAATAGCATATAATTGCATATAAAGTATCCAATATTGATAATATAATAGCATGAAACAATAAAAAAAATTATAGATACGTTGGAGACGTATCAGCATCCCCAAGCTTAATTCCCGCTCGTCCTCGAGTACGTAAATGATAAAAACAGAATTTTCGATGTTGAATGCTACTTAACATGTGTATCATGTAATCTCTTTCGGTATAAATATTGAGAAACGATGAACTAAGTGATATCAACATATTAATATCCATGAACATAAGAAGCATAATCATTACTTTTTCAAAATATACGATCCTTAAAGAATGTTATCCCAACTAATTATATCATATTAGCATGGCCTGACTCTATCTTCATTGCATAAGTATAAATCATGAGCACCCTAGTGTTAAACCATGCAATTGGATCATACTTATAACGCGCTTCAGCATTTTCAACTTCACTCAATACATGAACGTGAGCCATGGATATAGCATATAGGTGGAATAGAGTGAAGTGGTAGAGATCAAAGGGAAGTCAAAAAGGAAGAAAGTCTCGCATCAACTAGGCGGATCAACGGGCTATGGAGATGCCCATCAATGGATATCAATGCGAGGAGTAGGGATTGCCATGCAACAGATGTAGTAGAGCTATAAGTATATGAAAGCTCAAATGAAACTAAGTGGGTGTGCATCCAACTTGCTTGCTCATGAAGACCTCGGGCATTTGAGGAAGCCCATCATCGAAATATACAAGCCAAGTTCTATAATGAAAAAATCCCACTAGTATATGAAAATGACAACTCAGGAGACTATCTATATGAAGAACATGATGCTAATTTGAAGCACAAGTGAGGAAAAAGTATAGTAACATTTCCCTCTCTTTTCTCTCATTTATATATTTTTTCTTTTTTTCCGGTGGGCTCATTTGGCCTCCCCCATTTTTCTCTTTTTTTCGTCCGGAGTCTCATCCAGACTTGTGGGGGAATCATAGTCTCCATCATCCTTTCCTCACTGTGACAATGCTCTAATAATGATGATCATCACACTTTTATTTACTTACAACTCGAAAGTACAACTCGATAAAAACTATACAAGATGACTCTATATGAATGCCTATGGAAGTGTACCAGGATGTGCAATGATCTAGCATAACATGTAAAACAATGATGAATAGTGGCTTTGACACAAATACTATGTCAACTCTATATGATCATGCAAAGCAATATAATTATGAACACACAAGTCATGTGACAGAACGGTGGAAGTTGCATGGCAATATATCTCAGAATGGCTATGGAAATGCCATAATAGGTTAGGCTTATGTGTGATAGAGCGTATCATATCACGGGGTTTTGATGCACCGATGAAGTTTGCACCAACTCTCTAGATGAGAAAGGGCAATGCACGATACCGAAGAGGCTAGCAAATTGCGGAAAGGTGAGAGTGCGTATAATCCATGGACTCACATTAGTCATAAATAACTCACATAGTTATTGTAAACCTATTAACTCTCTCAAAGGAAAGTACAACCCGCATGCCCCTAGGGAATTGGTTGGTAGGAGTTAACCATCGCGCACATCTCATTATAACAACACTCAAGGATTTCATTTCAGACATAAAAATGCCCACACCTCATCACCATGCCATGACCAATACTTAGATGAGAAGTTAATAACAAGCTCTAATTTTGATATTCCTACTAACCAATGATCATGAACCTATGTCCTTTTATATTACTACATCAACATAATCAAACCATACGTTTCATATTTAGCGATCTACATGAAAGTTTTTATTATACCCCCCTTGAATACCTATCCTTTTTGGACTAGTCTTATAACACGTGAAAATTGCCATTCCTATTTATTAGACTCTCAAAAAGATTTAAGTGAAGCATGAGAGTGCAACTATTTATATAAAATATAACCACTGATGTGCTCTAAAAGATACAAGTGAAGCACTAGAGCAACTGCCTAGCTCAAAAGATATAAGGGAAGCACATAGAGTATTCTAACAAATTATGATAATTATGTGGTTCTTTCAAAAGGTGTGTCCAGCAAACAATGATCGTGGCAAACTAAAAATAAAACAAACTATAATACACGACGCTCCAAGCAAAACTCATATCATGTGATGAATAAAAATATAGCTCCAAGTGACATACCGATAGATTGTAGACGAAAGAGGGGATGCCATCCGGGGCATCCCCAAGCTTAGATGCTTGAGTCTTCCTTGCATATTACCTTGGGGGTGCCTTGGGCATCCCCAATCTTAGGGTCTTTCTCTCCTTATTCCTTCATCCATCGTTGCCTCACCCAAAACTTGAAAACTTCACCACACAAAAGTACAAAACTCAACAGAAACCTTGTGAGATCCGTTAGTATAATAGACATATCATAAATTTTAGGTACTACTGTAAATAGGTTCATATTTAATTATTTCATAATAGGTAATGTATTCTAACTTCTCCATGACTCTTACCCCCGATATAATCCATGACATCATTAAAACAAGCAAACTATGCAAGCAAAAATAGAATCTGTCTAAAACAAAACAAACTGTAATGATATGTACTAAAACCATACTTCTGTAACTCAAACAATTCTGAAAAATTAGGACAACACGGGAAATTTGTATAACAATACTGTGTAAACATTTCAGCAATTTATCACATTCCACTAAAAATAATAAATTCAAATATTGGGCGTAAAGTTTCTGTTTTGCACAGAATCAATTCTACTATCATCCAAATCATCCCAAAGGATTTACTTGTCACATACACTAAATAAAACATAAAAACACAATCATTACAGTAGCAATAATCATGTCATCATGGCAAAACAAAAATTATTTGGTTGTCTCCCAACAAGCCCTTTGTTTATAGCCATTAAGATAGGCTTGAGATTTTATCGATGCTCACATGAATGATAATAATTGAAACACAAAGAGAGCATCATGTAGGATGTGAAAACCACATTTAATTCTAAGATATTTCCTATGCTTATGCATTTTATAAGAAAAAAAATTCATAAAGACAAGAAGTATCTAGCATATGCAAATAGGAAGAATGAAGCATTACCAATTTGGACATCAAGAGAGGTAATTGAACATGAAAATTCCTATAACCATATTTGCCTCTCTCATAATAGTTACATGTAGGATCATAATCAAATTCAACAATATAGGTATCATACAAAATATTTTCTCCATGATCCACATGCACAAAAGTTTTACAATCTTCCAAGATAATGGGATTACCATTAACTAAAGTCATAACCTCTCCAAACCCACTTTTAAAAAATTCATAATATTGAGCACTCTCCGAATATGTGGGATTCTTATCTAAAGTTGACACTCTTCCAAACCCACTTTCATATTATTTTAGACATTATTATCAATAACACAGTCATCATGAAGCTAAAATAAATTTTTGAGATCATAAGAAGCATCACCCCAATCATGATCATTACAATGAGTAGCGGGCATAACAAAATCATCATCCCCAAGATTCTAGCTTTGCATATCATTAGCACAATTGACATTTATAAAATTAATAGCACCATTGTGATCATGCTTTTCATTCAATAAATGTATCCCAATAGCATTTTCATTTATCACTTCATTATTAGCTATCGGTTTATAATAAGCAACAAGTTTGAAAAGATTAATATGCGGATGAGGATCCATTTATCTTAGATTTTTGTTTTTACTTTCTGTTCTTGTGTGTTAAAGATAAGGATAGCATACTAGGCAAGTAGAAAGTGGAACAAGTAAATGATAGTGTGTGTGTAGGCACCTCATGAGAATTTGATGATCTCCCAGGCAACATCGCTAGAAATTGGCAAGTTGATGGGAGACTGTTTTGATCTCCTTCTCGACAACGGCGCTAGAAATTCTTCTTGCTACTTGTGAGTTGCGTTGGGTTCTTTCCCGAAGAGGAGGGGTGAAGCGATATAGTTGCAATAAGTATTTCCCTCAGTGAGAACGAAGGTTATCGAACCAATAGTAGAACCAAGCAAACTCTCGTCATCGGCACCTACACACACAAAACACTTGCACCCAACGCGGGCAAGAGGGTTGTCAATCCCCTTGAACTCGTTAATTGCAAGGATTAATTCTGATAATGATAGATAAATAAAAAGGAAAAGTAAAAAAAGAAATTAAATAAATTGCAGCAAGGTATTTAGGTTTTAAGCAATATGATTAAATAGACTCAGGGGCCATAATTTTCACTAGAGGCTTCTCTCTCGAACACATAACACATGATGGGTAAACAAATTACGGTTGGGCAATTGATAGAAAAGCGCATAGTTATGATGTTATTCATGGCAATGATCATGTATATAGGCATCATGTCCGTGACAAGTAGACCGAAATGATTCTGCATCTACTACTATTACTCCACCAATTGACCGACTCCTTCCTGCGTCTATGGTATTAAGTTCATGACATACAGAGTAACGCATTAAGCAAGATGACGTGATGTAGACAAAGTAAGACAAGAAATATGTTCAGACTCCCATCATTTTATCCTCAATGGTAACAATACAAATACGTGTCTTGTCCCCTTCTATCACTGGGATATAGAGCACCGCAAGATTGAACCCATTACAGAGCACCTCCCCCACTGAAGATAAATCAATCTAGTTGGCCAAAACAAACAGATAGATCGGAGAGAAATACAAAGTTATAACAATCATATATAATAAAGTTCAAAAAAGACTCAATTACTTTCAATGAGTAATCTGATCATAATCCCACAATTCATCAGACCCCCAACAAAAACACCGCAAAAGAAGATTACATCGGATAGAACTCCAAAAAGATCGAGGATAACATGGTATTGAAAATCAAAGAGAGAGAAGAAGCCATCTAGATACTAGCTATGGACACGTAGGTCTGTGGTAAACTACTCATCATCATCATGGAGGCATCAAGGTTGATGTAGACGGCCTCCGTATCACGTGCCAAGATGAAATGTCAAAAGAGATCCAAGGACGGCCTCACCCCCACGAACCCCTCGCATAAGTGGGAGAAAATCGCTAGAACCAACAGGACGTTAGGATGAACATGGAGTATATGGAGTTGGAAATGTTCCAGGTCTACCATGAAGAAGTTAGAGAAGAGCGAAACTAAACCGGCGGGCGAGGAGTTGAGGAAAATGGGGATCACAATGTTGCTCTCTGCCACCTCGCCCTCCGGAATAAGTTTTGTCGGCCCCCACAAATGGTTCACGCCTCCGACCAAGAACCCGAATTTCCTCAAGCTCCGGGCGTCTGGGAAGATGGACTCAAACAAGGCCAGAGGAAGCTCCTCTCAAACTATCTTCTTATCCTTTTCCCCCATACCCGCCTCTGGAGTGGCCTCGCGGGGGCGCCATGGCTAATGGGGAGGAGTGGCTAGGGAGATTGTGGGTGGCGATGGATGAACAATAATGGAGGAAGATGGTAGGCTTGGCGCCGTTTAGTTTTCCCCTCTTTAATTGAAGAGACAAGCAAGAAGGCAACCGCTCACACGGACACGTGGTGGTCCATGGCCTTGAAGAATGTTGGGAGCAGCACGGAAGCCGAGAAGGCGGCCCGTTTTATCATAGGACAATCAATTAGCCTCTGCTTTTGTGGCATAACAAGGGCTAGTTTCATTTGTCCCCGGAGGGCGGCTTGGGCTGCCACATGTCACATCCCTCGGTTTGCTTGGCCCCATCCCCCTCTATGCTACCACTATTGGGCGAAAGGATGATGGGCCCGTGGGATACTATCGGCGTAAATAAAACTAGGGTAGTGGCATCCTGATGCATTCGACTTAAACAAATGGGTCGTATAGCTTCCTTGGAAAGGAAGGAAGGCTTTTGAAGACTCTACGATATCCAATGGGTTTTAGCCTGCCCCGGTAAGGGTAACCCTGGGTGAGGCGCCAGACAAGCGCCGAAATCTCTTCACGGTACTCGCCCGGGAGGATGCATAAATACTCCCAGGAAGAGAATACCTCGATCTCGGGCATAGGGAGCAGCGACCCTTGACTCGAAGGATCCTTGTGGTAAGTTGGACATACCTCACCGGCTGGGATCCTTGTGGAGGAAGTCATTATCGGAAGCTACAGTAAGATTTGCCTGCTCCCTACACTACGACAGTGGTGGTACCCCTTTGTCACAGGAGGAGTACTAAAGGAGGAGGTAGAAGACCATGGGGAAATACATAGCCCCGGGAGGATGTCATCATCATTCGTACAAGCGTGCCATGTGCCCCATGCCACCGTGGTACATGCTATACTAGCCTACTCCGGTGTATATTTGACCAATGAGAACCTCCGGCAAGGGCTCCCTCGATGCTATAAATACAGGAAACCAAAGCCTCGGAAGGGTTCTATCTTTTCACCATTGTAACAGACACATTGTAGCTTTCTACCATTGCAATACAACAAAGGAGGAGTAGGGTATTACACCAAGAAGGTGGCCCGAACCTGGGTAGCTCATTGTCATCGGCAGTTCATCCACCACATTTCATTCATGACTATGGATAGCTGGACGTGTTCAGTCCCTGGCTGAACTCTCAAAGAGTTGTTGCTCACAACTCATATGTAGGTTCTTAGAAACCGACAGTACCCGTATCCGATGGACGAGCCAATGGTGTCGCCCGAGAAGAGTTTAAAGGGTGAGTTGTCTTGATGGAAGAGGACTAGAAGATATTCCCCGAGAAGTGGTTCCCGGGACTAGCTGCTAGATGTGGCGTGCTTCTCTGAGAGGGCAGTACACGGTTTCCCGAGATGATGAACACTCAAAGCCCCAGACGAGGGCCATACCAAAGGACGGAAAGCAAGCGATGGGACAAGATCTGACTTGGAGCCTAATGATGACACCATGTGTCATCATTTCATCAACAGTGCAATTGAAGGACCTACATGATCACACTATAGGACCATCCTATAGCCTGGTACACGAGATGGTCGAAAGGGGTATCTCCTTTCGACCACCGGGGAAAGGAAGGCTTCGCCCTTTTTCCTAGCAGGTTTTCTCTTGTGCCATTGTTCCGGCCGGCCACGTCCGTCCTTGCCTCCTCCATGCCTCCTCACCTCTGACTTCGGCGAGGGGTCGCCGCTGCCGACCGATCTGCAGGTCGCCTCCTCCCCGCATCGGGACGAGGACGACGCGACCAGCGTCTCGCTCGCCTCCAATCCAGTGCCTCACGTGGGCCACGAGGAGCACCTTGGCCCAGCCACACGCAAGCCCGTAGCACCAGGCCGAGCCTCTCCCGCCACCAAGCTGGCCTGCCCAAGCCGCGACACCGACTGGGCTTGGCCCATGGTGAGCCACCCCCTCTGCATGCGTATGTGACGCCCAATGTGATGTTAGCTATCCTGCGCCCATTGAACCTGCTAGACCATGCCCCGTTTCGGCCCGTGAACGTTTTTTTCCAGTCTCAGTGAATTTATCTAGTTCCTGAGAATTACATATTTGTAGAAAACCCTCATATTTCATGCATTTAATAACTCTCAAACCGTGCATTGGATTAAAATGATTTAAACATGTAAAATGTTCAGAATTTTGTGTAGATTAATAATATTCAACTTTCATGATGTTTAAAAATGTTTAACTTGCTGTTCATGTATTTTGCATAAATGCCATAATCTTGCATAATTGTTTCTGTCATTTTTTTTCCAAAGAAAATACCCACATGTTATTTATGAATTTGGGGTAGAAAAATCCATAGAATCCATCTATGCAATTAGTTTTGTCATTTGAGCAAGTTTTTGTGCATGCTATTTTTTGCTGTGATGCCCTTTTGTTATTTTTGTGTGATTTAATGCATGCATCATATGAATTATTGTTGAACATGAGATGTTCCCTTCGTGATGTGTACTAGCCCCTGGTATTTTTGTTTGCCATGAAAATCCATGTTTAGATGTTACTTTCTTGCTGCCATCATGTCTTAAAAATGTTGCTGTTTTGAGGGGTCTAAATAATTCTAAGTCTGCAACTGTCTTATTTTGTTGCCATGTTGCCATGTGTTTTGCTATTGATCTACAACTCCTTTGTGGTTGCCACCATGGAGTGTCTTGTAAAGCATGTTATTATTTGTCATGTTGTGCATTAGTTTTCATTTATAGGTTATGCATCATAATTAATTCTGCTGTCAACATGCCTACCTGATAGAAACTGCTGTCCATGTCCACCCTAATTTTCACCAAGTCTGAGAGTCTGGTTACTTCAAAATGGCATGTTGTGTTGACGCTAGCCATGATTCTATGCATAATTAGACCTTGCCATTATGGAATGAATTCAAGTGCATCATGCCCACTACCATGCTGTAGATTTTCATGCCATTATAATTCCTGTAGTATAGATTTTTCTTGCTGCCAATATGCCTTCAGAATAAAACTGCTCTGTTAAAACCTGTTATTTTCACAAAGTATGAAACTGTGTTCAAATGGACATCTTGTGAGCTCATTCCCTATTGATCCATGCTTCTATTCATTTTTCTGCTGTGAGATGAATTGTTGTGCATCATGTAAGCTACTGCCCCATGTCTTGTTTGTGCATTTTAGATTCTTATAGCCTGTTGTTTTGAGGCGTGCAAAATGCCATGTTGTTGTTTTGACAGATTATGACTACAACTTGTGTTGGTTGTTATTATTGAACCATTGCTCCGTTTTGAACATGTTCCACTTGAAACTTGCTTAAAATCTCATGTAGTTTCATAATATATTGCTGCATCCATGATTTGGAATGTTTGTGGTTGTCATTTGCATGCATTTTGCATTCATGACATATGTATCTTGTGTTGGTCATATCTTTTAGGCCGTAGCTCCATTTTAAATGATCTATATATGTAAATCGCCTACAATGACGAGTAGAATCACATGGTGCAATTTATTTTCTGGTCTAATAAATATAGAATATGGTTAGTTCAGATCTGGACCAATTTCGAAATTAACATATGGGGTCGTTTCAGAAATACTATATGTTATTTGTGACCTCATTTAAAATGCCTAGATATATAGTTTATTTATGCTTCACCTCTTGCCAAGATAAAAAACATTTAAACTTGCCATGTAAATAAACGAGAGTGAACTAAATGATTCGAACATGGAGTTTTGTCAATATGCAACTCATTGCATATTGAACTTCACTTAATGTGTAGTAGTTGATTGTTGTGCTTGCCATGCCTTGCATAATTGTATGAACATGTATCATACTTGTTTGCGCATCATGTCATGCATATGTTGTGATGTTTACCGTGTCATTTGTTTGTTTCCGGATTAGCTTCTTCTCGATAGAGTACCGAAAGCGTTCGGTGTGTGAGGATTCGTTCGACTATGTTGGATCATCTTCTCTATGGATTGGTTCTTCTTCCAAGCGGGATTTCAAGAAAGATGAACATTTCCCTGGATACCACTACTATCATTGCCATGCTAGTTGTCTCGTTTCTATCGCTATGTCTCGCTACCTATCACTTGTTTGTCAAGCCTCCCAAAATGCCATGATAAGCCTCTAACCCTCCACATCCCAGCAAACCATTGTTTGGCTATGTTACCGCTTGCTCAACCCTTCTTATAGCATTGCTAGTTGAAGGTGCAAGTTGTTTCCATGTGCCAGCATGGATATTTTGAGATATCACAATATTATTGTATTAATTTAATGCACATATATACTTGGTAAAAGGTGGAAGGCTTGGCCTTTTGCTCGGTGTTTTGCTCCACCTTTGCCGCCCTAGTTACTTGTGTACCAGTGTTATGTTCCATATTAAGCGCTCCTAACATGCTTGGGGTTGTTATGGGGACCCCTTGATTTTCGTTTTGGCATAAAACTCTTCTGGCAAGGCCCAACATTGGTACTATTTGCTTAATAACAACTAAAATATGCATAGGGCATGATCACCCCATGGATAATTAATCAACCCCCAGGGCAGTGCTCCTCATGAGTGTTGGTCCAAACTAGAGTCGTATGCGGGGCCAACCCGGGGCAACTCGGGAGATTTCTATCAGGCACTGTACGCTGCGCTCATCCGGTTGTGCCCTGAGAACGAGATATGTGGCTCCTATCGGGATTGTTGGCATGTCGGGCGGCCTTGCTGGATTTGTTTTACCTTTCTTGAATGTCTTCTGCACCGGGATTCCGAGGATACTTTGGGCTATCTCGAGCTAGAGGTTTTCCGCTGGGATTCTGAGGTAACTGCGGGCTATCTCGTGGTTGAGGTTTTCCGATGCAGCTTGTGGCTAGTTTGTGATGGATGAGTTGGAGAACCCTGCAGGGTTAAATCTTTCTGAAAGCCGTGCTCGCGGTTATGTGGCAACTTGGAAATTTGTTGAACACCCGGTCATAGCAAACTTGAAGTAAACACAAATAAAATACACCAACCGTGTTCGTAACCGTGACTGTCTCTTCTCGTGAGTTTTGAACCGAGAGAGAACATGGTGGGGTTATGTATGACTCGTAAGTAGGTGTTCAGGATCACATAGTGATCATTACTAGTTCACGTCCATTTATGCGTAGATCACCCTTCTTATTATTGTACTCGTAAGTTAGCCACTCAAATAAATGCTTAGTGCTTGCTGCAGCCTCACCACTTTACCATATCTCACCCATTAAGCTTTGCTAGTCTTGATACCCTTGGAAATGAGATTCCCGAGTCCCCGTGGCTCATAGATTACTACAACAACAGTTGTAGGTACAGGTAATGCGATGCTTTGATGTGAGAGCGATGCTTGTTTGATTGGGAGTTGTTCTTCTTCGTCGATCATAGGATGGGTTCCAGGCGGGCACCCTGGGATAGCAAGGATGGATGTCGCTTTTATCGTTTGATTTCGTCCATAGTCAGACCCTGCTCTTCTATATGGTGATTGAATGTATTGTTGTATTTGAGATGTTCATGATTTAGCTTGTGGTGAGTGTAAGCCAATTCCATATACTCATCTCCTCTTTACATGTACTTGTAACGATATCCATTCTTGCGAAATGACGAGATGTGCTTCTATCCCTATCAAGGCCCTCGAGCCAAAATAAGGATAGGATCGCATCTTGGGCATTACAAGTTGGTATCAGAGTAGTACCCACCTAGGAGCCCCCTTGATTGAACGAACTTGGCCAAGTCGAGTCTAGTGAAAAACTATTTTGAGTCTAGTTATATATCGGAGAGTAGGATTCTTTTTACTCCTCTTCCCTGCTCTAGTGAGGAATCCTGACGTAGGAATTTTAATTCTACCCCTCTTCTCACTCAATTTTTTAGGATCACACGGGTATTTTGGAACCTCTATGATGCCGATGTGACGAAATTCTGTACTTGGTGCCTCCTGTTTCCGAGGAGTAGAGCTCCAGGGGGTTCTTGACACATCGTTATCGTTTAGTTTCCTTAGTATCTCAGGACGAGGATGTTCGAAATTCCTTCAATATTATTTGTGTCGAGAGGAGTTTGGCGTCACCCACTACTGGGGAGAGCGTCTAGATGTACTGCCATAATTAGTATCGTTGTGATTACAAGGGTCTGAGGTAGACGATGATACGTCTCCAACGTATCTATAATGTTTGATTGTTCCATGCTGATATATTATCATTCTAGGATACTTTTTGGGTCATTATTTACCAATTTATAATATTTTTGAGCACTAACCTATTGACCCAGTGCCCAGTGCCAATTGCTGTTTTTGCCTTTGCAGGTTTACTGTACCAAATGAAGTCCAATTGCCATGAAACTTTTTGATGATTTTTTCTGGACTATATGAAGACCTAGAAGCTTCGGAAGGAAGCCGGGAGGCGCACGAGGGCCCAACCACACATCAGGGCACGTCCTGGGGGGGGGGGGGCCCTGATATGTGGTGGCCCCCTCCGGCACCTCCCGACGTCCCTCTTCGGCCTATAAATTCTCTAATATTCTGAAAACCCTCGAGGCAGTCCCGAAACCCTTTCATGATGTTTAAAGATATTTAACTTGCTGTTTTCATGTATTTTGCATAAATTCCATAATCTTGCATAATTGTTTGTGTCATTTTTTTTCAAAGTAAATACCCACATGTTATATATAATTTTGGGGTACAAAAATCCATAGAATCCATCTGTGCAATTCGTTTTGTCATTTGAGCAAGTTTGTATGCATGCTATTTTTTTGCTGTGATGCCCTTTTGTTATTTTTGCATGATTTAATCCATGCATCATATGAATTATTGTTGAACATGAGATGTTCCCTTTGTGATGTGTACTAGCCCCTGGTATTTTTGTTTGCCATGAAAATCCATGTTTAGATGTTACTTTCTTGCTGCCATCATGTCTTAAAAATGTTGCTGTTTTGAGGGGTCTAAATAATTCTAAGTCTGAAACTGTCTTATTTTGTTGCCATGTTGCCATGTGTTTTGCTATTGATCTACAACTCCTTTGTGGTTGCCACCATGGATTGTCTTGTAAAGCATGTTATTATGTGTCATGTTGTGCCATTAGCTTTCATTTATAGGTTATGCATCATAATTGATTCTGCTATCAACATGCCTACCTGATAAAAACTGCTGCCCATGTCCACCCTAATTTTCACCAAGTCTGAGAGTCTGGTTATTTCAGAATGCGATGTTGTGTTGATGCTATCCATGATTATGTGCATAATTAGACCTTTCCATTATGGAATGAATTGAAGTGCATCATGCCCACTACCATGCTGTAGATTTTCATGCCAATATAATTCATGTAGCATATGTTTTTCTTGCTCCCAATATGCCTTCAGAATAAAACTGCTCTGTTAAAACCCATTGTTTTCACTAAGTATGAAACTGTGTTCAAATAGACATCTTGTGAGCTCATTCCCTATTTATCCATACTTCTATTCAATTTTATGCTATGATATTAATTGTTGTACATCATGTAAGCTACTACCCCATGTCTTGTTTGTGCATTTTAGATTCTTATAGCCTGTTGTTTTGAGGTGTGCAAAATGCCATGTTGTTGTTTGGACAGATTATGACTAGAATTTGTGTTGGTTGTTATTATTGAAACGTTGTTCCGTTTTGAACATGTTCCACATGAAACTTGCTTTGAATCACATGTAGTTTCATAATATCTGGCTGCATCCATGATTTGGAATGTTTGTGGTTGTCATTTGCATGCATTTTGCATTCATGACATATTCATCTTGTGTTGGTCATATCTTTTAGGCTGTAGCTCCGTTTTAAATGATCTATATATGTAAATCACTTAGAATGACAAGTAGAATCACATGGTGCACTTTATTTTCCGGTCTAATAAATAAAAAATATGGTTAGTTCATATCTGGACCAATTTTGAAATTAACATATGGGGTCGTTTCGGAAATACTATATGTTGTTTCTGACCTCATTTAAAATGCCTAGATATATAGTTTATTTATGCTTCACCTCTTGCCATGATAAACAACATTTAAACTTGCCATGTAAATAAATGGGAGTGAACTAAATGATTCGAACGTGGAGTTTCGTCAATATGCAACTCGTTGCATATTGAACTTCGCTTAATGTGTAGTAGTTGATTGTTGTGCTTGCCATGCCTTGTATAATTGTATGAACATGCATGATACTTGTTTGCGCATCATGTCATGCATATGTTGTGATGTTTACCGTGTCATTTGTTTGTTTCCAGATTTGCTTCTTCTCGATAGAGTACCGAAAGCGTTCGGTGTGTAAGGATTCCTTCGACTACGTTGGATTGTCTTCTTCACAGATTGGTTCTTCTTCCAAGCGGGATTTTAGGCAAGATGAACATTACCCTAGATACCACTACTATCATTGCTGTCGTGGTTTTGTCATGGCTGATGTCCTCATGAGAAAACTTAGGTGTGAGGCCATCGCAACTAGGTGGTAGCTTGAACAGGGTTGGTCAGAATCGAGAGACGCGAGTTTTACCCAGGTTCGGCCCCTAGCGATGGAGGTAAAAGCCTACATGCTGCTTGATTCCTATTGACGATGATGATGATCTCGATTACAAGGGTGCTATTTCGCTACCTCTAGTCTCGAGGGTTTCTAATCTGTCTATATCTAATGACTTGTCTTCTTCCTCTTGGGGTGCCTTGCCCCTCCTTATATAAGTTGAAGGGGCAGGCTTACATATAGAGTCCTAGTAGGATTAGGACTAGTCCCTCTTCTATTACAAGATGAATCCTAGTCTGGGTCTTGCTTCCCTTAATTGGAGTCCTACTCCTCGAGCCAGCCCTCCAGGCCTCTCCGCAAGCCGCCTTCCGTCGGGTTGCACACTGGGCCTTAGGCCTTGTCCTCAAGGCCGACCCGGTAAGAGAGGTGACCCACGAGCCGCCAAATGATGGGCCGGGTCATACCTCCTGGCCGGGTCAAACCGTGGGAATATCCCTAACATTAGCCCCCAGGTTAGCTTGAATTTATTCATGGTAAGCTCCTGAAATAAGAATAATAAATATGCCAAGGGACCTGCTTGCTCCACTGGCCGACTTATTTCAATGAAGTAGCTCCTCGAATATCCTGGTCTCTCTTTGTCATATCATTGGGTTGGCTTCTCAATCCACTTGCTGATGTGGTTTCCTCGTAGAAAAAATACTGGAAATAACACTGCCTCTAACATCAGGCCAGCTCCTCATGCTATGAGTTTGATGAAAATATTGGGAATAGAATTTCGTCTGTTGTTGAACCGGATTTCTGGGACGCGGCAGCTCTTGCCGGGTCATCAGACATAGTGGATGTTGAATTAGGATGAAAATATCGCTGATTTATGGATGTAGAAATTGCCAACTTGTGAAGCCGGGTTGCATATATAGACTCTGCCGGGTCATGAACATTGATGATGTCGGGTCGTGATCGTTGTTGCTATCAGGTCAAACAACTGAACTCCAGTCGACTTGATAAAATTATTGGGAATAAAAGATCCATCTGATGTTGAGCCGTCTTTTGGGCCTTTCTATGAATAACTTTGAAGAAAATGATCTTTTGCAAACCCCCACCAAGAAATGATACCCGTCTCGCTTACAGTTGACAGCTTGAAGGTGTTCTGCTATTTTTTTATCTCCATATTACCTGTAGCCCCAAGCTCCGAGTTTATCAGTTCATGATGACTTGGTGGTTTGCGTAGAAAAATAGCTTGACTGTATAGCCCCCAAGTGCTGGGTTGTCTTGCCTGCAGCAGCCTGGAACTTGTAATTATCTTATACTTATAAAACTACATCCAATGTAGGCCCCAAGGGTCGGGTTGTTTTGCCTGCAACAACCTGGGACTTGAACATAGTTTTGAATCTTGTAGATTGATAGCTTGGAGAAATCTGGGTTGTCATCTGAGTCACCAGATATAGACTGAATCTTTTGCATTTCACATGTGTAGCACCCAAGGGCCGGCTTATCAGTATGTGATGGGCCAGGTCTTCAATTTGGACCTTATAATTTGTTTAAACAGCTGAATAATGCAGCCCCCAAGTGTCGGGTCGCATGCCTGCAACGACTTGGGACTTTAGAAAATTTTGATCTGAGTAGTGTAGCCCCCAAGTGCCGGGTCGTTTGCCTCCAGCGACTTGGGACTTATATGCACTTATCCTTTGAAAAGAGAAACATCATATGATGTAGCCCCCAAGTGCTGGGTCGTTTGCCTATAGCAACTTGGGACTGTGTGAGAATATAAATCATCATAATGCACTTCAGAAGTTCTCTTGAACTGATACTGATCTGACTTGAATGAAATCCTTGCCTGTGGTTATAATGCAACCCGGTAATTTATCGTTTTGTATGAATATCCTAGAAAAATGCGTTTGTGCTTGAAACGAAATCCCTGCCCGTGGTTGCGGTTCAACCCGGCAAATATTTGTTTGAGAAATCCATAAGTGTTGTAGTTTACTACAAAGCACAAGTTGAAAAAAATCCAAGAGCTGGTCAACTAAATGACCCGACATTATATGTGATAGGCTGGCTCAGCAATACGTAATATACCAGCTCAGCAATATGTGATAGACCGGTTCTTTGAGAATAGTCATTTCTTCTGAGTTGGCTTGGAAAACCCCAATCATTCAATACTGGTTATGATAAACCATGATGAAGATCCGGTATAAGAAATCCAAAAATTTGTACCTGCAAATTTAAGAGACGGGAGAATATATATATGAGCCGGCGTTGTATAACACAACTTGTAGACCGGCTTTTGAAGCACGGTCTTGCTTCCATGAAGCTGGCAAGATAGCCGGTGGTTTATCCTCGCTTTCTGTAAGTCGGCTCTCACGTGACTCAAGCCGGTGTTTTAACCTGGATAAGTTCAGGGTCCATATGGATTGACTTATCGAGAGTACACGGGGTCACTTTGTTTGGATAAGCATATTGCAAACAGGCAGGTTTAACCACAATTTTGTTTTATGATGGCTTGTAGCCGAGTCAAGAGGGAAATTATTACTGGCTAACTCGTTGAGTCGGGAGCCCCCAAATGACTTATGATCATGGAAAAGCTCAGCATAGGATATACAGGAAGCAATGCTACTACTGCAAAACATATGGGGTCCAGATAAGCCGGCTTTATTCCATTGATCATAATATGATTAGCCAATAAGGCATGATACCTATGTTTGAACAGCGCATCATGGCAGCTAGTCCTCTTTGGCAACCTTTAATTTTTTGCCAATAAGGCAGGGGACCCATGTTTGAACTGCACATCATGGCAGCTAGTCCTCTTTGGCAAACTTTAATTTTCACCAATAAGGCAGCAACCCCTGGGACCGGGTTATCTTCCCTGCAATGACCCGGGGTTCTTGAATTTTTGAACCCGGTCGAATCTGCCGAGTCATGTCTGTGTAGCCCCCGAGTCTTAAGTCAACTCGAGGAGTTGGCTTGAGATTCTTCATACTTGGCTATTGCATAAGCCGTCATAGAGTTAATAGCTCAAAGATGAAGTTTATTGAAGCTAGGGCTCGGCGAGTTGATGATCTTCTCGGTGCTCATCATATGTCCTCGGCATATCTCATTTCAAGAAAGCCATTTTTGCCCAAATTGAGTTCATATGCGTGTGGACCCACTTGTTGCTATTCTTGGTTGGTCCGACTCTCCTGGCTCCTTCAATGCTTTTTCTTCTTTTTTTCTCTCTTCGCGATGGCTTTGAATTTGCCGGCTCTACTGTGGCCGGCTCTCTTTGCTCTTCCAAGGACGTTTCCTTCATGGAAAGTTCTCCTGTTTCTTCTGATATGTTGAAGTGGATCGGACCGTGGGGATAGCAGGACAATGTGCCTATCCATTGAGCAACCCATCGCGGGTGGAGGCTGATAATAGATATATATTTCTTTTTTGCTCCAGTGTCGTTGGAGTAGATTGGACCGCGGGGGCGGCGACTTGCGTGTGTCCGTTGGGCGGCTCGTACGGGCGGACGTGGCCACTGGCGTGTTGATGTAAACCAGACCGTGGGGACGGCAGCTTGCACGCGTCCGTTGGGCGGCTCGTACGGGCGGGCGCAGCGCCGACATGTTTACATAGACCAGACCGCGGGGACGGCGGCTTGGCGCATCCATTGAGCAGTGCGGCATGGAAGGACGCTGGCGTATGATGATGTTGCGCGAGCTCCGTATTCATGATATAACGCCACTTTTTCTGAATAAATGTCCTGATGTATTTGGACAACAGATGATCTTGCCATGTTTCTCAGAAACAGTGAACAATTGCTTTGTGTATAAATCCTGCGTATGAAAATATTAAAAGCAGAACAATTGTCCTCGGAGGAACTAAAGTGTACTGATAAGAATAGACTGAATAGATAGCACTTGATTTAGTTGGACGACAGATGATCCGTATGAAATGTCCGTCGGGAGGTCCGATTGATGGGACTCGTACTAATATTCCTTGCTGCAGATCAATCCACCTTGTGTGTGTGTGTGTGTGTGTGTTTTGACATAGGACGAACCAAAGGGACGCCAGACTATGCGTGTGTCTTTAGGGTAGACGTTGGCGCGAACTCCGTCGAGAACGCATGAGACCAGAATCCATGGAGCGACGTCGTTTCAACAATCAACTGACTGACCATGTCGAGAAACTTCTTGGGTCCGTGTTCTCCGATGATGGATGCGGTGTTTGCTGGACTACGGCTATGGATTTGACCGGCCATCGCAGTACTTATTGCGGTCGATTGTATCATCCATGGATGTCAGCTGGTTCATTTGGCAGCAGATGAAATACAAATGATTCCTTGGTTTTTTCAAGACGAAGTAGTGCTACATCACGCGACAGTTGGTCTGCATTTGGAGAGCGCGCACGTACTAGCACCAATGTTAATCCGTTGTCTTATGCGCTTTGGTGAACTAGTACTTTCAGTACTTTGATCTCTCGCATGGGATGCTTTGAATAATCAATAGATTTGGGGGCTCGTGCTGCTAATGGGTCGTCACGCAGGGCTTAGTAGCATTAGTTGGTTGATGGCCTTCACGAGAAGGAGTAGCACTAGCAGTTATGAGTTGATGCCCTAGCGTAACAGTGCACGGGCAGAGGAAATTGTCTGTCTTCAGTTGTCGTGATAGACAACACGATCTGATTGTGGTACAACGAAAATTCATGTCGGCCTGTGCAGACTTCTTCAATTAGCTGTAGCAGAAAATCTTGCCGATCTTGGCAGAACTTGCAGCCATGCGGATTAGACGGATCTTACTTTTGTCGGTCTCGACCAATTTTGTGGCTTGGTGGATTGGATAGGTCGTACTCCTGCCGGTCTTCCGCATGGATACATACTTCCACATGGGCGGGCTTGGTCCTTCTGGAACCTAGGGGCGCCTAGATGCCGTGGCGGCTTGCGCGGCTGTCGGAATCGGGGCTCCAGAGACCCAGAAAGGTTCGAACTCTGGGGTGCACTTGCTCTCCCGCCCTGCTCTACCTCACAACCTCACATCGACTCTCCGGCGGCTCGAGCTAAGGAAGACGAGCAAAGGACACACAATTTACCCAGGTTCGGGCCACCTTGCGGTGTAAGACCCTACTCTTGCTTGTCTGGATTGCTTGAGGATGAAGATGAATACAAGGTGTGTTGTTTCCTGCCCAGGGTTCGATGCCCTCTATGGTGGCTGGTTCCCTATTCTTATCTCGGCCTTGGTCCTCTTCCCCCGAAAACACAAGGCGGGAAGGCTTGCCACAAAGGCCAGTTTGAAAGGGGATAATACTGCAGCCTATCCTGACAAAAGTGGTCTTCGCCTACCAAAGCTCCTCCTCATGACATGCTTGTGGGCTCGGGGGTGACCTCCGTCCTACTGAGCCTCTGGTCTTGGTCCTCTTGCACAAGAAAGGAAACCTTTGGGGATTGCTTTGGGATCCCGCGGGCTGGCGATGCTCCTCTATCACGGAAGGGGAAAGCCTCCCTCTCCGTGCCCGCTGGCATCGCTCCTAGCACCATTTGGCATGGCGCGCGTCATCCATGTGCGGGAGCAGGGTCACAAGGTCCTGTCGAGCCAATCCTAGGTGGACCCGCCTCCTGAGGGCACCGGGGACAGTCTTGCCGAGAGACCTCTTGAAGTCCCTGGCGGCGATGTCGCCGCGTGCCTCGCGAGAGGTGGGCCCTTGATACGTCTCAAACGTATCTATAATTTTTGATTGTTCCATGCTGTTATATTATCATTCTTGGATGTTTTACAATCATTTTATAGCAACTTTATATCATTTTTTGGGACTAACCCATTGACATAGTGCCAAGTGCCAGTTGCTGTTTTTTGCTTGTTTTTTACTTCGCAGAATATCAGTACCAAACGGAGTCCAATCGCGATGAAACTTTTTGGAGATTTTTTTTGGACCAGAAGAAAGCCAGTGGTCCAAAGAAGTACCGGGGAGGGGGCCCAGGCCGCCCACAAGACACCAGGGCGCTCCAGAGGCCCTCGGCGCACCCTGGTGGGTTGTGGATGCCTCGGGAGTCCTCTCCACCGCCTATGAGCTCTATAAATACACAAATATTCCAGAAACCCTAGAGGAGTCGACGAAAAATACTTCTAGCCGCCGCAAGTTCCAGAACCGCGAGATCCAATCTAACACCATCACGGAGGGGTTCATCATCCTCATTGGTTCCTCTCCGATGATGCGTGAGTAGTCCACCATAGACCTACGGGTCCGTAGGCAGTAGCTAGATGGCTTTCTCTCTCACTTTTGATTCTCAATACAATGGTCTCTTGGAGATCTATTTGATGTAATGAATTTTTGTGGTGTGTTTGTTGGGATCCGATGAATTTTGAGTTCATGATCAGTTTCTGTCCATGAATATTATTTGAGTTTTTGTTGACCTCTTATATGCATGATTACTTATAGCCTTGTATTTCTTCTTCGAATCTTTGGTTTAGTTAGGCCAACTAGATCAATTTTTCTTGCCATGGGAAGAGGTGCTTTGTGATGGGTTCGATCTTGCGGTGTCCTCTCCCAGTGACAGAAGGGGCAGCGAGGCACGCCTGTATCTTTGCTATTAAGGATAACAAGATGGGGTCTATTCCTACATGAATAGATCTTGTCTACATCATGTCACCGTTCTTATTGCATTACTCCGTTTTCCATGAACTTAATACACTAGATGCATGCTGGATAGCGGTCGATGTGTGGAGTAATAGTAGTAGATGCAGGATCATTTCGGTCTACTAATCTTGGTCGTGATGCCTATATAATGATCATCGCCTTGGATATCGTCATGATTATTTGATCTTCTATCAATTGCCCAACAGTAATTTGTTCACCCACCGTGTGCTATACTCATGAGAGAAGCCACTAGTGAAACCTATGGCCCCCGGGTCTACTTTTCCAACATATTGCTTTCCGATCTATCTTTTTGCCGCTTTTGTTTTTCAGATCTATTATTCCAAAAACCCAAAAGTACCTTTGTTGGGGATATAACCCCGTGGTGAGACCCGTCCAGATGGGGCTGGGTCATGAGGTTGGCGGCTTAGTGATAAGGTTTGGAAGAAACTTGCTCAATGGGCCTGGAGGCCCAGAGGGAGAAGACAATGTATTACCTGGTGGCGTAAGCCGCCAGTGGCGGCTTGTCTGACAAGGCAGGAATAGTTAGAGGCAAGGTCGGTTATCAAGTATGACCCGGCCCGGACTCTTGTAAGCCCAGGGCCTCAACCTGTGTATATAAAGGCGGGTTACCTGGGTGGCTTAGGCCACGAAACCTTAGATCGAGTGCTAGGTCTAGCGAATCCGCTCCCTTGTAATCGATATCCAATCAATACAACTCAAAGTAGGACGTAGGCTATTACCTCCTTCGAGAGGGGCCGAACCTGGGTAACTCTGTGTCTTTCGTCCCGACCAACCCCTTCGAGTTAACCGCCGTAGCGATGGCTTCACACCTAAGTCCTGACACTAGGACATCTGCCGTGACAAAACCACGACAGTTGGCGCCCACCGTGGGGCAGATGCTCGGTGGTTTGGAGTACTCGAAGGGCTCTCTCCCAGGGATCGAGGGATACGCCGTTGGCAGGATGACCAAGAGTCGCTGCGGCAAGCTCTACATCGACGACGCTGGCTGGGGCCCTGAGGCTGACTCAATCGAGTACGGGTACCGGGTCCCCTTCGGTGGAATTCACGTCTTCATTGGTAAGATCGGCGGATCTAAGCCCGGGCCGGACATCTGCACCGACCTCGTTGAGCCGGCCCGGCGCGCGCAACCCGCCCGGGTTAACCCAGGCCGGAAGGGCATCTTCGTCGGCTTCACCCAAGGCGCGGAACTTGAAGGTTCTATGTCGCGGGAGGAAACCCTCATCTGCTCAGAGGATGGATCCTCGAGTGGGGAGGCGGAATCAATCTACCAGCTTCACAATGGCGGGTTTGGGGGCTACTCCGAGGGCTACCATGACCCGGAATACTATGAGCCGCCGAGCCGAGCCGCTGTCTTCATGGCAGGATCGGCACCAGCTCCTGGTAGCACTGCCGCTGGTGCGACCGGGTCTGGATCAGGCAGGCCGCCGGCTCAAGTTCTGCTGGATTTGATGAATGAACTTACGACTCTGATGGGAACTGAGGTCACGGCCGAAAAGCAAGCAGCCCGTAACACGGAAATCGCGAGGTTGAAGGACCAGATGGCCGGTGTCCAAGAGGAAATCAATGCGCTGAAAGCTTAGATGGATGCTGAGTCGGAACGCCTCAGGGCGGAAGCTTTTCGCCTTGACCTGGATCAACAGACCGCAGATGCAGTCCATCGGATGAGGCACCAGACCCGCCTGCCGGATCTGTATGAGCCTAGGAATCTTTTCAAAACACCAGGGACGAGACGGAATGCACCTCTGACCGTGACCCGGACGGCGGAAGTACCTGGGAGTAGGGCGGCGGTTCAGCATCGGCAGCCAGCCCCGCCCCGCAGGAACCAGACCCCGCCGCAGCATTTTCCGACACCACCCGGTCATTATTCTAATCCGGTGGAGAATATGGTGGCAGCGGCAGTCAGACTTGGCGCGCTCCCCATCCCTGATGGAACGCCTTTTGCGGAAGAAGCGCGGAACGCCATTGGATATTTGCAGACAGCGGTGGCGCAACAGGAGAAATACACCTATAGCCGGAGCCGCGTGCACTCGACCCCTATCCCAAGCCGCAGTTACAGTCGGCGTATAGAGTCGCCTGTGATTTCTAGCAGCGATCGATGTCGGAATCCGGCGCGGGATGACCCGCCTGCCGTTGATGCCCAGGCACTGGTAGATCGCGCGAGAGCACAGCGAGAGCCGGCAGCTGCGGCGGCTTACCAAGAACCCACAGTGGCACCTTCTGTTTTGGTAGGAGCCGGAGTAACCTCCAGGGTTGTGGGAGTGCCATGCTTGGTGCTGGCTTTGTGAAACGAACGCCTACCGAAGGATTTCAAGGGTCCCCGCAAGGTGCCAAACTATACCGCCGATCTGCCTCCAGAAGCTTGGATTGAGAGTTATGAACTAGCCATGGAGATGTTAGACGTCAGTGATGCAGTCTGCGCTAAGTATTTCATCATGATGTTGGAGGGGCCGGCTCGCACGTGGTTAAAGGGTTTGCCACCCAACACCATTAATTCCTGGGCCGAGTTGAAGGCGAAATTCATCAAAAAAATCAAGGAACGTGCAAGCAGCCCATGACAATCGTCGATTTGGATCATTGTGTGCAGCGGGAGGATGAGTCGGCCCATCATTGGGTCCGACGGGTCTTAACCATTATCCACTCCTCTGATAATATCACGGCGGCTCAGGCGGTTCTAATTCTGGAGAAGAATTGCCACTTTCTGCCCCTCAAGCAGAAGCTTGGACGGCTCAAGCGTTCCTGCCAGGATATGGGGGAGCTCATGGCGGCTCTCACCAAATATGCAGATTCTGACAATACGAAGGATCCTGGGTCTGATGAGGAGAAATCAGCTAAGGGTAAGAAGAATGGCAATGGCAAGGGCCAGCAGCAGAGTGGGGCAGGAAATAATAATAACGGTAATGGCGGTAAGCGGAAACACCCGGACGGCGGGTCAGATCTGGTGGCCAACACTAGTGCTGGAGGCAACCGTGGCAAGGGCAATGGTAAACCGCCTTTCGGCAAGTCTAAGCCTTTCAATATGGAAGCAATGTTGAATGCCCCCTGTCCAAAACATAGTGTTCCCGATAAACCATACACTCATGCCTGGAAGGATTGTTGGGTCATGCGGGAGTTCCAGAATTACAGCATTAACCAGCATCAGGGTGGCGGCAGTGGACCGTCCGACGGGTCAGGATCCGGCTCTCCTGGGTCCGGCTTTGGTGCGGGCGACTCAGGTTCTGGCTACCAAGGTCAGGGAAACAATGGAGGTCACCATCAACAGTATGGCAATGGAGGTCAGCAACAAAACAACCAGTCCGGATATCAGAGTAACCCAAAGCAGCTTAATGGAGGCCAATATCACATCTTTACGATAAGCCTTGACAAGCAGGATCAGAAGGTGCGCAAGCGGGCGGTTAATACGGTCATGCCGACTCTCCCGCAGTACTTGAAGTGGTCTGAGTATGACATAACTTGGAGCAGGGAGGATCACCCGCCGCGTGTGGATAACCCGGGGCAGTTGGCCTTGGTAGTGGCCCCCCAAGTAGGAGGCTATGTGTTCACCAAGGTGCTTATGGATGGTGGCAGCAGCATCAACATCCTGTACTATGACACGTTCCGCCGGATGAACTTGCTTGACAAGGATCTCAAACCATCTTCGACGGTTTTTCACGGTGTGGTGCCCGGAAAGTCGGCCTATCCAGTTGGAAAAATTTCCCTGGAGGTAGCTTTTGGTGATGAGTTCAACTATAGGGTGGAGACCTTATGGTTTGAGGTGGTCAAGATCAAGAGCCCGTACCACGCTTTGTTTGGGCGGCCGGCTTATGCCAAGTTCATGGCTAGGCCTTGTTATGTTTACTTGCAGCTCAAGATGCCCAGATTAAACAGAACGATTACGGTGCATGGTGATCGGAAGATTGCTCTTGAGTGCGAGGAAGGCGATGCTGCGTATGCAGAGACAAGTTGTGCTGAGGCGGAGCTCAAGTTTTATAAGGAGAATGTTGACCCGACAGATATGACCCCGATGAAGAAGCCCAGCACGGAATCTGAGCCGCCCCTTAAGTTTGTGGCAGAAGATACCAAGCTGGTGGATTTTAACCCTGGCAACTCAACGCAGCAATTCACTATTAGGGCTAACATGGATCCCAAATCGGAAAGCGCGCTCATCGAATTCATCCGTGAGAATTGGGACATCTTTGCATGGAAGCCTTCTGACATGCCTGGTGTACCGAGAGAATTCGCTGAGCACCACCTTAATGTGGATCCTAAGTTTAAGCCGGTCAAACAGTTCCTCCGTCGTTTCAATGAGGAGAGGCGTAAGGCTATTGGAGAAGAGGTAGCTCGGCTCTTAGCAGCAGGGTTTATCGTCGAAGTTTCTCACCCGGAGTGGTTAGCTAACCCGGTGTTGGTACTCAAGAAGAACGGCACGTGGCGCATGTGTGTAGATTATACCGATCTCAACAAGGCGTGCCCGGTTGATCCATTTGCTCTCCCCCGTATCGACCAGATCATTGACGCAACGACGGGTTGCAAGAGTTTATGTTTCCTGGATGCTTATTCGGGTTATCATCAGATCAAGATGGCGGTCAAAGACCAAGAGAAGACGTCTTTCATTACGCCTTTTGGAGCTTTCTACTATGTGTCTATGCCTTTCGGGCTCAAGAGTGCTCAGGCGACTTATCAGCGTTGTGTGCAGAATTGTCTTCATAGTCAAATTGGGCGCAATGTTCATGCTTATGTGGATGATATTGTGGTCAAGTCAAGAAAGAAGGAGACTCTATTAGCTGATTTGAAGGAAACTTTTGATAATCTGCGGCTTTACAAGATGATGCTTAACCCGGCAAAGTGTGTGTTTGGTGTACTTGCAGGCAAGCTCTTGGGATTCTTGGTCTCCGAGCGTGGCATTGAGGCTAACCCGGACAAGATAAAGGCCATCACTTCTTTGTCTAAACCGGCGTGTATTAATGATGTTCAGCGCCTGGCGGGTCGTATTCGCTTTGAGCCGGTTCATAAGCCGCCTCAGTGAGAAAGCTATTCCTCTATATCAGATGATGAAGAAGACAGATGACTTCGTTTGGAGTGATGCGGCTAATGAGGCGTTTGAGGCGCTCAAGAGGCAATTGGCTGAGCCACCCGTCTTGGCTGCTCTGGTGGAAAAGGAGCCTTTGCTCTTGTATGTGGCGGCTAACAACAGAGCTGTCAGTGCTGCAGTTGTGGTGGAGCGCAAGGAGGCGGGTAAGGAATACCCAGTCCAGCGGCCGTTTTACTATGTCAGTGAGGTCTTGACAGAGTCCAAGCAAAGGTATCCGCATTGGCAAAAGCTGGTGTTTGGGGTATTTATGGCCAATCACAAGTTGAAGCACTATTTCCTTGGGCATCCAATTACAGTGGTCAGCTCGGCTCCTTTGGGAGATATCATTCAAAACAGAGAAGCTACTGGCAGGATTGCTAAGTGGGCAATTGAGCTTGGGCCTCTCAATCTGAAGTATGTGCCCCGGACGGCGGTAAAATCTCAAGCCCTGGTGGACTTCATCAATGACTGGACAGAGTGTCAAGCACCCGAGGAGAAGCCGAACAATACATATTGGACGATTCATTTTGATGGTTCTAGGCAATTGGAAGGCTCGGGAGCTGGAGTTGTTCTAACTTCCCCACGAGGTGAGAAATTCTGTTATGTTTTAAGGTTAATGTTTCCTTGTACTAACAATGCAGCTGAGTATGAGGCTTTGCTTCACGGGCTTCGTGTGGCCAAGGCGATGAATATGAGCCGGGTGAGATGTCTTGGTGACTCAGACCTGGTGGCTCAGCAAGTCTCTGGCACGTGGGATTCAAAAGACCCTCGCATGGCGGCTTATCGCCAGGCGGTTGATGTTATTGCTGGCCACTTCAAGGGCTATCAGGTGGATCATATTGATCAACGGAAGAATGAGGCGGCTGACGCATTATCAAGACTGGGGTCTCAGCGTAAGCCAGTGCCGCCTAATGTGTTCTTGGACGTATTGCATCACCCGTCGGTCAAGCTACCATCGGAGGAGGATTTGGCTATACCTGACCCGGAAGGACAATTGGTGGCGGCTCTCTTCGCAATTCCTGATTGGACATTGCCTTATTTGGCGTATCTGACCCGCGGCGAGTTACCTCAAGACGAGACTCTGGCACGGCAGATCATAAGGCGGTCTAAATCCATGACTATTGTCAATGGCGAGTTACACAGGCGCTGCGTGACTTGCGTTTTCCAGCGATGTGTCTCTCCTGACGAGGGCCATGAAATCCTGCAGGAGATACATGCCGGCGATTGTGGTCATCACGCCGGGTCAAAATCTTTGGTGGCCAAGGCTTTTCAACAGGGTTTCTACTGGTTAACAGCTCATAAAGATGCAGAGTACTTGGTCAGTAAATGTGACGGGTGTCAGAAATTTGGGCGGCGTGTCCATGTGCCGGCTCAAGAGTTACGGATGATTCCAATCACCTGGCCGTTTGCAGTCTGGGGGCTTGATATGGTGGGACCTTTTAAGAGGTCTAAGGACAAGAAGACCCACCTCTTGGTGGCGGTTGACAAGTTTACTAAGTGGGTTGAAGCTGAGCCGGTCAGCAAGTGTGATGCAGCAACAACAGTTCAGTTCATCAAAAAGCTGATCTTTCGGTTTGGTTATCCTCATAGTATCATTACTGACAATGGCACAAACCTGTCCAAGGGGGCTATGAAGGAGTTTTGTGATGGTGAGCATATCCGCCTTGATGTATCTTCTGTGGCTCACCCACAGTCTAATGGTCAAGCAGAACGTGCTAACCAGGAAATTTTGAGAGGGATAAAACCGCGGCTTATGGTTCCTTTGGAGCGCACGCCGGGCTGCTGGGTGGAGGAGTTACCTTCAGTTCTTTGGAGCATAAGAACCACCCCCAATAGGTCAACAGACTATACGCCTTTCTTCATGGTTTATGGTGCAGAAACTGTTCTCCCCAGCGATATTCGTCATGACTCGCCCAGAGTGGCGGCTTACATGGAAGCTGATAATGAGGCGGCGCGTCAGGATGCTTTGGATGCCTTAGACGAAGAAAGGGATCTTGCAGTAGCTCGGTCCGTGATTTACCAGCAAGACCTGCGTCGCTATCATAGCCGCAGGGTTAAGACCCGGACGTTCCAAGAAGGTGACTTAGTACTCCGGTTGATTCAAGACCAGTCAAATGCGCATAAGTTGTCACCCCCTTGGGAAGGACCGTTTGTGATCAGCAGAAATCTCAACAATGGTTCCTACTATCTCATTGATATACGGGAGAGCGACAAGTCACACACTTCTGGTGAAGAGACTACAAGGCCGTGGAATATTGCTCACCTTCGGCCATACTATACTTGAGCCGCCGGTCTGGCTCTCATCAATGTACATACCCATGTCATTGTATATACCATCCTTTATGATATAATAAAGTTGGCATCCCCATAATTCGGGGCCTCTGCCGTTTTCTTGGCCAAGTTTCGTGCAAAGAATTGATTCTTCATCCGGTCACTTGGGGGCTTCCAACCCACTGGGTTTAGCTTTCATACCCTCTTGGCCAGGCTTTATATGCCATGTTCAAGTTAAACCTGCCTGTTTGCAACTTGCTACTCCGCCATGTGACCCGCCGAACTCTTGACAGTTAATCTTGCTCAGAGACCCTGAACTTTCATAGTGAATCTCGCACAAAGACCCTGAACTTGTCAAGGTTTAAACGGTGGCTTTTGTCATCAGAGAGCCAGCTTACAGTGAGCTAGGATAAACTCTCCTTGTCTGCTATAGTCTCTCCGCTATGTGACCCGTTCGTACTCTTAGCAATGTCAATCTTTTAAAGACCCTGAACTTGCTAAGGTTTAAACGATGGATTTATGTCACGTGAGAGTCGGCTTACGAGGTTTTCAGGCTTTTATGCCTAGCTTCTTCGGAAGCAATACAAAATTTTTTCTTACAAAAATAAAGTTTCTTGTCTTGCTGGGCGTTTAAAGCCAGTTCATGAGGCTAGAGATATGCACAAGTATTTTGCTTGTTTTTTGTAGGTATTTTTTCATGATAAGATGCTAAGTTTTTACAGTAACTCCGGCTTAGTGTTGCTCATGGAATATAACCCGCCGGGCGAGTCAATACAGTCAGATGATTATATCAAAGACATTTTTGCTAAGTCGCCGATGTATGAGCGGAAAGATGTTTCAAAAGTGCACGAAGGCACAGGAGCAGACGATCAAGTTTTTCTACAACTATTACAAGGCTGTCGAGGAGCCCAAATTCTGCGGACTTAAGTTTTTCACATCAAATTATAACCCGGCATATCAACTGGGCCGGGTTACCTTCACATGAAGCCAACTCGTTATTTAGCTCGTCGCCGGATCATCCTGTGCCGGGTCTTCGGTCTCCCGGATCTGAAGGTTGTCCACATCCCAGTTGCAGTTTGTTAAGGCCTCAAAATTGGCTTCATCATGCATGATGGGAGACGGGTCAACATTAGGGGCAAAGAGGTGCTTATGGCATTGAGGAATCAGACTTTTTTCTTCAAAGGTGGGCCCTCGAACTCGCTTATTATCCTCAGAATAAGCCGCGTGATATGACGACATGTCGGCATCTGCGGCCAGTCGGCTTGCCAATATTTGGGATGCCTTTATGCAACGGGCATAGTCATCTTGAGTAAACTGCGAGCTGTCGTCTTTCAGCTGCGGGAAACCTTCCATCATCTCAGCAGGGTTAAGCTCGGGTGCATAAGTCAGTGACCGGCTCAAAGCAGCCATTGCGCCCTTACGGGCGGCTGATCTCTTCAGTTCTTCTATCTGCTTTGGGATGGTGGAGAGGACTTCTAGCACACCTTTCATAAACTTTGGAATGCCCTTCTCAGTCATAACAGCTTTAATGGTGAAAAGGGATCTGGCATACAGCTGTTCAGTAAGAGAATATAAAGCCTTCAGCTTTAACAGACTGTCATCTGAAAGTTGGTGGCTTCGTTCACCTACAAGCAAGAAAAAAATTATAAGCCGCCTGGAAGTTTTCTCAAAGATTCTTTTGTAATGAACATTGATAATTAACAACACTTACCAAAGACGGCTCCAATCATATGGGATATATGGCTTTTCAGATTGCTAAACTCTTCTGTCATGGGTTGCAATTGGCCCTCGGCGTCTTCTGCCCGTTTGATTAAGGCGGCTTGGTCAGTTTCAGAAGTTTGCTTGTAAGCCTCGAAGTCCGCCTTGACCTTCTTGAGTTCTATGCAGGAGAGCCGCCATTTTTCCTCAGCTTCAGCCCGGGCATTTTGTTGTAAATTCAGATCTTTTTGCAGGTCAGCCAAGCTAGACCCGGCCGCATTTAAGGATTCCTGCAGAAGTGATCAAGAAGAGATTTATTTTCATTTTAAAGCCGCTAGAGGCAGTGAAGAAAGACATCACAAGTCTCAAGCAGATTGCACGCAATATACTTGACACTTGGGGGCTAATGAATATCAGTTCTTTCAATGGATATAATTCAAGTAAGACCCGGATCCTCTTCAGGAAAATGACCCGGCCCTTGGGGGCTACAATTGGGTCTTATTCTATGATTGAGTGCCGGCTCATTACTTACATAATTACCCGACCCTTGGGGGCTACGCTTGGCTCTTATTCTATGATTGAGTGCCGGCTCATTACTTACATAATGACCCGGCCCTTGGGGGCTACGCTTGGCTCTTATTCTATGATTGAGTGCCGGCTCATTACTTACATAATGACCCGGCCCTTCGGGGCTACATGGCGATCCATCGAAAGACTGCAAGTGATTGAAGACCCGGCTGACCTTTTGCGAGGTAAACCGGCTCTTGGGGGCTACATAAGTATATATGGAAAGGCAAGGGAAGTGAAGTACCTCGTATTTTTTCTTCATCATGCCAACTAAGTTGGCCTCCATGTCCCGACTTGCAGAGAGACGGCTCAGATAGCCAGAGTGTAGCTCGTCGACAGTAAGTTTTTCTAAGTTAGGAAGATCAAATTGAGTCTTCTCTTCCTTAAGAGGAGCCGCCTCGTCTTCACTGGCATGTTTTGATAGTACATTGGAGGGAGCTGGAGATTTATAAGCCGCCCTGGTAACAGTAACTTCTTCATGAGAAGCCACGTCTTTAGTTGACGGCTGGGGGCTGGGCGGCTTAGGATCCGTTTCTGGACGGGCCTCAGGAGCCTAAATATCCATATCAGCCGGATCATTATGCTGAGGAACCTCTTCATGGGAATCTTTGGCAGCCTCAGAAGGCTCAAGATGAGTTTCAGGGGTGTTGGGCCTTGGATTTTCCGACTCTGGGACATCAGGAGTGGCAGTTGACCCGCTTACCTTCCTCAGTTTGGCTTGAGCCCTATGAGCAAAGGTGGCGTTACACGTCAGAAGCAAGGATAGACTATTAACGCACGGAGTGGGGTATAAATACTTACCCTGGGTTGATAATAAGAGGAGGCATCTTTGAGATGGTTGAGTCGCCGGAAGAAGGAGGCGAGTCCTAGAAAGTTAGCATTGTGAAATACAGGTAAGCTTCAACACAAGATTAGTATACAGAAGAAATAAATTCAGGACAAGGAAGTACTTCGGTGCGCCGTTTTCGAGGAGCCGGATCATTTGGTAAGCTGGCCAAAAGATCTTCAGAGCCAGTGCTCCGGGTCTGACGTCTGTTGTCATCTTGCTGCTTCTTCAAAAGAGAGTTGGGATCCAAGTGAGCAAAAGGGCGTGAACATTTTACCTTCCGTACAGCCCGCCGTATTTTCTTTACTGGTAAAAGTTCCGAGTCAGAGGAGATAATGGTTACCTCTGCAACATCAGCATGACTTGTTTCTGCTTCCTCCGGTGAGTAATCATTGTCAATGAGTTGCATAAAGAGAAGACCAAGGGAATCAAGTTCTACCTCTGAGTCTTCCAGACCGAATAGTTCTTCGGTTGTTTGTTTCTTTCTACGAGCCGGAGCTTTGGCCTTGGTTGCTTTGTTTACTTTGCTCTTCTTTTTGGAGGTAATGGTCAACCTCTTGTTCTAGAAGGAAGAGTCGGCCTACATTATGATATGTGCGTTGACAGAAAAGTCAAAATACAATACATGAAGTATAACATTTAAAGAATGAGTGAAGATAGGGTGAAAAGGTTCACCTCTGGAGCCAGGTTAAGTGTGTAAAAGGGATTTAACCCCATCTTGCTACATGCGGCTTGAGGTTCTCCCAGCAAAGACTTGACAATGGTATTGAGATCCTGGTCTGTCAAGGGGGTCTGGTTGAAGCGTTGAGGGTCGTTCACTTCACCAGTATATTGGCACATTAAAGCGCTGCGGCGGATCAATGGCAGAATCCTGCAAGAGACCCAGCAGTGGGTCAGATCGACACCTGTTAACCCGTTGGCTAATAGGGCCCTTATTTTTGAGAAGGTTGGGCCATATTGAGCGCGCTCTGCAGCGGACATCCGGTCTGGGAGTTCCGTGTCAGTGCTGAGCCGGTAAGGGCGATAACCCGACAGTGGGTTCTCTCCTTCTGGGGAAGTGGCTTTGCAGTAAAACCAAGTCTTATTCCATTCTTTGGGATGACTCGGCAGAGTTGCTGCTGGAAAGAGTACGTCTCTCCGTCTTTGAAGGGTGACACCCCCGAGTTCCAGACTCAGTCCATCTGCCATTTCTGTTTGGCGGTTGATGTAGAAGTATTCCATGAAGAGGTCAACAGACGGCTCTTCCTGCAGATAAGCTTCGCAGAGGGTTTGGAACTGACACAAGTTGGTGACGGAGTTGGGGCCAATGTCTTGGGGGTGCAGGTTAAAAGAGTGTAACGCGTCTCAGAAAAATTTAGACCCGGGTGGAGAGAAACCGCGGAGAAGATGGTCTGTGAACACAATAACTTCCGCATCCTCAGGCTTGGGAGTGGTTTCATTGCCCGGAACCCGCCAGTGGATAACATCCTGAGCCGGCAAGACTCCCATGGTGACAAACTCTTTGAGTGATTCCTCAGTTACCCCGAACCTTACCCAGTTGCAGGAAGATGGGACTTTAGACATGGCGCCGGCTTAAAAGACTGCGGAAAGGCATGGGTATTTGGCGGGTTAAAAATATATTATGACTAAGGCAGCTATGATTCTAAAAACGGTGATGGCATTTGGCGGGTCAATATAAAGTTATGCGCCGCCAAAGCGGGTCGCAATATGACAGCGTGAGCCGGCAGTGTACGGCGGGTCAAGTTTGTCAGTGAGTATTGGAAAAATTGCTAAGTGTGGGAAAACAGATTCCAACGGCTACAGCTATTGATTTAAGATCTACGAGCAATATAAAAAGAAAATATTTCTAAACCTAAAAAGCCAGTGGAAGAACATGCAGCTCCTATACAGATTAAAGTAGCCCAGCAATCTACAATGAGCATGGCATGCCTATGGAGCGGATGACCGCATGATTCCGGTGACATTATAAAGCCCAAAAAAGTATTACTTTCCTGATCTACGAAGAACGCTCCGATGAGCAACGATGAACTCGAAGGAAAAACCCGATGAACTCGGAGACAAATCTGAAGAGCTAATGCAGATCTAAGGGAGGGGCAAAGATGGAACCTTGAAGATGCGGGCGAGCGCAGGAGTACTCTGGACGTAATCAGGGTGATGCAGCGGCCAGTGTCGGAGACGACGGCGAGGCCCAGACGGCGCGGCGAGCTTCGGCGGCACGGGCGTCACGAGGAAGAAGAATAGGACGGCAGCGGGGGAAAGTGAAAAATGATGGGGCCCCCCCGCGCTTATTTATGAGGAGGTGATGGAATGGCAACAGTCTGGTGCGGGAATCGAGGAGACACGATGACGATTGACCAAGAAAGTGCCTCGATTCTTGGGCTGGTCATATTAATGAAAAAGATTTTTTGTGACGTCAGGGGAATCTTTTTGATTTTCCTGAGATGACGTCATGGCGGGTCGTGAAGATTGACCAGAGTCGACGTCACTCATTTTCAGATATGGCGGGTCATGAAGATTTGTTAAAATGCAGGATTCGCCAACCAGAAGACATGAAGATTGACATGAACCGGTTCAAATCAATCTAGGGCCTAATGTTGGGGATATAACCCCGTGGTGAGACCCGCCCAGATGGGGCCGGGTCATGAGGTTGGCGGCTTAGTGATAAGGTTTGAAAGAAACTTGCTCAATGGGCCTGGAGGCCCAGAGGGAGAAGACAATGTATGACCCGGTGGCGTAAGCCGCCGGTGGCGGCTTGTCCGACAAGGTAGGAATAGTTAGAGGCAAGGTCGGTTATCAAGTATGACCCGGCCTGGACTCTTGTAAGCCCAGGGCCTCGACCTGTGTATATAAAGGCGGGTTACCTGGGTGGCTTAGGCCACGAAACCTTTGATCGAGTGCTAGGTCTAGCGAATCCGCTCCCTTGTAATCGATATCCAATCAATACAACTCAAAGAAGGACATAGGCTATTACCTCCTTCGAGAGGGGCCAAACCTGGGTAACTCTGTATCTTTCGTCCTGACCAACCCCTTCGAGTTAACCGCCGTAGCGATGGCTTCACACCTAAGTCCTGACACTAGGACATCTGCCGTGACAAAACCACGACAACCTTACTGCACATTTTATTTGCCTCTTTTATTTTGTGTTCTTGTGCGATCTATCTATCCAATCTATTACAATCTAATCTATCTTTTTACCGAGGAGAGATTGACAACCTCTCTTACGCGTCGGGTTGCAAGTATTTGTTCTTTGTGTGCAGGTACTGTTTACATAGTGTTGTGTGGTTCTCCTACTGGTTCGATAACCTTGGTTTCATAACCGAGGCAAATACTTACCATAGCTGTGCTGCATCATCCCTTCCTCTTTGGGGAAATACCGACGCAGTCTCAAGCCACGTCAAAGGAATTTCTGGTGCCGTTGCGGGGGAGACATCATCAACATCTATCAGGTTCCTAATCACAAATCTCATCTCCTTGCAATTACATTATTTGCCATTTGCCTCTCGTTTTCCTCTCCCCCATTTCACAAATTTGCCGTTTTATTCACCCACTTTTTTGTTTGCCTTTTTCTCGTCGGATCTCTTGTTTGCCTACCTTGTTGCTATGACTAGCGCCACTACTCCCCCTTTGTCAGCAGATTTTGAAGTTCTATACTTCAAACAAAAACAAAGGGAAAATCTGAAAGATGCCTTTTATAGGTTAATGGAATCCTATCACATTTGTAACTCTTGGATTTTGCCGCTAAAAGGAACTTTATTGAGCTTGATGCCAATACCACTTATGAAATTTTGGAAGGGATATTGGGGGTTCCTCCACCAAAAAAGGGGTTTTCTTTTACACAAGAAGGGGTTCAAATTATAGACAAATTTGGTGATTTACATAAAAATTTGGCCGAGTTGCAAAAATATAATGAACCTCTTAAACATATTAGTGGAAACATCAATCGCATGAATACTTTGATTACTTTTTGCAATAAGCGTTTGGATATTTTAGATCTCAAGATGGTCTCTTCTCCTGAAAATTTAGGGAAGCGTAAAGAGCCTCCCGGGTTTGAGAAAGGCCTCACAAAAGTAGCAAAAACTAAAGATGACAATACTTGAATCTATGCTTTATGCCTAGCTAGGGGCGTAAAACGATAGCGCTTTTTGGGAGGCAACCCAATGAATAAATTCATTTTCAACTTTTTCTTTCTGTTCTTGAGTGATGAGACAATGATGACACTGTTATGATTGTGTTTTTTATGTTTTAATTAGTGTTGGTGCCAAGTAAAGCCTTTAGGATGATTCACAAGATGAGTAGAAACAATGCTGAATCTGAAACAGAAACTTTGACTCCAGTGCAGGAATTTTTATTTTTTACTGGAGCGTGATAATGGTCTGAAATTTTAACAGAGTATTTCTATACAAATTCTTTACGTTTTCCTAATTTTTCAGAATTTTTAGAGATACAAAAGTATGGTTAGAGTACAGATTACTACAGATTGTTCTGTTTTTGACAGATTCTGTTTTCGTTGCATTGTGTGCTTGTTTTGATGAATCTATGGTTTGTATTGAAGGGTATAAGCCATGGTCATGTTAGAATACATTAGATATAATGCAATAATAAAATATGAATGGGTTTGCAACAATACTTAGAATGGTGATTTGCTTTATTATACTAACGGATCTCACGAAGGTTTTGTTGAGTTTTGTGTGATTGAAGTTTTCAAGTTTTGGGTGAGATCACTATGGATGAAGGAATAATGAGTGAAAAGAGCCTAATATTGGGGATGCTATAGCACCCCCAAGATAATACCAAGGAGAAACAAGCAACTAAGCTTGGGGATGCCCCGAGTGGCATCCCCACTTTCTTCTAACGACCATCGGTATTTTACTTGGAGCTATATTTTTATTCGTCACATATCATGAGTTTTGCTTGGAGCGTCTTGTATTATTTGATTCTTTGCTTGATTTTATTTTTAGTTTGTCACAAGTATCCTTGCTGGACACACCTATTTGAGAGAGCCAAAATTATGCTATGATTTGTTAGAATTGCTCTATATGCTTCACTTAAATTTTTTGAGCTATGGAATTGCTCTAGTGCCTCACTTATATCTTTTTGAGCACGGTGTGCTTTAAATTTTCGAAGAAACACTCTCATGCTTGACATAGATAAATTTGAGATTTATTAAACTTTGAAGAAATTCTCTCATGCTTCACTTATACTATTTTGAGAGATGAAATTTTTATGCTCATGTTCTTCACTTAAATTTATTTGAGCTTGTCAAAAGCAATGGCAATATATGAAATTAGTCCCAAAGTGATAGATATTCAAGAGGGATATAATAAAAACTTTCATGAAGATCATTGGACAAATTAAACTTGATTCCTTGTAATAGTTTTGAGACATGATGATAGTGATATGTGAGTCATGTTGGTGAGTAATTATGCTTTAGTAAGAATATTGGTGTTAAGGTTTGTGATTCCCTGTGCAGGCATGAAAGTCAATAGTTATGCCATGAAATTACATCCTACTTATGGTGCATTATTCGGTGTTAGTTATTCTTAATGCCCGTTTATGTGAATTTTCGTTTCTTGGTTGGTTGCTTCTCAATCTATTTGCTAGCCTCCACCTGTACTAAGTAGAAATACTACTTGTGCATCCAAAATTCTTAAACCCAGGTTTGCCTTATGAGTCCGCCATACCTACCTATATGCGGTATTTCCATGCCGTTCTAAGCAAATTTGTATGTGCCATCTCTAATTTTCAAAATGAATTTCCTTTTTGTGTGCTCGTACCGCTCATGAAACGGTAGGGGGTGTCCAATATTTTTCCATGCTAGATGTGTTATTCTCAAGATGAGTGTTTATTCACTTGTCATTGCATGAGAGTACGGTGGTAATAGGGATGCCCTGTCCCGAAATGAAAAAGAAATTTACTTTATGTTGACAAATAATAAATTCCTTGGAAAGTGTTGGTATGGAAGGCAACCGTGGATACGACTAGCCATGGATTGTGAAAGAATGGTGGAAAAAGGAATAAACTTTATTTTATGTTTGGGAACCACCTATGATGTATCTAGCATGGAAAGTATTGAGAACTACTCGGTCGTTTTCGTTGACAGGAAAGGCATGGCACCCAAAATATTTTTCTCTCTCAATTTAAGATTTGAGCTCTGGCACCTCTACAAATCCCTACTTCCCTCTATGAAGGGCCTATCTATTTACTTTATGCAATTTTTATTTTTAATTTTTGTCTCCATCTTCTCTTATAAAGCACCAACTAGGGGGCACTATGATCATACTTGTGCATTGGGTGCATAGTTTTAAAAAGTGAAGATAGCATCCGCTATTGCGTCCGCAATAGCGCTAGCGCAATAGCGACCGCTATCACTCAAATTAAATGTCATTACTTTTTGTTCATGTTCTAGTGATATAAACAAGAATCTAGTGTTTTTATAAAACCGCTACGCGGACATAGCGCCCACAATATCGCCCGCTATCCGCATTCTGCTACGTGGAACCAAATCCGCTACCAGACCGCTACCTGCTATTTAAAACCATGATTGGGTGTTGTTAATATTTGAGTGTGTTCATGAATGGATAATTGATTGAGCATGATGGGCTAGGGATAACTTTCTTTAGTGTTGATATTTTGAAATACATGGTTGCTTGTTGGCCTGCTTGAGTATTAAAGTCTTTATGGCAAAACTAGACTATTGCTTTGTACCATCTAAAAGTCCAAATGTCCAGGATACAAACGAAGAGAATATGTGATGAACATGTTAGGCAGCATTCCACAACAAAAATTCTATTTTTATCATTTACCTACTCGAGGACAAGTAGGAATTAAGCTTGGGGATGCTGATACGTCTCCAATGTATCTATAATTTTTGATTGTTCCATGCTGTTATATTATCATTCTTGGATGTTTTACAATCATTTTATAGGAACTTTATATCATTTTTGGGACTAACCTATTGACATAGTGCCAAGTGCCAATTGCTGGTTTTTGCTTGTTTTTTACTTCACAGAATATCAGTGCCAAATGGAGTCCAATCGCGATGAAACTTTTTGGAGATTTTTTTGGACCAGAAGAAAGCCACTGGGCCAAAGATGTACCCGGGAGTGGGCCCAGGCCGCCCACAAGACACCAGGGCGCGCCAGAGGCCCCCAGCGCGCCCTGGTGAGTTGTGGCCGCCTCGGGAGTCTCCTCCACCGCCTCTGAGCTCTATAAATACCCAAATATTCCAGAAACCCTAGAGGAGTCGACGAAAAATACTTCCAACCGCCGTAAGTTCCAGAACCGCGAGATCCAATCTAACACCATCACGGAGGGGTTCATCATCCTCATTGGTGCCTCTCCGATGATGCGTGAGTAGTCCACCATAGACCTACGGGTCTGTAGGCAGTATCTAGAGGGTTTTCTCTCTCTCTCTTTTGATTCTCAACACAATTGTCTCTTGGAGATCTATTTGATGTAGTGACTTTTTGCGGTGTGTTTGTTGGGATCCGATGAATTTTGAGTTCATGATCAGTTTCTATCCATGAATATTATTTGAGTTTTCTTTAATCTCTTATATGCATGAATACTTATAGCCTCGTATTTGTTCGTCGAATCTTTGGTTTAGTTAGGCCAACTAGATCGATTTTTCTTGCCATGGGAAGAGGTGCTTTGTGATGGGTTCGATCTTGCGGTGTCCTCTCCCAGTGACAGAAGGGGCAGCGAGGCACGCATGTATCTTTGCTATTAAGGATAACAAGATGGGGTCTATTCCTACATGAATAGATCTTGTCTACATCATGTCACCGTTCTTATTGCATTACTCCGTTTTCCCATGAATTTAATACACTAGATGCATGCTGGATAGCGGTCGATGTGTGGAGTAATAGTGGTAGCTGCAGGCAGGAGTCGGTCTACTTATCTTGGACGTGATGCCTATATAATGATCATCGCCTTGGATATCATCATGATTATTTGATCTTCTATCAATTGCCCAACAGTAATTTGTTCACCCACCGTGTGCTATACTCATGAGAAAAGCCACTCGTGAAACCTACGGCCCTCGGGTCTACTTTTTCAACATATTGTTTTCCGATCTATCTTTTTGCCGCTTTTGTTTTCAGATCTATTATTCCAAAAACCCCAAAATACCTTGCTACACTTTTTATTTGCCTCTTTTATTTTGTGTTCTTGTGTGATCTATCTATCCAATCTATTATTCCCTCCGTCCCAAAATAAGTGTCGATGATCTAGTATAAAATTTGTAGTAGTTTAGTACAAAATCTGCGACACTTATTTTGGGACGGAGGGAGTACAATCTAATCTATCTTTTTACCGAGGAGAGATTGACAACCTCTCTTACGCGTCGGGTTGCAAGTATTTGTTCTTTGTGTGCAGGTACCGTTTACATAGTGTTGCGTGGTTCTCCTACTGGTTCGAGAACCTTTGTTTCATAATTGAGGGAAATACTTACCGTAGCTGTGCTGCATCATCCCTTCCTCTTTGGGGAAATACCGATGCAGTCTGAAGCCACGTCAGCCCTCGTGAAGACCTCGCCCGTGAAGCTCATAAACGAGTCACCCAGCGCTTAAGGCATCCCCTGCGTCCTGGGCCGCAGGCAGACGGGCCTGGGTACCTCCAGTCCCAGAGGGCCGAGAGTAGCCCCTGGGCCCATGGCATGCACGATGCGCCTGTTGGGGAAAGCGAAACGACGCGGGCCCTAACCGCTTGCGGGCCAGGCTTGACACGTGGCGCGCGACGTACCGCGCGTCGCCTCCACTTCCTCACGACGCGTCGAGGACTACGCTTCCGCCTAGAAAACCGCCACTCCTAAAGGGCGGAATCATCATTGCGCAACTCCCCGTTCGTCTTATATCATGCTGCTCCTTCATCCTTCCGCGAGCATTGTCTCTACCTCGTCGCTCTCTTCCATGATGGCCAAGAAGGATGCTGCGAGCGCCGGAGCGCGGGCGGGGCCTTCAGCACCACCTTAATCCCCCGGAGGCGACCGAGGCCAATGCCCAAAGCTGACTCCAACACGATGGCGCTGGACCGCCAGCGATGAGTAAGCGTACTGTCTTCCCTACCTTTTCTTGCATATCCAGCCCGGCCGGTGAGCCTGATCACCGAGTTTCCTAGGGTGCCCACGCTCAAGAGGCGGAGGGATGCCTCGCCCGGGGCGCCCTCTCACGCGATGACTGTTGGAGAGGCCTCTGCTCCCGCGCTCGGCTTGGCGGGGCCCGGGGGGCACGTGACGTGGCTTGAGACTGCGTCGGTATTTCCCCAAAGAGGAAGGGATGATGCAGCACAGCGACGGTAAGTATTTCCCTCAGTTATGAAACCAAGGTTATCAAACCAGTAGGAGGATCACCACCACCCAATAAGCAGCAACTGCACACAAAGAACAAATACTTGCGACCCGACGCGAAAGAGAGGTTGTCAATCTCTCTACGGTAATAAGATAGATTAGGCAGTGATAGATAGGAGAGATAGATCTCTCAAGAACACAAAATAAAAAGAGTAAATATGCAACAATATGTTTTTGGGTTTTTGGTTTTGTAGATATGAAAACAAGGATTGCAAAAAGATAGATTGGAAAGCAATATGTTGGAAAAGTAGACCCGGGGGCCGTAGGGTTCACTAGTGGCTTCTCTCATGAGTATAGCGCACGGTGGGTGAACAAATTACTGTTGGGCAATTGATAGAAAATCGAATAGTCATGACGATATCCAAGGCGATGATCATTATATAGGCATCACGTCCAAGATAGGTAAACCGACTCCTGCCTGCATCTACCTCTGTTACTCCCCACATCGACCGCTATCCAGCATGCATCTAGTGTATTAAGTTCATGAAAAAACGGAGTAATGCAATAAGAATGGTGACATGATGTAGAAAAGATCTATTCATGTAGGAATAGACCCCATCTTGTTATCCTTAATAGCAACGATACATGCGTGTCTTGCTGCCCCTTCTGTCACTGGGAAAGAACACCGCAAGATCGAACCCATAACAAAGCACCTCTTCCCATGGCAAGAAAAATTGATCTAGTATGATCATAGTTCCCCCTAGTTGGTGCTTATAAGAGAAGATGGAGACTCAAAGCAAAAATAAAAAATGCATAAAGTAAAAGATAGGCCCTTCGCAGAGGGAAGTAGGGATTTGTAGAGGTGCCACAGCTCAAGGTTTAAATTGAGAGAGAGAAAAATATTTTGGGTGGCATGCTTTTCCTGTCAACGAAAACGACAAAGTAGCTCACAATACTTTCCATGCTAGATATATCATAGGCGGTTCCCAAACAGAAAACAAAGTTTATTCCTTTTTCCACCAAACTTTCACTTTCCATGGCGGGCCGTATCCACGGTTGCCTTCCATACCAACACTTTCCAAGTAATTTATTATTTGACAACATAAAGTAAATATTTTTTTCTTTTTCATTTCGGGAATGGGTATCCCTATTACCACCGCACTCTCGTGCAATGACAAGTGAATAAACACTCATCTTGAGAATAACACATCTAGCATGGAAAAATATTGGATACTCCCCACCGTTTCATGAGCGGTACGGGCACACAAAAGAGAAAATTTATTTTGAAAATTTAGAGATGGCACATACAAATTTGCTTGGAACGGCATGGAAATACCGCATATAGGTAGGTATGGTGGACTCATAAGGCAAAACTTGCTTTAAGGATTTTGGATGCACAAGTAGTATTTCTAATTAGTACAAATGGAGGCTAGCAAATAGATTGGGAAGCAACCAAACCAAGAAATGAAAATTCACATAAGCGAGCATTGAGCATAACTAACACCGAATAATGCACCACAAGTAGGATATAACTTCATTGCATAACTATTGACTTTCGTGCATGCATAGGGAATCACAAACCTTAACACCAATATTCCTACTAAAGCATAATTACTCACTAACATGACTCACATATTACTATCATCATGTTGCAAAACTATTACAAGGAATCAAGTTTAATTTTCCCAATGATCTTCATGAAAGTTTTTATTATATCCTCCTTGGATATCTATAACTTTGGGACTAGTTTCATATATTGCCATTGCTTTTTGGCAAGCTCAAACAAATTTAAGTGAAGCACATGAGCATAAAGATTTCATCTCTCAAAAAGGTATAAGTGAAGCATGAGAGGATTTCTTCAAAATTTACCTACTCTCAAATTAATCTAAGTGAAGCAAGAGAGTATCTCTACAAAAATTTCCAAGCACACCGTGCTCAAAAAGATATAAGTGAAGCACTAGAGCAATTATATAGCTCAAAAAGTTTAAGTGAAGCACATAGAGCAATTCTAACAAATCATAGCATGATTTTGGCTTTCTCAAATAGGTGTGTCCAGCAAGGATACAAGTGACAAACTAACAAACAAAGCAAGCAAAGATACAAGACGCTCCAAGCAAAACTCATGATATGTGACGAATAAAAATATAGCTCCAAGTAAAATACCGATGGTCGTTAGAAGAAAGAGGGGATGCCACTCGGGGGCATCCCCAAGCTTAGTTGCTTGTTTCTCTTTGGATATAGCTTGGGGGTGCGGTAGCATCCCCAAGCTTAGGCTTTTATCACTCCTTATTCCTTCATCCATCATGATCTCACCCAAAACTTGAAAACTTCAATCAACAAAACTCAACAAAATCTTCGTGAGATCCGTTAGTATAACAAAGCAAATCACTACTTTAGGTACTGTTGCAAACCCATTCATATTTTATTATTGCATTATACCTACTGTATTTTAACTTTACCATGGCTCATACCCTTCAATACAACCCATAGATTCATCAAAAAAAGCACACAATGCAACGAAAACAGAATCTGTCTTAAACAGAACAGTCCGTAGTAATCTGTACTCTACTCATACTTATGTAACTCTAAAAATTCTGGAACATTAGGACAACGTAAGGAATTTGTGTAGCAACACTGTGTTAAAATTTCAGATCAATATCACGTTCCAGCAAAAAATGAAAATTCATATACTGGACGCAAAGTTTCTGTTTCAGATTCAGCATCGCTTCTACTCATCCTATGAATCATCCTAAAGGCTTTACTTGGCAAAAACACTAAATAAACCATAAAAACACAATCATAACAGAGGCATAATTGTGTCAACAGTCAAAAACAGAAAGGAAAAAGCAAAAATAAATTTATTCATTGGGTTGCCTCCCAACAAGCGCTATCGTTTTACGCCCCTAGCTAGGCATAACACATAGATTCAAGTATTGTCATCTTTGGTTTTCAATTCTTCAATCACACAACTAGATTTCTTCAAGGGTTTAGCATGCATGTTTTTGATGACAACACTCCTAGGAAGAAACCCAAAAAATTCATTCTTGTAAATAGGGTCTCTTATGATTTCAACAATGTCGGGATGAATACTAATCATTTTAAGATTCCCCTTGTGACTACTAGGCGTAGCAACTTTGTTCTTAGTGACTTGCGTGGTCTTGCCAATATTTACGGGAGTTTTTTCAATAGTTTTTATAGAAGAAAAAGCTGAACCCAAATTACTAAAAATCTCTTCTATCTTATCAATCCGGTAAGGGCTCTCTTCTACCCTTTCGTTAACTACGATTTCTTTTTTCCTTAAGCAATTTAAGAGCATCGCCCGCCTTAGATCCAATTTTATTAGCAAGATTATGCACCTTTTTATCTAGATCATCAAGATGTCCTTTAGTAATCATCTTCTTTTCAATAGCGTCTAATCTCTCCATAACATGTTCGAGAGTCAAAGTTGTTTCATTGATCATGATAGGTGGTGATCCCACTAAACTTCCCAAAGCATTAAAAGCATCTAACAAAGGAGACATCAAGAAATTCCCACCGGTTATCGTATCAAGGATGAATCTATACCAAGTGGTGATGCCCACATAAAACTGTGAAGAAGAACAATGGTAGATTGCTTATGGATAGATCTATTATGAGCATTGCAAATCCTATACCAAGCATCTTTTAGGTTCTCCCCTCCCCTTTACTTAAAATTAAGAACCTCATTATCGGGAGTACACGCAACAAAGGTAGAACTAGCCATAATGACTAGGCAAGAGATCTGACGAGAAAAAGGCAAACGAAAAAGAGGGCGAATAAAACGGCAAATTGGTGAAGTGGGGGAGAGGAGAACGAGAGGCAAATGGCAAATAATGTAATTGCAACGAGATGAGATTTGTGATTAGGAACCTGGTAGATGATGATGGAGTCCCCTCGGCGCCTACGATAGGCACGTAGAAGAGACCGCTTCCTCCCCGGCAACGGCGCCAGAAATTCCTTTGACGTGGCTTGAGACTGCGTCGGTATTTCCCCAAAGAGGAAGGGATGATGCAGCACAGCGACGGTAAGTATTTCCCTCAGTTATGAAACCAAGGTTATCGAACCAGTAGGAGGATCACCACCACCCAATAAGCAGAACCTGCACACAAACAACAAATACTTGCAACCCGACGCGAAAGAGAGGTTGTCAATCTCTCTACGGTAATAAGATAGATTAGGTAGTGATAGATAGGAGAGATAGATCTCTTAAGAACACAAAATAAAAAGAGTAAATATGCAGCAATATGTTTTTGGGTTTTTTGTTTTGTAGATCTGAAAACAAAGATTGAAAAAAGATAGATCGGAAAGCAATATGTTGGAAAAGTAGACCCGGGGGCCGTAGGGTTCACTAGTGGCTTCTCTCATGAGTATAGCGCACGATGGGTGAACAAATTACTGTTGGGAAATTTATAGAAAATAGAATAGTCATGACGATATCCAAGTCGATGATCATTATATAGGCATCACGTCCAAGATAGGCAAACCGACTCCTGCTTGCATCTACCTCTATTACTCCACACATCGACCGCTATCCAGCATGCATCTAGTGTATTAAGTTCATGGAAAAACGGAGTAATGCAATATGAATGGTGACATGATGTAGACAAGATCTATTCGTGTAGGAATAGACCCCATCTTGTTATTCTTATTAGTAATGATACATGCATGTCTTGCTGTCCCTTCTGTCACTGGGAAAGAACACGGCAAGATCGAACCCATCACAAAGCACCTCTTCCCATGGCAAGAAAAATTGATCTAGTCAGCTTAACTAAACCAAAGATTTGGAGAAGAAATACGAGTCTATAAGTAATCATGCATATAAGAGATCAAAGAAGACTCAAATAATATTCATGGATAGAAACTGATCATGAACTCAAAATTCATCGGATCCCAACAAACACACCGCAAAAGTTTACATCAAATAGATCTCCAAGAGACCATTATATTGAGAATCATAAGAGAGAGAAGAAGCCATCTAGCTACTACCTACGGACCCGTAGGTCTATGGTGGACTACTCACGCATCATCGGAGAGGCACCTATGAGGAAGATGAACCCCTCCGTGATGGTGTTTAGATTGGATCTCGAGGTTTTGGAACTTGCGGCGGCTGGAATTGTGTTTTGTCGACTCCCCTAGGGTTTTTGGAATATTTGGGAATTTATAGGCATCAGAGGCGGTGGAGAGGGGTCCCGAGGAGGGCACAACCCATCAGGGCGCGCCGGGGCCCCCTGGCGTGCCCTGGTGGGTTGTAGTCTCCTCGGCCCACTCCCTCGACACTTCTTTGGCCCACTGGGTGTCTTCTGGTCCAGAAAAAATCTCTAAAAGGTTTCGTCGCGATTGGACTCCGTTTGGTATTGATTTCTGCGAAGTAAAAAAGAAGCAAAAACAGCAACTGGCACTTTGGCACTATGTCAATAGGTTAGTCCCAAAAAATGATATAAAGTTGCTATAAAATGATTGTAAAACATCCAAGAATGATAATATAACAGCATGGAACAAGCAAAAATTATAGATACGTTGGAGACGTATCAGTGCGCGGCCCGCACTACCGCGCACACTGTGCCAGGCGCTGAGCGCGAAGCGGAGCTGGCCCGTAGGGAGGCGGCCAACATCGAGCGGGAAGCCGACGTGGCCCTCCGTGAGCGGGAGACCGCTCAGACTGCCTTCGACCAGGAGGCGAAACATGAGCGCCTTGAGACCCTAGAAGGCCGGGTTCTTGCCGACGAGGCCGCCCTCGCGGCAGTGCGTGACGAGGCCCTTGCCGACGCCGACGCGAGGGTGGCTCGGGAGCGGGAGGCTGCCCTGGAGGAGTACCACGGTGAGCTGGCTCTGCAGGAGGCCCGCATCCAGCTTCGTTGTGATGCGCTCCAAGAGGAGGTGGGCGCGCTCCGAGCCCAGCTACAGGACGTAGAGGCCGATCTCCAGGCTGCCCTCGCGAGTAAGGGGGACATCGAGGCGGAGTTGGCGTCACTGCAAGTTCAGGTCGGTGAAGACGCTGATGCAGTGCAGATGGCCAGGGACGACACGGCGCGGGCTGATACGTCTCCAACGTATATATAATTTTTGCTTGTTCCATGCTGTTATATTATCATTTTTGGATGTTTTACATTCATTTTATAGCAACTTTATATCATTTTTTGGGACTAACCTATTGACATAGTGCCAAAGTGCCAGTTGCTGTTTTTGCTTGTTTTTTAATTCGCAGAATATCAATACCAAACGGAGTCCAATCGCGATGAAACTTTTTGGAGATTTTTTTTGGGCCAGAAGACATCCAGTGGGCCAAAGAAGTGCCACAAGGGAGGGTCGAGGACACCACAACCCACTAGGGCGCGCCAGGGGCCCTAGGCGCGCCCTGATAGGTTATGCCCTCCTCGGGGCCCCTGTCCACCGCCTCTGACCCCTATAAATTCCCAAATATTCCAGAAACCCTAGAGGACTAGATGAAAAACACATCCAGCCGCCGCAAGTTCCAGAACTTCGAGATCCAATCTAACACCATCACAGAGGGGTTCATCATCCTCATTGGTGCCTCTCGGATGATGCGTGAGTAGTCCACCATAGACCTACAGGTCCGTAGGCAGTAGCTAGATGGCTTCCTCTATCTCTTTTGATTCTCAATACAATGGTCTCTTGGAGATCTATTTGATGTAAACTTTTTGCGGTGTGTTTGTTGGGATCCGATGAATTTTGAGTTCATGATCAGTTTCTATCCATGAATATTATTTGAGTCTTCTTTGATCTCTTATATGCATGATTACTTATAGCCTTGTATTTATTCTTTGAATATTTGGTTTAGTTAGGCCAACTAGATCGATTTTTCCTGCCATGGGAATAGGTGCTTTGTGATGGGTTCGATCTTAAGGGTGTCCTCTCCCAGTGACAGAAGGGGCAGCGAGGCACGCATGTATCATTGCTATTAAGGATAACAAGATGGGGTCTATTCCTATATGAATAGATCTTGTCTACATCATGTCACTGTTCTTATTGCATTACTCCGTTTTTCCATGAACTTAATACACTAGATGCATGCTGGATAGCGGTTGATGTGTGGAGTAATAGTAGTAGATGCGGAATCGTTTCGGTCTACTAATATTGGACGTGATGCCTATATAATGATCATCGCCTTGGATATCATCATGATTATTTGATCTTCTATCAATTGACCAACAGTAATTTGTTCACCCACCGTGTGCTATACTCATGAGAGAAGCCACTAGTGAAACCTACGGCCCCCGGGTCTACTTTTCCAACATATTGCTTTCCGATCTATCTTTTTGTCGCTTTTGTTTTCAGATCTATCATTCCAAAAAAACCCAAAATACCTTGCAGCACTTTTTATTTGCTCTTTTTTATTTGTGTTCTTGACAGATCTATCTCTCCAATCTATCACTACCTAATCTATCTTTTTACCGTAGAGAGATTGACAACCTCTCTTTCGCGTCGGGTGACAAGTATTTGTTCTTTGTATGCAGGTGCTGTTTACGTAGTGGTGGTGATCCTCCTACTGGTTCGATACCTTGGTTTCATATTTGAGGGAAATACTTATCGTCGTTGTGCTGCATCATCCCTTCCTCTTTGGGGAAATACCGACGCAGTCTCAAGCCACGTCAAAGGAATTTCTGGCGCCGTTGCCGGGGAGGAAGCGGTCTCTTCTATGTGCCAATCTCTTGCATGAAGGAGACACCATCATCATCTACCAGGTTCCTAATCACAAATCTCATCTCCTTGCAATTACATTATTTGCCATTTGCCTCTCGTTTTCCTCTCCCCCACTTCACCCAATTTGCCGTTTTATTCGCCCTCTTTTTCGTTTGCCTTTTTCTCGCTAGATCTCTTGCTTGCTTGCAATCTTGTTTGCGTAGTCATGATGACTCAAGAAAACACCAAGTTGTGTGATTTTTCCAATACTAATAATAATGATTTTATTAGTACTCCTATTGCTCCTCCCGCCACTAGTGCGGAGTCTAGTGATATTAATGCCACTTTGTTGAATCTTGTCATGAAAGATCAATTTGCCGGTAATCCAAATGAGGATGCCGCATCCCATCTAAACACATTCGTAGAATTGTGTGATATGCAAAAGAAAAAAGATGTGGACAATGATATAGTGAAGTTGAAATTATTTCCTTTCTCCTTGCGGGATCGTGCAAAAATTTGGTTTTCTTCTTTGCCTCGCAATAGTATCGATTCTTGGAATAAGTGCAAGGATGCTTTTATCACTAAGTATTTTCCACCCGCGAAAATTATTTCCCTTAGGACACAAGTCATGAATTTTAAGCAACTTGAGCATGAACATGTTGCACAATCTTGGGAAAGAATGAAATTGATGCTAAGAAATTGTCCTACTCATGGTTTAAATCTTTGGATGATCATTCAAAATTTTTATGCGGGATTGAATTTTGTCTCTAGAAATCTTTTAGATTCCGCCGCGGGTGGTACTTTCATGGAAATTACTTTGGGTGAAGCTACTAAATTTCTAGATAATATTATGGCAAATTATTCACAATGGCATACCGAAAGAGCACCTACTAGTAAAAAGGTTAATTCAGTTGAAGAAATAAGTACTTTGAGTGATAAGGTTGATGCTTTGATGAAGTTGGTTGCTAGTAAAAATGCTCCTATTGATCTTAATGATGTGCCTTTGTCTACTTTGATTGAGCAAAATAGTGATTCCATAGATGTGAACTTTTTCTCGCGAAACAATTTCAATAACAATGCTTATAGAGGTAATTTTAATCCTAGGCCTTTTCCTGGAATTTCCTCTAATAATTGTGGTAATTACTATGGTAATTCTTCCTACAATAATAATAGTAACACCTCTGATCTTGATAGTAATATTAAAGAATTTATCAATGCGCAAAAAGCTTTCAATACTATGATAGAAGAAAAGTTGAACAAGATTGATGATATGTCTAGAAGCATTGATAGAATTTCTCATGATGTAGAAAATCTCAAGTTGAAAGCTTTTGCACCTAAGATTTATGAATCAATTAAAGCTTTATATGTATCTATGGATGAAAGTAAGAAAAGAACCGCCATGCTTAGAGCTAGAAGAGAATTCTTAGAAAAATCGTTTTCTAGTGATTGCTTTCAGAAAAATGATGAAGATCTTAAAGTGATTGGTGTTTCTTCTATTGATTCCTTGTTTAGTAATATTAAGATTGATGATAAAGGGACTTAAGTAGAGTCAACTTTAGCTAGAAGGCGTCCCAATAATTTGGAGGGTGAAAATCTTGATGAAAAACTTGATGAAAGTGGGTTTGAAGAGGTCAAAACTTTAACTAGTGATGTGCCCACTATTTTGGATTGCAAAGACTTTAATTATGATAGTTGATCATTGATTGAATGTATTTGTTTGCTGCAATCAATGTTAAATTCACCCCATTCTTATGAACAAAACAAAGCTTTTACTAAAAATATCGTTGATGCCATGATGAAACCTTTTGAAGAAAAGTTGGAGTTGGAGATTTCTATTCCTAGAAAATTACATGATGAGTGGGAACCTACCATTAAAGTCAAGATTAAAAATTATGAGTGCTTTGCTTTATGTGATTTGGGTGCTAGAGATTCCACGATTCCAAAATCTCTATGTGATGTGCTTGGTCTCACCAATATTGAAGAATGTTCTCTTAATTTGCACTTGGCGGATTCTACTATTAAATAGCCTTTGGGAAGAATTAATGATGTTCTTATTCTTGCAAATAGGAACTATGTGCCCATTGATTTTATGTTCTTGATATTGATTGCAATCCGTCTTGGCCCATCATACTTGGTTGATCGTTCTTACGCACTATAGGTGCCGTGATTGATACGAAAGAAGGCAATATTAGATTTCAGTTTCCACTAAGAAATGGTATGGAACACTTCCCTAGGACAAGAATTAAGCCACCATATGAATAAATCATGAGAGCATCCTATGGAGCAAAAAACCAAAGATGACAATACTTGAATCTATGCGTTATGCCTAGCTAGGGGCGTAAAACGATAGCGCTTGTTGGGAGGCAACCCAATGAATAAATTTATTTTCCACTTTTTCTTTCTGTTTTGGAGTGTTGACACAATTATGCCTGTGTTATGATTGTGTTTTTATGTTTTATTTAGTGTTTGTGCCAAGTAAAGCCTTTAGGATGATTCATAAGATGAGTAGAAACAATGCTGAATCTGAAACAGAAACTTTGCCTCGATTATTCGAATTTTAATTTTTACTGGAACGAGATATTGAGCTGAAATTTTAACACAGTATTTCTATACAAATTATTTACATTTTCCTAATTATTCAGAATTTTTAGAGTTATATAAGTATGGTTAGAGTACAGATTACTACAGACTGTTCTGTTTAAGACAGATTCTGTTTTCGTTGCATTGTGTGCTTGTTTTGATGAATCTATGGGTTGTATTGAAGGGTATGAGCATGGTAAAGTTAAAATACAGTAGGTATAATGCAATAATAAAATTTGAATGAGTTTGCAACAGTACTTAAAGTAATTATTTGCTTTATTATACTAACGGATCTCACGAAGATTTTGTTGAGTTTTGTGTGATTGAAGTTTTTAACTTTCGGGTGAGATCACGATGGATGAAGGAATAAGGAGTGAAAAGAGCCTAAGCTTGGGGATGTTACAGCACCCCCAAGATATATTCAAAGAGAAACAAGCAACTAAGCTTGGGGATGCCCCGAGTGGCATCCCCTCTTTCTTCTAACGACCATCGGTATTTTACTTGGAGCTATATTTTTATTCGTCACATATCATGAGTTTTGCTTGGAGCGTCTTGTATCATTTCAGTCTTTGCTTGCTTTGCTTTTTAGTTTGTCACTTGTATCCTTTCTGGACACACCTATTTGAGAGAGCCAAAATTATGCTATGATTTGTTAAAATTGCTCTATATGCTTCACTTAAACTTTTTGAGCTATAGAATTGCTCTAGTGCGTCACTTATATCTTTTTGAGCACGGTGTGCTTGGAACCTTTTGAAGAAACACTCTCATGCTTCACTTAGATTAATTTGAGAGTTAGTAAATTTTGAATAAATCCTCTCATGCTTCACTTAAACTATTTTGAGAGATGAAATCTCTATGCTCATGTGCTTCACTAAATTTTTTTGAGCTTGCCAAAAGCAATGGCAATATATGAAACTAGTCCCAAAGTGACAGATATCCAAGGAGGATATAATAAAAACTTTCATGAAGATCATTGGACAAATTAAACTTGATTCCTTGTAATAGTTTTGAGACATGATGATAGTAATATGTGAGTCATGTTAGTGAGTAATTATGCTTTAGAAAGAATATTGGTGTTAACGTTTGTGATTCCCTAAGCAAGTACGAAAGTCAATAGTTATGCAATGAAATTACATCCTACTTATGGTGCATTATTCGGTGTTAGTTATGCTCAATGCTCGTTTATGTGAATTTTCGTTTCTTGGTTGGTTGCTTCTCAATCTATTTGCTAGCCTCCACTTGTACTAAGTAGAAATACTACTTGTGCATCCAAAATCCTTAAACCCCATTTTGCCTTATGAGTCCACCATACCTACCTATATGCGGTATTTCCATGCCGTTCTAAGCAAATTTGTATGTGCCATCTCTAATTTTCAAAAATAAATTTCCTTTTTCTGTGCTCGTACCGCCCATGAAACGGTAGGCAGTGTCCAATATTTTTCCATGCTAGATGTGTTATTCTCAAGAATCATGATGAGTGTTTATTCACTTGTCATTGCATGAGAGTACGGCGGTAATAGGGATGCCCAGTCCCGAAATGAAAAAAGAAAAAAAATTACTTTATGTTGTCAAATAATAAATTCCTTGGAAAGTGTTGGTATGGAAGGCAACCGTGGATACAACCAGCCATGGATTGTGAAAGGATGGTGGCAAAAGGAATAAACTTTATTTTCTGTTTGGGAACCGCCTATGATATATCTAGCATGGAAAGTATTGTGAACTACTTTGTCGTTTTCGTTGACAGGAAAGGCATGCCACTCAAAATATTTTTTCTCTCTCAGTTTAAACTTTGAGCTCTGGCACCTCTACAAATCCCTACTTCCCTTTGTGAAGGGCCTATCTATTTACTTTATGCAATTTTCATTTTTACTTTGAGTCTCCATCTTCTCTTATAAAGCACCAACTAGGGGGGCACTATGATCGTACTTGAGCATTGGGTGTAGTTAATATTTGAGTGTGTTTCATGAATGGATCAATGATTGAGCATGATGGGCTAGGGTAACTTTCTTTAGTGTTGATAGTTTGAAAGACATGGTTGCTTGTTGGCATGCTTGAGTATTGAAGTCAATATGTTAAAACTAGACTATTGGTTTGAACAACCGAAAAGTCCAAATGTCCATGCTATAAAGAAAAGAATATGTGATGAACATGTTAGGCATCATTCCACATCAAAAATTCTGTTTTTTGCATTTACCTACTCGAGGACGAGTAGGAATTAAGCTTGGGGATGCTGATACGTCTCCAACGTATCTATATTTTTTGCTTGTTCCATGCTGTTATATTATCATTCTTGGATGTTTTACAATCATTTTATAGCAACTTTATGTCATTTTTGGGACTAACCTATTGACATACTGCCAAAGTGCCAGTTGCTGTTTTTGCTTGTTTTTTACTTCACAGAATATCAATACCAAACAGAGTCCAATCGCGACGAAACTTTTGGAGATTTTTTTGGGCCAGAAGACATCCAGTGGACCAAAGAAGTGCCACAGGGGAGGGTCGAGGAGACCACAACCCACCAGGGCGCCCTGATGGGTTGTGCCCTCCTCGGGGCCCATCTCCACCGCCTCTGACGCCTATAAATTCCCAAATATTCCAGAAAAACACATCCAGCCGCCGCAAGTTCCAGAACCTCGAGATCCAATATAACACCATCACGGAGGGGTTCATCATCCTCATTGGTGCCTCTCGGATGATGCGTGAGTAGTCCACCATAGACCTACATGTCCGTAGGCAGTAGCTAGATGGCTTCCTCTATCTCTTTTGATTCTCAATACAATGGTCTCTTGGAGATCTATTTGATGTAAACTTTTTGCGGTGTGTTTGTTGGGATCCGATGAATTTTGAGTTCATGATCAGTTTCTATCCATGAATATTATTTGAGTCTTCTTTGATCTCTTATATGCATGATTACTTATAGCCTTGTATTTATTCTTTGAATATTTGGTTTAGTTAGGCCAACTAGATCGATTTTTCCTGCCATGGGAATAGGTGCTTTGTGATGGGTTCGATCTTAAGGGTGTCCTCTCCCAGTGACAGAAGGGGCAGCGAGGCACGCATGTATCATTGCTATTAAGGATAACAAGATGGGGTCTATTCCTACATGAATATATCTTGTCTACATCATGTCACCGTTCTTATCGGGGCCAAAGAAGTGCCACAAGGGAGGGTCGAGGACACCACAACCCACTAGGGCGCGCCAGGGGCCCTAGGCGCGCCCTGATGGGTTATGCCCTCCTCGGGGCCCCTGTCCACCGCCTCTGACCCCTATAAATTCACAAATATTCCAGAAACCCTAAAGGACTCGACGAAAAACACATCCAGCCGCCGCAAGTTCCAGAACTTCGAGATCCAATCTAACACCATCACGGAGGGGTTCATCATCCTCATTGGTGCCTCTCGGATGATGCGTGAGTAGTCCACCATAGACCTACATGTCCGTAGGCAGTAGCTAGATGGCTTCCTCTATCTCTTTTGATTCTCAATACAATGGTCTCTTGGAGATCTATTTGATGTAAACTTTTTGCGGTGTGTTTGTTGGGATCCGATGAATTTTGAGTTCATGATCAGTTTCTATCCATGAATATTATTTGAGTCTTCTTTGATCTCTTATATGCATGATTACTTATAGCCTTGTATTTATTCTTTGAATATTTGGTTTAGTTAGGCCAACTAGATCGATTTTTCCTGCCATGGGAATAGGTGCTTTGTGATGGGTTCGATCTTAAGGGTGTCCTCTCCCAGTGACAGAAGGGGCAGCGAGGCACGCATGTATCATTGCTATTAAGGATAACAAGATGGGGTCTATTCCTACATGAATATATCTTGTCTACATCATGTCACCGTTCTTATTGCATTACTCCGTTTTTCCATGAACTTAATACACTAGATGCATGCTGGATAGTGGTCGATGTGTGGAGTAATAGTAGTAGATGTAGAATCGTTTCGGTCTACTAATCTTGGACGTGATGCCTATATAATGTTCATCGCCATGGATATCGTCATGATTATTTGATCTTCTATCAATTTCCCAACAGTAATTTGTTCACCCACCGTGTGCTATACTCATGAGAGAAGCCACTGGTGAAACCTACGGCCCCCGGGTCTACTTTTCCAACATATTGCCTTCCGATCTATCTTTTTTTCGCTTTTGTTTTCAGATCTATTATTCCAAAAAAACCAAAAATACCTTGCTGCAGTTTTTATTTGCTCTTTTTATTTTGTGTTCTTGAGAGATCTATCTCTCCAATCTATTACTACCTAATCTATCTTTTTACCGTAGAGAGATTGACATCCTCTCTCTTTCGCGTCGGGTTGCAAGTATTTGTTCTTTGTGTGTAGGTGCTGTTTACGTAGTGGTGGTGATAATCCTACTGGTTCGATACCTTGGTTTCATAACTGAGGGAAATACTTACCGTCACTATAGTGCATCATCCCTTCCTCTTTGGGGAAATACCGACACAGTCTCAAGCCACGTCACGGGCGCGTCTGATGGAGGCGCAGTGCGCAAGGTGGTTCCTGGACCTCGTGTGTCGCGTGGGCGGCAGGCTCCACCGCTTTGTCAGGGACGTCCCGGAGCTGCTGCGTGCGCACGGTGACGGGGCTACCTCGACTTCTTCCATAAGGTGGTGGAGGCGCTGGAGTCGGGCGTCTCCAAGGTGGATGAAGACATCGACTCAAGCGCGCGCGATCTTTTGGACTGCGCGCTGATGCGCGTCTTCTCCAACCTTCGCCGCCGTGATCCTGCCTTCGACCTCTCCAGCATGATGGAGCCGGTGCCCGCGGAGCTCCGGATCCCCCTCAGGGACGAGGTGCGCGGGCAGGTGGGGTCGCTGGTCGGGCGGATCACTCAGGACGCGCCTTTTGAGGAGAGCGGGAGCCTTGGCGCCCCAACCCCCGGTAGTCATGACGAAGGCGGCGCCTCCTCCGCTTAAGCTTTATGTTTCCCTTCAGTTGTTCCTTGAACCACCAGGTCCCAGAATGGGCGTAAGACATTTGTAAGGTACTCTTGTTTGCACGGTAGTTGCTTATCGCGCATTGGGACACCCTTGCTCCCCCTGCGGGGCCCTTTGTTTTCCTTCGCGCAGCCCCCACGCCCCGACTGGCTGGGGTCCGTTCTCCGGGCAAGCCTCGCGTCGTAGATAAAGTCCCACCCGGCGCGGGCCTCCAGTGCCAGGGGGCAGGGGCTCGCGAGGCCGGCGGAAGCCCGTGGCGCGCAGCGCACGAGGCCCCCGTTTCTAATGCGCTACGCGGCCTCGGAGCGGCAGCCACCGAGAGCCTTTAGTACTTAGCCGGTACCTTGCCAGGCTGCCCTTGCCGGACTTTCCTCGAGGAGCCGTTCCACTGGGCGCCCCACCCGAGATTCCATGCGATCATCAGTTTGCGCCTGGGCTCCGCGCGAGGGAGCCCGTCACCCAAGGCCTTGGCGAGGCGACCAGAGGCTTCAACAAGATGGCGTGCGTAGGGGTAACCCAGGGGCCCAGGCCTATTCCTCCGGGCCAGCCAGGCACGACCTAGTGGGGTCGACCGAGCACCGGCACCGCACCTCCCTTGGTCAATCCGATCTGCTAAGATTTCTGGGACGACTTCAGGATGTGGCCCTGCGGTAGGCGCCGTGAGGTTCCCCGACGATGGCTGCTGGCGCGAGCCTCGTGAGGCAGGACCCTCGCGAGGGCCTTGCTCGCGAAGCTTGTTGATGGGCCGAGCCAGGCCTGCGGCTCACGTTGCGCCTTGGGCCGCAGGTATCTGGGCCTAGGCACCCCTAGCTCCGCAGGCCTGGCGATGTAGTTCATGGGCGCGCGGTGGGCACGGTTCCTCCAGCGGGGGAAATCGGAACGGCGCGGCCCCAACCTCCTAGGAGTCAGGCGCGGCGCGTGGCGCACGACGGGGCACGAGGCCCCTTCGCTTCCCATGATGCCTCGGTAACCGCCCAGTGCTGACATAAAGCTTGCGCGTGGCGCGTGGCCATCATTGCTCCTCCTAGCCCTGCATCAGCTCAACGAAGGCGAAGGGGCCGCAGGCTAGGCGCCCACTAGAGCTGTATATAAGGGTGAGGGGAGGAGTTCCCTATCCCAACCTCCTCGCTCTCGTCCTCCATCCCCACTCGCCGCCGTAGCAGTAATGGCACCCGCGAGGAAGCTCTCCGCTGCCGAGAAGGAGAAAACGACGATGGAGGAGGCGGGCATGCCGAGGCTGACGAAGGGAGGGGGCCGCCCTCGCGTGCCCGTTGCCACGCTCGGGGCGCCTCTCCGGGGGCGTGGGCGACCTCCGCCAGTGACCCACGTCGGCTCGAGTAGCCGTGGGAGGACCTCTGCCCTAGGCAACAAGTACGCGACTATATAACCTACCTTATCTTAATTTTTGTGTTTGGCCTCTTCGTCACTTGTTTGATTACACTTGCACTATAGAACCCCCTTTAGGCACCTCCCCTCTATGCTACTTTTCCCTCTCACCTATCTCGTCAACTGTAGACCAGCAAGACAAGATGCACCAAGGATCCACTTCGACAGAAAACTAGCACTGAAGACGTTTGACGACAACCTATTCAACCATGTGCAACCCCGTAGAGTGGTACTCTTCCCTCAAGGTTAGAAGTGCCTACCTAGACCAACCTAGACCCCACAAGTACCCCAACTCAAACCCTTAACCATGTGCTTAACATACGGGTTTGTGAGAGAACACCAGTTAAGCTTCGATAACCTTGGTTTAGCACTGGGTTTCGTTATGGAACTAGAGATCATAGTGAACAAACATGTTAGTTCTTGATCTAGCACTTTAACTGTGATGCCATAGGGAAGATCGTTTTGAGGATATATGATTAGTAGGCAAATGATTTGATTCAGCCACAGTAGATGTCTTGAGGATATATATGAGACTCTTTGGTGAGTTGTGAGACTCTTATGTTGGTAAATGAACTTGGTGGATCAAGTTGATAGAGTAGCATAACTTACTTCTTCCTGGAGTAAACTGGATTTAGTAGGACAATTATGATGACAAGCTGAGATTCTTGGAGGAACAAGTAGGATTTCTCATAGGACACGAGGTTTGGATTAAATAGGTGAACCTAGTGGGGTATAGATGTTGAGTAAGTCTACATGGCTCATAGCAATTTGGATTTAGTCTGATGATCTCGATCTTGATACCATGTTTCTTGATGGGAGATAAAGTAGGAACACTGGGTTGTTGCCCGATTTGATTCGAGGATCTATATGCACCTAACATTAGAGTCTACTAGATCATCATGATGGGAATTGGTGGACATACTGTGATGAGATAGTCCTTTCAAGGATTCGGGGACTAAAGAAACTCTAGGAGATACATGGAACAATCATTGGTACTAGATCTGTAGCAGTAATGGATCATGTGATATTGGGTGGTATTCCTGGATCGATTAAATTGGATTTGTAGGAAGGAAACAAGGTCTTGGATCGGTGTATTACGTGTTTCCTTAGCATAGAGATACAACACCTTAGACCTGGATAAATTGGCTGATTACTTGGATTTGTAGTGCCACGATCAAGCTTAGCAGCTTGTATGCTTTCCCGAGGATTTTTACATAGGGATATATATGAGTTAGCTATAGTTGAGATTTTGGTTTAGTCTTTCTCAAAAACCTTGGAGTTGAATAACATGAGTGATGTTGGAGTTGATTTATATGAGATGATACCTTCGATGGTGTAAGATGATTTTGTTTGGAGTAATAGGTAGGACTAATAGCATCTAAGAACTGTGCTCAAGGATAAGATCATAGACGTTCACTCACATCCTAAGCTCCTTGAAGCCCCAAACACAGTCGGAATATGACCATAGACTCTAGATCTAAGTCAAAAGACTATGGTTGATACTCCACCTTGACCACCACCAATCCCGTCCTTGAGGAAGATGGACACGAAGTACTAGATTTCGAAGGACCACAAACCCCTGACAAGTGACCACCCAGGACAAATACAACTCCCAGAAGGATAGGACTAACTGGCCAAAGGTTGGTTCTCGAGTCTTACCCCAGGACCACACTTCCACACCTTGCGGTTAATGGATATACCGACAAGCCCTTCTTAGGTTGACTTACGTCCATTTCTCTCACATATCCCATGAGAAATGTGTTTGTGTGACACTTGGAGAAATATCATGTTGTCCTCATGGATGACATACTTATTTACCCCAATGAGAGAAGGGAACACCTTAGTCCTATTTGGATAAGCCCCTGAAACACCAATTGCCATGCCTCTCAAGTATAAGGTTTCACCTTGAAGGAGTTGGACTCCCCGGAGATCCCTCCCTGCAGCACAAGACATTCTTGCCCAAGCAAGATGAAGAACCACTACAGTTGGGAAGCCACGACGATGAAGAAGAAGCAATAGAAGTCAACCACCACTCCTCTGATGGCCACATCAGCTAGACTATATCAAGAAGCACCGACGTCCAAACACGATGAAGCCCTTGGACATCAAGAGGATTAATGAGCCCCTTGTTTAAATAGTCACCTATCAGTTCCTGACTAGAAAGGAACCAAGAAGTTGATAGCACCCCCTCACTCCACCACTTTGACGGTGTACGATGAACATGACATCCCTACTCTCTTTAGATGCCTGGAACAGAGTGGATCGACTATCATGACTTCGTTACTAGCCCCTTTTTTGGTCCAATCAAGGGCATAAATCCTGACTGGATTATGGTGAAACACCTGTCAAAGGTAGTTCACCCCGCTTGCCAAGCCTCAGACCTTGGGGATTGGATGGATGGTCTATACTTTTTGGTAGCCAGCTCATCTAGGACCCCCTCAAAAACTTTCCTAGGTGGTAGGAACCGTTTTCGCATCAAATCTCTGAGCTTAGTATTAGGGACGAGACTCGGCCCAAACATTGCCACAAATGGCTACAGAGAGACATGTAGACCAAACACTCGACGACCCACCAGAAACGTGCATCCGTTACGACGAAGACAAATGGCCGAAGATGAATGAAGAACGTACCTGGACAACTCCGCCAAGTGGAAGATCTCAACAAGAAGCCTGCAATGACACACTTTAGGATGAAGACCACCTGAAACCAAAGATCATCTACTTTAAGGAGGTCAAGGACTTCCCCGTCGACGGGAAGCCACACCAAAACCTTGACACTTCTATCCTAACATGAGACATCCAGATGTCACTAACCAATGTGAGTAACCCCAGGACCAGCACGCAGACACACTACTTTGCCCCGTATTTCGACTTTGGAATACACACGCAAGCCATACCCTTGCTCAAACCCCGTTCATCAAGTCCTTAACTACTAGCCAGACCCAGCTTACCGCAAGAACCCCGTCAATCTCTCAGATGGAGTCAAACGATGCACTCGAAGCCGTATCGTCAAACACCTCAAGGACCAGAGGAGCAACCACACTGGAGCACGAGCAACATGGGAACGTGAAGACTACCTCAGATCCAAATTTCCGTACCTCTTCAACGCCTGGCCTAGGAATCTCGGGGATGAGATTCTTGTAAGGGGGGGGGTAGGTCTGTCACACCCTATGTTTTGCCTCTCCTGGCTAAGTTAACATGACTCAGATATTGGGGCGAACAATTTTTTTGTGTGCGCTTGTGATGCTTGACTTGATTAATGATTGTGATTGCTTGCTTGTGCTTTGAGTCATAAACTTGATCCTACTCTCAAAACTCATCTACTTGATCCAAACTCTCTACGCCAATGATCATGCCATGTGTATAGGACTAACAACTATTTTATAAGATATTATTTTGGCCAAAAAGCATTTATTCAATTTAGGTTTTCCAAAACCCCTGAATTGAGGTTTGTACTACAAGTCCTCAAATTGGGTGGATTGTTTTGCCCCAAAGGTTCTATTTGAAACCTATCATATATAAGACTTCCCAAAACCACTAAATATTATTTTTAAAGATTATTTTCATATTTTATTTAAAGGCTTTTTCTTAAGGCCAGAAATGGTCTTTTATAGGGAAAAATTATTTTTATGCTTTCAAAATATTTGAGAAAATCTAGGGAAACTCAGTGGACATATATGTTCCATATATAAGAGTTTCAATGCATGGTCATGTTCAAAATATTGGACAAAACCCTCCAAAACCATTTCTGTTCATTTCAAACATTTGAAATATTTCTATAAGGAATATTCTCCAATAAATCGAGGAAAATTCTAGAAAGTCACACATGCCTAATGTGATGATCTTGCAAAGTTTCATTCCAATCCAAATTGTTTTTGTTCACAAAAGTGCCCCAAAACCATTCCTGTCCAGATCCAAATTTGGGCAACTTTACATTGCCAAGTGCCTCCAATTGTGCTCAAACTTTGTGGACCTGTTCTAATACTCTAATAATGCATCCACACCAAGTGGTGCATCAAGGAGAACGGATCCACTTGTCCAAATCCCCCAAACCCATTTCTGCCGATTTCAAGAATTGGGAATTTTTTGCATAGTCAAGTTTCCCCATTTGGGCATTCTCTAATCCCCAAATGATGCCACCACCCCAAGTGGTGCATCAAGGAGAATGGATTTGCATAGCTAAATCTAAGCAAATCCATTACTGCCCATTTCTAGGGTTTATAAAGTTTGCATTGGCAACTTTCATCAAATAATCTCAAAATTGGTGATCAACCTCTTGTATACCTATCATTCACTCATGTTAAGTTTCATAGCAAGGAGAGCCATTTAGCCAGCTCAAACTTACATCAAACACCTTCTGGTGAATTCCCAAAGTTACTGTTTTCATCACTTTTACTATTCTCCTTGCTCTCAAAATGTTACCACATCTCCAACTAGTTGCCTTCTACCTCCAGTAAACTTTGCATGGCCACATCTCAATTATTTGGGGGGTAAAACCCCAAGATTCCCCTTTGGACAGCCGCTTTTTCTCTTCTCCTCAACCTCTCTCCTCTTCCTTTTCCTTTCCAGGGCATCCTAGGACCTCTCCACTTTGTTTACTCCCCCTAGACCCTTTGGACACTGGTGGCCGCGCCCAAAACGCCAAAGACATGTTGTGGCATGCCATTTGGGCGCTCTGGAGCGCGCTACAGTGCGCCAGAGCACTATAGCCGTCTCCATCACCATGCCCCGACAGCCGTGGGCATCGTGGTTGTGTCCCTCGTGGTCGCCTCTACATGCTCGTCACGACAACTGGTCGGGCCCCTCCTCTCTCTCCCTTCTGCTGTCTCCCCTCGCACGCGCACCGGACCGCCGAGAGCTCCAATCCAAGAGCTCACACGCGCGAGCCATGTCGGCCTCCGGCTCCTCCCTCTCCTTTCCCCTGGTCATGGACCACATCCGCACGGCCCACAGACATGCCCTCGGTCACCCCCGTGACCCCTAGCGGAACTCGCGCCATGACCGTGGGCGCCGTCCCCGGTGGACTCGCGCCCCGACCATATAAGGCCTCCCCGAGCGCCCCTCTCAGCTCCCTTCGATCCCTCTCTCTCCCACGGACCTCCTGGACCAACCAATTCCCCCAATCGTGCCCTCCATAGACATCCATGGCCGGAGCCTCCCCGTTGGCCTCGGCTTAAATTCGAGCCGTCTAAGGCCCTTCTTCCCCTCTAACCCCCACCATTGTGCCGCCCTGGCCACTGCGGAACTTCTTGTAGTCCCATACCCTCCCTACCACTACCATTCGGTGCTCCCCGCGGTCACCGACGCCGCTGTCCACCCCGGCCGATGCTCCGATTCCGCGTGTCCTCCCCAGCAGGCACATCTCAGCTCATTTGAAGCGCCTCCCTCCCTTGAGCTTTCCGGTAGGCCGTGCCTCATCGGAGGAAGCGTGTGCCGCCGGCACGGGTGACGCTGGCACCCCTGTGTCCGCTCTCGGTTGGTTGAGACGGGAGGGAGAAGATGGACCTGCCAGCGGGGCCGGTCTCCTCTCGGCCCCACGAGTCAGCCGGAGAGGCAACTGGGCGGCCCCGCCGTCAGGATAAGTGGAGACGGTTAGGGAAGACATTTTCGGCAAATGAAAACGTATTTCCGGGAGTGCGCCTTCGGTGTGGCCCTTCGCGCACGCAGCCGAGCAGTTGGGCCGTCCCAGTCCATTCTCCGCTATACTATGCTCAGTGTGCGGTTAGGCCATTAGGGAAACCCTTTTCATTTCTGTTTTTGCAGAAACTTCTAAAATCTCTAGGAAAATCATATTAACTCCAAATTTGATGATTCAAATTCCTACAGATTGCTAAAATCATGGCCTAACCAAATATGTGCATTGCACATTTTCCAGAAAACTTTTCTATTATGTTGAATTTGAACCATGAAAAACCCCACTTTGCAAATTCCTAGAGCATTCGTATCAACTCCAAATGGAGTGGTTCAAGTTCTAGGTGTCTATAAAATCATTCCCTATTTATCTAGGCATGGTTAAGATTTTTTTCATGCATTATTTCTGTTAGGCCAAATAAATAGCTCCCTTTTTTCATTATTCCATATTAGAAAACCCCTAGGATATTCATCCCATTTCCAAATCCAGTGAGACCAATTTGTAAATGTTTGTAAAATCATGCCCTACTTGAGGGTGACTCCACTAATTTTATAAAACTATTTTCTGTGAACTTCTTATAGGATCACCATTTCCTTCATTCCCATCCTAGTGGCCTTTCCAAAAATCCCTATTGATGCAACTCAAGTAGATCCTCTTTAGGTATTTTTCTTATGTCCAGAGATGTCCTAGAAAAATAAAAATCCTAATTATAGAGCACTTTCATTTCCTGCTTGTTGTGTTGCTCATTATGGTTATTCCGGCGATAGTTGACGAAGTAGACGAAGAATCTGGAGGAGGACCAGAGACGTGTGAAGACCTCGAAGATTTTGCTGAGCCAGGCAAGCAGCCCTTTTACCATGTCTAAGAAACCATTTTATGCATGACATATGGCACTTTATTCCGTTGCATTGAATCATGATGAAACGATGACCATCGTAGTTGGTTACCTCCGTTACTTTCCTCGTTGATACTTGCACTGAGCATGACCCTACCTTCTTATGAGGGTTGTGCGGGTGGGAAGTAGTTAGGATGCTAAGTAGTTGCTACGCAAGTGGGATGGGAAAACGCATGGCGTCGGAAACAAAAGTGTTTTCAAAGACTTTTCGAAAACCCCGTCGGGCGCCACTAATGCCCTAGGGAGATGATGTTGAGATAGGTAACCACTTGATAAAGAAGTGGTGTACTGAGGCAAGTTGTGTGTGTGTGTGTTCGAAAACGGAGAGATTTAAGATCTGCTGACCGTCCCAACCTTACATGTACAACCACGATACCCCTTTATGGGACGGGGCTTTGTTGATTACCTTGGTCACTGCTAGCAGAGAGCCCGCATTACTAGTGGCGGGAGTGACGTGGTCACTCTCGATACGGGGTCGTGCCTGATAGGACGACCATGGGCTGTTTTCACAGACACCGGGCACACCGTTGCGTGCCCCCGTGGATGATACTTGTGATGTACATCATGGGGGATGGCACTAACGAGTCGACTCTCTGTTAGTATCATCGGGGGAAAGGCATTGTTAGGGTGCTTACCTCAGGTATGAATAATACCGCGAGTCGTGGCTTGGCACGGAAGTTCCCCGAGTCTTGTGGGTAAAGTGTGCAACCTCTGCAGAGTGTAAAACTATTCGAATAGCCGTGTCCACGGTCAAGGACAGTTGGGTGGTGCTGCTTAAACTACGTTCAGATGTTTTCTCAGAACTTGGTGTGTGTGTGTGTGTGGAACAAAAGATGGTACCTAAGTCGGATGACTTAATGAAATGACTGAACACAAGATGTTCAACCCCCTGCTTATGATGATATCTGTAACTTGTTCATATGGATATCTGCAACCTGTTGATGCATGCTTTTACAAGTTGATTGAACATGTCATTGCACTCAAACTAGATTTCCACAAAATTACCTATTAGTGCTATATCATGCTCTGTTGAACCTTGTTCCAAACATGGGTTGCTTGCGAGTACATTCAAAGTACTCATTGGCTTGCCACTAGTTATTTTATTGGCTAGGCATGAAAGAACAGGATACGATGAAGAGTACCTTGGTGACGAACATGCGAGCTAGGACGCTTCCTAGTCAGAATGCCTATAGGGTTAAGGCTGATGGCATGGGTTCACGCTATCGTTGAAGATTTCTGCTGCGAGTTTATGAAGACTTGGTCATAAAGGCCATATTTGAGTAAAACGGTACGTAATGGATGTAAGACTCTTGTTATTCAGTTTTTGTGTGTTCAGTGAGCATTGATCTCTGGGATCACTATGCACGTACATTCGGTGATCACGACTTATGAGTCGGGGTCCCCACGGGAAATTAAGTACAAGGTCTTAAGAATAGGTAATTGCCTTCATGTACTGATGCTTCTTCAGAAACTTTTCGCGGCACGACGGCTTGTCCTTCTTAATACCACGCGTGGCGTAGTAGTCTCGAATAGCCTGTGACCGAGCCTCGTGTCGTAAGTTTTGTAATAGGCGCTTGCACTCGGTATCGATAACCTTTTCCTCGTCCTCCTCGTATCCCTCCTCACACCTATAGAAGGTCTGCAATCAAACGAGACAACACTGATTAGTACAATAACTAGCTATTGTTAGTTTTTAATTGTGTAAAGGAGAAATTACCCAAAAGCTTTTGATCACCATCTCGGCCCTCATGTGGCACAAGACACCGTCGATCATCTCCTCCGGCGGGGCCTGGGCAACCTTGTAGTGCTCCTAGCTCAATCCTAGCTGTGGAAGCTGACCCTCACCGGGCAATGTGACAAACCCCAGGAAATTTTGCCAGCAAAGCACACCAAGGACGGTGTTGGGCCTGTGGACTCCACTGGCGTGATGCCAACCCCTGCAGTATGACAAGGCCAACACATTAGATATTTGAAGAAACGTGAAATCAGAAGGTACAAAAAGAGTAAATGCACTTACTTCTCCCCATCAGGCCTAATCACCGGCCTCTGCTCGCAGGTCCCCGACAGGGGTGGGAGCAGTGTACCACCACGGTGACCCCCTCAACCACCTCGCCCTCACTATCAGTAAACTGATCCCCGCCATCATCTGCATGGCCACTCTGCCCCTGAGGCGGATCCGGACAGGTACCCCATCGGGACGTCTCCTGGGACGTAGCCCGATCCCCGTCCTATTCCGGAATCTTGTGGGCCAAATCCTCGTGGACCGGAGTCTCGTGGGACGAAGGCCCGTCGACCCGAGGCTCATGGTCCGGAGACCCCGTAGCCAGGCGATATTTCTTTCGCACAAAGAACACGGAAGAAATAGTTCTGCTCTGCCAATACTAGCCATTCAGCCTTAGGGATAAAGCCACGCAACATCACCGGCATTACCCGCTCAAGCCATATGTGCCAATCATGACTCTTGAGACCAAATATTTTCAATTTTTCAAGACCCGCTCCCATCTTTAGATTCGTTGCATACCCATCGGGGAAAATCAAGTGCATTTTCACCCACAAGATAATTTCCCTCATAGCTCCCCTTGCAAGATTGAACCAGGCCTTTGGTTTCGACCAGTTTTGCTTTCCTTTCGGTTGTCACATGTTCTGTAATGGTCTATCACATAGAGTCTGCTGATCGTCTCTAGCCTTAGGATTATCCTTTGACTTCCCCTCTATGCCGAACAATGTACCAAAAAGGGCCTCGCCGATATTCTTTTCAGTGTGCATCACGTTGATGTTGTGTGGAAGAAGGAGGTCTTTGAAGTTAGGTAGACCCCACAAGCATGTCTTGCGACTCCAGGTGTGTTCCGAATTATACCCCTTGAAATACCCTGGACGCTCTGGATCAGTCTCGAGAGCATTTAACTGATCCAGGATCTGTTGGCCTGTCAACGCAGGTGGTGCAGAGTTTTTGACACCTCTACCTTTGATGAAGTTCTTCTTCTCTTTTCTGAACTTTTGGCGAGGATCCAGGAACTGTCTATGCAAGTCGAAGCAAGAATACTTCCGACCCTCCTACATCAAATGAAAATGAACAGCTGCCTTGCATGTGGGGCATGGGAACCTTCCATGCACAGACCAGCCAGCGAATAGCGCATACGCCGACAACTCATGCATCGAGTACATGTACCAGACATGTATTGTGAAGTTTTGTTTTCTAGCGGCGTCGTATGTCTTGAACCCATTATCCCAAGCTTCTTGCAATTCATCCTTAAGCGGCTGCATGTACACATTCATATTCTTCCCCGGGTAGTTGGGCCCTGGATTATCAACGTCAGAAAAATGTTCTACCTTTGCATAATCTGTCCGGGGGGGGGGGGGGGGAGAGATTGAGTGGAATGATAAATATAGGCCAACAACTGTATTGGGTTGCCACCATACCAAACGGATTGAACCCATCCATGCCGACGCAGACTCAAGGATGCCTTGGATCTGCCGCTTTATCCTCATGTAATGGATCGAAGTGCTTCCATGAAAAAGCATTCGATGTGTGTACCAACAGCAGATTCCCGTCTGCATCTAGTTCGGTTCTTTTGCCCAATTTGTGCCATGTCATTTGTCTGGCCGTCTCTTCGACCATGAAAAGATGTTGAAGTCTTGGTATGATTAGCATGTACCGAAGAAAATTAACTGGGATGTTGGTCTGCCTCTTCTCACCCATACCGTTGTCTACCACAACATACCTGGAAGACTAGCAAATGGGACAATAGTTCAAGCCCGCATACTCAAGCCTAAATAAGGCACATCCTTTCTCACAGGCATCTATCTTCTCATAGGGCATCTTAAGTACACGGAGGATTTTGTCCGACTGGTACATGTTTGCAGGCATGACATGGCCTTCGGGTAGAAAGCGTCCAAATAGTGTCATCATCGCGGCGTAGCATTCTCTGCCCAAGTTGAATTGAGCCTTCAGAGCAATTACTTGTGCGATGGCATCCAACTGACAAAGCTCAGTGTGCTCGTGAAGAGGACGTTTTGAAGACTCCAACATTTCATTGAAGGCCTTTGCAGATTCCTCCATCTCATTGTTCGAATCCCGATCATCATCAAAGTCTTGCACCATGTCTTCGATCCCGGTACCATGCTCGTCGGTGCGACGACGAACCACCTCAGCTCTGGTACGTTAGCCAGACTCACCATGAAATGTCCACACCGTATAATCAGGCATAAAACCCCACTTCTGAAGGTGTTTACCCATTTCACCTTTTGTCCTCTATGAAAAGTTGTCGCACCTAATACAAGGGCACCAGGTTTTTTCTGGCCATTTGCAAATGCGGCTTCCACAAACCCCTTGGTTTTTGTTAACCATTCATTGGTCATGTCTTTCTGACTAGTGTGACCAGTGTACATCCACGCACGATTACTCAACTTGCCCAGGTACTAAACACACAAGAAATATATATAAAATTCAGCATATATATTCATCAGTTAATCAAGTTTGTCAATTTTATTACGTCCATGCAACCTACACGCTAATAGGTAAAGATAGGTCCTAATCCCACCCGAGTATGTGTAGATTGGGTTCGTTTTCCCATGCTCTGTTCCGGATCTGACGTAGAATTTCAGCAGCACCTCCCCGCTATTCTGCTGATACACATCTCGGCATTAAACAGAGAGGATGTGTACCCGGAGAAGAACAGGGAGGCACTGACGAAATTCTACATCGGATCTGGAGCAGAGCATGGGAAAACGAACCCAATCTACACATACTCGGGCTGTCCATGGATAACGTTGGACAATCCGAAAGAATCACGGTTATAAATATGCAAATGCATGCATATTTATAACTGTAACCCTTTTGAACGGGAGATGCCTAGGTTACGAGACTTGACATGAAAACAAAATGTAGTGTCATCGGCATGACGAACGGAACAGAGCAAATAGGGGAGGGTCAGGGAGGATATGACAGTAGTGCTCACCACTAGACCATGTAGGGGAGGTAGTCTAATGAGAACGGGACGGACGATGCTCGTGGAGGTGAAGAGAAGATCCCCTGCACATGAAAAGCACCGGCACAACGCCACAACCAACATAAGCACCGCAGAACAATCTAATCAACAACATCTAACCTAACGAAAAAAAAGAAAGACACTTTAAAAAAATGTATTATCTAATCAAGAAGTTTAGTTAAATTGAGCTCATACTGATTGACTATACACGGTTCCATCTTTTGCTGAAACTTGCTCGTCAAGATTGAGTGTGGGGAAAATCTCCGGCAAGGTAATCTAAAGGCCCTCTTCGCTATCCCTCCATTCTGCAATTAAATTAACCACCAATTTGCTTGGAAATCTCATAGGGAGACAATGTGCAAACAGTTAAGGCAATTTTGATGCAGAGACAGTTGGTGTGAGTCAGGTCAAGTGATTGTTTATATATTGACCATGAGAAAAGGGAAAAAAGTCACAATACGGTGCTAACACAATACTCTTGTAATCTACTTAATAAATCAGAAAACAAATAAATATGTGCACAGACATGCCACAACATTGTCAAGATGAATAAACTTCGCAAGTGCCAGGCATCATCGAGATTCTTTATTTCAGTCGGGGGCCACGAGATAAGGTGTTTTTTGGCCGGGGCTGGGCATATACCTTCTCCCCGTGACGTCCACCATCGTTGCAAAAAGGTGACGCCGCGTCACCTTCTTGGTACGATGCCACGGGACGGACATGACCATGACCCCACTGCGCGCATCGGCGGAGGCAAATCTCCTCCATGCCGCAGACGCGCCGGCCGTTGGGACCGGTTATTAAGCAGGCAACATATGCAGTACAATCCCCAATCTATGCTGTGATTAATCGCCTATGCAATCATCTTTAAATTGTCCATGAATGAAACCACCAACATGAAAATCCCCATGCGCAAAAAATGATAGGTGTTGTTCTTGTCTACCTGTCGGGACCCCAATCCGAAGTCATAAGAATCTAGCATGTAACACTTCACATTACTTTGCGGCCTCACGCACGGTTATCTCCACGGCTGCCACCTTACCTAGGCCGGGACCGTTTGCGCCTTTTGGATCACGAATGTGAATATGTCGCTAGCATTCAAATGTCCAAGAACCCGGGTCGACATGACTAGTCGTAGAACCCAAGTGGCACATCCGTACAGGGACAGTCATACATAACCCAACAATGCAGGTGTCGGTCTCAGCGTGTGTAGACGAGTCATAGCAAGCTATAGGGACTCCATTATGCCATGGGACATAAATGTCATCAACTGCGCGTAGACGAGTCATAGCAGGCTACATGGACTCCACTATATTGCGAGACATTTCCCCGAAGGGACTGACACAGTAGCAAGAAGGATACACGTCGGTCAATCAATGTGTCCGGAGCAGTAGCAAGCTACCAAGGCTCAGTGGAAGCACAAAGAGGCATTTCCCCGTAAAGAGTACTACTAGAGGCACACAACTAGGTGTCGATTCCCATACATACCGTTACACGTCACACGTACGCACGACATGTCCGATATGCATAGATACAACTATGGCATCACAACATAACCATACAACAACACAACATTTATTTAGAAGGCTCAAAAGAGCCTTGCATAATATGTTCATACAGGTAGGGGTCACATGACCCGACACTCAAGTCATACAAACATGTTCATACAAACCAAGCGGAAGCTTAAAGCTGTCTGAGTACAGACAGATGAAAGGTAAAAAGGCATAAAGCGTGACTATCTACAACCCGTCCCAGGGCATCAGGTCGTAGCTGGGATACCAGCTACTCGGCGTCGTCGACGTCTAGGTAGAACCCACCAGATGGGTCCATGTTCTCATCTACAACAGTTATTAAGCAAACATGAGTAGAAACGTACTCAGCAAGTCTTTAAAGCAGACCTAAGCTATTCATGCTCATGTTTCATCAAGGGGAGTAGTGGGGTTTATGCAACAAGCCAGCTTTGACTCTTGGGTAGCCTATACTACGACTACTAGTTCTTTGAACAAGTGTTGAGATAGCGCACATGAGTCCACTAACACCAGATCAATACACCACCATGGATCCGCTCCCGTAACCTACGAGAGTGCCATCCATGGTACTCACACTTGTCTTGAATCTTTTAAGGGTAATCATTAGATTATCTATGAACAGCATAAGTTATCCAAGTAGTCCATATCTGAGGACGCGGCTATTCGAATAGATTCATTACCCTGCAGGGGTGCACTTCTTCACACACGCTCTCGCCACTTATCGCTATGTGCACATAAAAACAGGCACCTCGGCAACCTTCAAGCGGAAGCCCAGCGAGGGAGTCGGCCACGACCGTCAAACACACAAGACCCTAGTCCAGGCTATCGCCTATTTGAGGCTGAACCCGCACGGAAGTCCGGCCGAAGTTTTCGCTACGGCCCCAAACGATGTGCGCAGGGTTCCCAAGCCCACCATTCGGGTGACCCTTGGTACACCGTGCCACTGCCTACCGCGTCGTAGCCCACCCCTAAGGTCAGTGCTACGCACGACCTCCAGCATAGCTACAAACACCAGAAACTACTTGCAACACCTGGACACAGGGCTAGGCGGTTGATAGGTCAAGAGGGTCAATTAAGTATCCCAACGTGTGGTAGTAACTAGTCTTGGATCACAAACACGGAACTCAGTTCCTAAGAACGGTCCCAATGATACAATCCGCTATGTACTCCTACATAGCCTCTCATCGCTACCTTTACCAAATCAGGTTCATCATATAGCTCCTCACATCAGAACAACATTGTTTCACTCCGGTTCATCACCCAGATGAATCAGACCTGACACCGCTCTAAGCATAGCAAGCATAGCAAGCAAAGCAGGTAAAGCACATCAAGGCTCAAGCATCTACCAGGTATGCTAGGTTGCTTGGTTTAGCTATTTACTGTGACAATGACAGGTCATGCAGAGGAATGGGTTCAACTACCGCAACAGATAGACAGTAGAAGCGTTTGTCCTAATGCATTAAACAAGAGCAGGAGCGAGAGAGTGGGATGTTATCAGAATGATCAATGGGGTTGCTTGCCTTGCAGATTGGCCGGCAGGTACTTGTCGGCGTTCTGGGAACAGGGGTAGCCAGACCTGCCTGCCTGCGGCCCAGGGCATGGCCCACCTCATCAGCCAAGCGCGGCCTGGCGCGACTTCGCTCAAGACAAGGCCCTCGCGAGGACCATCAAGACCAGCAGAGGGTTGGCCTCCTCAGGCCCCCTCCGGAGCGGCAGAGATCTCTATGCGGGACCCGGCCTCAGGAGTCAAGGATGACGCAAGGAAGGACAGGCGGGCGCCAGCGTGCCAGGCGGTGCAGTTTCCCCTTTGGTGCAAAGGGAGCAGGGACGTACGTGGGTTCCCAAAGTGCCTCCCAAAGGTTTCCATTCTGGTGCAACAAGACCACGACCACGAGCCCCGCCGGGCGGATGTCATCATCGAGACCACCTCTGCATCATCGACAACTACTTTGCAGGTGAAGACCACCTTTGGACAGGACGGGGATGTACTCCTGTCCCCCTTCAAATTTGGCCGTTGTGGGATCCCTTCCCGCCATTGCGATAAGGGAAGAGGACCCGGGCCACTGCTATATATAGAGGCTAGGCAGCACCGTAGGAAAGGGGCAGAACACAAGAGAAGGTAGAGAGCTAAGAGCACCACTCGAGCGCCCTCGCGAGGCCGCTCACCACTGTACTAGTTCATCCACCACACCTCCCAGAGAGGCAATCCACCAAAGCAGGAGTAGGGTATTACGCTTCGCAGCGGCCCGAACCTGGGTAAACCACCGTGTTCATCTTCTTCCTCATCATTGTGCGAGTTCGCCGTAGTAGCCATCGAGCGGCGAGTTAGTAGGGCGAAGCTGTAGGGGATCTTCGCACACGCCCCTGTGTTCGAACCTTGAGGGTTTTGCGGAGCCCGAAATCCGACATTTGGCGCGCTAGGTAGGGGGCGTGTCGGAGTCTTCTTCAAGCCTCGCTCTTCCCCCGCCCCACCGCTCCGATGGCCGGCGCCCAACGAGCTTCCCCCGGCCGCGGTGGATCAGCTTCCATCGAACCCACCGCTGCCGCCGGAGACCCACGCCCCAGCGGCATAGTGCTGGGCGGTCAGTATCAAACCGCCAGTATCGCCTCCGCCGTCGCAGCCCCTCGCACCGCCCAAACTCACGGCGGGTGGGCGGCGTCATCAGCACCGCCATCGCGCCACACCTACGTGGGGGACCTCGACGCGCACGATGCGCTGCTGCTGGCAAGCGAGATGCTCCGCCACCGCCCTACGCACGGGGGCTTCGACGCATGGGCCGACTACGTCGCAGAGCTGGTCACCATCGCGTGGAGGGCCGTGGCTCCTCACTCTTCTCCAAGCGCCGGGGGCTCGCTCGCCGCGCCTGTCCCCCAGCCCGCCGACGGCGTGCCCCCTCCAGCCCTGGGCGAGCCCGAGCGGGGCCCGCCGCATGCCGTGCTCCTTCTCCTTCGAATTCCGATGACCGGTTTCGGGGCACAGCCCGTCCATGACGACCGAGCGTGCGGAGGAAACGATGGGGCGCCCCATGCGCGCACCAACACACGCCTCCATGACCCAGTGGACCTTCAACAACCTAGATTGACCAGGCGGGAGCGCGCCATCCTGCGCAGGGAGCAAGCGGCGCAGGCGTCCGGACAAACAAGCAACAACGGCGAAGGCGCTTCGGGTCGCCGAGGAAGCAATCCACGTCAGGAGATGCGCGGCCCACCCAACGACGGTGGCAGAGGTAAGCAACTTCACTCTGTGGCTCGTCGCAGGGGGGTCTGCGGCCTGCGCGCGCAGGGCGGCACCCCGCCGCCGCCCGGAGGGGCTGTCCTCGGTGCCCCGCCGGACGGCTCAGGAGGAGAACTAGGCCCTTATGTGGAGCCCTATGTACCATGCTACGTCGTACCTCCGAACGGTGGGGTGGATCAGGCGCCTGCTGCAGGCGCCAACACCCCCGAAGAATAGGGAGAGCCCCGGGCGTCCTCCCCGAGCCGGGCCTGGGGGCTTGTCGGATTTTGGGATCCGCAAAACCCTTAAGATTCGAACACAGGGGCGTGTGCGAAGATCCCCTGCAGCCTCGCCCAACCTAGCTCGCTACTCGATGGACCAAACGACGATAAACTCGCACGATGATGAAGAAGAAGATGAACTCGGTAGTTTACCCAGGTTCAGGCCGCTGCGAAGCGTAATACCCTACTCCTGCTTTGGTGGATTGCCTCTCGAGGAGGTGTGGTGGATGAACTAGTACAGTGTTCCGGAGCCTCGTGAGGGCGCTCCTGAGGTGTTCTTGGCCCTCCGTTGGCTTGGTGGTCGATGAGCGAATCGACTGGTTTCGGATCCCGCTCTACGGTGCAGCCTACCCTCTATATATAGCGGTGGCTCGGGTCCTCTTCCCTTATCGCAATGGCGGGAAGGGATCCGACAATGGCCAATTTGGAAGGGGGACAGGAGTACATGCTCGCCCTGCCCAAAGGCGGTCTTCGCCTGCAAAGTTGCTGTCGACGGTGCAGAGGTGGGCTCGGCGATGACATCCGTCCAGCGGGGCTCGTGGTCGTGGTCTTGTTGCACCGGAATGGAAACCTTTAGGGGGTGCTTTGAGAACCCGCATACGTCCTTGCTCCCTTTGCACCAAAGGGGAAACTACACCGCCTGGCGTGCTGGCGCCCGCCTGTCCTTCCTTGCATCATCTTTGACTCCTGAGGCCGGGCTCTGCATAGAGATCTCCGCCGCCCGGAGGGGGCCTGGGGAGGCCCATCCCTTGCCGGTCTTGACATCGCTCCTCCTCGCGAGCCTAGGGCCCTCGCGAGGGCCTTGTCTTGAGTGGGGCCGCACCTGGCTGTGTTTGGTTGACGAAGGGGGCCACGCCCTGGGCCGCAGGCAGGCAGGTCTGGGTACCCCCGTTCCCAGGATGCCGACAGGGCTCCCCCCGACGGAGCATCGAGCCTGGACGACGCGAGCGGGAGAAAGAGGGAGGACGCCCCCGGGCCCGCGGGGCACGGCGTAAGCCGTCGCCCTCGTGAGCAAGCAACGCCGAGCCGAGCCCCGGGGCCTCAGGAGTGATGCCCTGGGGGGAGCAGCAAGACGCAAGTAGCATGGGCCACCCGTGGCAACTGGAACGCCGGCGCAGCCTCAGGAGGCTGGGCCTCACGAGGCCCTCGAGGCGGCTTCATCGACAAAACACCTCTATGACTGCGCCGGATGCATTGTGCTCATGTTTGGGCCGCGGGAGCGCAATCCAGCGGCTACGCGGGGAACAATGCATCCGGGTTTGGGTCATAGAGGCACGCAACCGAGCAGAAATGCACGGGGTAGCTCTTAACGGAGTTGGGAGCAACCAGGCCGAGCGCCAGGGGGCTTGCCCAGCTATCTACGGCCGTGACACTCTCACGTAATAATGAGTGGGCTGTATACGCCCGGAGCCCCCCGAGGACGCGGAGGGGTTCCTTCCCACGCAATGTGGAAGCCGCAGCTCCATGCTGGCGGACAACACTGCCCTCCAATGGCTATGCCCATGCAACGTGGATGCCCTACCCTCAGCGCTGGGGGAAGACGAAGATGAAGATTAGTCTAGGTGCCGGACGCGGCTGTTATTTGCTCTTCTCATGTTTGGATTTGCCAACTTTTCTGGAACAAAACTCAGGATTTTTCCAAATCATGTTTTAAAGAAACGGGTCAGGGATTTGTTTTCATCGCCATTTCCTATCTTGGGTTTTCTCTCTTCGGGTCGAGCACTCGCCTGCTCCCCTCCCCCTCGTACCCCGTGAGCGGGGGCTGGGGGGCACGGTGCTCGCACCACGCCAAAGCCTTGGCGCCCGGATCCTCGCGTGGTACTCCTGGATGAGTCAGCAGGCGCGTGCGCTTCATACTCGCTCGGGGGCCCCACTCACGGCCTGACGCGCCATCTCGGAGCCTCGGGAGACCCGCCCCTCTGGGGGCAGGAAACAAAATTTTCTTTGGGGAGCCGCTCGAGCGTCAAAGGGGGCTCCTGAGCAGCACGCCTCAGGAGCCTTACCGGTCATATAGCCACTCGCCCCTCGATGTCGTCCTTGGTGATCCGGTCGGAATCAAGGGTGTCGAGGCCTCGCCCCGTAGTTCCGTCCTTGGTGATCCGGTCATACATTACGGTGGTAGGGAAATGTGCGGGACTGGGACCTGCCGACGTAGAGCTGCTTGAGCGTCAAAGGGGGCTCCTGAGCAGCACGCCTCAGGAGCCTTACCGGTCATATAGCCACTCGCCCCTTGATGTCGTCCAGGTGATCCGGTCGGCATCAAGGGTGTCGAGGCCTTGCCTCGTAAGTGCGTCCTGGTGATCCGGTCGTGCATTACGGCGGTCCGGAAATGTGCGGGACTAGGGCCTGCAGACACAGACTGCCGAAAGGGCTCCCAACCTGCCTCACCCGTAAGAAGAAGAAGTCCACAGGATGTCCAGACTCCCCAAGCACCATAGCCTCGCCTCCCCGACCCTGGAGCCTACCGCGAGCATGTCAAGCTAAGTACCCTAATCACAACCGGAAGGCAGTCTCAACTAACGAAAACGCAAAGGCCAGGACACGTGATAGAAGCGCTGATAAAAAGAGGCAAGCGGCCAAATTCATTACACGCCCGCAGGGCCTCCCTTGGTTCTTTGATTGCAGGAGCAGGAAAAGAGGAGGAGAAAGAAAGTGAGAAAGCCCCCACGAGGGCTGCCGCTCCAGGAGCCTCGGCGTTGGCGCACCAGCGCTCAGTCGGTGTCCTCCTCTTCCTTCATGGGCCCGTGAAGGCGTGCCGGCACGGACGCTCCCGGAGCGGAGGAGCGACGCCGCGATGGCTGGCTACCCCCTGAGGTCCGGGCGCGCCGGCGCGGTGGCGCGTCGTAGCTGTTTTCACTGCTGTCGCTCGGGCTCCCCTCGGAGGGGGTGTCGCTGCTGCTGGAGGCGCGGCGCCCGTCACGAAGGGCAAGCTCATCTCCAAGATCGCCGCGGCCGACGTCTTCTGGGCAGCACCACAGGCGCTCGCCCCCTCCCCCGAAGATCTTGACGAAGAGCATCGCCACCCCGTCAAACTTGAAGTGAAGGGTGCGCCTCCCCACCAGGCCACGGGCGCGGGCAAACGTCTGCCACCCGCGGTTTAGGTACACGTAACCCATGGGGGTGACCTCGACCCCCACCCACGATGCCGTGCTGCAGCATCCGTCGGCCTGTAGCCATAGGCCAGCAGGCCCCCCGGCCGGCAGCGCCCCCGCGAAGAAGCGCGGGAGTTGAAACCAAGCGGCCTCCCGGCCTCTCCAGGGCCGTGTCGGCCGAATGGAGCCATGGGCGTGGCGGCCGGGTGGCCACCACCGCCCTCCCACCGCGGATGCCGCCCCCTCGACTACCGCGGCCGCCCGCGCTGGACGGAGCCCCACCGCGGCCGCCGATGTTAACCCAGGGCCACGTTGGAGCACGACCGCGCCCACGGGGAACCACAGCCGGAGTCGTGGCATGCTTTCGGGGACGACCGCGGCCCCTCCTGGGCGGCGGTGAGGCAGGGCTCTCCTCGGGGGCCTTCCCTTTCTCGGCGGCGGAGAACTTCCTCACTGAAGCCATGACTGGGAGAGCGGCGACTTGGAGGTGGGGAGGCAAAGAAGACGAAGATGAGTTGAGGGCTTTCTCGCCCTCGCCTGCTTATGTACAACCAAGGACCAACTGGCGCCCCATCGCATCCCGGGAGGCATGCAGCTTCTGAAGGGTCACATCCGCGTGGCCCAAGGAGTAGAGCCCCGAGGTGGCAGCAGCATTCAAGAAAGGGCAATGATGGCCGGCGCTGCACACGGGCGTCGCATCAGTCGGACTTGGGGCGGTTCCTGATACCCTCGAGAAGCGGGGGCGTCGCCGCCCAGGCGCTCGACGCGTGTAAAGCCTGGCCCGCAGGCGTTTGGGGCCGCGGCGCTTCGGGCTCTCCTCAAGGCTTCGCCTGGAAGCCAGATCGGGCGCGCCTTGGTCCCGGGGGCTACCCAGACCTGCCTGCCTACGGCCCAGGGCATGGCCCACCTCGTCAGCCAAGCGCGGCCAGGCACGACTTCGCTCAAGACAAGGCCCTCGCGAGGACCCCAGGCTCGCGAGGAAGAATGGCATCAACACCAGCAGGGGGTGGGCCTCCTCAGGCCCCCTCCAGAGCGGCGGAGATCTCTATGCGGGACCTGGCCTCAGGAGTCAAGGATGACACAAGGAAGGACAGGCGGGCGCCAGCACGCCAGGCGGTGCAGTTTCCCCTTTAGTGCAAAGGGAGTAGGGACGTACGCGGGTTCCCAAAGCGCCTCCCAAAGGTTTCCATTCCGGTGCAACAAGACCACGACCACGAGCCCCGCCGGGCGGATGTCATCATCGAGCCCACCTCTGCATCATCGACAGCTACTTTGCAGGCGAAGACCACCTTTGGACAGGGCGGGGATGTACTCCTGTCCCCCTTCAAATTTGACCGTTGTGGGATCCCTTCCCGCCATTGTGATAAGGGAAGAGGACCCGGGTCACTACTATATATAGAGGCTAGGCAGCACCGTAGGAAAGGGGGCAGAACACAAGAGAAGGTAGAGAGCCAAGAGCACCACTCGAGCGCCCTCGCGAGGCCGCTCACCACTGTACTAGTTCATCCACCACACCTCCCAGAGAGGCAATCCACCAAAGCAGGAGTAGGGTATTACGCTTTGCAGCGGCCCGAACCTGGGTAAACCACCGTGTTCACCTTCTTCCTCGTCATCGTGCGAGTTCGCCGTAGTAGCCATCGAGCGGCGAGTTAGTAGGGCGAAGCTGCAGGGGATCTTCGCACACGCCCCTGTGTTCGAACCTTGAGGGTTTTGCGGAGCCCGAAATCCGATAGTACTCTCCTTCAGAGGGATACACACGGGTATCCGATGGAGCAGAACCTACCACGACATAGATGGAGTAACAATCAATACACGGCAAGTGCAACCATATGATGCATGATCATGACATGGCAATATGATAAGAATGAGCTAATGCATCTATCATTGGAGTTAAATGGAGTAGAGTTGAATATAGGTTCAAAATCATACTCCATGTGATATTCCACATATTGCATTAGGTTTCTCTAGCATGCATGATAATAGCACCAATGGATTCTTTGGATTTTTATGATAAATTTTCATATATAAATTATTTCAATCTGAGCTACAGATTAATTTCTATGATTTTTAGAAGTTTTATCCATTTTCTAGAATTATTATAAATCAGAAATTCTTTACTGTGTCAGCATGACATCAGCATTGCGTCAGCAAGTCAACTGGCCGTTGCCAGGTCAAACCTGACCAGCGGGGTCCACTGGTCAATGACCCAGGGCTATTCAGAGTCACTGACATGTGGGGAGCACATGTCATTGACTCAGGGGTGAAACCCGAGTTGACCCTGGCTTTGACCCTAGCCAGGGCCCACTGTCAGTGGCTGTTAGGCCTGCTAATTAGGTGGGTTAGTTCCTAATGACTCTGCACATCGGCGCCCACCGGAGACTTGCATGGTGGTCGAGGGCGACGAGGCAGAGCTTGTGGAGGGGACAGGGAGGCTCGGGAGCGGCTCTAGCTACGCGAACGGCGGCGGGGAGCGCTCGGCTGCGGTGGCCATGGCGAAGTAGAGGCGAGGGGAGGAGCAGAGGGGCGAATGGAGGAGGAGGCGATGCGGATGGCTCTGGCGAGCCTATCCAACGCGCCAGCGCGAGAGGGGAGGCCAGGCAGGCAGGAGGCGTGGCACCCTGGCCGCGCTCCCCGTGTGATGTGGATATATTCACGAAATATGATGATTCTGCTTGCTTAAGCTGGAAAGAAATATTGAGCCTCGTTGACAAATATCATAAGGTGAATTCATTCCTAGTTGAACTTGTTACTTTGATTCGAAAGAACTTTATACTGCCTAAATCCTTGTGTGTATGTATCGTTAGGTACATTGGAGAGGAATGCATGGCACAAGGGAACAAGGAGGCATTGCAGCAAGGAAGGGAGGAAGACCCTGCAGTTTCCAGGGCGGTAGTATCGCCCCACACAAGCGGTAGTACCGCTTAGCGGTAGTACCGCCCAAGTACTACCGTCCTAGTACCGCTTAGGAAATTTCTTCTGGAATCCAAGCGACCCCAAACGGTACTAAAGCGGCACTAAGTATTTTTATAGCGGAAGTACCGCTTAGGAGCGGTAGTACCGCTTGCTATAAGCGGTACTACCGTGCTGCCTGCGCAGACTTTGGGGCTGACGGCCCGTGTATCCCTTCGATCTATCTTAGGATATAAATACCCTTTCTTAGGGTTAGTTAGAGGCAGACCATGTTTAAGATAAACCCCAGTTCTTGAGATTGCTTGTAAGCATTCATCTTGAATCCTCATCTCCAATTCGTATCGATCTGGAGATCATATACTGCAAGTTGAGTGTAATCTGCTGTTCCATTGGGAATTAGTATATTGCAATTATACCGTTTCGTGGTCGACGACATACAAGTTATCTATCATCTTCATCATCACCACCGCCGCTTACTGAGAAGATCGGGACACCCCATATCACCGTGCCTCCCTTTGCCTCTGCCTACCGGCAGAGGTATGGGACGACTGGCACGGGCTAGATGGGCTGGCCTGCCCCTGGGCCTCCGGTAAGCCTCTCTCTCTCTTTTCTATTTATTTCTGTTTTCTGTTTTCTGACATTTGTTTTATTTTGTTTGGGCCACAAACATTAGCTCAAAATTACTGAAATATTTTATAGAGCATAGTTTGAATAATCCAAACCTCCACAAAAAGTTTCAGCATTTTTGAATGACTGAAATATTTATAATGCTTTTATTCATTGTTTTTAGAGGCTTTGTTGGATTAAATAAAATGCCAAATCGGTTGCAATAATAAAATGCACCTCTGAAATATTGTTGCCAATATTTATCAGACATGGTGGGCATTTTTGATGGGCATTTTGGATTCATTGAAAATCACAAGTATTTGAATTGGTTTGATTCAAGTGAGGTGCTAGGGTTTCTGTTAATCCCCATTTCATGTTGATGCAAATTTAAGCATGATGCACACTCTAGCTAGCACAATGCAAGGGGAAACTAGGGATGTGACAACTCACCCCCACTCAAAAGAATCTCGTCCCGAGATTTGGAAGTCGTCGGGAAGAGCGCGGGGTACTCTAGTTGAAGACGATCCTCCCTTTCCCATGTGGCTTCCTTCTCGGAATGGTGTGACCACTGAACCGTGAGAAACTTTATGTTTCGACGTCGAGTGGTACGCTCAGCTTGATCGAGGATACGAACAGGGTATTCTCGATATGTAAGGTTATCTTGGAGATCAAGCGTTTCGTGGTCCACTTCGCGGACAGGGTCCGAGAAGCAACTCCTGAGTTGCGAGACGTGGAAGACATCATGAACCTTGGAAAGATGCGGTGGAAGTTCCAATTGGTAGGCAACCTCTCCTCGTTTAGCAAGAATGCGAAAAGGACCAATGTAATGAGGAGCCAACTTGCCCTTGATACCGAATCGTTGGGTACCCTTCAGAGATGTAACCCAAAGGTAAGCCTTCTCGTCAACTTCAAAGGTCACAGCCTTATGATGACGATCATATTGGCTCTTTTGACAAGATTGGGCTGTTTTTAACTTTTCACGAATAATGCGAACTTGCTCCTCTGCATCCTGGATCATATCCGGGCCAAAGAGTTGCCTCTCTCCGGTTTCTGACCAGTTAAGAGGTGTTCGACACCTTCGTCCATAGAGAACTTCAAAAGGGGCTTTGCCCAAGCTTGACTGGTAACTATTGTTATATGCAAATTCGGCGAATGGAAGGCACTTCTCCTAATCCATGCCGAAAGAGATAACACAAGCTCTGAGCATGTCTTCCAGAATTTGATTGATTCGCTCGACTTGACCACTTGACTACGGATGGAAAGCGGTGCTAAAAGAGAGATGAGTCCCCATAGCATTTTGGAAACTTTCCCAGAATTGGGAAGTAAAGATACTTCCACAGTCTGAGTTGATCTCCAAAGGAACACCATGAAGAGATACTATTCGAGAAATATATAAATCCGCTAGCTGACTAGCAGTTATACTCTCGCGAACAGGAAGAAAATGAGCCACTTTGGAAAGACTGTCAATGACCACAAAGATAGCATTATTCCCTCTCTTGGTCCTGGGAAAACCGGTGATGAAATCCATATCAACTTTGTCCCATTTCCATTCAGGAATAGCTAAGGGTTGAAGGGTGCCCACAGGCCTTTGATGTTCTGCTTTAACGCGATGACAGACGTCGCAGTTAGCAACGAACTGAGCAATTTCTCTCTTCATTCTGGTCCACCAGAACCTCTGGCGTAGGTCCTGATACATCTTGGTACTACCAGGATGAATCGTGAGAGGAGAATCATGAGCCTCCTGAAGGATCAGCTGTCGTAGATGTTTGCTCTTAGGAACCACCAAGCGGTTCTGGAAGAACACAGCATCCTGATCGTCCCTGGAGAAATCTTTAGCGTTTCCGCTAGCAATATTCTCCTTGGTTTGAGATATACCCTTATCATACCTCTGAGCAGCTATGATTTGATCCCTAAGAGTAGGTTTCGTCACCAGGGTGGAAAGGAATCCTTGAGGAACAATGTGAAGGTTTAACTTCCAAAATTCCTCATAGAGAAGCGATTGACCTTGTTGTAACATCAAATTGTTACAATAAGACTTACGACTTAGTGCATCAGCCATGACATTGGCTTTCCCCGGGGTGTAAGTTATCCCTAAGTCGTAATCTGTGATCAACTCAACCCACCGTCTTTGCCTGAGATTCAAATCCGGTTGGGTAAAAATATATTTCAGACTTTGGTGATCAGTGTATATCTTGCAACGATTACCCAGAAGATGATGTCGCCATGATTTAAGTGCATGGACTACAGCTGCAAGCTCAAGATCATGTGTTGGATAATTATCCTCATGTGGATGCAACTGTCGAGATGTGTATGCAATCACATTACGATCTTGCATGAGAATGCAACCTAATCCTTGTCGCGAGGCGTCGCAATAGATAACAAAGTCCTTAGAAAAATCTAGTGGTACCAATACGGGAGCAGAGGTCAGGCATCTTTTCACTTCCTGAAAACTGTGCTCGCATTGTGGGGTCCATTCGAACTTTTTATCTTTCTTGAGGAGTTCAGTAAGAGGCTTCGCAACCTTGGAGAAATTCTCGACAAAGCAGCGACAATAGCTCGCTAAGCCAAGGAAACTCCGAACTTGCTTAACCGATTCAGGTTGAGTCCAATCAAGGACGGCCTGTACTCGCTCGGGATTGACAGCAATGCCCTTGCCAAAGATTACGTGGCCCAGATAGGTCACTTCTGGTAGCCAAAATTCATACTTGGAGAATTTGGCATACACGCGATGCTCTCAAAGTTTCGTCAATACCAGCCTGAGATGCTCGGCATGATCTCGTTCGTTCTTCGAGTAGATGAGTATATCGTCGAGGTAAACCATGATGAATTTATCCAAATACTCCATGAAGATCGAATTCATCAAACGAGAGAAGGTGGCTGGAGCATTGGTTAATCCGAAGGACATGACAGTGTACTCGTATTGGCCATAACGAGTAATGAAAGCCATTTTTGGAATGTCCCCGTTCCTGATTCTGATGTGATGGTATCCCAACCTCAAATCCATTTTAGAAAAGACCGAGGATCCAGCGAGTTGATCATACAAGTCATTGATCCTTGGGAGCAGATACTTGTTCTTGATTGTGACCAGGTTCACTGGTCGGTAATCTACAACCATCTGGTCCGTTCCATCCTTCTTCTTGACGAAGAGGACGGGGCAAGCCCAAGGAGAAGAACTAGGGCGGATGAATCATTTTTTCAAGGCCTCATCGAGTTGTTTATTTAGCTCGGCTAGTTCTAAGGGTGCCATCTTATAGGGTTTTCTGGCTATTGGGACAGTCCCTGGAATGAGGTCTATCACAAACTCTACATCTCTGACAGGTGGAATACCTGGCAGTTCCTCTGGAAAGACATCCAGGAAGTCACGGACCATCGAAAGATCCTCAAGCTCTGGAAGAGGGCTAGCATTGAGGGAATAGAATTGGCGCTTAGCCACTCGAGTTGAGAAAGTGACTATCTCACTTGATGGATGTGTAAGTTGAACATTCCTAGTATGAGTATCAATCTTGGCATAATGAGCTGACATCCAGTCCATACCCAAGATGATGTTGATGTCCAAAGACTTCAAAGCTATTAGGGAAGCCAAGAATACTAGCCTATCCACGAGAATCTCATTGTCATGGCTCACTCTAGAAGTTTGCCATTTTGATCCAGGAGTCTGAACTACTAATGGAGTGGGCATATCACAAAAGGTCATGTTATGCAACAGTGCATAACTTTTTGAGATGAATGAATGAGATGCACTAGTGTAAAAAAGAACAGATGTTGGATGACTATTGATAAGGAGCGTACCAAGCACAACGTCGGGGTCATCATGGGCTTCTTCAAGGGTGACATTGTTCATACGACCACGAGCAGGAGTTGGCTTCACGTAATAAGCCTTGCCCAGCTTACCACGTCCAGCAGGCTTGGCGTTGTTCTGAGGACACTCACGAGAGTAGTGCCCGGGCTCTCCGCATTTGTAGCAGGTCACAGTTGAAGACCTCAGAGCAGCATTAGCAGCAGGACCACCATAGGGTTTAGCTGGAGGGTTGGCCTGATTTGGGCGAGGCGCCTCATAAGATGGCCTTGCGGTGTACCTTGATGGCAGAGCAGTGTTGGGCACCCACACCCGACGCTTATGGGAACCTGAGCCGGATGAGGAGCTGAAGTCACGAGAGTGCTTCTTGGTTGTCTCGTAGTCGGTCTGTCCAGTTTTGGCATTGATAGCCTTGTTGACAAGAGCCTGGAAGGTAGCGCACTCATGCAGGCGCAGATCACGGCGGAGCTCGGGCCTAAGTCCCTTGCGGAACCAAGCTTGTTTCTTGGCGTCAGTTGACACCTCCTCCGGTGCATAGCGGGCAAGATTGTTGAACTCACGGCTGTAAGCATCCACTATCAGCTTACCCTGAGTGAAGGCACATAATTCCTCTCTCTCACGGTCCATCAGACCTTCAGGAATATGGTGGGCGCGGAAGGCACTGCAAAAGTCTGTCCATGTAGTAGCGGGGCCCTCTGGGCGCATAGCTTCATAATTTTCCCACCACTGACTGGCGGGTCCTTCAAGGAAGTACGCGGCAAAGGTCACCTTGTCGGCTTCTGCCACATTTGCAGAACGGATCTTGCGAGTCATGCTGGAAAGCCAATCATCCGCATCGAGGGGGTCGTTGGAATGATGGAACTTTGGCGGGTACAACTTCACGAACTCATTGAGCGACACTCCATCATTACGCTCATTGCGGGGAGGGTGTGCTGTATTCTGCTCAATACGCTCTAGCAGCCTGTTGGTCTCTCTCTTGTTGCGTTCCGCCTCAAGCATCACCTCCGCCAAAGATGGCGTGTGGGGCAGATTCTCTTGCCTGGCTTGGCTGCCCTCACCCTGCTCGTAAGTAGGATCGGGGATGTTCCTGGTGGATACCATCCTGGGGAAAACAAAACCCACATCTTAGACAAGGAAGACATCAACTCTAGGATAAGAGATACGGAATATACTGAACAACATGGAATGCATGGGTAAACACCCAAGCAACATGGTACAAGCAAACTGCCATATATACACCATGATTCATACACACCACCATATAGTTCAGTACAAACCCAAGCTGAAGTACAAGCTAGAGAGAAGATAATACAACTCATCGGAGGCATTACAAGCTCCCTATACATTATTTTTCTACACCTCCGGAACTCAACTCACACCTCAGTCATATTCCACAAGACGCGCAGGACTGTGGACATACAACTACTACAATACTACTACCTCCACTCACGAACTCAAGCGTCTGCGTAGAACATCTCATACAGGTTACCCCCGTGACCTGGGAGCTGAACCTGAGGGTCTGAAAACACCCTAGCCTGAGATCCCTGGGCACCATAGGGATACGGATGTGGCCTAGGCCCCCTGGCTGGCGGTAAATAGAGGTCCCTGAAGAGGAACAATGCCTCCAACGTCAGGCTAGTCTACGCGAGCTGGTAGATGAGTCCGAAGCGGGCTCAACATATCCATATCTCCATAACCAGCCTGAACGACTGGATCTAGCTGCGTTAAGGCTGTCCAAAGACGTGCACGTGTAGCATAAAGCTCCATGCGAAGAGCACGTGCATCACGATCCCTGTTCTCCAACAACTGAGCAGTCACCTGAAGCCTGGGATCCTCATGAGAGTGATCATAGTAGGCTGCAGTAAGATATCCATCCTCTCCTCCTAGTGTCGCTGGAATATAGTAGAACTCTGTGCCCTGAAGTAGACCATGGTGAGCTCTCATGATGGTCATCATCGTGTAAGCAGCCTCCTAAACTGCCATATCAATGGTAACTCCTAGTCCATAAGCCCAATGGAGCGGCTTCGCAGCTCCAGGGTATGATGGATAAATCCTAACAGTACAGAGGTACTGGGTCTGATTGAAGTCGCGGTACTGCTCCTCCACTGTGTACTCGGGGTACCAGCGGTATCCGGTCTCCATCATGACTCTGACCAACATAGCTGTATCACCCGGTACATCAATGCACCTGGTCAAACGGACCACCTGACGAGAAGGACGAGAAGGCATCTGAAACAGAGGATAATGCAAGTGCATTAGAGATCCTGGCGGAAATCGGACAACATAACGGCTGAAAATGCTCAAAAACAATTTTGAGACATCCTGAAAAAGATTGGATAGCATAACCACTCAACTTTCTAGCTTCAAGATTCTAACCAAATGATTGTCACACCGAAACAATACTTGAAAACTGGAGTTGACTCTCAAGCAACTTAGTCTACAAGTCCATGGTTAGTAACCCGTCATCCTGAGAGGTAGATAAGAAGCCTAGCTCTTAACCCCGTAGAAAAGAAGAGGGTGACTCAGAATAGAATGACTCGGGAAGAGGAGTAAAAAGAGCCTTACTTTCCCTTCCACAATCAATTCCCTTACATAACTAAAGCATTTCTTGACTCAACTTCGACTAGTTTGGCTTGGTAATCCTACAGACAGTAAGGCTCTGATACCAACGCTGTCGGGACCCCGATCCTAAGCCATAAGAATCTAGCATGTAACACTTCACATTACTTTGCGGCCTCACGCACGATTATCTCCACGGCTGCCACCATACCTGGGCCGGGACCGTTTGCGCCTTTTGGCTCACGAATATGAATATGTCGCTAGCATTCAAATGTCCAAGAACCCGGGTCGACATGACTAGTCGTAGAATCCAAGTGGCACATCCGTACTGGGATAGGCAGGCATAACCCAACAATGTAGGTGTCGGTCTCAGCGTGTGTATACGAGTCATAACAAGCTACAGGGACTCCATTACGTCGTGGGACATAAATGTCATCATCTGCGTGTAGACGAGTCATAGCAGGCAACATGGACTCCATTACACTTTGAGACATTTCCCCGAAGGGACAGACACAACAGCAAGAAGGATACACGCCGGTCAATCAATGTGTCCGGAGCAGTAGCAAGCTACCAAGGCTCAGTGGAAGCACAAAGAGGCATTTCCCCGTAAAGAGTACTACTAGAGGCACACAACTAGGTGTCGAATCCCATACATACCGTTACACGTCACACGTACGAACGACATGTCCGATATGCATAGATACAACTATGGCATCACAACATAACCATACAACAACACAACATTTATTTAGAAGGCTCAGAAGAGCCTTGCATAATATGTTCATACAGGTAGGGGTCACATGACCCGACACTCAAGTCATACAAACATGTTCATACAAACCAAGCGGAAGCTTAAACTGTCTGAGTACAGACAGATGAAAGGTAAAAGGCATAAAGCCTGACTATCTACAACCCATCCTAGGGCATCAGATCGTAGCTGGGATACCAGCTACTCGGCGTCATCGACGTCTAGGTAGAACCCACCAGATGGGTCCATGTTCTCATCTGCAACAGTTATTAAGCAAACATGAGCACAAACGTACTCAACAATTCTTTAAAGCAGACCTAAGCTATTCATGCTCATGTTTCATCAAGGGGAGTAGTGGGGTTTATGCAGCAAGCCAGCTTTGACTATTGGCTAGCCTATACTACGACTACCAGTTCTTTGAACAAGTTTTGAGATAGCGCACACGAGTCCACTAACACCACATCAATACACCACCATGGATCCGCTCCCGTCACCTACGAGAGTGCCATCCACGGTACTCACACTTGTCTTGAGTCTTTTAAGGGTAACCATTAGATTATCTATGAACAACTTAAGTTATCCAAGTAGTGCATATCCGAGGACGCGACTATTCGAACATATTCATTACCCTGCAGGGGTGCACTTCTTCACACACGCTCTCGCCACTTATCGCTGTGTGCACATAAAAACAGGCACCTCGGCAACCTTCAAGCGGAAGCCCAGCGAGGGTGTCGGCCACGACCGTCATACACACAAGACCCTAGTCCAGGCTATCGCCTATTTGAGACTGAACCCGCACAGAAGTCCGGCCGAAGTTTCCGCTATGGCCCCAAACGATGTGCGCAGGGTTCCTAAGCCCACCATTCGGCTGACCCTTGGTACACCGTGCCACTGCCTACCACGTCGTAGCCCACCCCTAAGGTCAGCGCTACGGACGGCCTCCGGCATAGCTACAAACACCAAAAACTACTTGCAACACCTGGACACAGGACTAGGTGGTTGATAGGTTGAGAGGATCAATTAAGTATCCCAACGTGTGGTAGTAACTAGTCTTGGATCACAAACATGGAACTCAGTTCCTAAGAACGGCCCCGATGAGACAATCCACTATGTACTCCTACATAGCCTCTCATTGCTACCTTTACCAAACCAGGTTCATCATTTAGCTCATCACATCAGAACAACATTGTTTCATTCCGATTCATCACCCAGATGAATCAGACCTGACACAACTCTAAGCATAGCAAGCATAGGAAGCAAAGCAGGTAAAGCACATCAAGTCTCAAGCATCTACCAGGTACGCTAGGTTGCTTGGTTTAGCTATTTACTGTGACAATGACAGGTCATGCAGAGGAATGGGTTCAACTACCGCAACAGATAGATAGTAGAAGCGTTTGTCCTAATGCATTAAACAAGAGCAGGAGCGAGAGAGTGGGATGTTATCGGAATTATCAATGGGGTTGCTTGCCTTGCAGATTGGCCGGGAGGTACTCTCCTTCAGAGGGATACTCACGGGTATCCGATGGAGCAGAACCTACCGCGACATAGACGGAGTAACAATCAATACACGGCAAGTGCAACAATATGATGCATGATCATGACATGTCAATATGATAAGAATGAGCTAATGCATCTATCACTGGAGTTAAATGGAGTAGAGTTGAATATAGGTTCAAAATCGTACTCCATGTGATATTCCACATATTGCATTATTGCAAAAGTTCAATGTTCTCCTATTTAGGTTGCTCTAGCATGCATGATAATATCACCAATGGATTCTTTGGATTTTTCTGATAAATTTTCATATATAAATTATTTCAATCTGAGCTACAGATTAATTTCTATGAATTTTAGAAGTTTTATCCATTTTCTGGAATTATTATAAATCAGAAATTCTTTATTGCGTCAGCATGACATCAGCATTGCGTCAGCATGTCAACTGGCCGTTGCCAGGTCAAACCTGACCAGTGGGGTCGACTGGTCAGTGACCCAGGGCTATTCAGAGTCACTGACATGTGGGGACCACATGTCATTGACTCAGGGGTTAAACCCGAGTTGACCCTGGATTTGACCCCAACCAGGGCCCACTGTCAGTGGCTGTTAGGCCTGCTAATTAGGTGGGTTAGTTCCTAATGTCTCTCCATGTCGGCCCCCACCGAAGACTTGCCGGCGGCGACCAAACCGACGGCGGAGTCGTCGGAGTTGCGCAAACGACGACGGCTAGACGCGCGGAGACCACCAAAATGACGCCCGCGCTGGGCCGCATCTAGGTACGGGGTTAGCTGGCCGCGGGGGCGCCGGAATCGTCACCGGCGACGAGCTTGGCGGCTGCCGGAGCTCGGGCGAGCTCGGGGTCGATGATCTGGCGCACAAAAAGGTCGGGGCTTGGCTCCTACCGCATCTACGCAGCCCTACGAACTCGACGGTGGCCTCGGAAGGACCACCTGGACACCGGAACGTCGCCGGCGTTGAGCTTGCATGGCGGCGCTCTTCGGCCTCGATGCAGCTGACGGCTACGGGGCACAATCGACCAGGGGAGAGAGGGAATGGGTCCAGCAGCTCACGGCAGTTGCAGCGGCGTTGAAAGCGGGCTCGGGGGCGGCTTGGAGATGGCGAATCGACGGTGGCGGCTTCGGTGGCCGGAGGTTGAAGGAGACCTCGGGGCGGCGACTGGGGGCTTCCGGCGTCGAGCTGGTCGGCGTGGAGGTCGAGGGCGACGAGGCGGAGGTCGTTGAGGGGACGGGGATGCTCGGGAGTGGCTCTAGCTACGCGAACGGTGGCGGGGAGCGCTCGGCTGTGGTGGCCATGGCAAAACAGAGGCGAGGGGAGGAGCAGAGGGGCGAATGGAGGAGGAGGCGATGCGGACGGCTCTGGCGAGCCTATCCAATGCGCCAGCGCGACGGGGGAGGCCAGGCAGGCAGGAGGCGTGGTGCCCTGGCCGCGCTCGCCGTGCCTCCCTTCGCCTCTACCTACTGGCAGAGGTAGGGGACGACTGGCACGGGCCAGATGGGCCGGCCTACCCCTGGGCCTCCGGTAAGCCTCTGTCTCTCTTTTCTATTTGTTTCTGTTTTCTGTTTTCCGACATTTGTTTTATTTTGTTTGGGCCACAAACATTAGCTCAAAATTACTGAAATATTTTATAGAGCATAGTTTGAATAATCCAAACCTCCACAAAAAGTTTCAGCATTTTTGAATGACTGAAATATTTATAATGCTTTTATTCATTGTTTTCAGAGGCTTTGTTGGATTAAATAAAATGCCAAATCGGTTGCAATAATAAAATGCACCTCTGAAATATTGTTGCCAATATTTATCAGACATGGTGGGCATTTTTGATGGGCATTTTGGATTCATTGAAAATCACAAGTATTTGAATTGGTTTGATTCAAGTGAGCTGCTAGGGTTTCTGTTAATCCCCATTTCATGTTGATGCAAATTTAATCATGATGCACACTCTAGCTAGCACAATGCAAGGGGAAACTAGGGATGTGACACTACCAATGTACGGGCATTGAAGTACACATTCGTTTACCGTGAATGATGTAAATAAAGAGTAGTGCTAGGAGCAAAAGGAAGTTTACATGTCCTGATAATGTATACTAGTCCAACAAGGAGCCAATGATGACATGTGAGCATTTATCCTCCTGCCCGAGGAGAAATGGAATGTGAGAAATTTAGAAGCAACGCGCCCACGGCCGCCGGTCAGATCTTCACCTTAGGTGGCTTCGGGTCTTCAAAGTTTATGAGGACTGGCGTGGCGCCCGGGTCGCGAGCTCGCCCCTGTAGTCCTGCAAGGCTGCAGGAAGCTACTACGGCGGTGGAGGAGGGGCAGCAGAGGGGCAGCAGAGGGGCAGCGGAGGAGGAGGGGCGACGGAGGAGGAGGGGCGGCGGAGGAGCTTGCAGCGTCGCGGGATATGGGGGATGTGGGGAACGGTCGCAAACACAGCCGCGCCGTCAAGCGTTTTGTTTTGCTAGTTCTTTGCCGTCTGCTGTTCATGTTCACCCTAATTTATTGATTCGACACAAGGGGAGCCAAACAATATTTATTGGCCTTGACAGTTGAGTTGTCAATTCAACCGCACCTGGGATATCTCACTGCAGCAAAGGTTAAGTAGCACGGTAAATAGTAGTAGCAAAAGTAACAGTAATAGTGACAACAACAATTTTATAGCAGTTGTGACAATAGCAGTAGCAATAGTAACTTAGCAAGAATCAGTATATGTAAAGCGTAGGCACGTGGATCGGTGATGGATAATGATTTAGATGACATCTATCATGTAACAGTGACACACTAGGGTGACACAGAACTAGCTCCAATTCATCATTATAATGTAGGCATGTATTCCGTATATAGTCATACGTGCTTGTGATAAGAACTTGCATGCCATCTTTTGTCCTACCCTCACGTGGCAGAGGGGTCCTATTGGAAACTAAGGGATATTAAGGCCTCCTTTTAATAGAGAACCGGAACAAAGCATTAACACATGGTGAATACATGAACTCCTCTAACAATGGCAATCACCGGAAAGAATCCCAATTATTGTCACCTTGGGGTATGCGGATCAAGACACGTAATAGGTGCATATAACTTGCAAGATAGGATCCAAATTAATCTTATATTCAGAGGTAATATAATATGTTCAGATCTGAAATCATGGCACTCGGGCCCTAGTGACAAGCATTAAGCATAGCAAAGTCATAGCAACATCAATCTCAGAACATAGTGGATACTATGGATCAAGCCCTATCAAACTTAACTCGATTACATGATCTATCTCATCCAATCCCACCACCGTCCAGCAAGCCTACAAAGGAATTACTCACTCCCGGTGGTGAGCATCATGGCGGTGTTGATGGAGAAGGGTTGGTGATGACGACGGCTATGATTTCCCCTCTCCAGAGCCCCAAACGGACTCCAGATCAGCCCTCCCGAGGAAGAACATGAGGTGGCGGCGACTCCGTCTCGTGAAATGCGATGAAAACTTCTCTCTGATTTTTTCTCCGAAGATGTGATTTTATAGGACTGGAATCAAAAAGGGTCGAAGGAGCCTCGTGGGCCCCACAAGCCATCAGGGCGCGGCCTAGGGGGGTCACGCCCGGCTTGTGACCCACAGGTGGCCTCCCTCCAGCAGGTATTTGCTCCATAATTCATTATAATTCCCAGAAAAAACCCACAAAAAGTTTCGTCCAATTCTGATAACTTTTATTTCTGCACAAAAATAACACCAAGGTAGTTCTGCTGAAAATGGCATCAGTCCGTGTTAGTTCCATTCAAATCATGGAAATTAGAGGTCAAAACCAGAGCAAAAGTGTTTGGAAAAGTAGATACGTTGGAGACGTATCAACTCCCCCAAGCTTAACTCATTGCTTGTCCTCTAGCAATTCAGTTGACAAACTGAAAGTGATAAAGAAAACTTTTACAAACTCTTTTGTTCTCGTCATTATACAAATGCTTAGCTAGTGCTCAAGTTTTCAGCATAAATTATAAATAACCACATCCATTATAACAATTAAACATCATATTAACTCATTGCAATACATAACCAACTAGCTAACAAATAATAAGATATCTCACATGCTAACAATTTTATCAAAACAATCATGATATAATATGGTGACATGGTATTTCTCTAGACCTTTCTGAGACCGCAAAACATAAATGCAGAGCTCCTCTGAGGTTCAAACAATAACTAAACATTATAATTCAGAGTAGAAAAGATCCAGTCATGCTCACATCCAACATTAACTAGACTCAATGCATAAGAATGACAACAGTGCTCTCCGATCTGGTGCCTCTAGTAAGAGGATGATGACTCAACATAAAAAATAAATAGATAGGCCCTTCGCAGAGGGAAGCATTGATTTGCAGAGGTGCCAGAGCTCAAGTTTTAAAACATGATTGAAATATAGTTTTTGAGTGGTGCACTTTTCTTGTCAACGTTACGACAAAGGTTTTCAATATGTTCCATGCTAAACTCATTATTGGTGGTTCCCAAACAAAATAGTAAAGTCTACTCCTATCCACCATCCATACACAAACCATGGCTGACCGAATCCACGGATGCCTGTCAACATATCAACTATCCCAAGGAGTTTTGTTTAATTAATTTTGATTATACATGACTGGGCATCCTTTTTTACCAACCTCTCTCGTGCATAGACGCCGAATAAATGACCGTCTCGAGAATAACTCACTTAGCATGGAAAATACTGACCGCCTCATCGCCCCATGAGCGAGATGCGTGCCCAAAATTGATGTTTATTTGAATATTTAGAGATGGCACATGCAAATTTACTTGGAACGACAGGGTAATACCGCATATAGGTAGGTATGGTGGACTCATGTGTAATAACTTGGTTTAAAGGTTTTGGATGCACAAGCAGGATTCCCTCTTAGTACAGGTGAAGGCTAGCAATAGGTTGGGAAGCGACCAACTAGAGAGTGAAAACGGTCATAGGTATGCATTATGAATAATTAACATTGGACATAGCATGAGTAGGATATTAACACTCTGAATTTTAACATCATGAAGGTTGCATTGGTTTTGAATAAACTATATGTTTGTGCATGGCCAAGTCATGTCTCTTGAATTTCTAAGAGGGAAATACCATGCTACCATACTACATCATAACCATTTTAATGCATGTTGACCTATAAGATAAATCATTATTCACTACTAGCTATTTAAGCATGGCATGAGAAGCTATAATCTCTAATTGTCATCATGAACATGTTCACTCATAATATACTGAATCAAGATTGAACGAGCTAAACATATTTACAAAAACAGAAAACAAGAAGAGTTAATACCAGCTTCCTTTGCCACGATCACTTCGTCAAATATCGTCATTATTGCCTTTCACTTGCATGACCGAATGATGTGATAATAATAATAGTGCAAGAATACCGTGGTCTAAGATGGAATCTGTAGGGCAGTTTTGGACAGGAGAAGACAAAGTAATATTGGCTCTCTATTAGATCAACAATAAAGCATATAAGAGCCACTCAACATTTTCATCGTGGTCTTCTCCTTTCAAGGACTCAACAAAAAAGAAAAGAAATTCAGAGAATGTCAGGGGTGTGGTTCACGATGATCTATGGGACGAGCGGGGTCCCTTTACGGTTCGACGGGGGCATCGAGTGCACAAAAGCATCAGTCAGCCTTGACTATGCACATGGTTTATACAGGTTCGGGCCGCTCGGGTGCGTAAAACCCTACGTCCTGTCCATGTGTTGTATATCTGGGTGCAAATACAAGGGAGTAGCCACCCTACAAGGATGCTCGAGAGGTGCTGCTACACGTGCAAATGGACAGAGTGCCCACCTTTGTTAAGGTAGCCATGGGACTCCTTTTATAGTTCAAGGGGTTTCCACAAGGGCTACAATGGTCTTTTACTAGGTGTACAGTGCGTTCTTACAGCTACAGGGGCAGTCGTCAAAGTGGTAGTGGGAATCACCGAACTCTGACGGACTAGGACAGGCGCATTAAATGCGCCATGAGGTGGCGTGCTGGCGACGGTTTCCGCAAGGATTGCCTCTCCTTCTGTGCCGTTCGCCCAGCTACCTCTTGTTCTTCTGCCAAGCCGCGGGACGGGTGGCGTTAAAGCTGCAAGAGGCCCGCCGCTGTGGCCACGTGCCCCGGCTAGCTCCGCCTGCCCGCTCGACACCTCAGGCGATGTAGACTATCGTCTCTGCTGAGGTGGAGCGGCGGCCTGGCGGGTTGGAATCCTTGCTGGGGATGCTCGCGGACGGGCTATTCCACTTGGCGAAGGGTCTGGATGCCTTGCCTGGTCTTGACTCTGGTTTGTCTCGGAGGCTAGCGTGAGCCCGACAAGAAATTGCCGGTCTGAGGCAACTGCCCGTGCACAAGTCTCGGTACTAGGGACCCCCAGTTCTTAGTACACCGACAGTAGCCCCTGGGCCTGGGCCATACACGTGCGTGCCGTTGTTGGGCCAGGCCCAAAATAGTGCACGGGCATGCGTAGCCACGCGTCCCTGTAGTTATGATGTCCTTTTACTGGCCTTTCCCACGATGCGCATTTACCGCAGGTAATGGCATTGGTGGAGAAGGGCGATCGCCGAAGCGGCACGCTTGATAGTGACTAGTCACATCGGTGCATGGGTGGCCAGCCCCCGACCTCCCTCAGGGTAAGCAGCGGGAGAAACGATGCGTCATCCGCCCGCTCCTCGCCATTTAATTGGTGTCGCTACTCCTTCCGTCTTGACTATGCCTCGGGCGACGCGTGGCGCGCGCGGCGCTCGCCATTGGCCGGGGAGGGCTGTCGTTGAAGCCATGGGTGTACGAGCGTTCGCTCGTTATGTTTTGTGGAGAGTCGCCCCCTCTTCTTCCCCTTGCCCTATAAATAGGGAGGGTTTAGAGAGGGTGCCACTCATTCGCGACTCTGAGTCCTTCCTTAGTTGCTTGGTGCTTCTTCCCTCTTTCTCTCACCACCATTTCCAGCGTGCTCCCTCTGCGATGGCGAGTGGCCGCGGCCACGGTCGAGGTCCTAGGGGTGCCGGGAGGGGCAGCCCTCGGAGCCTAGTGTGCCTTGTGGTGACGGCGACAGGGGGTTGGGTCCAGCTCCTGCGGTTAGCCGGCGTCCAACGCTGTTCCGCCGAACTATGGCGGCCGCGGAGGTGCGCCTTCCTCGCAGCTTCCTGTGGGGGCCTTCGCGGGGGTCAAGGTGCAAGAGTTCCTCGTGGTGGTCCCCCGCGGTGCCGGAGCTAACTGCGTCTGATAACCCACAAGTATAGGGGATCACAACAGTTTTCGAGGGTAGAGTATTCAACTCAAATTTATAGATTCGACACAAGGGGAGCCAAAGAATATTTGCGAGTATTAGCAGTTGAGTTGTCAATTCAACCACACCTGGAGCTTAAATATATGCAGCAAAGTGATAAGTAGGATAGTAATATGATAGTTTTGATAGCAGTAGTAATAGTAGCAGTAACGGTAACAGTGATATCAATGATTTTGTAGCAAGTGTAACAGTAGCAGTAGCAGTAGTAACTTAGCAAGAACAATATGTGGAAAACTCATAGGCACTGGATCGGTGAATTCGTTGGATGATATTCATCATATAACATTCATAACCTAGGGCGGCACAGAACTAGCTCCAGTTCATAAATATAATGTAGGCGTGTATTCCGTAAATAGTCATACGTGCTAATGGAAAATAACTTGCATGACATCATTTGTCCTACCCTCTCGTGGCAGCGGGGTCCATAAGGAAACTAAGGGATATTAAGGCCTCCTTTTAATAGAGAACCGGAACAAAGCATTAACACATAGTGAATACATGAACTCCTCAAACTACAGTCATCACCGGAAAGTATCCCTACTATTGTCACTCCGGGGTTTACGGATCATAACACATAGAAGGTGCATATGACTAGCAAGATCGGATCAAGAACATAGATATAATGATGATAAAATAAACGGTTCAGATCTGAAATCACGGCACTCGGGCCCTAGTGACAAGCATCAAGCATGGAAAAGTCATAGCAACATCAATCTCAGAACATAGTGGATACTAGGGATCAAGCCCTAACAAAACTAACTCGATTACATGATGAATCTCATCCAACTCCTCACTGACCAGCGAGCCTACGAAGGAATTACTCACTCCCGGTGGGGAGCATCATGGAATTGGCGATGGAGAAGGGTTGGTGATGACGAAGACCGAAGATTCCCCTCTCCGGAGGCCCAAACGGCTCCAGATCTGGCCTCCCGATGAAGAACAGAAGGTGGTGGCGGCTCCATCTCGTGAAACGCGATAAAATTTCCTCTCCTATTTTTTTCTCCAAAAATAGGAATTTATAGTGCTGGAATTAGGGTCACGGGGCCACGAGGTGACCACTACCCACCAGGGCGCGCCTGGGGGGGGGGGGGGGTGGCGCGCCCTGGTGTATCGTGCCCAGCCAGGTCACCCCCTCCGGCGGTTCTTGGCTCCAGTATTTTTTATTTATTGTATAATAATTCTCCAAAAAGTTTCGTCCAATTCCAAGAACTTTTATTTCTACACAAAAACAACACCATGGTAGTTCTGCTGAAAACAGCGTCAGTCCGGGTTAGTTTTATTCAAATCATGCACATTAGAGTCAAAACAAGAGCAAAAGCATTAGGAAAAGTAGATACGACTGAGACGTATCAAATCCCCCAAGCTTACCCCATTGCTTGTCCTCAAGCAATTCAGTTGACAAACTGAAAGTGAAAAAGAAAAACTTTTACGAACTCTTTTGTTCTTGTTTACATAAATATGCTAAATAGCACCCAGGTTTTCAACAAAGATCATGACTAACCATGTCAACAATAACTCTTAAAAATTGTATTAACTCATATCAATGGCATAATCAAATAGAGAGTAATAATAAAATATCTCAAGTGCCAACACTTTGTCAAAACGGTCATGATATAATATGACAACAGTGGTATCTCGCTAGCCCTTTCTGAGACCGCAAAACATAAATGCATAGCACCTGCAAAGTTCAAGCTGCGACTAAACATTGTAATTCATGATAGAAAAGATCCAGTCATGATGCATCCAACATTAACTATACACAATGCATGGGGATGACAATAGTGCTCTCATGATGGCGGCAACTCCATCCCGTGAAACGCGATAAAACTGCCTCTCCTATTTTTTCTCCAAAAATAGGAATTTATAGTGCTGGAATTAGGGTCACGGGGGCCACGAGGTGACCACAACTCACCAGGCCGCGCCTGGGGGGGGGGGGGTGGCGCGCCCTGGTGTATCGTGCCCAGCCAGGGCACCCCCTCCGGTTGTTCTTGGCTCCAGTATTTTTTATTTATTGTAAAATAATTCTCCAAAAAGTTTCGTCGAATTCTGAGAATTTTATTTCTGCACAAAAACAACACCATGGTAGTTCTGCTGAAAACAGCGTCAGTCCGAGTTAGTTTCATTTAAATTATGCAAATTAGACTCCAAAACAAGAGCAAAAGCGTTAGGAAAAGTAAATACGACGGACGATGACTTCGAGTAGCGCGTGCACCGGCGTCCTAGAGGGATTCGGAAGGCAAGGCCCCGCTTGTGGGGCCTTGTTTCCGGATCGATCGCCACGTCGTAGTGGTCGATCTTCCTGCAAACGGCGGCGGCAGCGTTAGAGGAAATCGTACTCTGACTTGACCTCGCTACCGCCGCCGCTAAGCTCGGCGCTCACATCTTGTATCCAGGTTGTACCCGACGAAGTCCTGAAAGAAAACCAAAGAAAACATTGGGTACTACTGATATATCATGGATTTGTCTTGTATGTTTGTGTGTCAATCCCTCCTTTCCTTCCCTTCTTTGCGAAAAACTGCGTTAGGATGCCTTTTCGACCTTTACGTTTGCCGGGGACCCTTGCCGATGTGGGTTGTCTTATCGAGGGGCGCTTCTAAGGATAAATACCGATCACTCCCCCGTAGTGCCACTTTCGCCAAGGTCCCCTTATCGTCCTCGTCACGGCTTTCCGGGGGGCTGGGCTTGCTTCCAACCCCTGACGCGCAACGATTTCGATAACGGCCCTCCCGCCCGCAGGTCTTTCCTCAGGCCGTAGTTCATAGCAGGGAAAGACTAAGGGTTTCACATATCTTCTTCTTGCCAAGAGGTTGTCACTCCGACCGCTTCTGCCCTCACTGTCCCCTTCTTCCCTCGAGATGATTTGCGCGCGGGGGGAATAATCATGCTTCCTTTTGAGAAAAAGAAAGAAGAGAAAATAGGGTGCGCTATGGGTTTTTAGCAGTTTCGATAACAACCTTATGCTGGCAATGAGCTACCGCATTAACCCACATAGCGAAACATAATGCTAATATGTATCTAAACAGGAAAAAAGGTTGCGAGATAACTGGCTTTATTGACTGCGCACAGGGTCATCAGCTGGCTTTGTACAAAGGATTACATGCATTGCTGCGAGACTTGCACAAAAGTGGTTGCCGGGGAGCCCGACAACAGCACCTTACAGGTAGAACTTGCAAAGATGCTCGATATTCCACGAGTTCGGCACCGGGGCACCATCTTCGGTTTCCAGGCGGACCGCGCCAGGCTTGGTGACTCATACCACCCGGTAAGGGCCTTCCCATTTCAGCGTCAACTTGTTCGTCCCCTTCACGGACTGAATCCGTCGAAGGATAAGGTCACCTTCCTCAACAATCCTGGCGCGCAGTTTGCGGCTATGGTAGCAGCACAAGGTCTTCTGGTACCTAGCGGCGCGTAGTGCGGCCTGGAGACGATCTTCCTCGAGGAGCGTGGCATCGTCATGTCGTAGCCGCTCTTGCTGGTCCTCGTCAAAGGCTTGCACTCTCGGTTACCCGTACATGAGTTCCGTGGGCAGAACTGCCTCTGCCCCGTAGACCCAGGCAAAGGGGGTTTCGCCGGTGGCTCGATTTGGCGTCATTCTGATCGACCAAAGAACCGCCGACAGTTCGTCAATCCATCGCCTTCCATGCTTGCGCAACTTGTCGAAAGTCCTCGTCTTGAGACCCCGTAGCACTTCAGTATTTGCCCTCTTTACTTGCCAATTGCTCCTGGGGTGAGCAACTGAGGCGAAGTAGATACGGGAGCCGATGTCTTGACAGTATTGCATAAAAGTGCTGCTGGTGAATTGTGTGCCGTTATCAGTGATGATCCTATTAGGGACCCCAAAACAGCAAACAATCCCTCTAAGGAACTTGACCGCCACGTGCACCGTTACCTTTCTCACTGGCTCAACCTTGGTCCACTTCGTGAACTTGTCGACAGCGACGAACAAGAACCTGAAGCCCCCGGTAGCACGGGGGAGGGGGCCGACAATGTCGAGCCCCCCAGACCGAGAATGGCCAGGAGAGCGGCATGGTTTCAAGGGCTTGTGCTGGTTGGTGTATTTGCTTGGCATGGTATTGGCATGCTTCACAGGTTGTTACCACCGCCAAGGCGTCTTGAAGAGCTTTGGGCCAGTACAAATCTTGCCGGCATGCCTTCCTGACAAGGGCTCTTGATCCTACATGGGAGCCACACACCCCCTCGTGCATCTCTGCCAACAGCTTTTGTCCTTCCTCCCAGGTGATGCACCTCAATTTCACCCCGTTCGGCCTCCTTCTGTACAGATCGTTTTCCACGAACTGGTACATGCTCGACTGCCGGGCTACTTTCTCGGCCTCTTCTTGCTCTTCGGGGAGGTCTCATGTCTGGAGGTACTGGACAATCTGCTGCGCCCATGTCGGAGCCCGTGGCTTGACGACAAGGACTAAAGGCGTTTCTTCTGCTGCGGGAGCGCTAGCTTCGATGGCGGGGACCGCCTGTCCCGCCGGGGCTCGGCGCTCACCGTCAAGCATTTCGTCGCTTCCGACAACCTTCTTGGCGACCACTGGCGGCTCTGCCGGGAAATAGTCGCCGGAGCTGATCTTTCTCTTCTTGGCCTGCCGCCCTGATGGTGTAACTGATGGCTGAGTGAGTCGGAGCACAAAGGTGCTTGGTTCCACATGCGACTTCTGAGCTGCCCGCTTCGACAGGTCGTCAGCGATGTCATTCTCTGCCCTGGGGACATGTTCCATCTGCAGACCGTCGAAACGTGCTTCCAAATTCCTCACTTCATCAACATATGCTTCCATCAGAGGGCTCTGGTAATCCTTGTTGACTTGGCGCACGACCAACTGCGAGTCTCCCCGGACTATCAATTTCTTGATTCCCAAACCCGCCGCTATCCGCAGCCCGACAAGTAAACCCTCATACTCAGTTGTGTTGTTGGTCGACACCTCCCGAGGGAAGTGCATTTGGACCACATACTTGAGGTGCTCCCCGGTGGGTGCTATGAGCAGCACTCTGGCACCGGCGCCTTGCAGCGAGAAAGCCCCGTCAAAGTACATGATCCATACCTGAGGTGTTTCCTTGCCATGAAGGGCTGTCTCCGGGGTTTCCTCATCTGGGGTCAGCGTCCGTTCAGCAGTGAACTCAGCCAATGCTCGGCTTTTGATGGTTGTCGTGCTTTCGAAACTCAGATCAAAGCTGGCCAGCTCCAAAGCCCATTCAACAATCCTACCAGTCGCTTCCGGGTTCCTCAAGATCCGATACAGCGGGAAGCGGGTGACGACTATAATGCGATGCGCTTGGAAGTAGTGGCGCATCTTTCGAGAGGCCATGAGGAGGCCAAAGAGCAACTTCTGAATCCCAGAGTACCTTGACCGAGCCCCCTGCGGGAGGGAGATGACAAAGTACACCGGTCGTTATACCACCCTTGTCTTCTGCAACGCTCGCAGTTTTGCTTCACGTGCTGTCTTTGCGCCGACTTCTTGGCTCACCCGGGCCGGCTCTTGTCCGCTGGCTGTTGGTTTGGAGGCCGCTAGTTCACCGTCCTCGGCTTCCTGCTCCGCCACTAGTGCAGCGCTGACCACCTGGTTCATCGTTGCCAAATATAACATCAACAGTTCCTCAGGCTTGGGCGCAACTAGGACGGGTGCCGAAGACAGGCACTTCTTCAGGTCTTACAATGCTGCCTCTGCTTCTGGGGTCCACGTCATTAGGCCCGCCTTCTTCAGGATCTTGAAGAATGGCAGGGCACGCTCCGCAAACTTGGAGATGAATCTGCTGAGGGCGGCGATGCAGCCTGCCAGCCGCCATATGTCCTTGATGTGCTTTGGTGCCTCCAGCTGCTCGATCGCTTCAATCTTGGAGGGGTTGGCTTCTATCCCACGCTGAGATATGAAGAAACCGAGGAGCTTGCCAGAAGGGACCCCAAGCACGCACTTCTCAGGATTGAGTTTCAAGTTGATCTTGCGCAAATTCACAAAGGTCTCCTCCAGGTACTGGACCAGCGTGGCCTTGTCCTTGGTCTTGACTACAATGTCGTCCATGTAGGCCTCCACATTCCTGTGCAGCTGTAGTCCGAGGCCGATCTGGACGGCCCTCGCGAATGTTCAACCCGCGCTCTTCAGACCAAACGGCATGCGCTTGAAGCAGTATGTGCCGCAGGGAGTGATGAACGCCGTTTTCTCCTCGTCTTCCTCAGCCATAAAGATCTGATGATAGCCGGAGTAGGTGTCGAGGAACGACAACAGGTCGCAGCCGGCGGTTGAGCCCACTATCTGGTCGATGCGTGGAGGGGAAAGGGATCCTTCAGGCATGCTTTGTTGACATCTGTGAAGTCAATACAGAGTCTCCATTTCCCGCTTGCCTTACGCACCACCACGGGATTTGCTAGCCATGTCGGGTGGAGTACACCCCTGACTAGGCCCGCTGCTTCCAACTTCTTGATCTCTTCGGCAATAAATTATTGCCACTCTAGTGCATGTTTTCGGACCTTCTGCTTGACGGGGCACGCGTTGGGACAGACAGCAAGATGGTGCTCGATCACCTCCCTGGGAACACCGGGGATGTCAGACGGTTGCCAGGCAAACACGTCGACATTCGCCCGCAGGAAGGAGACAATCGTATTTTCCTATTTGCTATCGAGAGTGGCACTTACAGTGAAGGTGCCGCCCTAGCCGTCCTCCCACGCAGCCACTTGCTTCGTCTTGGGGATGGTCACTTTGCCCTTCTTGCTCCTGCCGGCGGAGTTCTCTGGTAAGTCCTCGGCAGGCATGCTGCACTCTGCCGTGCGCTTCCCGGAGTTCTCACGAGCCTTGTCGGAGGTCTTGTCCTTGTTCTTTCCCCCGGGAGCTTTGTCGGCAGGAGTGAGTGCCTCGCCAGCAGACGCTACCACTGCCTCGCGGTAGATCTTGTCGACGCAGAGGACCGCGTCTTTCTTGTCGGCGTGGACGGTGATGATGCTCATCAGCCCTGGCATCTTGAGCATGTTGTAGGCGTGGTGGGATGCCGCCATGAACTTCGCCAATGCCGGGCGGCCCAGGATCCCATTATACGGCAGCGACATCTTGGCGACATCGAAAACGACCCTCTCTGTCCTGAAATTGAGCTCGCTGCTGAATGTGACTGGGAGGGTTATTGTCCCCTTCGGCTAAGATCTTCCCCCGTCCACTCCTTGCAAGGAGCCCATCCGTTTGAGGTCCGAATCGGGGATCTACAGCCGCTTGATCACATCGGGCGAAATCAGGTTCAGGCCGGCCCCGCTATCAACCAACATCTTCGTGACTCTGAGCTTGCGGATTGTTGGTGAGACCAATAATGGCACGCACCTGACCGCGGTGACGCGGTCAGGGTCCTCCTCAGCATCGAAGTTGATGGGAGTGTTTGACCATTTGAGGGGCTTCCTCGCCTCTGCCGCATTGACTTCACGGACCCACTGCTTGAGCTACCTGTGGGAGGAGTGCAAAGATGCACCTCCATCAACACACATGGCATCCATGGCCTTCTAGAACTCTTTCTTGTCAGATCCCTCTTCATCTTTGTCATTGTCATCATCATCGTCGGATTTGTCGCCTCGGCCTCTAGCAGGTTTTTCCTTCTACTGTTTGGCCTCGCCGCGGCGGTCGCTTCGACCATCGCTGTCATGGTTTTATCACGGCAGATGTCCTAGTGAAAGGACTTAGGGGTGAAGCCATCGCTACGGCAGTTAACTCGAAGGGGTTGGTCGGGACGAAAGACACGAGTTTACTCAGGTTCGGACCCTCTCGAAGGAGGTAAAAGCCTACGTCCTGCTTTGAGTTGTATTGATTGAGTATCGATTACAAGGGAGAGGATTCGCTTGACCTAGTTATTGATCAAAGGTTTCGTATCCTAAGCCGCCCAGGGAACCCGCCTTTATATACATAGGTCGAGGCCCTGGGCTTACAAGAGTCCGGGCCAGGTTACATCTAGTAACCGACCTTATCTCTAAATCGCCTTGCCTTATCTGGCAAGTCATCTCCCGCCGGCTTACACCTCCGGGTCACACACTGCCTTCCGGCTCTGGGCCTCCGCCCGGCCCGTCTGGCAAGTTACTTCCAGGCCTTGTCTTAGTCTTCCGGCCTACTTAAGGCCTCACTGCTAAGCCGCCAACTTCCTAACCCGGCCCCTCCTGGGCGGGATATATCTCGGGGTTATATCCCCGACATTAGGCCCCAGATTTATTTGAACCTGTTCATGTCAATCTTCAAGTCTTCTGGTTGGCGAGTCTTGTGTTCTTCAAAATCACCTGACCTGAAATAAATCTTCATGACCCGCCATGTGAAATGGATGACGTCATCTCTGGTAAATCCAAAAAGATCTTAATGACATCACAATGGATCTTTGCATTAACTGGTCAACCCGAGAATCGAGGCGTTTTCTTGGTCAATCATCATCCTGTCTCCTCGATTCCCGCGTTGGACTATTGATGTTCCATCCCCCCCTTATACATAGGCGCAGGGGGGTCCCATCCTTTTCACTTTCCCCCGCTTCCGCTTCTCTCTTCTTCTTCCTCCAGACGCCCGCGCAACCGAAGCTCCGCCTCGCCATCCGGACCATGCCGTCGTCCTCAACAAGGCCGCCGCTTCACCCTGACTGTGACCAGAGCTCGCCGGCACACGCCCGCACCCCCTGCATCTTCTAGGTTCCATTCTCCTTCTCTCTTAGATCCGCATTAGTTCATCGAAGTTCTTCCGAGTCCGCTGCCGCTCGTCGGAGTATTTACCGTAGATTGGAAAGGAAAACGCCTGTAGGCTCCGAAACGCTAGCCAAATCGCGCGGTGCTCCGCTTAATATGTATTCCATACTCAGTGTAGATCGTTCCTTCACTGGAATCCATATATGAACTGCCTGTTCTTCCACTGATGTTTTTAGGTTTAGAAAATGTTTCCCTTTTATCTTCGTCCGTAGATCTTGTAATTGCAGCCGTAGTTGGTGGAACTTGTTTGTCCACACTTAGCAACATTTTCAATATTCACTTGTCCATTTAACCCGCCATCATGCTGCCGGCTCTCCCTGGCAAAATATAATTTTCTTCATACCTGTAGTTGACGGCGGCTCATAACTTTACAATGACCCGCCAAGTAGCATTACCGTCTTAGTCATAGCTGTTTTGGTCATGTAACGTTCTTAACCCGCCACATCTCCATGTCTTCCCACAACGTTTAACCCGCCGTCATGGCTAAAGCCCCCGCCTCTTGTGATTGGGTAGGATCCGGGGTTACCGAGGAGATACTCAATGATTTCGTAATCATGGGAGTTTTGCCGGCTCAAGACGTCATCCAATGGCGGGTTCCTGGTGACGAGATCACTCCCGACCCCAAGGAAGGGGAAGTTATCATCTTCACAAACCATCTTCTCCATGGCTTCTCACCGCCCGGATCAAAGTTTTTCCGGGACGCCCTGCATTTTTACAAGCTTCATCCTCAAGACATTAGCCCCAACTCGGTCACCAACCTGTGCCAATTCCAAATATTCTGTGAAGCATATCTGCAAGAAGAGCCCTCCGTTGACCTCTTCAGAGATTTCTTCTACATCAACCGCCAGACGGAAATTGCAGTCGGACCAATCCTTGAACTTGGTGGCGTTTCAATTCAGAGGCGGAGAGATGTGTCCTTTCCCTCGGCGACTCTGCCTAGCCATCCCAAGGACTAGAATCACACCCGGTTCTATTGCAGAGACACTTCTCCGGCCAGAGAACATCCACTACCGGGCTACCGCCCCTACCGGCTCTGCACCACCACCGAGCTTCCAGACCGGTTGTCCGCCATAGAGCGCACCCAATACGCTCATACGTTTTCAAAAATCAGAGCTTTACTAGCTAATGCATTAATGGGCGTCGATTTGACCTGCTGCTGGGTCTCCTGGAGAATCTTGCCACTGAGCCTGCGCGGCGGCTTAATGTGTGAATACACAGGCGCTGTGGACGACCCTCAACGCTTCAATCAGATACCTCTGGAAGAGGAGAATAACCACTGCCTCCACTTCAAAGAAGAAGACAAAGGCAACTAAGACCCGGGCTCTGGCTCGTAAGAAGAAGCCGTCAGCTCAAGAGCTGCTTGAACTGGATGACTCGGAGGTAGAACTTGACTCTCTTGGCCTTCTTTTCATGCAACTTATTGATGCGGACTCCTCTCAGGGTGAAGCGGAGATGAGTCAAGCCGGCGCAGCAGAGGTAACTACCATCTCCTCCGAATCGGAACCTTTGCCAAGAGAGAAAATACGGCGGGTCATCCAGAAAGTAAAGTTTTCACACCCCCTTGCTCACTTGGATCCCAACTTTCTTTTGAAGAAGCAGCAACATGACTCCAGGCGTCAGACCCGGAGTGGCGGCTCTGAAGATCTAGTGGCCGGCTTACCCGACGCTCCGGCTCCTCGGAAACGCCGTAACGAGGTAATTCATAACTTTGTTTATTTCTTCTGCATCCTAGCCTCATGCAATAAACTGCTCATACTGCCCAACTTTAACTTTTCAGGAAACACCTCCTTCTTCTGGCGACTCCACCGCTTCAAAGCTGCCACCTCTTGTCATCAACCCAGGGTAACTTCCTTCCTTGCATCCAATATTGTTTACTAACTTTTTATCCTTGCATACAACTTATCCTGAAATCTTTTGCTCAGAGGGCCCAAGCCAAGAAGAGGAAAATAAGCGGGTCATCCGCCAATCCTGACGCTCCCGAGCCGGAGAACCCGAAGCTTGACACTCCTGACATTCATGTTGAGCCCTCTGAAGCTCAACAAGGCGCCCATGATGAATCTCCCCAGCCTACTGAGCCGGCGGATGTTGATATTGTGATTCCTGAGGCTAATCCGGAAGCTGATCCTAAGCCGCCCAGCCCTCTGCCAACAGCTGAAGATGTGGCTTCCCATGAAGAAGGGGTTATCATTACTGGGACGGCTTATTCAACTCCAGCCCCTTCCAGTGTGCTGAGCAAGCATCTTAGCAAGGATGAGGTGCGTTCGCCTGAGAAGGAGAAGGTTAAACTTGATCTCCCCAATCTTGAGAAGCTTACTGTTGATGAGCTGCACTCCGGGTATCTGAGCCGCCTTTCTGCAAGCCGGTTCATGGAAGCCAACCTAGTTGGTATGATGAAGAAAAAATACGAGGTATACTCAACTTATCCTCATTCCATACACCCTTACGTAGCCCCCAAGAGTCGGCATATTTTCTTGAAGATAAGTCGGTTCTTCAATAATATATGCACTTTACTTCATCAGCGTGTAGCCCCCAAGGGTCGGGTCATTGTGTAAATAATGAGTCGGCACTTATTTTGCTGACATGAATAAATTCCAGCCATAGTCCCCAAGGGCCGGCTTATCTCTTGAGAAAGCCGGGTCTTTTACTTTTGTAAAGAAAAAACTAGTTATCTGTCCTGCAAATTGTAGAGCCTGTAGCCCCCAAGGGCCGGTTTATCTTGTTGAAGATGATCCGGGTCTGCTTGTATTATATACTTGAAAGAACTGATGTACATTATCCCCCAAGTGTCAAGGATATTGCTTGCAATGTGCTTGAAACTTGTAACAAATTTCTTCACTGCCCCCAAGCATCGTTATGCACCGTGCTACCGGCTTAGAATTGGCAAACTTCCACTTAAGAACTTCTTATTGCAAGGAAACTTTAAATGCAGCCGAGTCAAGTTTGGCCGACCTTAGGAAAAACATGGCGTTGCAACAAGACGCCCGAGTTGAAGCTGACTCAAAATGGCGGCTCTCCTCAACAGAGCTGGAAAAGATCAAGGCAGATTTTGAAGCCTACAAACAATTTGCTGAAGCTGAACAAGCCACCTTGACCAAACGTGCAGAAGACGCTGAGGGCCAACTGAAGCCTGTGACTGAAGAACTGACCAGTCTTAAACGGCATGTGGCTTGGATGACTGAAGCTTTCTTTGGTAAGTACGGTTGACTATCTTATGATCATTCTTTTCAAACAGTCTTATAAAGACTCGCCCGACGACTTATACAATTGAACTGTTTGTAGGCCGTCGAACTCACAACCTTCCAGATGACAGCTTGCTAAAGCTGAAAGCTTTGTATTCATTCACCGAGCAGCTGTATGCTGGAAGTCTTTTCACCATCAGGTCTATTATGGGTGAAAAGGGTACTCCAAAGCTCATCAAGGACGTGCTAAAATGCCTCTCAACCATCCCCAAGCAGTTTGAAGAATTGAAAAAATCAGCCGCCCGTAAAGGCGCGATAGCTGCTTTGAGCCGGGCTTTGGCTTATGCGCCAGAACTTAACCCGGAAGAGATGGTTGGAGGGTTCCCACAGATGAAGGATGACGGGTCAGAATTCACGCAAGATGACTATGCTCGTTGCTTCAAGGCGTCTCGAGTATTGGCCAGCCAATTAGCTGCAGAGGCCGATTTGAAGGTTTATCAGGCGGCTTATGACGACAACAATGCACGAGTCCGGGCACCTACTTTTGAGCCGGTGGATCTGACTCCTCCGCGTCGTAAGCACATCTTTGACCCTGATGTTGACCCGTCTCCCATCTTGCACGATGAAGCTGAATTCCATGCCTTAATCAACTACAACTGGGATGTGGACAACCTTCAGATCTAGGAGACAGAAGACCCGGCGCAGGATGACCCGACAGCAACTTAGGCGAAGGAGTTAGCCCAAGATGAAGCTTAACCCGGATGAACTAACGGCCGGGTAGTGATCGTATGAAAAACTTTGGTCCAAAATTTTGGGCTCCACTCAGCCTTGTAATAGACTTAGCTAAAAACTGCTTGCCTGTCCCATGCTTTCGTGCACGTTTTGAATTTTATCAACTTATATCCTGTGCTGGCGGCTTATGGACATACTCCTGGGCGAGTTAACAACTCCGTGCCCCATGATCTTGAAAATATAGAAATAAGACCCGCTAGCGGGTCATGACAGCCATAAGCTTTGACCAATGAGTAGTCATCCAAAGATGAATAATCTCCTCATGAAAAAGTCCTGCAAAAACAACAAACAAAAAACATAGACGTGTATATTTTCAGTTGCTATAAGGCGGATTTAAAGGCGCAGCCCCAAAGAGATCAACCCTTTATATATATTTTTGAGTAAACTCAAGATTTTTGCTTCAAAGAAGCTAGGCATTAACGCGTGGAATCCCGTAGGCCGGCTCTCACGTGACATAAATCCGTCATTTTAACCTTAACAAGTTCAGGGTCTTAAAAAAGATTGACTGTTAAGAGTATGAACGGGCCACATAGCGGAGAAACTACAGCGAACAGGTGTGTTTGTCCTAGCTCTCTGTAAGCCGGCTCTCACGTGACATAAGCGCCGTTTTAACTTTGACAAGTTTAGGGTCTTGAAAAAGATTGACTGTCAAACGTTCGGCGGGTTACCTGGCGGAGTAGCAAGTTGCAAACACGCAGGTTTAACTCAAATATGGCTTTTAAGCCGGTCAAGAGGGTATGAAAGCTAAACCCAGTGGGTTGGAAGCCCCCAAGTGACCTTATGAACAATCAACTCTTTGTACCAACAATTGTTGCATGAAAACGGCAGAGGCCCCGAATTATGGGGATGCCGGCTTTATTATATTGAAAAGAGGTATCTACAATGACAGAAGTATGTACATTGATGAGAGTCAATGACTCAAGTATAGTAAGGCCAAAGATGAGCAATATTCCACGGCCTACTGGTCTCTTCTTCGGAAGTGCGTGATTTGTTGCTCTCCCGTATATCAATGAGGTAATACGACCCATTGTTGAGATTCTTGCTGACCACAAAAGGTCCTTCCCAAGGGGGAGATAACTTATGCATATATGTCTGATCTTGAATGAGATGCAGCACTAATTCGCCTTCTTGGAATGTCCGGGTCGTCACTCTGCGGCTATGATAGCGACGTAGATCTTGTTGATAAATTGCCGATCGTGCGGCTGCAAGATCCCGCTCTTCATCCAAAGCGTCCAGTGCGTCCTGACGCGCTGTCTCATTGTCAGTTTCAACGTAAGCCGCCACCCTGGGCGAGTCATGACGGATATCACTAGGGAGAACAGCTTCTGCGCCATAAACCATGAAGAAAGGCGTGTAGCCTGTTGATCTATTGGGGGTGGTTCTGATGCTCCAAAGAACTGAAGGTTGTCGGTGTCAAAACCGGCGGATCTCAGGTAGGGGGTCCCGAGCTGTGAGACTAGGATCGATGGTAACAAAGGGACGAAGGAGACGATGTTTACCCATGTTCGGGTCCTCCTATGGAGGTAAAACCCTACGTCCTGCTTGATTATATTGATGATATGGAGGTTACAGAGTTGATCTACCTCGAGATCGACTAGCTAAAACCCTATATGAGTTTCTCTGTCCTATGATCTAAAACCCTCCCAGTTTATATAGACACCGGGGGGGGACTAGGGTTTACACATGGTGGGCCTCCTGCCGAGAATGGAGATGTCGACATTCTCATCTTGACTTGGAATGCACGACGCGCCTTCGGGGCTTCCTTCTGGAACGTGGAGTCTTGATATGTTCGGCCCTTCTTCGGAGAATGGCCCATCGAGCCGGCCTATCGAGAGATGAACCGGCAGCCCGAGGACCCCTTAGTCCGGGACTCCCTCAGTAGCCCCCGAACTAGCCCCAACGCCAAGGGTCTCAGCTCCAGCTGCTTCGTACGATCAGAGTCTTCAGCTTGCGGGGTGAGTTCTTCTTCCCTTTCCATGATCGGCTGAGACTAGTTCGGTTTCCGATGACACGTATTTCTTTCGATCATATGTTTGACCGAACACCATGAATTGCTTAGCCCCGAAGGCCAATCGCCAAAGTGTAAACAATGTTTTCTGACACCTTCTTCTGACGAAGGGACGTGGCCTACCACGACCGCTGAACCAGTTACGAAAACTCGATTCGCGGTTCGGGGCCGTTTTTTCAGCGACACGACTTATCAATGCGCGTATCGTGCTCCGTTTCACACGGGATATGATTAATCTACACACGCGCATAACGGCACGCATGTCTTGGGAAGCGGAGGGATTAGTGGCGCGTAAGCGAGGCTAATCGGTGACACGTCCCATAAAAAGGGAAAAACGCTAAGGCCTATTCATGCCTCCCATTCGCATCCTTTGCCTCTTCAATTTCACCGAGCCCCAAGAGCCCAGATCCACATCTACCTCACCCTTTCCTCCGAGCTTAGCCATGGCGGGTTCTGGTTCCAACGGCAAGTGGGAGGCCTCCACGGTCACTGACCAGGATATTCGGGACCTGAAGCAGGCCGGCTACCTCCCCGACAACGTCTTCCACCGCGCCCCGGAGAAGAACCAGGTGATTCCCACCCCCAAAGCAGGCGAGAGGGCGGTGTTCGTCCCCAACTTTATCCGGGGACTGAGCTTTCCGCTTCACCCCTTCGTCAGGGGTCTCATGTTTTTCTATGGTCTGGACTTCCACGAGCTTCCGCCGAACTCCTTCATGCACATATCGGCATTCATCATCGTCTGCGAAGCCTTTCTGCGGGTCGAACCGCACTTCGGCCTGTGGCTCAAGGTCTTCAACGTCAAGCTGAAGACCGTGGCAAGCGAGCACGCGGACTGCGGAGGGGCGGTCATTAGCAAACTCCCCCGTGTCGAGTGGCCATCTGGCACCTTCATCGACATGATCAAAACTTGGCAGAAGGAGTGGTTCTACATCACCGAGCCAAGGGACGAGAGCTGGGCGGCCCCCGCCGAATTCAGATCTGGACCCCCCACGAGATTGACCTCGTGGCTCAGGAAGGGCCTCGACTGGGGGTCGGACACTGAAGTTAAGCTGCTACAGAAGTGCATCATCTCGGTGATCGAGGCGAAGGTGGAGCTGGTCAACGTGGTCCAGGTCATGCTCCACCGCCGTATCCTCCCATGCCAGTGCCGGGCATCCCCAATGTGGGCTTATTGTCCCGACGATGAGCCTACCGTGCGCCAATTCTTCCGCACCACCCCGGAGAAGCTATGGAAGGCTCTGTTCAAGCCTCAGAAGAGCTGGCCAGCCAAGGAAGAAGATACAGGCCTAAGCACCGTCAACCCTCCGACCCAGGAATAGTATAATTTCAATTCATCAATTCTGTTTGTTCGGCAAAAGATCGGAACGCCCTCTCCCTTACTTCCACAGAAGTGGCAGAGCAAAGCCACGAAGGTTAATTGCCCGGCTCCACAACCCGAAGACCCCAGGTCGGAGCTGTTGGCGGCGATGCTTGTCGTGGCGCCGTACTCGGCGCCCGAAAAGAAAGAGAAGAAGAAGAAGGCCAGAGAGGGCCTCCGTATTAAGGACCAGCGTGACGCTGCGTCCGAGGAAACCCATGTCTCCTCCTGCCATGAGGAGGAGCATGACGACGGGGGGGAAGGAGTTCCCCCCCCCCCCCCCCCCCCCGTAAGAAAGAGGGCGGCATCATCGCACGCCGCGGAGGAGGCAGCTCCTCCTGCCCCGAAGAAGGCGTGCCGGGCAAGGTTGATCCTACCCGACGACAGCTCGGATTCTAACTCAGAATCTGAGGAATTCGAGAGGGTTCCCCTAAGGAACCCAAGGGTCAAGCCCCCCTCTCAAAGGTAATGAATCCGAGGACTCACTAAGTTTTTTACGCAAAGTCTTCAATGTTTTAAGTACAAAAATATCTCGCAGCCCCCCGCGCGTCCTCCCTACCGACCAAATATCGGATGGGGAGTCTCCACCCGCCGAGCTGGCGGAGAGCGGGACCGCATCGCTCCCTACACCTCCAGAGGTTGCGAAGGATACCACAGAGGTGTCATCTAGCCAGGCTCCGTTGGAGCCGAACACGGGCGGAGGGGGTGACCATGCCATGGCCGAGGCTGATGCCGCGGCCGACGAAGGCCAGGGAGAAAAAACTCCCCAGGCTGCTGAGGACCAGGGGGAGAACGCTCCCCTGATCGCCGAAGAAGAGGGGCAAAGAAATGCCCAGTCCCCTCCGAGGACGTCTCCGGAGCACTCTGTGCATCCGGAGTTACCGGCTCAGTCCCCGATCATAGATCGGAATGCCCGGTCATCACCGATGCCACCAATGGCCAGGTGGCCGGTTATGGAGGAGGCGCTAGCAAGCGCCCCCATCTCCGAGGATCACCGCACTCTTATGGGTGCGGTTTTGCAAGGAATTCAGTCCGTTGACAACGGACTGAAGGAGGCCTTCAATGGTCTCCTGGCGGGCTTCAAGGTGAGTCAAGTAATATCTTTTTCCCGAACAATGCTAATATTAAGTTTTTGCGCTATCTCTTTATATATGTACTAGCCCCCGAGCCCTGGATGGGTATGCAAAAATGCATCTGGGGGTCAAATAGTGAGGAATGATGCAATGATGCACAAGGCACCATCTAGTCCTGCAATGTTCAGAAAAGTCCTTGGAAGGGCCGAACAGGGAGCCATATCTTTCATAGTTCGGGGGATTTGAATCGCACATAACTGGATGCATAATTTTTGTTTGCAGGCCTCGTCATCGGCGGCGGCCGATAATGCCGCTGAGCTGACCGAGCTAAATCGGAAGCTCAAGGTCTCCGACGAGGAGCTTGTTAGCCTGAACAAGAGGTTCGACGAGGCGCAAGGTAAGCCAAATTGTAATTTCCGAACTATATATTCGTAATGATCCGCACTAGTAGCCCAGTGTGACCGGTTGTATATTGCTTCCACAGCTTCAGCTGCGGAGGTCGAAAAGCTCACGGCCGAGCTTCAGGACATGAAGCAAAAGGCCGCGGATGAGAAGGCGGCCACCGAACAAGCAGCAGCCGCGCTTTCCGATTTGAACGCTGCAAGCGCCAAGCATGAGGCTCGGGTGGAGGAGGTGCAGCAAGAGCTCAAGGATGCCGGTGCAAAGTGCGAGGCCCTCGAGCAGAAAGGCAAAGAGCAGGCCGCCGAGCTAGCCGCGCTGAAATCTGAGCTCCAGAAGGAGCAGGTGGACCGGCGTTCTGCGCAAGAGGAGATTCGCCAAATCAAGGCTGTCATTGATGGTAAGCCGTATTCACTGCAGTGCACCTTTGGTGGTAGCAAGTTTACTTTGCTCACCCAGGTGTGGCGTTCCTTAGGCGTTGGTGCGGACCTCCAGAAGAGCGCAGCGGACGCGAACAAGTTTTATGCTTCGCGGGCAGAGGAGGATGAGGCCCGGCTATTCTGGGCGCAGTTTGAGTCCCCCGAGCACTCCCCTCTCCTCGTCTAGCAAATGAAGCAACTGATGGAGATGCGCAGAGTGGCGGAGCCGGCCATGAAGGACCTCTACATACGCATGTGGCCCGATGAGCCATTGCCGGGTAGCTACTTCGGCTTAGTGCAGAAACTATGCGAAGCTGCGCCTTGGGTCGACGTGCTAAAGTGTTCTACGTGCATCGAGGGCGCGCTGATGGCCTTTCCGAAGACCATGGTGCATTGGCCGAAGCTCAAGCCAAACGAGATGGCTACCACACCTCCGCCTTCTGGAAAAGAATATAGGCGCCCCGAACGATACTTCCCCGCAGTGATGGAGGGTGCTCAGTCGATAGAGGCTCAATGCTCCAAGGACGTTTTGTACGAATGAAAGCGTTGTAATATGTCCGAAGACTTTTAATGCTTTATGATTAAAGTTGCATGGTTTATCATGTCTTATAAGTAGTTTTTATGTTTATTTATACTCCTATGTGGCCGGTTCATCTGAAAGCAGCGAGTCGTCGGCTTCGGCCCCCACGTAGATACTAGGCGGGGTGTCCCTGTATCTGCACTTTTTACCCTTAGCCGAAGTATCGGTGCCCGAAGGTGGTAGTGCGAGCGGGACAAGGCAATCGGACTATGGTGCTCTATCGCTTTCACTTAGCCATGGGAGTGTTGAAAAATGCGGGGGGCTGATAACCAGCCCCCAGTGTGATGTTCGGGGCCGAAGCCTGCATCACATGGTTCGTACAAGAACGAAACCCCTCGTATAACACGGAAGAACCTCTATCGATCTTTTAAGTATGACACTTATGCTCGGATTTGCAGACCGGTTCTCGCTTACTATGACGGTCAGTTTTCGGATTTCTCCCCTGAGGTGCTTGACCAGACCAGCTGGAAGCACAATCGCAGAGGTTCTCCCTTTGCCCTTTTAGCCGAACGAGCGGAACGTAAGAGGGCAAGCACAGGAGCCGGGCAACCAAACTATTGACCCAATACATAGTTCGGATCCGATGCATATAAAGCAAAACCCAAGACGCCGAACACACAACCAGTTGGACTGAGGTGACGTTCAAGGCGATTTTAAATTCGAGCCCCCGGTCTATAAACCGGTTGCATCATAATATACACCGAACAGTTTTCGCAAGAAGCGGGACCAAGATAAGAACAGAGAATGTATAAAAGACCAAGAAGTAGCCATATGTAATGGTTTTGTATTCGCTCAATAATTCTTATAACGTGGATTGCCGAGGCAACTGTTTACAGGTAGATGAGATATACAATTTACAGAGGGGAGGCTGTACCAAGAATCTTCGATTGATGACGTGACGTCTTCGATGTGCCTTGTCGCCTGTTCGTTAATGTTCCTCTGTGAGGGTTGCATCCCGTTAAGAGTGATGCTGCCGGCGAGTGGACCTTGGGAAGAAGGTCTTGAGAAGTCGCCGAAGTATCGATTAGCTTTACGCTTTTCAACAGGTCCTTGATGGTACCTGTGTTTTGTCCAAGGACATGTATTGGTATTGGTCGGTATCGCCGAACACTTACCAATTGATGGTTGCTCCCCATTGCTACCCATGGAATCTTGAGCGCGAAGTTGTGACTTCTTGGTACGTGTTTGGCGGTCGTTAGGGCTGTGCAATGGGGGGGCGTACCCCTATTTCCGGGGAGCAGAAGAGTCTGGGAGTTTGGATTGAAACCGAACTCGTTTGTCGACCTTACGGGCCTTTGTGGCCGATTTGGGTGTTTGCCGACCGTCCTCATAATGGAATTCGGCCGCCAGGGCCAAGGCATGCTCCTCAGTTCGGAGGGAATGCTCTGTGTTGCCGTTGACGGTGATGACCCCCTTGGGACCGGGCATCTTGAGCTTGAGGTATGCGTAATGTGGGACGGCGTTAAAGCGAGCGAACGTTGTTCGGCCGAGCAGGGCGTGATAGCCGCTTCGGAAGGGGATGATGTCGAATATCAATTCCTCGCTGCGGAAGTTGTCGGGCGAACCGAACACTACTTCCAGGCTAACAGAGCCTGTGCACCGGGCTTCGACACCTGGGATCACTCCTTTAAAGGTAGTGTTGCCGGGCTTTATCCTTGACGGATCTATGCCCATCTTTTTCACCGTATCTGAGTAGATCAGATTGAGGCTACTTCCTCCGTCCATTAGGACTTTAGTGAGGTGATACCCATCGATAATGGGGTCTAGGACGAGGGCCACCGAACCTCCATCACGGATACTGGTCGGGTGATCTCGTCGATCAAAAGTGATCGGGTAGGCCGACCATGGGTTAAACTTCGGGGCTACAGGCTCTACGGCGTAGACCTCTCGAAGGGCGCGCTTCCTCTCCTTTTTAGGTATATGATTGGCGTATATCATGTTCACCATTTTTACTTCTGGAGGGAATTTCTTCTGACCTCCATTGCTCGGACCGCGGGGCTCCTCGTCGTCCTCGCTGCATGGGCCTTTGCCCTGGTCTTCGGCTGCGAGTTTGCCAGCCTGTTTAAACACCCAACAGTTATGGTTGGTGTGGTTGGCGGGCTTACCCGGAGTACCATGGATCTGGCAAGGCCTCTCCATGATCTTGTCCAGCGGGGTGGGTCCATCGCGGTTGCCTTTAGGAGGCTTCTTCCGCTGCTTGGATCTTGGGTTGCGGAAACCGGCATTAACGGCCATGTCATCGGCGTCGCTAGTGCTGTGCCAGTGTTTGTTTTTGTTACGTCGTGGTTTCCCGTTTCCGTCCCGGACTTCGGAAGTACCGGGGTCTTCGGGGTTGTGGCTTCGCCTTGCTAGCCAATTATCCTCACCCGTGTAAAAGCGGGTCATGAGCGATGTGAGTGCGAACATGGTCCTGGGTTTATCCTGACCGAGCTGGCGAGCCAGCCACTCGTCCCGAATATTGTGCCTGAAAGAGGCTATAGCTTCGGCATCTGGGCAATCGACGATCTGGTTTGTCTTGGTCAAGAACCGGTTCCAGAATTGTCAAGCGGACTCTCCTGCCTTTTTCACGCCATTGCTTAGGTCGGAAGAGTCCGGGGGCCGTACATAAGTGCCCTGGAAGTTAGATCGGAATGCAACTTCGAGGTCGTCCCAGCTCCCGATAGAGCTTTCGGGGAGACTGTTGAACCAGTGCTGAGCTGGCCCCTTAAGTTTAAGGGGTAGGTACTTGATGGCGTGGAGGTCGTCTCCTCGTGCCATGTGAATGTGGACGTGGAAATCCTCGATCCATACTGCTGGGTCAGTTGTTCCGTCGTATTGCTTGATGTTTACGGTTTTAAACCCTTCCGGGAACTGATGCTGCATTACCTCGTCAGTAAAGCAGAGCGGGTGGGCAGCGCCTCTGACCCGTGCTATATCGCGCCGGTAGTCGCCGTCTATTTTGGCCTGGTTTTGGTCCCGAACTCTGTTGGTTCGGTCGTGCCAGGGCCGGTACTCGTCCCTTCTACCAGGGGAATACCCTCTAGATCCGTAGATGGATCTCGTGCGGCCTGTTCTATCAACCAGGTTGCGTCGCAGGTCATACCTGTCGTCGGGCTCCATTGGCTCCTTTCCCCTTCTGCGGGGTATCGCCGGCCTATAACCGGCCTCGCCAGCCGTCCTATCACGTCCTCGGGGAGGGCGGTCCGGCTGGTCGTATGGAGTGTGCTTGCAGGACGGCGTATTGGAGAGCTCGTCGTCGAATTGTGGCAGCAGCCGTCGGCGGGGGTAACTCTTGGGTTGGTCCCATAGACCGGCGCCGTGTTCTTCCTCGGCCGATAGAACGCTTATCCATCTATCGTTGAGGGTGTCTTGTTCGGCCTTGAGTTGCCATGCTTTTGCCTTTAGGCTCCGGGCAGTAGCTAAAAGCTGTTGCCTGAACCGTTTCTGATCCTCGATGGTCTCGGGGACGATGATGTCCTCGTCGTCCGGGCTATCCTCCTCCTCTATAGGGGGGAGGTAGTTATCATCCTTGGAGTCATTCGGATCTTCGGGGTCGCGCTGGTCCTCCGGCCTTTCGTGGTCCTCCAACGGATACTCGGGGATATCGGGATCGCCGAGGTCTTCCGGGGTATTGTTTTCCCCGGTGGCGGTAATAGCTTCCCTCACCTTTTTTGTCTTTGACCGCTTACGCGCTTTCCGGCGCCTTGACGGCGCCTCACCTGAGTCATCGCCGTTGTTAGCTGGCGTGCGCTCGCTGCTACCGGATGGCGTATCCACCATGTAGACGTCGTAGGTGGAGGTGGCGGTCCATCGCCCGGTGTTGACGGGAGTGGGAATGCGATCTTCCTCCTCCATGTCTTCTGCCTCCTCGGAGGCGTAGTCCAGCATATCGGTTAAGTCTTCAATAGTGGCTACTAAGTGGGTGGTGGGTGGGACGAAAAATCCCTCTTGACCGGCCTCAAGACCGATCTGAGCATGGATCGGGATCAGGTCATCGATAGTTTTTGTCAAGGAGATCCAATCTAGAGCTTCGCAGAGCGTCGAAAGCTCAATCGGGTCAACCTGCCCGGCGTGTTCGGAGTTAACCTCCACCGCGTCCACGCGAGAAGTGTATTCGGCAGGAGTTGGTGTCCGGCGATCTGGCGCTATAGCCGGATCCGGACTTAAATCCAGATCGTCACCGGGATTGGCCCCGCGAGCGGGATTGAAAACGACGTCCGAGGTTAAGGCCTCGGAGTCTTCGGGCGCGCCAGGTAAGACTGCGAGCCCGGTGAGCAAGAGATCGCCCCGAGGGTCTACGGAGAACTCTAAGTTCCCGAATCTGACTTCTTGATCAGGGGCGAAACTTCCGACCCAGTCAAGGTGGCCAGTCGGGTCAGCGTGCAGCACGATGCTACCGAAGGCGAAGATCCGTCCAGGGACAAAAGAGTCCATGCTGCGGACCTCTTCGTTGATGAAGATGCGAGCCATCGTTTCCTTGGGCGATCACATCGGAACTCTCAATGAAAGCACCAATGTCGGTGTCAAAACCGACGGATCTCGGGTAGGGGGCCCCGAGCTGTGAGACTAGGATCGATGGTAACAAAGGGACGAAGGAGACGATGTTTACCCAGGTTCGGGCCCTCCTATGGAGGTAAAACCCTACGTCCTGCTTGATTATATTGATGATATGGAGGTTACAGAGTTGATCTACCTCGAGATCGACTAGCTAAAACCCTAGATGAGTTTCTCTGTCCTATGATCTAAAACCCTCCCGGTTTATATAGACACCGGGGGGACTAGGGTTTACAGATGGTGGGCCTCCTGCCGAGGATGGAGATGTCGACATTCTCATCTTGACTTGGAGTGCACGACACGCCTTCGGGGCTTCCTTCTGGAACGTGGAGTCTTGATATGTCCGGCCCTTCTTCAGAGAATGGCCCATCGAGCCAGCCTATCGAGAGATGAACCGGCAGACCGAGGACCCCTTAGTCCGGGAGTCCCTCAAAGGAAACTCCTCCACCCAACAACCCGGCGTTCGTTCCAAAGGAACCATAAGCCGGGGTTTTGATATTTCTCAAAATTTCCTGGTTAGCACGTTCTGCTTGACCATTAGACTGTGGATGAGCCACGGAGGAGATATCGAGGCGGATGTGTTCACTTTCACAAAACACTTTCATAGCCCCCTTGGATAGATTTGTACCATTGTTAGTAATAATACTGTGAGGGTAACCAAAACGAAAGATCAGCTTCTTGACAAACTGAACTACTGTTGCTGCATCGCACTTGCTAACCGGCTCTGCCTCAATCCACTTGGTAAATTTATCAACCGCCACCAAGAGGTGGGTCTTCTTATCTTTAGACCTCTTAAACGGTCCAACCATATCAAGCCCCCAGACCGCAAACGGCCAGGTGATTGGAATCATCCGTAACTCTTGAGCCGGCACATGAGCACGTCGTCCAAATTTCTGACACCCATCACATTTACTAACCAAGTCCTCCACATCGGCATGAGCTGTTAACCAGTAAAAACGGTGCCGAAAAGCTTTGGCCACCAGGGATTTTGACCCGACATGATGACCACAATCACCGGCGTGTATCTCTTGCAAGATTTCACGGCCCTCCTCAGGAGAAACACATCGTTGAAAAACGCCCGTCACGCTGCACCTGTGCAACTCGCCATTGACAATAGTCATGGACTTAGACCGCCTCATGATTTGCCGCGAGAAGGTCTCGTCCTCGGGTAACTCGCTATGATTCAGATATGCTAAATAAGGTAGCGTCCAATCTGGAATAGCGCGGAGAGCCACCACCAATTGTCCTTCCGGGTACGTATAGCAAGATCCTCCTCAAAAGGTAATTTGACCGACGGGTGATGCAGTACATCTAGAAACACATTAGGCGGCACCGGCTCACGCTGAGACCCCAGTCGTGATAATGTTTCAGCGGCCTCATTCTTCCGACGATCAATGTGATCCACTTGATAGCCCTTAAAATGACGAGCGATGACATCAACCGCCTGGCGATAAGCCGCCATACGAGGGTCTTTAGAATCCCACGTGCCAGAAACCTGCTGAGCCACCAGATCTGAGTCGCCCAGACTTCTGACCCAGCTCAAATTCATCTCCTTGGCCACACGGAGCCCATGAAGCAAAGCTTCATACTCAGCTGCATTGTTAGTACAAGGAAACATTAACCTTAATACATAACAAAATTTGTCACCTCTAGGGGAAGTTAAAACAACTCCAGCCCCTTAGCCTTCCAACTGTCTAGATCCTTTAAAGTGAATTGTCCAATATGTATTGTCCGGCTTCTCCTCAGGTGCTTGACACTCCATCCAGTCATTGATAAAATCCACCAGGGCTTGAGACTTGACAGCTGTTCGAGGCACATACCTCAAATTAAGAGGCCCAAGCTCAATTGCCCACTTAGCAATCCTGCCGGTGGCTTCTCTATTTTGAATGATATCTCCCAAAGGAGCAAAGCTGACCACCGTGATTGGATGTCCAAGGAAATAATGCTTCAGCTTGTGATTTCCATGATCGCTCCAAACACTAGCTTTTGCCAATGCGGGTACCTTTGCTTGGACTCTGTCAAAACCTCGCTGACGTAATACATTGGCCGCTGGACTGGGTACTGTTTGCCTGCCTCCTTGCGCTCCACAATGACTGCAGCGCTGACGGCCTTGTTATTAGCCACCACGTACAGTAGCAATGGCTCTTTTTCCATGGGAGCAGCCAAAACAGGCGGCTCAACTAACTGTTTTTTGAGCACTTCAAACGCATCATTGGCAGCATCGCTCCAGACAAAATCATCTGTCTTCTTCATCATCTGATACAAAGGGATAGCCTTCTCGCCGAGGCGGCTTATGAAACGGCTTAAAGCGGCAATACGACCCGCCAAGCGCTGGACGTCATTAATGCACGCCGGCTTAGATAATGAGGTGATGGACTTTATTTTATCCGCCTTAGCTTCAATGCCCCACTCTGAAAACAAAAATCCCAGGAGCTTGCCTGCAGGTACACCAAAAACACACTTAGCCTGATTAAGCACCATCTTGTAAACCCACAGGTTAACAAAAGTTTCCTTCAAATCGTCAAGCAGAGTCTCCTTCTTCCTTCACTTGACCACAATGTCATCCACATAAGCATGAACATTGCGTCCGATCTGACTATGAAGACAGTTCTGTACACAACGTTGATAAGTCGCCTGCGCACTTTTGAGTCCAAAAGGCATGGACACGTAGAAAGATCCAAAAGGTGTGATGAAAGATGTCTTCTCTTGGTCTTTAACTGCCATCTTGATCTGATGATAACCCGAATAAGCGTCCAGGAAACATAAACTCTCGCAACCCGCCGTTGCATCAATGATTTGGTCGATACGGGGGAGAGCAAATGGATCATCCGGACACGCCTTGTTGAAATCTGTGTAATCTACACACATGCGCCATGTGCTGTTCTTCTTAAGCACGAGCACGGGGTTAGCCAACCACTCCGGGTGAAAAACCTCCACGATAAACCCTGGTGCCAAGAGCCGGGCTACCTCTTCCCCAATAGCTTTACGCCGCTCTTCATTTAAACGACGGAGGAATTGTTTGACTGGCTTAAACTTAGGAGCCACATTAAGGTGGTGCTCAGCGAATTCTCTCGGTATACCTGGCATGTCAGAAGGTTTCCATGCAAAGATGTCCCAATTCTCACGGATGAATTCGATGAGCGCGCTTTCCTATTTGGGGTCCATATTGGCCCCTATAGTGAACTGCTGCGATGAGTCGCCAGGAACGAAGTCCACCAGTTTGGTATCCTCTGCCACAAACTTCAGGGGCGGGTCAGACTCTGTACTGGGCTTCTTCAACGGGGTCATATCCGCTGGGTCAACATTATCTTTATAAAATTTGAGCTCTGCCTCAGCACCTCTTGACTCTGCGTACGCAACATCGCCTTCCTCGCACTCAAGAGCAATATTCCGATCACTGTGCACCGTAATCGTCCCCTTCAGACCTGGCATCTTGAGCTGCAAGTAAACATAACAGGGCCGAGCCATGAACTTGGCATAAGCCGGCTGCCCAAACAGAGCATGATATGGACTCTTGATTTTAACCACTTCAAACCACAAGGTCTCTACCCTATAGTTGAACTCATCACCGAAAGCTACCTCAAGGGCAATTTTTCCAACTGGATAAGCCGACTTGCCAGGCACCACACCGTGAAAGACTATGGATGACGACTTAAGATCTTTGTCAGCCAGGTTCATCCGGCGGAAAGTGTCGTAATACAGGATGTTGATGCTGCTCCCACCGTCCATCAGCACTTTGGGGAATTTGTAGCCTCCTACCTGAGGGGCTACCACAAGGGCCAACTGCCCCGGGTTATCAACTCATGGCGGGTGATCGTCCCTGCTCCATGATATCGTGTGCTCGGACCATTTTAAATACTATGGAAGAGCCGGCATCGCTGCATGAACCGCCCTCTTGCGCACCTTCTGGTCACGCTTATCAAGACTCGTAGTGAGCACGTGATACTGGCCTCCATTAAGCTACTTTGGGTTACTTTGATACCCTGATTGATTGTTTTGCTGCTAACCGCCACTACCGGACTGTTGATTGTGGCCACCATGATTGCCTTGACCCTGATAACCCGATCTTGAGCCGCCCGCACCGATTCCTGACCCGTGAGAGCCGGATCCTGACCCGCCAGGTGGTCCATTGCCGTTACCATGATGCTGGTTAAGACTGTAATTCCGGAACTCCCGCATGATATAACAATCCTTCCAAGCGTGGGTGGACGGCTTGTTTGGAAGGCTGTGCTTCGGGCAGGGGTCGTTGAGCATCGTTTCCATGTTGAAAGGCTTGCCCTTGCCAAAGGGCGGTTTACCTTTACCCTTGGTGCGGTTGTTTCCAGTGTTGGTGTTGGCCACCAGATCTGACCCGCCATCTAGATGCTTCTGTTTACCGCCATTACCTGGGTTGTTATTTCCTGCCCCATTCTGCTGCTGACCCTTGCCGTTGCCATTCTTCTTACCCTTAGCAGATTTCTCATCATCAGAACCAGGGTCCTTTGTGCTGTCAGAATCTGCATATTTAGTGAGAGCCGCCATGAGCTCACCCATGTCCTGGCAAGAGCGCTTGAGCCGCCCAAGCTTCTGCTTAAGGGGCAAAAAGTGACAATTTTTCTCCAGAATCAGAACCGCCTGAGCCGCCGTGATGTTATCAGACGAGTGGATAATAGTTGAGACCCGCCAGACCCAATGATGAGCTGACTCATCCTCACGCTGCACGCAATGATCCAAATCAACGATCGTCATAGGCTGCTTGCACGTCCCTTGAAAATTCTTGATAAATCGTGCCTTCAACTCGGCCCAGGAATTAATTGTATTAGGGGGCAGACCCTTTAACCATGTATGGGCCGGTCCTTCTAGCATCATGATGAAGTACTTAGCACAGACTGCATCACTGACATCCAACATCTCCATGGCTAGCTCATAACTCTCGATCCAGGCTTCTGGAGGTAGATCAGCTGTATAGTTAGGCACTTTGCGCGGACCCTTATAATCCTTCGGCAGGCACTCGTTCCATAGAGCCGGTGCTAAACACGGCACTCCAACAGCCCTGGAGGTGACTCCGGCTCCCACCGAAGTTGAGGGGGTTACCGGGGGCGACTCTTGGTAAGCTGCCCAGGCCGCCGCCTCACGCTGAGCTCTGATATTATCCATGATTGCTTGAGCGTTGACAATGGGTGGGCCATCATGGGGCGGGTTCCGACGTCGCTCGCTACTAGAGACCGCTGGCGACTCCAAGCGCCGGCTGTAACTGCGGCTTGTGATGGGTATTGAGTGCACACGACTCCGGCTGTACGTATACTTCTCCTGTTGAGCCACTGCTATCTGCAAATACCCAATGGCATTCCGTGCCTCTTCGGCGAAGGGCGTCCCATCGGCGAGGGGGAGTGCATTAAGCCTGGCAGCCGCTGCTATCATGTTCTCCACCGGGTTAGAGTAATGACCAGGTGGTGTCAAAAAACGCTGCGACGGGGTCTGGTTCCTGCGAGGCGGGTCTGACTGTCGATGCTGAGTCGCCGCCCTATTCCTAGGCACTTCCGCCGTTCGGGTCACGGTCAGAGGCACGTTTGGTCCTGCCCCCAGCGTGTTAAATAGATTCCTGGGCTCATACTGCTCAGGCAGGCGGGTCTGATGCCTCATCCGCAAAACTGCTTCTGAGGCTTGTTAGTCCAGATTAAGGCAAAAAGCTTCAGCCCTGAGACGCTCCGACTCAGCATCCATCTGAGCCTGCAATGCATTGATATCCTCCTGGGCCCTGGTCATCTGGTCCTTCAGCCTTGCGATCTCTGCATTACGGCTTGCTTGATTTTCCGTTGTGACCTCGGTTCCCATCAGAGTTGTCAGCTCGTTCATCAGATCTAGCAAAACTTGAGCCGGCGGCCTGGTTGACCCAGACCCTGCTACGCCGGCAGCCGCCGCCCCAGCCGCTGTGCTGCTGGAACCCGGCACCATGCCTGTCATGAAGATGGCGGCTTGGCTCGGCGTCTCATAGGGCTCCGGAATACTGTCACCATCGAAGTAGCCCCCAAGCCCACCATCGTGAAGCTGGTAAATTGACTCCATCTCTCCGCTCGAGGATCCATCCTCCGAGCAGACGAGGGTTTCTCCTCCTGACACGGAATCTTCCGTGAGTTTCGCGCCTTGTGTGAAGCCGACGAAGACGTGCTTCCGACCGGGTTGGATCCGGGCGGGTTGCGCGCGCCGGGCCGACTCAACGAGGTTGGTGCAGATGTCCGGCCCGGGATCAGATCCGCCGATCTTCCCGATGAAAACGTGAATTCTGCCGAAGGGGACCCGGTACCCATACTTGATTGCGCGCGCCGGTTCTTCTTGTCGGTTCCACCGGCACCATCTCATCCCTTCTCCTTGTCGCGCCTTTCATACTCTTGCTTCTACTTCTCAACAAGTTGTTCTACTTGGCGGCACTCGTTGATGTCGTGGCCTTTGGTGAGGTGGATCATGTAGTAGAGCTTGCCGGTCTTCTCACCTGCCACGGCCTTGTCGTCTCCGGAGCACGAGGCAACGTCCTTGCCGAGCTCCTCTGACTTGGCCTTCTTGCCGGTGTTAGGCTTACCGGAGCTCTCGACAGCCATCACTGCCTTGCTCTTGCATTTCTTGTTGCACTTGCGCCCCTTCCTCGAGGAGGCAGGTGCGTTCTCGTCGTCGTCGGAGTCGACCTCCGTGCCAGCGTCCTCCCCCGTGAGCCTCCTTCCTTCTTCGGCCCGCACGCACTTTTTGGTTAGAGCGTAGAGCTTGGCGACATCCTGCACCTTGTTGATGCTCATCTCCTCGTGTATGCGGCGATTGCGTACGTTCGTGTGGAACGCAGGGATCACCGCGGCGGGGTGGATGTCCGGGATGTTGTGTTGCACACGGCTGAACCTCTGGATCTACTTGCGGATGGTTTCGTCATCTCGCTAGGGGAGCACGTGCAGATCGTTGGGTTGCCCCGGGAGCTTGTGGCCCCCTTGGTAAGCCCCGACGAACTGATTGCATAGGTCCGCCCAGGAAGAGATGGATCCCTTCGGCAAGTTCATTAGCCAGCTCCTCACGTTGGGCTTGAGCGCTAGCGGGAAGTAGTTGGCTAGTACCTTCTCGTCTCGTCCCCCGACAGCCTGCACCGCGATGGTGTAGATGCCTAGGAACTCCGACGGGCTACTCGCACCGTCGTATTTGTCCGGTAGCTCTGGCTTGAAGGCCCTGCTGGAGGGCCAACGGACTTCCCGCAGTTCACGGGTGAACACCGGGCATCCGACCTTGTAAGGTAAGCTGCCCGGCGCCCCGGGCATGGGCTCATCGACGGCCGGATCTGCGCGACCATCGGATTGATGACGCGCTTCCCGCCATCTCTCGATGGCGGTGCGCGCGTCCTCCTTGCGCCTGTCCCTTAGGACTTGGCGTTGGTCTTGCTTCAGCCGCGGGTCCGTCGATGCTTGTGACACTTTGTTTTGCACGTCGGTGCAGTGGGAGATCTGCTGTTGTCGTGGGGGCAACTGCACCGTATGTGCCCTGCTGGTGTCGCGTCTGGTGGTGGGTTTCGTGGGAGACGCGTGTCGGGCGCTCGAGGAACCCGCTACATCTGGTTTGTCGTTGTTGGCGAAGCTCAGCAGGCTCTGTATGGTCGCCCTCCATGCCTCCATCGCCTCCGGCGCGGGCGAAAGGTTTAGCAAAAGCCGGGCCTGCGCCAGAGCTTCTCCTGCGGTTTTGGGGACTGGACGGGGCGAGGCATCGTTAGCGCTCTTACTCCTGGCAATGCCAGAAGGAACGCTTTCCCATGCCATCACCCGTCGTTTGCCCTCACCGGGAGAGGGTCGTGGAGCTCAGCCCTGCGCCCTGGGGAGCGGCACACAAGGGCCCCGGCTGCGCGATGCTCCGTTTCGCCATCTCGCGGCTGTTGCCCCGGCCACCGCAGCAGCGTTACCCTCGGTCACCGCCGGCGCGTTTCGCGCTATCACGGCGACGGGGTTCGGGTCATGGTTCGCGGAACTCTATGCAGTGTTGTGGTTGCACTCACCGATGGGGTGAGCGCGGCAGCCGCCGCCATTGGTGGCTTGGGATGGCAGCTTGGATGTGGTCGCGGTGGGTGTCTCTGCCCCCTTGGCTTTCTTGGGCGCCATGGACGTCGGCGAAGGCGCGCAGAAATGCCGATGAAGGTTCGCGCACAGGAGAGCCCCTACCTGGCGTGCCAAAGATGTCAGGGGTGAGGTTCACTACGATCTATGGGACCAGCGGGGTGCCTTTACGGTTCGGCAGGGGCATCGAGTGCACAAACAGCATCAGTCGGCCATGACTACGCGCAGGGTTTATATGGTTTGGGCCGCTCGGGAGCGTAAAATCCTATGTCATGTCTGTGTGTTGTATATCTGGGTCCAAATACAAGGGAACAGCCACCCGACAAGGATGCTCGAGAGGTGCTGCTATGCCTGCAAATGGACAGAGTGTCCACCTTTGTCAAGGTATCCATGGGCCTCCTTTTATAGTTCAAGGGGTTTCCACAAGGGCTACAATGGTCTTTTACTAGGTGTACAGTGCGTTTTTACAGCTACAGGGGCTATCGTCAGAGTGGTAGTGGGAAACACCTAACTCTGACGGACTAGGACATGCGCATTGAATGCGTCGTGAGGTGGGGCACTGGCGACGGTTTCCGGCAAGGATTGCCTCTCCTTTTGTGCCATTCGCCCAGCTACCTCTTATTCTTCTGCCACGCCGCGGGACGGGTGGCGTTAACGCCGCAACAAGGTCACCGTTGTGGCCACGTGCCCCGGCCAGCTCCTTCTGCCCGCCTGCCCGCTCGACACCTCAGGCGATGTAGACTATCGTCTCTGGTGAGGTGGAGCGGAGGCCTGGCGGGTTGGAATCCTTGCTGGGGACGCTCGCGGACGGGCTATTCCACTTGGCGAAGGGTCTGGATGCCCTGCCCTGGTCTTGACTCTGGTTTGCTCGAAGGCTGGCGTGAGCCCGGCAAGAAGTTGCCGGTCTGAGGCAACTGCCCGTGCACAAGTCTGGGTACTAGGGACCCCCAGTTCTTAGTACACCGACAGAGAAACACACTGAAATATTTTTGGAGTTTTTGTTTTTCTCAAGCGAGCAAATAAACTAAGGGAAAACAAGAACGAGAAAAAACTATTTACATGGGAAAGCTCCCAACATGCAAAGGAAATATTTTTGGGTTTTCTTTTTAGTGCTAAGGATAATTAAACGGGAAGGGGGGAGAAAACTAAAAAGAAGCGAGAAATATTTTTGGGTTTTCCAAAGTTTTTCAAACACACAAGAAGAAAGCAGAAAAAATAAAACTAACATGTATATACAATGAAAGAGGATGAACACCAACAATTTATATGAAGTGTGTGAACACGAATGTAATGTCGGTGAGAAATACGTACTCCCCCAAGCTTGGGAGTTTTCCTAGCTTGGTGATCACCACTGATAATAGCCATCAGGTCTGGGAAAGTGTTCCGGCTGGGGCACCTGAGCATCCCACACCTGGACCTCAGCCTCCGCAGTAGCGAGCTCATTCAGGTAAGCGATTATATCTTCTGGCATTGTTCTGTATCCATTCCTGGCATGATAGTTAAACAAAGAGGGTGCAGGCAAAGGAATAATATTGCAAGTCTTCTCGCTAAATACCAAACTACAATGAAGGTGTTGTGGTGGTTGTGGTTCCTCAATGAATTGGTGTTCCATCATAGACTGGTGATCAAGATAAACCTTAGGCAATAAGTAATTAGTAGGGCGTATAGCAATTTCAAAATGCTTTGCCAAGCGAGTGGCATAAATATCACAATGAACCTTGCCCTTGTTTCGGTTAAGATTTAATCGACGTGCAACAATAGCTCCTATGTTGTAAGTATTATCACCATAAAGTGCACGGCGTAGAATAGCCAGGGTAGGGGCACTGAGGCCACCACCATGTTCCATAGTAGTTATGCATTTTCCTATAAACAGAGAAAATTAGTGCACAGACGGAAATTGCAAACTAGTGGCTCTGGCGTTTGACACGCCCCTAGTTTCTCCCACAGTTAAGGTTTGGAGGAAGTCCCCAAACTCCTCGGGCTTAGGCTCACGCATTCCCCTGTCAGAAGGAAGCAAACATATTTCACAAAATTCATGTAGAGGCAATTCATAGTTGGTGGCATAAAGATCAAAACGTACTATGGGAGCACCGGCGTATTTGTGAAGTAAAAGTTTTGCACGAAGGAATTAGTAAGGAGATAATATTGGTCACACTCATCTGCGAGGAAGTCGGTAAGCCCGACATTTGCAACGAATTGCATGAATTCTTCATAAAAACCCGCTTCATTCATGAAGGGCGTGTGTGGCCATTCACAGGGCCTAACCTCCGTGTTGTGAACAATGTTGATGTCGCAGTCCTGAGTCCTCCTAACAACTCCTTTGGGGCTCCGGCTTGAAGAGCCTTTCCTTAAGAAATTCATTTTCCATAGCACAAATTTTCTGAAATTTTTGAGCCACAAATTCATGTCAATAAAACTTTGCAAGGTTGATAGCAACTACTCATAATGATGCCTAGAGGCCATATCAAGCATTCATACTACTTGGAACTCAAAGAATTTGACATGCAAGCTCATTTTTCTATAGCACCAAGTGCAGCATATTATGCTAAATATAAACCACTAAAACAAAAACTAATTGGAGGAATGGAGGAGTCACATACGAAGGAACAATTCCTCAAAAATAGTTTCGGAAATGGAGTCCCGAGCAAAGAGATCGAAAATTTCAGTTTATAGATGAAGAACACGGGAGAGAGAGCTAGGGAATTTTTTCTGGAGGTAGGAGAAGGAGTGGGCTGAAGGTATAAGGCAGCGGGCCCCTATGGCCCCAAAAGCCATCATGTCGCGGCCTAGGGGGGCGCCCTGTTGGCTAGTGGCCCACAGGTTGCTGCAATTTTTATGCCAAAAAATCATAAATATTCCAAAAAAAATCATGTTAAAATTTTGTGGCAATCTGAGACTTTTTATTTTCAGGCATTTTTCTATGGACGGGAAAAACAGAAAAACGGATAGTCATGCTAATTTATTTTATATAAACTACAAATAACAGAGGATAAACTTTTGATACAGAGAGTTGTGAGTACTAAATTCATCAATCACGTGCCTTCTGAAAATGATCCATTAATAAGGTTGATCAAGTCTTATTAACAACTGTTTCCGGTTAACATGCAATCGAAGAAATTTTTGTATATCACTAGGTTACCTCAATGGGGATTTCCATCTCCTCTATAATAAGATTATAGTATTTCTTATTGACAGTAGGTAGAGGAATTGTAAAACTTCCAATGATAACCGTGGAGGTAGGCTCAATGACATTAATATTATTAACCAAAGTTTGCTTCTTCGGGAAATGCATGGTATGTTGCTTTCCATTGACATGAAAGGTAACCTTGCTTTTATAGCAATCAATAACAACCCTTGCAGTATTTAAAAAGGGTCTACCAAGGATGATCGACATATTGTCGTCCTCGGGCATATCAAGAATAACAAAGTCTGTCAAGATAGTAACATTTGCAACCACAACAGGAACCTCCTCGCAAATCCGAATAGGTAAAGCAGTGGATTTATCAGCCATTTGCAAAGATATCCCAGTAGGTGTAACCTTACTCAAATCAAATCTTTTATAAAGGGAGAAAGGCATAGCACTAACACCGGCCCCTAAATCACATAAAGCAGTTTTAACATAATTCCTTTTAATAGAGCAAGGTATTGTGGGTATGCCAGGATCTCCTAGCTTCTTAGGTATTCCTCCATCAAAAGAATAATTGGAAAGCATAGGAGCAATTTTAGTTTCAGGTATTTTTTCTTTTGTTGGTAATAATATCTTTCATATACTTAGCATATGGGGGCATTTCAGTATATCAGTCAAACGAGTACGCAAAAGGACATGTCTAATCATTTCAGCAAAGCGCTCAAAATCTTCATCGTCCCTACTCTTAGAAGACTTACGAGGGAATGGCATGGGTTTTTGAACCCATGGCTCTCTTTCCTTTCCATGTTTTCTAGCAACAAAGTCTCTCTTATCATAACGTTTATTTTTAGGAGGTGGGTTATCGAGATCCTCGCCAGGTTCTATTTCTACATCGTTATCATGTTCTTTATTACCATCTGGTGGAGCGTCTACAAGCACAATATTATTTTCATCCTCCTTTTCATCATCAGTAGGTGCATGTTCACTACCAGACTGGGCCTCAGCATCAGAATAAACATCATTATGATTCTCAGTAGGTATTTTTGTAACAGGTTCACTAGGAGCATGCAAGTTCCTATCATTTTCCTTTTTCTTTTTCTTATTAGAGGAACTAGGTGCATCAACATTAATTTTCTGAGAATCCTAACCTATTCTTTTAGGATGACCTTCCGGATAGAGAGGTTCTTGGATCATACGACCTCCCCTAGTCATTACTCTAACAGCATGATCATTTATATTATTATTCACTTCAGCAAGCAAATCATTTTGTGACTTAGCAACTTGGTCTAGTTGAGTGTGAACCATAGAAGCATGTTTACCTAGAATTTTACATCATTAGCAATTCTAAACATCAAGTCACTTAAGCGGTCTATCATCATGGCATTACGTCTCAATTGATCCTTAACATAGTTGTTGAAGTGTTCTTGCTTAACAACATAATTATCATATTCATCCATGCATTGTTCAGGAGTCTTAGTGCAAGGTATACAATTTTCACTAAAGGAACGGAGAGAGTTTACCTCTACTACCTGTGTCGGGGTATCAAGTCCATGTATTTCTTCAATAGGTGGTAGTTTCTTGATATCCTCAATTTTAATACCTTTCTCCTTCATAGATTTTTTTGCTTCTTGCATATCTTCAGGGTTGAGGAATAGGATACCTATTTTCTTTTGAATAGGTTCCAGAGATGGTTCAGGAAGTGTCCAATCATCGGCATTTTGCAATATGTTATTCAATAGTTCTTCAGCTTGACTGCAGTTCTTTCCCTGAAAACACAACCAGCACAACTATCTAGGAAGTCCCTAGAAACATCGGCTAGTCCAATATAAAAGATATCGAGAATTTCATTTTTCTTAAGATGACAATCAGGCAAAGCTCTAAATAACCAGAGAAGCCTCCCCCAAGCTTGAGGGATATTCACTTCTTCAATTTGCGCAAAGTTAAATATTTCCTGTAAAGCAGCTTGTTTCTTATGAGCAGGAAAATATTTTTCAGAAAAGTAGTGAAGCATATCCTGGGGACTATGCATACAACTAGATGCAAGAGAAAGGAACCATTTCTTGGCCTCGCCTTTTAGCGAGAATGGAAAAAGCATAAGGATATAATAGTAACGTATCTTTTCATCATTGGTAAACAAAGCAGCAATATCATTTAATTTCATAAGGTGTTCGACAACAGTTTCATTTTCATAACCGCGGAAAGGATCAGACTCTACTATAGGAGCTAACTCAGGGTCCACAGAGAACACATAATCCTTATTATTAAGAAATATATGAGACATAGCAAATTTAGGATCATATTTCATTTTCTCCATCATAGATTTTTCTTTTAGTTTGCATAGCAGTTTCTTCAAGTCATCTCTATTTTCACAAGCAAAGAAATCCCTAGCGGTTTCCTTATCCATGACATAACTTTTAGGTACATAAGGCAATTCATATCTATTAGGAGAGCGAGGGGTAACAGGTGATTCAAAGTCCTCATCAGTTTCAGCATTTTCAAGTTCTCTAGCTTTAGCAATATGCGCATCAAGTAATTCATTCAGTGGCACAGTTTTAGTTTCAACATGTGTAGCAATAGTATGATCATTAATTTCAGAAGTAGCATCATCAAGTTCATGTGACATATCAGGATGATCAACAGGCGGTGGTGTAACAAGCTGATTCAAAACAGTAGGTGAATTAAAAGAAGTGCTAGATGGAAGTTCCTTACCTCCTCTCGCGCGAGAGGGGATGATCTTAGTTTGATTATCTTTCAGATTCTTCATAGTGGCAATTGGATATCCTCAAGTTAACACAATAGATAGAGCTATGCTCCCCGGCAATGGCGTCGGAAAAAGGTCTTGATAACCCACAAGTATAGGGTATCGCGACAGTCTTCATGGGTAGTATTTCACTCTAATTTATTGATTCGACACAAGGGGAGCCAAAGAATATTTATTGGCCCTGATAGTTGAGTTGTCAATACAACCGCACCTAGGATATCTCTCTGCAGCAAAGGTTAAGTATCACGGAAAATAGTAGTAGCAAAAGTAACCGTAATAGTGACACCAACAATTTTGTAGCAGTTGTGACAGTAGCAGTAGCAACAGTAACTTAGCAAGAATCAGTATATGTAAAGCATAGGCACGTGGATTGGTGATGGATAATGATTTAGATGACATCAATCATGTAACAGTTACACACTAGGGAGACACAGAACTAGCTCCAATTCATAAATATAATGTAGGCATGTATTCCGTATATAGTCATACATGCTTGCGATAAGAACTTGCATGGCATCTTTTGTCCTACCCTCCCGTGGCAGCGGGATCCTATTGGAAACTAAGGGATATTAAGGCCTCCTTTTAATAGAGAATAGGAACAAAGCATTAACACATGGTAAATACAGGAACTCCTCAAACTACGGCAATCACCGGAAAGAATCCCAATTATTGTCACCTAGGGGTATGCGGATCAAGAAACATAATAGGTGCATATAACTTGCAATATAGGATCCAAATCAATCTTATATTCAGAGGTAATATAATATGTTTAGATCTAAAATCATGGCACTCAGGCCCTAGTGACAAGCATTGAGCATAACAAAGTCATAGCAACATCAATCTCAAAACATAGTGTATACTAGGGATCAAGCCCTATCAAACTTAACTCGATTACATGATCAATCTCATCTAATCCCACCACCGTCCAGAAAGCCTACAAAGGAATTACTCACTCCTGGTGGCGAGCATCATGGCGGTGTTGATGGAGAAGGGTTGGTGATGACGACAGCTACGATTTCCCCTCTCCGGAGCCCCAAACGGACTCCCGATCATCCCTCCCGAGGAAGAACAGGAGTTGGCGGCGGCTCCGCCTCATGAAACGCGATCAAAACTTCTCTCTGATTTTTCTCTCCGAAGATGTGATTTTATAGGACTGGAATCAGGGTCGGAGGAGCCTCGTGGGCCCTACAAGCCATCAGGGCGCGGCCTAGGGGGCGCCCTGTTGGCTTGTGGCCCACAGGTGGCCTCCCTCCGGCGGGTCTTTGCTCCATAATTCATTATAATTCCCAGAACAAATCCACAAAAAGTTTCGTCCAATTCCGAGAACTTTTATTTCTGCACCAAAATAACACAAAGGTAGTTCTGCTGAAAACAACGCCAGTCCGGGTTAGTTCCATTCAAATCATGCAAATTAGAGGTCAAAACCAGAGCAAAAGTGTTTGGTAAAGTAGATACGTTGGAGACGTGTCATGGAGCCCCGTCCAGCAATAGGGGCTGCCGAGCCTTCACTCTCGAGCCGCGTCACGTGGTGTGGCCTATGCGCTTCAAGTCGGAGCTGCCCCCTCGGTACGATGGCTCCCCCAACCCTGCGGAGTTCCTGTAGCTCTACGCCATCGGCATCGAAGCCATTGGCGGCGATGACATGGTCATGGCCAACTTGTTACCCATGGTACTCAAGGATGCGGCACGCTCGTGGATGATGAACCTCCCCAAGAGTTCCATCTCCTCCTGGTTCGAACTGTGCACGCAGTTCGTCTCCAACTTCAAGGGCACGTATGAGCATTCGCTCACCCTCAACGACTCGCGTTTTGTGCGCCAACAGCCTGGCGAGACTCTCCGCAAGTACATCTAGTGCTTCAGCCAGCTACACAATAGGATCCCGCGTGCTTCTGACGCCGCAATCGTCTCCGTGTTCTCTACGGGTGTCACGGACGTCAAAATGCGCGAGAAGCTCACCATCAACGACGATCTCGATTCCGTCGCCACACTCTTCGACCTCGTCGACTGGTGTGCCAAGGCTGAGGAGGGCCGCCTCTTCGCCCGAGCGACCCAGACGTGGTCCTCGATGCTGCCAAGGCCAAGAACAAATACGTCAAGTGCAACAACCCCACCCGGCTCGCGGCCGAGCCCGAGCAGAAGCGTGGGCGCGACCGCGACAAGCTTCCCCATACGAAAGATGGACGGCCTGCGTTTGCCTTCAACAACGTGAGCACCCATCGCATCGAGGACTATCACGAGCTCAGGATGCTCCAACACGACCGGCAAGGAAGGCGCTACGACCGCAACGACCGCGATGGAGGCCGCAGCGGCGGCCGCTAGAACGACCGCAACAATTATAACGACTACAACGGCAACAACAACTTCCGGCAGGGCTTGCGGGTCAGCCCAGCTGGCCACTCCATCGAAAGTCAATGCCACCTCACCTCGCGTCAACAGGGACAATCTGCCTGATGAAGACGCTCGGTGATATTAGGAGCCTCGCGAGGTGGCGTGCATCCTTGGTGGAGCTAAGGCTCCCGCCTCAATCCGCCACTTCAAGCAGCTCTCCCGGGAGGTGAATGATGCGCTTCCCGGGGTCGATGTGTCCAGGCACCTCAAGTGGTCACTGTTCTAGATCTCCTTCGACTCCGCCGACCACCCCAAGTCCACAAGGGCCGTAGGGACCATTTCTCTGTTGTGCACACCCACCATTAACAATGTCACAGTAACCAAGACTCTCATCGACGGTGGTGCGGGCCTCAACTTGCTTTCTGTTGAGACCTTCGAGGTGCTCCAGGTGCCCTACGAGTGCCTCATGCCCAGAAGGCCAGTCTCAGGCATTACCGATGCCTCTACACTACCCCTGCGGCAAGTGCGTCTTTCGGTTACCTTCGGCAACCGCAAGAGCTACCACTCCGAGTTCATCGACTTCGACGTGGCACACATCAGCCTGCCCTACAATGTCATCTTGGGCTACCCCGTGCTCGCCAAGTTCATGGTTGTGACTCACCACGCCTACAACACCGTCAAGATGTCAGGTTGCAGCGGCACTATCACCATTTGCCGCGATGAGAAGGACGCGAAGTGCACCCTTGAGAGCGCCTACAAGGTTGCCGCCATCATCCATTCTGCTGACGAGGATGACCTCGAGCTAGCACCATCCAAGAAGAAGCAAATGTTCTCCGAGGACCACGCAGAAACCAAGAAAGTGTCGCTGGACGGCAGTGGCTTCGGGCCCACCATGACCATCGACACTGGCCTCTCCGCCAAATAGTAAGGCGAGCTCGTCACCTTCCTTTGGGCAAATGCTGATATGTTTGCCTGGACACCATCAGACATGCCTAGAGTGCCAAGGGAGGTGATTGAGCACCATCTGGCCGTGTGCCCAAATATAGGGCCCGTGAAGCAAAAGGCACGACGCCAGGCGATAGACAAACATAAGTTCATCGTTCAACAAATTAAGAAGCATCGAGAGGCAGGCTTCATTCGTGAGGTACTCCATCCTAAGTGGGTTGCCAATCCTGCCGTGGTCTAGAAGCATAGCGGAGAGGGGCGGATGTGCATCGACTTCACCGATCTCAACAAGGCATGCCCCAAGGGCCATTTCCCGTTGTGGCGCATTGATCAGATCGTGGACTCCACAGCCGGGTGCAAGCTGTTGTGCTTCCTGGATGCCTTCTCAGGCTACCACCAGATCAAGATGGCCAAACAAGACGAGGAGAAGACCGCCTTCCTTACTCCTTGCAAAGTGTTCTACTACATCTGCCTGCCCTTCGGCCTGAAGAGTTGAGGATCCACCTTCCAGAGATTCATGTACAAAGGTCTGGGTCCGCAGATGGGAAGGAATGCGGAGGCCTACGTCGATGACATCATTACCAAGACGCGCGAAGAGGATTCCCTCATCACGGACCTCGAGGAGACCTTCTCTAGTTTGTGCAAGATCAACCTCAAGCTCAACCCCACCAAGTGCCTTTTCGGAGTCCCCTCAGGCAAGCTCCTTGGCTTCCTGGTCTCTCGTGGCATTGAGGCTAACCCTGAGAAGATCCAAGCTATCGAGAAGAAGCAACCTCTGTGCAAATTCAAGGAAATGCAGAAGCTGACCGGATGTGTGGCCTCGCTCGGGCGCTTCATCTCCAAGTTCAGTGAAAGGGCTCTACCTTTCTTCAAGCTCCTAAAGAGGACATGTCCCTTAAAATGGACCCCTAAAGCTGATGCAACTCTCGTAGACCTCAAGAGGTATCTGACGAGCCCTCCTGTCATGGTTGCCCCGTGACCTCACGAGCCTCTACGCTTGTATTTGGTAGCCACCCCCAGATGGCTAGCATGACCCTAGTGGTGGAAGGAGAAGAGCAAGTCCCTGTCAAGAAGAAGCTTGTTGCTCCTGAGCCTTCTGAGCCTCCTGAGCCTTTTGAGCTTCCTAAGCCTTCTGAGTCTCCTGAGCTTCTGGAGCCTCCAGAGTCTCCTGAGCCCCCTGAGCCTCGCGAGCCTCGTGAGCCTCCTGAGCCCATGCCTCCCAAGGACCCCTTGGAGCCTCGTGAATTCACAGTAGAGCTTGCCGGGGGACCCCCTCAAGAGATCCCCGTAGAGCCACCCGATCAGCCTCAAGCGGCGATGACCACAACCACATGCCTCGTGGAGCATCCCGCCTACTTCATGAGCACGGTGCCGCGAGATGCGTGCGAGCTATACCCCATGCAGCAGAAGCTACTCTTCACGCTCCTCGTCGCTTCCAGGAGGCTACGGCACTACTTTCAAGGGCACCCTGTCAAGGTAATCACGTCATACCCCTTGGAACATGTACTTCATAACCCCAACGCCACGGGCCACGTCGCGTAATGGAACATGGAATTGCATCCCTTCGAACTGGAGTTCCTCACTACAAGGACGATCAAGGTTGCGGCTCTGGCTGACTTCATGGCAGAATGGACAGACCCGCATCAGGATGAACCTCACGAGGCCATGTCCCTCCTGCCTAGGAAAGATGCCCCTAATGGTTGGACCATGCACTCCGACGGAGCATTCTCCCAACAGGGTGCGGGGGCTGGCGTAATGCTCACCTCGCCAACAGATGACAAGTTGTACTACGCAGTGCAGCTTTGCTTCAAGCACGAGGACAAGGTCTCCAACAACATTGCGGAATATGAGGGCCTCCTCGCTGGACTCAAGGTCGCCATCGCGCTTGGCGTCAAGCAGGTGCTCATCAAGGGCGACTCGTAACTTATCGTCAACTTCTCCAACAAGAGCTACAAACCCAAGGACGAGCACATGGCCGCCTACCTTGAGGAGGTGCGCAAGCTCGAGAAGCATTTCTTGGGCATGGAACTTCTGCACATCCCCCGTAGGTGCAACCAGGAAGCCGAAAACATCGCCAAGAAGGCATTGCGCAGCGAGCCTCAAGACCCCGGCGTCTTCTAAGAGCGGCTCGTGAAGCCATCTGCGACACTAGCAGCCGTCATCACCACGACACCTCAGGAGGAGCTGCCTCCCGTGCCTTCCACAGAAGCATCCAACTGCGGCCCACCCTGGGGCGCTGTTGGAATCGGGGCTCCGGGGACCCTTGAGAGGTTCGAACTCTGGGGTGCACCGGCTCTCCAACCTTGTTCTCTCAACCTAACCTATGGCGAGGCTCCTGCATACTTGAGCTTGGGGGCAGGAACGAGGAACACAACGATCTACCCAGGTTCAGGCCACCTTGCGGTGTAAAACCCTACTCCTGCTTGTTTGGGTTGCTTAGTAGTGGAGAGTGAATACAAGATCGGGGGAGAGCGAATACCCATCCGTCCCCCTCTAGGGTGGCGGCCTACCCTCTCTTATACTGGCCCTGGTCCTCTTCCCCCGAAAACACAATGCGGGAAGGGTCGCTACAACAGCCAGTTTGGAGGGGGACAGGACCGCAGCTTATCCTCACAAAAGTAGTCTTCGCTTGCAAAAGCCTCCTGCCGTGACATGCTGGTCGGCTCGGGATAACCTCCATCCTGGTGTGCCCCCAGCCTTGGTCCTCTTGCACCAAACGGGAAACCTTTGGGGATTGCCTAGGGAACCGCTGAGATGGCCTCTCTCCCTTAGCACTGAAAAGGTAAACCTCCTCATCCGCCCCTACTCCCGTGGCTTCTGGCGCTGCTCGGCATGGCCCGCATCTCCCACATGAAGATGCAGGACCACACGACCTCGTCGAGCCACCCTTGGTTAGTCCACCCCGCAAAGGCCTCGGGGGCCGCCTAAGAGATGGACTTGCGGGGGGGGGGGGGGGGGCTTCGCGAAGCACCTGACGACGCTTGCTAACGTGCGTCTCGCGAGGAGGGGGCCCTCACGAGGGTCTCGCTCGTGAAGCCCCATGGTGGGCCATGTGGGCCGATGACCTGTGTCGCGTTCGAGGCCGCAGGCAGACGGGCCTGGGTACCCCCAGTCCCAGGAGCCCGACAGTAGCCCCCGGGCCTGCGGCGTACACGATCCTGCAAAATGTGGGCGAGACGATGTGGGACCTAACCGCTTGTGGGTCGGGCGCGTCACGTGGAGCACGGTTAGACGCAGGACGCCTCCGCTTCCCATGATGCCTCGGTAACCGCCTGGTCCGTCGTGGAGCAGGCACGCCACTCTAGGTCATCGTGGCCTCCCCCGTACCGTGCTCGTGTCTTGGAGATGTGAGGGCGGATGCCATCGATACACCGGACGCCTTATAAAGGCGGGGGGGAGATCCCCCGCCTCAACTTTTCACCCTCGCCCTTTGCCTCTACTTGCCGCTGCAGCAGCGATGGCACCCGTGAGGAGGTTTTCTGCTGCTGAAAAGGGGAAGGTCGCGATGGAGGAGACGAAGGCATCGACACCGGTGAGGGGGCGAGGTCACCCCCAAACATTCGCTGCAGCGCCTGGGGCGCTGTCTGGGGGCGCGGGCGTCCCCAGCCGGTGACTCAAGCCAGCTCAAGCCTCCGCGGTGGGGGCTTGGCCCGCGGGCAATGGCGCGGGGGGACGAGGTGGCCATGGTCGCGGCAAGAGGAACGGCCCCTCTACCCGTCCACCCCGTTCGTGGAGCCACTCCGCCGATGCGGCCCCCGAGTTCATCGTGGGGATGGTCAGCCATCCCCGCACCTGGCTCCGTCTCCTGGATTCCTTTGCGAGGGAGATGGTGGAGCGTGTGCCCCTGGGCCTGTGGCTGCAGCCTGATGATTGCTGCAATGGGTCTTCTTGGGTGGCGACGGAATTCAACCCCCTCGGCTTCATGTTCCTGAAGCGGGGGTGGAAGTCTTTTGCCTTGGCGCGCGCCTTGAAGGAAGGGCATGTGCTCCACTTCAAGTTCGACGGGGCCTCCATGCTCTTCGTGAAGATCTCCGGGAAGGCCAGCGACCGGTTGACTGCTGTATGGAGAGCAGCAGCGGCTGCGGCGGTTCTTCTAGTGACGACAGCAGCAGCATCTCCTCACTCGAGGGAGCCGGGGGTGACGACGCTCTGACGGCAAATCCGGAGGCTCCCTAGGCGCTTGCGTCAAGGATGAAGATTCTGACTGAGCACAGGCAGCACCGGGGCTGAAGCTTTGGGGGCAATATTGTTCGGGTGCAGCCCCTCTTATTTTTTGTTGTCTTTTGTGGCGAACCATGCTCGTCCCGTGGGGGCGTGTAAGAAAGATTGCAGCCTTCACGCCTTAAGTTTCGTGTCGTTTCTGGTTGAGGATGTGTTCTCCCTTGGTGATTCTCTTTTGCTTGTTCCCATTTCCTTGCTCGCCTTAATGCTCCTGCGTCGCGGGGGTCGAGCCCCTGAGCCTGACTCAGATGTGGCCTGGGTGTCGGGCCGTGGCACCCCGGACAAACCTCGGGGTGGGGGGCCTGGAACCCCTCAATAGCCCTCGAGGTGTAATGCTTGGGGGCCTTCGCCCCTCGAGGAGCCCTACAGGCGGTACTCCTGGAAAAAGGGGGGCCTCCGCCGAGTACCCTGCTATAGCGGGATCTTATTACTTGTGATGTCTTGTCCGTGGTCCTTTGAGAAGCGCTCTTGGAGGTTCCAGAGCGGGTCTTGCCCCGGGGGTGGGGGGTCCTGCCTTCGGAACGATGCCCTCTTGTTGGCTCGTTCGTGTGCATCGCGTGAGGAGACCAAACACCAGGACTAGGCACTGGGGGTCCTGGTGAGGTGGTACGCGCGAGGGCCGGCCCCGTGGTTCAGAGCCCGCCACTCGGGCTCCTGAAGTTGCCGGGGCTGGCTCGAGTGTAGGCACCGTGTTAAGCCCCCGCTCGCGCGAGGTACAGGAGGGAGAGAACAAGCATGTAGTCGTTGCGAAAGGGTTTCAACCAAACACCATAATACTTAAGGAAACCAGAGCCTTGCTTGAGAGGGGTGACAAACTTTTTTCATTAAGTGGGTAGGACAGTGGTTTTCACACCCAGCGCGGAGCATGGGGCTTCCACTTGGGCGTGGGCATAGTCGCGGTTCGATAGTACTTCCACCAGCGCGGAGCATGTGGCTTCCATTTGGGCGTGGGCATAGTCGCGGTTCGATAGTATTTCCGCCAGTGCGGAGCATGGGGCTTCCACTTGGGCATGGGCATAGTCGCGGTTCGACAATATTTCCGTCAGCACGGAGCATGGGGCTTCCACTTGGGCATGGGCGGGAGTCCTCCCGATGCTAGGCGTGGCGAATCAGGAGGCTCCGGGGCGTATACAGCCCCACTCATTCTTATGTGAGAGTGTCACGGGTAGAATTTGCGGAGGTGTTGGATGTTCCATGCGTTTTGCACGGGAACTCCGTCCCGTGTCTCCAAGCGGACCGCGCCCGGCCTGAGACATGGGTGACCCTGAAGGGGCCTTCCCACATCGGCGAGAGCTTGTGGAGGCCCTCTCTGGAGAGGATGCATCGTAGGACGAGGTCCCCGACCTCAAGGGTACGAGGCCGAATGACATGGTTGTGGTAGCGCCGCAAGGCCTGCTGGTACCTTGCGGCACGAAGGGCGGCCTGGCGGCGGGCCTCCTCGAGGAACAAAAGATCGGCCTCCCGCGGGGTATCCTGACGCGCCTCATCAAATGCCAGGACCCGTGGGGAACCGTTCTTAAGCTCCGATGGAAGGACCGCCTCCGCCCGGCAGACGAGGAAGAAGGGGGTTTCGCCGATGGGCTTAGTCGCTATGGTGCTGATGGACCACAACCCGGACTGCAGCTCATCCAGCCACCCCCTCCTGCGGGCCTCAAGCTTCTTCTTGAAGCTCCTTGTCTTAAGGCCCTTAAGGACCTCAGCGTTGTCCCACTCGGCCTGGCCGTTCCTTTGTGGGTGGGCCACCGAAGCATAGCACTACGTACCAAGGTTAGCGCAATATGACTTGAAGAGGCTGCTTGTAAACTGGGAGCCATTGTCAGTGATGATGCGGTTGGGGATGCCGAACTGGCACACGAGGCTCTTGATGAACTTGACGGCAGACCCAGCTGGGACGGCGGAGACGGGCTCGACCTCCGCCCACTTGGTGAATTTATTGATGGCGACGTAGAGGTACCGGTATCCACCGGCCGCGCGGGGGAAGGTGTCGGATTTCGGGCTCCGCAAAACCCTCAAGGTTCGAACACAGGGGCGTGTGCGAAGATTCCCCTGCAGCTTCGCCCTACCAAGCTCACTACATGATGGCTAAGATGGCGAACTCGCACGATGACGAGGAAGAAGATGAACACGGTGGTTTACCCAGGTTCGGGCCGCTGCGAAGCGTAATACCCTACTCCTACTTTGGTGGATTGCCTCTCATGGAGGTTATGGTGGATGAACTGGTACAAGGTGAGGAGCCTCGCGAGGGCGTCCCTGAAGTGTTCTTGGCTCTCTGCTAGCTTTGTGATGGATCGGTTGGACCGACTGGTCTCGGATCGGACCCCCCTCTACGGTGCAGCCTAGTCTCTATATATAGCGGTGGCCCGGGTCCTCTTCCCTTATCGCAATGGCGGGAAGGGATCCCACAACGGCCAAATTTGAAGGGGGACAGGAGTACATCCCCGCCCTGTCCAAAGGCAGTCTTCGCCTGCAAAGTAGCTGTCGACGGTGCAGAGGTGGGTTCGGCGATGACATCCGTCCTGCGGGGCTCGTGGTCGTGGTCTCGTTGCACCGGAATGGAAACCTTTGGGAGGTGCTTTGGGAACCCCCGTACGTCCTTGCCCCTTTTGCACCAAAGGGGAAACTGCTCCGCCTGGCGCGCTGGCGCCCGCCTGTCCTTCCTTGCATCACCCTTGACTCCTGAGGCCAGGCCCTGCATAGAGATTTCCGCCGCTCCGGAGGGGGCCTGGGGAGGCCCTCCGCTTGCTAATCTTGGTGCTGCTCTCCCTCGCGAACCTAGGGTCCTCGCGAGGGCCTTGTCTTGAGTGGGGCTGCATCTGGTTGTGCTTGGCTGATGAAATGGGCCATGCCCTGGGCCGCAGGCAGGCAGGTCTGGGTACCCCCGTTCCCAGAATGCCGACAGTAACCCCTGGGCATAAGGCGTGTTCGAGCTGGCTTCTGGGCGAAGCCTTGAGGTCGGCCTGAAGCGTCGCGGGCCCCAAACGCCCGCGGGCCCGGCTTTACATGCGGCAGACTCCGAGAGGCCAGCGCCCCCTTTCCTCCACGCCGGCCTGGCCACTGCCAGGTTTGTCAAACTGCCCGGCGCACGCCACCAAGCCGCCTTCGTTCCTCGTCGATTTCGCCGTCTGTTCTCTCCTCCTCCGCGGCTCTGGCCTTTTCTGCCAACCCCCTGCGCGCGCGCCGCCACGCCCCCTTTGCCATGGCCCCGAAGAAGGGAAGAGGTGAGGGCTTGAGGGCGCCGATGACCGCGTCGGTGCCTAAACCCGCGCTGGGCCGGTCATCGGTGGTGAACTTGGAGGGGTTGGAGAAGGTTCAGCTGGTGGTCGCCGCCGGCTCCAATGAGTGGGGGGGGCACCAAGATCTGGCCAGGCTCGCGGCCTCAGAGCGAGCTTGGGGCCCCCGTTGTCCCCCTTCATATCCACGCCCTTCTCTCGGGCGTGCTGCCGCCATTCTCAGGCTTCCTCTCCGCCGTGCTTTCGCATTATCGGATCCACGTGCTCCACCTTGACCCTGGTTCCCTTGTCCTCCTCTCGGCCTTCGCGTTCCTGTGCGAGGCCTTTGTTGGTGTCTTCCCCTCCGTGGCCTTGCCGCGCCACTTCTTCTCCCTTGAATTGGTCTCGGGGGAGCAGTGCTCTGGGTGTGTGTCCCTGAGAGCAGCAGATGCATCGGCCCGGGGGGCCCTTGACGCCGGATTCTCTTCAGAAGCAGAGGGGTTCCGGCGGCAGTGGGTGTATGTTAATGCCGCTGAGGCCGACCCTCTGTTCCAACCCCCGCTGGCCCCCGTGGTGCTGAATCGCGGGTGGAGTCACGAGGAGCTTGTCGACCGTAGGCTTGCGCGGGTCCTAGCCAGGCTGGCGAGGCTGAAGGAGGCGGGCGTGACGATGGCGATGGTGGTGCGGGAGTTCACATGCTGACGAATTGCTCCTCTTCAGCGCCATTCCCGTCCGATGTGGGCCTTCACAGGCCCCCGCGATCCCATGAGGATCCAGGTCCTGCCTCTTTCCGGCGACGTGCTGCGCGAGCTGCTCCGCTGCCTGACCGGTGGTGAACCTGACGAGCTTCCCCAGAGCGGCCTCCCCTTGTACAACTACAAGGACCGGGAAGCCCTCGTCTTGAAGATGCCGCGTTTCGATGAGTGGGGGCTCCTTCCTCCGGAGGAGGCACGCCTTCAGGATGTCCCTTTTCCGGGGGCCCTGACCCCCGGGAACTCGGAGGGCGCCGTCCTTCTCGTGGCCGATGTGGAGCGCCCTTCGCTGCCCGCTCCTCCAGTTCCCGCTTCGAGTCAGCCCGGGGTCGGGGGTGACGCCCCGTCGATGGTGAAGGTCGCCGTCTCCGCCCCTGAGTGTCTGGTGTCGGTCGCCGGTTCGTCGTCCCCCGGTCCCTGCGCCAGCCGGAAGAGGAAAGCGCCCAGGGGCGACCGCTCCTCGGTGTCGTGGGCGCCGGTGAAGAGGAAGTGGATCGCCGTGGATGAGTAAGTGCCCGCGCCCCCTCGATTTTCCCTTCGGCGCCCTCCTACTGAGCTTCTGTTTCACAGGCTCCCCACTGGTGAAGGAAGAGTCTGGTCGGTGCCGCCCACTCCTGCGGCCGTCGAGCTTCTCGCGGTCTCGTCTCCCGTCGGCTGCGGGGTTCGGGCCGCCAGAGCGCCCACACCAGAGCCCGTTCGGCCGTTGGGAGGCCCCGAGCGCGAGCCCCCTGCGGTCTCCTTCGCCTGTGGCTTCCAGCTCCCTAGGATGGGACCGTTTCCCCCGCCAGTGGCCCTTCCTGGAGGCGTGCCGCGTTGTGTCCTTGGGCCCCCTCTGCTTGGTGATGCGGGGCCCCAGGTAGCGCGTCCTCCTCCCGGAGCGGTTACGCGGGAGGCCCTAGCCCCTGGGCACGCGTCCGGGCTGGGTGGTCCCTCGCATGCCTCCCCCGTCCATCCTGGGGAAGGCGAAGACTCTAGTTGGGCCCTTGAGCTCGCGGGTGACCGGAGCGCCGTGTGGCGGGGTCTGCTCCAAACCGCGGCGAAAGCGCTAGGACGCCTGGGGGTGGAACTCGCCAACAATGATGCCTGCTTGGAGGTGGAGCATCAGCGCCTTGCGCCGGAATGGCATCGGCTTAAGGTCACCGTGAACTTCGGCCGCCTGCAGCATGAGCGCGCCCGCGCGGAGGCCGAGGAGTCCCTTGCCGCGGTGATGGAGGCCCGCGAGCGCGCCTTTACCGAGGCTCAGGAAGCCGACTGTCTGCGCAAGGCCTCCGAGGAGCGCCTCAAGGAGCTTCAACTCCTCGACGCCGCCCTTGAGAGGCATATCCAGACGCGGAGGGCCACACTTGACGGCCCGGCGGCCGAGTTCCTCCCCGCCAGCGCGAGCCCCCGCATGCCTGTCGACGCGTTGGCGATGGAGGCGCTGGAGCAGAGTCTGGAGCAGGAGAGGTTGGAGGGGAGGGAGCGCCAGGCATCATTTGCCGAGGAGTCCCTTGCCTCCCGCGAGGCGCGGTTCCAAGAGGAGGTCAACAACAGGGTGGCAGAGGCTTGGCGTTCCCTTCTCCAGGACTATCTCGCGAAGCTGCAGCTCCAGGAGTCCCGTTTCTGCAAGCGACGTGACCACCTGAAAGGCGAGGTTAATGCCCTCAAGAAAAGGTTAGACCAGGAGGAGGGACACCGGCGAGCTGCGATGGACGCCCAGGCTGCTGCCGAGGCCGAGCTAGCCTTTCTCTATAAACAAGTAAAGGGCGCTGCTTCCCTGGTGGAGAAGGCTTCGGACGAGTCAGACCGTGCTCGTGGCCTCCAGTACGCGTGTTCCCAGATGTTCCGGTCCCTCGAGGGAAGGGCTACCCGGGCCTTGAACGACATCTGCGCTGCGAGCGTCTCGAGCCCCCTGGTTCCAGACGATGCTGGGTACCTGGGCTTCTTTTCCAGGGTCGTGGAGTGCCTTGAAGAAGGCGCGGAGAAGATCCGCGTGCTCGTGGAAGAGAAGCGCAGCGACCTCCTCGCGCGGGCGGCCTCGAACGTCTTCAGCCACCTCCTTCATCTCGACCCGCACTTCGATTTCGGGGCAGTGCTCGGTCCTGTGCCTGAAGTGACTCGCGCTGCCCTCGCCGAGCGGGTCAAAGACCATGTGGAAGACGTGATAACGAAGCTTTCTTCCGACGAAGCCGAGGGCCATGCTTGAGCCGGGAAACGCGAGGCCGCCGCCGGGTGGCGATGACGAGGGTAGCGGCGACTGCATGTTCCCTTAAGTAGCCTTCTTGTCCTCCTGGCAGGGTTATGCATGTGGCGTAGTGGCAACTCTTATGTATTTTGGAAAATACCTTTGGATGTGCTTCTGAATGACGAGGTGTGTTGCGCCGTGCTTCCTCTTGCCCGGGTTTGCTGCCAGTCCGGTTGTCGCGCTCGCGGTAGTCTTCTGTGTCAGGGAGGTTTAGCCGTGGCGCTTGGGAAGGGGTCCGGACGTCCTGGGGGTCTCCCCTTCACATGAATTAGGCAAGTTGGGAGCCCTTTCGGCACTCTGCGTCTGCAGGCCCCAGTCCCGCACATTTCCCAACCACCATAGTGTATACTGGATCACCAGGACGCAACTACGAGGTGAGGCCTCGACACCCTTGATGCCGACAGGATCACCAAGGACGGCATCAAGGGGCGAGTGGCTATATGACCGGTAAGGCTTCTGAGGCGCGTTGCTCAGGAGCCCCCTTTGGCGCTCAAGCGGCTCTACGTCGGCAGGTCCCAGTCCCGCACATTTCCTTACCACCGCAATATACGACCGGATCACCAAGGACGCAATTACGAGGCGGGGCCTCGCCACCCTTGACGCTGACCGGATCACCAAGGATGACATCAAGGGGCGAGTGGCTATATGACCGGTAAGGCTCCTGAGGCGCGGTTCTCAGGAGCCCCCTTTGACGCTCGAGCGATCCCCATTCCGTCCTGCCGGATGCTGCCTCAGGAAGCCCTGGGGCCTCCCGAGACTCCATGTTGCGGTGTCATGCTGCGGTCGGAGCCCCCGAGCGGGGGTCGACAGGGCCTTGCTATCCAGCCCCGAGGTGCCTCGGGGAGGGCCGGAGCGCATGGCACCTTGTAAAACACCAATCCAGAAAGAGAGAACTCAAGACCGATAAAACGGGAAATCAACGAGAAAAAAGTCCCCGCCCCTTTTTCTTTTAAACATAGAGTTGCGAAATCCTCAAACTTCCAGCAGGTTCGAGTATAAAAAGGATTCTCGAAGGTGGCAACTTTGAATACAAAAAAGAGCGAGAAAACGGCCGCGTTCGGCTTTTAGGGTAGTCTTCGTCTTCCCCCAGCGCTGAGCATAGGGCATCCACGTTGCATGGGCATAGCCATTGGAGGGCAGTGTTGACTTGTCCGCCAGCGCGGAGCTGTGGCTTCCACGTTGCATGGGAAGGAACCCCTCCGCGTCCTCGGGGGGCTCCGGGCGTATACAGCCCACTCATTATTACGTGAGAGTGTCATAGGTTGGTCCTGGGGGTGTGCAGGGAGCTCCATGCCCCGCGGACATGAAGCCCACTACCAGCCCCTAGGCTTGGCGTGGCGAAGTAGGGTCGGCTCCGGACGGGCCCTCGAGCGTAGGGGGAGCCCCTCGTGCCCTCCAATGGGAAGGCCCGCCCCGGAAAAGGGGCTTGGGCACCCCGGCCGGTGCCCCAGCACGCCTCGCTGGGGTGCCCGGGGTCCCCACACAGGTACTCGAGGCCCTGCCCCCAGGCCGGGCGAACCGGGCTCGGGGACATGGGCGAGTACATGATCGCCCGCTGGTGATCGAACGAAACCCGACCCAAAGACATGGGCGTATGTTCCACCCTCCGTCTCCAAGCGAGCGTTGCGCGCCCCGGAGACATGGGCGTATGCTCCACCCTCCGTCTCCAGGTTGGGATCATCTGGCCTGGAGACATGGGCGTGTGTTCCACCCTCCGTCTCCAAGCTGGGGCCATCCGGCCCGGGGACGTGAGCGGATGTTCCACCCTCCATTCCCAGGCGAGTGACCCCCGGTCCCCAGACCTAGACGCCTGCTCAAGGCAGCTCCCTACCAGCGGGTGTGCCTCGCGAAGGTGCCTACGCCGGGCATCCTCACGAAGCCAGTCCCGCAGGCCACCCCCGCGAGGCTGTGCATACCAGCCCGTGCGAGAGCTGCCCGCGAAGTCGCGTATGCGCCTCCTGTCGCCGTGGTAGCCGGCGCTGCTTCCTTCGTGGCCCGGGCGCGCGTCAACATGGTCGTTGTAGAGTTGCACGAGCCCCCGGGCGCCGGTGTAGTCGAGCCTCTGGTCTTCCTCCCTGGTTCCGGTGGGCGTGTCGGGAGGCGCGAGGCGGCGCCCCTCTCGCGTGGCCAGCACCTCCCACCGGTATCTGCCGGCGTCTGCGGCCGGCTCCTGCGCCTCTGGCGACTCGAGCCAGGCCCCTGGTGAGCTCAGGCCGCCGCGGATGTCCCGAGCGTGCCCGTGCGGCCCGGGCTCTGTGCCTGCCGGTCAGGCAAGTTCACGGGTGCGAGCCTCACTGAGGTACATCCGGGCCTCGTCGGCTGCGGTGTTGTGCCTGGGGGCGCGCCTGGCGGCGTGACCCGAGTGCGGGGATGGACCGGGGCGGCAAGGGCGTGCCATGTGGTTGGTGAAGGCGGCAGCCCCCAGCGCCTATTGAGGGTTCGGCCGGTGACGGCGCCCACTGACAGAGAGGTAGAGCGACGTGAGGTGCCAGGTCCCGCCGGCGCCACCCAAGCCACGCGGGCAGCCTGCCACTCAGCGCGAGCTCGACATCCTTTTGCCATGAGGGCGGTGAGTGGAGGCGAGGCGAGGCTTGAGGAAGACTCCGACACGCCCCCTACCTGGCGTGCCAAATGTCGGATTGCGGGCTCCGCAAAACCCTCAAGGTTCGAACACAGGGGCGTGTGCGAAGATTCCCCTGCAGCTTCGCCCTACCAAGCTCACTACACGATGGCTGAGACGGTGAACTCGCACGATGACGAGGAAGAAGATGAACACGGTGGTTTACCCAGGTTCGGGCCGCTGCGAAGCGTAATACCCTACTCCTGCTTTGGTGGATTGCCTCTCGTGGAGGTTATGGTGGATGAACTGGTACAAGGTGAGGAGCCTCACGAGGGCGTCCCTGAAGTGTTCTTGGCTCTCTGCTAGCTTTGTGATGGATCGGTTGGACCGACTGGTCTCGGATCGGATCCCCCTCTACGGTGCAACCTAGTCTCTATATATAGCGGTGGCCCGGGTCCTCTTCCCTTATCGCAATGGCGGGAAGGGATCCCACAACGGCCAAATTTGAAGGGGGCCAGGAGTACATCCCCGCCTTGTCCAAAGGCGGTCTTCGCCTGCAAAGTAGCTATCGACGGTGCAGAGGTGGGCTCGGCGATGACATCCGTCCTGCGGGGCTCGTGGTCGTGGTCTCGTTGCACCGGAATGGAAACCTTTGGGAGGTGCTTTGGGAACCCCCGTACGTCCTTGCCCCCTTTGCACCAAAGGGGAAACTGCTCCGCCTGGCGCACTGGCGCCCGCCTGTCCTTCCTTGCGTCACCCTTGACTCCTGAGGCCGGGCCCTGCATAGAGATTTCCACCGCACCGGAGGGGGTCTGGGGAGGCCCTCCGCTTGCTGATCTTGGTGTTGCTCTCCCTCGCGAACCTAGGGTCCTCGCGAGGGCCTTGTCTTGAGTGGGGCTGCGTCTAGTTGTGCTTGGCTGATGAAGTGGGCCATGCCCTGGGCCGCAGGAAGGCAGTTCTGGGTACCCCCATTCCCAGAACGCCAATAGAAGGGGACCACGATGTCCAGCCCCCATACCGCGAAGGGCCAAGAGAGCGGGATTGCCTGAAGCCCTTGTGCGGGCTGGCGGATCTGCTTGGCATGGAACTGGCAGGCTTCACAAGACTGGACCAGCTCGGCTACGTCGCGAAGCGCGGTGAGCCGGTAAAAACCATAGCGAAATGCCTTACCGGCGAGGGTGCACGAATAGGAGTGGTGCCCGCAATCACCCCCATGGATGTTGGCGAGCAGCTCGCGCCCTTGCTCTTCCGAGATGCACCGCAGCGAGACGTCATTGGGCCACCGGCAGTACAGCTCGCCGCCTCACATGCAGTAGGCAGTGGCCTGCCGAGCAATGCGTTCCGCCTCTGCATCTTCTGCTGGGAGGTCGCCGCGGAGCAGGTGTCAGTGTCAAAACCGGCAGATCTCGGGGAGGGGGTCCCGAACTATGGACCTTAGATCGATGGGTAATAAGGGACGAAGGAGACAGTGTTTACCCAGGTTCGGGCCCACATGAGGAGGTAAAACCCTACGTCCTGTTTGATTGTATTAATGTGTATGGAGATTACAGAGTTGATCTACCTCGAGATCGTCTAAGCTAAACCCTAGATGAGTTCACCTGTGTCCTGCGAATGAGGACCCTCCGGTTTATATAGACACCGGGGGTCCCTAGGGTTACACACAACCGACCTAATACAAGGAATATATACATAGATTCTAACTTCGTAACTTGGAAGCCACGCCATTCTCCAGAGCTTTCCTTCCTGGACACGGGATCGTTCATAGTTCGGCCTTGCTACTTCTTGAGCTTGCGTTGGTTTTCCCTTGAAGAGGAAAGGGTGATGCAGCAAAGTAGATAAGTATTTCCCTCAGTTGTTGAGAACCAAGGTATCAATCCAGTAGGAGATACAAGCAAGTCCCCAATCTTCGCACCTACACAAACAATCAAACTCTTGCACCCAACGCTAAAAGGGGTTGTCAATCCCTTCACGGTTATTTGCAAGGATGAGATCTGATAGAGATAGATATAAAAGATTGCTAGAACGTAAAGTAAAACAAAAGTAAAAATAATGCAGCGAGGTATTTTTGGTATTTTTGGTTTATAGATCTGAAAATATAAGATGGAAAATAGACCCGAGGGCCATAGGTTTCACTAGAGGCTTCTCTCATGAAGGAAAATAATACGGTGGGTGAACAAATTACTGTCGAGCAATTGATAGAAAAGTGCATAGTTATGACGATATCCAAGGCAATGATTATGCATATAGGCATCACGTCTGTGTCAAGTAGACCGAAACGATTCTGCATCTACTACTATTACTCCACACATCGACCGACTCCTGCCTGCATCTAGAGTATTAAGTTCATGAAGAACAGAGTAACGCATTAGGTAAGATGACATGATGTAGAGGGATAAACTCAAGCAATATGATGAAAACCCCATCTTTTTATCCTCAATGGCAACAATACAAATATGTGCCTCGCTACCCCTACTTTGTCACTGGGTGAGGACACCGCAAGATTGAACCCAAAACTAAGCACTTCTCCCATTGCAAGAATTACCAATCTAGTTGGCCAAACCAAACCAATAACTCGAAGAGACTTGCAAAGATATGAAATCATGCATATAAGAATTCAGAGAAGATTCAAATAATATTCATAGATAAGTTGATCATAAACCCACAATTCATCGGATCTCGACAAACACACCACAAAAGAGTATTACATCGGATAGATCTCCATGAAGATCATGAAGAACATGGTATTGAAGAACAAAGAGAGAGAAGAAGCCATCTAGCTACTAGCTATGGACCCGAAGGTCTGTGGTAAACTACTCACGCATCATCGGAGGCGCAATGGAGTTGATGTAGATGCCCTCCGTGATCGAATCCCCCTCCGGCAGATTACCAGAAAAGGCTCCAAGATTGGATCTCACGGGAACAGAGGTTTCCGGCGGCGGAAAAGTATTTTTGTGGCTCCCTTTGGTATCCAGGGAATATTTGGGAATTTATAGGCCGAAGAATAGGGTTAGGAGGGCTGCTGTGGGGCCACAAGCCAGGGGGCGCCCCCCCTAGGGCGCGCCCTAGTGGCTTGTGACTCCACGGCAGGTCTCCTGCCTTCATCTCCAAGTCTGCTGGGTTTCTTCTGGTCGAAGAAAAATCATTCCGAAGATTTTATTCCGTTTGGACTCCGTTTATTATTCCTTATCTGCAATACTCAAAAACAAGGAAAAAACAGAAACTGGCACTAGGCTCTAGATTAATAGGTTAGTCCCAAAAATAATATAAAATAGCATATTAATGCATATAAAACATCCAAAACAGATAATATAATAGCATGGAACAATCAAAAATTATAGATACGTTGGAGATGTATCAAGCATCCCCAAGCTTAATTCCTGCTCGTCCTCGAGTAGGTAAATGATAAAAACAGAATTTTTGATGTGGAATGCTACCTAACATATTTATCCATGTAATATTCTTTATTGTGGCATGAATATTCAGATCCACAAGATTCAAAACAAAAGTCTACTATTGACATAAAAACAGTGATACTTCAAGCATACTAACAAGGCAATTGCGTCCTTTCGAAATAACATGGCCTTAGAAAGTTATCCTTACAAAATCATATGGTCTGGCTATGCTCCATCTTCCCCACACAAAGTATCTAAATCATGCACAACCCCGATGACAAGTCAAGCAATTGTTTCACACCTTTTATGTTCTCAAACCTTTTTAAATCTCACGCAATACATGAGCGTGAGCCATGGATATAGCTCTATAGGTGGAATAGGATATGGTGGAGGTTGTGAGGAAAAAGGAGAAGATAGTCTCACATCAACTAGGCGTATCAATGGGCTATGGAGATGCCCATCAATAGATATCAATGTGAGTGAGTAGGGATTGCCATGCAATGAATGCACTAGAGCTATAAGTGTATGAAAGCTCAAAAAGAAAACTAAGTGGTTGTGCATAAGATGAAAAATTCAATTAGTTATATGAAAGTGACAAAATAGGAGACTCTCTGTCATGAAGATCATGGTGCTACTTTGAAGCACAAGTGTGGAAAAAGATAGTAGCATTGTCCCTTCTCTCTTTCTCTCATATTTTTTTCCTTTTTTTTATTTTGGTGGGCATCTTTGGCCTCTTTTTTTTATTATTTGGGCTTCGCTGGCCTCTTTTATTATTTGTAAAGTCCGGAGACTCATCCCATCTTGTGAGGGAGTCATAGCTTCCATCATCCTTTTCTCTCACGGGACAATGCTCTAATAATGAAGATCATCACACTTTTATTTACTTACAACTCTAAAATTACGTAACGGTGGAAGTTGCATGGCAATATATCTCGGAATGGCTATGGAAATGCCATAATAGGTAGGTATGGTGGCTGTTTTGAAGAAAGTATATGGTGGCTGTTTTGAGGAAGGTGGGTTTAATGCACCAGCGAAAGTTGCGCGGTACTAGAGAGGCTAGCAAAGGTGGAAGGGTGAGAGTGCGTATAATCCATGGACTCAACATTAGTCATAAAGAACTCACATACTTATTGCAAAAGTCAATTAGTTATCGAAGCAAAGTATTAGACGCATGCTCCTAGGGGAGAGGTTGGTAGGAGTTAACCATCGCGCGCTCCCGACCCTCACACAAAGGTTGACAATCATTAAACAAATCATGCTCCGACTTCGTTACATAACGGTTCACCATACGTGCATGCTACGGGAATCACAAACTTTAACACATGTATTTCTACCAATTCACAATTACTCACTAGCATGACTCTCATATTACCATCTTCATATCTCAAAACTATATGCAAGGAATCAAACTTCTCATAGTATTCAATGCACTTAATATGAAAGTTTTTATTATATCCCCCTTGGATGCCCATTATATTAGGACTAAATTCATAACCTAAACCAATTACCATGCTGTTTAAAGACTCTCAAAATAATATAAGTGAGGTACGAGAGTTCAATTATTTCTATAAAACAAAACACCACCGTGCTCTAAAAAGATATAAGTGAAGCACTAGAGCAACATTGCCTAGCTCAAAAGATATAAGTGAAGAACATAGAGTATTCTAATAAATTCACGATTAATGCGTGTCCCCCTCAAAAATATGTGTGCAGCAAGGATGATTGTGGCAAACTAAAAAGCAAAGACTCATATCATACAAGACGCTCCAAGCAAAACACATATCATGTGGTGAATAAAAATATAGCCTCAAGTAAATTTACCGATGGATTGAAGACGAAAGAGGGGATGCCTTCCGGGGCATCCCCAAGCTTAGGCTTTTTGGTATCCTTGAAAATGGCTTGGGGTGCCTTGGGCATCCCCAAGCTTAGGCTCTTGCCACTCCTTATTCCATAGTCCATCAAATCTTTACCCAAAACTTGAAAACTTCACAACACAAAACTCAACAGAAAACTCATGAGATCCGTTAGTATAAGAAAAATAAATCACCACTTTAGGTACTGTTGTGAACTCATTATTTATTTATATTGGTGTAATATCTACTGTATTCCAACTTCTCCATGGTTCATACCCCCGATACAACCCATAGATACATCAAAATAAGCAAACAACACAAAGAAAACAGAATCTGTCTAAAACAGAACAGTCTGTAGTAATATATAGACTTCGAATACTTCTGTAACTCCAAAAATTCTGAAACATTATGAAAATCAGGAAAATTTGTATATCAATCTTGTGTAAAAATTTCAGATGAAAAGCACGTTCCAGTGAATTTACAAAATTCCTGGACTGAGAGCAAAAGTTTCTGTTTTTCAGCAAAATCAAATCACAAACATCGTAGACCATCCCAAAGGTCTTACTTGGCTCAAACACTAATTTAAACAAGAAAACACAATTACTGCAGAGGTAATAATTTGCAAAACACTCAAAAACAAAAGCATAAAAATAAAATTGGGTTGCCTCCCAACAAGCGCTATTGTTTAACGCCCCTAGCTAGGCATAACGATTTCAATGATGCTCACATAAAAAGTAGTAATTGAAATATGCAAGAAAGCATCATGAATCTCATGAAAAACACGTTTAAGTCTAACCCACTTCCTATGCATAGGGATTTTGTGAGCAAACAATTTATGGGAACAAGAATCAATTAGCATAGGAAGGCAAAACAAGCATAACTTCCAAACTTTGAACACATAGAGAGGAAACTTGATATTATTGCAATTCCTACAAGCATATGTTCCTCCCTCATAATAAATTTCAGTGGCATCAAGAAGGAATTCAACAATATAACTATCACATAAATCATTCTTTTCATAATACACGAGCATGCAATCATCATAATGAATGTGTTCATCAAAACTTGGGGGGAAAATATCATCTTTATCAAACATAGCATCCCCAAGCTTGTGGCTTTGCATATCATTAGCATAATTGACATTAATAGAATTTATAGTAACATCATTGCAATCATGCTTTTCAATCAAGGAGCTATCATGAATCACCTTATAAATTTCTTCTTTCAACACTTCATCACAATTTTCAGATTCATGATTTTCAAACAAAACTTCATAGAGATAATCAAGTGCACTCAACTCACTAGAAATTGGTTCATCATAATTTGGCCTTTTGAAAAGATTAGCAAGTGGATGAGGATCCATATCAATAGATTTTTAGCAAGCGAAGATGCAAGCAAATAGAAGGCACATGGCAACACAAGCAAACAAAAAGAGATCCGGCGAGAAAAAAGGCGAATAAAACGGCAAATTGGTGAAGTGGGGGAGAGGAAAACGAGAGGCAAATGGCAAATAATGTAAATGCAAGAGATGAGTTTGTGATGGGTACTTGGTAGGCTTGATGTAGATCTCCCCGGCAATGGCGCCAGAAATTGGCAAGTTGACGGGAGAGTTCTTGTCCTGACTTGCTATGTATCTCCCCGGCAACGGCGCCAAAAATCCTTCTTGCTACTTCTTGAGCTTGCGTTGGTTTTCCCTTGAAGAGGAAAGGGTGATGCAGCAAAGTAGATAAGTATTTCCCTCAGTTGTTGAGAACCAAGGTATCAATCTAGTAGGAGATACAAGAAAGTCCCCAATCTTCGCACCTACACAAACAATCAAACTCTTGCACCCAACGCTAAAAGGGGTTGTCAAGCCCTTCACGGTTATTTGCAAGGATGAGATCTGATAGAGATAGATATAAAAGATTGCTAGAACGTAAAGTAAAACAAAAGTAAAAATAATGCAGCGAGGTATTTTTGGTATTTTTGGTTTATAGATCTGAAAATATAAGATGGAAAATAGACCCGGGGGCCATAGGTTTCACTAGAGGCTTCTCTCATGAAGGAAAATAATACGGTGGGTGAACAAATTACTGTCGAGCAATTGATAGAAAAGTGCATAGTTATGACGATATCCAAGGCAATGATTATGCATATAGGCATCACGTCCGTGTCAAGTAGACCGAAACGATTCTGCATCTACTACTATTACTCCACACATCGACCGATTCCTGCCTGCATCTAGAGTATTAAGTTCATGAAGAACAAAGTAACGCATTAGGTAAGATGACATGATGTAGAGCGATAAACTCAAGCAATATGATGAAAACCCCACCTTTTTATCCTCGATGGCAACAATACAAATACGTGCCTCGCTACCCCTACTTTGTCACTGGGTGAGGACACCGCAAGATTGAACCCAAAACTAAGCACTTCTCCCATTGCAAGAATTACCAATCTAGTTGGCCAAACCAAACCAATAACTCGAAGAGACTTGCAAAGATATGAAATCATGCATATAAGAATTCAGAGAAGATTCAAATAATATTCATAGATAAGCTGATCATAAACCCACAATTCATCGGATCTCGACAAACACACCGCAAAAGAGTATTACATCGGATAGATCTCCATGAAGATCATGAAGAACATGGTATTGAAGAACAAAGAGAGAGAAGAAGCCATCTAGCTACTAGCTATGGACCCGAAGGTCTGTGGTAAACTACTCACGCATCATCGGAGGGGCAATGGAGTTGATGTAGATGCCCTCCGTGATCGAATCCCCCTCCGCCAGATTTCCGGAAAAGGCTCCAAGATTGGATCTCACGGGAACAGAGGCTTCCGGCGGCGGAAAAGTATTTTCGTGGCTCCCTTTGGTATCCAGGGAATATTTGGCAATTTATAGGCCGAAGAATAGGGTTAGGAGGGCTGTCGTGGGGCCACAAGCCAGCCCCCCCCCCTAGGGCGCGCCCTAGTGGCTTGTGACTCCACGGCAGGTCTCCTGCCTTCATCTCCAAGTCTGCTGGGTTTCTTCTGGTCGAAGAAAAATCATTCCGAAGATTTTATTCCGTTTGGACTCCGTTTAATATTCCTTATCTGCAATTTTCAAAAACAAGGAAAAAATAGAAACTAGCACTAGGCTCTAGATTAATAGGTTAGTCCCAAAAATAATATAAAATAGCATATTAATGCATATAAAACATCCAAAACAGATAATACAATAGCATGGAACAATAAAAAAATTATAGATACGTTGGAGACGTATCAGGCCTTCGACAGAACAGCCCAACAAGTCGGCCATAAGAGATGTGCCGACGGTCCAAGGACCCCTTAGTCCCGGACTCCCTCAGTAGCCCCCGTACTAGCCTTCAACGCCGAGGAAGGCAGTCTTCGGCAGCTTTTTGTGTCCATGGTATTCGGCTTGAAAGGTGAGTTCCTTCTATGTTCGGCAGATTTTAACTTTGGTGGTATGGTAGGACAACAGCATGCCCGCCGATAACCTGTGGCCATCGAAGCGTCACAGGGCCCACGGCATTAGTTTTTCTTCACGGAGTCGAATGGCAGCCCTCGATTCCCGTGCATAATAAAGAAAGGTGACCCTGCAGTCCTTTACGAAACCGCCTCGAGCAGACCAGAAAAGCCTTTATTTAAACAGACCATGTTCTTCATAGGTAACATCCTCCCTCGTATCTCCACCGCCAAACCCTAAAGCTCGTGAGCTCATAGATATGGCGAGCGCTCCAAGCTCATCTTCGCGTCCTTTCGGTCCCCTCCCAGGAGACTGGGCGAGCTGCTCTATTTCCCGTCTTCAACTGCGCAACCTCGAGGTGCAAGGGTACCTTCCCCACTCAGATCTGACACCCACCCATGGTGGGTTAACTTCCACAAACGGCGAGGCTTTCGCGGAGAACTTCCCCACCCCTCAAGGGGACGAGAGAGTTTGTTTCGTCTCTTTCCTTTTGCGAGGCCTGGGATTCCCCATCCACCCCTTCTTGAGGGGCCTGTTAGAGTTCTACGGTCTTCAGCTCCATCAACTCACCCCTGGCTCAATCCTCCATATCTCAGGCTTCGTGGCCCTCTGTGAGATGTTTCTGGGCTGCGGGCCTCACTTTGATTTGTGGTGGAAATATATTTTCCTCGTTCCCCAAACTAGGGGAGGGACTATCTGGGAAGTGGGCGGAGCCGAGGTATGGCGCATAGCGGGGACGGGGTACCCCATTGGGACTCCGAAGAAAGAGTCCAACGAGTGGTCTTCAAAGTGGTTATATATCGAGGACGTGCCTTTATTTGATCCAGCTCGGAGGTCTTTACACGAGTACTCTGAACCCCCCTTAAAGAAGCGATTCAACTGGCGGCCTAGGATTTCCTCTCAAGAGGAAAGCGCCGAGGTAAAACGCATGTCATCCAAGGTGAAGCTGCTAGCGCACAACAAGCTGACAATCATCGACGTGATGGCCACAGCTATTTCCTGATGCGTTCAGCCGCTCCAACAGCGAATGCACCCCCTATGGTGTTACAATGGAACCAACGATACCACCCATTGCCGTCGGCAAGGACCGGACAATCAGGAGGCCCTGGCCGTCATCCTGGCCGATCTATTTAAAGGGGAGAAAGAAGAAGTCGCCCGCTTGACAGCCAAAGAAGGCTTTTCCAGCCACAACCCCATCAAATGGGTAGGCTATACTTAAACCTCTGAATTCTAGACGCTTATTCTTGATTCTAACATCGGAAACCTTCAGTTTTTCCTTAACAGAGTTGGGGGCGTTGGGTCGAGACAGTCAATTGTCCTGCTCCCCAGCTGGAGAATTATGATCGGGATGACGATCCCGGATTCCACGATGACCCGTAGACTTCAATGATCATTGAGGACGGGGTCTATTATCAGGAGAGCATTGAAGAACATAGACTGGCCCTTATGGCAGATTACCCCCAGAGCCTTGCCCCTTCGACCACGAGCCAAAAGAAATCTTCATCCCAGAATGGGCGTAAGCCCCCCGCCACTCCGAACATGCCGACCACTACCCCCAAGGGTCGTCGGAATACATGTCAAACATCTTCCCAGACCGCCCCTACAGGGCCCGCGCCAAACGCGGGAGGGAGGCCTAAACATGGGGGTGGCGTCGGAAAATGCCTCTCCCGCGCCCCCCACCAAAAGGTATTTGATCCAGCACCATCTTTTCACTATTGTTGCCATGATTACTTTCACCGGGATACTCAGGAGGCGAGCGGATCAGCCCGAAGACGTCATCGGGGTGGCGGACGACCATAATCCCTCCGAACCCTCGGTCCCCGCAGGAGCTGAAGCAGAAGTCCATGTAGCAGATCAACTTCCCAAAGACTCCGGGGGAGTCTCAATTACCAATTCCGAGGTCGAGAGCGCGATGAATCATCGGCATCGGAAAGAGTCCTTGCGCCATACAACATTTTTTGATCAAGAGTTCAACGCTCTCAGTTCCGTGGATGCTCACCTCGAAGCCGCCCGGGCAAGGCTCGAAGGAGCTGTCCGAATAATGTCTTCCAATATGCAAGTAAGTGGTTGGTTTTGACAACCGAATATAGGCCCCAACCCCATAGCCCCCGGACCTTGATTTGGTCGGCGCGGCCGAATTAAGGGTCTAAGCATTATGCTGCTTTGTGCAGGTTTTAAGACAGCAAAACGAGAATTTGTCCCAGGATCTAGAATCTAGTCGGACAGAGCTGAGGGCTATGAAATCCGAATTGGAGGAGGTGAAAAAGTTCACCAGAGAAGCACATTGTAAGTAAAATGTGTGCTTTGTTAAGTGCTGATAAAAATGGGAATGCCGTCTCTAACGACGTTTTGCAGTGTAGCAGCCGAATCCCTAGGCCAGATGCAAAAGGATCTTGATGCGTCTCGTGAGGCTCAGCGGTATGCCGAGTCTCAGCTTGAGGCAAATGTCCCCGTGTTGGAGTGATTTCATGGGGAAACGCGCCAGCTCAAAGGGGAAAAACCAATGCCAAGCCCAAGAAGTTCAGAGCCTGAAGAATCAATTGGCACGGACCCAAGAGGAAAACCAGAGACTGAAAGGCGACATGTTCTGTAAGTAAATTTCTAACCTGGAGTGCCAGAATTTTATCCTTTGATGTGGCGTGTAAGTAATGTGCCCATTGTCATGCATAGGCCTCTTAACTGGTCGTCCAGAAGAAGAGATCGGTTCCTTTGGTGGGGATCTACTGAAGGAGCTGGCCGTAGTGCACGAGCGAGCTAGAAAAGCCATGAGCTGCATGATAAGGGCGCTCTGGTCGGCAGAGACACCTCCACAAGGGATGCTTGAACTCGCGGAGCTATTTAGGGGAGCCTGAGGTCGTTTTGAGCTGTGGAAGACGTCCGCCTGTCAAAAGGGAGCTCGGGAGGCATGGGCCATGGTGAAGACCCGCTTCACCAAGCTCAACACAGAGCACCTGGCCCGGGTTGGGCCAGCGGGGCCCGACGGGCAGGAAATTCCCCTTCACCTGGTCTATGATCAAGTCATACCAGCTGCTCATCTCTCTCAAGAGGACTGTTCTTTGGACATCCTTATAGACGGTCTCGACCGAACTGCTTAATATGTTGGTTATACGTACCTATGTACTTAACACCTTATTAGTTTCGTCCTGTTATAAATGTTGTCTTGACCTGGCCATCAGCTTCTGCCTCCCCTGTCAATGACTGGGGAGTGTTCCTTGTTGTATGTCCTGGAGTAGCAGGAGATTGGCTTTTGGTATGGAACTAGGCAATCCGGCCATGTGGTTTGAACAGACGAAACACACACTGGAGGGGTATGTTATATTACTGTTTAACATAAGAAACATCTTCCAGAGAAAATAGTTCCTTAATGGGTTCCTTTCTTCGGGTTTCCGCGTTGACCGCAGATGTCCTAGCTATGTACCCGAAACCGGGCAAGTAGGAGCTGTATCATGAAAGAAATCGAGATTGGCGGTGGAGACCGCTTATCGCAGCTTTCCTTGTCATAGCCGATCAAGTTGCTTCTTAAGAGTGCTAACCTTTGACTTCACCCGTCTGAGGTACGTGCCCGGATGACCCGATCGTAACAATCGCAGAGGTGCTCCCTTTACCCTCTAGCCAAACATTCGGGAACGTAGAGGGTAATCACAGGAGCGCAGCAACCCGGTTTGGCAAGAAACTTAAGTACAATTGATGGATACAGTGGCGTACGGACGATCATGGAAGAATGCGTATGGCGTAAAAATATAACTAGTTGGCTTTTTAAAGAAGCCCCCAGGCATTGCCAGGTGTGATAGTCATGTATCAACAGAGAATTAGTTATAGTTTGGTTAAGCCGATCATAACTTAGGAGAATCAAAGCAACCCTATGAGAAGAAAACAGAAAAACTTATAAAAATGCGGGTACAGGGGTTTTTGTGAAGGGGGGGGGGGGCGACGTCGTTCTATCCGTAGAAGCGTCGAAGACGAGCTGCGTTCCATGGGTTTGGCTCGAGGCGGCTATCCTGCGGGTTGCGGAGGCGGTAAGCCCCTCCTATCAATACTTCGTAGATTATGAAGGGTCCCTCCCATTTCGGTTTGAGCTTATGCTTCTGCTTCTCGGGAAGTCGTAACACCAGTTCGCCCACGTTATATGTCTTCGCCCGTACCTCCCTGCTTTGATATCGCCGAGCTTGCTGCTGGTAGAAGATAGACCGAGCTCGGGCTATGTCGCGCTCCCCCTCCAAGGCATCCAAGTCGTAATGCCAATCCATCTCGGCCTCCTTTTCTTCGTACATGCGCACCCTAGGAGCATCGTGAATGATGTCACATGGTAGGACCGCTTCGGCTCCGTATACCATGAAGAACGGCGTGTACCCAGTTGATATGTTCGGGGTGGTGCGTAATCCCCATAGTACGGAGTCGAGCTCCTCCACCCAATGGCAGTCGGATTCTTCAAGAGATCGGACCAGGCGGGGTTTGATGCCACTCATGATGAGACCGTTGGCTCGTTCGACTTGCCCATTGGTCTGCGGATGATACACTGAGGCATAGTCGAGCTTGATGCCCAGGTTAGCATACCAGTCCTTTACCACCTGGGCTGTGAAGTTTGACCCGTTGTCAGTTATTATGCTGTGGGGTACACCGTACCGGTGTATCACTCCGGATATAATGTCGATGACTGGTCCGGATTTGGTCGAGATTACTGGTTTTGCTTCAATCCATTTGGTTAACTTGTCGACCATAACCAGGAGGTATTTCTTTTTCTTGGTCCCCCCTTTAAGTGGTCCGACCATGTCCAGCCCCCAGACCGCGAAAGGCCAGGTGATCGGAATTGTCCGAAGAGCTATTGGGGGCATGTGAATTTGGTTTGCGAAAACCTGACATCCCACGCAACGTTGGACGAGTGTTCGGGCGTCTGCTCGGGTAGTGGGCTAGACGAACCCGGCCCGAAAGGCCTTGCTTACCAGGGCCCTTGCTGCCGCGTGGTGGCCTCCCATGCCAGCATGTACCTCGGCCAGAAGCTCATTCCCTTCATCTTAAGAGATGCACCGTTGGAGTACCCCCGTGGTGCTTTTCTTGTATAGCTCACCCTCGTGCACTTTGTAGGCTTTCGATCGACGAATTATGCGTCGTGCCTCAGTTTGGTCGTCGGGGAGTTCCTTACGCAGGAGGTAGGCCCGGAAGGGCTCGGTCTATGATGCGATTACGGCCATGACCTCATGAGCCGAAGGTGTTTCTTCGACGGTAGAGCCACCAATTATTTGCTCGTCTGGTTCGGGAGTGGGAGGGGTCACCTGTTCCGCACCGTTTATCCCTGTGCAGGTATTCCCGTCCTGCCATACCATGGATGGCTTGAAGAGCCTCTCTAGGAATATGTTCTTGGGGACGGGGTCGCGCTTTGCGCCCAGACGGGCAAGGACGTCGGCGGATTGATTGCTGTCCCTGGAGACGTGGTGGAACTCTAGTCCCTCGAATCGTGCGGAAATTTTTAGTACAGTTTCTATATGCCGCCATTTTGGGATTTTTAGCGTTGAATTCACCATTGATTTGGATATAGCGAGGTTCGAGTCTCCTCGTACTTAAAGATGTTATATCCCCATTGACGCCACCATACGTAATCGATGCAGCAGTGCTTCGTATTCCGCCGCATTGTTTGAGTCCACGTATATGATTTGAAGAATGTATCGGATGTTGTCTCTGGTGGGGGATGTGAGGATAATTCCAGCCCCTAGTCCGGCCAAGGTTTTAGATCGGTTAAGTACATTGTCCAGTGGGCGTAAGGGCTTTACTCTCGAGGGAGTTCGGCTTCTGTCCACTCGGCGAGGAAGTCGGCCATCACCTGGGGTTTAATAGCTCGGTGTGGCTTGTAGGTGATTTTGAACAAAAGAATTCGATGGCCCATTTGGCTATACGGCCGGTGGCATCTCTGTTGTTGATTATGTCATTGAGGGGTACCTCGGATGTCACAGTGACCGCACACTCTTGAAAATAGTGGCGAAGCTTGCATGATGCCATAAATACCGTGTATGCTATCTTCTGGTAGTGCGGGTATCTGCATTTGCATGGAGTGAGCACCTCGGATACGTAGTAGACCGGCTTTTGTACTCGGAGTTTGTGACCCTCGGCTTCCCGTTCTACGACGAGGACCGCGCTAACCACCCGTGTCGTGGTTTTGTCACGGCATGATGTCCTCGAGAGAACTTAGGTGTGAGGCCATCGCAACTAGGTGGCGGCTTGAGAGGGGTTGGTCGGAATTGAGAGACATGAGTTTACCCAGGTTCGGCCCCTCCGATGGAGGTAAAAGCCTACGTCCTGCTTTGTGTGTATTGATGACGATGATCTCGATTACAAGGGTGCAGAATCGCTACCTCTAGTCTCGAGAACCTCTAATCTGTCTATCTCTAATGACTTGTCTGTCTAAGACCTGTCTATTAAGACGTCTAGAAAACTTGACCCTCTTGGGGTGACCCGCCCCTCCTTATATAAGTTGAAGCGGCGGTTTACAAGTAGAGTCCAAGTCAGATTAAGACTTAACCTATTATGACTTCCCATCGTGGGCTTCTTAACCCTGGGCTTCTCTTCGTGGGCTTCTTAACTCCTGGGCTTCTTATATCCAGGCGGCTCATTTTCATGGCTAAGTGTCTACCGGGTTATAACTGTATGCCGGGTTATAACTGTCTGCCGGGTCATAACTGTCTGCCGGGTCTCACCCGCCGGGTCATAACTGTCTGCCGGGTCTCACCACAGCGAGCGCGCTGGGGTGCCTGGAGACTGAGCTCGTCACCGCCGACACCCGTCTCGAGGTAGAGTGCCAGTGCCTTGCACGCGAGTGGCATCGTCTTGAGGTTGCCATCAACCTTGGTCGCCTGCAGCGCGAGCGTGCCCGTGCCGCCGCCGAGGGGTCCCTCGCCGCGGCGAGGGAGGCCCGGGACCGCGCCCTCGCAGAGGCTCACACCGCCGACTGCCGACGCAAGGCCTCGGAGGAATGCTTGGAAGAACTCGAAGCCTCCAATGCCGTCCTTGAAAGGCGAATCCAGGTTCACAAGGCCACTCTTGATGCGATGACGACCGAGCCGCGCATCGGCGATGTGGGGCCCTGCATTCTCGAGGAGGCGCTGACGATGGAAGCATTGGAGCAGAGTCTGGAACATGAGAGGCTGGAGGTGAGGGAACACCAGGTGTCCCTCGCCGAGGACTCCCTTGCCTCCCGCGAGGTGAAGTTCCAAGAGGAGGTCGACAACAAGGTGGCAGAGGCTTGGCGTTCCCTCCTCCAGGACTATCGCGCAAAGCTGAAGTTCCAGGAGTCCCGTTACTGCAAGCAACGCGACCACCTGAAAGGCGAGGTTGATGTCCTCAAGAAAAGGTTAGACCAAGAGGAGCGACACCGGCGAGCCGCGATGGATGCCCAGGCTGCTGCCGAGGCCGAGCAGGCTTTTCTCTATAAGCAGGTAAAGGGCGTTGCTTCCCTGGCGGAGAAGGCTTCGGATGAGGCGGACCGTGCTCGCGGCCTCCAGCACACGCGCTCCCAGATGTTATTATCCCTCGAGAAGAGGGCCAACCGGGCCTTGAGCGACATCTGCGGCGTGAGCATCTCGAGCCCCTTGGTTCCAGATGACGCAGGGTACCTGGGCTTCTTTTCCAGGGTCATGGAGTGCCTTGAGGGAGGTGCAGAGAAGATCCGCGAGCTCATGGAGGAGAAGCGCCGCGACCTCCTTGCGCGATTGGCTTCGCACGTCTTCAGCCACCTCCTTCGCCTCGACCTGCACTTCGACTTCGGGGCGGTGCTTGCCCCGGTGCCTGAAGCGACCCGAGGCGCCCTGGCCGGGTGGGTGCAGGACCACGTGGAAGACTTGATCGCGGAATTCTCTTCCGAGGAACCGGAGGACTGTGGCGGAGCCGAGGCCGCAAGCCCGACCGCAACGGCGACGACGTAGGTGATGACGACAGTGTGTATCCATGAGTAGCCTTCGTGTTCGCCCATCGGGGTCGTGAGTGCAGACCTGTGGCGGCTTGAGCGCGTTTTTGGAGGGCCCTCTGAGGATGCCCCCGTGATGTATGGTGCGTGACATTGTATGTTTTTGTCAAGAAGCTCCTGTCGGCCTGGATGATCGGCCCTCACGAGCGCTCAAGAGTTTGTGCCTCGGTAGGATAGGTGCGTTCGCCCACCCTCCGTTCTGAGTCGATCGCGAGGGTGGAGGGGCCCGGCAGCTGCAGAGCTTCCCAAAGAAAGTGAGATACCAAACGGAAATCGTTACCAGAAAGAATAATCCCCCCTTTTTATTTCCAGGAGAAAATCGCAAGAACTCCAAAGTCTATTCCAGAAAATGGCAAATTCGAATACAAGAATGGGCAAAGAACAGCCGCGTCCGGCATCTAGACTAATCTTCGTCTTCGTCTTCTCCCCAGCGCGGAGTGTAGGGCTTCCACGTTGCGTGGGCATAGCCATTGGGGGGCAGTGTTGTCCGCCAGCGCGGAGCATGGGGCTTCCACTTGGGCATGGGATGGAACCCCTCCGCGTCCTCGGGGGGCTCCGCGCGTATACATCCCTCTCATTATTACGTGAGAGTGTCACGGGTTGAGCCTGGGGGTGCGCTGAGGACCCCATGCCTCCCTGGCATGGAGCCCGCTCCCATCCCCCAAGCGTGATGCGGCGCCATGGGGTGGGTCCCGAATGGGCCCCCGAGCGTGGGGCGAGCCCCCCACGCCCTTCGCAGGGAGAGCCCATTCCAGAGCACGGCCTCGGTGTAACAACCCGTAACCGACGCTCCAGAAGATTCCCGTTTTACATCCATTCTCGTCGTGTGATTCATTTTATTGTCGCATTCATCATCGCATCATTCGTATCATCTTGCATAGCATCGTCACTCATTTTGGAAAACTTGCATCCGTTCGTAGCTGCCGGTTCTCTTCGTTCGTGTCGTTGACCGTTTCGAGTCCAACCACACACGCACGCGCCCACGGCATCGAAAAAAATAGTGTTTTTAAGGCGCGCGAAATATATTCTTGGATTGGGTCGGAAGTTGGCATGTGGTCTTGTTATATTGTAGGTAGACCGCCTGCCAAGTTTCGTCGCAATCAGAGGTCGTTTGATACGCGAACGGTCGACCGTACCGGCACCGTCATCGGATAAATCGTCGGACGTTTCGGTATTTCAAAATCATGCCACGGGCCACCAACCTCCCTCTCTTCTCAGCCCACACCCCCTCTACACAGCCCACATGGCCCTGCTAACCCCCCTCCGCTTCCGGACCGTCCGATCGACATCGTATGGTCTGAAAACGGGCTAAAACTCCTAACCCTAGCCCCCTTCTCTATTTAAACCCCATCCCATGCCAAATCTAGCAACCCTAGCCTCCTTCCACCTCGAAATTCGTGCCCTCCACCACCAGCGCCACCACCTGATCGCCTCGGCCCACGCGCCGCTGCCACCCAGCCGCCGCGCCGCCGCCTTCAGCCAACAGGGGCGCGCCACCTGTCCTCCCGCGGCCGCCAGCCACCGCAAGCCGGTGGGGCCCAGGCCTGGCCCGCCCGGGCCCGACCGCGCCCGCCGCTGCTGCAGCTAGGCCCGAACCAGCCCGCGCCCCGCCGCCGCTCGCCAGCGCCTCCCCGTCGGAGAGCTCCCCCGCCGTCGCCTCGCCTCCCCGCCGGCGAGCGCCCGTCACCCATCGTCTCCGCTACTGGCCGGAGACCTCGTCGCCGTCGCCCCTCGCCGTACTGCGCTGTCGTCCCGTCCTCAGCCGCCGCTAGCCGGAGCCGCCGCATCGAGGAGCGCCTGAGGCTCCTCCGCCCCGCAATGGCCGCCGTCGGCCTCACGTCACCGTCCCGCACCTCCAGCAGCCGGATCTGGCCAGGGGGGTTGCCGGATCTGCTCCGCCTCGCCCCGGCCATCCCCTCGCTGCGCCACCGCCGGAGCATCGTCTAGCCCCGCCGCCGCTGCTTCCGATCCAGCCGGATCGGGAGGAGCTCCCGCTCCCGTTGACCAGGCGAGTGGGCCTGTGGGCCGGCCCAGCACGCACCTCGCCCGCGACCCAGCTCCTCCCCTTCGGCCCCATGGCATCTGGTGACCATCCCCAGCCCATACCCTGTTGCCTCCTTATATGACGCCCGGTGTGCATCCTAGTTATTCCGTGCCCACTGTCTATTTCAGGCCTATGCTAGATTAGGCCCTCTTAGCGTTTTTTTGCAGAGAAACACATAGTTTTAAAATGTTAATAATTAATAAACCGTGCACCGGATCGAAATGTTTTATACATCTAGAACGTGTAGAATTTTGTGTAGATTCATAATATGCCACATTCATCCATGTTTTAACATGTTTAACATGTTGTTTTCTTTATTTTGCATAAATATCATGTTTGCTGCATTGCGCATAATTTTTGAATCGTGCATCCAAATTAATCAAACCTTGCATGTAAAAAATGTGTAGCATTTTTATCGGCCTTTTTCATGCATGCTAAAAATATTTGATTTGTTGGTTGCATTTATTTTGCATACATAACTTTGCTAATAGGTTTATGTCATAAACTTGCCTAATTAGTTGTGACATATTTTCCTACATGAACCTATGCATATTGTATATGATTTTGGGGTAGAAAAATCCATATAATTTATCTGTGCAATTAGTTTTGTCATTTGAGCAATTTGTGTGCATGTCATTTTTGCTATGATGCCCTTTTGTTTATTTCGTGTGAATTAATCCATGCATATTTTAGAATAGTTGCTAACATGAGATATGCCCTTGGACATGTGTGCTAAGCCCTGGTCTTTTTGGTTGCTATAGAAATGCATGTTTAGGTGTTATTTTCTTGTTGCCAACATGCTATAAAATACTGCTGTTTTGAGGGTCCAAAATATTTCTAAGTCTGAAAACAGAGTTATTATGTTGCTGTCTTGCCATGCGGTTTGCTATTGATCTAGGGGTCTTTTGTGGTTGCTCCCAAGGAGTCTTTTGTGAAGCATGTTGTTGTCTACCAGGTTGTGCCATTTGATGCCATGTATAGGATTTGCATCATAGTTATATTCATTGCCCAATATGTCAATCTGTTAAAAACTGCTGCATATGTCTACTCTAATTTTCACTAAGCCTGAGAATCTGTTTTCTTCATAATGCCATATTGTGTTGAGCCTAGCCATGATTCTATGTATAATTAGACCATGCCACCATGGAATGAATTGTAGTGCATCATGTCTACTACCATGCTGTTAAGTTTCATGCCAATATATGACCTGTAGCATATAGTTTTACTGCTGCCAATATGCCTCCGTGAAAATCTGCTATGCTAAAACCTGTTATTTTCACTAAGTCCTAATCTGCTATATTTTGTTGCCATGTTGTGAGCTTCCTACCATGTGATCCATGACTCTTTTGAGTATGATATGTGAAGATGAAATGAAGTGTGTGTTATATGATACTGCCCCATGCTTAGTTTGTGCATTTTAGAATCTTGTAGCTTGTTGTTTTCATGTGTGCAATATGCTATGTTGCTGTTTTGGACAGATTTGAACTAAAACTTGTATTGGTGATTGTGGTTGAACCGTAGCTCCGTTTTGGACATGCCATATATGAAACTTGATTAGAATCTCATGTAGTTTCATAATATCTTGCTGCATCAATGTTTTGAAATGTTTGTGGTTGTCATTTTCATGCATTTTGCATTCATGTCATGTTCATCTTGTGAAGGTCATATCTTTTAAACAGTAGCTCCGTTTGAGATGTTCCATATATGTAAATCGACCAGAATGACATGTAGAATTGCATGGGATACTTTGTTTTCCTGTTTAATAAATATTAAACATGATTAGTTCAGATCTGGACCAATTTCGAATTAACCTATGGGGTCGTTTCCGAAACGCTATATGTTGTTTCCGGCCTCATTTAAACTTGCCTAGATGTGTAGTTTACTTATGCTTCACCTCATGCCATGTTTAACAACATTTAATATTGCTGTGTACCTAAACGAGAGTGAACTAAATATTCAAATGTGGAGTTTCGTCAATATTCAACTCGTTGCATATTGGGCTTCACTTAATGTGTAGTATTTGATTTTGTGATTGTCATGCATTGCATATTTAAACCGGACATGCATCATATTTGTTTGCGCTTTATGTCATGCATATGTTGTGGTGTTCTCATGTGTTGATTGTTGTTTTTGGATTGCTTCTTCTCGATAGAGTTCCGAAAGCGTTCGGAGTGTGAGGATTCGTTCGACTACGTGGGTTCGTCTTCTTCATGGACTCGATCTTCTTCCAAGCGGGATCTCAGGCAAGATGATCAATTCCTTGGATACCATTACTATCATTGCCATGCTAGATGTCTCGTTTCTTTCGCTTGTCTCGCTACCTACCACTTGTATGTCAAGCCTCCCAAATGCCATGATAAGCCTCTAACCCCTCCACATCCCAGCAAACATTGTTTGGCTATGTTACCGCTTGCTCAGCCCCTTCTATAGCGTTGCTAGTTGTAGGTGCAATTGTTTCCAACTATCACAATATTATTGTTATTTAATTTAATGCACATATATACTTGGTAAAGGGTGGAAGGCTTGGCCTTTTGCTCGGTATTTTGTTCCACTCTTGCCGCCCTAGATACTTGTGTACCGGTGTTATGTTCCATAATTGAGCGCTCCTAACATGCTCGGGGTTGTTATGGGGACCCCCTTGACTTTCGTTTTAGGATAAAACTTGTCTGGCAAGGCCCAACATTGGTACTACATTTTCTCAACATAATAATATTGAACACCGTTAGTAATGCATAGGGCGTCATGAACCCGTGGATTAATTTAACATAATACAGGGGGGGCAGTGCTGATGGTGTTGGTCCCAAACGGGCTGCCTGCGGGGCTGCCTCGAGGAAACTCGGGGATTGGTTTTTCCCCGTAGCTAGTCCCATCCGGTCGTGTCCTGAGAACGAGATACGTGGCTCCTATCGGGTTCGTCGACACGTCGGGCGGCCTTGCTGGATTTGTTTTACCTTTCTCGAACGTCTTGTGCGCGGGATTTCGACGACACTTTGGGCTATCTCGAAGTTGAGATTTTCCATCGGGATTCCGCAAATACTACGGGTGATTCCGCGGTTGAGGAATTCCAACGCAGCTTGTGGTTAGTTTGTGATGGATGAGTTGGAGCACCCCTGCAGGGTTAAATCTTTTGGAAAGCCGTGCCTGCGGTTATGTGGCAACTTGGAAACTTTGTTTAACACCTGGTCATAGCAAACTTGAAGTAAACTCAAATAAAATACACCAACTGTGTGTGTAACCGTGACTGTCTCTTCTCGTGATTTCTGAACCGAGAGAGAACACGGTGGGGTTATGTTTGTCCGTAAGTAGGTGTTCAGGATCTCTTAGAGATCATTACTACTTCACGTCCGTTTATTCGACAATCATCCCCCCTTATTCTTGTACTCATAAGTTAGCCACTCAAATAAATGCTTAGTGCTTGCTGCAGCCTCACCACTTAACCATACCTCACCCATTAAGCTTTAATAGTCTTGATACCCTTGGAAGTGAGATTGCTGAGTCCCTGTGGCTCACAGATTACTACAACAACAGTTGCAGGTATAGGTAGTGCGATGATTTGACGTGAGCGCGATGCTTGTTTGATTTGGAGTTCTTCTTTTTCATCGATCTAGGATGGGTTCCAGGCGGCAGCCTGGAATAGCTTGGATGGATGTCATTTTATCGTTTGTTATCGTCCGTAGTCGGACCCTGCTCTTCTGTATGATGTTTGGATATGTTGTTGATTTGATGTGATATTGTTGTAGCTTGTGGCGAGTGTAAGCCAATTCCATATACTCATCTCTTCTTTAAATGTACTTGTAATGATATCCATTCTTGCGAAACGATGAGATGCGCTTCTATCCCTGTCGAGGCCCTCGTGCCAAAATAAGGATAGGATTGCATCTTGGGCGTGACACTCGGGCCCTCCACAGCCCGGGGACGGATGTCGTCGCTGTAGCGGCGCCGTAGCCCCCTGCGCCGCGGGCGGGGCTTGGCGCTGGGGACCTCCGTCGCGTGCGGGGCATTCACCCAAGGTGGTGCCCCAGCGCACCTCGCTGGGGTGCCCGGGAGGCCTGCGTGGGTACCCCACCGCCCGTCCCCGGGCGAGGCGAACTAGGCCCGGAGACAAGGGTGAGTACGTGAGCTCTCGCCACTAGTCGAGCAAAACCCGGCCCGGAGACATGGGCGTATGTTCCACCCTCCGTCCCCGGGTAGGAGTCGCCCTGCCAGGGGACATGGGCGTGTGTTCCACCCTCCGTCTCCTTGCTGGGGGCGCCTGGCCTGGAGACATTTGTGTGTGTTCCACCCTCCTTCTCCAGGTTGGAAACGCCTGGCCTGGGGACATGGGCGTGTGTTCCACCCTCCGTCTCCTGGCTGGTGTCGCCCTGACTGAGGACATGGGCGTGTGTTCCACCCTCCGTCTCCTGGCTGGTGTCGCCCTGACTGAGGACATGGGCGTGTGTTCCACCCTCCGTCTCCAGGCAGTCGACCCTCGGTCCGCGGACCCAAGCGCTTGCCAAGGGTAGCCCCCTACCAGCGGGCGCGCCTCACGAGGCTGCCAGAGCCTGGCATCCTCATGAGGCCGGCCCCGCCAGCCGCCCTCACGAGGCTGTTCACACCAGCCCCGACGAGAGCTGCTCGCGGAACCGCGCACGCTCCTCCTGCTGTCGCGGTAGCTGGCGCCGTTCCCGTCGTGGCCCGGGCGCTCGCCGACATGGTCGTGGTAGAGTCGCGTGAGCCCCCAGGCATTGGTGTAGATGAGTCGCCGGACGCCCTGCCTCGATCCGCCGGGAGTGCCGGAGGGCGCGTAAAGGCGCCTACCCCCCACGGCTGGCAGCTCCCGTCGGCCCCCGCCTGCACCAAGGGCCAACTCCTGCGCGCCCGACGAGCCATGCCGCACTTCCGGCTGGTGTGGGTCGCGTCGCACGTCCCCAGTGCGCCCACACGCCCTCGGCTCCTCGGCGGCTGGTGGAGCGACCCCATGGGCGCGAGCCCGCTCCTAGGGCGTCCCGAAGGTGAGTGCCTGGGCCGCGCTCGTCGGGGCAGCGCCTATGGCCGCGCGACATATCCAACTGTCATAGCGTCCGTGAGCAACGCGGAAAGGCTGCAACTCACGGGCTACGAGGAGCGCGATTCGCTCGCGTGCCGGGTCGCGGCGAGCCCGGGGAGACGATGCCGTGACGTGGACGCGGGGGAAGTTCAGGACGGTGAGGGCTCGTGACACGGTTGACGAGGGCGACAGCCCCCGGTGCCTGTCCAAAGCCGTGCTGGAGATGGCGCCTTCCGACGGGGAAGCGGGGCAACACGGGATGCCGAGGTCTGGTGGCGTCGGCCGAGCAACACGGGCAGCCCGTCGTTCGGCGCGGGCTCGGCGTCCCATGGCCATGGAAGCACCGAGCGGAGGCGAGGCGAAGTTACAGTGAGGATCCCGACACGCCCCTACCTGGGCGCCAGGTGTCGGATTTCGGGCTCCGCAAAACCCTAAGGAATTCGAACCCAGGGGCGTGTGCGAAGATCCCCAACAGCTTCGCCCCCTCCAAGCTCACAACACGATAACCCCGCTCGATGGCGAGGAAGACGATGGAACACAAGAGTTTACCCAGGTTTGGGCCGCTGCGAGGCGTAAAACCCTACTCCTGCCTTTGGTGGATTGCCTCACGAGGAGGTTTGTGGATGAACTAGTACAGAGGTGTGTTGGCTGCCGGGTGTGTTTGCGGGGGTGGTTGCTCCTCTCCTCTAACGAGCTACCTAGCCTCTATTTATAGCGGCCCGGGTCCTTTTCCCTTATCTCAATGGCGGGAAGGGATCCCACAACGGCCAAATTTGAAGGGGGACAGGGGGTACACCCTATCCTTACGAAAGGTGGTCTTCGCCTGCAAAGCAGTCGGCGGTGATGCAGTGGTGGGCTCGGTGATGACGTCCGTCCTGCAGGGCTTGGGGTCTTGATCTTGTTGCACCGAAGTGGAAACATTTGGGGGCGCTTTGGGAACCCGTGTGCATCCCTGCCTCCTTTGCTCCAAAGGGGAAACTGTCCTCTCTGGCGTACTGGCGCCTGCCTGGCCGGGCTGGCGTCACCCTTGGCCTCCTGAGGTCGTGTGTTGCATAGGAGTCTCTGCCGCTCAGGAGGGGGCCTGGGGAGGCCTATATCCCCACGGGTCTTGGTGCTGGCTCCCTCGCGAGAATGGGGTCTCGTGAGGGCCTTGTGTCGAGAGAGGCCACGCCGGGATGAAATTGGTCGTTGAGGTGGGCCACACCCGGGGCCGCAGGCAGGCAAGTCTGGGTACCCTGGTATCCACAACGCCGACACAATAAGGTAGGGCACCCATGTTTGAATGGTCGCATCATGGCGGCTCGTCCTCTTGGGCGACTTTAAATCTTCCGCCAATACGGCAGTAGCCCCCGGGACCGGGTTAACTTCCCAGCAATGACCCGGGGTTCCAGAGTATTTGAGCCCGGTTGAATCTGCCGAGTCATGTATGTGTAGCCCCCGAGTCTTAAGTCGACTCGAGGAGGCGGCTCGAGAATCTTCATGGTTGATTGTGGCCTAAACCGACATATAATTGACGGTTGAACAATGGAATTTATCCGAACTGGAGACCATGTAGTGAACTGATGATCTTCGTGATGCTCATCGTATGTCTTTGGCAAATATCATGACAAAATTTAGTGCATATGCCTCTCGAGCCATGCTTTGTTATTCTCATGTAGTCCGACTTTCCTGGCTCCTCCAGGTCCATTTTCTTTGCCGCTGATTTTTGAATCGCTGGCTTAATAGTGGCCGGCTCAAATGGTGGCTTCCCCAGGGATGTTTCCTTCATGGAAAACTCTCCTGTTTCTTTTGATATGTTGAAGTAGATAGTGTCGCTGGGGATGACGGGACAATGCGTATATCCATTGAGCAACCTGGTGATGACGGCACTGGCGTGTTTATTGTAGAGCCGACCACCGTGTCGGCGGCAGCTTGAGCGCATCCGTTGGGCGCCTTGTATGGGCGGATGTAACCCCCACGTGTTGATGTGGATGCGAGAGCTGACCGCGGGGGCGGCGTCTTGTGCGTGTACGTTGGGCGAATCGTATAGGCGAGCGCGGCACCGGCATGTTGATGTAGACCGGACCGCAGGGGCGGCGATTCACACGCATCCGTTGGGCGGCTCATACAGGCGAGCGCGGCACCGGCATGTTGTAAGCCGGCGCGGATGATAAGTTGGCCGCGCAGCACGGCACGGGCGAACACCGGTGTAGAATGATGTTCAGCGCACGCTCCATCTCCACGGTATAATGCCACCCTGGTAATAAACAATTGTCCTGTGCAAAAATATTGCAACAGATAGAGTAATTGTTCTTTGATGATGTAATATGTATTGAAAATAGAAAAGGGTAAATAGCACCTTATTTAAGACGACAGATGATCCATGTGTAGGTCCGCCGGATGTTCGATTGATGAGACTTAACAGTAGTATTTTTTGCTCACACCACTTTTTGATCTGGCTCCCACATCTTTTTCTAGCCGGCTCCTTTTTTTTAGTCCCACCAGCCCCCCCTTTTATTTTGCCTGTCTCAGACCACCGTGCGTGGGAGGTGGGGCAGCCAACTCGGGGGCGGTTTGGGAGTGCCGGCTCACAGCAGAGGAGGAGGGGAGCGGCGGCCGGAGTGTGGGGGGGGAGGGCGAGCGCGTGCTCTTTGATGAAGTGAGGCCTACCGCGAGGCGGCGGCTCGCAGGGGGAGCGGCGCGGACGGCGACTCGCAGGAGCAATGGCGAGTGGCGAAGGCCGGCAGGAGCAGTGGCACGGGGTTGCTTGTAGGCGCAGCGGCGCGGCAATAATAGAGCCACATCGGCGGGGCGCGGCAGGCTCGATGGTGGAGGTGGACGCGACGGAGGCGAGGCGGCTCGAGGGGCCGGCTGGAGAGGCGCAGCCTGCTGCGGCGGCTCGAAACAGGCGGCTCGGAGAGCAAGCCGGGCGGGGCGAGCGGGGCGAGGGGGAGGCATGGTGGGCTTTGCGGTTTGATCTGAGGTGAGGCGGGGAGGAGTCCGACCCGGTCATGGGTCGAGCCAACAGGCGGGGCAAAGGCAGAGGCGATCCTAGGCGGAGCAGCGCGAGGCGGCCCCTCGGCGAGAGCCACTCGCGACGGAGGCGGCGGCTCTAGGCCTGCTCTGGCGGGGGCGGGCCATAGCGGTGGCTCTAGGCGGCCCCTCGACAAGAAGCGGCTCAAGGCCAGCGCAGCGAGGCGGGCAGACGGGGCCGACTCGGGGTGAGACCGCAGCGGCGCGAGCCAAGGCGGAGGCGAGCGCGGCGAGTAGAGGCGAGGCCGTCCGGGACGCAACGCAGCGGGTGGGTCGAAGTGGAGGCGGCCGTGGTGCGGCGGAAGGCTGGCGAGTCGAGCTCGGCTCGGAACGAGGCGGCGCGGGGCGGATTGAGGCAAAGGCGAGCCCAACCCAGAAAACGAGGTGTGGCGGTGAGGTAGGCGTTGGCCAGCTCATCGCGCGCCGGCGAGCCGAGGTAGAGCCGGCGACCGGCGGAGCAGGCGGCAGGAGGCTCGATGGTGGAGACCGAGTCGTGGTCGTGTCCAGATCGTGGCTAGTTCGGTGAATCCGCGTCTGCTTTCTCCTCCGGGTCGTGGCCTTCATTTTTTTTCTTGCATAATCTGAACTTTGGCCTTCTTGCTTGTTGATTGTGAGGTCTACGTGCATCGATCACGGCACAGTAGAAACCCAAAGTCTGTTGGTAGCTCCATCGAGAGTTGTTCTCCTGTGTCTTGGCGATTTGCATAGTTTGGTATTTTTATTAGACTTGGTGAACCAGCGTTGTACGGAACAGAGACTCCAAACCATGCTGTTTCCGGCGAGTCATGGATCAAACCATGCGGGGCTGCTCGTAGAACATGCTACCCAATCCTAATCTGGTAAGCTTGATCCGTTGTATGGGGTGGCGTTGAGTCCTCATGTCCGTGGTTATTTGAAGATGTCCACGCACATGAGTCGCTTGGCCGATGAATTTGCTTTCGCTTATTGATGAAGATCGAAACCGCCGAAATCTGAATTCACGCTTTTGTTGCCCCATGATGGTCCCATGACGAGTCATCGTGCATGATCGTTTCGTGCCGGCTCTTCTTCATCCCACCCCTTGCAAGCATCTCGATCCCTGAAGAGCTCCCTTCAAGAAGCATAACACTACCATGCGGGCCCCACGGTGGGCTCCAACTGTCGTGGTTTTGTCACGACATGATGTCCTCGAGAGAACTTAGGAATGAGGCCATCGTAACTAGGTGGCGGCTTGAGAGGGGTTGGTCGGAATCGAGAGACGCGAGTTTACTCAGGTTCGGTCCCTCCGATGGAGGTAAAAGCCTACGTCCTGCTTTGTGTGTATTGATTACGATGATCACGATTACAAGGGTGTGGAATCGCTACCTCTAGTCTCGAGAACCTCTAATTTGTCTATCTCTAATGACTTGTCTGTCTAAGACCTGTCTATTGAGACGTCTAGAAAACTTGACCCTCTTGGGGTGACCCGCCCCACCTTATATAAGTTGAAGGGGCAGTTTACATGTAGAGTCCAAGTCAGATTAAGACTTAACCTATTATGACTTCCCATCGCGGGCTTCTTAACCCTGGGCTTCTCTTCGTGGGCTTCTTAACTCCTGGGCTTCTTATCTCCAGGCGGCTCATTTTCATGGCTAAGTGTCTGCCGGGTTATAACTGTCTGTCGGGTCATAACTGTCTGCTGAGTCATAACTGTCTGCCGGGTCTCACCTGCCGGGTCTCAACAAGGATGCTTAAGTCCAAAGATGACTTAATGTCAGGGCAACTTAAACCCAGAAATGACTTAAGCCTTAGGGCGGCTTATCCTTATGAGCCGGGTCTTTGGTCGTGGGGAATATCCCCAACAACCTGGTTGGTGGCCGAGATGTATAATAACATCGGTTCCCCGGCGCCAGGTGCTGCTAGGGTGGGGTTGCTGGCGAGCAGCATTTTGATTTCCTCCAAGGCGTTTGCTGCTTCGTTGGTCCATTCGAAGTTCATGGTCCGTTTGAGCAGCCTATAGAGGGGTAGGGCTTTTTCTCCAAGTCGGGAGATGAAGCGGCTCAAGGCCGCGACGCATCCTGCTAGTCTTTGGACATGCTTTAGCTCTGTTGGGACAGTGACTTGGGATAGGGCTCAAATTTTAGCGGGGTTGGTCTCTATTCCCCTATGTGAGACGATAAATCCGAGTAGTTTACCGGCCGGGACTCCGAAGACACACTTGTCCGGATTAAGTCGTATGTCGTATTACCGTAGACTGGTGAATGTTTGTCTGAGGTCGTCGACCAATTGATCGGCGTGTTTGGTCTTGATGACCACGTCATCCACGTAGGCTTCAACTATTTTTCCAATTTGCTTTGCCAGGCATGTTTGAATCATGCGCTGGTATGTTGCGCCTGCATTCTTTAACCCGAAAGGCATTGTGTTAAAACAGAATGGTCCATAGGGGATGATGAACACGGTTGCAGCTTGATCGGATTCCTTCATTTTTATCTGATGGTATCCGGAGTAGGCATCGAGGAAGCACAACGAGTCATGTCCGGCCGTTGCATCAATGATCTGGTCTATGCGGGGTAACGGAAAGGGATCTTTAGGGCAGGCTTTATTGAGGTCTTTGAAATCGACGCATAGCCGCCAAGATTTGTCCTTCTTGAGCACCATGACCAGGTTTGCTAACTACTCGGGATGTTTGATTTCCCTGATAAATCTGGCTTCGAGTAATTTGGCGAGTTCTTCGCCCATAGCTTGACGCTTTGGTTCGGAGAATCGGCGCAGGGCTGTTTGACAGGCTTGAAACCTTCCATTATATTCAGGCTGTGTTCTACTAGCCCCCGTGGGATGCCCGGCATATCTGAGGGATGCCAGGCGAATATATCCCAGTTTTCGCAAAGGAATGTGCGTAGAGCTTCGTTGATTACGGGGTCTAACTGAGCTCCAATGGACGCTGTTTTGTTGGGATCCGTTGGATGGACCTGGAATTTGATGATTTCGTCCGCCGCCTTGAAGGAGGTAGACTTCGTCCGCTTGCTGAGGACCACATCGTCCTTGTCCACAATGGAGCAGAGCGTGGTTAGTTCTTCTGCGGCGAGGGTCTCGGCTAGTACCTCGAGGGCGAGGGATGCTATTTTATTTTCAGTCCGGAGAGCTCTATTGGGGTCGCTAGAGACTGTGAGCACGCCGTTGGGTCCTGGCATTTTAAGTTTCATGTACCCGTAATGTGGTACTGCCTGAAATCTTGTGAAGGCGTCACGTCCTAGGAGGGCGTGGTAGCCGCTGTGAAAAGGCACGATATGGAAAAGAAGTTCCTCGGATCTATAGTTTTTGGGTTAGCCGAACACTACATCGAGTGACACTCGTCCGGTACAACATGCTTCCCTTCCCGGGACAATCCCTCAGAAGGTGGTGTTGCTGCGTTCGATGCGTGATCTATCGAACTGCATTTTGTCCAACGTGTCCTCGTAGATGAGGTTTAGGCCGCTGCCGCCGTCCATTAGTACTTTGTTCAACTTGAACCCGTCTACTATGGGGTTTAAAACCAGGGCGGCAGGTGTCCGGTCTATGTTGGATATCGGTTGGTCTGCTTCACCGAAGGTAATTGGAGTATCGGCCCATGAGTTTGCATCCACCACATGCTGAATATGGTGGAGCTCTCGAAGAGCCCTTTTCCGTTGATTCTTTGAAGAGAATGTTTAGTAGATCGTTAGGACCTCCGCGTTATGCTCGGGTAATGCTGCCGACCTAGTGTTCGGAATTGGAGCCCTTAGTATGCTTTCTCCACTCTTCGCGACTTGTCTGACGACCCATCATTCCCGAAGGCTGTGGGTTGGGTTTTTGTTTAACCGGACCGAGTGTATTGGGCATGGTCTTTCCAGTAGCCCGTCGAGGACCGTTCTAAATCGTGTTTGGGTTTTATTCCTTTTCTCGGTGGGCTCGGATGTTGCTGGCCGTCGCGGAGGTGCGTGGCTTCTCCGGATTCCTTCATGTTGTTCGGACCGGAATGTCTCCTTGCTCAATCGCTGTAGTTGTCAAGTGCTCTCCATGGCGCAATATTAGTCAGATAGCGTGGCGAAAGTTTGAGTTCGGCGCCGGGCTAGGGCGTTAAGGATTCCCTCATCACAACAGTTGTGTTGGAAGATGTTGATTATGTCCTGTTCGCTGCTATCCCTTGCCGCGTTCTTCTTAAGAAGGAATCTGGCCCAGAAGTGATGGACTGATTCCCCCGGACGCTGCTTGACCTCTAGCAGGCCCCTTGAGCCAGACCTTGCAGCGTCTATCAAAGGGCGCCTGAGTTGGGTGGTGGGTGGGCTAGAACTTTGTATTCCTCCCGGATGTAAATCCACTATTTCGACGGTTGCGCACCGTGTCCTAGTGAGGTTTAATGTAGCTGGCTCGGGATCCGAGGCCTCCATAGGACTTGGTAGCGATGGTTCTGAATTATGTGTCGATTGAATATCAGGGCCAGCTCCAGCTTCTGGGCTTCCAGGAGGGCACGGGTGATCGGTGATTGGGGTGTAAACCATTCTTAGCTCCGGCGGTTGGGGCGGATAGCCCCCAGCCGGGCACTCGACAATGGCGACCAGATGCGTGACGGGCGGGGTACGGATTTCCCGGTCATCGGATCTAAGTCCGACCCGATCATAGATCGTAGCCCGGTCATTGCCCATGCTCATGGCTTGGATCTGGCCGAGCAGCCCGCGCAAGAGCGGGATCCCGGCGGGGTCATCGTTGTTCCAATACTCGGAGTTATTCCGCGATACTACTCCCCTGGGGTTCCCCAAGGGCACCCTCGAGTTAAGTTCGACCGGGGCAGAGGGTTTGCTGGATGGGCCAGGCTTGAGGGCCGGACCGGGAATGATGCTCCTCCTAGTATCGGGGCTTGTAGGCCTTGAACCAGGGACCTTAGGACCTGTGTACTCTGCAAAAAGAGCCAGGGGTTTCGTGGGCGCTAGGTTCCCCTAGGGGTCGGCCATGAACTCGAGGCTCCCGAACCTCAAGTCCTGGCCAGGGGTGAAGCCCTCGACCCGACCGAGGGGCCCGGTAGGGTTGGTGTGGTGGTCGATGCCATCGAGTGCGATAATCTGTGCAGGGAGTTGGATGCCCCTGCCGCAGACTTCTTCGCCGATGACTAGATGCCCCATCGACCTTTCTAGCGATCTCACAGTGGAACTCTCAATGAAAGCACCAATGTCGGTGTCAAAATCGGCAGATCTCGGGTAGGGGGTCACGAATTATGGACCTTAGATCGATGGGTAACAAGGGACGAAGGAGACAGTGTTTACCCAGGTTAGGGCCCTCGTGAGGAGGTAAAGCCCTACGCCCTGCTTGATTGTATTGATGTGTATGGAGATTACAGAGTTGATCTACCTCGAGATTGTCTAAGCTAAACCCTAGATGAGTTCACCTATGTCCTACGAATGAGGACCCTCCAGTTTATATAGACACCGGTGGTCCCTAGGGTTACACACAACCGACCTAATACAAGGAATAGATACATAGATTCTAACTTCGTAACTTGGAAGCCACGCCATTCTCCACAGCTTTCCTTCCTGGACACGGGATCGTTCATAGTTCGGCCTTCGACAGAACAACCCAACAAGTCGGCCCATAAGAGATGTGCCGACGACCCGAGGACCCCTTAGTCCTGGACTCCCTCAGCAGGTAAGCCTTGAACCCATTGGCCCAGCTGCCCTTCTCATGTTCTAGTGCCAGCAGCAAGCGATCTCTTGAGGGCAAGCCGCAGTCCGACGCACCTGTGGATGGCGCGGGGGGCGGCTCCTCATGCAGCTGGGGTGGCATCGGCGGCAGGCGGCACGGCCGACGGCCTGAAAAGCCTCTCCTCGAACACACTTGGGCTTTGGGCCTCTCGGCGTGATGCCCGCTTGGTGAGGTTGTCGGCCTCCTGGTTGGCGCTGCGTGGGATGTGCTGCAATTCTAAACGAAGGAAGCGCTTCTTGAGTTTTCGTATCTCTTCCAGGTAGGCCACCATGTGCTCATCCTTCGGCTTGTACTTCTTGCTGGAGAAGTCAACAAGGAGCTGGGAATCGCCCTTGATGACGAGGCGCTTGACGCCGAGGGCGGAGGCGGCCTTGAGGCCGGCGATGAGGCCCTCGTATTCCTCGATGTTGTTGGAGACCTTCCCGTCATTACCGAAGCACAGCTGGACCGCGTACCGCAACTTGTCTCCCGTTGGAGAGGTGAGCACGGCGCCGGCCCTCGCTCCTTGTCTGGAGAAGGCGCCATCGAAGCGTATGACCCATCCTTCGGGAGCCTCGTCCCTAGGTAGGAGGGGCTCGTCGCCCTAAGGCCCCTCCTCGCAAGGGTTTGTCCATTCTGCCACGAAGTCAGCCAAGGCTGCACCCTTGATGACCCTGGTGGTGCAGAACTCCAACTTGAAAGCTTGGAGCTCGATGTTCCATTCGGCGACCCTGGCCGCGGCATTGGGACTGCGTAGAATTTGCTCCAGGGGGTAGGCGGAAAACGACCCTAATAGGGTGGCTTTGGAAGTAGTGGCACAACTTCCGAGAGGCGACGAGCAGCACGAGGACGAGCTTCTGTTGCATGGGATAGCGCTCGCGCGCGTCCCTCGGCACCGTGCTGACGTAGTACACGGGCCTCTGGAAGTGGCGCATGACCATAGTGTTGGCATCATCCTCGCGAGGAGGCTCAAGAGGTGCGGCAGGGGGCGGGGCCGTGGCGTCCTCCAGGGACATGGTGCTACCGACCGTTGGAGCCCCTGGGACCATTGCGTCGAGGGCCGCAGGGACCTCCGGGGGTTGATACGTCCATTTTGCATCATGATTTCCTACTATTATTTACTATGTTTTGTTGAATAATAATGCTTTAGGGAGTGATTCTAATGCCTTTTCTCTCATAATATGCAAGGTATACACAAAGAGGGAGAATACCGGCAGCTGGAATTCTGGACCCAAGAAAAGCACATCAGAGATACCTATTCTGCACAACTCCAATAAAGATGAAATTTTACGGAGATTATTTTTGTATAAAATAAAAAATACTGGAGCAGAAAACTACCGGAGGGGGCCATCCTGGTGGGCACAACCCACCAGGGCGCGCCAGGCCCCCCTGGGCGCGCCCTGATGGGTTGTGGCCACCTCGGCCCACCTCCGGTGCCCATCTTCTGGTATATGGTCACATTTGACCTAGAAAAAATCAGAGAAGGACTTCGGGACGAAGCGCCGCCGCCTCGAGGCGAAACTTGGGCAAGAGCACTTTTGCCCTCCGGCGGAGCGATTCCGCCGGGGGAACTTCCCTCCCGGAGGAGGACATCGAAGCCATCATCATCACCAGCACCCCTCTCATCTTTGGGAGGCCAATCTGCATCAACATCTTCAACAGCACCATCGCGTCTCAAACCCTAGTTCATCTCTCATGTTCAATCTTTGTACCGGAACCTCAGATTGGTACATGTGGGTGACTAGTAGTGTTGATTACCTTGCGTAGTTGATTACTATATGGTTTATTTGGTGGAAGAGTATATGTTCAGATCCATTATGCTATTCAATACCCCTCTGTCGGCGTTCTGGATACCAGGGTACCCAGACCTACCTGCTTGCGGCCCAAGGCATGGCCCACCTAGCGGTCCGTACGGCCCTGCGCGGCCTCGTTCAAGACAAGACCCTCGCGAGAAGGATAGCATCAAGGCAGAAGGGGAGGGCCTCCTCAGGCCTCCTCCCGAGCGGCAGAGATCCCTATGCAACGCCAGGCCTCAGGAGGACAAGGGTAACGACAGCCAGGCCAGGCGGGCGCCAGCACGCCAGAAGGAGCAGTTTCCTCTTCCTGCAAAGGCGACAAGGACGAACGCGAGTTCCCAAGGAGCCCCGCCAAAGGTTTCCATTCTGGTGCAACAAGACCGGGTCAGCGAGCGCAATAGGACGGATGTCACCAGCGAGCCCACCACCGCGTCACCACCACCAACTTTGCAGGCGAAGACCGCCTTTCGTCAGGATAAGATGTACCTCCTGTCCCCTTTCAAATTTGGCCGTTGTGGGATCCCTTCCCGCCATTGCGATAAGGGAAGAGGACCCGGGCCACTATAAATAGAGACCAAGTAGCTCGGTAGAAAGGGAGAGCAACCACCCGGCAAACACACCGCTGTACTAGTTCATCCACGAACCTCCTCGCGAGGCAATCCACCAAAAGCAGGAGTAGGGTTTTACGCTTCGCGGCGGCCCGAACCTGGGTAAACACTTGTGTGCCATCGTCTTCCTCGCCATCGAGCGGGGGTATTGTGTTGTGAGCTTGGAGGGGGCGAAGCTGTTGTGGAATCTTCGCACACGCCCTTGGGTTCGAATTCCTTAGGGTTTTGCGGAGCCCGAAATCCGACATTTGGCGCGCCAAGTAGGGGGCGTGTCAGAGTCTTCCTCAAGCCTCGTTCTTCCTCCGCCTCACTGCTCTGATGGCTGACGCCCGCCGAGCCTGCGCTGAGCGCCGTGCTGCCCGTGTCGCCCAGATGGCTCCCGTGGGCCGCACCGCTGCGCGCCGCTCTCCCTCTCCTGTGGCCAACGCTGCCACGGGCCCGGAGGCCCAAGAGCTGCAGGATTCGTCACAGCCGCTCACAGCGCGGCGCGACGGCCGCACCACCACTCCGTCAATTGTTCCGGCTACTGGGTCGTCCTCCCACGCCCGCCCAGGGCCGGCGCATGGATCGAGCACACTGAACATGGCACGCGGGCTGCTGCGCTACCGCCCCGCTCCCAACCGCCTCGACGATTGGCTCGGGCGCGTCGCGGAGCTCGTCAGCGCAGCCGGCAACGCTTCAGCATTCACCTACTCGCTCCAGCCCCAACCCTCTCTGGCAGGCGACGAAGCTCATGACGCGCCGCCTCCTCCTCCCCAGCGCGACGTCGACCCCGAGCCCAGGCATGAAGCATGACCGCGCGACCAATCCCGGGGGCCCCCGGCGAGGGAGGGAGAAGAAGTGAGCTGCCAGGTGGTGCCGCGGCCGCGCGTTGACGCGCGTGCGCTCCCAGCGCCGGCGCGCCAGCGGTGGGACCGGGCACCCCTGGAGGCAGCCGTGCAAGGGCATCAAGACCAGGTTCCCCCCGAGCGCGCACTGCCCGAGGACCCGGTGGGCTGCCGCGCCATCGCCCAGGAGCTCCATCCGGCCGTGTGGCCCTACAAGTTCAAGCCTGACCTGCCTCCTCGCTACGACGGCACCGCAGACCCTGCCGAGTTCTTACAGCTCTACTTGCTGAGCATCCAGGCGGCCGGCGGGAACGACAAGGTCATGGCAACCTGGTTCCCCATGGCGCTCAAAGCAGGCGCGCTTTCCTGGCTCCTCAACCTCCCGGAAGGGTCAATCACCTCCTGGGAGGGCCTGCGTGAGCGCTTTGTCGCCAAGTACCAAGGCACCTGTGACCGCGCGCTTGGAGTGGGAGACCTCCGTCGCGTGAAGCAACAGCCTGAAGAGACCCTGCACAAGTTCATACATCGCTTCACGACTACCCGCCTCAAGATCCCGAGGGCATCAGATGAGGCCATCATCTCGACGTTCACCGACGGAGTCAGGGACCAGAGGCTCAGGGAGGAGCTGGCTATCCACGATGACCTGAGCTCGTCATTGGAGATGTTCAACTTGGCGAACAAGTGCGAAGGCCGAGGAGGGCCGCCTCTCCCTCCGCGAGCTTTCGGAGGTGGAACCCGAAGACAAGAAGGCCAAGACCAAGGAGCCAAAGCGCAAGGCGCCCGTGGTGCTGGCGGCAGAACCCGAGACAAAGCGCGGCCGAGACGAGGAACCCCTCGCGGGCGGGCGACCATTCTGCATCTTCCATGGCACCAACAGCCACAACAACATCGACTGTCAGGAGCTCAGAGTGGTCCGCGACGAGCACTTCGGCTGGCGCCTTGGGCGCACCGACCGAGGCTATGGACGTGGCGGAGGCCGCGGTGGAGGCCGCTGGGATAATCGTGACCCACGCCAGGAGTGGCGAGACCAGCCTCGGGAGGACCGCTGGCGTGATCAAGCTCGAGAGGACCGCTGGCGCGACGAGCCTCCGGAGGGGTCACGCCGAGGTCAGCCTCATGAGGTCCGCCCTCGCGAGGCCGGTCTTCCCCCGCTGCCGCCTCCACCCAGAAGGAAGGAAGAGGACAGGCAGAATGACGGGGCTGGGGGCTTCCAGGAGGTCAGGGCAATAGCTTGCATCCTGGGTGGCGCCCAAGCCCCGGCCTCGAACCGCATCTTCAAGCAGTTTCACGGAAGGTGAACGCGGTGCTTCCAAAGCTCGAGGCCGCGCGCCCCCTCAAGTGGTCTCGGTGCGCCATCACCTTCGACTCCAAGGATCAACTCAGATGTTCAGCCATGGCGGGCGCGCTCCCCATGCTGTGCACGCCCACCATCAGCAACGTCCTCGTCACCAAGACCCTCATCGACGGCGGCGCCGGACTCAATATCCTCTCCATCGAGACGTTCGAGACGCTCCAAGTGCCTTACGACCAGCTCATGCTGACCAAGCCCTTCTCAGGAGTCACTGACGGCTCCACGGTCCCCATCGGGCAGGTGCGCCTGCCCATCACATTCGGCGGGCGCAACAATTACCACACCGAGATCATCACCTTTGACGTCGCCCACATCCACCTCCCGTACAACGTGATCCTTGGATACCCAGCCCTTGCCAAGTTCATGGCGGTGACCCACCACGGCTACAACGTGCTCAAGATGCCGGGAAGTGGCGGCGTCATCACTATCGCCTGCGATGAGAAGGACGCCGTTTGCTCCCTCGAGCGCGCCTACCGCGCCGCGGCGGCCGAGCACTCGGACGACGAAGGAGGTGCCCTGCCCTGCGAGGGCGTCCCCAAGAAGAATAAGCAGCTACTGTCCAAGGGACGCCAGGGGGTTGAAAACCCTAAGGACGGCGCCTCAGGATCCGCGCCTGGAGCACAGGCCCCTTCCTCCCTTGCATAGGAAGGCGCGCCCGGCGCCTCTCTTGGGCCGGGCTCGGGGGCTCCCACCCGGAGGACCACCAACCTGACCAGTGAGACAAGAGAGGTGCTCGGGCACAACACGGGGGCGTGTGCCGGCACGCACCCGTCCGAGCAGGGAGCACGGCGCGAGGCGCCAAGTTCGCGGGAGTTCATCACCAGAGCAATCGAGGAGCTTCAGGAAGCGCAGGCCGTGTGAGGTGGACGCGGCCCCGCACCCCCAACGCTGTCGCCGTAACCAACCCAGGCGGTTCGCCGCGCATCTGCGTCAACGTACCCAGCATCAACAGGGCTGCATCGTCGGACATCTTCTGGCCGACGCGCGTCAGTCACGGCAGGGCCTACCCGCGCAACCACGTCAGCATGCCTTTTGGGCTGGTGAACGTGGTTGACACATTCCAGCGCCTTGCCCGGGCCATGTTCGCACCGTACCGGGCCAGGCACCATGAGGAGTTGGAGGAGGTGCCAGGCCCGAGCGGAAGCCCCGAGCCCCCGGAGGCGACGGGCTCATGAAGTCCGAGCTTGCGGAAGCACATGGCCGAGCTCCTGCGACTACCACCATGCCCCAGCGACATCGCCGCCAGGTAATCCATTTGCCCAGTACCAGGTAACGTTTCGGTTTGCTCAGGTAACTTTTTGGTTTGCTCAGTTTAGAGGGCGCCCACCGGGCTGCATTATCCTCGGACGGCTAGAGCCCACCCCAGCCGCGTTTTCCCGCATGATTAGGACTTTTGCATGCTTTCAATCTATTTCCCTAAGTATTTCAACCTGCATGCTCGGTGCTTTGCCGCTATGAATGTCACTGCGCCCTAATGAGCCTTCCCTCGACTGCCTCATGATTAAGGGCTGGCACGGCGTCTGTGCTCGGGTCCGTCCCTGCAGCGTCGCAAAATCCAAGTGGTCGAGCTCTGTCTCGCGGACCGGCCCCGTGTATGTCACCTCGCATGGCCCTTGGTGCTTCGCCCTCGCATGAGCTAATCGGAGGTGGGTGAGTCAGGGCGCACGGCACGGTTCCGGTCGGCCTATCGCCGCCCTAGGGCCCGCGTGCCGGGTGTTTTCTCTTCGGAGTTGTCGCATGAGAAGTCTGGGCACGGCGTCTGTGCTCGGGTCCGACCCTGCAGCGTCGATAAATCCAATGGCTGAGCTCTGTCTGGCGGGCCGGCCCCGTTCACGTCACCTCCTGGGGTCATTGGTGTTTGGCCTTCTCAAGCGATGGCCCTTGGAAATCCATTCGGCGCAGGTTTCTCCAAAACGTACAGGACTTGAAGCGACGACTTCCACCAAGAGGATTCAGGCGCAACCCACCTTTCAGGTAGGGCCACGTGGGACCTGAGCTGTCTCACGTCGCCCATATACACCTCCCAGTTCTACCGTGCAGGCCACGCGTACGAACTTAATGGGCTGTACACGCCCGGAGCCCCCCGAGGACGCGGAGGGGTTCCATTCCCACGCCCAAGTGGAAGCCCCATGCTCCGCGCTGGCGGACGACACGCCCACCAATGGCTATGCCCATGCAACGTGGAAGCCCTACGCTCCGCGCTAGGGATAAACAACTGAGGGCGCCTCAGCGGGTGCATTCAACCTCAGGATGGCTCCTCGCGGCTCCATCTTGCGACATTCCTCCGGGATGACGCATGAGGGGGCTGCAAGGGGGCTACGCCACCTCACCAGGTCCCTGGCACCTGGTCTTCACGCGTCCCACCTGGACAAAAATGAAGGTATGGGAGCCGCTCGTACGTCAAGGGGGACTCCTGAGCATCGCGACTCAGGAGCCTCACTGGCCCCGTAGCCCCTCGCCTCTTGGGACCGTCCTGGCGATCCGGACGCCCCAACGACGGTCGAGGTATGCGCGAGGCCGGGCCCTGCCGACGCAGAGCTCAAAGCGCTCCGAATCCCCAAGTCGACCCCGTGGGAGCCGCTTATACGTCAAGGGGGACTCCTGAGCATCGCGACTTAGGAGCCTCACTGGCCTCGTAGCCCCTCGTCTCTTGGGACCGTCCTGGTGATCCGGATGCCCCAACGATGGTCGAGGTATGCGCGAAGCCGGGCCCTGCCGACGCAGAGCCCAAGGCGCTCAAACCCCCAAATCAACCCCGTCTTTGCTACGTTCCCTTCATGAGGGCTGCTCGCACGTCAAGGGGAACCCCTGAGCATCGCGACTCAAGGGCCTCACTGGTATCGTAGCCCCTCACCCCTTGGCATCGTCCTGGCGATCCGGACGCCCCAACGGTGGCTGAGGTATGCGCGGGACCGGGCCCTGCCGACGCAGAGCGCTACAGCAAGCAGGAAGGAAACAGAGTGAAGAAACAAAATCACACAACTTAGCAGTCATTACAAGCATTAAAATGTCTTTGAAAATGCAAACGAGTCTAACGCCTCCACGAGGCACGATAAACATTACAGGGGACGGCCCAGGAAAAGAAGCTAAGAGGAGCTGGCACCACCACTCGCCCCGGCCATGGGGAGCTCATCGTCGACATCGCTGCCACTGTCGCCGTCATCGGCAGCCCTCGCAGTGGCAGGCGGAGCCGAGGGAACGGCAATGCAGGTGAACTTCTTCATCAACGCATCCACGGCGCCCTCCATGGCCGTCGCCGTAGCGGCGCGAACCCCAGGATCGACTGGGCGAATCACGGAGCTGAAGTCGAAGCTCGACTCACAAAGGTAGAGGTGGCTGAAGACACGTGTCGCAGCCTCGGAGAAGAGGTCGCGGCACTCGCTCTCCAAAATGCTCTCCACCCTGGCGACGGCGCTCTCAAGCACCTTGGCGAGCTTCGAAGAGAGCCCAACGAAGCCACCCTCAGGAGCAGTCAGGGGCTCTGAGAATTCCCCCCGACAGATGGACTGCAGCGCCCGGTAGAGCCTGAGCTCGATGGAGGGGAAGGCCTCGAGCTCCGCAGCCTTCTTCTCCTCAGCCGCGGCAAGGGACTCCTCCCTGTAGGCAAGCCGGGCCCTCTCCGCAGCCACTTCCTCCTTCAACTCGTCCTGCCGCCTGCGCTCGGCGGCTAGGTCGGCCGCCGCCCTGGACAGTGCGGAGTCACGATCGGCGATCTTGCCCTCGCAGGCCTTGAGGTCCTCCTCCCGTTGGCGGAGCCTCTCCGCAATCATGGACCTGTCCTCTTGAAGGGCCTTCAGGCGGGCCTCCGCCTCGTCACAGCGCTTCGTGGCAGACGCTACGTCAGCCAGTGCAGAGTCTCAGGTTACCCTGGCTGCCGCGGCCTCTTCCCTGCTCGCAGCCGCGGCAGATTCGGCTTGGCCCCAAAATGCCACAGCCGAGGCGTCAGTTTAGAGCCACCCAGAAAGAAGACCCAGGCGCCCCCTTGCGAGGCGATCGTCAACACCACCCAGGGCGCCTCGGACCTGATCCAAGACGGAGTAGGCCCCGTCCAGGGCGCCTGGCTCAACCAGAGGGCCACGGGTTGGTGGCACCAGGACATGGCCCGGGGGCGGCGTCTGTACGGCAGCAGGGGCCGCCTCCGGAGGAGCGGAGGTATGAAGGGCAGAAGGCACCGGTGGCTGGACCGCCACCACGGACAAGGAAGGGGCGGGCGACTCTACGCCCAGTTGGTCCTCGGGGGCTGGCCCCTCGGGCTGCAATACGGGCCTGCCTCCGGGGGCAGAGACAGCCTCTTCTGCAGGCATCGGGGGCTCCGCGGCCGCGACAGGGAGAGTCGCCCCGTGGGCCTCCTCGCCCCCGACACCCGGCACCTCGTCGGGCGGCGGCAAGGCACCAGGAGTAGGCGTCGCATCGAAGGACACCTTTGGCTTGACGCCGGCCTTCTTCTTCCTCGACTTCGGCACGGCGACGCCCCTAATTGTCGGACAAAGAGAGGCCCCTCAGTACATAAACCACCGGAGGGTAGCGTGAATCCAAGAGGGATTACTTACTCTTCGACGTCAACCCACTTCCTCTTCCTCTCCGCATCAGCAAAGGCGGGGAGGCCCCCGTCCTTCTCCAAGGAGCTGCTGCTGCATGGAGGACTGGTGGAACCGCTCGGAGCAGCCGCGACCGGCAAGGTTGTGCCAGCCCCGGACGCGACCGCCTCACCCGCGAGTTGCGGCTCGGGCAGGGGCGAGGCGAGCGCTTCGGCCACCGTACCAACACGAGCTGGGGGCTCCGGAGGAGGCCCAGCCTCGCGCTTCCTCGTTGTCACCCGACAGGCAGATCGGGCGGCCCAAGGTGTAGGGCCCGGACCCCTGAGGACCCCGGCGAGTCGCGGAGGACTTGCAGCAGGGGGCTCACCGGTGTCATCGTCATCGAAGCCGCGGAGAAGGGCACTCCGCGACGGAGGAGACACCTCCTCGAGGTCGTCATCCGCCGTCTCATCCGAGCCCCCTCCATCGACGGTGTCGTCGGAAGACACCACCACAGGGGCGCCGGGGCTCTCGGCCGGAGAGAGCCCCAACTCGTCGAAGCTGGGCATCGCGGCAACCAAGTCAGCCTTGTCGTCGTGGCAGTACAACGGGGCGTAGGCTTCGGGAAGATCCCCGGGATCGCCATTAAGCATGGTCGCCATTATCCTGCTCAACTCCGCGGGGGGTCAGCGACACGGAATGGATCCTCATGTCGTCACCGCTACCCTGGTAGTCCCACATGGGCCGCGAATGAGCCTGGAGGGGCGCCAGGCGTTGCACCAGGAACTCCTTCACTATCATTCCCCCAGTCAACTTCCGGGCGCAGATGTCCCGAAGGACCCGCTCTAAAACGGGCTTAGCTCGGGGGTCGGAGAGCTTCGCGGAGCTCCACGCCGAGATCTTCTCCGGCAACCCCTTGGGGAGCCCCAGGCGGGGGTCGATGCCCTGGAGATCCAAGAAGACCCAACGGTTCCTGAAGTTCTCCACCTTCTTCCCGGCCTTGAAGAGCATGTTCCCGCTCTGGACCGCGACGAAGGAGACGCATGCTGACTGATACGTCCATTTTGCATCATGCTTTTATATTGATATTTATTGCATTATGGGCTGTTATTACACACTATGGTACAATACTTATGCCTTTTCTCTCTTATTTTACAAGGTTTACATGAAGAGGGAGAATGCCGGCAGCTGGAATTCTGGACTGGAAAAGGAGCAAATATGAGAGACCTATTCTGCACAACTCCAAAAGTCCTAAAAAGTCATGGAGAATTATTTTGGAATATATAAAAAATATCGGGCGAAATAAATACCAGAGGGGACCCACCAGGAGGTCACAAGCCTGGGGGCGCACCCTACCCCCCCGGGCGCGCTCCTGTGGCTTGTGGGCCCCCTGGCAGGCCTCCGGTGCCCATCTTCTGCTATATGGAGGGTTTTGACCTGGAAAAAATCATAAGAGAGCTTTCGGGACGAAGCACCGCCGTCTCGAGGCGGAACTTGGGCAGAACCAATCTAGGGCTCCGGCGGAGCTGTTCTGCCGGGGAAACTTCCCTCCCAGAGGTGGAAATCGAAGCCATTGTCATCACCAACGATCCTCTCATCGAAAGGGGGTCAATCTCCATCAACATCTTCACCAGCACCATCTCCTCTCCAAACCCTAGTTCATCTCTTGTATCCGATTTTGTCTCAAAACCTCAGATTGGTACCTGTGGGTTGCTAGTAGTGTTGATTACTCCTTGTAGTTGATGCTAGTTGGTTTACTTGGTGGAAGATCATATGTTCAGATCCTTAATGATAATTAATACTCCTCTAATTATGAACATTAATATGCTTTGTGAGTAGTTACGTTTGTTCCTGAGGACATGGGATAAGTGTTGTTATAAGTAATCATGTGAATTTGGTATTCGTTCGATATTTTGATGAGATGTATGTTGTCTCTCCTCTAGTGGTGTTATGTGAACGTCGACTACATGACACTTCACCATTATTTGGGCCTAAGGGAAGGCATTGGGAAGTAATAAGTAGATGACGGGTTGCTAGAGTGAGAGAAGCTTAAACCCTAGGTTAATCATAAGTGGGAGGCTTGTCCAAGTAAGGGCAGCACCCAAGCACCGGTCCACCCACATATCAAATTATCAAAGTAACGAACGCGAATCATATGAGCATGATGAAAACTAGCTTGACAGAAATTCCCATGTGTCCTCGGGAGCGCTTGCTTTATATAAGAGTTTGTCCAGGCTTGTCCTTTGCTACAAAAAGGATTGGGCCACCTTGCTGCACCTTTGCTACGTTTGTTACTTGCTATCCGTTACGAATTATCTTATCACAAAACTATCTGTTACCGACAATTTCAGTGCTTGCAGAGAATACCTTATTGAAAACCGCTTGTCATTTCCTTCTGCTCCTCGTTGGGTTCGGCACTCTTACTTATCGAAAGGACTACGATAGATCCCCTATACTTGTGGGTCATCACTAACCGCTGAGCCCCGTCATGAAGACGCAAGCTGAAGAAATGGTGGAACAGGGCCACCGACGGCCTCACGCCCACGAAAGCCTCGCAGTAGAAGCCAAACACGGACAGGAGCAGAATGGAGTTGGGCTGAAGGTGGAGGGCCTGGATCCGGTAGTGCGCAAGGACGGCGGTGAAGAACTCAGAGAAAGGTGGGACAAGCCCGGAGAAGACGCTGTGGAGGAAGAAAGGATAGGCTGACTTGGCGAGGCGACGCCCCTCCGTGGAGCCGCACCATATCAAGGTCCGCTTGCACTCATTGGAGTCGTCGGCGGTCGACGGGAGCACCGGGGCAAGGTCCCCGTCCTTGGCTATGGTGGACTCTGAGAGCGCCGGCGAGATAGGAGCAGAAGCCGAGCCCTGGGCCTCAGGCTTCGACTTGCCGGTGGGAGCCATCGAGAAGCTTCAGAGGTGAAGGGAGCAAGAAATAGGATGGAGCGGTGCTGAGATCTGGGAGGTTCGCGCAAAGGATGGAGATCTGGAAGGAAGAGCAAGGGCGCGGAAGAGGAAAGCAATAATGGCTCAACGCTGGACGTGAGGCTTTTGTCAGTTTGGGCAGTTGCCAAGAAGACACGGGGCGGGACGCCCGCGCCCCACCGAGCACCGCAGGCCAATCCAGGCCCGCAAGCAATAAGGGCCCGCGGTGCTCCGGGCCACCCCCTTCGGCTTTCCCCTCGGAGCCAGCTCGAGCGCGCCTTGGGCCCGGGGGCAACTGTCGGCGTTCTGGATACCAGGGTACCCAGACCTGCCTGCTTGCGGCCCAAGGCGTGGCCCACCTGGCGGTCCATATGGCCCTGCGCGTCCTCGTTCAAGACAAGACCCTCGCGAGGAGCCCATCCTCGCGAGAAGGATAGCGTCAAGGCAGAAGGGGAGGGCCTCCTCAGGCCTCCTCCCGAGTGGCGGAGATCCCTATGCAACGCCGGGCCTCAGGAGGACAGGGGTAACGACAGCCAGGCCAGGCGGGCGCCAGCACGCCAGAAGGAGCAGTTTCCTCTTTCGTGCAAAGGCGACAAGGACGAACGCGAGTTCCCAAGGAGCCCCGCCAAAGGTTTCCATTCTGGTGCAACAAGACCGAACCAGCGAGCGCAGCAGGACGAATGTCACCAGCGAGCCCACCACCGCATCACCACCACCAACTTTGCAGGCGAAGACCGCCTTGCGTCAGGATAAGATGTACCTCCTGTCCCCTTTCAAATTTGGCGGTTGTGGGATCCCTTCCCACCATTGTGATAAGGGAAGAGGACCCAGGCCGCTATAAATAGTGACCAAGTAGCTTGGTAGAAAGGGAGAGCAACCACCCGGCAAACACACCGCTGTACTAGTTCATCCACGAACCTCCTCGCGAGGCAATCCACCAAAAGCAGGAGTAGGGTTTTACGCTTCGCGACGGCCCGAACCTGGGTAAACACTTGTGTGCCATCGTCTTCCTCGCCATCGAGCGGGGGTATTGTGTTGTGAGCTTGGAGGGGGCGAAGCTGTTGTGGAATCTTCGCACACGCCCCTGGGTTTGAATTCCTTAGGGTTTTGCGGAGCCCGAAATCCGACATTTGGCGCGCCAAGTAGGGGGTGTGTCAGAGTCTTCCTCAAGCCTCGTTCTTCCTCCGCCTCACTGCTCTAATGGCTGACGCCCGCCGAGCCTGCGCTGAGCGCCGTGCTGCCCGTGTCGCCCAGATGGCTCCCGTGGGCCGCACCGCTGCGCGCCGCTCTCCCTCTCCTGTGGCCAACGCTGCCACGGGCCCGGAGGCCCAAGAGCTTGTGGGAGTTTTTGGTGACTATCACTTGTGCACGTACGAGCATTTTGTTCACCAGCAATACCTTACCCCCTTTTAATAGTATTGGCTTTCCTATGGACTCAAAGTGATTTCTCACAAAGTAAAATGTAGAGTCCTCTTGCTTGAAGCTTTGCCAATCCATTTCCTTGCATCTTGGGGTATCTCCACAATCCTTTTGCCAGCCCTCTATGTGGACTTTATCTGAAATACACTAGGTAAAGGTATTAGTCCAAGAGACAATGTATGTTGTCATGAATTATCAAAACCACCAAGGGATCATGTTGTGCTTTCAATCTCCCCCTTTTTGGTAATTGATGAAAACTTACAATCAAAGCTTCAAATAAAGATATGCATGGATATAATGAAGGCTTTGAGAGACACATGACTTAGATTTGCTCCCCCTAAATGTGTGCAAACCCTTTAAAGGATAGTTGCTTTGGAATGCATGGACACACATGTAGTAGAAGGGATATGATGAGTCATGTGTATCTTGGCTATATGCATCAAATATATATGAATGAGATGTATCCTTGTTCAAGACTTCACTCTTGCAAACAATATGTGCAAGAAGCAAGAGATCATCTTGATCAAAGATATGATGCATATACTTACCTTGAGTTCTTGAGCATTCTAGTAGTAGAAGTACACTTGAGAAAACAATGTTAGGAAACACAAGAGTATTCTACTAATCAAAAGCAATAGAACTTAAAAGTACCAAGATATGGAGAACATGTAGATAATATTCCTTAAGATTGATATGTCTCCAAGATCATTTAGAACTTTCTCCCCTTAGATATGAAAATAGTAGATCATCCTCTCCCCCTGAATCTTAGCATGTAGATATTGGGATTGGATAGGGTGAGAAAAAAATCTAAGATGATCACAATTAGAAAGTATGTTTATTTCAATAATGACAACCAACTTATGTTAGACTTTTCTCCCCCTACTTTGGTGTTCTCCCCTTGTCCATATGAGTATAAACATTGATATTCGCTCTCCCCCTTGATCATATCTCCCCCTTTGCATAAGCATGTATCTCCCTTTGGCATGAAGCTTTGTATATTTCTCCCCCTTTGGCATTAATTTCCAAAAAGGTCATACACAGGGATAGATACAGGGATCATGGACTAAGAAGGGATCCTTGAGAACAAGGGTCATTGAATGTAGGGTTCATAGAAATGAAAACTGAGGGAATCATTGAAAATAATTTCTCTCCCTTTGGCTGATCTGAGATTTTCTAAGACTTCTCCTCCTTTGAGTTAGGGACCCTTGAATAAAGTGTTTCTCCCCCTAAGTTTTTTTAATAAGAAGGGATCATAGAAGTAACAAAATCATTACTTGTAAGATTACAGAAGAAACATAAATTTGCAACTGCGAACATAGATAAGAGAAGAATACAAATCGTTTACTCCGAGACAAATAAATCGGTGGTACCGAGATTTTATGGTGCAGCTCATTTGCTAATTCGGTAGAACCGAGATATATGTATCGGCGGCTCCGAGGCTAAAACAGAAACTTGGCAGTGGGATTTGAAATCGAGATTTCTCAAACTTTGCCAATAACACAGTGTTTAAAAGAAATTTTCAAGTAAAATGCAAAAGTTTTTACAAAGGAATATCAACTAGAGAAGATTTGAGTGGTTCCAAGAAATCTTGTGAAATAGAGAATGAACCGTCCAAAATACTTGACTAGATGATGGGCGGTGACTAGGTCACCTATATTAGAGTATATTGACATAGGAGCCAAGCAAGAATACTTGATCATAGGTCATACTCAACGTTAAGCTCAAAATGGGGTTACCATTTTTTGATTAAGCATTTTGATGTCTTCATATCACTTGAGTTGCTTTAGCTCATGACTAGGAGTAAAGCCTTTTCAAGGATATGAGTACATACCTTTGAGAGATGTTGATGACGTGGCTTGTAGGTGAACTTGTTGAGGATGCTCGAGATTGATGAAGGTCATCTTGAGTTGGTAGCAATCCTTCTCGTTTTAGTACACTTGTCACCTACATAGGTTAGTCATGCAAGGAAGAACAATAGATATATCCATTTGACATGATACCAATTGAGATTTTGCAAATATGATCACATCAAGTATCTATCAAGGATATGGTTGAGTTGTCTTCTTCCTTCCAACATCAAGAGGGGTTGTGGATACTTGGTCATGACAAGATTGCTTATGATTCGAGTTGATGGCAATCTTGTGGAATGAAATTCTTCCAAGTACCTACAAAAAGTTAGATGCAATACAAGGGAGCATAGAATTCCATGGCATAAGATAACATATCAAGAGTATCATGGAAATATCAAGAAAGCTCATGCCCTTGCATGCAACCGAGTGAGTATAGCTCAAGTTTGAAGCATCAATGATGTTCAACTCACTCCTCAAGTAACAAAACGTTTTCTCATCAAGTGGCTTAGTAAAGATATCGGCCAATTGCTTGTTAGTATGGACATGCTTAAGATTGATATCTCCTTCGGCAACATGATCACGAATGAAATGATGTCTAACTTGAATATGCTTAGTTCGAGAATGTTGCACATGATTATGACCAATTTTAATAGCACTTTCATTGTCACAAAGTAATGGAACATTTCTAACATGGATTCGATAATCCTTAAGCGTTTGTGTCATCCATAGTAATTGTGCACAGCAAGATCCAGCAGCAATATACTCAGCTTCGGCAGTGGATAGAGATACCGAGTTTTGTTTCTTGGAGGACCAAGACACAAGAGATCTACCGAAAAATTGACAAGTACCCGAGGTGGATTTTCTATCAACCTTGTCACCGGCATAGTCCGAATCGGAATAGCCAACAATGTTAAAGGAAGATCCCTTGGGATACCAAATGCCAAAGTTTGGTGTTTGTATCAAATATCTCACAATACGTTTCACGGCCAAAAGATGACACTCTTTAGGTGCAGCTTGATATCTAGCACACATGCAAACACTAAGCATAATATCGGGACGAGAGGCACATAGATATAGCAATGAACCAATCATAGATCGATAAACTTTTTGATCAACCGGTTCATCCTCCTTGGTAAGATCAACATGTCCACTAGTAGGCATAGGAGTTTTCATACCATTGCACTCTTGCATGTTGAACTTCTTGATCAAGTCCATGGTATACTTAGTTTGAGAGATGAAAGTTCCTTCTTTCGTTTGCTTGATTTGCAAACCAAGAAAGAATTTCAGCTCACACATCATGGACGTCTCATACTTCTCGGACATCAATCTTCCAAATCTTTCGCTAAATTGTGGGTTAGTAGATCCAAAGATAATATCATCCACATAGATTTGGCACACAAATAATTCACCATTAACTCTCTTCGTGAATAAGGTTGCGTCAATTTTACCAATTTCAAAACCTTTTTCAATGAGAAACTTCGTTAAGCATTTGTACCAAGCACGAGGGGCTTGCTTAAGACCATAAAGGGCTTTACGAAGCTTGTAAACATGATTAGGTTTCTTAGGATTCACAAAACCAGGTGGTTGCTTAACATAGACTTCTTCTTCAATCTCACCATTTAAAAAGGCACTTTTAATGTCCATTTGATAAAGCGTGATATCATGGTGATTAGCATAAGCAAGAAGAATGTGAATAGCTTCAAGTCTAGCGACGGGGGCGTAGGTCTCACCGTAGTCCATACCTTCGACTTGCGTATATCCTTGGGCTACGAGACGTGCCTTGTTCCGTATGACTTGACCGTCTTCGTCTTGCTTGTTCCGAAACACCCATTTTGTTCCGATGATGTTTTGCTCATCCTTGGGCTTTTCCACGAGTGTCCATACTTCGTTCCTCTTGAAGTTGTGAAGCTCTTCATGCATTGCGTTCACCCAATCCGGGTCTTCAAGAGTTTGTTCTACCTTCAAGGGCTCAATGCTAGAGATGAAAGAATAATGCTCACAAAAGTTAGCTAGACGAGTTTTAGAGCGAGTGATTCTCCCTGTTTGTATATCACCAAAGATTTGGTTTAGGGGATGGTTCTTGGTCACTTGTGCTCGAACTCGGGTCAGCTTCCGATTGTTGGATGGTGAAGCTTCTTCTTCATCATCATCTCCTTCATCTTCGTTGTTGTTGAAGGTGTCGTTTCCTTGAGGTGGTGGTGAAGGAGGTTGAGGTGGATCTTCATGATGCACTTCCTCCTCTTCATCATCTTGTCGTGTACCGCTTGTGGATGCCTCCATGTCATGTTGTGGTTCACCTTGACGTGAAGTAGGGGCTTCTACTTGAGTTGATGAAGTACTTTCCTTCACCTCCATGGGACGAATCTTGCCGATGGACAAGTCTTGGATAGCTTCCGAAGGGTCCTTATCACCTACATCATTTGGCAATTGTTCGACTTGCGAACCATTAGATTCATCAAACTTCACATCTACCGTCTCTTCAACTTTTCGAGTGAAGTTGTTGTAGACACGGTAAGTGTGAGAGTTCGATCCATAACCGAGTAGGAATCCTTCATGAGATTTAGGAGCAAATTTAGTACGACGATGCTTATCAAGAATGTAGCACTTTGAGCCGAATACCCGAAAGTATCCAACTTGGGGTTTGTTACCGGTGAGTAGCTCGTATGCCGTTTTACCGAGAAGCTTGTGCAAGTAAAGTCGGTTTGTGGCATGACATGCTATTTCCACGGCTTCTGCCCAAAAGTGTCTTGGCGTCTTGTATTCGTCAAGCATCGTTCTTGCCATCTCAATAAGCGTCCGGTTCTTCCTCTCAACAACTTCATTTTGTTGTGGCGTGTACGTAGCCGAGAACTCATGTGAAACACCTTCTTCGTCAAGAAAGGTATCCACATGGGTGTTCTTGAACTCCGATCCGTTATCGCTCCGAACCTTCTTGATCTTCACTTCAAACTAATTTTGCGCTTTGCGAGCGAAGTTCTTGAAGATCTTTTGAACCTGCGACTTATCATCAAGAAAGAATACCCACGTAAATCTGGAAAAATCATCAACTATAACTAGACCATAGGAATTTCTACCGAGACTCTTGTAAGCATTGGGACCAAAAAGATCCATGTGAAGTAACTCTAGTGGTCTCCTAGTAGTCATGATATTCTTAACGGGATGACTTCCACCTACTTGCTTTCCAGCTTGACAAGAACTACAAAGTCTATCTTTGTCAAAGATAACATCTTTAACACCAAGTATATGATCACCTTTGATAAGCTTGTCTAGATTACGCATGCCAACATGTCCTAGTCTTCTATGCCAAAGCCAACCTTTAGAAGATTTCGCAATAAGACAAGTACGAGGTTTGGATCTCTTAGTGAAATCGACAATGTATAGATCACCTCTACGGAAACCGGTAAAGATCATTTTATGATTATCTTGACGAAACACTTGGCAATCTACTTTCGTGAATAGCACATTAAAACCAAAGTCGGCAAGTCTAGATACGGAAAGAAGATTGTAGCCAAGAGATTCAACAAGCATAACATTTTGAATAGAGCTATCATGGGATATGGCCACCTTACCAAGACCAAGTACCTTACCCTTGGAGTTGTCTCCAAACGTTACGTACCTTCGCAGTCCATGGTTTGGTGTGATCTCTTCAAACATCTCTCTATCTCCGGTCATATGATCGGTACATCCGCTATAGAGAATCCACTCTTTTCCTCCGGACATGTAATCCTGGAAGTTTGCCATGAGACTTAGGTTCTTCATGATCTTCTCATACTCGATGTCGAATAGCTCATCTTCATCATAGTAGCCATGTTCCACATTGTCATCGTCAAGTGGGAAATCCTCATCACAAAGAACAAGAGATTCGTTAGGATTCTGATCATGACAATGTTCAAACTTGTGAATTCGAATGGCTTCTACAATGATGTTGTTGATAGTTGTGACATCTCCTTTAGCACGCATGAGGTCTCTAAGCTCAAATAGACAATCATCAAACTTGGGATCACTAGGCGTCATTTTGTGGAAGGCAATAGTTTTATGAAGAATTTCATCAAGATTACTCAATGAATAACATGGATATCGTTTCTCCAAGTCATTCCACAAAGTGTAAACACATTCAAAATTCTTCATTTTATTAAGCACATTTCTAGGCAATGCTCTAACGATGAGATTAACAGTTCTAAGATTGCATAGCATATCAATTTCCTCTTCGTGTGTGGGATGTAAGGGATCAATGGGAGGGACATAGGGGCTCTTAACATATTTGCTCAATTGAAATTCATTAAACAGCTCAAGCATCAAGGTTTTCCATTGACTATAGTACTCACCATCAAGAATAGGCACTCTACAACTCAAACTCCCTATGCTAGACACATCCATCTTCCTCCTCGGTGATTAAACCGAAGCAATGGAGACCAAAGCTCTGATACCAATTGAGGGATCACTAGAAGAGTGTCTAGAGGGGGGGGGGGGTGAATAGACTACTAGCGGGAATTTACAACCTAACCTTTTCCCAAGTTAATTGGTTGGCAGATTTTAACAGTTTTAGCAAGTCTAGCAAGTCTAATATGCCCTACACATGCATGTCTACAAATATGGCAGTGGAAAGTAAAGACATTGCACATGAAGTAAAGAGTTGATATAGGTAGATCAAACGCAACTGGAGACGCAAAGATTTTTCCCGTGGTTCCGATAGGTGGTGCTATCATACGTCCACGTTTATGGAGTCTTCAACCCACGGAGGGTAACGGTCGCGAGAGTCCACGGAGGGCTCCACCCATAAGGGTCCACGAAGTAGCAACCTTGACTATTCCATAACGGCTTCCGTCCACGAAGGACTAGCCTCCCTATGGGTAGATCTTCACGAAGTAGGCGATCTCCTTGCCCTTACAAACTTCTTGGTTCAACTCCACAACACGAAGTAGGAGGCTCCCAAGCGACACCTAACCAATCTAGGAGGCACCACCCTCCAAAAGGTAATAGGCTCGGTAATGATGATGAACTACTTGCTCTTGTGCTTCAAGATGATAGACTCCTCAACACACAATCACTCTCTCACAGATTTGGCTTGGTGGAAGAGATGGGATTGGTGGAAAGCAACTTGGGGAGGCTAGAGATCAAGATTCATATGGTTGGAATGGAATGGCATGGTCTCAACACATGAGTAGGTGGCTCTCTCTCAGAAAACTGAATGGGGCAAGTATGGAATAGTTCTGAGTGCTTCACTTTCGAGTGGGTGGTGGTGAAGGGGTATATATAGGCATCCCCAAAAATCCAACCGTTACACGCAAAATGACCAACTCGGTGACACCGATGTGTTAATCTCGGTGGTACCGAAGTGACCAAAAGGTGGCAACTTTTGAATCTCGGTGAGACCGAAATATAAAACTCGGTTGCACCGATAAGGTGACCAATTGTCAGATTGCCCAATCTCGGTGACGCCGATCCAACAATCTCGGTGGTACCGATATTGTGAAACTGCGTAACAGAAAGTTGGCAACCTAAACTCGGTGGCACCGAAGCAGAATCGGTTGCACTGAAAGCTAGGGTTTGGCTAATGTCTGTCTGAGTATGGGAATCGGTGGCACCGAGTGGAAGTGTTGGTTGCACCGATTTTCGATATTTGACTTTGGACAGACTTTTGTGGAAGAGCTTGTGGGAGTTTTTGGTGACTATCACTTGTGCACGTATGAGCATTTTGTTCACCAGCAATACCTTACCCCCTTTTAATAGTATTGGCTTTCCTATGGACTGAAAGTGATTTCTCACAAAGTAAAATGTAGAGTCCTCTTGCTTGAAGCTTTGCCAGTCCATTTCCTTACATCTTGGGGTATCTGCACAATCTCCACAATCCTTTTGCCAGCCCTCTCTATGAACTTTATCTGAAATACACTAGGTAAAGGTATTAGTCCAAGAGACAATGTATGTTGTCATGAATTATCAAAACCACCAAGGGAGCATGTTGTGCTTTCATTCTTCCCTATTCCTTTTTGCTTGTTCTTTTTGCAAGCATCATGTGGTGAGGAAAGATCTAGGCGCATATATCCAGTTGGATATGGGTGGGCATGAGTTATTATTGTTGACATCACCCTTGAGGTGAGTAAGTTGGGAGGCGAAAATATGAGCCCCTATCTTCCTATGTGTCCGGTTGAAACTTTTTGTTCATGGGTATGCCGTGAGTGTTAGCAATCATAGAAGACTAAATGATGGTTGAGTATGTGGACTTGTCAAAAGGCTCCGACATGAGACCCTTCCTGAAAATATGATGAATTGTATTTGCAAGTTGACTGAGAACATAGTTTGTTGGTTTTCAATAAGGTTTATACTTCATACTTCTATGTTGTGATGAATTGTTACTTGTTCATGAGAAGCTATATGATAAAAATGTATTCAATAAGTTTTATGATAGAGTTTGTTGCTATTATAATAATAAGCATGATGCTTCTATGTCCGTATTTTGTTTTTATCGACACCTCTCTCTCAAACCATGTGGACATGCTTTTCAATATCGGCTTTCACTTGAGGACAAGTGAGGTCTAAGCTTGGGGGAGTTGATACGTCCATTTTGCATCATGATTTCCTACTGTTATTTACTATGTTTTTTTGAATAATAATGCTTTAGGGAGTGATTCTAATGCCTTTTATCTCATAATATGCAAGGTTTACACAAAGAGGGAGAATACCGGCAGCTGGAATTCTGGACCCAAGAAAAGCACATCAGAGATACCTATTCTGCACAACTCCAATGAAGCTGAAATTTTACGGAGATTATTTTTGTATTAAATAAAAAATACTGGAGCAGAAAACTACCGGAGGGGGCCAGCCTAGTGGGCACAACCCACCAGGGCGCGCCAGGCCCCCCTGGGCGCGCCCTGATGGGTTGTGGCCACCTCGGCCCACCTCCAGTGCCCACCTTTTGGTATACGGTCACATTTGACCTAGAAAAAATCAGAGGAGGACTTCGGGACAAAGCACCGCCGCCTCGAGGCGGAACTTGGGCAGGAGCACTTTTGCCCTCCGGCGGAGCGATTTCGCCGGGGGAACTTCCCTCCCGGAGGGGTAAATCGAAGCCATCGTCATCACGAACACCCCTCTCATCTTTGGGAGGCCAATCTTCATCAACATCTTCAACAACACCATCTCCTCTCAAACCCTAGTTCATCTCTTGTGTTTAATCTTTGTACCGGAACCTCGAATTGGTACATGTGGGTGACTAGTAGTGTTGATTACCTTGCGTAGTTGATTACTATATGGTTTATTTGGTGGAAGATTATATGTTCAGATCCATTATGCTATTCAATACCCCTCTGATCTTGAGCATGATTATATTTGTGAGTAGTTACCTTTGTTCTTGAGGTCACGGGAGAAGTCATGTTGCAAGTAATCATGTGAATTTGATATGTGTTCGATATTTTCATGATATGTATGTTGTGATTCCCTTAGTGGTGTCATGTGAACGTCGACTACATGACACTTCACCATTCATGGGCCTAAGGGAATGCATTTTGGAGTAGTTATTAGATGATGGGTTGTTAGAGTGACAGAAGCTTAAACCCTAGTTTATGCGCTAATTCGTAAGGGGCTAATTTGGATCCAAACGTTTAATGCTATGGTTAGATTTTATCTTAATACTTTTCTCGTAGTTGTGGATGCTTGCGAGGGGGTTAATCATAAGTGGGAGGTTGTTCAAGTAAGAACAGCACCCAAGCACCGGTCCACCCACAGATCAAATTATCAAAGTAGCGAACACGAATCAAACCAACATGATAAAAGTGACTAGATGAAATTCCCGTGTACCCTCAAGAACACTTTGCCTATTACTAGAGATTGTTCTGGCCTGCCCTTTGCCACAAAAGGATTGGGCTACCTTGCTGCACCTTACTTACCATTACCGTTACTTGCTCGTTACCAATTATCTTGCTATCAAACTATCTGTTACCTACAATTTCAGTGCTTGCAGAAATTACCATGCTGAAAACCGCTTGTCATTTCCTTCTGCTCCTTGTTGGGTTCGATACTCTGACTTATCGAAAGGACTACGATTAATCCCCTATACTTGTGGGTCATCAGGGGCCCACCACCCGAGGTGGCGGGAGCCCCCTAAGGTGCGCATCTTGAAGACCACATCGCGTAGTCTTCAACGCGTAGTCTTGAAAACGGACCTCCTTGAACAGACGGTTGGACGCTGGGGCGTGGGCTCCGCCAAGGATGCACGCTATCGCGCGAGGCTCCTGATAGCCCCGAGCCCCCTCGTCCCACTGGGAGTTGTCGTTCCTTTTAGGCGGTGGAGGCAGCGGCGGGAGAGTTGTGTTGTCCTAAGGGCGCGCCTCGCGAGGCTGGCGCGTTCGCGCCAGGCGTCCTCGCGAGGCTGACCACGCCAGTTGTCCTCACGAGGCTACTCGCGCCACCCTTGGCGAGGGTTGCCGCCGCGGCTGTCCCACTTGCCTCTGCTGTGACCGCCTCCGTGGCGTGCGCTGCGATCGCTGCGTTCTGGACGTCGCCCCGCGCGCCCGTCGCAGAGGGACTTGAGCTCCTGACAGTCTTCGGTGTTGTGCGTGTGCACGTCGTGGTAGATGCAGAACGGGCGACGGTCCTTCTTGGGTGCATCGCGGTCGCGGCCCCGCTTCTGCTTGGGCTCCGCCGCTGGAACGGTCGGGCCCTTGCGCTTGATTTCATTGGCCTTCGCCTTGCCGTCGTTCGGCGCGACGTCGGGGTCATCATGGATAAAGAGGCGACCTTCCTCGGCCTTGGCGCGTTTGTCGGCAATGTTGAAGAGCTCCAGAGCTGAGTTGAGTCTGTCGTTGATGGCGAGCTTTTCGCACATCGGTACGTCCTTGACGCCACTGGTGAACGCCATGATGATGGATTCGTCCGAGGAGCACGGGATCTTGTTGCGCACCTGGCTAAAAGCGTTGGATGTAATTGCACAAGGTCTCTCCAGGGCGCTGCTTCACATGCCACAGGTCCATGACAGAGAACGGGCAGTCATGCGTGCCCTTGAAGTTGGCGACGAAAAGCTTGCAAAGCTTGCTCCATGAAGATATCGTCTCCTCTGGCAGGTTCATGAGCCAAGAGCACGCACCATCCTTGAGGGCCATGGGGAACCAGTTCGCCATGACCTTATCTGTCGGATTTCTGGCTCCGCAAAACCCGAAGAGGTTCGAACACAGGGCGTGTGCAAAGATCCCTACCAGCTTCGACCTCAAGCTCACAGCTCGATAGCCTGGATCGATGAACTCACTCGATTGGGAGGAAGAAGGTTGGCACACGAGAATTTACCCAGGTTTGGGCCGCTGTGAAGCGTAAAACCCTACTCCTGCTTTTGGTGGATTGCCTCACGAGGAGGTTTGTGGATGAACTAGTACAGTGGTGAGTTGCCTTGCGAGGGTGCTCGGGTGGTGTTTGATCTCTTCCCCGCTCCACTAAGCGGGCTAGCCTCTATTTATAGTGGCCCGGGTCCTCTTCCTTTACCGCAATGGTGGGAAGGGATCCCACAATGGCCAAATTCGAAAGGGGATAGGAGGTACATCTTATCCTGACGAAAGGTGGTCTTCGCCTGCAAAGTAGTCGGTGGTGATGCAGAGGTGGGCTCGGCAATGACGTCCGTCCTGCGGAGCTCGTGGTCTTGCTCTCGTTGCACCGGAATGGGAACCTTTAGCGGGACGCCTTGGGAACCTGCGCTCGCCATTGCAACCTTTGCACCAAAGAGGAAACTGTCTCCTCTATGCGCACTGGCACCCGCCTGGCCCGGCTTGCGTCACCCTTGACCTCCCGAGGCCGAGTATTGCATAGAGATCTCCGCCGCTCAGGAGGGGGCCTGGGGAGATCTCTTCCCTCTGAGGGTCTTGGCGTCGTCTCCCTCGCGAGCGTGGGGCTCTCACGAGGGTCTTGTCTTGAATGAGGCCGCCCTAGGCCGTGCTTGGCTGTCGAAGTGGGCCGCGCCCTGGGCCGCAGGCTGGCAGGTCTGGGTACCCCATTCCCAGGACGCCGACACCAGCCCCCGGGCCCGAGGCGCGCTCGAGTTGGCTTCTGGGCGAAGCCATAGAAGATGGCCCGAAGCGCCGTGGGCCCCAACCGCCTGCGGGGTAGGCTTGACACACGGCGCCCTCCGAGACGCCGATGCCTCCATTTATTAAGGCTGTCTCGGCAACTGCCCCGGCTAACAAACAGTCTGGCGCACGCCTCCGAGCCGTCACTTGTTCCCATCAATCTTGCCGCCCGTTCTCCTTTCTTCCGCGGCTAGCGCCTTCTTCGATGAATCTTGCATCCGTCCCGGCCTGGCCACCCGCCATGGCCCCCAAGAAGAGAGGGGGCGAGACTCCGAAGGCGCCGGAACCTTCGTCGACACCGGAGCCCGCGTTAGGCCGATCCTTGGTGGTCAATCTTGAAGGGTTGGAGAAGGTCCGACTGGCGGTCGCCGCCGGCTCCAACGAGTGGGGGGAAACCAAGATCTGGCTGGGCTCGCGGCCTCAGATCGAGCTAGAGGCCACCTGCATTCCCCTTCATCTCCACGCCCTCCTCTCCGGCTTGCTGCCGCCGTTCTCGGACTTATTTTCTGCCGTGCTCACGCACTATCAGGTTCATGCGCTTCATCTCGACCCCGGCTCCATCGTCCTCCTTTCTGCTTTCGCGTTTCTGTGCGAGGCCTTCATCGGTGTCTCCCCTTCAGTGGCCCTACTTCGCCACTTCTTCTCCCTCCGGTTGAGCCCTGGGGGACACTGTTCAGGATGTGTGTCCCTGAGAGCAGTCGATGCGGCGGTCAGCGGGGCCCTCGACGCCCGGCTTTCCCCGAACACAGAAGGCTTCCGGAGGCAGTGGGTGTACGTCGATGCCGCTGAGGCCGGCCCCCTGCTCCAACTCCCGTCGGTTCCTGCAGAGCCGAGTCCCAGGTGGTAGCACAAGGAGCTTGTCGATCCGCGGCTCACGCAGGTCTTGGCCAAGCTGGCGAAACTGAACAAGGCTGGCGTGACGATGGCGATGGTGGTGTGGGAGTTCTTCCGCCAGCGAATTGCGCCTCTTCAGTGCCATTCCCGCCCAATGTGGACCTTTGCAGGCCCTCACGATTCCATGAGGCTCCAGGTCCCTTCTCTTCTTCCTAGCGCGCTACGCGAGCTGCTCCGTCGCCTGACCGGCGGGGAACCGGATGAGCTTCCCCGCGACGGCCTCCCCTTGTACAGCCGCAAGGACGGGGAAACCCTTGCCCGGGAGATGTCGCGCTTCGATGAGTGGGGGTTCCTTCCTTCGGCGGGAGTGGGTCCCTGGGGAGATCCCCCCGTGAGGGCCTCGGGGCCTGGCGGTCCTGAGGCCGTCGCTCCCCCTTTGGCTGCGGTGGGGCGTCCTGCGTCGCCCGTTCCCCGGGCTCTTGCCGCGGCCCTGCCCGGGAGTGAGGATGACGCCCCGCCGGTGGAGGTGGCTGCCGCCTCCGCTGCAGGATGCCTGGCGTCAGACGCCGACATGTCGTCCCCGGCCCCCCACGCTCGCCGGAAGAGGAAGGGGCCTGGGAGCAGCCGATGCCCGACGCAGTGGGTGCCGATGAAGAGGAAGTGGGTTGCCTTGGATGAGTAAGTGTCTGAGTCCCCTCAGTCTCCCCTTGGTGTGCCCCTTCTGAATCTTTGTTCTGCAGGTCCCCCTCCGACGAAGAGAGAGACGCGACGCCACCGCTGCCTCCTGAGGCCATCGGGCCCATCGTGGCCCTGCCTTCCGCGGGCCTCGAGGTTCCGTGCAGGAGGGCGCCCGTACCCGAGATCGTGCGGCCCTCGGGGGGTCCAGAGTGCGAGTTTCCTGCAATCTTCTTCATGCGTGGCCTCCAACTTGCAGGGGAGGGGCTGCGTCCTCCGCTGACACTCTTCCCCTGGGACCAGTCGCGCCATGCCCTAGGGCCCTTCTTGAGCGAAGATGCGGATCCCCGCGGGGTGCGACCTCCACCTGAGGAGAGGAGGGAGGAGCCCCCAGCCCCCGGGCGCGCACCGGGTTCATGCGGCCCCTCGCATGCCTTCCCTACTGATCCAGAAGAAGGCGGAGATCCTGGTTGGGCCCTCGAGCTCGGAGGTGACCAAAGCGCCGTGCGGCGCGGTCTGCTCCAAACCACAGCGAACGCGCTGGGGCGCCTGGGGGCGGAGCTCGCCAACACCGACACCCGTCTCGAGGTGGAGCGCTAGCGCCTCGCGCGAGAGTGGCACCGTCTTGAGGTTGCCATTATCCTCGGCAGTCTGCAGCGCGAGCGTGCCCACGCAGACGTCGAGGGGTCCCTTGCCGCGGCGAGGGAGGCCCGCGACCGCGCCCTTGCAGAGGCCCAAGCCACCGACAGCCGACGCAAGGCCTCGGAGGAACGCTTGGAGGAGCTTGAAGCCTCCAACGCCGCCCTCAAAAGGCGAATTCAGGTGCACAGGGCCGCACTTGACGACCTGACAATTGTGCTGCCGACCGGCGGTGTGGGGCCTCGCGTACCCGAAGATGCGCTGACGATGGAGGCGATAGAGAAGAGCCTGGAGCACGAGAGGCTGGAAGTGAGGGAGCACCAGGTGTCCCTCACCAAGGACTCCCTCGCCACCCATGAGGTGATGGTTAAGGAGGAGATCAGCGACAAGGTGGCGGAGGTTCGGCGCTCCCTCCTCCAGGACTACCGCGCGAAGTTGAAGCTCCAGGAGTCTCGTTTCTGCAGGCAACGCTACCACCTGAAAAGCAAGGCCGACAACCTCAGGAGAAGGTTAGATCAGGCGGAGCGACGCCGGAAAGCTGTGATGGATGCCCAGGCTGCAGCCGAGGCCGAGCTATCATTTCTCTATAAGCAGGTGAAGGGCGTCACTTCTCTTGCGGAGAAGGCTTCGGACGAGGCGGATCGTGCCCGCGGCATTCAGTACACGCGCTCCAAGATGTTCCAATCCCTCGAGAAGAGGGCCCACCGGGCCTTGAGCATCATCTGCGGCGCGAGCGTCACAAGCCCTCTGGTTCCTGACGATGCCGGGTACCTGGGCTTCTTTTCCAGGGTCGTGGAGCACCTTGAGGGGGCTGCTGAGAAGATCCGCGAGCTCGTGGAGGAGAAGCGCTGCGACCTCCTCGCGCGGGCGGCCGCACACGTCTTTAGCCACCTCCTTCGCCTCGATCCGCACTTCGACTTCGGGGCGGTGCTCGCCCCCGTGCCTGAAGTGATCCAAGGTGCCCTTGTCGAGTGGGTGGAGGACCATGTGGAGGACTTGATTGTGGGATTTTCTTCTGATGAACCGGAGGACCATGCCGGAGCCGGGGAGTGCGAGCCCGGCAGTGGTGGTGACGATGAGGGCGATGATGGTGGCATGTCTCCATAAGTAGTCTTCGCGTTTACCTGTCAGGGTTATGAGTGCAGCCCTGTGGCGACTTGAATGTACTTTTGGAAGGACCCTTGAGGATGCTCCCGTGTGACGTGATGCACATCATCGTACGTCTTTTTGCCAAAAATTCCTGCCGATCAGGTTGATCGTGTCACGCGGGCGCCCGAGCGTTTAGGCCTTGGCAGGGTGTGCGCGGTAGCGCGTCCACTGCGCCCAGCTTCCGCTTATGGGTCGCGTGTGGGAGAGGAAGGGGCCGGCAGCTGCCGAACTTCCCAAAGAAAGCGAGATGCCAAATGGAAATCGTTACCAAAAAGAATGACCCCCCTATTTCCAGAAGAAAATCGCAAGAACTCCAAGTTTTATTCCAAAAGATGGCAATTTCGAATACAAAATGGGCAAAGAACAGGCGCGTCCGGCACCTATTCTAATCTTCGTCTTCGTCTTCTCCCCAGCGTGGAGCGTAGGGCTTCCACCTTGCGTGGGCATAGCCATTGGAGGGCAGTGTTGTCCGCCAGCGCGGAGCATGGGGCTTCCACTTGGGCGTGGGATGGAACCCCTCCGCGTCCTCGGGGGGGCCCGGGCATTTACAACCCACTCATTATTATGTGAGAGTGTCACGTGTTGAGCCTGGAGGTGCGCTGGGAGCTCCATGCCTCCTGGACATGGAGCCCACTTCCAGCCCCCAAGCATGATGCGGTGAAGTGGGGTCGGCCCCGGACGGGCCCTCGAGCGCGGGGTGAGCCCCCCACGCTCTCCACAGGGAGGGCCCGCCTCGGAACAGGGCCTCGGGCTCCCCAAAGCCCGGGGACGGATGTCGTCGTTGTAGTGGTGCCTGTCGGATTTCGGGCTCTGCAAAACCCTCAAGGTTCGAACACCGGGGCGTGTGCGAAGCTTCCCTGCGGCCTCGCCCTACTTAGCTCGCTACACGATGGTGACTACGACGAACTCGCACGATGACGAGGAAGAAGATGAACACGGTGGTTTACCTAGGTTCGGGCCGCTGCGAAGCGTAATACCCTACTCCTGCTTTGGTGGATTGCCTCTCGGGGAGGTGTGGTGGATGAACTAGTATAGTGGTTTCGAGCCTCGCGAGGGTGCTCGAGTGGTGTTCTTGGCTCTCTGCCTTCTCTTGTCTTGGTGTATTCGTCCTCCCCCTACGGTGCGGCCTAGCCTCTATATATATAGCAGTGGCCCGGGTCCTCTTCCTTTATCACAATGGCGGGAAGGGATCCCACAACGGCCAAATTTGAAGGGGGACATGAGTACATCCCCGCCCTGTCCAAAGGTGGTCTTCGCCTGCAAAGTAGCTGTCGATGATGCAGAGGTGGGCTCAGCGATGACATCCGTCCTACGGGGCTCGTGGTCATGGTCTTGTTGCACCAGAATGGAAACCTTTGGGGGATGCTTTGGGAACCCGCGTATGTCCTTGCTCCCTTTGCAGCAAAGGGGAAACTGCCCCGCCTGGCGTGCTAGCGCCCGCCTGTCCTTCCTTGTGTCATCTTTGACTCCTGAGGCCGGGTTCTGCATAGAGATCTTCGCCACTCCGGAGGGGGCCTGAGGAGGTCCACTCCTTGCTGGTCTTGGTGCCATTCTCCCTTGCGAGACTGGGGTCCTAGCGAGGGCCTTGCCTTGTGTGGGGTCTTTCCAGGCCGTGTTTGGCTGACGAGGTGGGCCATGCCCTGGGCCGCAGGCAGGCAGGTCTGGGTACCCCCGTTCCCAGAACGCCGACAGTAGCCCCCGGGCCCAAGGCGCGCTCGAGCTGGCTTCCGGGCAAAGCCTTGAAGTCGGCCCGAAGCGCCGCGGGCCCCAAACGCCTGCGGGCCAGGCTGGCGCGCGTCGCCCGCTTGGTGTCGGGCGTCCAACGTCTCTTCGGCCACCGTCCAAGTCGACAAAAGCCTGACTTCCAGCGCCGAGCAATTACTGCTTTCCTCTTCTGCGCTCCTACTCTTACTCCCAGATCCCCCGGCCTTAGTAGAGACCTCTCCAGATTCGGCACCGCTCTATCCTCCTCCTTGCCGCGTCGGCCCCGCGAACTTCCTGATGGCTCCCGCCGGCAAGCCGAAGCCAGAGGCCCAGAGCTCAGCCTCCGCCTCCATCTCTCTGGCGCTTTTGGAGTCCTCCATTGCCAAGGATGGAGACCTCGTCCTGGTGCTCCCGTCGATGGCAGACGAGACCAACGAGTGTGGGCGGACCTTGATATGGGGCGGCTCCTCGGAGAAGCGGCCCTCGTCCAGGTCGGTCTATCCTTTCTTCCTTCATAGCGTCTTTGCCGGGCTCATCTCGCCTTTTTCTGCGTTCTTCACCGCCATCCTCGACCACTACGGGATTCAAACCCTTCATCTCCAGCCAACTCCATCCTGCTCTTGTCCGTCTTCGCCTTCTACTGTGAGGCTTTCGTGGGGGTGAAGCCTTCGGTGGCCCTCTTCCGGCATTTCTTCAGTTTGCGCGTGCATGACGGCGCTTAGCGGTCAGCGTGCGTCTCCTTCGTCGCGGTCCAGAGCGGTAACATGCTCTTAAAGGCTGGGAAGAAGGTGGAGAACTTCAGGCACCGCTGGGTCTTCATGGATCTCAAGAACTCCAACCCCCGCTTGGATCTGCCGAAGGGGTTGCCGGAGAAGACCCCCGCGTGGAGCTCCGCAAAGCTTTCCGACCCCCGGGCTAAGCCCGTCCTGGAGCGGATTTCTCGCGATATCAGTGCCAGGAAGCTGATTGGGGGGATGATAGTGAAGGAGTTCTTGACGGAGCGCCTGTAGCCCCTCCAGTCTCATTCCAGGCCCCTGTGGGATTATCAGGGCAGCGGCGACAACCTCAGGCTTCGGGCCGCTCGCATAACCCCCGAGGAACTGAATAGGGTTGTGACAATCCTGCTCAACGGCGACCCCGGTGATCTCCCCGAAGCCTACGCCCCGCTGTACCGCCGCGACGACGGAGCCGATTTGGTCGCCAAGATGCCTGTTTTTGACGAACTGGGGCTCCCCCCAGCTGAGAGCCTTGGCTCCTCGGTGATGGTTTCCTCCGGCGACACCACGGGTGGGGAGGATTCGGAGAGGACAGCGGACGACGACCTGGCGGGGGCGTCTCCCCCGTCACAGAGCATGCTCTTGCGCGACCTTGAGGACGACGACGATGCTGGTGAGGCTTCTGCTGCTGGCTCTCCACATCACGCCAAGGTCCTCAGGGGGCTGGGACCGCCCCCCCGTGCCACACGGTCCGCCTGCCTGGCGACTCCTAGGAAGCGCGGGGCAGAGTCTTCTCCGGCATGCCCTGCCTCTGCCGGCAAGGTGGTTGAGGTGCCGGCCTCGCCCCCGCCCGAATCACGGCCTGCCGGCCAGGTGGGCGAAGCCGGGGCCACGGTGGTCCCTCCAGCGGCTGCCCTTGCGGGCAGTGCCCCTGCTCCCCGGCGTGGTGGTGCCCTTACCGAGAAAGTTGAGGGCGTCCCCATCGTCGCCGGAGCGGAGAGGAAGAGGAAGTGGGTTGACGTTGAAGAGTAAGTAATCCGGCTCGGCCTTGGTCGCCTGCTGGTAGCTTGAGTATTGATGATTTTCCTTTGCCTGGTAACTAGGAACGCCGCCGCGCTGAAGATGAGGAAGAAGAAGGCGGGCGTCAAGCTGAAGGCGTCTTTCGATGCACCGCCTGCTCCTGTCGTGCCGCCGTCGCCCGACGCGGCGACTGCGGGTGAGGGGGTGGAGGCTCGCGAGGCAGCCCCCCTGGTTACCGCCGCAGAGCCCCCGAGCCCCCAATGCCTGTTGGCGTGGTCGCTCCTGCCCTTGGGGGCGCGTCGGAGCCGCTGTCCGGAGGGCCAGCCCCAGGGGGCCAGCCGTCCGTCGATCCGTCTGCATCCGCCTTGCCCGTGGTCGCCGCGCAGCCTCCAGAGCCTCCCGCTCCTCGTGTTGCTGTCTCCCAGGGGAAGCCGTCTACGACCGCGCAGGCGACTCCTCCGGAGGGGGCCTTTGCGCCTTCGTCGCGCGGCCTCGACGTCCTGGACGAGCCCTTCACCGCTCTGGGTCAAGTCCGGGACGCCCTCGCGGGTACCGACTATCGCCTAGCCAGTGGGCGCCTGGGGCTCCTTTCCGGGTGGCTCCGGGCCGACGCCACTGTGGTGGCGGTCTGGGGGCAGGCCGAGGCCGCCGTGGCGAAGAGCGAGAAGGAGGCCGCGTCAGCCAAGGCAGCCCTCGAGGCGGCGCTGACTGAGGCGGCGTCTGCTGCAGGGCGTCGCGACGAGGCGGAGGCCCGCTTGAAGATTCTTTAGGAAGAGAAGTCCGCGCTTGAGGAGCAACTGCGTCAGCAGGGGGAGGCCTTCAAGACCTGCAAGGCCCAGCTTGCCGATCGGGACTCCGAGTTGTCCCAGGCGACGGCCGACCGTGCCGCGGCGCGAGAGCGCCTGGACGCGCGGGAAAGGGAGGTTGCCCTGGAAAAGGCCCGGCTCGAAACCGCGGGGAAGACTCTAGCTAAGGCCGAGGAGAAGAAGGCCGCGGAGCTCAGCGCCCTTCCCCTGGTCGAGCTCAGGCTTCGCCAAGCGCTCCACTCTCTCTGCCGCAAAGGGTTTACGGAACCCCTGGTGGCTCCGGAGAGCAGCTTCACGGAGCTTGCTTCGAAGTTCGTCGAGGCGCTGGAGGGCGCCGTTGCCAAGGTGGAGGGAGTCTTGGAGAGCGAGTGCCGCGACCTCTTTTCTGAGGCCGCGACGCGCGTCTTCAGCCACCTTCACCTTCACGAGCCACGGTTCAACTTCGACTCCATGATCCGCCCGGTCGCACCCGGGGTCCGCAGCAGTGCTGCGGCGGCAGTGAAGGGCGTCGTGGAGGCGCTGGTGAAGAAGTTCACCCGCATCACCGTTCCTCCGCCTCCTGAAGCTGCAGGGGTTAGTGGTGAAGAAGACGACGCTAGCGATGTCGACGACGAGTTCCCTGCGGGCGGGACGAGTGGCGGCGGAGGCTCCTCCTGATTCCTCTTCCTTGTTTCCTTCCTGCAACGTTCATCGTGCCTCGCGGAGGCGTTAAACTCATTTGTGTTCGTGAAAACTTTTAATGCTTGTAATAACTGTTGAACTGCATGATTGCTCTCTTCGCCTTGTTTCCTTCTTGCTTGCTGTGATGCTCTGCGTCGGCAGGGCCCGGCCCCGCGCATACCTCAGTCGCCGTTGGGCCGTCTGGATCACCAAGGACGGTTCCAAGGGGTGAGGGGCTACGGGGCCAGTGAGGCTCCTGAGTCGCGATGCTCAGGAGTCCCCCTTGACGTACGAGCAGCCCTCATGAAGGGAACCTGGTGAAGATAGGGCTAATTTGGAAATTTCGAACACCTTGCGCTCTGCGTCGGCAGGGCCCGGCCCCACGCATACCTCAGCCGCCGTTGGGCCGTCCGGATCACCAAGGACGGTTCCAAGGGGTGAGGGGCTACATGGCCAGTGAGGCTCTTGAGTCGCGATGCTCAGGAGTCCCCCTTGACGTACAAGCTCCAGCGTCCTCCTTAACTTGGAAATATTTGAACACCTTGCGCTCTGCGTCGGAAGGGCCCGGCCCCGCGCATACCTCAGCCGCCGTTGGGCCGTCCGGATCACGGAGGACGGTTCCAAGGGGTGAGGGGCTACGTGGCCAGTGAGGCTCCTGAGTCGCGATGCTCAGGAGTCCCCCTTGACGTACGAGCTCCGGCGTTCTCCTTAGGGGTTTGAGCGCTTCTGAGCTCTGCGTTGGCAGGGCCCGGCCCCACGCATACTTTAGCCGCCGTTGGGCCATCCGGATCACCGAGGAAGGATCCAAGGGGTGAGGGGCTACGTGGCCAGTTAGGCTCCTGAGTCGAGATGCCCAGGAGTCCCCCTTGACGTACGAGCGGCTCCCATACATTTCCTTGCTGGCTTCTCCTGAGAGGGGCGCGTGAAGACCAGGTTTGGCAGACCTGGGGAAGTGGCGTCTACCAGGAGTGGCCCGGTAGTAGCCCCCATGCAGCCCCCTCACGCGTACATCCCAGGGGAACGCAGCGAGACGGGGCCGCGAGGGGCCTTCCTGAGGTTGGATGCAGCCGCTGGGGCGCCCTCAGTTGTTTATCCCCAGCACGGAGCGAAGGGCTTCCACATTGCGTGGGCATAGTCATTGGTGGACCGTGTTGACCGCCAGCACGGGGTTGTGGCTTCCACCTTGCTTGGGCATAGCCATTGGAGGGCCATGTTGACCGCCAGCACGGAGCTGTGGCTTCCACATTGCGTGGGCATAGCCATTGGAGGGCCGTGTTGACCGCCAGCACGGAGCTGTGGCTTCCACATTGCGTGGGAAGGAACCCCTCCGCGTCCTCGGGGGGCTCCGGGCGTGTACAGCCCGTTGAGTTCGTACGCGTGGCTGGCACAGTAGAACTGGGAGGTGTATCTGGGAGGTCACGAGGGCGCTTTGGCCTCGCGAGGTCCCTACATCAAAGGCGGTTTGTGGCTGGGTCTTCTTGTAGATAGCGCCGTCCGAGGTCCTGCAAATTTTGGAGAAGCCTGCGCCGAACGTCCTCCCTAGGGCCATCGCACGAGAGGGCCAAGCACCAGTGACCCCAGGAGGTGACGTGAACGGGGCTGGCCCGCCAGACAGAGCTCAGCCACTGGATTTATCAACGCTGCAGGGACGGACCCAAGCACAGACGCCGTGCCCAGTCCTCTCACGAGGCGGTCGAAGGTAGGATCATTCGGGTGTGGCAACATTCATGCCGGCAAAGCGCCGTGCAGGCAAAGGGGAAACGTTAGGAAATAGATCACATGCATGAGAAACTGCTGAAATATGTGTAAGTGCAGTGGCTGCAGGGGTACGCCCTGATCGCCTGAGGATAATGCGGCCTAGTGGGCGCCCTCAAATGGAATAAACCAAAAAGTTACCTGGCATAGACCAACAAAAGGTCACCTGGCGGCCATGCCGCTGAAGAGTCGAAGCTGCCGTCGTAGCCTGATCTTGTACCTCCACGAGCGCGGCCCTCACGGGTCCGTCGTTTCCCGGGGCTCGGGACCCGTGCTCGGTCCGGGCATCTCCTCCAACTCCTCGCCGCACCTTGCCAGGCAAGGCGCGAGCATGGCCCGGGCAAGGCGCTGGAACGTGATGCCGGCGTTTGCCAGGCCAAAGGGCATGCGGATGTAGTTGTGCGGGTAGACCCATCCATGGTCGGCACGTGATCGACAAAAGTGGCCCTAAGACGCGGCCCTGTTGATTGCGGGCGTGTTGACGCAGACGCGCGGGTGGTCGACTGGGACGACGATGGCGGTTGCGATTGGCGGTGCAGGGCAGTCCCCGCCTCGCCCGGCCTGTGCCTCCTGAAGCTCCTCGATCGCTTTGATGACAGACTCTTGCGAGCTCGGCGCCTCACACCGTGCCCCTGGCTCTGGTAGTCGCGCTTCAAGACGCGCCTTCAGGTTGTGCCCGAACGCCTCCCTTGTATCACCGGTCAAGCCGGGGGCCTCCTGGATGGAAGCCCCCGAGCCCGACCCATGGGGGGCGCCGAGTGCGCTTTCCTATGCGATGGAAGGTGGTGCCCCGTCCCTAGGTGCAGGGCCTGAGGCTCCGCCCTTGGAGGTCCCAGCCCCCTGGCGCTCCGCGGGGATGAGCTGCTTCTTCTTCTTGCGAGCGTCCTCACGAGGCAGGGCTTCCTCCTCGTCGCCCGAGCGCTCGGCCGCAGCCGCGCGGTAAGCACGCTCGAGGGAGCAGACGGCATCCTTCTCATCGCAGGCGACAGTGATGACGCCACCACTTCCTGGCATCTTGAGGATGTTGTAGCCATGATGAGTCACCGCCATAAACTTGGCGAGGGCGGGGTACCCAAGGATTGCGTTGTACGGGAGGTGGATCTGGGCGACGTCGAAGACGATGGTCTCGGTGCGGTAGTTCTTACGTCCGCCGAAGGTGATGGGCAGGCGTACTTGCCCAATGGGGACGGTGGACCCATCAATGACTCCTGAGAAGGGCTTGGTCGGCATGAGCTGGTCGTACGGTACTTGGAGCGTCTCGAAGGTCTCGATGGAGAGGACGTTGAGCGCCGCTCCGCTGTAGATGAGGGTCTTGGTGACGAGGACGTTGCTGATGGTTGGAGTGCACAGCATGGGGAGCCTGCCGGCCATGGCCGAGCACCTGAGCTGATCCCTCGAGTCAAAGGTGATTGCAGCCTGGGACCACTTGAGGGGACGCATGGCCTCAGGCTTTGGAAGAGCCGCATTCACCTCCCGCGCGAACTGCTTGAAGACACGGTTTGATGCTGGGGCTTGGGCGCCGCCCAGGATACAGGCTACCGCCCTGACCTCCTGGAAGCCCCCAGCCCCATCGTCCTGCCTGTCCTCTTCCTTCCTTCTGGGTGGTGGCGGTAGTGGTGGTAGGCCGGCCTCACGAGGGCGAACCTCACGAGGCTGGCCACGGCGTGACCCTTCCGGAGGGTCGTCGCGCCAGCGGTCCTCCCGAGGCTGATCGCGCCAGCGGTCCTCCCGAGCCTGATCGCGCCAGCGGTCCTCCCGAGCCTGATCGCGCCAGCGGTCCTCCTGAGGCTGGTCTCGCCACCCCTGACGCGGTTCCCGGTTGTCCCAATGGCCTCTACCGCGGCCTCCACCGCGTCCGAAGCCACGGTCAGTAAGTCCCGGGCGCCGGCCGAAGTATTCGGCGCGGACCAGCCTGAGTTCCTGGCAGTCGGCGGTGTCGTGGTTGTTGGTGCCATGGAAGATGCAGGTCGGTCTCCCTCCTGTGGGGTGTTCCTCGCCTCGGCTTCGCTTCGCCTCAGGCTCGGCCGCAAGCACTGCTGGGGCCTTGCGCTTCGCCTCCTTGGCCTTGGTCTTCTTTTCCTCTGGCTTTGTCGCCGGAGGTTCACGGAGTGACATGCGACCTTCTTCGGCCTTGGCGCACCTGTTCACCAGGATGAACATCTCCAGGGCTGAGCACAGTTCGTCGTTCATGGCGAGCTCCTCCTTCATCTTGAGGTCCGTGACACCGTCGGTGAATGCGGAGATGATGGCCTCGTCCGAAGCCTTCGGGACCTTGAGGCGCGTAGTTGTGAAGCACTGTATGAACTTGTGCAGGGTCTCTCCCTCCTGCTGCTTTACACGCCGCAGGTCATTCACGGTGAGCGCGCGGTCACGGGTGCCTTGGAAGTTGGCGATGAAGCGCTTGCGCAGGTCGTCCCAGGAGGTGATGGACCCCTCCGGGAGGTTGAGTAGCCAGGAGAGCGCGCCGCCCTTGAGCGCCATGGGGAACCAGCACGCCATGACCTTGTCATCCCCACCAGCCGCCCGGATGCTCAGCGAGTAGAGCTGTAGGAACTCGGCGGGATCCGGGGTGCCATCATAACGAGGGGGTAGGTCGGGCTTGAACTTGCAGGGCCACGTGGTTGGGTGGAGCTCCGGGGCGATGGCGAGGCACCCCACCGGTTCGACGGGCGCCGCGTGTGCGGGAGGGGACTGGTCTTGACGCTCCTGAGGGGCCGCCTCGAGTGGTGCCCGGTCACGATGCTGGTTCGGCAGCGCGGGGAGCGCACGCGCGTCGACGCGCGGCCGGGGTACCACCTGGCAGCTTACTTCGTCTCTTTCCCTTCCTCGCAGTTCGCGGGGCTGGTCGCGCGGGCGAGCTTCACGCCTGGGCTCGGGGTCGACGTCGCGTTGCGAAGGAGGTGGCGGCGCATCGCGGGCCACGTCGTCCGCCAAGGAAGGCCGGGGTCGAAACGTGTAAGAGAGCGCTGAAGTGTCGCCGGCGGCACTGACGAGCTCCGCGATGCGCCGAAGCCAGTCGTCGTAATGGTCGGGGGCGGGGCGGTAGCGGAGCAGCTCGTTCGCCATGGTGAGTGCGCTCGAACCGCGCACCAGCCCGGGCCGAACGTGGGAGGACGACCCGGTAGCCGGAATGATTGACGGAGTGGCGGTGTGGCCGTCGCGCCGCGCGGTGACCGGCTGGGAAGAGTCTTGTTGTTCTTGTGCATCCGGGCCCGTGGCGGCGTTTGCCATAGGCGAGGGGGACCGGCGCGCGCCGGCACGGCCCACGGGTGCCGTCTGGGCAACGCGGGCAGCTCAGCGCTCGGCGCGGACTCGGCGGGCATCAGACATCGGAGCGGCGAGGTGGGAGAAGAGCTTGGCTCAAGGAAGACTCCGACACGCCCCCTACCTGGCGCGCCAAATGTCGGATTTCGGGCTCCGCAAAACCCTCAAGGTTCGAACACAGGGGTGTGTGCGAAGCTTCCCTGCGGCCTCGCCCTACTTAGCTCGCTACACGATGGTGACTACGGCGAACTCGCACGATGATGCGGAAGAAGATGAACACGCTGGTTTACCTAGGTTCGGGCCGCTGCGAAGCGTAATACCCTACTCCTGCTTTGGTGGATTGCCTCTCGGGGAGGTGTGGTGGATGAACTAGTACAGTGGTTTCGAGCCTCGCGAGGGTGCTCGAGTGGTGTTCTTGGCTCTCTGCCTTGTCTTGTGTTGGTGTATTCGTCCTCCCCCCCTATGGTGCAGCCTAGCCTTTATATATATAGCAGTGGCCCGGGTCCTCTTCCCTTATCACAATGGCGGGAAGGGATCCCACAACGGCCAAATTTGAAGGGGGACAGGAGTACATCCCCGCCCTGTCCAAAGGTGGTCTTCGCCTGCAAAGTAGCTGTCGATGATGCAGAGGTGGGCTCGGCGATGACATCCGTCCTGCGGGGCTTGTGGTCATGGTCTTGTTGCACCAGAATGGAAACCTTTGGGGGATGCTTTGGAAACCCGCGTACGTCCTTGCTCCCTTTGCACCAAAGGGGAAACTGCCCCGCCTGGCGTGCTGGCGCCCGCCTGTCCTTCCTTGCGTCATCTTTGACTCCTGAGGCCGGGTTCTGCATAGAGATCTTCGCCGCTCCGGAGGGGGCCTGAGGAGGCCCACTCCTTGCTGGTCTTGGTGCCGTTCTCCCTCGCAAGCCTGGGGTCCTCACGAGGGCCTTGCCTTGTGTGGGGTCTCGCCAGGCCGTGTTTGGCTGACGAGGTGGGCCATGCCCTGGGCCGCAGGCAGGCAGGTCTGGGTACCCCCGTTCCCAGAACGCCGACAACGCCGCATCCCCCGCACTGCGGGCGGGGCTCGGCGCAGGGCCCTTCCGTCGCGCGCGAGGCCAACGCCCAAGCCGGTGCCCCAGCGCGCCTCGCTGGGGTACCCGGGAGCCTCACACGGTTAACCAACCCCCCGTCCCCAGGCGGACCGAGCCGGACCCGGAGACATGGGCGAGTACGTGATCCCCTGCTGCTGGTCGAGCGAGGCCTTCCCCAGAGACATGGGCGTGTGTTCCACCCTCCGTCCCTGGGTTGGCGACGCCCGTCCTGGATACATGGGCGTGTGCTCCACCCTCCGTCTCCAGGCTGGAAGTACCTGGCCTGGGGACATGGGCGTGTGTTCCACCCTCCGTCTCCAGGTTGGGAGCACCTGGCCTAGGGACATGGCGTGTGTTCCACCCTCCGTCTCCAGGCTGGGGTCGCCCGGCCTGGAGACATGGGCGTGTGTTCCACCCTCCGTCTCCAGGCAGATTACCCCACGTTCGCGGACCCAGGCTCCTGTCCGGGGTAGCTCCCCACGAGCGGGCGTGCCTCACAAGGCTTCCCGTGCCACGCACCCTCGTGAGACCGACCTCGCCAGCCGCCCTCGCGAGGCTGTACATTCTAGCCCCGATGAAAGACGCTCACGAGGTCGCACATGCTCCTCATGTTGTCGTGGTGGCCGGCGCTACTCCCATCGTAGACCAGGCGCTCGTCAACATGGTCGTTGTGGAGTTGCGCGAGCTCCCGGGCGCTGGTGTAGACGAGTCGCCGGTCGTCTGCCCCGGACGCGCCGGGCGTGCTGGGAGGCGCGAGGCGGCGCCCACCCCACGCGGCCAGCATCTCCCACCGGTCTCCGTCTGCACCAGGGGCTAACTCCTGTGCGCCTGATGAACTGGGCCGCGCCCCCAGCGGGTGCGGGCCGCGACGCGCTTCCCATGGGCATCCGCGCGTCCTCAGCGCCGCGTCGGTTGGTTGATTGATCCCATGGGCGCGAGCCCCCAGGCCTGTCCCGTAAGGGAGCGTCTGGACATCGCCGGCTGTGGTGGCGCGCCTGGCCGTGCGACATACCCAGTCGTTGTAGCGACCGTGAGCAGCGTGGAAACGCTGCAGTTCGTGGGCCGCGAGGATTGCGACTCGCCTGCGTGCCAGGTTGCGGCGGGCTCGGGAGGACGATGCCGTGACGCGGACGCGGGGGAGGGTCGGGACGATGAGCACGTGCTGCGTGGTTGATGAAGGCGACAGCCCCCGGCGCCTGTCGAAGCCCGGGCTGGCGATGGCGTCCGCCAACGGGGGGCAAGGCGACGCGGGATGCCGAGATCTGTAGGCGTCGCCCGAGCAACGCGAGCTGCCCGTTGTTCGGCGCGGGCTCGGTGTCCCTTGGCCTTGGAAACGGCGAGCGGAGGCGAGGCAAAGCTTGTGTAAGGATTCTGACACGCCCCCTACCTGGCGCGCCAAATGTTGGATTTCTGGCTCCGCAAAACCCTAAGAGGTTCGAACACAGGGGCGTGTGCGAGATCCCTACCAGCTTCGACCTCAAGCTCACAGCTCGATAGCCTGGCTCGACGAACTCACTCGATTGGGAGGAAGAAGGTTGGCTCACGAGAATTTACCTAGGTTCGGGCCGCTGCGAAGCGTAAAACCCTACTCCTTCTTTTGGTGGATTGCCTCACGAGGAGGTTTGTGGATGAACTAGTACAGTGGTGAGTTGCCTCGCGAGGACGCTCGGGTGGGGTTTGATCTCTCCCCCCCTCCACGAAGCGGGCTAGCCTCTATTTATAGTGGCCCGGGTCCTCTTCCTTTACCGCAATGGCGGGAAGGGATCCCAGAACGGACAAATTCGAAAGGGGACAGGAGGTACATCTTTTCCTGACGAAAGGTGGTCTTTGCCTGCAAAGTAGCCGGTGGTGATGCAGAGGTGGGCTCGGCGATGACGTCCGTCCTGCGGAGCTCGTGGTCTTGGTCTCGTTGCACCGGAATGGGAACCTTTGGCAGGACGCCTTGGGAACCTGCGCTCGCCCTTGCCTCCTTTGCACCAAAGAGGACACTGTCTCCTCTATGTGTGCTGGTGCCCGCCTCGCCTGGCTTGCGTCACCCTTGACCTCCCGAGGCCGAGTATTGCATAGAGATCTCTGCCACTCAAGAGGGGGCCTCGGGAGACCTCTTCCCTCTGAGGGTCTTGGCGCCGTCTCCCTCGCGAGCGTGGGGCTCTCACGAGGGTCTCATCTTGAATGAGGCCGCCCTGGGCCGTGCTTGGCTGTCGAAGCGGGCCGCGCCCTGGGCCGCAGGCTGGCAGGTCTGGGTACCCCCGTTCCTAGGACGCCGACATTATCGTCGCTGTTCGCCGCCTCAATGCTCAGCGCGTAGAGCTGGAGGAACTCCGTGGGGTCGGGGACTCCATCGTAGCGCGGGGGTAGCTCAGGCTTGAACTTGACGGGCCAAACCACCCTCCGCAACTCATGAGTGAACGCTCGGCAACCCACGACGCTGGTGGGGACGCTGTTCGCGAGGGTGGCTCGGTTCTGGCGTCCCGCGGCCGCGACGTCCTGGACGATCCTGTCTTGGCGCTGGTGCTACTGCTCGAGGATCACCCACGCATCGGGTGGCGCACGACAGACGATCTGGTAGCTAGCTTCGTCCTGTGCTGGCGGAGGCGCTTCACTAGTCAGGTCGCGTGGGCGCGCATCGCGCCGAGGCTCGGCTGGCTTGTCGTGCCGGGGAGGCGGCGGCGGCGCTCCGTGCGCCACGTCCTCGGCCCGAGACGGTGGGGGGCGGAGTGAGCGAGAGGGCGCAGGGGCTTCTCCAGCGGCGGTGACAAGCTCGGTGATGCGACCATGCCAGGCGTCTTAGCCAGCGTCTGCTAGGCGGTAGCGGAGCAGTTCGCGCGCCATGAGCAGCGCAACTTGCGCTTTCACATGCTCGAGGCGAGCGTGGGAGGAGGAGGCCGTGGCCGTGCGGCCATCCGTCTGCACGGAAGGGTGCATGGAGGAGTCCTACTGCTCGCGTGCCGCAGGGTCGGTGGCGGCGGCTTCGGCGCCGGCGGAGTGGCGGCGGCCATCACGGCCCGCGGGCACGGACTGTACAACGCGTGCCGCTCGGCCCGCTTCAGCCATGGGGTCAGCGAGGGTGGAGCCGAAACGGAGCTGAAGAGCGGCGGGGCACCACTACCTGGCGCGCCAAATGTCAGAATCGGGGCTCCGGGTACCCTTGAGAGGTTCGAACTTTGGAGTGCACTGGCTCTCCAACCTCGTTCTCTCACCCTAACCTACCGCGATTCTCCGGCGTGCTTGAGCCTTGGGGGAGGAACGAGGAACACAACGATCTACCCAGGTTCGGGCCACCTTGCGGTGTAAAACCCTACTCCTGCTTGTCTGGATTGCTTAGTAGTGGAGAGTGAATACAAGATCAGGGGAGAGCGAATACTAATCCTTCCCCCTCTAGGGTGGCAGCCTACCCTCTCTTATACTGACCCTGGTCCTCTTCCCCCGAAAACACAAGGCGGGAAGCGTCGCCACAACGGCCAGTTTGGAGGGGGACGGGACCGCAGCTTATCCTGACAAAAGTAGTCTTTGCCTGCAAAAGCCTCCTTCCGTGATGCGCTGGTGGGCTCGGGATGACCTCCGTCCTGGAGAGCCCCCAGCCTTGGTCCTCTTGCACCAGACGGAAACCTTGGGGGATTGCCTAGGGAACCGCCGGGCTGGCCCCTCTCCCTTAGCACTGAAAAGGTAAACCTCCTCATCCGCACCTACTCCAGTGGCTTCTGGCACTGCTCGGCGTGGCCCGCATCTCCCACATGAAGATGCTGGACCGCACGACCTCGCCGAGACACACTTGATTAGTCCACCATGCAAAGGCCTCAGGGGCCGCCTAAGAGACGGCCTTGAGGGGGGCTTCGCGAAGCTCCTAACGACGCTCGCTGACGTGCGTCTCGCGAGGCGGAGTGATACTTGTGATCTGCGTTGGGTTTTCCGTGAAGAGGAACGGGTAATTGCAGCACAAAGCGGATAAGTATTTCCCTTAGTTATGAAACCAAGGTTTATCGAACCAATAGGAATATCAACCTCAACCTTCTTCAACGGCTGCACACAAATGAACAAACGACTTGCACCCAACGCGGGCAAGAGTGTTGTCAATCTCCTTGATCTCGTTATTTGCAAGCAAACAAGTTGTGTAAATAATTGTTGATAAAAGCAAAATAAATAAAAAGTAAATAAAGGTAGCAAGGTAATAATAGCGTTTGCGCATATATACGTGAATAGACCCGGGGGCCATAGTGTTCACTAGCGGCATCTCTCATGTAGGCAGCATACGGTGGGTAACAAATTACTGTTGGGCAATTGATAGAAAAGCGTTTAGTTATGCGATTTTCACGGCAATGATCATGTATATATAGGCATCACGTCCATAAGGAAATAGGCCGACTCCATCCTACACCTATTACTATTACTCCACTCATCGACCGCTAGCCAGCATGCATCTAGAATATTAAGTAAAACAGAGTAATGCTTGGAGAACGATGACATGATGTAGACAAAGTAAAATCAAACAATATGAATGAACCCCATCGTTTTATCCTTAGTAGCAACAACACAAAGACGCATCTTGTCCTCTACTTTGTCACTGGGATATAGAAATTCGCCAGGTTGAACCTACCACAACGCACCACTCCCAACGATGAAATATCAATCTACTTGGCCAAAGCACATCAATAGATCGGAGAGCATTACGAAGCTATAATGATCATGCACTTAAGAGATAATATAATTCAGAGGCATCTCAAATTCCTTTCATGAATAATCTGAACATAAACCCAAAATTCATCGGGTCCCAACAAACACACCGCACAATAGGATTACAGTGGATAGATCAAAGCAAAGATGCGATGATCATTGTATTGAAGATCATAAGAGAGAGAGATTGCCATCTAGGTACTAGCTATGGACCCGTAGGTCTGTGGTGAACTACTCACACATCATCATGAGGGCAACGAGGTTGATGAAGAGGCCCTCTGTGATCGATCCCCCTTCCGGCAGGGTGCCAAAACGGAGGTCCAGATGGCCTCGCGACGGAACAAAGACTTGCGGCGGCGGAAAAAGGGTTTCAGGATTGCTTCCAGGGTTTTCACGATATTAGAGAATTTATAGGCCGAAGAGGGAAATCGGGAGACGCACGAGGGGGCCACCACATATCAGGGCACCCCCCAGGGCGCGCCCTAATGTGTGGTGGTGCCCTCGTGAACCTCCTGGCCTCCTTTCGAAGTTCTAGGTCTTCATATAGTCCAGAAAAAATCATCAAAAAGTTTCGTGGCAATTGGAGTTCGTTTGGTACTGTAAACCTAACAAGGGAAAAACATGCAGAAAACAACAACTGGCACTGGGCACTGGGTCAATAGGTAAGTGCTCAGAAATATTATAAATTGGTAAATAATGACCCAAAAAGTATCCTAGAATGATAATATATCAACCTGGAACAATCAAACATTACAGATACGTTGGAGACGTATCAAGCATCCCCAAGCTTAATTCCTGCTCGTCCTCGAGTAGGTAAATCATAAAAACAGAATTTTTGATGTGACATGCTATCCACTATGTAATCTTATTCAGGTATGCTCATGAAGAAAACAGAATTGTTAATTCTTAAAAGTATACGATTCTTAAGAAATGTTTACCCCCCCCCCATTCATCTTATTGTATTAGCAAGGCATGGCTCCATCTTCACCACATTAATACAAATGTTAAGCACCACGATGTCCAAGTCAGGCAATTGGTTCGTACTTTTGCAATATGCATCAAATTTTTATTCTTCACGCAATACATGAGCGTGAGCCATTGGACATAGCATTTAGATGGAATAGAATATGCTGGTAGATATCAAAGCGGTAGAAAGTGGAGAAGATAGTCTCACATCAACTAGGCGTACCAACGGGCAATGGAGATGCCCATCGATAGATGTCAATGCAAGTAGGGATTGCCATGCAAATGATGCACTAGAGCTATAAGTGTATGAAAGATCAAATGAACTAAGTGGGGTGTGCATCCAACTTGCTTTCTCATGAAGACCTCGGGCATTTGAGGAAGCCCGTCATAGGAATATACAAGCCAAGTTTGTAATAATGAATAGGTAATTCCCACTAGCATATGAAAGTGATATATCATGAGACTCTACATGAGGAACATGGTGCCACATTGAGGCACAAGTGTGGTAAAATATAGTAGCAAAGTGTCACACCCTGTGAATTGCCTCATAACTAAGTTAGCATGACTAAAAAATTAGGACCAATTAAAACTTTTTGTGTGCATGTGATGCTTGACTTGATTGCTATTTACTTGCTTGCTACGGTGTGCTCTATATTCATAAAACTCCCTCCTACTCTCAAAACTCTTTTCCTTGATCTAAACTCTTGTCCAATGATCATACCATGTGTATAGGACCTAAAAATATTTTTATCAAAATTTATTTTGACCAAAAAGGCTTTATTCAAAGTAGGTTTTCAAAAAAAAACTGAGTTGAGGTTTGCACTGCAAGTCCTCAAATTGAGTGGATCCTTTTACCCCAAAGGCTTTATTTGAAACCTACTATATATATAACTCCCCAAAACCACAAAATATTATTTTTAAAGATTTGTTTCTTATTTTATTTAAAGGCTTTTTCTTAAGGCCAGAAATGGTCTTCTATTAGGAAAAATTATTTTTATGCTTTCAAAATATTTGAGAAAAATTAGGAAAACTCAGTGGACATATATTGTCCATATAAAAGAGTTTAAACACATGGTCATTTTCAAAATATTGGACAAAACCCTTCAAAACCATTTCTACCTATTTCAAGCATTTGAAATATTTCTATAAGAAATATTCTCAAATAAATCCAAGAAAATTCTAGCATGTCAAATATGACATATGTGATCATCTTGCCAAGTTTCATATCAATCCCAATTGATTTGGTTAACCAAATTACTCCAAAACCCTCTCTGTCCAGATCCAAATTTGAGCAACTCTACATTGCCAACTGTCTCCTAATGATCTAAAAATTTGTGGACATGTTCTAATACTCCAATAATGCATCCACACCAAGTGGTGCATCAAGGAGAACAGACCCACTTGTCCAAATCCCCCCAAACCCACTTCTGTTGATTTCAAGAATTGGAAATGTTTGCATTGTCAAATTCCCCCATTTGGTCCCAAACTTTTTGGGTATGCTCTAATACCCAAATAATGCTACCACATCAAGTGGTTCATCAAGGAGAATGGATTTGCATAGCTAGATCTAAGCAAATCCATTTCTGCCCATTTCTAGGGTTTACAGCATTTGCATTGCCAACTTTTATAAAATAAGCTCAAAACTTGTGACCTGGGCCAAATGGATTTACCCTTTACCCCTGGTAAATCTCAGGGCCATTGGATACCCCTAGATGCCCTAGGACAGCATCAAACACCTTCAGCCAAAAGCTTGTGGGCAAGCATAGTTGACCCAAGAAGATTCTCCTTGTCTCCCACTTCTTACCACAACATGTTCTAACCCCCTCCTACCTCCAGTAACTTTCCCAAGGCCTCTTATCAATTATTTGGAGGATGACTCCCTCATTTTCCCCTCCTTTTTAGCACGGCAGCACCTCTCTCTCTCCCCATCTCCTTCCTTTCTGATCATGCAACTGCCCCCAAACTCTTCCACCATTTCATTTGCATGCTATTACATCCATCCAAGCCCAAATAGGTCTTGCTCATATGGAAAATATGAGCAATTCATCCAAACATAGTTTATGGCAGCAAATATAGCTTTGTACTGGAAGTACCCTATAGAATTATCTCCAGGAGCTGAAACTTTGTGGGAATCTTCTCCTTCCATGCCTAAGACCACCAGACAACCTTTTACCTCACTTACTCTTCAGTAAGAACCCCTGATAAAGCTCCCCAGTTTGCTGCTGCAAACTTACCAGCAGTAGAAACCAACCTCACCCTCTCCCATTTACCATAAAACTTAACCAATGCACTACTGCACGCATGGCTCACACGCCAGACATCATGGGCCGACCAAAAAGTTCCCACAGACATCCGTTGATGTGGTGACCACGCTATCGGCATGCAGTAGCGGCGCTCTGCCGTACATCTCTTCCTGTAGCTCGCAACAAGCTTCCGCAGGGCATCCCCGCGCGCCAGGGGATCCCTCTTGTCCTCCCACGCCTCTCCCCGACGCGCGCAAGCTTCCAAGGCTGCTCAGGAGCGCGTGCTCACCGCGCCCGAGGGCCTCCAGCGGCCACACGAGCCCCTCTGGTCGCCCCCGCCTTAAAGCTCGTTCCCGAGCCTCCCTCTCGTCCCCCTTCGCTCTCCCTCACTTCTGTGAGCCTCCCATACCATCCATTCCTCCTCCCCTGCCCTCCATTTGCTTCCATGGCCGAAGCTCACCGGCGGCTTCTTCTCAAAATCGGCCGCGGTGACCTCTCCCTTCCCCCTGTAGACCTCACCAGAGAGCCCCCTGCACCCCCGCGGTCCGCTCCCGCGCCTCCTAGTCTTCTCCCCACAGCTGAGGTGCCACGCCCATCACCACCAACGGCGCCCTCTGCCGTGGCCTGCGTCGCGCTCGGCCTCGACCTCCCCCGGGGTCCACGACCACCTAGGAGGGTGCGGCAGGTCGCCCCGAGCACTCCGGTGGTCGGAGCGCCACCGAAGGTGGCTGGAGCTGCCGGGGCGGGCGCCGGCTGGCTCTCGGTCAGGCTCCCCTGCCCCTCCTCTGTGCTGGCGGGAGGTGGGGGAAGACCCTGCCAGCGGGGCCCATCGGTCAGCGGCTTAGGCCCCGGGCCCCCGCGTTTAAGTGGCTGCGCCTCCCGCGGTAGGCGTCTCCCCGTTGAGGAGACGTACTCGCCAGAGTACGCGACTGACGTGGCCGCTCTCCCGCCAGGCCGAGCCAATGGGCCGGCCCAACTGATGTCCCGCGCCCTGTGCGTAGTTTAGTCATTTGGTAATTTCTTTTATCTTTTTCTTTTTCCAGAGAGTTCAATAATTCATATTAAATTCATTGGAACTCCAAATTTTATGATTCAAACTCCTACAGATTCCTAAAATCTTTTCCTATCCAAATATGTGCATTGCACATTTTACTGCAAACTTTCTAGTATGGTTCAAACTGAAATTCATATTTGAACTATGAAGTGCCCCACTTGTAAAATCCCTAGGGGATTCAAATTAACTCCAAATGCAGTGACTCAAATTCCAAGGTGCATGTAAAATCCTATCCTAGGATGTCAACATTTTTCCTTACACTTATTTTGCTATGTCATGTATTGGACCATTTCTTCATATATGGCTCACTTTGAAAATCCCTAGGAGAATCATGCCAACTCCAAATCCATTGAAACCACTTCCCAAATGTTTCTAAAATCATGCACCCACTCCTTTTTATAAAATTATTTTCTGTAGGCTTCTTATAGGATCATCAATTACTTCATTTCCACCATTCAAAAATCCCACTTGATCCACATCCTATGAAACCTCCTTGGTTATTTTTCTTATGACCAGAGGTGTCCAAGAAAAATAAAAATCCTATTTATAGAGCACTTTTATTGTCTGCTTGCTGTGTTGCTTATTGCGGTTGTTTCTAGCGATAGTTGACAAAGTAGACGGAGTGCTCGGAGTTGGATCAGAAGCGTGAGAAGACCTCGAAGACTTTGTTGTGCCAGGCAAGCATCCCTTTGACCATGTTAAGAAACCATTTTCATGCATGTCATATAGCACCTTATTTCTTGATGTTTATCATGTTGATGTGGTGACCACTTCATTGGGATGCCTCCGATACTTTTACCGTTGATACTTGCATCATGCATGACCCTACCTCCTTATGAGGGTTGTGTGGGTGGGAATAGATAGGATGCTTAGTAGATGCTACGCAAATTGGGATGGGAATATGCATGGTGATGGAAACGAAAGTGATTTCAAAGACTTTTCGAAAACCCCGTCGAGTGCCACTAATGCCCGAGGGAGATGATGTTGAGTTAGGTAACCACTTGAGAACTAAGTGGTGTACCGGAGTAAGTGAGTGTGTGTGTTTTCGAAAACGGATTAGATTTAAGATTTGTCGACCGTCCCAACCTTACATGTACAACCACGATACCCCTTATGGTACGGGGCTTTGTTGATTACCTTGGTGGGTACTAGCATAGAGTCTGCATTACTAGTGGCGGGAGTGACGAGGTCACTCTCGATACGGGGTCGTGCCTGGTAGGGCGACCATGCGCTGTCTTTATAGGCACCGGGCACACCGTTGCGTGCCCTCATGGATGATACGTGTGATGTATATCATGAGGGATGGCACCAATGAGTGGACTCTTTGTTTAGTATCACTAGGGCAAAGTCATTGTTCGGGTGCTTACCTCGGGTATGAAATATACCGCGAGTCGTGGACGACACGGAAGTTCCCCGAGTCTTGTGGGTAAAGTGTGCAACCTCTGCAGAGTATAAAACTATTCAAATAGCCGTGTCCACGGTCAAGGGCAGTTGGGTGGTGCTGCTTAAACTACGTCCAGATGTTTTCACAAGACTTGGTGTGTGTGTGTGTGACAATGAGATACTTGAGCTACGTCGGAAGACTTGATGAAATGATTGAACATGTGATGTTCAACCCCTTGCTTATGATGATATCTATAACTTGTTCATATGGATATCTGCCAACTGTTCATTCATGCTTACATAAGTTATTTGATCATGTCATTGCACTCAAAATTGGCTTTCTGCAAAACTTACCTACTTAGTGCTATATCATGCTTTGTTGAACCTTGTTCCAAACATGGGTTGCTTGCGAGTACATTCAAAGTACTCATTGGCTTGCCACTGGTTATTTTATTGGCCAGGCATGAAAGATCAGGTTATGATGAAGATTACCTTGATGACGAACATGCGAGCTAGGACGCTTCCCAGTCAGAATGCCTGTAGGGTTAAGGCAGATGGCATGGGTTCACGCTATCGTTGAAGATTTCCGCTGCAAGTATATGAAGACTAGGCCTTAAAGGCCATATTTGAGTAAAACGATACGTAATGGATGTAAGACTCTTGTTATTCAGTTTATGTGTGTTCAGTGAGCATTGATCTCTGGGATCACTGTGCACGTACATTCGGTGACCACGACTTATGAGTCGGGGTCCCCAGAGAGTTGGTATCAGAGCCAGGTTGACTGTGGGAAGCCCTTAGTTAGCATGGACGTTAGTTAGGACTAAGACTATTTTTCTAGACCCTTCAAAAACACCTACAAAACCTCTATATTTCTCACCTCTCCTAAATTTTCAAAGGAAGTGAAGGTTTTGCCTTAGCACTTCCACCCCTATTCTCTTGACTCTCCTCGTCTGCTTTTTCAAAACTTTGCAACGATCGATAGTATACTTATGTCCCTGACCACTGGATTCCTTGAAATCCTTGTGGGTAACCTGAAAGGAAGCCACCTTGCCAGACACTTGCCCACATATCCTGGACACAAGTTGGCGACACCAGACAAGAAGATACCAACAGAGGATACCTTCTTGAAGGATGAGGATATCAAGACTCAGAAGATGGTGACACCCTCGACACCGCCACAGGATGGTACAACCTTGGCCTACGACGACCAGGGCACAAGACATGCAATGTCATGATATGCATCGCTAATAGAGCAACCCTGTCCTTTTCGTTGTTGTGTCGGCAACCACTGGCAGATGAGAACCTTGCCATTTGGTCCGTCTCACCATAGTGAGAAGGAAAACGGTTCTCTTCATCCCCCGCTCTCGGTGTCGATATTATCAACATGACCGACAAGTTAGAACTCTATCATGCCTTGTTGATGTCATTACATAAAGGATTGCCACTTTGAACTCTCGACACCTTGAAGAACAAGAAGGCTTTGGCACGATTACGAAGACAACAGAAGACCCATCAACGACAGCCATGATGAACCACCTTCGTCATCAACTCACCAGCCGCGAAGTTGTCAAGGACTCTTCAGGAAAAACCCGGATCGTTTCGACGAACAACAACCAGAGACATAGCGACACCTGAAGAAGACCCAGAAGACTGAGCGGACTCCTCTCCAAGACACGAAGCAAGCACGACTACGGAGTCCGAGAACCCCTAGGGTAGGATGAGTCGTGTATTTCCCATGTGAAGTCGAGTCCGTGCGATGGTACGAATGGAACCATGATGTGTGTTGCTTGTTTTATCTGTTTGTGTTTTGGTATGAGTCGCACTTTGTCCTAGGCAACAGGTATGCGACTATATCACCTATCTTATCCTATTGGTTGTGTTTGGCCCTCTCGGCACTTGTTTGATTGCACTATATACCACCCCCTTAGGCACTCCCCTCTATGCTACTTTCCACTCTCACCTTTCTCGTCATCTGAAGACCAGCAAGACAAGATGCACCAAGGTTCCACCTCGACGGAAAACTAGCATTGAAGACTACGACTACAACGTGCTCAACCAGACGCAACCCCGTAGAGTTATGCTTTCCCTCAAGATTGGTGACCCCACCCTAGACCAACCTGGACCTCACAAGCTCCCCCAGCACGAACCTCTGAGCACCTGTTTAATACACAGATTTGCTAGAGCACCCGTTGAGCCCCATTAACCCCTGCTTAGCACTGGGTTCACTATGGAGCTAATGATCATAGTGAGCAAACACATTACATCCCTAAGCTAGCGCTTGATCCGATGATGCCATAGGATAGATCATTTTGAGGATATATGATTTAGTAGACAAATGATGTGACTATAGTAGATGTTTTGAGGAAAATAGTTGAGACCCTTTGGTGGATTACGAGACTTTCATATTGGTAGAAGAACTTGGTGGATCAAATTAATAGAGTTGCATAACTTGCTTCTCCCTTGAGTCAATTGGATTTAGTAGGACGATTATGACCACAAGCTGAAATTCTCGGTGGATTAATGACTTGACTTTGGCAAGTAATATTGATAGTGGGATGATGGTGATACGATAGTGACTGGAGTAACTAGTAGGGAATTCTTACTAGATGTAAACCTTGGATTTATATAGGTGATTCTAATAGGTGCTCAGGATCCCTCAAACTACATGGTTCCGAGTAATTTGGGTTTAGTCCGATGATCTTGAGCTTGATACCATGTTTCTCGGTGGAAGACAAACCAGGGATATTGGATAGTTGTGAGAATTTATTCAAGGATCCATATTCACCTAACATCGGAGTTTACTAAGTGGTCATGATGGGAATTGCTGGTTATACTGTGATGAGACAGTTCTTTCTGGGATTTGGGGATTTAGGAAATCTGAAGATATATGGAACGTCACCGGTATTGGATTGGAAGCAGTAATAGATCCGGGGATAATGGATGGTATTCGTGGGTCAATTAACTGGATTCGTAGGAAGGAAACGAAATCTTGGATTGGTATATTACGTGTTTCCTTAGCATAGAGATGCAAATCCTTATACCTTGGATATATTAGCTGAATACTTGGATTTGTAGTATCACAATCAAGCTTAGCAGCTTGTATGCTTCCCGAGAATTTTTACATAGGGATATATATATGAGTTGGCTATAGTACATATGGGATTTTGGTTTAGTCCTTCTCTCAAGACCTTGGAGTTGAATAGCATGAGTGATGTTGGAATTGACTTACATGAGATGATACCTTCGATGATGTGGGGTGACTTTGTTTGGAGTAATAGGTAGTACTATTGGCATCAAAGAATTGTGCTCAAGGGTAAGATGTTAGACGTTCACTCACATCCTAAGCTCCTTGAAACCCCGAAGCATTACCTAGCCATAATATGGTCGGATCATGACCATAGGTCTTGGCTCTCAGTCATTAGACTATGGCCAATACTCCACCTTGACCACCACCAAACTTGTCCATAGGGAAGGAGGACACGAAGAACTAGATTGTGTTGGATCGCAAACCCCTGGACTAGTGATCATCCGAAACAAATGCCCGCTCCTCTCACATGACCCATGAGCAACGTGTTTATGCGATACTTGGAGAAATAGTTTGTTGTCCTCCAGGATGACATACTTATTTACCCAACAACGGGAGGAACACCTTAGTCCTGTTTGGATCGGCCCCTGGAACACCAATTACCATGGCTCTCAAGTATAAGGTTTCCCCTTGAAAAAGTTGGACTCCTTGAAGTACCCTCCCTACAGCAGAAGACCTTCTTGCCGAGCAAGATGAAGAACCACTATGGTCGAGAAACCCCGACGAAGAAGAAGAAGCAAGAGAGGTCAACCACCGCTCCTTTGACGGCTACATCCGCTAGGCCATATCATGAAGCACCGACGTCCAAGCACGATGAAGCCCTTGTACATCAAGAGGATTTTAGAGCCCTTGTCTTAACAATCACCTTTCAGTTCCTGACTAGGAAGGAACCGAGAAGTTGATAACTCCCCTCACTCCACCACTTTGATGGTGTATGATGGGCATGGCGTCCCTACTTCCTTCAGATGCCTGGAACGGAGTAGAACGACTTTCATGACTTCATTTTTTAGCCCTTTTTGGTCCATTCATGGACGTGAACCTGACTGGATCATGGTAGACCAACTGTCTAAGGAATTTCACCCCCGCTTGCCAAGCCTCAGACCTTGGGGACTAGGTGGCTGTTCTATACTTCTTGATAACCAGCTCATCTAGAACCCCTCATAAACCCTCTCAGATGGAAGGAACCATTTTTGCGCCAAGTCTCTAAGCTTAGTCTTAGGGATGAGACTCGACCAAAACCTTCCCACAAATGGCTACTGAGAGACCAGAAGACCAAACACTCGAAGATCGCCAGAAGCATGCGTCCCAGACGACGAAGGAAAACAGCCGAAGATGAATGGAGAGCATACCGGGGCAACTTACTCCAGCAGAAGTTCTCGATGAGAGGCCTACTAGGACGCGCTTCGACACTCTCAAGGATGAAGACCACCTGCAACTGAAGATCTCCTGCCTTAAGGGAGTCAAGGACCTCCCCGTCAACGGAAACTACGCCAAGACCTCGACCCTTGTAGACCAGAGAGAGAGAGATCTAGATGTCACTAACCAGCATGGGTAACCCTTATGACCAGCACGCGCATACACTACCTTGCCACGTATTCTGACTTTAGAATGCACACGCAAGCCAGACCCTTGCCAGAACCTCATTCGCCAAACCCTTGACCCTTAGGCAAGCCTAGCATATTGCAAGAACCCTGTTCACCCTTAGACGAAGTCAACTATGCACTCGAATACATATCATCAGATACTTCAAGATCCAGAAGGACAACCATGCCGGAGCAAAAGCAACATGGAACGTGAAGACTACCTCACCTCTGGGATTCCGCACCTTTCCCACGCCTAGCCTAGGAATCTCGGGGACGAGATTCTTGTAAGGGGGGTAGGTCTGTCACACCCTGTGAATTGCCTCATGACTAAGTAAGCATGACTCAAAAATTAGGGCCAATTAAAACTTTTTGTGTGCATGTGATGCTTGACTTGATTGCTATTTACTTGCTTGCTAGGGTGTGCTCTATATTCATAAAACTCCCTCCTACTCTCAAAACTTTTTCCTTGATCTAAACTCTTGTCCAATGATCATACCATGTGCATAGGACCTAAAAATATTTTTTATCAAAATTTATTTTGACCAAAAAGGCTTTATTCAAAGTAGGTTTTCAAAAAAAAACTGAGTTGAGGTTTGCACTGCAAGTCCTCAAATTGGGTGGATCCTTTTACCCCAAAGGCTTTATTTGAAACCTACTATATATAACTCCCCAAAACCAAAAAATATTATTTTTAAAGATTTGTTTCTTATTTTATTTAAAGGCTTTTTCTTAAGGCCAGAAATGGTCTTTTATTAGGAAAAATTATTTTTATGCTTTCAGAATATTTGAGAAAATTTAGGAAAACTCAGTGGAAATATATTGTCCATATATAAGAGTTTAAACACGTGGTCATGTTCAAAATATTGGACAAAACCCTTCAAAACCATTTCTGCCTATTTCAAGCATTTGAAATATTTCTATAAGAAATATTCTCAAATAAATCCAAGAAAATTCTAGCATGTCAAATATGACATATGTTATCATCTTGCCAAGTTTCATATCAATCCCAATTGATTTGGTTCACCAAATTATCCCAAAACCCTCTCTGTCCAGATCCAAATTTGAGCAACTCTACATTGCCAACTGTCTCCTAATGGTCTCAAAATTTGTGGACATGTTCTAATACTCCAATAATGCGTCCACACCAAGTGGTGCATCAAGGAGAACAGACCCACTTGTCCAAATCCCCCCAAACCCACTTCTGTTGATTTCAAGAATTGGAAATGTTTGCATTGTCAAGTTTCCCCATTTGGTCCCAAACTTTTTGGGTATGATCTAATACCCAAATAATGCTACCACATCAAGTGGTTCATCAAGGAGAATGGATTTGCATAGCTAGATCTAAGCAAATCCATTTCTGCCCATTTCTAGGGTTTACAGCATTTGCATTGCCAACTTTTATAAAATAAGCTCAAAACTTGTGACCAGGGCCAAATGGACTTACCCTTTACCCCTGTTAAATCTCAGGGCCATTGGATACCCCTAGATGCCCTAGGACAGCATCAAACACCTTCAGCCAAAAGCTTGTCGGCAAGCATAGTTGACCCAAGAAGATTCTCCTTGTCTCCCACTTCTTACCATCACATGTTCTAACCCCCTCCTACCTCCAGTAACTTTTCCAAGGCCTCTTATCAATTATTTGGAGGGTGACTCCCTCATTTTCCCCTCCTTTTTAGCATGACAGCACCTCTCTCCCCCCATCTCCTTCCTTTCTGATCATGCAACTGCCCCCAAACTCTTCCACCATTTCATTTGCATGCTATTACATCCATCCAAGCCCAAATAGGTCTTGCTCATATGGAAAATATGAGAAATTCATCCAAACATAGTTTATGGCAGCAAATATAGCTTTGTACTGGAAGTACCCTATAGAATTATCTCCAGGAGCTGAAACTTTGTGGGAATCTTCTCCTTCCATGCCTAAGACCACCAGACAACCTTTTACATCACTTACTCTTCAATAAGAACCCCTGATAAAGCTCCCTAGTTTGCTGTTGCAAACTTACCAGCAGTAGAAACCAACCTCACCCTCTCCCATTTACCATAAAACTAAACCAATGCACTCCTGCACGCATGCCTCACACGCCAGACATCATGGGCCGACCAAAAAGTTCCCACAGACATGCATTGACATGGTGACCACGCTATCGGCATGCAGTAGCGGCGCTTTGCCGTGCATCTCGTCATGTAGCTCGCAACAAGCTTCCGCAGGGCATCCCCGCGCGCCAGGGGATCCCTCTTGTCCTCCCACGCCTCTCCCCGATGCGCGCAAGCTTCCAAGGCTGCTCAGGAGCGCATGCTCACCGTGCCCGAGGGCCTCCAGCGGCCACACGAGCCCCTCTGGTCGCCCCCGAATTAAAGCTCGTTCCCGAGCCTCCCTCTCGTCCCCCTTCGCTCTCCCTCACTTTTGTGAGCCTCCCATACCATCCATTCCTTCTCCCCTGCCCTCCATTTGCTTCCATGGCCGAAGCTCGTGGGCGGCTTCTTCTCAAAATCGGCCGCGGTGACCTCTCCCTTCCCCCTGTAGACCTCACCAGAGAGCCCCCTGCACCCCCGCAGTCCGCTCCCGCGCCTCCTATTCTTCTCCCCACAGCTGAGGCACCACGCCCATCACCACCGACGGCGCCCTCCGCCGCGGCCTGCGTCGCCCTCGGCCTCGACCTCCCCCGGGGTCCACGACCGCCCAGGAGGGTGCGGCAGGTCGCCCCGAGCCCTCCGGTGGTCGGAGCGCCGCCGGAGGTGGCCAGAGCTGCCGGGGCGGGCGCCGGCCGGCGCTCGGTCGGGCTCCTCTGCCCCTCCCCTGTACTGGTGGGAGGTGGGGGAAGACCCTGCCAGCGGGGACCGTCGGTCAGCGGCTGAGGCCCTGGGCCCCCGCGTTTAAGTGGCCGCGCCTCCCGCGGTAGGCATCTCCCCGCCGAGGAGACGTACTCGCTAGAGTACGCGACCGACGTGGCCGCTCTCCTGCCAGGCCGAGCCAATGGGCCGGCCCAACTGATGTCCCGGCCCTGTGCGCAGTTTAGTCATTTGGTAATTTCTTTTATCTTTTTCTTTTTCTAGAGAGTTCAATAATTCATATTAAATTCATTGGAACTCCAAATTTTGTGATTCAAACTCCTAGAGATTCCTAAAATCTTTTCCTATTCAAATATGTGCATTGCACATTTTTATTGCAAACTTTCCAGTATGGTTCAAACTCAAATTCATATTTGAACTATGAAGTGCCCCACTTGTAAAATCCCTAGGGGATTCAAATTAAGTCCAAATGCAGTGACTCAAATTCCTAGGTGCATGTAAAATCCTGTCCTAGGATGTGAACATTTTTCCTTACACTTATTCTGCTATGTCATGTATTGGACCATTTCTTCATATATGGCTCACTTTGAAAATCCCTAGGAGAATCATGCCAACTCCAAATCCATTGAAACCACTTCCAAAATGTTTCTAAAATCATGCCCTCTTTGATGAGTGCACCCACTCCTTTTTATAAAAATACTTTCTGTAGGCTTCTTATAGGATCATCAATTCCTTCAATTCCACCATTCAAAACTCCCCCTTGATCCACATCCTATGAAACCTCTTTGGTTATTTTTCTTATGACGAGAGGTGTCCAAGAAAATAAAACTCCTATTTATAGAGCACTTTTATTGTCTGCTTGCTGTGTTGCTTATTGCGGTTTTTTCCGGCGATAGTTGACGAAGTAGACGGAGTGCTCGGAGTTGGATCAGAAGCGTGAGAAGACCTCGAAGACTTTGCTGTCCCAGGCAAGCAGCCCTTTGACCATGTTAAGAAACCATTTTCATGCATGTCATATAGCACTTTATTTCTTGATGTTGATCATGTTGATGTGGTGACCACTACGGTGGGTTACCACTTGAGAAAGAAGTGGTGTACCGGAGTAAGTGAGTGTGTGTGTTTTCGAAAACGAATTAGATTTAAGATTTTTCGACCGTCCCAACCTTACATGTACAACCACGATACCCCTTATGGGACGGGGCTTTGTTGATTACCATGGTGGGTACTAGCATAGAGCCTGCATTACTAGTGGCGGGAGTGACGAGGTCACTCTCGATACGGGGTCGTGCCTGGTAAGGCGACCATGCGCTATCTTTACAGGCACCGGGTACACTGTTGCGTGCCCTCATGGATGATACGTGTGATGTATATCATGAGGGATGGCACCAACGAGTGGACTCTTTATTTAGTATCGCTAGGGGAAAGGCATTGTTCGGGTGCTTACCTCGGGTATGAAATATACCGCGAGTCGTGGATGACACGGAAGTTCCCCGAGTCTTGTGGGTAAAGTGTGCAACCTCTGCAGAGTGTAAAACTATTCGAATAGCCGTGTCCACGGTCAAGGACAGTTGGGTGGTGCTAGTTAAACTACGTCCAGATGTTTTCACAAGACTTGGTGTGGGTGTGACAAAGAGATACTTGAGCTAAGTCAGAAGACTTGATGAAATGATTGAACATGTGATGTTCAACCCCTTGCTTATGATGATAGCTATAACTTGTTCATATGGATATCTGCCAACTGTTGATGCATGCTTACATAAGTTATTTGATCATGTCATTGCACTCAAAATTGGCTTTCTGCAAAACTTACCTACTTAGTGTTATATCATGCTCTGTTGAACCTTGTTCCAAACATGGGTTGCTTGCAAGTACATTCAAAGTACTCATTGGCTTGCCACTGGTTATTTTATTGGCCAGGCATCAAAGATCAGGTTATGATGAAGATTACCTTGGTGACGAACATGCGAGCTAGGACGCTTCCCAGTCAGAATGCCTGTAGGGTTAAGGCAGATGGCATGGGTTCACGCTATCGTTGAAGATTTCTGCTGCAAGTATATGAAGACTAGGCCTTAAAGGCCATATTTGAGTAAAACGGTACGTAATGGATGTAAGACTCCTATTATTCAGTTTATGTGTGTTCAGTGAGCATTGATCTCTGGGATCACTGTGCACGTACATTCGGTGACCACGACTTCTGAGTCGGGGTCCCCACACAAAGTCCCTTCTCTCATTGTCTCTCATCATTTTTTGAATGGATGGTGGGCCCATTTGGCCTCCCCCATATTTATTTTCGTCCGGAGTCTCCTCTCGACTTATGGGAGAATCATCTCTCCATCATTCTTTCCTCACTGGGACAATGCTCTAACAATGATGATCATCACACTTTTATTTACTGAGAACTCAGTATGGAGAACTGATATGAAGATATAACTCTGTATGAATGCCTCTGGCAGTGTACCAGGTTGTACAGTGATCTAGCATGACATGTATCAAAAACATTATGACAGTGGCTTTGCCACAAATACTATGTCAGCTCTATATGATCATGCAAAGCAATATGATGATCAACAAACTAGTCATGTGAAGTTACGATGGAATTTGCATGATAATATATCTCGGAATGGCTATGGAAATGCCATGATAGGTAGGTATGGTGGCTGTTTTGAGGAAGATATAATAAGGCTTATGTGCACATAGTGTGTCATGTCATGGGGTTTGGATGCACCAGCGAAAGTTGCACCGATCCTTGAGGTGAGAACGGGCTATGCACGGTACTGAAGAGGCTAGCAAATTATGAAAAGGTGTGGTTGCGTATGTCCATGTTTCACATTAGTCATAAAGAACTCATATACTTATTGCAAAGTTTTATTAGTTTATCATAAATCAAATTACTAATCGCATGTCCTGAAGGAAGAGGTTGGTAGGAGTTAACCATCGCACGCTTCCGACCCGAAATAACACTAGGATTTCAACGAGGAATAGAAATGCTCACACATCATCCCCATGCCTCTTTAATTTTTAGATGAAAAAAAGGTTAACCCCTCTTAATATAGACACTTCTACCCGTTTAACAATTATGAACTCACACCTATTTCATAATACTACATCAATATCATTGGCCCACGATTTCTTTATATGTGCTACATGATGGTTTTGATTATCACTGATACGTCTCCAACGTATCTATAATGTTTGATTGTTCCATGCTGATATATTATCATTCTAGGATACTTTTTGGGTCATTATTTACCAATTTATAATATTTTTGAGCACTAACCTATTGACCCAGTGCCCAGTGCCACTTGTTGTTTTCTACGTGTTTTTGCCTTTTCAGGTTTACTGTACCAAACGAAGTCCAATTGCCATGAAACTTTTTGATGATTTTTTATGGACTATATGAAGACCTAGAAGCTTTGGAAGGAAGCCGGGAGGCGCACGAGGGACCCACCACACATTAGGACACGCCATGGGGGGCGTGCCCTGATATGTGGTGGCCCCCTCGGGCACCTCCCGACGTCCATCTTCAGAGTATAAATTCTCTAATATCCTGAAAACCCTGGAGGCAATCCCAAAACCTTTTTTTTGCTGCCGCAAGTCTCTGTTCCATCGCGAGGCCATCTGGAGCTCCGTTCCGGCACCCTGCCAGAGGGGGGAACGATCACGGAGGGCCTCTTCATCAACCTTGCTGCCCTCATGATGATGTGTGAGTAGTTCACCACAGAACTATGGGTCCATATCTAGTACCTAGATGGCAATCTCTCTCTCTCTTATGATCTTCAATACAATGGTCATCGCATCTTCTCGATCTATCCGATGTAATCCTATTGTGCGGTGTGTTTGTTTGGATCCGATGATTGTGGGTTTATGTTCAGATTATTCATGAAAAGTATTTGAGATGCCTCTGAATTATATTATCTCTTAAGTGCATGATCATTATAGCTTCGTAATGCTCTCCGATCTATTGATATGCTTTGGCCAAGTAGATTGATATTTCATCAGTGGGAGTGGTGCATTGTTGTAGGTTCAACCTGGGGAATTTCTATATCCCAGTGACAAAGTAGAGGACAAGATGAGTCTTTGTGTTGTTGCTACTAAGGATAAAATGATGGGGTTCATTCATATTGTTTGAGTTTACTTTGTCTACATCATGTCATCGTTCTCCAAGCATTAATCTGTTTTACTTAATACTCTAGATGCATGCTGGATAGCAGTCGATAAATGGAGTAATAGTAATAGGTGCAACCAGGAGTCGGCCTATTTCCTTATGGATGTGATGCATATATATACATGATCCTTGCTATGAGCATCGCATAACTATCCGCTTTTCTATCAATTGCCCAACATTAATTTGTTTACCCACCGTATGCTGCCTACATGAGAGATGTCGCTAGGGAACACTATGGCCCCCAGGTCTATTCACTTATATATTCGAAAACGCTATATTTACCTTGCTTCCTTTATTTACTTTTTATTTATATTGCAATTTATATTTATCAACAATTATCTACACAATTCATTTGCTTGCAAATAACGAGATCAAGGGGATTGACAACCCTGTTGCCCGCGTTGGGTGCAAGTCGTTTGTTCATTTGTGTGCAGCCGCTAAAGATGGTTGAGGATTGATATTCCTATTGGTTCGATAAACCTTGGTTTCATAACTGAGGGAAATACTTATCCGCTTTGTGCTGCAATTACCCATTCCTCTTCACGGAAAATCCAACGCAGATCACAAGTATCGGGAAAGATTTCTGGCGCCGTTGCCGGGGAATATCATCATCAACTATCAAGTAACTTCACACAAATTTTCATTCACTTGTTATTCTTTTTATTTTCTGTTATATTTAGCTTGTCACATAAAAATCAAAAATACAAAAATATTTACCTTTGCTTGTTACTAGTTTACTTCCTCGCTTGCTAGTTTGCTCTTTTGCTTGTTTGAAGTAGTTATCATGTCTTAGTTTGAGAAGGTTATTATTGAAGCGCTAGTGAGGATAGTGCTAGTGACACGGAAAAGGAGAGATGAAATATTGATGATGCTGTTCATGAATGTCCTAATCAAGTTCCTAGTAGTAATACCCATACGGTTTTAAAATCGAAAATCTATGAAGTGGGTAGTGGAAACATCATTGGGAAACATGTTATACAAGAATTTTTTGAGTGCTCGGGAGCTATCCCTTTTACTAATGGGACCATACTTGAGGAGACAAGTTGTTATATGGATGCTATTACCATGCTAATTTTGAAACTAGAAAGAAAATTTGTGCATCTCCATCCTATGCTCCAAAAGATATTTTTGGGATATCCGAGTATTCGTAATCCTAAGATTAAGAAAATTGTTACCATCATCCTTATGCATGAATTTGATTATATAGTGCGGGAAGAAAGAGATATATTTTCTTGTTATAAAGTGAAATCTGAAATCCCCCCTATAGAAGTTATCCAACATAATAGAGATGCTTTGCGTATGATGGAATCCAATAATTGCCAAGGGTTTAGTGAGAATATGAGGAGAAATGTTTCTCCCGAAGAATTAACGCAAGCTTTATTTCTTCATACTTGTGATAAATTTGAATGGATTGCTAAAGGAATAAATGAAGGGTTTAGTAAAGATCGGCATGAAAACACTATTAGGGAACCTATCAATGATGAAATTCACGTTTTATATGAAGATCCCTATGATGATAATGATGTTAGTGATGATATTATGAATCCTTTTGACCACTTGAGCCCTTCCACTAAATTTGGGAAAGGAGATTTATTAAGTAAGATATTAGAAGAGCTAGTTTTAAAGGACATGAAAGGGAATGGATCCCTTGTGAGCAAAGTTGACAATACTTGAAACTATGCATTATGCCTAGCTAGGGTCATAAAACAATAGCGCTTGTTGGGAGGCAACCCAATAGTTATCTTTAAATTTTTGCTTAGAACTTTCTGTTTATTTTGAATAGCATGATTATTGCGTTTGTAATGATTGTGTTTTTTTGTGTTTAAATTAGTGCTTGTGCCAGGTAAATCCTTTGGGATGACTCACAAGATGAGTAGAATCGATGCGGAAACAAAATAGAAACTTTTGACTCCAGTACAGGAATTTTTTTTTTGCTCAGGCGTGATATTACTAATTTTGCAGAATATTTAGAGTTAAATAAGTATAGGGTCTCTACAGATTGCTACAGACTGTTCTGTTTTAGACAGATTCTGTTTTTTGCTTGCATAGTTGCTTATTTTGATTAAACTATGGATTGTATCGGGGGGTATAAGCCATGGAGAAGTTATAATACAGTACGTATTATGAATTTAGAAAATTTGAATCAATTTACAACAGTACTTAAAGTCTGCTATATGTTTCTTATACTAATGGATCTCATGAGGTTTTGTTGAGTTTTGTGTGATTCAAGTTTTCAAGTTTTGGGTGTTATCTTGATGGACAAAGGGATAAGGAGTAGCAAGAGCATAAGCTTGGGGATGCCCAAGGCACACCAAGGTAATATTTTAAAGGAGACTCAGGCGTCTAAGCTTGGGGATGCCCCGGAAGGCATCCCCTCTTTAGTCTCAAATCCATCGGTATGTCACTTGAAGCTATATTTTTATTCGTCACATGATATGAGTTTTCCTTGGAGCGTCGTTTTCTTTTGTTTGCTTTTACTTTCAGTTTGCCATAATCATTATTTGCTGGACACACCTATTTAAGAGAGACACACCTTCATCATAAATTAGAATAATCTATGTGCTTCACTTATATCTTTTGAGCTTAGCAGTTTCTCTACTACTTCACTTATATCTTTTTGAGCTGGGTGGCGTGTAGCTTTTAAAGAAATGATTTCACTCTCGTTCTTCACTTATTTTTTTTAGAGTTAATAAATAGTGACGGTAATTTGCATGGGTTATACAGACTAGTCAAAAAATATTAGGTATTCAAAGAGTGATAATCAAATCAATCATGTAGCACATATAAAGAAATTGTGGGTTAATGATATTGATGTAGTAATGTGAAATAGGTGTGAGTTCATAATTGTTAAAACGTAGAAGTGTTGATGTTAAGAGGGGTTGACCTTTTTGTTCATCTAAAAATTAAAGAGGCATGGTGATGATGTGTGAGCATTTCTATTCCTCGTTGAAATCCTAGCGTTGTTTCGGGTCGGAAGCGCGCGATGGTTAACTCCTGCCAACCACTTCCCTCGGGGCATGCGATTAGTACTTTGATTTATGATAAAATAATAAAACTTTGCAATAAGTATATGAGTTCTTTATGACTAATGTGAAACCATGGACATACGCAATCTCTCCTTTTCATAATTTGCTAGCCTCTTCGATACCGTGCATAGCCCGTTCTTACCTCGAGGATCGGTGCAACTTTTTCCGGTGCATTCAAACCCCATGACATGATATGCTCTGTTGCACATAAGTCTTATTATATCTTCCTCAAAACAGCCACCATACCTACCTATCACCTTGAGATATATTGCCATGGAAATTCCATCATCACTTCACATGACTAGTTCGTTCATCCTCATATTGCTTTGCATGATCATATAGAGCTGACATAGTATTTGTGGCAAAGCCACCTTCATAATGTTTTTGATACATGTCACGCTAGATCATTGCACATCCTGGTACACTGCCAGAGGCATTTATACAGAGTCATATCTTCATATAAGTTCGCCATGTTGAGTTGTAAGTAAATAATAGTGTGATGATCATCATTATTAGAGCATTGTCCCAGTGAGGAAAGAATGATGGAGACGATGATTCTCTCATAAGTCGAGATGAGACTCCGTACGAAAATAAAGATGGGGGAGGCCAAATGAGCCCACCATCCGTTCAAAAAAGTGAGAGAAAATGAGAGAAGGGACTTTGCTACTATCCTTTACCACACTTGTGCCTCAAAGTGGCACCATGTTCCTCATCTAGAGAGTCTCATGATATATCACTTTCATATGCTAGTGGGAATTACCTATTCATTATTTCAAACTTGACTTGTTTATTCCTATGACGGGCTTCCTCAAATGCCTGAGGTCTTCATGAGCAAGCAAATTGGATGCACACCCCACTTAGCTTCATTTGAGCTTTCATACACTTATAGCTCTAGTGCATCATTTGCATGGAAATCCCTACTCCTTGCAATGACATCTATCAATGGGCATCTCCATAGCCCATTGGTACGCCTAGTTGATGTGAGACTATCTTATCCACTTCCTACCACTTTGATATCTACCACCATACTCTATTCCACCTAAATGCTATGTCCAATGGCTCACACTCATGTATTGCGTGAAGAATAAAAAGTTGACGCATATTGAAAATGTACGAACTAATTGCCTGACTTGAAAACCATGGTGCTTAACAATTGTATTAATGTGGTGAAGATGGAGCCATGCCTTGCTAATACAATAAGATGAATGGGGGTAAACATTTCTTAAGATTGTATACTTTTAGGAATTAACAATTATGTTTCTTACACTTTGAATATTGCTATGTTAATATTTCTCGATTCATCTTTTCTAAATGAGCATACCTGAATAAGATTACATAGTGGATAGCATGTCAGATCAAAAATTCTGTTTTTATCATTTACCTACTCGAGGACGAGCAGGAATTAAGCTTGGGAATGCTTGATACGTCTCCAACGTATCTATAATTTTTTATTGTTCCATGCTGGTATATTATCATTCTAGGATACTTTTTGGGTCATTATTTACCAATTTATAATATTTTTGAGCACTAACCTATTGACCCAGTGCCCAGTGCTAGTTGTTGTTTTCTGCGTGTTTTTGCCTTTTGAGGTTTACTGTACCAAACGAAGTCCAATTGCCACTGAACTTCTTGATGATTTTTTCTGGACTATATGAAGACCTAGAAGCTTCGAAAGGAAGCCGGGAGGCGCACGAGGGCCCCACCACACATCAGGGCGCGCGCCCTGGGGGAGCCGCGCCCTGATATGTGGTGGCCCCCTCGGGCACCTCCCGACGTCCCTCTTCGGCTTATAAATTTTCTAATTTCTGAAAACCCTGGAGGTAGTCCCGAAACCCTTTTTCTGCCGCCGCAAGTCTCTGTTCCATCGCGAGGCCATCTAGAGCTCCGTTCTGGCACCCTGCCGGAGGGGGGATCGATCACAGAGGGCCTCTTCATCAACCTTGCTGCCCTCATGATGATGTGTGAGTAGTTTACCATAGACCTACGGGTCCATTGCTAGTACCTAGATGGCAATCTCTCTCTTATGATCTTAAATATAATGGTCATTGTATCTTCACTTTGATCTATCCGATGTAATCCTATTGTGCGGTGTGTTTGTTGGGATCCGATGAATTGTGGGTTTATGTTCAGATTATCCATGAAAAGTATTTGAGATGCCTCTGAATTATATTATCTCTTAAGTGCATGATCATTATAGCTTTGTAATGCTCTCTGGTGGGAATGGTGCGTTGTGGTAGGTTCAAGCTGGCGAATTTCTATATCCCAATGACAAAGTAGGGGACAAGATGCGTCTTTGTGTTGTTGCTACTAAGGATAAAACGATGGGGTTCATTCATATTGTTTGAGTTTACTTTGTCTACATCATGTCATCATTCTCCAAGCATTATTCTGTTTTACTTAATACTCTAGATGCATGCTGGATAGCGGTCGATGAGAGGAGTAATAGTAATAGGTGTAGGCAGGAGTCGGCCTATTTGCTTATGGACGTGATGCCTATATATACATGATCATTGCCGTGAACATTGCATAACTATCCACTTTCTATCAATTGCCCAACAGTAATTTGTTTACCCACCATATGCTGCCTACATGAGAGATGTCGCTAGGGAACACTATGGCCCCCGGGTCTATTCACTTATATATTCGCAAACGCTATATTTACCTTGCTGCCTTTATTTACTTTTTATTTATTCTGCAATTTATATTTATCAACAATTATCTACACAATTCATTTGCTTTCAAATAACGAGATCATGGGGATTGACAACCTTCTTGCCCGCGTTGGGTGCAAGTCGTTTGATCATTTGTGTGCAGCCGCTGAGTGCGGTTGAGGATTGATATTCCTATTGGTTTGATAAACCTTGGTTTCATAACTGAGGGAAATACCTATCCGCTTTGTGCTGCAATTACCCGTTCCTCTTCACGGAAAATCCAACGCAGATCACAAGCATCAATCACTCATTGAATACCTAATATTTTTGGACTAGTCTTTATGACCCATGCAAATTACCATCACTATTTATTAACTCTCAAACAAATATAAGTGAAGAGCGAGAGTGAAATAATTTCTATAAAATCTAGACGCCACCGTGCTCAAAAAAATATAAGTGAAGTACTAGAGCAACTGCTAAGCTCAAAAGATATAAGTGAAGCACATAGAGTATTCTAACAAATTATGATGAAGGTGTGTCTCTCTTAAATAGGTGTGTCCAGCAAACAATGATTGTGGCAAACTTAAAGTAAAAGAAAACTAAAGCAAATGACGCTCCAAGGAAAACTCATATCATGTGACGAATAAAATATAGCTTCAAGTGACATACCGATGGATTGGAGACAAAAGAGGGGATGCTGTCCGGGGCATTCCTGTAATGGCCCGAGACTGACGCTCCAGAAGATTCCCCTTTTATTTCATTATCACCGTGTGATTTATGTGCTTGTTGCATTCATAATCGCATCATCCGCATAGCATCGGCACTCCATTGCCATCATTTTTCAAAACTTGCTTCATTCGTAGTTCCTGGTTCTCCTCGTTCTCGTCGTCGACCGTTTCGAGACGAACCACACACGTACGCGCCCGCGACATCGTCAAAATATTGTTTTTAAAAGTGTGTATAAAATATTATCGGATTGGGTCAAAAGTTGGCGTGCGGTCTTATTATATTGTAGGTAGACCGCGTGCCAAATTTCGTCCCATTCGGAGGTCGTTTGATACCCCAACGGACAACTGTAGCCGCACCGTCGTCGGTTAAATAAAAGGACGTTTCGATGTTTGATAAAGCCTATCACGGGCTGCACCATTCCCTCTCTTCTCAGTCCAACATCTCTCCACAGCCCACTCAAAACCCAGCTAGCCCCTCCTCTGGTCTGCGTCATCCGATCGCGATCCTACGGTCCGAAAACGGGCAAAAACTGCAAACCCTATCCCCATTGGCTATAAATAGACCCCTAGCCTTCCATTTCGGGCAACCCTAGCCGATCGCATCGATTTCTGTGCCCCTCCTAACCCTAGCCGCCACTTGGCACTCCCTGTCTTCCACCAGCCGCTGAAGCCCGCGGAGCCCGGAGCAAGCCCACCCCCGGCCTGAACTGGGCCGAGGCAACACCGCCGCCACCTCAAGCGCCTGATCTGCCTTGCTCCCCCACGCCGGAGTTCGTGCCTCCGCGCCTGACCTCCTCGCCACCGCGCCAGCCAGGCCGCCAGGGCGCCGCCACCCACCGGTGACCCAGGCCAGCCCCGTCAACTTCCTCCTCCTCGCCTCAACGTGGGTCGCCGCCGCCCATTGCCAGGGCTCGCCTCGCCGGAGCCCCATGCCGGCCGGAGCTCCTCCATCCTGCCCTCGCATGGAGCTACCAGCCTCTTCCACTACCGTCGCCGGACCAAGAGCTCCTGTCGCCATCGGATCCAGCCCCTTCGCTCCGGATCCGCGTCGATCCGGCCGTCTTCGTCGCGCCATGGGCACCGGAGCGCCGTCAGCTTGCTGCGCCGCCACAACCATGCACGGGATCGAGCAGGAGGCACTCGATCCACCCGTCCTCCGCGCCTGGGCCGCGTCCTCCACGCTGGCCTTGGCCCATCGCATCGCATGGCCCAGCCCCGCGCCCCAAGGTCCCAATGTGAGCGTTGCCCTCTTATCCACCCCCTTGTGTGAATTTTACTATATTGCGCGTGGTTCTTGTTGGGCCAGATCTCGAATACGGCCCGTCAACCTTTTTTATTCAGCTCTACGATTTTTGTAATTATCCAGGGAATTACTATTTGGAGAAAAACCCCTAAAGATCATGCATATAACAACTCTCAAACCATGCATCGCATGTAAAAACTTTATATATGTAAAATGTTCAGAATTTTAACCACACTTCTCGTAATATGGAGAGTTGTTATTTGGTTATATGTATGTTCTCCTTCTCCATTTAAATTGCTTAATTCCATCTTCACCTTATGCCATGACCACCCATGTTAAAAAACATTTAATATTGATGAGTACCTAAACGAGAGTGAACTAAATGATTCGAATGTGGAGTTTTGTCAATATGCAACTCGTTGCATATTTAACTTCACTTCATTTGTAGTGTTTGATTGTTGTGCTCGCCATGCCATGCATAATTTAACCGGACATGCATCATACTTGTTTGCGCATCATGCCATGAATATGTTGTGGTGTTTACTATGTCATTTGTTTGTTTCCAGATTTGCTTCTCCTCGCTAGAGTTCTGAAAGCGTGTCGGATTGTGGGGATTCGTTCGACTACTTCCCATTCATCTAGTTCACGGATTCGTTCTTCTTCCAAGCGGGATCTCATGCAAGATGAACATTTCCCTGGATACTACTACTATCATTGCCATGCTAGTTGTCTCATTTCTATCGCTATGTCTCGCTACCTACCACTTGTTTGTCAAGCTTCCAAATATGCGATGATAAGCCTCTAACCCTCGACATCCCAGCAAACCATTGTTTGGCTATGTTACCGCTTGCTCAGCCCTTCTTATAGCATTGCTAGTTGCAGGTGCAAGTTGTTTCCATGTGACATCATGGATATTTTGAGATATCACAATATTGTTGCTATTTAATTTAATGCACATATATACTTGGTAAAAGATGGAAGGCTTGGCCTTTTGCTCGGTGTTTTGTTCCACTTTTGCCGCCCTAGTTACTTGTGTACCGGTGTTATGTTCCATATTGAGCACTCCTAACATGATTGTGGTTGTTATGGGGACCCCCATGATTTTTGTTTTGGGATAAAACTCGTCTGGCAAGGCCCAAAATTGGTACTACATTTGCCTTATAACTAATAAACTAGCATAGGGCGTCATGAACCCATGGATAATTTAATCAACAACCCGGGCCAGTGCTCCTCATGAGTGTTGGTCCAAACTAGAGCACTATGAGGGGCCACCCTAGGGCAACTTGGGTGATGTCTATCAGGCCACCGTACACGTGCTTATCCGTCGTGTCCTGAAAACAAGATACGCGGCTCCTATCGGGTTCGTCGACACGTCGGGCGGTCTTGCTGGATTTGTTTTACCTTTCTCGAACGTCTTGTGCACGGGATTCCGAGGATACTTTCGGCTATCTCGAGGTTGAGGTTTTCCACCAGAATTCTGAGGATACTACGGGCAATCCCGTGGTTGAGGTTTTCCATGCAGCATGTGGTTAGTTTGTGATGGATGAGTTGGAGCACCCCTGCAGGGTTAAATCTTTTCGAGAAGCCGTGCCCGCGGTTATGTGGCAACTTGGAATATTTTTTAACATCCGGTCATAGAAAACTTAAAGTAAACTCAAATAAAATAGACCAACTGTGTGTGTAAGCGTGACTGTCTAATCGTGAGTTCTGAACCAAGAGAGAACACAGTGGGGTTATGTTTGACCGTAAGTAGGTGTTCAGGATCACTTAGTGATCATTACTAGTTCATGTCCGTTTATGCGTAGATCACCCTTATTATTCTTGTACTCATAAGTTAGCCACTCAAATAAATGCTTAGTGCTTGCTGCAGCCTCACCACTTAACCATACCTCACCCATTAAGCTTTGCTAGTCTTGATACCCTTGGAAATAAGATTGCTTAGTCCCTATGGCTCACAGGTTACTACAACAATAGTTGTAGGTACAGGTAATGCGATGCTTTGACGTGAGCGCGATGCTTGTTTGCTTTGGAGTTCTTCTTCTTCATCATCGATCATAGGATGGGTTCCAGGCCGGCAGCCTGGGATAGCAAGGACGGATGTCGCTTTTATTGTTTGATTTCGTCCGTAGTCGCAGCATGCTCTTCTGAATGGTGATTGAATGTATTGTTGTATTTGATGTGATCATGATTTACCTTGTGGCGAGTGTAAGCCAATTCCATATACTCATCTCCTGTTTACATGTACTTGCAACGATATCCATTCTTGCAAAACGACGAGATACGCTTCTATCCCTGTCGAGGCCCTAGAGCCGAAATAAGGATATGATCGCATCTTGGGCGCTACAATCCCCAATCTTAGACGCTTGAGTCTCCTTTAAAATATTACCTTGGGGTGCCTTGGGCATCCCCAAGCTTAGGCTCTTGCTACTCCTTATTCCTTTGTACATCAAGATAACACCCAAAACTTGAAAACTTCAATCACACAAAACTCAACAAAACCTCGTGAGATCCGTTATTATAAGAAACATAATGCATACTTTAAGTACTTTTATAAATTGATTAAAATTTCCTAAATGAATAATAGGTACTGTATTCTAACTTCTCCATGGCTTATACCCCCCGATACAATCCATAGCATAATCAAAACAAGCAACTATGCAAGCAAAAACAGAATAGTCTGTAGCAATCTGTAGAGAACCTATACTTATGTAACTCTAAAAATTCTGAACAATTAGGAAAACCTTGAAAATTTGTGTAGAAACACTGTGTAAAAATTTCAGATCATTATCACGCTCCAGTAAAAAATGAAAATTCCTATACTGGAGTCAAAAGTTTCTGTTTTGTTTCAGCATCGATTCTACTCATCTTGTGAGTCATCCCAAAGGCTTTACTTGGCACAAACACTAATTTAAACACAAAAACATAATCATTACAGAGTCAATACTCAAACTATTAAAAATAAACAGAAAGTTTAAAGAAAAAATTTAAAGATAACTATTGGGTTGCCTCCCAACAAGCGCTATTGTTTTATGCCCCTAGCTTGGCATAATGCATAGTTTCAAATATTGTCATCTTTGACCTCAAGCTCCTTAATAACACAACCATGGATAATAGGTGCAATATGATGCTTGGCAATAGGAGATTTTATCAAATTGATAAAGTTGGGATGAACACAAATCATCTTTAGATCCTCGTCCCTTTTGGTTGGAGGTGTACTCATATTCTTGGGAATGTATATGAACTTGGAATTTTTGTTGTGAGAGGTACTATCATTAGATTTATAAGGTGTGAAGGCGGAGCCTACCTTGTCAATGACCGCTTCCATTTTATCAATTCTATTCAAACCTTGTTCTATCCTCTCATCAATACTAGTGTCTTTTTCCTTTAAGGTTTTCAAAGTCATTCCTACTCATGACCCAAGTTGAGTGATATGATTATGAAGTTTTTTATCCAACTCCTCAATTGGTTTGTTTGTTATCATATTCTTTTCAATAGCATTAAGACTTTGCATAAAATGTTCCAAGGTCAAATTATTTCATTAACAATAATGGGTGGTGTCCCAACAAGATTTTCAATTGCGGTGTAGGCATCCAAGGTGTGACACATTAAGAAGTTCCCACCGGTGATGGTGTCAAGTACAAACCTATACCAAGTGGTCACACCAACATAAAAATTGTGAAGCAAGGTAGTGGTGGATAACTTTTTAGTTGCTTAATTTTGAGCAAAGCAAATCCTATACCATGCATCCTTTAAGCTTTCTCCTCCCATTTGTTTGAAATTTACTACATCATCATTGGGAGTAAAGCAAGCGGAAGAAGAACTAGCCATGACTTCAAACAAGAAAACTAGTAACAAGCAAAGATAAATATTTTTGTATTTTTTATTTTTATGTGAAAAGTTAAATATAACAGAAAATAAAAATAAGAACAAGTGAATGAAAATTTGTTCGAAGTTACTTGGTAGTTGATGATAATATTCCCCGGCAACGGAGCGAGAAATCCTTCCTGATACTTGTGATCCGCGTTGGGTTTTCCATGAAGAGGAACAAGTAATTGCAGCACAAAGCGGATAAGTATTTCCCTCGGTTATGAAACCAAGGTTTATCAAACCAATAGGAATATCAATCCTCAAACATCTTCAGCGGCTGCACACAAATAAACAAGCGACTTGCACCCAACGCGGGCAAGAGGGTTGTCAATTCCCTTGATCTCGTTATTTGCAAGAAAACAACCTGTGTAGATAATTGTTGATAAAAGAAAAATAAATAAAAAGTAAATAAAGGAAGCGACGTAATAATAGCGTTTAAAAATATATAAGTGAATATACTCGGGGGCCATAGTGTTCCCTAGCGGCATCTCTCATGTAGGCAGCATACGATGGGTAACAAATTACACTTGGACAATTGATAGAAAAGCGGATAGTTATGCGATTTTCATGACAATTATCATGTATATATAGGCATCACATCCATAAGCAAATAGGCCGACTCCTACCTGCACCTATTACTATTACTCCACTCATCGACCGCTATCGAGCATGCATCTAGAGTATTAAGTAAAACAGAGTAATGCTTGGAGAACGATGATATGATGTAGACAAAGTAAACTCAAACAATATGAATGAACCCCATCGTTTTATCCTTAGTAGCAACAACACAAAGATGCATCTTGTCCCCTACTTTGTCACTGGGATATTGAAACTCGCTAGGTTGAACCTACCACAACGCACCACTCCGACCAATGAAATATCAATCTACTTGGCCAAAGCACATCAATAGATCGGAGAGCATTACGAAGCTATAATGATCATGCACTTAAGAGGCATCTCAAATACTTTTCATGAATAATCTGAACATAAACCCACAATTCATCGGATCCCAACAAACACACCGCACAATAGGATTACATCGGATAGATCAAAGTGAAGCTGCGATGACCATTGTATTGAAGATCATAAGAGAGAGAGATTGCCATCTAGGTACTAGCTATGGACCCATAGGTCTATGGTGAACTACTCACACATCATCATGAGGGCAGCGAGGTTGATGAAGAGGCCCTCCGTGACCGATCCCCCCTTCGGCAGGGTGCCAGAATGGAGCTCCAGATGGCCTCGTGATGGAACAGAGACTTGCGGCGGCAGAAAAAGGGTTTCGGGACTGCTTCCAGGTTTTTCACGATATTAGAGAATTTATAGACCGAAGAGGGACGTCGGGAGACGCACAAGGGGGCCACCACATATCAAGCCCCCCCCCAGGGCACGACCTGATGTGTGCTTGTGCCCTCGTGCACCTCCTGGCCTCCTTCCGAAGCTTCTAGGTCTTCATATAGTCCAGAAAAAATCATCAAAAAGTTTCATGGCAGTTGGACTTCGTTTGGTACTGTAAAACTGAAAAGGCAAAAACGTGCAGAAAACAGCAACTGGCACTGGGTCAATAGGTTAGTGCTCAAAAATATTATAAATTGGTAAATAATGACCCAAAAAGTAACCTAGAATGAAATATATCAGCATGGAACAATCAAAAATTATAGATACGTTGGAGACGTTTCACGGGGGCCCTCGCGAGGGTCTCACTCGTGAAGCCCCATGGTGGGCCGTGCTGGGCCCATGACCTGTGTCACGTCCGAGGCCCCAGGCAGACGGGCCTAGGTACCCCCGGTCCCAGGAGCCTGATAGGCACTCGCCTCCTATTGGCACTCGAGCCTCAGGAGCAGAACTGGGCCAGAAAGTTCAGGATCTACTTGGAGAATGACACTCTCCCGATAGACGACGCCGAGGCCGAGTCTATGGCCCGCCAAGCCGCGTCCTACTGCCTCGTGGATGTAGATCTCTACAGGAGACACCCCAATGACACAGCGTTGTGTTGCATCTCTGAGAAGCATGGTTGCGAACTGCTTGCTGACATCCACGGTGGCGCCTGCGACCATCACTCTTCATCCCACACACTTGTGGGCAAGGCTTTCCGCAATGGTTTCTACTGGCCTACAACACTTTAAGATGCCACCGAGCTGGTCCGCTCGTGCGAAGCTTGTCAGTTCCATGCCAAGCAGACTGATCAACCAGCGCAAGGACTCCAAACCACCCCCCTCACATGGCCCTTTGCGGTCTGGGGGCTGGACATCCTGGATCCCTCCCCCCGTGCAGCCGGAGGCTACCGCTATCTCTACGTCGCCATCGACAAGTTCACCAAGTGGGCGGAAGTGGAGCACGTGCGGTTCATCCCAGCGCAGTCCGCTGTCAAGTACATCAAGAGCCTGTTGTGCCGCTTCAGCGTCCCCAACCACAACGGCTCATAATTTACCAGTGGCCTCTTCAGATCCTACTGCGACAACCTCGGCACGCAAATCTGTTACGCCTTCATGGCGCACCCGCGAAGCAACAGCCAGGCCGAGCGTGCAAACACTGAGGTCCTCAAAGGCCTCAAGACAAGAAGCTTCAGCAAGACGCTCGCCGCGTGCGGCAAAGGCTGGCTCAATCAACTTCCGTCCGTGCCATGGTCGATACACACAACAAGGACCAAGCCTACTAGTGAAACTCCCTTGTTCCTTGTCTATGGGGCGAAAGCGGTCCTTCCCACTGAGATCAATCTTGGGTCCCCGTGGGTCCTGGGCCTATGAGAAGCTGATATGCTCCTCCACGAGGAAGCACATTGCCAAGCTACCCTCCACGTAGCTTGGTATCAGCATGCATTGTGTTGCTATCACAGCCGCAACATACGCCCTCGCACCCTTGAAGCTGGCGACCTTGTCCTGCGATGGATCCTCTCTCGAGAAGGACTCCACAAACTCTCGCCCCATGTGGGAAGGCCCATAAATGGTCATCCACATTTCCCAGCCTGGTGCAACATGGCTGGAGATGGAGGAGGGTGTTCCGGTACAAAACACATGGAACATCCAACATCTCCGCAAGTTCTATCCGTGACCTCACAGAATACAAAACGATCGGGAGTTGTACACGCCCCGGAACTCTCTACATGCGTCGCCACAAGGCCGCAGGAGGTTCCTGCCCATCCCAAGTGGGGCCCCATGCTCAGTCATGGTGGACTATTTTGACATGAGGGCGCTTTTCAGCTGCATCATCCTCAGGTTGATCCGTGTCCGTCACGGCAGTGTTTTTGTCATCTTTTGAGGGGCGCCTCTCAGCCACAACCACAAGCTGACCCATGTCCAGCATGGCAGCACTGTCTCTGTTTGGTTGTGTAATGAACTTTTCCATGCAGTAGTAAAGCTTATGTTTCTTCGAGTATATTGTGTGCCTGGTAAGTATTGTCTTCTGGCTTCGGGAGCCATTCGCGCTCGCGATTTACCTCGTGCGTTTCGCACGAGCGGGGGCTGGACATGGTGCCCGTGCTCGGGTCAGTCCCAGCAGCGCTGCAAAACCGAAATGACTGAGCTCTGGTTTGCGGGCCTACTCCCGTGCAAGTCACCTCACCAAGGTCCTTGGTGGCTTGTCTCCTCGCAGGACACCCACAAGTGAACTTGCGAGCATGCGTGGCTCGACCATTCATTGGTGTGTTACTACCGTAGGTATGAAGGCTCAAGGAGCTTCACAAGCATATCCTCACAAAGCTAGACGCAGCGGTCACCAAGCGCCAAGTACTACCAAAGGTCTCGCGGGTTCTAACCTCGTGAGGCATCTGCCCCGCAAGTCACTACGTGCCAGGCATCGGGCTCCGAAGAAAGCTAAGTCCAAACACTTCTCGAATTCATTACGACCCCGTGAGATTTCTCCCTTGTTATCTTGATGGGCATTTGTGTTTCCTCCTTGGCGCGAGCCACTTGCACGTCAAAGGGGGGCATTTTGAGCATCGCGCCTCAGGAGCCCTTACCATCGCTCAGAGCCCTACACCCTCTGGACTTGTTGGACCACGTCACAACATACTAACAACGGTCGTATCCCTCTTGAGAGTTGGGTCCAAGCAATGTAGAGCAACAAGGCAATGCAAAAAGGGAAACGAATCTCACAAGAAAATAGAGGCTAAAGCAGGAGAAAATTAGAACTTAAAGTGAAAGTTACAGAAACCAATTGTCTTTACAACCCACGAGGCCTGGTGAATTATGGTGCAGCAGGGAAGAAAGATAAAAGCCTCAAGCAGAGGAGGCGCCGTCTTTGTCACCATCGCTAGGGAGGTCCACATTAAGGTTGTCACCTTCCTCGAAGGGCTTGACCTGCACTAACCGCTTGATCAGAGAGTCCACGTGCTCACGCACCTCCCTCCTGAGCGATTCTTGAGGCTCCGTGGGCACCGGATCCACCACGTGGGCGAAGTCGAAGGTAGGATCCTAGCGGAGAAGGTTCGAGAAGACACGCGTAGCTGCGCAGTCCATGAGCTCGCGGCCTCCCCCCTCGATGGCGTCGTCCACCTTGTAGACTCCCGACTCCAGCGCCTCCACCACCTTGGTGAACTAGTTGAGGTTGCCGCCATAGTAGTCCGCGCAAGGCAGTGCGGTGACGTCCTCGATGAACCGGCTGAGCGCTCCGCCGGCGCACGTGGCGAGGCCCAGGAACAACTTGGCACGGTGTGTCTACATCGATTGTGCCTGCTTCGCGTCATCCTTGGCCTTCTGCACAGCTTCAGAGACTTCTCCCACCTGCGCCTGGAGAAACGCCAGCTCCACCTCGACATCTCCTGTGCCCTTGAGGGCAAGATGGAGGTCCCTTTCTGCATCCTAGACCTGGGTCTTGTGCCCATCGACCTCCTTCTGGAGCTCGTCGCATTTTGACTAGAAGCAGGCTTCCTGCCACTCCACCTTACTACGGTTCTCCTTCATGAGGGCCTCCTGCTCCTTGGCACCCTTGGCATCGGCGTTGATCTTCACCTCCTTCTTCTTCAGCTGGGCATTGGTCTTGGTGCGCGCTCTCTCAAAGGCGGCCCTGTCGGCGGAGACCTGGCTCTCCAGGTTTGTGAGGCGCTCGCGCTCTGCCTCCTGGTCGGAGGTGGTCCGAGCGGCCTCCAGCTCCTGGATGGCCATGTCAGCCTCCCGGCCGGCAACGGCCTCTTCCCTCTTGGCCAGATCCTCCTCGCGGGTGGCATACTACTGCTTGCGTGCAGCAGCTACGTCCTCGTGCGTCCGGAGCTCCTGCTCACGGAGGGCAATCTGCTCCTCCACCTGTGGGGCGTGGGACTCGGCCTCTCGATGCCGCTCATCGGTCGCCTCCGCATCGCGGACCGCGTTCTCCCAGAGCTTGTTGGCATCATGGGCATTGTTGCTCCTCTTCTCTTGGGCCGCCTCATCCTGTCGGGCACCCAGCTTGACAACCAGCTGGAGCTTGTGCCATCCAACGACCAAGCCCAGGCGCTCAGCCGCGAGGCAGGCCTCCTCAGCGTGGAGCGTGTTGAGGGCGGCGCGGGCGCTCCCGAAGGCCATGTGCCTGACCATGGCACTATTGCTTGTCCTTTGAAGGACCAAGCATGATGGCGCCCCAGCGCCGCCCCCTGAGGCGGCCACCCTTGAAGTTCCTGCGGAGGCCTCCCCCTCCGCAGGACCCTTGCCCTTGAGAAGGGCCTCCTCTCCAGCCGCGCGCTGGGGACTGCGCACGGGCTCCTCTTCTTCCTGCCGTGGCTCTAGGGAGCCTCCCGCGGCCTCAGGATGGGCATGATCACCGTCGCCAGGCGCAGAGTCCGCCTGCGGTCCGCCCCGTTGTCCACCTCCATCTCGGTGACGCCCTTGGTGTTGGGCGCCTCTGGAGGTACCTCCTCCGCCTCAGGGGATTTCTCCCAAGGATGGCCCTCCTCAGGGGGAGGAGGCAAGTCCCTGCGTGGGGCGGAGGGCACCTGGTGCCCCTCCTCCTCCGCAGCACACGCCGCCTCGGCCTCCGGCCGGCGGGCGACTTCTTCACACCCCACAGGGCCTGGCGGGGGCACAGAGGCCACTCCGGTAGGCGATGCGGGCGAGGGGCGCCGCAGATGTGGCATCCCTCTATTTCTTGCGGGCATGGCCCCTGTGGAATCAACGGTTCAGCCTCCCCGCCCCAAGCACAGCAAGCAGAAATAGAGAAACAAGTCAGCAAACTTACCCATCGATGCCTACCCAGCGCCTCCTCTTCGGGAGGGACCTGGGGCGGCTGTTGCCGCTGCTCCTGGTGGCCCCGCCATAGCTCCCTCCGGAGGGCACCCCGCGAAGTCTGCTGGAGCTCGCGCCAGCCCCGCTTGGCTGGCCCATCCCCTCCTGGAGCCTGGAGGCTCCCTCAACCTCCCCCTGTGGGGTCTTCCACCTCCTCATTCTCCTCCTCCATGCACCTGAGGGGAGACCATGAATTGGCGAAGGGGGACGTTGTTGCCATCCTCGTTGCTGTCCGCCAGTAGCAGGTTGCGATGGTTCGGCATGTGTCTCCTACTGCCACCAGCGCCAACGCTGGAGGAGGGCCCAACATCCTCAGAGCCCCCTGTCGCAGACACCACGAGAATGGGGTTGTTGCGGGGCCCCTCCTGGCCTTCGGGGACCAAGTCCCACTTGTCGAAGACTGACATCAGGGCCTGGAGCCTCTCGCCGTCGCGGCGGGCATACTAGGGCTCCGGCCCCGCTGGCAGCTCCGCCGGCACGCCTTAGGCGAACAGGATCTGCAGGACCATCTCCAGCATGGGCGTCTGTAGGGTGTCGGCACATAGCCTGGTCCGGTCCTTGCACCCTTGGTACTCCTAGGCCGGGTGCGAGCGCTTCTGGAGGGGGGTGATGCGGCAGCTCATGAACTCACGTGCCACCATGGCGCTTGTGAGCCCTGCTGCCCAAAGCTCCCATAGCCGAGCGCCGATAGGTCCGAGCTAGGCATCCTCAATCTTGGAGTGCCCCCAGCTTGAGCTCTTCACGCCGGGCCCCGCGGGCGACGTGAACATGGGAGTGCACTGGCCAACCTCCATGTAGATCCAGCATGCCCTGAGGTACTCCACCTTCTTGAGTGGCGTCATGTCGATGAACCGCTCCGACATGCGGTCCACCATACGGAAGGATACGCATGCCACAGTCATCCCTTCCTTGCACCTCATGTTGTAGAAGGTGCGGAAGAGGGCCACCGAGGGCATCAGCCAAATAAATTCCTCACAGAGGTAGGTGAAGGTGGCGAGGAGGAAGAAGGAGTTGGGGCGAAGATGGAGCGCATGGATCTGGTAGTGCTTGATGACCCACAAGTATAGGGGATCTATCGTAGTCCTTTCGATAAGTAAGAGTGTCGAACCCAAGGAGGAGCAGAAGGAAATGACAAGCGGTTTTCAGTAAGGTATTCTCTGCAAGCACTGAAATTATCGGTAACAGATAATTTTGTGATAGGATAATTCGTAACGGATAGCAAGTAATAAATGTAACAAAGGTGCAGCAAGGTGGCCCAATCCTTTTTGTATCAAAGGACAAGCCTGGACAAACTCTTATATAACGTAAAACGCTCCCGAGGACACATGGGAATTTCTGTCAAGCTAGTTTTCATCATGCTCATATGATTCGCGTTCGTTAGTTTGATAATTTGATATGTGGGTGGACCGGTGCTTGGGTGATGTCCTTACTTGGACAAGCCTCCCACTTATGATTAACCCCTCTCGCAAGCATCCGCAACTACGAAAGAAGAATTAAGATAAATCTAACCATAGCATGAAACATGTGGATCCAAATCAGCCCCTTACGAAGCAACGCATAAACTAGGGTTTAAGGTTCTGTCACTCTAGCAACCCATCATCTACTTATTACTTCCCAATGCCTTCCCCTAGGCCCAAATAATGGTGACGTGTTATGTAGTCGACGTTCACATAACACCACTAGAGGAGAGACAACATACATCTCATCAAAATATCGAACGAATACCAAATTCACATGATTACTTATAACAAGACTTATCCCATGTCCTTAGGAACAAACGTAATTACTCACAAAGCATATTCATGTTCATAATCAGAGGAGTATTAATTAACATTAAGGATCTGAACATATAGTCTTCCACCAAGTAAACCAACTAGCATCAACTATAAGGAGTAATCAACACTACTAGCAACCCACAGGTACCAATCTGAGGTTTTGAGACAAAGATCGGATACAAGAGATGAACTAGGGTTTGGAGAGGAGATGGTGCTGGTGAAGATGTTGATGGAGATTGACCCCCTCTCGATGAGAGGATCGTTGGTGATGACGATGGCTTCGATTTCCCCCTCCGGGAGGGAAGTTTCCCCGGCAGAACAGCTCCGCCGGAGCCCTAGATTGGTTCTGCCCAGGTTCCACCTCGAGATGGCGGCGCTTCATCCCGAATGCTCCCTTCTGATTTTTTTCCAGGTCAAAACCCTCCATATAGCAGAAGATGGGCACCGGAGGCCAGCCAGGGGCCCACAAGCCACAAGGGCATGCCCAGGGGGTAGGGCGCACCCCCCTGGCTTGTGACTCCCTGGTGGGTCCCCTCTGGTAGTTCTTTCGCCCAATATTTTTTATATATTCCAAAATAATTCTCCGTAGATTTTTAGGACTTTTGGAGTTGTGCAGAATAGGTATCTCAGATTTGCTCCTTTTCCAGTCTAGAATTCCAGCTGCCGGCATTCTCCCTCTTCATGTAAACCTTGTAAAATAAGAGAGAAAAGGCATAAGTATTGTACCAAAATGTGTAATAACAGCCCATAATGCAATAAAGATCAGTATAAAAGCATGATGCAAAATGGACATATCAGTGCTCCAGAACCGCGCCGAAGAAGTCCGAGAATGGAGGCAGCAAACATCCGATGATGCAGAGGAAGAAGAAGGGGAATGACGTCGCCGACAGTTCCACGGCCGGCTTCGAGCCCGGCCAGATCTTGGTGGCCCCGTGCTCATTTGAGCATTGGCCGTCAAAGGGATGAGCTTCCGCAAACCTTCTTGGTTTTTGATGGTGGTGGGCAGCAGCGCTGGCTCCACCTGCACCCCAGTGGCGGCGGCGCTCCTCTTCGGCGCCATGGAGGCGGAGAAGCAACAACAGAGGTGGATAAGGAGGCGGAGAAGGAGAACGGCAAGGACCGTGTGCGTAGGGAAGGAGAAGCAGTTCGAAAGGGAAGCGTCTAGCGAAAGGCACGAGGTGATGATTTCGCCCGACGAGCGCGGCAGTTTTAAGGCAGATGTGCTGTTCTCGAGGCACCGTGGGAGACGTGGGTACGTCCCGTCCCATCGCTGCTGACACGCGTCATCTCCTGGCCCGGCAGTTCATCAGGACCCGCGGCATTTTGACACGTGTCCTTTTGTGCTCCTCATGCGGAAGGCCCGGGGGCTACTGTCGGTCCAGTGGAACCAGGGTACCACGACCCATCTACTGCCGGCCCTGTCGTCTATGCTAAGAAGGCCCGGTGTGGCGCCCAGCCCACTAGAAGACTCTGGAGGCCACCCCGCGAGGTTCTGGCTTCGCGAGGTTCTACAGGCTCCTAAGAGGGACCCACCGGACGCTCGTCTACCAGCAACCAAAGGCCTCATGAGGTATCTCCCATGAGGCTGCTTCCCGCGAGGCCCTCTACTTGCAGGAGACGTTCAATACTAACCACACAACGGTCCGCCCTCCACATGGATGACATGCAACGCCAGCGGAGGAGGCAAGGACGGCGCCAGCTGGCGTCTCAGAAGAATCTTTCCCCTTTCATGATAAAAGGATGGCAAGCAGTTGTCCCCCCCAGAAGGCAATTTCCAATACTTACCCAATTGTTGAAACGAGACCAACGTGACACCGTTCGTTAGGACGGACGTCACCGGCAAGTCCACGAGCACATCATGGACGACGCCTTTGGCAGGACAAGGATCACCTTTGTCAGGAAGGACTGATGGCCTGCCCCTTCGAATTGCCGCCTTGCGGTCGCCCTTTTCCCTCCGATATTTTTCGGGAGAGAGGCCCATGGAAAGGATAAGAGGGGCAGATAACCACGGTGGAGAGGGATGAATAATCTCCGAAGAGCTCTTCTTCTCCCTCGTAGCTTCTAACACTTGTGCTAACCAATAGAGAAGAAAACACACAAAGCAGGAGTAGGGCTTTACACCGCAAGGTGTCCCAAACGTGAGTAAACTCCAGTGTCCCTCTTGTGCTCTGTATGCATGTCCTAGTCGTAATGGAGGCGCGGTCGTAGGTGCATCTAGCTCCCCTGAGTTCGAACCGGGTTCTTGAGAGGTTTCCCATGGGCACAAAACCGATCTTCAACAACTGCTATCTGCTCTTCGGCGATCTTAGAGCCCTTCTGGAGGCACTCTTCGGTGATCCTTCGATTGCCCATGACCGTGATCACACCTTTTGGACCTGGCATCTTAAGTTTAAGCTACTTGTAGGATGGTCGGGCCATGAAACGTGCGGAGGAGGGCCTACCCAGGATGGCATGGTACACACTACGAAAGTCCACCACCTAGAAGGTTAGCCATTCCTTCCTGCAGTTCTTCTCGCCGCCGAAGAAAACATTGAGAGTGATCTGCTCGAGTGACTTCACTTTCTTCCCGGGGATGTCCCCGTGAAAGTGCATCTTGCTCTTGCTCAGTCGGGAAAAGGGGATGTCCATCACATTCAACGTATCGGCGTAGATGATGTTGAGCCCGCTGCCCCCGTCCAGGAGGACTTTACGCAGGCGGACTCCATTAACTGCCGGAACCACTACCAGCGCTTACCGCCCGGGGGTTGGTATTGTCGGAGTCTGGTATCTGCGTCCTAGTTCTCCAAGAACTAAGGTTCGAACACTGGGGGGGCTTGACTTGCAACCCGCAACACGATGGCAAACACGTCACGGTTGACGGTGAACTCAACCTACCTCACCGAAAATGACGGGGACACTCGAGCTACCTAGGTTTAGGCCATCGTGCGGTGTAAAACCCTACTCCTGCTTGTGATTTGGTTGCCTTCAAAATAAGGGAGCTTGAGGCTCTAGTACACGGTGGTTGGGGGAGAGAATGGCTCGATCCCCCTACATGGACGTGGCCCTTCCCCCTTTGTAGTGCCTTTGGTCCTCTTCCCCGAAAATATCGGCGGGAAAGGGTGGCCACAAGGTGGCAATTCGAAGGGGGACAAGAGCCAGGCCTATCTTGACTAAAGGTGGTCTTCGCCTTATAAAGTAGTCTTCGTGACGAGGTCGTGGGCTCGACGGTGACCTCCATCCTGCAGCGCTGATCCGTTCTGATATTCTTTCACCGAAATGGAAACCTTTAGGGAACTTCCTTTTAGAGGCGCCACCCGCTGCGCCCTTATCATCAAAGGGGCAACTTGGCCTTCGTCCTGCCTCGCCGTCCTTAGCTTGGCAGCGGGGCATCATCCACGGGGCGGGCATGGTGCCCTACGGCTGGCTTCACGTACCAAACCTCGTGAGGCTGCCTGGCGCACGGTAGCCTTGGTAGGGCCTGAGATCGCAGCAGGGTCTAGGAGAGACGTGTCCCTATGGTGGCAGCTTCCCCTGAGGCAGGGCCGCCTCCTCGGGTCGGCCCATGCGTCACTGTGGGGACACCGACTCATAAGTCTTGATCACCGAATGCACATGTACAGTGATCCCATAGATCAATGCTCATTGAACACATAGAAGCTGAATAACAAGAGTCTTAAATCCAGTACATTCTGTTTTACTCAAATATGACCTTTATGGCCAAGTCTTCATATACTCGCAGCGGAAATCTACAACGATAGTGTGGGCCATGCTATGCGCCTTAACCCTACAGGCATTCTGACTGGGAAGCGTCCTAGATCGCATGTTCGTCACCAGGTACTCTTCATTAAATATTGTTCTTTCATGCTTGGCCAATAAAATAACCACTGGCAAGCCAACGAGTACTTTGAATGTACTCGCAAGAAACCCATGTTTGGAACAAGGTTCAAAAGAGCATGATATAGCACTAATAGGTAATTTTGCGGAAAGCTAGTTTGAGTGCAATGACATGTTCAATCAACTTGTAAAAGCATGCATCAAGAGGTTGCAGATATCCATATGAACAAGTTAAAACAACGCATGGTATACCACTAAATAGGTAGTTTTGCGGAAAGCTAGTTTTGAGTGCAATATCATGTCCTACCATTATAAAAATTATGCATCAACAGGTTGCAGATATCCATATGAACAGGTTACAAATATCAATATAAGCAGGGTTTGAACATCACATGTTCAATCATTTCATCAAGTCTTCTGACTTATCTCAAGTATCTCTTTGTCACACACACACACACACACACACACACACACACACACACACACACACACACCAAGTTTTGCAAAAAACATCTGGACGTAGCCCAAGAGTGGTCATTCAACTGTCCTTGACCGTGGACACGGCTATTCGAATAGTTTTACACTATGTAGAGGTTGCACACTTTACCCACAAGACTCGGGGAACTTCCATGTCATCCATGAATCACGGTATATTACATACCAGAGGTAAGCACTCAAACAATGCCTTTCCCTTTACGACACTAAACAAAGAGTCCACTCGTTGGCCCACGTCTTCATAATGTACAAACTAGATCCTTGCTCAACATAGTACCATCCATGAAGGGACACAACAGTCTGCTCGGTGTTTGTGAAAATAGCCCATGGTTGCCCTACCTGGCACGACCCCGTATCGAGAGAGTAACTCTGGCTCTCTCGACACTAGTAATACGGGCTCTTTGCTAGCATCGACCAAAGTAATCAACAAAGCCCCTTCCCATATAGGAGTAGAGTGGTTGCACATGTAAGGTTGGAGTAACGGTTGCAACTTAAACCAGTCCCTTTTTGAAAACAACACACATGCTTGCCTCGGTATACCACTTCTTTATCAAGTGGTTACCTAGCTCAACATCATCTCCCTCGGGCATTAGTGGCACCCAAAGGGGTTTTCAAAAAGGTCTTTGGCAACCATTTGTTTCCCATCTCATCCATATTCCTGTCCCACTTGCGTAGCAACTACTTAGCATCCTAACTACTTCCCACCCACATAACCCTCATAGAAAGGTAGGGTCATGCACAATGCAAGTGTCATCGAGAAGTGCATCGGAGATCAACCCGACAAGGTTGTCACCGTATCATCGACATGCTCTTTCGTGCAACAATCAAAGTACTATAATTCCATGCAAGAAATAGTTTCATCAACATGGTCAAAGGGCTACTTTCCTGGCTCAACAAAGTCTTCGAGCTCTTCACACGCTCCTGGTCCAACTTCGAGCACTCCGTCTACTTCGTCAACTACCGTTGGAAACAACCATAATAAGAAACACAACAGGCAATGAAATAAAAGTGTTCTTAAAACAGGAGTTTTATTTTTATAGGACACCTTTGGCTATAAGAAAAATAACCAGACGGGTTCTACTAGATCTATATCAACGAGGATTTTTGAAAGGTGGAAATGGGGGGAATTATTGATCCTATAAGGAGTCTACAGAAAACATTTTTGGGTCAGCCCAGTGGCTTGGCCAGGCGGGGGAGTGGTGACGTCGAAGGCGCACTCTATGGAGTACGCCTTCTCCACAGGGAGGCGCAAACACCGGGGGGCGCTTCCACTTAAAAACCGGGCCCGGCCGGCCGGTCGCTGATAGGCGGGGCCCGCCTGTCGGGTCCTTCCCCCACCTCCCAGTCGAGCAGGGAGAGGCAGAGGAGGCGAGACCGAGCGGCACCGGCGCTCGCCCTGGTGGTTCTGGACAGCTCTAGTGACGCCCGGCAACCAGCATGCTCAGGGCGACAGGCCGCCCTCGCCTTGGTGGTCTGTTTTTGCCAGGGAGTGTCGGTGGGAGTGGGGCCTTGACCGTGGCAGATGCCGACAATGGATGACCGTGGGGGCGGTGCTCCAGCCACCGGAAGGAAGAAAACGAGCTCGGGAGGAGCTCGTGGCGATGTCGGCGGTGCCCTGGTGCGACTTAGAGGGGGAAAGTGTCGTTGGGGAGCTCGAATTCGAGCGAGACCTGAGGCGGGTGTCGCCGGCCATAGGAGGAGGAGTGGGGACACGGGACGAGCCGTGGGCTTGTCTAGGGGGTCTACGGATAGAGAGGGGGCGAAGGGATCTGCGAGGGGCGCTCGGGGCTGGCTTAAATAGCCTGGCTGAGGCACACCATGGACTGTGTCCACGGGTGGCGGTCGGGCGTTCCCGATAGGGGAGAGAGGAGGGCCAGGGAGGAGGGGCCCGACATGCTACCGTGCAGCGGACGTCGAAGCGATTCTGCTGGTGTGCGGGAGGAGCCCGAGGTGGTTGGGAGGCTCAGGTTGGGCGCGGCTACAGTGCGGGTGCGCACTGTAGCGCGCTCCAGAGTGCAAGCTCTGCATGCCAGGGCAGCGACTGGCATCCTGCGTGTGGCCAAGCCTGTCCACTAGCTGCTGGGAGTTTTTGGAGATGCTCTGGAGGTATCTTAGGGGGTAAGGGAAGGGTATAAATGAGAGGAGGGGAGAGAGAAGCTCTGCCATGGTGAATCAGAGAGGTAAATGGGGGGTTTACACACCTCAATCATTGATCCAGAGCTGGGGTTTCTTACTGGAGGTGGAAGAGGCCTAGTAGAGACTGTGGTAAAAAGATAAGGTCAGGGAGAACAAGCAAAGAAGTGAAAACAGTAACTTTGAAAAATCACCAGAAGGTGTTTGTGCTGGTTTTGATCTAGCTAGAATGATCTCCTTGACATGAGATTTAACAGGATTGAGAAATGTTATTAAATAGGCATGTCCACAAATTTGTAGCTCATTTGAAGAATCCGACTAATTCAAAAGTTTCAAACCCTAGAAATGGGAAGAAACAGATTTGGATAGATCTACCCAAGCAAAATTGTTCTCCTTGATGCACCACTTGTTGTAGATGCCTAATTAGAGGATTCGAACATGTCCATAAAGTTTAAGCACACATGGAGACACTTGACAGTGCAAAGTTGTTCAAATTTGGATCTGGACAGAAAGGGTTTTGGGGTAGTTTTGTCAACCAAAACTATTTTGATTGGAATGAAACTTTTCAAGATCATCACATAAGGCATATGAGACTTGCTGGAATTTTCTTGGATTTATTTGAGAATAGTTCTTCTATAAATATTTCAAATACTTGAAATGAACAGAAAAGGTTTTGGAAGGTTTTGTCCAATATTTTGAACATGACCATGTGTTGAAACTCATATATATGGAAAATATATGTCCGCTGAGTTTCCCAAAATTTTCTCAAATATCTTGGAAGCATAAAAAATATTTTTCCCTATAAAGACCATTTCTGGACTTAATAAAAAGCCTTTAAATATAATATGAAAATAACCTTTTAAAAATAATTTTTTGTGGTTTTGGGGGGCCTTATATATAATAGGTTTCAAATATAATTCTTGCAAGAATTTAAACACCCTAATTTGAGGACTTGTAGTTCAAGCCTCGACTCAGGGGGTTTTGAAAACCTAAATTAAATAAATGCTTTTTGCCCAAAATAAATTTGTAAAAAAATAGTTTTTGGTCCTATACACATGGCATGATCATTGGGCAAAGGTTTGGATCAAGTAGAGGAGTTTTGAGAACAGGAGAATTAAAACATGCACAACACACGAAAAGTTTTTGTTGGTCCAAATTTTTGAGCTCTATTAACTCAGCATGAAACGGTGCATGTCGAAGCGTCGTGGGCCCTGACGAACTGCCGGGCCGGGAGGTGACATGGGTCAGCCACGATGGGATGAGACGTTCCCACTCCCCCACGATGCCCCGGGAACCGCGCACCCGCCTAGAAAACTGCTGCGCGCGCCGGGCGAAACCATCATTGCTTGCCTTCCTTCGCACACCTCCTTCGCCCTACGCTCCTCCTTCCTTACTCAAACGCCGCTCGCCACCTTCTCTCCACCTTCTTGTCCGTCTCCTCCGCCGCTGCACACCGCCATGGCGCCGAAAAGGAGCGCCGCTGTCATCGGAGCGCAGGCAGAGCCCGCGTCACTACCTTCGTCACCTAGGAGTGGGAGCAGCCAACCCCCGAGGTCCCTCTCGACGCCGAGGCAATGGGCCGCCACTGACGAGTAAGTCCATCAGCTTCCCCTCTTGCCTATCACTGCTCGCTGCCGATGATAGTAGCAAACTGAACCGCTGACCTCCGCAGGGAGCCTAGTTGCAAGAGGCAGAGGGCCGCCTCGTCCGCCGCGCCCTCGTTGGTGCGACTCTCCAGGTAGGTCCCTGCTCCATGCGTCAATCCGGCCCCAAGGGATCCGATGCCAGAGACACCCACCGGAGGGCCGCGGCGAACCACCGGCACGTGGTCGGGGATATTGCCTCGGCTAAGGGCAAAGGCCCCACGGAGGAGGAAACCCTTGCAGGGTCCTCACGGGCGGCAGCCCCCGGGTGCGGCACCAGGGCACCCCGGTGTCTAGCCCTGCGCGGGGCCTTCGGGAACGCCCGTGCCGCGCTCGATGCACTTGAGGCCAACCATCAGGTGGACATAGAATAGCGCTTGCAGGCGGAGTCCCGCACCCGCGAGACGGAGGAGCAGGCCGCCCTCCGCGAGCAGGAGCTTCGGTCGCGAGAGGACGCCGCCGCCGCGCGCGAGTAGAAGCGCGCCGCCCATGAGAGGGAACTAGCCGAAAGGGAGGAGGACATGACCGCTCGGGAGGCTAACGTGGACCTCCTGGAGCGCGAGGCAGCCCGGACTGCCTCCGACTAGGAGGCGGAGCGAGAGCACCTCCTGACCCTGGACGGCTAGGTTCTTGCCGACGAGGCCACCTTTGAGGCAGCGCACGCCGAGGCGCAGGGCCAACTCGAGAGGAGGGAGGCCGAGGTCATCGCCGAGGCCGACGCGAGGGTCGACAGGGGGCGGGAGGCCGCCCTGGAGGAGTATCGCAACAGGTTGGCGCAGCAGGAAGCCCGCTTCCAGCTCAAGCACGACGAGCTACAGAAGGACGCCGACGAGCTCAAGGCCCAGCTCGAGGATGCCGAGCGCGACCTCCAGGCCGCCCTGGAGGGCAAAGAGGATGTTGAGGCAGTGTTGGTGTCGCTCCAGGCGCAGGTCAGTGAGGCCTCCGAGGCCATGCAGAGGTCCCAGGACGGCGAGGCGTAGGCGAGGGCCATGGAATCGCAGTGCGCCCAGCTGTTATTGGGCCTGGCCATGCGCTCCAATGATGCACTCAGCCGCTTCGTCAAGGACGTCCCTGCATTGCCGCACGCGCACTCCAACGGGGGCTACCTCGACTTCTTCACCAAGGTGGTGGAGACGTTTGAGGCGGGGGCCTCCAAGGAGGACTAAGCCATCGAGGGGGGCGCTCGCAACCTCCTGGACTGCGCTGCGACCCCGCCTTCAACTTCTCCCTCGTGGTGGAGCCGGTGCCTGCAGAGCTCCAGGGTCTACTCAGGGATGAGGTGCGCGAGCACGTGGACTCCTTGGTCGAGCGGTTCGCGTAGGTCGAGCCCTCCGAAGAGGGCGTCAGCCTTGTAGGGGACCTTCCTCGGGACGACGATAAGGGTGGCGCCTCCTCCACTTGAAGTGTTATCTTTTCTTTCCTGCTGCATTGTGAATCACCCGGCCCCGTGGGGGCGTAAAGACATTCATATTTTGCTTTAAGTACTCGATGCTTGATGTGTTTAACGCGCTTTCGTTCTCCCTCCGGGGCTTCCCTCTTTCTCCTTTTTACATTGCCTTTGTGTCCTGCATCGTCGGGGTGGGCAACACCGTCACTGGTATGCTTGGAGCAAGCCCTCATCAAGGCCAGAGGGTGTAGGGCTCTTAGGGCTGGTAGGAGACCCTAAGGCGCGATGCTCAAGGTCCCCCCCTTAACGCACAGACAGCTTGTGCCAAGAAAGTCGGGATGCCACGGGAGGGATGAGAGGCAAAAAAAACCGATGGGCGTATTTATACTGAGCTCCTTTAGGAAGTGCGGCTTGGAGCGGGTCCTCCAGAGGGAGCGCCTCATGAAGTGAGCCCCTCGCGCAGCCCTTTGTCTGAGGGACGCTGCTCGCGAGGCCTCCCGCACAGGCTCCTGAGGCCTCTCAAGTCCTCCACCAGGGAAAACTGCCAAGTAATGCAGCGGGGTGAAAGCACATTTGCTCCCTTGGTGGTTTTGGTAATTAATAACAACATATATGTCATTGGACTCATGTTTCCACTAAGTATATTTCAGGAAAAGTCCAATGATGGGATGGCTATAAGTTGTGAGGAGATACACCAAGATGCAAGGAATGGATTGGCAAAGCTTCAAGCTAGAAGACTCTACATTTTACCTTGTGAGAAATCACTTTGAGTCCATAGGAAAGCCAATACTATTAAAAGGGGGTAAGGTATTGTTGGTGAACAAATTGCTCCACGTGCACAAGTGCTAGCCACCAAAAACACCCACAAGCTCTCCCACAAAATACTATCTCTAACCCAACTTCAGAAAATCGGTGCCACCAACTTTTCATTCGGCCCTACCGATTTTCTACCCAAGACAGAACCCTAGCCAAACCCTAGCTCTTCGGTACAACCGAGATAGCATCAGTGCAACTGAGATTTGGTGACCACGATTCGGTTAACTGTTTTCATAGAACCGGAAATTCCGAGTTTATGTTTCGGTCTCACCAAGTTTTGGAAACTGCCCTCGGCCGTTGGTTTCGGTACCACCGAGAGTTCTATATCAGTCTCACCGAGATTCCGAAAGTTGCCACATTTTTTACATATCGGTAGAACCGAGTTTTGCTTCGGTTTCACCGAGATGGCCAATAATGTTGTAACGGTTGGATTTTTGGAGATGCCTATATATACCCCTCCACCACATCCCACTCATAAGAGAAGCACTCAGAACAGTTCCCCACTTACCATATCCAAATTTCTGAGAGAGAACCACCTACCCTTGTGTTGAGATCAAGATCATCCACTCCAACCATATGGATCTTGATTTCTAGCCTCCCCAAGTTTCTTTCCACCCAATCAATCCCTTCTACCAAGCCAAATCTGTGAGAGAGTGATTGAGTGTTGAGGAGTCTATCAACTTGAAGCACAAGAGCAAGGAGTTCATCATCACTATCAAGCCTATTACCTTTTGCAGGGTGGTGCCTCCTAGATTGGTTAGGTGTTGCTTGGGAGCCTCCTACTTCGTGTTGTGGAGTTGAACCAAGAAGTTTGTATGGGCAAGGAGATCGCCTACTTCGTGAAGATCTACCCATAGTGAGGCTAGTCCTTTGTGGACGGAAGCCGTTATGGAATAGTTAAGGTTGCTACTTCATGGACCCTTATGGGTGGAGCCCTCCGTGGACTCTCGCGACCGTTACCCTCCGTGGGTTGAAGACTCCATAAACGTGGATGTACGCTAGCGCCACCTATCGGAACCATGGGAAAAATCTTCGTGCCTACAATTGCGTTTGATCTTCTAACCCTTATTACCTCTATTACATGTGCGTGTCTTTACTTTCCGCTGCTATACTATTAGACATGCATGTGTAGGGTGTGCTTGACTTGCCATCATTGCTAAAATCCGGCCACAACTAAAATTGGGAAAAGGTAGAATTTTTATTTGGTGAAGTAGTCTAATCACCCCCCCCTCTAGACATACTTGCGATCCTACAAGTGGTATCAGAGCACTGGTCTCCATTGCATTGGTTTCACAACCTAGGAGAGTATGCCGTCTAGTGAGGAAATTACCACCGTAAAGGTTCGTACTTTGATGGTACTAATTTTGCTAGTTGGAAGCATAAGATGAAAATGCATATTCTTGGTCATAACCCCGCTGTTTGGGCTGTTGTTCGTGTTGACTTGCAAGGTGAATTCTTTGGTGATGGAAAGGAACCGGATCGTGAAGCGACCGCAGATGAATTGAAGATGTTGCAATACAATGCTCAAGCTTGTGACATCCTTTTCAACTGCCTATGCCCCGAAGAATTCAACAAAATTAGCCGTCTTGAGAATGCAAAGGAAATTTGGGATACTTTGGTTGATATGCACGATGGTACCGATTCCGTCAAAGAATCTAAGTTGGACGTGCTTCAAAGTCAACTTGACAAGTTCAAGATGAAGGATGGTGAAGGAGTTGCGGAGATGTATTCTAGGCTTGCTCTCATCACAAATGAGATTGCCGGCTTAGGAATCGAAGAAATGACCGACAAATTCATCATCAAGAAGATACTTAGAGCTTTGGGGAAAGTATGACACCGTGTGCACATTGATCCAAATGATGCCAAACTACAAAGATCTCAAGCCTACGGAAGTCATTGGTAGAATTGTTGCTCATGAGATGTCACTCAAAGACAAGGAAGAACTTCACAACAAGTCTAGTGGTGCTTACAAAGCCACAAGTGATGCTCCCGCTACTTCAAGCGACAACCTTGTTACCAATGAAGAGATAAGCCTCATGGTCAAGAAATTCAACAAGTTCTACAAGAATAGAAGCTCCAACTCAAGATATAAAGAGAAGCATTCATCTAGTCATGACCGGAATTGTTACAATTGTGGAAGGCCCGGACACTACTCCAATGAGTGCACGGCCCCCCACAAAAGAGAAGAGTCACCTAGAAGAAAAAGCTCAAGAGATGAGTCACCTCGAAGAGAGAGAAGGAGTAGAGATGATCATTATGAACGAAGACCCTCAAGGAGAAGTAGGGATTTGGAGAAGAAGGAGAAGTACACCAAGAGCTACTCAAGAATAAGACATCAAGCTCATGTTGGTGAATGGGTTTCCGGCTCCGATTCCGACGACCACTCCGAGAGAAGCTATCGCTCCGACTCCAACTATAGTCAAGATGAAGGTGTTGCCGGACTTGCACTCATTTCCTCCAACTCATATGACATATTTGATTCACCAAATGAAAGGAGTGGAAGTTGCTTCATGGCTAAAGGCCCCAAGGTATCACACCGCGAGTATCTTCATTTCAATAGTGATGAGGATGACCTACTTGGAGATGATGACTTGCGATTTGACAAAACCAGTGATATTAGTCAAAATGAGCTAGATAATGATCGTGCTAGTCAATATAAGTCATGTGATGACGATAAGAAGGAAATAGAATGACTAACTTTTCGGCGTTCTGGGAACGGGGGTACCCAGACCAGCCTGTCTGCGGCCCAGGGCATGGCCCACTTCATCAGCCAGACACAGCCAGGCGTGGCCCCACTCAAGACAAGGCCCTCGCGAGGGCGCTAGGCTCGCGAGGAGGAGCGGCGTCAAGACCGGCAAGGGATGGGCCTCCCCAGGCCCCCTCCGGAGCGGCAGAGATCTCTATGAACGGCCCGGCCTCAGGAGTCAAAGATGACGCAAGGAAGGACAGGCGAGCGCCAGCGCGCCAGGCGGTGCAGTTTCCCCTTTGGTGCAGAGGGAGCAAGGACGTACGCGGGTTCTCAAAGCACCCCCTAAAGGTTTCCATTCCGGTGCAACAAGACCACGACCACGAGCCCCGCAGGACGGATGTCATCGCCGAGCCCACCTCTGCACCATCGACAACAACTTTGCAGGCGAAGACCGCCTTTGGGCAGGGCGGGCATGTACTCCTGTCCCCCTTTAAAACTGGCCGTTGTGGGATCCCTTCCCGCCATTGCGATAAGGGAAGAGGACCCGCGCCACTGCTATATATAGAGGGTAGGCTGCACCGTAGAGCGGGATCCGAAACCAGTCGATTCATTCATCCACCACCAAGCCGACGGAGGGGCAAGAACACCTCAGGAGCGCCCTCACGAGGCTCCGAAACACTGTACTAGTTCATCCACCAGACCTCCTCGAGAGGCAATCCAACAAAGCAGGAGTAGGGTATTACACTTCGCAGCGGCCCGAACCTGGGTAAACTATCGTGTTCATCTTCTTCCTCGTCATCATGCGAGTTCATCGTTGTGTCCATCGAGTAGCGAGCTAGGTTGGGCAAGGCTGCAGGGGATCTTCACACATGCCCCTGTGTTTGAATCTTAAGGGTTTAGCGGAGCCCAAAATCTGACATTTGGCGCATCGGGTAGGGGGAGTGTCGAAGTCTTCTCCAAGCTTCGTTCTTCCCACGCTTCACTGCTCCAATGGCCGGCGCTCAACAAGCTTCCCCCGGCCGCAGCGGGTCAGCTTCCGTCAACCCCGCCGCTGCCGTCGGAGGCCCACGCCCCGGCAGCATGGTACTGGGCGGTCAGTATCAGGTCACCAGCATCGCCTCCACCGTCACCGCCTCTCGCACTGCCCAAGCACACGGCGGGCGGGCGGCGCCCCCGGCACCGACGACGCGCCGCACCTACGTGGGGGACCTCGACGCGCATGATGCGCTATTGCTGGCAAGTGAGATGCTCCGCCACCGCCCAACGCACGGGGGCTTCGACGCATGGGCCGATCACATCGCGGAGCTGGTCACCGTCGCGCAAAGGGCCGTGGCCCCTCACTCTTCTTCAAGGCCGCAGGCGCCAGGTGCCGGGGGCTCGCATGCCGCGCCCGCACCCCAGCCCGTCGGCGGAGTGACCCTTCCAGCACCAGACGGGTCCGAGCGGGGCACGCCACACGCTGTGCTCCTCCTCCTCCGAATCCTGGTGACCGGTTTCGGGGCGTAGCCCGGCCACGACGACCAAGCACACGGAGGAAACGATGGGGCGCCCCGCGCGCACACCAACACGCGCCTCCATGACCCGGTGGGCCTTCAACAGCCTGGGTTGACCAGACAGGAGCGCGCCATCCGGCGCAGTGAGCAAGCGGTGCTGGCGTCCGAACAAATAAGCAACAACGGCGAAGGCGCATCAGGTCGCCAAGGAAGCAATCCACACCAGGAGACGCGCGGCCCACCCAACGGCGGTGGCAGAGGTAAGCAACTCCGCTCTGAGGCCCGTCGCAGGAGGGTCTGCGAGCGACGCGCGCGGGGCGGCTTCCCGCCGCCGCCAGGAGGGGCCGTCCCCGGCGCTCCGCCGGACGGCTCGGGAGGAGGACCGAGTCCTTATGTGGAGCCCTATGTATTGTGCTATGTCGTATCGCCTGGCGGTGGGATGGGTCAAGCGCCCGCCGCAGGCGCCGGCACCCCCCAAGAGTAAGGAGCACCCTGGGCGTCCTCCCCGAGCCGGGCCTGGGGGCTTCCGTCGACGGAGCATCGGGCCTGGACGGCGCGAGCGGGAGGGCGCCCCGGGCCCGCGGGGCGCGGCGCAAGCTGGCGCCCCCGCGGGCAAGCAACGCTGGACCAAGCCCCGAGGCCTCAGGAGTAATGGCCTGGGGGGAGCAGCAAGACACAAATAGCGCGGGCCACCCGCGGCAACTACAGCGCCAGCATGGCCTCAGAAGGCTGGGCCTCACGAGGCCCTCAGGACGTTGTCCGGCTGGCGCACGGACGCTTCACGAGGCGGCTTCATCGACAAAACACCCTTATGGCTGCGCCGATGCATCGTGCTCATGTTTGGGCCTCGGGAGCGCAATCCTGCGGTCGCGCGGGGAACGATGCATTCGGGTTAGGGTCATAAGGGCATGCAACCGGGCAGAAATGCACGGGATGGTTCTTGACGGAGTTGGGAGCCACCAGGCCATGCAACTGGGGGCTTGCCCAGCTATCTACGGCCATGACACTCTCACGTAATAATGAGCGGGATTTATACGCCCGGAACCCCCCGAGGACGCGGAGGGGTTCCTCCCACGCAATGTGGCAGCCACAGCTCCGCACTGGCGGAGAAGTCAACACTGCCCATCAATGGCTATGCCCATGCAACGTGGATGCCCTACGCTCAGCGCTGGGGGAAGACGAAGACTAGTCTAGGTGCCGGACGTGGCCGTTATTTGCTTTTCTCGTGTTTGGATTTGCCAGCTTTTCTAAAACTAAACTCGGGGTTTTTCCAAATTGTGTTTTAAAGGAAAGGGTCAAAGATTTGTTTTCATCGCCATTTCTTATGTTGGTTTCTCTCTCTTCGAGTCAAGCACTCGCCTGCTCCCCTCCCCCTCGTACCCCGCGAGCGGGGGCTGGAGGGCACGGTGCTTACACCTCGCTAAGGCCTTGGCGCCCGGATCCTCGTGTGGTACTCACGGATGAGTCAGCAGGCGCATGTCGTCTCATACTCGCTCGGGGGCTCCATTCACGGCCCGACGTGCCATCTTGGAACCTCGGGAGGCCCACCCCTCCCGGGGCAGGAATCAAAAAAATTCTTGGGACGGCTTGAGCGTCAAAGGGGGCTCCTGAGCATCGCGCCTCAGGAGCCTTACCGGTCATAAGGCCACTCGCCCCCCTTGATGTCGTCCTTGGTTATCCGGTCGGTATCAAGGGTGTTGAGGCTTCGCCCCGTGAAGTGCATCCAGGTGATCCAGTCGTACCTAATGGTGGTGGGGAAATGTGCGGGACTGGGACCTGCCGACGTAGGGCTACTTGAACGTCAACTCGGAGCCTTGGGAAGCCTGCCCCTCCCGGGGCAGGAAGCAAAATTTTCGAGAGCCGCTTGAGTGTCTAAGGGGGCTCCTGAGCATCGCGCCTCAGGAGCCTTACCGGTTATAAGGCCACTCGCCCCCCTTGATGTCGTCCTTGGTTATCCAGTCGGCATCAAGGGTGTCGAGGCTTCGCCCCGTGAAGTGTGTCCAGGTGATCCGGTCGTACCTAACGGTGGTGGGGAAATGTGCGGGACTGGGACCAGCCGACGTAGAGCTGCTTGAGTGTCGAAGGGGGCTCCTGAGCATCGCGCATCAGGAGCCTTACCGGTCGAAAAGCCACTCGCCCCTTGATGTCGTCCTTGGTTATCCGGTCGGCATCAAGGGTATCGGGGCCTTGCCTCATGAGGTGCATCTAGGTGAACTGGTCATACCTTGCAACGGTAGGGAAATGTGCGGGACTGGGACCTGCAGACACAGAGCGCCGACAGGGCTCCCAACCTACCTCGCTCGCAAGAAGAAGAAGCCCACCGGACGTATGGACTCTCCGAGCGCCGCAGCCGCGCCTCCACAACCCAGAAGCCTACCGCAAGCATGTCAAGCTAAGTATCCTGACAACGACCGGAAGGCAATTTCAACCAACAAAATGCAAAGGCCATGACACACGACAAAAGTGCTGATAAAGAGAGGCGAGTGCCCAAATCCATTACACGCCCGCAGGGCCTCCCTTGGTTCTTTGATTGCAGGAACATGAGAAGAGGAGGAGAAAGAAAGTGAAAAAGCCCCACGGGGGCTGCCGCCTCAGGAGCCCCGGCATCGGCGCACCAGCACTCAGCCGGTATCCTCCTCTTCGTTCACGGTCCCATGGAGGCGCGCCGGCACGGACGCCCCTGGAGCGGAAGAGCGGCGCCGCGGCAGCTGGCTCCCCCCCGAGGTCCGGGCGCGCCGGCATGGCGGCGCATCGTAGCTGATGTCGCTGCTGTCGCTCGGGCTCCCTTCGGAGGGGGTGTCGCTACGGCTGGAGGCGGGGCGCCCGTCGTGAAGGGCAAGGTCATCTCCAAGATCGCCGCGGCCGACGTCTTCCGGGCAACACCCCAGGCATCGCCTCTTCCCCGAAGATCTTGACAAAGAGCGTCGCCTCCCCGTCGTACTTGAAGTGAAGGGTGCGCCTCCCCTTCAGGCCGCGAGTGCGGGCGAACGCTTGCCACCCATGGTTCAGATACACGTAGCCTCTGGGGGTGACCTCGACCTCCACCCACGACGTCGCGCTGCAGCAGCCGTCGGCCCGCAGCCATAGGCCGGCAGCGCCCCCGCGAAGAAGTTCGGGAGTTGGAACCAAGCGGCCTCCGGCCTCTCCGCCCAGATCACGAACTCCTGGGCCGTGTCGGCCGAATGGAGCCGCGGGCGTGGCGGCCGGGTGGCCAACGCCGACCTCCCACTTCGGCCGCCACCGCCTCGGCCACTGCGGCCGCCTGTGCTGGACGACGCCCCACCGCGGCCGCCGATGGTGACCCCGGGGCGCGTAGAAGCACGGCTGCGCTCACCGGGAACCTCTGTCGGCGTCGCAGCATGCTTCCGGGGATGACCGCGACCCCTCCTGGGCGGCGGAGAGGCAGGACCCTCCCCGGAGGCCTTTCCCTTCTCGGCAGCAGAGAACTTCCTCACCGACGCCATGACTGGGAGAGCGACGGATTGGAGATGGGGAGACAAAGAAGACGAAGATGAGTGAGGGCTTTCTCGCCCGCGCCCACTTATATACAGCCAAGGACCGCCCAGCGCCCCCTCGTGTTCCGGGAGGCGTGCGGCCTCTGAAGGGTCACGTCCGCGTGGCCCGAAGCAGCGGCAGCATTCAAGGAAGGGCAATGATGGCCTGCGCTGCACACGGGCGTCGCGTCAAATTGACTTGGAGCAGTTCCTGACGACCTCGGGGAGCGGAGGCGTCGCCGCCCAGGCATTCGACGCGTGTAAAGCCTGGCCCGCAGGCGTTTGGGGCCCGCGGCGCTTCGGGCCGCCCTCGAGGCTTCGCCCGGAAGCCGGCTCGAGCGCGCCTTGGGCCCGGGGGCTACTGTTGGCGTTCTGGGAACGGGGGTACCCAGACCTGCCTGCCTGCGGCCCAGGGCAGGGCCCACTTCATCAGCTAGACATAGCCAGGCACGGCCCCACTCAAGACAAGGCCCTCGCGAGGGCCCTAGGCTCGCGAGGAGGAGCGGCGTCAAGACCGGCAAGGGATGGGCCTCCCCAGGCCCCCTCCGGAGCGGCGGAGATCTCTATGAAGGGCCCGGCCTCAGGAGTCAAAGATGACGCAAGGAAGGACAGGTGAGCGCCAGCGCGCCAGGCGGTGCAGTTTCCCCTTTGGTGCAAAGGGAGCAAGGACGTACGCGGGTTCTCAAAGCACCCCCTAAAGGTTTCCATTCCGGTGCAACAAGACCACGACCACGAGCCCCGCAGGACGGATGTCATCGCTGAGCCCACCTCTGCACCATCGATAGCAACTTTGCAGGCGAAGACCGCCTTTGGGCAGGGCGGGCATGTACTCACGTCCCCCTTTAAAATTGGCCGTTGTGGGGTCCCTTCCCGCCATTGCGATAAGGGAAGAGGACCTAGGCCACCACTATATATAGAGGGTAGGCTGCCCCGTAGAGCGGGATCTGAAACCAGTCGATTCATTCATCCACCACCAAGCCGACGGAGGGCCAAGAACACCTCAGGAGCGCCCTCACGAGGCTCCGAAACACTGTACTAGTTCATCCACCACACCTCCTCGAGAGGCAATCCACCAAAGCAGGAGTAGGGTATTACGCTTCGCAGCGGCCCGAACCTGGGTAAACTATTGTTTTCATCTTCTTCCTCGTCATCGTGTGAGTTCATCGTTGTGTCCATCGAGTAGCGAGCTAGGTTGGGCGAGGCTACAGGGGATCTTCGCACACGCCCCTGTGTTCGAATCTTAAGGGTTTAGCGGAGCCTGAAATCCGACATAACTAAAGAATTATACACTCTTAAGTTAGCCAATGAATCTACTTTAGAAGATCATAGAGAGCTTTTAAGAACTCATGAGAAGCTACACTTCGAGAAGCTCAATTTGGAGCAAGAACATGAGTTTCTTAAAGCAATCAATGACGATCTCTATCGTGGTTTTGTCATGGCAGATGTCCCCGTGAAAGGACTTAGGTTCGAGGCCATCACTAAGGCGGTGAGCTCGAAGGGGTTGATCGGAATCGAGAGACAAGGGTTACCCAGGTTCGGCCCCTCGGAAGGAGGTAAAAGCCTATGTCCTGCTTTGTGTTGTATTGATTGGATATCGATTACAAGGGAGCTAGTTCGCTTGACCTAGCTATCGATGAGTTGTTTCGTGGCCTAAGCCGCCCAGGTAACCCGCCTTTATATACACAGGTCAAGGCACTGGGCTTACAAGAGTCCAGGCCGGGTTATACTTGATAACCGACCTCTCCACTAACGACACATGCCTTGTCTAACAAGCCGCCACCGGCGGCTCGAGCCCGCCAGGTTACATCTTGTCTTCTGGCTCTGGCCCTTCAAGCCCATTGGATAAGCTTACTCCCTATCTTGTCGTAAGCTACCAACCGTATGACCCGGCCCCTCCTGGGCGGGTCTCACCACGGGGTTATATCCCCAACATTAGGCCCCAGATTGATTTGAACTGGTTCATGTCAATCTCCAAATCTTCTGGTTGGCGAGTCTTGCCTTCTCTGATAATCTTCATGACCCGCTGAAAATGGGTGATCGTTGCTTCTGACAAACTTTCATGACCCGCCGTGACGTCATCAGAAAAATCAAAAAAGATTCCTATGACGCCAGAGCGGATCTTTCGTCATTAATATGACCAGCCCAAAAATCGAGGCGTCTTCTTAGTGTAATCATCATCGTGCTCCCTCGATTCCCGCACCGGACCGTTCGTGAGGCTATTATAACCTTATAAATAAGCACGGGGGGCTATCACTTTCATTTTCCCCGCCGCCATCTTCTTCTTCTTCCTCTGGACCTCCGAAGCTCGTTGCGCCGCCGAAGCTCATTGTCTTCATCAACTCTGGCCGCTGCATCAACCTGACCGTGTCCAGAACATCGCCGCATCCACTCGCATCCTCCAGGTTTCGCTATCGCTCCCTGTTAGATCTGTACTTAATCCTTTAGATCTTCTCCGAGTTCGTCGGGTTTCTTCGGTGTTCGTCTCGATTCATCAGAACATTCTTCACTGATTAGATGGAAAGCACCTGCTCTAAAGTATTACGACGCTGCCGAAATCACGCGGCCGTCCGCTCCGTAATCATGCCGCGCTCATTGTAGATCTGCAGTTCGTTTTGATCTGCGTAGAGGCCGTCTGTTCTTCCACTGGTCCTTTTAGGGCTAGAATATTTTTATTTTTCCCTCGCCCGTAGATCTTGAATCCATTGCCGTGGTTGTAGAATCTGTTTCTCAACACTTAGCAATTTTTCCAATCTGCACTGATAACCTTAACCCGCCGTAAAGTTGTCGGCGCACGCTGTCATATCGCAAGTAGCTTCGGCGGCTCATAATTTTATATTGACCCGCAAAACACTGTCACCATTTGTAGTCATAGCGACCTTGGTCAGAATGTATTTTAACCCGCCGGATATTCATGTCTTCCCGCAGCTTCCTAAGCCGCCACCATGTCTAAAACCCCGTCCACTTGCAATTGGGTAAAGTCTGGAGTGACCGAAGAGTCACTCAAAGAATTTGTCACCATGGGAGTTCTGCCGGCTCAGGACGTTATCAACTGGCGAGTTCCAGGCAGTGAGACCACCCCTAAACCCAAAGACGGGGAAGTTATTGTCTTCACGGATCATCTGTTGTGTGGTTTCTCCCCGCCCGGGTCTAAGTTTTTCCGGGATGTCTTACATGCATTCAAACTGCACCCCCAAGATATTGGCCCAAATTCTGTCACCAATATGTGCCACTTCCAAACTTTCTGTGAAGCCTACCTTCAAGAGGAACCATCTGTCGACCTCTTCAAAGAGTATTTCTACATCAACCGCCAAACAGAAATGGCGGACGGGTTAAGCCTTGAGCTCGAGGGCGTTACTCTTCAGAGGCGGAGGGACGTACTCTTCCCAGCAGCGACCCTGCCAAGTCACCCCAAAGAGTGGAACAAGACTTGGTTCTACTGTCAAGACACTTCACCATAGGGGGAGAACCCACTGTCGGGTTACCGTTCCTACCGGCTTAGCACAAATACAGAGCTTCCAGACAGGATGTCAGCCACCGGACGTGCTCAATATGCCTCCACTTTCTCAAAAGTCAGGGCCCTGTTGGCCAATGGGTTGACGGGTGTTGATCTGACCCGCTGCTGGGTTTCTTGGAGGATTCTGCCATTGAGCCGCCGTGGCGCCTTAATGTGCCAATACACTGGTAAAGTGGACGACCCTCAACGCTTCAACCAGACCCCTTTGAAGGATCAGGATCTCAACACTATCGTCATGTCTTTGCTGGGGGAATCACTAGCCGCCTGCAGCAAGACTAGCTTAAGTCCCTTCTCTGCACTTAACCCGGCTCCGGATGTAAGTCTTTTCATCCTAACCCTCATCCATTCTTTTAACTCCATACTTTGTTAAACCTTTTCTGCCAATATGCTTTGTCATACGTAGGCCGGCTCTTCCTTCTGGAAAAAAACTGTTGCCCCCGGCTCTCAAGAAGAAGAACAAGGTCCCCAAGGCATCAAAAACTAAGGTGCCAACCCACAAGAGGAAATGGTCAGCGGAAGAGTTATTTGATTTAGATGACTTAGAGGTAGAACTTGACTCCCTTGGTCTTCTCTTTATGCAACTCATTGATGATGATTACTCACAGGAAGAAGCAGAAACAAGTCATGCCGATGCTGTCGAGGTAACCATTGTCTCCTCTGACTCGGATCTTTCACCAGTAAAAAGAATACGGCGGGCTGTATGGAAGGTAAAGAGTTCCCATCCTTTTGCTCACTTGAGTCATAACTTTCTTTTGAAGAAACAGCAAGACGACAGCAGACGTCAGACCCGGAGTGCCGGCTCTGGAGACCTTTTAACCGGCTTACCCAATGAGCCGGCCCCTCGGAAACAGCGCACCGAAGTACTTCCTTGCCTTGAACTTATTTTGCCTGTACACTATCCTTGCAGCTTATTAACTGTTTAACAATGCTAACTTTTTTCAGGACTCGCCTCCTTCTTCTGGCGATTCGACCGCCTCAAAGCTGCCTCCTCTTATTATTAACCCGGGGTAAGTATTTCTATATCCCGAAATGTGTTTAATATCTCCTACCTTATCATGTCATACCCAACACTACCTTTGCTCGCAGGGCTCAAGCCAAACGAAGGAAAGTGGTCGGGTCATCCGTAACTCCTGATGCCCAAGACCCAGAAAACCCAGTGCCCAATATTCCTGAATCTCACATTGAACCTTCTGAGGCTGCTAAAGACGCCCATGGAGAGGTTCCTCCACAGAACGAGCCGGCTGCTATGGACATTGAAGCTCCTGAAGCCCATCCAGATTCTGCTCCTAAGCCGCCCAGCCCCCGGCCGTCAACTGAAAACATGGCTTCTCATGAAGAAGTCATCGTCACCGGGGCGGCTTACAAACCTCCTGCTCCCTCACATGCGCTATCAAAGCATATTAATGAAGACGCAGCGGCTCCCTCCAAGGAAGAAAAGACTCCCTCTGATCTTTCAAATTGGGAGAAACTTACTGCCGATGAATTGCATGCCGGCTATCTGAGTCGCCTGTTTGTCAGCCGAGACATGGAGGCCAACTTGGTCGCCAAGATGAAGAAAAAATACAAGGTACTTTAGTTCCCTTGCCTCTTCATGTATATACTTATGTAGCCCCCACGAACCGGTTGAACTCTCAGAAGGTCAGCCGGGTCTTGCATTAATTTGGCAACTTTTGAAGAGTCATCAGTATGTGAAACATGGACTGAGAGCCAATCATAGCCCCCAAGGGCCGGGTCATTATACCAATAATGAACCGGCACTCAATCATAAATTAAGAGCCAAGTGTAGCCCCCAAGGGCCGGGTCATTACCTAAGTAATGAACCGGCACTCAATCATAGATTAAGTGCCAATTGTAGCCCCCAAGGGTCGGGTCATTACCTAAGTAATGAGCCGGCTCTATAAGAAAGAGCTGAGACACATTAGCCCCCAAGTGTCAAGTAAATTGCTTGCAATCTGCTTGGGACTTGTAATCATTGTACCAAATTTTGATATAAACTGTGTGAGCCGGACCGGCGTCTTAAAACTGACAACGTTGTACTATCATGACTTGTCCTGCGCAGGAATCTTTAAGTGCCGCCGAATCTAACCTGACGGACTTGAAGAAAAGCTTATCTTTGCAACAAGACGCCAGAGCAGAGAAGGAAGAAAAGTGGCGGCTCTGCTCCATAGATCTTGAGAAGATCAAAATAGAGTTCGAAACTTTCAAGCAGACTGTTGAGTCAAGCCAAGCCGCCCTGACCAAGCGCGCTGAAGACGCCGAGGGCTAGCTCAAAACGGTGACTGACGAGCTAAACACTCTGAAGGGCCAGATATCCTGTATGATTGGAGCTGTGTTTGGTAAGTATCCTTAACCTTCAGCTATATACAAATACTTGTCAATAATCTTCTCCGGCGGTTTATAAATTTTGACATGTTTGTAGGTGAACGGAGCCGCCAACTATTAGACAACAGCCTGCTGAAACTCAAGGCTTTATACTCTTTGACAGAACAGTTGTATGCCGGGTCTCTAATTACCATCAGGGCTGTCATGTCTGAGAGGGGTGTTCCGAAGCTCATGAAGGGCGTGCTGGAAGTCATGTCGACCATCCCAAAGCAGTTGGAAGAACTAAAGAGATCAGCCGCCCGCAAGGGCGCAATTGCTGCCTTGAGCCGGTCATTGGCTTATGCCCCGGAGCTTAACCCGGATGAGATGATGGATGGCTTCCCTCAACTGAAGGATGACGGCTCGCAGTTTACACAAGAAGATTACTCTCGCTGTCATAAGGCGTCCTGGGTTCTAGCAAGCCGGCTGGCCGTAGAGGCTGATCTGTCAGTATACCAGGCGACTTACACCGAAGATAACAAACGTGTTCGAGGGCCCACTTTTGAAGCGAAGAGCCTTATTCCTCAACGCCGTAAGCACCTCTTCGCTCCTGATGTTGACCCATCTCCAATCATGCACGATGAAGCCATGTTTGAAGCTTTAACCAACTGCAATTGGGATGTGGACAACCTCCAGATCGAAGAGATCGAAGACCCGGCGTAGGATGACCCGGCGGCGAGTTAGAGAAAAACTTTGCATCATGTGAGGGTAACCCGGCCTTGTTTAATTCGCCGGGTTAGAATTGCCTGAAAAAACTTGAAGTCTGCAACTTTTGGGCATTTTGAACAGCCTTGTAATAGTAGTAGGAAAACTTTTATCCGCCTGCCCGTCTGCTTTTGATGCACTGTTTTAAGCTTCTGCCGGCGACTTAGCAAATTCATCTTTGATATATAATCTTTTGACTGCTTTGACGCGCCGGGCGGGTTATACTCCCTGAGAAATACCAAACCAGAATTTTCCAAAACTTACAATCTTATCATGAGAGCACCTGGAAAAAACAAGTAATTTGTATGTCTCATCCTATAAGCCGGCTTTAAAGGCGCGGCAGGACAAGATAACTCTTGTTTTTTATGAAAAAAATTGTTTCCGAAGAAACTAGGCGGAAAGCCTGAAAACTTGTAAACCGGGTCTCACGTGACATAAATCCGTCGTTTAAATTTTAGCAAGTTCAGGGTCTTTAAAAGATTAACATTGCTAAGAGTACAAACGGGCCACATAGCGGAGGGATTACGGTAGACAAGACGAGTTTATTCTAGCTCACTGTAAGCCGGCTCTCTCGTGACAAAAGCCGCCGTTTAAACCTTGACAAGTTCAGGGTCTTTGTGCGAGAATAACTTATGAAAGTTCAGGGTCCCTTATCAAGATTAACTGTCAAGAGTTCGGCGGGTCACATAGTGGAGTAGCAAGTTGCAAACAGGCAGGTTTAACTCGAACATGGCATATAAAGCCTGGCCAAGAGGGTATGAAAGCTAAACCCATAGGGTTGGAAGCCCCCAAGTGACCTGATTAAGGATCAACTCCTTTGTATGATACTTTCAGTGCGGAGAAAACGGCAGAGGCCCCTAATCATGGGGATGCCAACTTTATTATATCATAAAATATGGTGTATACAATGACAGAAATATGTACATTGATGAGAGCCGGACTGGCGGCATAAGTATAGTATGGCCGAAGGTGAGCAATATTCCATGGCCTCTTGGTCTCTTCACCAGAAGTGTGAGACTTGTCACTCTCCTGTATATCCAGGAGATAATAAGAACCATTGTTGAGATTTCTGCTGATCACAAACGGTCCTTCCCAGGGAGGTGACAACTTATGCATATCTGACTGGTCTTGTATCAGCCGGAGTACTAAGTCGCCTTCTTGGAACGTCCGGGTCTTGACCCTGCGGCTATGATAGCGACGCAGGTCTTGTTGATAAATCGCGGATCGAGCTGCTGCAAGATCCCGCTCTTCGTCCAAGGCATCCAAAGCATCCTGACGCGCCGCCTCGTTATCAGTTTCTACGTAAGCCGCCACTCTGGGCGAGTCATGACGAATATCACTGGGGAGAACAGCTTCTGCGCCATAAACCATGAAGAAAGGTGTATAACCTGTAGACCTGTTGGGGTGGTTCCTATGCTCCAAAGAACAGACGGCAACTCCTCCACCCAACAACCCGGCGTGCGCTCCAAAGGAACCATGAGCCGGGGTTTTATACCTCTCAAAATTTCCTGGTTAGCACGCTCAGCTTGACCATTAGACTGCGGGTGAGCTACCGAAGACACATCAAGACGGATATGCTCCTCATCACAGAACTCCTTCATAGCCCCTTTCGACATATTTGTGCCATTATCAGTGATGATACTATGCAGATAGCCAAAACGAAAGATCAGTTTTTTGACGAACTGAACTGTTGTTGCTGCATCACACTTGCTGACCGGCTTAGCCTCAACCCACTTAGTAAACTTGTCAACCGCCACCAAGAGGTGGGTCTTCTTGTCCTTAGACCTCTTGAAAGGTCCTACCATATCAAGCCCCCAAACCGCAAACGGCCAGGTGATTGGAATCATCCGTAGCTCTTGAGCCGGCACATGGGCACGCCGCCCAAATTTTTGGCACCCGCCACACTTACTGACCAAATCCTCTGCATCTTTATGAGCTGTTAACCAGTAAAAACCGTGGCGAAAAGCCTTGGCCACCAATGATTTTGACCCAGCGTGATGACCACAATCACCAGCATGGATTTCTTGCAAGATCTCACGGCCCTCATCAGGAGAAACACAGCGCTGAAAAACACCAGTCACACTGTGCCGATGTAACTCGCCGTTGACAATAGTCATCGACTTAGACTGCCTTATGATATGCCGTGCCATAGTCTCGTCTTGAGGTAACTCGCCGCGAGTCAGGTACACCAGATATGGAAACGTCCAATCAGGGATCGCGCGAAGAGCCGCCACCAGTTGTTCTTCCGGGTCAGGTATAGTCAAATCCTCCTCCGACGGTAACTTGACCGACGGGTGATGCAACACGTCCAAGAATACATTAGGCAGCACCGGCTTACGCTAAGACCCCAGCCTTGATAATGCGTCAGCCGCCTCATTCTTCCATCGGTCAATATAATCCACCTGATAGCCCTTAAAGTGGCCAGCAATGACATCAACCGCCTGACGATAAGCCGCCATGGGCGGGTCTTTAGAATCCCACGTGCCAGAGACTTGCTGAGCCACCAGGTCTGAGTCGCCAAGACATCTGACCTGGCTCAAATTCATCTCCTTGGCCACACGGAGCCCATGAAGCAAAGCCTCTTATTCCACTGCATTGTTAGTACAAGGAAACATTAGCCTCAAAACATAACAGAATTTGTCACTTCGCGGGGAAGTTAAAACAACTCCAGCCCCCGAGCATTCCAATTGCCTGGATCCATCAAAGTGAATCGTCCAATAAGTATTGTCCGGCTTTTCCTCAGGAATTTGACATTTTGTCCAGTCATTGATAAAATCCACCAGGGCTTGAGATTTGATAGCCGTCCGGGGCACATATTTCAGATTGAGAGGTCCAAGTTCAATTGCCCACTTAGCAATCCTTCCAGTGGGTTCTCTGTTTTGAATGATATCTCCCAAAGGAGCAGAGCTGACCACTGTGATCGGGTGCCCAAGAAAATAGTGCTTCAGCTTGAGATTGGCCATGAACACCCCAAGCACCAGTTTTTGCCAATGTGGATATCTTTGCTTAGACTCCGTCAAGACTTCACTGACATAATAAACCGGCCGCTGAACTGGATACTCCTTACCCGCCTCCTTGCGCTCGACCACAACTGCAGGACTGACAGCTATGTTGTTAGCCGCCACATATAAAAGCAGAGGTTCCTTTTCCACGGGAGCGGCCAGAACAGGCGGCTCAGCTAATTGCTTTTTGAGCACCTCAAACGCCTCATTAGCTGCATCACTCCAGACGAAATCGTCTGTCTTCTTCATCATCTGATATAGAGGAATAGCTTTCTCACCCAGGCGGCTTATGAACCGGCTCAGTGCAGCAACACGACCCGCCAGGCGCTGAACATCATTAATGCACGCCGGCTTAGACAAAGAAGTAATGGACTTTATCTTGTCCGGGTTAACCTCAATGCCACGCTCAGAAACCAAAAAACCCAAGAGCTTGCCTGCAGGTACACCGAACACACATTTTGCCGGGTTAAGCATCATCTTGTGAACCCGCAGATTGTCAAAAGTTTCTTTTAAATCGGCTAGCAGAGTCTCCTTCTTCCGTGACTTGACCACAATATCATCCACATAAGCATGAACATTGCGCCCAATTAGCCCATGAAGACAGTTCTGCACACAACGCTGGTAAGTCGCCTGGGCACTCTTGAGTCCGGAAGGCATAGACACATAATAGAAAGCTCCAAAAGGCGTAATGAAAGACGTCTTTTCTTGGTCTTTGACTGCCATCTTGATCTGGTGATAACCTGAATAAGCATCCAGGAAGCATAGACTCTCACAACCTGTCGTTGCATCAATGATTTGATCGATACGGGGGAGAGCAAATGGGTCAGTCGGACATGGCTTGTTAAGATCCGTGTAATCCACGCACATGCGCCACATGCCGTTCTTCTTGAGTACTAACACCGGGTTAGCTAACCACTCCGGGTGAAAAACTTCAACAATGAACCCTGCTGCCCAGAGCCGGGCCACCTCTTCCCCAATAGCCTTACGCCTCTCCTCATTGAAGCGACGGAAGAACTTTTTGACCGGCTTAAATTTAGGATCCACATTAAGGTGGTGCTCAGCGAATTCTCTCGGTACACCCGGCATGTCAGAAGGCTTCCATGCAAAGATGTCCCGATTCTCACGGATGAATTCGATGAGCGCGCTTTCCTATTTTGGATCCATATTAGCCCCAATAGTGAACTGCTGTGATGAGTCGCCAGGCGTAAAGTCCACTAGCTTGGTATCTTCTGCCACAAACTTTGAGGGGCGGCTCAGATTCCGTGCTAGGCTTCTTTAGCGGGGTCATATCTGTTGGGTCAACATTTTCCTTATAAAACTTTAATTCCGCCTCAGCACAACTCGACTCTGCATATGCTGCATCACCTTCCTCACACTCAAGAGCCGTCTTCCGATCACCATGCACAGTAATCGTCCCTTTTAACCCGGGCATCTTGAGCTGTAAGTAAACATAACAAGGCCTAGCCATGAATTTGGCGTAAGCCGGTCGTCCAAACAGAGCGTGGTACGGGCTCTTGATCTTGACCACTTCGAACCATAAAGATTCCACCCTGTAGTTGAATTCATCGCCAAAAGCTACCTCCAAGGAGATCTTTCCAACTGGATACGCCGACTTTCTGGGCACCACGCCATGAAAAACCGTGAAGAGGGTTTAAGATCCTTGTCAAGCAAATTCATCCGGCGGAAAGTGTCATAATACAGGATGTTGATGCTGCTGCCACCATCCATAAGTACCTTGGTGAACACATATCCTCCCACTTGGGGGGCGACTACCAAAGCCAACTGCCCCGGGTTATCAACGCGCGGCGGGTGATCCTCCCTGCTCCAAGTTATATCATACTCAGACCACTTCAAATATTGCGGGAGAGCCGGCATGACTGCATTAACCGCCCGCTTGCGCACCTTCTGATCTCGCTTGTCGAGGCTAGTCATAAAAACATAGTACTGTCCTCCGTTAAGCTGCTTTGGATTACTCTAATACCCAGACTGGTTATTTTGTTGCTGACCTCCACCGCTAGACTGTTGATTATTACCTCCATGATTTCCTTGGCCTTGATGGCCAGAACCTGAGCCGCCTTTACCAAAGCCAGACCCGGAAGGACCGGATCCTGACCCGCCCGATGGTCCGCCGCCGCCGCCTTGATGCTGGTTAGCACTGTAATTTTGATACTCGCGCATGATCCAACAATCCCTCCAAGCATGAGTGGACGGCTGATCAGGAAGGCTATGTTTCGGGCAAGGAACACTCAACATTGCCTCCATATCAACAGGCTTGCGTTTACCGTAAGGCGGCTTGCCGCTGCCCTTGCCACGGTTATTCCCAGCACTGGTGTTGGCCACCAAATCTGACCCACCGTCCTGGTGCTTCCGCTTCCCGCCGTTGCCATTATTATTTCCTCCCCCGTTCTGCTGTTGACTCTTGCCATTGTTATTCTTCTTACCCTTCGCCGATTTCTCATCATCGGAGCCAGGGTCCTTCGTGTTATCAGAGTCTGCATACTTGGTGAGAGCCGCCATGAGTTCCCCCATATCCTGGCATGTATGTTTGAGCCGGCCAAGCTTCTGTTTCAGAGGGACAAAGTGGCAATTCTTCTCCAGAATAAGGACCGCTTGAGCCGCCGTAATGTTATCAGAAGAGTGTATGATGGTTGAGACCCGCCGGACCCAATGATGAGCCGACTCGTCCTCCCTCTGCATGCAATGATCCAAATCCACAATTGTCATGGGCTGCTTGCACGTTCCCTAGAAATTCTTGATGAACTTCGCTTTTAACTCGGCCCAGGAATTAATGGTGTTGGGTGGCAAACCCTTCAACCACGTGCGTGCGAGCCGGCCCTTCCAGCATCATGATGAAATATTTGGCACATACTACATCACTGACGTCTAACATCTCCATGGCTAGCTCATAGCTTTCGATCCAAGCTTCTGGAGGCAGATCAGCGGTATAGTTGGGTACCTTGCGAGGACCCTTGAAATCCTTCGGCAGACGCTCGTTTCGCAAAGCCGGCACTAAGCACGACACTCCCACAGCCCTGGAGGTTACTCCGGCTCCTACTAAAATGGAAGGTGCGACTATGGGTTCTTGATAAGCCGCCGCAGCCGCCAATGCTGCCGCCTCTCGCTGCGCTCGTGCCTGATCCACCAACGCCTGAGCATCAAGAGCCGGCTGATTATCTCGCGGCGGGTTTCGACGTCGCTCACTGCTAGAGACCGCCGGCGATTCTAAACGCTGGCTGTAGCTGCGGCTCGGGATGGGGGTTGAGTGCACGCGACTCCGGCTGTAAGTATACTTCTCCTGCTGGGCCACCGCCGTCTGCAGGTATCCAATGGCGTTCTGCACTTCCTCTGCGAAAGGGGTCCCATCAGGGATGGGGATTGTACCGAGTCTGGTCGCCGCTGCCACCATGTTCTCCGCCGGGTTAGAATAATGACCCGGCGGTGTTAGAAAACACTGTGGCGGGGTCTGGTTCCTGTGGGGCGGGTCTGGCTGCCGATGCTGAACCGCCGCCCTGCTCCCAGGTACTTCCGCCATCCGGGTTACGATCAGACGTGCATTCCGTCCCATCCTTGGCATGTTGAAAAGATTTCTGGCCTCATATTGATCCGGCAAACGGGATTGATGCCTCATCCGGTGAACCACCGTTGCGGTCTGCTGCTCTAATTCAAGGTGAAAAGCATCCGCCCTAAGGCGCTCCGACTCAGCATCCATCTGAGCCTTCAATGCATTGATTTCATGTTGGACTCCGACCATCTGGTTCTTCAACCTCGCGATCTCCGTGTTACGGGCTGCTTGGTTTTCAGCCGTGACCTCAGTTTCCATCAGAGTTGTAAGCTCGTTCATCAGATCCAACAAAACTTGATCCGGCGGCCTGCCTGATCCGGACCCGGACGCACCAGCCGCCGTGCTGCTAGGGGCCGGTGCCGATCCTGCCATGAATACAGCAGCGTGGCTCGGCGGCTCATAGTACTCCGGCTCATGATACTCCGGCTCAGGGTGATCCTCGACGTAGCCCCCAAGCCCGCCGTTATAGAGCTGGTAGATTGATTCCATCTCTCCGCTCGAGGATCCTTCCTCCGAGCAGATGAGGGTTTCCTCCCGAGACATGGAACCTTCAAGCTCCGCGCCTTGGGTAAAGCCGACGAAGACGTGCTTCCGACCCGGATTAACTCGGGCGGGTTGCACGCGCCGGGCCGGCTCGACGAGGTCGGTGCAGATATCCGGCCTAGGCTTAGATCCGCCGATCTTGCCGATGAAGACGTGAATTCCAGCGAAGGGGACCCGATACCCGTACTCAATTGAGTCGGCCTCGGGGCCCCAGCCAGCATCGTTGATGTAGAGCTTGCCGCGGTGACTCTTGGTCATCCTACCAACGGCATATCCCTCGATCCCTAAGAGAGAGCCCTTCGGGAACTCCACACCACCGAGCGCTAGCCCCACGGTGGGCGCCAACTGTCGTGGTTTTGTCACGGCAGATGTCCTCGTGAAAGGACTTAGGTTCGAGGCCATCGCTAAGGCGGTGAGCTCGAAGGGGTTGATCGGAATCGAGAGACAAGGGTTACCCAGGCTCGGCCCCTCGGAAGGAGGTAAAAGCCTACGTCCTGCTTTGTGTTGTATTGATTGGGTATCGATTACAAGGGAGCGAATTCGCTTGACCTAGCTACCGATGAGTTGTTTTGTGGCCTAAGCCGCCCAGGTAACCCGCCTTTATATACACAGGTCAAGGCCCCGGGCTTACAAGAGTCCGGGCCGGGTTATACTTGATAACCAACCTCTCCTCTAACTACACATGCCTTGTCTAACAAGCCGCCACCGGCGGCTCGAGCCCGCCGGGTTACATCTTGTCTTCTGGCTCTGGGCCTTCAGGCCCATTGGATAAGCTTACTCCCTATCTTGTCGTAAGCCGCCAACCGTATGACCCGGCCCCTCCTGGGCGGGTCTCACCACGGGGTTATATCCCCAACAATCTCCGAAAGAAGACTTCTTCTTATCTAGCCAAACAACTACTCTTGTCTACATTTATTCCACAAGTTAAGACTAAGCAATCTAGTAACAAAGGCAAGAAAGGTTCTTCAACTAGTAGCAATAAAAATGATAAATCCAATTATATTGCTTCTAGTAGTTCTATTGATTCCTCTAACAACTCTCTTGGCCAAGTTACACTTGAGCAAGAAAATGATCTATTGAAAGGGATTATAGAGAAAGGTATCTACAAAAGTCTTGCCGGATGTAAGCAATTTGAGTAAATCATACGCAAGCACGGAGGATACCAGAAGAACCATGGCATTGGCTACTTCAACGCTAATGGAGTTGAATGGGAAGAAGGTCAATACCCCAAGCCCAAGTTTGTTCCTCAAAGGGAGAAGTATGAACATACTCTTCCCAAGGGAAGAAAAGCTCAATATGACCTTCCACCACAATATCACAAGCTCAAGGGCAAGGACAAGCTTCAAGAGGAGATTGACTCATATGAAGATGAATCCCAAGCTTTGGTCAAGTGGGTTCCCAAGGCTTCTACAAGCTTAACTTCTACAAGTGGCACTTCAACACCAAGGATCCCCATCAACTTGATGTGGGTCCCCAAGAAGAAGAACTAGAGAGGTTCTTGAGGGGTGATTCCGCCAATGAAATTCACTCATATTCATTATTGGCAAGAACTAGTTGCAATCAAAATCAACATTATGCAATAGTTCAAGGAGTCACACATTCCCTCAAAGGTAAGCAAGGGACAAGGTAATTAATGAATCAATGGACATCATTATGTATGCTTTGCACTCCATGTCCATAGATATCCTTGTGTTTGTCTCTTGTGTTTGGGACTAACCCATGTAGGTGAGGAGAGTAAGAAACAAAAAGGATTGCTCCCAACTCAAGATGATCTTCATCAACTATGAGCATCCACCAATACATCACCCAGATGAAGTCTTCTATGACAAAATCCAAGGTTAGTTTATCCCTCTTAGGGGGGGATGTCACATCAAGGGGGAGCTTTACTCTAAGACTTGAGTCAAAGTATCTCTTGGAATGTGACAACATTAACAAGCATTATGTAAAAGTGGTATCCCCACTTGTGCTTAACCGATGAGTATGACCTATGATCAAGTATTCTTACTTGGCTCCTAAGTCAAATACTCATATATAGATGACTACGTCATCGCCAAAGTGCTTGATAGATGCTAGAATGTTTATGCATGTTTGGAATGATTTCATTTGATATCTTATTGTGTGATCATGTTGGTCTGCATATCTTTACTCATTCGAGGATATCCAGTTGTAGCTATTTGGTTTTTGTTTTTCTTCTGCCAATTGCATATAAAAGAATGCCTGGGACCCCCCTTCTAGCTATCTATGCTTCCTCACCTCAAGCTCTATTCATGCTATATCACAAAAACTTGAACATGCACTTGACGAACCCTTTGTGTGAGGAGCACTCGGAGTACCGTTTTATCAAGGCAGACCTCCAAAACCTCCCTATAGTGCAACACAGTGTGACCAACCAAAAAATCTCGGTTCCACCGAAAGCATAGGGTTGATCTGATTCTGCACCTCTGTACCACTGATACCATAATCTCGGTTGCACTGAGTTTCCCTGTCAACTGATAGTAGAGGAACTCGGTGACACCGAAATTTTAGTATCGGTGACACCGACAGCAAAGGGTACTTAAGACGGCGGACCCGATGTTTTGAAATTCAATCTTAAAACGCCAAGTACCCAATCCTAAGCTACCGAAACCGGACCCCTTGGTCGTCACCTTTGTCTCCCCAAGCGCCTTCGCCGTTGGGATTCATGCCGCCGACGGAAATCTTCACCGCCGTCGCCGCCGTTGTTGGACCACCACCAAGTTAGGGTATGGCTCCGATTTCCTCATTCGTTCCATGTTCGATTCTAACGCATTTGGATGATTTTGTCAATGTTCCACCATGCGCAATCTTCCTATCCCACAAAAACAATCCATAGAATAGAAAATGATGGAATTTTGGATCTGAACTCCCGCAGTATACATCTCGGTGACTGACGTGGCTTGAGACTGCGTCGGTATTTCCCCAAAGAGGAAGGGATGATGCAGCACATCGACGGTAAGTATTTCCCTCGGTTATCAAACCAAGGTTATAGAACCTGTAGGAGGATCACCACCACCCAATAAGCAGCACCTAAACATAAATAACAAATACTTGCAACTCGACGCGAAAGAGTGGTTGTCAATCTCTCTACGGTAAAAAGATAGATTAGGATATGATAGATAGGAGAGATAGATCTCTCAAGAACACAAAATAAAAAGGGCAAATAAAAAGTGCAGCAATATATTTTTGGGTTTTTGGTCTAGTAGAACTGAAAACAAAGAGGCAAAAGATAGATCGAAAAGCAATATGTTGGAAAAGTAGACCCGGGGGCCGTAGGTTTCACTAGTGGCTTCTCTCATGAGTATAGCACATGGTGGGTGAACAAATTACTATTGGGCAATTGATAGAATATCAAATAATTATGACGATATCCAAGGCGATGATCATTATATAGGCATCACGTCCAAGATAAGTAGACCGACTCCTGCCTGCATCTACCACTATTACTCCACACATCGACCGCTATCCAGCATGCATCTAGTGTATTAAGTTCATGGAAAAACGGAGTAATGGAATAAGAATGATGACATGATGTAGACAAGATCTATTAATGTAGGAATAGACCCCATCTTGTTATCCTTAATGGCAACGATACATGCGTGCTTTGATGCCCCTTCTATCACTGGGAAAGGACACCGCTAGATCGAACCCATCACAAAGCACCTCTTCCCATGGCAAGAAAAATCGATCTAGTCGGCCTAACTAAACCAAAGATTCGAAGAAGAAATACGAGGCTATAGGTAATCATGCATATAAGAGATCAAAGACGACTCAAATAATATTCATGGATAGAAACTGATCATGAACTAAAAATTCATCGGATCCCAACAAACACACCGCAAAAGTTTACATCAAATAGATCTCCAAGAGACCATTGTATTGAGAATCAAAAGAGAGAGAGGAAGCCATCTAGCTACTGCATACGGACCCGTAGGTCTATGGTGGACTAATCACGCATCATCGGAGAGGCACCTATGAAGAAGATGAACCCCTCCGTGATGGTGTTAGATTGAATCTCGAGGTTCTGGAACTTGCGGCGGCTGGATGTGTTTTTCGTTGACTCCCCTAGGGTTTTCTGAATATTTGGGTATTTATAGGCGTCAGAGGCGGCGGAGGGGGGCCCCGTGGAGGGCACAACCCATCAGGGCACGCCGGGGGCCCCCTGGTGGGTTGTGGCCTCCACAACCCACCTCTTTGGCACTTCTTTGGCCCACTGGGTGTCTTCTGGTCCAGAAAAAATCTCCAAAAAGTTTTGTCACGATTGGACTCCGTTTGGTACTGATATTCTGCAAAGTAAAAAACAAGCAAAAACAGCAACTGGCACTTTGGCACTATATCAATAGGTTAGTCCCAAAAAATGATATAAAGTTGTTATAAAATGATTGTAAAACATCCAAGAATGATAATATAACATCATGGAAGAAGCAAAAATTATAGATACGCTGCAGACGTATCAGCATCCCCAAGCTTAATTCCTACTCGTCCTCAAGTAGGTAAATGATAAAAACAGAATTTTTGACGTGGAATGCAGCCTAACATGTTCATCTCATATTCTTTTCTTTTGTAGCATGGACATTTGGACTTTTAGATGGTTCAAAGCAATAGTCTAGTTTTAACATAATGACTTCAATACTCAAGCATGCCAACAAGCAACCATGTCTTTCAAAATATTAACACTAAAGAAATTTTCCCTAGCCCATCATGCTCAATCATTGATCCATTCATGAAACACACTCAAATATTAGCTATACCCAATGCTCAAGTACGATCATAGTGCCTCCTAGTTGGTGCTTTATAAGATAAGATGGAGACTCAAAGTACAAATAAAATTTTCATAAAGTAAATATATAGGCCCTTCGTAGAGGGAAGTAGGGATTTGTAGAGGTGCTGGAGCTCAAAGTTTTAAATTGAGAGAGAAAAATATTTTGGGTGGCATGCCTTTCCTGTCAACGAAAAGGACAAAGTAGTTTACAGTAATTTCCATGTTAGATACATCATAGTGGGTTCCCAAACAGAAAATAAAGTTTATTCCTTTTTCCACCATTCTTTTACATTCCATGGCGGGCCGTATCCACAGTTGCCTTCCATACCAACACTTTCCAAGGAATTTATTATTTGACAACATAAAGTAAATATTTTTTTCTTTTTCATTTTGGGAATGGGCATCCCTATTACCGCCATACTATCGTGCAATGACAAGTGAATAAACACTCATATTGAGAATAACACATCTAGCATGGAAAAATATTGGACACTCCCCACCGTTTCATGAGCGGTACGAGCACACAAAAGAGAAAATTGTTTTGAAAAGTAGAGATGGCACATACAAATTTGCTTGGAATGGCATGGAAATACCGCATATAGGTAGGTATGGTGGACTCATAAGGCAAAACTTGGTTTAAGGATTTTGGATGCACAAGTAGTATTTCTACTTAGTACAAATGGAGGCTAGCAAATAGATTGAGAAGCAACCAAACCAAGAAACAAAAATTCACATAAGCGAGCATTGAGCATAACTAACACCGAATAATGTACCATAAGTAGGATGTAACTTCATTGCATAACTATTGTCTTTCGTACTTGCATAGGGAATCACAAACCTTAACACCAATATTCCTACTAAAGCATAATTACTCACTAACATGACTCACATATTACTATCATCATGTTTCAAAACTATTACACAGAATCAAGTTTAATTTGTCCAATGATCTTCATGAAAGTTTTTATTATATCCTCCTTTGATATCTATCAGTTTGGGACTAGTTTCAAGTATTGCCATGGCTCATACCCTTAAATATAACCCATAGATTCATCAAAACAAGCACACAATGCAACGAAAACAGAATCTGTCTTAAACAGAACAGTCTGTAGTAATCTGTACTCTAACCATACTTCTGTAACTCTAAAAAGTCTGAAAAAATAGGACAACGTAAAGAATTTTTATATAAAACACTGTGTTAAAATTTCAGCTCAAGATCACGACCCAGCAAAAAATGAAAATTCAAACATTGGACGCAAAGTTTCTGTTTCAGATTCAACATTGTTTCTACTCATCTTATGAATCATCCTAAAGGATCTACTTGGCACAAACACTCAATAAAACATAAAAAACACAATCATAACAGAGGCATAATTGTGTCAAAACACAAAAACAGAAAGAAAAAGATGAAAAAAAAAATATTCATTGGGTTGCCTCCCAACAAGCGCTATCGTTTTGCGTCCCTAGCTAGGCATAATGATTTCAATGATGCTCACATAAAAAGTAGTAATTGAAATATGCAAAAGAACATCATGAATAGCATGACAAACACATTTAAGTCTAACCCACTTCCTATGCATTGGGATTTTGTGAGCAAACAATTTATGGGAACAAGAATCAACTAGCATAGGAAGGCAAAACAAGCATAACTTCAAAACTTTGAACACATAGAGAGGAAACTTGATATTATTGCAATTCCTACAAGCATATGTTCCTCCCTCATAATAAATTTCAGTAGCATCATGAGGGAATTCAAAAATATAACTATCACATAAATCATTCTTTCCATGATGCACAAGCATAGAATTTTCATTACTCTCCACATAAGCAAATTCCTTTTCATCCATGGTAGTGGGAGCAAACTCAACAAAATAACTATCATGAGACACTTGATTGACATAACCACATTGCAAATTAAAACTATCATGATAAGTTTCATGGTTATCATTACTCATCATAGCATACGTGTCATCACCATCATCATAAATAGGAGGCATGCAATCATCATAGTAAATTTGCTCATCAAAACTTGGGGGACTAGAAATACCATCTTCAACAAACATAGCATCCCCAAGCTTGTGGATTGACATATCATTAGCATCATGGATATTTATAGAATTCATACTAGCAACATTGAAATCATGCTCATCATTCAAGGAACTATCATGAATCACCTTATAAATTTCTTCTTTCAACACTTCATCAAAATTTTCAGATTCATGATTTTCAAACAAAACTTCATAGAGATAATCAAGTGCACTCAACTCACTAGCAACTGGTTCATCATAATTTGGCCTTTTGAAAAGATTAGCAAGTGGATGAGGATCCATATCGATAGATTTTTAGCAGGCGAAGATGCAAGAAAATAGACGGCACATGGCAACACAAGCAAAGATAGCAAACAAGCAAAAAGGCAAACGGAAAGGAGGGCGAATAAAATGGCAAATTGGTGAAGTGGGGAGAGGAAAACGAGAGGCAAATGGAAAATAATGTAATTGCAAGGAGATGACATTTGTGATTAGGAACCTGGTAGATGATGATGGAGTCTCGTCGGCGCCAGATATTGGCATGTAGAAGAGACCGCTTCCTCCCCGGCAACGGCGCCAGAAATTCCTTTGACGTGGCTTGAGACTGCGTCGGTATTTCCCCAAAGAGGAAGGGATGATGCAGCACAGTGATGGTAAGTATTTCCATCAGTTATGAAACCAAGGTTATCGAACCAGTGGGAGGATCACCAACACCCAATAAGCAGCACATGCAAACAAATAACAAATACTTGCAACCCGACGCGAAAGAGAGGTTGTCAATCTCTCTACGGTAAAAAGAGAGATCAGGATATGATAGATAGGAGAGATAGATCTCTCAAGAACACAAAATAAAAAGGGCAAATAAAAAGTGCAGCAATATATTTTTGGGTTTTTGGTTTAGTAGATCTGAAAAAAGAGGCAAAAGATAGATCGGAAAGCAATATGTTGGAAAAGTAGACCCGGGGGCCGTAGGTTTCACTAGTGGCTTCTCTCATGAGTATAGCACACGGTGGGTGAACAAATTACTGTTGGGCGATTGATAGAAGATCAAATAATCATGATGATATCCAAGGCGATGATCATTATATAGGCATCACGTCCAAGATAAGTAGACCGACTCCTGCCTGCATCTACCACTATTACTCCACACATCGACCGCTATCCAGCATGCATCTAGTGTATTAAGTTCATGGAAAAACGGAGTAATGAAATAAGAACGATGACATGATGTAGACAAGATCTAATCATATGGGCATAGACCCCATCTTGTTATCCTTAATGGCAACGATACATTTGTGCCTTGCTGCCCCTTCTGTCACTGGGAAAGGACACCGCAAGATCGAACCCATCACAAAGCACCTCTTCCCATGGCAAGAAAAATCGATCTAGTCGGCCTAACTAAACCAAAGATTCAAAGAGGAAATACGAGGCTATAAGTAATCATGCATGTAGGAGATCCAAGAAGACTCAAATAATATTCATGGATAGAAACTGATCATGAACTCAAAATTCATCGCATCCCAACAAACACACCACAAAAGTTTACATCAAATAGATCTCCAAGAGACCATTGTATTGAGAATCAAAAGAGAGAGAGGAAGCCATCTAGCTACTGCCTACGGACCAGTAGGTCTTTGGTGGACTACTCACGCATCATCGGAGAGGCACCTATGAAGAAGATGAACCCCTCCGTGATGGTGTTAGATTGGATCTCGAGGTTCTGGAACTTGCGGTGGTTGGATGTGTTTTTTGTCGACTCCCCTAGGGTTTTGTGAGTATTTGGGTATTTATAGGCGTCGCAGGCGATGGGGGGGCTGTGGAGGGCACAACCCATCAGGGCGCGCCGGGGGCCCCCTGGCGCGCGCTGGTGGGTTGTGGCCTCCACAGCCCACCTCTCTGGCACTTCTTTGGCCCACTGGGTGGCTTCTGGTCCAGAAAAAATCTCCAAAAAGTTTCGTCGCGATTGGACTCCGTTTGGTACTGATATTCTTCGAAGTAAAAAACAAGCAAAAATAGCAACTGGCACTTTGGCACTATGTCAATAGGTTAGTCCCAAAAAATGATATAAAGTTGTTATAAAATGACTGTAAAACATCCAAGAATGATAATATAATAGCATGGAACAAGCAAAAATTATAGATACGTCGGAGACGTATCAGTGACACAGAGTTGAAAGAATGGTTCCACCGATTCTTCGTTTAGGGTTACTTAGAACCACTTCGGAGAGACCGAGTAGTCCTTTTCGGTTACACCCAATTTGGCTGCCAAGTTTCTGTTAAGGCAGTGGTCAGTCTCGGTGACTCCGAAAATATCAACCCAGTGCTACCGAAATTTACCTTGCAGTAGTTCATACCCTTAGTTTGTGAGTTTGGTTTTTGAAAAATTTATGTGTTTTTGTGATACTCAACTTTTCTACTCTTCTATACTCCATTCACAGGGACAGTATGTCAGCTTCAGGTGATAGTTAGAATGACTCCAGAGAGCTCAGCATTGATGCAGATCCAGGCACTAGTCCTGAGGCCAGCTCATCTTCTTTAGAAGATCCAGGAACACCTAGCTCCCATGGTTTGCCCAAATCTGCAACTAGGGCCAGGAGAAAGTTAAACTTAGATGAAGAGGACTCTGATTTTGTGCCAGAGGAGGTCCTTGCCAAGCAAAGGTAGGACAAAGCAGACAGAGCTGCCAAGAAGTCTGCAACTGAAGCCACCTCATCTAGAACACCTGTCAGGAAGGAGTATGCCAGCACAGAGGCTATGAAAGCACCAGAGAGTGCTAGGGCTTCCATGTCTATAGAGCCAGCAGAAGCTCTATGCCCAAGAAGCCGGCTGACAAGAAGAGAAGCAGGAAGAGGATAGTTCATGTTGTTGGAAGACCAACTTCCATGTATTAAGATCCAGCAGATGCTGAGGGAGAGGAAGAGCCAGCTGCCCAGGCTCCTCCTAAGAAGAAGAAGAAGCTGCTTGCTGATGCCATGACTTCTCAGGCCCCTTCCAAAAGCAAGGCATCTCCTCCTCCCAAGAAGACCACAGCTCCTAAGTCCAAGAGGACTACTAAGGATGTTCCAGCTGCAGCCAAGAACAAGGGACCCTCCTCCAGAGCTGCTGCTGAAGATGAAGAAATGACAGTTTTGAGGAAGCTTAGACCTCACCTTCCACAACACAATGACAACTATCCACTTGCCGAGGATATGAAGAAGAGGAAGGATTCAGGGATGAGAGAATGGAGAGCCATAGATCCTTATTCTCACAGGAGAAAGACTGTTGTTGACTACAGATTCCACACCAAGGAGTAGCAGGATTTCTATGAGACTGTTCGGCTTGATAAGAGTCCAGCTGTCAGTGACATGAGATATGTAGACTGGGGCTACATTAAGGAAAATGAGGACTACTTTCCCCATGTGCTAGATAACTTCAAGGCTGTTGGTATTGATGCTTTTGTTGGTAGGGAGATGACCCCCTGGATTGATGAGATGATCATGCAGTTCTATTCCACTACACACTTCTATCCAGATGGCAGGATGGTGTGGATGACTGAGGGCACCAGATATGAATCTTCAGTGGAAGAGTGGGCTACCATCTTAGGAGCTCCACAAGTACAGGATGGTGACTTGTATGTGTACTCAGAGGCCAAGATGAATCATAATTCCATGGCTAATATGTACAAGGAGATCCCTGCTGACTATGTGCATTCACATAAGCTTGGCTCAGTGTACTATCTGCAGGTAGGCTTGCCAACCTCCAACACCATTTTGAGGTACACTTTGATGCCCAAGTCAGGAGATGAGAAGATGATCAGAGGATTCTCCATCAACATGCTGCATCACATTGACCTTCACACCAGATTCAGGGTCATGGATTTGATTGTAGAGACTGTGAAGAAGACAATTGCTGACCAAAAGAGGTCATGTGGATATGCTGCATACATTCAGATCATTATCAACTCCAATCTTGAAAAGAATGTATATGCTCTTGATAGACCCCACATGCCTCTCCAGCCTGAGTTTGAGGACAATGATGTGGTGATGGACCCACATCATCCCACTTCATCTACTGCACAGGCAGCAGCTGAGGCAGCCAGAGCCACTAGTGCTCCAGTGCCAAGGACAAGGAATGAGCAGATGGATCTCATTCTTAGCTCTATCCAAGGCATGCAAAATGACATCACGGAGATTCTCAAGAACCAAAAGATCCTGGAAAGGATTCTTGAAGACAAGTTTCATTCTTTGAACAACAAGGTGGATGGGCTGACAAAGACAGTTGATGAGCTCAAGAAGGAGGTGGACTCAGTACCCCTTCCCCGCACATCAGAGGATGATGATGATGATGATGATGACAGTCAACCTCTCAGGCCCGTCACTCAATTAATGACACAAGCCAGATCTATGTCAGTGCCAGCTTCTAAGATGAGACCATTGACATCAGTGACGTGGCTTGGACTGCGTCGGTATTTCCAAAAAGAGGAAGGGATGATGCAGCACAGCGATGGTAAGTCTTTCCCTCAGTTATGAAACCAAGGTTATCGAACCAGTAGGAGGATCACCAACACCCAATAAGCAGCACCCGCACACAAACAACAAATACTTGCAACCCAACGCGAAAGAGAGGTTGTCAATCTCTCTACGGTAATAAGATAGATTAGGTAGTGATAGATAGGAGAGATAGATCTCTCAAGAGAACAAATAAAAAGAGTAAATATGCAGCAAGGTATTTTTGGGTTTTTGGTTTAGTAGATCTGAAAACAAAGATTGCAAAAAACGTAGATCGGAAAGCAATATGATAGGAAAAGTAGACCCGGGGGGCGTAGGGTTCACTAGTGGCTTCTCTCATGAGTATAGTGCATGGTGGGTGAAAAAATTACTGTTGGGCAGTTGATAGAAAATCGAATAGTCATGACGATATCCAAGGAGATGATCATTATATAGGCATCACGTCCAAGATAGGTAAACCGACTCCTGCCTGCATCTACCTCTATTACTCCACACATCGACCGCTATCCAGCATGCATCTAGTGTATTAAGTTCATGGAAAAACGGAGTAATGCAATAAGAACGATGACATGATGTAGACAAGATCTATTCATGTAGGAATAGACCCCATCTTGTTATCCTTAATAGCAACGATACATGCGTGTCTTGCTGCCCCTTCTGTCACAGGGAAAGAACACCGCAAGATCGAACCCATCACAAAGCACCTCTTCCCGTGGCAAGAAAAATCGATCTAGTTGGCCTAACTAAACCAAAGATTTGAAGAAGAAATATGAGGCTATAAGTAATCATGCATATAAGAGATCAAAGAAGACTCAAATAATATTCATGGATAGAAACTGATCATGAACTCAAAATTCATCGGATCCCAACAAACACACCGCAAAAGTTTGCATCAAATAGATCTCCAAGAGACCATTGCATTGAGAATCATAAGAGAGAGAGAAGAAGCCATCTAGCTACTGCCTACGGACCCGTAGGTCTATCGTGGACTACTCACGCATCATCGGAGAGGCACCTATGAAGAAGATGAACCCCTCTGTGATGGTGTTTAGATTGGATCTCGCGGTTCTGGAACTTGCGGCGGCTGGAATTGTGTTTCGACGACTCTTCGAGGCTTTTTGGATTTCCAGGAACTTTATAGGCACGATAGTCGGTTGAGGGGGTGCCGGAGTGGCCCAGCACCCCCCAGGGCGCGTCGGGGGGCCTCTGTCGCGCCCATGTGGGTGCTGGCCACCCTGGGCCTCCTCTCCTAATGTTCTTTGGCCCATATGGTCTCTTCTGGTACGTAAAAAATCCACAAAAATCCCCGCAACGTCTCATCTCTGTTTGTTACTGATTTCCTGTGAAGTAAAAAACCAAGCAAAAAACAGCAACTGGCACTTTGGCACTATGTCACTAGGTTAGTCCAAAAAAATGATATAAAGTTGTAATAAAATGATTGTAAAACATCCAAGAGTGGTAATATAACAGCATGGAACAAGCAAAAATTATAGATACGTTGGAGACGTATCAAGCATCCCCAAGCTTAATTCCTACTCGTCCTCGAGTAGGTAAATGATAAAAACAGAATTTTTTATGTGGAATGCTGCCTAACAAGTTCATCATATTATTTTCTTTTGTATAGCATGGACATTTGGACTTGTAAATGATTCAAAGCAATAGTCTAGTTTTAACATAATGACTTCAATACTCAAGCATGTCAACAAGCAACCATGTCTTTCAAAATATCAACACTAAAGAAAGTTATCCCTAGCCTATCATGCTCAATCATTGATCCATTCATGAAACACACTCAAATATTAGCTATGCCCAATGCTCAAGTACGATCATATTGCCCCCTAGTTGGTGCTTATAAGAGAAGATGGAGACTCAAAGCAAAAAATAAAAATTGCATAAAGTAAATAGATAGGCCCTTCGCAGAGGGAAGTAGGGATTTGTAGAGGTGCCAGAGCTCAAGGTTTAAATTGAGAGAGAGAAAAAATATTTTGGGTGGAATGCTTTTCCTGTCAACGAAAATGACAAAGTAGCTCACAATACTTTCCATGCTAGATATATCATAGGCGGATCCCAAACAGAAAATAAAGTTTATTCCTTTTTCCACCAAACTTTCACTTTCCATGGTGGGCCGTATCCACGGTTGCCTTCCATACCAACACTTTCCAAGGAATTTATTATTTGACAACATAAAGTAAATATTTTTTTTCTTTTTCATTTCGGGAATGGGCATCCCTATTACCGCCGCATTCTCGTGCAATGACAAGTGAATAAACACTCATCTTGAGAATAACACATCCAGCATGGAAAAATATTGGACACTCCCCACCGTTTCATGAGCGGTACAGGCACACAAAAAGAGAAAATTTATTTTGAAAATTTAGAGATGGCACATACAAATTTTCTTGGAACGGCAATGAAATACCGCATATAGGTAGGTATGGTGGACTCATAAGGCAAAACTTGGTTTAAGGATTTTGGATGCACAAGTAGTATTTCTACTTAGTACAAGTGAAGGCTATCAAATAGATTGGGAAGCGACCAAACCAAGAAACGAAAAATCACATAAGTGAGCATTGAACATAACTAACACCGAATAATGCACCACAAGTAGGATGTAACTTCATTGCATAACTATTGACTTTCGTGCATGCATAGGGAATCACAAACCTTTACACCAATATTCCTACTAAGCATAATTACTTACTTACATGACTCACATATTACTATCATCATGTTTCAAAACTATTACAAGGAATCAAGTTTAATTTGTCCAATGATCTTCATGAAAGTTTTTATTATATCCTCCTTGGATATCTATTACTTTGGGACTAGTTTCATATATTGCCATTGATTTTTGGCAAGCTCAAACAAATTTAAGTGAAGCACATGAGCATAAAGATTTCATCTCTCAAAAAGGTATAAGTGAAGCATGAGAGGATTTCTTCAAAATTTACTAACTCTCAAATTAATCTAAGTGAAGCATGAGAGTATTTCCAAAAAAGTTTCCAACCACACCGTGCTCAAAAAGATATAAGTGATTCACTAGAGCAATTCCAATAGCTCAAAAAGTTTAAGTGAAGCACATAGAGCAATTCTAACAAATCATAGCATGATTGTGGCTCTCTCAAATAGATGTGTACAGCAAGGATACAAAGGAAAAACTAACAAACAAAGCAAGAAAAGATACATGATGCTACAAGCAAAACACATGATATGTGACGAATAAAAATATAGCTCGAAGTAAAATACCGACGGTCGTTAGAAGAAAGAGGGGATGCCACTCGGGGCATCCCCAAGCTTAGTTGCTTGTTACTCTTTGGATATATCTTGGGGGTGCGGTAGCATCCCCAAGCTTAGGTTCTTGCTACTCCTTATTCCTTCATCCATCGTGATCTCACCCAAAACTTGAAAACTTCAATCAGACAAAACTCAACAAAATCTTTGTGAGATCCGTTAGTATAAGAAAGCAAATCACTACTTTAGGTACTGTTGTAAACCCATTCAAATTTTATAATTGCATTATACCTACTATATTTAAACTTTACCATGGCTTATACCCCTCAATACAAACCATAGATTCATCAAAACAAGCACACAACGCAACAAAAACATAATCTGTCTCAAACAGAACAGTCTGTAGTAATATGTACCATACCCATACTTCTGTAACTCTAAACATTCTAAACAATTAGGACACCGTAAGGAATTTGTATAGCAACACTGTGTTAAAATTTCAGCTCAAGATCATGTTCCAGAAAAAAATGAAAATTCATATACTGGACGCAAAGTTTCTGTTTCAGATTCAGCATCACTTCTACTCATCCTATGAATCATCCTAACGGTTCTACTTGGCACAAACACTAAATAAACCATAAAAACACAATCATAACAGAGGCATAATTGTGTCAACACTCAAAAACAGAAAGAAAAAGGCAAAAAATTATTTATTCATTGGGTTGCCTCCCAACAAGCGCTATCGTTTTACGCCCCTAGCTAGGCATATTTGATAGATTCAAGTATTGGCATCTTTGGTTTTCAACTCTTCAATCACACAACTAGATTTCTTCAAGGATTTAGCATGCATGTTCTTAACGATAACACTCCTAGGAAGAAAACCAAAAAATTCATTCTTGTAAATAGGATCTCTTATGATTTCAACAAAGTCGGGATGAATACTAATCATTTTAAGATCTCCCATGTGCCCACTAGATGTAGCAACTTTGTTCTTAGTAACTTGCGTGGTCTTACCAATTTTTACGGGAGTTTTTTCAATAGACTTGGTAGAAGAAAAGGCTGAACCCAAATTACTAAAGATCTCTTCCAACTTATCAATGCGGTAAGGACTTTCTTCTACCCTTTCGTTAACTACGGTTTCTTTTGCCTTTAGTAATTTAATAGCATCTCCCGCCTTAGCACCAATTTTATTAGCAATATTATGCAACCTTTTATCTAGATCATCAAGATGTTCCTTAGTAATCATCTTCTTTTCAATAGCATCTAATCTCTCCATAACATGTTCGAGAGTTAAAGTCGTTTCATTGATCGTGATAGGTGGTGATCCCACTAAACTTCCCAAAGCATTAAAAGCATCCAAAGATGGACACATCAAGAAATTCCCACCGGTAATCGTATCAAGCATGAATCTATACCAAGTGGTAATGCCAACATAGAAACTGCGAAGAAGAAGAACGGTAGATTGCTTATGGATAGATCTATTATGAGCATTGCAAATCCTATACCAAGCATCTTTTAGGTTCTCCCCTCCCCTTTGCTTAAAATTCAGAACCTCATTATAGAGAGTACACGCAACAAAGGAAGAACTAGCCATAATGTCTAGGCAAGAGATCCGGCAAGAAAAAGGGCAAATGAAAAAGAGGGCGAATAAAACGGCAAATTGGTGAAGTGGGGGAGAGGAAAACGAGGGGCAAATGGCAAATAATGTAATTGCAAGGAGATGAGATTTGTGATTAGGAACCTGGTAGACGATGGTGGAGTCCCTCGGCGCCTACGATAGGCATGCAGAAGAGACTACTTCCTCCCCGGCAAGGGCACCAGAAATTCCTTTGACGTGGCTTGGACTGCGTCGGTATTTGCCCAAAGAGGAAGGGATGATGCAGCACAGTGACGGTAAGTATTTCCCTCAGATATGAAACCAAGGTTATCGAACCAGTAGGAGGATCACCAACACCCAATAAGCAGCACTTGCACACAAACAACAAATACTTGCAACCCGATGCGAAAGAGAGGTTGTCAATCTCTCTACGGTAATAAGATAGATTAGGTAGTGATAGATAGGAGAGATAGATCTCTCAAGAACACAAATAAAAAGAGTAAATATGCAGCAAGGTATTTTTTGGTTTTTTGTTTTGTAGATCTGAAAACAAAGATTGCAAAAAACGTACATCGGAAAGCAATATGATAGGAAAAGTAGACCCTGGGGCCGTAGGGTTCACTAGTGGCTTCTCTCATGAGTATAGCGCACGGTGGGTGAACAAATTACTGTTGGGCAATTGATAGAAAATCGAATAGTCATGACGATATCCAAGGCGATGATCATTATATAGGCATCACGTCCAAGATAGGTAAACTGAATCCTGCCTGCATCTACCTCTATTACGCCACACATCGACCGCTATCCAGCATGCATCTAGTGTATTAAGTTCATGGAAAAACGGAGTAATGCAATAAGAACGATGACATGATGTAGACAAGATCTATTCATGTAGGAATAGACCCCATCTTGTTATCCTTAATAGCAACGATACATGCGTGTCTTGCTGCCCCTTCTCTCACAGGGAAAGAACACCGCAAGATCGAACCCATCACAAAGCACCTCTTCCCATGGCAAGAAAAATCGATCTAGTTGGCCTAACTAAACCAAAGATTCGAAGAAGTAATATGAGGCTATAAGTAATCATGCATATAAGAGATCAAAGAAGACTCAAATAATATTCATGGATAGAAACTGATCATGAACTCAAAATTCATCGGATCCCAACAAACACACCTTAAAAGTTTACATCAAATAGATCTCCAAGAGACCATTGTATTGAGAATCATAAGAGAGAGAGAGAAGAAGCCATCAGGCTACTGCCTACGGACCCATAGGTCTATGGTGGACTACTCACGCATCATCGGAGAGGCACCTATGAAGAAGATGAACCCCTCCGTGATGGTGTTTAGATTGGATCTCGCGGTTCTGGAACTTGCGGCGGCTGGAATTGTGTTTCGACGAATCTTCTAGGGTTGTTGGATTTCCAGGGAATTTATAGGCACGATAGTCGGTTGAGGGGGTGCCGGAGTGGCCCAGCACCCCCCAGGGCGTACGGGGGGCCTCTGGCGCCCATGTGGGTGCTGGCCACCCTGGGCCTCCTCTCCTGATGTTATTTGGCCCATCTGGTCTCTTCTGGTCCATACAAAATCCACAAAAATCCCCACAGCGTTTTATCTCTGTTTGGTACTGATTTCCTGTGAAGTAAAAAACAAGCAAAAACAGCAACTGGCACTTTGGCACTATGTCAATAGGTTAGTCCCAAAAAATGATATAAAGTTGTAATAAAATGATTGTAAAACATCCAAGAATGATAATATAACAGCATGGAACAAGCAAAAATTATAGATATATTGGAGACGTATCAATCAGCTCCTGCTGCAGCTCCTTCAGTCCCACCAGCTCGATCAGCACCTCCAGTGTCTACACCAACCCTTCCATGACATCGGCAGAAGTCTTCGTAGAAGCGGTTCTCTCGACTCCTACATCAACAACCGGAGGAGATCAGCCCCAGAGAGAGGATTAGTCCTATAACTAATATGAACTTTTTGGTAACTAGTTGCCAAAGGGGGAGAAGTTGTATAGATCAATAGGGCTTCGAGAGAGAGAGAGAGAGAGAGTGTGTTGCTTTTTATCGCTCTCCAAAACTTTAAAATCTTTTGGTTGATTCATTTGTGTTAAACTTGTTGGTGTTTGATCATGCACTTCTTATGTGTTGCTACTACGTCTTATCTTTTGAGATGCTTATGAGATGATCTTTCATTGCTTGATGTGTTGTGCTATGTTATTCATTCATATTATTCTCGCACACCACCAAGTTGTATGTGACATGGAAGAGTGCCCCATGAACCTAATCGATTGTGAATTTGCTTATCACATACTTCTCAAAGCAATGACTCTATTCATTGATTATATCATATGTCGAAGCTTGGATCTATATGTTGTAATCAATTACCAAAAAGGGGGAGACTGAAAGCACATTTGCTCCCTTGGTGGTTTTGGTAATTAATAACAACATATATGTCATTGGACTCATGTTTCCACTAAGTATATTTCAGGAAAAGTCCAATGACGGGATGGCTATAAGTTGTGAGGAGATACCCCAAGATGCAAGGAATGGATTGGCAAAGCTTCAAGCTAGAAGACTCTACATTTTACCTTGTGAGAAATCACTTTGAGTCCATAGGAAAGACAATACTATTAAAAGGGGGTAAGGTATTGTTGGTGAACAAATTGCTCCACGTGCAAAAGTGCTAGCCACCAAAAACACCCACAAGCTCTCCCACAAAATACTGTCTAACCCAACTTCACAAAATCGGTGCCACCAACTTTTCATTCGGCCCTACCGATTTTCTACCCAAGACAGAACCCTAGCCAAACCCTAGCTCTTCGGTACAACCGAGACAGCATCGGTGCAACCGAGATTTGGTGACCATGATTCGGTTAACTATTTTCATAGAACCAGAAATTCCGAGTTTATGTTTCGGTCCTCGGCCATTGGTTTCGGTACCACCGAGAGTTCTATATCGGTCTCATCGAGACGAAAGTTGCCACATTTTTGACATATCGGTAGAACCGAGTTTTGCTTCGGTTTCACCGAGATGGCCAATAATGTTGTAACAGTTGGATTTTTGGAGATGCCTATATATACCCCTCCACCACATCCCACTCGCAAGAGAAGCACTCAGAACAGTTCCCCACTTCCCATATCCAAATTTCTGAGAGAGAACCACCTACCCTTGTGTTGAGATCAAGATCATCCACTCCAACCATATCGATCTTGATTTCTAGCCTCCCCAAGTTGCTTTCCACCCAATCAATCCCTTCTACCAAGCCAAATCTATGAAAGAGTGATTGAGTGTTGAGGAGTCTATCATCTTGAAGCACAAGAGCAAGGAGTTCATCATCACTATCAAGCCTATTACCTTTCGGAGGGTGGTGCCTCCTAGATTGGTTAGGTGTTGCTTGGGAGCCTCCTACTTCGTGTTGTGGAGTTGAACCAAGAAGTTTGTATGGGCAAGGAGATCGCCTACTTCGTGAAGATCTACCCATAGTGAGAATAGTCTACATGGATGGAAGCCATTATGGAATAGTCAAGGTTGCTACTTTGTGGACCGTTATGGGTGGAGCCCTCCATGGAATCTCGCGACCGTTACCCTCCGTGGGTTGAAGACTCCATAAACGTGGATGTACGATAGCGCCACCTATCGAAACCTCGGGAAAAATCTTCGTGTCTACAATTGTGTTTGATCTTCTAACCCTTACCTCTATTACATGTGCTTGTCTTTACTTTCTGCTGCTATTCTCTTAGACATGCATGTGTAGGGTGTGCTTGACTTGCTATCATTGCTAAAATCTGGCCACAACTAAAATTGGGAAAAGGTGGAATTTTTATTTCGTCAAGTAGTCTAATCACCCCCCCCCCCTCTAGACATACTTGCGATCCTACACAGGGGCGCGCACGCTGGGTCGCTTGTGGGTGTCACGTGAGGAGACGAGGGAACCAAGGACCTAGTGAGGTGACGTACATGGGAGCAGGCCCATGAGCCAGAGCTCAGTCGCTTGGGTTTTGCGGCGCTGCAGGGACTGACCCAAGCACATGCACCATGCCCATCCCCCGCTCACGCGATAGACACTGGGGAGCTTACGAGCGCACACCCTCTTGAGGACTAGCCAGCTGCAGGCACACAAGGGATCTGACAGAAATAAGCTTTACAGATGCATGAAGCAAGTTCATTACATAACAGAAAGATAAACGCCGCCATGTTCGAAACGGGTCGGCTTGAGGCTGTGGCCAAAAGGCGCCCCTCAAAAGATGACATAAATGCTGTCGTGACGGACATGGGTCAGCCTAAGGTTGGTACCGCTGAAAAGCGCCCTCATTGTCAAAAGGTCTGCCATGTCTCAGCACGGGCTATCCGCCAGCACTGAGCATGGGGCTTGCACGAGAGGGCAGCATGGGTAGAGAGAGCCCCGGAGCATGTACAACTCCGTCTCGCTCGTATCCGTGGAGCACTGATATAACTTACGGTGATGGAGGGCATTGTAACGCCCAAGATGCGGTCCTATCCCTATTAAGGCGCGAGGGCCTCGGTGGGGATAGAAGCACATCTAGTTGTTTCGCATGTATAGAAATCATTGCATACATGTAAAGAAGAGATGAGTATATGAGTTGGCTTACACTCGCCACAAGCTAGCTTACAAATCCACACAATTAGTCATACATTCATCCAGAAGACAGGGTCTGACTACGGATGAAATCAAATGATAAAAGAAAGCAATGAAACTGTCTTGCTAGCCCAGGAACACCACCACGAAGCTTCCCTACTCATCCGGATACGTAACGTACATACGCCTACGTTCTTCATCGTACTCCCACTGGAGCTGAGACACATCATCTGGCACGAACTCGTCAACACCTGTACCTGTATTGTTGTAGTAATCTGTGAGCCACATGGACTCAGCAATCTCATAACCCGGGTACTGAAACTATGTAAGCCAATGTGTGACGAATGGTTAAGTGGTGAGGCTGCAGCAAGCACTAAGCATGTATTTGGTGGCTAACTTACGAGAACAAGAATTTAAATATGGTGGCCTACGTAAGGCGGACGTGAACTAGAATGATCAATAAGTGATCCTGGACACCTACTTACGAAAGATATAACCCCACCGTGTTCTCTCTCGGTTCATGTTCACGAGCGGAGATAGTCACGGTTACGCACACAGTTGGTGTATTTTATTTGAGTTTACTTCAAGTTTGCCATAACTGGGTGTTAAACAAATTTCCATGTTGCCACATAACCGCGGGCACGACTTCTCGAAAAGATTTAACCCTGCAGGGGTGCTCCAAGTCATCCATCACAAACTAACCACAAGCCGCGGGAATAACCTCGACCACGAATCTCGTGATCTCCTAGGAAATTCCGTTGGAAAACCTCAACCTCGAGATAGCCCAAAGTATCCTCGGAATTCCTCGCGCAAGACATTCGGGAAAGGTAAAACAAGTCCATCAAGACCGCCCGATGTGTCGACGAACCCAATAGGAGCCGCGTATCTTGTTCTCAGGACACAACGGATAAGCTACGCGTATGGTGGCCTGATAGAAATCACCCAAGTTGCCCTGGGGTGGCCCCGCACACTGCTCTAGTTTGGACCAACACTCATGAGGAGCACTGGCCCGGGGGTTGATTAATTATCCACGGGGTAGCTAAGCCCTATGCATCTTAATTACGTTGTTTAGAAAATGTAGTACCAATGTTGGGTCTTGCCAGACAAGTTGTAATCTAAAACGAATAGTCAAGGGGGTCCCCATAACAACTCCGAGCATGTTAGGAACGCAAAATATGGAACATAACACCGGTACTCGGAACTAGGGCGGCAAAAGTGGCACAAAACACCGGGAAAAAGTCCAAGCCTTCCACCGTTGCCAGGTATATATGTGCAGTAAATTATATAACTGTAAATAAGGTGATATCTCCAGATATCCATGTTCGCACAAGGAAACAGCTTGCACCAGCAACTAGCAACGCTATAAGATAAGGGATGAGCAGCGGTAACGTAGCCAATCAATGTTTTGCTAGGAAGTGGAGAGGTTAGAGGCTTTCATGGCAATTTGGGAGGCTGACAATTTAAGTGGTACGCAACGAAACATAACGTAGAAGTGAGACATCTAGCATAGCAAAAATAGTGTCAGGATCCGGGTACGATCATCTTGCCTGTTGGGTCTTCAGGGGGATAAAGTGCTGGGTCCTCGTAGTTGTTCTCGTCAGGATCCTCATACTCAGGCTCGACACTCGGGTCTACCCAAAGATAAACGCACCAAATAAACATACAAACAAAGTGCAATGCCAAAACAAGATGATGCATGACCAATTTGAAGTATTTAACATGGCAACCCTAAGCTAGTCATGTTTCTCATGCAATTATTAAGTTCTTAAATATTCTGGACAGAACATCAATATTATTTATTTTAACATGCATGTACATGGAAAAAATGAATGCTCCTCATAAAAACGATGCAAATGCATATGAAGAACGTCGCAAACGGAGTAACGGAACTCACGGAACACTCACGGCAAGGTACGAACGTTAACGGAGACAAAAAAAGATGAAGTAGGTCATGGGCTATTCCTAGGTATTCCAAGGATGCCACTGGATTGGAAATGAAAATCTAGCAAAAATATACCTAAATATCATGCAAAACCATTGGGTATAGCTCCCACAAGTTACAAAACATTCAAACACACAATCTGTCCACAAACAGCAACATGTCCTCTTGTAACACACATAACCATAGCTACAACAAGTTTCAAATCACAACCAATGCATGGACATGAAGTATACAACATGCTCAACAATTCATCTATCTACAGAAACATGAAAGGAAGCATGGATCAATGGCAATTGAGCTCACAAGATGGCATGTCGAAACAGTTTTTTGGGACTTAGTGGAAATTCCAGTTTTACATGTTCTGAGTTAACAAGATGGCATCTTGACAACAAAAATTACATATGCTAGAGGGACTTTCATGGCATGAAAATTAACAGGGTGATAGAGGGCAACATGTACTTCAATTAACTACATTATGGCAACATCAAAATATGCACATATCAATGGCTATCATCCCCACAACATGGCATATTGAGAATGGCAGATTCACAGACTTAGAGAAAATTCACAAGAGGCAAGCAGGGCATGATTAACAGAATGACAATGATAGCAAGTCTAAATGAGATGCAATAGTTCTACCTGCAAGCATTTGGAACAAACTCACAGAGGACAACATGCTTAACAAAACATTACATTGGGCCAAACTCAAAGGAGCTATGAATTCATGGGAATCATCAAGACAACATGCTAACAAATTAATAGATTTTACCACTTAGAAATATTTGAGCCCTTGAAAACAACATTTTTGGTGGCATGTTGACATAAAGAATTCCATCCATATCATGATCTATCACGGCATGCAAAAATACCAAGGGCTAGCACACACCTCCATGCACATTTTTCATGTTGACAAGTTTATCATATGATGCAAGAATTAATTCTTGTGAAAATGACAAAATGACATATTATCACAAAATAACATTTTCACAAACTTGGCCAAATGATAAAACTAATACGACCATTCGATTCACTGGATTTTTCTACCCCAAAATCATCTATCATATGCCTATGGTCCTATGGACAAAACTCCCTCGAATTCAATTCGAAAAACAACTAATACTCTTATAATCTAGTATATGCCAAATTTGGCATGTCCCAAATAAGCACTAACAGGTTAGGAAATACCCCAAAATGGAATATTTCCATAAAAGGAAATATCACAGAATCTTCACAGAAATAAAATATAAAACAAAATAAATACAAAAAGAAACCAGAGGCCCACATGGCATAGGCACCAGGGGCCTCAAGGGATGACAAGTGGGCCCTGGACCCACTGTCATACACACATGAAATAATTCACGGGAAACTAAAATGGGGCTCGGGGGGGAAGGGGGGTCGAACCCGAGACCTCCTGGTCTCTTCCTTGGCTCGAAACCACTACGCTACTGCTCGACTACTCACTGAAGGAGGGGGCTTGCGCGAGAAATACAGTCATAGCCCCCCCTGGCGCACCTCTGCTGCGACAGAGAAGTCGGCGACTCGACGATGATGACTCAGGCGATCCCCAGCGCGGCCTAGCATCAGCGGGGGGGGGGGGGGGGATCCAAGCAGCGACTCGGTTCCTAGCTTGGCACGGCACTACGGTGCCCGAGACGGGGCGCTCGCACTGACGCGCGGCTCGGTTCACGCAAACAGGGAAGGGAGCAGAAGCTAAACGGCGCTCCGGTGACGCGCAAGAGGAGCTAGCTCCTGGAATCGAACCTACCACGCGGCGCCAACTCGCTGGACATGCGCAAAAACCACACGGGGGCCGATGCACCCGCTCACGACGAGGTCCGGCGGCGGAGCTCTCGGACTCGAAGAGGGGGACGGCCCTAAGCGCAAAAAGAGAGGGAAAAGCTGCCGGGGAGGCTCGTTAGCTCACCTAGGGGGGCTCGGCGTCGACGAACTAGCTCGGGGACGCTGTGCTGCCATGAATTTAGCCAGCGGTTGAACTCTGTCCGGAGAGGAAGCAGGCTTGGCACGGCATCGTCTTGGCGGAGCTTCCAGACACGCGCACCTCCGCGGAGCTCGCCGGAGGGCACGCCAGCGTCAACAACTCGCTCTCTGACTCGCTCGGTTATGAGGGGGAAATGGATCTGGGGGCACGTCTCACCTGGCGGCGGAGAGGAGTGGGAGAGGGAAACCCTAGAAGGGCTCGGACGCCGAGGGGGGTCTTATAGGGGACTCGCCCGACTGGCTGCCGCCGTGGCCACGCACTGCCGCCGCGGCACCTTTTGCTGTGAGAGAGCGCGGAGGGGACCGGGAGGACAACGACGCGCTCTCCGTTGCTGGCAGGTGGGCCAAGCGCTCGCCACGCTGGCTGTGGGCTCACTGGCGTTGCTTCGGTTGGGCCGCGAGGACGCAAGGAGGTCCAAGGCTGCACTCTCTCTCTCACCCGAAGAAAAAAAAGGGTTTTTTCTTTTTATAAAACCACACATTGCAATTAATCAGAGAGAAAAGAGAGGGGTTTTATTGGAGGAGCAAAATACATTTGAACTCACAGGATTATGCACTAATTAACAAAAATGGTTGGGCATTTTTAGAGAAAATAATTAATTCACATGCAATATTTATAGGAATCTGTTTTTTAAAGAATAGAAAGGCAATTATATTAAAACATGGTAAGGAGCTATTTTTAAAATCCTATCAGATTATTTAGAAGGAGAGCAACATTTTGTTTGAGATGAATAGGCAAGTGAAAACACCACATATATAGTATTGCTAATAAAAGGGTTTAGGCATGGTTTTGTAAAAGAGTGTTTGGAGGGGATCCGCACACACAAACTCACTTGCAAGCACACCTCTCCACACATACACTCACACCAACAACAAGCAAACAAGCTCATGATGCAACAAATATTTTATGTGATGATGCCATGATGCCATGATGCAATAGGAATGTAATGAAGCAATTTTTATTAGACCCAACATACATGAGGGCAAACATGGAGGTCAAACATGGAAATATTACAAAGGTGGCAAGGGAATGCACTTGGGCTGTTACAACTCTCCCCCACTACAAGAGGATCTCATCCCGAGATCTAGGAACGGAAGAATTCGGGATATTCGGAACGAAGAAGGTCCTCTCGTTCCCAAGTGGCTTCTTTGTCGGAGTGATGTGACCACTTCACCTTAAGAAACTTGATTGGCTTATTGCGAGTCTTACGCTCAGTATCTTCAAGGATAGCAACTGGATGCTCATGATAGGATAGGTCTGCTTGGAGATCAATGTCTTGGAGATCAATGGTGCGCTCGGGAGTCTTGAAACACTTCCGAAGCTGAGAGACGTGAAACACATCATGCACATTTGAGAAATTGGGAGGAAGCTCAAGTTGGTAGGCAAGGTCTGCCCTCTTGCCCACAATCTTTAAAGGACCCACAAAGCGTGGAGCGAGCTTTCCCTTGATGCCAAAGCACTGAGTGCCCTTCATGGGAGACACTCGTAGATAGACAAAATCATCGATATGAAAGGTCATGTCACGATGCTTGCTATCATAATAGCTCTTCTGACGGGATTGAGCTGCTTTGAGATTTTCACGAATGACACGGCACATTTCTTTTGCTTCAGTGATCAGGTCATTTCCAAGGATTTGATGCTCACCGGTTTCAGACCAATTGAGCGGGGTACGACACTTCCTGCCATAGAGAATCTCGAAAGTAGCCTTGCCGGAACTTGCTTGGAAACTATTGTTTTATGAGAACTCAGCAAACGGGAGACAATCTTCCCACTTCATGCCAAAAGAAATCACACAAGCTCTGAGCATATCTTCAAGGATTTGATTGACTCTCTCAACTTGACCACTTGTCTGAGGATGGAAAGCTGTACTAAAACGGATCTTGGTACCCATTGTAGTTTGGAAGGAATCCCAGAACTTGGAAGTGAAGATGCTTCCACGATCTGAAGATATGAGCTGAGGAATACCGTGCAAAGAAACTATCCTTGATGTGTACAGCTCTGCCAGCTGAGCTGCCGAGATAGATTCTTTGACCGGAAGGAAGTGGGCAACCTTGGTGAGCTTGCCGATGACCATGAAGATGGCATCATTTGGAAACCCAGTGACAAAAATCCATCTCAACATGACCAAATTTCCACTCTGGGATAGGCAAAGGCTGAAGGAGACCTGCTGGACATTGATGTTCCGCCTTCACTCTGCGACAAACATCACACTCGTTCACAAAATGAGCAATCTCACGTTTCATACGAGTCCACCAGAAGGTTTGCTTGAGGTCCTGATACATTTTGGAACTTCCTGGATGAATGGAGAGGAGAGAATTATGTGCTTCATCCATGATAACTTTCCTGAGCTCTCCTTTTGGAACCACCAAACGGTCCTCGAAGAACAAGGTATCTTTGTCATCAACACGGAAGCACTTATACTTTGGAATGCTCTTGGACACACCTTTCTTCACTTTCATCACCATAGCATCAAGAAGCTGAGCTTGGTGAATCTGATCTTCCAAAGTCGGAGAGACTTGAAGATTTGCAAGAAATCCTTGAGGAACAACTTGGAGATTGAGCTTGCGGAAAGCTTCACAAAGCTCAGGTTGGACAGGCTTGAGAATGAGATTGTTGCAGTACGCCTTTCTGCTCAGCGCGTCTACAATGATATTTTCTTTTCTAGGAGTATATTCAATGCTCGGATTGTACTCCTCGATCATTTCCACCCAACGTGTTTGCCAAAGATTGAGATTCGGTTGAGTGAAAATGTAGTTCAAGCTCTTGTGGTCAGTGAACACCTCAACTGGTCTTCTTGCTAGGCTTCAGCTGCCGCGAGGTATAAGCCACAACCTTCTTATCTTGCATAAGAACACCACCGAGACCTTGGAGGGAAGCATCACAGAACACTTGGAAAGGCTTGGATTCATCTGGAGGAGTGAGAACTGGAGCTGAAGTCAGCTTTTCCTTGAGTGTATTGAATGCCACATCACACTCAGGAGTCCACACATACTTGACACTCTTCTGAAGGAGGTTAGACAAAGGCTTAGCAATTTGAGAGAAGTTCTCCACGAATCTTCTGTAGTAACTTGCAAGCCCGAGGAAGCTACGAACCTGCTTGACATTCTAAGGAGGCTCCCACTTCACGATAGCCTCAACTTTCTCAGGATGCACTTTGATGCCCTCGGCAGGGATGACATGCCCAAGGTACACCACTTCATTGAGCCAAAACTCACACTTGGTGAACTTAGCATAGAACCGATGCTCTCTTAACTTGTCAAGCACAAGCCGGAGATGCTCTGCATGCTCTTCTTCGGTCTCCGAGAAAACAAGTATGCCATCCAAATACACCAAGACGAACTCATTCTTGAAAGGAGAGAATATGGAGTTCATCATTCTGGAGAAAGTCGGAGGCGCATTTGCTAGACCAAAGGACATGACGGTGTACTCATAAGAGCCAAAACTCGTCCTGAAAGCAGTCTTTGGAATATCCTCTTCACGAATACGGATTTGATGATAGCCTATACGGAGATCTAACTTCGAGAAAACCTTGGCCCGTTTCAATTGCTCAAACAACTCATTGATGTTGGGAAGTGGATACTTGTTCCTGATTGTCTTCTTATTCAATGGACGGTAATCGACACATAGTCGGTCCGTGCCATCCTTCTTCTTGACAAATAGAACACCACAACCCCAAGGTGAAGAACTTGTCTGATCGAACTGAGACGCTCTTGTTCATCTAGCTACTTCTTCAATTCTTTCAGCTCTTCGGGGCCAAGTTATAAGGACGCTTGCATCCGGTTCAGTTCCAGGCTCGAGTTCAATCACAAACTCCACTGGCCAGTGAGGAGGCATTCCTGGCAATTCTTCTGGAAAGACATCTTCATACTCAGAAACGACGGGGATTTGAGAAATGGCAGAAATTTCACCCTTCTCATTGAGAGAAAAGAGACGAATTGTGTCATCGCGAGCAGCAAAAATGATCACGTCTTCAGAAAGATGAGTCAATTGGACTTCTTTTGCTTTACAATCAACATAAGCCTTGTTCATCGCCAGAAAATCCATGCCAAGAATTAGATCAATATCGGAATTGCCGAGAACAATTGGAGAGGCCAGAAAAGAATAATTGCCCATCTTGATAGAAACATCCAGAACGACCTTGTTAGCGCTCATAAGAGTGTCGGGTGAAACAACACGCAAAGCTTTGCTGAAATATTCAGAATCGAAGTCATGCTTGGAGAAGAATGTTTTTGACATGAATGAATGCGATGCACCAGTGTCAAACAAAAATTTTGCAGGAATAGAATTAACCGAGAGGTTACCCAATATCACTTGAGAAGAATCCTCTGCTTCACCTGCATTGACCATGTTCACTCTTGCTGACTTGGGATTGTGCTTCACCATAGCACTGCCTGGGGGCCTGATAGGAGGAGGAGGCGGAAGACACTGCTGGTTGGTGTAGTTGTTGGAGTAGTGGCCCTTCTAACCACATTTATGCACGTAACCTCTGAGAGCGGACGGAAGTTGCCTGGAGGAGGAGCATTTGCTGACTTGGGAGCCTGAGGCCTCTGCTGAAAACCTGGGTGGGGTGGGTGGGGAGGACCACGACCACCGTGCTGCTTCTGCTGCTGAGGAGGATGGAACGGAGGTGGAGGAGGAACCCAATACTTCTACTACTTAGGAAGAATCTGAGAGCTGAACGAACAAGGGTTGGAGTCTCTGAACCGCTTCTTGGAATTCTCAAGCTTGAGCTGAACTGCCTCGAACTTTAGAGCCAAGTTATAGAACTGATCAAACACAAGGGGCTCGTGAAGGACGAGAGCAAGCTGAAGATCTTCTCTGAGGCCTGCTACTACTCGAGCATGCGTTGATTTCCATGAAGAGGAACGGGTGATGTAGCAAAGTAGATAAGTATTTCCCTCAGTTGTTGAGAACCAAGGTATCAATCCAGTAGGAGATACAAGCAAGTCACCAATGGATGTACCTACACAAATAATCAAAGACTTGCACCCAACGCTATAAAGGGGTTGTCAATCCCTTCACGGTTACTTGCAAGGATGAGATCTGATAGAGATAGATAGAATAGATTGCTTGAACGGAAAGTAAAACAAAAGTAAAAATATTGTAGCAAGGTATTTTTGGTGTTGTTGGTTTTAGATCTGAAAGTATAAGATGGAAAATAGACCCGGGGGCCATAGGTTTCACTAGAGGCTTCTCTCATGATGGCAAGTATTACGGTGGGTGAACAAATTACTGTCGAGCAATTGATAGAAAAGCGAATAATTATGAAGACATCCAAGGCAATGATTATGCATATAGGCATCACGTCCGTGTCAAGTAGACCGAAACGATTCTGCATCTACTACTATTACTCCACACATCGACCGACTCCTGCCTGCATCTAGAGTATTAAGTTCATGAAGAACAGAGTAACGCATTAGGTAAGATGACATGATGTAGAGGGATAAACTCAAGCAATATGATGAAAACCCCATATTTTTATCCCCGATGGCAACAATACAATACGTGCCTCGCTACCCCTACTATGTCACTGGGTGAGGACACCGCAAGATTGAACCCAAAACTAAGCACTTCTCCCATTGCAAGAATTACCAATCTAGTTGGCCAAACCAAGCTAATAACTCGAAGAGACTTGCAAAGATATGAAATCATGCATACAAGAATTCAGAAAAGACTCAAATAATATTCATAGATAATCTGAACATAAACCCACAATTCATCGGATCTCGACAAACACACCGCAAAAGAGTATTACATCGGATAGATCTGCATAAAGATCATGAAGAACATGGTATTGAAGAGCAAAGAGAGAGAAGAAGCCATCTAGCTACTAGCTATGGACCCAAAGGTCTGTGGTGAACTACTCACACATCATCGGAGGGGCAATGGAGTAGATGTAGATGCCCTCCGTGATCGAATCCCCCTCCGGCAGATTACCGGAAAAGGCTCCAAGATTGGATCTCACGGGAACCGAGGCTCCTGGCGGCGGAAAAGTGTTTTCGTGGCACTCTCTGGTATACAGGGAATATTTTGGAATTTATAGGCTGAAAATTAGGGTTGGGGGAGTTGTCGTGGGCCCACAAGCCAGGGCCCCCCCCCCCTAGGGCGCGCCCCTGTGGCTTGTGGCCACACGGCAGCTCCTCTGCCTTGGTCTCCAAGCTTGGTAGATGTCTTCTGGTCCAAGAAAAATTATTCCGAAGATTTTATTCCGTTTGGACTCCGTTTAATATTCCTTATCTGCAATACTCAAAAACAAGGAAAAAACAGAAACTGGCACTAGGCTCTAGATTAATAGGTTAGTCCCAAAAATAATATAAAATAGCATATTAATGCATATAAAACATCCAAAACAGATAATATAATAGCATGGAACAATCAAAAATTATAGATACATTGGAGACGTATCAAGCATCCCTAAGCTTAATTCCTGCTCGTCCTTGAGTAGGTAAATGATAAAAACAGAATTTTTGATGTGGAATGCTACCTAACATATTTATCCATGTAATATTCTTTATTGTGGCATGAATATTCAGATCTGTAAGATTCAAAACAATAGTCTAATATTGACATAAAAACAGTAATACTTCGAGCACACCAACAAGGCAATCGTGTCCTTTCGAAACAACATGGCCTTAGAAAGTTATCCCTACAAAATCATATGGTCTGGCTATGCTCCATCTTCCCCACACAAAGTATCTAAATCATGCACAACCCCGATGAACAAGTCAAGCAATTGTTTCACACTTTTGGTGTTCTCAAACCTTTTCAACTCTCACGCAATACATGAGCGTGAGCCATGGATATAGCACTATAGGTGGAATAGAATATGGTGGAGGTTGCATGGAAAAAGGAGAAGATAGTCTCACATCAACTAGGCGTATCAACGGGCTATGGAGATGCCCATCAATAGATATCAATGTGAGTGAGTCGGGATTGCCATGCAACGGGTGCACTAGAGCTATAAGTGTATGAAAGCTCAAAAAGAAAACTAAGTGGTCGTGCAAGATGAAACTCCACTAGTTATATGAAAGTGACAAAATAGGAGACTCTCTATCATGAAGATAATGGTGCTACTTTGAAGCACAAGTGTGGAAAAAGATAGTAGCAATTGTCCCTTCTCTCTTTCTCTCATTTTTTTTTCTTTTTATTTTTATTTTTGTGGGCATCTTTGGCCTCTTTTATTTTATTTGGGCTTCGCTGGCCTCTTTTATTTTTTTGTAACTCATCCCAACTTGTGAGGGAGTCATGGCTTCCATCATCCTTTTCTCACATGGGACAATGCTCTAATAATGAAAATCATCACACTTTTATTTACTTACAACTCAAAAGAAAAATTACAACTCGATACCTATGACAAAATATGACTCTATATGCAATATGGAAGTGGTGGTGCATGTCATGAAAAGTGGAACGGTGGAAGTTGCATGGCAATATATCTCGGAATGGCTATGGAAATGCCATAATAGGTAGGTATGGTGGCTGTTTTGAGGAAAATATATGGTGGCTGTTTTGAGGAAGGTGGGTTTGATGTACCGGCGAAAGTTGCGCGGTACTAGAGAGGCTAGCAAAGGTGGAAGGGTGAGAGTGCGTATAATCCATTGACTCAACATTAGTCATAAAGAACTCACATACTTATTGCAAAAGTCTATTAGTTATCAAACAAAGCATTAGATGCATGCTCCTAGGGAAGAGGTTGGTAGGAGTTAACCATCGCACGCTCCCGACCCTCACACAAAGGTCGACAATCATTAAACAAATCATGCTCCGACTTCGTTACATAACGGTTCACCATACGTGCATGCTACGGGAATCACAAACTTCAACACAAGTATCTCTCCAATTCACAACTACTCACTAGCATGAATCTCATATTACCATCTCTATTATCTCAAAACTATATGCAAGGAATCAAACTTCTCATAGTATTCAATGCACTTAATATGAAAGTTTTTATTATATCCCTCTTGGATGCCCATTATATTAGGACTAAATTCATAACCTAAACAAATTACCATGCTGTTTTAAGAAACTCTCAAAATAATATAAGTGAGGTACGAGAGTTCAATAATTTCTATAAAATATAACACCACCGTGCTCTAAAAAGATATAAGTGAAGCACTAGAGCAACATTGCCTAGCTCAAAAGATATAAGTGAAGCACATAGAGTATTCTAATAAATTCACGAATCAGCGTGTCTCTCTCAAAAATATATGCAGCAAGGATGATTGTGGAAAACTAAAAGCAAAGACTCATATCATACAAGACGCTCCAAGCAAAACACATATCATGTGGTGAATAAAAATATAGCCTCAAGTAAATTTACCGATGGATTGAAGACGAAAGACGGGATGCCTTCTGGGGCATCCCCAAGCTTAGGCTTTTTGGTATCCTTGAATATGGCTTGGGGTGCCTTGGGCATCCCCAAGCTTAGGCTCTTGCCACTCCTTATTCCATAGTCCATCAAATCTTCACCCAAAACTTGAAAACTTCACAACACAAAACTCAACAGAAAACTCATGAGATCCGTTAGTATAAGAAAAATAAATCACCACTTTAGGTACTGTTGTGAACTCATTCTTTATTTATATTTGTGTAATACCTACTGTATTCTAACTTCTCCATGGTTCATACCCCCTGATACAACCCATAGATTCATCAAAATAAGCAAACAACACAAAGAAAACAGAATCTGTCAAAAACAGAACAGTCTGTAGCAATCTGTAAACTTCGAATACTTATGTAACTCTAAAAATTCTGAAAAATTAGGAAAACCAGGGAAATTTGTGTATAAATATTGTTTAAAAAATTCAGATCAAAATCACGTTCCAGTAAAGTTATAAAAATTCTGGACTGAGCGCAAAAGTTTCTGTTTTTTAACAGAATCAAACCACAAATACCGTAGACCATCCCAAAGGTCTTACTTGGCTCAAACACTAATTTAAACAAGAAAACACAATTATTACATAAGTAATAATGTGCAAAACACACCAAAACAGAAACAAAAAACAGAAAGCAAAAATAAAATTGGGTTGCCTCCCAACAAGCGCTATTGTTTAACGCCCCTAGCTAGGCATAATGATTTTAATGATGCTCACATAAAAAGTAGTAATTGAGATATGCAAAAGAGCATCATGAATAGCCTGAAAAACACATTTAAGTCTAACCCACTTCCTATGCATAGGGATTTTGTGAGCAAACAATTTATGGGAACAAGAATCAACTAGCATAGGAAGGCAAAACAAGCATAACTTCAAAACTTTAAACACATAGAGAGGAAACTTGATATTATTGCAATTCCTACAAGCATATGTTCCTCCCTCATAATAAATATAAGTAGAATCATGAAGGAATTCAACAATATAACTATCATATAAAATTTTCTCTTCATGATCCACATGCATGCAAAGTTGACACTCTTCCAAAATAGTGGGATTATCATTAACTAAAGTCATGACCTCTCCAAACCCACTTTTATCAAAAATTTCATAAGATTGAACACTCTCCAAAATAGTGGGATAAATAATGCCTAAAGTTGACACTCTTCCAAACCCACTTTCAATATCATATTCATCATGAGTATTAAATAAATTATCAAGATCGTAAGAAGCATTATCACCCCAATCATGATCATTGCAATAAATAGTGGTCATGGCAAACTCATCAAATATAGCATCCCCAAGCTTGTGGGTTTGAATATCATTAGCACAATAGATATTAATAGAATTTATAATAACATCATTGCAATCATGCTTTTCAATCAAGGAGCTATCATGAATCACCTTAGAAATCACTTCATCAAAATTTTCAGATTCATGATTTTCAAGCAAAACTTCATAGAGATAATCAAGTGCACTCAACTCACTAGCAATTGGTTCATCATAATTTGGTCTTTTGAAAAGATTAGCAAGTGGATGAGGATCCATATCAATAGAGTTTTAGCAAGCGAAGATGCAAGCAAATAGAAGGCACATGGCAACACAAGCAAACGAAAAGACGAACGGAAGAAGGGCGAATAAAAAGGCAAATCTTTTTGGTTTTTTCTGAAAATCGTTTTAGAAGTGGGGGAGAGGAAAACGAGAGGAAAATGGCAACTAATGTAAATGCATGAGATGAGTTTGTGATGGGTACTTGGATGGCTTGATGTAGATCTCCCCGGCAACGGCGCCAGATATCCTTCTTGCTACTTCTCGAGCATGCGTTGGTTTCCGTGAAGAGGAACGGGTGATGCAGCAAAGTAGATAAGTATTTCCCTCAGTTGTTGAGAACCAAGGTATCAATCCAGTAGGAGATACAAGCAAGTCACAAATGGATGTACCTACACAAATAATCAAACACTTGCACCCAACGCTATAAAGGGGTTGTCAATCCCTTCACGATTACTTGCAAGGATGAGATCTGATAGAGATAGATAGAATAGATTGCTTGAACGGAAAGTAAAACAAAAGTAAAAATATTGCAGCAAGGTATTTTTGGTGTTTTTGGTTTTAGATCTGAAAGTATAAGATGGAAAATAGACCCGGGGGCCATAGGTTTCACTAGAGGCTTCTCTCATGATGGCAAGTATTACGGTGGGTGAACAAATTACTGTCGAGCAATTGATAGAAAAGCGAATAATTATGAAGACATCCAAGGCAATGATTATGCATATAGGCATCACGTCCGTGTCAAGTAGACCGAAACGATTCTGCATCTACTACTATTACTCCACACATCGACCGACTCCTGCCTGCATCTAGAGTATTAAGTTCATGAAGAACAGAGTAACGCATTAGGTAAGATGACATGATGTAGAGGGATAAACTCAAGCAATATGATCAAAACCCCATCTTTTTATCCTCGATGGCAACAATACAATACGTGCCTCGCTACCCCTACTATGTCACTGGGTGAGGACACCGCAAGATTGAACCCAAAACTAAGCTGTCGGAGAAACGACACCCATGGGATCAAGATGACCCCTTTACAATTCGGCAGGGAAGAAGGTTTGCACAGAGAGCAGATCCAACGGTCAACACACGGGAATTTACCCAGGTTCGGGCCGCAAGGATGCGTAAAACCCTACTCCTGCTTGACTGTTTAGATGTGTTTAGGCCAAGTTCTTGGAGCGCTACAGTAAACAGCAGCTACACTTGCAGGATGGCCAAAGAAGATCCGATCCCCCTGTAGCTGCGCCTTGGGCCTCCTTTTATACTCTCGAAGGGGTCACCAACAGTGGCGAAGTACAAAGGTGGCGTACAGTAACTACAAGAGGTGTAAAGTATCTACAGTGTTATCATACCTAACACTGACGGTTTGGGACAAGAACATTTAATGCTCCGTTGAGGTGTCCCTGCCTTTCTTGGGGATAGAAAAAGGAGCCATCCCATCGCACCGCTTAAGCCCAACGCCGTTGGCGCCCTGACACGCACCAAGGAAGACAACAGCTAAAAGACAAGCTGGTAGTTGCCCTGGGGCGGTGCGCTCGAACAGTGGCGAAGTCTTGCCGGGTGCAGGGCTTGCCGGGGCCCTGAGCCTTCCTGGCAAGATCTTGCCGGGGCTCCAGCTCTTGGCTTCCTGTCTTTTTGATGCTGCTGTATTTGATTCCAAGGTTTTGCTAGGTTTTGTCGGCCCCAGGGGGTTGCCCGCGCGCAAGTCTGGGTAATAGATACCCTGGTTCTTTGTACACTGACATAAGCACTTCTCCCATTGCAAGAATTACCAATCTAGTTGGCCAAACCAAACCAATAACTCGAAGAGACTGGCAAAGATATGAAATCATGCATATAAGAAGTCAGAAAAGACTCAAATAATATTCATAGATAATCTGAACATAAACCCACAATTCATCGGATCTCGACAAACACACCGCAAAAGAGTATTACATCGGATAGATCTCCATGAAGATCATGAAGAACATGGTATTGAAGAGCAAAGAGAGAGAAGAAGCCATCTAGCTACTAGCTATGGACCCGAAGGTCTGTGGTGAACTACTCACGCATCATCGGAGGGGCAATGGAGTTGATGTAGATGCCCTCCGTGATCGAATCCCCCTCCGGCAGATTACCGGAAAAGGCTCCAAGATTGGATCTCACGGGAACCGAGGCTCCTGGCGGCGGAAAAGTGTTTTCGTGGCTCTCTCTGGTATACAGGGAATATTTTGGAATTTATAGGCTGAAAATTAGGGTTGGGGGAGTTGTCGTGGGCCCACAAGCCAGGGGGGCGCCCCCCCCCCCCCCCAGGGCGCACCCCTGTGGCTTGTGGCCACACGGCAGCTCCTCTGCCTTGGTCTCCAAGCTTGGTAGATGTCTTCTGGTCCAAGAAAAATTATTCCAAAGATTTTATTCCGTTTGGACTCCATTTAATATTCCTTATCTGCAATACTCAAAAACAAGGAAAAAACAGAAACTGGCACTAGACTCTAGATTAATAGGTTAGTCCCAAAAATAATATAAAATAGCATATTAATGCATATAAAACATCCAAAACAGATAATATAATAGCATGGAACAATCAAAAATTATAGATACGTTGGAGACATATCAAGGCCACCTCTGAACTGATAAATCTTGGACTTCTCATCAGGAACATCTTGCTTAGCATAGCGGGCCAGATTCTGAAACTCAGAGTTGTACTGATAGACAAACATACTTCCTTGCTTCAGGTTCCTGAACTTCTCACGCATACCCTCGACAAAGCTCGTCGGGATATGATGAGCTCTGAAGTCATGGCAAAAATCATCCCAAGTGACTGCACGGCCACCTCTGGAATCCTTGTACTGCTGCCACCAATCTGCTGCCTGATCCTTGAGCTGGAAGGTCACAAACTTGACATAGTCCTCAGGCCTGGCATTGCTGCACTCAAAATGCTTGTTCATGTCACAGAGCCAATCGTCTGCATCAACAGGTTAATCATATCAAGTGAAGGACTTTGGTTGATTTGCGAGGAACTGGTTCAGAGTTGCAAAGTGCGGCTGATTATTGAAATTCCCTTGATGACCTTGATGTCCCTGATTTTGAAAACCTTGCAACAAATTAAGCAACATCTAGGTGTTGGCATTGGTTGCGGCCATCACTGCCTGCCATGCCTCCGGAGGTGGAGGTGGTGGTGGGGGTGGTGGATGATCAGACTGCTCCCCCTCACGACTTGGGTTCCCACGAGTTGCCGGAGCCATCTTGAAGATGGACAAGAATATCAACACACCATTGACAAAGATGATTGCAATAAGCTGAATCAAATGGCTTGAAATAAATTGCAATGGGATATCATCAATTGCATTAAACTAAAATTTAGAAGAACGCCTTCTGCCGGATCGTGATAACATCATTAGATCATGAAGCCACTTGAAATAACACAACAAGTATTGAGCTAAGGCTGCTCGGAACAAATGTATAGCCACCATACATCTGTCGGAAGATGATCCTATGAAACTACTGGAAATCCCACCTAGGAACTTCCGAAATCTTTGGTTATGCAATCGGGTCCACAGATACATGGAGTTTTTATCCATCACTCAACTCCTAGCACTAACACTACTCTCCAGTGTATCACATCCGTCAACACACAACCAGAGGTCTCAGAAACTCATCTACCTCAGACCCTCGTAATCACAACGATACTAAAGATGGCATTACATGTGATCCTGCTCCCCAGTACTGGGTGCCGCCACACTCTTCGCACCATGAATAGTATTGAAGCAATTTCGAACATCCGCGTCCTGAAGTACTAAGGAAACTGAACGATAACGATGTGTCAAGAATCCCCTGGAGCTCTACTCCCCGGGTCCAATCCATACGATCGAGAGGCACCAAGAACAGAATTCCAGTCACATCGGTATCATAGAGGCTCCAAAATACCCGCGTGATCCTAAAAAAAATTGAGCGAGAAGAGGGTAGAATTAAAATTCCTAAGTCGTAATTCTTCACCAGAGTATAGAGGAGGAGTAAAAGAAACCTACTCTCCGATATAACTAGACTCAAAATAGTTTTTCAATAGACTCGACTCGGCCAAGTTTGATCAAGCAAGGGGTTCATATGGTCGGTATGACTCTTTTTACCAACTTGTAACGCCCAAGATGCGGTCCTATACCTATTAAGGCTCGAGGGCCTCGACGGGGATAGAAGCGCATCTAGTCGTTTCGCAAGTACAGAAATCATTGCATACATGTAAACAAGAGATGAGTATATGAGTTGGCTTACACTCGCCACAAGCTAGCTTACAAATCCACACGATTATTCATACATTCATCCAGAAGACAGGGTCCGACTACGGACGAAATCAAACGATAAAAGAAAGCAATGAAACTGTCTTGCTAGCCCAGGAACACCACCACGAAGCTTCTCTACTCATCCGGATACGTAACGTACATACGCCTACGTTCTTCATCGTACTCCCATTGGAGCTGAGACACATCATCTGGCACGAACTCGTCAACACCGGTACCTGTATTGTTGTAGTAATCTGTGAGCCACAGGGACTCAGCAATCTCATAACCCGGGTATCGAAACTATGTAAGCCAATAGGTGAGGAATGGTTAAGTGGTGAGGCTGCAGCAAGCACTAAGCATGTATTTGGTGGATAACTTATGAGAACAAGAATTTAAATATTGTGGCCTACGTAAGGCGGACGTGAACTAGAATGATCAATAAGTGATCATGGACACCTACTTACGTTAGACATAACCCCACTGTGTTCTCTCTCGGTTCATGTTCACGAGGAGAGACAGTCACGGTTACGCACACAGTTGGTGTATTTTATTTGAGTTTACTTCAAGTTTGCCATAACCGGGTGTTAAACAAATTTCCAAGTTGCCACATAACCGCGGGCACGGCTTCTCAAAAAGATTTAACCCTGCAGGGGTGCTCCAACTCATCCATCACAAACTAACCACACACCGCGGGAATAACCCCGACCACGAATCCCGTGATCTCCTAGGAAATTCCATTGGAAAATCTCAACCTCGAGATATCCCAAAGTATCCTCGGAATTCCTCGCGCAAGACATTCGAGAAAGGTAAAACAAGTCCAGCAAGACCGCCCATCGTGTCGACGAACCCGATAGGAGCCGCGTATCTCGTTCTCAGGACATGACGGATAAGCGACGCGTACGATGGCCTGATAGAAATCACCCAAGTTGCCCTGGGGTGGCCCCGCATAGTGCTCTAGTTTGGACCAACACTCATGAGGAGCACTGGCCCGGGGGTTGATTAATTATCCACGGGGTAGCTAAGCCCCATGCATCTTAATTAGGTTGTTTAGCAAATGTAGTACCAATGTTGGGTCTTGCCAGACAAGTTTTAATCTAAAACGAATAGTCAAGGGGGTCCCCATAACAACCCCGAGCATGTTAGGAGCGCAAAATATGGAACATAACACCGGTACTCGGAACTAGGGCGGCAAAAGTGGAACACAACACCGGGAAAAAGGCCAAGCCTTCCACGATGCATAGTAACTGCTGGTCTTGGGCCATACATGAGTTCGTGCCTGGGCCATACATGCGCGCGCGGCGCTGTTGGGCTAGGCCCAAAACAGTGCGCGGGTACACGTGGCCATAGCAATGATGGCGGTTGATAGCTTTCTCCCACGATGCATAGTAACTGCTGGTCTTGGGAGTATCGGAGCGGGACGGTCCGCCTTCTTCCTTGGGAGGAGAAACGACGAACAGGGCGGCGCCCGCTCGCTTCTACATTATAAAACGCGTGTTGTCTAGGACTACGAAGAGTCGGCCTCCCTCCTCCTCCAGCATCCAGCCTTATAGAACGGAGGTGAGGGAAAGAGGGCTCCGCCCATCCGCAATCTTCCACTCTGCTGCTGCTTGATTCTTTCTCCTTCTGTCTTTTGCCACCTCCTTCACTGCGCTGCCCCAAGATGGCGAGAGGACGCGGCCGCGCCCGGGGTTCCCTTAGCGCTACGAGGAGCAGCCCTTGGACCCCAGCGCGCGTGGTGGTGACGATGGCGGGTCCAAGCTCCCGCATCAGGTCTGCATCCCGAGGCCGCGTGAGGACGGCTCCGGCGGGGCGTGGTGGTCGCAGCAGCACGCCTCTTCCGCAGCCCACGTGGGGATCCATGCGGGGGAGGAGGTGCGGGAGTTCGTCGTGGTCCTTCCACGCCGGCTCCGGAGCTGGCTGCGCCTCCCCGACCCCTTTGCGAGAGCCATGGAGAGCAGCCGGCCGCGCGGCCTGTGGCTCCGGGCGGACGGCTGCAGCAACGGCCCCTGGTGGGTGGCGGTCGACCTCACCCCTGGAAGCGCCATGTTCCTGACGCGGAGATGGAAGTCGTTCGCCCACTCCCGGGGCCTCACCCCCGGGCAGCTACTCCACTTCAAGCTCATCGACTCCGACACCCTCTCTGTGAGGTTCTTCGGGGCGCCCGGCGTTCGCCTGGAGTGCTGCGCCAAGAGCTCAAGCGACAGCGACTTTGACTCCTCCAGCGACAGCGATGACGAGGACAGCGTCATCGGCATGAAGAACGAGGACTCCGACTAGGCACGCTTGGCGCCGTAGTTAGGTCCCGACGTTCCATCCAATGTAGTCCTTGAATATTCAAGAAGAAATGCACTGGGTATCTATCTTTTAAAAATTCTTGGCTCTTGCATGTATCTTTGTCTCTTGCTGTTACCCCGACAAGTGTCTCTGGCACGTCCTCGACGGGAGCGCAGCACTCCGAAGAGGTGCGCTTGCCAGAGGTCTTGCCGGACTTTAAGCTTGCCGATGATGTGGGCGAATAGATCGGGATGTCAGCAAGAGCCACGGGCTTAGGGAGAAAGCACCGCGCCGTGCGGTGAAGAGCCAGCCCCCAAGACTTTCCCGTAAAGGGTGCCGCGAGTGCGGTGCTCGATTCATACACCCATTCTTGCTGTTGTTATCATCCATTGTAGACGTCCCACTGCTATCTTGTTGATCTCTAGTATGGCGTTCTTGGCCTAATGTTCTTGTGCCTGCTGTAAACCTTGCTGCAGATGTATCTTCAACTGCCTGTGTGCCCCGGCAAGCCTTGCCATAAACACCCCGACAAGCCTTGTCGCAGGTATAGCCCCGACGGCCCGTGCTGCCCGTGCACAAGTGCACCAACACGGAAGCCCCCGGGCCTGGACCACACACGGGCGCGCTGCACCGTTGGGCCAGGCCCAAACAGTGCGCGGGCACGCGTGGCAGGAGTTACTGTCTGTAATCATTCCTTTACTGGGCAACCCACGATGCCCATTAAATGCGGGATCGTGGGGGACGTGGGCGACACGACCGTTGCAGCAGCACGCTTGCGAAGTATTCCATCATTATTTTAGTAAAGAGGCAGCCCCGCACCTTCCCCATAAAAGGGAATCCGTAGGGGCGCGGCTCATTTACCTCTCATCTCTTCCAATCTGGGAACCGCCGTCGTCTTCCTCCTCAAGCCCAAAACAGAGCTTTCTTCCACCCCCCTCGCCGCTCCCACACCTCCGCCGTCCTCAGTTTCGGGCTTCCATAGCTATCATGCCGCCCAGGGCAGGCAAGGGCAAGAAGGCGGCGGAGAGCAAGATGGCGGAGATGCGGAAGGAGCATGTCGTTTTCGCACCGGTGCTTGACGCGGAGGCCTTGAGGGAGCAGTACCAGTTCACGTGGGCGGTGGAAACGACGGCGCATCCCGCCACCCGCGTGAGTCCAGGTTCTTCTGAGGGCAACCCAATGAAATACCACTTTTTTGCCGATTACTTTTACTGCGGACTCTGTCCTCCTTTCTCCGATTTCTTCAAAGATATCATGCACACCTACGGCTTCCAACTCTTAGATTTCACGCCGAATGCCGTGACGTGCATGTCCGTTTTCGCTCATCTTTGCGAAAACTTTGCTGGAGTAGTTCCCAGCACCGCCCTTTTTCGCCATTATTTCATTCCCCGCATCGAGAAAGGCGAGGCCCTTTCTGGTTCCATCGCCTGGATCCCACGGACAGGAACCAAGGAGGTCTACCCAGACGGGGCCTTCCGTCGGAAGTGGGAGGAATGGCGGGGCAGATGGTGCTGGGTTCGGGAGACAGAAGAAAAAATAGTCCAATCTTTCTGCTTGCCGCGGCAGACGAAGATAGCCTGCAACAACGACTGGAGCGCTCTTGACCCTGAAGATGCAAAGCTCACAATCGCAACCACAAGGATTCTCCGCCTCAAGACTGCCGGGCTTTCAGTACATATGATAGGTGCTGATTTCCTCCGCCGGCGCATTGCTCCTCTGCAGAACAAAGGGAGGCCAGCTTGGCAGTTCAAGAATGCGGCAGACATCATGAGGTTGCGCCCCGGGCTGGATAATAATCTAACACTTATGCAGCACTCATCCCTCTGCCAAAAATTGTTCAGGAGCGCACTGGTGCGCGATCTGCCGGCAAGCGTAGTCCCCTTGTGCAACAACTCTTCTCTGGGCCCGATCATCGCTATGATGCCAGCGTTGGACGCCCACAGCGTTGACGGGTCCTGGATCGTGCCTCTCGAAGACCAGGTGCGGCAATTCTTTGATGCCCTGACAGAGAGGCCAATCCGCACGGAAGAAGACTTTGTCCGCGCCACCACTGAAAGGGAAGTAGAGTACAACACCGGCAGGGTGGTGGAGGCTGGTCTTGCCAAGGAGGCCAGCAGCGCTGGCTTCGCAGAAATGGAGAGTAGCGAAGAGGAGACGCTGCCGGACGAAAATCTTGCCGGGCAAAGTGAAACTGTTGAAGAACAGGGCGGTACGTCAGCTGGGGACCATCCTGCTGAAGACACAGTCGAGGAGGAGGGACTGCTCGAGGAAGCCCCAACTCTTAGGCCAAGGAGCAGACGCGTCCTCCGGAGTGCCGCTTCTGGGGTCTCGGTCCGCCAAGCTTCCTCAAGTAGTGCAGCCCCCGGCAAGGGGGCGGCTGGTAAGGCAACGCAGCGGCAAGAAGCTCCTCAGCAACCTGCGCCTGCCACGGCCAAGCGGCCCAGAAGTACCCCTTCACCTCCTCCCCCGGCCACAATGGTGGAAGTCGCCTTCGACCTCTCTGCTCTTAGCTCGGGAGAAGAAGAAGAGTAAGGAGCTTGCCGCACCCTTTATCTTCTGAATTTTTGATTTACTTTAACTCATTTGCTTCATCTTAATTTGTTTCCATAGGGACGCAGAAACTCTGGCGCAGAGGATGGCGAAGAGGGCAAAGACTTCAACGGGCGAGGAACCGCCGGCAAGCACCTCAAGTGCACCAGAAACGGCTACCGCCAGCCCGGGGCCCAGCCCGCGACGCAGTCCTCGACTCAGCCCCCGCCGCAGCTCCCAGCGTGAGTCTATTACTCACTTTCCGCTGGCAAGTGCCGGGGTGTGCATTTTTACTGCTGACATCACGGGACGTGTAGGAGGGGAGCAGCGACAAGGAGAATCGTCAGAGTTCATCCCTGACATGCCGCCTCCATCGACCACGCCGCCTAGATATGCGTCTCCGGCCAGGATTTCCTCCAGCGCGCTCTATCGCGACGAGGAAGGACCGGCAGGCGGCGGTACCGGCAGCTCTACGCCGGCAACTGATGTTGGCGGGAGGGAAGAACCCACTCCCCAGCAGGCCGAAGCAGGTAAACCATCCGCTTCGGAATACTTGTTACTTTATCTTTCTCTTTTTGTCTTCTTCAACTTCCTCCTTATCCCCATCTTGTTTCGTTCCCTTGGATTTCAGACATTCCCTCGGCGGAGGACATGGATGTCGATGCGGTCATCGAGAAGACCGCCAGGGATGCTGCCGCCGAAGCCGACAAGCTTGTCGCTGAGGAGGCCGCCAAGAACGCTGCCGCCGAGGCCGCCGAAGCCGCCAGGAATGCTGCTGTTGAGGCCGCTTGGGCCGCACAAGAGAAAACCGCCAAGGAGTCTGCTGAGAGGGCCGGCAAGGAGTCCGGCGGCCGCGCTGACGACATTCCTGCCGCAGGAGCGCAAAGTGCTGAGCCAGCCCCGGAGCCCCCGGCTGCCGATGAGGCGGCTGCCAACCAGCAACCACCAACATCCGAAGCTCCCTCTTCAAGCAAATACCTCAAGGTCGGCGATAACTTGTTCGTGAGCCTTCCAGGAGCAGCAAGCGTCGGGGCACCAACCGAAGGGGAGACTTTTGAGGAAGTCGTTACCGCTGCCGGGCTTGAGATCGTTGACGAACCTAGCGCCGGCAGCGGCAGGTCCGAGGAAGAGAAGCTCCTCCAGGAAATAAACAGCAACTACCAGAAGCTCCAGGCCCTCCATCGCGCCCGCAAGGAGAAGCTAGACTCCCGAGTAGCCATTGTTGAAGCAACAGAGGTGAACTTCCAGAAGCGTGTCGAGGAGACCCAATCCTGGTATGCTAAGGCCGTTCAGGAGCTGAAGGCAGGCCAAGTTCAGTTGAGCCAGAACTGGGAAGAGCTCCTCCTGAAGCAATCTGATATCGAGAAGGCACAGGAGGACGCCAAGCAAAAGACTGCTGCAGAGGAAGCACGCCTGAGAGAGCTCCGCGTCGGGCTTGAAGCTCATGAGGATGAACTTGCCGGGCGCGAGAAGGCGCTTGCCGACAAGCTCCGCGCCAAGGACGAGGAAGTCGAAAGGCTTGTCGCGCGGCGGACCCAAGAGTTGGAGCAGAAGCATGGAGATGCGCTGAAAGCTCTGGCTGTAGATCACGCCGACAAGTTGAAGAAAGCCGTCGATGCTACCAAAGCCGCAGAGGCCGCCAAGGATGAGCTTGTCGAGAAGGTGAAAAAACTGGAGATGGAGCTCGAGGAGCACGGCAAGAAGGTCTCAACACTCGAGACCGAAAGAGACAAAGCTCTTCACAGTCTGACGGAGACACAGATTGCCGTTTCTGACAAGACCAAGGAGCTCTCCACAGCCAACGAGTCCATCAATGATCTGAAACTGAGGCTGACCACGCTGAAGGAGGCCCTTGAGGCCGCGGAAACTCACGAGAAGGTCCTGACCAAAGATCTCCAGAACGAACGGGAGTTGGTCAAGAGCGCCGCCTTCGAGCACAATGACTATGTGCGAGGCATGGAGATCTGGACCGAGAAGCTTGTCGACGTCGCGGGGAAGCTTGCCGCGCAACGGTCTACCATGGGCTTGGAAGATTACAGGCAGCCTCTCGATGACAGGGTGTCCTCGAGCGCCAAGCTGACCATGTTCTTCGACCACATGCTTGAAGCTCTGGAACAGCTCCACTCAAACCGAACAGCCTATCTGGCCAGCGAGTCCCGCAAGCTCTGCCAGGGCGTCCTTCGCAAGGTGCTCACCAAGGTGGTGTACAGGAATCCCAGCATCAACCTCGCCAACGTCTTCGACCACCTGCCAAAGGATGCGGACCTCAAGGCAGCAGAGGAGCTTGTCGCACCCATTGTCGATAGGGTAAGCCGAGTCAAGAGGGTCGAAGGCGATCGCCGGGATTAGCTGCTTTACTCCTTGCCGCCGTTATTTCATGCCAAAGACAACATTGCGTTATGTTAGAATCGCGGCAGCTATCATGTAGTATAACTTGCTATGCTCTGGATGAATGCTATGTTATTCCCCTTGCTTAATTTCTTTCTGTATGTATTCGCCCTACGCTTGACTGGAAACTTGCCGGTGCGCACACCCTTGCCGCGAGCGCTAGGTGCGGGACTTTAGCAGCCTGCTGGCGGGGCCACTGCCGGCAAGAAGCCTTGGTGCTTTCAGTGCAGCCACCTAAAACTGTTGAGCGGACTCGAAACAGAGTGAGGGCGCAACCAATCACAACAAGGTTCCCTCGCGTGCAGGTTTTCCATACAAAAGTTGAAATCGTTCAAGGAGAATAACAAAACAAAAAATCGTGTAAAGTTTTGGCAAGTTAGCTTTTCGTTGTTGCATTCCTTCCGGCAAAGTGATTTCCTTGAACGTCGCCTGTTGGTATCCATACCACCATTCCCCCCCCCCCCCCGGCAAAGCTGCACGCGAGGTAACCTTCTGTCCCTTTGAGAAAAAGAAAGAAGAGAAAATAGAGGTATGGAACCTTGGCGGTTCGTTAGCACTTGCTGGGAATAAGTGTAACACAATATCTGAGATAAACATGCATGTAAGTAAACATGTAAATCAACAAGGATTGTAAAACACTTAAGCTTTATTCAGCTACGCACAGGGTCTGCGCCTGGCTTTGTACAAAGGATTACATGCTACCGCGGCAAGACTTGTACAAAAGGGGCTGCCGGGAGACCCGACAACCGCGCCTTATGGATAGAACTTACGAAGATGTTCGATATTCCAGGAATTGCTTACCAGAATACCGTCTTCGGTCTCCAGGCGGACTGCGCCGGGCCTGGTGACTCGTACTACCCGATAAGGGCCTTCCCACTTCGGCGTCAACTTGTTGGAATTCTTGGCCAACTGAACGCGCCGAAGAACAAGGTCGCCTTCCTCAAGACTCCGGGCATGAACCTTGCGGCTATGATAGCGACGCAAAGCTTGCTGGTAGCGTGCAGCTCGCACAGCAGCCTGGAGACGATCTTCCTCAAGGAGCAACGCGTCATCTTGCCGCAGCTGCTCTTGCTCGAGCTCATCATAAGTGAGCACTCGAGGTGACCTGTATATGAGTTCTGTGGGGAGAACTGCTTCCGCCCCATATACTAGGGAGAAGGGTGTCTGGCCGGTGGCTCGATTCGGTGTCGTCCTGATTGACCAAAGAACCACTGGCAACTCATCAATCCAGCGCCTTCCACACTTGCGCAGCTTGTCGAAAGTTCTTGTCTTGAGACCACGCAGCACCTCAGCATTTGCCCTTTCCACTTGGCCGTTGCTCCTTGGGTGAGCAACAGAAGCAAAACAAATCTTGCCGCCAAGGTCTTGGACGTACTGCATGAAGGTGTTGCTGGTGAACTGTGTGCCGTTGTCAGTGATGATCCTGTTGGGTACACCAAAGCGGCAAACTATTCCTTTGAAGAACTTGACGGCTGACTGTGCTGTCACCTTCCTCACTGCTTCCACCTCCGGCCACTTTGTGAACTTGTCGATTGCAACGTACAAGTACTCAAAGCCCCCGGTAGCACGGAGGAAAGGGCCCAAGATGTCGAGCCCCCAGACCGAAAATGGCCAGGATAAAGGAATTGTCTGAAGAGCTTGAGCTGGTTGATGTAACTTCTTTGAATGAAACTGGCATGCTTCACACCTGGTTACTAGCGCAGTTGCATCCTGGAGGGCAGTGGGCCAAAAGAAACCTTGCCGGAACGCCTTGCCGGCAAGTGCTCTTGATCCTATGTGGGAGCCACATATGCCTCCATGTATCTCAGCCAACAGCTCCAGTCCATCCTCCCGAGGAATGCACTTCAATTTCACACCGTTCGGTCTCTTTCTGTACAGGACGCTGTCCACAAACTGGTACATTTTAGACTGACGGGCTACTTTCTCCGCTTCTTCCTGCTCCTCAGGGAGCTCTCTCGTCTGAAGGAAATGGACGACGTGCTGTGCCCATGCTGGAGCCTGAGGCTCGACAACAAGGACTAAAGGCATGTCCCCTGCCGGGGAAGCATTTGTTTCGACGGCAAGAGCCTGAGGCCTCGCCGGAGCCTGCTACCCCCCGGCAAGCTTGGTGCTGTTCCCGGCAACTTCCTTGCCGGCGGCTTCTCGGAGCTCTGCCGGGAAGTACTTGCCGGAACTCAACTTTCTTCTTTTCTCTTGTCCCACTGATGGCGCCACGGACGGTTGAGTCAATCGGAGCACGAAAGTTCCTGGTTCCACAGGTAACTTAAGGGCAGCGCGCTTTGACAAGTCGTCAGCAATGTTGTTTTCCGCACGAGGAACGTGCTTTGTTCGTAGACTGTCAAAGCGCTCTTCCAATTTCCTTACTTCATCTACATAAGCTTCCATCAACGGGCTCTGATAGTCTTTATTTACTTGCCTGACGACGAGCTGAGAATCACCCCTGACAATAAGCTTTTGGATTCCAAGGTCTGCCGCGATCCTGAGACCGGCAAGCGGTCCTTCATACTCCACAGTATTGTTCGTCGACCTCTCCCGGGGAAAGTGCATCTGAATTACATACTTGAGGTGCTCTCCGGTGGGTGCGACAAGCAGCACTCCAGCACCACCGCCTTGCAGCGAGAAGGCCCCATCAAAATACATAATCCATTCCTGCTTTGTTTCCTTGCCGGGGAGGGTTGACTCTGGAATCTCTTCATCTGGCGTTGGCGTCCATTCTGCAATGAACTCCGCCAGGGCCCTGCTCTGAATAGTTGAAGTACTTTCAAATTTAAGACCAAAGCTTGAGAGTTCCAAAGCCCACTCCACAATTCTGCCAGTAGCCTCTGGATTCCTCAAAATCCGTTGCAACGGAAAGCGAGTAAAAATGGTGATCTCGTGTGCTTGGAAGTAATGGCGCAGCTTCCTCGAGGCCATAAGGAGGCCGAAAAGCAACTTCTGCACACCAGAATATCTTGACCTAGCCCCTTGCAAAAGAGAGCTGACAAAATAAACCGAGCGCTGCACCATCTTCTTCTTCTGTACTACCTCATCTGATTGTACAGGTCTTGTCTTGCCGGCACCAGATTCTGCCGAGGAAGATCCCGGCAAATCACTTGGCGGTCCTGACATTGTCGCTGCTTCTTCGTCCGCTTCTCTCTCTGCCACTAGTGCAGCACTTACCACTTGATTTGTTGCCGCTAAATATAACAGCAATGGCTCTTGTGGCTTTGGCACAACTAATACTGGAGGAGAGGAGAGGTACCTCTTCAAATCTTGCAGCGCTGCCTCCGCTTCCGGAGTCCATTTCATTGGACCTGCCTTCTTCAAAATTTTGAAGAACGGCAAGGCACGCTCAGCATACTTGGAGATGAACCTACTTAACGCAGCAACGCAACCGGCAAGACGGCGCACATCCTTGACACGCTTCGGCGCTTCAATCTGCTCAATTGCTTTGATCTTGTCAGGATTTGCTTCAATTCCATGGTGAGATACAAAGAACCCAAGAAGCTTGCCGGATGGGACGCCAAACACACACTTCTCAGGATTGAGCTTCAGATTGATCTTGCGCAAATTTGCAAATGTCTCTTCTAGATCTGAAATGAGCGTTGCCCTGTCCTTGGTTTTGACCACTATATCATCCATATAGGCTTCCATATTTCTATGTAGCTGAGGCTCAAAACCAATTTGGACTGCTCTTGCAAAAGTTGAACCAGCACTTTTCAACCTGAAAGGCATACGCAAAAAGCAGTACGTACCACATGGGGTAATAAATGCGGTCTTCTCTTCATCTTCTTTTGACATAAAGATCTGATGATATCCAGAGTAGGCATCAAGGAATGAAAGCAAGTCGCAGCCGGCAGTGGAGTCCACGATCTGATCGATGCGCGGCAAGGGAAAAGGATCTTTTGGGCAGGCTTTATTGATATCTGTATAGTCAATACATAGCCTCCACTTGCCATTCGCCTTGCGCACTACGACTGGATTGGCCAACCACGTTGGATGAAGCACTCCTCTGACCAAACCTGCTGCTTCCAACTTCTTGATTTCCTCGGCAATGAATTGTTGCCGCTCCAAAGCCTGCTTCCTGACCTTCTGCTTGACGGGCCGCGCGTGAGGACAGACAGCAAGGTGGTGCTCAATTACCTCCCTAGGAACACCGGGAATGTCAGATGGTTGCCATGCAAACATAACGACATTCGCCCGCAGGAAGGCAACGAGCGCGCTTTCCTATTTGTCATCAAGGGTGGAACTTATGGTGAAAGTCCCCCCCCCCCGTGCCATCTTCCTTGGCGGGCACCTTCTTGGTCGCTGGCGGAGCTGCCTTGGATTTCTTGCTCTTGCCGGTGGAGCTCTCTGGCACGTCCTCAACGGGAGCGCAGCACTCCGAAGAGGTGCGCTTGCCGGAGTGTGTGCGAGAGGTCTTACCAGTCTTCTTCCCCCCGGGAGCTTCACTGACAGGAGCAAGTGCCTTGACGGCAGATGCTGCAACTGCCTCCCGGTAGAGTTGATCGGTACAGACAAGCGCATCTTTCTTGTCGGAGTTGACAGTAATGACACTTATCGGCCTGGGCATCTTCAAGGTATTGTAAGCGTAGTGTGATGCCGCCATGAACTTGGCCAGCGTTGGGCGACCAAGGATCCCATTATATGGCAGTGGAATCTTGGCGACGTCAAACACAATCTTCTCTGTCCTGAAGTTCAGGTTGCTACCAAATGTTACCGGTAACGTAATCTTTCCCTTGGGCTGACTCCTTCCTGGATTGACCCCTTGAAACGAACCCGTTTCATCGAGATCTCCATCAGGAATTTGTAGCCTCTTGATCACTTCAGGTGAAATCAGGTTCAAGCCGGCCCCTCCATCAACTAGCATTTTTGTCACCTTGAGGTTGCGAATCGTTGGAGAAACCAACAATGGCAAACACCCGACCGCAGTTGTGCGATCAGGGTGGTCCTCAATGTCAAAAATGATAGGCATGCTGGACCACTTCAACGGTTTTCGGACGCCGACAGATGGTTCTGTTGCATTCACTTCACGTGCCCACTGTTTGAGTTGGCGGTGGCAAGAATGCAAGGAAGCACCTCCGTCAACACACATCATGTCCGTGGCTTTCTGAAACTCTTGCTCACTGGACTCGTCGTCCTCTTCCATGTCATCATCATCACCCCCTTCTTGCTTGTCGCGGCCTCGGGCGGGCTTCTCTTTCTGTTGCTTGGCCTTGCCGCGGCGGCCTCCTCGACCACCGCGCTTCTTGCCGGACCCTTCAGCACCATTCTAAGCCTTCTCCTTATCTCGCCTTTCGTATTCGGCCTTCTGCTTCTCGACAAGCTGCTCAACTTGTCGGCAGTCCTGGAGGTCATGGCCCTTGGTGCGGTGGATCTTGCAATACTGCTTGCCGGAACCGTCCGGCTTGTCGGCAGCCGCCAAGGCCTGGCAGGAGGCGCACCCGGCAACATCCTTGTCGTGGTCATCAACTTTGGCCTTCTTGGCGGTGCCGGGGCTGCCGGATCCCTCGACGGCAAGCACGGCCTTGCCCTTGCGCTTCCTATTGCGACGCCAGCCCTTCTTTGTCGGGGCAGCAGTGTCCTCATCTTCGGAATCAACTCCTGCGCCAGTATCTTCACCGGGGAGTCTCCTCCCTTCTTCAGCTCGAGCACACTTGTCAGCTAGAGCATAGAGCTCGGTAACATCCCTGACCTTGTTCATCGCCAGCTCTTCGCGCATCCTGCGGTTACGCACGTTCTGATGGAACGCGCTGATAACAGCGGCGGGATGAACATCCGGGATGTTGTGATGTATGCGGCTGAATCTCTGGATATACTTGCGCAGGGTTTCGCCTTCCTTCTGGGGAATGATATGTAGGTCACTCTCCTGGCCAGGAGCTTGGTGGCCACCGGTAAAGGCGCCAACAAACTCGTGACACAGATCTGCCCAGGAAGAGATGGAACCCTCCGGCAGATGCATCAACCACGATCTAACGTTGGGCTTGAGCACCAACGGAAAGTAGTTGGCGAGTATCTTGTCGTCGCGAGCCCCGGCAGCCTGCACCGCAATGGTGTAGATGCTCAGAAACTCGGACGGATGAGTCTTGCCGTCGTACTTCTCCGGGACCTCTGGTTTGAAAGTACGGGAATTGGGCCACTGGACTCGCCTCAGCTCACAGGCAAATGCCGGGCAACCCACTTCATAGGGTAGGTCGACAGGATACCCTGGCGCAGGCTTGTCAATAGTGGGCCCCGCACGCTTGTCGGACTGATGACGCGCTTCCCGCCGCCGCTCGATGGTAGTCCGAGCGTCCTCCTTCCTCCTTTCCCGAAGAACTTTACGCTGGTCGCGGCGCGTTCGCGGATCGGACGACGCCGTGGAATCATCATCACGGGTGTCGACCCGCCGGGTCAGCGACCGCTGCTGCCGCTGTGGGGGAGAGTACACAGTAGTTGCACCACCCACAGCCTTTTCTCCACCTACACGTGTCGGCTCAACGGACTGGCGCCGTGAAGGCTCCTCCTGCTCCGGCTTATCTTCGTTGGCGAGGCCAACGAGGCTCTGGATGGCGGACCTCCATTATTCGAGCTTGTACGCAGCAGGAGGAAAGTTCAGAAGCAGCTGCGCACGCGCCAGCGCTTCTGCTCGTGTAGGTGGTGGCGACAGGTGTGAAGAATGCGAAGTGCTCTGACTCCCAACTATGTTGGAGGAGCTACCTCATGGTCCCGCGACCGTACGCCGCTTCCATCAGCGCGTGGACGTGCATGTTGGTCTCGCGCATCCCGAGGATGATGCTCAGGAGACTTTCCATGGGGACGCCCAGAACCACCAATGTCGCGGCGATGTTCACCGCGTGCGCCCTGAGAAGGTCGCGGTGCGTGTGCCGGCGTGGGTGTCTTGGAAGGCGCCCTTCCGTCTCTGGAGTTTGCTGCACCACCCGCTGGCAGCACAGCTCCAGCCATGGATCTAGCGGCGCGAACGACGCCGCTTGCCTGGCTATGGTCGCCAGACCGTCGGGGAAGCTCTGGGTCTCTACTTCCTCCACCCGCGTCGACGCCACCGCCCGCGTGTGTAAGCACAGGTGCAGCGGATGCGGACGCTCCAACCGCCGTGAAACCCTTCCTCTTAGGGGCCATGGCGATGAAGATGATGAAGAACTGGCGCGCTGATCGTTAGATCAGGTCCACGCAACCTTCCCCCCTACCTGGCGCGCCAAAGATGTCGGAGAAACGACACCCATGGGATCAAGATGACCCCTTTACGATTCGGCAGGGAAGAAGGTTTGCACAGAGAGCAGATCCAACGGTCAACACACGGGAATTTACCCAGGTTCGGGCCGCAAGGATGCGTAAAACCCTACTCCTGCTTGACTGTTTAGATGTGTTTAGGCCAAGTTCTTGGAGCGCTACAGTAAACAGCAGCTACACTTGCAGGATGGCCAAAGAAGATCCGATCCCCCTGTAGCTACGCCTTGGGCCTCCTTTTATACTCTCGAAGGGGTCACCAACAGTGGCAAAGTACAAAGGTGGCGTACAGTAACTACAAGAGGTGTAAAGTATCTACAGTGTTATCATACCTAACACTGACGGTTTGGGACAAGAACATTTAATGCTCCGTTGAGGTGTCCCTGCCTTTCTTGGGGATAGAAAAAGGATCCATCCCATCGCACCGCTTAAGCCCAACGCCGTTGGCGCCCTGACACGCACCAAGGAAGACAACAGCTAAAAGACAAGCTGGTAGTTGCCCTGGGGCGGTGCGCTCGAACAGTGGCGAAGTCTTGCCGGGTGCAGGGCTTGCCGGGGCCCTGAGCCTTCCTGGCAAGATCTTGCCGGGGCTCCAGCTCTTGGCTTCCTGTCTTTTTGATGCTGCTATATTTGATTCCAAGGTTTTTCTAGGTCTTGTCGGCCCCAGGGGGTTGCCCGCGTGCAAGTCTGGGTAATAGATACCCTGGTTCTTTGTACACCGACATTAGCACTTCTCCCATTGCAAGAATTACCAATCTAGTTGGCCAAACCAAACCAATAACTCGAAGAGACTTGCAAAGATATGAAACATGCATATAAGAATTCAGAAAAGACTCAAATAATATTCATAGATAATCTGAACATAAACCCACAATTCATCGGATCTCGACAAACACACCGCAAAAGAGTATTACATCGGATAGATCTCCATGAAGATCATGAAGAACATGGTATTGAAGAGCAAAGAGAGAGAAGAAGCCATCTAGCTACTAGCTATGGACCCGAAGGTCTGTGGTGAACTACTCACGCATCATCGGAGGGGCAATGGAGTTGATGTAGATGCCCTCCGTGATCGAATCCCCCTCCGGCAGATTACCGGAAAAGGCTCCAAGATTGGATCTCACGGGAACCGAGGCTCCTGGCGGCGGAAAAGTGTTTTCGTGGCTCTCTCTGGTATACAGGGAATATTTTGGAATTTATAGGCTGAAAATTAGGGTTGGGGGAGTTGTCGTGGGCCCACAAGCCAGGGGGGCACCCCCCCCCCCAGGGCGCGCCCCTGTGGCTTGTGGCCACACGGCAGCTCCTCTGCCTTGGTCTCCAAGCTTGGTAGATGTCTTCTGGTCCAAGAAAAATTATTCCAAAGATTTTATTCCCTTTGGACTCCGTTTAATATTCCTTATCTGCAATACTCAAAAACAAGGAAAAAACAAAAACTGGCACTAGACTCTAGATTAATAGGTTAGTCCCAAAAATAATATAAAATAGCATATTAATGCATATAAAACATCCAAAACAGATAATATAATAGCATGGAACAATCAAAAATTATAGATACGTTGGAGACGTATCAAGGCCACCTCTGAACTGATAAATCTTGGACTTCTCACCAGGAACATCTTGCTTAGCATAGCCGGCCAGATTCTGAAACTTAGAGTTGTACTGATAGACAAACATACTTCCTTGCTTCAGGTTCCTGAACTTCTCACGCATACCCTCGACAAAGCTCGTCGGGATATGATGAGCTCTGAAGTCATGGCAAAAATCATCCCAAGTGACTGCACGGCCACCTCTGGAATCCTTGTACTGCTGCCACCAATCTGCTGCCTGATCCTTGAGCTGGAAGGTCACAAACTTGACATAGTCCTCAGGCCTGGCATTGCTGCACTCAAAATGCTTGTTCATGTCACAGAGCCAATCGTCTGCATCAACAGGTTAATCACATCAAGTGAAGGACTTTGGTTGATTTGCGAGGAACTGGTTCAGAGTTGCAAAGTGCGGCTGATTATTGAAATTCCCTTGATGACCTTGATGTCCCTGATTTTGAAAACCTTGCAACAAATTGAGCAACATCTGGGTGTTGGCATTGGTTGCGGCCATCACTGCCTGCCATGCCTCCGGAGGTGGAGGTGGTGGTGGGGGTGGTGGATGATCAGACTGCTCCCCCTCACGACTTGGGTTCCCACGAGTTGTCGGAGCCATCTTGAAGATGGACAAGAATATCAACACACCATTGACAAAGATGATTGCAATAAGCTGAATCAAATGGCTTGAAATAAATTGCAACGGGATATCATCAATTGCATTAAACTAAAATTTAGAAGAACGCCTTCTGCCGGATCGTGATAACATCATTAGATCATGAAGCCACTTGAAATAACACAACAAGTATTGAGCTAAGGCTGCTCGGAACAAATGTATAGCCACCATACATCTGTCGGAAGATGATCCTATGAAACTACTGGAAATCCCACCTAGGAACTTCCGAAATCTTTGGTTATGCAATCGGGTCCACGGATACATGGAGTTTTTATCCATCACTCAACTCCTAGCACTAACACTACTCTCCAGTGTATCACATCCGTCAACACACAACCAGAGGTCTCAGAAACTCATCTACCTCAGACCCTCGTAATCACAACGATACTAAAGATGGCAGTACATGTGATCCCGCTCCCCAGTACTGGGTGCCGCCACACTCTTCGCACCATGAATAGTATTGAAGCAATTTCGAACATCTGCGTCCTGAAGTACTAAGGAAACTGAACGATAACGATGTGTCAAGAATCCCCTGGAGCTCTACTCCCCGGGTCCAATCCATACGATCGAGAGGCACCAAGAACAGAATTCCAGTCACATCGGTATCATAGAGGCTCCAAAATACCCGCGTGATCCTAAAAAAAATTGAGCGAGAAGAGGGTAGAATTAAAATTCCTAAGTCGTAATTCTTCACCAGAGTATAGAGGAGGAGTAAAAGAAACCTACTCTCCGATATAACTAGACTCAAAATAGTTTTTCACTAGACTCGACTCGGCCAAGTTTGATCAAGCAAGGGGTTCATATGGTCGGTATGACTCTTTTTACCAACTTGTAACGCCCAAGATGCAGTCCTATCCCTATTAAGGCACGAGGGCCTCGACGGGGATAGAAGCGCATCTAGTCATTTCGCAAGTACAGAAATCATTGCATACATGTAAAGAAGAGATGAGTATATGAGTTGGCTTACACTCGCCACAAGCTAGCTTACAAATCCACACGATTATTCATACATTCATCCAGAAGACAGGGTCCGACTACGGACGAAATCAAACGATAAAAGAAAGCAATGAAACTGTCTTGCTAGCCCAGGAACACCACCACGAAGCTTCTCTACTCATCCGGATACGTAACGTACATACGCCTACGTTCTTCATCGTACTCCCATTGGAGCTGAGACACATCATCTGGCACGAACTCGTCAACACCGGTACCTGTATTGTTGTAGTAATCTGTGAGCCACAGGGACTCAGCAATCTCATAACCCGGGTATCGAAACTATGTAAGCCAATAGGTGAGGAATGGTTAAGTGGTGAGGCTGCAGCAAGCACTAAGCATGTATTTGGTGGCTAACTTATGAGAACAAGAATTTAAATATTGTGGCCTACGTAAGGCGGACGTGAACTAGAATGATCAATAAGTGATCATGGACACCTACTTACGTCAGACATAACCCCACTGTGTTCTCTCTCGGTTCATGTTCACGAGGAGAGACAGTCACGGTTACGCACACAGTTGGTGTATTTTATTTGAGTTTACTTCAAGTTTGCCATAACCGGGTGTTAAACAAATTTCCAAGTTGCCACATAACCGCGGGCACGGCTTCTCAAAAAGATTTAACCCTGCAGGGGTGCTCCAACTCATCCATCACAAACTAACCACACACCGCGAGAATAACCCCGACCACGAATCCCGTGATCTCCTAGGAAATTCCATTGGAAAATCTCAACCTCGAGATAGCCCAAAGTATCCTCGGAATTCCTCGCGGAAGACATTCGAGAAAGGTAAAACAAGTCCAGCAAGACCGCCCATCGTGTCGACGAACCCGATAGGAGCCGCGTATCTCGTTCTCAGGACATGACGGATAAGCGACGCGTACGATGGCCTGATAGAAATCACCCAAGTTGCCCTGGGGTGGCCCCGCATAGTGCTCTAGTTTGGACCAACACTCATGAGGAGCACTGGCCCGGGAGTTGATTAATTATCCACGGGGTAGCTAAGCCCCATGCATCTTAATTAGGTTGTTTAGCAAATGTAGTACCAATGTTGGGTCTTGCCAGACAAGTTTTAATCTAAAACGAATAGTCAAGCGGGTCCCCATAACAACCCCGAGCATGTTAGGAGCGCAAAATATGGAACATAACACCGGTACTCGGAACTAGGGAGGCAAAAGTGGAACACAACACCGGGAAAAAGGTCAAGCCTTCCACCGTTGCCAGGTATATATGTGCAGTAAATTAAATAACAGTAAATAAGGTGATATCTCCAGATATCCATGCTGGCACATGGAAACAGCTTGCACCTACAACTAGCAACGCTATAAGATAAGGGCTGAGCAGCAGTAACGTAGCCAATCAATGTTTTGCCAGGAAGTGGAGGGGTTAGAGGCTTTCATGGCAATTTGGGAGGCTGACAATTTAAGTGGTAGGCAACGAAACATAACGTAGAAGCGAGACATCTAGCATAGCAAAAGTAGTGTCGGGATCCGGGTACGATCATCTTGCCTGTTGGGTCTTCAGGGGGATAAAGTGTTGGGTCCTCGTAGTTGTTCTCGTCGGGATCCTCGTACTCAGGCTCGACGCTCGGGTCTACCCAAATAGAAACAACACCAAATAAACATACAAACAAATTGCAATGCGCAAATAAGATGATGCATGACCAGTTTGAAGTATTTAACATGGCAACCCTAAGCTAGTCATGTTTCTCATGCAATTATGAAGTTCTTTAGTATTCTGGATAGAACCACAAGATTAGTTATTTGAACATGCATGTACATGGAAAAAATGAATTCTCCTCGGAAAAACGATGCAAATGCATATGAAGAACGTCGCAAATGGAGTAACGGAACTCACGGAACACTCACGGCAAGGTACGAACGTTAACGGAGACAAAAACAAAAATGAAGAAGGTCATGGGCTATTCCTTGGTATCCCAATGATGCCACTGGATTGTAAATGAAAATCTAGCAAAAATAGACCTAAATATCATGGAAAACCATTGGGTATATATCCCACAAGTTACAAAACATTCGAACACACAATCTGTCCACAAACAGCAACATGTCCTCTTGTAACACACATAACCAGAGCTACAACAAGTTTCAAATCACAATCAAGGCATGGACATGAAGTATACATCATGCTAAACAATTCATCTATCTACGGACACATGAAAGGAAGCATGGATCAATGGCAATTGAGCTCACAAGATGGCATGTTGAAACAGTTTTTTGGGACTTAGTGGAAATTCCAGTTTTACAAGTTCTGGGTTAACAAGATGGCATCTTGACAACAAAAATTACATATGCTAGAGGGACTTTCATGGCATGAAAATTAACAGGGTGATAGAGGGCAACATGTACTTCAATTAACTACATTATGGCAACATCAAAATATGCACATATCAATGGATATCATCCCCACAACATGGTATATTGAGAATGGCAGATTCACAAACTTGGAGAAAAATCACAAGAGGCAAGCAGGGCATGATTAACAGAATGACAATGATAGCAAGTTTAAATGAGATGCAATAGTTATACCTGCAAGCACTTGGCACAAACTCACAGAGGACAACATGCTCAACAAAACATTACATTGGGCCAAACTCAAAGGAGCTATGAATTCATGGGAATCATCAAGACAACATGCTAACAAACTAATAGATTTTACCACTTAGAAATATTTGAGCCCTTGAAAACAACATTTTTGGTGGCATGTTGACATAAAGAATTCCATCCATATCATGATCTATCATGGCATGCAAAAATACTAGGGGCTAGCACACACCTCCATGCACATTTTTCATGTTGACAAGTTTATCATATGATGCAAGAATTAATTCTTGTGAAAATGACAAAAGGACATATTATCAAAAAATAACATTTTCACAAACTTGGCCAAATGATAAAACTAATACCACCATTGTATTCACTGGATTTTTCTACCCCAAAATCATCTATCATATGCCTATGGTCCTATGGACAAAACTCCCTCAAATTCATTTCGAAAAACAACTAATACTCTTATAATATAGTATATGCCAAATTTGGCATGTCCCAAATAAGCACTAACACATTAGGAAATACCCCAAAATTGAATATTTCCTTAAAAGGAAATATCACAGAATCTTCACAGAAATAAAATACAAAACAAAATAAATAAATAAATAAACCAGAGGCCCACATGGCATAGGCACCAGGGGCCTCAGGAGATGACAAGTGGGCCCTGGACCCACTGTCATACTGACGTGGCTTGAGACTGCATCGGTATTTCCCCAAAGAGGAAGGGATGATGCAGCACAGCGACGGTAAGTATTTCCCTCAGTTATGAAACCAAGGTTATCAAACCAGTAGGAGGATCACCACCACCCAATAAGCAGCACCTGCACATAAACAACAAATACTTGCAACCCGACGCGAAAGAGAGGTTGTCCATCTCTCTACGATAAAAAGATAGATTAGGTAGTGATAGATAGGAGAGATGGATCTCTCAAGAACGCAAAATAAAAAGAGTAATATGCAGCAATATGTTTTTGGGTTTTTGGTTTTGTAGACCTGAAAACAAAGATTGCAAAAAGTAGATCGGAACGCAATATGTTGGAAAAGTAGACCCTGGGGCCGTAGGATTCACTAGTGGCTTCTCTCATGAGTATAGCGCACGGTGGGTGAACAAATTACTGTTGGGCAATTGATAGAAATCCGATTAGTCATGACGATATCCAAGGCAATGATCATTATATAGGCATCACGTCCAAGATAGGTAGACCGACTCCTGCCTACATCTACCTCTATTACTCCACACATCGACAGCTATACAGCATGCATCTAGTGTATTAAGTTCATGGAAAAACGGAGTAATGCAATATGAACGATGACGTGATGTAGAAAAGATCTATTCATGTAGGAATAGACCCCATCTTGTTATCCTTAATAGCCATGATACATGCGTGTCTTGCTGCCCCTTCTGTCACTGGGAAAGAACACCGCGAGATCGAACCCATCACAAAGCACCTCTTCCCATGGCAAGAAAAATCGATCTAGTCGTCCTAACTAAACCAAAGATTCGGAGAAGAAATACGAGGCTATAAGTAATCATGCATATAAGAGATTAAAGAAGACTCAAATAATATTCATGGATAGAAACTGATCATGAACTCAAAATTCATCGGATCCCAACAAACACACCGCAAAAGTTTACATCAAATAGATCTCCAAGAGACCATTGTATTGAGAATCATAAGAGAGAGGGAGGAAGCCATCCAGCAACTACCTACGGACCCGTAGGTCTATGGTGGACTACTCACGCATCATCGGAGAGGCACCTATGAGGAAGATGAACCCCTCCGTGATGGTGTTTAGATTGGATCTCGAGGTTCTGGAACTTGCGGCGGCTGGAATTGTGTTTCGTCGACTCCCCTAGGGTTTTTGGAATATTTGGGAATTTATAGGCACCAGAGGCGGTGGAGAGGGGCCCCGAGGAGACCACAACCCACCATGGCACGCCAGGGTGGGCCCGGCGTGCCCTGATGGTTTGTGCCCTAAAGTCGTGATTTATTTTTCTTATACTAACGGATCTCATGAGTTTTGTGTTGAGTTTTGTGTTGATGGACTATGGAATAAGGAGTGGCAAGAGCCTAAGCTTTGGGATGCCCAAGGCACCCCAAGCCATATTCGAGGATACCAAAAAGCATAAGCTTGGGGATGCCCCGGAAGGCATCCCCTCTTTCGTCTTCAATCCATCGGTAAATTTACTTGGGGCTATATTTTTATTCACCACATGATATGTGTTTTGCTTGGAGCGTCTTGTATGATATGAGTCTTTGCTTTTTAGTTTGCCACAATCATCCTTGCTGCACACATATTTTGAGGGGGACACGCATTAAATTGTGAATTTATTAGAATACTCTATGTGCTTCACTTATATCTTTTGAGCTAGGCAATGTTGCTCTAGTGCTTCACTTATATCTTTTTAGAGCACGGTGGTGTTTTGTTTTATAGAAATAATTGAACTCTCGTACCTCACTTATATTATTTTGAGAGTCTTTAAACAGCATGGTAATTGGTTTAGGTTATGAATTTAGTCCTAATATAATGGGCATCCAAGAGGGATATAATAAAAACTTTCATATTAAGTGCATTGAATACTATGAGAAGTTTGATTCCTTGCATATAGTTTTGAGATATGAAGATGGTAATATGAGAGTCATGCTAGTGAATAATTGTGAATTGGAAGAAATACTTGTGTTAAAGTTTGTGATTCCCGTAGCATGCACGTATGGTGAACCGTTATGTAACGAAGTCGGAGCATGATTTGTTTAATGATTGTCAACCTTTGTGTGAGGGTCGGGAGCGCGCGATGGTTAACTCCTACCAACCTCTCCCCTAGGAGCATGCGTCTAATACTTGGCTTCAATAACTAATAGACTTTTGCAATAAGTATGTGAGTTCTTTATGACTAATGTTGAGTCCATGGATTATATGCACTCTCGCCCTTCCACCTTTGCTAGCCTCTCTAGTACCGCGCAACTTTCGTCGGTGCATTAAACCCACCTTCCTCAAAACAGCCACCATATACTTTCCTCAAAACAGCCACCATATATACCTACCTATTATGGCATTTCCATAGCCATTCCGAGATATATTGCCATGCAACTTCCACCGTTCCGTTTTTCATGACACGCACCATCACTTTCATATTGCATATAGAGTCATATTTTGTTCTAGGTATCGAGTTGTAATTTTTGAGTTGTAAGTAAATAAAAGTGTGATGATCTTCATTATTAGAGCATTGTCCCGTGAGAGAAAAGAATGATGGAAACTATGACTCCCTCACAAGTTGGGATGAGTCTCCGGACTTTACAAATAATAAAAGAGGCCAGCGAAGCCCAAATAAAAAAAAAAGAGGCCAAAGATGCCCACCAAAATAAATAAAAAATAAAAAAATGAGAGAAAGAGAGAAGGGACAATGATACTACCTTTTTCCACACTTGTGCTTTAAAGTAGCACCATGATCTTCATGATAGAGAGTCTGCACAACCACTTAGTTCTCTTTTTGAGCTTTCATACACTTATAGCTCTAGTGCATTCGTTGCATGGCAATCCCTACTCACTCACATTGATATCTATTGATGGGCATCTCCATAGCCCGTTGATACGCCTAGTTGATGTGAGACTATCTTCTCCTTTTTCCTCACGACCTCCACCATATTCTATTCCACCTATAGTGCTATATCCATGGCTCATGCTCATGTATTGCGTGAGAGTTGAAAAGGTTTGAGAACATAAAAGGTGTGAAACAATTGCTTGACTTGTCATCGGGGTTGTGCATGATTTAGATACTTTGTGTGGGGAAGATGGAGCATAGCCAGACCATATGATTTTGTAGGGATAACTTTCTAAGGCCATGTTATTTCGAAAGGACGCAATTGCCTTGTTAGTATGCTTGAAGTATTACTGTTTTTATGTCAATATTAGACTTTTGTTTTGAATCTTATTGATCTGAATATTCATGCCACAATAAAGAATATTACATGGATAAATATGTTAGGTAGCATTCCACATCAAAAATTATGTTTTTATCATTTACCTACTCGAGGACGAGCAGGAATTAAGCTTGGGGATGCTTGATACGTCTCCAACGTATCTATAATTTTTTATTGTTCCATGCTATTATATTATCTGTTTTGGATGTTTGATATGCATTAATATGCTATTTTATATTATTTTTGGGACTAACCTATTAATCTAGAGCCTAGTGCCAGTTTCTGTTTTTTCCTTGTTTTTGAGTATTGCAGATAAGGAATATTAAACGGAGTCCAAACGGAATAAAATCTTCGAAATGATTTTTCTTGGACCAGAAGAAACCCAGAAGACTTGGAGATGAAGGCAGGAGACCTGCCGTGGCGTCACAAGCCACCAGGGCGCGCCCTAGGGGGGGCGCCCCCCTGGCTTGTGGCCCCACGGCAGCCCTCCTAACCCTATTCTTCGGCCTATAAATTCCCAAATATTCCCTGGATACCAAAAAGATCCACAAAAGTACTTTTCCGCCGCCGGAAGCCTCTGTTCCCGTGAGATCCAATCTTGGAGGCTTTTCCGGTAATCTGCCGGAGGGGGATTCGATCACGGAGGGCATCTACATCAACTCCATTGCCCCTCCGATGATGCGTGAGTAGTTTACCACAGACCTTCAGGTCCATAGCTTGTAGCTAGATGGCTTCTTCTCTCTCTTTGTTCTTCAATACCATGTTCTTCATGATCTTCATGGAGATCTATCCAATGTAATACTCTTTTGCGGTGTGTTTGTCGAGATCCGATGAATTGTGGGTTTATGATCAGCTTATCTATGAATATTATTTGAATCTTCTCTGAATTCTTATATGCATGATTTCATTTCTTTGCAAGTCTCTTCGAGTTATTGGTTTGGTTTGGCCAACTAGATTGGTAATTCTTGCAATGGGAGAAGTGCTTAGTTTTGGGTTCAATCTTGCGGTGTCCTCACCCAGTGACAAAGTAGGGGTAGCGAGGCACGTATTTGTATTTTTGCCATCGGGGATAAAAAGATGGGGTTTTCATCATATTGCTTGAGTTTATCCCTCTACATCATGTCATCTTACCTAATGCGTTACTCTGTTCTTCATGAACTTAATACTCGAGATGCAGGCAGGAGTCGGTCGATGTGTGGAGTAATAGTAGTAGATGCAGAATCGTTTTGGTCTACTTGACACGAACGTGATGCCTATATGCATAATCATTGCCTTGGATATCGTCATAATTATTCGCTTTTCTATCAATTGCTCGACAGTAATTTGTTCACCCACCGTATTATTTTCCTTCATGAGAGAAGCCTCTAGTGAAACCTATGGCCCCCGGGTCTATTTTCCATATTATATTTTCAGATCTATAAACCAAAAATACCAAAAATACCTCGTTGCATTATTTTTACTTTTGTTTTACTTTTCGTTTTAGCAATCTTTCATATCTATCTCTACCATATCTCATCCTTGCAAGTAACCGTGAAGGGATTGACAACCGCTTTATAGCATTGGGTGCAAGTGTTTGATTGTTTGTGTAGGTGCAAAGATTGGGGCCTTGCTTGTACCTCTTACTGGATTGATACCTTGGTTCTCAACAACTGAGGGAAATACTTATCTACTTTGCTGCATCACCCTTTCCTCTTCAAGGGAAAACCAACGCAAGCTCAAGAAGTAGCAAGAAGGATTTCTGGCGCCGTTGCCGGGGAGGATACATAGCAAGTCAAGACAAGAACTCTCCCGTCAACTTGTCAATTTTTGGCGTGGTACCGGAGGGATGTACATCAAGCCTACCAAGTACCCATCACAAACTCATCTCTTGCATTTACATTATTTGCCATTTGCCTCTCGTTTTCCTCTCCCCCACTTCTAAAACGATTCTTAGAAAAACCAAAAAGATTTGCCTTTTTATTCGCCCTTCTTCCGTTCGTCTTTTCGTTTGCTTTTTGTTTGCTTGTGTGCTAGATTGCTTGCTTTGTCACGATGACTCAAGAGAATACCAAGTTGTGTGATTTCTCCAATACTAATAATAATGATTTTATTAGTACTCTGATTGCTCCCGCCACTAGTGCGGAATCTTATGAAATTAATGCTGCTTTGCATAATCTTGTTATGAAAGAACAATTTTCCGGCCTTCCTAGCAAAGATGCCGCATCCCATCTAAATACTTTCGTTGAGTTGTGTGATATGCAAAAGAAGAAAGATGTGGATAATGATATTGTTAAATTGAAGCTATTTCCGTTCTCACTACGAGATCGTGCTAAAACTTGGTTTTCATCTTTGCCTAAAAATAGTATTGATTCATGGAATAAGTGTAAAGATGCTTTTATTTCCAAGTATTTTCCGCCCGCTAAGATCAACTCCCTTAGGAACGATATAATGAATTTTAAGCAACTTGATCATGAGCATGTTGCACAATCATGGGAGAGGATGAAACTAATGATTAGAAATTGCCCCGCGCATGGTTTGAGTTTATGGATGATTATACAAATTTTCTATGCGAGATTGAATTTTGCTTCTAGAAATCTTTTAGATTCCGCCGCGGGTGGTACTTTTATGGAAATCACATTAGGAGAAGCTACTAAACTCCTAGACAATATTATGGCAAATTACTCTCAATGGCATACCGAAAGATCTCCTACTAGTAAAAAAGTGCATGCTATGGAAGAAATAAATACTTTGAGTGAAAAGATGGATAAATTGATGAAATTGTTTGCTAGTAAGAGTGCTCCTATTAATCCTAATGATATGCCTTTGTCTTCTTTGATTGTAAATAATAATGAATCTATGGATGTGAATTTTGTTGGTAGGAACAATTTTGGTAATAACGTGTATAGAGGTAATTTCAATCCTAGGCCGTTTCCTAGTAATTCCTCTAATAATTATGGTAATTCCTACAACAATTCTTATGGAAATTATAATAAGATGCCCTCTGATCTTGAGAATAATATTAAAGAATTTATTAGCTCGCAAAAAGGTTTCAATGCTATGATTGAAGAAAAATTGCTCAAGATTGATGATTTGGCTAGGAACGTTGATAGAATTTCTCTTGAGATTGATTCTTTGAAAATTAGATCTATTCCACCCAAGCATTATATTAATGAGTCTTTAAAGGCTATCAGAATTTCTATTGATGAGTGTAAGGAAAGAACCGCTAGAATACGTGCTAAGCGTGAATGGCTTGAAAAAGTGTGTTCTTTTGAAAATAATGATGAAGATCTTAAAGTGATTGATGTGACTCCTATTGAATCTTTGTTTTCTAATATAAATCTTGATAAAGATGGGACTGGAGATAAGTCAACTTTAGTTAAAAGGCGTCCCAATGATTCGGAGTTTATAGATCTTAATGCTAAGATTGGTAAAAGTGGGATTGAAGAGGTCAAAACTTTAAATAGCAATGAACCCACTCTTTTGGATTTCAAGGACTTTAATTATGATAGTTGTTCTTTGATTGATTGTGTTTCCTTGTTGCAATCCATGTTGAATTCTCCGCATGCTTATAATCAAAATAAAGCTTTTACTAAACATATTGTGGATGCAATGATGAAATCTTTTGAAGAAAAACTTGAGTTGGAAGTTTCTATACCTAGAAAGCTTTATGATGAGTGGGAACCTACTATTAAGATTAAAATTAAAGATTATGAGTGCCATGCTTTGTGTGATTTGGGTGCTAGCGTTTCCACGATTCCAAAAACTTTATGTGATGTGCTAGGTTTCCATGAAATTGATGATTGCTCTTTAAATTTGCATCTTGCGGATTCCACCATTAAGAAACATATGGGAAGGATTAATGATGTTCTTATTATTGCAAATAGTAATTATGTGCCCTTAGATTTCATTTTTCTTGATATAGATTGCAATCCTACATGTCCTATTATTCTTGGTAGACCTTTCCTTAGAACGATTGGTGCAATTATTGATATGAAGGAAGGAAATATTAGATTCCAATTTCCATTAAGGAAAGGCATGGAGCACTTTTCTAGAAATAAAATAAAATTACCTTATGAATCTATTATGAGAGCTACTTATGGATTGCATACCAAAGATGACAATACCTAGATCTATTGCGTTGTGCCTAGCTAGGGGCGTTAAACAATAGCGCTTGTTGGGAGGCAACCCAATTTTATTTTTATGCTTTTGGTTTTGCTTCTGTTTTTGAGTTTTTTTCACATTATTACCTCTTTAGTAATTGTGTTCTCTTGTTTAAATTAGTGTTTGAGCCAAGTAAGACCTTTGGGATGGTCTACGGTGTTTGTGATTTGATTTTGCTGAAAAACAGAAACTTTTGCTCTCAGTCCAGGAATTTTATAAATTCACTGGAACGTGATTTTTATCTGAAATTTGTACAGAAGATTTATATACAAATTTACCTGATTGTCCTAATTTTTCAGAATTTTTGGAGTTACATAAGTATTCGAAGTCTATAGATTGCTACAGACTGTTCTGTTTTAGACAGATTCTGTTTTCTTTGTGTTGTTTGCTTATTTTGATGTATCTATGGGTTGTATCGGGGGGTATGAACCATGGAGAAGTTGTAATACAGTAGATATTACACCAATATAAATAAAGAATGAGTTCACAACAGTACCTAAAGTGGTGATTTATTTTTCTTATACTAACGGATCTCATGAGTTTTCTGTTGAGTTTTGTGTTGATGGACTATGGAATAAGGAGTGGCAAGAGCCTAAGCTTGGGGATGCCCAAGGCACCCCAAGACATATTCAAGGATACCAAAAAGCATAATATTGGGGATGCCCCAAAAGGCATCCCCTCTTTCGTCTTCAATCCATCGGTAAATTTACTTGGGGCTATATTTTTATTCACCACATGATATGTGTTTTGCTTGGAGTGTCTTGTATGATATGAGTCTTTGCTTTTTAGTTTGCCACAATCATCCTTGCTGCACACATATTTTGAGGGGGACATGCATTAAATTGTGAATTTATTATAATACTCTATGTGCTTCACTTATATCTTTTGAGCTAGGCAATGTTGCTCTAGTGCTTCACTTATATCTTTTTAGAGCACGGTGGTGTTTTGTTTTATAGAAATAATTGAACTCTCGTACCTCACTTATATTATTTTGAGAGTCTTTAAACAGCATGGTAAATGGTTTAGGTTATGAATTTAGTCCTAATATAATGGGCATCCAAGAGGGATATAATAAAAACTTTCATATTAAGTGCATTGATTACTATGAGAAGTTTGATTCCTTGCATATAGTTTTGAGATATGAAGATGGTAATATGAGAGTCATGCTAGTAAGTAATTGTGAATTGGAAGAAATACTTGTGTTAAAGTTTGTGATTCCCGTAGCATGCACATATGGTGAACCGTTATTTCACGAAGTCGGAGCATGATTTGTTTAATGATTGTCAACCTTTGTGTGAGGGTCGGGAGCGCGCGATGGTTAACTCCTACCAACCTCTCCACTAGGAGCATGCGTCTAATACTTGGCTTCAATAACTAATAGAATTTTGCAATAAGTATATGAGTTCTTTATGACTAATGTTGAGTCCATGGATTATATGCACTCTCACCCTTCCACCTTTGCTAGCCTCTCTAGTACCGCGCAACTTTCGCCGGTGCATTAAACCCACCTTCCTCAAAACAGCCACCATATACTTTCCTCAAAACAGCCACCATACCTACCTATCATGGCATTTCCATAGCCATTCCGAGATATATTGCCATGCAACTTCCACCGTTCCGTTTTTCATGACACGCACCATCACTTTCATATTGCATATAGAGTCATATTTTGTTCTAGGTATCGAGTTGTAATTTTTGAGTTGTAAGTAAATAAAAGTGTGATGATATTCATTATTAGAGCATTGTCCCATGAGAGAAAAGGATGATGGAAGCTATGACTCCCTCACAAGTTGGGATGAGTCTCCGGACTTTACAAATAATAAAAGAGGCCAGCGAAGCCCAAATAAAAAAAAGAGGCCAAAGATGCCCACCAAAATAAATAAAAAATAAAAAAATGAGAGAAAGAGAGAAGGGACAATGATACTACCTTTTTCCACACTTGTGCTTCAAAGTAGCACCATGATCTTCATGATAGAGAGTCTCCTATTTTGTCACTTTCATATAACTAGTGGAATTTTTCATCTTATGCACAACCACTTAGTTCTCTTTTTGAGCTTTCATACACTTATAGCTCTAGTGCATTCATTGCATGGCAATCCCTACTCACTCACATTGATATCTATTGATGGGCATCTCCATAGCCCGTTGATACGCCTAGTTGATGTGAGACTATCTTCTCCTTTTTCCTCACGACCTCCACCATATTCTATTCCACCTATAGTGCTATATCCATGGCTCACGCTCATGTATTGCGTGAGAGTTGAAAAGGTTTGAGAACATAAAAGGTGTGAAACAATTGCTTGACTTGTCATCGGGGTTGTGCATGATTTAGATACTTTGTGTGGGGAAGATGGAGCATAGCCAGACCATATGATTTTGTAGGGATAACTTTCTAAGGCCATGTTATTTCGAAAGGACGCAATTGCCTTGTTAGTATGCTTGAAGTATTACTGTTTTTATGTCAATATTAGACTTTTGTTTTGAATCTTATGGATCTGAATATTCATGCCACAATAAAGAATATTACATGGATAAATATGTTAGGTAGCATTCCACATCAAAAATTATGTTTTTATCATTTACCTACTCGAGGACGAGCAGGAATTAAGCTTGGGGATGCTTGATACGTCTCCAACGTATCTATAATTTTTTATTGTTCCATGCTATTATATTATCTGTTTTGGATGTTTGATATGCATTAATATGCTATTTTATATTATTTTTGGGACTAACCTATTAATCTAGAGCCTACTGCCAGTTTCTGTTTTTTCCTTGTTTTTGAGTATTGCAGATAAGGAATATTAAACGGAGTCCAAACGGAATGAAATCTTCGGAATGATTTTTCTTGGACCAGAAGAAACCCAGAAGACTTGGAGATGAAGGCAAGAGACCTGCCGTGGCGTCACAAGCCACCAGGGCGCGCCCTAGGGGGGGCGCCCCCCTGGCTTGTGGCCCCACGGTAGCCCTCCTAACCCTATTCTTCGGCCTATAATTTCCCAAATATTCCCTGGATACCAAAAAGAGCCACAAAAGTACTTTTCCGCCGCCGGAAGCCTCTGTTCCCGTGAGATCCAATCTTGGAGGCTTTTCCGGTAATCTGCCGGAGGGGGATTCGATCACGGAGGGCATCTACATCAACTCCATTGCCCCTCCGATGATGCGTGAGTAGTTTACCACAGACCTTCAGGTCCATAGCTAGTAGCTAGATGGCTTCTTCTCTCTCTTTGTTCTTCAATACCATGTTCTTCATGATCTTCATGGAGATCTGTCCGATGTAATATTCTTTTGCGGTGTGTTTGTCGAGATCCGATAAAATTGTGGGTTTATGATCAGCTTATCTATGAATATTATTTGAATCTTCTCTGAATTCTTATATGCATGATTTCATATCTTTGCAAGTCTCTTCGAGTTATTGGTTTGGTTTGGCCAACTAGATTGGTAATTCTTGCAATGGGAGAAGTGCTTAGTTTTGTGTTCAATCTTGCGGTGTCCTCACCCAGTGACAAAGTAGGGGTAGCGAGGCACGTATTTGTATTGTTGCCATCGGGGATAAAAAGATGGGGTTTTCATCATATTGCTTGAGTTTATCCCTCTACATCATGTCATCTTACCTAATGCGTTACTCTGTTCTTCATGAACTTAATACTCGAGATGCAGGCAGGAGTCGGTCGATGTGTGGAGTAATAGTAGTAGATGCAGAATCGTTTTGGTCTACTTGACACGGACGTGATGCCTATATGCATAATCATTGCCTTGGATATCGTCATAATTATTCGCTTTTCTATCAATTGCTCGACAGTAATTTGTTCACCCACCGTATTATTTTCCTTCATGAGAGAAGCCTCTAGTGAAACCTATGGCCCCCGGGTCTATTTTCCATATTCTATTTTCAGATCTATAAACCAAAAATACCTCGTTGCATTATTTTTACTTTTGTTTTACTTTTCGTTTTAGCAATCTTTCATATCTATCTCTATCATATCTCATCCTTGCAAGTAACCGTGAAGGGATTGACAACCCCTTTATAGCGTTGGGTGCAAGTGTTTGATTGTTTGTGTAGGTGCAAAGATTGGGCCCTTGCTTGTACCTCCTACTGGATTGATACCTTGGTTCTCAACAACTGAGGGAAATACTTATCTACTTTGCTGCATCACCCTTTCCTCTTCAAGGGAAAACCAACGCAAGCTCAAGAAGTAGCACCGAGCTCTCGGACTCATCGAGGGGGATGGCTCTAAGAGCAAAAGGAGAGGGAAAAGCTGCCGGGGAGGCTCGTCAGCTAACCTAGGGGGACTTGGCGTCGACGAACTGGCTCGGTGACGCGGGGCTGCCGCGAATTTAGCCGGCGGTTGAACTCTGGCCGGAGAGGAAGCAGGCTTGGCACGGCGTCATCTTGGCGTCCCGCGGGCACGTAGTGGACGTCGAGGAAGAAAACGACTTGGCGGAGCTTCCAGACACGCGCACCTCCACGGAGCTCGCCGGTGGGCACACCGGCGACGACGACTCGTTCTTTGACTCGCTCGGGTATTAGGGGGAAACGGATCTGGGAGCACGTCTCACCTGGCGGCGGCGAGGAGTGGTAGAGGGAAACCCTAGAGAGGCCCGGACGCCGAGGGGGGTCTTATGGGGGGCTCGCCCGGCTGGCTGCCGCCGTGGCCACGCACTAGCGCCACGGCACCTTTCGCTGAGAGAGAGCGCGGAGGGGACCGGGAGGACGACGACACGCTCTCCGTCGCTGGCAGGTGGGCCAAGCGCTCGCCACGCTGGAAAGCGCGCGTGCTCTGGCGGTGGGCTCGCTGGCGTTGCTTCGGTTGGGCCGCGAGGACGCAAGGAGGCCCAAGGCTGCGCTCTCTCTCTCTCACCCGAAGAAAACAAAAGTTTTTCTTGGTATAAAACCACACATTGCAATTGATCACGGAGAAAAGAGAGGGGGGCTTTATTGGAGTAGAAAAATACATTTGAACTCACAGAATTATGCACTAATTAACAAAAATGGTTGGGCATTTTTAGAGAGAAAAATTAATTCACAAGCAATATTTATAGGAATCTGTTTTGCAAAGAATAGAAAGGCAATTATATTAAAACATGGTAAAGAGCTATTTTAAAGATCCTATCGGATTATTTAGAAGGAGAGCAACATTTTGTTTGGGATGAATAGGCAAGTGAAAACACCACATATATAGTATTGCTAATAAAAAGGTTTAGGCATGGTTTTGTAAAAGAGCTTTTGGAGGGGATCCACACACACAAACTCACTTGCAAGCACACCTCTCCACACATACACTCACACCAACAACAAGCACACAAGCTCATGATGCAACTGATACGTCTCCAACGTATCCACTTTTCCAAACTCTTTTGCCCTTGTTTTGGACTCTAATTTGCATGATTTGAATGGAACTAACCCGGACTGACGCTGTTTTCAGCAGAATTGCCTTGGTGTTATTTTTGTGCAGAAATAAAAGTTCTCGGATTGACCTGAAAATTTACGGAGAATATTTTTGGAATTAATAAAAAATACTGGCGAAAGAATCAACTGCAGGGGGCCCACCACCTGGCCACAAGCCAGGGGGCGCGCCCACCCCCTAGGGCGCGCCCCTGTGGCTTGTGGGCCCCCTGTTGCTCCTCCAACCTCATTTCCACTTCTATATATTCCTATTCGGGGAGAAAAAATCAAGGAGAAGAGTTCATCGCGTTTTACGATACGGAGCCGCCGCCACCTCCTGTTCTTCCTCGGGAGGGCAGATCTGGAGCCTGATTTGGGCTCCGGAGAGGGGAAATCGACGTGGTCGTCATCACCAACCATCCTTCATCACCAATTTCATGATGCTCTCCGCCGTTCGTGAGTAATTCCATCGTGGGCTTGCTGGACGGTGATGGGTTGGATGAGATTTACCATGTAATCGAGTTAGTTTTGTTAGGGTTTGATCCCTAGTATCCACTATATTCTGAGATTGATGTTGCTATGACTTTGCTATGCTTAATGCTTGTCACTAGGGCCCGAGTGCCATGATTTCAGATCTGAACCTATTATGTTTTCATGAATATATATATATATATATATGTGTTCTTGATCCTATCTTGCAAGTTGTAGACACCTATTACGAGTTATGATCCGCATCCCCCAGGGTGACAATAATTGGGATTCTTTCCGGTGATTACCGTAGTTTGAGGAGTTCATGTATTCACTAAGTGCTAATGCTTTGGTCCGGTTCTCTATTAAAAGGAGGCCTTAATATCCCTTAGTTTCCCTTAGGACCCCGCAGCCACGGGAGGGTAGGACAAAAGATGTCATGCAAGTTCTTTTCCATAAGCACGTATGACTATATATGGAATACATGCCTACATTACATTGATGAATTGGAGCTAGTTCTGTGTCACCCTATGTTATAACTGTTGCATGATGAATGCCATCTGACATAATTATCCATCACTGATCCATTGCCTACGAGCTTTTCTATATTGATCTTTGCTAAGTTACTTTTCCACTGCTACTGTCACTTTGCCATCGTTACCGTTACTTCCATACTACTTTGCTACTGAATACTTTGCTGCAGAAACTCAGCTGCTAATACTCGAGAATATTCTTTGGCTCCCCTTGTGTCTAATCAATAAATTTGGGTTGAATACTCTACCCTCGAAAACTGTTGCGATCCCCAATACTTGTGGGTTATCAAGACATTTTTCTGGCGCCGTTGCCAGGGAGCATAGCTCTATTCTCTGAGTCACTTGGGATATATATCTGTTGATCACTATGAAGAATCTGAAAGATGCTAAAACTAAGATCTACCCATCAACTACGAGGACAGGTAAGGAACTGCCATCTAGCTCTGCTCTTGATTCACCTTCTGTTATGAGTAAATTTGCGACACCACCACCTGCTAGTAATTCTGATATGTCGCAAGTAATTGATGATGCTACTTCTGCTATGCATGATGCTTATGATGATACTTTGCTTGATAATACGGTGCCACTGGGTGAATTTCTTGATGAACAAATTGCTAGAGTGAATGCTGAAACTGATGATATCTCTGAATCTGATGAAAGTATTGAAACTGAACACTACGATACACCTGCTAGACCTAGCTCTCCTAGATATGAATTGCCTGATATCCCTGAAGGTTATGTTATGGAAGGAGAGGTAGCTAGGGACTTTCTTGCTTGTAAGGATAGAGATGATCTTAAGAAATTGCTTTGCAAGTGGAAAGAAAAATCTTTGAATGCTAGAATTCAATATGATCCTAAGTTTGCTACTTCACCTATCTTTGTTACTGATAAGGATTATGAATTCTCTGTCGATCCTGAGTTGATTACTTTGGTTGAATCTGATCCTTTCCATGGTTATGAATCTGAAACTGTTGTGGCCCACCTTACTAAATTGAATGATATAGCCACCCTATTCACTCATGAGGAAAAAATTCGCTATTACTATATTCTTAAGTTGTTTCCTTTCTCATTAAAGGGTGATGCTAAGATATGGTTTAATTCTCTTGCTCCTGGTTGTGTGCGTAGTCCCCATGATATGATATATTACTTCTCTGAAAAATATTTTCCTACCCATAAGAAATAAGCTGCCTTGCAGGAAATATATAACTTTGTGCAAATTGAAGAAGAGAGTCTCCCACAAGCTTGGGGGAGGCTTCTCCAATTACTTAATGCTTTGCCTGATCACCCTCTCAAGAAAAATGAAATACTTGATATCTTTTATAATGGACTAACCGATGCTTCTAGGGACCACCTAGATAGTTGTGCTGGTTGTGTTTTCAGGGAACGAACTGTTGAATAGGTTGAACTACTATTGAATAATATATTGAGCAATGATAATGATTGGACTATTCCCGAACCACCTCCAAAGCCAACTCCAAAGAAAAGAGGTATTCTATTTCTCAGTCCTGAAGATATGCAAGAGGCAAAGAAATCTATGAAAGAAAAAGGTATTAAAGCTGAAGATGTTAAGAATCTACCACCTATTGAAGAAATACATGGTCTTGATAACCCGACACAGGTAGTAGATGTAAAATCTCTCCGTAAATTTGATGAAGGTGATATACCTTATAATAAGTTTGCTAGTCAATGCTTGGATGAATTTGATAATTTTGTTGTTAAGCAAGAAAATTTCAATGCTTATGTTAGTAGACAATTGAAACATAATGCTTACATGCTTGATCGCTTGGGTGATTATTTGAGTAGAACTGTCAATGATCTTAAGCTTATTAGTAAACATGCTTCCATGGTAACTACCCAAGTAGAACAAGTACTTAAGGCTCAAAATGATTTGCTTAATGAAATGAATAGTAAGAACAATGATCATTCTGTTAAAGTTGTGACTAGAGGTGGTAGAATGACTCAGGAACCTTTGTATCCTGAGGGCCATCCTAAGAGAATTGAGCAAGATTCTCAGAGAGTTAATACTGATGCACCTAATCGTTCCAATAAGAGTAGGAAAAAGAATGACGATAGGACTTTGCATGTTGCTAGTGAACCTGTTATAGATACACCTGAGAATCCAAATGATATTTCTATTTCTGATGCTGAGACACAATCTGGTGATGAACATGAGCCTAGTGATAATATTAATGATGATGTTCATGTTGATGCTCAACCTAGTAATGATAATGATGTGGAGAGTGAACCTGCTGTTGATCTTGATAACCCACAACCTAAGAATAAGAGATATGATAAAAGAGACTTTATTGCTAGGAAGCATGGTAGAGAAAGAGAACCATGGGTTCAAAAACCCATGCCCTTTCCTCCTAAGCCATCCAAGAAAAGGGATGATGAAGATTTTGAGCGCTTTGTTGAAATGCTTAGACCTGTCTTTTTGCGTATGCGTTTGACTGATATTCTGAAAATGTCTCCTTATGCTAAGTATATGAAAGTTATTGTGACAAATAAAAGAAAGATACCAGAAGCTGAGATTTCCACCATGCTTGCTAACTATACTTTTAAGGGTGGAATACCAAAGAAACTAGGAGATCCCGGAGTACCTACTATACCATGCTCTATTAAAGGAAATTATGTTAAAACTGCTTTATGTGATCTTGGAGCTGGTGTTAGTGTTATGCCTTTCTCTTTATATCGTAGACTTGATTTGAATAAGTTGACACCTACTGAAATCTCTTTGCAAATGGCTGATAAATCAACTGCTTTACCTATCGGTATTTGCGAGGATGTGCCTGTTGTGGTTGCAAACGTTACTATCTTAACGGACTTTGTTATTCTTGATATTCCCGAGGACGACAGTATGTCGATCATCCTTGGTAGACCCTTTTTGAATACCGCAGGGGCTGTTATTGATTGCAACAAAGGCAATGTCACTTTTCATGTTAATGGTAATGAGCATACGGTACACTTCCCGAAGAAACAACCTCAAGTTCATAGTATCAACTCCATTGAAAAGATTTCAACGATTATTATTGGAGACTTTGAATTCCCTCTTCCTACTGCCAAAAAGAAATATGATATACTTATTGTCGGGGACATGCATATCCCCATTGAGGTAACCTAGTGTTATTCGAAAATTCTCTAGTTCCATGTCCTTCGGAAAAAGTTTGTCAATAAGACTTGATCAACCTTATTGATGGATTCTTTTTGAGGAGCATGAGATGGATGAATTTAGAAAGCACAACTTCCTGTATCCAACTTTCACTTTCTGTTATTTAGATTAAATAGAGTAAAAATGCTATTATTCTCCTGTTTTCTGTTTTATCCGTGCAATAGAAAAATGACCTGAAAATAAAAGTCCTCAGAATTCCCTGAAAATTTAGTATGAATTTTTCTGGAATATTTTAGAATTTTTGGCACTGAGTATGCATCAGGGGGCTGCACCAGTGGGCCACAAGCATGCAGGGCGCACCCACCCCCCCTGGGCGCGCCCCCCTGGCTTGTGGGTCCCACGTGGGGCCCCCTCACTTATTCCAGCCACCATCCACTTCGTCTTCCTCCAGAAAAAATCCCACCATTGCTCAAACCCGTGTTCTAGCTCATTTTGCTGTCATTTTCGATCTCCTTGCTCAAAGCTCCAATTGCAAAACTGTTTTAGGGGATTGCTCATCGAAAAAGAAATGATGAGGAGATTGTTGAGAGGCTCTTCAAGCCGGGGTTTTAAGGAAAATGAAAGTGAGAAGCCCAAATATAATCTCCCTCGTACTGCGGAGGTTCGGCCATGTGCATGGCCGAGTGATGCATTCTTGAAGGCGGCCGGAATTTATGAAGATTTCTATTATTTAGCAGAGAATGCAGGCATCACCGACTTCCTCCACGATAAGTGTGACCAATACCTCTTACTCACTAATACCTTCGTGCAAAATTTTCATTTTTATCCTAGGAAGAATCCTCCCATGGTAGAATTTCATGTATATGATGTGCCTAAGGAAATGTCACTTTACGATTTTTGCAATGTTTGCAAAATACCTTATGAGGGCAGCATCAGTGAACCACGTCCTAGAGACATGGAGGATTTTATTGCCGCAATCACTGTAGGGGAAGAGAGAGGGGTGTCAAAGGCAAGAGCGGCTAGTGTACATTTTCCTGTTTTACGCTATTATTCATTATTTGCGGGGAGATGTTTAGTTGGTCGCGGTGAGAGTGGAAGCCTTAGCGCCCCCGACCTCGCTATTCTACGCCACGCTTTACTTGCTGATAGAACTTTTAGTCTGGGCGCTATAGTGGCCCAACGGTTGAACATAAACCGTTCGAAGGGCCCTATATTTGGAGGTATCTATGCGTCTCGTTTAGCTAAACACTTTGAGATACCTATTAGGCTTGACGAGGAAGATGAAATGCTGCTTCCTACAAGACATTTAGATTATAATAGTATGGTAGCACATGATTTTATTAAGAAAGATAATGATAAAAGGCTGCTTTACAACTTAGTATTTAGTCAGGGTACTTGTGAGATTATTACCCTGCCTGCTCCTTCTTTGTTCGATATTCATTCAGGCAGGTACACTATTATGCCCGATGACATCTACCGATATTGGGGTTTGTCGCAACCCCCAGCACATGAGCCGGCACCAGCCCTTGATCCATACCAAGCCCCAGTTTTTCCGTGGGAGCCACAGGAGCTCGCCAATCAGTGGAACCCTCAGTATCCTCCGGAGTATCCATGAGAGGGTTATTTCCAGCCATGGCCCTAGACCAACTTAGGCCAAAAGCCTAACCTTGGGGGAGTACGTATTTCTCACCGACATTACATTCATGTTCACACACTCATTCCAGTTGTCGGTGTTCATACTTTTTCATTGTGCCATCCATGGTAGTTTATTTCATCTTTATGCTTTCTTCTTGTGTGTTTAATTAATCTTGAGAAAATCCAAAAAAAAATTAGTTCTAGCTTTACCTTCTATTTTGTTTAGTTGTAGCATTAAAAGAAAACCCAAAAAGATTTCTCGTTCTTCTTTTGCTTGTTGGGAGCTTTCCCGTGTAAATAGTTTTTCTTTTTTCTTTGGGTCGTAAGGAGAAGACCACGATGAAAATGTTGAGTGGCTCTCATATGCATTATTGTTTATCATCAGAGAGCCCATATTACTTTGCCTTCTCCTTTGAGTTATTGCTTGCAGATTCCAGCTTAGTCCAATGCACGTGCACTTTTATTATTATTCACATCATTCGGTCGTGCAAATGAAAGGCAATAATGAAGATATATGATGAAATGACTGAGATGGAGAAAAGCTGGTATGAACTCGACCTATTTTGTTTTTGTAAATATGATTAGCTCATCGTTCAGGATTCAGCTCATTATGGGTTGAACATGTTTGCAATGACAATTAGAGATTATAGTTACTCATGCTATGCTTAATTAGCTAAGAGTTAATAATGGTTTGTTTTGAGTGCCAACATGCATATTAAAATGGTTGTAATGTAGTATGATAGAATGGTATCCTCCTCTGAATGATTCGAGTGGCTTGACTTGGCACATGTTCACGCATGTAGTTGAAACAAAACCAACATAGCCTCCACGATGTTTATGTTCATGGTGATTTATATCCTACTCATGCTTGCATTCAATATTGGTTAATCTTAAAGCATGTTGATGACTGTTGTCGCTCTCTAGTTGGTCGCTTCCCAGTCTTTTGCTAGCCTTCACTTGTACTAAGCGGGAATACTGCTTGTGCATCCATCTCCGTAAACCCAAATTTGTTCCATATGAGTCCACCATACATACCTATATGCGGTATTTACTTGCCGTTCCAAGTAAACTTGCATGTGCCACTCTCCAAACCTTCAAATAAATATTCCATTTTGTATGCCCAAATCGCTCATGTAGTGACTGGGGGCTGTCAGTATCTTCCATGCTAGGTGGGTTATTCTCACGATTTGTGTTGATTCACTATCATTCATGAGAAAGTGGCTGGTAATCGGAATGCCCAGTTCCATGCTCAAAATTCAAATCAAAATATAATAAACAAAACTCCCCCATGATTGTGTTTGTATGGACGGTACCCGTGGATTCGGCCCGCCATGGAGTGTGATTGATTTGGTGGAGGGGGAGTAAAAACTTTACTATTCTGTTTGGGAACCGCCTATAATGTATCTAGCATGGAAGATATCGAGATCTCTTAGTTGTTATGTTGGCAATGAAAGCATACCTCTCAAAATTATTATTCATCCTTGTTTTAAAAGCTCGAGATCTGGCACCTCTGCAAATCAATGCTTCCCTCTGTGAAGGGTCTATCTATTTTACTTTACTGTTGAGTCATCATCCTCTTATAAAAAGCACCAGTTAGAGAGCACCACCGTCATTTGTATGCTTTGCTATTAATTGATTTTGAGTATGAGTATGACTGGATCTCTTTTACCATGAATTACAATGTCTAGTCAGTCCTTGTTCTTCAGAGGTGCTCTGCATTTATGTTTTGCGGTCTCAGAAAGGGCTAGCGAGATACCATTATGTCATATTGTATCATGATTGTTTTGATAAAATTGTTGTCATCCGAGACTTGTTATTATTGCTCGCTAGTTGATTATGCCAATGATATGAGTAAATGTGAGACCTAAATGTTATTGTGAATGTGGTTAGTCTATAATCTTTGCTGAAAATCTGGACATAAGTTAGACATATTTACATCAGCAAGATCAAACAGAGTTTGTAAAAGTTTTTCTTTATCACTTTCAGTTTATCAACTGAATTACTTGAGGACAAGCAAAGGTTTAAGCTTGGGGGAGTTGATACGTCTCCAACGTATCCACTTTTCCAAACTCTTTTGCCCTTGTTTTGGACTCTAATTTGCATGATTTGAATGGAACTAACCCGGAATGATGCTGTTTTCAGCAGAATTGCATTGGTGTTATATTTGTGCAGAAATAAAAGTTCTCGGATTGACCTGAAAATTTACGGAGAATATTTTTGGAATTAATAAAAAAATACTGGCGAAAGAATCAACTGCAGGGGGCCCACCACCTGGCCACAAGCCAGGGGGGCGCGCCCACCCCCCTAGGGCGCGCCCCTGTGGCTTGTGGGGCCCCTGTTGCTCCTCCGACCTCGTTTCCACTTCTATATATTCCTATTCGGGGAGAAAAAAATCAAGGATAAGAGTTCATCGCGTTTTACGATACGGAGCCGCCACCACCTCCTGTTCTTCCTCGGGAGGGCAGATCTGGAGCCTGATTTGGGCTCCGGAGAGGGGAAATCGACGCCGTCGTCATCACCAACCATCCTTCATCACTAATTTCATGATGCTCTCCGCCGTTCGTGAGTAATTCCATCGTGGGCTTGCTGGACGGTGATGGGTTTGATGAGATTTACCATGTAATCGAGTTAGTTTTGTTAGGGTTTGATCCCTAGTATCCACTATGTTCTGAGATTGATGTTGCTATGACTTTGCTATGCTTAATGCTTGTCACTAGGGCCCGAGTGCCATGATTTCAGATCTGAACCTATTATGTTTTCATGAATATATATGTGTTCTTGATCCTATCTTGCAAGTTGTAGACACCTATTACGAGTTATGATCCGCATCCCCCAGGGTGACAATAACTGGGATTCTTTCCGGTGATTACCGTAGTTTGAGGAGTTCATGTATTCACTAAGTGCTAATGCTTTGGTCTGGTTCTCTATTAAAAGGAGGCCTTAATATCCCTTAGTTTCCATTAGGACCCCGCTGCCACGGGAGGGTAGGACAAAAGATGTCATGCAAGTTCTTTTCCATAAGCACGTATGACTATATATGGAATACATGCCTACATTACATTGATGAATTGGAGCTAGTTCTGTGTCACCCTATGTTATAACTGTTGCATGATGAATGCCATCCGACATAATTATCCATCACTGATCCATTGCCTAAGAGCTTTTCTATATTGATCTTTGCTAAGTTACTTTTCCACTGCTACTGTCACTTTGCCATCGCCACCGCTACTTCCATACTACTTTGCTACTGAATACTTTGCTGCAGATATTAAGTCTTTCAGGTGTGGTTGAATTGACAACTCAGCTGCTAATACTCGAGAATATTCTTTGGCTCCCCTTGTGTCGAATCAATAAATTTGGGTTGAATACTCTACCCTCGAAAACTGTTGCGATCCCCTATACTTGTGGGTTATCAGCAACACATAATTTATGTGATGATGCCATGATGCCATGATGCAATAGGAATGTCATGAAGCAATTTTTATTAGACCCAACACACATGAGGGCAAACATGGAGGTCAAACATGGAAATATTACAAAGGTGGCAAGGGAATGCACTTGGGCTGTTACAGGCATTCGATGTGTTTTGTATCGAAACATCCTTTGCCGTCATTCATAGGGCCTTGGTGGGGGGGCTCGGCGATTGTCCTCCACATCTGTGATGTGGGACTCCAAACTCATGCGCGCCAGCCTCGCGAAGGTGCCTGCAGCATTTTCCAAGCTGAAGGGCACGCGCATGAGCGGAGATGGTGGAGAGAAGGGCGTTGCGGGGCGAGCCTGGTTGAGGGAGACGAAGTCGACGCACATGCGCCTGCCACCGTGAGGCTTGGAGACGGGGGTTGTGCTGCCGACCCACCTGGGGTGGGGGGCCTCGCTGGTGATTGCTACATCCTGGAGCATGCTGACTATCTGCTGCTTGACAGGTCGCGCGTCCCGACGCATGGCAAAGTGGTGCTCGACCATCTCCCTCGGTAGGTCGGGCATGCCCGCTGCTATCCACGATGATGCATCAGGGCTTGCCCGAAGGAAGGTGGGGAGCGTGCCTTCCTATTTGAGGGAGGGGTGCCGTCAGGACGCCCTCTGTGCTGGCCCCATCCGGCGACGTCCTCTTGGACCCAGCCCACTACTGAGGGAGCAAGTCCTCGTTCCTCGCGGGTGCTTCCTCGGCAGACTCGAGGATGTCCTCGTCGGCGGGGTACGTGGTGGCGACGACCATGTAGGTGTGCTCGAGGGTGTGCACCACGTCCTTTTCGTCGCAGTGGATGGTGATGGTGCCGCCACAGCCAGGCATCTTGACGAGGACGTAGGCGTGGTGGGTCACAACCATGAACTTGGAGAGCGCCGTGTAGCTCAAGATGGGTTGTAGGGCAGGCCGGTGTGCGCCACGTAGTAGTTGATGAACTCCGTGTGGTAGTTCTTGCAGGTGTTGAAGGTGACGGGAAGACGCACTTGCCCCAGGGGGATGGTGGAGCCATCGGTGACTCCCGGGAATGGCCTGGTGGGCAATAGGCGCTCTTAAGGAACTTGCAGCATCTCGAAGGTCTCCACGGATAGCACGTTGAGCCCTGTGCCGCCGTCGATGATCGTGTTGGTGATAGCCACGTTCCTGATGGTGGGGGTGCACAGCAGCGGAACAGCACTCATGGCCTTCGTGGACTTGGGGTGGTCGCTGGCGTCGAAGGCGATCGGGAGCTCGGACCACTTGAGGCGGCCAGCGGGCTCGGATGCCGGGAGGGTCGCGTTCAGTTCACGAGAGAACTGCTTGAAGTGGCGATTGGACGGTGGGGTCTGAGCCCCTCCAAGGATGCATGCCACCCTGCGGGGCTCCTGGTAGCCCCCGGCATTCTCGTCGGGAGGGAGGTCGCTAGAGCGTGGCGGCGCGGCATTGGCCTGGGGGTTGGCCCGCTGTGGCTAGTTCTGCCAGCCCTGGTGGTTGCTGCCACCAACCCCATTGTTGTTGTTGTCCTAGCGACTGCCTCCGCTGCCGCCGCCGTGACCCCTGCCGCCTCGCTCCTTGCGGCTGCCGCGGCGGTCGGTGCGGCCCTCACGAAGCTGCCTGAGCTCATAGCAGTCCTCGGTGCTGTGGAGTTCAAGTTGTGGTAGGCGCAGGCGGGGTGGTCGTCCTTCTTGGCTTCACCGCGGTCGCGATCGCGCTTGAAGTCCGGCTCCGCCGCGAGCACGACAGGGCCCTTGCGCTTGGGGTCCTTGCACTTGGACTTTGCCGTGCCAGGCTCGGCGTCGGGGTCGCTGTGGAGGAACATGCGCCCCTCCTCAGCCTTGGCACAACGGTCGGCAAGGATGAAGAGCTCCGCCGCGGAGTCCAGCTCGTCTCTGATGAAGAGCTTCTCGCGCATCTTTACGTCGGTGATGCCGCTTGTGAATGCGGACACAATTGCAGCGTCGGAGGCCTTCGGGATCATGTTGCACACCTAGTTGAAGTACTGGACAAACTTGCGGAGGGCCTCGTCAGGACGCTGGCGCATGGCCCGCGGGTCATTGAGCGTGAGGGGGCGGTCGCTCGTGCCCGTGAAGTTGGCGACGAACTGCTTGCATAGGTCCTCCCACGAAGAGATGGATGCCTCAGGGAGATTCAGGAGCCATGCACGCGCAACATCCTTCAGGGCCATGGGAAACCAGTTCGCCATTACCCGGTCGTCCCCCTCGCGGCCTGGATGCTGATGGTGTAGAGGAGGAGGAACTCCATGGGATTGGCACTGCCGTCGTAGCGAGGAGGAAGCTCTGGCTTCAACTTGTCAGGCCACACAATGCGGCACAGCTCGGGAGTAAGGGCCAAGTAGCCCCATTGGAGGCGATGCCGCAGTTAAGGGCCACATGATTCTGGCGCCCAGCCATGGCGACGTCTTGGAGAACGCTGTCCTGGCCGTTGCGTGCCTTCCCGAGGGTCCCACGCGCGTCCTGGGGCGCGCGATGAACGATCTGGCAACTGTTGCCGCCATCTGCGAGTGTTGCCGACTCGTTGAACTGCTCCTCCGCACGTGCCATGGGGTGCCGCTCGGGCATGTTGTGGGCCGGAGGACGAGGAGGAGGAGCATCGTGCTCAGCTTGGTCGGCGCGCGGCGGAGGTGGAAGCAGAGAGCTGGAGGGCGCCTGATCGTCGTGGCTCGGAGCATTGATACGTCTCCAACGTATCTATAATTTTTTATTGTTCCATGCTGTTATATTATCATTCTTGGATGTTTTACAATCATTTTATAGCAACTTTATATCATTTTTTGGGACTAACCTATTGATATAGTGCCAAGTGCCAGTTGCTATTTTTTGCTTGTTTTTTACTTCAAAGAATATCAGTACCAAACAGAGTCCAATCGCGATGAAACATTTTGGAGATTTCTTTGGGACCAGAAGGAAGCCAGTGGGCCAAAGAAGTAACCAGGAGGGAGCCCTGGCGGCCCACAAGACACCAGGGCGCGCCAGAGGCCCCGGGCATGCCCTGGTGGGCTTGTTCCAAGCTTGGGGGAGGTGCCCCAGTATCGTATCACCATCACTTTTTTACCACCACTATCAATCTTAGTTCGATCTTTAGTTTTTCGTGATTTATGGAGTTAAATTTCAGATTTGCTTTGTTTAGAGTTTTTGCTTTGATTTCTACCTATCCTTGTAACCGAGTGTGAGAGTTATAAAATAAATTTAGTTGAGATCGTGTGCCCCTTCTTCACTTGCACCCATCATCTTAGCAAGGCAATAAAAAGAATAAAAAAATCATATGCCTATCTCTTGAGAAGTAATGACTTCACATAGAAAAAGAGGTATAAGCAATAAGAAGTGTTGGAAACCAACAAACATAATGTTAGTAATTGATACGATCTATGCAAAAGTGTGGTAGAGAAGCGGAGATTTACATATAAATATACTATCATGAACACCTTCTATGATTGTGAGCTTCCATCAAAATATTACATACTGATCAGGTGTTGAAGTGGACATGGAAGACAACATAATGATCATATTTGTCTATATTTGCATATAAGTTATATGGTGTTGAATCCTTTAACATGTGATGCTTGCTTAGGACCTTTTGCTAGCCCAAAGATTCGCACTAAGTAGAGATACTACTTGTGCATCCATAACCATTAAACCCAGTTTCTTGCCATGAGAGTCCACCATACCTACCTATGGATTGAATAAGATCCTTCAAGTAAGTTGTCATTGTTGCACAAGGCAATAAAAAATGCCTCTAATCATGTAAGATCTTTTATTGTAAGGGAAAGTAAGCTTTGTACGATCTTGTGATGGTGAAGCAATAAAAGTGACAGAATGCATAATAAAGTTCGCTGTCACAAGGAGCAATATGAAGTGATGTTCCTTTATGTTAAGAGATTAAACATATCAAACAAATAAAAGCTCATGACAACCTCTGTATGAGATATGCCCTAGAGGCAATAATAAATGTTATTGATTATCTCCCTGTTCATAATTAGGTTTATGTTCCATGCTATAACTGCTATGGTTCTTGAGTCTGCAATAACCACGAGGCTCGGAGGAAGACTCATATGCACGTGTGGAATAATAAACGGTAAAATGTATTCCTAGTCTGGCCTCTAAGACTGGCTCAAGTATTGCATGATGATCCTGTTTTCCTGATCATGGGCATGGCTATGCCGGCAATTTTGAGGGCACAATGTTAGAAGAACATTTGTGTTGAATCGACCCGAATTGATGTTATGCTATGAGATACATTCGTCACAAGTTAAATGGTTAATAACACAGAGATGGTTAACGTTTGCATGATTCCTCAGACCATGAGAGTATCGAGTTTCTTCATGCTTGATTCATGAACTTTGGGGTTTGTTAAACGTCATCCGTAACTGGATGGCTATTACGGCGGCTTACGGGTTCATGGGAAAGTATGTCAAGTAACTTGATAGCTCAAGATTGGGATTTGCTCCTCCGACGATGGAGATATATCTCTGAGCCCTCTTGGTGTTACGGTATCCATCATCGTCTGGCCAGACATTTTGTGATTTGATCACGGGGATGCCGGAACACGGGAACGAGAAAAGAGAACAATACCGGTAACGAGGTAACTGGCATAGTGGACAAGTTGTTGATCCACGGGGATGCCAACATGTCTCACCTCGGGTATTTGTAACATATCGCGAAGCAATAGGAATAGCACACGGCAACTGGAGGTTCACTCGAATATTCATTCGTGTGGGTATAGGGGTCAATATGGGTGTCCACGGCTCCGATGTTGATCATTGATCGGAAGGGGTTCCGGGTCATGTCTATACTTCACCGAACCTATAGGGTCACACACTTAAGTTTCGAACAGCGGAAAAGTTCCGCAGAGAGAACAACGGAACAGTTTCGGTAAAACCGAAAAGTTATTTCCGAGTGTACCATTAAGTCAAATTGGTTTCGGCACATGCTTGGAAATTATTGGAGGGTACCAGAATTGTTCCGGTAACTTCTGAGATTTTTCAGAGACAAAAACCGGAAATGTTCCAGACTGCCGGAACCGCTTTAGTTGCTTTTCACAGATGAAAATAACTAAACCGAAAAGTTGTTTCGGAGTACACCATTAAGTCAAATTGGTTTCGGCACACGCCTGATAATTCTTGGAGGGTGCCAGAATCATTCTGGAAACTTCTGGGAATTTTCCGGAAGAAAAACCGGAAATGTTCTGGAGCTGCCGGAACCGCTTTGTTTGCTTTTCGCAGATGAAAATCACTAATCCGGAATTGTTTCGGAACGCGTCAAAAATTATTTTAGTGGGTACTGGAAATGTTCTAAGCCCACATAAATATTTTCGGTTCGAACGGACGCTGAAAAATGTCGTCGTGAATAGTGAAAGTGCTTTTTGGGTGGCTTCTTGGAGAAGCCACCTTGAGGGCCCTTTGGTATTTTCCCCCTTGGCTTCTTGGAGAAGCCACCCTTGGGCTTGGCCTATAAATAGGGGTGGAGTGGGCTGCCTAAAGACTTACTCTTTCTCACATACACATGCCATCTTATGTTATCTGGCTTTCTCTCTCCCTCCCAGCGAAATAGTTTCGTAGAACCGAAAGGCTGTCTGGGTTCCGGTGGGAACTATTTCTGGACGGCGAAGCACTGCCGGATAGATGACACCGTATGTGTGCAACTCTGTAGAGAGATCGTAGTTTCGGTCTTAGTTCGAGAGTGCCTCCCGAAGGGCTGTCCGAGTGACTGTCCGAGTTTCGAGGGTCCTCCCGAAGGGCTGTCCGAGTGACTGTCCGAGTTTCAATGGTCCTCCCGAAGGGCTGTCCGTGACACCGTCCGGGGGACTATCCGACCGCCTCCCGGAGGGCTGTCCGTGGGGCGGATGAGGGTATACATCCTCGTGGTTGGGAGGTTGTAAATCCTAGCTGCAGGGATCTGCACCGCCGATCGTCATCGACTCTACTTCCGCTGCGCTACGAGTCGGTAATGAAAAGATCAAACCTTGTATGCAGTCTCCATAGTGGTCCTGGGCTGGTGCGTAGGTCGGAAATTTTTTGTTTTCTTCTGCGTTACCCTTCAACCTCTGCTTCCCTCTGTGAAGGGCCTATCTTTTACGTTCTTACAAGTTTTATTTTCATGCAAGAGTCAATAATATTTCCCTTGTTCTTATTCTCCAAACTATTTAGTGGCAAGCATTATATGTTGGGGAAAGATTCAAACAAATATATCCAGCTGAATGTAAATGATCATGTTCCATTATTGTTGACATTATCCTTGAGGTAAATAAGTTGGGTAGCAAGAACATTAAAGTCCCCATCTTCCTATGTGTCCCGCGGAGTCACTTGTTCCAAAAATATGCAATGTATGTTAGCAATCATAGAAGGTTACATCATAGTTGAATATGTGAACTTGCTAGAAATATAAGCTCTTACATAGACTCTTCTCTCGATTGCAAAAGCAATGATTATCACAAGGACTAATTGCATTGCTTGTTGGTTCTCAATAAAGATTATGCCCCATATTTCTTCAGTTGTGAATAGATTGTTACTTGTTCATGAGAGGTTATATGATTGAAAACATGCTGCTATGATGATATTCATGATGCTCTCATGTCCGTATTCTATTTTTATCGACATCTCTCTCTCAAATTATGTGGTCATTATTTTAGAGTTCGGCTTTCGCTTGAGGACAAGCAAGGTCTAAGCTTGGGGGAGTTGATACGTCCATTTTGCATCATGATTTCTTACCACTATCTACCTTATTTTTGTCCATTATTACACATTATCATACAATTCTTATGTTTACTCTCTCTGAATATGCAAGGTACATCTCAAGGAGGGAAATATCTGGAAACTGGAATTCTCGACCGGAAAACTAAGAAAAAGGCAGAAAATCACCAGTCTCAGAATGACCTGAAAATTTACGGAGAATTTTTTTGGAATATTTAAGAAATTCTGGAGCAAAAATATACCGGAGAGGGGCTGCCAGCAGGCCACAAGCCAACAGGCCGCGCCCCCTAGGGGCACGGCCAGATGGCTTGTGGGCCCCCTGCTGGTCCTCCGATGCCCCTCTTCTCCTATATGGTGTGTTTTACCCTAGAAAAAATCATAAGCAACCTTTCGGGATGAAGCACCACAGTCTCGAGGCGGAAACTTGGGCAGAGGCCCTTTTGCACTCCGACGGTTAGATTCTGCCGGGGAAATCCCTCTCTGGGAGGGGGAGATCGAAGCCATCGTCATCACCAACGCTTCCTCCTTTGTGGGAGGACCAATCTTCATCAACCTGTTCACCAGCACCATCTCATCTCCAACCCTAGTTCATCTCTTGTATTCAATCTTTGTCCCAAAACCTCAGATTGGTACCTGTGGGTTACTAGTTGTGTTGATTACATCTCATAGTTGATGCTTGTCGGATTGCTTGGTGGAAGAGATTATGTTCAGATCCTTAATTATCATTATTACTCCTCTGATCTTGAACATGTTGATGATGTGTGAGTAGTTACTATTGTTCCTGAGGACATGGAAGAAGTCTTGTTATAAGTAATCTTGTGAAGTTGGTATGCGTTCGATATTTTGATGATATGTATGTTGTTACTTCTCTTAGTGGTGTCATGTGAACATCGACTACATGACACTTCACCATGTTATGGGCCTAAGGGAAGTCATTGTGGAGTAACAAGTAGATGATTGGTTGCGAGAGTGACAGAAGCTTAAACCCCAGTTTATGCGTTGCTTCATAAGGGGCTGATTTTTATCCACATGTTTCATGCTATGGTTAGATTTATCTTAATTCTTCTTTCGTAGTTGCGGATGCTTGCGAGAGGGGTTAATCATAAGTAGGTTGTTAGTTCAAGTAAGAACAGCACCTTAGCATCGGTCCACCCACATATCAAATTATCAAAGTAGCGAACGTGAATCAACTCAACACGATGAACATGACTAGACAGAAATTCCCATGTGTCCTCGGGAGCACTTGCTTAATATAAGAGTACTTTCAGGCCTGTCCTTTGCTACAAAAAGGATTGGGCTACCTTGCTGCACCATTGTTACTATTGTTACTCATCACTTGATACGAATTATCTTGCTACAAAACTATCTACCATTGTTACTCACAACACTTGCAGAGAATACCTTGCTGATAACTGCTTATCATTTCCTTCTGCTCCTCGTTGGGTTCGACACTCTTACTTATCAAAAGGACTATGATTGATCCCCTATACTTGTGGGTCATCACCATTTCATCCAATCCCGATGCGAGGCGCGTTGCTCGATTGGATCCACCGGAGGTGCGGGATTGAGGAGCGACCGGTCTGCCTGCATATAACCATGATGGGAGGCGCTCGATTGGATCGACCAGATATAGCCCGGGATCGGAGGCGCGGGTTCCGAATCGATCACAGGCGTGGGGTGCGACTCGCCCGAGGGGATCAAAGCCCGTCGACGCGAGGGGTAAGGGGATCTGTCGCCGCAGGTGATTCCGCCCGATGCCCTGGCTACTCGTTCCAACGAAACTGCTCCGGCGAAGCTGTACAGCCGCCGCCATGACCATGTGATGTCCCGAACCCGGCTGGGGATCACAACTCACTAATTATCCATGAATTTGAGGTACATGGGAGATTGGAGTCTGGGGTAGGGAGAGAGAGAGACTTGGGGAAGGGGAAGAACAGAGAGATACAGTTCAGAGGATACACACTGTCTATTCGATCCTTTCTCGCCCCGCAGCCACCTTCCTCTTATACTTCTTCAGTCACTTGGGCCTTCCTCTTGGACTTGGGTCATCGCCACGTTCCTCGACCCACCAGCTATTTCTGCTCCTGCGCTTGGCGCTATCTCATCTTGGTTCGTCAAAGGCACACAACTGACAGTGCCTCCCCCTTGAGATCCAGCATGTCCCCATGCTGGCGTTGTGGGATACCTGCGTCGCAGTACCTCGAAATCTTCCCATGTAGCAGCGTCAGGAGGCAAACTTGACCACTGAACCAACACCTGCACATGAGCTCCATTGCCCCTTTTCACCATTTTGCGATCAAGTATCTTCTCTGGCCGCACATTTACCACAGACAGGTCCACCGCAGCTGGCAATTGGGAAAAGGCTGGTGTATGATCTGGTATGTGTGTCTTCAGCTGGGAAACATGGAAAACAGGATGAATGAGAGCTTCGGCTGGTAGCTGTAATTTATACGCTGATGGACCGATGGATTCCACAATTTCAAATGGTTCGTAGTACTTGTATGCCAACTTGACACGTGGTCGATTTACCACCGAAGACTGGGCATACGGCTGAAGTTTCAGATACACAAATTCTCCCAACTTGAAGGAACGGGTAGAGCGATGTTGATCAGCATACAACTTGATCTTAGCTTGAGCTTGGCGGAGATGTGCTTTCAAAAAGGCAAAATGTGTCAGATGCTCACGAAGCCACTGTTCCAAATCGACATTGTCATACTGTAGCAGGGAAGAAAACATGCCATAGCTTGGATCATACCCATACAATGCCTTAAATGGTGAACAGCCCAAGGATGAGTGATAGTTGGTGTTATACCAAAATTCTGCCAAAGGTAACCAGGAAGTCCATTTGCTGGGATTATCATGCACATCACACCTTAAATACATTTCCACACACTGATTTACTTGCTCTGTCTGACCATCCGTTTGAGGATGGTATGCGGTACTCATGTGCAACTTGGTGTGCCAAAGCTTGAAGAGATCCTTCCAGAAGTTACTAGTAAAAATCTTATCTCTGTCAACCACAATAATGTTGGGTGGTCCATGCAGCCTAACTACTTGTTCCAAGAAAACTTTGGCCACTACTGGTGCAGAGAAAGGATGTTTCAAGGGCAAGAAATGTGCATACTTAGTGTACCTGTCCACCACCACCAAAATGACAGTGTATCCGCTTGATTTAGGCAGAGCCTCAATAAAATCCATAGATATCTCTTGCCACGCTCCATCTGGTATTGGTAAAGGGTTCAGGAGCCCAGGATATTTACAATGTTCATGCTCTGCCTTTTGACACACATCACATTGTTGCAGAAATTCAGCAACATCTTGCTTCAGTCCAGACCAAGCAAAGAGCTTTTGAACTCGCTGATAAGTAGCATGTATACCTGAATGCCCTCCTATAGCACTATCATGAAAAGCAGAAATTAATTTTGTTTTCAACGCAACATTGGCTCCAACCCAGATCTTGTCTCCTTGCTTAATAATGCCCTATTGAAGAGTGAAGCCCTCTATGATCTTTGCATGCACTGACAGCTTTTGTAACATAGTTTGGGCCTCAGGGTCAACGGTATATGAATTTGTAACTTCTTGAATCCAAATGGGCTGACACTAGGAAGTAGAGCTCACTGCCAACAAGTGTCCCACTCTGGACAGAGCATCAGCAATAGTGTTGTCACACCCTTTCTTATACTGAAATTGAAACTGGAGTCCCACTAACTTGGTAACAGCCTTTCTTTGCAAATCTGATGTCAACACTTGGTCTCCTAATTGGCACAAGCTCTGGTGATCCGTCTTGATTACAAAGCGGCCTCTCTATAGATAAGCTCTCCACTTTTCTACAGCCATCATTATTTCCAATAATTATTTTTCATAAATTGATAGTTGTTGATTCTTGATGCCCAAAGCTATACTATAGTAAGCCAATGGATGTCCTGTCTGAGTGAGCGATGCTCCAATGCCAGTACTACATGCATCCATTTCTATAGAAAAGGGCTGCTGAAAATCAGGTAGAGCTAGAACAGGGGTAGTGGCCATTGCTGATTTCAGAGTATCAAATCCTTGTTGAGCTTCAGAGGACCACACAAAACCTTGTTTCTTAAGGAGCTGAGTAAGTGGTTTAGCAATGATGCCATATCCTTTAACAAATTTTCTGTAATATCCTGTCAAACCAAGGAAGCCTCTTAATTCTGTTACATTTGTTGGCACGGGCCATTGCAGCATTGCTTCTATTTTTTCCGGATCGGTGGCTACCCCTTCAGTAGAAATAATATGACCAAAGTACTCCAACTTCTGTTGCGCAAAAGTGCATTTACTTAGCTTAGCAAACAAAGTGTGTTCTCTGAGTACCTGAAGGACTGTAGCTAGATGTGCTACATGCTCCTGTAATTCCTTGCTAAAAAATAAATTGTCATCCATAAACACTATGACATACTTCCTGAGATGAGGGTTCAATATGTAATTCATCAGACATTGAAACATAGGTGGTCCATTAGTAACTCCAAAAGGCATGACCCGGAATTGATAGTGCCCTTGATGAGTTTTAAACGATGTTTTGTGTTCATCCTCGGGTAACATGCGAATCTGATGATATCCAGCCCTCAGGTCAATCTTGGAAAACCACTTGGCTCCAGCTAACTCATCCAAAAGCTCATCTACTATTGGCATAGGAAACTTGTTTTTAATAGTGATGGAATCTAACTTCAGGTAGTCAATGCAGAATCTCCAGGTTCCATCTTTCTTTTTCACCAGCAAAACAGGAGAGGCAAAGGGACTCATACTGGGCACAATGATTCCAGCTTGCAACATCTCATTGACTTGTCTCTCTATCTCATCCTTCTGCAAGGGAGAGTACATGTAAGGTCTCATATTCACTGGTGCAGCGCCAGGAATTAAGTGAATGGCATGGTCATGAGCTCTGGAACGAGGCAATTGCTTATTGTCCTAGAACACGTCTTCATATTGATGGAGGACTGATTCAATTTCATCTAGTGTATAGGTTTCTGGGGTTGAACTCACTGGGTTCAACAATGATGTGGCCCAAATATCATTCCCTCTATGCCACCTTAATGCTTGTTCCAGTAATATCTCTTTTAACTTTGTGGAAGGCACCGGTAGGAGTGTGGGGACCCCAACTCATAAGTCCTGATCACCAAATGCACGTGTACAGTGATCCCAGAGATCAATGCTCACTGAACACACAGAAGCTGAATAACAAGAGTCTTACATCCATACTTAGCGTCTTACACAAATAAAGACCATGAAGGTCAAGTTTTACATAGATAGGGCCATGTAGGCCAAATAACAGACATAACTAGCAGCAGAAATCTTGAATGAAACCGTGAACCCATGCCATCTGCCTTAACCCTACAGGCATTCTGACTGGGAAGTGTCCTAGTTCGCATGTTCGTCACCATCGAACTCTTCACCATATTCCTGCTCTTCCATGCCTGGCCAATTAAATAACCAGTGGCAAGCCAATGAGTACTTTGAATATACTCGCAAGCAACCCATGTTTTGGAACAAGGTATAACAATGCATGATATAGCACTAAGTAGGTAAGTTTTGCGGAAAGCTAATTTTGAGTGCAATGTCATGTTAAAAATAAATTGTGATAGCATGCATCAACAAATAACAGGTATCCGTATGAACAGGTTACAGATATCAATATGAATCAAGGTTTGAACATCTCATGTTCGACCAACATGTCAAGTCATCTGACTTAACTTATGTATCATCTCTATGTCATCCTCACACACACACACACACACACACACACACACACACACACACCAAGTTTAATGAACACTCGACATAGCACAAGAGCGGTCATTCAACTGTCCTTGACTATGGACACGGCTATTCGAATAGTTTTACACTCTACAGAGGTTGCACACTTTACCCACAAGACTCGGGAAACTTCCGTGTCAAGCCACGACTCGCGATATTGTTCATACCCGAGGTAAGTACTCGGGAAACTTCTGGCATGCCGGAGAGCAAGAAGCCATCGGCGATGAGGTACCCGCAGCGGAGGCGCTTCGGGAGGAGCTCGCTCCGGTCGTCTCCGACTGCAAAACACAAGGAGGAGGAGGGGGATCGCATTAGGGAGGTGAGGGAGGACCAACGGAAGGAGAAGGAGGGCCGGAGCGGCTCCCTACCGGGAGATCGACGGCAGCCCGAGGCGGCGGCGTCGAGCTCGATCCCGAGCACAGGGGCTCTGGGAGGTGAAATGGGTGGTACTGGCGCTCGATTGAGTGAGAGAGAGTGATCAAAGGGGAGAGAGAGCTCGGGGAGGGCTATTTATAGAGGGGGCGATGGTGCACCGTGGACCCGCGCGCCAGTGAGGTTGCTGCCATCGCTGGAGGCCACAGGAGCTCGAGGGGAGGTGACTGGGGCGCTTCTGGATGTGGTTCACGACCAGGGGAAGGAAGAGAAAGAGCGGGAGGGGGTCAGGGGTGTCGCGCGTGCGAGCCCATGCATTGGCAGGCTCGGGCAGCGTTGGGCGCGCGCCAGGGGAGCCGTTGTAGGGAGAGAGAGGAGGGGGATAGGGGCGTGGCGTGTTGCGGACATCGAGGCGCATCGACTGGCGCGAGGGGGAGGCTCGAGGTGGTCAGGAGTATGGGCAGGGCACGGCGTCAACGCTCGGCCGTCCTGTAGCGCGCTCCAGAGCGCGTTTTTGGCCGGCATGCTAGAGCTTTTGACGCGCTTTGGCGTGTCCACTTATGTCCAGCAGCTACAGGAGGGAATAAATTGCTGCAAAGGAGCTTTGAATGCTCTGGAAAGTCTTTGAGTGAGAGAGAGCAGAGGGAAAAGGAAGAAATGTGGCTGTCCAGAGAGGGAAATGGGACTTTTCCCCATGCAATCATGGACTTGGGCGCCAGGAATCTTACTGGAGGTGCGGGGGGGCTAGGAGGAGTTGTGGTAAAAATTTGAGGTGAAGGAGAGTGGTGGAAGGGGCTCAATTATTGGTTTTAGTATTCTGGCAGAAGGTGTTTGATCACTGGTTTGGTTACCTCTGGTGCTCCACTGGAAATGAAACTTAACAGGATCAAATGGGTGGTAAATATAAGAGTGTTCACAAGTTTTGAGCTCAATTGAAGTAAATTTCCAATGTAAACTTGGTAAACCCTAGAAATCAACAGAATCAGATTTCTGTAGATCCAAGCATGCAATCCTATTCTCCCAAATCCACCACTTGGTGTGGTTTCATTATTTGGGGGTTAGAACATGCCCACTAAGTTTGGGGTCAATAGGAGATACTTCACAATGTAAAGTTGCTCAAACTTAACTCTGGACAGGAATGGTTTTGGATTATTTTGGTGGATCAAATCAATTGGGATTGAGATGGAACTTTGCAAGATCATCACATATAGCATGTGTGACTTGCTGGAAATTTCCTGGATTTTATTGAGAATATTTCTTATAGAAATATTTCGAAAGCTTGATTTAAGCAGAAAGGGCTTTGAGGGGTTTTGCCCATTATGTTGAACATGACCATGTGTTGAAACTCATGTATATGGAAAATATATGTCCACTGAGTTTCCCTAAATTTTCTCAAATATTTGTAAAGCATTTAAATAATTTTTCCCTATGAAAAACCATTTCTGGCCTTAAGAAAAAGCCTTTAAAAAATAGTACAATAATCTTTAAAAATAATATTTGGTGGTTTTGGGAAGTCTTATATATAGTAGGTTCCAAATAGACTCTCTGGGGAAAAAGGATCCACCCAATTTGAGGACTTGTAGTGCAAGCCTCAATTCAAGGGTTTTTGAAAACCTAATTTGAATAAGTCCTTTTTGGCAAAAATAATATTTGATAAAAATAGTTTTAGGTACTATACACATGGCATGATCATTGGGCAGGATGTTTGGATCAAGGAAGATGAGTATGGAGAGGAGTAGAATCTATGAGTGCCATACACAATCAACCAAGCAAGCAAGCATCAAACAAATCAAACAAGCTCATGCGCTCAAAAGTTTTAATTGGTTCCAAATTTTGTAAATCCATAGCATAGCAAAGTGATACAATCACAGCGTGTGACAGACCTACCCCCCTTACAAGAATCTCGTCCCCGAGATTCCTGGGCTAAGCGCTAAAAAGATAAGGGAACTTTGATCTAAGGTAGTCTTCACGCTCCGAGGTTGCTTCTGCTTCAGTGTGATTGCTCCATTGGACCTTGAAGTACTTGGTGGTGCAGCTTCGGGTGCAATGCTCTGCTTCATCCAAAATACGAACGGGCCTCTCACGACAATTGAGGTCTGGCTGAAGGTCGATGGCTTGATGGTCGATGTCCTTGTAGAGGTTGGGGCGGTTGGGAACTTGGAGACACTTCCGGAGTTGTGACATGTGAAAGACATTGTGCACATCAGATAGCTCGGAAGGTAGCTCTAGCTGGTAGGCAACTTCGCCTCGTCTGTAGGTGATCTTGAAGGGGCCGATGTATCTTGGTGCAAGCTTTCCCTTGACGTGGAAACGCTTGGTTCCTTTGAGAGGCGTGACTCAGAGATAAACATGGTCTCCAACACGGAAACTCATGTCCCTACGGTGGGAGTCGGCGTAGCTCTTATGTCTGGTCTTGGCGGTCTTGAGACACTCTCGGATGAGTTGAACTTGCTCTTTTGCTTCGCGGAGGATGTCTGGGCCAAAGACTAGTCCTTCTCCGGTTTCCGACCAATTGAGGGGAGTGCGGCACTTGCGTCCGTACAACACCTCAAATGGTGCCATCTGAAGACTCGACTGGTAGCTGTTGTTGTAGGAGAACTCGGCGAATGGTAAGCAATCTTCCCACTTGGCTCCATACGCTAGAACACAAGCACGGAGCATATCCTCGAGTATCTGATTTACTCGTTCCGTCTGTCCGCCGGTCTGGGGGTGAAAGGCAGTGCTGAAGGATAACTTGGTTCCCAAGGCTTCTTGGAATCTATTCCAGAACCTTGAGGTAAATTGGGTGCCTCGGTCCGATACAATCTCCTTAGGAACTCCGTGGAGACTTACGATCCGGTTGATGTAGAGGTTGGCCAGCTGGTTTCCATTGTAGGTCGTCTTGACGGGAATGAAATGGGCTACCTTGGTCAGGTGATCGACAATGACCCAAATAGAGTCATGTCCCTTGCTTGACCTAGGCATTCCGGCGATGAAGTCCATCCCGACTTTGTCCCATTTCCATTCAGGCACTTTGAGAGGTTGCAATAGTCCAGCGGGTCGCTGATGCTAGGGCTGGGCATATAACCTGAAAACCGATCTACCGAACCGAAATAACCGGCACCGACGCCAAATGCACCGAAACCGAAAACTTTGGTTCTATGATCGGTTTGCATCTCCAGATAACCGAAATTTGTTCGGTGAATTCGGATTTATCCCTCAGGAAACCGAACTGACCGAAGACCGAGTAAAACAAAGGCGCGACCACATGCCTCGCTCGGTTTCCTCAGCCCCATCATTAATTGGCGCTAGTCTGTGTTAAGTACGCAGCCGGCTGCCATATTTTGTGACTTTTTGATGTTATATTTTTTTTGTATGACCGAAGGATGTGAGCTAGACAAGGAGGCTATAGCTAGCCTTAGGTAGACGCTAGGAGCTACAGCCTATACGTACTGTACATCGGAATAAACTAGAGCTCCCTCCTGTTTACCTCGTGAAGATGGTCAATCAAGTACGCTCCGCTGTAGTTCAGGCACTGTACAGGATAAAGTATTAAATATACATCGGTCTGTTCGGTCAGAACCGACGACCGAACCGAAATCTCGGTGCATAGAATCCTCGGTTAGCTAGCTTTCAGTTGACCGATCGGTCTGTATATTTACAAAACCGAAATTTTAATTAGACCGAAGTACCGATCCGATCGGTTCGGGGGAACTGAACGCCCAGGCCTAGCTGATGCTCACCTTTGACTCTCTGGCATATGTCACACTTAGCAACAAAGGTTCCTATCTCCCGTTTCATGCCATGCCACCAGAATCTTGCTTTGAGGTCTTGGTACGTCTTGGTTCCTCCAGGATGGATGGAATATGGAGTGCCATGAGCTTCTTGCAAGATCAAATTCTTGAGCTCCATCTTGTTGGGTACGCAGATGCGCTTCCCGAACCATACAACTCCTTGTTCATCCACTGAGAATCCTGGGGCCTTGCCTGCCTTGATCTTCCTCTTGATGCCTTTAATGCTCTCGTGTCCCATCTGAGCTTCCTTAATATCATCCATCAAGGTAGGCTTTGCTTCGAGGTTGGCTCGGACTCCAGGTGCAACTAGTTCCAAGCCGAAGCTTTCAAGTTCTTCATACAAGGCGGTAGCCTTTCCTTAATCATAGCATTCAAGGAACAAGCCTTTCTGCTTAAGGCGTCTGCTACAACATTAGCCTTTCCAGGGTAGTATTGAACACTGAGGTCATAATCCTTGATCAACTCCAACCATCTTCGCTGCCTCATCTTCAATTATTTTTGAGTGAAAATGTACTTCAAACTCTTGTGGTCTGTGTATATCTCACATCGCTTCCCCAGAAGGTAATGTCGCCATGTTTTCAAGGCATGAACTACGGCTGCCAACTCGAGATCATGAGTGGCGTAGTTCTCTTCGTGAGGACGTAGCTGTCTGGAAAGATATGCTAGGACTCTGCCTTCTTGCATCAGAACACCTCCAAGCCCGGTTCTCGATGCATGACAATATATCACAAACTTGTGACGCCCTGGTTTCATGCTACAATAATCTCGGTAATTAAGCTACAGTATTCCCACCCTAATGATGCCACGTCACCGCGTTACTGTTGCTAATCTGGCGATGATTCACTTCCGTGCAAATTCAAATTCAAAATCGAGCCATACAATAAAAGTTTTCGAAAGTTAAAACTAAAATGTTCGGAGTGTGTCAAATAATGATAGGCAATTGTGTTGTAAAAACCAACATTTTTAAAAGTATTTTGGTGCCACAAATTAATTAAAATAGAGGCCAAAACTATTAATTAAATGCCCTTTGAATTGTGGTAGTTATCAAATAATTTCAAAAAGCTCCAAAAAAATTTGTGGCTTTGCCTAATATTACAACATTGATAATTGATTAAGTGGCACTTTTTATAAAAGTGCTATGTTGCTAAAATTAAATAAAACAAAAATAATAAAAGAAAATCTAAAACAAAATTTAAAAAAAAAGAAACAATAGAAAAAGAAAAAAAAAGACTACCTGTGCACTTACCGGCCCAACTGCTAAGCCCAGCCCACGCTACAGTCGTCGACATCCTCACATGCTCCCCTTCCCCCGTGCCACAGCCGCCGTGGAGGAGCTCGCTGAGCCGCCCGCAGCCCACCACGGCGCCGGGGCAGTTGAGCTGGGAGGATAAGGCCTCCCCGGACGCCTCTCTCTTCCCCTGGCTTCCCCTTTCTCCTTCCCTCGCTCCCTCTCGCGCGCTGCACCTCTGCCCGAGAGCTCTGCCGTCGCGCCGCCGTTGCCCGCGTGGCCACTGGCCTCCCCACGGTCGGCCAAGGCGCCCCGGAGGACCGCCGCCGTCTCCCTCTTCGTCTGCAAGGGCCCGCATGAGCTCAGACGCCCTCCAGCCGCCGCTTTCTTCGAGGATCGCCGGATGCATCCGCCGTTCGCCGCCGGTCGATTCGGTCGACCCCAACCACTCCGGCGCTTCCCCGAGCTCACTAGCCTACCCTGCTGCCTCTCTGTGAGCCCCTGCACCTCCCCCCCCATCTCTTGTGATGTTTGCGTGCCGTAGAACCCGAGCCGCAAGCACCGAGCTCCGCCGTCCGCCACGGCCGGCGAGCCTCGCGTTCCCGTGCTTCTCTCCGCGTGCCGGAGACGCCGTCGTACTCCTGGTGCTCCCCAGTGGCCGCCTAGCCCCTTAGCTCGAGCGTTGGAGCCCCACATCGCCGCGCCCGTGCTTCCCCAAACTCCGGCCGCCGCATCGAGCTCGTTTCCGGCGAGCTCCGACCAGCTCAGCCTGCGAGGCTGCCGCCGATGGATGCGGTGTTCTTTGCTCGTTCGAACGAGCCCAAAAACGCGTGAAACGGTGACCCGTACGCGAAACCCGAACGTCGCCGGCGTTCGGCCGCCGCGAGGAGCTCGCCGGAGCCCTCTCCGGCGCCGGCGCTGAGCTGGCAAGGTGCGGGCCCCACCCGTAGGGTCACTGGCCAGTGGGCCAGCCCGACCCCGTTGACTTGTTGACCAGGTCAACGTGCTGACTGGGCCTGGTCCAGTCACTGACTGGTGGGTCCCAATCCCCCTGTGTGTATGACAGGTGGGCCACCCCTGTCAGATAACTAATTAGTTAATTAGGTTAATTAAAATAATTAATTTAGCCTAATGTGTTTATGACAGATGGGCCCCACCGCTTAATTAGTCTAATTAAAACAATTTTCTAAATAAACTTAATTAGTTAATCTAATTAGACACTGACATGTGGGGCCTACCTACTAATTAACTTAGTTTAGTTTAAATTAAACTCTGTTTAGCCCAGAATCTATGACAGGTGGGACCCACTGGTCAGTTTGACCAGTCAGCTGGTCAGCTGACTGCTGACGTCACCATGACATCATGCTGACGCAATAACTCATTTATGTTAATTAGAATAAATTCAGAAAATGTTTAAATCTTTGAAAAATCATAGAAAATAATCTGTAGCTCAGATGAAAAAACTTTATACATGAAAGTTGATCAGAAAAATCCCACGAATCCAAATATGCCCTCCATTCATCTGTCACATGCTCCTATCATGATGAACATGGAACTTTCCCCTCCGGATCGTCTGTCCAATAAATCCAAAGACCCGGGAGATATCGTCAGATATTCTCCCGCTTCGTCTGCGACGTGTAATACTGCGTTAGTGCATGCCTAGCTCTGCGTATTGCCATGTCATGCATTGTGTTGCATCTGTTTGCTTGTATTTATTGTTTCTTCCCCCTCTTCTCTCCCGTAGCCTCCGAGACTGACGCTGCTGCCGGGTACGACTACGCCGTTGACGTTCAGCCTTTTGCCGCAGAGCAGCAAGGGAAGCAACCCCCCTTGAGCATTCCGATATCGCCCATTCCTTTCCCTCTTATTCTTGCATTAGATTTTGCTACTGTATTAGTTAGCTCCTATTCTGATGCATAGCCTGTTTTTGATAAACTGTTACTATACCTGCAATCATACCAACTGCTTAGTATAGGTTGATCAATGAATCCCTAGTGTCCCCTTAGACCCAGTTGCCCCTGCTTCTTCATGGACGACTCGACGACTCGACGACTCGAAGACTCGGTCAACCGACCAACAAGCCAGGCCCCTCACATCACCGCACACCCCTTAACTGTATGACTCTGCGGCGCTACTATCGAGTACCGGGGGTGACACCTCGTGAAGTACTCATGATGCTAGCTCTGTGGTGCAGCTAGTCGGTCGTGGTTATCGAGGGTGATTCCTCCTTCACCACTCCCGACGATGACTCTGTCGTGCAACCCCTCAAGTGTGGGACCCTCGAGGGTGATTCCTCTAGGTCCACCTTGACGGTTTCATCGAGCAGGGACCATTGAGGGTGATTCCTCAGTTCCCGCCTTGATGATTTGTACACACAGTTACTTGGACTTGACATTTATTACATGTGAAAGACGGGACTGGAGGGACAGGCGGTACCACCCTGGTTGAGGTGGACCTGAGTTCCCGACAGTCTTGAGACGGGTCGGCCCCAAGGGTACCCGTGTGTGAGATGTGGTGGGATGCGCCGGTAAGGCATCCGGGTTATGTTGAGGCGTGAACGGGCAGGAGAGGCCCTTGCCACGGTCCTCGAGGCGGGGCGACGGACCGCAATTTGAGGGTCGCGCTTGCCCCGCATTAATAAAATGCTAATGGGTTGGGTATTTGATCTGAGTTGGTCGTTTGGCCTAATACGCACTAACCTTCACGTGGGGAAGTTATGGGCACTCAGCGTCGTTGTATCAGCCGAAGCTCTTCGGACGTCAGCAATGGAGCGGCGCTCGCCAGATTGGACTGGACGGTGCAGCTCTTGGACTGGAGTGTACTAGGTCTGCTTCCGGCCGCCCACGCATCATGCAGGAGTGCAAGGGCAAGTGGGCCCACGAACCTGCGCGCTTAGGATTTAGACCGGCGGGCTGGCCTCTTCGTTGAGCCTAGGTGGGGCGACGACGTGCTGCTATCCCGAGGCCGGGCATGACCCAGGAAAGTGTGTCCGGCCGGAGGTGATCAGGCGTGTTGGAAATGTGGTGCACCCCTGTAGGGAAGAACAAACTATTCGAATAGCCGTGTCCACGGTAACAGGACGACTTGGAGTTGTACCTTGACCTTATACAACTATAATTGTGATTTAATTTAAAATGAATTGTGACTCCGGGATTGCTTCCTCGCAAGGAGTCGAGGAAGAATCTCTGGGCGTGGTTACTTAATAAAATTGCTACAATAATATGACTATATATGAGATACCAGTCTACTCTCTTCTAAGTCTGCAAGATGCTGAAGATGCTAGTCTTCGATAGGACTAGGCCTTCTCCCTATTCTTGCTTTCTGCAGTCAGTCCAGATATAACCCCTTCCCTTGATAATGATGCATATTTAGCATAGTTCTGATGTCAGTCTTGCGAGTACTTTGGATGAGTACTCACCGTTGCTTTGCTTTATCTTTCCCCCTCGATACGATTACCGCGTTCAGACGATGGAGCCCAGGAGATGGAGTACGCCAGAGACGACTACTACACCACCGCTGGAGCCTACTACTACGTGGAGAACGCCGACGCTCAGGAGTAGTTAGGAGGTTCCCAGGCAGGAGGCCTCGCCTCTTTCGATCCGTTGCTTATGTTTGTGCTAGCCTTCTTAAGGCAAAACTTGTCTAACTTATGTCTGTACTCAGATATTAATTGCTTTCGCTGACTCTTGCTTGTCGAGCTTTGTATTCGAGCCCTCGAGGCCCCTGGCTTGTAATATGAAGTTGTATGACTTTAATTTGTGTCTTTTGTTGTGTTGTGATATCAATCAGTGAGTCCCTAATCTTGGTCGTACGCATTGTGTGCATGATTAGCGTACGGACGAAATTGGGGGCGTCACAAAACTCCTTGTGAATATCGGGGGTGGCCAAAACTGGGGCTGTGGTCAATCTCTTCTTGAGCTCTTGGAAGCTTTCTTCACACTTCGGCGTCCATTCGAACTTCTTGTCCTTCTTCAAAAGCTGAGTCATGGGTTGGGCAATGCTCGAAAATCCTTCGACGAACTTGCGGTAATATCCCGTGAGTCCGAGAAAGCTTCTGACTTCCTTCACATTGGTTGGGGATCGCCATTCAGTCACGGCTTCAATCTTGGCAGGATCCACTGACAATCCTTCTGCAGTCAACACATGACCCAAGAATCCAACTTCATGCAGCCAGAATTCACACTTGCTGAACTTGGCATCAAGCTGGTGCTCTCAAAGCTTGTCTAGGACCAATCTCAAGTGTTGCTCATGCTCTTCTTCAGACTTGGAGAAGACGAGTATGTCATCAATGAAGACGACAACAAACTTGTCCAAGTACTCCATGAAAACTTTGTTCATGAGGTACATGAAGTAGGCAGGGGCATTGGTTAACCCAAATGACATGACCGTGTATTCATACAGGCCATACCGGGTCACAAATGCTGTCTTCGGGATGTCTTGGGGTCTGATCTTCAACAGGTAGTACCCAGACCTGAGGTCGATCTTGGAAAACACCTTGGCACCATTCACCTGATCGAACAGGTCTTCAATCTTGGGAAGTGGGTACTTGTTCTTTATTGTGACTTCATTGAGGGGACGGTAATCGACACAGAGTCGGATAGATCTGTCCCTCTTTGACACAAATAGAACGGGTGATCCCCAAGGAGAGGCGCTAGGGTGAATGAATCCTTTTCTGAGCTGCTCTGCCAGTTGCTTCTTCAATTCAGCCAACTCCTCGGATCCCATTCTATAGGGCTTCTTATAGATGGGTCCGGCTCCGGGCATTAGCTCAATGATGAACTCAATGTCGCGGTCAGGAGGCATTCCAGGCAGCTCATCAGGAAATACATCCGGGTATTCACATACCACCGGCACTTGATCCAACTCAATTCCCGACAGACAGTTAGCCTGAGGGGCTTGAGCGGAGGTAGGGTTGGGAACATACTTGACTTCCACTCCTTGGCTATTGGTCATGGTAATAATCCTCTTGGCACAGTCTAACAAGCCTCTGTGCTTGGTTAACCAGTCCATGCCTAGGATCACATCCAAGCCTTCCGACTTCAGGATGATAAGGTCTTCTAGGAAGTCTACCCCATTGATGTTAATCGCAACTCCTTTACAGCCTATCCCGAACTTCATAACTGATCCCGGGGTTTGTATCAACATACGACTACCCAGGGGTGTAGGCTTCATCCCACTCTCTAGTGCAAACTTTTGAGTAACAAGAATGCGAAGCTCCACAATCAAACAGTACGGTTGCCGGGGTTGAGTTGACGAGGAACGTACCCAGTATGACGTCCGGGTCTTCCTGGGCTTCCTCAGCGGTGACGTGATTCACACGACCCTTGCCATTGTTGGGCTGGTTGCGGGGGGCTGGGTTCCTTGGTGGTGCTCCACGGCCTTGACCTTGGTTGGGCACATTGGGGCGTGGTGCATCTGGCTTCTTGTTGGGGCACTGCTTAGAGATGTGTCCAGGCTGACCACACCCAAAGCAAGTGACCTGACCATAGTTGTTATTGTTGTTGTTCCTGTCGCCGTTGTTGTTATTGGGGTTGTTGTAGGTTGGCCTGGGATTGGCATACTACTGAGGCTGGTAGCTCGGATGAGGTGCAGGAGGTCTAGCCTGCTGCGGCTGATAGGTTGGCTTGGCTGCGGCTGGCTGCCAGGGGCGAGGCTTCTGGTTGCTGGAACTACCCTTGCTGATCATCTTGCGCTTGCGAGTGTCGTCCATGGCACGACGCTTGTCCTCAAGCATGATGGCCTTGTTCACCTGGTCGAAGAAGGTCCGACAGTCGCAGACAATGAGCCGATACTGAAGGGTCTGCTGAAGTCCTTCCATGAAGCGTTCCATCTTAGCAGCTTCTGTGTTGACATCTTCAGGTGCATACCTTGACAGCAGGTTGAACTTCTGCATATACTCCGTGATAGAGACACTTCCTTGCTTCAGCGCTCGGAATTCTCTCTTCTTGATAGCCATGATCCCAGAAGGAATGTGGGCAGTGCGGAATCCTTCCTTGAAGTTATCCCAGGTGATCACACGATCGCCTTGCATGACCTTGAATCCATCCCACCAAGATCTGGCGGTACCTCCGAGGCAGTGAGAGGCATACAGTACCTTCTCACTATCCTCATTGCAATTGACCAGTGCAAGGAGGTCCTCGATGTTGCGGATCCAGTCATCAGCATCCAGTGGTTCAGTAGTCTCGGTGAAGGTTGGGGGCGAATTCCTCATGAACTCAGAGAGAGTGGAGCGGCTATTGCCGTTCCTGCCTTGCTGCTAGTTGTTCACAAGGACTTGAGCCATCTGCTGGATAGCAGCAGTGTTGGCCTGGCGTTCCTCCCAGAGAACTTGGAGAAACTGAGTTATGGTCATGTTCTCCGGTGGAGGTGGTGGCGGGGGAATGTCGCCTTGTGGCTGCTCCGGGTGATTTCCTGCGTGAGCAGCCCCACCATCTCCCTGTTGCTGGCTGGAGTTGTCGGCTTTAGGGTTGGCGAAGGAGCTGTTGCGGGTTGCAGTCACCATCCTGTTTGGAGCAGCCAAGTCAAACAACTGGGATAGACGAGATGGAAAGCGGTAATAGAGAAAGCGCGCCTAAGGGGGTTGGTATAGTGCAAGTGTGAGCAAACATAGTTCGAAGGACCAAACATGTTATATTAAGATAGAATAGGTGATGGAGTCTCTTACATGTTGCCTAAGGCAAAAGCGCGACTTGCATCCGAACACAAACATCAAGAGCAAACAACAAGCACACATGGTTTCATATGAACCATTACACAGACTCGACTTCGCATGAGGGATACATGACTGATCCTACCCTAGGGGTTCTCGGACTCAAGCGGTGGAGTGCTCGGTCTCGTACTCATGCTCCTCAGGATCTTCCTCCTGATCATCATCCGTACGGGCGTCGTCTCCGGTCGAGGGGGTCGGAGAACGAGGAGGTCCATCCTGACGGCGCTTCGCCGGTGGTGCGGTGAAGAGCTCACGGTACTCCTTCGCACTCATGCGACGACGACGTGTGGGTGCATTTCTAGCTGGGGGGTACTCCTCGGTAAGCGACAGCTGGTCATCCCTCGGGGGCTCCATCCTTCTTGATCATGTCTGGCTTCATCTTGGCTTGACGAAGTAGCTCTCGGGTGTGGTGAAGTTCCTCGCGGAGCTTCACGGACTCCTTAATCAAGTGGTGAGCCAGACTGTTGGCGGAGAGGCTGAAGTAGGTCTGGAATCTGAGTGGTGTCACATCCTCCTTGGATGGAACCAACGTCCAACTCTCGCCAATATCATCCCTCCTGAAGGGTAGATAGCGAGTAGCTGGCTCGTCAGCCATCTCTGGGATGATGTCTCGAATTTGGATAAGTGCCTTGCATGCAGCCGTCTCGACTACGAGCGCCAGGGTCTCCATCTGTGGTCCCTCAAAGAACCAACTCGTCGAGGAGTCGTTTGCCTTGACGACCACATCAACGTGGTACTCCTTCGTGACGGCATCGACCCAGTGCTCGTGGTAGAGGAAAACGGGTGGTCGGCGATACTGGCACTTCTCCAAGCTATCCTCAAGGAGTAGGGGAAAGCCGGATGCTAGGAGGGCTTCGGGTACGACGGCCATCTACAAGGTTTAGGGGAGAGGAGTCAGTAGAGTTTTGAAAGTAGACTTAGAAAAGGTAAGAAGTGCAGAAACTCCTAAGTGTAGGTACTAGGCATAGTTTTGAAAGTGGTCTTGTCCTAACTAACGTCCATGCTAACTAAGGCTTCCTACAGTCAGGATGGCTCTGATACCAGCTCTGTGGGGACCCCGACTCATAAGTCGTGATCACCAAATGCACGTGTACAGTGATCCAAGAGATCAATGCTCACTGAACACACAGAAGCTGAATAACAAGAGTCTTACATCCATACTTAGCGTCTTACACAAATAAAGACCATGAAGGTCAGGTTTTACATAGATAGGGCCATGTAGGCCAAATAACAAACACAACTAGCAGCGGAAACCTTGAAAGAAAGCGTGAACCCATGCCATCTGCCTTAACCCTACATGCATTCTGACTGGGAAGCGTCCTAGTTCGCATGTTCGTCACCATCGAACTCTTCACCATATTCCTGCTCTTCCATGCCTGGCCAATTAAATAACCAGTGGCAAGCCAATGAGTACTTTGAATGTACTCGCAAGCAAACCATGTTTTGGAACAAGGTATAACAATGCATGATATAGCACTAAGTAGGTAAGTTTTGCAGAAAACTAATTTTGAGTGCAATGTCATGTTAAAAATAAATTGTGATGGCATGCATCAACAAATAACAGGTATCCGTATGAACAGGTTACAGATATCAATATGAATCAAGGTTTGAACATCTCATGTTTGACCAACATGTCAAGTCATCTGACTTAACTTACGTATCATCTATGTGTCATCCTCACACACACACACACACACACACACACACACACACACACACACACCAAGTTAAGTGAACACTGGACGTAGCACAAGAGCGGTCATCCAACTGTCCTTGACCGTGGACACGGCTATTCGAATAGTTTTGCACTCTACAGAGGTTGCACACTTTACCCACAAGACTCGGGAAACTTTCGTGTCAAGCCACGACTCGCGATATTGTTCATACCCGAGGTAAGTACCCGAGCATTGCCTTTCCCCTAGCGATACTAGACAAAGAGTCCACTCGTTGGTGCCATCCCTCATGATATACATCACACGTATCATCCATGAGGGGGCGCAACGGTGTGCCTGGTGCCTGTGAAGACAGCGCATGGTCGCCCTACCAGGCACGACCCCGTATCGAGAGTGGCCACATCACTCCCGCCACTATTAATGCGGGCTCTATGCTAGTACCCACTGATGTAGTCAACAAAGCCCCGTCCCATAAGGGGTATCGTGGTTGTACATGTAAGGTTGGAATAACGGTCGCAACTTACACCAATCCGTTTTCGAAAACCACACACACTCACTTGCTCCGGTACACCACTTCTTTATCAAGTGGTTACCTAGCTCAACATCATCTCCCTCAGGCATTAGTGGCACCCGATGGGTTTTTCGAAAAGTCTTTGAAAGCATTTGTTTCCAACACCATGCATATCCCCGTCCCATTTGCGTAGCAACTACTTAAGCATCCTATCTACTTCCCACCCGCACAACCCTCATAGGAAGGTAGGGTCATGCACGATGCAAGTATCAACGGAAAAGTAACAGAGGCATCCACCAAAGTGGTCACCACATCATCATGATCAACATAACAAAATGAAGTGCTATATGCCATGCAATAAGATGGTTTCTTAAACATGGTCAAAGGGCTACTTGCCTGGCTCAACAAAGTCTTCGGGGCCTTCAAAGTCTTCTGGTCCAACTCCCTCGTCAACAACGCAATCTATCGTCGCAATATTAACGGGCAAAAATAAGAACACAGCAAAAATAGAGAACATAATCCACTTCTAAAATGTTACCCTGCTCTGTAAAATACTACATACCAAACTAAAAATATTTTTCTAAGGTTTTGTGGTGAAAAAGATTTTGAAAACTACTTAAACACAGGCTAAAAATAATCAAAACTAGCCTTTAAATCAAACCAGTACATAAAATGTTTTCAAAAAATTACACAAGTGGCACTATTAAATTCTACACAATATTTCAAGATTTGTGGTGGAAGAATTATTGGAATTGGGAAATATTGTGACTTGTGAATTTTTTGCAAAACTCCACAGAAAAGAAAAAAAGAAAAAGGGGCACAGAGCCCTAGGCCATTTCTGGCCGTAGCTGGGCCGGCCCAGTGGCCAGCCAGCCCAGGCGAACCGGTGCCCCCCGCGTGCGCCAGGTTCAAACCTGACGGGCGGGGCCCGGCGGGCAGCCACATAGAGGGGAGGAGAGAGGGAGGAGAGGATGACATGTGGGGACCACCTGTCATCTCTTTCCTTTTGACAGGGAGGTGGCGGAGCTCACCGGCGGTGAAGTAGGGCACGGCGACGGCAGGCGAGCACATGAACAGGATCCGGGGCGAGTCGTCGTTCGGATGGAGGTGGAGGGGAACGCCGGAGAGCAAGAAGTCACCGGCGACGAGGTACCTGCGGCGGAGGCGCTCGCTCCGGTCGTCTCCGGCTGCAAAACACAAGGAGGAGGTGGGGGATCGCATCAGGGAGGTGAGGGAGGACCAACGGAAGGAGAAGGAGGGCAAGAGCGGCACCCTACCGGGAGATCGACGGCGGCCCAAGGCGGCGGCGTCGAGCTCGATCCTGAGCACAGGGGCTCTAGGAGGTGGAATGGGTGGTACTGGCGCTCGATTGAGTGGGAGAGAGAGTGATCAAAGGGGAGAGAGAGCTCGGGGAGGGCTATTTATAGAGGGGGCAACGGTGCACCATGGACCCGCGTGCCGATGAGGTTGTTGCCGTCACTGGTGCTCGAAGGAACAGAGAGAGCGGGAGGGGGTCAGGGGTTTCACGCGTGCGAGCCCATGCATTGGTCGGCTCGGGCGGCGTCGGGCGCGCGCCAGGGAAGCCGTTGCAGGGAGAGAGGAGGGGGACAGGGGCATGGCGTGTTGCGGACGTCGAGGCGCATCGACTGGCGCGAGGGGGAGGCTCGAGGTGGTCGGGAGTATGGGCAGGGCGCGGCGTCAACGCTCGGCCGTCCTGTAGCGCGCTCCAGAGTGCGTTTTTGGCCGGCATGCCAGAGCTTTTGACGCGCTCTGGCGTGTCCACTTATGTCCAGCAGCTGCAGGAGGGAATAAAGTGCTGCAAAGGAGCTTTGGATGCTCTGGAAAGTCTTTGAGTGAGAGAGAGCATAGGGAGAAGGAAGAAATGTGGCTGTCCAGAGAGGAAAATGGGGCTTTTCCCCCATGCAATCATGGACTTGGGCGCCAGGAATCTTACTGGAAGTGCTGGGGGACTAGGAGGAGCTGTGGTAAAAAATTGAGGTGAAGGAGAGTGGTGGAAGGGCTCAATTATTGGTTTTAGTATTCTGGCAGAAGGTGTTTGATCACTGGTTTGGTTACCTCTGGTGCTCCACTGGAAATGAAACTTAACAAGATCAAATGGGTGGTAAATATAAGAGTGTTCACAAGTTTTGAGCTCAATTGAAGGAAATTTCCAATGTAAACTTGATAAACCCTAGAAATCAACAGAATTAGATTTCTGTAGATCCAGGCATGCAATCCTATTCTCCCAAATCCACCACTTGGTGTGGTTTCATTATTTGGGGGTTAGAACATGCCCACTAAGTTTGGGGTCAATAGGAGATACTTCACAATGTAAAGTTGCTCAAACTTGACTCTGGACAGGAATGGTTTTGGATTATTTTGGTGGATCAAATCAATTGGGATTGAGATGGAACTTTGCAATATCATCACATATAGCACGTGTGACTTGCTGGAATTTTCCTGAATTTTATTGAGAATATTTCAAAATCTTGATTTAAGCAGAAAGGGTTTTGAGGGTTTTGCCCATTATGTTTAACATGACCATGTGTTGAAACTCATGTATATGGAAAATATATGTCCACTGAGTTTCCCTAAATTTTCTCAAATATATGTAAAGCATTTAAATATTTTTTCCCTATGAAAAACCATTTCTGGCCTTAAGAAAAAGCCTTTAAATAAAATAGTAAGATAATCTTTAAAAATAATATTTGATGGTTTTGGGGAGTCTTATATATAGTAGGTTCCAAATAGAGTCTTTGGGGAAAAGTATCCATCCAATTTGAGGACTTATAGTGCAAACCTCAATTCAGGGGCTTTTGAAAACCTAATTTGAATAAGTCCTTTTTGGCAAAAATAATATTTGATAAAAATAGTTTTAGGTACTATACACATGGTATGATCGTTGGGCAGGATGTTTGGATCAAGGAAGATGAGTATGGAGAGGAGTATAATCTATGAGGGCCATACACAATCAATCAAGCAAGCAAGTATCAAACAAATCAAACAAGCTCATGCACTCAAAAGTTTTAATTGGTTCCAAATTTTGTAAATCCATAGTATAGCAAAGTGATACAAACACAGGGTGTGACAAGGAGCCCTTGCAACTTAACAACTTCTTCATTGTAAGTGAATTGCACCCATTTCTCTTTCCACTAACACACCATTTGGCCCATACTTTCTAGCCAACCCATTCCCAAAATCATGTCATAACCCCCCATGGGCAAGGCCTTGAGATTATATTGGAAGGAGTGGCCCTGCACCCACCAATTCAATTCCTGAACTTCTTCAGTGCACTGTAGCATTTCCCCATTGGCCACACGAACATTCAGAGATGTATGCAGGGCTGTAGTTGCCACTTGAATTCTGCTGAGCAATGTAGTATCAATGAAACTGTGAGTGCTTCCCGAATCTAACAAAATAATGACCACTTGGTTACCAATGAGAGCCCTCAGCCTAATAGTTTTGGGATATCTGCACCTGACAGTGCATTCACTGACAGATGAAGTTCAGCTAAAGCAGTTTCCTGGGCCACCACTGCATCCAACAGCTCATCCGAGAAGATGTCGTCAGGTTCAGATTGCATGGCTTGGACAGAAGCTGTAGGTGTTTTGGTGCAAACATGGCCTGGTGCATACTTGTCGCCACAACTAAAACACAACCCATGGGTGCGTCTATACTCTTTGAGCTGACGAGCTTTCCTCAATTCTCCCGGCGGAACTGATCGAGTTTGAGGTTCTGTGCGTACATAGGCAGTCCTAGGGCCAGGTACTCGCTGCCCTTTGGATCGGTTCAGAATGTCCTCTTGCACGATCACGTACTCGGTGGCCTTCTGCACTGAAGTGGGCAATTGAAGTTCCACATCTCCCCGGATTTCTTCTTTCAATCCCAGAAGGAAATGAGTCACAAGTAACGTCTCACTGACCGTTTGCTCATATAACAATATCTGATAGACTATTTGACTGAATTCTCGTTTATATTCAGTAACTGAGCATGTTTGTTTTAGAAGCATCAGGTCGCGCATTGTGTTGCGATGGACATTGTGGTCAAACTCTTGGGACACTGCTGCCTCGAAACCATCCCAACTCGGCCAAGCATGGTTCGTTTTGTACGCATGGTACTAATGAGCAGCATCACCATTGAAATGTAGAGTAGCAGAGGTGACCTTAAACTCTTCAGGGATGTGGTACAGAGAAAAGTAAGCCTCACAACCATCTAGCCAAATGCGCACCTCAGTCCCATCGAAACGCGGAAAATCCATCTTGGGAATCCATGGTTTCCGATGGCTAGGTGTGTCCACTTGGTCCACTTCCTCTGGGGGGTCGCTGCATCGAATGCGTAATCTGTTGTTGTTGATGTTGCATCGCTGGAGCCTTGAATACTTGCACAGGGGAGGAGCCCAGGATACCATCCCCTCCTGTGGATGATGCCTGAGGCGAGTACTTGGTGCGCCAGTCACGAGCTGCGGTCGCCTGTTCCTGCCGAACTTCACCCACGGACTTCATGTTCAGATTGAGATTGCCTTGGACGAGATCCCGTCACTCTACTTGCTCCGCGAATTTCTGGTCAAGGCCATCCAAGTGATCTGCAATCTCATCGACGCGCCCCATCTTCTCAGTGACCAGCGTGAGCGCCTCGAGCTGCTTGAGGACCCGCTGCATGTAGCTCTCCATGGAGTCGAGGACCATCGTCATGTGCGCGTTCGCCTTGGGAGGAGCCGTTGCGACCCGTGTCTACCGCCGCCGGAATCAGCGAGTACAAGGGCAAGCCCATTCCTCTACAACCGATCCCTTCACCCCCGTGCCGCGCCAATCAAGTATCTCCGCCGGAATTTTACACTCACCGGAATGGCCAGTGGAAACCGCGGAACACGCTCGATCTGCAGCCGAATGAACACCGCCGCCACGAACTCGCCACCCGTGTCGCTGAACTGATGTGACGCCGACAAGGGATTTTACGAGAGATCCCAACCTCGTCGAAATCGAGTCCGATCCGCCGCCGATCGCCCGAATCTGATACCAACTGTGATGTCCCGAACCCGGTTGGGGATCACTACTCACTAATTATCCATGAATTTGAGGTACATGGGAGATTGGAGTCTGGGGTAGGGAGAGAGAGACAGACTTGGGGAAGGGAAAGAAAAGAGAGATACGGTTCAGAGGATACACACTGTCTATTCGATCCTTTCTCACCCCGCACGCCACCTTCCTCTTATACTTCTTCAGTCACTTGGGCCTTCCTCTTGGACTTGGGCCGTCGCCGCGTTCCTCGACCCACCAGTTGTTTCTGCTCCTGCGCGTGGTGCTATCTCATCTTGGTTCGTGGCACACTACTGACAGACCACCACACCAACCACCGCTCAAGGTCAGCCCCTCCCTGCATCCCACCCCTTCCGATCTCTCTCCTCTCATGACACATCTAGAGCAAGCCTAAGCAGTCCTGGTTTACGGGTTACGTTGCATCTGATCCCCATCTTGTCTGCGCTCCATTCGGTGACTAGATTTATTCTACTAATATTTTTGCTGGGTTTTCTGGTTGTTTCAAACGATTAAGAAAAAGCTAATCTGATGATGAGATGAAGCTACAAGGTTTTGAGTGAATGTTTGTGAGAAGACATGAAACTGTAGTCGAATACTGTCTAGTGGTCACACGGCAGCGACACATTCCTCTCCTCCTCGATCTCTTCCTCTTCATCTACGATGTAATGAAAAACATGCCCGCTGGAGCGACCTGTCTGCCAGGGAGACAAGGTGAGGGAGCATGACCTCGCTGTTGAGAAGACCGTGAAGGCAGCGCAACGCGGAGGTGGCGCACGATGAGGCAGAATGCAAGCGTCCCAATTCAAGGTATCCAAATTCCAGTAAAAACTAGCAGCACAATGGGCACAAAGTATCCACGGGCTGATTAGATGATTATGTTGGAGATATGCTGTTAAATTGATGCTACATTTTTTTGTCTTCAACTCGACAACTCCTTAAGTTTCTCCGTGAATATTTCTGCATATTGTGCATGTATCTCACCATTATACATCTTATTTTACTTGTTTTGAAAATTAGGAGTACATTTTTTCGAAAAAGGGTGGATTTTATTACTCAAAATGAAGCATCAAGTCAATACAATCAAAATGAGCACACGCCCGCCCTCTGCATAGCTAGGATGCACGCAGCCAACACCAACCCACACACACAAAAAACCGTCGGCAAATAGCAAAGTCATATAAGGCCAAAGCTATGCCTAAGCAAGAAAAAAAGTTCCAAAGTGATCAAATCCGCGATCGACAATCTATAACAATAACCATATCCGCACCAACCATTTCATGACATCACAAGGACAACGAGGTTCTTCAACAACAACGCCTTCAGGAAGGGAGCGATTTTCGAGCACCGCCGTCACCGGATCCGGCCACCAAAAGCCAGAGTCTAGGTTTTTACCCTAAGAACCAGTCCGAGCATATTCGAGCAATGCCTTCAACAAGGTAACGACACCAAAATATCGCAAGGTACAACCAACTTATGGCACAACTAGGTTTTCACTCCGTAGCTCGAGACCTGGTACTCGAGGCGCACCACCATCGAAATCAAACATGTGTCATCAGCACCACTTTTCCGCAGTCCTAGCAGCCGCATGATTTGGATTAGAAACCGACCGTCGCCACTACACAATCATACCCTTTGCGTCAAGTCATCGTCCGTAGATTGCATCTCACTATCGACGGCAACCACCGGATCCTAAGATCTTTTGGTGGCCAATGCAACCTACGGTGAGCGTGCCGCCATAGGACGGTGTGGTCATCACGGACCAACACCCACGATGATGAAGAACTGTAACAGCCCGAGACCGACGCTCCAGAAGATTCCCCTTTTTTCCGTTGTCATCGTGTGATTCGTTTGTCTGTCGCATTCATCATCGCATCATTCGCATTGCATCGGCACTCCATTGTCGTCATTTTTTTCAAAAGTCGCATCCGTTCGTAGTTGCCGGTTCTCTCCGTTCGTGTCATCGACCGTTTCAAGTCCAACCACACACGCACGCGCCCGCGGCATCGTTGTACAAAATGTTTTTAAAAGCGCGTGAAAAATATTCTCGGATTGGGTCGAAAATTGGCGTGCGGTCTTAATATAGCGTAGCTAGACCGCCTGTCAAATTTTGTCGCAATCAGAGGTCGTTTAATACCCGAACGGTCGACCGTAGTGGCACTGTCATCGGTTTATTCGTCGGTCGTTTTCTGTGTTTTAAAACATGATGCCGGGCTGCCCGTCTTCCCTCTCTTCTCATACCTAGCCCCTCTGCACAGTGCACAGTGCACAGACCTCTCGCGTGTGTCCGAGACCTTCCCCGAACCCGAATCGTCGAGTCATGACCGTTGGATCCGGATCAACCCCGAAATACCCTAAACCATCTGCGGTTTCTTATGTGGACTCCCTAGACTAATTTTCCTGACCGTCCGATCTAAACGAAGGATCCGGATCATCTTTCTTTTGTTATATATAGTCCAAATATGAGCAAACCCTAACTTCTAGGGATCTTGTCCCGCAGCCGCCGCCACCCACCTCGTTGTCCCCAACCCTCCAACCAGCGCAATCTCCTGCCTCTCACTCCTCGGGATCTGCTCCCGAACCAGCTCCGCCGCCGCCCCTTGTTATGCGTGCCCGACCAACCCCGACGCCATCAGCCATGCGGCACCCAGCCTCCTGCTCCTCTCGTTCCCACGGGCGAGGAGACGCCCGAGCCGGAGCTCTCCCGCAACACCCATGGCGCCTGAGGGCCACCTCGATGCCCTCCTCCTCCGGCAACAGCCTCCCGCCGGTGAGCACCTCTAGCCACCCACTCTTCGTTCGTCCCTTCCTTCCATTTTCTTCGTCGCTCATCTCTCTCTGTTTGCTATGAGGAACCCCCTCCTTGGAACCTTTGCCAGCTGCCCATGGAGCTCCCCGCAGCCTCCCGGCTCAGCGCGTGCAAGCCGCGTCCCGCGCCTCCTCTGCCGCACCGTGCGCCGGCAAGCCGCTGCGTCCCGAGCTCCTCCACTCCTTGATCCTCCTTTCGCAAGACCCGATGCCGGCCACCAAGCAGCAGCAGCAAGAAGGAGCTGCCCGACCCCGAGCTGCCTCCCGGAGCAGCACCGGCCTGTAGGACCCGTCGCCCCTTTCCTCCCTGTACTCCTCCTCTGTTCGTCTCTCCCTCTCTGACCTTGTTTCTCTCTCTCTTCCTCTTGTCAGGGAACAACCAGGGCCATGGACAGGAGACCGTCGTCGCCATGGAGCCCCGTCATCGGCCGGAATTGGTGCCCCGACGGCCGGATCCGTCCGTCCCCAACCGCCCTCGCCCGGATCCCGTGTTCCCAGCCCTTCTCCGCCGTCCCCGGCCCTCCTCTGGGTCTTCTCGCCATGGCCGCCGGCCTCCCTGTTCCCCTCTGTGAGCAATTCCCCCCGTACTGAAACTTTGTGTTTTTGCCTAGATCTGTTTTGGCTTGGAGAGGTTATATAGTAAAGGCACTTGTTTTGTCCGCGAAATAGTAGTAATCGGAGTGGTTGGCATCCCACGTTCTGTCTAGGAGGTCCTGGGTTCAATCGCTGGCGCCTCCAATAAGTTATTTTCTTCTCTGTTTTTAGCATGCGAGGTACTCTGTTTAAGTTTCAATGTCATCAGCCCGATGGGATGGTCATATTGGCCCAAACCCAGTTGTTACCACTGTTCTATTGTAGATCAGCTAGTCATCTATTTGTGGACTCATGTATGATGTCCAGGCAGTGGCGGACCCACCATTGGGGCGAGCTGGGGCGGCCGCCCCGGGTCGCCGGCGGCGAAGGATGGACCCCCAGGGGCGGCGGCGGCGGCTCTGTTCGCTGGGGCGGGCGCGAGGGAGCCAGGCATCGACGAGACGAAGCGGTAAGTGGTTTGTTGGGCCGGTCGCCGATGGAATGGGCTATTTTCTACGGCTCAAATTCGATCGATCCAGCACTGACCGCAGCCAGGCATCGAGCAGCAGTTCCCCACTCGGCCACTCCTCACTCCATCTCCATCGATCCAGCGCCGCCCCGCTTCCCCTCCAATCCTCCATCGATCAGCGCGGCAGGGGGCGGCCGGCGGCAGGGGGCGGCACCGCGGCAGACCGGCGGCGGCCAGCGGCGGAGGGCCGGGGGCGGGGGGCCGTGGGGGCGGGCGGGTGGCAGTGGGGGCGCAGGGGGCCCGGGTTCTGTTGCAGGTTTAGGTCCAGGTACACTTGTGGGTTCTTCTGCGTTCGATCTGTTCCCGATCCATGCTGTCTGTGTGGTTATGCCAAGGGCAGGCTCTATGAAAAAGATTTCCGATTTAGGTGTTTGGTTAGTTGAGCTGTTTTGGTCATTCTGGGCATACATCTGGCTGTATATTATTTTAGAGGTAAAGTCATATTCTCTTGTACTGCTATCTAACTGTAGTTACTGAGTACAATCGGTAATAATGAACACTTTGCACTTATGTGCTGGTGTGGACACCTAATGTGATCACCCTCTGGGAGGCCTTGCTAACAGTTTTGCAGTCTGGATTACTTTTGGTTCATGCGTATGCGCAGGATAAGCGGTGGCCATATGTGTCGATCCCTTTGTATGGTTCTAGTCCTCAAGATATTTTTCTCTTACCTAAATTATATTTGACCAATTGGTCATTGAGAAATTGATTATGCATTTATATTTTCTGATGTTTGTAATTTGATGTGGTGCAATCAGGGTCAGAGGTGAGAGACCTGAAGATTGGGTTCCAGCAGAAGATACTTCAGATCACCATGACAAAAACTGTGATAAATATAGTGACATACTAGTCCGGGGCGGCGTGCTGGAGGTCGGGCCAGCGGCAGGGGGCGGCAGTGGGGGCCTAGGGGTGGTGCTGGACTGCTGGTGGAGACGTGTGACCGCACCCCGCGTTTGGTTCCAAGAACAACGATCATCAGCAGGTATCCTCTTCAGCTCTTCTAGTCTCCTTTGATATGTTCAGTACTGGATATGTTAGTTGGATAAGAACAGTAGACTGGCAGCAGGACACTGAATTTTGTACCATTTGATGTTGAAAAAAATAATCTCTGGATGCAATGTTTGTTAAACATAACTTATCCATGTCTAGATTAAGAGGACAAGCATATGATAGTGCCTCAAATATGCATGGAGTACTTAATGGCTTGAAGAAATTGGTACTAGAGTTGGTTGAATGTTATGAGTTTTGGGTGAATAGAGTTGCATTTGTACCGAAATTTTTTTAGACCGTAAATGTTCGCCCCGGCTAACTTCAATTCCTGGGTCCGCCACTGTGTCCAGGGTTCAAATCCGAGACACCACATTATATTTTACTGAGGTTTTTCTTTTGCACATGGGACACTGACGCCTTGGCCCCACAGCATTGTTGACCGGTCACAATTGACCCGTTGACCACCCTTCTGCCCCCACTGTCATGGGCACTGGCTATCCGAGCCCGTGTCTATTTGTGGGTTACTTTCTTTTGTCAAATAAGATTGCATGATTATAAATGCCATCATTTTCAATTGCTCATATATAAATAACTATGCATCGGATTGAATCATGTCATATATGTAAAATGCTTAGTTTTTCTTGTAGTTTCACAATATTCAACTTTCACACATGTTAAAATATTAAAATTGTTGTTTGCATTAATTTGCATAAATGCCATGTTAAAACGGTTTGTCTCATAACTAAATAACCGTAGCTCCGATTTTCATGTTCCACATATGTAACTTGACTAGAAAAAAATGTAGAATAACATGGTGGACTTTATTTTGCTGTTTAATAAATATAAAATATGTGTATTTCAGATCTGTACCAAACTTAAAATATGCATGTGGGGTCATTTCGGAAATGCTATATGTTGTTTCCGGCCTCATTTAAACTTGCCTAGATGTGTAGTTTACTTATGCTTCACCTCTTGCCATGTTTAAGAACATTTAATATTGTCGTGTACCTAAACGAGAGTGAATTAAATATTCGAATGTGGAGTTTCGTCAATATGCAACTCGTTGCATATTGAGCTTCACTTAATGTGTAGAAGTTGATTGTTGTGCTTGCCATGTCATGCATAACATGCATCATATTTGAAGTGCATCATGTCATGCATATGTCGTGGTGTATCGTGTGTTGATTGTTTGTTCCGGATTGCTTCTTCTCTATAGAGTTCCGAAAGCGTTCGGAGTGTGAGGATTCGTTCGATACATCCCGTTCGTCTTCTTCACGGATCGCCTGCTTCATGGATTCGTTCTTCTTCCAAGCGAGATCTCAGGCAAGATGACCATTTCCCTGGATACCATTACTATCATTGCCATGCTAGTTGTCTCGTTTCTATCGCATGACTCGCTACCTACCACTTGTATGTCAAGCCTCCCAAATTGCCATGAAAAGCCTCTAACCCCTCCACAAACCAGCAAACCATTGTTTGGCTATGTTACCGCTTGCTCGGCCCTTCTTATAGCGTTGCTAGTTGCAGGTGTAAGATGTTTCCATGTGCCAACATGGATATCCTTATATTATATCACAATATTATTGCTATTTAATTTAATGCACATATATACTTGGTAAAGGGTGGAAGGCTTGGCCTTTTGCTCGGTGTTTTGTTCCACTCTTGCCGCCCTAGTTACTTGTGTACCGGTGTTATGTTCCATATTGAGCGCTCCTAACATGCTCGGGGTTGTTATGGGGACCCCCTTGACTTTCGTTTTAGGATAAAACTTGTCTGGCAAGGCCCAACTTTGGTACTACATTTTCCCAACATATTAATACTGGACACCGTTACTAAAGCATAGGGCGTCATGAACCCGAGGAGTTAATTCAACATAATACAAGGGGGCCAGTGCTGCTGGTGCTTGTCCAAAACAGAGCACTGTGCGGGGCCACCCCGGGGCAACTCGGGGGATTTCTATATGGCCTCCGTACGCGTAGCTGATACGTCCATTTTGCATCATGCTTTTATATCGATATTTATTGCATTATGGGCTGTTATTACACATTATGGTACAATACCTATGCCTTTTCTCTCTTATTTTACAAGGTTTACATGAAGAGGGAGAATGCCGACAGCTGGAATTCTGGACTGGAAAAGGAGCAAATCTGAGATACCTATTCTGCACAACTCCAAAAGTCCTGAAAATCTACGGGGAATTATTTTGGAATATATAAAAAATATTGGGCGGAAGAAATACATCAGGGGGCTCACCAGGTAGTCACAAGCCAGGGGGGCGCGCCCTACCCCCCTAGGCGCGCCCCTGTGGCTTGTGGCCCACCTAGCAGCCCTCCGGTGCCCATCTTCTGCTATATGGAGGGTTTTGACCTGGAAAAAATCATAACAGAGCTTTCGGGGCGAAGCGCCGCCGTCTCGAGGCGGAACTTGGGCAGAACCAATCTAGGGCTCCGACGGAGCTGTTCTGCCGGGGAAACTTCCCTCCCAGAGGGGGAAATCGAAGCCATCGTCATCACCAACGATCCTCTCATCGAGAGGGGGTCAATCTCCATCAACATCTTCACCAACACCATCTCCTCTAAAACCCTAGTTCATCTCTTGTATCCGATCTTTGTCTCAAAACCTCAGATTTGTACCTGTGGGTTGCTAGTAGTGTTAATTACTCCTTGTAGTTGATGCTAGTTGGTTTACTTGGTGGAAGATCATATGTTCAGATCCTTGATCATCATTAATACTCCTCTGATTATGAACATGAATATGCTTTGTGAGTAGTTACGTTTGTTCCTGAGGACATGGGATAAGTCTCGTTATAAGTAATCATGTGAATTTGGTATTCGTTCGATATTTTGATGAGATGTATGTTGTCTCTCCTCTAGTGGTGTTATGTGAACGTCGACTACATAACACTTCACCATTATTTGGGCCTAGAGGAAGGCATTGGGAAGTAATAAGTAGATGATGGGTTGCTAGAGTGACAGAAGCTTAAACCCTAGTTTATGCGTTGCTTCGTAAGGGGCTGATTTGGATCCACATGTTTCATGCTATGGTTAGATTTATCTTAATTCTTCTTTCGTAGTTGCGGATGCTTGCGAGAGGGGTTAATCATAAGTGGGAGGCTTGTCCAAGAAAGGGCAGCACCCAAGCACCGGTACACCCACATATCAAATTATCAAAGTAACGAACGCGAATCATATGAGCATGATGAAAACTAGCTTGACAGTAATTCCCATGTGTCCTCGGGAGCGCTTTACTTTATATAAGAGTTCGTCCAGGCTTGTCCTTTGCTATAAAAAGGATTGGGCCACCTTGCTGCACCTTAGTTACACTTGTTACTTGCTACCCGTTACGAATTATCTCATCACAAAACTATCTGTTACCGATAATTTCAGTGCTTGCAGAGAATACCTTACTGAGAACTGCTTGTCATTTCCTTCTGCTCCTCGTTGGGTTCGACACTCTTACTTATCAAAAGGACTACGATAGATCCCCTATACTTGTGGGTCATCAGTAGCTTATCCGCCGTGGCCTGAGAACGAGATACACGGCTCCAATCGGGATTGTCGGCACGTCGGGCGGCCTTGCTGGATTTGTTTTACCTTTCTTGAACGTCTTGTGCGCGGGATTTCGACGACACTTCGGGCTATCTCGAAGTTGAGATTTTCCATCGGGATTCCGCAAATACTACTGGTGATTCCGCGGTTGAGGAATTCCAACGCAGCTTGTGGTTAGTTTGTGATGGATGAGTTGGAGCACCCCTACAGGTTAAATCTTTCGGAAAGCCGTGCTCGCGGTTACGTGGCAACGTGGAAACTTTGTTTAACACCCGGTCATAGCAAACTTGAAGTAAACTCAAATAAAATACACCAACCGTGTGCGTAACTGTGACTGTCTCTTCTCGTGAGTCCTTATCCGAGAGAGAACACGGTGGGGTTATGTTTGACGTAAGTAGGTGTTCAGGATCTCTTAGAGATCATCACTAGTTCACGTCCGTTTATGCGACAATCATCCCCCCTTATTCTTGTACTCGTAAGTTAGCCACTCAAATAAATGATTAGTGCTTGCTGCAGCCTCACCACTTAACCATACCTCACTCATTAAGCTTTAATAGTCTTGATACCCTTGGAAATGAGATTGTTGAGTCCCCATGGCTCACAGATTACTACAACCACAGTTGCAGGTACAGGTAAAGCAATGCGTTGACGTGAGAGCGATGCTTTATTTGATTTGGAGTTCTTCTTCTTCTTCATCGATCATAGGATGGGTTCCAGGCGGCAGCCTGGGATAGCAAGGATGGATGTCATTTTATCGTTTGTTTTCGTCCGTAGTCGGACCCTGCTCTTCTGTATGATGTTTGGATATGTTGATGTATTGTTGTGATATTGATGTAGCTTGTGGCGAGTGTAAGCCAATTCCATATACTCATCTCTTCTTTACATGTACTTGTAATGATATCCATTCTTGCGAAACGACGAGATGCGCTTCTATCCCTGTCGAGGCCCTCGAGCCAAAATAAGGATAGGATCGCATCTTGGGCGTGACAAGTTGGTATCAGAGCATGTACCGACCTAGGAGCCCCCTTGATTGATTGAACTTTGGCTGAGTCGAGTCTAGTGAAAAAAAATATTTTGAGTCTAGTTATATATCGGAGAGTAGGATTCTTTTAATCCTCTTCTATGCTCTGGTGAGGAATCCTGACGTAAGAATTTTAATTCTACCCTCTTCTCACTCAATTTTTTTTTAGGATCACGCGGGTATTTTGGAACCTCTATGATGTCGATGTGACCGGAACTCTGTTCTTGGTGCCTCCCGTACGTATGGATTGGACCCGGGGAGTTGAGCTCCAAGGGGTTCTTGACACATCACTATCGTTAAGTTTCCTTAGTATCTCAGGACGTGGATGTTCGAAATTGCTCCAATACTATTCGTGGTGCGAAGAGTGTGGCGGCACCCAGTACTGGGGAGCGGGATCACATGTACTGCCATCTTTAGTATCGTTGTGATTACGAGGGTCTGAGGTAGACGAGTTTCCGAGATTCCTCTGGTTATGTGTTGACGGATGTGATACACTGGTGGGTAGTGTTATTGCTAGGAGTTGAGTGTTTTATTCAGTAATTGATCCATGTATCCATTGGACCAGATTGCATAACCAGAAAGATTTCGGAAGTTCTTATGTGGGAACTCAAGTAGTTACCTAGGATTATCCTTCCAACGAATGCATAATGGGTTATGTATATGTTTCCGGCTTAACTCTCAAGCCTCACCCTTTGTGTTGTTTTGGAGTATGGTAATTTGAGTTGCTTCGATGTCAAGTGGTGATTTCATATCTTTCCTAACCGGTGTGCTTCTCTTTAAGTTAATTCTATCCTCTCCAATATTGCAAGATCAATCCTCATATTCTTCTCCGGAGTTCGTCTCATCTGTCTCAAGTTGTCTTTGTTTTTTTCCCCGCCCTCCCGCCCTTTTTCTTCAACAATTAAACTCTCATCCAAGTACCTTTCTTTTCATGTATTGCTTCCGCTATCTTTCTTCCGTATCGTATCGTGTGATTCATTGTGAAGATCCCAAGTGCTCAAGTTCATCATTTCTTAGTCTTCATCTCTGTTTTCTTGTCCGGTGGATTCAATTCAAGCTTTCGGTGCTCATCATATCCTTTTCATTCTCTAAATGCTCTATCATGCCGGAAATTCTTAGGCAAACGTCTCTTGTTTATTCCTCTCTCTATTCTATCCGGAGTGGCAAGATATCTCAGAAGATTCGTATTTTCATTCAATTCCTTTCAAATTATTCTGAGGTTCTCACCTCTTCAAGTTTTCAATTTGTACCAGTGCAATATCTTTCTAAGCAATCATTTCAACGGTGTTTTCTTTGAGTGGGCTCATAACTCACAGGTTTTTTCCCAGGATCTTACCTGACTCTTCTAATCTTTTCCGGAGATGTCCTCAAGTTCTTTTCAAATATGACGTAAGAATGAATTCCATCATTCATATTCCTTCTCCAAGATCGCTTTGATTTATTTTCATCGTTGGCTCAACCTTTATTTCTTCATTGTTCCGGAGTGTCTTAGTAATTCATGGTGTTGTTTCTCGTCATCATTCTCACGTCGAAGACCGAAAAAGAGTTTCTCTTAAATCTTTGCTCATTCTCTTGAAGGTTCATGGTTCAGCTTGTTGCTATCCTCTCTAATTGTTTTTGATCATGAGTAATTCTTTCCATATCTATCCGGAGCATTTCAGAGTTGTTTTCATTCTCGATCCTCCGAAGGCCATCATTTCAGAAGATTTCTTCGTTCTCAGCTTTCAGCTTCGTTCTCAAATTCTTCTCAATTGTTGTCCCTTCTGTCGTATCTCAATTATTTCGGTGCCTTGTTCAAGTTTCTATTAGGCAAATCTTGATCTCTTCATTTTCATGGTATCCTCATTCCGTTCTAAATTCTTACCGGTGTTTTTCGTTCTAGACTTCTTCAAGTGTGCAATATCTCTCTTCAATCTTTTCAAGAAGAATAAGTGGTATGCCAAATCCGTTGTTTGTTATCAATTGAACTTGATGAAGGATAAGCATAACATAATCCTTATTCTTCTTTCCTCAAAGTGTTCGTAATTCTTTCTGGAGTGGCTCATGATATCAAATTCTCGATTCTAAGTTGTTCATCTCTTCTTTTTCGGAGTCCGAAGTTATTCTCAAGTATCTCATCACGAAGCTTCATCTAAATCATTGCAAGGCCTCAATCTTATTCTTTTCAATCTTCATTTCTTTTGATCATTCTTTTGTATACGAAGGCTCTACATGATGGTTCATCAAAGATTTCTTTCGTTCTCAAAGTGTTCTTCAAGATTCTTGTTGGAGAGGCTCAAGTATCATTCGTCTTGTATTCCGAAGTGCAATTCTTTCTCCCTTACCTTTTCAGATGGTGTTATAGCATTCTTGATTGATGAGGTGACTCGAAGAGAATTTGTCAAGAATGAGATATTTAAAACCATCTTTCTTTCTTGGAGTTATCTTGAATTGGATTTCACCTAAAGTCTTTCATAAGGATTGTTGCTATTATGGTGTTTATCAACGATCAAAGTTTTCTCCTCCTCCTCTTGGGGAAAGAAGTTTTGCATATCTTGATGCTCCCAACCAATCATTGTTTTCTATCAGTGGCCGGTTGTCACCTCATTATTTGAGATGTTTTCCATAAGCCCACAACAAGTCTATTCTTTTCGTTGTTGATTTCCAACAACTCCGTTCAATCCTTCTTTGTAAGGTTGTTCTTTTCAAATTCATTTATGGTAGAAATTGTCATTTTCTACTCCGTTCCTTTCTTTCCAACGATCTAGCTTCTATTCTTTTGTTCCGGAGGCTTTGTAATGTTGCTCTAATCAACCCATGATATTGTTTTGTCAAATATCATGTTCTTTCCTCGCTTTTCCATCTAACCAGAGTGTTGTGCCAAGTTCTCAAGTTCTTTCATCTTATGAAGTTTTGTTTCTCTTTCCTGCCGAAGTGCTGCCCGAATTTCTTTTGAATTCTTGCTTGTTCCTTGTGTCATTCTTCATCTCTTGCAACCTTCAAGGTTCGTTGGCTTCACTCATTTGTCGAAGAAGCAGCTAAGTTTTACCTCTTCCCTTGCTCTTTCTCTTCCCCTTCTCATTCTAAGATCTCGTGGCGAGATCTCTTGTAAGTGGAGGAGAGTTGTAACAACCCGAGACCGACGCTCCAGAAGATTCCCCTTTTTTCGGTTGTCATCGTGTGATTCGTTTGTCTGTCGCATTCATCATCGCATCATTCGCATCATTCGCATTGCATCGGCACTCCGTTGTCGTCATTTTTTCAAAACTCGCATCCGTTCGTAGTTGCCGGTTCTCTCCGTTCGTTTCATCGACCGTTTCAAGTCCAACCACACATGCACGCGCCCGCGGCATCGTTGTAAAAAATGTTTTTAAAAGCGCGCGAAAAATATTCTCGGATTGGGTCGAAAATTGGCGTGCGGTCTTAATATAGCGTAGCTAGACCGCCTGTCAAATTTCGTCGCAATCAGAGGTCGTTTAATACCCGAACGGTCGATCGTAGTGGCACTGTCATCGGTTTATTCGTCGGTCGTTTTCTGTGTTTTAAAACATGATGCCGGGCTGCCCGTCTTCCCTCTCTTCTCATACCTAGCCCCTCTGCACAGTGCACAGTGCACAGACCTCTCGCATGTGTCCGAGACCTTCCCCGAACCCAAATCGTCGAGTCATGACCGTTGGATCCGGATCAACCCCGAAATACCCCAAACCATCTGCGGTTTCTTATGTGGACTCCCTAGACTAATTTTCCTGACCGCCCGATCTAAACGAAGGATCCGGATCATCTTTCTTTTGTTATATATATAGTCCAAATATGAGCAAACCCTAACTTCTAGGGATCTTGTCCCGCAGCCGCCGCCACCCACCTCGTTGTCCCCAACCCTCCAACCAGCGCAATCTCCTGCCTCTCACTCCTCGGGATCTGCTCCCGAACCAGCTCCGCCGCCGCCCCTTGTTATGCGTGCCCGACCAACCCCGACGCCACCAGCCATGCGGCACCCAGCCTCCTGCTCCTCTCGTTCCCACGGGCGAGGAGACGCCCGAGCCGGAGCTCTCCCGCAACACCCATGCCGCCTGAGGGCCACCTCGACGCCCTCCTCCTCCGGCAGCAGCCTCCCGCCGGTGAGCACCTCTAGCCACCCGCTCTTCATTCATCCCTTCCTTCCATTTTCTTCGTCGCTCATCTCTCTCTGTTTGCTGTGAGGAACCCCCTCCTTGGAACCTTCGCCAGCTGCCCATGGAGCTCCCCGCAGCCTCCCGGCTCAGCGCGTGCAAGCCGCGTCCCGCGCCTCCTCTGCCGCACCGTGCGCCGGCAAGCCGCTGCGTCCCGAGCTCCTCCACTCCTTGCTCCTCCTTCCGCAAGACCCGACGCCGGCCACCAAGCAGCAGCAGCCAGAAGGAGCTGCCCGACCCCGAGCTGCCTCCCGGAGCAGCACCGGCCTGTAGGACCCGTTGCCCCTTTCCTCCCTGTACTCCTCCTCTGTTCGTCTCTCCCTCTCTGACCTTGTTTCTCTCTCTCTTCCTCTTGTCAGGGAACAACCAGGGCCATGGACAGGAGACCGTCGTCGCCATGGAGCTCGTCATCGGCCGGAATTGGTGCCCTGACGGCCGGATCCGTCCGTCCCCAACCGCCCTCGCCCGGATCCCGTGTTCCCAGCCCTTCTCCGCCGTCCCCGGCCCTCCTCTGGGTCTTCTCGCCATGGCCGCCGGCCTCCCTGTTCCCCTCTGTGAGCAATTCCCCCCGTACTGAAACTTTGTGTTTTTGCCTAGATCGGTTCTGGCTTGGAGAGGTTATATAGTAAAGGCACTTGTTTTGTCCGCGAAATTGCGCCTCCAATAATTTATTTTCTTCTCTGTTTTTAGCATGCGAGGTACTCTGTTTAAGTTTCGGTGTCATCAGCCCGATGGGATGGTCATATTGGCCCAAACCCAGTTGTTACCACTGTTCTATTGTAGATCAGCTAGTCATCTATTTGTGGACTCATGTATGATGTCCAGGGTTCAAATCCGAGACACCACATTATATTTTACTGAGGTTTTTCTTTTGCACATGGGACACTGACGCCTTGGCCCCACAACATTGTTGACCGGTCACAATTGACCCGTTAACCACCCTTCTGCCCCCACTGTCATGGGCACTGGCTAGCCCAGCCCGTGTCTATTTGTGGGTTACTTTCTTTTGTCAAATAAGATTGCATGATTATAAATGCCATCATTTTCAATTGCTCATATATAAATAACTATGCATCGGATTGAATCATGTCATATATGTAAAATGCTTAGTTTTTCATGTAGTTTCACAATATTCAACTTTCACACATGTTAAAATATTAAAGTTGCTGTTTGCATTAATTTGCATAAATGCCATGTTAAAACGGTTTGTCTCATAACTAAATAACCGTAGCTCCGATTTTCATGTTCCACATATGTAACTTGACTAGAAAAAAGTGTAGAATAACATGGTGGACTTTATTTTGCTGTTTAATAAATATAAAATATGTGTATTTCAGATCTGTACCGAACTTAAAATATGCATGTGGGGTCGTTTCGGAAATGCTATATGTTGTTTCCGACCTCATTTAAACTTGCCTAGATATGTAATTTACTTATGCTTCACCTCTTGCCATGTTTAACAACATTTAATATTGTCGTGTACCTAAACAAGAGTGAACTAAATATTCGAATGTGGAGTTTCGTCAATATGCAACTCGTTGCATATTGAGCTTCACTTAATGTGTAGAAGTTGATTGTTGTGCTTGCCATGTCATGCATAACATGCATCATATTTGAAGTGCATCATGTCATGCATATGTCGTGGTGTATCGTGTGTTGATTGTTTGTTCCGGATTGCTTCTTCTTGATAGAGTTCCGAAAGCGTTCGGAGTGTGAGGATTCGTTCGACTACGTCCCGTTCGTCTACTTCACGGATCGCCTGCTTCATGGATTCGTTCTTCTTCCAAGCGGGATCTCAGGCAAGATGACCATTTCCCTGGATACCATTACTATCATTGCCATGCTAGTTGTCTCGTTTCTATCGCATGACTCGCTACCTACCACTTGTATGTCAAGCCTCCCAAATTGCCATGAAAAGCCTCTAACCCCTTCACATCCCAGCATACCATTGTTTGGCTATGTTACCGCTTGCTCAGCCCTTCTTATAGCGTTGCTAGTTGCAGGTGCAAGATGTTTCCATGTGCCAACATGGATATCCTTTTATTATATCACAATATTATTGCTATTTAATTTAATGCACATATATACTTGGTAAAGGGTGGAAGGCTTGGCTTTTTGCTCGGTGTTTTGTTCCACTCTTGCCGCCCTAGTTACTTGTGTTCCGGTGTTATGTTCCATATTGAGCGCTCCTAACATGCTCGGGGTTGTTATGGGGACCCCCTTGACTTTCGTTTTAGGATAAAAAACTTGTCTGGCAAGGCCCAACTTTGGTACTACATTTGCCCAACATAATAATACTGAACACCGTTACTAAAGCATAGGGCGTCATGAATCAGAGGAGTTAATTCAACATAATACAGGGGGGTCAGTGCTGCTGGTGCTTGTCTAAAATAGAGCACTATGCGGGGCCACCCCGGGGCAACTCGGGGGATTTCTATCAGGCCTCTGTACGCGTAGCTTATCCACCGTGGCCTGAGAACGAGATACGCGGCTCCTATCGGGATTGTCGGCACGTCGGGCGGCCTTGCTGGATTTGTTTTACCTTTCTCGAACGTCTTGTGTGCGGGATTTCGACGACACTTCGGGCTATCTCGAAGTTGAGATTTTCCATCGGGATTCCGCAAATACTACGGGTGATTCCGCGGTTGAGGAATTCCAACGCAGCTTGTGGTTAGTTTGTGATGGATGAGTTGGAGCACCCCTCCAGGTTAAATCTTTCGGAAAGCCGTGCCCGCGGTTACGTGGCAACGTGGAAACTTTGTTTAACACCCGGTCATATCAAACTTGAAGTAAACTCAAATAAAATACACCAACCGTGTGCGTAACCGTGACTGTCTCTTCTCGTGAGTCCTTATCCGAGAGAAAACACGGTGGGGTTATGTTTGACGTAAGTAGGTGTTCAGGATCTCTTAGAGATCATCACTAGTTCACGTCCGTTTATGCGACAATCATCCCCCCTTATTCTTGTACTCGTAAGTTAGCCACTCAAATAAATGATTAGTGCTTGCTGCAGCCTCACCACTTAACTATACCTCAATCATTAAGCTTTAATAGTCTTGATACCCTTGGAAATGAGATTGCTGAGTCCCCGTGGCTCACAGATTACTACAACCACAGTTGCAGGTACAGGTAAAGCAATGCGTTGACGTGAGAGCGATGCTTTATTTGATTTGGAGTTCTTCTTCTTCTTCATCGATCATAGGATGGGTTCCAGGCGGCAGCCTGGGATAGCAAGGATGGATGTCATTTTATCGTTTGTTTTCGTCCGTAGTCGGACTCTGCTCTTCTGTATGATGTTTGGATATGTTGATGTATTGTTGTGATATTGATGTAGCTTGTGGCGAGTGTAAGCCAATTCCATATATTCATCTCTTCTTTACATGTACTTGTAATGATATCCATTCTTGCGAAACACCGAGATGCGCTTCTATCCCTGTCGAGGCCCTCGAGCCAAAATAAGGATAGGATCGCATCTTGGGCGTGACAAGAACCACACCACTGACTTCCACCTCGCCGACCATGAGCACCAGCGCGCAGCTCGGGCGAAACCCGCACAACCGATCGGTTGGATGCTGCACCGGACTTGCGGCCAACCACCGGAACCATGCCGGGTGCTAGAAAAAGGATCCAATCCACATCACCGGCCCGTTCGCATCTATGCAACACTGTGGAGAACTGATGCACAGTCCAGATTGACGATTTGCACCCTCGACCAACCGATGGGGGTAGTCCGTCCTTGGCGGCAGAGTGGAGACCACCAGCAAAACAACACCGATGGTGGCGGCCGCCGAGATGATCTATCGGGAGAAGGCAACTAGCGCGAGAGGAAGAGAGGCCCCGCCGTCGCCGGGTGCCTCATGGGGCTTTGCCCCGACGCTGCCGGCTGGCGGCGGCGAGGGGAGGGCGCACGCGGAGGTTCTCGAGAAAAGTGGATCAGGAGGGCGTCGTTGGTGGATACTCTCAAAAAGCAACAGAGTTCGCATGTTGGTTCCGAAAATTAGGAGTACATACAATCAATACACGTAGTATAGCACATGATAAATTATAATACGTATTACACTGTGTTCAGACAAACTCAGACTAACTCTCTCTCTTTCACTCGCACATACGAAGGTGGAAGAAGGAGCACACGATTTTCCGGCGCACAAACGTCTTGGCCACACGAACGACCTCACTTTACTGGGCACATACCCGGGCTCGGCAACAAACCGCAGCCATACATGGAGGTACACACGCACACACGCAGCACAACCCTGAAGAACTCTCACGTCGACCGGACGCACACCACGGTCCCAACGGAGACTACATCTTCTTTAGGTCCCTCTCACTTGGCTCGGCTCATACCATCGCCCGCGGGTCGGCACATACCGGCGCACATCTGCTTTTATATGTGAACTCATGCACATACTAGCTGGCCACACCGGCCACTAAGATAACTAACTAAGCCACGAAGTACATGCACTCCTTCGTGCACGCAACTAGATGGTTGCAACCAACCAACCCAGATTTTGTGCCACGCCTACGTCGCCAACCAAGTCCTACATGCACGATCCACCACTTGCGCACCTTCACAAACAGCCACATGACGTGGCCACGAGTGCACATGCAGAACTGCCGCACGGAGACTCGAAGACTCCACCCGTCACGGCCAGACGTCCGCTAACTCACGCGCTAAGTCAAGATTATGGCTAACAATTTCCTTCCTAATCTTGACATAGCTCGTCGTCGGCCATCGCCTTGTAGTCGTCGCCGGCCGTCCCTCGCACGCATAGACGTGTGCCGCGTCACCCGACTTCCGCACCATGGCACACGTCACCCGGCTTTCGCACCATGGCAGCCGAGCTACGTCAATCGCTATCGATGTTCCCCGGCTGTCGCGCCATGGTCGTCATGACCTCCACGCCGCCGCGCCACCACGCAGGTCCTCCACGGCCTCCTCGCCGCGCTGCCGCAGCCTCTGCGCCTCCACGCAGCGCCTCCGCGGCCGCCATGACAGCCGCAGCCTCTGCGCCTCCACGCAGCGCCTCCGCGGCCGCCATGACAGCCGCCGCGCCACGCACCTCCATCGGCCGACACATGGGCCGGAGCTTCACACAGCCGTCGGCCAACGCCGCCGCCGCCGGCACGCCTCCGGCAAGGAAAACACGCCCAAGACAACCAAGCTCATGATACCAAATGTTGGGACAAACCCGGACCAACTCTCTCTCTTTCACTCGCACATACGAAGGTGGAAGAAGAAGCACACAATTGGTTGCACGAACGGCCTCACTTTACTGGGCACATACCCGGGCTCGGCAACAAACCGCAGCCATACATGGAGGTACACACGCAACACAACCCCGAAGAACTCTCACGTCGACCGGGCGCACACCACGGTCCCGACGGAGACTACATCTTCTTTAGGCCCCTCTCACTTGGCTCGGCTCATGCCGTCGTCCACGGCTCGGCACATACCGGCGCACATCTCCTTTTATATGTGAACTCACGCACATACTAGCCGGCCACACCGGCCACTAACACAACTAACTAAGCCACGAAGTACATGCACTCCTTCGTGCACGCAGCTAGATGGTTGCAACCAACCAGGGGTGTAGCCAGCCCCGAGCTGCCCGGGCCATGGCCTGGGGCATGGGAGTGAAATCCTTCGTATACTGTAGCCACAGTAGCGCACTGTAGCTACAGTCATCACTGTTCCAACGAAGCTGGCCCGGGGGCGTGGCCATATCCTGGCTACGGCACTGCAACCAACCAACCCAGATTTTGTGCCACGCCTACGTCGCCAACCAAGTCCTACATGCATGCACGATCCACCACTTGCGCAGCTTCACAAACAACCACATGACCTTGCCACGAGTGCACATGCAGAACTGCCGCACGGAGACTCGAAGACTCCACCCGTCACGGCCAGACGTTCGCTAACGCACACGCTAAGTCAAGATTATGGCTAACACACTGTACAGAAACCTCCTTATCATTGAAGACAGTCTCAAGATGCATAAATTCGTTGTCTTTACTGAAATCCCAGACACGAGCCACGAGTGCAAGGACAGTGACGCATCTCATAGATGGACTAAGGTGCGACAAAGCAAAGTGACCTGAAATTCCACACATATAGTCAATAACCTCATGCGCTATGAATGCGAATCAAATGTGTAAAATGTAACTAACTGACCTTAAGTAGAGGCCAGCTTAAAAAGTATCCATGAGTAATCATTGCTGTCGTAGAGTGGATCACCTGGAGCACATGGCTTCAATGTTGTAACCAATTTGTACTTTCTTCTTCCATTCTTTCCTAATGGATAACAAACAAAGCTCTTGCTTGTGCTGCAAAAAAGAAAAGAAAGATAAGACCAGTGAGATGAAGGGGTCAAGACTTCCTGTACTTTTTGGTTCATATTTATGTACCTGTTTAGAGCTATAACGATGAACATGCTAATCTCCAGGAAGTAAACACGTAGGAACAATTAAACAACATCTCTTTTTTTTTTTTGAGGGGAACAACATCTCTTCTCGTAGTAGTTAACTGTGGTATTGCCATCTCTATTCAGTTCTCATGTTTGCAGGCTGTACAATGCACACCTTATATTATTTTGTGTAGAGGTGCCATTTGCTTGTGAGGAAGGAACTAAGAATGGAGAGTAACCATTTATTTACTTGAGATCATGTGCACTTAATTGTTTCTTGTTAGTGTACTTCTAACATAGCTTGACATTTCATGCACGAACACCGATGTTTTTGATTCTGCAGTAAATTGCCGAACCTTTTGAACGTAATACCATACATTTTTCTCATTTATTTCCCTCTCTTTTGGTTTCCAGGTAGCAACAATTCATATGCAATCTAGCTTGCAATCTGGATTTATATTTCCCCTCACTCGCTTTTACTGAAGGAAAGCCTAGACATGCAGAAATAGAGCCTTTGAATCATCTACTCGATAACATGCAAACATATTTAAATTTTATTTGAACCCTAATTAGTATCTCCCATGTACTTTCAGTACTTACAATATGCTCTTCAACTTACCATATGTTCTTTTCCTGCATTTTTTTCGTCTGCAGCAGATTAAGGGACTAAAAGCAAACTAATGGCTATATATGTAGGGGTCAGCTAATTGACATCCGTAATTTTCTTTTTATGATCATATATATTATATTTCTCTGAATCATGTGGACCATTTTCATATATGAATAGTGAAGTGATACATGAAGGTAACATTAGGCACCACAATTTTTTGCTCTGTATTTGCGTGTGCCTATGTTGTTATCGGGGTACAAAATCCTGATATAATTTCTCGATGTCCCGCTAACCGGTTTCGCATAAAATGTTATTGAACCTCACGAGCTAGGCATATAGCACTATTATCTATGGAGGTAATGTTAGGTAAGGCATGGAGTGTATCCATGGAATGTTGCAAGAAAGAATGGATTGTGCGTCATTGGCACTCAGAAGGCTGCATCAATTTTGGCTTTCATGCAAAGAAGCAGAAACAATCGGATGCCAAATGGACAAATGGTGCAAGATGACGACGATGACAAGGAGTTGGAGGTGGCACCAGTGAGGCAAATGGCGGTCAAGAATGGCGAGTACAAGGGCAATCGAAGAATGCCAAACCCGTCAACCACCCTAAGGTCCAATCCATGTTTGACGCATGAGAGGAAAGGCTATAGAATTTAAGAGCCACAACTTTTTATACATGATACAATTATGATCATGGATACTTCTGTTATTTATCCTCTGTTTATCAAATTTGCTTTTGGCCTGATGTTTGATTTGCCAACACATAATTGCTACATGAATTAACAACACATGAGCATAAGCGTATCCATTTCCATAGACCTATAATTCGAGTTGAAGATTCGAAATTATTCTTGATGTTTATTAAATAACATTAATGTAGATATTGGTATGTTGTTTTTGATCTTTGCACTTTTATTTAGATCTCTTATGATTTATTGAATTACGATGGTTTGTAAAGGGGTTGGTGCCCATGGTCCCTATGCCGATACACACTCACATAACTCCCCATCATAAACACATAAACATTCTAATAAAACCATCTAATTCTGAGTTGAAATTAAACCACCATAATATGTTACGTAGTCTGTTGACAAGTAAAATTGATCCATGTATACATGTTGATTCCAAACAATAAAGCGTAGAAACGGACGGACGCATCCTCAAAGAAAAAAAAGAAACGGACGGACGCAGCATCGCTTTGATTTCACCTTGAGAAACACAAGTCGAGCCCGTGGTCGCTTCGCTTCCATCTTCTTCCTGCTCCCACCTCCGCAATAACTATCACGCCTGCGGCGGGAGCGACGCCGGCAGCCAAGAAAACGCTACACGAGCAGCCGCCACCGGCCAGGCCACCAGCGCAGCCCTCGCCTACAAGAACCCCCCAACCCTAAACCGCGATGGCTATTTCCTCTTAGCTCTCCCATCCACCATTTTGTCTTCCTTCTCCTTCTTCTCTTCCGTTCCGCGTAGACTGACCAAGGAGCGGTCGGATGGGTAGATGGGAGGCGCTCGTCGCTATTGCGGTCGTGGCGGTATTTCTCGCGGCGTCGGCCGGGAAAGTGGACGCGGCTAAGGCGGCGGCCAAGGGGAAGTACCGAGCGCTGTTCAACTTCGGGGACTCACTGGCTGACGTTGGCAATCTTCTGATAGCAAACGGCGTCCCAGACAACCTCACCACCGCGAGGCTGCCTTACGGGCAGACCTACTTCGGCAAACCCACCGGCCGGTGCTCCGACGGCCGCCTAGTCATCGACCACCTGGGTGAGTGCCCGGTTTGATTTGGTTATTTCTTGCTTGCTTTTCTTGATTCCTCCGAGATTCGGTCCTGATGGGTTTCCTGCGCTTGGTCGGTTATTGCAGCGCAAGAATTCGGGTTGTCGCTGCTGCCGCCGTCCAAGGCCAATCACTCGGACTTCAAGCACGGGGCCAACTTCGCCATCACCGGCGCGACGGCGCTCGACACGCCCTACTTCGAAGCTAGGGGCCTCGGTGCGGTCGTCTGGAACTCCGGTGCCCTCATGACCCAAATCCAGTGGTTCCGTGATCTCAAGCCTTTCTTCTGCAACTCCACCAAGGGTAAATGTCAAAATCCCACCTTTGCAGCTATGTAGGTGATGGATTGTGAAATAATTGGGAATTTGCTTGTGAACCTTTCGTGCTCATGATGTTTTTGCAGAAGAATGCAAGGAGTTCTATGCCAACTCGCTGTTCGTTGTCGGCGAGTTTGGTGGCAACGACTACAATGCGCCCCTGTTTGCAGGCAAGGGCCTTACAGAGGCCTACAAGTTCATGCCGGATGTCATCCAGGGCATCTCCGACGGCGTCGAGGTAGTGATTGCTTCTTTAATTGTTCGCTGTCACATTGAATGTACTTTCAACTTTAATTGTTCATGTATGACGCAGGAGTTGATCACTGAGGGGGCAGCGGATCTTATTGTGCCAGGGGTGATGCCCACTGGGTGCTTTCCTGTGTACTTGAACATGCTCGATATGCCAACCCACGAGTATGGCTCCCGGAGCGGGTGCATCCGTCAGTACAACACGTTCTCATGGGTGCACAATGCACATCTTAAGAGAGCACTAGAGAAGCTCCGGCCCAAGTACCCCAATGTGCGGATCATATACGGCGACTACTACACACCAGTTGTCCAGTTCATTCTTCAACCTGAGAAGTTTGGTTAGTTCTCAAACACTGAACTGTTAACTTTTGCCATAGCTAACTCTGGAAGCATCGGAATTTAGTGATTTGCAAATTGGTTGTATGCATATATTCATATCCTTGGTTAATAGATACAGCACTACTGAAATTGGCTTTCCTTAGCTAAGAGTTCTGTTGTTTTGTTCTTACTGATGTAATTGCCGCAGGTGGATCTTAGTGTGCATGTGCTTTTCTCTGTCTGGTGTAAAGTCAACTGTTACCCAGTCAGCGATTTCCCTCCGTTCGCCTTGAAGGCTTGAAAGGCACGCAATACATAAAATTAGATAGTTCAGATCTGGGCAGAGAGCAAGAAGTTCCTTAGCCTTCTATAGTAGATTGGAGCACGTAGCATAATACAAAAATGGTGAACACAACTTGCAGCCACAAAGCACCTTACTCATATTCAGAGTATATTAGAAGCAAGGTTACTAATCCCATGCTCTAGGATCATTTATCTAGTCTGTAAAGGTGTACTAGCTATCACTTCAGTTACTACTACTTCAGAGCTTACCCAATTGTTAGTTTTCTGATTTAGTGGTCATGTGGGGCTAATAATTAGGATGGTTCCATTATGTACTCCAATCAGAACTTATACTACCTGCCATACTGTCACCTAGATTAAGGGAGTCATTTTTACATTTAGTCTTTTACAATGTTGTTTATGGGTTGTACAACCCACTGTAATATCCTTGTGACCTTAACTCAAAACACATATGTACTCCATGAACTGCAAACACATGTTTTCTATTATTAGAACATCACTTTTTTAACTGTGTATAGTTCTCCCAATGTTGTTAAGATAGGTTCTATTTCACAATGGAAAAAGTGTGTACCAAGTACAGTTTGTCATATACTAGTCCTTGTCTCTGGCCGTATAAGCGCACATGCATCCACATGCTGCAGTGATGACCACATACGGATTGAAGCAGCAACCCTGTAGATAACCTACAAGAAATTAGGAGCAGACGATCTGTTAAAAAAGGTCACTCTGGCTTTCATATTGCCCTGAGAATGGCACAAACTCCCACACGAATTTTGGCCCTTCAGCTTATGGTGAAAACCACCCAACCAGTTTCCAAACAAATTTGGAATACTGGTTGGTGCGCCAGGTAACGTTAGTAAATATCCATAACAAAAATAAATGATGAATTGTCTCCTCCTGATCACAAAAATAAGTTTTTTTTCCTACCATGCTAGTTATGCTTAGCAAGATCTTTGGTAAGAACTACCGCCCTGTGCAAAAACGGCATTACAACTTTGATGTTGGAATGTTTTCCAAATATGTTTTCTGTGAAAAATAGGTCCAGAATTCCCCAAGAATAGAAGCCAGCGAATCTTCTTTTCTGAACACAATATTATACAGGGTCGATTATTGTGGAGCTAACGGAGTGTCATCCAACCAGCCATCTTCCCAAGAACTCATCAATTCGCCGTCACCAACCTTGGAACCTCTCTTAGAAAAAGATGACTTAACCTTCATCAAGCCCCTCCAAAACGGTGAATTGGTAGGCTTAGCATCTTCTGGGGATGATGTTTTGGAGTTCAGGTATTTGTTATGCAACTACTCTTGCCAAACACCTTTCTCTTAAGTAGCTTATACAACCATTTACCGAGTAAGCACTTGGTTTTGAGTAGGTTTTCAATGCCCAATCCAGCTTGCTCCTTAGGCCTACACAAAATGTCCCATTTAGCAAGTTTGTACTTCCGCTTCTGCTCCTTGCATTGTGAGAAGAACCTAGATCGATAAAAGTTTAGCCTTTTCAACACCCCTTTAGGTATTTCAAAAACCATAGCATGAACATCGGTAGACTAGAAAGGACAATGTTATTCAGGGTAAGTCGCCCTCCATATCACAAAAGCTTACTCTTCAGCCCGCTCAACATCTTTTCGAAGCGGTCTTCACTAATTTTCCATTCCTTGTTGATGAGCTTACGTTAATGAACAAGAATTCCGAGGTACATAAATGGAAGGGATCCCACCTCACAGCCAAATAGTTGCCTGTACTGACTCTCCTCTTGGCCTTATGAAAATAGAACCGCCATTGAACGTAAGAAGCCACTTGTTGCCTCCATTCAGACGTAAAACCTTTCATGCGAAGGGCTTGTTGAAGGATATACCGCTTTACTTTGTCGTAGGCCTTTCCAAAGCCCACCTTAAAGATGCTCATGGATTGTCTGATGAAGGACAATCACTCCCTCAAGAACACGAAGAACACGAGGGAAAAACATGAAGAAATCAAAAGGGAAAACACTCTATTGGACACGATTCACTCCAAGTACTCCTCAAATCACAAGCAATACAAGAGGTGCATCAAGATAAAAGACAACAAGGGAAATAAAGATGCAGGGTAGTTCATCCAAATCTCTAGGAGAGATGGGTCTTGAATCCATGGGTGGATCTTCCCTAAAAGGGGTCTTGAATCCCTAAGGATCTTCTCCACTAGAGGTCTTGAACTCCAATGGAGTGTCCCTCTCTCAAGAGGAATCCCACAAGGGGAGATACATGAGCTAAGCTCTAATGTCTAGATCTAATCTTAGCTATCCCTAAATGAGGAGGGGTATATATAGGTCCAAGGCATGAGGGGGTAAGTAGGGGCGATATGGTAATACATGGGCAAAGCCCAACAACTGCACGCAGGCAGCCCCGTGTGCACGGGGTAAGTGGAGCCTATGCGCACAGGGTATCCAGAGAGCTAGCGGCCTAGCCCGTGTGCATGGGGTGTGTACCGTGTCCTGTGGGCACGAGGTCCAGAGGCCCGTGCGCACGGGGTAGCCAGAGGCCGTGCAAGTCGTTGCCGTCTCGTGGACTCCCGTCGGTGCTTGCTGGAACCTTGCCTTCTTCTTGACGGTTCTGTCCGTGCTCCAAGCTTCCCTCTTGGATGGTGTAGTCGTTCTCTTTCGCATGAACTCCTCCTCGCCATGTGTGAAGCTCCGATAACACTTCATGCACACAAGAGGAGTGTCAAGTAGTATACCATTCTTGAAGGGATCAAGTGAACACGTGTAAAGGAGATGATTCACCTTTATGTATGTGGCGTAGGTGTGGCACGTGTCACTTGCCAAACGGACTCTTGACATGGTGATGTCCTTAGGATGATCTGCATCATCCCCTCCCCCTTGGGAAAAGATCTGACCTCGGATCGAAAACCAAATCACCATGGGAAAGGGATGTCGATGCCGTGTAGAAGTGGACGATCACCAAGCATTCATCATCTTGAAGCTCGAAATGGGTACTCTCCAATGTCGCACCATCTTGTGATTCCTTCAAAAGGAGCAAGGACAACAAACACTTGGAAAAACAAATATGGTTAGCGTTAGTGCAAAACCAAGCATTCAAGCTATGATTCACCCATCACGTGTCGTCATCATGCATAGCATAAGGTGTGACAAAGAAGTGTGGCGTGTCATGTAAGCATATCAATTGAGCACAATCAAAGGCATCATGCACAAAGGCAAGAAGCAAGAGCAATCTATAGGGCCAGGCATGCAAATGTGAGGTAGTGTAGCTAATGTGCATGACAAGTGAACAAGCATCTACCTCAAGGTCATAGCAAGCATGCACAAAGTGCTCATCAAAACATCTATGGTAGGCATAGAAATCATTCACAACACCAAATATAATGAGGTGTCTAACCACATGGGGCAATCAAAAGTGCAAGACAATCCAAGCATAATGTGCATAGGGTGTGGTGAAAATAATGTGGCACTCAACACAATTGAAAGAGAAAGTGTTCATCATGTGTGAGGCAATCAAGACAAGCATGTTGCAATCAATGGGGCATGGCATATGTGAAGAAGTAACATTGTTGCAACCAAACATGTGATAGGAGCAATTAATCCACAAGTTGGATGCAACACACGAGGCACATATATCACGAGGAATGGACAAGTGGCAATCATGAATGAAAACAATTTCTCCAACATGGGTGCAAGCAAGTGGTCCAAGATGACGAATATATGTCATGGTGCAAGCAACACATGAAGTATGATACAGAATATCCTTGCTCAGGGTTTGGGAGTTTTTGAAAGAGAAGGATATCACCTTGAAAGTGTGTCCTTGTGCATCCTTCATAATGCCAAAGTGGTAGGAAATGCGGTGTAGAAGCGCGTCGGTTCAAAGTGGCTCGTGGGAAGTAGAAGTTGACACGATGTCGAAAGATCCTACACATGCACACAACAAGGTAAAGAATGTATGTGCAGGGTAGATAAACACATCATCCATCATGATGGTTCTCTTCTCTTGCACATAACCATTAGACGCAAAAGTGCATGAATAATATGATGTAACAATGGTGATATTCATGGCACTGTGCATATGGTGCAAAGAAGGAAGACAAGCATGCTCCACATGAAAGGTGGCAAAAGATCCATACATATGGGAGGAAGCTATGGAGGCAATCTCATTAGCAAGACTAAAATCATTGTTGCGCTCAATACATGGCAATTCATCTAGCATGAGAGATGCAACATATGGAGCAATTGGACAATATTCAATAGTAATCATGTGCAAAGCAAGGAAATGGATGCCATCAATCACATGAAACGTGCAACTATGGATCATCGGTAATGCAACATAGGCAAGCATATCTATCATGGCATGCAAACTGGTAGTGCGAAGATGCAACATACTAGAGGAAGTCATGGCAATCATGTCATGTGAGCAAATAGTAGGCATTGGTAATGGGCATGACATATCGCAAGCACGAAAACAAGGCATGGTCAAAGTATGATCATAGGCATGGGGCACAAATCAAACATGGCAATAACAAACATCTCCACTAAGCATGCAAATACACATATAAGTACTAGAATCATGGGGCATGTATATTACAATGCATGGGTCACCAAAGCATGGCATCCAAATGGAAATAAACATATCATGCAAAGTGAACATGGCAATATGGGCATAATATATGTAATGAACAATAATCCATAACCATGTGAGGGCCATGTAGGAGTGCGCGAAAGCTTTTCGCGAATAGAAACAGTGGAAGATAAGCACTCCATGGTAGCGCACATCTTAATTGCTCCCTAGAGCTCGTTTCGTCAACTCGTGCGCTTGCGAGGTTGACAAGGAGTCATGTGTACCTAGACGACAAGGAGACACATGAAACAAAGTGTGTGCGTGGTAAATGTGCACGTGAGAGTTAGCACAAGATAGGCAATGCTCAGAGAAATTTGAGGCACGATAGAGAAATATGGCATCCATCATGAAAGAATAGTTGTTATGTATAACAAAGATGGGGGCACAAATTGAGCATGCAAGTATATGGCACATCAATAGCATGTTTATTCATGGGGAGCATATTGTGCACACAATCGTAGGAGTCATGCACGGATGGGTCAAAATCTCCTAATGTGTATGAGGAAACTATGGGGGTCTCATATGCAATAGCGGAAGCATAATATGGTGAATACTGACAACATGTCAAACAATACATGTCTGAAGCTAGGTGGTCATGGCATGACATATGAGAGAAATGATGCAAGGGAAGCATACCAATATCATCACAAGAAAAAGCAAATGCTGGTAACCATGGGCTTGCCATCTATGTCATATGTGCAAATTGGGTTTAATTTAATGGCATATGCATAGTTACTACGATGAGATTGCAAATATGACATATGGCTGATCTCATGCATATCATATGACAAGTCAAGCGGATTGTCAAACATGATGTGACCGAGAGAATTATCACAAGAAATCCTATGGAACATGGCATCACAACTAATAAACTCCACATGGAAATGATCAAACTCATCATAAATGGCTAATAAGTCATCGCATGGAAAAATCATATTAGTGTGGTGCATGGCAATAGGTAAATCATCATGCAAGCAATCATTGTCTACTAGTAGGACAAGAGCATCACATTCACCTATGTTACCTTTGTCATTCCACTCATGTGGTGTAGGTGAGGTGGCAAATATCAACTCGTGGTCATCTTCATCGTGATGGAACCATGTGTGGGGTGCATCATATTCCACCATGGCCATCGTCTTGTCCAAAGGAAGGATGAAGTCGTCGAGGATCGACGCGTCATCATATGGGACCTTGTGCCAAATGAGAAGACACAGTAGAGGTAGAGGTTAAGTTGTTTGAAATTGAAATGGCCTCACATGCCCTATCAACTACCTCACTCGCTCTATGTGGTGGTGGCGCACTCACTCCCTAAAGGTAGGTGCACTCAAAGTCACATATGGTGGAGTCACTCATATCACTCAAGTGGTGGTGGTGGCTCTCCTCACATGGAAATTGTGGCATCTCATCACATATGGGGCTACTGGTGAAGTCATTCTCACTCTCAATATGGATGCACAAGTCGCTCAACTCATCGCCATACGCCTCCTTGGTCGAAGGGAAAATTCCATGCTCAACCATCTCGTCGCCGTCACCATGGATGAAGACCGAAGATGGCACATCATCACTCACCTTCGTGACCGAAGGGCCATGCTTGGCCATCTCACTCTCGCCACCAAAGATGGAAGCATCATCCTTGCTCGCCAACATGTCACTCGCCTCCAAATCTTGGTCCTTAATTGGCTTTGTACTCGTAGTCGTCGCAACGCCGTCTTCAAAAAGAGTTGTCGTGCACTCGGCATCGTCAATGCCACAAAGAGGGATGGCGGTGAAGTCGAACTTTGGAGCGTCGCCGGGCTTGGAAATCTTGGTGGTACTAGCCTCATGCTCGTCGTCATGGAGCGTGGTCGTCGCGAAGTGTGCTCGGGGTCGAGTAGACTTCTTGAGTTCTCGTTTTGCCTTGAGAGCACCAAAGCAGAGGTCATCGAGGGACTCGTAGTTGTTGAGGAAGATTGTTTTGGCGATGTCGTTGTTGAATCCCATCGTGAAGTGGGGCTTCATCCAAATGGGGTCGTTCACACCGGCTCGTCGCAAGCCTTCCTTCATCTCCATGAAGTACTCGGTGAGGGACTTGGATCCTTGTATGGTGTTCTCCAATTAGCATTGAAGATATTCCGTGTAGGCGGAAGGCACAAACTCTCGCCGCATAGCTTTCTTCGTCTTGGGCCAACTCATGTCGAAGTTCTTCGAAGGTGTGTATAGCCATCATTTCGACGTGTGGTCGTGGAAGTTACTTGTGGCACATTTCACTTGATCTTTGGAGGGGACTTGATGTAGCTTCAGGTAGTCGTCCATCTTGCGCTCCCACTAGAGGTACTCTTTGGGGTCATGAGTCCCAAAGAATGGAATCTCATCGGCGTTGGCGAAGTCGAAGTAGCTCGTGGAAGTAGTGTACTTGAGCTCGTGGAGTAGGCGAAGATGCCTTGAAGTCACTTGGCGAAGATGCCAACGTAGTTTATGAAGCCGTAGCGTCGGGGTTGATGTCGAGGTTTTGTATGGGCCATGTGCATGGGGTTGTAGAAGGCCGTGTGCGTGGGGTCCCTTGTGCAGGGGGGTTCGCTGTCTCGTGTGCACGGTGTGACACAGAAGCCAACTCGCTTTCGGAAGGTTGCTCTTTATTTCTTGTGCACGCCCTTGATGATCTTGAGCGTCGTGGTCTTGTCGGTGTCGATGCCGGTGTGTCCTTGCCGGAGATGGTAGCTCGGGAGCATGTGCATTTGAGCGTCTTCTTGAAGACGGGGAAGACCTCTTGCCGATGTTGATGAGGGCCTTGAGCTCCTCCAGTGCTTGTCCATCTTGGCGTCGATGAAGTTCTTCAGTCGTTGTGGTTGTAGACCAAAGGAGATGTGCGTCCCAATCCATAGAAGCACTCGAGGAGGTGTGAGAACGAGATGGAATGAACATACCAAAGTTGCGTATTCTGAAGTTGTAGATGGATCTCAAAGACCACAATGCATGCAAGGAAAAGAGTGCACTTGGTGAAAAACCTTGTCCAATCCTCACAACCTACACAAATGACTTATAGTGGAGCTCGGTGGGGTTAGTGGCACAAATTTATGCAAATTGAAGTCCAAGCTATGTAAATGTTGAAGTAAATCCAAAGGACTCAAAATGCAAAGCAAGTGATCACAAATATAGAGGAGGGCAATAAAGAAACACACGCGGTGGGATAATGGGCTTGTGCAACTATAGGGATGAGCAACACAAAATTTCCCAACGAAGACTACGCTCGGGTTGCACAAACACTAGGAGACCACGAGCTCGATTGCACATTAGGTCCCGATTCACCACTTGGCACCAACCTATATGCATGCAAGCAAAATGTTTTCTATTCCATGTATCCTCATGCACAAGTATCTCTTTTCATGCTCAACTCCTTGCTTATAAGCTTTTGATCTTTCTTTCTTGCTTAAAAGCTTCTTTTTTTTGCATTTTTTTTGCTCCTTTTCTTCCTTTCCACTATGCTTATTGAGCCTCAACCACATACATGAGACAAGTATCACAAGATATGCACGGGAGCAAGCAATTGCACTATGTAATATATCAAATGATGTAACAATATGATATCGTATCACTATGGTGCACAAGTTTTCGCGAAGCCCGACAATACTCGGATAACTAATCTCAATAGGTATGAAGGTATTCGCAAAGATGGTGGGGCTATCAAGGTGTAATGGCAAGGAAGGAAATTTTTTATGATGGAATGGATATCTTCGTCACACTTAACCTTCACGAAGTCGGGGGGTAGCCTGCCTTGCTTCCAGTTGAAGGTGGTCTCAAAGGATGGATGGTCGTCGTCGATGTCGAGCGTCGGTGGTGATGTAGTCGATGGAACACTACACGTGTCCGGTGGTTGATGAAGAAGTTTTTTTTTGCGGGGTGGTTGATGAAGTAACCGTCTCTAAGTAGCCAAAACACCTTAGGAGACTCAAATCACAACTCAAGTAACCACAAATGCAATGGCAATCAAAATGGGTTAGGTTGTAGAAGTTTTGGGTGGTGGTGCGAAAGTTATGGTCGAGGGCCTAGGCAAAGATGCCAAAATGTGAATATTTTTGTTGAGTCAAATGGTGGTAAAACCAAAATGAGCAGCTCGGGCACGTCTATAGCTTACAAACGAGCCAAAGAACACTCAAATCGGAGTTCAGGAGTGTGAGATATGGCCGAAACAGTGAAGCGGTGGTGCCTAGTTCTTGGGGGTCGTGTGCACGGGGACTAAGGGCTGTGGGTACGGGATCCCGTGCACGCGGTAAAGTGCGTGGGCACGGGGTGTCCAGGAACTTATTGGGGGCCTGTGGGCGGCGGACGCGATTTCAAGCTCAGATTTGAAGGGGGTAAAGAAAAATTAGGCCATGGGGACGCAATAGGGAGTGGATCTACTTGCTAAATACCAGATCCATGGATCGAAACCAACAAAACGCGCTAGGAACAACAAATCACAAAAAAATTGGTATGGCTCTTTTTGTGGGGACTTTTTGAATCAGGTCAAAACAATCGAACTAAAGCAAGAAAAGTGAGAGGGGTTGGGGCTCCAAATTTGTGAGAACCTATGATCTGATCCAAGATGATGTACGACCAAGCCCTAGCTAGTGATGTTTCACGAATTGGAGGAGGGAAACACGAAGAACATGAAGGGAAAACGTGGAGAAATCAAAGGGGAAAACACTCTATTGGACAAGATTCACTCCAAGTACTCCTCAAATTACAAGCAATACAAGAGGTGCATCAAGATCCAAACACAACAAGGGAAATAAAGATACAACGTAGTTCATCCAAATCTCTAGGAGAGGCGGGTCTTGAATCCATGGGTGGATCTTCCCTAAAAGGGGTATTGAATCCTTAAGGATCTTCTCCAATAGAAGTCTTGAACTCCAATGGAGTGTCCCTCCCTCAAGGGGAATCCCATAGGGGAGATACATGAGCTAAGCTCTAACGTCTAGATCTAATCTTAGCTATCCCTAAATGGAGGAGGGTATATATAGGTTCAAGGCACGAGGGGGTAAGTAGCGGCAAAATGGTAATATATGGGCCAAGCCCAATGGCTGCATGCAGGCAGCCCCATGTGCATAGGTTAACTGGGCCGTGCGCATGGGGTATCCAGAGAGGTGGCGGCCTAGCACGGGCTGTGTACCGTGGGCACGGGGTCCTGAGGCCGTGTGCACGGGGTATCCAGAGGCTTCGCAAGTCGTTGCCTTCTAATCGACTCCCGTCGATGCTTGCTGGAACCTTGCCTTCTTGATGGTTCTGTCTCCGCTTCCAAGCTTCCCTCTTGGATGGTGTAGTTGTTCTCTTTTGCATGAACTCCTCTCGCCATGTGTGAAGCTTCGGTAACACCTATGCATGCACATGAGAGGAGTGTCAAGTAGTATACCATCCTCGAAGGGGTCAAGTGAACATGTGTAAAGGAGATGATTCACCTTTATGTATGTGACGTATGTGGCACGTGTCACTTGCCAAACGGAGTCTTGACATGGTGATGTCCATAGGATGCTCCGCATCATAACTACATTGAGTTTTTTTAGTGTGGAGCTCATGGATCGTCTCATGAAGCACAATCACTCCCTCAATAATATTGCAAGCAATCATAAAGGCAGTCTGCGATGGGTGCATGACCGTATGAGCAATAGTAGAAAATCTATTAGTTCCCACCTTTGTGAAGATTTTAAAACTGGCATTCTGCAAGCACACGGGTCTAAATTGCTCAATCCGAACAACATCCACTTTCTTGGGTAAAGGCGTGATAATTCCAAAGTTGAGAGGAAATAATGAAAGATCATCATTGTATAAGTCCTCAAACATTGGAAGAAGATCACCCTTAATGATCCCCAAACATCTCTAATAGAACTCCGCGGGGAACCCCAAAGCTTTATTACGCTCAATTTGCGATATGGACTAAAAAACTTCCTTTTGCGGGAAAGGTGTTGTCAACACAACATTTTCCTTGTTGGAGAGTTAAGGTATACCATCAATGGCATCTTTCATTAGGGATGCAAGCTTTCAGATGGTCGTGATCCACAATGGTCCCCTCATCTTGTTCAAGCTGAAAGATTCTCCTTTTTCTATGTTTTTCATTGACAATCAAATGGAAGAACTTTGTACTATTATCACCTTCCCGAATAGATCTTACTTTGACCGGTCGAGCCCATTTGATTTCTTCATCATGCAAAAGCTTGCCCAAGAATTCTATGAAAAACTTCCATTTGATTTCTGCGAAGAGGGGCGCAGGTTCTGCCTTAATGTCCAAAGCATCGACAATTGCGAGGAGACGATTTTTTTCTTGTATTCACCACTAATGCGCTTAGCTCAACTCTGAAGGAATCGTCTAAGGTGTCGGATTTTAAATTGCCACTTGTCAATGTTAGTAACTCCTCGTCCGTGGTGGAGTTTGGCCCAAATAGTTGGGCGGGCCAGCTGAAGGAAATAAGTACCGGGCTTGTTTTTCACAGCCCAAAAGTAGATATACAATAGAAAAAAAGTTAATGGGCTGGGTGGGCCACGACCCACTCGGCCTTGCTGTAGCTCCGCCACTACCTCTAGTCTCCTTTGACCATTCATGAGCTACAGTATTGAGAGAACCTTCCCTCTCAAATCAAGATGTTCCAAAGGGAAAAATGACCTTGTGTTACACCTGGCCACACCTGGCATGTGTGACCTGGCATGCCAGTAGGCAGGCACCGAGGGGAGAAGCGTGAGCGAGCGTGTGTTATAAAGCTGACCGCCTGTGGCAGCGAGAGACATGCGTGTCGAACCCTTCTGTACTCTCCTAAGATTCCTCTGCAATCCTATCCCTTCTCCTCCAAGTCTCGTCCCCCTTCTCTCCCAGCTCTCACCTTCTCCCGATCTCGATCTCCCCTCCTTCTCTGGTTCGTTACAGTTGGTATTCAGAGCCAATTCTCGCCCGATTTTTTTTCTCCCCGTCCCTTTGGAGCAGATCGGTAACATCCACGGCGCCGGTGCGAGCCCCTCCGGTCGGCTCGCCCAAAATCCGTCGCGGGGTTCGATCTCTCTAAGTCGACGGCAACGGCGCCCCAGAAACCTTCGGCGGTGACGCGGCAAATCTTGGCGGCCATGGACGAGGGCAACGGCAACATCACCAAGCTGCTCGAGTCGCTGCTAGCCAAGTTCGACGAGCAGAAGGCGGTCCACGACAAGCAGATTGAAACTCAGGCCGCCTTCAACACGCAGATCTCCCAAGAACTACGCGGTCTCGCCAAGCAGATCGATCTGACGCAAGCGGACGTCGATGCGACGCGCAAGACGGTGGAGAGTTCCTCCTCCCCCGTCGGATCGGTCACCACCCTCGTCCACCAAGCCCCGGCGTCGCAGCAGCCACCACCACCTTCACCCCCGTCTCCGCGCACCCCTCCGGATCTGGCTCGCGCGGCGGTTCCTCACGCGCGTTTGGGGGACAATCGTTCGCCGCTCATCCCGATCCCGCCGGCCGGCGCTGTTCCTCTGATGGGCTCGGCCTCTTCCCCGACCGCGTTCTACACCAACGGGGAGCACCACAAGCCGCCCTAGCACGATTTTCCGCAGTTTGACGCCACAACCCCGTACCTCTGGCTCGACCGTTGCCTCGCCTACTTCGAGCTCTACAGAGTGGCGTCGCACAACTGGGTGGCCACCGCGGCCCTGTACATCGACGGACAGGCCGCGCACTGGTTGCAGGCATTTCGTCAAACACATTGCAACATCACTTGGGAGGCGTTCACGGCGTCCGTGCTGGAGGAATTCGGTGCCGACGAATTTGAACTGGTGATGCACAAGCTGTTGCAGCTTCGCCAGACCGGCACCGTTGCCGACTACCGCGCCGCCTTCGACGAGCAGATGTACCATCTTCTCGCGCTCGACCCCACGATCAACACCAAGTTCTTCGTCACGCAGTTTCTCCTGGGGCTGAAGGATGAGCTCCGTGTTGCGGTGCGCCGCCAATCACCGTCCAGCATTACGCGTGCCCCCGTGCTAGCCCGCATCCAGGAGGAGCTGGGCATGATGCGGGCGCGACCCCGCATTCCACCATCGGGACGACCTCCAACGACGGCTCCGGCACAACAACCACGCGCCACGGCGCCTAACCGCGCGCAAGGGGACAAATATGCGCGTGAGCGGCAACTGCGCGACTTCAGGCGCGCCAACAACTTGTGTTTCAAGTGCGGCGATCGCTACTCGCGGGAACACAGATGCGCCCAACCCGCCCAACTGCTTACCATTCGCGTGGGAGATCATGGCGAGTTCCTCTTCGACGACGCCATCCACGCGATGGAGCTGCTCGATGATCCGGGCCCAGGCGCTCCCCCACCCGCACCTCCAGCAGACGCGCCGGAGTGCTGTCTTCTCTCCTCGCAGGCGCTGGACGGCACTGACTCGGCCACCATCATCCGCCTACGTGCGCTGGTGGGCAATCAGGCGATGCTGCTCTTGCTCGACTCCGGCAGCACTCACAGCTTCGTCAACAAATCCTTCGTCGAGCGTATCGGCGCCATGACCGAGGAGATCGCCTCGGTGGATGTGCGCGTGGCCAATGGCGATCGGCTAACGTGCAATCGCATCGTGCCCGAGCTCAAGTGGTGGATGCAAGGGCACACCTTCTCCACACCGATGCGCGAGCTAGAGATCGGCGCGTACGACGGCATCTTGAGGATGGACTGGCTCGCCCAGCACAGCCCCATGACTTGCCACTTGCAGGACAAGTGGGTCAAGTTCCAGCACGCCGGCGAGGTCGTCACCCTCCGCGGCGTGCAATCGACGACAACTCCGACGCTCAAGGCCATGACGTCGGAGGAGCTCCGCAAGATGATCGCGGGCAATGATGTACGGGCCATGGCCATGGTGGATACCTGCGGTGAGCCTCCTCCACCAGCACGCAAGGGCATCAGCAACACTCTGCTCACCGATCTCCTCGATGAATTCGCCGACGTCTTTGCGACGCCGCGCGGTCTCCCTTCCCATCGTCAGTATGACCACGCTGTCACGCTGGTGGAGGGCGCGGTCCCCGCCAACACACGGCCGAATCGCTACTCGCCCCTTCAGAAGGACGAGATTGAGCGCCAAGTCAAGGAGATGCTCGACGCCGGCGTGATCATGCACAACGTCAGTCCTGATGCCGTGCCCGTGTTACTCGTGAAGAAGAAGGACGGGACGTGGCGTTTCTGCGTCTACTACCGTCGCCTCAACGACGCCACCATCAAAAACAAATTTCCCTTGCCCATTGTCGATGAACTCCTGGACGAACTGGCCGGCGCAGCCGTGTTCTCCAAATTGGACCTCCGCGCGGGTTATCACCAGATACGCATGCGCGAAGAGGACGAATCCAAGACGGCATTCAAGACGCAGCACAACCATTTCCAGTTCCGCGTCATGCCATTCGGCCTCACCAACGCTCCGGCGACATTCCAATGCCTCATGAACGCCATATTCAGTAAGCATGTGCGCAAATTCGTTATCATTTTTCTGGATGACATTCTTGTGTTCAGTGAAACCATGGAAGAGCACCTCGAGCACCTGCGCATCGTCTTCGAACTCCTCCGAGAGCACCAGCTGTTCGTCAAGGAATTGAAGTGCAGCTTTGCTTGCGACCACATCGACTACCTCGGACATGTGATTTCCATGGAGGGAGTGGCCACGGACAAAGAGAAGACGCAGGCCATGGAGCAATGGCCGACGCCGACTAATGCCATCGAGCTCCGCGGGTTCCTGGGCCTTGCGGGCTATTACAGGAAATTTGTGCCGCGCTACGGCATCATCGCCAAACCCCTCACGCAGCTCCTCACGAAGAAAGGCTTCGCGTGGAACGAGCAAGCACAGGCTGCGTTCGACATGCTCAAGACGGCGATGACTACCACCCCGGTGCTCGCTCTCCCCAACTTCGACAAGCCTTTCGCCAACGAGACGGACGCCTACGACACCGGCGTAGGCGCGGTGCTGGTCCAGGACGGCCACCCGCCGCCTTCTTAAGCAAGGCTCTCGGCGTCCGCAATCAACAGTTGTCGATGTACGAAAAGGCATTCCTCGTTGTCATGATGGCGATCGACAAGTGGCGCCCGTATCTGCAGCGTGTCCCCTTTGACATCCTCACCGACCACAAGTCCCTCTGCAACCTGGGCGAGCAGCACCTGGAGAGAGCTGCAGCGCAAGGTAATGGCAAAGCTCGTCGGCCTACAGTTCAAATTTCAGTACAAGCGCGGTCTAGACAACGGTGCCGCGGACGCGCTGTCCTGCGTGGGTAAGCAGCTGGATCTCGCCGCCCTGTCGGCCTGCCAACCCGCGTGGATCCAAGAGGTGGTCAACTCCTACTCCACGGATGCCGACGCGCAAGATCGTCTGCAGAAGCTCGCCATCGCCAGCCCCGACGCCGACGGCTACGAGCTCCATCGGGGCGTCATTCGCCGCGGCGTGCGCCTCTGTATCGGCGCCAACACCGCGCTTCGCACCAAGCTCATTGCCGCATTGCACAACAGCGCGGTAGGCGGGCATTCCGGCTCCACGGCGACGTACCAGTGGGTGCGTAAGCACTTCGACTGGCGGGGCCTCAAGTGGGACGTCGAAGAGTTCGTGCAACAGTGCTCGACCTGCCAACAGGCCAAGCACGAGCACTCCAAGCCGGCCGGACTCCTCGCACCTCTGCCCATTCCGACAGCTCCATGGGAGGACCTCACCATGGATTTCGTGGAAGGATTGCCGTCCTCCGAGGGCTTCGACACGATCATGGTGGTCGTGGATTGCTTCACCAAGTTTGCCCACTTCATCCCTCTTCGCCACCCCTTCCATGCGGCGCAAGTGGCACGCGCGTTCTGGGACAACGTCGTCAAGCTCTACGGCATTCCCTCCTCCATAGTCTCCGACCGCGACAAGTTCTTCGCTAGCAACCTCTGGCGCGAGCTGCTCGCTGGAGCGGGCACAAAACTGCTCTACTCCACCGCATACCACCCGCAGACGGACGGCCAGAGCGAGCGCGTCAATCAGTGCATGGAGATGTACCTCCGATGCGCCGTGCACGACGCGCCGCGCAGGTGGCGCCGCTGGCTGCCCATGGCGGAGTTCTGGTACAACTCCACATTCCATTCGTCCCTCAATTGCACTCCCTTCAAGGCACTTTACGGCAAGGACGCCAACCTGGGCACAATGGCGACATGGCCGGTGGAGGCGCTAGCCGGCGACGACATGGACTGGGCGGCGCACACCGCGCAGATCCGGGCGCAGCTGGAGCGCGCGCAACGGCGTTTCAAGAAGCAAGCAGATCGCCACCGCACCGAGCGTCAATTCCAAGTGGGGGAACAGGTCCTTCTGAAGCTGCAGCCCTATGTTCAGCAATCGGTCGGCAGTCGTCCATGCGCCAAGCTCGCTTTCAAGTTCTTCGGGCCGTACACTGTTCTGGAGAGGATCGGGCCCATGGCGTACAAGCTCGACCTGCCAGACACGAGCCGTGTACACCTCGTGTTCCACGTCTCCCAGTTGAAGCCGTTCACGCCCGACTACACGCCCGTCTTCGCCGAGCTGCCCGGCGTTCCTGATCTGTCCACCTCAACGGCGTAACCAGCCCTGATCCTGGAGGGGCGCATGACGAAGCGCGGCAATGCGGCGATTGCGCAGCTCAAGGTCCAATGGGGCGATGGAGCACAACAGTCCGCAACCTGGGAAGACTATGAGGTACTTCGGCAGCGCTACCCGACGGCGACCATCTGGAACCAAGAAGACGCCGCTGCACAAGACGAGGCCCATGCTTAAGGGAGGGAGAATGTCACACCTGGCCACACCTGGCACGTGTGACCTGGCATGCCAGTAGGCAGGCACCGAGAGGAGAAGCGTGAGCGAGCGTGGGTTATAAAGCTGACCGCCTGTGGCAGCGAGAGACATGCGTGTTGAACCCTTCTGTACTCTCCTAAGATTCCTCTGCAAACCTATCCCTTCTCCTCCAAGTCTCGTCCCCCTTCTCTCTCAGCTCTCACCTGCTCCCGATCTCGATCTCCCCTCCTTCTCTGGTTCGTTACACCGGAATCCAAAAGGAGTGTGGTCGGAGATACTTCTGTAGAGAGCACGCATCATCACCAGGGGAAAATTTTGCTCCCACTCAACACTCAACAATACAAAGTCCAGTAACTCATAAGTCGGTGGGGGTAAATTATTAGCCCATGTGAATTGGCAACTGATAAAGCTATCTCTCTTGGGTCCAAGCTCTCAGTAATGGCATTGAAAGTAAATGGTCATCTCACATCAAAGTTATTTTTATTCTTCTCTTGCTGCTGCCGGATAATGTTCAAATCACCACCCACTAACATGGGAGGAAATTTAGAACCACAAATCCGGGCAAGCTCTGCAAGGAAGTCGGGTTTAAGCTTGGTCTGTGCTGCCCCATAAACAGCCAGAAGAGACCATGAGAAGCCATTACTTCTTGAGTGAACATGAAACTTGACCGCAAAGTCACCAACCTCCATATTCAGAACCTCTAAGTTAGTATTATTCAGACCTAACAAAATGCCCCTAGAATTTCCTCTCGGGGGTAACAAAACCTCGAAAAATAAGACCACCACATAAGAAGTCCAAAAAAGGCGTGGTAAAATTCGAACGACCAATCTCCAGAGTGGTGAAGTCCAAAAAGTCTATTCTCTAGAAGTATCCGATCTTTTAGCCAAGTCCTGAAGACCCTGCTATTCCAAGAGATACCTCTCATTCGCCATTAATTTCTTTTTTCTTTTGACCTTTTTACGGGTACTACGATGCACAGCAGAAAGATCATATTGCTTCTTAGTGCGGGTGCGACGGACCTTCTGAGGTACATGACTCTCCGGTGCCTTATCCTCAGGATTGTGGTCCTCACACAAATCATAGATCACCGGAATAAACACGGTACAAACATCTATGAATTGCATAGCTGATCCTTCTTTCTTGGTTCTCCACCTTCGCTTCCGTCTGTTGCTTGCTTAACTTGTTGGCAGTTAACTTTGTTATGCTTTATGCTTGTATTTTTTTTCCTGAAAAGATGCTTGTATCTTTATTAGTTCAGAGTATTGCTTGGTGGTGCAGTTTCTTGATACATGTCCCTGTGATATCTAGATAACTTGTACTCGTCCTCTAGAATTTCCATTTCAGTGTCTCGGGGTTTCTGTCTCAACTACTAGAAAGTATGCAGATGCTTTGTTGTTGATGATAATGGCACAATGGAGGGGCCTAACCATTTCCACTTTGCAATTCAGGATTTTACAAGCAGTTACCTAGGGCATGTTGTGGGTCTCCTGGGTCTGTTGCCAAAGCCGTTTACAACTTCAATGTCACAGCCAAATGTGGGGAGCCTGGTGCCACTGCTTGTGCTGATCCATCGACCCATTGGAGCTGGGACGGTATTCACTTGACGGAGGTTGCTTATGGTCATATCGCCAGGGGTTGGTTATATGGCCCTTTTGCAGACCAACCGATTGTTCAGTCCTTGTAGCATTCCACTTCTACTGTTGCACTTGTAGAGCGTCTGAAAATGGTGCACTAAACTGGAGCAGAGAAAGTAGTTCTTCCATAAAGTTCCAATGTTCAATACGTGTATATTTTTATTTGATTGAATTCATTGCAAGTGGGGTACAAAGGTAAAATAGGGGATATCAAAAGAATGTTTTTTTAAAAAAAAATTGTGAGGTGGTATAAATGTAAAATTTAAGGAACACCTCGATTACGAATATTGCATCTGGGAAGTATGACGGTGATACTCCTTCCGTATGTGTTTTTTTATGTTCCTTTTGGAATAATGCCGATGGACCCTGTTTAGGGGTAGCTATAAGATTATAGTTTTATTGGAAAAGGAGCATTACCCCCAGCCTCTACATTAGGCTGGTTCCAATGCATCGGTGCTAAGGATGCCACATAGGCAAAAAGGTGATGTGGCAAAGCAATTAAAGAGGAGAGAGAGCATTATGGTGACCCCAGGAAGAACCGGTTCTAAGCACGTGAACCTATGTAAAATGACTAGCAACCAATGCATGAAGAAGTTTAACTATTAAACAATTCCACGAGGGAAGCTTAGCAACAAAAGCTAAACACCTATGCATTGGGGAGACTAGTTGCTAAGGTTTTTAATACACTTAGCACCCCCTCTAAGCACCAGTCCATTGGAACCAGCCTTAGCATTATTGCATTAGCATTATTACGATGCAGACAACCATTAAAAGTCTTAAGTATCACAATCCAGTATGGAAGCACAAAGCGAAAATACAAATGGCCACAACCGGCAAAAGTAGGGATATATGCCTATATACATAGCTTATTATTGAATTGTCATCCGAACTGGTATGTATTCCTTGCTACCTTTTCTCATTGGTTGCATCCAGTGGCGGAGCATGACCAAAACATAAGAGGGTGCCAACTCCATATCAAAACATACGATATGTATGAAAAAGCTACTAAGACATGGAAAAGCTTTATGGGATAATAAGATGGCCATGTCATGATAACACATATATTTATCCAGTGTAAAAAACATATATATTTGTCTGATTCACAATATGCTTCAGAGGCTGATGAATATTCAACATTCTCCTCATCTCCTTTTCTCTTAAAAAGGACCGCATAGCATGTTAGTTTCCTTACCACATTATTACTGATACCTAAATCAGAAATTTCTCATGCATCAAATTTTGTGCAATTAACTAATAGTGTATATCTAAATGAATAAATGATCAACATGACATAATATGATAAATGGTACTCCCTCCGTTTCATAATATAAGAGCGTTTTTGACACTAGTGTAGTGCAAAAAACGCTCTTATATTATGGGACGGAGGGAGTATCTCGTTAGTCCTTTCTAAAACCGCAAACCACAAAGGCAATGCACCTCTAAAGTTCAAGCAACTATTAAACATTGTAATTTAGCATAGAAAAAATTCAGTCATGCTTACACCCAACATTAATTAGACCAAATGCATGTTAAACTAAGAAGACAATAACACTCTCTATATTGGTGCTTGAATGAGAAGGTGATAACTCAACAATAAACTAAAAGAAGGGTCCTTCGCAGAGGGAAGCAAGCTTATGTACCAGAGCTCATTGCTTAAAACAGAGACAAATTCATTTTGAGAGATGTGCTTTTCAGTCGACAGTTTACGACATAGAATCTTGTCATCATATATGATAAACATGTGTGAGAGCGATTCTCATGCTTAACACTCCCCCTCCACCTTTGTCTATCCACAAACTACGGCTAGCCAAATCCACGGGGTGCCTGCCAACATACCCCGGGGAGGAGTGTTTTTTATTTGTTTAATTAATTCGGGACTGGGCATCCCATTACCAGCTCTTTTTGCAATATTAAAACAAGTAGATGTCATACTTGTTGAGAGGAACACATTATTACTCCTATAAAGGATGGTGGAGTACCGCCTTCCTGGGTAGCTCAAGGCGAAGAGTGACTCCTGGTCGTCCGTTCCGAGGTGGCTTGCGTCGGGAGTCTCTCGGGGCCAACTCGAAACGTCCCATTTGTCCGTACGACTCACACCCAAGCGATCCAGCTAGAAGGTCGATGGCACGTGGAACGAGGGCACGCGATCGCTACAGTCGACGCATGTCCACAACATGTGGACCGAGGGCGCGCGATCGCTACAGTCGGCGTGAGTCATGGCTCGGACCTGTGCGGACCGGCTAGAAGGTCCATGACAGGTGGACCGATGGCATGTCTAGGGCCACAGTCCTGTGGCAGACTTCCACGCTACTCCCTCCCATGCGCGAGAGCCTGGCCGGACCCGCTTGTCGGCGTCTTCACACGCGCTGGTTGGTTCGGTCGCGATAGTCGGCGTGTGCGGTTTGCCCGCTTGTGCTGACTATAGCGACGCCCATGCCAGCCAGTTGATAGAGGTTTTAGCCAGCTATGTGGGTGGGCGTTTAGCCGGCTAGGCGGACGCCCGGTCAGCCCCATGGTCGGCTGGCGTGGGATGGGTGGCCTGCCCGGGTGTGGAGAGGCTTGGCCTGCCTGGACACTTGCCATCGCGGGCCTTGGCCGGCTGGCATGGGTTGGGGCATGTAATGTCGGATGCCCTTCTCGGCGCGGCTATAAAAGCGCTTCACATGCTTGGTTATGTTGCATGGCCACCCATATCAGTGTCTTCTTGGTGAGGCATGTGAGCTTCTTCTCCCGTCGGTCCTTCCATGAGCTTCGTCGTTGGTCGTCGTGTTCGGTCGGTGTGAGTGCAACGTCCATTACTAAGACGGCCTCTGCTACGCGCTCAAAGAAGGCTACAACATGGGATCTGCCGTCGGGCCGTCTGCTTCGTCCGCTGTCGCACTGTCTGTTCTTCGGCCGACTGAGGTTCGTCCTTTCTCTTCTTACTAATCACTTTGCTCTTTCATTAATTGATTTGCATATGCCTTGTTTCCTACTTTTTGCGTTTTCTTTGCCCATGATGGGCTCTAGTGGAAAAATGGGATGCCATTTACTCGGTGTTGTCACGGAGCGCTTTGGCGAGGTTGTTCATGTTGTTGATGGAGCCTCTGAGGTTTTTGGCGTCGGCATATGTGGCATGGGGCATGTTCCCTGGTGCGTCATCTTGTGGCCTCATATTTGTCCTTCGGTGCAAGTTCTTCTTCATCTACCTCCGTGGGTTTAGGAGCTTCTTGATTGAAAGCCTCATCCCCTTGCAAATTAATCATCGCACGACAAATGCAATCAGGTACATGGAAACCTCCAAGAGGAAGTTGCTTGTGGATCACGAAGGGTGAAGCATATAGCTCGACCTGGTGATCATATCATCAAAATCGACGACAGTAGCACGAGCATGCAAAAGAGCCTTGCTACTTGTGATAGGCGTTGGGATTTCCCCGAAGAGGAAGGGTGATGTAGTATAATAGCAGATAGTAATTCCCTTAGTTAAGAACCAAGGTTTATCAAACCAGTAGGAGACACCACACAAACACTGTAAGTAGTACATGCACACACAGAGCAAATACTTGCACCCAACTAGGTAAGAGGGTTGTCAATCCCCTTGTACTCATCCATTGCAAGGATTAAATCTGATAGTGGTAGATAGATAAAATAAAAAGAAAAATATAAGTTAATAAACCGCAACAAGTATTTTTAGGGTTTTAGTAAATATAAAGTAAATGGACCCGAGGGCCATAGCGTTCACTATAGGCATCTCTCTAATGAGCATAGTATGGTGGGTAAATAAACTATTGTTGGGTAATTGATAGAATAGCGCATAGTTATGATGATTCTTCCTAGCATGATCAATATATAGGCATTACGTCTGTGACAAGTAGACCGTTAATCTTACTAAATCTACTACTACTACTCCCCCCCTCGACCACTATCCAATATGCATCTTAAGATATTAAGTTCATAACAAACAGAGTAATGCTTGAAGCATGATAAAATAATGTAGACAAAGCAAGACCAAATAAATATGTTCGAGCCCTGTCGTTTTACCCTTAGTAGCAAACAATACAAATACGTGCCTTGCAACTCCTGTCACAGAGTAAGGACACCACAAGGTTGAACCTACTACCAAGCACCTCTCCCACCGAAGATAAATCAATCTAGTTGACCAAAAGAGATAGGAAGATTGGAGAGAAATACAAGGCTATAAATCACACATAAATAAATCTCCAAAAATACTCAAATACTTTCAATGAATAACTTGATCATAAATACACAATTCATCTGATCCCAACAAAAACACAGCGAGAATGACATCAAATAGATATACAAAGTGATAATTCTATTGAATATCAGAGCGAGCGAGAGGGAGGGAGGGGTAGGGAGGGGAGAGGGAGGGAGAGGGAGGGAGAGGAAGAGAGGGAGAGAGGGAGAGGGGGAGAGAGGGGGAGGGGGAGAGGGGGAGAGAGAGGAAGAGGGAGAGGGAGAGGGGGAGAGCGAGAAGGAGAGGGAGAGGGAGAGGGAGGGGGAGCCGAGGGAGGGACAGAGAGAGAGTTCTGAAAAATTAGTCATACTTGTGTAACTCCAAAAATTCTGAAAAATTAGTAAAACGTAAAAAAATTGTAACCCAATACAGTGTATAAATTTCAGCAATTTATCACGTTCCACTACATAATGATAATTCAAATACCGGGTGCAAAAGTTTCTGTTTCTGCACTGGATCGAATCAACTATCATCCAAACCATCCTAAAGGCTTTACTTTGCAAAAATTCAAAAGAAAAGATACAAACATAATCATTACAGTAGCAATAATCATGTTGACATAAAGCTTCTAGGGTCTCTGAGCTTGTGCCCCCCTCGATGATCGTCTGGTGCCTCCCAGAAGCTTCTAGGGTCTCTTCTGGTCCAGAAAAAATCACCGTAAAGTTTTATCGTGTTTGGACCTCGTTTGGTATAGTTTTTCTGCGAAACAAAGAATAGGCAAAAAATAGGAACTAGCACTGGGCACTAAGTTAATAGCTTAGTCTATAAATTCACATATATTCCCAAACCACCAGAGAGACACCCGAAACACTTTTTCCGCTGCCGCAAGCCTCTGTTCTTCCGTGATCCCATATGGAGACCTTTTCCGGTACTCTGCTGGAGAGGGAATCAATCACGGAGGCCGTCTACATCAACCTTGCTGCCTCCATGATGATGCGTGAGTAGTTCACCACAAACCTATGGGTCCATAGCTAGTAGCTAGATGGCTTCTTCTCTCTCTTTGATCTTCACTACCATGTTCTCCTCAATCTTCTTGGAGTTTTATCCTTTGAAGATGGCTTCTTCTCTCTTTGATCTTCACTACATGTTCTCCTCGATCTTCTTGGAGTTTTGTCCGATGTAATCTTCTTTTGCGGTGTGTTTGTTGGGATCTTATGAATTGTGGGTTTATGATCAGATTATTCATTGAAAGTAAATGAGTCTTTTCTAAACTTTATTATGCATGATTGTTATAGCTTTGTATTTCTCTTTGAAATATCCGTTTGGTTTGGCCAACTAGATTGATTTATCTTCAATGGGAAAGGTGCTTTGTAGTGGGCTCAATATTGCGGTGCTCTATATCCCAGTGAGCGAAGGGGACAAGACACGTATTTGTATTGTTGCCATTAAGGATAAAATGATGGGGTCTGAACATATTGATTGTCTTACTTTGTCTAGATCATGTCATCTTGCTTCAAGCATTACTCTGTTTGTTATGAATTTAATACTTAGACAAAAAAGCATAGAAGCGCTCTTGAAGTGGAGTAATAGTAGTAAATCCAGAATCGTTTCGGTCTACTTATCATGGACATGATTCCTATATACATGATCATTGCCATGAATAACATCATAACTATGCTCTTTTCTATCAATTGCCCAATAGTAATTTGTCTACCCACCGTATGCTATGTGTTCGAGAGAAAAGCCTCTAGTGAAAACTATGGGCCCAGGGTCTATTTAATCATATAGGTAAAATAAAAAATACCTTGCTGCAATTTATTATTTTGTTTTTACTTTTCCTTTTTATATATCTATCACTATCAGAATTAATCCTTGCAAGTAACTAGTTCAAGGGGATTTACAACCCTCTTGCATGCGTTGGGTGCAAGTGTTTGTTTTTGTGTGTGTTGGTGCTGACGACGAGAGTTTGCTTGGTTCTGCTATTGGTTCGATAACCTTGGTTCTCACTGAGGGGAATACTATCCGCTACTATATTACTTCACCCTTCCTCTACGGGGAAAATCCCAACACAGCTCACAAGTAGCAAAAATAATTTCTGGCGTCGTTGTCGGGGAGACATCATCAAATTCTTATCCGGTTCCTACATACAAACTATCATCCACTTGTTCTATTTTTTATTTGCCCTTTATATTTGCCTCTCATTTTCATCTCACTCCACTTCTAAAAAAAATCAAAAATACAAAAATATCATTGTTTGCATGTTTGCTTTGTCGTTATGGCTAGTTCTACTATTTTTTATTTTAGCCTGAAAATGAAGTTCTTAATTTTAAACAAAGGGGAGGAGAAAGTTTAAAAGATGCATGGTATAAGATTTGCGATGCTCAAAATAGATCAACCCATAACCAATCCACTACTGTTCTTCTTCAATTTTTTATGTAAGTGTTACTACTTGGTATAGATTTGTGCTTGACACTATTACCAGAGGGAATTTCTTGAGTAGTCACACCATGGATGCTTTCAATTCTATGGGAAATTTAGCGGGATCACCACCTATCATTATTAATGAAACAACATTGACTTCGGAAGAAGTTATGCGTATGTTAGATACTATTGAGAATAAGATGCCTACCATTGAGCATATTGAGAATTTAGACAAAAAAGTCCATAATCAAGTTGCTCAATTCGATTCAAAAGTAGGAATTATTCCAACGATGCTAAAAGAGAAAGAACCAATAATTAATGAAAGATTAGTACAAAGTCCTTCTAGAATTGATAAGTTGGAAGAAATCATTAGTAATTTGGGTTCCACTTTTTCTTCCGCTAAAACCATTGAAAGGACCCCTCCTAATAAGAATTCCAAGATTATGTATGTTCCTAAGAATAAAAGTGCCACATGTAGCAAAGGGAATGAAGATGTTAAGATGATTAGTGGTCACCTCAACTTCCTTGATATAATAAAGGAACCTATCATTAAAAACAAACCTCCAAACTTTGTTCCTAGGAGTGTGATTATTAATAACTTGTATGCTAAACCTCCTAGGAAGCATGGTTGCATAATTGAGGAGTTGTATTTGAAGGATGACAATACTTGAAACTATGCATTATGCCTAGCTGGGAGCATAAAACAATAGCGCTTGTTGGGAGGCAACCCAACAGTTATCTTAAATTTCTTGCTTTTACCTTCTGTTTGGTGTGATGACATGATTATTTCTATTGTAATGATTGTGTTTTTATGTTTAAAAGTAAAGCCTTTGGGATGATAGTAGAATTGATCCTCTACAAAAAGTAGAAACTTTTACGCCCAGTATTTGATTTTTTTTACTGGAACGTGATAAATTGCTGAATTTTTTACAAAGCATATCTTTAAATTTCACAGGTTTTCCTAAATTTTCAAAAAATTGAATTTCATAAGTATGGCTTTACTACAGATCATTACAGACTGTTCTATTCTGCTTTTGCTTGCATAATTTACTGGTTTTAATGATGCTATTGATTATATTATGGGGTATAAGTCATGGAAAAGTTAGAATACATTATCTATTATACAATAACAAAATATGAACCTATTTACAACAATACCTAAAGTTTATGATATGTCTATTATACTAACGGATCGCACGAGGTTTCTGTTGAGTTTTGTGTGCTGAAGTTTTCAAGTTTTGGGTGAGGCAACGATGGATGAAGGAATAAGGAGCGACAAGATCCTAAGATTGGGGATGCCGAAGGCATCCTAAGGTAATGTTCAAGGAAGACCCAAGCGTCTAAGCTTGGGTATGCCTCGGATGGCATCCCCTCTTTCGTCTACAATCTATCGGTATGTCACTCGGAGCTATATTTTTGTTCATTACATGATATGAGTTTTGCTTGGAACGTCGTGTATTATAGTTTGTTTTCTTTTTAGTTTGCCACAATCGTTGTTTGCTGGACACACATTTTGAGAGAGACACATATTTATCATAATTTGTTATAATACTCTATGTGCCTCACTTATATCATTTGATCTAGGAAGTTGCCCTAGTGCTTCACTTATATCTTTTCGAGCATGGTGGTGGTTATATTTTATAGAAATAGTTGCACTCCCATGCTTCACTTAGATCTTTTTGAGAGTCTAATAAATAGGAATTGCAATATGCACGTGTTACAAGACTAGTCCAAAAAGGATAAGTATTCAAGGGGGATATAATAAAACTTTCATGTAGATCACTAAATATGAAACGTATGGATTGATTATATTGATGTAGTAATATGAAAGGATGTACGTTCATGATCATTGGTTAGTATTAATATTAGTATTAAAGCTTTTTATTAACTTCTCATCTAAGTATTGGTCATGGCATGGTGATGAGGTGTGAGCATTTTTATATCTGAAATGAAATCCTTGAGTGCTGTTATAATCGGATGCGTGCGATGGTTAACTCCTACCAACCAATTCCGTAGGGGCATGTGAGTAGTACTTTTCTTCGAGGGCTAATAGGATTTTATAATAAGTATATGAGTTCTTTATGACTAATGTGAGTCCAGGGATTAAACGCACTCTCACCTTTCCGCAATTGGCTAGCCTCTTCGGTATCGTGCATTGCCCTTTCTCACCTCGAGAGTTGGTGCAAACTTCGCCGGTGCATCCAAACCCCATGATATGATACGCTCTATCACACATAAGCCTCCTTATATCTTCCTCAAAACATCCACCATACCTACCTATTATGGCATTTCTAGACATTCCGAGATATATTACCATACAACTTCCACTGTTCCGTCACATGACTTGTGTGTTCATCATCATATTGCTTTGCATGATCATATAGAGCCGGCATGATATTTGTGGCAAAGCCACCGTTCATCATTGTTTTAATGTTATGCTAGATCATTGCACATCCTGGTATACTGCCAGAGGCATTCATATAGAGTCATCTTGTATAGTTTATATCGAGTTGTAAGTAAATAAAAGTGTGATGATCATCATTATTAGAGCATTTTCCCAGTGAGGAAAGGATGATGGAGACTATGATTTCCCCAGAATTCGGGATGAGACTCCGGACGAGAGAGAGAGAGAGAAAGAGAGAGAGAGAGAGAGAGGGAGGGAGGGGGGAGGGAGGGAGATAGATAGAGAGAGAGAGAGAGAGAGCCCACCACCAAAAATGAGAGAAAAGAGAGAAGGGGCAATGTTACTATCCTTATACCACACTTGTGCTTCAAAGTAGCACCATGTTCTCTGTATAGAGAGTCTCCCGAGTTATCACTTTCATATACTAGTGGGAAATTTTCATTATAGACATTGGCTTGTATATTCCGATGATGGGCTTCCTCAAATGCCCGAGGCCTTCATGAGCAAGCAAGTTGGATGCACACCCACATAGTTTCATTTGAGATTTCATATACTTATAGCTCTTTTGCATCCGTTGCATGACAATCCCTACTCCTCGTATTAATATCGATTGATGGGAATCTTCATAGCCCGTTGATCCACCTAGTTGATGCGAGACTTTCTTCCTTTGTGTCTTCCCTTTGATCTCTACCACCGCACTCTATTCCACCTATATTGTATATCCATGGCTTACACTCATGTATTGAGTGAAGTTGAAAATGCTGAAGCTCGTTAGAAGTACGATCCAATTGCGTGGCTTTACACCGGGCTGCTCATGATTTATACTTATGAGGTGAAGACGAGTCATGCCATGGTAATATGATAAAATGAGTTGAGATAACATTCATTAAGGATCACATATTTTGAAACAATAATGATCGTAGATTTTAGTATTATTGACTTATTGTTTAATATCAATTCTATTTCGTTCTCGCTTATGGTTTCCTCTTGCAAGATGGTGTGCCTCGTCGAAAGGGAAGTCGATCAAGTCTCGACCGGGTAGAAAGGACGATCAAGTCTTCATCCGGATGACCGGATCGAAAGGCCAGGTAGTTAGGTCAGGGCGGCGAAAGGCCGATTTTTATGTGAAGGATGTATCAATCCATGACTACGGGAATAGGATAGACGACAATACATGATGCAAACCCGCCATATTCATCCAAGTCTGGTCTAGCTAGAGAGGTTGGTTAGGTATTCGTCCCAGTATAAACATCAGGTAGCTGGGTGATGAGTTATATTTTTACACTCATTTCAACCTTGTTTAAACCGAGATATTTCCATAAAATAGGGATATTCGCTCCGATATTACCACTAATGACTAATGAATTGAAAGGATTCCATAAGTCCTCGCTTTAATATTTTCCACACGAAATGGGCTACAAAGGGAAGAAATCACGTGAGAGAATGGAAAGGAAGGAAAATGGAGGAAGAATCAATCAAGAGGAGGCGTCAGAGGCCATCAAGAGCAAAAGACGACGTTCCATGCGAGCGCAGGCGCCTGTATGAGAGGTCGTTTGGCGTGGAAACCAAGGCAGGTCGTCCACCTGAACAACTTTTATAACGGGGACCCCGCCGAGATGTCAACATAACAGCGTTGAGCACAGCGAGAACCTCTTCATCATCTCATCATTCACAAACCCTAGCCGCCGCCATTTCCATCTCCATAGCCAGCTCCACCATCATAGTGCTCTCTCATCTAGTTCATACTTGTAATCGTGCATCGCACAAAGCATCCATTGTAAGACATATTGCAATCAATCAATCCCAAGATGTGTTCTTCAATGCCTTCTTCTCGCGATCTGATCTCCATGTGTGAGTAGTTTGATAAGGTATGGGGTGAGGCATGAGCCTTGCAACCCCAGATATTTGTTGAGGGGATCAATGGAAGTCTTTGACACAACGTCTCACATTTGTGAAATAAAATTGTTTTGTGAAGTGTATCTTGTCTTGTCCGCAATCTTCATCCCTGCAGGTATCCAAGATCATGGGGATCGAGCACTGGTGAGGCTTGGAGCAAGGGGACCGTGAAGTGTTATACCGAACACCGGTGACAATAAGGTTTAGTAGGGTAACATGGATCATATCCTTGGGGATTCATGAGGTGTAGTCATTAAACACCCAACGATTTTCTCTGATATTATAATCCTCATTGTCGGGGCAACCCCGTGAGACAAATATGGCCTTCAGTAGGGCAACGAATTCTTGATGTAGGACTCGTGCCGATCAAGATATTATTTGAACACATCCCCCACTCAGATATGAAATAAGCACCTCTTGATGGGTGACTTCCCGAACACAAACTAATATCCTTTTTGATCCCAACGCAAATACATGGTTGTAAGCATTAAGACCTCATCCTCATACCTTCTTTTTATTATAAGTGTATTGAGTCACAATTTGCTTGCTGACCTGGTCAAAAGCTGGATTTGACAGTTTGGCAAAAGCTTGCTAAAGATCATTGGTTCAAGGGAATCTTCCTCTCGTGGGTTCGATACCCAGGTTCACCTCTGGGGAAATAGGTGCGGGATACTGAAAGCATAACTTCTCCCTAGGTGGTTTTGGTAATTAATAACAACATATATTTCATTGGACTAATGTTTCCACCAAGTGAATCTCAGGAAAAAGTTCAATGATGGGATGGCTAAAGGATTGTGTGGAGAACCTCCCCAAGGAAAGGAAGGGATATAATTGGCAATGCTTCAAGCTTGAAGACTCTTCATTTTACATTTTGTGAGAAATCACTTTGAGTCCATAGGAAAGCCAATACTATTAAAAGGGGATGAGGAATTATGATGATCTGGTTGCTCAAGTGCTTAGAGATTAGCCACCAAAAATACTCACCCATTCTCCCACAAAAATTCGCTGTCCAAAGACAAAAGATAAAATTCGGTGACACCAACTTTCCTATTCGGATCCACCGAGTTTTAAACCTAGACAGAACCCTAGCCAAACCCTAGCATCTCGGTACTACCAACATTCCATTCGGTGCAACCGAAACCAATGACCAACATTCTGTTAACCAGTTTCTTAAAATCGGAATTTCCGAGTTTTAAGAATCGGTGACACCGAGTCTTGGTAACTGCCTAGGTCACCCATATCAGTACCACCGAGATTCAAATATTGGTCTCACCGAAAAGGCCAAAGTTGCCACATTTTGCACTAGTCGGTGCAACAGAGTTTTCACTTCGGTTTCACCGAGTTTGGAAATAATGTTGTAACGGTTGGATTTTTGGAGATGCCTATATATACCCCTCCACCTCCTCTCATTCGTAGAGGAAGCACTCAGAACAGATCTACACTTGCCCCATCCATTTTTCTGAGAGAGAGACTCCTACTCATGTGTTGAGATCAAGACATCCCATTCCAACCATATGAATCTTGATTTCTAGCCTCCCCAAGTTTCTTTCCATCCAATCAATCTCTTCTACCCATGACAAATCTGTGAGAGAGTGGTTGAGTGTTGAGGAGACTATCTTTTGAATCACAAGAGCAAGGAGTTCATCATACTACCACATCTATTACCTTTTGGAGTGTGGTGCCTCCTAGATTGGTTAGGTGTCTCTTGGGAGCCTCCTTCTTCGTGATTGTGGAGTTGAACCAAGAAGTTTGTACGGGCAAGGAGATCGCCTACTTCGTGAAGATCTACCCATAGTGAGGCTAGGCCTTCGTGGATGGAAGCCGTGATGGAATAGACGAGGTTGCTACTTCGTGGACCCTAACGGGTGGAGCCCTCCGTGGACTCTCGCGACCGCTACGCTCCGTGGGTTGAAGTCTTCATCAGCGTGGCCATACGATAGCACCACCCATCGGAACCACGGGAAAAATCTTTGTGTCATCAATCGCATTTGATTCTCCTCTCCCTACCTTTACTTTCATGTGCATGTCTTTACTTTCCGCTGCTATACTCTTAGACTTGCATGTGTAGGGTGTAGTTGACTTGCTACAATTGTTAAAATTGGCCAACAACTAAAATTGGGAAAAGGCTAGATTTTTATTTTGGTCAAGTAGTCTAATCACCCCCTCTAGACATACTTTGGATCCTACAAGTGGTATCAGAGCTTTGGTCTCCATTGCATTGGTTTCACAACCTAGGAGAGTATGGCATCTAGCGAGGGAAATTATCACCGTAGAGGTCCATATTTCGATGGTACAAACTTTGCTAGTTGGAGACATAAGATGAAAATGCAAATTCTTGGTCATAACCCCGCCATATAGGTTGTTGTTCGTGTTGGTTTGCAAGGTGAATTCTTTGGTGATGGAAAGGAACCGGATCGTGAAGCGAACGTGGAAGAATTGAAGATGTTGCAATACAACGCTCAAGCATGTGACATTCTATTCAACTGCCTATGCCCCGAAGAATTCAACAAGATTAGCCGGCTTGAGAATGCAAAGTAAATTTGGGATACTTTGGTTGATATGCACGAAGGTACCGAATCCGCCAGGGAATCTAAGTTGGATGTTCTACAAAGTAAACTTGACATGTTCAAGATGAAGGATGGTGAAGGAGTCGCGGAAATGTACTCTAGGCTTGCTCTCATCACAAATGAGATTGCCGGCTTAGGAAGCTAAGAGATGACCGATAAATTCATCATCAAGAAGATACTTAGAGCCTTGGATGGAAAGTATGACACCGTGTGCACATTGATCCAAATGATGCCAAACTACAAATATCTCAAGCCTACGGAAGTCATTGGAAGGATTGTTGCTCATGAGATGTCACTCAAACACAAAGAAGAGCTTCATAACAAGTCAAGCGGTGCTTAGAAAGCTTCAAGTGACAACCCTGCTACATCAAATGACAACCTTGTAACCAATGAAGAGATAAGCCTCATGGTCAATAAATTCAACAAGTTCTACAAGAGTAGAGGCAAAGAGAGAAACTCCAGTTCAAGATATGAAGAGAAGCGTTCATCTAGTCATGACCGGAATTGTTACAATTGTGGAAGGCCCGGACACTACTCCAATGAGTGCATGCCCCCCCCCCCCACAAAAGAAGAGAAGAGTCACCTAGAAGAAAGAGCTCAAGAGATGAGTCACCTCGAAGAGAGAGAAGGAGTAGAGATGATCGTTATGAACGAAGACCCTCTCGGAGAAGTAAAGACTCGGAGAAGAAGGACAAATACACCAATAGCTACACAAGAAGAAGACATCAAGATCATGTTGGTGAATGGGTTTCCGTCTCCAAATCCGATAACCACTCTGAGAGAAGCTATCACTCCAACCCCGACTATAGTCAAGATGAAGGTGTTGCCGGACTTGCACTCGTTTCCTCCAACTCCTATGACATATTTGATTCACCAAATGAAGGGAGTGGAAGTTGCTTCATGGCTAAAGGCCCCAAGGTATCACACCCCGTATATCTTGACTTCAATAGTGATGAGGATGACTTCCTTGGAGATGATGACTTGCTCTTTAATAAAACTAGTGATGTTAGTCAAAATGAACTTGACGATAATCATGCTAATCAAGATAAGTCGTGTGATGATGATAAGAAGGAGATTGAGCGTCTAACTAAAGAATTAAACACTCTTAAGTTAGCCCATGAATCTACTCTAGAAGATCATAGAGAGCTTGTAAGAACTCATGACAAGCTACGCTTCGAGAAGCTAAATTTAGAGCAAGAACATGAGTTTCTTAAAGCTATCAATGACGATCTTCGAAAGAAGAGTTCTTCTTATCTAGCCAAACAACTACTCTTGTCTACATTCATGCCACAAGTTAAAACTAAACAAACTAGTAACAAAGGCAAGAAAGGTTCTTCATCTAGTAGCAACAATAAAAATGCTAAATCTAATGATGTTGCTTCTAGTAGTTCTATTGATTCCACTAATGATTCTCTTAGCCAAGTTACACTTGAGCAAGAAAACGATCTTTTTAAAGGGATTATAGAAAAAGGTATCTACAAAAGTCTTGCCGGATGTAAGCAATTCGAGGAGATTGTACGCAAGCATGCAGGATACCGGAAGAACCAAGGCATTGGCTACTTCAACGCCAATGGAGTTGAATGGGAAGAAGGTCAATACCCCAAGCCGAAGTTTGTTCCTCAAAGGGAGAAGTATGATCATACTATCCCCAAGGGAACAAAAGCTCAAGATGACCTTCCACCACAAGACCACAAGCACAAGGCAAGAACAAGCTTCAAGAGGAGATTGACACATGTGAAGATGAGTCCCAAGCCATGGTCAAGTGGGTTCCCAAGGCTACTCCAAGTTCTACTTCAACTAGTGCTACTTCAACTCCAAGGATTCCCATCAATTTGATGTGGGTCCCCAAGAAGAAGAACTAGAGAAGTTCTTGAGGGGTGACTCCGCCAATGAAATTCAGTCACATTCATTATTGGCAAGGACTATTTGCAATCAACTCCTACCTTATGCAATAGTTCAAGGAGTCACACATTCCTCAATGGTAAGCAGGGGACAAGGTAATAAAAGAATCCATGGACATCAGCATGTATGCATTTCACTCCATGTCCATAGATATCCGTTGTATTTGTATCTTGTGTGGGACTAACCCATGTAGGTGCTAAGAGTAAGAAATAATGAGGATTGATCCCAACTCAAGATGATCTTCATCAACAACGAGCATCCACTACTACCTCACCCACATGAAGTCTTCTACGACGAAACCTAAGGTTACTTTATCCCTCTTGGGGGGAATGTCACATCAAGGGGGAGCTTTACTCTAAGACTTGAGTTAAAGCATCTCTTAAAGATGTGAACACATTAAATGCTTTATGTAAAAGTGGGAACCCCACTTGTGCTTAAACGATGAGTATGACCTATGATCAAGTATTCTTACTTAGCTCCTAAGTTAATATACTCATATATAGATGACTCTGTCATCGCCAAAGTGCTTGGTAGATACTAGAGTGGTTTTGCATGTTTGCCATGATTTCGTTTGACATCTTATTGTGTGAGCATGTTGGTATGCATATCTTTTCTCATTCGAGGATATCCAATTGTTGTTATTTGGCTTTCATTTTTCTTTGGCCAATTGGATATACAAGAATGCCTAAGTACCCTCCTCTAGCTATCTATGCTTTCTCGTCTCAAATTCTATTCACGCTTCATCACAAAATTTGAGCAAACACTTTTTGAACCCTCTGTGTGAGGAGCACTCGGAGTTCCATTTCGACAAGAGCTGATTCCAAAACCTCCGATGTGCAAGTCGGTGTAAGCAACCTGAAAAACTCTGTTCCACCGAAGCCTAGGGTTGATCTAGTTTTATCACCTCGGTGCAACCGATCCCTAAATCTCGGCCTCACCGAGTTTCACTGTAACCTGACAGTTATGAAACTCGGTGGCACCAAAATTTCCGAATCGGTGACACCGATAGGTAGGGGATATATATTATCGCTGACCAGACTTTTGAATTTTCACCTCTCAATCGTCGCCTCCCGCACCCCCTCGCTGCCGAGCTCGTGTCTCCGGACGTCGCCGTTGCCTCCCACGTGCCCTCGCCGTAGGATTCCTCCGCCACCGACGGCAATCTCCGCCGCCGTCGCTGCCGTAGCGATACCTTCACCGAGTTAGGGTAAGGTTTGGGCCCCTCTTTGTGCTCCCAACTCCGATTCTTGCGCAAATAGGTTTAGTCCATCTTTTATCCACGATTGCAATACATTCAACCAGAAGAAATCTCCATTAGATTAGCGAACGAAATATTTTAGGTTTAACCGTCTGCCAATTGAATCTTGGTGTCACCGAGTCCGAAAAATCGGTCTTACCGATTTAGATTTTAGGGCTACAGAGAACAATCTCGGTGAAACCGAGTTGCTTTTTTGGTGAAACCGAAAAGGCTGCCAAGTTTCTGTTAAGGAGATTGTACGTCTCGGTGACTCTGAAATTTTTGACTCGATGGAACCGAAATCCTTTTTGCAGAAAGTTAAACTTAAAGTTTTGAGTTCAAAATTTTCAAAAACCTTCTGAATTTTTGTGATGCTTATCCCCTATGCTCCTCTATATTCTATTCACAGGGTCAGCATGTCAGGGTCAGATGACAGCCAGAACAATTTTAGAGAACAGAGTGTAGGTGTGGATGCTGGCACTAGCCCAAATGCTAGTTCCTCATCTTCTGAGGACCCAGGCACTCCCAGCTCACATGGGTTGCCCAAGGCTGCCACCAGGGCAAGAAGGAAATTGAATTCAGATGAAGAGGACTCTGATTTTGTGCCTGAGGAAGTTCTTGCCAAGAAGCAACAGGACAAGATAGAGAAGGCTGCCAAGAAATCTACCACTGAAGCCACTTCTGCCAAGAGGCTAGTGAGGAAAGAGTATGCTAGCTCTGAAGCAATGAGAGCATCAGAGAGTGCTAAGGCAAATATGACTGTTTCTGTTGAGCCTTCAAAGAGCTCTATGCCTAAGAAGGCAGGTGACAAGAAGAGAGCTATGAAGAGGATTGTGCATGTCATTGGCAGACCCACTTCTATGTATGAAGACCCATCTGAGGTCGAGGAAGAGGAAGAGGAGGAAGAGCCAGCTGCCAAAGCTCCTACCTCTAAGAAGAAGAAGTTGCTTGCAGATGCTATGCCCAAACAAGCTCCATCCAAGAGCAAGCAAACAGCTCCAAAGATGCCCTCTGCACCCAAGAAGGCTGCTGCCACTAAGTCCAAGAAGACTACCAGGGATATTCCTCTTGCAGCAAAGAATAAGAGATCTTCCACCATGGAAGTAGAGGATGACATTTCAGTCTTGAGGAAGCCGAGACCACATCTGCCAGTACACAATGATGCTCATCCAGTGGCTGAAGATATGAAGAAGAGGAGAGATCAAGGGCTGAGGACTTGGAGAGCAATGATCCATATGCCTCCAGGAGAAAGACTGTTGTAGATGACAGGTTCCACACTAAGGAACAACATGATTTCTATGAGATTGTCCTACTAAATTTGAGAATGGTTATTAAATAACTGGGTAAAATGGTTTGGTTTTTCTTCTGGTTTTGATCGGTTCAGGTATTTTTGGGCTGAGCTTTTTTTTGGTTTGGGTCTGTAGAAAAACTAATTCGGGTATAGTTGGTTATGGGCTTAAAAAGTTTGGTCTAATACGGGTGCAAACTGTAGGTACGAACCGGTTCCTCGCCCCGGAGCAAGCCCAATCGTGCTAACCCAAGCCGAGAGCCCAAACCCCGATTCTTTCCAGCCTCTAGGCCTCCACCGCCACTGCCCGCCAACCACCTCCTCGGATGGCAGCGCTGCCTCGCCGACGCGAGCTGTTCCTCGAGCAGCCCGTCATCGCGCTCGGGGCGCTCCTCCTCGCGCTCTCCCTCGCAGGCTTGGCCGGCTCCCTCAACCGCATTTCCTGTCTCCGCACCAACCACGGCGCCGGCCGCCGGCTCCGTCGTCTTCGGCAACGCCGGGTCGAGAACTGGGCCAAGATCGACAACTACCTCCACGACGGCAAGGTCTGCTAAAGGTTCATGGCCAGGAGACTGCAGCAGTTCGTCACCAACAATCTCTCCCCGATTCAGGTCCATTTTTTCTCCTGTTCTTAGCTCTTCTCCCCGATTCAAGTCTGGCGCTGCCACAGCCTCAAAATCTTCAAGTAACAAAGCTAGTAAATAGAAGAAAGCCAAAAAGGTGGACTTGTACAACATCAAGCCATCACTTTAAAAGTAGTGAAGAAACAAATATAGTTGAGCTATACTGCATGTCTGCATCACAAAAAATCTTGAGCTTTAGATAATGAAACCTGCTTAGTGATGAACTCAAGCGCAAGTTGTATGTAAGATTGGTTTGGTTATGCATTATTTTCTTTCTGTTCATATGTTGACAGAGAAAGAAACATCTGAATATGCATAAACAACATTCAGAATGGTCTGGTTAAGTTGTTCTTTCTTGAAAAGGTACAAGTGTAATGTAGTCCAGTCACATTGGACAACCTGGTTGCTAAAATCCAGTGTTCATTTGTATATGAACAAATTTCTGTAATAAATCATGATGCGTACTTCATTTTATTTCTCCTAAAGGTTCAATCGTTTTTTATTGAAAAGTGTTGGGGATATAACCCCATGGTGAGACCCGCCCAGGTGGGGCCGGGTCATGAGATTGGCGGCTTAGCAATAAGGCTTGGAAGTTACTTGCCCAATGGGCCTGGAGGCCCAGAACTAGAAGACAATGTGTAACCCGGTGGCGTAAGCCGCCGGTGACGGCTTGCCAGACAAGGCAGGAGTAGTTAGAGGTGAGGTCGGTTATTAAGTATGATCCGGCCCGGACTCTTGTAAGCCCAGGGCCTCGACCTGTGTATATAAAGGCGGGTTACCTGGGCGGCTTAGGCCACAAAACCTTTGATCGAGTACTAGGTCAAGCGAATCCGCTCCCTTGTAATCGATACCCAATCAAGACAACTCAAAGCAGGACGTAGGCTATTACCTCCTTCGAGAGGGGCCGAACCTGGGTAAATCCGTGTCTTTCGTCCTGACCAACCCCTTCGAGTTAACCGCCGTAGCGATGGCTTCACACCTAAGTCCTTGCACTAGGACATCTGCCGTGACAAAACCACGACAGTTTGTTAGTCGTTGTTGACGAAATAAGAAAGAGTGTACAAGACCCATTAGAAGTTTGTATTTGCTCTTACCAAGTAGTACATCATCTAACGAGGTTCAGGAATTATATTTTTCTCCATGTTGTCAATGCACACTTTTCTTTAAATTCTGTTATTTCAATACCTGCAGTGTAAGTTCACATCTAGCAGATCATGAACAGACCATTCACACATATATGCATGCAGTGTCTAAGAAACAACATATTAGTAAAATGGCGAGTAATTTTTTAAAGAGATCTGATAGAACTCTCTCTATGATGCAACAATTGTTTAAGCATGGTGGTGCGAAAGTGTCGCGGCTTGGCTGAGGGAGCTATAAACATTATCAAGCATCAAAGTCATCTCACATATGCCGACGACGAAGATGTATATTTCCCCTGTTTAGGACTTCTGAGTCTGGGAGTAGATGCTACTAAATTATTATTTTTTGAGATGCCGAGAAAAGGTGAAGTCCATGATTATGTTCGGCATGTCACTGTTAAACTGTATTTGAAAACGATTATGTTACTGCTAAATTATTGTTTAAATTATTCTTTGGCACGTCAGTGTTAAACTTAAGTTGAAAACGGTTTTGTATTGGGTTTAAACCCATGGTTATGTATTGAGTTTAAAACGGTTTGGGTGGAAAAAATAGCGGGTTCAGTTTTGGTTGGGTTGAAAATTATATTAAATGGTTATGGTTTAGGTTTGGTTTTAAGAGATACATGCACGGGTATGGTTTAGGTATGGTTCAGTTTTGAAACTATTCTCAGATTTATGTCCTACTGGACAAGAGCCCAGCTGTCAGTGATATGAGGTATGTTGACTGGGCCTATATCAAGGAAAATGAGGAATACTTCCCAAGTGTGCAGGACAACTTCAGATGCATTGAGATTGAGAGATTTGTCGGGAGAGAGTTCACAACTTGGAATGACGAGATGATCATGCAGTTCTACTCCACAGCTCATTTCTATCCAGATGGCCGTATCATATGGATGACTGAGGGAGTCAAATATCAGTCTACAGTGGATGAGTGGGCTATCATCTTAGGAGTCCCACAGGTAGAGGAAGGAGATATTGATGTTTACGCTGAAGCCAAGATGAATCACAACTCCATGGCTGACATGTACACTCCTATCCGAGCTGCCTATGTAGAGACACACAAGCTTGGCTCTGTCTATCATTTGCAAGCAGGACTACCCACCACCAACACTATCTTGAGGTATACTTTCATGCCCAAGTCTGGAGATGATAAGATGATCAGGGGGTACTCCATCAACATGCTGCACCACATAGACACCCACACCAGATTTAGAGTGATGGATTTGATTGTAGAGACAATCAAGAGGACACCTGCTGATCAGAAACGATCATGTGGATATGCACCTTACATTCAGATGCTCATCAACTCCAAGTTGGAGAAGAATGTATATGCACTTGATCGTCCTCATATGCCACTTCAGCCGGATTTTGAAGATAATGTTGTGGTGATGGACCCCAGTCATCCCACTTCATCTATTGCACAAGCAGAGGCAGAAGCAGCTAGAGCCACTAGTGCTCAACCCCCCAAGACAAAGAACGAGCAGATGGCATACCTTATCAGCACCATCCAAGGGATGGAGATGGACATCAAGAACATCTTGCTGAACCAAGGAAGCCTTGAGAGGATTGTGGAAGATAGGTTTACCACTTTGAACAACAAGGTGGATGAGCTGACGACGACTGTAACTGAGCTCAAACAGGAAGTGGATGCAGTGCCTAGCCCTCATTCCACTGATGATGATGATGACAGTCCACCTCTCAGGCCCAGCACTCAGTTCAAGACCAAGACCAGGACACCTACTGTGCCAGCTCCAGAGACGAGGCCTACTTCATCAGCACCTGCCACAGCTCCATAAGTTCCTCTAGCACCTCCAGTGTCTACTCCACCACCTTAGAGGAGTTCTGACGAAGCATTTGCGGATGCTCTTCTCTCGACTTCTTCGACGACTACAGGAGCAACTTCATCATCTCATGGAGGAGATCATGCCCAGATAGACGATTAGCTCTATAGCTTTGAACTTTTTGGTAACTTGTTGCCAAAGGGGGAGAAGTTATAGATTATCAGGCTTCGAGAGAGAGTGTTGCATTTTGGTTTGCTCTCTACTTCTTAAAAACATTCGGTTTATCGCTCGTGTGCTTAAAACTCAGTTGTGTTTGATCATATACTTTGCTTGTTGATGCAACTATTTCCTATCTTTGTGATATATCTACGAGATGATCATTCACTTGTTAGGTGTTATGTGAATTGTAATCCATTCATATCATTTATGCACACCACCAAGTTGTATGTGACATGGAAGAGTTACCCACACTCCTAATTGATTGTGCATTTGCATTCAAACGCAAATTTTAAATAGTGCACACATTTAGGGGGAGCTCTTGCTTATCACATACTTCTCAAAGCGACGATGCTATTCATTGATTATATCTCTTATTGAAGCTTTGATCTATATGTTGTCATCAATTACCAAAAAGGGGGAGATTGAAAGCACAACTTCTCCCTAGGTGGTTTTGGTAATTAATAACAACATATATTTCATTGGACTAATGTTTCCACCAAGTGCATCTCAGGAAAAAGTTCAATGATGGGATGGCTAAAGGATCGTGTGGAGAACCCCCCCAAGGAAAGGAAGGGATAGAATTGGCAATGCTTCAAGCTTGAAAACTCTTCATTTTACATTTTGTGAGAAATCACTTTGAGTCCATAGGAAAGCCAATACTATTAAAAGGGGATGAGGAATTATGATGATCTGGTTGCTCAAGTGCTTAGAGATTAGCCCCCAAAAATGCTCACCCATTCTCCCACAAAAATTCTCTGTCCAAAGCCAAAAGACAAAATTTCGGTGACACCAACTTTTCTATTCGGATCCGCTGAGTTTTAAACATAGACAGAACCCTAGCCAAACCCTAGCATCTCGGTACTACCAACTTTCCATTCGGTGCAACCGAAACCAGTGACCAACATTCTGTTAAGCAGTTTCTTAAAATCAAAATTCCCGAGTTTTAAGAATCGGTGACACCGAGTCTTGGTAACTGCTTAGGTCACCCATATCGGTACCATCGAGATTCATATATCGGCCTCACCGAAAAGGCCAAAGTTGCCACATTTTGCACAAGTCGGTGCAACCGAGTTTTCACTTCGGTTTCACCAAGTTGGGCAATAATGTTGTAACGGTTGGATTTTTGGAGATGCCTATATATACCCCTCCACCCTCTGATTCGTAGAGGAAGCACTCAGAACATATCTACACTTGCCCCATCCATTTTTCTGAGAGAGAGCCACCTACTCATGTGTTGAGATCAAGACATCCCATTCCAACCATATGAATCTTGATTTCTAGCCTCCCCAAGTTGCTTTCCATCCAATCAATCTCTTCTGCCCATGCCAAATCTGTGAGAGAGTGACTGAGTGTTGAGGAGACTATCTTTTGAAGCACAAGAGCAAGGAGTTCATCATATTACCACATCTACTACCTTTTGGAGGGTGGTGCCTCCTAGATTGGTTAGGTGTCACTTGGGAGCCTCCTTCTTCGTGATTGTGGAGTTGAACCAAGAAGGTTGTACGGGCAAGGAGATCGCCTATTTCGTGAAGATCTACCCATAGTGAGGCTAGTCCTTCGTGGACGGAAGCCGTGATGGAATAGACGAGGTTGCTACTTCGTGGACCCTAATGGGTGGAGCCCTCCGTGGACTCTCACGACCGCTACCCTCCGTGGGTTGAAGTCTCCATCAACGTGGACGTACGATAGGACCACCTATCGAAACCACGGGAAAAATATTTGGGTCATCAATTGCGTTTGATTCTCCTCTCCCTACCTTTACTTTCATGTGCATGTCTTTACTTTCCACTGCTATACTCTTAGACTTGCATGTGTAGGGTGTACTTGACTTGCTACAATTGTTAAAATTGGCCAACAACTAAAATTGGGAAAGGCTAGATTTTTATTTTGGTCAAGTAGTCTAATCACCCCCCTCTAGATATACTTTCGATCCTACAAGTGGTATCAGAGCTTTGGTCTCCATTGCATTGGTTTCACAACCTAGGAGAGTATGGCATCTAGCGAGGAAATTATCACCGTAGAGGTCCATATTTCGATGGTACAAACTTTGCTAGTTGGAGACATAAGATGAAAATGCAAATTCTTGGTCATAACCCCGCCATATGGGCTGTTGTTCGTGTTGGTTTGCAAGGTGAATTCTTTGGTGATGGAAAGGAACCGGATCGTGAAGCGAACGCGGAAGAATTGAAGATGTTGCAATACAACGCTCAAGCATGTGACATTCTATTCAACTGCCTATGCCCCGGAAGAATTTTTATCGAAGTTTTGTCAACGTGCAAAAATTATGCATTTACGTTCTTAGATTACAGGTTTCAAGCAAGAGGAACGCGAGCCACTCCCGCTTGTGTGGGATAGAATGAAAGAATCTATAAGAAACTGCCCCAATCATGGAATGGAGGAGTGGTTAATCCTTCATATGTTTTATAATGGCTTGAATCACACGTCAAAAACTATGCTTGATACAACTGTAGGAGGAACAATCATGGGAAAGCCCATAGAAGATGTCAAGAAGCTACTAGATGATATGCAAGAGAACCATGCCCAATGGCATGTTGAGAGAAACGCCACCAAGAAGGTGAATACCATAGAAGAAAATAGCTTAGAGTTGACAAACAAGCTTGAAGAACTTATCTCCACTATGAAAGGTAAAGAAGAGGTAAACGTTAAAGCTATAACTAATGAAGACACCAGTGATGTGAATTTTATTGCTCGTAATAGCTATAATAATAATTGGAAAAATAATGGATATGCTCCTAAACTTCCTTATCCTAATAATGGAGGAGCATCCAATTTTTTTAATGGAGATAATAGTAGTAATAGAAATACTCTTGAAGAAACTCTTAATAGTTTTATTGCTACCCAGACTAAGCAGAATGAAAACTTCAAGAATATCTTGAAGAATGATGATAACTTACTCGGTTAGTTGACCTGTAAGGTTGTTGGACTAACAAATGATGTGCAAATACTTGAGCCAGATCCAAGAATATGGAAGCACAAGTGGCTAAGGTAGCAGAGAGCCAAAACTTGATTTTGACCAAGTTTGCAGGTAAACCGGAGCCTAACTCGGTTGATGAAGTTAAAATGGTAAGAAGCAACAAAGTGAAAGCTGAGGTACTTGACACGAGCCATGTGGCAGAGTACGACTATGCAGTTACAGATTTTGTCAAGATGATATTCATGAACTACCCACTACCGGAGGTAACTAATGATGAGGCATGTAATGTCTTTATTGAACAAGTTGTAGCCAAGGTACGTGAACTTGATGAAAGAAAAAAGTTATTCAGTAAGTTACCAGCTAAGCAAGATGATACTTTTGAACCTACTATAGAGATTGAGATAGGATTTAGTAAATTCAGTGCTTTATGTGATTTAGGGGCAAGTGTTTCCACTATCCCCAAATCTGTTTATGATAATCTCAATCTTGGTCCTTATACTAATATTGAGATTATATTGAATATGGCTAATTCTACTTTTACTCAGGCAGTAGGCACTAAGCATAGAGTTATAGTTCAAATTAATCAAAATTAATCGCATGGAGTTATAGGTAAATACAGGGGATTGATCAAAAGAGCTCAAAAGAGGCATTATTTCTAAAGGTCCATAGTTCCCAAACATTAAGCCACAACGAAAAACTTATGCATGATCACTTATTTGGCATAATATCCTTCACGTGACAGTCAAAGTTCTAGCAAACAATGCTTGAAACAAAGTGTTTAAGAGACTAGAGGAGGAGACAATTGTGGGTGTGCTCATGAGCACTTGAGCATCATATTTTACTACATGCTTTCTACTCCCTAACTTATGTTTTTATGGCTCTATCTAAAGAAACTTTTCCGTGCATTCCCGACAAGCAAGAGTTGTCTAGACTAAATGAAATGAAGTGTTGCAAAGTTGTTTAATCTTGTAGAGCATAAAACTTTGTGTTGATTATCTTTGCTTCACTAACACTTGCACTACAACCATCCGCTATATCTATGCTAAGTTTTCCGATCAAGAAGCGGAGGGCTATCTAGGCATACCGGTCGTAAGTGAACCAAAACCTTCTCGTTATGTCAGTTTAAACAACTGAGTTCCTTATGCTTTGGATTTCTCTTTATATTGCTCGAGGATGATCAAGTTTATGCTTGGCGGAGTTGGTGAGTGATATTTTTACACTCATTTCAACCTTGTTTAAACCGAGATATTTCCATAAAAGAGAGATATTCGGTTCGATATTGCCACTAATGACTAATGATTGCAAAAGATTCCAAAAATCCTCTCTTTAATGTTTTTCCACAGGAAATGGGATAAAAAAGGGAAGAAATCACATGGGAGAATGGAAAGGAAGGAAGAGGAAGAATAAATCACCAGGAGGCGCCAGAGGCCATCCTGTGGAAAAGTCAGCGTTTCATGCAAGCGCCCGCGCCCTTATGAGCGGTCATTTGGCATGGAAACCGAGGCATATCGTCCACCTGAACAACTTTTATAAACGGGACCCCTTAGAAATGTCAACATAATAGCGTAGAGCACAACCAGAACCTCTTCATCATCTTCATCATCCACAAACCCTAGCCTCTGCCATTTCCATCTCCATAGCCAGCTCCACCACCATAGTGCTCTCTCATATAATTCATACTTGTAATCGTGCATCGCACAAGGCATCCATTGTAACACATATTGCAATCAAACAACAAAAAAAAATAGCGCGCTATTTCGGCGTTTAAACGTCGCTATAGCATATTTGAGACTACCACGTTACGTTTGAGTCATTTTTCACGCTATCACGCTAATCGGGCTATAGCGCGTTATTATGGCGCTAAACGCAAAAACGTTATAGCGGTTTTAGCGTAGACGATCGAAACACAGCAGGCTCAGCGAACAGCAGACCATCAGGCATCGGCCCAACAGGCCCAGTCCATCCATCTAACATCCTAGCCTAGCCAGGTCGTGGACAACGTAACACACGCACACAATCCCTAGTTTTCCTTTTCCCACACAGGTCATCGCGGCGGCGGCAGCGACGTCGTCGTCTCCAACTCCAGCATCCGCTGCGTCGATGCGAGCCGCCGCGGCCTCGGCCCTAAAGAATGTGTGGACGCTCTCAGACCCCCCGCCGGCATCCATCTTCTTGTACAGTTCTACCTAGCACTGCCACTACTACACTAGCTAGTACGTCCATGGATCTAAGTGAATGGCGGCCACTGCCACTGATGGTCCCCTCTAGCAGTCTAGCTTAGCTTAGAGAGCTGGCAGCATCCATTTTCTTCTACCTAGCACTACTATATCCGATCATCCATGGATCTCTGTGATTAATCATTATGCTTACTACTCCCTCCGTCCCAAAATAAGTGTCGTTGATCTAGTACAAAATTTATACTAATCTAGTACTAAATCTACGATGTTTATTTTGGAATAGAGGGAGTATTATTAGTATGATATAATCTAGATGAGATTAATCATTAACGCTTGTGTCTGTAATGTAAGATGATCTAGCTACTTGTTCTGTATGATATATGTGTTAGACATTTTATTGTGTGTTCTTGCCTCTTTTCTTACCTTACCCTGCACCCACAACTTTCCTCCTCGGTCCTCACTTACCTGTTGACCTATACTGCGAAACTTATGGACAAAATTTTAGATGTTGAAATCCTTAATTTCTGGGATATATTTGGCATTTTTTTTCTTCAAAATTCTATTTTGAATATAGCACGCTATAGCACGCAATAACTTGTATAGCATTTGAAGAAGGGCCACGCTATTTTAGATAGCACGCTATTTTTTTGTTGCAATCAATCAATCCCAAGATGTGTTCTTCACTTTTTTCTTCTCGCAATCTGATCCCCATGTGTGAGTAGTTTGGTAAGGTATGGGGTGAGGCATGAGCCTTGCAACCCCAGGTATTTGTTGAGGGGATCAATGGAAGTCTTTGACACAACATCTCTTATGTGTGAAATACAATTGTTTCATGAAGTGTCTCCTGTCTTGTACGCGATATTCATCCCAGTAGGTTCCTAGGATCATGGAGATCGAGCACCAGTGGGGCTTGGAGCAAGGGGACTGTGAAGTGTTATACCGAACAATGGTAACAATAAGGTTTAGTAGGGTAACATGGATCATATCCTTCGGGATTCATGAGGTGTAGTCATTAAAAAACAATGTTTTTGTCTGATATTATTATGTTAATTATCGGGGCAACCCCGTGCTACTTGTGAGGTGCGTTGAGATTTTCCTCGAAGAGGAGAGGAGATGCAGTACAACAGAGATAATTGTTTCCCTCAGTGAGAACCAAGTTTATCGAACCAATAGGAGAACCAATGCAAATTCCCTTAAACAACACCTACACACACAAAACCAAACACTTGCACCCAACGTGGGCAAGAGGGTTGTCAAGCACCTTGAACTCGTCACTTACAAGGATTAAATCTTGAAAGTATAGATATTGCAAAAGAAAAATAAAATAAAAGTAAATAATATGCAACAAGGTAATTTCGGATTTTATTTTTTATGTTTAAGTAGACCTGGGGGCCATAGTGTTCGCTAGGCTTCTCTCTCAAAAGTAGCATATGGTGGGTAGACAAATTACTGTTGGGCAAGTGATAGAATAGCGCATAGTTATGACATGTTATTCATGGCAATGATCAAGTATATAGGCATCACATCATAAACAAGTAGACCGAACGATCCCGCATCTACTACTATTACTTCACCTATCGACCGCTATCCAACATGCATCTATGGTATTAAGTTCATGACAAACGAAGTACTGCTTGGAGCAAGATGACATGATGTATGCAAAGTAAGACACGCAATATGTTCAGACTCCGTAGTTTTACCCTTAATGGCAACAATACAAATACGTGTCTTGACCCCTTCTGTCATGAGGATAGAGCATCGCAAGATTCAACCCACTACAACGGACCACTCCCACAAAAGATAAACCAATGTAGTTGGCCAAACCAAGTCGATAGATCGGAGAGAAATATGAAGCTATAAGATCATGCATCACTACTGGAATCAGAGCATTTGCCATCTGCCTGGTCTTTGCCATCAGCTGGCAGATGGCAAAGACGTTCTTTGCCGTCAGCTTCTGAAAAACATACGGCAAAGTACGAATTGATGGCAAAGGTACTGTTTGGCATCAGCCAGTTCTTTGCCGTGTGCTGGCAGACTGCACCAGGCAGACGGCAAAGAGACCAGGCAGGCCCCACTGCACCGTGGGTTAAGTGGACGGCATGGTTGCCGTCAGGTATGTCATTGCCATCCGCCTCCCCCTCTTTGCCGTCTGCTACCAGACGACCCTCTTTGCCGTCTGCTACCAGACGACAAAGAGGATGCCCACATAACGGCCACGGCGCCCCGACCCCTCCCCACCCACCTCTCTCTCCTCCCATCTCCCCACCTCTCTCTCCCACCACCACCGCACCGCCCCGCCACCACCGCGCCGCCCCCTCCCCTCTCCGGCTCCCCGCACCGACCCCCTTCCTACGCTCTCTCCCCCCTCTCTCTCCCCGCCACCACAGCGCCGCCCCACCACCACCGCGCCGCCCCCACCACCGCGCCGCCCCCTCCCCGCCCCCCCATCGCTCCGGCCCCCTTCCTGCGCCGCCCCCCACCACCGCGCCGCCCCCACCACCGCGCCGCCCCCTCCCCGCGCCGCCCCCCTCCACTCGCCGGCTCCCCGCGCCGCCCCCTCCCCAAGCCGGCAACCACCACCGTGCCCCCCTCCCCTCGCCGGCTCCCCGTGCCGCCCCCTCCCCCCGCCGCCCCGGCCGCCCCACCCAACTCCGGTGAGTGCCCGGCCGCCCCCACCTTTTTTTGTTTTTTCCTGTTTTTTTCCGTTAAGTTAGTTAGTTAGTTTATTAGGTTAGAAAAATAAGTTAGAAAGTTAGTTTTTTCTGTTAAGTTAGTAAGTTAGTTTTTTCTGTTAAGTTAGTTAGTTAGTTTATTAGGTTAGAAAAATCTTAGAAGAAAGGAAAAAACTTAGAAGAAAAAAAAGAAGAAAAGAAGAAGGAAAAAAAGAAAAAGGAAAAAGGAAAAGAAGAAAAAAAATAAGAAGAATAAGAAGGAAAATAAGAAGAATGAAAAGAAGAAGGAAAATACGAAGAAGGAAAAGAAGAAGGAAAAGAAGAAGAAGAAGAGGAAAAAGAAGAAGAAGAAGGAGAAGAGGAGGAGGAGAAGAAAAAATAAGAAGAAGAAGAAGAAGAAGAAGAAGAAGAAGAAGAAGAAGAAGAAGAAGAAGAAGAAGTGGTGGAGAGGAGGAGAAGAAGAAGAGGAAAAAGGAAAAGAAGAAGAAGAGGAGAAGAAGAAGAAGAAGAAGAAGAAGAAGAAGAAGAAGAAGAAGAAGAAGAAGAAGAAGAGGAAGAAGGAGAAGAAGAAGAAGAGGAGGAGGAGAAGAAAAAGAAGAAGAAGAAGAAGAAGAAGAGGAAAAAGGAAAAGAAGAAGAAGAAGCAGAAGAATAGAAGAAGAAGAGAAGAAGAAGAAGAATAGAACAAGAATAGAAGAAGAAGAGAAGAAGAAGAAGAAGAAGAAGAAGAAGAAGAAGAAGAAGAAGAAGAAGAGAAGAAGAAGAATAGAAGAAGACACCCCGACACCCCGACACGACACCCCGACACCTCTTCGGCCTCCTATTGACCGAAAAGGTGCTCTTCGTCCTTCCAGAGGCCGACGGGGTCATAGTTTTGTAAATTATGAGTTAGGTCATATATTTTCAGATTTTTTTATGAAAAACATCATATTTGTGTTGATCGGGTGGATTTCAATGTGCAGTTGTTTCGTCGCTGCGAGGGTCTGCTATTCGACGACCTCCCCGTGCATTTGACGAGCTCCCCTACGTTCGTTGGTGAGCACAAATGACATCTCCCCCCCTTAATTTGCTCTGTTCCGGTCTTCGTGCCGATGAAACTTGCTAGCTATAGGTGTCTTCAATCATCAGTATGCATGACCAGTATGCGTCTCCCATTCGAAAGGGCGGCATCTATAAATATGCATGTCTTTGCATATTTATAACCGCCATCCTTTCGACTTGTCCAACGTTATCCATGGACAGCCCGAGTATGTGTATATTGGGTTCGTTTTCCCATATGCTCTGCTCCGGATCCGACGCAGAATTTCGTCAGTGCCTCCCTGTTGTTCTCCGGGTACACATCCTCTCTGTTTATTGCCGAGACGTGCATCAGGAGAACAACGGGGAGGCGCTGCCAAAATTCTGCGTCGGATCCGGAGCAGAGCATGGGAAAATGAACCCAATCTACACATACTCGGGTGGGATTAGGACACATCTTTACCTATTAGCGTGTAGGTTGCATGGGCGTAATAAAATTGACAAACTTAATTAACTGATGAATATATATGATGAATTATATATATATTTCTTGTGTGTCTAGTAGGTAGGCAAGATGAGTGATCGTGCGTGGATGTACACCGGTCACACTAGTCAGAAAGACATGACCAATGAATGGTTAACAAAAACCAAGGGGTTTATGAGAGCCGGATTTGCAAATGGACAAAAAAAACCTGGTGCCCCCGTGTCCGGTGCAACAACTTTAAAAAGAGGACAGAGGGTGAAATGTGTAAACACCTACAGAAGTGGGGTTTTACACCTGATTATACGGTGTGGACATTTCATGGTGAGTCTGCCCAACGTGCCAGAGCTGAGGTGGTTCATCGTCGCACCGACGAGCATGGTACTGGGATCGAAGACATGGTGCAAGACTTTGATGATGCTTGGGATTCAGACAATGAGATGGAGGAATCTGCAAAGGCCTTCTATGAAATTTTGGAGTCTTTGAAACGTCCTCTCCACGAGCACACTAAGCTTTGTTAGATGGATGCCATCGCACAAGTAATGGCTTTGACGGCTCAATTCAACCTGGGCAGAGAATGCTACAACGCGATGATGACAATATTTGGACGCTTTCTACCCAAAGGCCATGTACTGCCTGCAAACCTGTACCAGTCGGACAAAATCCTCCGTGTACTTATTTAGGCTTGAGTATGCGGACTTGAACTATTGTCCCATTTGCAAGTCTTCCAGGTATGTTGTGGTAGACAACGGTATGGGTGAGAAGATTCAGACCAAAATCCCCGTTAATGTTCTTCGGTATATGCCAATCATACCAAGACTTCAACGTCTTTTCATGGTCGAAGAGACGGCCAGACAGGTGACATGGCACAAATTGGGCAAAAGAACCGAACTAGATGCAGATGGGAATCAGATGTTGGTACACACTTCAGATGCTTTTGTGTGGAAGCACTTTGATGCATTACATAAGGATAAAGCGGCAGATCCAAGGCATCCTCGAGTCGCCATCAGCACGGATGGGTTCAATGTGTTTGGTATGATGGCAACCCAATACAGTTGTTGGCCTGTATTTGTCATTCCACTCAATCTCCCCCTCGGACAGATTATGCAAAGAAAGAACATTTTCCTGACGTTGATCATTCCAGGGCCCAACTATCCGTGGAAGAATATGAATGTGTACATGCAGCCGCTTAAGGATGAATTGCAAGAAGCTTGGGATAATGGGATCAAGACATACGACGCCGCTACAAAACAAAACTTCTCAATGCATGTGTGGTACATGTACTCGATGCATGACTTGCCGGTGTATGCGCTATTCGTTGGCTGTTGTGTGCATGGAAGGTTCCCGTGCCCCACATGCAAGGCAGCTCTTCAGTTCCGTTGGCTGCAGGCGGGTCGCAAGTTTTCTTGCTTCAAATTGCATAGACAGTTCCTGGATCCTCACCATAAGTTCAGAAAATACAAGAAGAATTTCATCAAAGGTAGAGTTGTCAAAACCTCTGCACCACCTGTGTTGACAGGCCAACAGACCCTGGATCAGTTAAACGCTCTCGAGCCTGATCCAGAGCGTCCAGGGTGTTTCAAAGGGTATAATTCGGAACACGCCTGGACTCACAAGACATGCTTATGGGATCTGCCTTACTTCCAAGACCTCCTTTGCCCACACAACATCGACATGATGCACACTGAAAAGAATATCGCTGAGGCCCTTGTTGGTACATTGTTCGGCATAGAGGGGAAGTCAAAGGATAATCCTAAGGCTAGAGTCGATCAAGAGGCTCTATGTGATAGACCGTTACAAAACATGCGACAACCGAAAGGAAAGCAGAATTGGACGAAGCCAAAGGCATGGTTCAATCTTGGAAGGCCAGCTATGAGGGAAATGATCTTGTGGGTGAAAATGCAGTTGATGTTCCCCGATGGGTATGCAGCGAATCTAAAGAGGGGAGCGAGTCTTGACAAATTGAAAATATTTGGTCTCAAGAGTCATGATTGGCACATATGGCTTGAGCGGGTAATGCCGGTGATGTTGCGTGGCTTTATCCCTGAGGATGAATGGCTAGTACTGGCAGATCTGAGCTATTTCTTCCATTCTCTTTGTGCGAAAGAACTATCGCCTGGCGTGCTAGATGAAATGGAAGAGTTGGCGCCGGAGTTGACCTGCAAGTTAGAGAAGATCTTTCCACCGGGCTTCTTTAATCCAATGCGGCATTTGATTTTGCATGTCCCGACCGAGGCAAGATTGGGGGGGCCCGTGCAAAATCGTTGGTGCTACGCAACTGAGAGGATGCAGAAGACGCTTCGAGCAAAATGTAAAAATAAATGTAGAATTGAAGCATCGATGGCCGAGGCATTCATTACTGAGGAGGCGGCAAACTTCGTGACAGCACACTACGAAGCCAAAAATCATCATTTGCATAATCCGAGGCCTCGGTACAATGCTGGCGACCCTAAAAAAGGTCGATCCAACCTCAGCCTATTCAAAGGGAAGCTCGCACCAGCCGGTGCTTCGAAAGCAATAGCATTGGATGTCGAAGAATGGCGGACCATTTCGTTGTATATCTTCAACAACCTAACAGAAGTGCGGCCGTACATCGAGTAAGTTCTTGGTACATTGTTTCGCAACTTCTAATTCCTTTGAACTTCTCTTATTCCCAGATATTTGATACGGTCGATACGTCGCCAAATTCTCGGATGGAGCGGTGATCCAAAAGGATTCCATCGAAGAGTATGAGCATCTGGCAAAGCATGGAGGCGGCTATCCCGGTTTCATCTCTTGGTTCAAACAAACGGTAATTTCCATTAGACCATTTCATTTCTTTGTCTAATTTGCATCTATGCAACAATCCTTTCGTATTAAACTTCTAGGCTAATTCAGAGTCTATGGACGCCGAACGAAGACAAGTGGCTAATGGTTTTGACTATAAGGTCCGTTCATTTGACAAATACGACATCAACGGGTATCGCTTTCGTACCTTTGGCAAACAGCTATCTATGGCCGACCGAAAGTGTACAAATTGTTGTGTCTCTCCTATCGGCAAAGGAGGTACCGAGTATTATGGAAGAGTTGAAGCAATTTATGAACTTCTATTCTATGGTGAAAACCCACCGAACATCGTAGTCTTCAAATGTTATTGGTTCCAGCCGAAGGAGACTAGAAGGGCTCATGAACATATAGGGCTAGTCGAAATCAAACAAAGCACCCGTTTAGATGTTCCCGATGTCTATATTACGGCTCAACAGGCGACCCAAGTTTTCTATCTACCGTGGGCCTGCCAAACTGATCCAAATCCACGTTTTAGACCACCTCCCCTCAATGAAGAGGATTATGAACCTCACATTAACCCATACACATATGAAGGAGAATTCTTCCAAGAAACATGTCTTTCCAAAAAATGTTTCAAGAACCGCTCTACTTCACCCCAGAACATTGAAGTAGACAGCGATAGTGAATCCGACTTCACCCCTGAGCTGGAAAAAGAAGAGCCGGAAGAAGAAGAGGTTACTGCTGCGGATGACCTGTCAATGCTTGACCAATTACATAAAGGAGGCCTTCCACATGTTGTTCCCGATAGTGATGATGATGCATTTATTGATGATAGTGATGATGATGATGCATTTATTGATCCCAGAGCATATATAGACGATCAAGATTATTATTAGTTCATGTCAGGTATTCAATTTTTATTATATACATGATGATGATACACTTAATTTATATACATATTATTATTCATGTCGGTATTCAATTTTTTTATATTGTACTAATTTCGTTTACTCTTTGTCATGGTAGGTGTTGAAAGATGGTGGGCGCGGGTCCAAAGCGATATGTGGCTCCTTCTTCATGGGCGCGTGGTGGGAGGGGTACTTCCATTCCACCCGATTCTCTCTGGAGAGCGTTGCTCGACAGTTTGTAGACACAGGCAGGCGCTTCTTCGTCGGTGTCGATGCCCACTGGGAGAGGAGGTCGGGGGAAGAAGAGAGGAGGAGGTAGAGGTACACGTGCCCATAGGAGAGGTACGCAGGCTGCTACGCCTTCCTCGCCGCCACCCCCAGCTGATTCACCCGAGCACATGACTGCTAGGGTGGACCCGTCTGAGGTGGAGGCTACGCGGACTCCTGTCCACGAGCCTCGGGTCGACGAGCCTTCGACCCATGAGACTCCTGTCCCAGACGCTTCGTCCCACGAGACTCCGGAGCACAGAAGGGATCAGGCTACGTCCCAGCAGACCCCATGGGATACCTGGCCGGATCTGCGTCAGTAGGAGCCGAGTGGCCATGCTGATGGTGGCGGGGATCGGTTTTCCGATAGCGAGGACGAGGTGGTTATGGGGGCCACCGTCTACCAACGTGGTAGTACACGGCTCCCGCCCGTGCCGGCGACCCGCGAGCAGAGGCCGGTGATTAGGCCTGATGGGGAGAAGTAAGTGCATTTACTATTTTTTAACCTTTTGCCTTCACGTTTCTTCAAATATCTAATGCGTTCGCTTTGTCATACTGCAGGGGTTGGATTCACGCCAAGGATGTCCGCAGGCCCAACACCGTCCTTGGTGTGATTTGCCGGCAAAACTTCCTGGGGTTTGTCATGTTGCCCGGTGAGGGTCAGCTTCCAGAGCTAGGATTGACTTGGGAGCACTACTTGGCTGCCCCGGCCCCGCCGGAGGAGACGATCGACGGTGTCTTGTGCCACACGAGGGCCGACATGGTGATCAGACAGTTTTGGGTAATTTGTCCTTTACACAATTAAAAATCAACAATAGCTAGTTATTGTACTAATCAGTGTTGTCTCGTTTGATTGAAGACCTTCTACAGGTGTGAGGAGGGATACGAGGAGGCCGCGGCAAAGGTTATCAATGGCGAGTGCACGCGCCTACTACGCCTCGCGTGGTGTTAAGAAGGATAAGTCGTCGTGCCGCGGAAAATTTCTGCAGAAGGAGCAGTACATGAAGGTAATTACCTATTCTTAAGGCCTTGTACTTAGTTTCCTTGATTTGATTTGTAGGCGTAGCGCTCTAATTTCTCTTTACTAACTTAGGTGCCCCCGAGATGGCGTGCGGATAAGATGGATTGTTGGGAGGCGTTGATGGATGAGTGGTGCTCAGACGAATGGCTAGCCGTCCACAACAATGCCAAGGAGCGGCGTGCCAAAATGGTTGGTGTGCCACACCATCAAGGAAGTGCCAACTTATATTAGTTCGGGCAGAACTGGGTATGTGGTTTGCTTCATGATTCATGCAATTCATTCTTGATGCTAGCTTGAGCCCTTTACTAATACTTTGTTCCTCTCTTTTAGGCGCACTACAATAACACGGAGGTGCCAGAGGTGTACGACCTCTATGCCATGGCCCATACTGCCTCGTACAAGAAGGCCAAGGCATTCTCTGAGTCTGACCTCGATCATCCCGAGAACTTCACCAACATCTCCTCCCACCACAAGCTCATGAGGTATAGAGATGAGGGGAAGGCGAGGAAAGGGGAGGACTTTAACCTGAGCCAGCATCCTATTGATCCTGGGCTGGTGATGAAAGCTGGCGGTGGGAGGCCCCATGGCTCGATAGCCATTGGAGATGGACTTATACGGTCTTGTCGCACTCTCCGGGAGATCAAGGCACGCCAAATGAGCTCCTGTCCTGAGATAAGGCCTCGTCCACGGCCAATCGAGCTCGCCATCGAGGTTAGTTATACGGAATCAGATATCTTTCCTCCATTACATTGTGCATGCGAACAAAGATGATTACAATGCTAACAAGGAGTTCTGTTGCAGGCTGCTCTTCAGAAAGAGAGAGAGGCAACCCAAGCGCTTCTGGAGGATAGGGCCTGGCAGGCGGCGAAGAAGGAGAGGGAGTTCGAGGAGAGGACGGCTAGGTTGTTGGAGGAGGAGAGGGCACGGAACGAGGCGTCTCACCGGGCCATGTACGAGCTCTTCGTGGTAAGTTTCTTCTTCATATTAGTCAAATCATGCATGTAATGTTTGTTTCATTAATAACTAATATGATTGACTTGTCAAAACCAAATGTGCAGTCTATGTGCAAGAAGACCGGCCAGACCCCTCCGCCGATGCCAGTCATTACCGCGGCGGGAACGGTGAGTTTCATTTGAATGGTCATTAGTTACTAGTCTTAACATTTCAGTGTCATCATGCTAACGAGACATTGCAAATGATCTTTGGTGCAGCATAACTCCCGAGCCGCATCGCACGACCCTTCTCCAGGTGAAACAGGCCCGAGCAACCCCGGTGCTTCACCTCCGTGATGAGGAGGACGGTATGCCCTAATATGCCACTTGGCTCATTTCCACAAAGAAAGACATACTTAGCTAATTATCCTCCAAAAATGACATAATTTAGCTTATTTACTTCATTTATGACATAATTAGCTTAGTTAGGTCAAAAATAGCATAATAACCTTGGTTAGGTCATAAATGTCATATACTTAGCTTGTTTTCCTCCAAATTGACATAATAAGCCCAGTTAGCTAAAAAATGGCATGATTACCTTAAGAATGACCTAATACTTGCCCTATTTACCTAAGTTAGCTCCTTTTCTTCATCTTCTACTCTTTCTCCTTCTTCTTCTTCTTCTTCTTCTTCTTCTTCTTCTTCTAGTCTTCTCCTTCTTCTTCTTCTTCTTCTTCTTCTTCTAGTCTTCTTCTTCTTCTTGTCTTCTTCTTCTTCTAGTCTTATTCTTCTTCTAACTGTCTTAATTACTTTTTTTTTGCAGATTTGATTCACTTGGAAGCTACCATTGATGGACTGCTAGTGTTTACTTTCTATTTTCATTGATGGAAGCATGGATATGTTGCTAGCCTATGTGTTTTGATTCACTTGGAAACTATGTATTTTGCTTGCCTATGTGTTCTCTTGTAAAATATTCCATGATGATGTTGGATTACATGGCCTATGCCTCTTTCATGATGATGTTGGATACATGGCCTATGCCACTTTCTGAAAATGTATATATATCATATATGTGATGTGCAAATGCAGGGAATTAACAGAAAACAAACAAAAAAGATGCAATACAGGCACTTTGTCGTCTGCCACCGACGGCAAAGGTGACACATGGCAGCAACCTGTGCAACCTGGGAGCACCAGGTCTGTGCCATTTGGTAAATTTGCCGTCGGCTGGCAGACGACAAAGCATGACATTTTGCCGTCGGCTGGCGGACGGCAAAGTGTTGTAGTAGCCCATCTGGCCAGCTGGCCCATCTAGCCACTTTGTCGTCTCTGGTAGACGGCAAAGGAGCTTGACTCTTCACCGTCTACGGGCAGACGGCAAAAGCTGTCGTTAGCCACCTAACGGGGCTAACCTTACTACTGTGCCGTCCGCTCGCTGTACCGTCTGCATGTCCTACATGGCTGACGGCAAAGATGTTTGCCGTCCGCTGTTCTAAAGTAGACGACAAAGAGCCCCTTTACCGTGGTTTTCTATGCCGGAAGTGGGGCCATCTGCTGGCCGATGACAAAGGAGTTTGCCGTCCGTGAACCTATCCTTTGCCGTCTGCCATGGCAGACGGCAAAGTACCTGATTCCTGTAGTGCATATTGAAATTTAGAGGAGACTCAAGTACTTTTCATGAATAATCTGATCATAAACCCATATGTAGACACAATTCATGAATAATATGATCATAAACCCACATTGAAATTCAGAGGAGACTCAATAACTTTTCACGAATAAATTCAAAGGAGACACAATTCATTGGATCCCAACAAACACACCGCAAGAGAAGATTACATCAAATAGATCACCGCGAAGATCGCGATGAACTTTGTATTGAAGATCAAAGAGAGAAAAGAAGCCATCTAGGTACTAGCTATGGACCCGTAGGTCTGTGGTGGACTACTCACGCATCATCATGGAGGCAGCAAGGTTGATGTAGATGGCCTCTGTGATCGCTTCCCCCTCTGGAAGATCACCGAAAAAGGTCTCCAGATGGCCTCCCGCCGGAACAAAGGCTTGCGGCGGTGGAAAAAGTGTTTCGGGTGGCTCTCTATTGGTTTCCCAATATTTGAGAATTTATAGAAGTGGAATTAGGTCAAACGGAGCCACGCGGGGCGCACAAGGCATCTGGGCGCGGCTACCCCTTGGGCGCACCCAGGTGTCTTGTGGTCTCCTCGTGAGGCTTCGTGACTCCTCCTGAAGCTTCCTGGGCCTCTTTTGTCCCGAAAAAAGTCGTCAAAAAGTTTCATAGCGTTTGGTACAATTTCCTGGAAAACCAAAAACAAGCAGAAAACAACAACTGGCACTTGGCACCGGGCTAATAGGTTAGTTCCCAAAAATGATATAAAATAGCATATAATTGCATATAAAGTATCCTAGATTGATAATATAATAGCATGGAACAATCGAGAATTATAGATACGTTGGAGACGTATCAGCATCCCGAAGCTTAATTCCTGCTCGTCCTCGAGTAGGTAAATCATAAAAGTAGAATTTTTGCTGACATGCTGCCCAACATGTAACCTCTTTTTAGTATTATCATTGAGAAAAGATGAAGTAATTGATATCAACATAATAATATCCATAAACATAAATAACATAATCATCACTTTTCAAAATATACGATCCTTAAAGAATGCTATTCCCTACTCATTTTATCATATCAAGCATGGCATGACTCTGTCCTCACCGCATAAGTATAAATCATGAGCACCCCGGTGTCAAACCAAGCAATTGGATCGTACTTCTAACGCGCTTCAGCATTTTCAACTTCACGCAATAGATGAGCGTGAACCATGGATATAGCATATGGGCGGAATATGGTGATAGATATCAAAGGAGTCAAAGTGGAAGAGAAAGTCTCGCATCAACTAGGCATATCAACAGGTTATGGAGATGCCCATCAATAGATATCAATGCGAGGAGTAGGGATTGCCATGCAATTGATGCACTAGAGTTATAAGTGTATGAAATCTCAACGGAAACTAAGTGGGTGTGCATCCGACTTGCTTGCTCATGAAGACCTCGGGAATTTGAGGAAGCCCGTCATCGGAATATACAAGCCAAGTTCTATAATGAAAAACTCCCACTAGCATATGAAAATGATAACTCAGGAGACAATCTATATGAAGAACATGGTGCCACTTTGAGGCACAAGTGTGGTAAAGGATAGTAACACTACCCCTTCCCTCTTTTTCTCTCATTTATTTATTTATATATTGTTTGTTTTTTCTTTTTTCCTTTTTTCTTGTTTTTCCTTTTTCTTTTTTCTTTTTTTTTGGTGGGCTCATTTGGCCTCCCCTATTTTTTTATTTTTCATCCGGAGCTCATCCCGACTTGTGGGGGAATCATTTACTCCATCATCCTTTCCTCATTAGGACAGTGCTCTAATAATGATGATCATCACAATTTTATTTACTTACAACTCAATATTACAACTCAACATAAAACAATTATGACTCTATATGAATGCCTCTGGGAGTGTACCAGGATGTGCAATGATCTAGCGTAACATGTAGATATGATGAACAGTGGCTTTGTCACAAATACTATGTTAGTTATATCATCATGCAAAGCAATATTACGATGAACACACAAGTCATGTGACGGAACGCTGGAAGTTGCGTGGCAATATATCTCGGAATGGCTATGGAAATGCCATGATAGGTAGGTATGGTGTCTGTTTTTAAGAAGATATAAGGTGGCTTATGTGTGATAGAACGTATCATATGACGAGGTTTGGATGCACCGGCGAAGGTTGCACCGACTCTCAAGGTGAGAATGGGCAATGCACGATGCTGAAGAGGCTAGCAAATACGGAAAGGTGAGAGTGCGTATATACATGGATTCACATTAGTCATAAAGACCTCGCATACTTATTGCAAAGCCTATTATCTCTCTCTAAGCAAAGTACTACCACATACCCCTTGGTAGGAGGTTGGAAGGAGTTAACCATCGCGCGCCCCCGATTCATACAACACGATATGATTTCATTTCAGACATAAAAATGCTCACACATCATCACCATGCCATGTTAATAATTAGGTGAATAACAAAAAATAAGCTTTAATTACCAAAATTTCTACTAACCAACAATCATGTACTCATGTCCTTTCAGATTACTACATCAATTTAATGAACTCATGCTTCTTCTTTAGTGAGCTACATGAAAGCTTTTATTATATCCTCCTCGAATACCTATCCTTTTTGGACTAGTCTTATAACTCATGCCATGTACCATTCCTATTTCTTATTATACTTTCAAAAAGATTTAAGTGAAGCATGAGAGTTCAATCATCTTCTACAAAATTTAGACGCCGCCGTGCTCTAGAAAGATATAAGTGAAGCACTAGAGCAACTGCCTAGCTCAAAAGATATAAGTGAAGCATATAGAGTATTCTAACAAATTATGATAATCGCGTGTCTCTCTCAACTATGTGTGTCCAACAAACAATGATTGTGGGAAACTAAAATAAAAAGAAAATATAACAGATGACGCTCCAAGCAAAACACATATCATGTGATGAATAAAAATATAGCTCCAAGTGACATACCGATATATTGGAGACGAAAGAGGGGATGCCATGGGATGCCATCCAGGGCATCCCCAAGCTTAGACGCTTGGGTATTCCTTGAATATTACCTTTGGCCTTGGGCATCCCCAAGATTAGGGTCTTGCCGCTCCTTATTCCTTCATTCATCGTTCTCTCACCCAAAACTTAAAAACTTCAGCACACAAACGTAACAAAACCTGATGAGATCCGTTAGTATAATCAACATATCAAATAATTTAGGTACTGTTATAAATTGATTCATATTTCATTATTGCATAATAGGTACTGTATTCTAACTTCTCCATGGCTTATACCCCCCGATACAATCCATAGCATCATCAAAACATGCAAACTATGCAAGCAAAAACAGAATCTGTCTAAAACAGAACAATCTGTAAAGATCTATAGAAAAACTATACTTCTATAACTTCTAAAATTCTGCAACATTAGGACATCCTAGGAAATTTTTATACAAATACTTTAAAAAAAATTCAGATCAAAAAGACTTTCCAGTAATATCAGAGAAATTCTGCACTGGACGCAAAAGTTTCTATTTTGCACCGTATCAATTCTACTATCTTCCAAGTCATCCCAAAGGCTTTACTTGGCACAAACACCAATTTAAACATAAAACACAATCATTACTGTAGAAATAATCATGTAAACACACCAAAACAGAAAGTAAATCAAAAATTTAAAAGTAACTATTGGGTTGCCTCCCAACAAGCGCTATTTATTTATGCCGCTAGCTATATATAATGCATAGTATCAAGTGTTGTCATCCTTCAAATTGATTCCATAGGTGGCCCTCATAATAGACTCATAAGGTGGTTTAATTCTCTTTCTAGGGAACTGTTCCATCCCTTTCTTTAATGGGAATTGCAATCTTATATTATCTTCTTTCATGTCAATAATAGCACCTATAGTTCATAAGAAAGGCCTACCAAGTATAATTGGACAAGACGGATTGCATTCAATATGAAGCAAGCAAGCTAACTAAATAACTAAGAAAACACGTAAATAGAAATATTTTTGTATTTCTCATTTATATATAAAGTAAAATATAACAACAAATAAAAAGTATAACAAGTGAAAGATAACCTATGTGTAGGGACCTAACGAGAATTTGATGATGCTCCCCAGCAACGGTGCCCGAAATTGTTCCTGCTACTTGTGAGCTGCGTTGGGATTTTCCCCAAAGAGGAGAGGAGATGTAGTACAGTAGAGAAAAGTATTTCCCTAAGTCAGAACCAAGGTTATCAAACCAATAGGAGAACCAATGCAATTTCCCTTAAACAACACCTACACACATAAAACCAAACACTTGCACCAACGCGGGCAAGAGGGTTGTCAAGCCCCTTGAACCCGTCACTTGCAAGGATTAAATCTTGATAGAATAGATATTGAAAAAGAAAAATAAATAAAATTAAATAATATTCAGCAAGGTCATATAGGATTTTTAGTTTTTATGTAATAGACCAGGGGGCCATAGTGTTCGCTAGAGGCTTCTCTCTCGAAAGTAGCATATGGTGGGTAGACAAATTACTATTTGACAATTGATAGAATAGCGCATAGTTATGACATGTTATTCACGACAACGATCATGTATATAGGCATCACGTCCATAAACAAGTAGACTGTCGTGGTTTTGTCACGGTAGATGCCCTAGTGAAAGGACTTAGGGTTGAGGCCATCGCTACGGTGATTAACTCGAAGGGGTTGGTCGGGACGAAAGACACGAGTTTACCCAGGTTCGGCCCCTCACGAAGGAGGTAAAAGGCTACGTCCTGCTTTGTGTTTGTATTGATTGGGTATCGATTACCCGGGAGTGGATTCACTTGACCTAGCTCTCGATCAGTTGTTTCGTACCCTAAGCCGCCGCAGAGACTCGCCTTTATATACACAAGTCGAGGCCCTGGGCTTACAAGAGTCCAGACCGGGTTACACTTGATATTCGATCACGCCTCTAAGTCGCCTTGCCTTCTCTGGCAAGCCATCTCCGGGCGGCTTACGCCTCCGGGTCACGCATCGTCTTCCGGCTCTGGGCCTCCACCAGGCCCATCTGGTAAGTCACCTCCAGGCCTGTTTAAGGCTTTATTGTTAAGTCGCCAACTTCCTAACCCGGCCCTTTCTGGGCGGGTCATACCGTGGGGTTATATCCCCAACATTAGGCCCCAGATTGATTTGAACCGGTTCATGTCAATCTTCAAGTCTTCTGGTTGGCGAGTCTTGTGTTCCTCGTAATTACTTAACCTGAAATAAATCTTCATGACCCTCCATATAAAATGAATGACGTCATCTCTGAGAAATCTAGAAAATCTTCATGACATCACAACGGATCTTTGCATTAACTGGTCAACCCGAAAATCGAGGCGTCGTCCTGATCAATCATTATCATGTCTCCTCGATTCTCGCGTTGGACTGTTGCTGTTCCGCCCTTTCCTTATAAATAGGCGCAGGGGGCCTATTCCTTTCACTCTCCCCCGCTGCCGTTCCCTCTTCTTCTTCTTCCTCCAAACGCTCCGTGCGACCGAAGCTCCGCCGCACCTGCCGGACCGCGCCGTTCACCTCAACAAGGCCGCTGCATCAACCTGTTGTGACCAGAATTCATCGGCACGTGCCCGCGCTCCCCGCGCCTTCTCAGGTTCCATTCCTTGGCCTTCTCAGATCCGCATTAGGTCGCCAGAGTTCTTTAGAGTTCGTTGCCGTTCATCGGAGTTTCATACCATTGCTTGGAAAAGAATCATCCTTCGGCTCGGAAACGCTAGCAAAATCACGCGGTGCTTTGTTTAACATATATTTTGTATTTGGAGTAGATCGCTTCTTCCCCAGAATCCGCTCATTGACTGCCCGTTCTTCCATCACTGTTTTTAGGTTTAGCAAATATTTCCCCTTTTATCTGCATCCGTAGATCTGTAACTATAGCTGTAACTTGTGAAACTTGTTTGTCCACACTTAGCAGCATTTTCAGTATTCACTATCTTATTGACCCGCCATCATGCTGCCGGCTCATCCTGGCAAAATATAATCTGCCTCATACCTGTAGTTGACGGCGGCTCATAATTTATCAATGACCCGCCAGACAACGTTGCCATCTTAATCCTAACTGGCTTTGTGATGTAGCACTCTTAACCCGCCATATTCTATGCCTTTCCACAGCTTTTAACCCGGTCTGTCATGGCTAACGCCCCCTCTTCTTGCGATTGGGTAGCCTCCGGGGTTACCGAGCTTAAGCTCAATGAGTATGTAGCCATGGTGGTTTTGCCGGCTCAGGAAATCATCCATTGGTGGGTTCCTGACGACGAAGTTACTCCCAAGCCCAAGGAGGGGGAAGTTGTCATCTTTACAGATCATCTTCTCCGTGGCTTCTCACTGCCCTGGTCAAAAAATTTCCGGGACGCCTTGCATTTTTACAAACTCCATCCTTAAGATATTGGCCCCAATTCTGTCACCAACCTGTGCCAATTCCAAGTATTTTGTGAAGCATATCTGCAAGAAGAGCCCTCCGTTGACCTTTTTAGAGATTTCTTTTACATCAACCGCCAGACTGAGATTGCAGACGGACCAAGTCTTGAACTAGGAGGCATTTCTATCCAGAGGCGGAGGGATGTATCTTTTCCCTCAGCGGCTCTCCCTAGCCATCCCAAGGATTGGAATCGTACTTGGTTCTACTGCAGGAACACTGCCCCGGCTGAAGAGAAACCACTGTCGGGTTACCGCCCCTACCGGCTCTGCACCACCATCGAGCTTCCAGACCGGTTATCCGCCATAGAGCGCACCCAATATGCTCAAATATTTTCAAAGATCAGGGCTTTATTAGCCAATGGGTTAACTGGCGTTGATTTGATCCGCTGCTGGGTTTCTTGGAGAATCTTGCCACTGAGCCAGCGCGGCGGCTTAATGTGTGAATTCACTGGCGATGTGGATAACCCTCAGCGCTTCAACCAGACGCCTCTGACAGACAAAGACCTCAACTTAATTGTCAAATCACTGCTGGGAGAACCTCAGGAGGTTTGCAATAAGATGGAGTTAAACCCCTTCTATACTCTTAACCCGGCTCCCGCAGTAAGATCTTTTACTCTAACCTTTACCTTTTCCTTTTAGATTTTGCACTTCACATCTCTTTTAACCTTTCTACAAATGTATTTATGCATGTAGGTCAACTCTCCCTTCTGGAAGAAGAGAATAACTGCAGCCTCCACCTTGAAGAAGAAGAAAATCAAAGCAACTAAGACCCGTGGAGCGGGTCGTTTACAGAAGCAAACAACCCAAGAACTGGTCGAACTGGATGACTCGGAGGTAGAACTTGACTCCCTTGGCCTTCTTTTCATGCAACTTATTGATGCTGACTCCTCTCAGGGTGAAGCGGAGACAAGCCAAGTCGGTGCAGCAGAGGTAACTACCATCTCCTCCGACTCAGAACCTTTGCCAAGAGAGAAAATACGGCGGGTCATCCGGAAAGTAAAGTTTTCACACCCTCTTGCTCACTTGGATCCCAACTTTCTTTTGAAGAAGCAGCAACATGACTCCAGGCGTCAGACCCGGAGCTGCGGCTCTAAAGATCTAGTGGCTGGCTTATCGAACACACCAGCTCCTCGGAAACGCCGCAATGAGGTATTTCATAGCTTTGTTTTCATCTCTTTTGTGCATTAGCCTCATGCAGCAACCTGCTTATATTGTTCAACTTTGATTTTTCAGGAAACACCTGCGTCCTCTGGCGACTCAACCGGCACATAGCTGCCTGCTTTCGTTGTCAACCCTGGGTAATGATTTTTCTTTTGTTGATATCCAAAAACTTGTGTTCACATGCTCATAAACTTGCTCACTTCTGTTTCAGGGCTAAGGCAAAGATAAATAAGAAGCAGAAGGTGGGCGACTCTTCCAAAACCTCCAAAACCTCAGACCCGGAGAAAGAGATTCTGAAACCCCTGAAGCCCCAATCCAGAGTTCTGAAGACCCTACTTCTCATCAAGATGACCCTCCTCCACAGACTGAGGAAGTCTTTTCTGAGGCCATGGACACTGATGCTGACCCGGCCAACATTGGTGACCCGCCAAGTCCGATTCCTCTCCACCCAATTGAAGAAAACCCTTCTGAGAAGGACGACGCTGACGTGGTCATCACCGGGGCAGGTTATAAACCACCACAAGCCTCAACCATGTTGGCCAAGCATAAAGAAGAGGCTCCTTTGCTGGAGAAAGGCAAGGCCAAGTTGGACCTGCCGGATTACACGGACTTCAACGTCAGCGAGCTGCACGCCGGTTATCTAAACTGCCTTCATACAAGTCGTGATATGGAGGCCGACTTAGTAAACTTGATGAATCAGAAGTATGAGGTACGAATTTCAATCCCTTTCCACTTTACAGATATATACTTATGTAGCCCCCAAGGGCCGGCTTATCCTAAAAGGATAAGCTGTGTCTTCCAATAAATACTTAGGAGAAAAAATCCACCTGTAACCCCCAAGGGCTGGCTTATCTTGAAAAGATGAGCCAGGTCTTCCAATAATAGATTAGAAAGAATCCGAATGTAGCCCCCAAGGGCCGGCTTATCTTGAAAAAGATGAGCCGGGTCTTCCAGTAGTCACTTAAGTAAAAATTCGCTTGTATCCCCCAAGGGCCGGCTTACCCTGAAAAGGATGAGCCGGGTCTTTGCGACACTTTTGAAATGACCTACATTAGCCCCGAAGTGCCAAGTGTATTGCTTGCAATGTGCTTGCGACTTGAAAGTTTTAATCATAGCAAACCTGTTAAATAAGGACTTGCTAATACACTCTCAAATCCTTTATGCAGGAGGCATTAAGCCTGAAGGAGTCGCATCTTGGCGACTTAAACAAGAGAGTGGAGGCTCTGGAAACCAAGAGCAGCGAGGCCGAGGCAAAGCTAAAACTTGCCTTGGAAAATTTAGAAAAATCTAAATCCAATTTTGCTGCTGAGCGCGCCACCCTTGAGTCAGAAAAGACCACCTTGCAAAAGCGTGCTGAAAAGCAACTAAGGCTGGTTGCTGAAGAGCTTGCCGGCTTAAAGCAGCAGATCTGTCGAATGACAGCCGCCATCTTCGGTAAGTACCAAAAACTTATACTCCGTTGAAGTACTTCATCGTCTAGGGTAGTCACAAAATGCTCAACTGATTTTATACTCTTTACTGTCTGATAGGCGCCAGGAGTGCCAGCCTTGGCCAGAATATTTTGCTGAAATTGAAGGCTGTCTACTCATTGGCGGAGCAACTATATGCTGGAAGCTTGCGGACGCTTGTAGCAGTATCTGCGGGAAAGAAGCCACCAACACCCATCAAGACAGTGCTGGATCAGCTATCATCTGTGCCCTCTCAAATTGATGAATTGAAGATGTCAGTCGCCTGCGCAGGAGCCATTTCTGCCTTAAGCCGGGCGAAGGCATGGCAACCAGATCTAGACCCGGCTGAGATGGCTGGCGGGTATCCAGAGTACAATGACGATGGAACTGTCTTCAGTGAGTCAGACTTCTCCAGATGCGTCAAAGAGATAAGGCCGCTGGCATGCCAACTTGCAGAAGGGCTAGATTTAAAAAAGTACCAGCCGGCTTATGACAGCAGCAACACTCGCATCAAGGCGCCTTCGCATGCAGTGGTCAACTTAACTCCTCAATGGCGTAAGCACATGTTTGCCCCTGACCTTGACCCCTCCATAATTCTTAATGATGAGGCCACCTTTGATGCATTAACCGGCATCGACTGGACTTCGGATGATCTCCAGATGCTTGATGACGAAGACCCGACACAGGATGACCCGGCGCCTTCCACCTCCAAGCGTCAAGATGGTACTGATTCTGCTGATCGTAACCCGGCTGACACTGAAGCCGGCTTAGAGTAATGTAACTCAAAAACACTTGGTCAGAAACTTGAAGGGCCCTGCTATTGGCCTAGTAATAGCATAGTCTGAAAAACAGCTGCGATGTTGCCATGCCTTCGTGCATGTTTTTGCCAACTTATATCCTGGCGGCTTAACCGCTGCAATCTTTATCAAAACATATGTATATTTGACGTGATGATATCTCTTACTTTCCCAAGAACTTTTGATCAACTCCTTGGCTGGCGACTTATAGCCATAATCCGGGGCAAGTTAATAACTCAATACCCCAGAACCTTGAAATATGAAAACAAACCCGCTGGTGGGTCATGATAGCTATAAGCTTGATCAATGAGAAATGCTAAGCCGGACCAGTTGCCATCCAAAGATTTAGAACTTCCTCATGGCAAAAACCCCTGTAAGAAAACAAGCAGAAAATATATACATATATATATCTGCAATTTTTGTCGTAAGGCGGCTTTGAAGGCACAACGAAAAGAGATCAACTCTTATTTATATTTTTGAGAAAACTCAAGGTTTTTGCTTCAAAGAAGCTAGGCATGAATGCCTACAATCCTATAAGCCGGCTCTCACGTGACATAAATCCGTCGTTTTAACCTTAACAAGTTCAGGGTCTTAAAAAAGATTGACTGTTAAGAGTACGAACGGGCCACATAGCGGAGAGACTACATCGGACAGGTGAGTTTATCCTAGCTCTCTGTAAGCCGGCTCTCTCGTGACATAAGCCGCCATTTTAACTTTGACAAGTTCATGGTCTTTTAAAAAAGATTGACTGTCAAACGTACGACGGGTCACCTGGCAGAGTAGTAAGTTGCAAACAGGCAGGTTTAACTCAAATATGGCTTTTAAGCCGGTCAAGAGGGTATGAAAGCTAAACTCAATGAGTTGGAAGCCCCCAAATGACCTTATGAATAATCAACTCTTGCACAAAAAATTGCTGGATGAAAACCGCAGAGGCCCCGAATTATGGGGATGCTAGCTTTATTATATTAAAAAAGATATATACAATGACAGAGATGTGTAGATTGATGAGAGCCAATGACTCAAGTATAGTAAGGCCGAAGATGAGCAATATTCCACGGCCTGCTAGTTTCCTCCCCAGAAGTGCGTGATTTGTCACTCTCCCGCATATCAATGAGATAATATGACCCATTGTTGAGATTCTTGCTAACCACAAAAGGTCCTTCCCAAGGGGGTGATAACTTATGCATATCTGTCTGATCTTGAATCAAACGGAGCACTAAGTCGCCTTCTTGGAATGTCCGGGTTTTAACTCTGCGGCTATGATAGCGACGCAAATCTTGTTGGTAAATCGCTGATCGTGTTGTTGCAAGATCCCGCTCTTCATCCAAAGCGTCTAACGCGTCCTGACGCACCGCTTCATTCTCAGCTTCAACGTAAGCCGCCACCCTGGGCGAGTCATGAAGAATATCACTGGGGAGAACTGCTTCTGCGCCATAAACCATGAAGAAAGGCGTGTAGCTTGTGGATCTATTGGGGGTGGTTCTGATGATCCAAAGAACCAAAGGCAACTCCTCAACCCAACAACCCGGCGTTATTTCCAAAGGAACCATAAGCCAGGGTTTTATGCCTCTCAAAATTTCCTGGTTAGCACGTTTTGCTTAACCATTAGACTGCGGATGAGCCACCGAGGATACATCAAGGCGGATATGTTCACTTTGACAAAACTCCTTCATAGCCCCCTTGGATAGATTTGTGCCATTATCAATAATGATACTGTGGGGGTAACCAAAACAGAAGATCAGCTTTTTGCTGAACTGAACTACTGTTGCTGCGTCATACTTGCTGACCGGCTCTGCCTCAATCCACTTGCTAAACTTATCAACCGCCACCAGAAGGTGGGTCTTCTTATCTTTAGACCTTTTAAACGGTCCAACCATATCAAGCCCCCAGACCGCAAACGGCCAGGTGATTGGAATCATCCGCAACTCTTGAGCCGGCACATGAGCACGTCATCCAAATTTCTGACACCCATCACATTTACTAACCAAGTCCTCTGCATCTGCATGAGCTGTTAGCCAGTAAAAACCGTGCTGAAAAGCTTTGGCCACCAAGGATTTAGACCCGGCGTGATGACCGCAGTCGCCGGTATGTATCTCTTGCAAGATTTCACGGCCCTCCTCTGCAGAGACACAGCGTTGAAAAACACCAGTTACACTGCATTTATGTAACTCACCATTGACTATGGTCATGGACTTAGATCGCCTCATGATTTGTCGTGCCAAGGTCTCATCCTTAGGTAACTCGCCACGAGTCAGATACGCCAGATAAGGTAGCGTCCAATCAGGAATAGCGCGAAGAGCCTCCACTAATTGTCCTTCCGGGTCAGGTATAGCGAGATCCTCCTCAGAAGGTAACTTGACCGACGGGTGATGCAACTGTCGGATTTCGAGCTCCGCAAAACCCAAAGAAGTTCGAACACAGGGGCGTGTGCGAAGATCCCCTGTGGCCTTGCCCTACCTAGCTCGCTACTCGATGATTTCTACGGCGAACTCGCACGACGACGAGGAAGCAGATGCACACGATGATTTACTCAGGTTCGGGCCGCTGCGAAGCGTAATACCCTACTCTTGCTTTGGTGGATTGCCTCACGAGGAGGTATGGTGGATGAGCTAGTACAGTGGTGAGTAGCCTCATGAGGGCGCTCGAGTGGTGTTCTTGGCTCTCTGCCTTGTCTGTTGTCCTCCCCCTCCTCCCCCTTTTCTTCGGTGCAACCTAGCCTCTATATATAGCAGTGGCCCGGGTCTTCTTCACTTATCGCAATGGCGGGAAGGGATCCCACAACATCCAAATTCGAAAGGGGACAGGAGTACATCCTCGCCCTATCCAAAGGTGGTCTTCGCCTGCAAAGTAGCTGTCGATGATGCAGAGGTGGGCTCGGTGATGACATCCGTCCTGCTGGGCTCGTGGTCGTGGTCTCATTGCACTAGAATGGAAACCTTTGGGGGGCGCTTTGGGAACCCGCGTACGTCCTTCCCCCTTTGCACCAAAGGGGAAACTGCATCGCCTGGCATGCTAGCGCCCGCCTGTCCTGCCTTGCGTCATCCTTGACTCCTGAGGCCGGGTTCTGCATAGAGATCTCCACCGCTCCGGAGGGGGCCTGAGGAGGCCCGCTCCTTGCTGGTCTTGGTGCTGCTCCCCTTGCGAGGTCAGGTCCTCGCGAGGGCCTTGTCTTGAGCCAGGCCGCGCTGGGCCGTACTGGCCGGCGGAGTGGGCCGCGCCCTGGGCCACAGGCTGGCAGGTCTGGGTATCCCCGTTCCTAGAACGCCGACAGTAGCCCCCGGGCCCAAGGCGCGCCCGAGTTGGCTTCTAGGCGAAGCCGTTGAGGATGGCCAAAAGCGCCGCGGGACCCGATTGCCTGTGGGCCAGGCTTGACACGCGGCAATCTCTGAGAGGCCGTTGCTTCCTCTTCTTCACGCCGGCTCGGCAATTGTCAGGTTTGTCAAATTGCTTGGCGCATGCCAACAAGTCGTCTTTGTTCCCCATCGATCTCGCCGTCTGTTTCCCCTCTTCCGCGGCTCTCGCCCTTTCCGTCCAATCCCTGCGCGCGCGCCGCCCCGCTCCCTCGCCATGGCCCCCAAGAAGAGAGAGGGCGAGGGATTGAGGGTGCCGATGACCACGCCGGCGCCGGAGCCTGCGCTGGGCCGGTCTTTGGTGGTGAATCTTGAGGGGTTGGAGAAGGTTCAGCTGGTGCTCGCCGCCAGTTCCAACGAATGGGGGGCAACCAAGATCTGGCTGGGCTCGCGGCCTTGGGGCGAGCTCGAGGCCCCCGCCATCCCCCTTCATCTCCATGCCCTTCTCTCGGGTTTGCTGCCGCCGTTCTCGGGCTTCCTCTCCACCGTGCTTTCACATTATCGGATCCACGTGCTCCACCTTGACCCCGGCTCCCTCGTCCTCCTCCCGGCCTTCGCGTTTCTGTGCGAGGCCTTCGTTGGTGTCTTCCCCTCCGTGGCCTTGTTGCGTCACTTCTTCTCCCTCGAGTTGGTCTCGGGGGAACAATGCTCTGGGTGCGTGTCCCTGAGAGCAGCAGACGCATTGGCTGAGGGGGCCCTCGATGCCGGACTCTCTTCGGAGGCAGAAGGGTTCCGACGGCAGTGGGTGTACGTTAATGCCGCTGAGGCCGGCCCCCTGTTTCAACCTCCGCTGGCCCCCGCAGTGCCGAATCCCGGGTGGAGGCATGAGGAGCTTGCCGACCCGCGGCTTGCGTGGGTCCTAGCCAGGCTGGCGAGGATGAAGAAGGCGGGCGTGACGATGGCGATGGTGGTGCGGGAGTTCACATGCCGACGAATTGCTCCCCTTCAGCGCCATTCCCGCCCGATGTGGGCCTTCACAGGTCCTCACGATCCCATGAGGATCCAGGTCCCGTCTCTTTCTCCCGGCGTGCTGCGCGAGCTGCTCCGCCGCCTGACCGGCGGTGAACCTGACGAGCTCCCCCGGGGCGGCGTCCCCTTGTACAACTACAAGGACCGGGAAGCCCTCGTCCTGAAGATGCCGCGTTTCGATGAGTGGGGATTCCTTCCTCCGTAGGGAGCGCGTCCCCAGGGTGCCCCCTTCGCGGGGGCCCTGATCCCCGGGAACCCTGATGCCACGGCCCCTCCCGTGGCTGAGGTGGGGCGTCCTTCGCCGCCCGCTCCCCCGGTTCCCGCTTCGGGTCAGCCCGGGGTCGAGGGTGACACCCCGTCGATGATGGAGGCCGCCTTCTCCGCCGCTGGGCGCCAGGTGCCGGTCATCGGTTCATCGTCCCCCCGGCCTCCTCGCCGGCCGGAAGAGGAAGGCACCCAGGGGCGGCCGCTCCTCGGCGCCGTGGGCGCCGATGAAGAGGAAGTGGATCGCCGTGGATGAGTAAGTGCCTGCGTCCCCTCAACCTTCCCTTTTGTGCTCTCCTTCTGAGTTTCTGTTCCGCAGGCTCCCCACCGGTGAAGGAGGAGCCGAGTCGGCGCCGCCCACTTCTACGGCCGCCGAGCTCCTTGCGGCCTCGTCTTCCGTCGGCTGCGGGGTTCTGGCCGCCAGGGCGCCCGTGCCCGAGCCTGCTCGGCCTTCAGGAGGCCTTGAGCGCGAGCCTTCTGCGATCTTCTTCGCCCGTGGCTTCCGGCTCCCTAGGATGGGGCCGCGCCCCCCGCTGGCAGCCTTCCCTGGGGGCGTGGCGCGCTGTGTCCTTGGGCCCCCTTCGCTCGATGATGTGGGGCCTCAGGGGGGCGAGTCCTTCTTCTGGGGCGGTCAGGTGGGAGCCCCCAGCCCTTGGGCACGCGTCCGGGTTGGGCGGCCCCTTGCATGCCTCCCCCGTCCATCCTGGGGAAGGCGGAGACCCTGGCTGGGCCCTTGAGCTCGCAAGTGACCGGAGCGCCGTGCGGTGGGGTTTGCTCCAAACCGCGGCGGAAGCGCTAGGACGCTGTAACAGCCCGAGACCGACGCTACAGAAGATTCCCCTTTTATTCCGCTATCATCGTGTGTTTCGTTTGGTTGTCGCATTCATCATCGCATCATTCGCATCATCGGCATAGCATCGTCACTCGTTTTCGAAAACTTGCATTCGTTCGTAGTTGCCGGTTCTTTCCGTTCTCGTCGACGATCGTTTCGAGACCAACCACACACGCACGCGCCCGCGGCATCGATAAACATTGTTTTTAAAAGCGTGCATAAAACTTTCTCGGATTGGGTCGGAAGTTGGCATGCGGTCTTGTTTATTTATAGGTAGACCGCCTGCCAAGTTTCGGCGCAATCAGAGTCCGTTTGATACCCGAACCGTTAAACTTATAGCGGCACTATAGCCGGATAATTCGTAGGCGTTTTTCATTTTTTTCAAAACATGTTGTCGGGCTGCCCGCTTCTTCCCTCTCTTCTAATGCCTAGCCCCTCTGCACAGTGCACAGACCCCATGCCCGATAACTCCCCCGGACCCGAAACATACGGTCGTGACCGTTGGGTCCGGATCAACCCCGTAATACCCCAAACCATCACCGGTTTTTCATTTGGACTCTCCTAGACTTTTTACCTCGACCGTCTGATCAAATCGGAGCGTCTAGATAGCCCCTACCCAAATCCCACCACTATATATAGCATGCCAACCCTAGAATCTAGGCAGCTTGTCCCATCCTCATCCGTGCCGCCACCCATTGTCTCCCTCCTTGCTTTCCGTGCTGGTTCAACCAGATGCGCTAGCCCCAATACAAAATCCTATCGGCCTCCTCCCGACCAACCCGCAGCCCTATGGCCACCTCTCACCTGCGCGCCTGGACGCGTCCAGCACCGCAAGCCCCATGAGACGACCGCTCGCGCTCGAGCGCACTCCCGCGGCGCCAAGAGTCCGAACAGCCCGAGCTCCTCCTCGTGGCCCACTGGCGGCCGGACCCTCGCCGGAGATGAGTGCCTCGCCTCGCCGTCTCTCTCCTTCCTCTCTTGCTCCTCTCTCCCTCACTGTCTTTCATCTCTCTCGTTTTTCTCTGTCAGGAGGTCCCCGTGCCATGGATGACCGAAGCTCGCCCAAGTGCCGCCGTTGCCTCAAGTCGACCTCGTCACCGGGAATGGATTCCCCATGCCCCGATCCGTCGCCGTGGAGACCTGCTGCGCCGACCGAGAGCCTCCCTGCTCGCTCGATCTAGGATCGAGAGGGAGCTCCTCCCGTTTGCTCCTCCCCGCCATGGAGGCCGCGGCCATGGATGTCGTGTCCTCGAGCAGCATCATCGGCGGAGCCTCCCATGCCTCGATCTTCTCCAAGGCAGGCTGACCCCGTGCCCCTCTTCCTCCTCCATATCTCTCATCTCCCTCACGAATCCCTCTCTCTCTTTCTTTTTCCTTCCCATGTTTCTTCTCTGAACTCTCTCTTTCCTTTTCTTTCTTCAGGCAACAACAGCGCCGTGGAAGCCCGAAGCTCGCCGTCAACTGCCCCCACGCCGTTGGACCTCGCCGTCGTCGGGAATGGGACGGCCTCCCCTAGATCCGTGCCTCCTCGAGCTCACTCCGGCCCTCCACTGCATCTTCTCACCATGGCGTCGGCCTCTTGTTTCCCCGCTGGGAGCAACCGCCGTTCAAACCTAAATCTTCGTTCTTTTTCTAGATCCGTTTTGGCGTTCAGAGGTTATATTGATTTGCCTCTGTCTTCACACACGAGCACACACAGCAGCGCACTGGTAGGAAACTCTGCACCCAAGCCCGGAGATTCTGGGATCAAATCCCATGATAGCATCATTTATTTTATTTCTGCCTTTGCTTTTTTTCAATCCTGCACACAGCCAGTTGGGTCGAATCCTCCTGGGCCGCTGCACTTTGCTGCAATTCGGCCCATGTATATTTTTTTCCTGTTGCGATTTTGTCAATAGTCAGACATGCATCAATTACAGATTTTGCCACTGTTTGGAAATGCCTATAATTAGATATTCATGCATCCAAATAAAACATGTCATATACGTATTATGTTCAGAATTTGTGAAGATTAATAATATGCAACTTTCAACCATGATAAAATATTTAAACTTGTTGTTTGCAATTATTTGCCTAATGATGTGCTAAACGGTTTTTATCATAACTAAATAACTGTAGCTCCGATAAAAATGATCTATATATGTAACTTGACTAGAAAAATGTGTAGAATCACATGGTGCACTTTATTTCCCTGTTTAACAAATATAAAATATGCTTAGGACAGATCTGGACTAAATTCATAATTAACATATGGGGTCATTTCGGAAATACTATATGTTGTTTCTGGCCTCATTTAATATGCCTAGATGTCTAGTTTACTTATGCTTCACCTCTTGCCATGTTTAACAACATTTAACATAGTTGTGTACCTAAACGTGAGCGAACTAAGTAATTCAAATATGGAGTTTCGTCAATATGCAACTCGTTGCATATTGAGCTTCACTTAATGTGTAGTATTGTTTGTTGTGATTGCCATGCCTTGCATAATTAAACCGGACATGCATCATGTTTGTTTGCGCATCATGTCATGCATATGTTGTGGTGTTGTTCATGTGTTGATTGTTGTTTTCGGATTGCTTCTTCTCGATAGAGTTCCGAAAGCGTTCGGAGTGTGAGGATTCGTTCGACTACGTTGGTTCGTCTTCTTCATGGACTCGATCTTCTTCCAAGCGGGATCTCAGGCAAGATGATCATTTCCCTGGATACTATTACTATCATTGCCATGCTAGATGTCTCGTTTCTATCGCTGTCTCGCTACCTACCACTTGTTGTCTAGCCTCCCAAATTGCCATGATAAGCCTCTAACCCCTCCACATCCCAGCAAAATATTGTTTGGCTATGTAACCGCTTGCTCAGCCCTTCTTATAGCGTTGCTAGTTGCAGGTGCAATTGTTTCCAGCTATCACAATATTATTGCTATTTAATTTAATACACATATATACTTGGTAAAGGGTGGAAGGCTTGGCCTTTTGCTCGGTGTTTTGTTCCACTCTTGCCGCCTTAGTTACTTGTGTACCGGTGTTAGGTTCCATAATTGAGCGCTCCTAACATGCTCGTGGTTGTTATGGGGACCCCCTTGATTTTTGTTTTAGGATAAAACTTGTCTGGCAAGGCCCAACATTGGTACTATATTTGCCTAATAACTAATAAACCTGCATAGGGAGTAATTAACCCCAGGATCTTTAATCAACAACCCGGGCCAGTGCTCCTCATGAGTGTTGGTCCAAACTAGAGCACCGTGCGGGGCCAACCCGGGGCAACTCGGGAGATCTCTATCAGGCCACCGTACGCTTCGCTTATCCGTCGTGTCCTGAGAACGAGATACGCGGCTCCTATCGGGTTCGTCGACACGCCGGGCGGTCTTGCTGGATTTGTTTTACCTTTCTCGAACGTCTTGTGCGAGGAATTCCGAGGATACTTCAGGCTATCTCGAAGTTGTGGTTTTCCAACGGAATTGCCTAGGAAGATCACGAGATTCGTGGTCGAGGTTATTCCCGCGGCGTGTGGTTAGTTTGTGATGGATGAGTTGGAGCACCCCTGCAGGGTTAAATCTTTCGGAAAGCCGTGCCCGCGGTTACGTGGCAACTTGGAAACTTTGTTTAACACCCGATCATAGCAAACTTGAAGTAAACTCAAATAAAATACACCAACCGTGTGCGTAACCGTGACTGTCTCTTCTCGCGAGTCCTTATCCGAGAGAGAACACGGTGGGGTTATGTATGACGAAAGTAGGTGTTCAGGATCTCTTAGAGATCATTACTAGTTCATGTCCGTTTATTCGACAGTCATCCCCCTTATTCTTGTACTCGTAAGTTAGCCACTCAAATAAATGCTTAGTGCTTGCTGCAGCCTCACCACTTAACCATACCTCACCCATTAACCTTTAATAGTCTTGATACCCTTGGAAATGAGATTGCTGAGTCCCTGTGGCTGACAGATTACTACAACAACAGTTGCAGGTACAGGTAATGCGATGCTTTGACGTGAGAGCATTGCTTGTTTGATTTGGAGTTCTTCTTCTTCTTCATTGATCTAGGATGGGTTCCAGGCGGCAGCTTGGGATAGCAAGGATGGATGTCATTTTATCGTTTGTTTTCGTCCGTAGACGGACCCTGCTCTTCTGGATGATGTTTGGATATGTTGTTGAATTGATGTGATATTGTTGTAGCTTGTGGCGAGTGTAAGCCAATTCCATATACTCATCTCTTCTTTACATGTACTTGTAATGATATCTATTCTTGCGAAACGACGAGATGCGCTTCTATCCCTGTCGAGGCCGTGATGCCAAAATAAGGATAGGATCGCATCTTGGGCGTGACAAGTTGGTATCAGAGCTTGTACCGACCTAGGAGCCCCCTTGATTGATCGAACTTGGCCGAGTTGAGTCTAGCAAAAAACTATTTTGAGTCTAGTTATATCGGAGAGTAGGATTCTTTTTACTCCTCTTCTATGCTCTGGTGAGGAATTACGACTTAGGAATTTTGATTCTACCCTCTTCTCACTCAATTTTTTTTAGGATCACGCGGGTATTTTGGAAACTATATGATGCCGATATGAAGGAATTCTATCTTGGTGCCTCCTGTTATCGAGGAATAGAGCTCCGAGGGATTTTTGCACATCGTTATCATTCAGTTTCCTTAGTATCTCAGGACGGAGGATGTTCGAAATTGCTTCAATACTAGTAGTGGCGAGAGGAGTCCGGCATCCCCAGTACTGGTGGAGAGAGTTCGGATGTACTACCATACTTAGTATCGTTGTGATTACGAGTGTCTGAGGTAGACGAGTTTGCGGAGTTTCTTGGATTATGGTGTGGAAGGTTGCGGGTGCAGTTGTAGCTGATTACCTTGGGTACGTTCCTGGGTCCGCAACCCGAATCGCATAAACAAGAAAGACTTCGGAAATTCTTAGGTGGGAATTCAAGTAGTTACCTAGGATTATCCTTCCAACAAATGCAAATGGGTTATGTGTTTGTTTCCGGCTTAATTGCAAGCCACATCCATTGTTTGTGTTGGAGTATGGTAATTCGAGTTGCTTCGATGTCAGTGGTGATTTCATATCTTTGCTAAGCCTTGTTCCTGTCTATGGGAATGCGAATCCTTTTGTTCAACCGGAGTTGTCATGAAATTCTTTTCAACCGGTGTGTTTCTCATCAAGATAATTCATCCCTCTCCAATTTTGCAAGATCAATCCTCATATTATTTCCGGAGTTCGTCTCATCTGTCTCAAGTTGTCTTTGTTTTTTCCCACCCTCCCACCCTTTTCTTTCAAAGAGTTATTATCATCCAAGTGCCTTTCTATTCATTGATGATTCCGCTATCATTTCTTTCGTATTGTATCCAGTGATTCAATTCAAGCATTTGGTGCTCATCATATCATTTTCATTCTCTAATTGCTCTCCCATGTTGGAATTCTTATCCAAGCCTCTTTTGCTTATTCATCTCTCTATTCTATCCGGAGTGTTGAAGATATCTCAGAAGCTCGTGTCTTCATTCAATCCTTTTAAATATTTCGAGGTTCTCACCTCATCAAGTTTTCAATGTACCGGTGCAATCTATCTTTCTAATCAATCGCTTCAACGGTGATCTCTTTGAGTGGGCTCATAACCTACAGCTTTTTCCCAGGATCTTACCTGGCTCTTCTAAGCTTTCCCGGAGATCTCAAGTTCTTTTCATATATGACGTAAGGATGAATTCCATCGGTCATATGCCTTCTCCAAGATTGCTTCTAAATCAGTTTCATCGCTGCCTTAACCTTTTCTTATTCATTATTCCGGATTGCCTCAGTAATTCTTGGTGGTGTTTCTCGTCATCATTCTCAACATGAAGACCGAAGGAGAGTTTCTCTTAAATCTTGTTCCATTCTCGGAGATTCATGGTTTTAGCTTGGTGCTATCCTTTCAAATGTTTTAGATCATGAGTAATTCCTTCCATATATATTCGGAGCGTTTCAGAGCTGTTTTCATTTATCGATCCTCCGAAGGCCATCATTTCAGAAGATTTCTTCGTTCTCAGCTTTCAGTTTTCATTCTCAAATTCTTCTCAATTGTTGTCTCTTCGTTCGTCTCTCAATTATTCTGGTGCTTCGTTCAAGTTTTCCATTAGGCGGATCATGATCTCTTCGTTCTCATGTCATGTATCTCCATGCATTCGTAGTATCCTCATTCATTTCAATTCTTATCGGTGTTCTCATTCAAGACTTCTTCAAGCTTGTGCTCTTATCTCTCATCAATCATTCTCAAGAAGAATAAGTGGTATGCTAAATCTGTTGCTTGTCATCAGTTTAACTTGATGAAGGATAAGCATAACATAATTCTTATTCTTGTTTCATCAATTGATTTCAATCCTTCCTCCGGAGTTGTTCATGAGATCAAATTCTTGGTTCTAAGTTGTTCATCTTTTCCTTTTCCGGAGTTCCATGTTTTCTCAAGCATCTCGTCATGAAGCTTCATCTAATCTTGGAGGTCATAATCTTATTCTTTTCAACCTTCAATTCTTTTCTATCATCCTTTCATTCCGGTGTTCTCCAAGAAGTTCTTCATGGTGGTTCATCAAAGATTTCTTTCATTCTCAAAGTGTTCTTCAAGATTCTAGTTGGAGAGGCTCAAGTATTCTTTCTTCTTGCATTTCAAAGTGCAATTCTTTCTCCATTGTCCTTTGAGATGGTGTTATAGCATTCTTGATTCATGAGTAGTCTCGAGGAGAATTTGTCAAGAATGAAGTAGTTAAACCCATCTTTTTTCTTCCTTGGAGTTATCTTGGATTGGATTTCACCTAAAGCTTTTCCTAAGGATTGTTGCTATCATGGTGCTCATCAATGATCCAAGTTCTCAATGTATCCTCTTGTTTTGCATATCCTGTTATTCCCAAGCAATCTTTGTTTCCGTTAGTGGCCGGTTGTCACCTCATAATTTTGAGATGTTTTCCATAAGCCCACAACAAGCTATTCTTTTCGTTGTTGATTTTTCAACAACTCCGTTCAACCCTTCTTTGTAAGGTTGTTTTTCATATTCAATTGTGTTAGAAATTGTCTTTTCCTCTCCATTCTCTTCTATCCAATGATCTAGCTCCATTCGTTTGTTCCAGAGGAATTGTGATGTTGCTCTATTCATCCCATCATCTCGTTATCAAGATCATGTTCATTCCTTGCTTATCTTTTAACCGGAGTGTTGTTTTCTCTTTTCAAGTTCTCTCCATCTTATCAAATTTTGCCTCTCTATCCTACCGAAGTGCTGCCGAAATTTCTTTTGAATTCTTGCTTGTTTCTCATATCATTCTTCATCTCTTGCAATCCTTCAAGTTTCTATGGTTTCACTCGTTTGTCAAAGAAGCAACTAAGCTTTACCTCTTCCTTTCTTCTTCCTCTTCCCCTTCTCATTCTAAGATCTCGGGGCGAGATCTCTTGTAAGTGGAGGAGAGTTGTAACAGCCCGAGACCGACGCTCCAGAAAATTCCCCTTTTATTCCGTTGTCATCTTGTGTTTCGTTTGGTTGTCGCATTCATCATCGCATCATTCGCATCATCGGCATAGCATCGTCACTCGTTTTCGAAAACTTGCATTCGTTCATAGTTGCCGGTTCTTTCCGTTCTCGTCGACGATCGTTTCGAGACCAACCACACACGCATGCGCCCGCGGCATCTATAAATATTGTTTTTAAAAGCGCGCATAAAACTTTCTCAGATTGGGTCGGAAGTTGGCATGCGGTCTTGTTTATTTATAGGTAGACCGCCTGCCAAGTTTCGGCGCAATCAGAGTCCGTTTGATACCCGAATCGTTAAACTTATAGCGGCACTATAGCCGGATAATTCGTAGGTGTTTTTCATTTTTTTCAAAACATGTTGTCGGGCTGCCCGCTTCTTCCCTCTCGTCTAATGCCTAGCCCCTCTGCACAGTGCACAGACCCCACGCCCGATAACTCCCCCGGACCCGAAACATACGGTAGTGACCGTTGGGTCCGGATCAACCCCGTAATACCCCAAACCATCACCGGTTTTTCATTTGGACTCTCCTAGACTTTTTACCTCGACCGTCCGATCAAATCGGAGCGTCTATATAGCCCCTGTCCAAATCCCACCGCTATATATAGCATGCCAACCCTAGAATCTAGGCAGCTTGTCCCATCCTCATCCGCGCCGCCACCCATTGTCTCCCTCCTTGCTTTCCGTGCTGGTTCAACCAGATGCGCTAGCCCCGATCCAAAATCCTATCGGCCTCCTCCCGACCAACCCGCAGCCGCCCTATGGCCACCTCTCACCTGCGCGCCTGGACAAGTCCAGCACCGCAAGCCCCAGGAGACGACCGCTCGCGCTCGAGCGCACTCCCACGGCGCCAAGAGTCCGAACAGCCCGAGCTCCTCCTCGCGGCCCGCCGGCCGCCGAACCCTTGCCGGAGATGAGTGCCTCGCCTCGCCGTCTTTCTCCTTCCTCTCTTGCTCCTCTCTCCCTCACTGTCTTTCATCTCTCTCGTTTTTCTCTGTCAGGAGCTCCCCGTGCCATGGATGACCGAAGCTCGCCCAAGCGCCGCCGTTGCCTCAAGTCAACCTCATCACCGGGAATGGATTCCCCATGCCCTGATCCGTCGCCGTGGTGACCTGATGCCCCGACTGAGAGCCTCCCTACTCGCTCGATCTAGGATCGAGAGGGAGCTCCTCCCGTTTGCTTCTCCCCGCCATGGAGGCCGCGGCCATGGACGTCGTGTCCTCGAGCAGCATCATCGGTGGAGCCTCCCATGCCTCGATCTTCTCCAAGGCAGGCCAACCCCGTGCCCCTCTTCCTCCTCCATATCTCTCATCTCCCTCACGAATCCCTCTCTCTCTCTTTCTTTTTTCCTTCCCATGTTTCTTCTCTGAACTCTATCTTTCCCTTTCTTTCTTCAGGCAACAACAGCGTCGTGGAAGCCCGAAGCTCGCCGTCGACCGCCCCCACGCCGTCGGACCTCGTCGTCGTCGGGAATGGGACGGCCTCCCCTGGATCCGTGCCTCCTCGAGCTCACTCTGGCCCTCCCCTGCATCTTCTCGCCATGGCGTCGGCCTCTTGTTTCCCCGCTGTGAGCAACCGCCGTTCAAACCTGAATCTTCGTTCTTTTTCTAGATCCATTTTGTCGTTCAGAGGTTATATTGATTTGCCTCTGTCTTCACACACGAGCACACACAGCAGCACACTGGTAGGAAACTCTGCACCCAAGCCCGGTGGTTCTGGGATCAAATCCCATGGGAGCCTCATTTATTTTATTTCTGCCTTTGTTTTTCTTTAATCCTGCACACAGCCAGTTGGGTCGAATCCTCCTGGGCCGCTGCAGTTTGCTGCAATTCGGCCCATGTATATTTTTTTCCTGTTGCGATTTTGTCAATAGTCAGACATGCATCAATTACAGATTTTGCCACTGTTTGGAAATGCCTATAATTAGATATTCATGCATCCAAATAAAACATGTCATATACGTATTATGTTCAGAATTTGTGGAGATTAATAATATGCAACTTTCAACCATGATAAAATATTTAAACTTGTTGTTTGCAATTATTTGCCTAATGATGTGCTAAACGGTTTTTATCATAACTAAATAACCGTAGCTCCGATAAAAATGATCTATATATGTAACTGGACTAGAAAAATGTGTAGAATCACATGGTGCACTTTATTTCCCTGTTTAACAAATATAAAATATGCTTAGGACAGATCTGGACTAAATTCATAATTAACATATGGGGTCGTTTTGGAAATGATATATGTTGTTTCCGGCCTCATTTAATATGCCTAGATGTCTAGCTTACTTATGCTTCACCTCTTGCCATGTTTAACAACATTTAACATTGTTGTGTACCTAAACGGGAGCGAACTAAGTAATTCAAATATGGAGTTTCGTCAATATGCAAGTCGTTGCATATTGAGCTTCACTTAATGTGTAGTATTGTTTGTTGTGATTGCCATGCCTTGCATAATTAAACCGGACATGCATCATGTTTGTTTGCGCATCATGTCATGCATATGTTGTGGTGCTGTTCATGTGTTGATTGTTGTTTTCGGATTGCTTCTTCTCGATAGAGTTCCGAAAGCGTTCGGATTGTGAGGATTCGTTCGACTACGTTGGTTCGTCTTCTTCATGGACTCGATCTTCTTCCAAGCGGGATCTCAGGCAAGATGATCATTTCCCTGGATACCATTGCTATCATTGCCATGCTAGATGTCTCGTTTCTATCGCTGTCTCGCTACCTACCACTTGTTGTCTAGCCTCCCAAATTGCCATGATAAGCCTCTAACCCCTCCACATCCCAGCAAAACATTGTTTGGCTATGTTACCGCTTGCTCAGCCCTTCTTATAGCGTTGCTAGTTGCAGGTGCAATTGTTTCCAGCTATCACAATATTATTGCTATTTAATTTAATACACATATATACTTGGTAAAGGGTGAAAGGCTTGGCCTTTTGCTCGGTGTTTTGTTCCACTCTTGCCGCCCTAGTTACTTGTGTACCGGTGTTATGTTTCATAATTGAGCGCTCCTAACATGCTCGGGGTTGTTATGGGGACCCCCTTGATTTTCGTTTTAGGATAAAACATGTCTGGCAAGGCCCAACATTGGTACTACATTTGCCTAATAACTAATAAACCTGCATAGGGAGTAATTAACCCGAGGATCTTTAATCAACAACTCGGGCCAGTGCTCCTCATGAGTGTTGGTCCAAACTAGAGCACTGTGTGGGGCCAACCCGGGGCAACTCGGGAGATGTCTATCAGGCCATCGTATGCTTCCCTTATCCGTCGTGTCCTGAGAACGAGATACGCGGCTCCTATCGGGTTCGTCGACACGCCGGGCGGTCTTGCTAGATTTATTTTACCTTTCTCGAACGTCTTGTGCGAGGAATTCCGAGGATACTTCAGGCTATCTCGAGGTTGTGGTTTTCCAACGGAATTGCCTAGGAAGATCACGAGATTCGTGGTCGAGGTTATTCTCGCGGCGTGTGGTTAGTTTGTGATGGATGAGTTGGAGCACCCCTGCAGGGTTAAATCTTTCGGAAAGCCGTGCCCGCGGTTACGTGGCAACTTGGAAACTTTGTTTAACACCCGATCATAGCAAACTTGAAGTAAACTCAAATAAAATACACCAACCGTGTGCGTAACCGTGACTGTCTCTTCTCGCGAGTCCTTATCCGAGAGAGAACACGGTGGGGTTATGTATGACGAAAGTAGGTGTTCAGGATCTCTTAGAGATCATTACTAGTTCATGTCCGTTTATTCGACAGTCATCCCCCTTATTCTTGTACTCGTAAGTTAGCCACTCAAATAAATGCTTAGTGCTTGCTGCAGCCTCACCACTTAACCATACCTCACCCATTAACCTTTAATAGTCTTGATACCCTTGGAAATGAGATTGCTGAGTCCCTGTGGCTGACAGATTACTACAACAACAGTTGCAGGTACAGGTAATGCGATGCTTTGACGTGAGAGCATTGCTTGTTTGATTTGGAGTTCTTCTTCTTCTTCATTGATCTAGGATGGGTTCCAGGCGGCAGCTTGGGATAGCAAGGATGGATGTCATTTTATCGTTTGTTTTCGTCCGTAGACGGACCCTGCTCTTCTGTATGATGTTTGGATATGTTGTTGAATTGATGTGATATTGTTGTAGCTTGTGGCGAGTGTAAGCCAATTCCATATACTCATCCCTTCTTTACATGTACTTGTAATGATATCCATTCTTGCGAAACGACGAGATGCGCTTCTATCCCTGTCGAGGCCCTCGTGCCAAAATAAGGATAGGATCGCATCTTGGGCGTGACAGACGCCTGGGAGTGGAGCTCGCCAACAACGATGCCCGCTTGGAGATGGAGCGCCAGTGCCTCGCGCAGGAATGGCACCGTCTTGAAGTCGCCGTGAATTTCGGCCGCCTGCAGCGCGAGCGCACCCGTGCAGAGGCTGAGGAGTCCCTTGCCGCGGCGGTGGAGGCTCGCGAGCGCGCCCTTGCTGAGGCTCAGGAAGCCGACTGCCGGCGCAGGGCCTCCGAGGAGCGCCTCGAGGAGCTTCAAGCCTTCAACGCCGCCATTGAAAGGCAGATCCAGGCGCAGAGGGCCACACTTGATGGCCCGGCAATCGAGTTCCTCGCCGCCGGTGCAAGCCCCCGCATGCCCGTAGACGCGTTGGCGATGGAGGCGCTGGAGCAGAGCCTGAAGCAGGAAAGGCTGGAGGTGCGGGAGCGCCAGGTGTTGCTTGCCGAGGAATCCCTCACCACTCGCGAGGCGCAGGCTCAAGAGGAGGTCGACGACAAGGTGGCAGAGGTTCGGCGGTCCCTTCTCCAGGATTATCGCGCCAAGCTGAAGCTTCAGGAGTATCGTTTCTGCAGGCGACGCGACCAGTTGAGGGGCGAGGCGAACGACCTCCGAAGGAGGTTAGCGGCAGCGGAACGACGTCAAGAGGCCGTGGCGGAGGCCCAAGCGGCTGCCGAGGCCGAGCTGTCCTCCCTCTTCAAGCAGGTGAAGGGATTGACCTCCCTTGTGGAGAGGGCTTCGGACGAGGCGAGTCGGGCCCGCGGCCTTCAGCACATGCGCTCCAAGATGTTCCAATCCCTCGAGAGGAGGGCCCACCAGGCCTTGAGTGACATTTGTGGTGAGAGCGTCGCGAGCCCCCTCGTCCCCGACGACGTCGGGTACCTGAGCTTCTTCTCCAGGGTCGTGGAGTGCCTTGAGAGGGGCGCGGAGAAGATCAGTGATCTTGTGGAGGAGAAGCGCTGTGATTCCCTTGCGCAGGCGGCCTCACGTGTCTCCAGCCACCTCCTTCGCTTCGACCGACACTTCGACTTCGAGGTGGTGCTTGGTCCTGTACCTGAAGTGACTCGCGTTACCCTTGCCGAGTGGGTCGTGGACCATGTAGAGGACTTGATAGCGGAGCTTTCTTCTGATGAAACCGAGGGCCATGCTGGAGCCGGGGAGCACGAGGCCGACGGTGGTGGTGATGACGAGAGCGGTGGCGACTGCATGCCCCCTTGAGTAGCCTTCTTGTTTACCTGGCAGGGTTATGCATGTGGCCCAGTGGCAACTCTAATGTATTTTGAAAAATACCCTTGAATGTGCTTCCGAATGACGAGGTGTGTTGTGTCGCGCTTCCTCTTACCCGGGGTCCCTGCCAATCCGATTGACATGCTCACGGTAGGCTTCTGCGTCGGGGAGGTTTAGCAGTGACGCTTGGGGGGGGGGCCCGGATGTCCTGAGGGTTTCTTCTTCTTATGAGTGAGGCAAGTTGGGAGCCCTTTCGGCACTCTGCGTCTGCAGGCCCCAGTCCCGCACATTTCTCAACCACCGTAAGGGGCGTCCGGATCACCAGGACGCAACTATGGGGTGAGGCCTCCACACCCTTGATGCCGACCGGATCGCCAGGACGACATCAAAGGGGCGAGGGGCTATATGACCGGTAAGGCTCCTGAGGCGCGGTGCTCAGGAGCCCCCTTTGACGCTCAAGCAGCTCTACGTCGGCAGGTCCCTGCCCCGCACATTCCTCGACCACCGTAAGGGGCGTCCGGATCGCCAGGACGCGATTACGAGGTGAGGCCTCGACACCCTTGACGCCGACCGGATCGCCAGGACGATATCAAGGGGCGAGTGGCTATATGACCGGTAAGGCTCCTGAGGCGCGTTGCTCAGGAGCCCCGCTTGACGCCCGAGCGGCTCCCAAAAAATTTTGTTTTCTGCCCCGGGAGGAAATTTTGTTTTCTGCCCCAGGAGGTGCGAGCCCCCAGAGGCTCTTGATATGACGCGTTGGGCCACGGGCGGAGCCTCCGAGCGAGCGCAAAATGGCACGCGCCTGCTGACCCTCTCGGGAGCGCCGCGCGAAGACCCGGGCGCCAAGGCCTTGGCGAGGTGCGGGCACCGTCCCCCCAGCCCCCGCTCGCGGGGTGCAAGGGGGAGGGGAGCAGGCGAGTGCTTGCCCCGAAGAAAGCGAGGCGTAAAACGAGGATTGTTATCAAAGAGAGCGACATCCCTTCCCTCTAGAAGAAAAATGCAAAAACACCAAATTCTATTCCAAAAGGCGGCAAGTTCGAGTACAAAAAGGATTCTCAAAGGCGGCAACTTCGAATACAAAAAGGAGCAAGAAACGGCCGCGTCCGGCTCTTAGGGTAGTCTTCGTCTTCGTCTTCCCCCAGTGCAGAGCATAGGGCATCCACGTTGCGTGGGCATAGCCATTGGAGGGCAGTGTTGTCCGCCAGCGCGGAGCATGGGGCTTCCACTTGGGTGTGGGAAGGAACCCCTCCGCGTCCTCGGGGGGCTCCGGGCGTATACAGCCCACTCATTATTACGTGGGAGTGTCACGGGTTGGTCCTGGGGGTGTACATGGAGCTCCATGCCCCGCGGACATGAAGCCCACTCCCAGCCCCCAGGCTTTGCGTGGTGAAGTAGGGTCGGCTCCGGACGGGCCCTCGAGCGTAGGGGGAGCCCCTCGCGCTCTCCGATGGGAAGGCCCGCCCCGGGAGATGGCCTTGGGCACCCCAGAGCCCGTGGCCGGGTGCCGTCGTCGTGGTGATCGCGCAACCCCCTGCACCGCGGGTCAGGCCCGGTGGGGCCCTTCCGTTGCGTGCATGGCCGGCACCCTGAGCAGTGCCCTAGCACGCCTCGCTGGGGCGCTCGGGGTCCCCACGCAAGTACTTGAGACCCTGCCCCCAGGCTGGGCGAGCTGGGCCTGGGGACACGGGCGAGTACGTGATCGCCTGCTGGTGATCGAATGAAACCCGACCCGGAGACATGGGCGTATGTTCCACCCTCCGTCTCCAAGCGGGCGTCGTGCGCCCCGGAGACATGGGCGTGTGTTCCACCCTCCGTCTCCAGGTTGGGATCATTTGGCCTGAAGACATGGGCGTGTGTTCCACCCTCTGTCTCCAAGGTGGGGCCATCCGACCCGGGGACATGGGCGTTGCTACTTCTTGAGCTTGCGTTGGTTTTCCCTTGAAGAGGAAAGGGTGATGCAGCAAAGTAGATAAGTATTTCCCTCAGTTGTTGAGAACCAAGGTATCAATCCAGTAGGAGATACAAGCAAGTCCCGAATAGATGTACCTACACAAATAATCAAACACTTGCACCCAACGCAGAAAAGGGGTTGTCAATCCCTTCACGGTTATTTGCAAGGATGAGATCTGATAGAGATAGATATAGAAGATTACTAAAATGAAAAGTAAAACAAAAGTAAAAAGATTGCAGCAAGGTATTTTTGGTATTTTTGGTTTATAGATCTGAAAATATAATATGGAAAATAGACCCGGGGGCCATAGGTTTCACTAGAGGCTTCTCTCTTGAAGGAAAATAATACGGTGGGTGAACAAATTACTGTCGAGCAATTGATAGAAAAGCGCATAGTTATGACGATATCCAAGGCAATGATTATGCATATAGGCATCACGTCCGTGTCAAGTAGACCGAAACGATTCTGCATCTACTACTATTACTCCACACATCGACCGACTCCTGCCTGCATCTAGAGTATTAAGTTCATGAAGAACAGAGTAACGCATTAGGTAAGATGACATGATGTAGAGGGATAAACTCAAGCAATATGATGAAAACCCCATCTTTTTATCCTCGATGGCAACAATACAAATACGTGCCTCGCTACCCCTACTATGTCACTGGGTGAGGACACCGCAAGATTGAACCCAAAACCAAGCACTTCTCCCATTGCAAGAATTACCAATCTAGTTGGCCAAACCAAAGCAATAACTCGAAGAGACTTGCAAGGATATGAAATCATGCATATAAGAATTCGGAGAAGATTCAAATAATATTCATAGATAATCTGATCATAAACCCACAATTCATCGGATCTCGACAAACACACCGCAAAAGAGTATTACATCGGATAGATCTCCATGAAGATCATGAAGAACATGGTATTGAAGAACATAGAGAGAGAAGAAGCCATCTATCTACTAGCTATGGACCCGAAGTTCTGAGGTGAACTACTCACGCATCATCAGAGGGGCAATGGAGTTGATGTAGATGCCCTCCGTGATCGAATCCCCCTCCGGCAAATTACCGAAAAAGGCTCCAACATGGGATCTCACGGGAACAGAGGCTTCCGGCGGCGGAAAAGTATTTTCGTGACTCTCTTTGGTATTGGGGGAATATTTGGGAATTTATAGGCTGAAGAATAGGGTTAGGAGGTCTGTCGTGGGGCCACAAGCCAGGGGGGCGCGCCCTGGTGGCTTGTCGCCACACGGCAGGTCTTCTGCCTTCATCTCCAAGTCTGGCAGGTTTCTTCTGGTCCAAGAAAAATCATTCCGAAGATTTTATTCCGTTTGGACTTCGTTTAATATTCCTTATCTGCAATACTCAAAAACAAGGAAAAAACATAAACTGGCACTAGGCACTAGATTAATAGGTTAGTCCCAAAAATAATATAAAATAGCATATTAATGCATATAAAACATCGAAAACAGATAATATAATAGCATGGAACAATAAAAAATTATAGATACGTTGGAGACGTATCAAGCATCCCCAAGCTTAATTCCTGCTCGTCCTCGAGTAGGTAAATGATAAAAACAGAATTTTTGATGTGGAATGCTACCTAACATATTTATCCATGTAATATTCTTTATTGTGGCATGAATATTCAGATCCATAAGATTCAGAACAAAAGCTCAATATTGATATAAAAATAGTAATACTTCGAGCATACTAACAAACAATTATGTCCTTTCAAAATAACATGGCCTTAGAAAGTTATCCCTACAAAATCATATAGTCTGGCTATGCTCCATCTTCCCCACACAAAGTATCTAAATCATGCACACCCCCGATGACAAGTCAAGCAATTGTTTCACACCTTTTATGTTCTCAAACCTTTTCAACTTTCACGCAATACATGAGCGTGAGCCATGGATATAGCACTATAGGTGGAATAGAATATGGTGGAGGTTGTATGGAAAAGGAGAAGATAGTCTCACATCAACTAGGCGTATCAACGGGCTATGGAGATGCCCATCAATAGATATCAATGTGAGTGAGTAGGGATTGCCATGCAACGGATGCACTAGAGCTATAAGTGTATGAAAGCTCAAAAAGAAACTAAGTGGGTGTGCATCCAACTTGCTTGCTCACGAAGACCTAGGGCAATTTGAGGAAGCCCATCATTGGAATATACAAGCCAAGTTATATAATGAAAAATTCCCACTAGTATATGAAAGTGACAAAAATAGGAGACTCTCTATCATGAAGATCAAGGTGCGACTTTGAAGCACAAGTGTGGAAAAAAGATAGTAACATTGTCCCTTCTCTCTTTTCTATCATTTTTTTATTTGGTGGGCATCTTTGGCCTCTTTTTTTTATTTGGGCTTCATTGGCCTCTTTTATTATTTGTAAAGTTCGGAGACTCATCCCTACTTGTGGGGGAATCATAGCTTCCATCACCCTTTCCTCACATGGGACAATGCTCTAATAATGATGGTCATCACACTTTTATTTACTTACAACTCGATACCTACAACAAGATATGACTATATATGAATGCTTCCGGTGGTGTACCGGGATGTGCAACGATCTAGTATAGCAAATGACATCAAAAATGGACAAGCCATGAAAACATCATGCTAGCTGTCTTACGATCATGCAAAGCAATATGACAATGATGGTGCGTGTCATAAAAAACGGAACGGTGGAAGTTGCATGGCAATATATCTCGGAATGGCTATGGAAATGCCATAATAGGTAGATATGGTGGCTGTTTTCAGGAAGGGTATATGGTGGCTGTTTTGAGGAAGGTGGGTTTAATGCACCGGCGAAAGTTGCGCGGTACTAGAGAGGCTAGCAAAGGTGGAAGGGTGAGAGTGCGTATAATCCATGGACTCACATTAGTCATAAAGAACTCACATACTTTTTGCAAAAATCTATTAGTTATCGAAGCAAAGTGTTAGACGCATGCTCCTAGGGGAGAGGTTGGTAGGAGTAAACCATCGCGCGCTCCCGACCCTCACACAAATGATGACAATCATTAAACAAATCATGCTCCGACTTCGTTACATAACGGTTCACCATACGTGCATGCTACGGGAGTCACAAACTTTAACAGAAGTATTTTTACCATTCCACAATTACTCACTAGCATGACTCTAACATCACCATCTTTATATCTCAAAACTGTATGCAAGGAATCCAACTTCTCATAGTATTCAATGCACTTTATATGAAAGTTTTTATTATATCCCTCCTGGATGCCCATTATATTAGGACTAAATTCATAACCTAAACCAATTACCATGCTGTTTAAAGACTCTCAAAATAATATAAGTGAGGTACGGGAGTTCAATTATTTCTATAAAATAAAGACACCACCATGCTCTAAAAAGATATAAGTGAAGCACTAGAGCAACATTGCCTAGCTAAAAAGATATAAGTGAAGCACATAGAGTATTCTAATAAATTCATGCCCCTCTCAAAATATGTGTGCAGCAAGGATGATTGTGGCAAACTAAAAAGCAAAGACTCATATCATACAAGACGCTCCAAGCAAAACACATATCATGTGGTGAATAAATATATAGCCTCAAGTAAATTTACCGATGGATTAAAGACAAAAGAGGGGATGCCTTCCGGGGCATCCCCAAGCTTAGGCTCTTTGGTATCCTTGAATATGGCTTGGGGTGCCTTGGGCATCCCCAAGCTTAGGCTCTTGCCACTCCTTATTCCATAGTCCATCAAATCTTTACCCAAAACTTGAAAACTTCACAACACAAAACTCAACAGAAAACTCGTGAGATCCGTTAGTATAAGAAAAATAAATCACCACTTTAGGTACTGTTGTGAACTCATTCTTTATTTATATTGATGTAATATCTACTGTATTCTAACTTCTCCATGGTTCATACCCCCTGATACAACCCATAGATACATCAAAATAAGCAAACAACACAAAGAAAACAGAATCTGTCAAAATCAGAACAGTCTGTAGCAATCTGTAGACTTCGAATACTTCTGTAACTCCACAAATTCTGAAAAATTAGGACAATCAGGGAAATTTGTATATCAATCTTGTGTAAACAATTCAGATCCAATTGACGCTCTGGTGAATTTATAAAATTCCTGGACTGAGCGCAAAAGTTTCTGTTTTTCAGCAAAACCAAATCAACAATCACCGTAAACCATCCCAAAGGTCTTACTTGGCACAAACACTAATTAAAACAAATAAAACACAATTACTACAGAGGTAATAATGTGCAAAACACTCAAGAACAGAAGCAAAAAAAAAACAGAAACATAAAATAAAATTGGGTTGCCTCCCAACAAGCGCTATTGTTTAACGCCTTTAGCTACATAATGCAATAGATCTAGGTATTGTCATTTTTGGTATGCAATCCATAAGTAGCTCTCATAATAGACTCATAAGGTAATTTAATTTTATTTCTAGGAAAGTGTTCCATGCCTTTCCTTAACAGAAATTGGAATCTAATGTTTCCTTCTTTCATATCAATAATTGCACCAATCGTTCTAAGGAAAGGTCTACCAAGAATAATAGGACATGTAGGATTGCAATCTATATCAAGAACAATGAAATCTATGGGCACATAATTCCTATTTGCAACAATAAGAACATCATTAATCCTTCCCATAGGTTTCTTAATAGTGGAATCCGCTAGATGCAAATTTAAAGAGCAATCATCAAGATCATGGAAACCTAGCACATCACATAAAGTGTTCGGAATCGTGGAAACGCTAGCACCCAAATCACACAAAGCATGGCACTCATAATCTTTAATTTTAATATTAATAGTAGGTTCCCACTCATCATAAAGCTTTCTAGGTATGGAAACTTCCGACTCAAGTTTTTCTTCAAAAGATTTCATCATAGCATCAATGATATGTTTAGTGAAGGCTTTATTTTGAATATAAGCATGCTGAGAATTCAATGTGGATTGCAACAAGGAAATACAATCAATCAAAGAACAACTATCATAATTAAAGTCCTTGAAATCCAAAAGAGTGGGTTCATTGCTATTTAAAGTTTTGATCTCTTCAATCCCACTTTTATCAATCTTAGCATTAAGATCTATAAACTCTGAATCATTGGGACGCCTTTTAACTAAAGTTGACTTATCTCCAGTCCCATCTTTATCAAGATTTGTTTTAGAAAACAAAGATTCAATAGGAGTCACATCAATCACTTTAAGATCTTCATCATTATTATCACGAGAACACACCTTTTCAAGCCATTCACGCTTAGCACGCATTCTAGCGGTTCTTTCCTTACACTCATCAATAGAAGTTCTCATAGCTTTTAAAGACTCATTAATATCACGCTTAGGTGGAGTAGATCTAATTTTCAAATAATCAATCTCAAGAGAAATTCTATCAACGTTCCTAGCCAAATCATCAATCTTGAGCAATTTTTCTTCAATCGTAGCATTGAAAACCTTTTGTGAACTAATAAATTCTATAATATTATTCTCAAGATCAGAGGGCATCTTATTATAATTTCCATAAGAATTGTTGTAGGAATTACCATAATTATTAGAGGAATTACTAGGAAACGGCCTAGGGTTTAAATTACCTCTATACGCGTTATTACCAAAATTGTTCCTACCAACAAAATTCACATCCATAGATTCATTATTATTTCCAATCAAAGAAGACAAAGGCATATCATTAGGATCAATAGGAGCACTCTTACTAGCAAACAATTTCATTAATTCATCCATCTTTTCACTCAAAGTGTTTATTTCTTCAATAGCATGCACTTTTTTACTAGTAGGAGATCTTTCGGTATGCCATTGAGAGTAATTTGCCATAATGTTATCTAGGAGTTTAGTAGCCTCTCCTAATGTGATTTCCATAAAAGTACCACCCGCGGCGGAATCTAAAAGATTTCTAGAAGCAAAATTCAATCCCGCATAAAAAATTTGTATAATCATCCATAAACTCAAACCATGTGCGGGGCAATTTCTAATCATTAGTTTCATCCTCTCCCAAGATTGTGCAACATGCTCATGATCAAGTTGCTTAAAATTCATTATATCGTTCCTAAGGGAGATGATCTTAGCGGGCGGAAAGTACTTGGAAATAAAAGCATCTTTACACTTATTCCATGAATCAATACTATTTTTAGGCAAAGATGAAAACCAAGTTTTAGCACGATCTCGTAGTGAGAAAGGAAATAGCTTCAATTTAACAATATCATTATCCACATCTTTCTTATTTTGCATATCACACAACTCAACGAAAGTATTAAGATGGGATGCGGCATCTTCATTAGGAAGGCTGGAAAATTGTTCTTTCATAACAAGATTAAGCAAAGCGGCATTAATTTCATAAGATTCCGCACTAGTGGCGGGAGCAATTGGAGTACTAATAAAATCATTATTATTAGTATTGGAAAAGTCACACAACTTGGTATTCTCTTGAGTCATCGTGACAAAGCAAGCAATCAAGCACACAAGCAAACAAAAAGCAAACGAAAAGACGAACGGAAGAAGGGCGAATAAAAAGGCAAATTTTTCTGAAAATCGTTTTAGAAGTGGGGGAGAGGAAAACGAGAGGCAAATAGCAAATAATGTAAATGCAAGAGATGAGTTTGTGATGGGTACTTGGTAGGCTTGATGTAGATCTCCCCGGCAACGGCGCCAGAAATCCTTCTTGCTACTTCTTGAGCTTGCGTTGGTTTTCCCTTGAAGAGGAAAGGGTGATGCAGCAAAGTAGATAAGTATTTCCCTCAGTTGTTGAGAACCAAGGTATCAATCCAGTAGGAGATACAAGCAAGTCCCGAATAGATGTACCTACACAAATAATCAAACACTTGCACCCAACGCAGAAAAGGGGTTGTCAATCCCTTCACGGTTATTTGCAAGGATGAGATCTGATAGAGATAGATATAGAAGATTACTAAAACGAAAAGTAAAACAAAAGTAAAAAGATTGCAGCAAGGTATTTTTGGTATTTTTGGTTTATAGATCTGAAAATATAATATGGAAAATAGACCCGGGGGCCATAGGTTTCACTAGAGGCTTCTCTCTTGAAGGAAAATAATACGGTGGGTGAACAAATTACTGTCGAGCAATTGATAGAAAAGCGCATAGTTATGACGATATCCAAGGCAATGATTATGCATATAGGCATCACGTCCGTGTCAAGTAGACCGAAACGATTCTGCATCTACTACTATTACTCCACACATCGACCGACTCCTGCCTGCATCTAGAGTATTAAGTTCATGAAGAACAGAGTAACGCATTAGGTAAGATGACATGATGTAGAGGGATAAACTCAAGCAATATGATGAAAACCCCATCTTTTTATCCTCGATGGCAACAATACAAATACGTGCCTCGCTACCCCTACTATGTCACTGGGTGAGGACACCGCAAGATTGAACCCAAAACCAAGCACTTCTCCCATTGCAAGAATTACCAATCTAGTTGGCCAAACCAAAGCAATAACTCGAAGAGACTTGCAAGGATATGAAATCATGCATATAAGAATTCGGAGAAGATTCAAATAATATTCATAGATAATCTGATCATAAACCCACAATTCATCGGATCTCGACAAACACACCGCAAAAGAGTATTACATCGGATAGATCTCCATGAAGATCATGAAGAACATGGTATTGAAGAACATAGAGAGGGAAGAAGCCATCTATCTACTAGCTATGGACCCGAAGTTCTGAGGTGAACTACTCACGCATCATCAGAGGGGCAATGGAGTTGATGTAGATGCCCTCCGTGATCGAATCCCCCTCTGGCAAATTACCGAAAAAGGCTCCAACATGGGATCTCACGGGAACAGAGGCTTCCAGCGGCGGAAAAGTATTTTCGTGACTCTCTTTGGTATTGGGGGAATATTTGGGAATTTATAGGCTGAAGAATAGGGTTAGGAGGTCTGTCGTGGGGCCACAAGCCAGGGGGGCGCGCCCTGGTGGCTTGTCGCAACACGGCAGGTCTTCTGCCTTCATCTCCAAGTCTGGCAGGTTTCTTCTGGTCCAAGAAAAATCATTTCGAAGATTTTATTCCGTTTGGACTTCGTTTAATATTCCTTATCTGCAATACTCAAAAACAAGGAAAAAACATAAACTGGCACTAGGCACTAGATTAATAGGTTAGTCCCAAAAATAATATAAAATAGCATATTAATGCATATAAAACATCGAAAACAGATAATATAATAGCATGGAACAATAAAAAATTATAGATACGTTGGAGACGTATCAAGCATCCCCAAGCTTAATTCCTGCTCGTCCTCGAGTAGGTAAATGATAAAAACAGAATTTTTGATGTGGAATGCTACCTAACATATTTATCCATGTAATATTCTTTATTGTGGCATGAATATTCAGATCCATAAGATTCAGAACAAAAGCTCAATATTGATATAAAAATAGTAATACTTCGAGCATACTAACAAACAATTGTGTCCTTTCAAAATAACATGGCCTTAGAAAGTTATCCCTACAAAATCATATAGTCTGGCTATGCTCCATCTTCCCCACACAAAGTATCTAAATCATGCACACCCCCGATGACAAGTCAAGCAATTGTTTCACACCTTTTATGTTCTCAAACCTTTTCAACTTTCACGCAATACATGAGCGTGAGCCATGGATATAGCACTATAGGTGGAATAGAATATGGTGGAGGTTGTATGGAAAAGGAGAAGATAGTCTCACATCAACTAGGCGTATCAACGGGCTATGGAGATGCCCATCAATAGATATCAATGTGAGTGAGTAGGGATTGCCATGCAACGGATGCACTAGAGCTATAAGTGTATGAAAGCTCAAAAAGAAACTAAGTGGGTGTGCATCCAACTTGCTTGCTCACGAAGACCTAGGGCAATTTGAGGAAGCCCATCATTGGAATATACAAGCCAAGTTATATAATGAAAAATTCCCACTAGTATATGAAAGTGACAAAAATAGGAGACTCTCTATCATGAAGATCAAGGTGCGACTTTGAAGCACAAGTGTGGAAAAAAGATAGTAACATTGTCCCTTCTCTCTTTTCTCTCATTTTTTTATTTGGTGGGCATCTTTGGCCTCTTTTTTTTATTTGGGCTTCATTGGCCTCTTTTATTATTTGTAAAGTTCGGAGACTCATCCCTACTTGTGGGGGAATCATAGCTTCCATCACCCTTTCCTCACATGGGACAATGCTCTAATAATGATGGTCATCACACTTTTATTTACTTACAACTCGATACCTACAACAAGATATGACTATATATGAATGCTTCCGGTGGTGTACCGGGATGTGCAACGATCTAGTATAGCAAATGACATCAAAAATGGACAAGCCATGAAAACATCATGCTAGCTGTCTTACGATCATGCAAAGCAATATGACAATGATGGTGCGTGTCATAAAAAACGGAACGGTGGAAGTTGCATGGCAATATATCTCGGAATGGCTATGGAAATGCCATAATAGGTAGATATGGTGGCTGTTTTCAGGAAGGATATATGGTGGCTGTTTTGAGGAAGGTGGGTTTAATGCACCGGCGAAAGTTGCGCGGTACTAGAGAGGCTAGCAAAGGTGGAAGGGTGAGAGTGCGTATAATCCATGGACTCACATTAGTCATAAAGAACTCACATACTTTTTGCAAAAATCTATTAGTTATCGAAGCAAAGTGTTAGACGCATGCTCCTAGGGGAGAGGTTGGTAGGAGTAAACCATCGCGCGCTCCCGACCCTCACACAAATGATGACAATCATTAAACAAATCATGCTCCGACTTCGTTACATAACGGTTCACCATACGTGCATGCTACGGGAGTCACAAACTTTAACAGAAGTATTTTTACCATTCCACAATTACTCACTAGCATGACTCTAACATCACCATCTTTATATCTCAAAACTGTATGCAAGGAATCCAACTTCTCATAGTATTCAATGCACTTTATATGAAAGTTTTTATTATATCCCTCCTGGATGCCCATTATATTAGGACTAAATTCATAACCTAAACCAATTACCATGCTGTTTAAAGACTCTCAAAATAATATAAGTGAGGTACGGGAGTTCAATTATTTCTATAAAATAAAGACACCACCATGCTCTAAAAAGATATAAGTGAAGCACTAGAGCAACATTGCCTAGCTAAAAAGATATAAGTGAAGCACATAGAGTATTCTAATAAATTCATGCCCCTCTCAAAATATGTGTGCAGCAAGGATGATTGTGGCAAACTAAAAAGCAAAGACTCATATCATACAAGACGCTCCAAGCAAAACACATATCATGTGGTGAATAAATATATAGCCTCAAGTAAATTTACCGATGGATTAAAGACAAAAGAGGGGATGCCTTCCGGGGCATCCCCAAGATTAGGCTCTTTGGTATCCTTGAATATGGCTTGGGGTGCCTTGGGCATCCCCAAGCTTAGGCTCTTGCCACTCCTTATTCCATAGTCCATCAAATCTTTACCCAAAACTTGAAAACTTCACAACACAAAACTCAACAGAAAACTCGTGAGATCCGTTAGTATAAGAAAAATAAATCACCACTTTAGGTACTGTTGTGAACTCATTCTTTATTTATATTGATGTAATATCTACTGTATTCTAACTTCTCCATGGTTCATACCCCCTGATACAACCCATAGATACATCAAAATAAGCAAACAACACAAAGAAAACAGAATCTGTCAAAATCAGAACAGTCTGTAGCAATCTGTAGACTTCGAATACTTCTGTAACTCCACAAATTCTGAAAAATTAGGACAATCAGGGAAATTTGTATATCAATCTTGTGTAAACAATTCAGATCCAATTGACGCTCTGGTGAATTTATAAAATTCCTGGACTGAGCGCAAAAGTTTCTGTTTTTCAGCAAAACCAAATCAACAATCACCGTAAACCATCCCAAAGGTCTTACTTGGCACAAACACTAATTAAAACAAATAAAACACAATTACTACAGAGGTAATAATGTGCAAAACACTCAAGAACAGAAGCAAAAAAAAAACAGAAACATAAAATAAAATTGGGTTGCCTCCCAACAAGCGCTATTGTTTAACGCCTTTAGCTACATAATGCAATAGATCTAGGTATTGTCATTTTTGGTATGCAATCCATAAGTAGCTCTCATAATAGACTCATAAGGTAATTTAATTTTATTTCTAGGAAAGTGTTCCATGCCTTTCCTTAACAGAAATTGGAATCTAATGTTTCCTTCTTTCATATCAATAATTGCACCAATCGTTCTAAGGAAAGGTCTACCAAGAATAATAGGACATGTAGGATTGCAATCTATATCAAGAACAATGAAATCTATGGGCACATAATTCCTATTTGCAACAATAAGAACATCATTAATCCTTCCCATAGGTTTCTTAATAGTGGAATCCGCTAGATGCAAATTTAAAGAGCAATCATCAAGATCATGGAAACCTAGCACATCACATAAAGTGTTCGGAATCGTGGAAACGCTAGCACCCAAATCACACAAAGCATGGCGCTCATAATCTTTAATTTTAATATTAATAGTAGGTTCCCACTCATCATAAAGCTTTCTAGGTATGGAAACTTCCGACTCAAGTTTTTCTTCAAAAGATTTCATCATAGCATCAATGATATGTTTAGTGAAGGCTTTATTTTGAATATAAGCATGCTGAGAATTCAATGTGGATTGCAACAAGGAAATACAATCAATCAAAGAACAACTATCATAATTAAAGTCCTTGAAATCCAAAAGAGTGGGTTCATTGCTATTTAAAGTTTTGATCTCTTCAATCCCACTTTTATCAATCTTAGCATTAAGATCTATAAACTCTGAATCATTGGGACGCCTTTTAACTAAAGTTGACTTATCTCCAGTCCCATCTTTATCAAGATTTGTTTTAGAAAACAAAGATTCAATAGGAGTCACATCAATCACTTTAAGATCTTCATCATTATTATCACGAGAACACACCTTTTCAAGCCATTCACGCTTAGCACGCATTCTAGCGGTTCTTTCCTTACACTCATCAATAGAAGTTCTCATAGCTTTTAAAGACTCATTAATATCACTCTTAGGTGGAGTAGATCTAATTTTCAAAGAATCAATCTCAAGAGAAATTCTATCAACGTTCCTAGCCAAATCATCAATCTTGAGCAATTTTTCTTCAATCGTAGCATTGAAAACCTTTTGTGAACTAATAAATTCTATAATATTATTCTCAAGATCAGAGGGCATCTTATTATAATTTCCATAAGAATTGTTGTAGGAATTACCATAATTATTAGAGGAATTACTAGGAAACGGCCTAGGGTTTAAATTACCTCTATACGCGTTATTACCAAAATTGTTCCTACCAACAAAATTCACATCCATAGATTCATTATTATTTCCAATCAAAGAAGACAAAGGCATATCATTAGGATCAATAGGAGCACTCTTACTAGCAAACAATTTCATTAATTCATCCATCTTTTCACTCAAAGTGTTTATTTCTTCAATAGCATGCACTTTTTTACTAGTAGGAGATCTTTCGGTATGCCATTGAGAGTAATTTGCCATAATGTTATCTAGGAGTTTAGTAGCCTCTCCTAATGTGATTTCCATAAAAGTACCACCCGCGGCGGAATCTAAAAGATTTCTAGAAGCAAAATTCAATCCCGCATAAAAAATTTGTATAATCATCCATAAACTCAAACCATGTGCGGGGCAATTTCTAATCATTAGTTTCATCCTCTCCCAAGATTGTGCAACATGCTCATGATCAAGTTGCTTAAAATTCATTATATCGTTCCTAAGGGAGATGATCTTAGCGGGCGGAAAGTACTTGGAAATAAAAGCATCTTTACACTTATTCCATGAATCAATACTATTTTTAGGCAAAGATGAAAACCAAGTTTTAGCACGATCTCGTAGTGAGAAAGGAAATAGCTTCAATTTAACAATATCATTATCCACATCTTTCTTCTTTTGCATATCACACAACTCAACGAAAGTATTAAGATGGGATGCGGCATCTTCATTAGGAAGGCTGGAAAATTGTTCTTTCATAACAAGATTAAGCAAAGCGGCATTAATTTCATAAGATTCCGCACTAGTGGCGGGAGCAATTGGAGTACTAATAAAATCATTATTATTAGTATTGGAAAAGTCACACAACTTGGTATTCTCTTGAGTCATCGTGACAAAGCAAGCAATCAAGCACACAAGCAAACAAAAAGCAAACGAAAAGACGAACGGAAGAAGGGAGAATAAAAAGGCAAATTTTTCTGAAAATCGTTTTAGAAGTGGGGGAGAGGAAAACGAGAGGCAAATAGCAAATAATGTAAATGCAAGAGATGAGTTTGTGATGGGTACTTGGTAGGCTTGATGTAGATCTCCCCGGCAACGGCGCCAGAAATCCTTCTTGCTACTTCTTGGGCTTGCGTTGGTTTTCCCTTGAAGAGGAAAGGGTGATGCAGCAAAGTAGATAAGTATTTCCCTCAGTTGTTGAGAACCAAGGTATCAATCCAGTAGGAGATACAAGCAAGTCCCGAATAGATGTACCTACACAAATAATCAAACACTTGCACCCAACGCAGAAAAGGGGTTGTCAATCCCTTCACGGTTATTTGCAAGGATGAGATCTGATAGAGATAGATATAGAAGATTACTAAAACGAAAAGTAAAACAAAAGTAAAAAGATTGCAGCAAGGTATTTTTGGTATTTTTGGTTTATAGATCTGAAAATATAATATGGAAAATAGACCCGGGGGCCATAGGTTTCACTAGAGGCTTCTCTCTTGAAGGAAAATAATACGGTGGGTGAACAAATTACTGTCGAGCAATTGATAGAAAAGCGCATAGTTATGACGATATCCAAGGCAATGATTATGCATATAGGCATCACGTCCGTGTCAAGTAGACCGAAACGATTCTGCATCTACTACTATTACTCCACACATCGACCGACTCCTGCCTGCATCTAGAGTATTAAGTTCATGAAGAACAGAGTAACGCATTAGGTAAGATGACATGATGTAGAGGGATAAACTCAAGCAATATGATGAAAACCCCATCTTTTTATCCTCGATGGCAACAATACAAATACGTGCCTCGCTACCCCTACTATGTCACTGGGTGAGGACACCGCAAGATTGAACCCAAAACCAAGCACTTCTCCCATTGCAAGAATTACCAATCTAGTTGGCCAAACCAAACCAATAACTCGAAGAGACTTGCAAGGATATGAAATCATGCATATAAGAATTCGGAGAAGATTCAAATAATATTCATAGATAATCTGATCATAAACCCACAATTCATCGGATCTCGACAAACACACCGCAAAAGAGTATTACATCGGATAGATCTCCATGAAGATCATGAAGAACATGGTATTGAAGAACATAGAGAGAGAAGAAGCCATCTATCTACTAGCTATGGACCCGAAGTTCTGAGGTGAACTACTCACGCATCATCAGAGGGGCAATGGAGTTGATGTAGATGCCCTCCGTGATCGAATCCCCCTCCGGCAAATTACCGAAAAAGGCTCCAACATGGGATCTCACGGGAACAGAGGCTTCCGGTGGCGGAAAAGTATTTTCGTGACTCTCTTTGGTATTGGGGGAATATTTGGGAATTTATAGGCTGAAGAATAGGGTTAGGAGGTCTGTCGTGGGGCCACAAGCCAGGGGGGCGCGCCCTGGTGGCTTGTCGCCACACGACAGGTCTTCTGTCTTCATCTCCAAGTCTGGCAGGTTTCTTCTGGTCCAAGAAAAATCATTCCGAAGATTTTATTCCGTTTGGACTTCGTTTAATATTCCTTATCTGAAATACTCAAAAACAAGGAAAAAACAGAAACTGGCACTAGGCACTAGATTAATAGGTTAGTCCCAAAAATAATATAAAATAGCATATTAATGCATATGAAACATCCAAAACAGATAATATAATAGCATGGAACAATAAAAAATTATAGATACGTTGGAGACGCCGCAACGACTCGGGCCAGGCCCCCAGCGAGCGCGGGTCGCAGCGGACGTCCCGAGCGCGCCCGTGCGACCCAGGCGCTGTGCCAGTCGGTTGAGTGAGTTCACGGGCACGAGCCCCGCTGAGGTACACCTGGGTCCCGCCGGTGGTGGTGACGTGCCTGGGGGCACGCCTGGCCCAGTCGTTGCGGCGATCGCGCGCAGCGTGGTGGCGCTATAGCTCATGCGCCACAAGGAGCGCGACATGTCTGTGCGTCGGGTCGTGGCAGACCCGGAAAGGCGGCGGCGCGACCCGGATGCGGGGAAGGGCCGGGGCGGCAAGGGCGTGCCATGTGGTTGGTGAAGGCGGCAGCCCCCGGCGCCTGTTGAGGGCCCGGCCGGTGATGGCGCCCGCCGACGGGGAGGCTGAACGACGCGGGGTGCCGAGGCCCGCCGGCGCCGCCCGTGCCACGCGGGCAGCCCGCCGCTCAGCTCGCGCTCGACGTCCTTTTGCCATGAGTGCGGCGAACGGAGGCGAGGCGAGGCTTGCGCGTGGGTTCCGACACGCCCCCTACCTCGCGTGCCAAATGTCGGATTTCGAGCTCTGCAAAACCCAAAGAAGTTCGAACACAGGGGCGTGTGCGAAGATCCCCTGCGTCCTCGCCCTACCTAGCTCGCTACTTGATGATTTCTACGGCGAACTCGCAAGATGACGAGGAAGCAGATGCACACGATGATTTACCCAGGTTCGGGCCGCTGCGAAGCGTAATACCCTACTCCGGCTTTGGTGGATTGCCTCACGAGGAGGTATGGTGGATGAGCTAGTACAGTGGTGAGTAGCCTCGTGAGGGCGCTCGAGTGGTGTTCTTGGATCTCTGCCTTGTCTGTTGTCCTCCGCCTCCTCCCCCTTTTCTTCAGTGCAACCTAGCCTCTGTATATAGCAGCGGCTCGGGTCCTCTTCCCTTATCGCAATGGCGGGAAGGGATCCCACAACGGCCAAATTCGAAAGGGGACAGGAGTACATCCTCGCCCTGTCCAAAGGTGGTCTTCGCCTGCAAAGTAGCTGTCGATGATGCAGAGGTGGGCTCGGTGATGACATCCGCCCTGCTGGGCTCGTGGTCGCGGTCTTGTTGCATGAGAATGGAAACCTTTGGGGGGCGCTTTGCGAACCCGCGTACGTCCTTCCCCCCTTTGCACCAAAGGGGAAACTGCACCGCCTGGCATGCTGGCGCCCGCCTGTCCTGCCTTGCGTCATCCTTGACTCCTGAGGCCAGGTTCTGCATAGAGATCTCTGCCGCTCCGGAGGGGGCCTGAGGAGGCCCACTCCTTGCTGGTCTTGGTGCTGCTCCCCTTGCGAGCTCGGGTCCTCGTGAGGGCTTGTCTTGAGCCAGGCCGCGCTGGGCCATAGTGGCCGGCGGAGTGGGCCGCGCCCTGGGCCACAGGCTGGCAGGTTTGGATACCCCCGTTCCCAGAACGCCGACAGAAACACATCAAGAAACACATTAGGCGGCACCGGCTTACGCTGAGACCCCACCCGGGACAATGCATCAGCCGCCTCGTTCTTCCGACGATCAATGTGATCTACCTGATAACCCTTAAAATGGCCAGCAATGATATCCACTGCCTGACGATAAGCTGCCATACGAGGGTCTTTAGAATCCCGCGTGCCTAAAACTTGTTGAGCCACCAGGTCTGAGTCGCCGAGACATCTGACCCGGCTCAAATTCATCTCCTTGGCCACACGGAGCCCATGAAGCAAAGCTTCATATTCAGCTGCATTGTTGGTACAAGGAAACATTAACCTTAGAACATAACAAAATTTATCACCTCGTGGGAAAGTTATAACAACTCCAGCCCCTGAACCTTCCAGCTGCCTGGATCCATCAAAGTGAATTGTCCAATACGTATTGTCCGGCTTTTCCTCAGGTGCTTGACACTCCGTCCAAGCATTGATAAAATCCACCAGAGCCTGAGATTTAATGGCTGTTAGAGGCACGTACCTCAAATTAAGAGGTCCAAGCTCAATTACCCACTTAGCAATCTTGCCGGTGGCCTCTCTGTTTTGAATGATATCTCCCAAAGGAGTAGAGCTTACCACCGTGATTGGATGTCCAAGGAAATAATGCTTCAGTTTGTGATTCGTCATGAATACTCCAAACACCAGCTTTTGCTAATGCGGATACCTTTTCTTGGACTCAGTCAAAACTTCACTCACGTAATAAACCGGCCGCTAGACGGGGTATTCCTTGCCTGCCTCTTTGCGCTCCACAACAACTGCCGCGCTGACGGCCTTATTATTAGCCGCCACGTATAGGAGCAATGGCTCTTTTTCCACGGGAGCAGCCAAGACAGGCGGCTCAGCTAACTATTTTTTGAGCGCCTCAAACGCATCATTGGCAGCATCACTCCAGAAAAAAATTATCTGTCTTCTTCATCATCTGATATAAAGGGATGGCCTTCTCTCCCAGGCGGCTTATAAATCGGCATACGGCGGCAATACGACCCGCCAAGCGCTGAACATCATTGATACACGCCGGCTTAGATAGTGAGGTGATGGCCGTTATTTTATCCGGGTTAGCTTCAATGCCCCGCTCTGAGACCAAAAATCCCAGTAGTTTGCCTGCAGGCACACGAAAAACGCATTTAGCCGGATTAAGCATCATCTTGTAGACCCAAAGATTATCAAAGGTTTCCTTCAAGTCAGCAAGCATAGTCTCCTTCTTCCTTGATTTGACCACAATGTCGTCCACATAAGCATGAATGTTGCGCCCGATCTGACCATGAAGACAATTCTGTACGCAGCGCTGGTAAGTCGCCTGGGCACTTTTGAGTCCAAAAGGCATAGACACATAACAGAAAGCTCCGAAAGGCGTTATGAAAGATGTCTTCTCCTGGTCCTCAACTGCCATCTTGATATGATGATAACCCGAATAAGCATCCAGGAAACATAAACTCTCACAACCCGCCATCGCATCAATGATCTGGTCGATACGAGGGAGAGCAAATGGATCAACCGGACAAACCTTGTTAAGGTCTGTGTAGTCCACACACATACGCCATGTGCCATTCTTCTTAAGGACGAGCACAGGGTTAGCCAACCACTCTGGGTGAAAAACCTCCACGATAAACCCAGCCGCTAAGATCCGGGCTACCTCTTCTCCAATAGCTTTACGTCGCTCCTCATTGAAACGATGGAGGAACTGTTTAACCGGCTTAAATTTAGGATCCACATTAAGATGGTGCTCAGCGAATTCTCTCGGTACACCCGGCATGTCAGAAGGTTTCCATGCGAAGATGTCCCTATTCTCACGGGTGAATTCAATGAGCGCGCTTTCCTATTTGGGGTCCAAATTAGCCCCTATAGTGAACTGCTGTGATGAGTCACCAGGGACAAAGTCCACCAGCTTTGTATCCTCTGCTACAAATTTCAGAGGCGGGTCAGATTCTGTGTTTGGCTTCTTTAACGGGGTCATATTCGCCAGATCGACATTATCTTTATAAAACTTGAGCTCCGCGTCAGCACAGCTTGACTCCGCATACGCAGCATCACCTTCCTCACACTCAAGAGCAATTTTCCGATCACCATGCACCGTGATCGTCCCCTTCAACCATGGCATCTTAAGCTGCTAGTAAATATAATAGGGCCGAGCCATGAACTTGGCATAAGCCGGCCGTCCAAACAGAGCATGATATGGACTCTTGATCTTGACCACTTCATACCACAAGGTCTCTACCCTGTAGTTGTACTCATCGCCAAAAGCCACCTCAAGGGCAATCTTTCCTACTGGATACACTGACTTGCCGGGTACTACATCGTAAAAAACTGTGGACGACGGCTTGAGATCCTTGTCAGTCAGGTTCATCCGGCGGAAAGTGTAGTAGTACAAAATGTTGATACTGCTGCCACCGTCCATCCGCACCTTGGTGAATTTGTAGCCTCCTACCTGAGGGGCTACCACAAGAGCCAAGTGCCCCGGGTTATCAACCCGCGGCGGGTGATCCTCCCTGCTCCATGATATCGTGTGTTCATACCACTTCAAATACTGCGGAATAGCCGGCGTTGTCGCATGAACCGCCCTCTTGCGCACCTTCTGATCATGTTTACCAAGACTCGTAGTGAACACGTGATACTGGCCTCCATTAAGCTGTTTCAGGTTACTCTGATACCCTGACTGGTTGTTTTGCTGCTGCCACCATTGTCGGGCTGTTGATTATGACCTCCATGGTTACCTTGGCCCTGATAACCCGAGTTGGAGCCACCCGCACCGAAACCTGACCCATGAGAGCCGGATCCTGACCTGCCAGGTGGTCCATTGCCGTTACCGTGATGCTGGTTAAGGCTGTAATTCCGTAACTCCCGCATGATGTAACAATCCTTCCAAGCATGAGTGGACGGCTTGTTGGGAAGGCTGTGCTTTGGGCAGGGGTCGTTAAGCATTGCCTCCATGTTGAAAGGCTTTCCCTTATCGAAAGGCGGTTTACCGTTGCCCTTGGCACGGTTGCTCCCAGTGTTGGTGTTGGCCACCAGATCTGACACGCCGTCTGGGTGCTTCCGTTTACCGCCATTACCTGGGTTGTTATTTCCTGTCACATTCTGTTGCTGACCCTTATCATTGCCATTCTTCTTAACCTTAGCAGATTTCTCATCATCAAAACCAGGATCTTTCGTGCTATCAGAATCTGCATATTTAGTGAGAGCCGTCATGAGCTCACTCATGTCCTGGCAAGAACGCTTGAGCCATCCAAGCTTCTGCTTAAGGGGCAATAAATGGCAATTCTTCTCCAAAATCAAAACCGCCTGAGCCGCGGTGATGTTATCGGACGAATGGATAATGGTTGAGACCCGTCGGACCCAATGGTGGGTCGACTCATCCTCGCGCTGTACGCAATGATCTAAATCAACGATCGTCATGGGCTGTTTGCACATTCCTTGAAAATTCTTAATGAATCGTGCTTTCAACTCTGCCCAGGAATTAATGGTATTAGGGGGCAAACCCTTTAACCATGTGCGAGCCGGTCCTTCCAACATCATAATGAAGTATTTTGCACGGACTGCATCGCTAATGTCCAACATCTCCATGGCTAAGTCATAACTTTCAATCCAGGCTTCCGGGGGTAGATAAGCCGTGTAATTAGGCACCTTGTGCGGACCCTTAAAATCCTTTGGCAGGCGCTCGTTCCGTAGAGCCGGAATTAAACAGGGCACTCCAACTGCCCGGGAAGTAGCTCCCACCGGGGTTGAGGGGGTCGTCGGCTCCTGGTAAACCGCCGCCGCCGCCGCTTCACGTTGAGCCCTGGCATTATCGACAATCGCTTGAGCATTGACAACGGGCGGCTCATCATGGGGCGGGTTACGTCATCGTTCGCTGCTGGAGACTCATGGCGACTCCATGCGTTGGCTATAACTGCGGCTGGGAAGAGGGGTCGAGTGCACACGACTCCAGCTGTAGGCATACTTTTCCTGTTGAGCCACCGCTGTTTGCAAAAGCTCGATTGCGTTCCGCGCTTCTGCAGCGAAGGGCGTCCCATTGGCGAGGGGGAGCACATTGAGCCTGGCAGCCGCTGCTATCATGTTCTCCACCGGGTTAGAATAATGACCAGGCGGTGTCAGAAAACGCTGCGGCGGGGTCTGATTCCTACGAGGCGGGTCTGGCTGCCGAGGCTGATGAGGGAGTCCTGGTTTAAGGGGTCCTCGGGAGGCCAACCTATTTCCTATGGGCCAGACTGTATGGGCCGTTCGCCGGACACTGGATGAATCGAGGATGTTGTCTCCAGGATGGAAGCTTCAAGGATCATGGCGTGTCCTCCAAGTCTAAAGTAGCGAATAGGCATGTTTACCCCTTCGATGTGTAACCGACCATGTATAAACCCTAGGTACCGTCGGCGTCTATATAAGACGGAGGGTTTTAGGTTGTAGGCCAACATAACTCATCTAGGGTTTTAGCTACTTGATCTCGAGGTAGATCAACTCTGTAATCCCCATGCTATCAATATAATCAAGCAGGACGTAGGGTATTACCTCCATAGGAGGGCCCGAACCTGGGTAAAACCTTGTCCCCTTCGTCTCCTGTTACCATCGTTCCTAGTCTCACAGTTCGGGACCCCCTACCCGAGATCCGCCGGTTTTGACACCGACATTGGTGCTTTCATTGAGAGTTCCGCTGTGATCGCCAGAAGGAATCGATGGCTCGCCTAGTCACAAGCCATGAGATCTGCACCCAGGAGACTTTCGCCCCAGGTCAGATCCTTGCAAGCGGCGACGTCTCGTCGCACGCTTGCCCGATCAGCCGTCTAGGCCAGATCGGAACCTTAGAGTTCGTAGCTGATTCACGGGGAGAACTCGTCTTGGAGGAACCCTTGACTCCTAGGGAGGAGCCCGCAGATCCCGGTGCCTCGACGCCGAAGACATCGAACTCCACCTCCTCCGGCCTACCCAGTCCGGTCGTTGTGACCGGACCCACCATGGTAGAACAGAATCCGGGACCACTCTCGCGTGACTCCGAAACTGCGAAACCACATACCGACCCCACTCGCCTTAGCGACACGCATCCTATCATCGCCTCGTTTCTCAACGAGTTATTTGACTGGATGGAGACCATGCATGTGGCCGATGACTAGACCCCGGTCTATGACCGGCTTGGGCTTAAACCCGACAGCAGGGAAATTCGCATCCCCACGGTCACCCACCTTGTCGCCACCGTCGAGTGTCCGGCCGGGGCCTCGTCCCCCCAGCGGCCGGAATTAAAAACGGTTTATACCCCAGTCTCCGGTCACCGAGACCCCGCCTACAACCCAGGCTCAATAGTTCGCTCCGGAGATAGACCGGGATTGATCCCTGATCTCTCACACAGTTCAGAGTCTGTGACTCCGAACTCCCACTGTGGCGTGGAATCAAATTTTTTCCCACCCACCTCCCAAACCGATCACTCAAGGATTGCGGCAGACCCCCAGTCCTCGGACTCACGGGACATTAAACAGTCACCAGGAGAATCGGTTCATCATTACTGGGCCAGACTCCTCCTCGCCAAAAACAAAGTATAGGGATTCAGTGATCAGGAGATAATGGCAACCTTCATTCGAAACTGCCATGACAAAGGAATCCTCAACGCCTTGGCGCGACGGCACATTCGTGACTTTGCCGAGCTGACAGGTTTGGTACAGAAGTATTGTGCCATGGAAAGCGCTTGGCATGGCGATCGGCTGTTCTCGGAACCAACCTTTACGGAATACCCTAGAGGAGATCGGCAAAAAAGGATACCTCCGAAGCGGCCGGTCAAACTCGAGCCCGCTAATAAGAGGAACACAAGCCCCTTCCAAGGGACAGTACGGTCCTAGATGGACTACTGGATAAACCTTGCCCTATACACTCGGTATTGCTGAACACAGCTCCGACTCACAGCCTTAGAGCTTGCTGGGTCGTCAGGCAGATTGCGAAAAGCGGTGAATCCATTCTTGAGGCGTCACCGCCGAACAGGCACTTTACAGGGCCATCGGAATATAACGCCGAAGTCTTGACGATCTATGAAACGTTCCCTTCAAGGAACAGGAGGACAAGAGCTCTTAAAGAACTCGAACAAGTATACCATGTGGCAGCAACGAGCGCTTGGGCAGACATACCCATTACCTTCGGAGACGCCGACCGACCAGCCATTCTTCCCGGTCATTCACCGGCCGCGCTAGTCCTGAACCCCATCATTGATGGCTTCAGATTACACAAGGTGCTAATGGACGGCGGCAACGGCTTAAACCTAATCTACGAAGATACTCTGGAAAAAATGCAGTTCGACCGATCTCGCATCGAACATAGCAACATAACTTTCCGGGGAATAATCCCGGGAAAAGAGGCGCGTTGTTCAGGACGTATCACCCTGGACGTAGTGTTCGGCACGCCCGAAAACTACCGCTCCGAAGAACTCCTCTTCCATATCGTGCCCTTCCCCAGCGGCTACGACGCCTTGTTGGGACGTGACGCCTTCACAAGATTCCAGGCTATACCACATTACGGGTATATGAAACTTAAGATGCCAGGACCAAACGGAGTGATCACAGCTAATAGTGATCCGAATATAGCCCTACGGGCCGAAAATAAAACAGCAGCGCTTGCCCTCGAGGCCCTAGATGAAACCTTTGCTGCAGAAGAGCTGACCGCATTTCGATCAACACTAGACAGGGACGATGTGATCCTCAGTAAAAGGCCCAAGCCCACATCCTTCAAACCAGCAAAGGAAGTCATCAAATTTCAGGTACACCCGACGGACCCCAATAAGACAGCGTCCATCGGAGCCCAGCTCGATCCCATAGTGGACGAAGCACTGCGAACATTCTGACGAGAAAATTGGGACATCTTCGCCTGGCACCCCTCTGATATGCCCGAAATCCCACGACGGCTGGCCGAACATAGCCTGAACATCATCAAAGGCTTTAAGCCCGTCAAACAAACCTTGTGCCGCTTTTCAGAACCCAAACGGCAGGCTATGGGTGAAGAATTAGCTAAATTGCTAGAGGCCGGATTCATTCGGGAGATCAAACACCCCGAATGGTTGGCAAACCTGGTTATGGTACCAAAGAAAGATAAATCCTAGCGGCTATGTGTCGACTTCAAAGACCTCAACAAGGCCTGTCCTAAGGACCCTTTCCCCCTACCACGCATAGACCAGATTATTGATGCCACAGCCGGACACGACTCGTTGTGTTTCCTCGACGCTTATTCCGGATACCATCAGATTAAAATGAAGGAATCCGATCAAGCGGCAACAACATTCATCACTCCTTACGGGCCATTCTGCTTCAACACCATGCCCTTCGGGCTAAAAAACGCTGGGGCTACGTACCAGCGCATGATCCAGACTTGTCTCGCAAAACAAGTCGGTAAAACAGTCGAGGCATATGTAGACGATGTGGTAATCAAAACCAAACACGTCAGCCATCTGATCGATGACCTAAGACAAACCTTTGCCAGCCTACGCGAGTACGACATACGACTCAATCTGGAGAAATGCGTCTTCGGAGTTCCCGCTGGTAAACTGCTCGGATTCATCGTCTCCCATAGAGGAATAGAAGCGAATCCGGCTAAAATTCGCGCCCTATCAGAACTTGCAATTCCCACAGAGCTAAAGCACGTCCAGCGGCTGGCTGGATGCGTGGCGGCGCTAAGCCGCTTTATTTCCCGTCTCGGCGAAAAGGTTTTACCGCTCTATAAATTGCTGAAACGGACCAATAATTTCGAATGGACCGATGAAGCAAAAGCCGCGTTAGAAGAAATTAAGACACTCCTGGCAAGTAACCCCATACTCACAGCACCAGGCGTGGGTGAGCCCATGTTATTATACATATTGGACACCAACCAAGTCATCAGCGCAGTACTCGTCGTCGAACGGGAGGAGGAGGGGCACAAATTCCGGATATAGAAACCGGTCTATTATGTGTCAGAAGTACTAACGCGGTGCAAGTCCAGATACCCGCACTACCAGAAGATAGCCTATACAGTATTTATGGCATCACGGAAACTCAGGAACTACTTTCAAGAGTGCTCGGTTACGGTGGCATCCGAAGTACCCCTGAATGATATAATCAACAACAGGGACGCCACCGGCCGAATTGCTAAATGGGCTATTGAGCTCCTTCCTTTCGAAATCGCTTACAACCCAAGACGAGCTATCAAGTCTCAAGTATTGGCAGATTTCCTCGCTGAATGGATAGAGGCCGAGCTCCCAAGGGAATATAGTACATACTCCCATTGGACAATGTACTTCGATGGTTCTAAAACTTTGGCCGGACTGGGGGCTGGGGTTATCCTCACATCTCCCACAGGTGACAACGTCCGATACATGTTGCAGATCATGTATGCCGATTCCAATAATGCAGCCGAATACGAAGAACTATTACACGGTCTTCGGATGGCAATATCAATAGGTATACGCCGGCTGGAGGTACGGGGGGATTCTAACTTGGCCATCTCCCAAATCAACGGCGAATTCGATGCCAAGAACCCGAAGATGGCGGCTTACAGAAACGCTGTCCTCAAGATATCCGCATGGTTCGAGGGGCTGAATTTCACCACGTTGCCAGAGACAACAACCAAGCCGCCGATATATTAGCTCGCCTGGGGGCTAAACGCGACCCCGTCCCAAAAAACACTTTCCTGGAACGGCTTTTTAAGCCATCCGTGGTTTGGCAGGATGATGATAAGGCCACCAATTCGACTAGTGCGGACGAGGTTGTTCCCCCTATAAACGAACCAGACGATCAGATCATTGGCGGTTCCGTAATGGACAAAACGCCTTCGGCTCACGAGGTCATGGCAGTAATTGCGCCATGGACAGAGCCCTTACTCGCCTACCTTCTTCGCAAAGAACTCCCCGACGATCAGACGGAGGCGCGGCGCATAGTTCGGCGATCCAAAGCCTTCAAAGTACACGAGGGGGAGCTCTATAAGAAAAGCACGACCGGAATACTACAGCGGTGTATATCCGAGGAAGAAGGTCGGCAACTCTTGGCCGAAGTCCACGCAGGGATGGGCGGTCACCACGCCGCAGCAAGAGCCTTGGTCAACAAGGCATTTAGGGCTGGATTTTTCTGGCCCACAGCTCGGACGGACGCCCAGTCACTTGTCAAACACTGTGTGGGGTGCCAAATTTTCGCAAATCAAAGCCACATGCCCTCGACAGCTCTTCGGACTATTCCGATTACCTGGCCCTTTGCAGTCTGGGGGATGGATATGGTCGGACCACTTAAAGGGGGGACCAAGAAAATAAATACCTACTGGTCATGGTGGACAAGTTCACCAAATGGATAGAGGCAAAACCTGTCAAGTCAGCCAAATCCGGACCAGTAATCGATTTCATATCCGGCGTGGTACACCGTTATGGTGTTCCGCACAGTATAATAACGGACAATGGATCCAATTTCACGGCCCAAGAGGTCAAAGACCGGTGTGCAAACATGGGCATTAAGCTTGACTACGCATCGGTTTATCATCCGCAGACCAATGGCCAAGTCGAACGCGCAAACGGCCTCATTATGAGCGGCATTAAGCCACGTTTGGTCCGGTCTCTTCACGAGTCCGACTGTCATTGGGTTGAGGAGCTTGACTCCGTTCTATGGGGCCTGCGCACCACCCCGAACAGAACAATGGGATACACACCGTTCTTCATGGTCTATGGGGCAGAAGCAGTCCTCCCCTGTGACATTATTCACGACGCGCCAAGGGTGCGCATGTACGAGGAAAGGGAGGCCGAGTTAGATCAGCAGGACGACCTGGACGCCCTAGAAGAAGACCGTGACATAGCTTGGGCTCGTTCCACTTTTTACCAACAGCAGGCTTGACGTTACCAAAGTTGGGAGGTCAGGGCAAAGGCGTACAACGTGGGCGAGCTCGTCTTACGACTTCCGGAGAAGCAGAAGCATAAACTCAACCCCAAATGGGAGGGCCCCTTCATAATTGACGAAGTACTCGCGGGAGGGGCCTACCATCTTCGAGACCCGTCGGATAATCGCCTCGAACAACACCCATGGAACGTAGCTCGTCTTCGGCGTTTCTACGGATAAACCTGTGTCGTCACACTCTTTCAGCTTGAGTTCTCTTTTCTTTATCTTTATTTTCCACTTTCCCTCCCATCTTGATTTTTGGCAGGTTTGATACTCTCCCTTCCCAACTCTATGTTCGGTTCAACCGATCTTGTACTAAGATTTTCGGCCTACACCTTTAAGTGTTATAACCGAACACAACACCTGGGGGCTTCTTTACGAAGCCAATGCGTTTATATTATAAGCGTTTATTCACATTTATTGTATACGCATACTTTCCTTGTCGTTTTTTACGCCATCATATGCATCAATTCGAACTAAGAATTTGCCAAGCTGGGTTGCCTTTCTCCTGTGCTTACCCTCTACATTCCCGATTGTTCGGCTAGAGGGTAAAGGGAGCACCTCTGCGATTGTTACGACCGGGTCATCCGGATACGTACCTTAGATGGGTGAAGCCAAAAGCTAGCTATCTTCAGTAGACAATTGATCGGCTACGACGGATTAAACTTATACACTTATGGTCGTCATGACCATTATTCGGGCTTTTCCCCTCACACAAGCCCTTAGCCGCATACCAACATTATACGGCCTTTTTCCTACGATTTACGTAGAACCCTGAAGAAAGGTATCGATAGGGGTGCTATTTTCTTCGGAAGATGTTTCTTACGCTAAGCAGTAAAAAAATATATCTCCCTGTGTGCTTTCTGTCTGTTCGCACCACATGGCCGGATTGCCTGGTTCCCCGAACATAATTCCCTCCCCTAGGGTGATAATTTAGAAGGAACACTCCCAAGCTATTAGTGCGGGAGGATGAAGCCGATGGCCGGTTAAGACAAAGTTTACAACACAGACGGAGCAATCCTTCGATTATTAAAGTACATAGCTACATATAATCATACATCTGGCTGCCGTTCGAGATTATCGATTATGGTGTCCAGGGAGCAATCTCCTTGTGAGAGACGAGCGGCAGGCATCACTTGGTCGTATACCAGGTGGAGCGGCACTTCTTGTCCATCTGACCCTACTGGCCCAACCTAAGCCATACGCTCGGGGGTAAGTCCGGTATAGCGGGTCTTGATCATCGCCCACGCCTCTCGTGCTCCCTCCCGACAAGCCGATGTCTTCCACAGCTCGAACCTAGTTCGGGCTCCCTTGAAGCGATCGACCAGTTCGGTCATCCCCTCCGGAGGTTGCGCGGCAGGCCACAGTGCTTTCACCATGCTCTTCATGGCCTTCCGAGCCCGCTCATGAAGGGCGGACAGATCCTTCAAAAGATTCCCCTGGTAGGATCCGATTTCCTCTTCGGATCGCCCAAACAGTAAACCTGCACATAAGATACGGCATGTGTATCACACCTCATTTATAAGAGATACCTTCTGATGTTCAAATCACACTTACCGAACATGCCTATCTGTAATTTTTGGTTTCCTCCTTGGGCCTGGGCCAATTGAGCCTTTAAGCTCTCAATCTCTTCGGATTGCTTTTTGTTCTCCTCTGTCAGGCGGTTCTTCTCTTCAAGGTGCCGTTGTAAAACACGATAGCCAGCCTCCTGCTGGGACTCGACATATTGCTGAGATTCTCGGGCTACATCCAAATCTTTTTGTAATTGCCCTATTGATTCAGCTGCTACAAAATACCCTCGCGTAAGCATGGGGATATACTAAGATCAGCAGAACAGATATACTCACCATGTGCCTCCCGAGTAAAGCTCTTCACTTGCTCCAACTCGGCCTTCACAGATTCGACCTGTGTTCGGCTGGCTTCCAGTTCCTTGGCCAGCTGCTCGCACTGTTGCTTAGAGGCCTGCATTACCAGTGAATTATTATGGAGATCCTAAATTCGGTCGTACCGACCAATTTAAGGCTCGGGGGCTACTTGGTTTACTCAAGTGTTCAGACTTTAATAAATCGACTACTGACCTGCAGGCTGGACGATATCAATTTCACGGCCTCCCCGAACCCAGCTCGGGCGGCTCCGAGGTGTGCATCCGCCGTGCGAAGAGCACCGAACTCTTGTTCGGAAAAGGCCGGATGATGCAGTGCCTCTCGTCGCCGATGATGATGCATAGCACTCCCAACCTCTGATTTGGTGATAGATATGGCGTCACCAGAATCGGCTGGGGCTGGATTGACGGTGGGGGCCCCCGCAGCAGGATCAGCATGTGCGGAAGGCCCGGAATCTTGAGCGCCGCCGGACGTCCTGACGACGCCTTCGGCGGGTGACGGCCGAACTCTTTGCCTGAATATTTTGACTAAGATGTCTCTACTGAGATTTTATCAATCGTGATACTAATCAAACGATTGAGCGAAATACCTGTGGGATGAACTCGTAGGCGGACTCGCCCCCGAGACCGACTCATTCGCCGGATCCTTGTTGCTTTCCAGTCTTGGCACTACCGCCGCTGCCGGCGCATGCCGCGCGGATCTACGGCGCTTGGGTGTAGGAGCCGGCGTGTTGGGGTCAGCGGAGGACACTTGTCTCTTGCGGGACATCTTCTTCTTGCTTGTTGCAGGGGAAGGAAAGGATCCAGGGTAATCGGCTATGATGGCCACCTTGGAGCCGTCAAGGCCCTCCTGGTAGAAAACCCTGTCTTCGAGTTCGATTGACAGGTCTGGGTCTTCATGATAGTCCAGATCATCATCACGGGAATAGTCCTCGGGCTGAGGGGCCGGACAGTGGACTGTCTCGATAAAGTTCCCATTCCTGTTCACATAAAGATAAAAGACCTCGGTCAAGAGGGAACAAATTGAGAACCCGAACTATGGTCACAAGGTAGAAAGGCTTGCCCATTCGATGGGGTTGTGGCTCGAGTATCCCTTCTTTGGTGACCGCCGAATAAAATCTTCTTGCTCCCCTTTGTATAGGTCGGCAAGTGCGGCGGCCAATGTTGTTTGATCTGCGGGACCCAGTCTTCGGGAGCGAGTAGTGTCGCTTGTCCCGTTGTAACACCACAAGGGGTGTATCCTCTGTTGGAGCGGTTGGACGCACCGGGTGATGGCAGCGGCCATGACATCTATCATGGTCTGCTTATGATGGGTCAGTATCCTCACACGGGCTGCTAAGCACTGCACCTCAACGCTGTCCTCCTGGGACAGGCTCTTCGGACGCCAGTTGTACCTTTTCTTCAAAGGGGCATCGGAGTATTCGGGCAGACCCCTCCGAGCTGGATCGAATAAAGGGACGTCCTCGATATAAAACCATTCCAAAGTCCATAGTTTGGATTCCTTCGGTGTCACGACGGGGTATCCCGTCCCCTCTATGCGGCATACTTCGGCTCCACCGACCTCAAAAATTGTCTTGTCTCGAGTGCGAGGGACGAGGCAAAAATATTTCCTCCACAACTCGAAGTGTGCCTCGCAGCCCAGGAACATCTCGCAATGGGCGACGAAGCCCGAGATATGTAGAATAGACCCTGGGGTGAGGTGGTGGAGCCGGATCCCATAAAACACCAGTAACCCTCTCAGGAACGGATGAATGGGAAACCCGAGACCTCGCAGGAGGAATGGCACGAAGCATACATGCTCCCCCTTTTTTGGATGGGGGAAATTCTCCGCGAGGGCCTCGCCATTGAATGAAGACAAACCGGCGCGGACGGCTGTCAGATCTGAGGAAGGAAGGTACCCTTGGGTCTCGAGGTCGTGAAGTCGAAGGAGCGACACGGAGCAGCTAGTCCAGTCCCCAGGACGGGATCCGTAAGGTTTGGAGGAAGAGCTGGGGGCGCTCGCCATTTTTGGTGGAAACCTTTCGCTGGAGGCTTTTTCCGATGGGGAAGGAGAAGGTGTGGTTTGGACCACAATTCAGTTTGTTTAAATGGGTGGTGCCTCCCTTGTGGAGGGGCAGTTTTGTCAATGGCTGCTGAGCCGCTCGTCTCCCCACGGCGCGCGAAGATCGAGAAACGCTATTACTTTGGACCCAGCAATCCCGTGACGTTTGGGATTTCACCGATGACAGGATGGTTGCCGAACAGGAAGGGATGGAGGGACTCGCCTCGCAAGCCGAAGACTTCGACGTACAAGAGTATCCGGATATACCTCGGCGTTGGAGGCTAGTCCGGGGGCTACTGAGGGAGTCCTGGTTTAAGGGGTCCTCAGGAGGCCGACCTATTTCCTATGGGTCGGACTGTATGGGCCGTTCGCCAAACACTGGATGAATCGAGGATGTTGTCTCCAGGATGGAAGCTTCAAGGATCGTGGCATGTCCTCCAAGTCTAAAGTAGCGAATAGGCATGTTTACCCCTTCGATGTGTAACCGATCATGTATAAACCCTAGGTACCCTCGGCGTCTATATAAGCCGGAGGGTTTTAGGTTGTAGGCCAACAGAACTCATCTAGGGTTTTAGCTACTTGATCTCAAGGTAGATCAACTCTGTAATCCCCATACTAGCAATATAATCAAGCAGGACATAGGGTATTACCTCCATAGGAGGGCCCGAACCTGGGTAAAACCTTGTCCCCTTCGTCTCCTGTTACCATCGTTCCTAGTCTCACAGTTCGGGACCCCCTACCCGAGATCCGCCGGTTTTGACACCGACAGCTGATTTGCCACCCTATTCCCAGGCACTTCCGTATCCCAGGTCATGGCCAGCGGCGCATTCGGTCCTGCCCCTGGGGTGTTGAAGAGATTCCTAGGTTCATACTATCCAGGCAGACGGGTCTGATACCTCATCCGAAGAACTGCTTCTGAGGCGTGTTGATCCAGATTTAAACGAAAAGCTTCCGCCCTCGGACGCTCTGACTCCGCATCCATCTGAACCTGCATCGCATTGATATCCTCTTGGGCCTTGGTCATCTGCTCTTTCAGCCTTGCAATCTCTGCATTGCGGTCTGCCTGATTTTCGGCTGTGACCTCGGTTCCCATCAGATTTGTAAGCTCATTCATCAAGTCCAGCAAAACTTGAGCCGGCGGCCTGGCTGACCCAGACAAAGTCGTGCCGGCAGCTGCTGCTCCAGCCGCCGTGCTATTGGAAGCCGGCGCCGTGCCTGCCATGAAGATGGCGGCTTGGCTCGGTGGCTCATAGGGCTCCAGAATACTGTCGCCATCGAAATAGCCCCCAAGCCCGCCGTCATGAAGATGGTAGATTGACTCCGTCTCTCCGCTCGAGGATCCATCCTCCGAGCAGACGAGGGTTTCTCCTCCTGATACGGAATCTTCTGCTAGTTCCTCGCCTTGTGTAAAACCAACAAAAGCGTGCTTCCGGCCGGGTTGAATCCGGGCGGGTTGCGTGCGCCGGGCCGACTCGACGAGGTTGGTGCAGATGTCCAGCCCGGGCTTAGATCCGTCGATCTTCCAGATGAAAACATGAATTCCGCCAAAGGGGACCCGATAGCCATACTCAATTGAATCGGCCTCGGGGCGCCAACCGGCGTCGTCGATGTAGAGCTTGCCGCGGCGACCCGTAGTCATCCTGCCAACGATGTATCCCTTGATCCCTGGGAGAGAGCCCTTCGAGAACTCCAAACCACCGTGCATCTGCCCCGTGGTGGGTGCCAACTGTCGTGGTTTTGTCACGGCAGATGCCCTAGTGAAAGGACTTAGGGTTGAGGCCATCGCTACGGTGATTAACTCGAAGGGGTTGGTCGGGACGAAAGACACGAGTTTACCTAGGTTTGGCCCCTCACGAAGGAGGTAAAAGCCTACGTCCTGCTTTGTGTTTGTATTGATTGGGTATTGATTACAAGGGAGCGGTTCGCTTGACCTAGCTCTCGATCAGTTGTTTCGTACCCTATGCTGCCGCAGGGACTCGCCTTTATATACACAGGTCGAGGCCCTGGGCTTACAAGAGTCCAGACCGGGTTACACTTGATATTCGATCACGCCTCTAAGTCGCCTTGCCTTCTCTGGCAAGCCATCTCCGGGCGGCTTACGCCTCCGGGTCACGCATCGTCTTCCGGCTCTGGGCCTCCGCCAGGCCTGTCTGGTAAGTCACCTCCAGGCCTGTTTAAGGCTTTATTGTTAAGTCGCCAACTTCCTAACCCAGCCCTTTCTGGGCGGGTCATACCGTGGGGTTATATCCCCAACATAGACCGAAATGATCCTATATCTACTACTATTACTTCACCAATCGAACGCTATCTAGCATGCATCTATGGTATATAAGTTCATGACAAACGAAGTAATGCTTGGAGCAAGATGACATGATGTATGCAAAGTAAGACAAGCAATATGTTCTGACCCTATTGTTTTATCCTTAATGGCAACAATATAAATACATGTCTTGCCCCCTTCTGTCATGAGGATAGAGCACCACAAGATCGAACCCACTACAAAGCACCACTCCCACTGAAGATAAACCAATCTAGTTGGCCAAACAAAATCGATAGATCAAAGAGAAATACGAAGCTATAAGATCATGCATATTGAAATTCTGAGGATACTCAATAAATTTTCATGAATAATATGATCATAAACCCACAATTCAATCGGATCCCAACAAACACACCGCAAAAGATGATTACATCGAACAGATCACCGCAAAGATTGCGATGAACTTTGTCTTGAAGATAAAAGAGAGAGAAGAAGCCTATGGACCCGTAGGTTTGTGGTGGACTAGTCGCATCACAATGGATGCAGCAAGGTTGATGTAGATGGCCTCCGTGATCAATTCCCCCTCTCGCAGATCGCCAAAAAAGGTCTCCAGATGGTCTACCATCGGAATAGAGGCTTGCGGCAGCGGAAAAAATGTTTCAGGTGTCTCTCTGTTGGTCTCCCAATATTTGAGAATTTATAGAAGTGGAATTAGGTCAAACGGAGCCACGACGAGCCCACAAGGCACCTGGGCATGGCTACCCCCGAGCGCGCCCAATTGTCTAGTGGCCTCCTCGTGAGGCTTCCTGACTCCTCCTAAAGCTTCCGAGGTATCTTTTGTCTAAAAAAATCGTCAAAAATTTTCGTAGCGTTTGGACTTCGTTTGGTACATAATTCTTGGAAAACCAAAAACAAGCAGAAAATAGCAACTTGCACTTGGCACTGGGTTAATAGGTTTATTCCCAAAAATGATATAAATAGCATATATTTCTTATAAAGTATCCTAGATTGATAATATAATAGCATGGAAAATTAAAAAAACATTGATACGTTGGAGACGTATCACCCCGCGAGATGGATAGGGCCTTCAGTAGGACAACTGATTCTTAATGCAAGACTCATGGCGATCTGGGGACCCCGACTCATAAGTCGTGATCACCGAATGCACGTGTACAGTGATCCCTGAGATCAATGCTCACTGAACACACATAAGCTGGATAATAAAGAGTCTTACATCCATACATACCGTCTTACACAAATAAGACCATCAAGGTCAAGTCTTACATAGATAGGGCCATGAAGGCCAAACAACAAACATAAACTCGCAGCAGAAATCTTGAAACATAGCATAGACCCATGCCATCTACCTTAACCCTGCAGGCATTCTGACTGGGAAGTGTCCTAATTCGCATGTTTGTCACCAACGAAATCTTCACCATATTCCTGCTCTACCATGCCCGGCCAATTAAATAACCAGTGGCAAGCCAATGAGTACTTTGAATGTAATCGCAAGCAACCATGTTTTGTAACAAGGTTTAACAATGCATTATATAGCACTAAGTAGGTAATTTTGCAGAAAGCTAATTTTTGGAATGCAATGACATGCCCTATCATCTTGTAAGCATGCATCATGAGGTCACAAGTATCCGTATGAACAAGTTACATATATCAAAATAAACAAGTTTGAACATCCCATGTACAATCATCACGTCGAGTCATCGACTCAACTCTTATATCTCCCTTTTTCCACACACACACCAAGTTTTGTAAAGATTGGACGTAGCCCTAGAGCAGTCATCCAACTGTCCTTGACCGTGGACACGGCTATTCGAATAGTTTTACACTCTGCAGAGGTTGCACACTTTACCCACAAGACTCGGGGAACTTCCGTGTCAAGCCACGACTCGCGGTATATCACATTCCCGAGGTAAGCACCCGAACAATGCCTTTCCCTTGACGATACTAAACAAATAGTCCACTCGTTGGCCGACGTCTTCATGATGTACAAACATGAGCCTTGCTCAACGTAGCACCATCCATGAAGGGACGCAACGGTGTGCCCGGTGTCTGTAAAAACAGCCAATGGTCGCTCTACCTAGCACGACCCCGTATCTAGAGAGAGTATCTCTGGCTCTCTCACCACTAGTAATGCGGGCCCTCTGCTAGCATCGACCAAAGTAATCAACAAAGCCCTGTCCCATAAGGGGTATCGTGGTTTGACATGTAAGGTTGGAGTAACGGTCAGAAATTAAACCCATCCGTTTTCGAAAGCAACACACTCACTTGCCTCGGTGCACCACTTCTTTATCAAGATGTCACCTAGCTAAACATCTCCCTCGGGCATTAGTGTCACCCGACAGGGTTTTTGAAAAGTCTTTGATAGTACTTTTCTTTCCATCACCATGCATATCCCCGTCCCATTTGCGCAACACTACTTAGCAACATATCTACTTCCACCCACATAACTCTAGGCACAAAGTAGAGTCATGCCATGCAAGTATCAATGAGGGAAAGAAACGGAGGCAACCCATTAAGGTGGTCACCATAATCATCATGATTCCGATGCATCAATTTAAAGTGCTATATGACATGCATAAAAAGGTTTCATAGGCATGGTCAAGGGGCTGCTTGCCTGGCTCAACAAAGTCTTCAAAGCCTTCAAATGCCTCTGGTCCAGCTCCTTCATCAACTTCGTAATCTAACATCGCATGTAACGGGCAAACAATAAGACAATAGCACAAAACAGGAAAATAAAAGCACTCAGAAAAATGTCAAACCACTTTTATAAAACACTAGGGTGAAAACTAAAAATACAAAAATTACTAGTTTCTGGATTTGGTGCATAAAAAGTGGTAAAAATCATTTTAGTACTTGTCTTAAATATTTAAAACAGGGTTTTAAATACAAAAAGTGCAGAAAGTGTTTTCCAAATGGTGCAAGTGGCATAATCAAATAGGTTGTATTTCTACAAGATTTTTGAAATTGGAATTATTGCTTTTGGATCAATATTTGGATCTGTAGGATTTTTGCAAAAATCTACATAAAAGAAAAACAAAAAGGCCAACAGACTGGCGGGGCCAGATCTGCCAGCTGCTGGGCCGGCCTGAAGCCGCGCCAGCCCAGGCGAAATGGTGCGCGCGTGCGCCCGCGTTCAAACCTGACGGATGGGGCCCGAAGGCCAGCGATAGAGAGAGGAGGGGGTGGAAGTGAGGATGACAGGTGGCCCCCACCTGTCATCTTCAACCTTAGTACAGGGAGGCGGCCGTGCTCGCCGTCGGAAATTCCGGCAACGGCGAAGGTAGCTAGAGGCGAGAATGGAGTCAGGAGGCTCCCGCCGTTCGGGTGAAGGTGGAGTTGCACGCCGGAGAGGTCCCGGTTGCCGGCGATGAAGAAGCCACAGCGGAAAAGCTTCGGGCATGCTCCAAGCCGACGATTCATGCGGCAATCCACGGGGGAGAGAGAGGGAGACACGTCAGGAGGGCGAGGGAAGGTTAGAGGGAGAGAAAGGAGCGCTGGAGAGGGGCCATACCCGGAGATCTCCGGAGTCCCGATGCGGCGGGGCTCGGGTTCGATCTCGAGCTCGGGTGGCTCAGGGAGGAACTGGTGGTGCAGAGGCTCGATTAGGGGAGGGGGAGAGCCGACAGAGGGGGGAGAGGGCCTCGGGGTGGCCTCTTATAGGCTCCCCACGGTTCATCGTGCGCCCGTGGGCCGGCGAGGTCGAAGTCGAGGCTGCGGGTCACGGGAGAAGGCCTGGGCGTGTCTGTGGCGCTCGTGGGGGTCGTCCACGACCAGAAGAGGGGAGAAGGTGCGGGGAAGCGCATGCGTGTGAGGCCCGTGGTTGGCCGAGAGGGGCGGCAATAACACGCGTGTGGAGAGCCGTTGGAGGGAGAAAGAGAAGGGGGCCGGCAGGGAGGCCTGTCCCGGACGTCGATGCGCATCGACTGGCGTGACGGGGAGGCCTGAGGTGGCTAGGAGAGAGAGAGGTCAACTCTTTGGAGCGCGGCTGCACGCTCCAGAGCGCGACTTTGGCCTGCATGCCAGTGCTTTTGACGCGCTCTCGCGTGTCTTCGAGTGTCCATGCACTGCAGGAGGGAGTAAATAAATGGAAAGTGGCTTTGGATGCTCTGGAAAGATCATGAGTGGGAGAGAGCAGAGAGGGAAGAGAGAAATGGGGCTGTCGAGAGAGGGGAATGGGGTTTTTCAACCCTCTATGATTGACCTGTTGCTGTGGAATTCTTACTAGGGGTAAAAGAGACATGGTAGGCATTGTGGTAAAAAGTTGAGAGCAAGGAGAAAAGTGGAAGGGGTCAAAATATGGTTTTTACCAAATCACTAGAAGGTGTTTGATGCTGTTTTGGGAAAGATAATGTCCCCCAATTGATGTTAGATTTAACAATATCAATGGGATTCAAAAATAAGGTGGATCACCAAGTTTGAGCTTATTTGGATGAACTTGCCAATGCAAACTTAGAATCAATGGGTTTATGTAGATCTAGGCATGCAAATCAATTCCCCTTAATGCCCCACTTGGTGTGGTGGCATAATTTGAGTATTAGGGCATGTCCACATTGTTTTAGACAAAAAGAAGAAACTTGACAATGTAAAGTCTCTCAAATTTGGATCTGGACAGAGAAAGGGTTTTGGGATATTTTGATGAACCAAAATGATTGGGTGTCGGTGCACTAGGAATGGGGTACCCAGTGCCCCTGACTTATGCACAAGCAGTAGTAGCATGACCCCGCCAACACCAACACAAGACAAAGAAGCCGCTCTACGTAAGATCAAGAAGCGCATCAAGAAGAGAACGTCAACAGCCAAGCCCCCGACAGAGGCAGTCTACACTGGCTACCAACGCCGGCAAGCTCAAAACAACAACCCAAGAGGGGCCCAAAGCGCTCCAGCCATGTCCTCGGTGCCCGACGGGGACCGAGGCGCTTGCATCTTCAGGAAGACCCGGCAAGCCATCTCCCGGCAGGCGCGAGCCGATCGGCCACCGCTCCACCGCATCGCGACGCCAGTCAATTATCGATGCGGTGTCGAGCCCTCAGGTGGCTAAGTGGCTCTCGCCAAGCACGTGGCGACGCACCGGAAGAAAGATTATGCCCAGTTGACACCCGTCCAGAGGCGTGTCAAGACACTAAGGAACAACCAGCTAAGCGGTGGTGAGAGCTTGTCGGGGATGCATCCCCACGCGCCACCTAGACTAGCAATCATGGTATTTTGTCCTAAATGCTAGAGTTAGGTATGATAGCCCTGTTAGCTATCTAATCGCTAGATAATGACTGTTTGCCACTGTGGTTGCCCCTTTCCCTATAAAAGGAGGCCCAAGGCAACCTATCTCAGGATTCGGACCTTTGGACACTGGTACTAGGGTAGTAGCTTGCCCGAAGGCAACCCTTGCCGGGTTAGAGCACTGCGTGTGCTTCGTGTTCCCTGAGATCAATCCACCAAAGCAGGAGTAGGGTTTTACGCTTCTCAGCGGCCCAAACCTGGGTAAAAACACCAGCGTACCATCGTTGTGCTGCCCCATGGTCTCTGCTCTTTGTGCAACGTGACCTCCCCCGGCCGAACCACAAAGGGCCTCTGGCCCCATAGGTGATCGTGTGCATCCATGCCCCAACATTGGGATTAAGATGAAACTTTGCAAGATCATCACATTTGGCATGTGTGAGTTGCTAGAATTTTCCTGGATTTGTTTGAGAATATTTCTTATAGAAATACTTCAAATGCTTGAAAGAAGCAGAAAGGGTTTTGAAGGGTTTTGTCCAATACTTTGAACATGACCATGTGTTGAAACTCATATATATGGGAAATATATGTCCAGTGAGTTTCCCTAAATTTTCTTAAATATTTTGAAAGCATAAAATATTTTTTCCCTATGAAAGACCATTTCTGGCTTTAAGTAAAACCCTTTAAATAAAATAGGAATATAATCTTTTAAAATAATATTTGGTGGTTTTGGGAAGTCTTATATATGGTAGGTTCCAAATGAAGTCTTTGGGGGAAAACATTCACCCTAATTTGAGGACTTGTAGTACAAACCTCAACTCAGGGGTTTTAGAAAACCTAAATTGAATAAATGCTTTTTGGCTTGATCATCACATTTGGCATGATCATTGGGGAGAGAGTTTGGATCAAGTAGATGGGTTTTGAGAGAAGAAGAATCTTCTATGAATTAAAACTCAAACCAGCACTTAAGCAAATAGCACTCATGTCAATCATCACAAGCACTCAAAAAGTTTTAAATTGATCCAAATTTTATAAAATCATAGCATAACAAAGTGGTACAAACACAGGGTGTGACAGACCTACCCCCCTTACAAGAATCTCGTCCCCGAGATTCCTAGGCTAGGCACTAAAAAGAGAAGGGAACTCGGATCTAAGGTAGTCTTCTCTCTCCCAATTTGCTTCTGCTTCCGTGTGGTTGCTCCATTGGACTTTGAAGTACTTGATGGTGCGGCTTCGGGTGCAACGCTCAGCGTCATCTAAGATGCGAACTGGTCTCTCGCGATAAGTGAGGTCCGACTGAAGGTCGATGTACTTGTAGAGGTCGGGGCGGTTGGGAACTTGGAGACACTTCCGAAGTTGTGACACGTGGAAAACGTTGTGCACGTCGGATAACTCGGAAGGTAGCTCTAGCTGATATGCAACTTCTCCTCGTCTGTCGGTGATCTTTGAAGGGGCCTATATATCTTGGTGCAAGCTTTCCTTTGACATGGAAGCGCTGGGTTCCCTTGAGAGGTGCGACTCAGAGATAGACATAGTCCCCAACAAGGAAACTCATGTCTCGGTGGTGTGAGTAGGCGTAGCTCTTCTATCTTGACTTGGCGGTCTCTAGAAGCTCCCTGATGAGTTGAACTTGCTCTTCTGCTTCGCGGAGGACATCCGATCCAAAGACTAATCCAAAGGGGAGTGCGGCACTTGCGTCCATACAACACCTCAAATGGTGCCATCTGAAGACTGGACTAATAGCTGTTGTTGTAGGAGAACTCGACGAATGGTAGGGAATCTTCCCAATTGGATCCATACGCCAGAACACAAGAACGAAGCATATCTTCAAGTATCTGATTGACTCATTCCGTCTGTCCTCCGGTCTGAGGGTGAAAAGCGGTGTTGAATGATAACTTGGTTCCCAAGGCTTCTTGGAATCTATTCCAGAACCTCGAGGTGAACTGAGTGCCTCGATCTGACACAATCTCCTTAGGAACTCCGTTGAGGCTCACGATCCGGTTGATGTAGAGGTTGGCTAGTTGGTTTCCATTGTAGGTGGTCTTGACGGGAATGAAGTGGGCCACCTTGGTCAGATGATCGACAATGGCCCAAATGGAATCATGTCCCTTGCTTGACCTGGGCAAACCAGTGATTTAACCCATCCCAACCTTGTCCCACTTCCATTCAGGCACTTTGAGAGGTTGTAACAATCCAGCGGGTCGCTGATGCTCAACCTTGACTCTCTGGCATATGTCACCCTTAGCAACGAAAGTGGCTATCTCTCTCTTCATGCCATGACACCAAAATCTTGCCTTGAGGTCTTGATACATCTTGGTTCCTCCAGGATGGATGGAATATGGAGTGTCATGGGCTTCTTGCAAGATCAAATTCTTGATCTCAACTTTGTTGGGTATGCAAATGCGGTTGCCAAGCCATAAGACTCCTTGTTCATCCACTGACAATCCTGGGGCCTTGCCTGCCTTGACCTTCCTCTTGATGCCTTCAATACTCTCGTGTCCCTTCTGAGCTTCCTTAATATCATCCATCAAGGTAGGCTTTGCTCCGAGATTGGCTAGGAATTCAGGTGCAACTAGTTCCAAGCCAAAGCTTTAAAGCTCTTCATACAAGGCGGGTAGCCTTTCCTTAATCTTAGCATTCCGGGAACAAGCCTTTCTGCTTAAGGCATCCGCTACCACATTAGCCTTTCCAGGGTGATATTGAACACTGAGGTCATAGTCCTTGATCAACTCCAACCATCTTTGTTGCCTCATGTTCAATTCCTTTTGAGTGAAAATATATTTCAAACTCTTGTGGTCTGTGTATATCTCACATCGCTTCCCTAGAAGGTAATGTCACCATGTCTTCAAGGCATGAACTACTGCTACCAATTCAAGATCATGAGTAGCGTAGTTTGCTTCATGGGGGCATAGCTGACTGGATAGATATGCTACCACTCTGCCTTCTTGCATCAGAACACTTCCAAGCCCGGTTCTCGATGCATCACAATATATCACAAACTCCTTGTGAATATCGGGAGTGGCCAAAATTGGGGCTGTTGTCAATCTCTTCTTGAGTTCTCGGAAATTTCTTCGCACTTCGGCATCCATTCAAACTTCTTGTCCTTCTTCAAGAGCTGAGTCATGGGTCGGGCAATGCTTGAGAATCCTTCGACGAACTTGCGGTAATATCCCATGAGTCCGAGGAAGCTTCTGACTTCATTCAAATTGCTTGGGGATTGCCATTCAGTCACGGCTTCAATCTTGGCAGGATCCACTAACAATCCCTCTGCAGTCAACACATGACCCAAGAATCCAACTTCATGCAACCAGAATTCACACTTGCTGAATTTGGCGTAAAGCTAGTGCTCTCGAAGCTTGTCCAGGACCAATCTCAAGTGTTGCTCATGCTCTTCTTCATACTTGGAAAAGATGAGTATGTCATCGATCAAGACGATAACAAACTTGTCCAAGTACTCCATGAAAACTTTGTTCAGGAGGTACATGAAGTAGGCAGGGGCATTGGTCAACCCAAATGACATGACCGTGTACTCGTACATACCATACCGAGTCACGAATGCCGTCTTCGGAATGTCTTGGGGTTTGATCTTCAGTTGATAGTATCTAGACCTAAGGTCAATCTTGAAGAACACCTTGGCACCATTCAGCTGATCGAACAGGTCTTCAATCTTGGGGAGTGGATACTTGTTGCTGATTGTGACTTCATTGAGAGATTGATAATCGACACAGAGTCGAATAGTACCATCCCTCTTTTCCACAAACAGAACGGGTGACCCCGAAGGGGATGCACTAGGTAGGATAAATCCTTTCCTGAGGTGCTCTGCCAGTTGCTTCTTCAGTTCATCCAACTCTTCGGATCCCATTCTATAGGGCTTCTTATAGATGGGTCCTGCTCCGGGCATTAGCTCAATGATGAACTCAATGTCACGGTCAGGAGGCATTCCGGGAAGCTCATCGGGAAATACATCAGGGTATTCACATACCACTGGCACTTGGTCCAACTCAATTCCCGACAGAAAATTCACCTGAGGGGCTTGAGCGGAGGCTGGGTTGGGAACATACTTGACTTCAACTCCCTGGCTATTGGTCATGCTAACAGTTCGCGTGACATAGTCTAGCAAGACTTGGTGCTTGGTTAACCAATTCATGCCAAGGATCACATCTAAGCCTTGCGAATCCAAAACTATGAGGTCCGCTAGGAAGTCTACCACGTTGTTGTTAATCTCAACTCCTTTACATCCTATCTTGGTCCTCAAAACTGCACTCGGGGTTTGTACCATCATCTGACTACTCAGAGGTGTAGGTTTCATACCACTCTCTAGTGCAAACTTTTGGGTAACAAAAGAATGCGAAGCTCCACAATCAACTAGTACGGTTGCTGGGGTTGAGTTGAGAAGGAACGCACCCAATATGACGTCCGGGTGTTCCAGGGCTTCCTCAACGGTGACGTGATTCACACGACCCTTTCCATTATTGGGCTGGTTGTGGGGAGCTTGGCTCCTTGGTGGCGCTCCACGGCCTTGACTTTGGTTTGGCGCATTGGGGCGCGATGCATCTGGCTTCTTGTTGGGGCACTGCCTAGAGTAATGCCCTAGCTGACCACAACCGAAACAAGTGACTTGACCTGAGTTGTTATTGTTGTTGCCACTATTGTTGTTATTGGGGTTGTTTGAAGATGGCCTGGGATTGGCATACTGCTGAGGCTGGTAGCTCGGACGCGGTGCAGGAGGTCTAGCCTGCTGAGGCTGATAGGTTGGCTTGGCTGGGTCTGGCTGCCAGGGGCGAGGCTTCTGGTTGCTGGAACTTCCCTTGTTGATCATCTTGCGCTTGCGAGTGTCTTCCATGGCACGACGCTTGTCTTCGAGCATGAGAGCCTTGTTCACTAGATCGAAGAAGGTCTGATAGTCACAGACAACGAGCTGATACTGTAGGGCTTGCTGGAGTCCTTCCATGAAGCGTTCCATCTTAGCAGCCTCAGGGTTGACATCTTCAGGGGCATACCTCGACAACAGGTTGAACTTCTGCATATACTCCTTGACAGAGCCACTTCCTTGCTTCCGCGCTCGGAATTCTCTCTTCTTGATAGCCATGATCCCAGAAGGAATGTGGGTCGTGCAGAATCATTCCTTGAAATCAGCCCAGGTGATCACATGGTCGCCTTGCATGACCTTGAATCCATCCCACCAAGCTCTGGCGGTACGTCCAAGGCAGTGAGTGGCATAAAGAACCTTCTCACGATCCTCATTGTAGTTGACCAGTGCAAGGAGGTCCTCGATGGTGCGAATCCAATCATCGGCATCCAGAGGTTCAGTAGTCTCGGTGAAGGTTGGACGCAAATTCCTCATGAACTCTGATAGAGTGGAGAGGCCATTGCCATTCCTTCCTTGCTGTTGGTTGTTCACAAGGGCCTGGGCCATCTGCCGAATAGCAGCGGAGTTGGCTTGGCGTTCCTCCCGGAGAACTTGGAGAAATTGAGCTATGGTCATGTTCTCCAGTGGAGGTGGTGGCTTGGGAATGTCGCCATGTGGCTGCTCCTGGTGATCTCCAGCATGAGCAGACCCACCAGCTCCATGCTGCTGGCTAGAGTTGCCGGCGTCGGGGTTGCCAAAAGTACTAGCGCGGGTTGCAGCCACCATCCTGTTTGGAGCAGCCGATTCAAAGAACTGGGATAAAAGATACGGGGAAGCAATAATCGAGAGAGCGAGCCTAAGGGGGTTGGTATAGTATAAGTGTGATCAAACAGAGGTTGAAAGACCAGCTCATAATATTAAGATAAGATAGACGATGGAGTCGCTTACATGTTGCGTATGGCAAAAGTGCGACTTGCATCGGGACACAAACAACAAAAGCAGACAACAAGAACACATGGTTTCATATGAACCATTACACGGACTCGACTTCGCATGACGGGTACATGACTTATCCTATCCCAAGGGTTCTCGGACTCAAGTGGTGGAGTGCTCGGTCTCGTACTCACGCTCCTCAGGATCTTCCTACTTGTCATCATCTGTATGGGCGTCGTCTTCGGTCGAGGAGCTCAAAGAGCGAGGAGGTCCATGTCAGAATCGGGGCTCCACAAAACCCAACAAGGTTCGAACACTGGAGCGTGTGCGAAGATCTCAACCGGCTCGAAGTCTCAAGCCTGTCACCCTACGGCCTAGGTGCGTCGAATAAGTGTGAGCGGGGATGGACATGGACTCAGAGATTTACCTAGGTTCGGGCCACCTTGCGGTGTAAAACCCTACTCCTCCTTTGTGGTGGATTAGCCTCACGAGGAGGCTGAGGATGAACTAGTACAGTGGTTGGGTGGCCTCACGAGGGCTCTTGGTGGTGATGAACTCGATCCAATCCCGCCCAGGTGGGAGCTCGTCCCTCTTTTATAGGGTCCACGGTCCTCTTCCCTTATCGCACAGGCGGGAAGGGATCCCACAATAGCCAAATTTGAAAGGGGACAATAAGTACATCCTATCCTGACTAAAGGTGGTCTTCGCCTGCAAAGCTTCCGGGTGTGACGCAGCGGTGGGCTCGGCGATGACATCCGTCCTACCGAGATCGTGGTCTCGGTTCTATTGCACTAGGAAGGAAACCTTTGGGGGGTTCCTTGGGAACCCGCGTACGTCCTTGCCTCCTTATCACGAAAGAGGAAACTGTCCTCCTTCTATGCCCGCCTGGCTCTGCCGTCAGAATCCACGTCACCCCGGCCTCGGGAGGCCGGGTACTTGCATAGGAATCTCCGCTCCTCGGGAGGCAGCCTGAGGGGGTGTCACTCCTTCGGAGGTCTTGGCGTTGTCCTCCTCACGAGGCGGGGGCTCTCGCGAGGGCCTTGACTTAGGGGGCTTGTTGCTGGGCCGTACCGGGCCTTCAAGGCGGGCCACGCGCTGGGCCATAGGCAGGCAGGTCTGGGTACCCCCGGTCCCAGAACGCCGACAGTAGCCCCCAGGCCCAAGGAGTGCCAACCCTGGCTTTGAGATGAAGGCAAGGAGCACAGGGTGAAGCGCCGCGGGCCCCCAATCACCTGTGGGCCAGGCTCGACGTGTGGCGCGCAACGGGAATGGACACCTCTGCCCCCAATCGCCTCGGCAACTGTCCAGGCTGACAAAATCCGGGCGCCCTTTGCGGAGCCATCATTGCTCTTCTTCCGTACGCCTTGCTCTCCTGCTCAGATCCCCTTTCCACCACGAGAAACTCCTCCAGGTCTTGGCGCAGCACCGTCCTTCCTCTTGCTCTTCTGCCTCCAGGATCCTTCGGATGGCGCCCGCCGGGAAGGCGAAGCCTGAGGCTCCAGCCTCGGCCCCCTATTCTCCCTCTCCGGCGCTCACAACATCCACCATCGCCAAGTAGGGGGATCTTGCCTCAGCGCTCCCGTTGACCGCGGGAGAATCCAATGAGTGGGGGAAGACCTTGATCTGGTGCGCCTCCACGGAGCGGCGCACCCTGGCGAAGACGGTCTACCCCTTCTTCCTCCATAGCGTCTTCTGCGGGCTCGTCCCGCCCTTCTCGGGGTTCTTCTCCGCCATCCTCGCGCACTATGGGATCCAAGCTCTCCACCTTCAGCCCAACTCTATCTTGCTCCTGTCTATCTTCGCTTTCTACTGCGAGGCCTTTGTAGGCGTGAAGCCTTCTGTGGCCCTCTTCCGCCACTACTTCAGCATGAGGCTCCATGACAGCACGCAGCGGTCGGGGTGCGCCTCCTTCGTCGCGGTCTAGAGCAGCAATGTGCTCCTGAAGGTCGGGAAGAAGGTGGAAGGCTACAGGCACTGATGGGTCTTCTTGGATGATCAGGGGGTTGATTCGAATTTGGAGCTCCCGACGAGGCTGCCCGAGAAGACTCTCGGGTGGGCCTCCGCGAAGCTCACCGACCCCCGGGCGACGTCCGTCCTGAAGCGGATCTCCTCGGACATGGACGCCAGGAAGTTGACTGGGGCGATGATGGTGAAGGAGTTCGTGACGCAACGCCTAGTGCCGCTCCAGCAGCACTCGAAGCCCATGTGGGAGTACGAGGGCATGGGAGACGTCACCAGGCTTAGATCCGCCAGCCTGACAGGCAAGGAGCGGGACAAGGCCCTGAACACTCTGCTCTTCAACGATCCCGGGGATCTTCCCGAGGCCTGCGCCCCGCTGTACCGTCGCGACGACGGCAGGGAGCTGGCCCTGCCATGACCGATTTTGACGACCTGGGTCTCACGCCATCCGAGCACCCTAATCCCCCGGTGCTGGTGTCCTCCGGTGACACCAGCGGCGGGGAGGATTCGGAGGAGACCGTGGATGACAGGGAGGAGGCATCCCATCCGTCGCAGAGCGTGCTCCTCCGTAGCCTTGATGACGACGATGATGATACCGACGAGCCCCCGGCCGCTGGCTCCCAGCACTTCGCCAGGGTGCTCAGGGGGCCGGGGCCTTCCCCCCAAACCGCTCGGACGTTCGGCCGGACGACCCCGAAGAAGCACACGGTCGCGCCTGCTCCGGAGGACCTCCCGCGCCCCAGCAAGGTGGCCGAGACGCTGGCCTCGTCTCAGCCCGTGCCGCGGCCGTTAGGTAGGGCGGCCACCGCTGAGGCAGACACGGCTTTGCCGGCCGCGGTTCCTCAAGGCGTCATTCGCACCCCTCTGGGCGGCAGCACCACACCGGGGGACGGTGAGGAGCACCTGACTCGCCCCCTGGGCGCGGCCAAGGCCGCGCCGAAAGGAAGTGGGGGTGTTCCAACCGACGCCGAGGTGGAGAAGAAGAGGATGTGGGTCGCGCACGAGGAGTAAGTAACCTTCCTTGTCTCTGTTTGACCATGAATTGTGCATGTGCTCACGGCTCTCCTCCTCTCACTGGCCAGGATCGAGGTCGTGCCGAAGAGGAAGAAGGCGAGCATTGAGCCGAAGGAGCCCCCTGTCCTGGGGGCGCCATCGGCCTTGGGTCGTGATGGAAGCGCGCCGCACCTGCCCAGCACGCCGCTTGGAGGACCGGTCGCCGGGGGCGCGGGGGCTCTCGAGGTGGCACTCCCTGCCGCAGCCGTGGTGGCCCCGACGCCGATGGAGGGGGCGGCTCCCGGCCCCCTCCTGGTGAAATCCGCTCCCGAGGGTGCAGCGATGCAGCCTCAGGAGGAGCCAGCCCCCGCGGGCCGGCTGGTTGTGGAGTCGTCCGCGCTCGCCGTGACGGAGGAGGAACTGGAGCCCCCGACTCCCCAAGTTAGCCACACTGCTGGACCCTTGGTCACGGCGCCTGCCGATGCGCCGGTGCCGCCTCCTGGTCCGGTTCTCGCGCTTGCGAGCTACCGTCCTCTGATCAGGTCTGGTGCCTTGGATGAGGCCTACACCATGCTTGGCAGGCATTGGGCTGACCTCCAGGATGCTGAAAGGTGCCTCGCGAAGGAGCGCCTGGGGCTCGTTGCTGGGTGGTCCCAGGCCGAGGAGGCCACCCAGACGGCCTGGAGCCGAGCCGAGGCTGCCATCGCGAAGAGCGAGAAGGAGGCCGCCGATGCCAAGGCGGCCCGAGACGCGGCACTGGTCGAGGTGGAGTCTGCCAGGAAGCGTTATAGTGAGGCGGAGGCCAACCTGTAGGCCTTTCAGGATGAGCAAGCCGAGCTCGCGCAACAACTCCATGAGCAGGGAGAGGTCCTCAAGGTCCGCGAGGTGAAGCTCGCCGATCGCGACTCCGCGCTATCCCGGGTGGCTGATGACCAAACCAAGGAAAGCGAGCGCCTGGCCCAGCTGAAGGAGGAGGTGGAGGAAGCCCAGGCGTCCCACGCCCGACGCGTCTCCGAGACGAAGGCCCATCTGGAGGCCAGGGAGAGGACCCTTGCCGTTGCCGAAGAGATGGCGGCATGGAGCGCGACGCCTTCCCCTCCCTCGAACTCGAGCTTCGCAAGTTGTTGCGCTCCATCTGCAGGGGAGGATTCTGGGAGCCTTTGGTGACCCCCGAAGCCAGCTACGCAGGGCTCTCCTTCAAGCTTGCTGAGGTGCTCGAAGGCGCTTCCACCAGGGTGGACACCATCTTGGAGGATGAGTGCCGCGATCTTCTTGCCACGGCTGCAACGCGGGTCTTCACCCAGCTCTTCCTTCGTGAGCCCGGCTTTAGCTTCGATGCGGTGCTCGTCCCGGTTGCTCCTGCGTCCCGCGCCGCTGCGGAAGTGGTTGTGAATGGACCGGTGGACGCGTTGCTAGAGAAGTTCAACTACATCGCCACCGCCAAGCCCCCGGCGGCGGAAACAAGCTGCAGTGACGACGGTGGCAGTGACGTTGACGATGAGCTTGCCGTGGCTCGGACAGTTGGCGACGACGGCCATGGTGATGGCGGCCCCTCCTCCTAGATCTTACCCTGCAACATTTACTGTGCCTCGCGGAGGCGTGAGACCTTGAATTCGCAAGACATTCAGTGCCTGTAATAATTGCTTGAATTTCCTTAAACTTCATGATTTCCTCTGGTGCCTTGTTTCCTTCCCGCTTGCTTTTGTGCTCTGTGTCGGCAGGGCCCAATCCCGCGCATACCTCGACCGCTGTTGGGGCGTCCGGATCGCCAGGACAAGACCAAGGGGAGAGGGGCTACGTGACCAGTAAGGCCCCTGAGTCGCGATGCTCAGGGCTCTAGAATGATAGACCTCTTCGATAATATATATGGTCCTTCCCATTTTGAGAGAAGCTTTCCTGCAAAAAGTCTTAAACGAGAGTTGAACAAAAGAACATAATCTCCTATTTTGAATTCCCGCTTTTGGATTCTTTTGTCATGCCATCTTTTTACTTTTTCTTTGAATAGCTTGGCATTTTCATAGGATTGGGTTCTCCATTCATCTAGTGAGCTAATATCAAATAGCCTCTTCTCACTGGCAAGTTTGAAATCATAGTTGATTTCATTAATTGCCCAAAATGCTTTGTGTTCTAGTTCTAGAGGCAAATGACAAGCTTTCCCATACACCATTTTATATGGAGACACACCCATAGGATTTTTATAGGCTGTTCTATAGGCCCAAAGTGCAGCATCTAATTTCTTAGACCAATTCTTACGAGACCTATTGACGGTTTTATTGTAATATCAATTTTATTTCTCTATTGCTAAGTTCAACTTGACCACTAGATTGAGGATGATAGGGTGATACAATTCTATGGTTAACATCATATTTAGCAAGCATCTTACGGAAAGCACCATGAATAAAGTGTGAACCACCATCGGTCATTAAATATCTAGGGACTCCAAACCTCGGGAAGATAACCTCTTTAAGCATTTTAATGGAGGTGTGGTGATTGGTACTAGTTGGAATAGTTTCTACCCACTTAGTGACATAATCAACCGCAACCAAAATATGAGTGTGCCCATTGGAGGAAGGAAAAGGCCCCATATAATCAAAACCCCAAACGTCAAATGGTTCGACAACAAGTGAATAATTCATAGGCATTTCCTGACGTTTACCGATATTACCAATTCTTTGACATTCATCACAAGACAAGACAAACTTAGGGGCATCCTTGAAGACAGTAGGCCAATAAAAACCAGATTGCAATACCTTATGAGCAGTTCTATCTCCTGCATGATGTCCTCCATAAGCTTCGGAATGACATTTCCGTAGGATTTGTTCCTGTTCATGCTCAGGTACACAACGTCTAGTAATACCACGTACTCCTTCTTTATAAAGATGTGGGTCATCCCAAAAGTAATGTCTCTAGTCATAGATTTTTTCCTCTTTTGTTGATAAGTAAAGCTAGGTGGTATATATTTAGCAACAATGTAATTAGCATAATCAGCATACCAAGGTGTGTTTTGTGAGACACTTATTGCAGCTAGCTGTTCGTCAGGGAAACTATCATCAATAGGTAGTGGGTCATCAAGATATTTTCTAACCTAGACAAGTTATCAGCTACGGGGTTCTCAGCTCCTTTCCTATCAACGATGTCTAAGTCAAATTCTTGCAGCAAAAGAACCCACCTAATGATTCTAGGTTTAGCATCTTTCTTTTCCATAAGGTATTTATAGCAGCATGATCGGTGTGAACAATAACTTTGGAGTAAACAATATAGGATCTAAATTTATCACAAGCAAACACAACTGCTAAAAATTCTTTTTCAGTAGTAGCATAGTTTCGTTGGGCACTGTCTAGAGTTTTACTAGCATAATGGATAACCTTCAATTTCTTATCAACTCTTTGTCCTAGAACAGCACCAACATCATAATCACTAGTATCACACATAATTTCAAAAGGCAAGTTCCAATCAGGTGGTTGAACGATAGGTGCAGAGGTTAAGGCTTTCTTAAGTGTTTCAAAGGCTTCCACACAATCATCAGAAAAAATCAAAGGAATATCCTTTTGCAAAAGATTAGTAAGAGGCCTAGAAATTTTAGAGAAGTCTTTAATGAACCTCCTATGAAAACCAGCATGACCGAGGAAACTTCGAATACCTTTAATATCTTTAGGACATGGCATTTTCTCAATTGCATCAACTTTAGCTTTATCCACCTCAGTAACTCGTTCAAAAATTTTGTGCCCCAAGACAATGCCTTCATTAACCATAAAGTGGCACTTCTCCCAATTCAAGATGAGATTAGTTTGTTCACATCTCTGCAAAACTCGATCAAGGTTGCTTAAGCAATCATCAAAAGAAGTTCTGTAAACGGAAAAATCATCATTGAAAACCTCCACAATCTTTTCAGAAAAATCGGAGAATATAGCAGTCATACATCTTTGAAAGGTAGGAGGTGCATTGCATAAACCAAAAGGCATACGTCTATAAGCATAGGTTCCAAAACGGCAAGTAAAGGTAGTTTTCTCTGGATCAGATTGTGACACAGGTATTTGAGAGAAACCAGAATATCCATCTAGGAAACAAAAGTGTGTGTGCTTAGATAGTCTCTCTAGCATTTGATCAATGAACGGTGGAGGGTAATGATCTTTTCTAGTAGCTTTATTTAATTTTCTAAAACCAGTTGCCATTCTATAGCCAGTTACAATTCTTTGAGGAATGAGTACATTCTTATCATTGGGAACAACAGTAATACCTCCTTTCTTAGGGACACAATGAACAGGACAGACCCATCTACTATCAGCTTTGGGATAGATTATACCTGCTTCCAGAAGCTTCAATATTTCAGTTCTTACCACTTCTTTCATCTTAGGATTCAATCGCTGTTGATGATCAACAACGGGTTTAGCATCAGGTTCCATATTGATCTTGTGCTGACATAGAGTGGGACTAATGCCCTTAAGATCATCAAGAGTATATCCAATAGCAGCCCAGTGCTTCCTTAGAACTTTTAATAATCTTTCTTCTTCATGTTCTGAAAGGTTTGCACTAATAATAACAGGATATATCTTTTTCTCATCAAGATAAGCATACTTCAAAGTGTCAGGCAATTGTTTCAATTCAAACACAGGATCACCTTTAGGTGGAGGAGGACCTCCAAGAGTTTCAATAGGCAAATTGTGTTTCAAGAGAGGTTGTTGTTCGAAGAAAATTTGATCTATTTCGTTTCTTTCACGCAAATGCATATCATTTTCATGGTCGAGCAAATATTTTTCCAATGGATCAGTAGGAGGCACAACAATAGAAGCAAGACAAATTATTTCATCCTTACTAGATAACGCTTTATAACAGGGTTGTCTACTAAACTTGGAAAAATAAACTCATGAGACACATTACCAAAACTGACACCGACAGTTTGTTTTTCACAATCTATCTTAGCATTGATGGTGCTCTAGAAAGGTCTACCAAAGATAATGGGACAAAAGTCATCTTGTGGGGAACCAAGGACTAGAAAATCAGTAGGGTATTTTACTTTCCCACACAAGACTTCAACATCTCTAACAATCCCAAGTGGTGTGATAGTGTCTCCATTAGCTAGTTTAATAATGACATCAATGTCTTCCATTTCAGCAGGTGCTATTTCATCCATAATTTCTTGGTATAAGGTAAAAGGGATAGCACTCACACTAGCACCGAAATCAAATAAACCATGATAGCAATGATCTCCTATTTTAACTGAGACAACATGCAAGCCTTCTATGGGACCATGTTTATCTTTTTCATTAGGTTTAGCAATGCAAGCAGCTTCATCACAAAAGTAGATAACATGCCCATCAATATTTTCTACCAAGAGATATTTAACCATAGCAACACTAGGTTCTACTTTAATTTGCTCAGGGGGTTTAGGTGCTCTTATATTACTCTTACGAACCACAATTGATACCTTAGCATGTTCCTTTATCCTAATAGGGAAAGGTGGTTTTTCAATATAAGCGGTAGGCACAACTGGATCAACATTGTAAAAGATGGTTTCTTCTTTAGCTATGTCCGGTTCTTTAATTTCTTCTTTAATAGGGGGATGATATTTAAACCACTTCTCCTTAGGGAGGTCAACGTGAGTAGCAAATGCTTCACAGAAAGAGGCTACTATCTCAGAGTCAAGTCCATATTTAGTGCTAAACTTGTGAAAAGTATCGGTATTCATAAAAGATTTAACACAATCAAATTCAAGCTTTATACCTGACTCATTACCTTCATTGAGTTCCCAATCTTTAGAGTTGCGTTTAATACTTTCTAAGAGATCCCACTTGAATTCAATAGTCTTCATCATATAAGAACCAGCACAAGAAGTATCGAGCATGGATTGATCATTTTGAGAAAGCCGAGCATAAAAATTCTGAATGATAACTTCCCTCAGAATGTTATGTTTGGGGCATGAATATAACATTGACTTAAGGCTCCCCCAAGCTAGAGCGATACTTTCTCCTTCACGAGGCCAAAAATTATATATATAATTCCGATCACGATGAACTAGATACACAGGATAAAACTTTTGATGGAATTCCAATTGCAAACGATTCCAGTTCCACGATCCAAGATCATCACATAGCCTATACCATGTCAATGCTTTTCCCTCCAAAGATAAAGGGAAAACCTTCTTCTTAACTTCATCTCCGGGTAAACCTGCAAGCTTAAATAATCCACAAATTTCGTTCACATATAAAAGGTGCATATCAGGATGTTCAGTTCCGTCTCCTGCATAAGGTTTAGCAAGCAATTGTTCTAGCATACCCGAAGGAATTTCATAAGTAACATTTTCAGTAGGTGATGTAGGTTGAGTGGTAACTAATCGTGGTTCCGGTTGAGGTGAAGATACCCCGAACAAACCCCTCAAAGGATTGTTATCCATAGTAGCAAGTAGCAATAAATTTCAGCACGTAGTATAAGTTTTTCCTTATCGATGTCCACTTACCAAGAGCGCTTCACTCCCCGGCAACGGCGCCAGAAAAGAGTCTTGATGACCCACAAGTTTAGGGGATCAATCGTAGTCCTTTCGATAAGTAAGAGTGTCAAACCCAACGAGGAGCAGAAGGAAATGACAAGCGGTTTTCAGCAAGGTAATTTCTGCAAGCACTGAAACTGTAGGTAACAGATAGTTTGATAGCAAGATAATTGGTAACGAGCAAGTAACGGTAACGGTAAACAAGGTCCAGCAAGGTAGCCCAATCCTTTTGAGGCAAAGGACAGGCCAGAACAACCACTAGTAATAGGCAAAGTGTTCTTGAGGGTACGCGGGAATTTCGTCTAGTCACTTTTATCATGTTGGTTTGATTTGTGTTCGCTACTTTGATAATTTGATATGTGGGTGGACCGGTGCTAAGGTGCTGTTCTTACTTGAACTAACAACCTACTTATGATTAACCCCCTCGCAAGCATCCGCAACTACGAGAAAAGTATTAAGACAAAGTCTAACCATAGCATTAAACATGTGGATCCAAATCAGCCCCTTACGAAGTAGCGCATAAACTAGGGTTTAAGCTTCTGTCACTCTAGCAACCAATCATCTAATAACTACTCCACAATGCATTCCCTTAGGCCCATGAATGGTGAAGTGTCATCTAGTCGACGTTCACATGACACCACTAACGGAATCACAACATAAATATCATCAAAATATCGAACACATATCAAATTCACATGATTACTCGCAACATGACTTCTCCCGTGACCTCAAGAACAAAGGTAACTACTCACAAATAATAATCATGCTCACGATCAGGGGAGTATTGAATAGCATAATGGATCTGAACATATAATCTTCCACCAAATAAACCATATAGTAATCAACTACGTAAGGTAATCAACACTACTAGTCACCCATAGGTACCAATCCGAGGTTCCGGTACAAAGATTGAACACAAGAGATGAACTAGGGTTTGAGAGGAGATGGTGCCGTTGAAGATGTTGATGAAGATTGGCCTCCCAAAGATGAGAGGGGTGTTGGTGATGACGATAGCTTCGATTTCCCCCTCCGGGAAGGAAGTTCCCCCGGCGGAATCGCTCCGCCGGAGGGCAAAAGTCCTCTTGCCCAAGTTCAGCCTCGAGGCGGCGGCGCTTCGTCCCAAAAGTCCTCCTCTGATTTTTTCTAGGTCAAGAGTGACCTTATACCAGAAGATGGGCACCGAAGGTGGGCCAGGGTGACCACAACCCATCAGGGCGCGCCCAGGGGGCCTGGCACGCCCTGGTGGGTTGTGCCCACCTGGGAGGCTCCCTCCGGTAGTTTTCAGCTCTAGTATTTTTTATTACAAGCAAAAATAATCTCCGTAAAATTTCAGCCTCATTGGAGTTGTGCAGAATAGGTATCTCTGACGTGCTTTTCTTGGGTCCAGAATTCCAGCTGCCGGTATTGTCCCTCTTTGTGTAAACCTTGCATATTGTGAGAGAAAAAGGCATTAGAATCACTCCCCAGAGCATTAATATTCAACAAAACAAAGTAAATAACAGTAGGAAATCATGATGCAAAATGGACGTATCAACTCCCCCAAACTTAGACCTCGCTTGTCCTCAAGCGAAAGCCGATATTGAAAAGCATGTCCACATGGTTTGAGAGAGAGGTGTCGATAAAAACAAAATACGGACATAGAAGCATCATGCTTATTAACATAACAGCAACAAACTCTAACATAAGAACTTATTTCAATACATTTTTGTCATAAAGCTTCTCATGAACAAGTAAAAATTCATCACAACATAGAAGTATGAAGCATAAACCTTATTGGGAACCAACAAACTATGTTCTCAGTCAACTTTGCAACTACAATTCATCATATTTTCAGGAAGGGTCTCATGTCGGAGCCTTTTGGCAAGTCCACATACTCAGCCATCATTTAGTCTTCTATGATTGCTAACGCTCACGGCATACCCATGAACAAAAAGTTTCAACCGGACACGTAGGAAGATAGGGGCTTATAGTTTTGCCTCCCAACTCACTCACCTCAAGGGTGATGTCAACAATAATAACTCATGCTCACCCATATCCAACTGGATATATGTGCCTAGATCTTTCCTCACCACATGATGCTTGCAAAAGAAAAAGTAAAAAGGAATAGGGAAGAATACTTTGACTCTTGCATAAAAGTAAGTGCATAAAAGTAAAAGATAGGCCCTTCGCAGAGGGAAGCAGAGGTTGCCATGCGCTTATTGGTTTGTATGCGCAATCCCCTAATGTAAAAGAACGTCACGCTATATTGCCCCCTATGATAGCAACCTTTATTATGCAGTTTGTCGCTTTTATTACTTTGCCATCATAAGTTCGTATAACGCTCAATTTTCTATTACACTAATTTATCAAAACACTTTTTAGAAGCAATTTTTATTGCCATGTTGCACCGATGACAACTTACTTGAAGGATCTTTCTCGATCCATAGGTAGGTATGGTGGACACTCAAAGAAAGAGTTTGGTTTGGGGTTTTGGATGCACAAGTAGTATCTCTACTTAGTGCGGAATTTTGGCTAGCAAAGATATTGGGCAAGCACCACATGTTAAAGGATCTATGACAATATAACTTCTATGTGGATATGAAGAAACATAAATCAGTACGTTGTCTTCCTCGTCCAACGTCAACAATTTTGACATATAATATTTGATGGGGGCACACAATCATAAAAGATGTCCAAGATGGTATATTTGCATGTGAATCTTCTCTTACCTAATTAATTCTTTCATGAATTGCATCATTGACCAATGCTATGTTTGTCAATCTCCAATAAATTTTACTACTTATACTTTTCCTTATGTGATGTCATTACTCACCATAAGATTAGCATATGATTCTTTTCATTTGTTTTTTTTTCTTTATTTGATTGCAACAAGAAAGTAGAGAGGCAAAAACTCAAACTAAACTTTATTATATAACTTTCACTCGATTACATAGATAGATAGGCCACGGAACTAGCACACGAAAATAGATCATGCTAAACTTTTATTCAACTAAAGCAAAGGGAAACTAAAGATCGAACTAAAATAGGTAAAGGTGAATAAAAGTGGTGGTGATACGATACTGGGGCACCTCCCCCAAGCTTGGCTCAAGCCAAGGGGAGTGCCCATACCCATGTGCTCAAGTCTCCTTTGGTGGTGGTGATGAACAAGGTGGAGGTGTTGATGAAGGTGGTCGTGATGATGTAGTAAGATTGTCCTCCACCTTCCAGGGCAAGGGCTCCCCATCAAAGGTTGACGCGAGAGTCCCCTGAGTCCTGCAACTGGCAGCTAAACTCATACCTTTAAATCTCGCTTCATATTCAAAGACTTGGTTTTGAAGATCATAAACTTGGCTCTGCAGAAAATTAATTTGCTCGTTGAGAGTGGAGATAATGTCCTTCACAGACCGGCCATCCACCGTCTGATCACGGGTGAATTCCGTGATCATTGAGTGATTGGCACTAAGTCCACGCTCCACCATCTTCTGGCACTTGAAGATTTCCTGTTCCACCGCCTCGAGCCTAGCCTCCACACTTCCGGTCTTCTTGGGTCCCTGAACATCACGGATGTGGAGCACCCCCTCACGCATCTCAATGGCTTGAGGGTGCTTCATCACCTCCGGCAAGTACGGGTTGATGACCTTCTCGAAGAACTTGTCCTTGGAGGAGCTTGGTGGAGCCATGGAGATCTAGATCTGACGAGAAAACAACAAGAAACAAGAACAGAGGATATTTCTACGATGCGGTTGTCAAAATAGTCGGGGGTATATATATAGAGAATTTTTATTCTTGGGAAACAAGTATTTGGAAGGAAAACGGAGTCGGGAAGGCATCCGAGGTGGGCACAACCCACCAGGGCACGCCTAGGGGTGCCTGGCGCGCCCCTGGTGTATCGTGCTCGCCTCGATCACCTTCTGGTTTATTTTTTATTTCCAAAAGTCTAAAATATTCCAAAACTGACAAAAAATATTTTTGTGGATTTTTCAGAGTCCGTTTACTTACCGTATCACATACCTCCTATTTTTAAGTATTCTGGAGTGCCAGAAGGTTTCTTTTATGTGTTCCTCCGGTGTCATGGTTTGGATAACATTGCCTTCAACGCTAATAGGCGTACCTGAGATATAATGCTTAATTCTTTGTCCATTGACCACCTTCGGGTTAGTACCTTCGGCGTTATTAATCTTGATAGCTCCAGAACGATAGACCTCTTCTATAATATATGGTCCTGCCCATTTTGAGAGAAGCTTTCCTGCAAAAAATCTTAAACGAGAGTTGAACAAAAGAACATAATCTCCTATTTTGAATTCCCGCTTTTGGATTCTTTTGTCATGCCATCTTTTTACTTTTTCTTTGAATAGCTTGGCATTTTCATAGGCTTGGGTTCTCCATTCATCTAGTGAGCTAATATCAAATAGCCTCTTCTCATCGGCAAGTTTGAAATCATAGTTGAGTTCTTCAATTGCCCAAAATGCTTTGTGTTCTAGTTCTAGAGGCAAATGACAACCTTTCCCATACACCATTTTATATGGAGACATACCCATAGGATTTTTATAAGCTGTTCTATAGGCCCAAAGTGCATCATCTAATTTCTTAGACCAATTCTTATGCGACCTATTGACGTTTTTTTGTAATATAAATTTTATTTCTCTATTGCTAAGTTCAACTTGACCACTAGATTGAGGATGATAGGGTGATGCAATTCTATGGTTAACATAATATTTAGCAAGCATCTTACGGAAAGCACCATGAATAAAGTGTGAACCACCGTCGGTCATTAAATATCTAGGGACTCCAAACCTCGGGAAGATAACCTCTTTAAGCATTTTAATGGAGGTGTGGTGATTAACACTACTAGTTGGAATAGCTTCTACCCACTTAGTGACATAATCAACCGCAACCAAAATATGAGTGTACCCATTGGAGGAAGGAAAAGGCCCCATATAATCAAAACCCCAAACGTCAAATGGTTCGACAACAAGTGAATAATTCATAGGCATTTCCTGACGTTTACCGATATTACCAATTCTTTGACATTCGTCACAAGACAAGACAAACTTACGGGCATCCTTGAAGAGAGTAGGCCAATAAAAACCAGATTGCAATACCTTATGAGCAGTTCTATCTCCCGCATGATGTCCTCCATAAGCTTCGGAATGACATTTCGGTAGGATTTGTTCCTGTTCATGCTCAGGTACACAACGTCTAACAATACCATCTACTCATTCTTTATAAAGATGTGGGTCATCCCAAAAGTAATGTCTCAATTCATAGAATTTTTTTCTCTTTTGTTGATAAGTAAAGCTAGGTGGTATATATTTAGCGACAATGTAATTAGCATAATCAGCATACCAAGGTGTGTTTTGTGAGACACTTATTGAAGCTAGTTGTTCGTCGGGGAAACTATCATCAATAGGTAGTGGGTCATCAAGAATATTTTCTAACTTAGACAAGTTATCAGCTACGGGGTTCTCAGCTCCTTTCCTATCAACGATGTGAACGTCAAATTCTTGGAGCAAAAGAACCCACCTAATGAGTCTAGGTTTAGCATCTTTCTTTTCCATAAGGTATTTTATAGCAGCATGATCGGTGTGAACTATAACTTTGGAGTCAACAATATAGGATCTAAATTTATCACAAGCAAACACAATTGCTAAAAATTCTTTTTCAGTAGTAGCATAGTTTCATTGAGCACTGTGTAGAGATTTACTAGCATAATGGATAACCTTCAATTTCTTATCAACTCTTTGTCCTAGGACAGCACCAACAGCATAATCACTAGCATCACACATAATTTCAAAAGGCAAGGTCCAATCAGGTGGTTGAACGATAGGTGCAGAGGTTAAGGCTTTCTTAAGTGTTTCAAAGGCTTCCACACAATTATCATCAAAAACAAAAGGAATCTCCTTTTGCAAAAGATTAGTAAGAGGCCTAGAAATTTTAGAGAAGTCTTTAATGAACCTCCTATAAAAACCAGCATGACCAAGGAAACTCCGAATACCTTTAATATCTTTAGGACATGGCATTTTCTCAATTACATCAACTTTAGCTTTATCCACCTCAATACCTCGTTCAGAAATTTTATGCCCCAAGACAATGCCTTCATTAACCATAAAGTGGCACTTCTCCCAATTCAAGACAAGATTATTTTGTTCACATCTCTGCAAAACTCGATCAAGGTTGCTTAAGCAATCATCAAAAGAAGTTCCGTAAATGGAAAAATCATCAATGAAAACCTCCACAATCTTTTCAGAAAAATCAGAGAATATAGCAGTCATAAATCTTTGAAAGGTAGGAGGTGCATTGCATAAACCAAAAGGCATACATCTATAAGCATAGGTTCCAAAAGGGCAAGTAAAGGTAGTTTTCTCTGGATCAGATTGTGATATAGGTATTTGAGAGAAACCAGAATATCCATCTAGGAAACAAAAGTGTGTGTGCTTAGATAGTCTCTTTAGCATTTGATCAATGAACAGTGGAGGGTAATGATCTTTTCTAGTAGCTTTATTTAATTTTCTAAAACCAATTGCCATTTTATAACCAGTGACAATTCTTTGTGGAATGAGTACATTCTTACCATTGGGAACAACAGTAATACCTCCTTTCTTAGGGACACAATGAACAGGACTGACCCATGTACTATCAGCTTTGGGATAGATTATACCTGCTTCCAGAAGCTTCAATATTTCAGTTCTTACCACTTCTTTCATCTTAGGATTCAATCGCTCTTGGTGATCAACAACGGGTTTAGCATCAGGTTCCATATTGATCTTGTGCTGACATAGAGTGGGACTAATGCCCTTAAGATCATCAAGAGTATATCCAATAGCAGCCCGGTGCTTCCTTAGAACTTTTAATAATCTTTCTTCTTCATGTTCTGAAAGGTTAGCACTAATAATAACAGGATATATCTTTTTCTCATCAAGATAAGCATACTTCAAAGTGTCAGGCAATTGTTTCAATTCAAACACAGGATCACCTTTAGGTGGAGGAGGACCTCCAAGAGTTTCAATAGGCAAATTGTGTTTCAAGAGAGGTTTTTGTTCGAAGAAAATTTGATCTATTTTGTTTCTTTCACGCAAATGCATATCATTTTCATGGTCGAGCAAATATTTTTCTAATGGATCAGTAGGAGGCACAGAAATAGAAGCAAGACAAATTATTTCATCCTTACTAGATAACGCTTTATAACGGGGTTGTCTACTAAACTTGGAAAAAAAACTCATGAGACACATTACCAAAACTGACACCGACAGTTTGTTTTTCACAATTTATCTTAGCATTGACGGTGCTCAAGAAAGGTCTACCAAAGATAATGGGACAAAAGTCATCTTGTGGGGAACCAAGGACTAGAAAATCAGTAGGGTATTTTACTTTCCCACACAAGACTTCAACATCTCTAACAATCCCAAGTGGTGTGATAGTGTCTCCATTAGCAAGTTTAATAATGACATCAATGTCTTCCATTTCAGCAGGTGCTATTTCATCCATAATTTCTTGGTATAAGGTAAAAGGGATAGCACTCACACTAGCACCTAAATCACATAAACCATGATAGCAATGATCTCCTATTTTAACTGAGACAACAGGCAAGCCTTCTATGGGACCATGTTTATCTTTTTCATCAGGTTTAGCAATTCAAGCAGCTTCATCACAAAAGTAGATAACATGCCCATCAATATTTTCTACCAAGAGATCTTTAACCATAGCAACACTAGGTTCTACTTTAATCTGCTCAGGGGGTTTAGGTGCTCTTATATTACTCTTACGAACCACAATTGATACCTTAGCATGTTCCTTTATCCTAACAGGGAAAGGTGGTTTTTTAATATAAGCGGTAGGCACAACTGGATCAACATTGTAAAAGATGGTTTCTTCTTTAGCTATGACCGGTTCTTTAATTTCTTATTTAATAGGGGGATGATATTTAAACCACTTCTCCTTAGGGAGGTCAACGTGAGTAGCAAATGCTTCACAGAAAGAGGCTACTATCTCAGAGTCAAGTCCATATTTAGTGCTAAACTTGTGAAAAGTATCGGTATTCATAAAAGATTTAACACAATCAAATTCAAGCTTTATACCTGACTCATTACCTTCGTTGAGTTCCCAATCTTCAGAGTTGCATTTAATTCTTTCTAAGAGATCCCACTTGAATTCAATAGTCTTCATCATATAAGAACCAGCACAAGAAGTATCGAGCATGGATTGATCATTATGAGAAAGCCGAGCATAAAAATTCCGAATGATAACTTCCCTCGGAATGTCATGTTTGGGGCATGAATATAACATTGACTTAAGCCTCCCCCAAGCTAGAGCGATACTTTCTCCTTCATGAGGCGAAAAATTATATATATAATTCCGATCACGATGAACTAGATGCATAGGATAAAACTTTTGATGGAATTCCAATTGCAAACGATTCCAGTTCCACGATCCAAGATCATCACATAGCCTATACCATGTCAATGCTTTTCCCTCCAAAGATAAAGGGAAAACCTTCTTCTTAACCGAGGGAGTCCCGGACTAAGGGGTCCTCGGGCTGCCGGCTTATCTCTCGATAGGCCGGCTCGGTGGGCCATTGTCCGAAGAAGGGCCAGACATATCAAGCCTCCACGTTCCAGAAGGAAGCCTCGAAGGCGCGTCGTGCAATCCAAGTCAAGATGAGAATGTCGACATCTCCATCCTTGGCAGGAGGCCCACCATGTGTAAATCCTAGCCCCCCCCGGTGTCTATATAAGCCGGGAGGGTTTTAGATCATAGGATGGAGAAACTCATCTAGGGTTTTAGCTAGTCGATATCGAGGTAGATCAACTCTGTAACCTTCATATCATCAATATAATCAAGCAGGACGTAGGGTTTTACCTCCATAGGAGGGCCCGAACCTGGGTAAACATCGTCTCCTTCGTCCCTTTGTTACCATCGATCCTAGTCTCACAGCTCGGGACCCCCTACTCGAGATCCGCCGGTTTTGACACCGACATTGGTGCTTTCATTGAGAGTTCCGCTATGATCACCCAAGGAATCGATGGCTCGCATCTTCATCAACAAAGAGGTCCGCTGCATGGACTCCTTTGTCCCTGAACAGATCTTTGCCTTCGGCAGCATCATGCTGCACGTTGACCCGACCGGCCATCTTGGCCGGGTTGGGAGTTTCGCCCCTGATCAAGAAGTCAGATTCGGGAACTTAGAGTTATCTGTCGACCCTCGGGGCGACCTCTTGCTCACCGGGCTCGCAGTCTCACCTGATGTGCCCGAAGACTCTGTGGCCTTAACCTTGGACGTCGTTTTCAATCCCGCTCACAGGGCCAATCCCGGTGACGATCTGGATTTAAATCCGGATCCGGCTATAGCGCCAGATCGCCGGATACCAACTCCTGCCGAATACACTTCTTGTGCAGACGCGGCGAAGGTTAACTCCGAATACGCCGGGCAGGTTGACCCGATCGAGCTTTCGACGCTCTGCGAGGCTCTAGATCGGATCTCCTTGACAAAAACTACTGATGACCCAATCCCGATCCACGCTCAGATCGGTCTTGAGGCGGGTCAAGAGGGAGTTTTCTTCCCACCCACCACCCACTTAGTAGCCACAATCGAAGACTTAACTGATATGTTGGACTACGCCTCCAAAGAGGCAGAAGACATGGAGGAAGAGGATCGCGCTCCAACCCCCGTTAACACCGGGCGATGGACTGCCACCTCCACCTATGACATCTACATGGTGGATACGCCAGCCGGTAATGGCGATGACTCAGGTGAGGCGCCGTCAAGACGCCGGAAACTGTGTAAGCGATCAAAGCGAAAAAAGGGAAGGGAAGCTATTGCCGGCACTGGGGAAAACGATACCCCAGAAGACCTCGGCGACCCCGACATACCCGAGTATCCGCTAGAGGACCTGGAAAGGCCGGAGGACCAGCGCGACCCAAAAGATCCAAACGACTCCGATGATGACAACTACCTCCCCCCTGTAGAGGAGGAGGATAGCCCGGACGACGATGATATCATCGTCCCCGAGACCATCGAGGACCAGGAACGGTTCAGGCAACAACTTTTAGCCACTACCCAGAGCCTAAAGGCAAAAGCGCGGCAACTCAAGGCCGAACAAGACACCCTCAAAGATAGATGGACAAGCGTTCTATCAGCCGAGGAAGAACACGGCACCGGTCTATGGGACCAACCCAAGAGTTACCCCCGCCGGCGGCTGCTGCCACAATTCGACGACGAGCTCCCCAATACGCCGCCCCCCAAGCACACTCCATACGACCAGCCGGACCGCCCTCCCCGAGGACGTGATAGGACGGCTGGCGAGGCCGGTTATAGGCCGGCGATACCCCGCAGAAGGGGAAAGGAGCCAATGGATCCCGACGACAGGTATGACCTGCGACGCGACCTGGATGATAGAACAGGCCGCATGAGATCCATCTACAGATCTAGAGGGTATTCCCCTGGTAGAAGGGACGAGTACCGGCCCTGGCGCGACCGAACCAACAGAGTTCGGGACCAAAACCAGGCCAGATCAGACGCCGACCACCGGCGCGATATAGCACGGGTCAGAGCCGCTGCCCACCCGCTCTGCTTTACTGACGAGGTAATGCAACATCAGTTCCCGGAAGGGTTTAAACCCGTAAACATCGAACAATACGACGGAACAACTGACCCAGCAGTGTGGATCGAGGATTTCCTCCTCCACATCCACATGGCACGAGGAGACGACCTCCACGCCATCAAGTACTTACCCCTTAAACTCAAGGGGCCAGCTCGGCACTGGCTAAACAGTCTCCCCGAAAACTCTATCAGGTGCTGGGAGGACCTCGAGGATTCATTCCGATCTAACTTCCAGGACACCTATGTACGGCCCCCAGACTAAGCAATGTCGTGCAAAAGGTAGGAGAGTCCGCTCGACAATTCTGGAATCGGTTCTTCACCAAGAAAAACCAGATCGTCGATTGCCCAGACGCCGAAGCTATAGCCTCTTTCAGGCACAATATTCGGGACGAGTGGCTGGCTCGCCAGCTCAGCCAAGATAAGCCCAGGACCATGTCCGCCCTCACATCGCTCATGACCCGCTTTTGCGCGGGCGAGGATAACTGGCTAGCAAGACGAAGCCACAACCCCGAAGACCCCGGTACTTCCGAAGTCCGGGATGGAAACGGGAAACCACGACATAACAAAAACAAACGACGGCACAACACTAGCGACGCCGATGACACGGCCATTAACGCTGGTTTCCGCAACCCAAGATCCGGGCAGCGGAAGAAGCCTCCTAAAGGCAACCGCGACGGACCCACCCCGCTGGACAAGATCATGGAGAGGCCTTGCCAGATCCATGGCACTCCAGACAAGCCCGCCAACCACACCAACCATAACTGTTGGGTGTTTAAATAGGCCGGCAAACTCGCAGCCGAGGACCAGGGCAAAGGCCCACGCAGCGAGGACGACGAGGAGCCCCGCGGTACGAGCAATGGAGGTCAGAAGAAATTCCCTCCAGAAGTAAAAACGGTGAACATGATATACGCCACTCATATATCTAAAAAGGAGAGGAAGTGCGCCCTTCGAGAGGTCTACTCCATAGAGCCTGTAGCCCCGAAGTTTAACCCATGGTCGGCCTACCCGATCACTTTTGATCGACGAGATCACCAGACCAGTATCAGTCATGGAGGTTCGGCGGCACGCGTCCCAGACCCCATTATCGATGGGTATCACCTCACTAAAGTCCAAACGGACGGAGGAAGTAGCCTCAATTTGATCTACTCAGATACGGTAAAAAAGATTGGCATAGATCCATCTAGGATAAAGCCTAGCAACACTACCTTTAAAGGAGTGATCCTAGGTGTCGAAGCCCGGTGCACAGGCTCTGTTAGCTTGGAAATAGTGTTCGGCTCGCCCGACAACTTCCGCAGCGAGGAATTGATCTTTGACATCGTCCCCTTCCGCAGCGGCTATCACGCCCTGCTCGGCCGAACAGCGTTCGCTCGCTTCAACGCCGTCCCACATTACGCATACCTCAAGCTCAAGATGCCTGGTCCCAAGGGGGTCATTACCATCAACGGCAACACAGAGCGTTCCCTCCGAACAGAGGAGCATGCATTGGCCCTGGCGGCCGAATTCCATTATGAGGACGGTCGGCAAACACCCAAGTCGGCTGCAAAGGCCCGTAAGGTCGATAAACGAGTTCGGTTTCAATCCGAACTCCCAGACTCTTCTGCTCCCCGGAAATAGGGGTACGCCCCCCATTGCACAGCCCTAACGACCGCCAAACACGTGCCAAGAAGGCACAACTTCGCGCTCAAGATCGCATGGGTAGCAATGGGGAGCAACCTTGAAGTGGTAAGTGTTCGGCTGGACCGACCAATACCAATACACGTCCTCGGACAAAACGCAGGTACCATCAAGGACCTGTTAAAAAGCGTAAAGCTCATTGATACTTCGGCGACTTCTCAAGACCTTTTTCCAAGGTCTGCTCGGCGACAGCATCACTCCTAATGGATGCAACCCCCACAGAGGAACATGAACAGACAGGCTACAAGGCACATCGAAGACGTCGTGTCATCAATCGAAGATTCTTGGTATAGCCTCCCCTCTGTAAATTTTATATTTTATCTACCTGTAAACAGTTGCCTCGGCAATCCAAGTTATAAGAATTATTGAGCGAGTACAAAACCATTATATATGGCTACTTCTTTGTCTTTTATACATTCTCTGTTCTTATCTTGGTCACGCTTCTTGCGACAACTGTTCGGTATATATTATGATGCAACCGGCTTATAGACCGGGGGCTCGAATTTAAAATCGCCTTGAACGTCACCTCCGTCCAACTGGTTGTGTGTTCGGCGTCTTGGGTTTTGCATTATATGCATCGGATCCGAACTATGTCTTGGGTCAATAGTTGGGTTGCCCGGCTCCTGTGCTTGCCCTCTTACGTTCCGCTCGTTCGGCTAAAAGGGCAAAGGGAGAACCTCTGCGATTGTGCTTCCAGCTCGTCTGGTCAAGCACCTCAGGGGAGAAAGCCGAAAACTGACCGTCATAGTAAGCGAGAACCGGTCTGCGAATCCGAGTATAAATGTCATACTTAAAAATATCGATAGAGGTTCTTCCGTGTTATACGAGGGGTTTCGTTCTTGTACAAACCATGTGATGCGGGCTTCGGCCCCGAACATCACATTGGGGGCTGATTATCAGCCCCCCGCATTTTTCTACACTCCCACGGCTAAGTGAAAGCGATAGAGCACCATAGTCCGATTGCCTTGTCCCGCTCGCACTACCGCCTTCGGGCGCCGATACGTCGGCTAAGGGTAAGAAGTGCGGATACAAGGACACCCCGCGCAGTATCTACGTGGGGGCCGAAGCCAACGACTCGCTGCTTTTAGATGAACCGGCCACATAGGAGTATAAATAAACATAAAAACTACTTATAAGACTTGGTAAACCATGCAACATTAATTGTAAAGCGTTAAAAGTCTTCGGACATATTACAACGCTTTCATTCGTACAAAACGTCCTTGGAGCATTGAGCCTCTATCGACCGAGCGCCCTCCATCACTGCAGGGAAGTATAACTCGGGGCGCCTATATTCTTTTCCAGGAGGCGGAGGTGCGGTAGCCATCTCGTTTGGCTTGAGCTTCGGCCAATGCACCATGGTCTTCGCAAAGGCCATCCGCGCGCCCTCGATGCACGTCGAATGCTTCAGCACATCGACCCGAGGCGCAGCTTCGCATAGTTTCTGCACTAAGCCGAAGTAGCTGCTCGGCAATGGCTCATCGGGCCACATGCGTATGCAGAGGTCCTTCATGGCCGACTCCGCCACTTTGCACATCTCCATCAGTTGCTTCATTTGCTCGACAAGGAGAGGGGAGTGCTCGGGGGACCCAAAATGCGCCCAGAATAGCCGGGCCTCATCCTCCTCTACCTGCGAAGCATAAAACTTGTTCGCGTCCGCTGCGCTCTTCTGGAGGTCCGCACCGACGCCTAAGGAACACCACACCTGGGTGAGCAAAGAAAACTTGCTACCACCAAAGGTGCACTGTAGTGAATACGGCTTACCATCAATGACAGCCTTGACTTGGCGAATCTCCTCTTGTGCAGAACGCCGGTCCACCCGCTCCTTCTGGAGCTCGGATTTCAACGCGGCTAGCTCGGCGGCCCGCTCTTTGCCTTTCTGCTCAAGGGCCTCGCACTTCGCACCGGCATCCTTGAGCTCTTGCTGCACCTCCTCCACCCGAGCCTCGTGCTTGGCTCTTGCAGCCTTCAAATCGGAAAGCGCGGCTGCTGCTTGTTCAGCGGCCGCCTTCTCAGCCGCGGCCTTTTGCTTCATGTCCTGAAGCTCGGCCGTGAGCTTTTCGACCTCCGCAGCTGAAGCTATGGAAGCAATATACAAACGGTCACACTGGGCTACTAGTGCAGATCATTACCAATATATAGTTTGGAAATTACAATTCGGCTTACCTTGCAACTCGTCGAACCTCTTGTTCAGGCTAACAAGCTCCTCGTCGGAGACCTTGAGCTTCCGATTTAGCTCGGTCAGCTCAGCGGCATTATCGGCCGCTGCCGATGACGAGGCCTGCAAACAAAAATTATGCATCCAGTTATGTGCGATTAAAATCCCCCGAACTATGAAGGATATGACTCCCTGTTCGGCCCTTCCAAGGACTTTCCCGAACATTGCAGGACTAGATGGTGCCTTGTGCATCATTGATTCATTCCTCACTATTTGACCCCCGGATGCGTTTTTGCATACCCATCCAGGGCTCGGGGGCTAGTACATATATAAAGAGATAGCACAAAAACTTAATATTAAGCATTGTTCGGGAAAAGGATATTACTTGACTCACCTTGAAGCCCGCCAGGAGACCATAGAAGGCCTCCTTCAGTCCGTTGTCAACGGACTGAATTCCTCGCAAAACTGCACCCATAAGAGTGCGGTGATCCTCGGGGATGGGGGCGCTTGCTAGCGCCTCCTCCATAACCGGCCACCCGGCCGTTGGTGGCATCGGTGATGACCGGGCAGTCCGATCTATGATCGGGGACTGAGCCGGTAACTCCGGATGCACGGAGTGCTGCGGAGACGTCCTCGGAGGGGACTGCGCATTTCTTCGCCCCTCTTCTTCGGCGATCAGGGGAGCGTTCTCCCCCTGGTCCTTAGCAGCCTGGGGAGTTCTTTCTCCCTGGCCTTCGTCGACCGCGTCATCTGCCTCGACAATGGCATGGTCACCCCCTCCGCCCGTGTTCGGTTCCAACGGAGCCTGGCTGGATGACACCTCCACGGTATCCTTCGCGACCTCTGGAGGTGTAGGGAGCGATGCGGTCCCGCTCTCCGCCAGCTCGGCGGGTGGAGACTCCCCATCCGATATTTGGTCGGTAGGGAGGACGTGCGGGGGGCTGCGAGATATTTTTGTACTTAAAACATTGAAGACTTTGCGTAAAAAACTTAGTGAGTCCTCGGATTCATTACCTTTGAGCGGGGGGCTTGACCCTTGGGTTCCTTCGGGGAACCCTCTCGAACTTCTTGGATTCTGTGTTAGAATCCGAGCTGTCGTCGGGCAGGATCAACCTTGCCCGGCACGCCTTCTTCGGGGCAGGAGGAGCTGCCTCCTCCGCGGCGTCCGATGACGTCGTCCTCTTTCTTACCCCCCCCCCCCCCGTCGTCATGCTCCTCCTCATGGCTGGAGGAGACATGGGTTTCCTCGGACGCAGCGTCGCGCTGGTCCTTAATGCGGAGGCCCTCTCTGGCCTTCTTCTTATTCTTCTCTTTCTTTTCGGGCGCCGAGTACGGCGCCACGACATGCATCACCGCCAACAGCTCCGACCTGGGGTCTTCGGCTTGTGGAGCTGGGCAATTAACCTTCGCGGCTTTGCTCTGCCACTTCTATGGAAGTAAGGGAGAAGGCGTTCAGATCTTTTTGCCGAAGAAACAGAATCGATGAATTGAAATTATACTATACCTGGGTCGGAGGGTTGACGGTGCTTAGGCCTGTATCTTCTTCCTTGGCCGGCCAGCTCTTCTGACGCTTGAACAGTGCCTTCCACAGCTTCTCCGGGGTGGTGCGGAAGAATTGGCGCACGGTAGGCTCGTCGTCAGGACGATAAACACACATGGGGGATGCCCGACGCTGGCAGGGGAGGATACGGCGTTGGAGCATGACCTGGACCACGTTGACCAGCTCCACCTTCACCTCGATCACCGAGGTGATGCGCTTCTGCAGCAGCTTAACTTCGGCGTCCGACCCCCAGTCGAGGCCCTACCTGAGCCACGAGGTCAATCTCGTGGGGGGTCTAGATCTAAATTCGGCGGGGGCCGCCCAGCTCTCATCCCTTGGCTCGGTGATGTAGAACCAGTCCTTCTGCCAAGTTTTGATCGTGTCGATGAAGGTGCCAGATGGTCACTCGACACGGGGGAGTTTGCTAATGACCGCCCCTCCACAGTCCGCGTGTTCGCTTGCCACGGTCTTCGGCTTGACGTTGAAGACCTTGAGCCACAGGCCGAAGTGCGGTTCGACCGGCAGAAAGGCTTCGCAGACGATGATGAATGCCGATATGTGCATGAAGGAGTTCGGCGGAAGGTCGTGGAAGTCCAGACCGTAGAAAAACATGAGACCCCTGACGAAGGGGTGGGGCGGAAAGCTCAGTCCCCGGATAAAGTGGGGGACGAACACCACCCTCTCGCCTACTTTGGGGGTGGGAATTACCTGGTTCTTCTCCGGGGCACGGTGGAAGACGTTGGCGGGGAGGTAGCCGGCCTACTTCAGGTCCCAAATATCCTGGTCAGTGACCGTGGAGGCCTCCCACTTGCCGTTGGAACCAGAACCCGCCATGGCTAAGCTTGGAGGAAAGGGTGAGGTAGAACTGTATCTGGGCTCTTGGGGCTCGAAGAGATTGAAGAGGCGAAGGATGTGAATGGGAAGCATGAATAGGCTTTAGCGTTTTTTCCCTTTTTATGGGATGTGTCACCGCTTAGCCTCGCTTACCACGCCGCAAATCCCTCCGCTTCTCAAGACATGCGTGCCGTTATGCGCGTGTGGAGATTAATCATATCCCGTGTGAAACGGAGCACGATACGCACATTGATAAGTCGTGTCGCTGAAAAAACGGCCCCGAACCACGAATCGAGTTTTCATAATTGGTTCGGTGGTCGTGGTAGGCCGCATCCCTTCGTCAGAAGGAGGTGTCAGAAAACACTGTTTACACTTTGGCGATTGGCCTTCGGGGCTAAGCAATTCATGGTGTTCGGTCAAACATATGATCGGAAGAAATACGTGTCATCGGAAACCGAACTAGTCCCAGCCGATCATGGAAAGGGAAGAATAACTCACCCCGCAAGCCGAAGACTTTGATCATACGAAGCTGCTGGAGCTGAGACCTTTGGCGTTGGGGGCTAGTTCGGGGGCTACTGAGGGAGTCCCGGACTAAGGGGTCTTCGGGCTGCCGGCTTATCTCTCGATAGGCCGGCTCGGTGGGCCATTCGCCGAAGAAGGGCCGGACATATCAAGACTCCACGTTCTAGAAGGAAGCCTCAAAGGCGCGTCGTGCACTCCAAGTCAAGATGAGAATGTCGACATCTCCATCCTTGGCAGGAGGCCCACCATGTGTAAACCCTAGTCCCCCCCCGGTGTCTATATAAGCCGGGAGGGTTTTAGATCATAGGATGGAGAAACTCGTCTAGGGTTTTAGCTAGTCGATCTCGAGGTAGATCAACTCTGTAACCTTCATATCATCAATATAATCAAGCAAGACGTAGGGTTTTACCCCCATAAGAGGGCCCGAACCTGGGTAGACATTGTCTCCTTCGTCCCTTTGTTACCATCGATCCTAGTCTCACAGCTCGGGACCCCCTACCCGAGATCCGCCGGTTTTGACACTGACATTTACTTCATCTCCGGGTAAACCTGTAAGCTTAAATAATCCACAAATTTCATAAACATATAAAAGGTGCATATCAGGATGTTCAGTTCCGTCTCCTGCATAAGGTTTAACAAGCAGTTGTTCTAGCATACCCGAAGGAATTTCATAAGTAACATTTTCAGTAGGTGCTGTAGGTTAAGGGGTAACTAATTGTGGTTCCGGTCGAGGTGAAGATACCCCGAACAAACCCCTCAAAGGATTGTTCTCCATAGTAGCAAGTAGCAATAAATTTCAGCACGTAGTATAAGTTTTTCCTTACTGATGTCCACTTACCAAGAGCACTTAACACCCCGGCAATGGCGCCAGAAAAGAGTCTTGATGACCCACAAGTATAGGGGATCAATCGTAGTCCTTTCGATAAGTAAGAGTGTCGAACCCAACGAGGAGCAGAAGGAAATGACAAGCGGTTTTCAGCAAGGTAATTTCTGCAAGCACTGAAATTGTAGGTAACAGATAGTTTGATAGCAAGATAATTGGTAACGAGCAAGTAACGATAATGGTAAACAAGGTGCTGCAAGGTAGCCCAATCCTTTTGAGGCAAAGGACAGGCCCGAACAATCACTAGTAATAGGCAAAGTGTTCTTGAGGGTACACGGGAATTTCGTCTAGTCACTTTTATCATGTTGGTGTTATTTGTGTTCTCTACTTTGATAATTTGATATGTGGGTGGACCGGTGCTAAGGTGCTGTTCATACTTGAACTAACAACATAGTTATGATTAACCCCCTCGCAAGCATCCGCAACTACGAGAAAAGTATTAAGACAAAGTCTAATCATAGCATTAAACATGTGGATCCAAATCAGCCCCTTATGAAGTAGCGCATAAAGTAGGGTTTAAGCTTCTATCACTCTAGCAACCCATCATCTAATAACTACTCCACAATGCATTCCCTTAGTCCCATGAATGGTGAAGTGTCATGTAGTCGACGTTCACATGACACCACTAAGGGAATCACAACATACATATCATCAAAATATCGAACACATATCAAATTCACATGATTACTCGCAACATGACTTCTCCCTTGACCTCAAGAACAAAGGTAACTAATCAGAAATAATAATCATGCTCAAGATCAGCAGAGTATTGAATAGCATAATGGATCTGAACATATAATCTTCCACCAAATAAACCATATAGTAATCAACTACGCAAGGTAATCAACACTACTAGTCACCCACAGGTACCAATCTGAGGTTCCGGTACAAAGATTGAACACAAGAGATGAACTAGGGTTTGAGAGGAGATGGTGCTGTTGAAGATGTTGATGAAGATTGGCCTCCCAAAGATGAGAGGGGTGTTGGTGATGACGATAGCTTTGATTTCCCCCTCCAGGAGGGAAGTTCCCCCGACGGAATCGCTCTGTCGGAGGGCAAAAGTCCTCCTGCCCATGTTCCGCCTCGAGGCGGCGGCGCTTCGTCCCAAAAGTCCTCCTCTGATTTTTTCTAGGTCAAGAGTGACCTTATACCAGAAGATGGGCACCGGAGGTGGGCCAGGGTGACCACAACCCATCAGGGCACGCCCAGGGGGGCCTGGCGTGCCCTGGTGGGTTGTGCCCACCTGGGAGGCCCCCTCCGGTAGTTTTCAGCTCCAATATTTTTATTAAATGCAAAAATAATCTCTGTAAAATTTCAGCTTCATTGGAGTTGTGTAGAATAGGTATCTCTGACGTGCTTTTCTTGGGTCCAGAATTCCAGCAGCCGGCATTCTCCCTCGTTGTGTAAACCTTGCATATTGTGAGAGAAAAGGCATTAGAATCACTTCCCGAAGCATTATTATTCAACAAAACAAAGTAAATAACAGTAGGAAATCATGATGCAAAATGGACATATCAAAGAGCCGGGAGGCTATCCTGAGGTTGGTGCAACCGCTAGGGCGCCCTCAGTTGTATATCCCCCAGCGCGGAGCATGGACTGGGCGTGGGCATAGCCGCTGAGCGATAGTGTCATCCGCCAGCACGGAGCATGGGCTTCCACTTGGGCATGGGAAGGGAGCTCTGTGTTAGAGTCTCCGAGCGTGTACAGCCCATTAAGTTCGCACTCATGGCTTGCACGACTGAACTGGGGAGGTATATCTGGGCACCCGTGAGCCAGCACGGGACTCACGAGGCCCTACCTCAAAGGCGGGTTGCACCTGAATTTTTATAGCGCGAGGCGCGCTTGTAAGACCTATGGGGTGTGGGTAACCTGCGATGAATGAATCTCCGGAGGCCATCGCATGAGAAGGCCAATCACCAACGACCTCAGGAGGTGACGTGTGAGGAGCCAGGCCGCCAGACAGAGCTCAGCCGTTGGGTTTATCGACGCTGCAGGGACGAACCCGAGCATAGACGTCGTGCCCAGTCTTCTCATGCGACAAACCCGAGGAAAGACACCCAGCACGCGGCTCCCATGACGGCGAAGCGCCGAACAACGGTTATTGGAACTGGGTCATGCGCCCTGACTCACCCACACTCGATTAGCTCACGCGAGGACAAGCACCAAGGGCCTCTGCGAGGTGACGTACACGAGGCTGGCCCGCGAGACAGAGCTCAGCCGCTTGGATTTATCAACGCTGCAGGGACGGACGCGAGCACAAACGCCGTGCGAGCCCTTAATCATGAGGCGGTCGAAGGCGAGGTTGTAAGGGCGCGGCGACATTCATGGTGACGAACCACCGGTCATGCACTTGGAATACTTAGGAAATTCATTAAATGCAGAATTAGTCTGGTGCATGTGCAAAACGATACAGCTACGGGGGCGGGCCCTAGCAGCTTGAGGATGGTGTAGCCCAAGCGGCGCCCTCAATTGAACAAACCAAAAGTCACCTGGCATCGGCACAGCTGAAGTGTTGGGGTAGTTGTCGAAGCTGGATCATCACGAGCTTGAGTGCTCCAGAGGCTCGAGGGGCCCGTGAGGGTCTGTGATCTCCGGAAGATCCTCGCGGCGTCGGGCCTCATGAGACACATGGGCGGCCTGCATAAGGCGCTGGTACATAGCGCCCGCGTTCACGAGGCCGAAGAGGCCCTGCGATGAGGCCCTGTTGAGGCCTGGGATGTTGACACAGACGCGCAGCCTGCCATCGGGGACGGCTGCCGCACCGGGCGGTGCAGGGCGGTGATCGCCGCGCAGGGCCTGCGCCTCCTGAAGCTCCCTGATTGCGTTGGTGATGAACTCTCTTGTTCCTGGTGCCTCGTGCCTTGCTTCTTGCTTGTGGGGGCGCACGTCGAAGCATGCCTCCGAGTGGTGCCCGAGCACCTCCCCCGTCGCATCGGTCAGGTCGGTAGCTTTCCAGGTGGAAGCCCCCGAGCCTGCCCTGAGGGAGGTGCCGGGCGCGCCTTCCTATGCGAGAGGGAGAGGTGCCCCAGCGGCGGACGCATGGCCTGAGGCGCCAGCGGTGGAGGTCCCAGCCCCCTGGCGGCTCTTGGGGAGGAGCTGCTTCTGCTTCTTGCGGGTGTCTTCGGGAGGCAAGACGTCGCCCTCGTTGTCAGAGTTTTCGACCGCCGTGACCTGGTAGGCGCGTTCGAGGGACCAGACTGCATCCTTCTCACCGCAGGCGACCGTGATGACGCCGCTGCACCCTGGCATCTTGAGGACGTTGTAGCCATGGTGGACTGCCGCCATGAACTTGGTGAGGGCAGGGTACCCAAGGATGGCATTGTATGGGAGGCCGATGTGAGCAACGTTGAAGTCGATGAGCTTGGTGCGGTAGTTGTCGCGCCTGCCGAAGGTGACTGGGAGGCGCACCTGCCCCAGTGGTGTGGTGGAGCAGTCAGTCACTCCTGAGAAGGGCTTCGTCGGCATGAGCTGGTTATAGGGCACCTGGAGCGTCTCGAAAGTCTCGACAGAGAGAACATTGAGCCCGGCGCCACCGTCGATGAGGGTCTTGGTGACGAGGACATTGCTGATGGTGGGTGTGCAGAGTAAAGGGAGCACGCCTGCGGCGACTGAGCACTTGAGTTGGTCCCTGGAGTCGAAGGTGATGGCCCACTTCGACCACTTGAGGGGACGCGTGGCCTCGAGCTTCGGGAGGGCGTCATTCACCTCGCGAGACAACTGCTTGAAGATGCGGTGTGAGGCTGGGGCTTGAGCCCCGCCCAGGATGCAGGCTACCGCACGGGGCTCCTGGAAGCCCCCGGCCCCATCGTCCCACCGGTCGTCTTCGTTCCTTCTTGGTGGCGGCAACAGCGGAGGAAGGCCGACCCTGTCCCGAGGACGGGCCTCCCAGGGCTGATCGCGCCAGGGTCCGTCACGAGGCTCGCCACGCCAGTGGTCATCGCGAGGCTGGTCGCGCCAGTCCTGTCGTGAGTCACGGTTGTCCTCACGGCCCCTGCTGCGGCCTCCTCCACGGCCATAACCATGCCCGCCGCGCTCGGGGCAGTGACCGAGGCGCTTGTCACGGAGCTCCCTGAGCTCTTGGGAGTCGCTATTGCTGTGGGTGTTGGTGTTGTGGAAAATGTAGAACGGGCGGTTGCTCGTGAGGGGTTCTTCCTGGTCTCGACCGCGCTTTGCCTTGGGCTCGGCTGCTAGAACGGTGGGGTTCTTGCATTTCACCTCCTTGGACTTGGCCTTCTTTTAATGGTCTGCCTCCGGAAGCTCACGGAGGGAAAGGCGGCCCGCCTCAGCCTTCGCGCACTTGTTCGCCAAGTTGAACATTTCCAGGGCAGAGCACATGTCGTCGTGGATGGCGAGCTCCTCTCTTATCCTGAGGTCCCTGACTCCATCAGTGAACGCCGAGATGATGGCTTCATCCGACGCCTTCGGGATCTTGAGGCGGACGCTCGTGAAACGTTGTATGTACTTGTGCAGGGTCTCTCCCTCCCGCTGCTTCACGCGCCGCAGGTCGCTCACCGCTGGGGGGCGGTCCCGGATGCCCTGGAAGTTGGCGGTGAAACGCTCGCGAAGTTCGTCCCAGGAGGAGATCAATTCCTTCGGGAGATTGAGGAGCCAGTTCGCCATGACCTTATATCCGCCACCTGCCGCCTCGATGCTCAGCGAGTAGAGCTAGAGGAACTCTACGGGGTCGGCGGTGCCGTCGTAGCGTGAAGGTATGTCCGGCTTGAACTTCTGGGCCAGACGACGTGACGCAGCTCCGACGTGAAGGCACGGCAGGACGCTTCGCTCTCAGGCACAACATGGACGGGAGGAGCCTGGTCTTGATGTCCGTCCGCCGCAACGTCCAGAGGCGCATGGCCCTGATGCTGGCGCTGTGGCGGGCGGAGCGCCCGCGCGTCACCTTGCGGCCGCGGCACCACCTGGCAGCCCGCCTCGTCTCGTGCGCACGCTGGTGCCGCGCGTGGCTGGTCGCGGGGGCGCGCTTCGCGCCTGGGCTCGAGGTCGGTGCTTTGCAGGGACGGACGAGGGGGCGCGCCGTGGGCCATGTCGCCCGCCTGGAAGGGCTGGGGACCAAGCGAGTGGGAGGGCGCCGGGGCTTCGCCGGCGGCGTCGACGAGCTCGGCGCTGCGGCCAAGCTAGTCTTCATAGCGGTCGTTGGTGGGGCGGTAACGCAGCAGCTCGCGTGCCATGAGCAGCGCAGTCGGTGCGTTCGCCGGTCCGCGGCGGGAGTGGGAGGACGACGCCATGGCAGAAACTGGGGACAGAGTGGCGGTGTAGCCATCGCGCTGCACGGAGGGTGGCAGCGACGAGTCCTGCTGCTCTTGAGCAGCCGGGCCGGTGGCAGCGTTGGCTGCCGGAGAGATGGAGCGGCGCGGGACACCGCGGCCCTCGAGCGCCGTTTGGGCGACGCGACCAGCCCGGCGCTCGGCACGAACTCGGCGGGCGTCGGCCATGGGAGCGATGGAGTTGAGACGGGGTGAAGCCAGAGAAACATTTCGACACGCCCCTACCTGGCACGCCAAATGTCGGAATCGGGGCTCCGCAAAACCCAACAAGGTTCGAACACTGGGGCGTGTGCGAAGATCTCAACCGGCTCGAAGTCTCAAGCCTGTCACCCTACGGCCTAGCTGCATTGAATAAGTGTGAGCGGGGAAGGAGATGGACTCAGAGATTTACCCAGGTTCGGGCCACCTTGCGGTGTAAAACCCTACTCCTGCTTTGTGGTGGATTAGCCTCACGAGGAGGCTAAGGATGAACTAGTACTGTGGTTGGGTGGCCTCACGAGGGCTCTTGGTGGTGATGAACTCGATCCGATCCCTCCCAGGTGGGAGCTCGTCCCTCTTTTATAGGGGCCACAGTCCTCTTCCCTTATCGCACAACCGGGAAGGGATCCCACAACAGCCAAATTTGAAAGGGGACAAGAAGTACATCCTATCCTGACTAAAGGTGGTCTTCGCCTACAAAGCTTCCGGGTGTGATGCATCGGTGGGCTTGGCGATGACATCCGTCCTACCGAGCTCGTGGTCTCGGTCCTCTTGCACTAGGAAGGAAACCTTTGGGGGGGTTCCTTAGGAACCCACGTACGTCCTTGACTCCTTATCACAAAAGAGGAAACTGTCCTCCTTCTACGCCCGCTGGTGCCTGCCTGGCTCTGCCGTCAGAACCCATGTCACCCCGACCTCGGGAGGCCGGGTACTTGCATAGGAATCTCTGCTCCTCTGGAGGCAGCCAGTGGGGGTGCCACTCCTCCGGAGGTCTTGGCGTTGTCCTCCTCACGAGGCGGGGGCTCTCGCGAGGGCTTTGACTTGGGGGGCTTGTTGCTGTGCCATACCGGGCCTTCGAGGTGGGCCACGCGCTGGGCCGCAGGCAGGTAGGTCTGGGTACCCCCGGTCCCAGAATGCCGACAGTCCATCTCGACGACGCTTCGCCGGTGGGTCGGTGAAGAGCACATGATACTTCTTCGCACTCATGCGACGATGACGAGTGGCTGCATCTCTGGCAGAGGGTACTCCTCCTCTGTAAGCGATAGCTGGTCATCCCTCAGGGGCTCCATCCTTCTTGATCTTGCGTGGCTTCACCTTGGCTTGACGAAGTAGCTCTCGGGTGTGGTGAAGTTCCTTGCAGAGCTTCATGGACTCCTTAATCAGGTTATGAGCCAGACTGTTGGCGAAGAGGCTGAAGTAGGTCTGGAATATGAGTGGTGCCCCATCCTCCTTGGATGGAACCAATGTCCAACTCTCGCCAATATCATCCTTCCTGAAAGGTAGGTAGCGAGTAGCTGGCTCGTCAGCCATCTCTGGGATGATGTCTCGAAGGTGGATAAGTGTCATGCGTGCAACTATCTCAACTGCGAACGCTAAGGTCTCCATCTGTTGTCCTTCAAAGAACCAACTCGTCGGGGAGTCATTTTCCTTCACGACCACATCAACGTGGTACTCCTTCATGACGGCATCGACCCAGTGCTCGTGGTAGAGGAAAATGGGAGGTCAGTGAAACTGGCACTTATCCAGGCTGTCCCCAAGGAGTAGGGCAAATCCGGATGCTAGGAGGTCCTCGGGTACGACGGCCATTGACGTGGCTTGAGACTGCGTTGGTATTTCCCCAAAGAGGAAGGGATGATGCAGCACAGCGACGGTAAGTATTTCCCTCAGTTATGAAACCAAGGTTATCGAACCAGTAGGGGGATCACCACCACCCAATAAGCAGCACCTGCACACAAACAACAAATACTTGCAACCCGACGCGAAAGAGAGGTTGTCAATCTCTCTACGGTAATAAGATTGATTAGGTAGTGATAGATAGGAGAGATAGATCTCTCAAGAACACAAATAAAAAGAGTAAATATGCAGCAATATATTTTTGGGTTTTTGGTTTTGTAGATCTGAAAACAAAGAGTGCAAAAAGATAGATCGGAAAGCAATATGATGGAAAAGTAGACCCGGGGGCCATAGGGTTCACTAACTAGTGGCTTCTCTCATGAGTATAGCGCACGGTGGGTGAACAAATTATTGTTGGGCAATTGATAGAAAATCGAATAGTCATGACGATATCCAAGGCGATGATCATTATATAGGCATCACGTCCAAGATAGATAAACCGACTCCTGCCTGCATCTACCTCTATTACTCCACACATCGACCGCTATCCAGCATGCATCTAGTGTATTAAGTTCATGGAAAAACGGAGTAATGCAATAAGAACGATGACATGATGTAGACCAGATCTATTCATGTAGGAATAGACCCCATCTTGTTATCCTTAATAGCAACGATACATGCGTGTCTTGCTGCCCCTTCTGTCACTGGGAAAGAACACCGCAAGATCGAACCCATCACAAAGCACCTCTTCCCATGGCAAGAAAAATCGATCTAGTCGGCCTAACTAAACCAAAGATTCGGAGAAGAAATACGAGGCTATAAGTAATCATGCATATAAGAGATCAAAGAAGAATTAAATAATATTCATGGATAGAAACTGATCATGAACTCAAAATTCATCGGATCCCAACAAACATACCGCAAAAGTTTACATCAAATAGATCTCCAAGAGACCATTGTATTGAGAATCATAAGAGAGAGAGAGAAAGCCACCTAGCTACTGCCTACTGACCCGTAGGTCTATGGTGGACTACTCACGCATCATCGGAGAGGCACCTATGAGGAAGATGAACCCCTCCATGATGGTGTTTAGATTGGATCTCAAGGTTCTGGAACTTGCGGCGGCTGGAATTGTGTTTCGTCGACTCCCCTAGGGTTTTTGGAATATTTGGGAATTTATAGGCATCAGAGGCGGTGTGGAGGGGCCCCGTGGAGGGCACAACCCATCAGGGCGCGCCGGGGGCCCCCTGGCGCGCCCTGGTGGGTTGTGCTCCCCACAGCCCACCTTCCTGGCTCTTCTTTGGCCCACTGGGTGTCTTCTGGTCCAGAAAAAATCTCCAAAAAGTTTCGTCACGATTGGACTCGTTTGGTATTGATTTTCTACGAAGTAAAAAAAAAGCAAAAACAGCAACTGGCACTTTGGCACTATGTCAATAGGTTGGTCCCAAAAAATGATATAAAGTTGTTATAAAATGATTGTAAAACATCCAAGAATGATAATATAACATCATGGAACAAGTAAAAATTATTGATACGTTGGAGAGGTATCAACATCCTCAAGCTTAATTCCTACTTGTCCTCGAGTAGGTAAATGATAAAAACAGATTTTTTGATGTGGAATGCTGCCTAACATGTTCATCACATTCTTTTCTTTTGTATGGCATGGACATTTGGACTTATAATGATTCAAAGCAATAGTCTAGTTTTAACATAATGACTTCAATACTCAAGCATGTCAACAAGCAACCATGTCTTTCAAAATATCAACACTAAAGAAAGTTATCCCTAACCCATCATGCTCAATCATTGATCCATTCATGAAACACACTCAAATATTAGCTATGCCCAATGCTCAAGTACAATCATAGTGCCCCCTAGTTGGTGCTTATAAGATAAGATGGAGACTCAAAGCAAAAAATAAAAATTGCATAAAGTAAATAGATAGGCCCTTCGCAGAGGGAAGTAAGGATTTGTAGAGGTGCCAGAGCTCAAGGTTTATATTGAGAGAGAAAAAATATTTTGGGTGGCATGCTTTTCCTGTCAAAGAAATGACAAAGTAGTTCACAATACTTTCCATGCTAGATATATCATAGGCGGTTCCCAAACAGAAAATAAAGTTTATTCCTTTTTCCACCAAACTTTCACTTTCCATGCGGGCCGTATCCACGGTTGCCTTCCATACCAACACTTTCCAAGGAATTTATTATTTGATAACATAAAGTAAATATTTTTTCTTTTTCATTTCAGGAATGGGCATCCCTATTACCGCTGCACTCTCGTGCAATGACAAGTGAATAAACACTCATCTTGAGAATAGCACATCTAGCATGGAAAAATATTGGACACTCCCCACCGTTTCATGAGCGGTACGGGCACAAAAAAGAGAAATTTTATTTTGAAAATTTAGAGATGGCACATACAAATTTGCTTGGAACGGCATGGAAATACCGCATATAGGTAGGTATGGTGGACTCATAAGGCAAAACTTGGTTTAAGGATTTTGGATGCACAAGTAGTATTTCTACTTAGTACAAATGGAGGCTAGCAAAATAGATTGGGAAGCAACCGAACCAAGAAATGAAAATTCACATAAGTGAGCATTGAACATAACTAACACCGAATAATGCACCACAAGTAGGATGTAACTTCATTGCATAACTATTGACTTTTGTGCATGCATAGGGAATCACAAACCTTAACACCAATATTCCTACTAAGCATAATTACTCACTAACATGACTCACATATTACTATCATCATGTTTCAAAACTATTACAAGGAATCAAGTTTAATTTGTCCAATGATCTTCATGAAAGTTTTTATTATATCCTCCTTGGATATCTATCATTTGGGACTAGTTTCATATATTGCCATTGCTTTTTGGCAAGCTCAAACAAATTTAAGTGAAGCACATGAGCTTAAAGATTTCATCTCTCAAAAAGGTATAAGTAAAGCATGAGAGGATTTCTTAAAAATTTACCTACTCTCAAATTAATCTAAGTGAAGCATGAGAGTATTTCTACAAAAATTTCCAAGCACACCGTGCTCAAAAAATATAAGTGAAGCACTAGAGCAATTCTATAGCTCAAAAAGTTTAAGTGAAGCACATAGAGCAATTCTAACAAATCATAGCATGATTTTGGCTTTCTCAAATATGTGTGTCCAGAAAGGATACAAAGTAAAAACTAAGAAACAAAACAAGCAAAGATGCAAGACGCTCCAAGCAAAACTCATGATATGTGATGAATAAAAATATAGCTCCAAGTAAAATACCGATGGTCGTTGGAAGAAAGAGGGGATGCCACTCGGGGGCACCCCCAAGCTTAGTTGCTTGTTTCTCTTTGGATATATCTTGGGGGTGCGGTCGCATCCCCAAGCTTAGGCTTTTATCACATCTTATTCCTTCATCCATCGTGATCTCACCCAAAACTTGAAAACTTCAATCACACAAAACTCAACAAAATCTTCGTGAGATCCGTTAGTATAATAAAGCAAATCATTACTTTAGGTACTGTTACAAACCCATTCATATTTTATTATTGCATTATACCTACTGTATTTTAACTTTACCATGGCTCATACCCTTCAATATAACCCATAGATTCATCAAAACAAGCACACAATGCAACGAAAACAGAATCTATCTTAAACAGAATAGTCTGTAGTAATCTGTACTCTACCCATACTTATGTAACTCTAAAAATTGTGCAAAATTAGGACATCGTTAGGAATTTGTATAGCAACACTGTGTTAAAATTTAAGCTCAAGATCACGTTCCAGGCAAAAATGAAAATTCATATACTGGACGCAAAGTTTCTGTTTCAGATTCAGCGTCACTTCTACTCATCCTATGAATCATCCTAAAGGCTTTAGTTGGCACAAACACTAAATAAACCATAAAAGCACAAGCATAACAGAGGAATAATTGTGTTAACACTCAAAAACAGAAAGGAAAAAGCAAAAATTTATTTATTCATTGGGTTGCCTCCCAACAAGCGCTATCGTTTTACGCCCCTAGCTAGGCATAACGCATAGATTCAAGTATTGTCATCTTTGGTTTTGGATGAGGAGATTTTGTCAAGAGGTTTTGCAAATAGAACTTGAAACACATCATCCATAGCAATCTTAGCACTATCAAGTTGTCCCTCTACATACCCCCTTTGATTACCGGCTACGATCCAAGAATATTGTTGGTTCACGTCATTGAAAACTTGTTGGATCATATCTAAAATGGGGACTTCCTTTTTGAGATTCTCATCAAAGATTTGATTATTTCCAAGCAAATATCTCATCATGTAATCACTATTGTAAAGGATTTCTCCTATTACCATTTTTCACGGTTCATACCATAAAAATCAAAGATCTCCCTAGCTTCCCGTACTATGTGATCAAATTCATTCATAAGAACAAGGGTAGCTAGCTTTTTAGCTTTGGAATTCTTTATGACGGGTAGCTCAAAGAACAATCTTTGCAAGGTAGGATGGGTACGAATAAATCTATTTTCAAGTTTTAGAACTAGCGCCGAGATAGCTTCCGCATAAGATTTAGTTCTTTTCAGAATAGGGGTATCATCGAGAGTAAAATTATCAACGCAATTGAAAAACTCTTGAATAGTTTCTTTTCCTATAACGTTCCCTTGCCCCAAAACAAAAGTTTTAGAATCAAGATTAGCAGAACATCCAATTTTAGGAGTCCTGCCATCATCCGTTTCTGCCATACCAAAATCACTCATGGTGACAAGCAAACAAGAGATCGGACGAGAGAAAGGCAAACGAAGAAGAGGGCGAATAAAACGGCAAATTGGTGAAGTGGGGGAGAGGAAAACGAGAGGCAAATGGCAAATAATGTAATTGCAAGGAGATGAGATTTGTGATTAGGAACCTGGTAGATGATGGTGGAGTCCCCTCGGCGCCTACGATAGGCACGTAGGAGAGACCGCTTCCTCCACGGCAACGGCGCCAGAAATTCCTTTGACGTGGCTTGAGACTGCGTCGGTATTTCCCCAAAGAGGAAGGGATGATGCAGCACATCGACGGTAAGTATTTCCCTCAGTTATGAAACCATGGTTATCAAACCAGTTGGAGGATCACCACCACCCAATAAGCAGCACCTGCACACAAACAACAAATACTTGCAACCCGACGCGAAAGAGAGGTTGTCAATCTCTCTACGGTAATAAGATAGATTAGGTAGTGATAGATAGGAGAGATAGATCTCTCAAGAACACAAATAAAAAGAGTAAATATGCAACAATATATTTTTGGGTTTTTGGTTTTGTAGATCTGAAAACAAAGAGTGCAAAAATATAGATCGGAAAGCAATATGATGGAAAAGTAGACCCGGGGACCATAGGGTTCACTAGTGGCTTCTCTCATGAGTATAGCGCACGGTGGGTGAACAAATTACTGTTGGGAAATTGATAGAAAATCGAATAGTCATGATGATATCCAAGGCGATGATCATTATATAGGCATCACGTCCAAGATAGATAGACCGACTCCTGCCTGCATCTACCTCTATTACTCCACACATCAACTGCTATCGAACATGCATCTAGTGTATTAAGTTCATGGAAAAGCAGAGTAATGCAATAAGAACGATGACATGATGTAGACCAGATCTATTCATGTAGGAATAGACCCCATCTTGTTATCCTTAATAGCAACGATACATGCGTGTCTTGCTGCCCCTTCTGTCACTGGGAAAGAACACCGCAAGATCGAACCGATCACAAAGCACCTCTTCCCATGGCAAGAAAAATCAATCTAGTCGGCCTAACTAAACCAAAGATTCAGAGAAGAAATACGAGGCTATAAGTAATCATGCATATAAGAGATCAAAGAAGACTCAAATAATATTCAAGGATAGAAACTGATCATGAATTCAAAATTCATCGGATCCCAACAAACACACCACAAAAGTTTTACATCAAATAGATCTCCAAGAGACCATTGTATTGAGAATCATAAGAGAGAGAGAGAGAGAGAGAGAGAGAGAGAGAAATCCATCTAGCTACTGCCTACGGACCCGTAGGTCTATGGTGGACTACTCATGCATCATCGGAGAGGCACCTATGAGGAAGATGAACCCCTCCGTGATGGTGTTTAGATTGGATCTCGAGGTTCTGGAACTTGCGGCGGCTTGAATTGTGTTTCATCGACTCCCCCAGGGTTTTTGGAATATTTGGGAATTTATAGGCATCGGCGGTGCGGAGGGTCCCCGTGGAGGGCACAACCCATCAGGGTGCGCCGGGGGCCCCTTGGCGCGCCCTGGTGAGTTGTGCTCCCCACAGCCCACCTTCCTGGCTCTTCTTTGGCCCACTTTGGGTCTTCTAGTCCAGAAAAAATCTCCAAAAAGTTTCATCGTGATTGGACTCCATTTGGTATTGATTTTCCAGAAGTAAAAAAAACAAGCAAAAATAGCAACTGGCACTTTAGCACTATGTCAATAGGTTAGTCCCAAAAAATGATATACAATTGTTATAAAATGATTGTAAAACATCCAAGAATGATAATATAAAAGCATGGAACAAGCAAAAATTATAGATACGTTGGAGACGTATCAGCCATCTACAAAGTTTTAAGGGGAGGGGAGTTAGTAAAGTTTGAAACGAGACTAGGAGAGATAAGAAGTGCAGAAATTCCTAAGTATAGATACTAAGTGTAGTTTTTGAAATGGTTTTTATCCTAACTAACTTCCATGCTAACTAAGGCTTCCTACAGTTAGGATGGCTCTGATACCATCTCTGTGGGGACCACGACTCATAAGTCGTGATCACCGAATGCATGTGTGAAGTGATCCCTGAGATCAATGCTTTCTGAACACACTGAATCTGGATAATCAAGAGTCTTACATCCATACATACCGTCTTACACAAATAAAACCATCAAGGTCAAGTCTTACATAGATAGGGCCATCAAGGCCAAACAACAAACATAAACTCGCAGCGGAAATCTTGAAAGATAGCGTAGGCCCATGCCATCTGCCTTAACCCTACAGGCATTCTGACTGGGAAGTGTCTTAATTCGCATGTTCGTCACCAACGAATTCTTCACCATATTCTTGCTCTTCCATGCCTGGCCAATTAAATAACCAGTGGCAAGCCAATGAGTACTTTGAATATAGCACTAAGTAGGTAATTTTGCAGAAAGCTAATTCTTGGAATGCAATGACATGTCCTATCATCTTGTAAGCATGCATCATGAGGTCACAAGTATCCATATGAATAGGTTACAAATATCAATATAAACAAGGTTTGAACATTCCATGTTCAATCATCACGTCGAGTCATCGACTCAACTCTTGTATCTCCCTTTTTCCACACACGCACACCAAGTTTTGTAAACATTGGACGTAGCCCAAGAGCGGTCATCCAATTGTCCTTGACCGTGGACACAACTATTCGAATAGTTCTACACTCTGCAGAGGTTGCACACTTCACCCACAAGACTCAGGGAACTTCCGTGTCAAGCCACGACTCGTGGTATATCACATACCCGAGGTAAGCACCCGAACAATGCCTTTCCCCTGACGATACTAAACAAAGAGTCCACTCGTTGGCCCACATCTTCATGATGTACAAACACGAGCCTTGGTCAACGTAGCACCATCCATGAAGGGACGCAACGGTGTGCCCGGTGTTTATAAAAACTGCCCATGGTTGCCCTACCTGGCAGGACCCTGTATTGAGAGAGAGTATCTCTGGATCTCTCGCCACTAGTAATGCGGGCCCTATGCTAGCATCGACCAAAGTAATCAACAAAGCCCTGTCCTATAAGGGGTATCGTGGTTGTACATTGAAGGTTGGAGTAACTGTCGCAACTTAAACCAATCCATTTTCGAAAGCAACACGTTCACTTGCCTCGCTGCACCACTTCTTTAGCAAGAGGTCACCTAGCTCAACATCTCCCTCGGGCATTAGTGTCACCCAACGGGTTTTTCGGAAAGTCTTTAAAAGTACTTTTGTTTCCATCACCATGCATATTCCCTTCCCATTTGCGCAACACTACTTAGCAACCTATCTACTCCCTCCCGTATAACTCTAGGCACAAAGTAGAGTCATGCCATGAAAGTATCAGTGAGGGAAAGTAACAGAGGCAACCCATTAAGGTGGTCACCATAATCATCATGATTCCGATGCATCAATTTAAAGTGCTATATGACATGCACAAAAAGGTTTCATAGGCATGGTCAAGGGGCGGCTTGCCTGGCTCAACAAAGTCTTCAAAGTCTTCAAATGCCTCTGGTCCAGCTCCTTCTTCAACTTGGTAATCTAACGTCGCAAGTAAAGGGCAAACAATAAGATAGTAGCACAAAACAGGAAAATAAAGGCACTCGGAAAAATGTCAAACCACTTTTATAAATTACTAGGGTGAAAACTAAAAGTACCAAAATTACTAGTTTTTGGATTTGGTGCATAAAAAGTGGTAAAAATCATTTTAGCAGTGGTCTTAAATATTCAAAACTGGGTTTTAAATACAAACAGTGCAGAAAGTGTTTTCCAAATGGTGCACAAGTGGCATAATCAAATAGGTTGTATTTCTACAAGATTTTTGAAATTGGAGTTATTTGATTTGGATCAATATTTGGATCTGTAGGATTTTTGCAAAAATCTACAGAAAAGAAAAAGAAATAGGCCAGCACACTGACCGGGCCAGATCTGCCAGCTGCTGGCCCGGCTTGAAGCCGCGCCCGCCGAGGCAAACCGGTCCGCGCGCCCGCGTTCAAACCTGACGGCTTGGGACCGAAGGCCAGGACAGAGAGAGGAGGGGGTGGAAGTGAAGATGACAGGTGGGCCCCACCTGTCATCTTCAACCTCAGGACATGGAGGCGGCCGTGCTCACCGCTGGTGATTCCGACGACGGCGAAGGCCGCTAGGGGCAGGAATGGAGTCAGGAGGTTCCCGCCGTTCGGGTGGAGGTGGAGTTGCATGACGGAGAGGTCCCGGTCGCCGGCGACGAAGAAGCCGAGGCGGAGAAGCTTCGGGCGTGCTCTAAGCTGACGATTCCTGCAGCAATCCACGGGGGAGAGAGAGGGAGATGCGTCAAGAGGGCGAGGGAAGTTCAGAGGGAGAGAAGGGAGCGCTAGAGAGGGGCCATACCCAGAGATATCCCGAGTCCTGATGCGGCGGGGCTCGGGCTCGATCTCGAGCTCGGGTGGCTCAGGGGTGGAACTGGTGGTGCTGGGGCTCGATTAGGGGAGGGGGAGAGCCAGCAGAGGGGGAAGAGGGCCTCGGGGTGGCCTCTTATAGGCTGCCCGCGGTTCACCATGCGCCCATGCGCCGACGAGGTTGAAGTCGAGGTTGCGGGTCACGGGAGACGGCCTGGGCATGCCTGTGGTGCTTGTGGGGGTCGTCCACGACCAGAAGAGGGGAGAGAAGGTGCGGGGAAGCGCGCGCGTGTGAGGCCCATGGTTGGCCGAGAGGGGAGGCAACGACAAGCATGTGGAGAGCCGCTGGAGGGAGAGAGAGAAGGGGGCCGGTAGGGAGGCGTGTCCCGGACGTCGATGCGCATCGACTGGCGTGATGGGGAGGCACCAGGTGCCCATGAGAGAGAGGTCAACTCTCTGGAGGGCGGCTGCGCGCTCCAGAGCGCTACTTTTGCCGGCATGCCAGTGCTTTTGACGCGCTCTGGCTTGTCTTCGAGTGTCCATGCACTGCAGGAGGGAGTAAATAAATGGAAAGTGGCTTTGGATGCTCTGGAAAGATCATGAGTGGGAGAGAGCAGAGAAAGAAGAGACAAATGGGGCTGTCCAGAGAGGGAAATGGGGTTTTTCACCCCTCTATGATTGACCTGGTGCCATGGAATTCATACTGGGGGTAAAAGAGACATGGTAGGCAATGTGGCAAAAAGTTGAGAGCAAGGAGAACAGTGGAAGGGTCAAAATATGGTTTTTACCAAATCACCAGAAGGTGTTTGATGCTGTTTTGGGAAAGATAATGTCCCCCAATTGATGTGAGATTTAACTGTATGAAATGGGAGGCAAAAATAAGGTGGATCACCAAGTTTGAGCTTATTTGAAAGAAATTGCCAATGCAAACTTAGTAAACCCTAGAAATCAACATAATTTCTGTAGATCTTGGCATGCAAATAAATTGCCCTTAATGCACCACTTGGTGTGGTGGCATAATTTGAGGATTAGGGCATGTCCACAGAGTTTGAGATAAAAAGAAGAAACTTGACAATGTAAAGTCTCTCAAATTTGGATCTGGACAGAGAGGGTTTTGGAATATTTTGATTAACAAAAATGATTGGGATTAAGATGAAACTTTTCAAGATCATCATATTTGGCATGTGTGACTTGCTAGAATGTTCCTACATTTGTTTGAGAATATTTCTCATATAAATACTTAAATTGCTTGAAACGGGCAGAAAGGGTTTTGAAGGGTTTTGCCAATACTTTGAACATGACGATGTGTTGAAACTCATATATATGGGAAATATATGTCCACTGAGTTTCCCTAAATTTTCTCAAATATTTTGAAAGCATAAAAATATTTTTTCCCCTATGAAAGACCATTTCTGTCTTTAAGAAAAAGCCTTTAAATAAAATAGGAATATAATCTTTTAAAATAACATTTGTTAGTTTTGGGAAGTCTTATATATGGTAGGTTCCAAATGAAGTCTTTGGGGCAAAACATTCACCCTAATTTGAGGACTTGTAGTACAAACCTCAACTCAGGGGTTTTTAGAAAACCTAAATTGAATAAATGCCTTTTGGCCAAAATAATATTTTATAAAAATATTTTTAGGTCCTATACACATGGCATGATCATTGGGCAGAGAGTTTGGATCAAGTAGTTGATCTTTGAGAGAAGAAGAATCTTCTGTGAATTAAAACTCAAAGCAACACTTAAGCAAATAGCACTCAAGTAAATCATCACAAGCACTCAAAAAGTTTTAAATGGATCCAAATTTTATAAAATCATAGCATAGCAAAGTGGTACAAACAAAGGGTGTGACAGCCTGTCAAGATGTTATTTGGACACATGCCCCACTCAGATATGAAACAAGCACCTCTTGATGGGTGACTTCCCGAGCACAAACTAACACCTTTTTTCTCCCAACGCAAATACATGGTTGTAAGCATTAAGACCTCATCCCCATACCTTGTTTTTATTATAATTGTATTGAATCACAATTTGCTTGCTGATCTGGTCAAAATCTGGATTTGACACTTGGGAAAAAGCTTGGGAGAGACCATTGCTTCAAGGGAATCTTCCTCTCGTGGGTTCTATACCCAGGGTCACCTCTGTGGAAATATGTACGGGATACCCTTTCTTGTTCCCACACTGGATCAATAAAAAGCAGGCAAAATGGGCGAAGTACTTTATATGAAGGAAGTATCGATCCAGTTGTTTAAGAATACATAGGAATAGGATAAATGACAATACATGGTGCTAAATCGACATGGTCGAGGAGGACACGACTGGGTAGAAAGGATGGTTAGGTCTTAGTCTAAACAGAAAGGCCAGGTATCTAGGAGACAGCTGAGCGAAATAGCAAAGTGTTTACATGTAGGAAAGATCGACTCATTGATGTAAGAATACATAAACTTCGTTGACGGGTAGGGTGTCCGGACGCATGGGCGTGTCTACATCACGGGAGCGCAAAAGGTAGGAGGTAAATGAGTAGTTTCATCTGGTGCCATATTAGTTGTTGGACGGTCCAGATAGCTTCCCCAGAAGTGGCAAGCTACCATACGAACACAAAAGGACTTATCCTTTTGCCGTCGTTTCCCTAGGCCGACTAGCATACTTTCCTATGCATGCCCGACCTTTTAATGTTGTGGTGCCTAGTCGGTTGGCGTCCTTTGGGATCCTTTTGGGCTTGCGCGTACGAAGTAGCATCAATTTTAGGTTAACTCCTAGGCCTGTTAGGTGGAGGCTCAAGTTCCTCCCCCTTTTCCTCCACCCCGGCCACTCTGGTGCATATGACCCATCTGTCGATGACACTGATCATCCATAGCGCCGCTCCTACACTATTAGTGGCTCCTGCCACCTCTCCCAACATGGTGCATGTGGAGGAGCTATGTATCGAGATATCGATGAAACCACCCAAAGCCGTGTCTACAACCATGGAGGTCCCAATGGTGATACTTGTGATCTGTGTTGGGTTTTCTGTGAAGAGGAACGGGTATTTGCAGCACAAAGTGGGTAAGTATTTCCCTCGGTTATGAAACCAAGGTTTATCGAACCAATATGAATATCAATCCTCAACCATCTTCAGCGGCTGCACACAAATGAACAAACAACTTACAACCAACGCGGGCAAGAGGGTTGTCAATCCCCTTGATCTCGTTATTTGCAGGCAAATGAGTTGTGTAGATAATTGTTGATAAACATAAATTGCAAAATAAAATAAAATATAAATAAAGGCAGCAAGGTAATAGTAGCGTTTGTAAATATATAAGGGAATAGACCCAGGGGCCATAGTTTTCCCTAGCGGCATCTCTCATGTAGGCAACATACGGTGGGTAACAAATTACTGTTGGGCAATTCATAGAAAAGCGGATAGTTATGCGATTTTCACGGCAATGATCATGTGTATATAGGCATCACGTCCATAAACAAATAGGCCGACTCCTGCCTGCACCTATTACTATTACTCCACTCATCGACCGCTATCCAACATGCATCTAGAGTATTAAGTAAAATAGAGTAATGCATGGAGAACGATGACATGATGTAGACAAAGTAAACTCAAGCAATATGAATGAACCCCATCGTGTTATCCTTAGTAGAAACAACACAAAGACGCATCTTGTCCCCTACTTTGTCACTGGGATATAGAAACTTGTCAGGTTGACCCTACCACAACGCACCACTCCCACCGATGAAATATTAATCTACTTGGCCAAAGCACATCAATAGATCGGAGAGCATTACGAAGCCATAACGATCATGCAATTAAGAGGCAATATATATCAGAGGTATCTCGAATACTTTTCATGAATATTCTGAAAATAAAACCATAATTCATCGGATCCCAACAAACACATCGCACAATAGGATTACATCGGATAGATAAAAGAGAAGATGCGATGATCATTGTATTGAAGATCATAAGAGAGAGAGATTGCCATCTAGGTACTAACTATGGACCCGTAGGTCTGTGGTGAACTACTCACACATCATCATGAGGGCAGCAAGGTTGATGAAGAGGTCCTTCATGATCAATAACCCCTCCAGCAGGGTGCTGGAACGAAGCTCCAGATGGCCTCGCGACAGAACAGAGACTTGCGGTAGCAAAAAAAGGGTTTCGGGAATGCCTCCAGGGTTTTTGCAATATTAGAGAATTTATAGGCCGAAGAGGGTCGTCGAGAGAGCCACGAGGGGGCCACCACATATCAGGCCACGCCCCCCAGGGCTCGCCCTGATGTGTGGTGGGGCCCTCATGCACCTCTCGACCTCCTTCCGAAGCTTCTAGGTCTTCTTTTGGTCCAGAAAAAATCATCAACAAGTTTCGTGGCAATTGGACTTCGTTTGGTACTGTAAACCTGAAAAGGCAAAAATATGCAGAAAACAGCAACTGGCACTGGGCACTGGGCAATAGGTTACTGCTCAAAAATATTATAAATTGGTAAATAAAGACCCATAAAGTATGCTAGAATGATAATATATCAGCATGGAACAATCAAAAATTATAGATACGTTGGAGACGTGTCAAGCATCCCCAAGCTTAATTCCTGCTCGTCCTCGAGTAGGTAAATGATAAAAACAGAATTTTTGATGTGACATGCTATCCACTATGCAATATTACGCATGTATGCTCATTGAGAAAAGATGAATCAAGAAATATTAACATAGCAATAATGAAAGTGTAAGAAACAGAATCATTAATCCTTAAAAGTATACGATCCTTAAGAAATGTTTACCCGCCCATTCATCTTATTATATTAGCAAGGCATGGCTCCATCTTCACCACATTATTACAAATGTTAAGCACCACGGTGTCCAAGTCAGGCAATTGGATCGTACTTTCTCAATATGCATCAACTTTTTATTCTTCACACAATACATGAGTGTGAGCCATTGGACATAGCATTTAAGTGGAATAGAGTATGGTGGTAGATATCAAAGGGGTAAAAAGTGGAGAAGATAGTCTCACATCAACTAGGCGTACCAACAGGCTATGGAGACGCCCATCGATATTTGTCAATGCAAGGAGTAGTGATTGCCATGCAAATGATGCACTAGAGCTATAAGTGTATGAAAGCTCAAATGAAGCTAAGTGGGGTGTGCATCCAACTTGCTTGCTCATGAAGACCTCAGGCATTTGAGGAAGCCCATCATAGGAATATACAAGCCAAGTTTGTAAAATGAATAAGTGATTCCCACTAGCATGTGAAAATGATATATCATGAGACTCTCTACATGAGGAGCATGGTGCCACTTTGAGGCACAAGTGTGGTAAAAGATAGTAGCAAAGTCCCTTCTCTCATTTTCTCTCATTTTTGAATGGATGGTGGGCTCATTTGGCCTCCCCCATCCTTTTTTCCGTCCGGAGTCTCATCTCGACTTATGGGAGAATCATCGTCTCCCTCATTCTTTCCTCACTAGGACAATGCTCTAATAATGATGATCATCACACTTCTATTTACTTACAACTCGATATGGAGAACTAATATGAAGATATGACTCTATATGAATGCCTCTGGCAGTGTACCAGGACGTGCAATGATCTAGCATGACACGTATCAAAAATATGATGAACGGTGGCTTTGCCACAAATACTACATCAGCTCTATATGATCATGCAAAGAAATATGATGATGAACGAACTAGTCATGTGAAGCGACGATGGAATTTGCATGGCAATATATCTCGGAATCGCTATGGAAATGCCATGATAGGTAGATATGGTGGCTGTTTTGAGGAAGATATAATGAGGCTTATGTTCAACAGAGCATGTCATGTCACGGGGTTTGGATGCACCGGCGAAGTTGCACCGATCCTCGAGGTGAGAACGGGCTATGCACGGTACTGAAGAGGCTAGCAAATATGAAAAGGTGAGATTGCGTATGTCCATGGTTTCACATTAGTCATAAAGAACTCATACACTTATTGCAAATTTTTATTAGTTTATCATAAATCAAAGTACTACTCGCATGCCCCGAGGGAAGAGGTTGGCAGGTGTTAACCATCGCGCGCTTCCGATCCGAAACAACACTAGGATTTCAACGAGGAATAGAAATACTCACACATCATCACCATGCCTCTTTAATTTTTAGACGAACAAAAAGGTCAACCTCTCTTAATATCGAACTTCTACAGTTTAACAATTATGAACTCACACCTATTTCATATTACCACATCAATATCATTGACCCACAATTTCTTTATATGTGCTACATGATGGTTTTGATTATCACTCATTGAATACCTAATATTCTTGGACTAGTCTTATAACCCATGCAAATTACCGTCACTATTTATTAACTCTCAAACAAATATAAGTGAAGAACGAGAGTGAAATCATTTCTACAAAATGTACATGCCACCGTGCTCAAAAAGGTATAAGTGAAGTAATAGAGCAACTGCTAAGCTCAAAACATATAAGTGAAGCACATAGAGTATTCTAACAAATTATGATGAAGGTGTGTCTCTCTTAATTGGGTGTGTCCAGCAAACAATGATTGTGGCAAACTGAAATTAAAAGCAAACAAAAGCAAACGACGCTCCAAGCAAAACTCATATCGTGTGACGAATAAAAATATAGCTCCAAGTGACATACCAATGGATTTGAGACGAAAGAGGGGATGCCTTCCAGGGCATCCCCAAGCTTAGACGCTTGAGTCTCCTTTAAAATATTACCTTGGGGTGCCTTGGGCGTCCCCAATCTTAGGCTGTTGCTACTCCTTATTCCTTTGTCCATCATGATAACATCCAAAACTTGAAAACTTCAATCACACAAAACTCAACAGAACTTCGTGAGATCTGTTAGTATAAGAAACATATTGCATACTTTAGGTACTGTTATAAATTGATTCCAATTTCATAAATGCATAATAGGTACTGTATTCTAACTTATCCATGGCTTATACCCCCCGATAAAAACCATAGCATAATCAAAACAAGCAACTATGCAAGCAAAAACAGAATCTGTCTAAAATTTCAGATCATTATCACGTTCCAGTAAAAAATGAAACTTCATGTACTGGAGTCAAAAGTTTCTGTTTTGTTTTAGCATTACTTCTACTCATCTTGTGAGTCATCCCAAAGGCTTTACTTGGCACAAAAACATAATCATTACAGAGGCAATAATCATGTTATTAAAAACAAACAGAAAGTTTGAAGCAATTTTTTTTAACGATAACTATTGGGTTGCCTCCCAACAAGTGCTATGTTTTATGCCCCTAGCTAGGCATAATGCATAGTTTCAAGTATTGTCATCTTTGACACTCCACCCATAGGTCGCTCTCATGATTGATTCATAAGTCTGTTTAATTATCTTTCTAGGGAAGTGTTCCATTCCTTTCTTTAGTGGGAATTGGAATCTTATGTTTCCCTCTTTCATGTTAATGATTGCACCTATAGTTCGTAATAGTGGTCTTTCAAGTATTATGGGACAAGAAGGATTGTAATCAATATCAAGCACAATGAAATCTAGAGGCATATAATTTTATTTGCAATAATAAGCACATCATTAATTATACCTAAAGGTTTCTTAATGGTAGAATCCGCAAGATGCAAGTTGAGGGAACAATCTTCAATATTAGTGAGACCAAGCACATCACAAAGAGTTTTAGGAATAGTTGAAACACTAGCACCAAGGTCACACAAGGCATTGCATTCATATTTATTGATCTTTATTTTTATAGTAGGTTCCCACTCATCATGCAATTTTCTAGGAATAGAAACTTCAAGCTCAAGTTTCTCATCATAAGCTTTTATCATGGCTTCTACTATATGTTCGGTAAAAGCTTTGTTTTGTTCATAAGCATTGGGTGAGCTAATAACGGATTGCAACAAGGAAATACATTATAATAAAGAGCAATTATCATAATTAAAGTCCTTGTAATCCAAAATAGTGGGCACATCACTATTTAAAGTTTTGACCTCTCCAAACCCACATTTTTCAGTTTTAGCATCAAAATCATCACCCTCCAGGCAAACGGGACGCTTCTCAACTAGAGTTGACTCATCTCCATTCCCTATACCATTTATATTCACAGAGGTAAATAAAGATTCAATTGGAGAAATACCAATCAATTTAAGATCTTCATCATGATTCCCGTAAAAACCGTGTGGAAGAGCTTTTTCTAAGAATTCCCGCTTAGCTCTCAACTTAGGGGTCCTCTCCTTACTTTCATTGATAGATATTTTTGATAGATTTAATAGCATCATTAAAATCATGCTTGGGTGGCAAAGCTTTACTTTTAAGATTTTCCACATCAAGAGCAATTATATCCATGTTTTTAGCCAAAGTGTCAAATACATGCAATTTTTCTTCTACCATAGTGTTGAAAACCTTTTGAGAATTAATAAATTCTTTAATTGTGTTCTCAAGATCAGAGGGCATCCTATTATAATTTGTGGAATAATTTACATAAGAATGACCATAATAATTTCCATAGTTGTTAGAGGAATTACCGGGATACGGTCAAGAATTGAAGTTTCCTCTATAAGCATTGTTATTGAAATTATTTTGTGAGACAAAGTTCACATAACTAGCATCATTATTTTTCTCAATCAAAGTAGACAAGGGCATATCATTGGGATCAACATGGGCATTTTTACTAGCAACCATATTCATAAGAGCATCCACTTTTTCACTCAAAGTAGCGATTTCTTCAACAGAATTTACCTTCTTACCGGTTGGAGCTCTTTCGGTATGCCATTGAGAATAATTTGTCATAATGTTGTCCAGAAGTTTTGTGGCCTCTCCTAAGGTCACATCCATAAAGGTACCACCTGCAGCAGAATCTAGAAGATTTCTAGACACAAAGTTTAGTCCAGCATAGAAGTTTTGGATAATCATCCACAAGTTTAAGCCATGAGTTGGACAATTTCTTATCATTAGTTTCATTCTATCCCAAGCTTGTGCAACATGCTCTTGATCTTGCTATTTAAAATTCATTATTTGATTTCTAAGGCAGATGTCTTAGCAGGAGCAAAATACTTGGCAATAAAAGCATCTTTACACTTATCCCATGTTCCAATACTATTACGAGGCAAAGATGAAAACCAAGCCTTAGCTTTATCTCTTAGTGAAAAAGGAAATAATTTTAATTTCACAATACCATTACCCATATCCTTTTTATTTTGCATGTCACATAATTCAACAAAGGTATTAAGATGTGACGCGGGATCCTCATTAGGACTTCCCGAAAATTGATCTTTCATGACAAGATTTAGCAATGCAGCATTAATATCAAAATCCTACGCACTAGTAGCGGGTGGTATAGGAGTACTAATAAAATAATTATTATTAGTATTTGAGAAGTCACACAACTTAGTAGTGTCTTGAGCCATGGTGACCGAACAAGCAAAGTAACAAGCAAGACAAGTAAACTAGCAAGCGAAGAAGTAAACTAGTAACAAGCAAAGATAAATATTTTTTTTTATTTTTGTTTTTTATGAGACAAGCTAAATATAGCAGAAAATAAAAATAAGAACAAGTGAATGAAAATTTGTGTGAAGTTACTTGATAGTTTTTGATGATATTCCCCGGCAACAGCGCCAGAAATCCTTCCTGATACTTGTGATCTGCGTTGGGTTTTCCGCGAAGAGGAACGGGTAATTGCAACACAAAGTGGGTAATTATTTCCCTCAGTTATGAAACCAAGGTTTATCGAAACAATAGGTATATCAATCCTCAACCGTCTTCAGCGGCTGCACACAAATGAACAAACAACTTGCACCCAACGCGGGCAAGAGGGTTTTCAATCCCCTTGATCTCATTATTTGCAGGCAAATGAGTTGTGTAGATAATTGTTGATAAATATAAATTGCAAAATAAAATAAAATATAAGTAAAGGCAGCAAGGTAATTGTAGCGTTTGTAAATATATAAGTGAATAGACCCGGGGGCCATAGTTTTCCCTAGCGGCATCTCTCATGTAGGCAGCATACGGTGGGTAACAAATTACTGTTGGGCAATTGATAGAAACGCGGATAGTTATGCGATCTTCATGGCAATGATCATGTGTATATAGGCATCACGTCCATAAAAAAATAGGCCGACTCCTGCCTGCACCTATTACTATTACTCCCCTCATCGATCGCTATCCAGCATGCATCTAGAGTATTAAGTAAAACAGAGTAATGCATGGAGAACGATCACATGATGTTGACAAAGTAAACTCAAGCAATATGAATGAACCCCATCGTGTTATCCTTAGTAGCAACAACACAAAGATGCATCTTGTCCCCTACTTTTTCACCGGGATATAGAAACTCGTCAGGTTGAACCTACCACAATGCACCACTCCCACCAATGAAATATTACTCTACTTGGCCAAAGCACATCAATAGATCGGAGAGCCTTACGAAGCTATAACGATCATGCAATTAAGAGACAATATATATCGGAGGTATCTCAAATACTTTCCATGAATAATCTGAACTTAAACCCACAATTCATCGGATCCCAACAAACACACCGCACAATAGGATCACATCGGATAGATCAAAGTGAAGATGTGATGATCGTTGTATTGAAGATCATAAGAGAGAAAGAGATTTCCATCTAGGTACTAGCTATGGACCCGTAGGTCTGTGGTGAACTACTCACACATCATCATGAGGGCAGGAAGGTTGATGAAGAGGGCCATGATCGATCCCCCCTCCGACAGGGTGCCGGAACGGAGCTCCAAATGGCCTTGTGATGGAACAGAGACTTGCGGCGGCGGAAAAAGGGTTTCGGGATTACCACCAGGGTTTTTGCAATATTAGAGACTTTATAGGCCGAAGAGGGACGTCGGGAGAGCCATGAGGGAAACATGCAAGCCGAGCCCCACCAAATCAATCATGCATTCCCGATGCACAAACCATTGGCTGCACCGTCAGCCGACCTCTGAATGGGATGCCTGGGTCCGAAGCAACGGCGAACTCCGTGGTGCATGCAAGATGAAAACAGACCACCCCTTTCTAGGGCGAGAACACAACGGAAAAATTATTTAGAGGATGCCATCTCAGCAGAATATCCCCTCACAACACCGCAAGTCAAGGCCGGTTAGGAGGCGACTGACATGCAATTGTCTTGCCCGAGTCGGACCCGGATGGTCCCTAGTTACCCCAGTTCTTCTGAGTAGGAGTCACCTCAGTCCTATTGTGCCGGTTTTTTGGTTGCCGTGGCCGGCCATAGAAGGACATGGGAAATGATCATCGTTGTTTGTCATTCGTTGACAGACAAAGAAGATACAAAGAAACAAAGAAGACAAGCAAACCATATTAAGTAGACTCTAAAGAACACTTATTACAAGGAACATGTTTTATACATTGCGCCTTTGGCATATTTTTCTTTCGGCTAATCTGGAAGCAAGAGTGTCCTATCGAGTTTCGATAGAGAAACATACGTTTGGAATCATCTACCATTATCTTCTCTTATAAACACAGTGATTGCGACTTCATTAAATTTCCCCCTCTCCATTAATACTACACGCACCACGTAAAGAAAACATTCCACTAATGGGGGCAGAGCAGGTTAAATCGATGGCCATGAATGTTGATGACTTCACGAAGTTGGTTTTGAAAGTCAGAAAAGGCATCTCAGAACACCCCATATGGCCAAACCGCAGGCTGAAAGACCAGGCTCACATCCCATAATACTACAAAATGGCCTTGTGAAGACACCAAGTACATCCGAGAAGTTAAGGGAAATCTTTTCAAATGTAAAACAGAAGTTTTTTTACTGGAAAAAATTGGAGTTAAGTTAAATATTTAGAGAGACCGCTACATCCATGGGTGTAAAGTCCATTCACGATAAGCACCCTTCAAATAGTTTGCCTAAACTTGAGGGTAAACTAATAGTCCAGTCAAAAGAAAGCCCGACTACACCTCCTACGGTACATGACATGGACAGTCAGATCCGAGGAGTCCTACTTGGAAGAACTAAGGCGACTCGAGTCCATCCGGGCAGACCACATAGTCCCAAAACCGGGCATACATGTAACGCCCAATATGCGGTCCTATCCTCGCTGAAAGTTGGAAGTCTTGACAAGGATAGAAGCGCATATCAGAGACACTTTAACATGGTGGATATTGTCACAAATACATGTACTGAAGAGAATAGAATACAAGATATAGGCTTACACTCGCCACAAGCTACATCATGAATATCTAAATACATTAATACATAGCAATCATCATACAGAAGAGCAGGATCCGACTACGGATTAAAACAAACGAAAAGAAGACAACGTCCACCCTGCTAATCCCAGGTTGCCAACCTGGAATCCATCCTATGATTGTCGAAGAAGAAGAAGAACTCCAAATAGAAACAAGCATCGCTCTCACGTCAAAGCATCACATTACATGTACCTGCACCTGTTTTCGTAGGAATCTGTGAGCCACAGGGATTTAGCAATCTCATTACCAAGGGTATCAAGACTAGAAAATCTTAATGGGTGAGGAATGGTTAAGTGGTGAGGCTGCAACAAGCACTAAGCATTTGAATCTGACTAACTTACGAGTACAAGAATAACATGATTGATCTATGCATGAACGGACGTGAACTAGTAATGATGAAGAAGTGATCCTGAGCACCTACTTACGAGTCAACATAACCCCATCATGTTCTCTTCTTGGTTCAAACCTCAGAAGAAGAGACGATCACGGTTACGCACGCGGTTGGTGTATTTTAATTGGATTTAGTGTCAAGTTCTCTATAACCTGATATTATAAATTTCCAAGTCACCACATAATCATGGGCACGACTTTCCAAAAGATTTAACCCTGTAGGGGGCCACAAGTAGTCAATTATAAATTACCACACGCATCCGACGGAATACCTCACACCTTGATAACACGATGCTTATGATAAGGAATCACGGTGGACAAGCTACTCGTCGAAGGTAAAAACAAACCACCAAGACCTCCCGGCGTGTCAACGAACCCGATAGGAGCCACGTATCGCGCTCTCAAGATATGAACGGATCGACTAAGTTTACGTCTGGCACACCCGTTGGTGACCCCGGCTACTACCATTCCGGACCAGCACCATCAACACTGGCCCAACTGCTTAGGTTGAATTAACTCCACCGGTAGCGCTAACTCCCTATGCATTAATTTAATTATTAGTATTATTATGTGGGCAAATTTTAGTATCGAAGTTGGGCCTTGCTGGAGGAGTTTTATCCTAAAGCGAATGATTAGGTGGCCCCATAATACCCCACATGTCACTACTAGGGAAAACCTTACTAGTAGCACTGGATTTTGTTGGGTTCTACCGTAGGTGCATCGCATGCAAATTAAATTTTCCTACGCACAGAACATCCAAGAACATGCTACGGAGATGGATCATAGGTCGTTACCACTAGACGCGCAGTGCCATGCAGCGGAAGTAGAGTTGGGGCAGCGCGTACGCGTGGTCCGTATCCTCCTCGTCTGATCTCCCTCAAACAGCCAGTCCGATCTCCCTCGAACAGCTGGTCGCCAGATCCCACGTACAGGTTCGCCGGAGCGGCGCAAGTGCACCGCCTCTAATGGTATCTGTGCGTGCAGAAGGAACACCGTGCGGCAGACTGCTAGGTCCGATCACACAGTTCGGCGGCGAGTGGAGGTGGCTAGTTGCAACACATGCAAAGCCCTAATGACGGCGCCACAGCGATCAACCAGATGGGTGTGCCGCACCTCCACTATATATAGGCATCCGGCGCGGGCTCAACTCTTGGGCCTCGCACGGATCCTAAAGCCCACGTGTTCCTTCCCTTAAGCACGCGACCCCTTAGGTTCTCGTTCACTTGGTCGCGAGTCAGATTAAATCTGGCTCGACCAGTCGGTAGCGGCCTCTAGCAAAGCGTGCCGACTCCAAGTGTCCGATAAAGCTGGTTAGGCGAACATGTACTTCACACTTCCGTTCGCTTTGCTAAACAATATATGTTGTCGTGCTCAAGGCGACATGGTCATCCTTATTGCCGCATGACCTCTTTCTCGTTCCGCTGAATCCAACCAACACTTCGGATTATCTCATAATCCTCATCGCATGGCCATGCTTATCCAGGTCGGATCACCCGAGGGGCCCAGAGTATATGTCTTCTCATCGGAGGGGCAAATCCCATCTTGCTCGACCACGTCTCGCAGCATGGGTCTGGACAAGGCTAAAACCTACCTTTATAACTACCCAGTTACGGAGTAGCGTTTGGTCGGCCCAAAGCAGGTCTATCACCATCCCGAGTACATGCGTCAGCTCAGCTCTTAGGACATAGAACGTATGTTGTACTAGAGACTCATAGATGACCTATCGCTGCGTCTCATAGTCGAGTCTGTCCAACTCAGACCTTATCTCGACTCGCATCCGACTACGTCGAATCTGACCAGATCTTTCTGAGTCCATATTATCCGGCTAGCATCCAATGCTACATGGCATCGAGACCAGACCATCCACCGTGTCATATGCTAGTCTAACTGGCTGCGCGTCTACACAGCCCTTTCGACTAGGGACCATTTAGGACAATCATCATACAATGCATAGTCTCACAAACAAGTCACACACTTGTTAATACACATCATTGATAATGTCCAAGGACTATCTTTATTCATAAACACACATGAAATATCATCGTACATGATTGCCTCTAGGGCATATCTCCAACAGTCTCCCACTTGCACTAGAGTCAATCAAATAGACATCGAATGCCCATAGCTCTAACGTGCCCCTCGTGCTTGGGATGTGGAAGCGGCTTAGTCAACGGATCTGCAACATTTTCATCTGTATCAATCTTGCATAAATTAGTATCACCATACTTTACGAGCTTTCGTATCAGGTGATACTTTCGGTCTATGTGCCTGGTCTTGTGGTGTTGTCTCGGCTCCTTGGCCTGTGTGATGGCACCTGAATTGTCGCAATATAGGTCCAATGGTTTTGCCCAGCCCGAGAACACACCAAGATCCTCCAGGAACTTCCGAATCCAAACACCTTCCTTTGTGGCTTCACAAGCCATAATGTATTCGGCCTCTGTTGTGGACTCGGCCACCGTATCTTGCTTGGAACTCATCCAGCTCACTGGTCCTCCATTCATGACATACATGAATCCAGTTTGCGATCGACAATCATCCCTGTCGGTTTGGAAACTAGCATCGGTGTAACCCTTTACGCAGAGCTCCTCCTCACCTCCATAAACTAGGAACATATCTTTAGTCCTTTTCAGGTACTTCAGGATAGTTTTCACCGTTGCCTGATACGTCCATTTTGCATCATGCTATTATATTAATCTTTATTGCATTATGGGCTGTTATTACACATTATGGTACAATACTTATGCCTTTTCTCTCTTATTTTACAAGGTTTACATGAGAAGGGAGAATGCCGGCAGCTGGAATTCTGGACTGGAAAAGGAGCAAATCTGAGATACCTATTTTGCACAACTCCAAAAGTCCTGAAAATCTACGGAGAATTATTTTGGAATATATAAAAATATTGGGCGAAAGAAATACCAGAGGGGACCCACCAGGGAGTCACAAGCCAGGGGGGCGCGCCCTACCCCCCTTGGCACGCCCCTGTGGCTTGTGGGCCCCCTGGCAGGCCTCCGGTGCCCATCTTCTGCTATATGGAGGGTTTTGACCTGGAAAAAATCAGAAGGGAGCTTTCGGGACGAAGCACCGCCGTCTCGAGGCGGAACTTGGACAGAACCAATCTAGGGCTCCGGCGGAGCTGTTCTGCCGGGGAAACTTCCCTCCCGGAGGGGGAAATCGAAGCCATCGTCATCACCAACGATCCTCTCATCGAGAGGGGGTCAATCTCCATCAACATCTTCACCAGCACCATCTCCTCTCAAACCCTAGTTCATCTCTTGTATTCGATCTTTGTCTCAAAACCTCATATTGGTACCTGTGGGTTGCTAGTAGTGTTGATTACTCCTTGTAGTTGATGCTAGTTGGTTTACTTGGTGGAAGATCATATGTTCAGATCCTTAATGATAATTAATACTCCTCTGATTATGAACATGAATATGCTTTGTGAGTAGTTACGTTTGCTCCTGAGGACATGGGATAAGTCTTGTTATAAGTAATCATGTGAATTTGGTATTCGTTCGATATTTTGATGAGATGTATGTTGTCTCTCCTCTAGTGGTGTTATGTGAACGTCGACTACATGACACTTCACCATTATTTGGGCCTAGAGGAAGGCATTGGGAAGTAATAAGTAGATGATGGGTTGCTAGAGTGACAGAAGCTTAAACCCTAGTTTATGCGTTGCTTCGTAAGGGGCTGATTTGGATCCATATGTTTCATGCTATGGTTAGATTTATCTTAATTCTTCTTTTGTAGTTGCGGATGCTTGCGAGAGAGGTTAATCATAAGTGGGAGGCTTGTCCAAGTAAGGGCAGCACCCAAGCGCCGGTCCACCCACATATCAAATTATCGAAGTAACAAACGCGAATCATATGAGCATGATGAAAACTAGCTTGACATAAATTCCCATGTGTCCTCGGGAGCGCTTTGCATTATATAAGAGTTTGTCCAGGCTTGTACTTTGCTACAAAAAGGATTGGGCCACCTTGCTGCAACTTTGTTACATTTGTTACTTGCTATCCGTTACGAATTATCCTATCACAAAACTATCTGTTACCGATAATTTCAGTGCTTGCAGAGAATACCTTACTGTTAACCGCTTGTCATTTCCTTCTGCTCCTCGTTAGGTTCGACACTCTTACTTATCGAAAGGACTATGATAGATCCCCTATACTTGTGGGTCATGAAGACTCTTTTCTGGCACCGTTGCCGGGGAGTGAAGCGCCTTTGGTGAGTGGAACTTGGTAAGGAAAAATTTATATAGTGTGCTGAAATTTACTGTCACCTTTTACTATGGAAAATAATCCTTTGAGGGGCTTGTTCGGGGTATCTTCACCTCGACCGGAAGCACAAAGAGATGCTCCTCAACCTACTGCACCTACTGAAAATATTTATTATGAAATTCCTTCGGGTATGATAGAGAAACAGCTAGCTAATCCTTATGCAGGAGATGGAACACTACATCCTGATTTGCATCTAATCTATGTGGATGAAGTTTGTGGATTATTTAAGCTTGCAGGTTTGCCCGAGGATGATGTCAATAAGAAGGTCTTTCCTTTATCTTTGAAGGAGAAGGCATTGACATGGTATAGGCTATGTGATGATATTGGATCATGGAACTACAACCGATTGAAATTGGAATTTCATCAGAAGTTTTATCCTATGCATCTGGTTCATCGTGATCAGAATTATATTTATAATTTTTGGCCTCGTGAAAGAGAAAGAATCGCTCAAGCTTGGGGGAGGCTTAAGTCAATGTTATATTCATGCCCCAACCATGAGCTCCCGAGAGAAATTATTATTCAGAATTTTTATGCTCGGCTTTCTCGTAATGATCAATCCATGCTCGATACTTCTTGTGCTGGTTCCTTTATGAAGAAAGATATTGAATTCAAATGGGACTTATTGGAAAGAATTAAACGCAACTCTGAAGATTGGGAACTCGATGAAGGCAAGGAGTCAGGTATAAACCTTAAGTTCGATTGTGTTAAATCCTTTATAGACACCGATGCTTTTCGTGATTTTAGCACTAAATATGGACTTGACTCTGAGATAGTAGCTTCTTTCTGTGAATCTTTTGCTACTCATGTTGATCTCCCTAAGGAGAAGTGGTTTAAATATCATCCTCCCATTGAAGTTAAAGTAGTTGAACCTATTAAAGTTGAAGAAGAAACTATTATTTATAATGTTGATCCTGTCATTCCTACTGCTTATATTGAGAAACCGCCCTTCCCTGTTAGAATAAAGGAACATGCTAAAGCTTCAACTATGGTTCGTAAGAGTTGTACTAGAACACCTACGCCCCCTGAACAAATTAAAGTTGAACCTAGTATTGCTATGGTTAAAGATCTCTTGGTTGATAATATTGATGGGCATGTTATTCATTTCTGTGATGAAGCTACTAGAATTGCTAGACCTGATACTAAAGGTAAACATAGACCTATTGTTGGCGTGCCTGTTGTTTCTATTAAAATAGGAGGTCACTGTTATCATGGCTTATGTGATGTGGGTGCTAGTGTGAGTGCAATTCCCTTTACCTTATACCAAGAAATTATGAATGATATCGCACCAGCTGAATTAGAGGGAATCGATGTTACCATTAAGCTTGCTAATAGAGATACTATTGCACCAATTGGGATTGTTAGGGATGTTGAAGTCTTGTGTGGGAATATAAAGTATCCTACTGATTTTCTTGTTCTTGGTTCCCCACAAGATGATTTTTGTCCCATTATATTTGGTAGACCTTTCTTGAATACTGTTAATGCAAAGATAGATTGTGAGAAAGAAACTGTTACTGTAAGTTTTGGGGATGTGTCTCATGAGTTCAATTTCTCTAAATTTCATAGACAACCCCATGACAAAGAATTGCCTAGTAAAGATGAAATTATTGGTCTTGCTTCTATTGCTGTGCCTCCTACTGATCCCTTAGAACAATATTTGCTAGACCATGAAAATGATATGCATATGAATGAAAAGAATGAAATAGATAAGATTTTCTTTGATCAGCAGCCTATTTTGAAACACAACCTGCCTGTTGAAATACTTGGGGATCCTCCTCTACCCAAGGTGATCCCGTGTTTGAGCTTAAACAATTACCTGATACTCTGAAATATGCTTACCTTGATGAAAAGAAGATATATCATGTTATTATTAGTGCTAACCTTTCAGAGCATGAAGAAAAGAGATTATTGAAAACTCTGAGGAAGCACCGTGCTGCTATTGGATATACTCTTGATGATCTTAAGGGCATTAGTCCCACTCTATGTCAGCATAAAATTAATATGGAGCCTGATGCTAAACCAATTGTTGATCACCAACGACGGTGAAATCCAAAAATGAAAGAAGTGGTAAGAAATTAAATACTAAAGCTTCTGTAGGCAGGTATAATTTATCCTATTGCTGATAGTAGATGGGTTAGTCCCGTTCATTGTGTCCCTAAAAAGGGAGGTATTACCGTTGTTCCTAATGATAAAAATGAATTGATCCCGCAAAGAATTGATACGGGATATAGATTGGTAATTGATTTTAGGAAATTAAATAAAGCTACTAGGAAAGATCATTACCCTCTACCTTTTATTGATCAAATGCTAGAAAGACTATCCAAACATACACATTTTTGCTTTCTAGATGGTTACTCTGGTTTCTCTCAAATACCTGTGTCAAAAGAGGATCAAGAAAAAACCACTTTTACTTGTCCTTTCGGTACCTTTGCTTATAGACGCATGCCTTTTGGTTTATGCAATGCACCTGCTACCTTTCAAAGATGTATGATGGCTATATTCTCTGACTTTTGTGAAAAGATTGTTGAGGTTTTCATGGATGATTTTTCCGTTTACGGAACTTCTTTTGATGATTGCTTGAGCAACCTTGATCGAGTTTTAAAGAGATGCGAAGAAACTAATCTTGTCTTGAATTGGGAAAAGTGCCACTTTATGGTTAATGAAGGTATTGTCTTGGGGCACAAAATCTCCGAAAGAGGTATTGAAGTTGATAAAGCTAAAGTTGATGCTATTGAAAAAATGCCGTGTCCCACGGATATCAGAGGTATAAGAAGTTTCCTTGGTCATGCTGGTTTCTATAGGAGGTTTATTAAAGACTTCTCTAAGATTTCTAGGCCTCTCACTAATCTTTTGCAAAAAGATGTTCCATTCGTTTTTGATGATGATTGTGTAGAAGCATTTGAAATTCTTAAGAATGCCTTGATTTCCGCACCTATTGTTCAACCACCTGATTGGAACCTACCCTTTGAAATTATGTGTGATGCTAGTGATTATGCCGTTGGTGCTGTTCTCGGACAAAGAGTTGATAAGAAATTAAATGTTATCCATTATGCTAGTAAAACTCTAGACAGTGCTCAAAGAAACTATGCTACCACTGAAAAGGAATTTTTAGCAGTTGTGTTTGCTTGTGATAAGTTCAGACCTTATATTGTTGATTCCAAAGTAACTGTTCACACTGATCATGCTGCTATCAAATATCTTATGGAAAAGAAAGATGCTAAACCTAGACTTATTAGATGGGTTCTCTTGCTACAAGAATTTGATTTGCATATTATTGATAGAAAGGGTGCTGAGAACCCCGTAGCAGACAACTTGTCTAGGTTAGAAAATGTTCTTGATGACCCACTACCTATTGATGATAGCTTTCCTGATGAACAATTAGCTGTCATAAATGCTTCGCGTAATTCTCCATGGTATGCTGATTATGCTAATTACATTGTTGCTAAATTTATACCACCTAGTTTCACATACCAACAAAAGAAAAAGTTCCTCTATGATTTAAGACATTACTTTTGGGATGATCCACACCTTTATAAAGAAGGAGTAGATGGTGTTATTAGACGTTGTGTACCTGAGCATGAACAGGAACAGATCCTTCACAAGTGTCATTCCGAGGCCTACGGAGGACACCACGCTGGAGATAGAGCTGCACATAAGGTACTACAATCTGGTTTTTATTGGCCTACTCTCTTCAAGGATGCTCGTAAGTTTGTCTTGTCTTGTGATGAATGTCAAAGAATTGGTAATATTAGTAGACGTCAGGAAATGCCTATGAATTACTCTCTTGTTATTGAACCATTTGATGTTTGGGGTTTTGATTATATGGGACCTTTTCCACAGTCTAACGGGTATACTCATATTCTAGTTGCTGTTGATTATGTTACTAAGTGGGTAGAAGCTATTCCAACTAGTAGCGCTGATCATAACACTTCTATTAAAATGCTTAAAGAAGTTATTTTCCCTAGATTTGGAGTCCCTAGATATTTAATGACTGATGGTGGTTCACACTTTATTCATGGTGCTTTCCGTAAATTGCTTGCTAAGTATGATGTTAATCATAGAATTGCATCCCCTTATCATCCTCAGTCTAGTGGTCAAGTAGAATTGAGCAATAGAGAAATTAAATTGATCTTGCAGAAGACTGTTAATAGATCCAGAAAGAATTGGTCTAAGAAACTTGATGATGCATTATGGGCTTATAGAACTGCTTATAAAAACCCTATGGGTATGTCTCCGTATAAGATGGTTTATGGTAAAGCATGTCACTTACCTCTAGAGCTATAACATAAAGCTTATTGGGCAATTAAAGAGCTCAACTATGATTTCAAACTTGCTGGTGAGAAGAGGTTATTTGACATTAGCTCACTTGATGAATGGAGAACCCAGGCCTATGAGAATGCCAAGTTGTTTAAATAAAAAGTCAAGAGATGGCACGATAAAAGGATACAAAAGCGTGAATTCAATGTAGGTGACCATGTCTTGCTATACAATTCTCGTTTAAGATTTTTTGCAGGAAAACTTCTCTCTAAATGGGAAGGGCCTTTCGTTATCGAGGAAGTATATCGTTCCGGTGCCATCAAGATCAACAACGCCGAAGGCACAAATCCGATAAATGTTGAAACCAATATTATCAATACCATGACTCCCATAAATGTTGAAACCAATATTATCAATACCATGACTCCGGAGGAGTACATTAGGGAGACCTACCATAACGTTTCAGACTCCGAAAAGGAATAGGTATGTGTTACGGTAAGCAAACCGACTCCAAAACTTTTCCAATAGCAATTTTTATCCGTTTTGGAATATTTAATAAATTAGGAAAATTTAAAGTAGTCCGAAGAGTGCACGAGGAGGCGACAAGCCAGGGGGGCGCGCCCTACCCCCCTGGGCGCACCCCTGTGGCTTGTGGCTACCCCGTGTACTCTCCGGACTCCATTTTCTTGTGGTATACTCCTTCGGGTGGGTAAAAATTCATTATATAATCTCCAGAAGGTTTTAACCTTCGTAACACGGCAATACCTCCTGTTTTCGTTTTGAGTTGTTTCTGCAGCAGATTTAGAGCGAGATGACTTCGCAAGAGTCGGTCGGGGAGAGCCGTGCCTCTCACCTGACACCGGGGTCCGGAGCATTCAGCGAAGCCAACCACTTCGGGCAGGCCACGGAGGAAGAGATGGAGGCTGACTTGAAAAGGATAGATGTCATGGAGGAAGACCAAGAAGTTACCTCTCGTCTACAACCTGGAGCCATGTTGGAAGAACTTCAGAGCTCAGCAATTCCGAATTCGGTTATCCCTCCCAATGCTAAATTTCTTACTTATGAAAATACGAAAAAGAGTGTTGCTTCTTCCCCCGTAGCAATGAAACATCCATGGGTTATGGGAGCTCTAACCGTCACTGGAAAACTTCGCAAGGAAATAATGGATCTCAGACAACAAAATAACAAGCTTGAGGAGGAGAATCGCATTCTGAGGGGCATCATCGCCAAGAATATAACATCGCCACCTCCGAAGAAAGACAACTAAACACATGGGTATGGGCACTCCCCTTGGCTTGTGCCAAGCTTGGGGGAGGTGCCCCAGTATCGTATCACCATCACATCTTTTACTTTTATCGCTTTTCTTAGTTTGATCCTTTTGGTTATATCTTGATCTAGTAGAATAAAATCTATAGTGTGATCTAGTTTTGAATTTTCCTTTTTGTTCCCCATATGTAAGCGAGTCCGAGAGTTATATAATAAAAAGTAGTTTTGAGTTGAGGGCTTTGCTTGCTTGCTATGATTTTGAGAAAAAGAAATAAAAAGAAGTATAGAATAAAAGCAGAGAGTATATATGATGATCTTATGGGGAGTGATGATTTCACATATAAGAAGTATGTTGATTGAAATTTGTTGTGAGTTAACAAACATAGCTATTGGTCATTGTTGCAATTAAAAGGAAGTAATAAAGAAAGAGAGGTTCACATATAATTATATTATCTTGGACATATTTTATGATTGTGAGCACTCATTAAAATATTATATGCTAAGAAGTTGATGTTGGACAAGGAAGACAACATAATGGGTTATGTTTGCTTATTTCCGAATAGAAGTTATATGGTTTTAGATCCTCTAACATGTATCGCTTGCTTCCACCCCATATCAGCCAAAACTTCCGCACCAAGTAGAGATACTACTTGTGCATCCAAACACCTTTAACCCAGTTTTGCCATGAGAGTCCACCATACCTACCTATGGATTGAGTAAGATCCTTCAAGTAAGTTGTCATCGGTGCAAGCAATAAAAATTGCTCTCTAAATATGTGTGATCCATTAGTGTGAGGAAAATAAACTTTATACGAACTTGTGATATGGAAGAAATAAAAGCGACAGACTACATAATAAAGTTCTTTATCACAAGGGGCAATATAAAGTGACGTTCTTTTGCATTAAGGGATTGCGCATCTAACTATAAAAGCGCATGACAACCTCTGCTTCCCTCTGCGAAGGGCCTATCTGTTACTTTTACTTTCTAGTACTTACCTTTATGCAAGAGTCATGGTGATCTTCACCATTTCCTTTATTTCGCCTTTATCTCTTGGCAAGCGTCATGTGTTGGGGAATGATCTAGACACATATATCCACTCGGATGTGGGTGAGCATGAGTTATTTCTATTGACATTACCCTTGAGGTAAATAGTTGGGAGACAATACTATAAGCCCCTATCTTTCTCTGTGTCCGATTGAAGCTTTGACCTCATAGGTACCGCGTGAGTGTTAGCAATTATGAAAGACTAAAAGATGATTGAGTATGCGGATTTGCTTTACAAGCTCTTATATTGACTCTTTCCTACGTTATGATAAATTGGAATTGCTTCAATGACTGAGATCATAATTTGTTGGTTCTCAATAGAGTTGTTGATTCATACTTTACCTTGTGAATGAATTGTTACTCTAGCTTAAGAAATTATATGTCAATATTTGTTGCTGTTCTAAAGATAACCATGATGCCTTCATGTCCATATTTTATTTTATAGACACCTCTATCTCTAAACATGTGGGCATATTTATCGATTTCGGCTTTCGCTTGAGGACAAGCGAGGTCTAAGCTTGGGGGAGTTGATACGTCCATTTTGCATCATGCTTTTATATTAATCTTTATTGCATTATGGGCTGTTATTACACATTATGGTACAATACTTATGCCTTTTCTCTCTTATTTTACAAGGTTTACATGAAGAGGGAGAATGCCGGTAGCTGGAATTCTGGACTGGAAAAGGAGCAAATCTGAGATACCTATTCTGCACAACCCCAAAAGTCCTGAAAATCTACGGAGAATTATTTTGGAATATATAAAAAATATTGGGCGAAAGAAATACCAGAGGGGACCCACCAGGGAGTCACAAGCCAGGGGGGCGCGCCCTACCCCCCTGGGCGCGCCCCTATGGCTTGTGGGCCCCCTGGCAGGCCTCCGGTGCCCATCTTCTGCTATATGGAGGGTTTTGACCTAGAAAAAATCAGAAGGGAGCTTTCGGGACGAAGCACCGCCGTCTCGAGGCCGAACTTGGACAGAACCAATCTAGGGCTCCGGCGGAGCTGTTCTGCCGGGAAAACTTCCCTCCCGGAGGGGGAAATCGAAGCCATCGTCATCACCAACGATCCTCTCATCGAGAGGGGGTCAATCTCCATCAACATCTTCACCAGCACCATCTCCTCTCAAACCCTAGTTCATCTCTTGTATTCGATCTTTGTCTCAAAACCTCAGATTGGTACCTGTGGGTTGCTAGTAGTGTTGATTACTCCTTGTAGTTGATGCTAGTTGGTTTACTTGGTGGAAGATCATATGTTCAGATCCTTAATGATAATTAATACTCCTCTGATTATGAACATGAATATGCTTTGTGAGTAGTTACGTTTGTTCCTGAGGACATGGGATAAGTCTTGTTATAAGTAATCATGTGAATTTGGTATTCGTTCGATATTTTGATGAGATGTATATTGTCTCTCCTCTAGTGGTGTTATGTGAACGTCGACTACATGACACTTCACCATTATTTGGGCCTAGAGGAAGGCATTGGGAAGTAATAAGTAGATGATGGGTTGCTAGAGTGACAGAAGCTTAAACCCTAGTTTATGCGTTGCTTCGTAAGGGGCTGATTTGGATCCATATGTTTCATCCTATGGTTAGATTTATCTTAATTCTTCTTTCGTAGTTGCGGATGCTTGCGAGAGAGGTTAATCATAAGTGGGAGGCTTGTCCAAGTAAGGGCAGCACCCAAGTGCCGGTCCACCCACATATCAAATTATCAAAGTAACGAACGCGAATCATATGAGCATGATGAAAACTAGCTTGACATAAATTCCCATGTGTCCTCGGGAGCGCTTTGCTTTATATAAGAGTTTGTCCAGGCTTGTCCTTTGCTACAAAAAGGATTGGGCCACCTTGCTGCACCTTTGTTACATTTGTTACTTGCTATCCGTTACGAATTATCCTATCACAAAACTATATGTTACCGATAATTTCAGTGCTTGCAGAGAATACCTTACTGAAAACCGCTTGTCATTTCCTTCTGCTCCTCGTTGGGTTCGACACTCTTACTTATCGAAAGGACTATGATAGATCCCCTATACTTGTGGGTCATCATTGCCCAGTGACTCTCACCTGGGTCAGCCTGGTATCTTCTTGTTAAGCTTATTGCATAGGCAACATCAGGTCGAGTACATAGCATGGCATACATGATGGATCCTATTGACGAAGCATACAGAATACTAATCATCCGGTTTCGCTCATCAAAAGTTGTAGGACTCTGAGTCTTGCTTAGCCTTATACCATGTGAGATGGGCAAGAACCCTTTCTTGGCCTCACTCATGTTGAACCGCTTCAACACTTTGTGTATGTACGTGCTCTGGCTTAAGCTGAGCAGCCTCTTCGATCTATCTCTATAGATCTTGATGCCTAAAATGTATACTGCTTCTCCAAGGTCTTTCATCGAAAACTTGCCATTCAATGATTCCTTGACTGAGTTCAGCATCGAAACATCATTTCCGATCAGCAGTATGTCATCCACATACAAGATCAAAAATACTACCGAGCTCCCACTAGACTTCTTGTATAAACAATAGTCCTCTTCGTTCTTGATGAAACCAAGGTCAACGATGACTTCATCAAAATGAATGTTCCAACTCCGAGCTGCTTGCTTCAATCCATAAATGGATCTCTTGAGCTTGCATATTTTACTAGCATTATTTGGATCGACAAAACCTTCAGGCTGTATCATGTATACATCCTCCTTTAAATTTCCATGAAGGAAAGCCGTTTTGACATCCATCTGCCATATCTCATAATCGAACTATGCAGCTATAGCTAGTATGAACCTCACCGACTTTAGCATCACTATCGGCGAGTAGGTCTCGTCATAGTCAATTCCTTTAACTTGTCCATAACATTTAGCGACAAGCCGAGCTTTTTGGATCTGAACATTTCCATCCACATCGGTTTTCTTCTTAAAGACCCATTTGCAACCAATGGCAATTACGCCAGGTGGTGGATCAACCAAGTCCCAGACTTGATTATCATCGATGGAATTTAACTTGGAGCTCATGGCCTCCAGCCATGCCTCGGAATCTGGGCTCACCATCGCTTTCGCATACGTGGCCGGCTCGTCGCTTTCTAGCAGCAAAACGTCATGCACTCTGCGCAATCTTTCCGACCTCCGTGGCTTCGGTGCCGACTCCACTACGGGCTCCTTGACCGACTCTGATATGATCTCATCACCAGCCAAGTCGTCACCGAGTGGCTCTCGAATTTCTTCAAGTCGCACCATTCTCCGACTGGCTTCTTGACTGCGAAACTCTTTCTCTAGGAAAACCCCGTTCCGAGCAACAAACACTTTGTTCTCTTCTCGGTTGTAGAAGCTGTATCCCAAGGTTTCCCTCGGATATACCACGAATATGCATTTATCCGATTTAGGTGTAAACTTGTCCGACATGAGTCGCTTGACAAATGCTTCACAACCGCAAATCTTTAGAAAAGACAAACTAGGACTCTTCCCAGTCCACATCTCATGTGCTGTCTTGCCTACGGATTTTGATGGTACCCTGTTTAGTGTGAGAGTTGCAGTTTCTAGAGTGTATCCCTAGAATGACAAGGGTAAATCCGATTTGCCCATCATCGACCGGACCATGTCCAACAAGGTTCGATTTCTCCATTCTGACACGTCGTTTCTCTACAGCGTACCAGGAGGTGTGAGCTGAGGTACTATACCTCGGCTTTTCAGATGATCATCAAACACCTGGCTCATGTACTCACCTCCACGATCTGATCGAAAAAACTTTATCGTCTTGCCAAGCTGATTTTCAACCTCGTTCTGAAACTCATTGAACTTTTCAAAAGTTTCCGACTTCTGCCTCATCAAATAGATATATCCATATCTACTCAAGTCATCGGTAAAAGTCACGAAGTACTGATAGCCACCTCTGGCCGTTGTGCTCATTGGACCACATACATCACTATGTATAAGCTCCAACAGCTCGGACGCCCTTTCGCAACTCTTTGCAAAAGGAGACTTAGTCATCTTGCCGAGCAAGCATGATTCGCATGTCACGAACGACCCTAAGTCGGACGAAGTTAGGAGTCCATCATCATGGAGCTTCTTCATGCGTTTCAGACTAATATGTCCAAGCCGGCAATGCCAGAAATAAGTCAGATTTATCTCATTAGGCTTATGCCTCTTGATATTCATGTTATAGACTGGTTCCGTTTCTAGATTTAATATAAATAGCCCATCCACAATGGGTGCATAGCCGTGGAACATTCCATTCAAATAAAATGAACAACCATTGTCCTTTAAACTGAATTCATAACCCTGACTCATCAAGCATGAGGCAGAAATAATGTTCCGACTAAGTGCGGGAATGTAATATCAATTATTCAATTCCAAAATAAATCCAGAAGGAGGCTTGAGATGCATCGTGCCAACCTCCAATGCAGCAACTCTTGCTTTGTTGCCGACCCTGATGTCAATCTCTCCTTGTGCCACACGCCTAGTTCTTATCATCCCCTGCATCGAGTTACAAATATGAACAACCGATCCGGTATCAAATACCTAAGAGCTACTAGGTATGTCAGCAAGGTAAATGTCTATAACATATGTAACAAGTGTACCTTTGCCAGAAGAAGCATGTTCGGCCTTCTTTCCATGCTCAACAAGCCACTTGCTACAGTTCCTCTTCCAGTGACCAGTTTCCTTGCAATGAAAGCAAATGGTCTTTGAGTCCGGTTCCGGCTTCGGCGCAGCGGCAGAGACAACCTTCTCCATGCCCTTTGCCTTACCCTTTTTCTTGGACCAACTCTTCTTGAACTTAGCCGAGTTCTGCACCATCAACACTTGATGCGTGCCTTTCTTAATATCTTGCTCTGCCACCTTAAGCATTCCATGCAATTTAGTGAGCTTCTTATCCATGCCATGCATATGATAGTTCGAGACGAACGTCCCATAGCTAGGTGGAAGAGAACCCAGAATTGCATCCATGGACAGCTCGTCCCCAAGTGGGAAGCCTAACCGATCCAAAGCTTGCACGTACCCCGATCATCTTGATCACATGCGGGCTTAGTGGATCACCCTCTTTCAGCTTACAATCCGTCAAGGATTGCCAGACGTTGAACCTTTCGGTCCTAGACCACACCTAAAACATGCTCTTGAGACTTTCGATCATATCAAAAGCCTCAATATTTTCAAAATGTTGTTGCCAATCGGGCTCCATACAAGCCAGCATGAGGCAGCTGATCTCATTTGATTCATCAATGAGTTTCTGGTGGGAATTCTTGGTTGTGGCATTAGCATTATCGACAGGTTCCTCTGGAAGTGGATCCTCTAGAAGATGTTCCTTTTTATCGTGCTTGAGAACAATTCTCAAATTTCTATACGAGGTGGTAAAGTTTGTTCCATTCAGTTTATCCTTTTCCAGAATTGATTTCAATGCAAAGTTGGGTTGAAAAGGTGGTGCCATTGATCTACAACAGAAAATATGCAATCACTAAGCAATGTGTTTATGTAGAGTAATTCAAGCCTTAAATAGAACTACTCCCACTAAAGTCAGCATCCCTCCGTGAACTCTCAGGACCCGTCTAGCGCGAGCGACTAGTGAGCTTTAGCATCACTGGTAGCCAACTTGCCTATTCGATAAGCAACTCCTTGCTAATTGTATCTCTATACGACTCCTGTCGGTCGGGTAGGTATCTCATACCCCGGCTCCCAACCTTCTTTGCCACAAGGCTCAAAACCGTTTTGATGCCCTTGTCAAGTTAACCTGATGCAGTGCATGTCCGTGTCCGACACGAACCATCCAGTTCAAGGACACCATGGCACCTCAATTTTATGAGCCCACCACTAGACGTACTTTACGTGCGAAGGTGCAACATCCGGAATGGCAATGTGTGCTTGATATTAACGAGGGATCTTTCTACCATTTTAACATGCATAGAAACAAGAAGCAATATCAATCACATATAAACATAAATATGTGAAATAGTATGGCTCCTTCATGGGCATCCTTCTAGGATGGCTCCAACTCCGATGACCAGGGCGGAACTCCATCTTGTTCGTCACGCCGGGACGCCAAAACCTCAAACTTGATCTCTGTCCTCCATGTACTACAACTAGTAATGAATTTTACAGAGAATCACAAGTCAACACGTAGGTCGTTATACAATATAATGACAGCACTTTGGCTCCTGCCGGCTGACAATCATGACACGCAGGTCATGTTAAATTACACACATGCATCACATACATATGAGCCAAACTATTCACATCAAACCTGCAAAACAAAGTTATGCATAGAATCGCATTCTACCAGTTTGTATATCGTGTAGGAAATACAAGGCGCTACGCACACAGCGGCCCCGCTTGACAGAAAACATAGCGTCGACGTTTTCAGAAATCACAGATCGAATATGTACTCCGATCACGCCGAATTTTCTGATTTGACCGATCTTATCGATCATCGCAATTCTGATTTGGATTTACGTTTCACTGTTAACCCCAATGGCGGAAACCGACCGGTAGGGGTAGGTTGTGTCGCGACCTCATCGATTCCAATTGACAGAAAACATAGCCATATTGATCCCCATGTGTAGTTGATCTCATCAACCGTGCACATAGCCTATCTCATAAACAACGATAGATCTCATCTACCGCCTCCACATATCATATATGCATCCGTTCTGAATCCAAATCCTATGACAGAGGCTCTGATACCACTGTCGGGTTCTACCATAGGTGCATCGCATGCAAATTAAATTTTCTTAGGCGCAGAACATCCAAGAACATGCTACAGAGATGGTTCACGGGTCGTTACCACTAGATGCGCAGTGCGGTGCAGCGGAAGTAGAGTTGGGGCAGCGCGTACGCATGGTCCTTCTCCTCCTCGTTTGATCTCCCTCGAACAGCCGGTCCGATCTCCCTCGAACAGCCAGTCGTCGGATCCCACGTACAGGTTTGCCCGAGCGGCGCAAGTGCACCGCCTCTAATGGTATCCGCACGTGTAGGAGGAACACCGTGCGGCGGACTGCTAGGTCCGATCACAGAGTTCAGCGGCGAGTGGAGGTGGCTAGTTGTAACACATGCAAAGCCCTAATGACGGTGCTGAAGCGATCAACCACATGGGTGTGCCGCACCTCCACTATATATAGGCATCCGGCGCGGGCTCAACTCTTGGGCCTTGCACGGATCCTAAAGCCCACGTGTTCCTTCCCTTAAGGGCGCGACCCCTTAGGTTCTCATTCACTTGGTCGCGAGTCAGATTACATCCGGCTCGACCAGTCGGTAGCGGCCTCTAGCAAAGCGTGCCGACTCCAAGTGTCCGATGAAGCTGGTTAGGCGAACCTGTACTTCACACTTCCGTTGCCTTTGCCACACGATATATGCATGTTGTCATGCTCAAGGCGACATGGTCATCCTTGTTGCCGCACGACCTCTTTCTCGTTCCGGTGAATCCGACCAACACTTCGGATTATCTCATAATCCTCATCGCATGGCCATGCTTATCCAGGTCGGATCACCAGAGGGGCCCAGAGTATATCTCTCTTCATCGGAGGGGCAAATCCCATCTTGCTCGACCACGTCCCGCTGCATGGGTCTGGACAAGCCCGAAACCTACCTTTATAACTACCTAGTTACGGAGTAGCGTTTGGTCGGCCCAAAGCAGGTCTATCACCATCCCGAGTACATGCGTCAGCTCAGGTCTTAGGACATAGAACATATGTTGTACTAGAGACTCACAGATGAGCTATCGCTGCGTCTCATAGTCGGGTCTGTCCAACTCAGACCTTATCTTGACTCGGATCTTTCCGAGTCCATATTATCCGGCTAGCATCCAATGCTACATGGTCAGTGAGACCGGACCATCCACCGTGTCATATGCTAGTCTACCTGGCTGCGCGTGCACATAGCCCTTTCGACTAGGGACCATTTAGGACAGTCATCATACAATGCATAGTCTCACAAACATGTCACGTACTTGTTAATATACATCATTGATAATGTCCAAGGACTATCTTTATTCATAAACACACAGGAAATATCATCATACATGATTGCCTCTAGGGCATATCTCCAACAGATTTTACCATACTAGTAGCGCGGGTACACACGCTACTAGTACGACGCTACAACTAATTTTTAGCAGTAGTGCTCTTTCTGCCCAGCGCTACTGTTAAACTTAGATAAAAGTAGCGCTTGTACATACAATGCTGCTGCTATGTATCTGTAGCGCCCGTTCCACCAAATCGCTACTCGTAATGTTGCGGTGCTTGTAAGCCATTGCCCCGCACCACTGCTAAAATTTTCTGTTTTTTCTCTTTCTGCGTTTTACACTATATTTGTACAAATTTTATACAGTAACAACATGCATATCATTGAAAAGATATGAGACAAGAATGTCTCACCATCGGCATCATCATCATCATCAACGTGCTACAACATAGTCTCTCATCATATCATCATCATCATCATCATCGTTCATGGTCAAACACATGTCTCTAAATAGCGATAGAAATTATTTGAAGTCTCGAATACATGCAACTACATGGTCACATGCACATGTTTCATCATATGTAAACTATGATATGATCACATAGAAGAGAAGAGCGATCGCGATGAGCAAAAACGGGATTATATATGTAGAAGTTCTTGAGGCGCCGGTTCTGATTCCTCTCTCACGCTAGCGTGAACCTCAAGTAACTAGCTTCCACTTCGCTTTTGCTATCTAACCCTTTCTTGCTTCCGACTGGGAAGCGGTACACTTGGGCCTGACACTCTGGCCACTCCTTGTACACTCGCGATACCCTCCCTATGTACACGACATATCACTTCTTTTCCCGATGATCTATATACCTGTCAGAGATGCATATATCATAAAAATTCAATGATAATATGCATAATATACTTGAGCAACACAGAGAGAAAGAGTTAGCAAATAGAAGCAAGATATAGTAAACATAGTTAACGAAATTCGTCGTATCCAAACTAACTAACTAGAGCGCGACACCGTTTACATCAAATAGTTTTGTCGTACGGAGAAATTCAAAGTTTTGTTATAGAGAAAGTAGTAACTAAATGGACACATTGTCATCGTCAATAAGTGCACATGTTCCATCCATCCAAATCCGAGAGGATACACCCAATCTTTGCAAAGGGGCTCCTGTCCATACGCTCTAGGGCTATGCGGGTTCACACGTCATCCCGAGATATTGGGCCGCCGTAGTACATCCCATTCTTTCTGAGGAAGTCTTTCATGATGATCGACGCCATTTCCTGCTGGATGCGATAGAACTCATTTTGGAGTTGATGATCCACTAAGGCTCCTAAGGCTTCGACCCATCTGCGGATATGGGCATCATCTGAAGATGTCATGCGAAGTGATTGTCAATCCCTTTTGTACTCCATCATGTGATGGATGACGTATAATCCATCATTAGTACTTCCCGCCGGTTGCTGAATGCAACAGTGCCTGTCGTGGTTTTGTCACGGCAGATGTCCTCGTGCAAGGACTTAGGTGTTAGGCCATCACCGCTAGGTGGAGACTCAAAGGGGTTGGACGGATTCGGGAGACGGGTTTACCCAGGTTCAACCCCTCCTATGGAGGTAATAGTGTACGTCCTGCTTTGTGTCTATATTGATGATGATCTCGATTACAAGGGTGCGGAATTGCTAACCTAGCTTTCGAGAGTATCTAACTTGAGTCTTTCGGTCCTAGGGGCTTGCCTTTATATACAGGTCAAGGCCCTAGGGTTTACAACAGAGTCCGAGTCACATTACAACTCGTAACCTTTCACTTCTCTAACATGCCTTGCCTCTTGATGAAGGAATCCTCCGGCGTCTTCTGCCCTGTGGGCCTTGAGTCGCCGTCTCCACGTACTTGGGCCACCCGGCGGTTTATTTAGTAACCGCCTTACTTGCTTTACCTTCATGACACGGCCCATCTTGAACGTAGTTCCGGAGCCGCCATCATACTGACCCGGCCCAGCACGGCGGGTCATACCATGGGGTTATATCCACGACATTAGGCCCCAGATTGATTTGAATTCATTCATGTCAATTTCCCTTACCTTATCTTGGCGGCTCATCATCTGCTTGCGTCTGTTCTTCATGGACCTCGAAGTGCAGGCTCGCAGTACTTCCAGACTTGTCATTTTTCCTGCGCCGTCCATCTAGTGACATCATTCGCCAGAAATCTAGGAAACTAATGATGACATCATGGTGAATCTAAGTGTATCTATATATCCTGAAAATTGAGGCGTCTTTGTTTCTCAAAATTTACTGTGTCCCCTTTATTTTTGCGCCTGCCGGTTGCCTCTTTGGGCTTCTCCTCTGTTAAATATTCACTTGGGAGGTCCCTTTTTTCACTTTTACCTCGTCCTTCTCTCTTATTCTTCCTCACGCCCGAAGGCCTCTTCGCACCAGTGTCACCGCTCAACTCGTCGCCGGTGGCCATCTTCGAGACCGCAGCGACGTCGTGTCTTCATCAAGTCCAGTTGATCGCCTCTGCTGTCCCCAGCTCCCCTTAGGAAAATCATTATTTCCCTTCATCAGAGTTCTTGTGTACTCCGGTAGTTCCACATTCGTTCATCGCCATTGCTTGTTCATGTGTAGATTCCATGAGTTTTACCACAAAAATAAAGCGACTTCGATCAGCAGATTCATTCCTTTCATAACGCCTGCAAATCTTCTTTAAGAATCTGTGCGTTACACTGCCGCTGCTTCCCTACCTTGCTGTTTAGGGTTAGCAAAATATTTTCCCTTTCCAAACCATTTGTAGATCTGTAATCACAGCCAGTTTGGTAGAAACCTATTTGTCCCACACTTAGCAAAAATCAGAGGTCTTTGATCTAGCATGAGTCGCCCTTATGTTTGCCGGCTCAATAATTGTAACCTGCCATGTGATAAGCGTCCGTACTAAGACACCGGCCCTTCATAAAGCAACTTATCTATTGTAAATGACTAGACCACCTTATTTTGAACCATATGCTTAAGCCGCCCCCTTTTTCTTTATCCGGGTGACTCGTTATGGAGAAATCCAACGTTTGCAATTGGGCGCCTACCCAAGTTTCCGAAGAAATACTTAAAGATTATCAAGACCAAGGTATTCTTCCATCTAAGGAAGTGATCAGCTTGCAGGTTACTCTCGGAGAAGGAATCCCAAAACTTGGCGAAGGAGAAGTTGTAGTGTTCTTAGATCATCTTCTCAGAGGCTTCTCTTTCCTCGGGTCAAAGTTCTTTCGAGATGTTTTACATTTTTCCATCTTCATCCTCTAGACCTTAGTCCCAACTCCATATCCAATCTTTGACAATTCCATGTGCTCTGTGAGGCGTATCTGCAGATAGAACCCTCTGTTTCCCACTTTAGGGAGTTCTTCTATTTGAATCGCCAGACCGAATGCGTCGACGGCCCCAGCCTAGAACTTGGCGGGGTTTCAATCCAGAGACGGAGAGACGTTGCCTTTCTTGCCGCCACTCTACCAAGCCATCCTAAAGGTTGGAATAAAACTTGGTTCTACTGCCAGAACACGGCCCCGGCTGATGAAAACCCCTTGTCGGGTTATAGACCATATCGTCTCCCCATGGACCTCGAACTTCTTGGCTGGGCTCCTCCAGAAGAGCATGCTCAACATGCCCCTATATATCCAAAATTGAGGGCTTTAACAGCCAATCGGCTAACTGGGGTTGATTTGACCCGGTGTTGGGTATCTTGGAGTATTTTGCCGCTAAGCCGCCGTGACAGCCTGATGTGCACTTATTCCAGCGATTTAGACGACACCCAAAGATTTAACAATATAACTTCGGTTGCTGATGAAGTGAACCAGATTGTAAAGAAGCTATTGGGTGAAAGTCTAGGCGCTTGCAGCAAAGACGGACTGAAGCCCTTTTATGGTCTTAATCTAGCTCCTCCAGTAAGAATCTTTGGTGACTATGTCTGACTTTTATTAATGATTTAAATTTCAAATCCTTACCTATTAGTTTTGATCCTCAACTTTGCAGGCCAAGTCTTCATTTTGGGGCAAGAAGCAAGTAAAAACCGCAGCCAAGAAGCCTAAGGTCCTTCCAAGTTCAAAGAAAGATAAGGCGGTCGTAGAAGAGTCGTCACTCATGGGCGAGTCAGAAACGGCGGATGTTCTGTCGGAGGTAGAAATCAATTTCCTTTAACCGTATTTTATTGAATCCAGTTGATGTCTCCTTTTCTTAGGGCAATGTCGAGACAAACCGGGCTGACGATGTTGAGGTAATTTCCATTTCCTCCAGCTCAGAATCCTTGCTTCCAACAAGAACAAGGCGGGCCATTCGAAAAGTAAGCTTCTCTCATCCAGATGCTTATTTAGATCCCAATTTTGTTTTGAAGAAAGCTCAGCATAATTCAAGAGGCAAAACTCGGAGTGGTAATGGCGATCTTTCAGACGGCTTGCCCAACCAACCAGTCGCCCGAAAACGACCAACTGAGGTACCTTTCGGCCCAATTCTTTCTTTCGAGGCTGGTTTAAATTAGCAACCTTTTAATCATTCTGATTCCATTTATCAGGAGTCACCACCTTCGTTAGGCGACTCAACCGCCTCCAAGCTGCCGGCATTAGTCATCAACCCTGGGTAAATTCTCTTTTGTCATATGTCTGCCTATGCAAGCCTCTTCGCATATTCTTGATTTTGTCTTCTTGTTTTGTAGGGCTCAAGCCAAGGCCAAGAAGAGAAAATCTGGCGAGCCGCCCATTGACCCTGAGGCCCTAAGCCGGGGAAACCTGATTGTTAACCCCTGAAGTTCATGCAGATCATCCTGAAGATCATCAGGAGGCGCTGACTGAGTTACCCCCTCAATCTGAGCCAGCCAACGCTGATGTTATGGACACTGAAGTTGACCCGACGACCATCCTTAACCCGCCCAGTCCTCCAAAGACAACTGAAAATGATTCTTGTGATAAAAATGAGGAGGTCGTCATTACTGGGTCGAGTTATACCGTTCCTGAGGTCTCCAGAGTGCTGGCAAAACTTGTTGCCAAGGATGAAACAGTTCTGCCTCAGAAGGGAAAAGCCATGTTGGAGCTTCCCAATTATGAGAATATGAGCATTGAGGAATTGCATGCTGGTTACTTGGACCGCCTTGCTACAAGTTGGGAGATGGAAGTCGGCCTCGTCAGCATCATGAAAAGCAAATACGAGGTATGTCCCTCTATGCTGTATACTCCATATATCCCTTTGTAGCCCCCAAGTGCCGGCTCATCTTCTTGAGATGAGTTGGGTCTTGTTAATAATAAGAATAATTCGACCTGTAGCCCCCAAGGGCCGACTCATCTTCTTGAGATGAGTCGGGTCTTGTTAATAATAAGAAGAATTCGACCTATAGCCCCGAAGGGCCGGCTCATCTTCTTGAGATGAGTCGGATCTTGTTAATAATAAGAAGAATTCAACCTGTAGCCCCCAAGGGCCGGCTCATCTTCTTGAGATGAGTCGGGTCTTGTTAATAATAAGAAGAAGTAGACCTGTAGCCCCCAAGGACCGGCTCATCTTCTTGAGATGAGTCGGGTCTTGTCAGTAATAAGAAGAATTCGACCTGTAGCCCTTAAGGGCCGGCTCATCTTCTTGAGATGAGTTAGGTCTTGTCAATAAGAAGAAGAATTCGACGTGTAGCCCCCAAGGGCCGGCTCATCTTCTTGAGATGAGTCGGGTCTTGTTAATAATAAGAAGAATTCGACCTGTTGCCCCCAAGGGCCGGCTCATCTTCTTGAGATGAGTCGGGTCTTGTTGATATCTTTGTTATGGAAGAAACGACATGCATTAGCCCCCAAGTGTCGAGTATATTGCTTGCAATCTGCTGGAGACTTGTGATAATGTGCCTGTCATATTTTGTTGCATGTTGCTGCCGGTTTATGACCGTGGGAAGTGATGACTCCTATTGTGCAGGAATCTCTAAAGGCCGTCGAGTAAAAAATGACCGCCTGGAGAAAAATCTTGAAGTAGGGAAAAACGCCCAAGCAGCTATTGAGGAGAAGCTTTGTCTTGCCTTGGAGGATTTGGAGAAAGCCAAGGCACACTTTGAAAAACAAAATGAATCCTTTGAGGCTGAGAAAGCCATGTTGTTAGAGCGAGCGGAACAGGCCGAGGGCCAATTGAAACCCATCACAGAAGAATTATCCGGGTTAGAGCGGCATATTGCCCATATGACCCAGGCTATCTTCGGTAAGCATCTTGTATCTTGCAAAAAACACCTATGTTCGTGGATAAGCCGTCCGGCGACTTACATACTTTAAATTGTATTGTAGGTCCGCGAACATGCAAACTTCAAGATGACAGCTTGCTTATGCTGAAGGCTGTTTATACTTTGACCAAGAAAATTTATGCTAGAAGTTATCTTGCCATCAAGGTAGTCATGGGGAATAAGTGAGGCTTATCAAGGACGTGCTGAGGTTTATCTCGATGATCCCCAAGCAGGTTGAAGAGTTGAAAAGACTAGCCGCCCGAGCCGGTGCAACATCTTCTTTGAGCCGGGCTATTCCTATTTAGAAGAGCATGATCTGGAAAAAATGGCCAAGGGATTTCCCGAGCTCAAGGATGATGGCTCAGCTTTCGGTGATGCTGACTATCTGAAATGTGTTAAGACATCTCGAGTATTGGCCACACAACTTGTCGCTGAGATGGAGCTGAAGAGTTATCAGTCGGCTTATAACGCAACCAGCTTACGAGTTCGGCCACCTTCCTTTGTGCCGGTGAACTTGACCCCTGAACGTCGTAAGCACATCTTTGCCCCCGATGTTGACCCGTCCTCCATCCTGAATAACGAAGCTGTTTTCCACTCCTTGACCCATTGCAACTGGGTTGTGGACAACCTTCAGATCGAAGAGCCGGAAGATCCAGTGGAGGATGACCCAGAGGCGGCTCAGGAGAGAGGTCAGCCGGAGATCAATCCGAGCGGCGCAGAGGGCGAGTCACAGAAGTGATATGTGAAAATAGTTTAAGTCGCCCGTCTCTCTAGCCCCCAAGTGTTGGGCAAAAAACAATGAAATTTTTGTGGCTCCTGAGATGAGTCTGTAATAGGAGTATTTGAAGAACTTCTTGAAAAGTTCACGCCTTCGTGCATGTTTGCATTTTGTGAAGGTGCTTTAAGAAACCTTTGATCCTTTGATTTGTGTTGATTGTGCTACTTTCTTTGCTTGTCTTTAAATATCTCTATTATGGTCGATGAGTCTTTTGATTGAAACAGGGAGGACAGGCCAAAGAATGAGCCGGCAAAGTAACTTGGCTTTTGAAACTCAAGTCTTGTTGAATAACAATAATGATTGAACCGGCCATAATATGACGATGGTTGATAACCCTGACGCTCATGTATGAGCCGATAATAACATGATGCTGTACCTACAAAACTTGTGAGGTAGCAATAATAGTTTTATAACAATATCAAGTACTATTAACAAGCTGGCCTAGTGAGGCTCGGCGAGAAGATACTGGCTTTCAAGGCTCAGCAAGATAAACCGGCTCTTCTGAGCTGGTTTTGGAGAATCCAACCATTAACCCTGGTTATAAGAAACCATGATGAAGGTCGGGCAAAAAGATTTATTCCTTTCGCAGAAATATAAGACGTAACCCGATTTTGAAGAAATGGTCATAATAGACAAATATAAATATGTATGCATGATGCCATGATGCTATGCAAAATGATGTATGTATGTGACAACAGAAAAAATGCCAGCTTTCGAGGATTGACATAAAGACCGGCTTTCCAGGCACGAGTCTTGCTTCCATGAAGCGGGTATGATAACCCATGGTTTATCCTAGCTCTCTGTGTGTCGGCTCTCTCATGACTCAAGCCGATGTTTTAACCTTAAGAAGTTCAAGGTCCAAAAAAAGATTGACTTTTCAAGAGTACACGGGGTCACCTGATAAGAGTCGCATCAAGCATACAGGCAGGTTTAACCTTATGTGGCGTGAACTCGATAAGTTGGAAGCCCCCAAATGCCCAATGTCTTGTGGCATTTTCCCGGGTCACAAGGGTGAGAAAGCTAAACTCAATGAGTTGGAAGCCCCCAAGTGCCCAATGTTTCAGAAAATAAAGACTCATGCTCAGTTTGTGGGCTGAAACGACAGAAACTCCGAGTTTCGGGTGTGCCGACTTTATTATATTTGAAACATAAAGAAGTATGTACATAATTTGCAGGGGGGAGAATTACAAAAAGCAAAGGAGCCAGTGGCTCTAAGTATAATATGACCGTAGATGAGCGGTGCGCCAAGGCTGGGTTATTTTCTTCTCGGAGTTTTATGATCCTTCTCGTAGATTTCTCCGGATAATATGGATTATTTCAGGTGCTAGTGGTACTGACCGCTATTCAACTGCTTGGGGTTACTCTGGAAACCACCTTGGTTGTTATGTTGATTTCCTGGGCCAGTATGCTATTATTCACCTGATGTTGAAAACCATCTCCTGAGCCGCCCTGTGACCCGCCGGGACCATATTGACTCGGGTGTCCATCACCGTTGCCCCCTTGATGATTCTGGAAGGCTTGGTTGCGGAATTCCTGCATGATGTAATAGTTTTCCCATGAGTGGGTAGCCGGCTTGTCCTAGGTACTATGTTTGGGACACGGTCCCTTGAGCGCCGCCTCGTAATTACGAGGCTTATTCCCATTATAAGTCCCTCCAGGGCGACTATTACGACTATGGTTTTGAAACCAACATTGATGTTGGCCATGAATTCTGACCCGCCATCTGGATGCTTCCGCTTGCCATTGTTATTCTGGGTTCCCTGGTTACCACTATGATTATGCTGGCCTTTACCACCTTCACCTTTCTTTCCTTTGCCAGTCTTGTCCTCATCTGAGCCGGGATCCTTCGTGCTGTCTGACTCGGAGTACCTAGTGAGGACATCCATTAAGTCGCCCATATCCTGTACCTTACTCTTGAGCCGCCCGAGCTTCTGGACCAGCGGCTGGAAGTGGCAATTCTTTTCTAGGATCAGGACGGCTTGAGCCCCCGTAATGCTGTCTGACGAGTGTATGATTTCTGCAACCCGGCGAGTCCAATGATGGGCTGACTCGTCCACGCGCTGGATGCAGTGTTGAAGGTCCACTATCGTCATCGGCTTCTTCACGTTCCCTCAAATTTTTTGATGAAGCGTTCCTTAAGCTCCGACCAAGTGTTGATGGAATTGGGCGGTAAATTCTTCAACCATGTTCGAGCCGGTCCTTCCAGCATCATGGTCAACTATTTGGCACACACGGCGTCACTGACATCCAACATATCCATTGCTAGCTCGTAGCTTTCGATCCAAGCCGCCGGCTCAAGATCCGCCGTGTAGTTTGGCACCTTGCGAGGCCCCTTGAAGTCTTTGGGCATACGCTCGAAGCGGAGGGCCGGGGATAGGCAAGGTATCCCAATCATCCTACTGTTGGTCCCAGCCTCTGGTTGAGGATGAAGATGTTGAATCGCCCGTGCTGCTGCTTCCGCTTCTGCCTGTCGCGCACGCCTAGCCGCATCAACAATCGCCTGAGCTCCTGATGGAATAGGCCGGGTCAGGCAAACTTGAGGCTGTTGCCTGCGCCCACTACTAGAAACAGCCGGAGACTCCAGATGGTGACTCTTGCTGCGGCTAGCATATGGGGTGGAGTGCATCCGATCACGGCTATAAGAATACTATGCTTGTTGTACCACTACTGTTTTCAACATCTCTATGGCGTTTCTGGCCTCAACATCAACTGGGGTATTTCCATGAATAGGTAGCGCTTCCAGGTGTCGGGTCGCCGCCAGCACATTGTTAACAGGGTTAGAAAAGTGACCCCATGGCATCTGGAAACGTTGTGGCGGCGAATGAGTTGGTGGTGGCTGAGGCGGCTCGTTTTGTTGATTTCCGAGCGGCTGCCCGGCCCCCGGAGTTTGCTGTGGGGTATTAAAAAGTTGCGGCGGCTCGAGGTTCATTGGTAGTTGACGTGGCTTGGACTGCGTCGGTATTTCCCCAAAGAGGAAGGGATGATGCAGCACAGCGACGGTAAGTATTTCCCTCAGTTATGAAACCAAGGTTATCGAACCAGTAGGAGGATCACCACCACCCAATAAGCTGCACCTGCACACAAACAACAAATACTTGCAACCCGACGCGAAAGAGAGGTTGTCAATCTCTCTACGGTAAATAGATAGATTAGGTAGTGATAGATAGGAGAGATAGATCTCTCAAGAATACAAATAAAAAGAGTAAATATGCAGAAATATATTTTTTGGTTTTTGGTTTTGTAGATCTGAATACAAAGATTGCAAAAAACGTAGATCGGAAAGCAATATGATAAGAAAAGTAGACTCGGGGGGCGTAGGGTTCACTAGTGGCTTCTCTCATGAGTATAGCGCACGGTGGGTGAACAAATTACTGTTGGGCAATTGATAGAAAATTGAATAGTCATGATGATATCCAAGGCGATGATCATTATATAGGCATCACGTCCAAGATAGATAGACCGACTCCTGCCTGCATCTACCTCTATTACTCCACACATCAACCGCTATCCAGCATGCATCTAGTGTATTAAGTTCATGGAAAAACGGAGTAATGCAATAAGAACGATGACATGATGTAGACAAGATCTATTCATGTAGGAATAGACCCCATCTTGTTATCCTTAATAGCAACGATACATGCGTGTCTTGCTTCCCCTTCTGTAACTGGGAAAGAACACCGCAAGATCGAACCCATCACAAAGCACCTCTTCCCATGGCAAGAAAAATCAATCTAGTTGGCCTAACTAAACCAAATTTTCGAAGAAGAAATACGAGGCTATAAGTAATCATGCATATAAGAGATCAAAGAAGACTCAAATAATATTCATCGATAGAAACTGATCATGAACTCAAAATTCATCGAATCCCAACAAACACACCGCAAAAGTTTACCTAAAATAGATCTCCAAGAGATCATTGTATTGAGAATCATAAGAGAGAGAGAGAAGAAGCCATCTAGCTACTGCCTACGGACCCGTAGGTCTATGGTGGACTACTCACACATCATCGGAGAGGCACCTATGAAGAAGATGAACCCCTACGTGATGGTATCTAGATTGAATCTCGCGGTTCTGGAACTTGCGGCGGCTGGAATTGTGTTTCGTTGACTCCCCTAGGGTTTTTGGATTTTCTGGGAATTTATAGGCACGATAGTCGGTTGAGGGGGGGGCGAGGTGCCAAGCACCCACCAGGCCGCGCCAGGGGGCCTCTGGCGCGCCCTAGTGGGGGCTAGCCACCCTGGGCCCCCTCTTCTAGTGTTCTTTGGCCCATCTTCTTTCTTCTGGTCCGTAAAAAAATTACAAAAATCCCCGCAGCATTTTGTCTCCGTTTGGTACTGATTTTGTATGAAGTAAAGAAACAAGCAAAAACAGCAACTGGCACTTTGGCACTATGTCAATAGGTTAGTCCCCGAAAAATTATATAAAGTTGTAAAAAAATGATTGTAAAACATACAAGAATGATAATATAACAGCATGGAAGAAGCAAAAATTATAGATACGTTGGAGACGTATCAGCATCCCCAAGCTTAAGTCCTACTCGTCCTCGAGTAGGTAAATGATAAAAACAGAATTTTTGATGTGGAATGCTGCCTAACATGTTCATCATATTCTTTTCTTCTTTGTATAGCATGGACATTTGGACTTGTAAATGATTCAAAGCAATAGTCTAGTTTTAACATAATGACTTCAATACTCAAGCATGTCAACAAGCAACCAATTCTTTCAAAATATCAACACTAAAGAAAGTTATCCCTAGCCCATCATGCTCAATCATTTATCCATTCATGAAACACACTCAAATATTAGCTATGCCCAATGCTCAAGTACGATCATAGTGCCCCCTAGTTGGTGCTTATAAGAGAAGATGGAGACTCAAAGCAAAAATAAAAATTGCATAAAGTAAAAAGATAGGCCCTTTGTAGAGGGAAGTAGGGATTTATAGAGGTGCCAGAGCTCAAGGTTTAAATTGAGAGAGAAAAAATATTTTGGGTGGCATGCTTTTCCTGTCAACGAAAACGACAAAGTAGCTCACAATACTTTCCATGCTAGATATATCATAGGCGGTTCCCAAACAGAAAATAAAGTTTATTCCTTTTTCCACCAAACTTTCACTTTCCATGGTGGGCCGTATCCACGGTTGCCTTCCATACCAACACTTTCCTAGGAATTTATTATTTTTCAACATAAAGTAAATATTTTTTTTTCTTTCTCATTTCTGGAATGGGCATCCCTATTACCGCCGCACTCTCGTGCAATGACAAGTGAATAAACACTCATCTTGAGAATAACACATCTAGCATGGAAAAATATTGGACACTCCCCACCGTTTCATGAGCGGTACGGGCACACAAAAGAGAAAATTTATTTTGAAAATTTAGAGATGGCACATACAAATTTGCTTGGAACGGCATGGAAATACCGCATATAGGTAGGTATGGTGGACTCATAAGGCAAAACTTGGTTTAAGGATTTTGGATGCACAAGTAGTATTTCTACTTAGTACAAATGGAGGCTAGCAAAATAGATTGGGAAGCAACCGAACCAAGAAACGAAAAATCACATAAGTGAGCATTGAACATAACTAACACCGAATAATGCACCACAAGTAGGATGTAACTTCATTGCATAACTATTGACTTTCGTGCATGCATAGAGAATCACAAACCTTAACACCAATATTCCTACTAAGCATAATTACTCACTAGCATGACTCACATATTACTATCATCATGTTTCAAAACTATTACAAGGAATCAAGTTTAATTTGTCTAATGATCTTCATGAAAGTTTTTATTATATCCTCCTTGGATATCTATCACTTTGGGACTAGCTTCATATATTGCCATTGCTTTTTTGGCAAGCTCAAACAAATTTAATTGAAGCACATGAGCATAAAGATTTCATCTCTCAAAAAGGTATAAGTGAAGCATGAGAGGATTTCTTCAAAAATTTACTAATTCTCAAATTAATCTAAGTGAAGCATGAGAGTATTTCTACAAAAGTTTCCAAGCACACCGTGCTCAAAAAGATATAAGTGAAGCACTAGAGCAATTCCTATAGCTCAAAAAGTTTAAGTGAAGCGCGTAGAGCAATTCTAACAAATCATAGCATGAATTTGGCTTTCTCAAATAGGTGTGTACAGCATGGATACAAAGGAAAAACTAACAAACAAAGCAAGCAAAGATACAAGACGCTCCAAGCAAAACACATGATATGTGACGAATAAAAATATAGCTCCAAGTAAAATACCGATGGTCGTTAGAAGAAAGAGGGGATGCCACTCGGGGGCATCCCCAAGCTTAGTTGCTTGTTACTCTTTGGATATGTCTTGGGGGTGCGGAAGCATCCCCAAGCTTAAGCTTTTGCTACTCCTTATTCCTTCATCCATCGTGATCTCACCCAAAACTTGAAAACTTCAATCACACAAAACTCAACAAAATCTTCGTGAGATCCGTTAGTATAAGAAAGCAAATCACTACTTTAGGTACTGTTGTAAACCCATTCAAATTTTATAATTGCATTATACCTACTGTATTTTAACTTTACCATGGCTTATACCCTCCAATACAAACCATAGATTCATCAAAACAAGCACACAATGCAGCAAAAACAGAATCTGTCTCAAACAGAACAGTCTGTAGTAATCTGTACCATACCCATACTTATGTAACTCCAAAAATTCTGAAAAATTAGGACAACGTAAGGACTTTGTATAGAAACACTGTGTTAAAATTGCAGCTCAAGATCACGTTCCAGCAAAAAATGAAAATTCATATACTGGACACAAAGTTTCTGTTTCAGATTCAGCATCACTTCTACTCATCCTATGAATCATCCTAACGGTTCTACTTGGCACAAACACTAAATAAACCATAAAAACACAATAATAACAGAGGCATAATTGTGTCAACACACAAAAACAGAGAGGAAAAAGTAAAAATTTATTTATTCATTGGGTTGCCTCCCAACAAGCGCTATCGTTTTACGCCCCTAGCTAGGCATATTGGATAGATTCAAGTATTGTCATCTTTCGTTTTGGATGAGGAACTTTTGTCAAGAGGTTTTGCAAATAAAACTTGAAACACATCATCCATAGCAACCTTAGCACTATCAAGTTGTCCCTCTACGTACCCCCTTTGATTACCGGCTACGATCCAAGAATATTGTTGGTTTACATCATTGAAAACTTGTTGGATCATATCTAAAACGGGGACTTCCTTTTTGAGATTATCATCAAAGATTTGATTATTTCCAAGAAAATATCTCATCATGTAATCACTATTGTAAAGGATTTCTCCTATTACCAGTTTTTCACGGCTCATACCATAAAAGTCAAAGATCTCCCTAGCTTCCCATACTATATGATCAAATTCATGCATGAGAACAAGGGTAGCCAACTTCTTAGCCTTAGGATTCTTAATGATAGGTAGCTCATAAAACAATCTTTGCATGGTAGGATGGGTATGAATAAATCTATTTTCAAGTTTTATAACTAACTCCGACATAGCTTCTGCATAAGATTTAGTTCTTTTCAGAATAGGGGTATCATCGAGAGTCAAATTCCCAACGCAATTGAAAAACTCTTGAATAGTTTCTTTTCCTATAATGCTCCCTTGCCCCAAAACAAAAGTTTAAGAATCAAGATTGGCAGAACGTCCAATTTTAGGAGTCCTGTCATCATCCATTTCTACCATACCAAAATCACTCATGGTGACAAGCAAACAAGAGATCTGACGAGAAGAAGGGCAAACGAAAAAGAGGGCGAAGAAAATGGCAAATTGGTGAAGTGGGGGAGAGGAAAACGAGAGGCAAATGGCAAATAATGTAATTGCAAGGAGATGAGATTTGTGATTAGGAACCCGGTAGATGATTATGGAGTCCCCTCGGCGCCTACGATAGGAATGTATAAGAGACTGCTTCCTCCGCGGCAACGGCGCCAGAAATTCCTTTGACATGGCTTGGATTGCGTCGGTATTTCCCCAAAGAGGAAGGGATGATGCAGCACAGCGACGTTAAGTATTTCCCTTACTTATGAAACCAAGGTTATCGAACCGGTAGGAGGATCACCACCACCCAACAAGCAGCACCTGCACACAAACAACAAATACTTGCAACTCGACGCGAAAGAGAGGCTGTAAATCTCTCTACGGTAAATAGATAGATTAGGTAGTGATAGATAGGAGAGATAGATCTCTCAAGAACACAAATAAAAAGAGTAAATATGCAGCAATATATTTTTGGGTTTTTGGTTTTGTAGATCTGAAAACAAAGATTGCAAAAAACGTAGATCGGAAAGCAATATGATAGGAAAAGTAGACCCGGGGGCCGTAGGGTTCACTAGTGGCTTCTCTCATGAGTATAGCGCACGGTGGGTGGACAAATTACTGTTGGGCAATTGATAGAAAATCGAATAGTCATGATGATATCCAAGGCGATGATCATTATATAGGCATCACGTCCAAGATAGATAGACCGACTCCTGCCTGCATCTACCTCTATTACTCCACACATCGACCGCTATCCAGCATGCATCTAGTGTATTATGTTCATGAAAAAACAGAGTAATGCAATAAGAATGATGACATGATGTAGACAAGATCTATTCATGTAGGAATAGACCCCATCTTGTTATCCATAATTGCAACGATACATGCGTGTCTAGCTGCCCCTTCTGTCACTGGGAAAGAACACCGCATGATCGAACCCATCACAAAGCACCTCTTCCCATGGCAAGAAAAATCGATCTAGTTGGCCTAACTAAACCAAAGATTCAAAGAAGAAATACGAGGCTATAAGTAATCATGCATATAAGAGATCAAAGAAGACTCAAATAATATTCATGGATAGAAACTGATCATGAACTCAAAATTCATCGGATCGCAACAAACACACCGCAAAAGATTACATCAAATAGATCTCCAAGAGACCATTGTATTGAGAATCATAAGAGAGAGAGAAGAAGCCATCTAGCTACTGCCTACGGACCTGTAGGTCTATGGTGGACTACTCACGTATCATCGGAGAGGCACCTATGAAGAAGATGAACCCCTCCGTGATGGTGTTTAGATTGGATCTTGCGGTTCTGGAACTTGCAGCGGCTGGAATTGTGTTTCGTCGACTCCCCTAGGGTTTTTGGATTTTTTGGGAATTTATAGGCACGATAGTCGCTTGAGGAGGTGCCCGAGGTGCCTAGCAACCACTAGGCTGCGCCAGGGTGCCTCTAGCGCGCCCTGGTGGGGGCTGGCCACCCTGGGCCCCCTCTTCTGGTGTTCTTTGGCCCATCTTCTTTCTTCTGGTCCGTAAAAAATCTACAAAAATCCCCGCAGCGTTTTGTCTCCGTTTGGTACTGATTTTCTGCGAAGTAAAAAAACAAGCAAAAACAGCAACTGGCACTTTGGCACTATGTCAATAGGTTAGTCCCAAAAAATGATATAAAGTTGTAATAAAATGATTGTAAAAGATCCAAGAATGATAATATAACAGCATGGAACAAGCAAAAATTATAGATACGTTGGAGACGTATCAGTAGTCGGCTTCTGTGTCTCCTTTGGAAAACCACCTTAGATGCATCTCTCTGAAGTCTAACTGCCAAGCCTCGGCCTTAAGGCGCTCTGACTCATTATGTATGCGAGCCTGTAGTTCCACCATCCTGGCGTTCTCAGCATCGATTTCCCTCTGTACCTCGGTCATCTGGTCACGTAGTTTGGTTAACTCCGTGTTGCACTCTTCTTGATTTTCTGCGGTGACGGGACTCTGCACGAGCTTTGCCATCTCAGCCATTAAATCTATCATGGTTTGACCCGGCGTCTTGCGAGACCAGCCAGATCCACCTGCCGTTCCATCCGCGGACGGGTTCTGAGCCGCCGTGGTTCCTGCCATGTAGACAGCAACCTGACGAGGCAACTCATGGAATTTGTCAGGGGCTTCAATCTCCAATGATCCCCCGAGTCTGCCATCATAGAGAGGACAGATTGATTCAGTTTCTCCCATGGAAGAATCGCCATCTGGGTTGACGAGGATGTCGCCGCTGCCCGCCGGGTCATCTGAGAGGTAAACTCCTTGAGTAAAGCCAATGAACACATGACACCGGCCGGTTTGATCCTGGCCGGGTCGTGCACGCCGAGCCGGTTTGTCGATGTTGATGTAGATGTCCGACTCGGAAGCGGTAGTTCCAATCCTGCCAAAGGGGACCTGGTATTCGTGCTCGATTGATGTAGATCTTGTCGCAGCGACTCTTGATCATCTGATCAACCACGAATTTCCCGAACCCTGGACAGGTTCCCTTCGAGAACTCAACTCCACCGGGCGAGAGCCCCACGATGGGCGCCAACTGTCGTGGTTTTCTCACGGCAAATGTCCTCATGCAAGGACTTAGGTGTGAGGCCATCGCTGCTAGGTGGCGACGCAAAGGGGTTGGACGGATTCGGGAGACGGGTTTACCCAGGTTCGGCCCCTCCTATGGAGGTAATAGCCTACGTCCTGCTTTGTGTCTATATTGATGATGATCTCAATTACAAGGGTGCGGAATTGCTAACCTAGCTTCGAGAGTATGTGACTTGAGTCTTTCGGTCCTGGGGGCTTGCCTTTATATACAGGTCAAGGCCCTAGGTTTTCCAACAGAGTCCGAGTCACATTACAACTCGTAACCTTTCACGTCTCTAACACGCCTTGCCTCTTGAGCAAGGAATCCTCCAGCGTCTTCTGCCCTGTGGGCCTTGAGTCACCGTCTCCACGCACTTGGGCCACCCGGCGGTTTATTTAGTAACGGTCTTACTTGCTTTACCTTCACGACACGGCCCATCTTGAACGTAGTTCCGGAGCCGCCATCATACTGACCCTGCCCAGTAGGGCGGGTCATACCATGGGGTTATATCCCCGACAGTGTCTTAGGGCCGAAACACAGCCTGACCTTCTTTGTTCTTTTGAGTGTGATGTAGCCACTCCACATGCTGAAGGTCAGGAGAGTACTGTCTAGAACATTCTTTATGTGTGTGAAATTTTTCTTTTGTATGTTCTTCGACGAGTCCAAATACAGAGCGTGTGAGACACATGGATAAAGAACGATGAGAATGGCGCGCCCCCGCCGCGCGAAATAAATACACGATCAAGTTAGCCTCCATGCGTGCAAAGTAATGATTGAAATGTATGAAAGGATGTAACAATTATAGTGACTACCCGCGGATGACTTACATGGGATGATAAGGCATGATGATCATTTCCTTATCCTTATCGATGACCAAGAAGTCTATGATGTAGTCCCTCGCATATCCACGGTTGGCTTCGTTGATTGTCAAGAAGGCCTCGCACATGTAGTACGGGTCCACAACCGCAATATCAGTGATTTGCTCTCTCCTGATGATGTAGTTCATATGCAGCGCATAAAAGTGGACGAATATAAAATGGAGTCACCTCATTTCAAACATCTCGAAGATGTAATCAAATTGCAGGAAGAACAGGTCTGCAGGGCATGTCTGGACGTACAACATGCCACTCGGGACATGAACTATATAAAGCGTGTATCCTGGATTATCTGAGGCGAAAAGGATTTTCTGTGTCGACAACACATGGTCATGCTGTCTCCGAAGATCCTCTGTTATGGCGGCTAGTGCACCCGCCGGTACCATTGGCTTTCCCGTGACATGGAATAACGACACATCTTTGATCGGTACACTGTCCGCAACCCGGGTCTGTGGAGGCGGCTGGCTGCTAGAAGTAATTTGGGCAGCTTTGACGGCAGTAGAGCCTTTCCTCGCCGGTCTCTTCCTCTGCTTCTTCTTGGGTTCAGGTGCTGGCGGGTCTATCAGACCCTGTCTGACCACCGCCCCCAGTGTTGTCAGGATCAATATTGCATAACCCTAGCTTAGTTGACCTTGGGTTGAGGCGACATCTGGAGGCGTGTCCTGCGAGGATTGCATGAACAAAGACTTCTTGCACTCCCGAGGACATTCCAACTCCCGTACATCTGCATCTCCTCTTGACACTTATAGCATGTGGAATATAGCTGACTCATCATTACTTCATCATCATAGCCGTCATTATTGAGCCATCAGAGAGGGTCATCGTCCTCCATGTCATGATCCATATCTTCTTCCATGGGGGCGACGTCATCAGCCACGAGAATGGTTGGACCCCCTTCCTCACATCACTTGCTCTCACCCAGGACCACAGATGGTGATAATTTTGTAGGTGGCATTGTGGTCATATCTTGTTGAGGTCCTGTTGGTGTGCTCCTGGCAACCTGCACATGGAGAAGGTTCTTTGGCCACAGGATCGTCCAATTCTTCCATTAGGAAAGCTATGTCGAGGACTCGTCGTCCTCTCCCCTGGTTTGTATGGGAGGAGCCAAATCCTCACAGCCCGCTTTCACACTCGCCACAACGAACCTTAAGGCGTTCTCGGGCATCTGTCTACCTTGTAACAAGCGATCCTTGGGCTTCATTATCGTACCCATCTCCACATCCACCAACCCGCCATTCATGTGGTAGAGTAGGGTGCACGGAGTAGAGTCGGCCTATGAAGACATGTCGACGGCGTTAGAGATCCGGAAGGAAACGAGAACTGAAGATTAGTTATGTTGATGAGGGTGGGACGCGTATTTACCCTGAGGGCATCGAGCTCAGCCAATGTCGATAGCCCGACAAGCAAGCAGGGATGGAGCACGGGCTGCTATGAGAGGGGGTGGTAGCAGGTGCTGGTGTGGAAGGAGGTCCGGGTGCAGTTGCCATAGCAGGTGCGGGTGCGGTTTTCATCGAGTTGCTCATGATGAAGCCGAGAACGGGAAAATCAGTTGGGGTGCGTTTGGATTTCATTGCACCCATCTGACGACAATTGGAATCAGCTTGTAAACCCAGCTGCCATATCACTTCAGCAGGCAGCTATCGCTTCCCGGATTGCCTAATCTTTGGTATCAACTTTAGTTTTCTCGACCGCCCGCGCCACCTTATCATTGATAGTCACTTGACTGAACTTCTTTCTCTGCCTTTTGGCCGCCGGGTCCACGTTATAGTAGTTATTCCACGTAGCGCCGTTTTCGACGTCGTGCACACGTCCATACTGCGGCCGATGGTCCAGCAGGTATCCTATCATTATGTTCATGGCCTAGTTGAAAGGGGTGTCCCACTTGTACCTCTCCAACGACTGAGTCGACTGAGTCGATGAGTCGCTTTCGGATGCAACCTTGTGTTGCTCTCTCTGTAATGAGCATGAATCATTTAGAAATGTGACTAGAATGTAATCGACTTGATTAGAAGCTAATATAAGGTGGTAAAATGATAATTACTAGTATTCTCATGAATTCCCTCGTCGGCCCGTCCGTGAAAAAAACCTTTTTTACGGGGTCCTACTTGAACCGGGCCCTGATGAAGTCATGGTCCTGCTGGTCAGTGAACTCCGCCAAGGGGTCTGGGAGCCCCTGACGTTCACGTTCCTTGTCCTCCTTAGCCCACATGGTACTCTTGCCCGTGTAACCACGGCTTCTGAGGCCGTGGTTCCCCATATTCCTTGCATGAAGTTGCTTGCCTCTCTCCGACTTGGCCTTGGCAGCTTCTTCAGCGCAAGTTGCCTTGAATTTTTCATAGTCCTCTTTTGTAATTATCGGATTCTCTATAGCAGTCTCGGTATAGGTTTGATGGTCTACTTCAATCACCATTTTCACCCTTGTTTTCTAGGCGCTCAATGCGTTGCTAAACTTTCCTAGGGCTTTGTTGTTTATTTTTTTTCATGACAGCATCTTTCCACGGGTCGACGGCGTCATTCCGACCAGGGAACTGGAATCTCGCGTGCAACCTAGTTAGGAGGAGGTGCTTCAAATGTTTACTCTATTGTATTTTTGTGTCATTGATGTTGGCAGTATCCCGTAGGATGCATCCTAGTTGGTTGCCGTAGGTTGCTGACACTTCCTGCGGCTGTATTGGCTCAAAGTCGCCTTCATGCACCGCCCTGATCACCAGTCTTCTAGTGCCGAGCTGATTTGTGTGTCGTGTCCTCTTCTGCTTCTTTCCTTCACTGGCTTGCCAAGTACTACCTTCCGTGGTCTCATTGGCACCATCATCAGTGCCGGTCTCAGTGCTGGTGTTGGTGGCATCAGTGTCACCGTTCGTGCCTCCACCACCCTCCGTCATGAAAGCGTGTGCCTGCACTTCTTGGGTGTGAGAACCTCTGGTGTCAAAGTACGACAATCCATGGGACCAGCAAGGCCCCTTGCAGTTCTGCTAAGGGGATCGACGTCCACAAAGAGCGGAAGCAACAATCAACACAATGGATTTACCCAGGTTCGGGCCACCGTGAGGTGTAAAACCCTAATCCTGCTTCGGTGGATTATGTGTTGTTTGCCCTAGTTACAAGGAGCGCGGCTTGCTGGCAAGAGTGCTCGAGAGCGCATCTATTATGTGTAAATGGACATGGAGTCGACCCTTGTAAAGGTTGCCATGGGTCTCCTTTTATAGATCAAGGGCCTACCATAGTGGAAAAATGGTCAAAATACTATAAAAGTAGTGGCTACAGTGCCAAATACCTAACCCTGACGACTTAGGACAAACACATTAAATGCATTGTGAGGTGTCACGATGGCCCTGTCTTCCAGCAAGGATAGTCTCTCCTTCTGTGCCGTTTTCGCAGCTACCTCCTATTCCTTTGCCACGCAATCGGGACGGGTGTCAATAAAGGTTGATTATCCCTCCGGAGCTGCCGCGTGCCCCGACAGGCTCTACCTAACTACCTACTCACTTGACACCTCTTTGACAAGTGACTATCTGCCCAACGAGGTGGAGCGGTGGCTAGGTAGTTGGATCCACCGGCATGGAGCTTGCCGGGTCTTCACCTACCGACAAGATGGCCTACGGACAGCTTGGTCATGTGTTTATTGTGTCTTGAGCGTAGTTATCTCCTGGCAAGACTTGCCGCTCAGAAAGCTGATACCGTATGTGCACAAGTCAGGGTACTATGAACATGTTCTTCAGTACACCAACAGGAGCCCCCGGGCCTGGGCCACACTTGCGTCCGTGTGGTGCTGTTGGGCTAGGCCCAATACAATGCACAGACACACTGGCACGAAGTTACTGTAGGTAATGATGATTTTTACTGCCCACGACACGTATTAAATGTAGGGCGTGGGAGAGGTGGAGCAAAAGGGTGCTTGGATCGTGCGCCTAAAAAGGAGCGGATACATATGGCAGAGAGAGAGCTACCACTGCACCTTCCTTATAAAAAGGGCGTTCGCAGGAGCATTGCTCATCTAGCATTGTCGTTCCCCATGTCGCCGCCGCTGTCGTCTTCATCCTTGCCCAGAGCAAAGCATCTCCGCCACTTTGCCACCTCCATGCGCTTCCGCCATCCAATCCTCCAAGCCCGCCATGGTGTCCAAGAATGCCAAGCAGGCTGTCGCTCCAGCAGCGGGGAAGAAGGCCAAGAAGCCTGTTGACCCCAAGGCAGAGGCGAGGAAAGAGGCAATCGCGGAAGCATAGAGATCTTCCGTCGGCTTCACGCCGTCCGTGCTGTCCGACAACGATATTGTCAAGCCGTACACATACGTGTACGAGAAGACCACCAAGGTGCATTATGCATCGGTCGTGCTCCCCGGCGACACCAAGCCCGTCCCGGAGAAATACCCTTTCTTCATGGCGTACTTCTACTATGGGTTGGTGCCTGCCTTTTCCGCCTTCTTCACCGAGATGATGCTGACGTACGACTTCACGCTTCATGATTTTACTCCGAAGGCCGTCACCACACTGACAATTTTCGCCCATTTGAGTGAAAATTTTGTCGGCGTAGTGCCAAACGTCGCCCTGTTCCGGCACTTCTTCTACCCGCGCATAGAAGGAGATACCCTCTCCGACAGTGTCACGTGGATCCCCAGGGCCATCCACAAGGAGGTGTATCCTTCTGGCAACTTGCACCTAAGTGGAATGAATGGCGCACGGAGTGGTGCTGGATCAAGGAAAAGGAGTTCTTGGACTTGTGCAGGCCCCCAGAGAAGATGCCGGTCCGCGACAAGGATTGGAGCTACCTTGACACCAATGACAAGAAGCTCACCATCACCATCAACCAGATCGTTCGCCTGAAAGCTACCGGACTCACCATTGAGATGGTGGGCGCAGACTTCCTTCTTCGTCGAATCGCCCAATTGGAAGAACGGCACGCTTCGCCTGAGAGTTCGTCAACGCGGAAGACGTCATGCGGTTGCACACCGGGCTGGACTCCAACTTGACGGTGATGTAGCACGCCTGTCTCTGCCATTAGCTCTTCCACACTGGCGGCAACTTCAAGATGTCGGTAAGCATCTTCCCCGCTACAAGAACTCCACCAAAAGACTCCATCTTGGCGATAATGCAGGCGTGTAATGTGCATGGGGTTGACCCTTTGTGGATGGAGCCGATGGAAGGGGTGGTGCAAGAGTGGTTCGATAACCTGACGGAGAGGGCCGTCTGGGAGGAGGGACAGCTCATCCGTGTGACCATCGACAAAGAAGTCGAGTGGATCGGTAAGAGGGACAAGGAGGCGGGGTTTACGGCAGGAGCCAGCGGCTCTGGCTTTGTCGCGCCTTACGACGAAGAAGGTGCCAGTGGCGAGGAGGAGGATGAGGACGAGGCGGCGGCAGCTGACTTGCCGGAGGATCCTGCCAGGGGCAGCGATCATGAAGCCGTCGAGGAGCAGGAGGTTGAAGAGCCCCAGCTCCTGCTGCTTCACAGAAGAGATTTTACATCCTCCGAAAGGCAACCACCGGGGAAACAGTTCGCCCGCCACCGCCTGCCTACGAGGAAGAGGAGGAAGATCCTTCCGCCAACGTCGCTTGCCCACGAAGATCTTGACTGCAGCCCCCGCCGCGGCTGACGTGACGCACTGCTCCAAAGCGTCCGACCGCTTCTTCTACCGAGGTAGCAAGGTCTTCACATACTGCCGTAGCTCCGACAGGCACACGCGTCCGGATCTCAACTCCACCACCCGCTCCTGCTGCCGAATAAGAGGCCGTCTGGGACCTATGAACCCTCAACAGCTAGGAGGACGAGGAGGAGTAAGTGTCTGTGCTTGTCTTCAATCAATCTTGAACTTCTTGCTCGTTTTATTTTCCTGATTTTTTTGTCGTTGACTTGCAGGGACTAGGACACCCAAGCACAGAGGGTGGCCAAAAAGGCAAAGCTTACGCCCGTGGCAGAGGGGACGACAAGCTCTGCGCCAGAGGTGGACATCGTCGTCGATAGCCCCTAACGCAGTGTAATGCCCAAGATGCGGTCCTATCCTTATTCGGGCCCAAAGCCCTGATAGGGATAGAAGTGCATCTCGTCGTTTCACAAGTATATATATCATTGTAATACATGTAATAGGAGAGATGAGTATATGAGTTGGCTTACACTCGCCACATGTTACCTTACATAAATCCAAACAATCATCCAAAAATGCAGGGTCTTACTATGGACGAAATCAAATGTTAAAAGAAAATGACATCTATCTCGCTAAGCCCAGGAAGACGATCAAGTAGGTCCCCTACTCATGCGGGTAAGTGACGTACATGTGCCCACGCTCCTCGTCGAACTCCCACTTGAGCTGTGAAGGGTCAGCTGGATCAAACTCATCTGTACATATACCTATGTTGTTGTAGTAATCTGTGAGCCACGGGGACTCAACAATCTCATTAACCCAGGTACCGAGACTATCTAAGCTGGTGGGTAAGGTATTGTTAAGTGGTGAGGTTTACAGCAACACTAAGCATATATTTGAGTGGCTAACTTACGAGTACAAGATTAAGATGAGAATCTACACATGTCAGACGAGTATGTGTTATGATCAAGAAGTGATCCTGAACACCTACTTATGAGTCAAACATAACGCCATTGTGTTTTCTCCCTGAATTCCCTTGAAAAGAGACGATCATGGTTACGCACACGGTTGGTGTGTTTTAATTGAGTTTACTTCAAGTTTACTATAACCAGATGTTAAACAATTTCCAAGTTGCCACATAACCACGGGCACGACTCTCAGAAAGATTTAACCCTACAAGGGTGCCCAACTCATCCATCACAAACTAGCCACAAGCTGCGGGAAAACTTCAACCTTGAGATAGCCCAATGTATACTCAGAGTCCCGGCGAACAAGACATTCGAAAAGGGGAAAACAAATACAGCAAGATCGCCTAACGTGTCGACGAATCCGATAGGAGTCATGCACCTCCTTCTCAGGACACGACAGATGAGCACAACGTACAGTGGCTTGATAGAAATCTCCCGAGTTGCCCCGGGGTGGCCCCACACATGACTCAAGTTTGGACCAACACTCATGAGGGGCACTGGCCTGGGGGTTGATTAATCCACGGGTTAGCTAAGCCCTAGGCATTTTTATTATGTTGTTAAGCAAATATAGTACCAATGTTGGGTCTTGACGAAATAGTTTTATCCCAAAATGAATAATCAAGGGGGTCCCATAACAACCCCAAGCATGTTAGGAGTGCTCAATATGGAACATAACACCGATAAGCGGAAACTAGGGCGGTAAAGACGGAACAAAATACCGAGCAAAAAGGCTAAGCCTTTCGCCTTTTACCAAGTATATATTTTCATTAAATTAAATAGCAATAATAATGTGATATCCCAAGATAACCATGTTGTCACATGGAAACAACCTTCACATGCAACTAGTAATGCTATAAGAAGGGGCTGAGCAAGCGGTATCTTAGCCAAACAATGGTGTGCTAGGAAGTGGAGGGGTTAGAGGCTTCTCATGGAAATTTGGGAGGCTTGACATTCAAGTGGTAGGTAACGGGACATAATGATAGAAGCAAGACAACTAGCATAGCAAAAATAGTATCGGGATCCGGGTAATGATCATCTTGCCTGGATGGTCTTCAATGGGATAAAGAGGTGGCTCCTCGCAAGTGTTCTCGACAGGATCCTCGAACTCAGTCTCGTCACCCGTAACTACCCATAGGAAGGAATGACAACCAATAAACATATGAGCAAGGTATGATGCTCAACCAACAATGATGCATGTCCAATTTTATGTATTTAGCATGGCAATCCTGTTCTAGTTATGTTACATGAAATCTTGATCCATGTGGACATGGATCAAGTGATACCTCATATGCAAATTATTAGTTATTAGGAAGCTGGACATAACAGCAACATGAGTTATTATTATATGCATGATCATGGAAAAAATGAATTCTATGAATGAAATCGATGCAAATGCATATGGAGAACGTTGCAATTGGAGTTACAGAACTCTCGGGGTACCCCTGACGAGGTACGGAAGGAATCAATGACAAAACAGAGTTTGAGAGAGGCTATGGGCAATTCCTTGGTATTCCAAGTATGCCCCTATATTGGGAATAAAATTTTAGGTAATGGACCTAAAGATCATGAAAAACAAGTGGGTAGAACTCACACCAAGTCCAAAACAATTATGCAATGCAATCTGCCCAAACAGCAACATATCATGTTGCACACATCAAAACCACAAGCTACAGGAATCTAGAATGCACAAACAAAGCATGGGGAAGTAGCATGCAACATACACTTCATTTCATCAAAAGGAATCATACTCAAAAGAGTCATGGATCACATGGTAGGAAGCTCACAACATGACTATAAAACTTAACATTTAGGGACTTAGGAAAATACCATTTTTCACAAATAGTGTTAACCTGAAGGCATATTGACAGCAAGGAAAAAAAATATTCTTCATGGTTTATCATGGCATGAAATCTACAGCTTGGTAGTGGTCATGATGCACTACCAATCACTCCACAGGAGCATCAAAAAAATATGATAGAAACATGGCTGGCATCAACACAACATGGCAATCTGAAATACACAGATTCTCAGACTTGGTGGAAAGAATGGTGCAAAGAGCAGCAGTTTTTTTAACAGATTGGCATGTTTGACAGTAGAATTATCTATGATGAGAATCAAATATATGGAAACTAATGGCACAAAATGAAAGTCCATGACATGCTTTACAAAACATTCCATGGAAGCAACTTCATAGGGGCTATGGATCAATGGCTATCATCATGGCAAAACAGCAACGAAACATAACAGTTCCAGACTTCGAATTATTTTGACATCTTAAAACAGCAATATTTTTATGGCAAGTTGGCAGCAAGATAATAACACCTAAACATGGATATTTATGGCAACCAAAAATACCAAGGGCTAGTACGCATGTCAACGGGCATATTTCATGTTCAAAATTATTTCATAGGACGCATGGATTAAATCACACAAAAATGACAAAAGCCTATTCATACAAAATTTACATGAAGACAAACTTGCTCAAAAGTCAGAAGTAATGCCACGGATGGTTTCATTAGATTTTTCTACCCCATTTTCATGTATAATATGTATATGGTGCTGTAAGAAAAATGCCACAATTTGTTTAAACACAAAACTGCCAAATTGGAACCCTAGTATGTGCCATACTTGGCATGTTCCGAATTTGACTAAAACCAGGAAAAAAAACAAAGAAGAAGAAAAAGAGGAGGGGCCTGGGATCGAAACCAGGAACTCCTGGATGCGGAGGAGGTGCTCTGGCCACTGCGCTGGAGATGTGCTTGTGTTACAAAACGACATCCGGTAGCATATCACATAACGGCATGAGCCGATCTTCTGAAGAAGCAAAGACACTAAAAATGCAGAGCGTTCACAGGGATTTGACCCCTGGTCACCCTGGGATGTTGCTCCAGCCACTTGGCTAGCTGTAGGATCGAAAGTATGTCTAGAGGGGGGTGATTAGACTACTTGACCAAATAAAAATTCTACCTTTTCCCAATTTGAAGTGGTGGCAGATTTTAGCAATGATAGCAAGTCAAGCACACCCTACACATGCATGTCTTAGAGTATAGCAGCGGAAAGTAACAACAAGCATGTATAGTAGAGGGTAGGGAGGAAGATCAAACGCAATTTGTAGACACGGAGATTTTTCCCGTGGTTCCAATAGGTGGTGCTATCGTACGTCCACGTTTATGGAGTCTTCAACCCACGGAGGGTAACGGTCGCGAGAGTCCACGGAGGGCTCCACTCATAAGTGTCCACGAAGTAGCAACCTTGGCTATTCCATAACGGCTTCCATCCACGAAGGACTAGCCTCACTATGGGTAGATCTTCACGAAGTAGGCGATCTCCTTGCCCGTACAAACTTCTTGGTTCAACTCCACAACACGAAGTAGGAGGGTCCCAAGCGACACCTAACCAATCTAGGAGGCACCACCCTCCAAAAGGTAATAGGCTCGGCAATGTCGATGAACTCCTTTCTCTTGTGCTTCAAGATGATAGACTCCTCAACACACAATCACTCTCTCACAGATTTGGCTATGGTGGAAGAGATTGATTTGGTGGAAAGCAACTTGGGGAGGCTAGAGATCAAGATTCATATGGATGGAGTGGAATAGCTTGATCTCAACACATGAGTAGGTGGCTCTCTCTCAGAAAATTGGATGGGGCAAGTATGGAATAGTTCTGAGTGCTTCTCATTCGAGTGGGTGGTGGTGAAGGGGTATATATAGGCATCCCCAAAAATCCAACCGTTACACCTAAAGTGACCAACTCGGTGACACCGATGTGTGAATCTCGGTGCTACCGAAGTGACCAAAAGGTGACAACTTTTGAATCTCGGTGAGACCGATATATTATTCTTGGTGGTACCGATTACGTAACCAACGGTCAGATTGCGCAACTCGGTGACGCCGATCCAACAAACTCGGTGGTACCGATTTTGTGAATCGAGGTAACAGAAAGTTGGCAACCCAAACTCGGTGGCACCGAACTGGAATCGGTTGCACCGATGTGCTAGGGTTTGGCATGGGTCTGTCTGAGTTTGGGAATCAGTGGCACCGAGTGGGAATTGTTGGTTGCACCGATTTTGGATGTTTGGCTTTGGACAGACTTTTGTGGAAGAGCTTGTGGGTGTTTTTGGTGACTATCACTTGTGCACGTGGAGCATCTTGTTCACCAACAGTACCTTACCCCCTTTTAATAGTATTCGCTTTCCTATGGACTCAAAGTGATTTCTCACAAAGTAAAATGTAGAGTCCTCTTGCTTGAAGCTTTGCCAATCCATTTCCTTGCATCTTGGGGTATCTCCACAATCCTTTTGCCATCCCTATCATTGAACTTTTCCTGAAATATGCTTAGTGGAAACATTAGTTCAATGACATGTATGTTGTTATTAATTACCAAAACCACCAATGGAGCAAATGTGCTTTCAATCTCCCCCTTTTTGGTAATTGATCACAACATATCTATCAAAGCTTCGACATATGATATAATCAATGAATATAATCGTCGCTTTGAGAAGTATGTGATAAGCAAGAGCTCCCCCTAAATTTGTGCATTATTTAAATTTGCGTTTGAATGCAAATGCACAATCGATTAGGTACATAGGGCACTCTTTCATGTCACATACAACTTGGTGGTGTGCGAGAAGAGTAATAATGAACATCATAGCACAACACAATCAAGCAAAGGTGAATGATCATCTCATAAGCATCAAAATGATAGGAAATAGTAGCAACACACATCAAGTGTATGATCAAACACCACAAAGTTTAACACATCCAAACCAAAAGATCAAATGTTTTTGAAAAAAAACGATAAAAACCAAACGCTCTCTCACTCAAAGCCTAAAGATCTATATACAACTTCTCCCCCTTTGGCAACAAGTTACCAAAAAGTTCAAAGAGATATAGCTAATCGTTCTTCTGGGCTGATCTCCTTCGGTGGTCGATGAAGGAGTTGAGAGAACTGTGTCAGCGAAGGTGTCGGCAGACGTCATGGACGGAGTTGGTGTAGCAACGGGAGGTACTGGAGGAGTTGATGGAGCTAAAGAGGCTGTAGCAGGTGCTGATGAAGAAGGCCTCCACTCTGGAGCTGGCACTGTGGCTAATCTGGCCTGAGTAGTGAACTGAGTGCCTGGCCTGAGAGGAGAGTCATCCTCATCATCTGTAGTGTCGGCACTGGGCACGCTATCAACTTCCTTCTTGAGCTCGTTCACGGTCTTGGTCAGCCCATCCACCTTGTCATTTAGGATCTTGATCCTATTCTCCATGATCCTCACAAGACTATGCTGATTCTCCAATATGTCCTTGATGTCCTTCTGCCCTGAACGGTAGTGATCAAGAGATCCATTTGCTCGTTCCTGGATCTAGGGACTTGAGCACTAGTGGCTCTAGCTGCCTCTGCCTGTGCTGCAGCTGAGGTGGGATGATCTGGTTCATCACCACGACATTGTCCTCAAGATCTGGCTGTAGGGACAAGTGTGCCTGTCAAGAGCAAAAATGTGCTTCTCCATCTTGGAGTTGATGAGCATCTGAATGTAGGGTGCATAGCTTCAAGAGCGCTTCTGATCAGCAGCAACCCTCTTCACACTCTCTACTATCAAGTCCATCACTCTTATCCTCGTGTGTCTATCAAGATGGATCAACATGTTGATGGAGTAGCCTCGAATCATCTTGTCATCTCCAGACTTAGGCATCAAGGTGTGCCTCAAGATGGTGTTCATGGTGCGGAGGCCAGCCTGGAGGAAGTAAATGGATCCTAGCTTGTGAGATTTCAAGTTTGCAGCAGGGATCTCATTGTACATGTTCTTCATAGAATCATGGCTCTCCTTGGATTCAGAATAGACATCCAAGTCTCCATCTTCCACCTTTGGGACTCCTAAGATGGCAGCCCATTCCTCAACAGTAGATTCATACCTTGCTCCTTCAGTCATCCACACAATCCTACCATCTCCATAGAAGTGAGCAGTGGAGTAGAATTGCATGATCATCTCATCGTTCCATGAAGTGAATTCTTTGCCAACAAATTCATCTAAGCCAATGCAATGAAAGTTGTCTTGAACATTTGGGAAGTAATCTTCATTTGCCTTGATGTACTTCCAATCAACGTATCTCATGTCACTCACAGCTGGACTCTTATCAAGCAAGATTGTCTCATAGAAATCTTGTTGCTCCTTGGTATAAAACCTATAGTCCACAACTGTTTTCCTCCTCTGAGCATATGGATCAATTGCTCTCCATTCCCTCAAACCAGAATCCTTCCTCTTCTTCATGTCTTCAGCAAGCAAATGGCTGGTATTGTGCTCTGGAAGGTGTGGTCTTAGCTTCATCAAAGCAGTCATATCATCATCATCCTCAGCTTCCCTAAAGGTGGAGGTCTTGTTCTTGCTGGAAGCTGGTATCTCTCTGGAGAACCTCTTAGGCTTTTCAGCAGCAGCGGCATTCTTGGGAGCAGTCTTGGTGCTATTGGAAGTGGTAGCCTTAGGCATAGCATCTGCCATAAGCTTCTTCTTCTTCTTGGGAGGGGCCTTTGCAGCTGGCTCTACATCCTCCTCAGCAGTAGCTGCCTCTTCTGGATCCTCATACATAGAGGTAGGCCTGCCCACAACATGTATGATCCTCTTCCTGCTCTTCTTCTTCTCCCCTGCCTTCTTAGGCATAGACTTCTTGGGAGGTGACTCAAGGTGAAGGGTCATAGTTTCCCTTGAGCTCTCGGGTGCTCTAGCTGACCCAGAGCTGGCATACTCCTTCCTGATAGCTTTCTTCTTCTTAGAAGAAGAAGCAGCAGCAGTGGTGTTCTTTGCAGTGTCATCCTTCTTGGACAGCTCCTCAGGAATAAAGTCCTCATCCTCCTCATCTGAGTTGAGCTTCCTCCTTGTCCTTGTAGCAGCCTTGGGCAAATCAGGAGAGCTAGGGATGTCATCATAGCTCCCCTCAGGACTAGTGCCTGAACTCATGTCAACACTCTGCTCTCTGAGATCATTCTGACTGTCATCTGAAGCAGACATCTCTGACCCTGTGAATAGAGTGTAGAAGAGTGGAAAGGGATGAGTCATCGCAAAATGAAGACATTTTTCAAAATCCTGAACTAAGATTTCTTAAATTTTGCATTCTGCCAAATGTATGTCGGTACAACCGAAGCAAATTTTTCGGACCCACCGAGACAGACATCCTACTTTCCAAGAACTTGGCACTGTTTTCGGTCACACCGAAAATTGGCACTCGGTTCCAACGAGGTGTTCTCAGTTTGCCAGAAAAAACGAATCGGTGCTATCGATTCTTTTGCGTCGGTTATACTGAGATTCATGTGGCAGACGGCAAAACCTAAAAAACCATTCGTTCGCTATTCTACTGGAGTTTCTCGTGGATGATTCAATCTCAAACTGTGGCTTATCGATGGAGAAGCCCTAATGCGCAAGAATCGGAGGTTGGAGCGCAAGAGGGGGTAAAATCGTACCCTAGCTTGGTGACGACTTCGCTACGGCGGCGACGGGGGAGAGGATTCCGTCGACGGCGGAGACTTCCAATGGTAGAGGCGCTCGGGAAAACGCAGGCGATGACCAGGGGCCTTGGTTCAGCAGCAAGGGTTTCGGAGGGGGCGACGGTTGAAGAATAGATTTCAAAAGTCGGATCCGCCTATATATAAACCCATGGCTATCGGTGACACCGATTCTAACTTTTCGGTGTCACCGAGTTCCTCAACTGTCAGCTGATAGGGAAACTCGGTGTAACCGAGAAGATGGAATCGGTGGTACCGAGATAGAAAACCAGATCAACCTTAGGCATTCGGTGAGACCCAGATTTTGGGTTGGTTCCACCGAGATGCACTTGGGAGGTTTTAATGGTCAGTCCTTTGTCGATACGGAACTCCGAGTGCTCCTCACACAGAGAGATCGAAAAGTCCTTATTCAAATTTTGTGATGAAGCAAGAATAGAATATGAGGTAATAAAGCATAGATAGCTAGAGAGTGGTCCTAGGCATTCTTGTCCATCCAATTGGCAAAAGAGAAATCAAAAACCAAATAGCAACAATTGGATGTCCTCGAATGGATAAATAAATGCAGACCAACATTCTCACACAATAAGATGTCAAATGAAATCATCGCAAACATGCACATACATACTATCATCTATCAAGCATTTTGGCGATGACGGAGTCATCTATATATGAGTATATTGACTTAGGAGCCAAGTAAGAATACTTGATCATAGGTCATACTCATCGTTTAAGCACAAGTGGGGTTACCACTTTTACATAAAGCATTTAATGTTGTCACATACTATGAGATGCTTTAACTCAAGTCTTAGAGTAAAGCTCCCCCTTGATGTGACATCCCCCCATAGGAGGGATAAACTAACCTTGGGTTTTGTCGATGAAGACTTCATGTTGGTGAGGTAGTGGTGGATGCTCAAGGTTGATGAAGATCACCAAAAGTTTGGAGCATCCTTGTTGTTTCCTTACTCTTCTCACCTACATGGGTTAGTCCCAACACACAAGAGACAAATACAAGGATATCTAAGGACATGGAGTGCAAAGCATGTGTGATGATGTCCATTGATTTGTTGATTACCTTGTCCCTTGCTTACCTTTGAGGGAATTTGTGACTCCTTGAACTATTGCATAGAGTTGATGTTGATTGCAACTAGTTCTTGCCAATAATGAATGTGAGTGAATTTCATTGGCGGAGTCACCCCTCAAGAACTCTCTAGTTCTTATTCTTGGGGACCCACATCAACTTGATGGGGATCCTTGGTGTTGAAGTAGCCCTTGTAGAAGTTGAGCTTGAAGTAGCCTTGGGAACCCACTCCACCAAAGCTTGGGATTCATCTTCATATGAGTCAATGTCCTCTTGAAGCTTGTTCTTGCCCTTGAGCTTGTGGTCTTGTGGTGGAAGGTCATCTTGAGTGTTTGTTCCCTTGGGAGGAGTATGTTCACACTTCTCCTTTTGAGGAACAAACTTGGGCTTGGGGTATTGACCTTCTTCCCATTCAACTCCATTAGCGTTGAAGTAGCCAATGTCATGGTTCTTCCGGTATCCTCCGTGCTTGCGTACAATTTCCTCAAATTGCTTACACCCGGCAAGACTCTTGTAGATACCTTTCTCTATAATTCCTTTCAATAAAGCGTTTTCTTGCTCAAGTGTAACTTGGCTAAGAGAATCATTATTAGTGGAATCAATAGAACTACTAGAAGCAACATCATTAGGTTTAACATTTTTATTGTTGCTACTAGATGAAGAACCTTTCTTGCCTTTGTTACTAGTTTGTCTAGATTTAACTTGTGGCATGAATGTAGACAAGAGTAATCTTTTGGCTAGATAAGATGAAGTCTTCTTTCGGAGATCGTCATTGATAGCTTTAAGAAACTCATGCTCTTTCTCCAAGGTGAGCTTCTTGAAGCGTAGCTTCTCATGAGTCCTTACAAGCTCTCTATGATCTTCGAGAGTAGATTCATGGGCTAACTTAAGAGTGTTTAGTTCTTTAGTTAGTTGTTCTATTTTCATCTTATCATCATCAAATGACTTATCTTGACTAGCATGAGAATTATCAAGTTCATTTTGACTAACATTACTAGTTTTATCAAAGTGCAAGTCATCATCACAAAGTAAGTCATCTTCATGACTATCAAAATCAAGATACTCGGGGTGTGATACCTTGGGGCCTTTAGCCATGAAGCAACTTCCACTCCCTTCTTTTGGTGAATCAAATAGATCATAGGAGTTGGTAGTCACTAGTGCAAGTCCGGCAACACCTTCATGTTGACTATAGTCGGAGTTGGAGTGATAGCTTCTCTCGGAGTTGTTGTTGGAGTCAGAGCCGGAAACCCATTCACCAACATGAGCTTGATGTATTCTTCTTGTGTAGCTCTAGGTGTACTTGTCCTTCTTCTCCGAGTCCCTACTTCTCCTTGAGGGTCTTCGTTCATAACGATCATCTCTACTCCTTCTCTCTCTTTGAGGTGATTCATTCCTTGAGCTTCGTCTTCTAGGTGACTCTTCTCTTCGTTTGTAGGGAGCCGTGCACTCATTGGAGTAGTGTCCGGGCTTCCCACAATTGTAGCAGTTGCGGTCATGACTTGACGAACGCTTCTCTTCATATCTTGAGTTGGAGCTTCGTTCTTTGCCTCTATTCTTTTAGAACTTGTTGAATTTCTTGACCATGAGGCTTATCTCTTCATTGGTGACAAGGTTGTCGGTTGAAGTCGCGGGAGCATCACTTGTGGCTTTGTAAGCACCGCTAGACTTGTTGTGAAGCTCTTCTTTGTCTTTGAGTGTCATCTCATGAGCAACAATCCTTCCAATAACTTTCGTAGGCTTGAGATCTTTGTAGTTGGGCATCATTTGGATCAATGTGCACACGGTGTCGTATCTCTCATCCAAAGCTCGAAGTATCTTCTTGATGATGAACTTGTCGGTCATTTCTTCGCTTCCTAAGCCAGCAATCTCATTGGTGATGAGAGCTAGCCTAGAGTACATCTCCGCGACTCCTTCACCATCCTTCATCTTGAACTTGTCAAGCTGACTTTGAAGAACATCCAACTTGGATTCTCTCACAGACTCGGTACCTTCGTGCATATCAACCAAAGTATCCCAAATCTCTTTTGCATTCTCAAGACGACTGATTTTGTTGAATTCTTCGGGGCATAGGCAGTTGAAGAGAATGTCACATGCTTGAGCGTTGTATTGCAACATCTTCAATTCATCCGCGGTCGCTTCACGATCCGGTTCCTTTCCATCACCAAAGAATTCACCTTGCAAGCCAACATGAACAACAACCCATACGGCGGGGTTATGACCAAGAATATGCATTTTCATTTTGTGCTTCCAACTAGCAAAATTAGCGCCATCAAAGTACGGACCTCTACGGTGATAATTTCCCTCACTAGACGCCATACTCTCCTAGGTTGTGAGACCAATGCAATGTAGACCAAAGCTCTGATACCACTTGTAGGACCGAAAGTATGTCTAGAGGGGGGGTGATTACACTACTTGACCAAATAAAAATTCTACCTTATCCCAATTTTAAGTGTTGGGAGATTTTAGCAATGATAGAAAGTCAAGCACACCCTACACATGCATGTCTAAGAGTATAGCAGCGGAAAGTAACAACAAGCATGTATAGTAGAGGGTAGGGAGGAAGATCAAATGCAATTTGTAGACACGAAGATTTTTCTTGTGGTTCCGAAAGGTGGTGCTATCGTACGTCCACGTTTATGGAGTCTTCAACCCACGGAGGGTAACGGTCACGAGAGTCCACGGAGGGCTCCACCCATAAGGGTCCACGAAGTAGCAACCTTGACTATTCCATAACGGCTTCCGTCCACGAAGGACTAGCCTCACTATGGGTAGATCTTCACGAAGTAGGCGATCTCCTTGCCCGTACAAACTTCTTGGTTCAACTCCACAACACGAAGTAGGAGGGTCCCAAGCGACACCTAACCAATCTAGGAGGAACCACCCTCCAAAAGGTAATAGGCTCGGTAATGTCGATGAACTCCTTGCTCTTGTGCTTCAAGATGATAGTCTGCTCAACACACAATCACTCTCTCACAGATTTGGCTATGGTGGAAGAGATTGATTTGGTGGAAAGCAACTTGGGGAGGCTAGAGATCAAGATTCATATGGATGGAGTGGAATAGCTTGATCTCAACACATGAGTAGGTGGCTCTCTCTCAGAAAATTGGATGGGGCAAGTATGGAATAGTTTTGAGTGCTTCTCATTCGAGTGGGTGGTGGTGAAGGGGTATATATAGGCATCCCCAAAAATCCAACCGTTACACCTAAAGTGACCAACTCGGTGACACCGATGTGTGAATCTCGGTGGTACCGAAGTGACCAAAAGGTGACAACTTTTGAATCTCGGTGAGACTGATATATAATTCTCGGTGGTACCAATTAGGTAACCAACGGTCAGATTGCGCAACTCGGTGACACCGATCCAACAAACTTGGTGGTACCGATTTTGTGAATCGAGGTAACAGAAAGTTGGCTACCCAAACTCGGTGGCACCGAAGTGGAATCGGTTGCACCGATGTGCTAGGGTTTGGCATGGGTCTGTTTGAGTTTGGGAATCGGTGGCACCGAGTGGGAATTGTTGGTTGCACCAATTTTGGATGTTTGGCTTTGGACAGACTTTTGTGGAAGAGCTTGTGGGTGTTTTGGTGACTATCTCTTGTGCACGTGGAGCATCTTGTTCACCAACAGTACCTTACCCCCTTTTAATAGTATTGGCTTTCCTATGGACTCAAAGTGATTTCTCAAAAAGTAAAATGTAGAGTCCTCTTGCTTGAAGCTTTGCCAATCCATTTCCTTGCATCTTGGGGTATCTCCACAATCCTTTTGCCATCCCTATCATTGAACTTTTCCTGAAATATGCTTAGTGGAAACATTAGTTCAATGACATATATGTTGTTATTAATTACCAAAACCACCAAGGGAGCAAATGTGCTTTCACTAGCGGCATGTCTTATGCTGTGGGACGGGCTTGGTTCTACAAGTGCTAACCGAAAGCTTGGCCCTTGGCCATGGAAAACACGGCGGAAGCAGACAACCGACGAGCTCGAGCAGCCAGAAAACAATGGCGGCCATGGCTAAAAAGTAGAGGTGGGCGCTGCGGGGGTGCGCACAAACGGCATACGCGCGAGGTACAACGGCACGACGCATGAGGAGCAAGAACATAAGTGCAAAAATAGTCCTCATACACTATATCTATGGCCGGAGCACGGAGGACACGAACTTGGCATGGATAGAGCAAGGACTACATGTAGAGAACGGAGGCGAGGATGTGCAGGCAAGGAGAGGGCTATACCTAGATCACCTAGGACATGAAGATGTGGTCGGATACGCGATGGAGACGACGCAAGGGCCAGTGGAAGCTTGACGATGTACTGATCAGAACGCAGAGAAGAGGACAATGACGGTGAGGGAGCTCCGGAGGCGCTGGCATCGCGTATGTAGTTGTAGTAGATGGAGGGGTCGTCGTGCTTGCTATCCACAGTGGTCGGAGGGTCAGAGACGCGACGAGGTGGCTAGCCCGAGCTCGAGCTCTTGCTCGCTCGTGTCATGGCGGGAAGGCAACAACTATGGCGTGGGAGAGACTTACTGGTAGCGGCGATGGTAGGAGAAGGTGGGAATCGGTCGAGGGGGGATAGGGCTAGGTCAGGGACATGTTTTATAGGAGGCTAGGATAGCCTCCAACAGTCAAATCGACGGACAGTCGATGTGGAGCTCCTGGATGTTGGCCGTACAAGAGGACGATGCTCCGCTCGCTGGGTGGCTAGGTGGGGTGAGGCCCGGCTAGGCTCGCTTGCTGCTGCTGGGCTGCTGCGGAGGGGAAGGCCCAGGTAAGTGGGCTTTAGTGGGGAAGGAAGGTTTTCTTTTTTCTTTCAAACAGTTTTCTTAAAAAAATAGTAGAAGTATGAAAAAATGCCATGGGTTTTGGAAGAGGTTCTTTGCTGGAACAAAACATCCTTAAGACCCTGGAATTAAGCACTATTTAGCAAAACTTATCTCGGCTTTTTAAGAGATAGACAAATAAATCAAGTTTGAATTAAATTCAAACTTGAGGTATTTTTGAATCCAACCAAATCAATTTAAAAAGAGCTAAAATTTGGAGGAGGGAATAATAGCAATATTTAGGGGTTTTAGAAAAATGATGGGCATTTAAATAAGGTAGGGAGGCATACTTTGGAAAAATAGAAAGAAATAAGAAGATAGGGGTTTTTGTTTGGAAATTGATTTGAGTTAATTCAAACTAGGTCATGCCACCAAGTTGCAATGTACATCACCACAACACACTCACACTCAAACATATCATGATGCAACAAAATGAAATGGATGCCATGATACCATGATGCACAAAGGAATCTCATGAAGCAAATCTTTATAAACTCAAGTCAAACATGGCATGGCATACAAGCTTAGGTTCATGGAAATGGTTACATGATTGGAAAGTTGCTCTTGGGCTATTACAACTCTCCCCCACTACAAGAAGATCTCGTCCCGATATCTAGGAATGGACAAAGTTGGGATATTCGGAATAGAGAAGGTCCTCACCTTCCCAAGTAGCTTCTTTATCGGAATGATGTGACCACTTCACTTTGAGGAACTTGATAGACTTGTTGAGAGTCTTGCGCTTGGTCTCTCCAAGGATAGCAACTGGATTCTCACGATAGGATAGGTCTTCTTGGAGATCAATGTCTTGGAAATCAACGGTGTGCTCAGGAGTCTTGAAACACTTGCGGAGCTGAGAGACGTGAAAGACAACATGCACATTGGAGAAATTGGAAGGAAGGTCAAGTAGGTAGGCAAGCTCGCCTCTCTTGCCCACAATCTTGAAAGGACCCACAAATCATGGTGCAAGCTTCCCTTTGATGCCAAAGCGTTGAGTGCCCTTCATGGGAGACACTCAGAGATAGACAAAGTCATCGATCTGGAAAGCCATGTCACGATGCTTGCTATCATAATAGCTCTTCTGATGGGATTGAACGATTTTGAGATTTTCACGAATGACACGGCACATCTCTTCTGCTTCAGTGATCATGTCATTGCCAAGAATTTGACGCTCACCAGTTCCAGACCAATTGAGAGGGGTATGACACTTTCTGCCATATAGACTCTCGAATGGGGCCTTGCCCAAGCTTGCTTGGAAACTATTGTTGTAGGATAACTCGGCAAACGGGAGGCAGTCTTTCCACTTCATGCCATAGGAGCTAACACATGCCCTCAACATGTCTTCAAGGATTTTATTGACTCTCTCTACTTGACCACTTGTCTGGGGTGGAAAGCCATGCTAAAACGAATCTTGGAGGCCATGGCTGACTAAAAGGAATCCCAGAACTTGGAAGTGAACATGCTTCCACGGTCTAAAGAGATAAGCTAAGGAATACCGTGCAAAGAAACTACCCTTGATGTGTACGGCTCTGTGAGCTAAGGTACCGTGATAGGTTCTTTGTCTGGAAGGAAGTGGGCTACTTTAGTGAGCTTGTCGATGACCACAAAGATGGCATCATTACCTCTCTTGGACTTAGGAAACCCAATGACAAAATCCATCTCAATATGATTGAATTTCCACTCAGGGATAGGCAAAGGCTGAAGGAGACTTGCTGGACGTTGATGCTCTGCCTTCACTCCACGGCACAGATCACACTCATTCACAAACTGCACGATTTTACGCTTCATGCACGTCCACCAAAAGGTTTGTTTGAGATCCTGATACATCTTGGAATTTCCTGGATGAATCAAGAGGAGGGAATTGTGTGCTTCGTCCATGATAACTTCCCTCAGCTCTCCCTTAGGAACCACAAGACGGTCCTCGAAGAACAAGGTGTCTTTTTCATCACCACGAAAGCAAATATACTTGGGAATGCTTTTGACCAAGCATATTTTTACGTTCTTCACCATAGCATCGAGAAGTTGAGCTTGGCGAATTTGATCTTCCAAAGTCGGAGAAACTTGAAGGTTGGCAAGAAACCTTTGAGGAACTACTTGAAGGTTGAGCTTGCGGAAAGCTTCACAAAACTCAAGCTGGAAAGGCTTGAGAATAACACTATTGCAGTACGCCTTTCTGCTCAAAGCGTCTGCAATCACATTTGCTTTGCCTGGAGTATACTCAATGTTTGGATTATATTCCTAGATCATTTCTACCCAACGTTTGCTGGAGATTGAGATTGGGTTGAGTGAAAATGTACTTTAGGCTCTTGTGGTCGGTGAAGACTTCAATCGGTCTTCCTAACAAGAGGTGTCTCTAGTTCACCAAAGCTTAACAACTGCCGCCAGCTCAAGATCACGAGTGGGGTAGTTCTTCTCATTAGGCTTTAGCTGACGAGAGGTATAAGCTACCACTTTTCATTCTTGCATGAGAACACAACCAAGACCTTGCAGAGAAGCATCACAGGACACTTGGAATGGTTTGGATTCAGTAGGAGGAGTGAGAACTGGAGCTGAAGTCAGCTTTTCCTTGAGTGTATTGAACGCATCATCACACTTAGGAGTCCACACATATTTGACATTCTTATGGAGGAGATTAGACAAAGGCTTAGCAATTTTGGAGAGGTTCTCCATGAATTTTCTGTTGTAGCTTAAAAGACTGAGGAAGCTTCGAAGCTGCTTGACATTCTGAGGAGGCTCCCACTTTACAATGGCCTCAACTTTTTCAGGATTTACCTTGATGCCCTCGGCACAGATGATATGTCCAAGGTACACCACTTCATTGAGCCAAAATTCATACTTAGAGAACTTTGCATAGAACCGATGCTCTCTTAACTTGTCAAGCAAAAGCCGACGATGCTCTGCATGTTAATCTTCGGTCTCGGAGAAGACTAGAATGTCATCAAGATACACCAAGACAAACACATTCTTGAATGGAGAGAAGATAAAGTTCACCATGCGGGAGAATGTTGGAGGAGCATTTGCAAGAGTGATACGTCTCCAACGTATATATAATTTTTGATTGTTCCATGCTATTATATTATCATTCTAGGATACTCTTTCATTATTTATTTACCAATTTATATTTTTTTTGAGTACTAACCTATTGACCCAATGCCCATTGTCAGTTGTTGTTTTCCGCGTGTTTTTAACTTTTCAGGTTTACAGTACCAAACAAAGTCCAATTGCCCCGAAACATTTTTATGATTTTTTCTGGACCAAAAGAAGACGTGGAAGCTTCAGGAGACCGGAGGCCGCACGAGGGAGGCACAAGCCAACAGGGAGCGCCCTGATGGCTTGTCCCTCCCTGGAGGCCCTCCTACCCCTGTTCTCTGGCCTATAAATACATATATATTCCAAAAACCCTAGAGGGCATCCAGAAATACTTTTTCCGCCACTGCAAGTCTTAGTTCCACCGTGATCCCATCTGGAGCTCCGTTCTGATGCCCTGCTGGAGGGGGGATCGATCACGGAGGGCCACTTCATCAACCTTTCTGCTCCCATGATGATGTGTGAGTAGTCCACCACAAACCTACGGGTCCATAGTTAGTACGTAGATGGCAATCTCTCTCTCTTTTGATCTTCAATACAATTATCATCGTAGCTTTGCTTTCATCTATGCGATGTAATTCTTTTGAACGGTGCATTTTTTGGGATCCGATGAATTGTGGGTTTATGATCAGATTATTCATGAAAAGTATTGGAGTCACCCGCCACTAGTGACTTATCGACTACTAATGAAAATGATTTTATTAGTACTCCCATTCCACCCGCCACTAGTGCGGAGGCTTTTGATATTAATGCTGCATTGCTGAATCTTGTGATGAAAGATCAATTTTCGGGAAGTCCTAATGAGGTTCCCGCTTCTCATCTTAATACTTTTGTTGAACTTTGTGATATGCAAAAGAAAAAGGACAGGGATAATGATGTTGTGAAATTGAAATTATTTCCTTTTTCACTACGAAATAAAGCTAAGGCTTGGTTTTCATCTTTACCACGTAATAGTATTGGAACATGGGATAAGTGTAAAGATGCTTTTATTGCCAAGTATTTTCCTCCTGCTAAGATCATCTCCCTTAGAAATCAAATTATGAATTTTAAACAACATGATCAAGAACATGTTGCACAATCTTGGGAGAGCATGAAATTGATGATTAGAAATTGCCCTACTCATGGTTTAAACTTCTGGATGATTATCCAAAACTTCTATGTTGGACTAAACTTTGTGTCTAGAAATGTTCTATATTTTGCTGGAGGTGGTACCTTTATGGATGTGACCTTAGGAGAGGCCACAAAACTTCTGGACAATATCATGACAAATTACTCTCAATGGCATACCGAAAGAGCTCCAACTGGTAAGAAGGTAAATTCTGTTGAGGAAATCGCTACTTTGAGTGAAAAAGTGGATGCTCTTATGAATATGGTTGCTAGAAAAAATACTCATGTTGATCCAAATGATATGCCCTTGTCTATTTCGATTGAGCAAAATAATGATGCTATTGATGTGAATTTTATATTGCAAAACAATTTCAACAACAATGCTTATAGAGAAAATTTCAATGCTAGGCCGTATCCCAGTAATTCCTCTAACAACTATGGAAACTCTTATGGAAATTCTTATGGAAATTCTTCTACAAATGCTAATAGGATGACCTCTGATCTTGAGAACAATTAAAGAATTTATTAGTTCTCAAAATATTTTTAATACTATGGTAGAAGAAAAGTTGCATACGATTGATGTTTTGGCTAAAAACATGGATAGAATTGCTCTTGATGTTGAAACTCTTAAAGGCAAAACTTTGCCACCCAAGCATTATTTTAATGAGACTATTAAATCTATCCAAAAATATCTACTAATTAAAGTAAGGAGAGGACCGCTAAGTTAAAAGTTAAGCGGGAATTCTTAGAAAAAGCTCTTCCACCCGGTTTTTACCAGAATCATGATGAAGATCTTAAAATGATTGGTACTTATCCTATTGAATATTTATTTAATAATCTGAAATTAAATGATAAAGTGACTGAAGATGAGTCAACTCTATCTAGAGAGCGTCCCATTTTCTTGGAGGGTGATGATTCTGATGCTAAAACTAAAAATAGTGGGTTTGGAGAGGTTAAAACTTTAACTAGTGATGTGCCCTCTATCTTGGATTACAAGGACTTTAATTATGAAAGTTTCTATTTATTAAAATGTATTTCTTTGTTGCAAACTATTATTAGCTCACCCAATGCTTATGAACAAAACAAGGCTTTCACTAATCATATAGTGGAAGCGATGATAAAAGCTTATGATGAGAAACTTGAGCTTGAAGTTTCTATTCCTAGAAAATTGCATGATGAGTGGGAACCTACTATTATAATAATGATAAATAAATATGAATGTAATGCTTTGTGTGACCTTGGTGCTACTGTTTCAACTATACCTAAATCTCTTTGTGATGTGCTTGGTCTCACTAATATTCAAGATTGTTCCCTAAACGTGCATCTTGCGGATTCTACCATTAAAAACCATTTATGTAGAATAAATGATTTTATCATTGTTGCAAACAAGAATTATGTGCCTGTAGATTTCATTGTGCTTGATATTGATTGCAATCCTACTTTTCCAATAATACTTGGAAGACCTTTCTTACGAACTATAGGTGCAATTATATATATGAAAGAGGGAAACATAAGTTTCCAATTCCCATTAAACAAAGGGATGGAACACTTTCCTAGTAAGAGAATTAAACCACCTTATGAATCAATCATGACAGCTACTTATGGGTGGAGTGTCAAAGATGACAACACTTGAAATTATGCATCATGCCTAGCTAGGGACATAAAACAATTGCGCGTGTTGTGAGGCAACCCAATAGTTATCTTTATTTTTGCTTTTTACTTTCTGTTTATGTTTGATAACATGATTATTGAATCTGTAATGATTGTTTTTTATGTTTTAATTAGTTTTTGTGCCAAGTAAAGCCTTTGGTATGACTCACAAGATGAGTAGAATTGATATAGTGCAAAAACAGAAACTTTAGCGTCCAGTGCAGAATTTCTCTGATTTTACTGGAACGTCTTTTTGATCTTTATTTTGGACACAGTATTTCTATATGAATTTTTCAGGTTTTTCTATTTTTCCAGAATTTTTGGAGTAACAGAAGTATAGGTTCTTTACAGATCTTTACAGACTGTTCTGCTTTAGATAGATTCTGTTTTTACTTACATAGTTTGCTTGTTTTGATGATGCTATGGATTATATCGGGGGTTATAAGCCATGGAGAAGTTAGAATATAGTACCTATTATTCAATAATAAAATATGAATCAATTTAGAACAGAATCAAAAGTATTTGATATGTTGCTTATACTAATGGATCTCACGAAGTTTTGTTGAGTTTTGTGTGATTGAAGTTTTCAAGTTTTGCGTGTTATCACGATGGACGAAGGAATAAGGAGCGGCAAGAGCCTAATCTTGGGGATGCCCAAGGCACTCCAAGGTAATATTCTAGGAAGACTGAAGCGTCTAAGCTTGGGGATGCCCCGGAAGGCATCCCCTCTTTCTTCTCAATCCACGGTATGTCACTTGGAGCTATATATTTATTCGTCACATGATATGAGTTTTGCCTGGAGCATTGTTTTCTTTTGTTTTCTTTTATTTTTAGTTTGCCAAAGTCATCATTTGCTGGAGACACCTATTTTAGAGAGACACACCTTCATCGTCATTTATTAGAATACTTTATGTGCTTCACTTATATCTTTTGAGCTTGGCAGTTGCTCTAGTACTTCACTTGTATCTTTTTGAGCACGGTGTGTATAGAGTTTATAGAAAGAATTGCACTCACATTCTTCACTTATATTTGTTCGAGAGTTAATAAATAGTGATGGTATTTTGCATGGGTCATAATACTAGTCCAAAAATAATAGTTATTCCTTGATTAATAATCAAAACCATCATGTAGCACATTAAAGAGAAATTTTGGGTTAATGATATTGATGTGGTAATGTGATAGGGTGTGAGTGCATGATTATCGATTCGTAGAAGTATAGGTATTAAGAGGTGTTAATTTACCATTTGTCTAAATATTATAAAAAGGCATGGTGGGGATGTGTGAGCATTTCTATTCCTCGTTGAAATCATAGTGTTGTTTCGAGTCGGAGGCGCGCGATGGTTAACTCCTCCCAACCTCCTCCCTCGGGGCATGCGAGTAGTACTTTGATTTGTGATAAAACTAATAAAAAACTTGCAATAAGTATATGAGTTCTTTATGACTAATGTGAATCCATGGTCATACACAATCTCACCACCTCATATTTTGCTAGCCTCTTCGGTACCGTGCATCCAAAACCTGTGACATGATATGCTCTGTTACACTTAAGCCTCCTTATATCTTCCTCAAAACAGCCACCATACCTACCTATTATGGCTTTTCCATAGCCATTCCAAGATATATTGCCATGCAAATTCCACCGTTACATCATATGACTAGTTCATGCATCATCATATTGTTTTGCGTGATCATATAGAGCTGACATAGTATTTGTGACAAAGCCACCATTCATCATTTTTGATACATGTCATTCTAGATCATTGCACATCCTCGTACACTGCCAGATGCATTCATATTGAGTCATATTGGTTCAAAGTTCTTCATATCGAGTTTCCGTATTGAGTTGTAAGTAAATAAAAGTGTGATGATCATCATTATTAGAGCATTGCCCCAGTGAGGAAATAAAAATGGGAGAGGCCAAATGAGCCCACCATAAAAAACATAAAAAATATGAAATGAGAGAAAAAGAGAGAAGGGACTTTGCTACTATCATTTACCACACTTGTGCCTCAAAGTGGCACCTTGTTCTTCATATAGAGAGTCTCATGTTATGTCATTTTCATATGCTAGTGGGAACTATTTTTCATTATTAAAAACTTGGCTTGTATATCCCGATGACGGGCGTCCTCAAATGCCCGAGGTCTTCATGAGCAAGCAAGTTGGATGCACAACCACTTAGCTTCAGTTGAACTTTCATACACTTATAGCTCTAGTGCATCATTTGCATGGCAATCCATACTCCTTGCATTGATATCTATCGAGGGGCATCTCCATAGCCCGTTGATATGCCTAGTTAATGCAAGACTTTCTTCTCCACTTTTTACCCCTTTGATATATACCACCATATTCTATTCCACCTTTATGATATGTCCATGGTTCACGCTCATGTATTGCGTGAAGAATAAAAAGTTGATGCACATTGAAAAATTACTATCCAATTGCCTGACTTGGACACCGTGGTGCTTGACATTTGTATTAATGTAGTGAAGAAGGGGCCATGCCTTACTAATATGATAAAATGAATGGGGTTAAACATTCTTTGAGGATCGTATATTTCGAAAGATTGATGATTATGTTGCTTGTGCTTATAAATATTACTATGTTTATGTTTGTTAATTCATCGTTTCTCAATGAGCATACATGCAAAAGATTACATATTGGGTAGCATGTCACATTTAAATTCTGTTTTTATCATTTACCTACTCGAGGACGAGCAGGAATTAAGCTTGGGGATGCTGATACGTCTCCAACATATCTATATTTTTTGATTGTTCCATGCTATTATATTATCATTCTAGGATACTTTTTGAGTAGTTATTTACCAATTTATATTACTTTTGAGCACTAACCTATTGACCCAGTGCCCAGTGCCAGTTGCTGTTTTCTGCGTGTTGTTGGCTATTCAGGTTTACAGTTCCAAACAAAGTCCAATTGCCGCACAACTTTTTTATGATTTTTTCTGGACCACAAGAAGACCTGGAAGCTTTGGGAGGAGACCGGAGGCCGCACAAGGGAGGCAAAAGCCAACAGAGCGCACCCAGGGGGTTGGCGTGCCCTGATGGCTTGACATTCCCTGGTGGCCCTCCTACCCCCTTTCTCTGGCCTACAAATTCACATATATTCCAAAAACCCTAAAGGACATCCCGAAATACTTTTTCCACCACCGCAAGTCTTTGTTCGCCGCGATCCCATCTGGAGCTCTGTTCCGGTGCCCTGTCGGAGGGGGGATCAATCACGGAGGGCCTCTTAATCAACCTTGCTGCTCCCATGATGATGTGTGAGTAGTCCCCCACAGACCTACGGGTCCATAGTTAGTACATAGATGGCTATCACTCTCTATTTTGATCATCAATACAATGATCATCGCATCTTCGCTTTGATCTATCCGATGTAATTCTTTTGTACGGTGCATTTGTTGGGATACGATGAATTGTGGGTTTATGTTCAGATTATTCATGAAAAATATTTGAGTCACCTTTGAATATTATGATTCTTATTGGCATGATCATTATAACTTCGTAAATCTCTCCGATCTATTGAAATAGTTTGGCCAACTAGATTGATATTTCTTTAGTGAGAGGGGTGCGTTGTAGTGGGTTCAGTCTGGCGGTGCTCTATATCCCAGTGACAGAAAGGGGCAAGACACGTCTTTGTATTGTTGCCACTATCGATAAAACGATGGGGTTAGTTCATATTAATTGAATTCTCTTTGTCTACATCATGTCATTGTTCTCCAAGCATTACTCTGTTTTACTTAATACTCTAGATGCATGCTGGATATCGGTCGATGGGTGGAGTAATAGTAATAGGTGTAGGCAGGAGTCGGCAAATTTGCTTATGGATGTGATGCCTATATATACATGATCATTGTCGTGAATATCACATAACCATGCGCTTTTCTATCAATTGCCCAACAGTAATTTGTTTACCCACCATATGCTTCCTACATGAGAGATGCCTCTAGGGAAAACTTTGGCCCCCGGGTCTATTCACTTATATATTTACAAATGCTTTCATTACCTTGCTACCATTTATTTCCTTTTATTTTATTTTGCAATTTACAATTATCTACTATCATCTACACACTTCATTTGCTTGCAAATAACGAGATCAAGGGGATTGACAACCCTCTTTCCGCGTTGGGTGCAAGTGTTTGCTCTTTTGTGTGTCGTCCCTGAAGACGGTTGTTGATTGGTATTCCTGTTGGTTCGATAAACCTTGGTTCTTAACTGAGGGAAATACTTATCCGTATTGTGCTGCAATTACCCGTTCCTCTTCACGGAAAACCCAACGCAGATCACAGGTATCAAAGACCAAAGGACATCACGGTGTACTCATAAGAGCCAAAACTGGTCCTCAAAGCAGTCTTTGAAATATCTTCTTCACGGATACAGATTTGATGATAGCCCATTCGAAGATCAAGCTTTGAGAAAATCTTGGGCCCTTTCAATTGTTCAAACAATTCGTTGATGTTGGGAAGTGGATACTTGTTCTTGATTGTCTTTTTGTTCAATGGACGCTAATCGACACAAAGCCGTTCCGTGCCAACCTTCTTCTTGATAAATAGAACACCACAACCCCAAGGTGAAGAACTTGGTCTAATCAAACCCAGACGCTCTTGTTCATCTAGCTGACTCTTCAATTGTTTCAGCTCTTCAGGGCTAAGCTTATAAGGACGATTGTATACCGGTTCAGTTCCAGGTTCGAATTCAATCATAAACTTCACTGGTCGGTGAGGGGGCATTCCTGGCAATTCTTCTGGAAAGACATCCTCATACTCACAAATGACAGGAACTTCTGATATGACTGATATTTTACCCTTGTCATTAAGAGAAAAGAGATGTATAGTGTCATCGCGAGCAGCGAAAATGATCACGTCTCAGAAGGACAAGTCAATTTGACTTCTCTGGCTGCACAATCGATGTACGCCTTGTTCATCTCTAGAAAATCCATGCGAAGAATTAGATCAGTATCGTAATTGCCGAGAACAATTGGAGAGGCTTGAAAGGAATAATTGCCCATCTTGATAGAGACATCCGGAACCAAATAGTTGGAATTCATTAACTTCCCAGGAGAAACAACTGATACTGGCTTAAGTAAATCTTGACACGCAAACTCATGCATTGAGAAAAATGGACATGACATGAAACAATACGATGCACCAGTATTGAACAACACTCTTGCAGGAATAGAATTAATGAAGAGATTACCCATTAGCACTTCTGATGATTCTTCTGCTTGAGCCGCATTGACCATGTTGACTCTGGATGACTTGGGATTGTGCTTCACCATAGCATTTCCTAGAGGCCTGAACGGAGGAGGAGGCGGAAGACGCCGCTAGTTGGCGCACTTGTTAGAATAGTGGCCCCTCTGACCACACTTGTGAGGAGTAACCTCTGAGAGCGAACGGAAGTTGACTGGAGGAGGAGCACTTCCTGACTTGGGAGCTTGATGTCTCTGCTGGAATCCTGGGCTTGGTGGGTGGGAAGAACTACGACCACCGTGCTGCTTCTGCTGCTGAGGAGGACGGAACTGAGGAGGTGGAGGAACCCAGTACTTCTGCTGCTTAGGAACAATCTCAGAGGAGGACGAAGAAGGGTGAGAGTCTCTGAACCGCTTCTTGGAAGTGTCGGCCTTGAGTTGAGCTGCTTCAAACTTTAGAGCCAGGTTATAGAATTGATCAAACTCTGTGGGCTCCACAAGGACAAGAGCAAGCTAAAGATCTTCCGTGAGGCCACCTCTAAACTGGTAAATCTTGCTCTTCTCATCGGGCACGTCCTGCTTGGCATAATGGGCAAGATTCTGGAACTCGGTATTGTACCGATAGACAGTCATACTCCCTTGCTTCAGGTTCCTGAACTTCTCACGCATACCCTCGACAACACTCGTCAGGATATGATGAGCTCTGAAGTCACGACAAAACTCGTCCAAGGTGACCACATGACCAGCTCTGGAATTTTTATACTGCTGCCACCACTCTGCTGCCTGGTTCTTGAGCTGGAATGTTGTAAACTTGACATAGTCCTCAGGCCTGACATTGCTGCACTCAAAATGCTTGTTGATGTCGACGAGCCAATCATCGGCATCGAGAGCCTGAACACAGTTACTGAAGGAGTTGGGTTGATTGGCAAGGAACTGACTGAGAGTTGCGAACTGTGACTGATTGTTGAAATTTCCTTGCTGGCCTTGATACTGTTGATTCTTTTCTTGCATCATCTGAAGAAGCATCTAAGTATTTGCATTGGTTGCAGCCATCAGAGCTTGCCAAGCCTCCGGAGGTGGAGGTGACGGTGGTGGAGGGTTAGCATCATCCCCCTCACGATCCGAGTTTCCACGAGTTGCTGAAGCCATCCTGGAGATGGACATGAATATTAGATCACAATTGACAATGATGAAGTTGACAAGCTAAATCAAAGGCTCAAAATATTGCAACATGAAGTCTTAGCAATTTGCATTCAAATAGAATTATTTAGAATGCTTCTGCAGATTAGCAACAACATCACAAGATTAGAAGCCACTTGCAATTCAACAAAGTATTGAGCTATGAATTGCTCAGAACAGATGTATAACCCATCATACATGTGTTGGAAGAATTTTTCTAGGTGACTACTGGACTTCCCACCTGAGAACTCCCGGAATTTCTTGGTTATGTGATTCAGGTTGCGGGTCTAGGAACGTACCCAAGGTAATCAGCTGCAACTGCACCCACAACCCTCCACAACATAATCCGAGAAACTCCGCAAACTCATCTACCTCAGACCCTCATAATCACAACGATACTAATTATGGCAGTACATCTGGATGCTCTCCCCAGTACTGGGTGACACCAAACTCCTCTCACCACAAAGAGTATTGAAGCAATTTCAAACATCCTCATCCTGAGATACTAAGGAAACTGAACAATAACGATGTGTCAAGAATCCCATGGAACTCTACTCCCCGGAAATAAAGTCAATTCAGACAAGAGGCACCAAGTACATAATTTCGTCACATCGCAATCATAGAGGTTCCAAAATACCCACGTGATCCTAAAAAGATTTTGAGTGAGAAGAGGGGTAGAATTAAAATTCCTATGTCAGGATTCCTCACCAGAGCATAGAAGAGGAGTAAAAAGAATCCTACTCTCTGATATATAACTAGACTCAAAATAGTTTTTCACTAGACTCGACTCGGCCAAGTTCGATCATGCAAGGGGGCTCCTATGGTCGGCATGGCTCTGATTACCAACTTGTAACGCCCAAGATGCGGTCCTATCCTTATTCAGGCCCAAAGCCTTGATAGGGATAGAAGCGCATCTCATCGTTTCGCAAGTATAGATATCACTGCAATACATATAAGAGGAGAGATGAGTATATGAGTTGGCTTACGCTCGCCACATGCTACATTACATAATCCATACAATCAACCAAAAATGCAGGATCCGACTACGGACGAAATCAAACGATAAAAGCAAATGACAAAGCCTAGGAAGACGACCAAGTGGCTCCCCTACTCGCCCGGGTAAGTGTCGTACATGCGCCCACGCTCCTCGTCGAACATCCACTGGAGCTGGGAAGTGTAAGATGGATTAAACCCATCTGTACTGGTACCTGTGTTGTTGTAGTAATCTGTGAGCCACGGGGACCCAGTAATCTCATTAACCCAGATACAGAGACTATCTAAGCTGGTGGGTAAGGTATGGTTAAGTGGTAAGGTTTGCAGCAGCACTAAGCATATATTTGAGTGGCTAACTTACGAGTACAAGATTAAGATGAGAATCTACACATGAAGGACAAGTACTAGTTATGATCAAGAAGTGACCCTGAACGAGTCAAACATAACCCCACCGTGTTCTCTTCCCGAAGTCCCTCAAAAAGAGACGATCACGGTTACGCACACGGTTGGTGTGTTTTAATTGAGTTTACTTAAAGTTTACTATAACCGGATGTTAAAGTTGAGCAAGCGATATCTTATCCAAACAATGGTTTGCTAGGAAGTGGAGGGGTTAGAGGCTTCTCATGGCAATTTGGGAGTCTTGACATTCAAGTGGTAAGCAATGAGACATAATGATAGAAGCGTGACAATTAGCATAGCAAAAATAGTATCGGGATCCGAGTAATGATCATCTTGCCTAGAGGGTGTTCGGTGGGATAAAGAGCTAGCTCCTTGTAAGTGTTCTTGATAGGATCCTCGAACTCAGTCTCGTCACCCGTAACTACCCACAAGAAGAAATGACAACCAATAAACATACAAGCAAGGTATGATGATCAACCAATAATGATGTATGTCCAATTTGATGTATTTATCATGGCAATCCTATTCTAGTCATGTTACGTGAAGTCTTTATCCATGTGGACATGGATCAAGTGATACCTCACATGCAAGTTATTAGTTATTAGGAATCTGGACAACAGCAACATGAGTTAGTTTTATATGCATTATCATGGAAAAAATGAATTCTATGCATGAAATCGATGCAAATGCATATGAAGAACATTGCAATCGGAGTTACGGAACTCTCGGGACACTACCGACAAGGTACGGAAGGAATCGATGACAAAACAGAGTTTGAGAAAGGCTACGGGTAATTCCTTGGTATTACAAGTATTCCCGGTAATAAAATTCTAGTTGAAATGAATCGGAATATAATGGAAAACAAGTGGGTAGAACTCACACCAAGTCCAAAACAATTATGCAATGCAATCTGTCCAAAACAACAACATGGCATTTTGCACACATCAAAACCACAACCTACAGGAATCTAAAATGAACAAACAAAGCATGGGGCAGTAGCATGCAACATACAGTTCATTTCATCAAAAGTAATCATACTCAAAAGAGTCATCGATCACATGGTAGGAATCTCACAACATGACTATAAAACTTAACATTTAGGGCCTTAGAGAAAATACCAGTTTTTCACAAACAGTGTTAACCTGAAGGCATCTTGACAAAAATATATATGCTACAGGGCTTATCATGGCATGAAAATCTACAACATGGTAATGAACATGATGCACTACAAATGACACCACAGGAGCATTAATAAAATGTTCACAAAAACATGGCTAGCATCAACACAACATGGCAATCTGAAATATACAGATTCTCAGACTTAGTGAAAATAACGTGGTGCAAAGAGCAGCAGTTTTTTTAACAAATTAGCATATTTGACAGCAGAATTATCTATGATGCAAATCCTATATATGGAAACTAACGGAACAACATGAAATTCCCTGACATGCTTTAAAAATTACTCCACAGAAGCAACTTCATTGGGGCTATAGATCAATGGCTATCCTCATGGCAAAACAGCAACGAAACATAACAATTCCAGACTTCGAATTATTTTGACATCTCAAAACAGCAATATTTTTTTGACATGTTGGCAGCAAGATAATAACACCTAAACATGGATTTTTGATGCAACAAAAAATACCAGGAGCTAGTACACATGTCAACGGTCATATCTCATGTTCTAAATTATTTCATAGGATGCATAGATTAAATCACACAAAAATGACAAAAGCCTATTCATACAAAATTTACATGTACACAAACTTTCTGAAAAGTCAGAAATAATGCGATGGATGGGTTCATTGGATTTTCTACCCCATTTTCATATATAATATGTATATGGTGCTGTAAGAAAAATGCCACAATTTGATTAAACACAACTGCCAAATTGGAACCCTAGCATATGCCAGATTTGGCATGTTCCGAATTTGACTATAAACAGGAAAAAACAAAGAAGAAGAAAAAGCGGAGGGGCCTGGGATCAAAACCAGGACTTCCTGGATGGGGAGGAGGCGCTCTGGCCACTGTGCTGGAGATGTGCTTGTGTTACAAAAGGACATCCGGTAGCATATCACATAATGACATGAGCCGATCTTCTGAAGAAGCAAAAACACTAAAAATGCAGTGGGTTCACAGGGATCTGATCCCTGGTCGCCCGGGTCGAAGGAGGTGGCTCTAGCCACTAGGCTAGCAACATGTCTTATGCTGTGGGACGGGCTTGGTTCTACAAGTGCTAACCGAAAGCTTGGCCCTTGGCCATGGAAAACACGGCGGACGCACACAACCAGTGAGCTCTAGTGGCCAGAAAACAACGGCGACCGCGGCTACAAAGTAGAGGCTGGTGTTGCGGGGGTGTGCGCGAACGACATACACGCAAGGGACAACAACACGGCATGCGGCGAGGAAGAGCAGAAGTGCAAAAAATAGTACGCATACACTGTATCTATGGCCGGAGCATGGATGACACAAACTTGGCATGGATAGATCAAGGACTACGCACAGAGAACGGAGGCGGGGATGTGTATGCAAGGAGAGGGCTATACCTAGCTCACCTAGGTTATGAAGATGTGGTCGGATACGCGATGGAGACGACTCAAGGGACGGTGGAAGACCGACGATGTACTTATCCGAATGCAGAGAAGAGGACGATGATGGTGAGGGAGCTCTGGAGGCGCTGGCGCCGCGTTCATAGTGGTAGGAGATGGAGGGGTCGTCAGGCTTGCTATCCATGGTGGTCGGAGGGTCCAAGACGTGGTGAGGTGGCTAGCCCGAGATCGAGCTCTTGCTCGCTCGGGTCATGGCGGGCAGGCGACAGCTATGGCGTGGGAGAGACTTACCGATGGCGGCGAGGGCAGGAGACGGTGGGAATCGGTCGAGGGGGGCTAGGTCTAGGTCGGAGAAATGTTTTATAGGATGCTAGGACAGCCTCCGGCCGTCAAATCGACCGTACTGTCGACGTGGAGCTCTTGGATGTGCACCATACAAGAGGACAACGCTCCTCTCGCTGGGTGGCTAGGTGGGCTGAGGCCTGGCTCGGCTCGCCGGCTGCTGCTGGGCTGCTGCAGAGGGGAAGGCCCAGGTAAGTGGGCTTTAGCGGGGAAGGGAGGTTTTCTTTTTTTCTTTCAAACTATTTTTCTTTAAAAACACAACATAAGTAAGAAAAAATGCCACGGGGTTTTGGAAGGGGTTGTTTGCTGGAACAAAACATCCTCAAGCCCCTGGAATTAAGCACTATTTAGCAAAATTGATTTGGGCTTTTTAGAGATAGAAAAATAAATCAAGTTTGAATTAAATTCAAACTTGAGGTATTTTTTAATCCAACCAACTCAATTTAAAAAGGGCTGAAATTTGCAGGAGGGATTAATAGCAATATTTAGGGGTTTTAGAAAAATGATGGACATTAAATAAGGCAGGGAGGCACACTTCGAAAAAATAGAAAGAAATAAGAAGAGAGGGGTTTTTGTTTGGAAATTTATTTTAGTTAATTCAAACAAGGTCATGCCACCAAGTTGCAAAGCACATCACCACAACACACTCCCCCAGAAACATATCATGATGTAACAAAATGAAATGGATGCCATGATGCCATGATGCACAAATGAATGTCATGAAGCAAATCTATTAACTAAAGTCAAACATGGCATGTCATACAAGCTTAGGTTCATGGAAATGGTTACAAGTTTGGAAAGTTGCTCTTGGGCTGTTACACGTAGCCCCCAACGCAACCCAGGCAGATCCCCTAACGGGGAAGTACTATCCAGTACTCACTGGCAAGCGCTGGTATAGATGTTGCCGCTTCCTCGGTTCCCTTGTGGACGAGGGCGGAGTGCCAAGAGGAGGAGCACTAGGAGGTGACTCTCTTTGAGATGGCTCCGACACGCTCTGCTTCGGAGGGAGGCTCTCTGGTAAGGGCCTCCACCGACGAGCTTGTCCGCATTGAGGACATGACGGGAGACGAGGCCGAGGGAGCCATGCGACAACAACCAAAGTTGGCAGAGAAGGGGATATCTCTTCTCAACAAGTTATTACAGGTGAGCCTCCTGCCACTTCTCTTGAATCTTCTTCTTCTTTGTCTCTTTTTGTCTTCTTGAACTTCATCTTGAGTTTGATTTTCTTCCCTTCCTCCTCCAAACTTGTAGATCCACCCCCAACATACGAGATGGATGTAGACATCCGTGTTGGGGAGAGCGCCAAGGAGCCGTCCACTGAAGCCAGCTGAATCTTGCCAGACGAGGAAGCCGCCAGGGAAGCTGCGACTGAAATCACCAAGGTGGCCGCTGAGGACGTGGTTCCGGAGGCAACCGTGGATACTGGGGACACTTCTGCCCTAGGAGCGCCCAACAAGGGCGTGCTCATCATGGCAGGAGCAGCCGGCAAAGCTGCCGCTGACTCCACTACATCAGCATCCGAAGTGCCTCCGCCCAACAGATATCTCAAGGTCGGTGACCTGCAATTCGTCGATGTCCCCGGCAAGGCGGTCTTTGAAGACTTCATTGAGGAGGCGGCACATGACGATGCAGTCGCTACTACGGAATGCGCACAGTTACCATTGACGCAGCAGCATGGACGATGACAAGGAGCATGATATTCTTCTGTCCATCAGCAACAGCTTCAAGCAACTCTAGACTCACTATGGCAACCGTTTAGAGAAGTTGGGCCGCCGGGAAGCTGTCATCGCTGAAGCGGAAGCCAACTTCCAGAGGCATCTTGGCGAGGCGCAAACCTGGTACACTGATAGCCGCCAAGATCTCACCGTCCGCCAAGCCCAGCTCAATCAAGCCATCCAAGATTTTATTCTGGAGAAGGAATAAGCAGAGGCGATGCAGGAGGAAGCCGCCCAACGGATTGCTGCTGCTGATGCTGAACTCATCAAGCACAAGGCTGAGTTTGATTCCCACGAGTAAGACCTTGCCGCTCGAGAGGAGGCGTTTTCTGCCAAGCTTGAAACGCAATTCGTGCGGAAAATTCAGGAGCTATAGAAAAAGCACAAAGGCGCCATCGAGGCCCAGACCATAGAGCACACCGACGAACTCCAGAAGGCTGTCAAGGCTGCTAAAACCGCCGAGGCCGCCAAGATTGAGCTGGAGGGCAAGGTGCAGCAACTAGAGTTGGATCTTGCCACCAATGGCAAAGAAATCCATGAGCTGAAGAAGAATGCACAGAAGGCATCTCACACCCTGGTGGAGCTGCAAATGGCGATCTTCGACAAGACCAAAGATCTCCCAGTTGCCGCTGACTCTGTTGCCGATCTGAAGCTAACACTGAGCACTTTCGAGGAGTATCTTGAAGGAGCCAAGAACAGGGAAAGGGCCTTGGCGGAAGAGCTCCAAAAGGAGAAGGAATTGCTTGCTTCTGCCGCCCACTCCTTCAATGAGCTGAAGAAGAGCCTGGGGCTATGTACGGACAAGCTCGTAGATATCATTGACATGCTCTCCACCCAGCTGGCTACCATGGGTTTGGAGAAATGGAGCTTCCCCAACGACGGCAGGGTGGTTGAGAACGTCAAGTTGTCGATCTTTTTCGAGGGGCTCATCGGCGCGCTGGAGAAGTTCCAGGAGGAGCGGGCAGATTGCTTCGCCAAAGAATCCCGCGAGCTTTGCCGCGACGTCCTCCATAAGGTACTTTGTGAAGGTCGTCTTCCACAATCCTAGGATCGAACTTTCCAAGCCCTTTGCCAAGCTACTGAAGGGTGCCGACACCAGCGCAGTCTAGGCTCTTGTCGCCCCCATCTTCGAGAAGGTTGACTCCATCACCAGGACAAAAGTACGCTTCAATACTTAACTCCTTCCCGCATCATCCTTGTTGCCAGTGTCGTGCATGTATATAAGACAAATATCCTAAATTAGCGTTGCACTTTGCTCTTGGATGTAATATATTTTGTTTGCTTGAATGAATGGCTGCCTTTCCTTATACTTGATTTCCCACTTGTATGATTATAATCCCTACGCTTGCTGGCAAACTTGCCGGTGTGCACACTCTTGCTGCGAGCGCTTTAGGAACAAGTCCTTAGCAGCCTACCGGAAGTGCCACTGCTGGCAATATCACCTTAGCGGTCTCGATGCAGCTACCTAGGTTGCTAAGCGGACTCGAAACAACCCAAGAGCGCGATAGATTTCAACAAGGGTCCTTTGTGTGCAGGTTTTCTCATACAAATGCCAAAATCGTTCAAGGAAAATGGCAGGTACAACAAAGAACTTGAAATTTTTTCAACTTAGCTTTTCTTTGTTGTACTTCTTGTCGCAAAACGGTAACTAGAACGTCATTTGGGTGTTCACACCATCACTCTCCCCGGGGAAACTTGCACACGACGACCCTTTATGTCTTTTGAGCAAAAGAAAGAACAGAAAATAGGAGGTTAGAAACCTTGACGGTTCATCAATCATTTCACGCAAGTCAAAATGAATGCAACATTTCATACAATGTACATAAGTAAAATATGTACTTTGACAAAAAAGTTCCAAAACATTTAGCTTTATTGATTATGCACAGGGTCTTCGCCTGGCTTTTGTACAAAGGTTTACATGCCTTGTCGACGGACTTTTACAAAAAGGGCTTGCCGGGAGGCCCGACAAGCGCGCCTTACAGATAGAACTTGCGAAGGTGTTCAATATTTCGTGACATCTCCACCAGAGTGCCATGTTCGGTCTCCAGGCAGACTGCGCCAGGCCTAGTGACTCGTAACACCTAGTAAGGGCCTTCCCACTTCGGCGTAAACTTGTTGCTTCCCTTCGCGGACTCGACCTATCAAAGGACAAAGTCGCCTTCCCCAATGCTCCGGGCATTAACCTTGCGGCTATGATAGCACCGCAAGGCTTGCTGGTAACATGCGACACGCACAGCAACCTGGAGACAATCTTCCTCAAGGAGCGTTGTGTGATCTTGCCACAACAGCTCTGGCTCAACTTCGTCAAAATCTTGCACTCGAGGTGATCCATAGGTGAATTCTGTGGGGAGAACCACTTCTGCACCATAGACCAGGGAGAAGGGCGTCGCGCCGGTAGCTCGATTTGGTGTTATCCTGAGTGGCAAAAGAGTTGCCGGCAGCTCATCAATCCAACTCCTCCAGCACTTATGCAACTTGTGAAATGTCCTTGTCTTGAGCCCATGCAGCACTTCGGCATTTGCTCTCTCCACTTGACCATTGCTTCTTGTATGAGCGATAGAGGCAAATAAAATATTGCTTCCAAGGGTCTCGTAGTACTGCATGAAGGTGTGGCTCATGAACTGTGTGCCGTTGTCAGTGATGATCCTGTTGGGCACACCAAAACGGAAAACTATTCCCTAGAAGAACTCGACAACTGACTATGCTATCACCTTTCTTACCGCCTCAACTTCTGGCCACTTCGTGAACTTATCGATTGCCACATACAAGAACTTGAGGCCCCCACTAGCACGGGGGAAAGGGCTGACAATGTCAAGCCCCCATACTGAGATGGGCCAGGAAAGAGGTATCGTTTGGAGGGCTTGAGGTTGATTTATCTGCTTGGTGTGGAATTGATATGCTTCACATCTTGTTACCACAGCCACTGCGTCTTGAAGGGTTGTCGGCTAGTAGAAACCTTGCCGGAATGCCTTGCCGACAAGAGCATGGGACTCGATATGGGAACCACACACCCCTTCATGTATCTCCGCCAACAACTTCTGTCCATCTTCCTTGAAGATACACTCCAATTTCACCCCGTTTGGTCACTTTCTATGCAAAATGTTGTCCACAAATTGATACATAGATGACTGTCAGGCTACTTCCTCAACTTCTTCTTGCTCTTCGGGAAGTTCTCCTGTTTGAAGGAATCGGACGATCTGCTGCACCCATGCCGGAGCTTGTGGCTCGACGACAAGGACTAAAGGCATTTCTTGTGCTGCGGGAGTACTCGCTTTAACGGCAAGGGCCTCAGGCCCTGTCGGAGCTTGCTGCTCATCAATAGGCATTGCACTATATCCGACAACCTTTTTATAGGCACCTTCTGGGAGCTCTGCCGGAAACTAGCCGCCGGAGTTAACTTTTCCTTTCTTGGACGTCTGCGTTGATGGTGTAATAGAAGGTTGTGTTAGATGGAGCACAAAAGTCCTTGGTTCCACAAGTAACTTCTGGGCGACACGCTTGGATAGGTTATCGGCAACACTATTTTCTACACGAGGAAAATGCTCTGTTTGTAGACCGTCAAAGTGCTCTTCCAACTTCCTCACTTCATCCACATAGGCTTCCATCAAAGGGCTCTGGTAGTCCTAGTTTACTTGCTACACAACAAGTTTGAGTCACCTCGAATGATTAGCTTTGCAATGCCAAGGTCTACTGCAATACGCAGGCTGACAAACAATCCTTCGTACTCAACAGTGTTGTTGGTTGCTTTCTCCCACGAGAAGTGCATGTGAACTACGTACTTGGGGTGCTCTGCGGTGGGTGCGACAAGCAGCACTCCAGCACCAGCGTCTTGCAGCGAAAAGGCTCTATCAAAGTACATAATCCATTCTTGATTTTTTCCTTCCCGGGGAGAGAAGTCTCTTGAATCTCTTCGTCTTGCGTTAGTGTCCATTCGGCAATGAACTCCGCCAAGGCCCTTCTTTGAATGGTTGATGTGCTTTCAAAACTCAAGTCAAACCTAGCCTGCTCCAGCGCCCACTCCACTATCCTGCCGGTGGCTTCTGGATTTTTTAAAATGCGTTGTAGGAAAGCGAGTGACAACAGTAATGTGATGTGCTCGGAAGTAGTGGCGCAACTTCCGAGAGGCCATGAGGAGGCCGAAAATCAACTTCTGCACACCAGAGTATCTTGACCTAGCCCCCTGTAGAAGAGAGCTAACAAAATAAATGGGGCGCTGCACCACCTTCTTGTTCTGCACAACTTGCTGATTTGCTCCATGCACTGCACCTGTGCTGGCGGCACCTTGACTTGCCGGAGAAGATTCTGGCTTGTCGCCTGCCGGCTTTGAGGTTGTTGCCTCTTCATCGCCTGCTTCCCTCTCCGCCACCAGTGCAACACTAACCACTTGATTTGGTGCCGCCAAATATAGCAGCAACGACTCTTGTGATTTAGGCGCAACTAGTATTGGCGTTGGGGACAAGTATTTCTTTAAGCCCTGCAGCGCTGCCTCCGCTTTCGGAGTCCATTTCATTTATCCTGCCTTTTTTAAAATATTGAAAACAACAAGGCGCGATCAACAGACTTGGAAATAAACCTGCTTAGTGCGGCAATACAACCTGCCAGGCGGCGTAGATCCTTGACATGTTTCGGTGCTTCCAACTGCTCAATAACTTTGATCTTGTCGGGATTTGCTTCAATTCCACGTTGAGAAACAAAGAACCCGAGAACCTTGCCGGATGGAACGCCAAACACACACTTCTCGGGGTTGAGCTTCAAGTTAATCTTGCGCAAGTTTGCAAATGTTTCTTCTAGATCTTGAATTAATGTTGCTTTGTCCTTTCTTTTGACCACTATATCATCCATATATGCTTCCAAATTCCTGTGCAGCTGGGGCTCAAAACCAATTTGGACAACTCTTGTGAAAGTTGAACCAACACTTTTTAGTCTGAAAGGCATACGCTTGAAGCAGTATGTGCCACATGGAGTAATAAAGGCGGTTTTCTGTTTGTCTTCCTTGGCCATAAAGATCTAATGATAACCAGAATAGGCATCAAGAAAGTAGAGGAGGTCGCAGCCGGCAATGGAGTCCACTATTTGATCAATGTGCGACAAGGGAAAAGGGTCTTTTGGACAAGTTGTATTTAAATCAGTAAAGTCTATACAAAGCCTCCAATTTACTTTTGCCTTACACACTACAATTGGATTTGCTAGCCAAGTTGGGTGGATTACACCTCTGATCAAGCCTACCGCTTCCAATTTCTTGATTTCCTCGGCAATGAACTCTTGCCGCTCCATAGCTTGCTTCTCTTTCTGCTTGACGTGGCGTGCATGGGGAGAAAAGGCAAGATGGTGCTCTATCACCTCCCTAGGAACACCGGAGATGTAAGATGGTTGCCAGGCAAACACATCGACATTCGCCAGCAGGAAGGAGATGAGCGTGCTTTCCTATTTTCTGTCAAGGGTGGCACTTATGGAGAAAGTGCCGCCCTTGTCATCCTCCTGCACAGCCACTTGCTTCGTTGCAGGTGTAGGAGTCTTGGATTTCTTGCTCTTGTAGGCAGAGCTCTCTTGCGCATCCTCAACGGATGTGCTGCACTTTGCAATGCACTTCCCGGAGTCCTTGCCGGAGGTCTTGCCGGCAAGCCTGCGCGAGGCTGCATGTCGGGGTACGGCCATCTATGGGACCATCTAGGTCCCTTTTGCGGTTCTACTATGGGGATCTACGCAAGCAAAGAGCAACACCAACCAGAGCACGATCGGGGTTTAGGCAGGTTCGGGCCGCTCGGAGGCGTAAAACCCTACGTCCTGTGTGTTTGTGATTGAATATATGCATTCAATTTACAAGGAGTGCGGTTCCCCGGCAAGAAGGTCGAGAGTGTTGCAACGTATGCAATTGAAAAGGGTTTCGACCTTTGTAAAGGTAGCCATGGACCTCCTTTTATAGGTGAAAGGGGTTACCACAGTGGCTAAAATGGTAAATACACACGGGTGAATAGTGGCTACGGTAGTGGGAAATACCTAACCCTGACGGACTAGGACAGGTGCATTAAATGCGCCATGAGGTGTAACCCTGGCGATGCTCCCCGGCAAGGACTGCCTCTCCTTCTATGCCGTTCGCCCAGCTACCTCTTATTATATTGACACGCCATCTGGACGGGTGTCATTAAAGTTGCTATAATTTCCTTTAGCCGCAAAGTGCCCCGACAAGGTCTACCTAACAGCCTGCCCGCTCGACACCTCATTGATGGCAACGATCGGCTTGGTGAGGTGGAGCGGGCGCGTGGTAGTGGAGCCTTGACGGACGCGACGGCTGTCGAGTCTTCCTCATCGGCAACGAGGCTTGCCTATGGCTCAGTCTTGTTGCGTAGCGTTGGCTGGATGGAGCGTCGCCCGGCAAGGCTTGCCGAGCCAAAGGAGGACACTGCCTGTGCATAACTCAGGGCCCTAAAGGGCTCGTTCTTTAGTGCACCGACACCGCGTGTCAAAGTACGACAATCTATGGGACCGGTAAGGCCTCTTGCGGTTCTGCTAAGGGGATCAACATGCAGAGAGAGCGGAAGCAACAATCAACGCAACAGATTTACCCAGGTTCGGGCCACCATGAGGTGTAAAACCCTACTCCTACTTTGGTGGATTATGTTTTGTTTTCCCTAGTTACAAGGAGCGTGGCTTGCCGCCAGGAGTGCTCGGGAGTGCAGCTACTATGTATAAATGGGCAGGGAGTCGACTATTTATAGATTAAGGGACTACCATAGTGGCAAAACGGTCAAAATGCTATACATGTAGTGGCTACAATGCCAAATACCTAACCCTGACGACTTAGGACAAACGCATTAAATGCGCGGTGAGTTGTCACGCTAGCGCCGTCTTCCAGCAAGAATAGTCTCTCCTTATGTGTTGTTCGCCCAACTATCTCCTATTCCTTCGCCACGCTCTACCTAACTACCTGCCCGCCCAACACCTCTTCGACAAGTGACTATATGCCCGATGAGGTGGAGCGGTGGGTAGGTAGTGGGATCCTGCCGACACAGAGCTTGCCGAGTCCTCACCTGCCGGAAAGATGGCATGTCGGTAGCTTGGTCATCTGTGTATTGTGTTTTGAGCATAGTTTTCTCCCAGCAAGCCTTGCTGGTCAGAAAGTTATTGCCGTTTGTGCACAAGTCAGGGTACTAAAGGACCCGTTCTTTAGTACACCAACAGGAGCCCCCGGGCCTGGGCCACACTTGCGTCCGTGGCGTTGTTGGGCTAGGCCCAAAATAGTGCACAAACACACATGATGGGGAGTTACTGTAGGTAATGATGATTTTTACTTCCCACCCACGACGCACATTAAATGCGGGGCGTGGGAGAGGTGGAGCGCAACGACACTTGGTTCATGCGCCTAAAAAGGCGCGGATACGTCAGGCGGACAGAACCAGCCCCTGCGCCTTCCTTATAAAAAGGGCGTTTGCAGGAGCGTTGCTCATCTAGCATTGTTGTTCGTCATCTTGCCATCGTTGTCGTTCGTCATCTTGCTACCGCTATCGTCTTCAACCTTGCGCAGAGCAGAGCATCTCCGCCACTTCACCATCTCTACGCACTTCTGCCATCCAATCCTCCAAGCCCGCCATGGCACCCTAGAAGGCCAAGCAAGCTTCCGCTCTGACTACAAAGAACAAGGCCAAGAAGCCTGTCGACCCTGAGGTGGAGGCGAGGAAGGAGGCAATCGAGGCAGCGCGAAGGTGTTGCGTCATCTTCGCACCGTCCGTGTCGTCGGGCAGCGACACTGTCGAGCGGTATGCGTACATGTATGGGAAGACCACCAAGGCGCTTTCTGCACCGGTCGTGCTGCCCTGCGACACCAAACCCAGCCCGGAGAAATACCCTTTCTTCATGGCGTACTTCTATTGTGGGTTTGTGCCTACCTTTTCCGCCTTCTTCACCGAGATGATGCTGACGTATGGCTTCAGGCTTCTTGATTTTACTCCAAACACCGTCACCACACTGTCAATTTTCGCCCATTTGTGATAAAGTTTTATCGGCATAGAGCCAAATGTCGCCTTGTTCCGGCACTTGTTCTACCCGTGAATAGAAGGACATTCCCTCTCCGACAGCGTCACCTGGATCCCCATGGCTGGCCACAAGGAGGTGTATCCTCCCAGCAACTTGCACCTGTAGTGGAATGAATGGCACGCAGAGTGGTGCTGGATCAAGCAAAAGGAGTTCCCAGACTTCTGCAGGACCCAAGAGAAGATGCCGGTCCGTAGCAAGGATTGGGGCTACCTTGACGCCAATGATAAGAAGCTCACCATGCACATTACACGCCGCCATCATCGCCAAGATGGGGTCTTTGGGTCAAAGATGTCGAAGTACGACAATCTATGGGACCGGCAAAGCTCCTTGTAGTTCTGCTAAGGGGATCGACGTGCACAAAGAGCGGAAGCCAAAATCAACGCACCGGATTTACCCAGGTTCGGGCCACCATGAGGTGTAGAACCCTACTCCTATTTTGGTGGATTATGTGTTGTTTTCCCTAGTTACAAGGAGCACGGCTTGCTAGCAAGAGTGCTTAGGAGCGCAGCTACTACGTGTAACTGGGTAGGGAGTCGACCCTTGTAAAGGTTGCCATGGGCCTCCTTTTATAGATTAAGTGGCTACCACAGTGGCAAAAAAGTCAAAATACTATACAGGTAGTCGCTATAGTGCCAAATACCTAACCCTGACGACTTAGGACAAACGCATTAAATGTGTCGTGAGGTGTCATGCCGGCCCCATCTTTCAGCAAAGATGGCCTCTCCTTGTATGTTGTTCCCCTAGCTACCTCCTATTCCTTCGCCACGCCATCAGGACGGGTGTCAATAAAGGTTTATTATCCCCCCGGAGCTGCCGCATGCCCCGACAAGCTCAACCTAACTACCTGCCCGCTCGATACCTCTTCGACAAGTGACTATCTGCCCGATGAGGTGGAGCGGTGGCTAGGTAGTGGGATCCTGCCGGGTCTTCACCTGCCGGAAGATGGCTTGACGACAGCTTGGTGATATATTTATTGTGTCTTTAGCGGATATGTCTCCCAAAAAGCCTTGCCGGTAGAAAAGCTGCGACATGGAGTATGTGACACGTGGAGTAATAAAGGCTGTTTTTTCTTAGTCTTCCATGGCCATAAAGATTTGATGATAACAGGAGTTCATAGCCGACAGTGGAGTCCACTATTTGATCAATGCGCGACAAGGGAAAGGGGTCTTTTGGACAAGCTTTATTAAAATAAGTGAAGTCGATACAAAGCCTCCACTTTCCGTTTACATTCCGCACTACAACTGGATTGGCTAGCCAAGTTGGGTAGATTACACCTCTAATCAAGCCTGTCGCTTCCAACTTCTTGATTTCTTCAGCAATAAAGTCTTGCCGCTCCAGAGCTTGCTTCACAACCTTCTACTTGACTGGCGTCCGTGGGGACAGACGACAAGGTGGTGCTCGATCACCTCCCTCGGAACATCGGGGATGTCAGATGGTTGCCACGCAAACACATCGACATTCGCCCGTAGGAAGGAGATGAGCGCGCTTTCCTATTTGCTATCAAGGGTGGAACATATGGTGAAAGTGCCGATGTCACACCCTGTGTTTTGCCTCAAATGACTAAGTTAATGGAGCTCAATAACTTTGACCAACAAAAAACCTTTTTTTGTGTTGTGATGCTTGACTTGATTGCTATTTGATTGCTTGACTGGGTATGCTCCTAAATCATAAAGTTCCTCCTACTGCCAAAACTCATCTCCTTGATCCAAATATGTTCCCAATAATCGTTCCATGTGTATAGGACATAAAACTATTTTTTATAAAATATTATTTTGCCCAAAAAGCATTTATTTGATTTAGGTTTTCAAAAAACTCCTGAATTGAGGTGTGTACTACAGGTCCTCAAATTAGGGTGAATATTCTATCCCAAATATTTTATTTGAAACCTATTATATATAAGACTTCCCAAAACCACAAAAAAATAGTTATTTTTGTATTGTATTTAAATGCCTTTTTCTGAGTCCAGAAATGGTCTTTTATAGGGAAAAATATTTTTATCTTTCAAAAATATTTGAGAAAATTTAGGGAAACTCAATGGACTTATATTTTCTATATATATGAGTTTCAACACATGGTCATGTTTAAAATAATGGACAAAACCCTCCAAACCCCTTTCTGCATATTTCAAGTATATGAAATATTTCTATAAGAATTTTTGTCAAATAAATCCAGGAAAATTCTAACAAGTCTAGTATGTCTCATATGATGGTCTTGCAAAGTTTCATCCCAATCTAAATTGTTTTGGTTCACAAAAGTGCCCCACAACACTTTGTGTCCAGATTTAAATTTGAACAATTTTGCATTGCCCAGTGTCTCCATTTGTGCTCTAACTTTTTGGTCATGTTCTAATACTCTAATAAGGCATCTATACCAAGTGGTGCATAAAGGATAATAACTTAGCCTAGTTAGATCTATCCAAAACAGTTTCTGCCCATTTTTAGTGTTTGCCAAAGTTACATTGTTCACTTTCTCCAAATGAGCTCAAATCTCGGGGGCAGCACTATTTTGCACTACCATTCATTCCTGTTAAGTCTCATAGCAAGTAGAGCATCCTAGCTAGCTCAAACCTGCATCAAACACCTTCTTCTAATTGACCAAACTTGTTGTTTCGGCCCCTTCCACTATTGTGCTTAAGCTCAAATTTTTACCAGGTCTTCTCCTAGTCCTATTCTATCCCCAGTAAAAGTTCCAAACCCATAGCTCAACTATTAGGGGTAAAATCTTCTCCCTTATCTCTCTTATGTGCTAGGAAACAACCCCTCCTTCCTTCATTTTCCTATCTAGGCATTGTCTCTAGCTCATGAGCACCCTAGGGCATCTCAGAAACTCCCAGGAAGCTAGTCGACAAGCCCATTCCTTTAAAAATGGCAATGCCGGCAAAAATCATGCTCCAGAGCATGCTACAACGCGCTCCAGCACTGTAGCGGCGCCCCTTCCCGCATCCCGACCGCCCTAGACCAGCCCAGTACGCCTGCCGGCGCGCCACAACGCCCGCAGCACGACACTGGGTTGCCCCCCTCCTACCTCTCTCTCTCCCGCGAGCTCTGAGCGCCGCCCGAGCCCGCTAATGGCCTCATGCGACACCCGCACCGTCCCTGACACCTCTTCCTCCTCTATTTGTCATGCTGACGCGAAGAAGACGCGGGATTCCTCCTCCTTCGTGCCTAACTCTCCTAGCTTCCTCCACCCATCGCCACATCCACTCTAGAGCTCGCAGACCCGCGGTCGAACATGTTATGTGTGCTCCGGCCCCACAACTCTGGCCCGCTCCTCAGGCACCATGGCTAGCTCCTCCTCCCTCCTAAGCAGTCTTAGAGCACCCCCATGAGCGCGTGCTCATTGTTTGCACATGGGATCATCCCCTCGCCCCCGGATTTGGCCTCCCCAAGCTCGCCGTAGACACTGTCCATGGAGCACCACAACTCCGCTACTAATAGCAAGCCCCGAGCCCCCCTTTTCCCTCCCGAAGCTACCTCTCTTGCTCAATTGCACGCCTACACTTCGCCCCTATAGTTTTGGTGCTCGGGAGCTCGAACTCAAGCAGGGAATCCGCCGCCTCGGGTCGCCACCGACTGGATGGTACAAAGCTCCTACGACTCCCATTTTTCTTCCTACGAGTTTACCTTGCTCCCAGGAACCTAACAGCCCCCCCCCACGAATTCTGTCATCTGACGAAAGGAAGAAGCAGATTGTCCTCGACATCCTTGGCCTCCGCATGGGTTTCTCGCCGCCAACGAACCCGTCACCGCCGGTGGCTACATCCACCTCCAACTGACTGGCGGCTCTCCCCTAAGCTCGTCGGTGCCCTCAGCTGGCCTTATCGTCGTCCGCATCGTTGTCGGTGAGCTCCCCTGCTCCCTATCGTGAGGTGAGGGATGACAGGTGGAGCCCACCTATCATACCCTCACCCTCTCCCTCTCGCTGCCAAGACAGGCCCGCGGGCAGGTTTAAATAGAAACCTGTCGCGCGTACCGCTTCACCCTGGGTCGGTTCTTTTCTGGGCCGGCTCAGCTATGACGGTTTTGGCCCATTATGAACAGTATCGATTTCCTTTTTCCTTTTTATCAGAAACTTTGGAAAATCAGAAATAAATAAATAAAAGTCCAAATGGCATGATTCCAACTCCTATATTTTTTCTAAAATTCCAAATTATTTAATGGTGCAACTTTCATATTTTGCCATCAACCTTTTCTGTTCTATTCAAATTTAAATCCAAATTTGAACTATAGAGCCCACTTTGAAAAATCCCTGGAGCATCCAAATTAACTACAAATAAGATGATTCAAATTCCTAGATGACTCAAAAATCATGCCCTATTTATCTAGCTATGGTGAACATTTTTTCCCAAGCTTTATTTCTGTTGGATCTATTAAATGGTCCCTTTCCCAATTATTCCATCTTAGAAAACCCCTAGAATATTCATCCCAACTCCAAATCTAGTGAGGCCAATTTATAAATGCTTCTAAAATCATGCCTAAATTAATAAATGCCTTAACTTATAAAGAGGCATCTTGTGGACTCCTTGCAGGTCCCTATTCGCTCTTAATTCCATCCTGATAAAATCCCTAGTTCTTTTAATCCAGTAGAACCACTTTGGTTATTTTTTATAACCAAAGATGTCCTAGAAAACTGAAACCCCTATTTTAGTGCACTTTTATTTTATACCTTGTTGTATGCTTATTGTGATGGCTTTCAACGATAGTTGCTGTCGGATTTCGGGCTCCGCAAAACCCTAAGAAGTTCGAACCCAGGGGCATGTGCGAAGATCTCCAACAGCTTCACCCCCTACAAGCTCACAACGCGATGCCCCGCTCGATGGCGAGGGAGAAGATAACACACGAGAGTTTACCTAGGTTCGGGCCGCTGCGAAGCGTAAAACCCTACTCCTGCTTTTGGTGGATTGCCTCACGAGGAGGTTTGTGGATGAACTAGTACAGTGGTGAGTTGCCTTGCGAGTGCGTTTGGGTGGTGTTCCATCCCCCCCTACAGAGCAGCCTAGCCTCTATTTATAGCGGCCCGGGTCCTCTTCCCTTATCAAAATGGTGGCAAGGGATCCCACAACGGCCAAATTTGAAAGGGGACAGGAGGTACATCTTATCTTGACGAATGGTGGTCTTCGCCTGCAAAGTAGGTGGTGGTGACGCGGTGGTTGGCTCGCTGGTGACATCCGTCCTGCCGCGCCCGCTGGCCTGGTCTCGTTGCACCGGAATGGAAACCTTTGGCGGGGCGCCTCGGGAACCTGCGCTCGTCCTTGTCTCCTTTGCACCAAAGGGGAAACTGTCCCCTCTGACGCGCTGGCGCCCGCCTGGCCTGGCTGGCATCACCCTTGACCTCTCGAGGCCGAACGTTGCATAGAGATCTCCGCCACTCAGGAGGGGGTCTGGGGAGGCCTCCCCCTTCCAGGAGCCTTGGCGTTGTCCTCCTCGCGAGGATGGGGCTCTCGCGATACTCTTGTCTTGAGTGAAGCCGCGCAGGGCTGTACGGACCGTCAAGTGGGCCATGTCCTGGGCCGCAGGCAGGCAAGTCTGGGTACCCCGGTATCCGGAAAGCTGACAGTAGCCCCCGGGGCCAAGGCGTGCTCGAGTTGGCTTCGAGGGGAAGCCGAAGAAGATGGCCCGGAGCGCCGTGGGCCCTTACTGCCCGCGGGCTAGGTCTGGCGTGCGGTGCGTGGTTGGGCGCGGGCGTCCCCGCTCCCGTGTCTCCTCGGCAACTGCCCAAACCGACAAAAGCCTGACGTCCAGCGTTGAGCCATTATTGCTTTCCTCTTTTGCGCTCCTGCTCCTCCTTCCAGATCTCCATCCTTAGTGAGAACCTCTCCAGATCTCAGCACCGCACCGTCCTCCTTCTTGCTTCCTCGGCCCCAAAGGCTTCTCAATGGCTCCCGCTGACAAGTCGAAACCTGAAGCCCAGAGCTCGGCTTCCGCTCCCATCTCGCCGGCGCTCTCAGAGTCCACCATAGCTAGGGACGGGGACCTCGCCCCGATGCTTCCGTCGATGGCGGATGACAAAAATGAGCGGGGGCGGACCTTGGTGTGGTGCGGCTCCGCGGAGAGGCACCGCCTGGCCAAGTCGGCCTACCCTTTCTTTCTCCACAGCGTCTTCTCCGGGCTCGCTCCGCCCTTCTCTGCATTCTTCACCTCCGTCCTCGAACACTACGGGATCCAGGTGTCGGTGTCAAAACCGGCGGATCTCGGGTAGGGGGTCCCGAGCTGTGAGTCTAGGATCAATGGTAACAAGGGGACGAAGGAGACGATGTTTACCCAGGTTCGGGCCCTCCTATGGAGGTAAAACCCTACGTCCTGCTCGATTATATTGATTGTATGAAGGTTACAGAGTTGATCTACCTCGAGATCGACTAGCTAAAACCCTAGATGAGTTTTTCTGCCCTACAATCTACTACCCTCTGGCTTATATAGACGCCGGGGGTCATTAGGGTTACACATGGTCAGTTGTTCACCGGAGGGATAAAACATGCCTAATCTACTACCTTAAACTTGAAAGACAGGCCATGACTCCTGAGGTCTCCTCCATAGCGACGAGGCCTTCGATCAATCCCATCTTCAGCGAGCGGCCCATGAGCCCAGCCTATGAGAAATAGGCCGACAGTCCGAGGACCCCTTAATCCCGGACTCCCTCAGTAGCCCCCGGACTAGCCTCCAATGCCGAGGTATATCATCCGGACTATCTCGCGCATTGAAGTCTTCGGCTTGCGAGGCGAGTCCCTCTATCTCTTCTTGCTCGGCAACCATCCCGTCATCGGAGAATTCTCAAACGCTGAGTATTTGCGGGACCCACTGTAGTAACTTTTAGCGCTTCTCGATCCTTGTGCGTCGAGGGGAGACGAGCGGCCTGACAGCTGTTTTACAAGACTGCCCCTCCCACAAGGGAGGCACCACTTATTTAAACAAGTCGAATCGTGGTCTGGGTCACATCTTCTTCTTCTTCCCCATCAGAAAAAACTTCAAGCTCTCGATCACCACAAAAACATGGCGAGCGCCCCCAGCTCTTCCTTGCGCCCTTACGGCTCTCGTCCCGGGGATTGGGCAAGTTGCTCTATTTCCCTCCTTCAGCTGCATGACCTCGAGACCCAAGGGTATCTCCCTTCCTCGGATCTGGCGGCTACCCGCGCCGGTTTGACTTCTTTTGACAACGAAGCCTTCGCGGAGAACTTCCCTAATCCTCACAAGGGAGAGCGGGTATGGTTCATGCCTTTCCTCTTGCGGGGCCTAGGGTTTCCCATTCATCCTTTCCAGAGGGGATTACTAGATTTCTATGGGATTCAGTTCCATCATCTTACCCCCGGATCTATTCGGCATATCTCGGGCTTTGTTGCTCTTTGCGAAATGTTCCTGGGCTGCGAGGCACACTTTGAACTATGGAGGAAGTACTTCTGCCTCGTCCGCCGAACTCGGGGTGAGACAATTCGGGAAGTCGGAGGAGCCGAAGTATGTCGTATAGCCGGGACAGTGTACCCAGTGGGGACACCGAAGAAGGAATCCGAAGAATGGTCTTCGGAATGGTTCTATATTGAGGACGTTCCCCTATTCGATCCAGCTCAGAGGGGTTTGCCTGAATACTCCGACGCCCCTTTGAAGAAAAGGTACAATTGGCGACCGAAGAGTTCGTCCCAAGGGGACGGTGCTAAAGTTCAACGCCTGGCCGCCCATGTAAGGATACTGGCTCATCACAAGCTGACCATGATTGACGTGATGGCCGCCGCCATCACCTGATGTGTTCAACCTCTTCAACAAAGGATACATCCTTTATGGCGTTACAACAGAATGAGCGACACCACTCGCTCCCGACGGCTGAGCCCTGCCAATCAGGCGGCATTAGTAGCCGCCCTTGCCGACCTGTACAAAGGAGAAAAAGATGACTTTGTTCGGCAACCGGTTAAGGAGGGCTACTCGAGTTACAACCCCATCGAATGGGTAAGCCTTTCGATTTTGCGACCTGAGTTCGGGTTTTTATTTGCCCTTTTTGACCAGAGCTTCTAATCCTCGCAAACAGGAATGGTGGAGCTTTGTCAAGATAGTCAACTGTACGGCCCACCAACCAGAGAACTACTCTCGTGATGACGATCCAGGATTCCATGACGATCCGGAGCTATCAATTGAGTACGAAGACGGGGTCTTTTACCAAGAGAGCCTTGATCAATCCAAGGTGGCTATCATAGCCGATCACCCCGGATCACTCCCTTCCTCCACTACAGGCAAGAAGGAAAATTCTTCCTGTAAGAGGCAAACATCCTCTGTCGACCCAAATGGGCTGGATTCTGCTCCCAAGCGTCGTCGGTCCTCGCGACGAACGTCGGCTACAGTAGCAATGCCCGGACCGGGCATCAACAGGAGTCCTTCATGTGAGCCGGCCGTGGAGACGACACCGACCAATCGTTTAACCAAACGGTACTTCGTTCGGCTGCTTAATCTATTGTTATTATGATCGATAGGATCTCACAGAAGATCTCATGTCGAAATATTCAGGAGACGAGTACAACCATCTTCTACCGAGGACATTGCCGGGATGCCTGGCAACACTCATGAGTCAAGATCTTCTGCTCATGCTGAACCCGCCGCGGAGGCCCCTGTGGTAAATCCGGCCCCTGAAGATTCTGAGGACGCGGTTTCAGTCACTAGATCCGAAGTAGAGAGCGCGATGAACCACCGGCGGCGGCGAGAAGCCCTGCGCCACTCGGCGTTTTCCGAACAAGAGTTCAATGCTCTATGCTCGGTAGACGCGCACATCGGAGCTGCCCGAGCTGGGCTTGGGGAAGCCGTGAAACTGATATCATCCAGCCTGAAGGTGAGTGATTGATTCCGAGAATCCGGACACATATGTAAACCCAGTAGCCCCCAAGCCTTGAATTGGTTGGGACGACCGAGTTAAGGATCCGTATATTGTTTGATGGGTGATGCAGGCCTCAAGGCAGCAGAACGAGCAATTGGCCAATGAATTGGAAGCGAGCCGAACACAGGTGGAAGCCGTGAAGGCCGAACTTGAACAAGTGAAGAAGTTTACCCGGGAGGCGCATGGTGAGTATATCTATTCTGTTGATCTTAGTATATAATCCCATGCTGACGCGAGGGTACTTTTTAGTAGCTGAATCTATAGGGCAGTTGCAAAAATATTTAGATGCAGCCCGAGAATCTCAGAGGTATGCCGAGTCCCAGTATGAGGCCGGCTGCCTTTCGTTGCAACGAAACCTGGAGGAGAAGAAACGCCTCCAGGCGGAAAACAAGCAGCAGGCCGACGAAATTGAGAGTTTAAAGACTCAATTGGCCCAGGCCCAAGAAGAGAACCAAAAATTATAGAGGGGCATGTTCGGTAAGTGTGATTATACGTCGAAGGGTATCTCTCCTACACGAAGTGTAATGGACATGCCTTATCTCGTATATAGGTCTTCTTACCGGGCGGCCTGAAGAAGAGATCGGATCCTACCGGGGGAGCCTTCTGAAGGAACTGTCAGCCATACATGAGCGGGCTCGGAAGGCTATGAGGGGCATGATAAAAGCGCTATGGCCTGCCGAGAAGCCTCCGGAAGGGATGACCGAACTAGCTGATCGGTTCAAGGAAGCCCGTAGTCGGTTCGAGCTATGGAAGACATCGGCCTGCCGGGAGGGAGCACGAGAGGCGTGGGCGATGATCAAGACTTGTTATACCGGTCTTAACCCCGAGCATATGGCTTGGGTTGGGCCAGCAGGGCCTGATGGGCAAGAAGTGCCACTTCACTTGGTGTACGACCAAGTGATGCCTGCCGCTCGTCTCTCGCAGGAAGATTGCGCCCTGGATGCCTTAATAGACAATATTGACCAGCAGCCAGATGTGTGATTTTATGTAACCATGTACTTTAAATCAAAAAATTGCTCTGTATGTGTTGTAAACTTTGTCTTAACCGGCCATCGGCTTCGACCTCCCGTACTACGAGCTTGAGAGTGTTCCTTATAAAATATCCCTTGATAAGAGGGAATTCTTTCGAGGAACCAGGCAATCCGGCCATTTGGTGCGAACAGACAGAAGATGCACAGGGAGATATGTTATATTATTGCTTAGTGTAAGAAAAATCTTCCAAAGAAAATAGTACCTCTATCGGTGCCTTCCTTTAGGTTGCTATGGAAATTGTGGATAGCAAGGCCATATACTGCTAGTATGCAACTAATGGCCTTTTTCGGGAAAAGAAGCCCGAGTAATGGTAATAACAACCATAATTTTATTTGTTGCTTCCATCGTAGCTGACCAATTTTCTGCTAAAGATAGCTAGCTTTTGGCTTCACCCGTCTGAGGTACGCATCCGGATGACCCGGTCATAGCAATCGCAGAGGTGCTCCCTTTACCCTCTAGCCGAACAATCGGGAACGTAGAGGGTAAACACAGGAGCGAGGCAACCCAGCTTGGCAAAAATCTTAGTTCGAATTGATGCATATAATGGCTTTACAATCGACAAAGGAAACATGCATACATAATAAATTTCAATAGATGCTTAAAATATATAATCATCGGCTTCGGGAAGAAGCCCCCAGGTGTTTTATTCGGATTTAACATTTGACGATGTATGCCGAAAATCTTCACGCTAGTTCGGTTTAGCCGAACATAGACTTGGGAAGAAAAAATCCGAACCTGCCAAAAATCAAAGTGGGAGGGAAGGGAAATGAAAAAGAAAGAAAAGAAAAAGGAGGATAAAAAGTAAGATGACACAGGTCTAGCCGTAGAAGCGCCGAAGACGAGCTGCGTTCCATGGGTTCGGTTCGAGGCGGTTATCCAGCGGGTTTCGAAGACGGTAAGCCCCTCCTATGAGTACTTCGTCAATTATGAAGGGGCCCTCCCATTTGGGATTGAGTTTATGCTTCTTCTTCTCTGGGAGCCGTAAGACGAGTTCACCCACGTTATATGCTTTTGCCCTGACCTCCCTGCTTTGGTAACGTCGGGCCTGCTGTTGGTAGAAAGTAGAGCGAGCGCGAGCTATGTCGCGCTCTCCTTCTAAGGCGTCCAAGTCGTCCTGCCGATCTAACTCGGCCTCCTTTTCTTTGTACATACGCACCCTTGGTGCGTCGTGAATAATATCACAGGGAAGGACCTCTTTCGCCCCGTAGACCATGAAGAACGGGGTGTATCCCGTTGATCGATTCGGGGTGGTGCGCAGACCCCACAGAACGGAATCAAGCTCCTCTACCCAATGGTAGTCGGACTCATGAAGAGATCGTACCAGACGTGGTTTAATACCACTCATGATGAGGCCGTTGGCCCATTCGACTTGTCCATTGGTCTGCGGGTGATACACCGATGCGTAATCGAGCTTGTTGCCCATTTTTGCGCACCAGTCCTTTACGTCCAGGGCGGTGAAGTTGGATCCATTGTCCATTATTATACTGTGCGGGACGCCATAACGGTGTACCACGCCGGATATAAAGTCGATTACTGGTCCGGACTTGGCTGATTTGACAGGTTTTGCTTCGATCTATTTGGTGAACTTGTCAACCATGACCAGTAGATATTTATTCTTCTTGGTCCTCCCTTTAAGTGGTCCGACCATATCCAGCCCCCAAACCGCAAATGGCCAGGTGATCGGAATAGTCCGAAGGGCGGTTGGGGGCATGTGACTTTGATTTGCAAAGAGTTGACATCCCACGCAATGCGGGACAAGTGATTGGGCGTCTGCTCGAGCAGTGGGCCAGAAGAAACCAGCCCGAAAGGCCTTGCTTACTAAGGCCCTTGCCGCGGCGTGATGGCCGTCCATTCCTGCGTGAACTTCGGCCAAGAGCTGCCTTCCTTCTTCCTCAGATATGCACCGCTGGAGTACTCCGGTGGTGCTTTTCTTGTATAACTCACCCTCATGGACTTTATAGGCCTTGGATCGCCGAATTATGCGTCTCGCCTCTGTTTGATCATCGGAGAGTTCTTGGCGAAGAAGGTAAGCGAGGAAGGGCTCGGTCCATGGTGCAATTATTGCCATGACCTCATGAGCCGAAGGCGTTTCATCCATGACGGAGCCGCCAATAATTTGGTCGTCTGGTTCGTTTATAGGGGGAATGACCTCTTCCGCGCTGATGGATCCGGCGCCCTTATTATCGTCCTGCCAAACCACCGATGGCTTGAAGAGCCGTTCAAGAAAAGTGTTTTTTGGGACGGGGTTGCGTTTGGCCCCCATGCGGGCCAGTATGTCGGTGGCCTGGTTGTTGTCTCTAGCGACGTGATGGAATTCCAGCCCCTCGAACCGTGCGGATATTTTAAGGACGGCGTTTCTATATGCCGCCATCTTCGGGTTTTTGGCATCGAATTCACCGTTGATTTGAGAGATGGCCAAGTTTGAGTCTCCCCGTACCTCCAGCCGTTGTATGCCCATAGAAGCTGCCATCCGAAGACCGTGCAAAAGTGCCTCGTATTCGGCTGCATTGTTGGAATCGGCATACATGATTTGCAACAGGTATTGGACGTTGTCGCCTGTGGGGGATGTGAGAATAACTACAGGCCCCCGTCCGGCCAATGTTTTGGATCCGTCGAAGTACATCGTCCAATGGGAGTATGTACTATATTCCCTGGGGAGCTCGGCCTCTGTCCATTCGGCGAGGAAATCAGCCAACACCTGAGATTTAATAGCTCGTTGTGGCTTATAGGCGATGTCGAAAGGAAGGAGTTCAATGGCCCATTTGGCTATGCGGCCGGTGGCATCCATGTTATTGATTATATAGTTCAGGGATACTTCGGATGCCACCGTGACCGAACACTCTTGTAAGTAGTGTCTTAGTTTCCGTGAGGCCATAAACACTGTATAGGCTATCTTCTGGTAATGCGGGTATCCGGACTTGCATTGCGTTAGCACTTCTGACACATAGTAGACCGGCTTCTGTATCCGGAATTTGTGACCCTCCTCCTCTTGTTCGACAACGAGCACTGCGCTAACCACTTGGTTGGTGGCCGATATGTATAATAACAATGGTTCACCGGCGCCTGGTGCTGTGAGTATGGGGTTGCTTGCCAGCAGTGTTTTAATTTCCTCTAACGTGGCAGTTGCTTCATCGGTCCATTCAAAATTGTTGGTCCATTTCAGCAACCTGTAGAGCGGTAAAGCCTTTTCACCGAGACGGGAAATAAAGCGGCTTAACGCCGCCACGCAACCCGCCAACTTTTGGACGTGCTTTAGCTCTGTGGGAATTGCAAGTTCCGATAGGGCGCGGATCTTAGCCGGATTCGCTTCTATTCCTCTATGGGAAACAATGAATCCGAGCAGTTTACCAGCGGGAACTCCAAAGACACATTTCTCTGGATTGAGTCGTATATCGTACTCGTGCAAGCTGGCAAAGGTTTGCCTTAGGTCGTCGATCAACTGGCTGACGTGTTTGGTTTTAATGACCAAGTCGTCCACGTATGCCTCGACTGTTTTACCAACCTGTTTCTCAAGACGGGTCTGGATCATGCGCTGGTATGTAGCCCCAGCGTTTTTTAGCCCGAAAGGCATTGTGTTGAAGCAGAATGGCCCGTAGGGGGTGATGAATGTGGTTGCAGCTTGATCGGATTCCTTCATTTTGATCTGATGGTATCCGGAGTAAGCGTCAAGGAAGCATAGGGAATCGTGTCCAGCTGTGGCGTCAATAATTTGGTGTATGCGTGGTAGGGGGAAAGGGTCCTTCGGGCAGGCCTTGTTAAGGTCTTTGAAATCGACGCACAGCCGCCAGGATTTGTCTTTCTTTGGTACCATCACCAGGTTTACCAACCATTCGGGTTGTTTGATCTCCCGTATGAATCCGGCCTCTAGCAATTTGGCTAGTTCTTCTCCCATAGCTTGTCTTTTAGGCTCAGAAAAGCGGCGTGGAGTCTGTTTGACGGGCTTGAAGCCTGGGATTATATTCAGACTATGTTCTGCCAGCCACCGTGGGATTCCTGGCATATCGGAAGGATGCCAGGCGAAGATGTCCCAGTTTTCTCGTAAGAATGCTCACAGCGCCTCGTCCACCGTGGGGTCCAGCTGAGCTCCGATGGACGCTGTCTTATTAGGGTCCGTTGGGTGTACCTGAAATTTAACAATTTCTTCTGCAGGTTTAAAGGATGTGAGTTTGGGCCTTTTGCTAAGGATCACATCGTCCTTGTCCACTGTTGACCGGAGTGCGGTCAATTCTTCTGCAGCAAAGGTCTCAGCTAGTGCCTCGAGGGTGAGCGCTGCCGTTTTGTTCTCGGCTCGAAGGGCTGTATTCGGATCACTGTTGATTGTGATTACCCCGTTTGGGCCTGGCATCTTGAGCTTCATATACCCGTAATGGGGTATAGCCTGGAATTTTGTGAAGGCGTCACGCCCCAACAGGGCGTGGTAGCCATTGGGGAAGGGCACGATATGGAAAAGAAGTTCTTCAGATCGGTAGCTTTCGGGCGTGCCGAACACTACGTCCAGGGTGATACGTCCTGAACAACGCGCCTCTTTCCCAGGGATGATACCCCGGAAGGTTGTGTTGCTGTGCTCGATGCGAGATCGGTCGAACTGCATTTTTTCCAGGGTGTCTTCGTAGATGAGGTTTAAACCACTGCCACCATCCATTAGCTCCTTCTGTAGCCTGAAACCATCGACGATGGGGTTTAGGACCAGTGCGGCCGGTGTTTGACTGGGACGGATGGTTGGTTGATCAGTATCTCCGAAGGTGATGGGTATGTCTGCCCATGAACTTGTTGCCGCCACATGGTAGACCTGTTCGAGTTCTCTAAGAGCTCTTTTCCTCTTGTTCCTAGAGGGGAACGTTTCGTAGATCGTCAGGACTTCAGCATTGTATTCTGGTGGCGTTGTGGAGCGCCTGTTCGGCGGTAGTGCCTCGAGGATGACCTCTCCACTTTTTGCGACCTGCCTAATGACCCAGCAAGCTCTGAGGCTGTGAGTCGGGCTTGTGTTCAGCAATACAGAATGTATGGGGCATGGCTTGTCCAATAGTCCGTCAAGGACAGTTCTGGCCCCCGTAGGGGGTCTATTTCTCTTTTCGGCGGGTTCATGTTCGGCTAGCCGATTCGGGGGTACGCGCTTTTTCCGATCTCCTCTAGGGTGTTCGGTAAAGTCTGATTCCGAAAGTAGCCGCTCGGCTTGCCAGGTGCTCTCCATGGCACAGTATTTTCATACCAGATCTGATAGCTCGGTGAAACCGCGAATGTGTCGACAGGATAGGGCATTAAGGATCCCTTCATCATGACAATTGCGACTGAAGGTTGCCATTATCTCCTGGTTACTAGAGCCTGGTACTTTGATTCTAACGAGGAGGAGTCTAGCCCAATAATGATGAACCGACTCCCCTCGTAATTGTTTGACATCCCGTAAGTCCGAAGACTTGGACTCTCCTATGATGCTTGAGTGCTCGACTTGGGTGGTGGGTGGGAAATTTTTTAGTTCCGTGCCACGATGTGAGTCCGGAATCACGGGGTTCGGCGCGGGGTTCGAATTGCGCGCTAGATCGGGGATCGATCCCAAAAAAATTTCGGAGCGAACTCCAGAATCCGGGTTACAAGAGAGATCCTGATGATCGGAAATTGGGATATAAACCGTTTTTAGTTCCGGTTGTTGGAGGGATGAGCCTCCCTCCGGACACTCGACGGTGGCGACTAGGTGAGTGACCGAGGGGGTGCGAATCTCCCTGTCATCGGGTTAAAGCCCGATCCGGTCATAGACCGGGGTCTGGTCGTCGGCTATGCCCATGGTTCGAATCCGATCCAGTAGCTCGTTCAGGGACGAGACGTCAGCGGAGCACGTGTTGCCAAAGCGCACGGGGTCAATCCGCAGCATCGCGGTTCCTGAGCCGTTTGACAGCGAATCCAGATTATGTTCGGCCATGGCGGGTCAGGGCACGACGACTGGGTTGGGTGTTCTAGACAGTCCGGGGGTAAAGGCCGCCTCAGAGGTGACGCCCGACGCTCCCGGCGTCGAGGCGGCAGGATCTGTGGGCTCCTCCATGAGAGCTGAGGGTTCCATCCAAACGAGCTCTCCCCATGAATCAGCGACGAACTCTAAGGTTCCGAATCTGATTTCCTGATCGGGGGAGAAACTTCCGATCTGGCCGAGATGGTCAGTCGGGTCGGCACGCGACAAGATGCTGCCGCCTGCGAAGAGCTGACTAGGGACGGGGGCATCCTGGCTACAGATACCATTGCTTATGACAAGATGAGCCATCGATTCTTTTGGTGATCACAGCGGAACTCTCAATGAAAGCACCAATGTCGGTGTCAAAACCGGCGGATCTCGGGTAGGGGGTCCCGAGCTGTGAGTCTAGGATCGATGGTAACAAGGGGACGAAGGAGACGATGTTTACCCAGGTTCGGGCCCTCCTATGGAGGTAAAACCCTACGTCCTGCTCGATTATATTGATTGTATGCAGGTTACAGAGTTGATCTACCTCGAGATCGACTAGCTAAAACCCTAGATGAGTTTTTCTGCCCTACAATCTACTACCCTCTGGCTTATATAGACTCCGAGGGTCATTAGGGTTACACATGGTCGGTTGTTCACCAGAGGGATAAAACATGCCTAATCTACTACCTTAAACTTGAAAGACAGGCCACGACTCCTGAGGTCTCCTCCATAGCGACGAGGCCTTCGATCAATCCCATCTTCAGCGAGCGGCCCATGAGCCCGGCCTATGAGAAATAGGCCGGCAGTCCGAGGACCCCTTAATCCCGGACTCCCTCACCAGGCTCTCCATCTTCAACCCAACTCCATCCTGCTTCTGTCCGTCTTCGCCTTCTACTGCGAGGCCTTCGTGGGCATGAAGCCCTCGGTGGCCCTGTTCTGCCATTTCTTCAGCTTGTGGCTTCATGATGTTGCTCAGCAGTCGGCATGCGTCTCCTTCGTCGCGGTCCAGAGCGGGAACATGCTCTTTAAGGCCGGGAAGAAGGTGGAGAACTTCAGGCACCGCTGGGTCTTCTTGGATCTCAAGAGCGACAACCCTCGACTGGAGCTCCCAAAGGGGCTGCCGGAGAAGATTTCTGCGTGGAGCTCTGCGAAGCTCTCCGACCCCCGGTCCAAGCCCGTTCTGGAGAGGGTCCTTTGAGACATCAGCGCCAGGAAGTTGACTGGGGGAATGATAGTGAAGGAGTTCCTGGCGCAACGCCTGGCACCCCTCCAGTCTCACTCGAGGCCCATGTGGGACTATCAGGGTGGTGGCGATGACATGAGGCTCCGCTCTGTGCGCCTGACCCCCGAGGAGTTGAACAGGGTTATGGCGACCCTGCTCAATGGCGACCTCGGGGACCTTCCTGAGGCCTACGCCCCGCTGTACTGCCATGACGACAAGGCCGATCTGGTCGCCGCGATGCCCATCCTCGACGAGCTGAGGCTCTCTCCAGCCGAGAGCCCTGGCGCCCCTGTGGTGGTGTCCTCCGACGACACCGCAGATGAAGAAGACTCGGAGGAGACGGCGGATGACGATCTGGAGGAAGTGTCCCCTCCGTCACGGAGTGCGCTTCTCCGCAGCTTCGATGACGACGACGCCAGTGAGCCCCCTGCTGCAAGTCCTCCGTGACTCACTAGGGTCCTCAAGAGACCAGGGCCCACGCCTCGGGCCGCACGGTCTGCCTGTCGGGTGACCCCGAGGAAACGCGAGGCTGGGCCTCCTCCGGAGCACCCAGCTTGCGCCAGTGAGGTGGCCGAAGCGCCCACCTCGCCCCTGCCCGAGCTGCAGCTTGTGGGCGAGGCGGCCACGTCTAGAGCTGGCGCGACTTTGCCGGCCGTGGCCCTTACGAGCGGTTCCACTGCTCCTTCACGCAGTGGCGCCTCCTTAGAGAAGGACGGGGGATTCCCCGCCTTCGCCGAGGTGGAGAGAAAGAGGAAGTGGGTCGACGTCGAGGAGTAAGTAGTTCCTGCTTGGTTTTTGGCCGCCTTCCGGTGGTTTAAGTGCTGATGGTCCCTTCTTTGCTTGACAATCAGGAGCGCCGCCGTGCCGAAGGCGAAGAAGAAGAAGGCCGGCGTCAAGCCGAGTGTGCCTTCCGACGCGACGCCCGTTCCTGGTGCCTTGCCGACGCCTGATGAGGCGCCGGATGTCGCGGGCGAGGAGGCTCGCGGGGCGACTCTCCTTGTCACAGCCGCGGAGCCCCCGATGCCCATTGGAGAGGCTGCCCCCGCCCTTGGGGGCATCCGCGCCGCTGCCCGAGGGGCCAGCCCCCGAGGGCCAGATGGGTGTAGGGCCGTCCGTCCCTGCCTTGTCTGTGGTAGTGGCGCAGCCACCGGTGTCCTCTGCTCTCCATGCTCCCACCCCTCTGGAGGCGGCTCCTGCCGCCGCGCAGGCGCCATCTCTGGGCCGGGCCCTGGTGCCACCGACTCGTGGCCCTCCGGTCGATTCAGACGCCCTGGACGGGGCCTACGCCCTCTTGGATCAGGTCCGAGACGCCCTCGGGGGCGCCGATGGTCGCCTCGCAAGGGGGCCCTTGGGTCTTCTTTCTGGGTGGCTCCAGTCTGACTCCTGAGCCGTGGCGGTTTGGAGCCAAGCCGAGGCCACCGCGGCTGAGAGCAGGAAGGAGGTCGCGTCGGCCAAGAGAGCCCACGACGCAGCGCTGGCCGATGCAGCTTCTGCCATGAAGCGCTGCGACGAGGCGGAGGCCCACCTGAACTCTCTTCGGGAGGAGAGGACTGCTCTCGCGGAGCGGCTTCGTCAGCGGGAGGAAGACCTCAAGACCTGCGAGGCCAAGCTTGCCGACCGTGACTCCGCGCTATCCAAGGCGGCGGTCGACCAAGCCGCGGAGCGCAAGCAGCTGGACAGGTTGAAGGAGGAAGTGGCCGCAGAGAAGGCCCAGCTCGACTCCCGGGAGAAGACCCTTGCCGCGGCCGAGGAAAAGAAGGCTGCGAAGCTCGACGCTCTCCCCTTCGTCGAGCTCAGGCTTCGCCAGGCGCTGCAGTCCATCTGCTGGGGGGATTTATAGAACCTGTGGTAGCTCCTGAGAGTGGCTTCACGAGGCTCTCTTCAAAGCTCGCCGAGGTGCTTGAGGGTGCCGTCGCCAGGGTGGAGAACGTCTTGGAGAGTGAGTGCCGCGACCTCTTCTCCGCGGCCGGGACATTCATCTTCAGCCACCTCTATCTTCGCGAGCCGAGCTTCGACTTCGGCTCCGTGATTCGCCCGGTTGATCCTGGGGTTCGTGCCGCCACGGCGACATCCGTGGAGGGCGCCGTGAAGGCGCTGATGAAGAAGTTCGCCTGCATCGCCGTTCCCTCACCTCCTCCAGCAGCTGCGAGGGTTGGTGACAATGATGACAGCGGCAGCGATGTCGACGACGAGCTCCCCGCGGCTGGGACGAGCGGTGGTGCCAGCTCCTCCTAGCTTCTTTCCCTAGGTCTTCTCCTGTAATGTCCATCGTGCCTCGTGGAGGCGTTAGACTTGTTTGCGTTTTCGGAGACATTTTAATGCTTGTAATGACTGCTAAGCTGTGTGGTTTTATTTCCTCGCTTCGTTTCCTTCCTGCTTGCTGTAGCGCTCTGCGTCGGCAGGGCCCGGTCCCGCGCATACCTCGACCGCCGTTGGGGCGTCCGGATCACCAGGACGGTGCCAAGGGGCGAGGGGCTACGTGACCAGTGAGGCTCCTGAGTCGCGATGCTCAGGGGTCCCCCTTGACATACGAGCAGCCCTCACGAAGGGAACGCGGCGAAGACGGGGTCGACTTGGAGATTTGGAGCGCCTTGAGCTCTGCGTCGGCAGGGCCCGGTCCCGCGCATACCTCAACCGCCGTTGGGGCGTCCGGATGACCAGGACGGTGCCAAGGGGTGAGGGGCTACGATACCAGTGAGGCCCCTGAGTCGCGATGCTCAGGGGTCCCCCTTGACGTACGAGCGGCTCCCATACCTTTCCTCGCCAGCTTTCGTCTGAGAGGGACGCGTGAAGACCAGGTACCAGGGACCTGGGGAGGTGGCGTGCGCCAGGCCTGGCCTGAGCGTAGCCCCCATGCAGCCCCCTCACGCGTGCATCCCAAGGGAATGTTGCGAGATGGAGCCGCGAGGGGCCATCCTGAGGTTGAATGCACCCGCTAAGGCGCCCTTAGTTGTTTATCCCCAGCGCGGAGCATAGGGCTTCCACGTTGCATGGGCATAGCCATTGGAGGGCAGTGTTGTCCACCAGCGCGGAGCATGGGGCTTCCACTTGGGCGTGGGAATGGGGGGCCTCGGCTCCTGAGCCCCCCGGGCGTGTACAGCCCATTAAGTTCGTACGCGTGGCCTGCACGGTAGAACTAGGAGGTGTATCTGGGCGCTCGTGAGGCAGCTCAGGTCTCACAAGGCCCTACCTCAAAGGCGGGATGCGCCTGAGTCTTCCAGTAGAAAGCGCCGCTTGAAGTCCTGTATATTTTGAGAAACCTGCGCTGAATGGATTTCCAAGGGCCATCGCATGAGAAGGCCAAACACCAATGACCCCAGGAGGTGACGTGAACGGGGCCGGCCCGCCAGACAGAGCTCAGCCATTGGATTTGTCGACGCTTCAGGGATGGACCCGATCACAGACGCCGTGCCCAGTCTTCTCATGCGACAACTCTGAGGAGAAAACACCCGGCGCACAGTTCCCATGGCGGTGGAAGGCTGACTGTGATTGTAGGAACCGTGCCGCGCGCCCACTGCCGATTAGCTCATGTGAGAGCGAAGCACCGAGGGCCATGGGAGGTGACGTGCACGGGGCTGGCCCGCGAGACAGAGCTCGACCGCTTGGATTTGTCAACGCTGTAGGGACGGACCCGAGCACAGACGTCGTGCCAGCCCTTAATCATGAGGCGGTCGAGGGCAGGATCATGAGGGCGCGGCGACATTCATGGCGGCGAAGCACCGAGCATGCAGGTTGGAATATTTAGGAAATAGATCAAATGCATGAAAGGATCTGATACATGTGAAAATGAAACGGCTGGGATGAGCCCTGGTCGCCTGAGGATAATGCAGCCCGATGGGCGCCCTCAAACTGAGCAAACCAAAAAGTTACCTGGTGTGGACCAAAATAGAATCACCTGGTGGCAATACCGCTGAAGCATGGAGGCAGTCGTCGGAGCTTGGCCTTGCGTCTCCGCGAGCTTGGCCTTCATGAGCCCGGTGCCTCACGAGGCTCAGGGCACTCGCTCGGGCCCGGCACCTCCTCCAACTCCTCGCGGTGCCTGGCCCGGTAAGGCGCGAGCATGGTCTGAGCAAGGCACTGGAATATGGCGCCCGCGTTCGCTAGACCGAAGGGCATGTGGATGTAGTTGCACGGGTAGGCCCCGCCGCGACCGACGCGCGTCGGCCAGAAGACGTCCTGTGATGCGGCCCCGTTGATCCCGGGTACGTTGACGCAGATGCGCGGCACGCCGCCCGAGTCGACGATGGCGACCGCGCTTGGCGGCGCAGGGCCGCGCCCGCCTCGCATGGCCTATGCTTCCCGAAGCTCCTCAATTGCTATGGTGACGAACTCCCGCGAACTTGGCGTCTCACGCCGTGCTCCTTGCTTGGATGGGTGCGCGCCTATGCACGCCCCTAAGTTGTGCCCGAGCACCTCCCTCGTCTCACTGGTCAGGTTGGTGGCCTTCCGGGTGGAAGCCCCCAAGCCCGACCCAAGGGAGGCGCCGGGCGCGCCTTCCTATGCGAAGGGGGAAGGGGCCTTGGCCCCAGGCACGGAGCCTAAGGCGCCGTCCTTAGAGGTCTCAGCCCCCTGGCGCCCCTTGGAAAGGAGCTGCTTATTCCTCTTGGGGACATCCTCGCGAGGCAGGACGCCTCCTTCGTCGTCTGAGTGCTCGGCCGCTGCGGCACAGTAGGCGCGCTCAACGGAGCAAACGGCGTCCTTCTCGTCGCAGGCGACGGTGATGACGCCACCACTCCCCGGCATCTTGAGGACGTTGTATCCATGATGGTGTTGTGGCTATTGGTGCCATGGAAGATGCAGAACGGTCGCCCTCCCGCGGGGGGTTCTTCGTCTCGGCTGTGCTTTGCCTCGGGCTCAGCCGCCAGCACCGCGGGGGCCTTGCGCTTCGGCTCCTTGGTCTTGGCCTTCTTGTCTTCAGGTTCCGCCTCCGGGAGCTCGCGGAGTGAGAGGCAGCCCTCTTCCGCCTTCGCGCACTTGTTCGCCAGGTTAAACATCTCCAGAGCCGAGCTCAGGTCGTCGTTGATAGCGAGCTCCTTCCTCATCCTGAGGTCCCTGACGCCGTCGGTGAATGCCGAGATGATGGCCTCATCTGACGCCCTCGAGATCTTGAGGCGGACAGTCGTGAAGCGCTGTATGAACTTGTGCAAGGTCTCGTCTGGCTGTTGCTTCACGCGACGTAAGTCACCCACTCCAAGGGCGCGGTCGTGGGTGCCTTGGAAGTTGGCGATGAAGCGCTCGCGCAGGTCTTCCCAGGAGGTGATCGATCCCTCCGGGAGGTTGAGGAGCCAGGAGAGCACACCACCCTTGAGCGCCATGGGGAACCAGCTTGCCATGACCTTGTCGTCCCCGTCGGCCGCCTGGATGCTCAGCGAGTAGAGTTGTAGGAACTCGGCGGGATCTGGGGTGCCGTCGTAGCGAGGAGGTAGGTCAGGCTTGAACTTGCAGGGCCACACGGCCGGATGGAGCTCCGGGGCAATGGCGCGGCAACCCACTGGGCCCACGGGCGTCGTGCGCTCGGGAGGGACCCGGTCTTGATGCTCCTGCGCGGCTGCCTCCATGGGCGCCCGGTCGCGGTGCTAATGCAGCAGCGCAGGGAGTGCTCGCGCGTCAGTGCGCGGCCGCGGCACCACCTGGCAGCTTACTTCATCTCTCACGCTCGCCGGAGACCCGCGCGGCTGGTCACGCGGGCGTGCTTCACGCCTGGGCTCGGGGTCGACGTCGCGCTGGGGAGGAGGAGGCGACACATCATGGGCCTCGTCGCCTGCCAGGGAGGGCTGGGGCCGGAAAGAGTAGGAGAGCGCCGAGGCGTCGCTGGCGGCGCTGACGAGCTCTGCAATGCGCCCGAGCCAGTCGTCGTAGCGGTTGGGGGCAGGGTGGTAGCGCAGCAGCTCGCGCGCCATGAGGAGTGCGCCCGACCCACGCGCCAGCCCGGGGCGAGCGTGGGAGGACGACCCAGTAGCTGGAACGATCGATGGAGTAGCGGTGCGGCCGTCGCGCCGCGCGGTGACCGGCTGTGACGAGTCCTGCTGCTCGTGGGCTTCCGGGCCCGTGGCGGCGTTGGCCACAGGAGAGGCGGACCGGCGCGCGGCGGTGCGGCCCACGGGCGCCGTCTGGGCGACGCGAGCAGCACGGCGCTCGGCGCGGGCTCGGCGAGCGTCAGCCATCGGAGCGCTGAGGCGGAGAAAGAGCAAGGCTTGAGGAAGACTCCGACACGCCCCCTACCTGGCACGCCAAATGTCGGATTTCGGGCTCCGCAAAACCCTAAGAAGTTCGAACCCAGGGGCATGTGCAAAGATCTCCAACAGCTTCACCCCCTCCAAGCTCACAACGTGATGCCCCGCTCGATGGCGATGGAGATGATAACACACGAGAGTTTACCCAGGTTCGGGCCGCTGCGAAGCGTAAAACCCTACTCCTACTTTTGGTGGATTTGCCTCACGAGGAGGTTTGTGGATGAACTAGTACAGTGGTGAGTTGCCTCACGATTGCGTTTGGGTGGTGTTCCACCCCCCCTACAGAGCAGCCTAGCCTCTATTTATAGCGGCCCGGGTCCTCTTCCCTTATCACAATGGCGGGAAGGGATCCCACAACGGCCAAATTTGAAAGGGGACAGGAGGTACATCTTATCCTGACGAAATGTGGTCTTCGCCTGCAAAGTAGGTGGTGGTGACGCGGTGGTGGGCTTGCTGGTGACATCCGTCCTACCACGCCCACTGGCCTGGTCTCGTTGCACTGGAATGGAAACCTTTGGCGGGGCACCTCGGGAACCTGTGCTCGTCCTTGTCTCCTTTGCACCAAAGGGGAAACTGTCCCCTCTAACGCGCTGGCGCCCGCCTGGCCTGGCTGGCGTCACCCTTGACCTCCCGAGGCCGAACGTTGCATAGAGATATCCGCCACTCAGGAGGGGGTCTGGGGAGGCCACCCCCTTCCAGGAGCCTTGGCGTTGTCCTCCTCGCGAGGATGGGGCTCTCGCGAGGGTCTTGTCTTGAGTGAAGCCGCGCAGGGCTGTACGGACCGTCAAGTGGGCCATGTCCTGGGACGCAGGTAGGCAAGTTTGGGTACCCCAGTATCCAGAACGCTGACAGTTGCTGAAGTAGACGGAGTGCTTGGAGTTGGGCTAGAAGCTTTTGAATACCTTGAAGACTTTGCTGAGTCAGGCAAGCGGCCCCTTGACCATGTTGATGAAACCATTTATATGCATGTCATATAGCACTTTCTTTCGCTGCATTGAAAACATGATGATGATATGGGGACAACCTTGCTGGGTTGATCTCCGATGCACTTCTTGGTGATACTTGCATTGTGCATGACTCTATGTTCCATTGAGAGTCATGTGGGTGGGAAGTAGTTAGGTGCTAGTAGGTGCTACGCAAGTGCGACGAGGATATGCATCGAGATGGAAACCAAAACGTTTTACCAAAGACTTTACGAAACCCCATCGAGTGCCACTAATGCCCGTGGGAGGTGTTGAGCTAGGTAACCACTTGATAAAGAAGTGGTGTACCGAGGCAAGTTGCGTGTGTGTTTTCCAAAATGGATTAATTTAAGGTCTGATGTTCATCCCAACCATACATGTATGACCACACTACTCCTTTCATGGGAAGGGGCCTTGTTGATTACTTTGGTCGATGCTAGCACAAAGCCCGCATTACTAGTGGCGAGAGACCCCGAGTCACTCTCTCAATGCGGGGTCGTGCCTGGACTGGCGACTATGGATGTTTTTACAGACACCGAGCACACCATTCTGTCCCCTCATGGATGGTACTATGTTGAGCGAGTCTCGTGTGATGTACATCATGAGGACACGGGCCAACGAGTGGACTCTTTGTTTAGTGTTTTCAAGGGAAAGACATTGTTGGGGTGCTTACCTCGGGTATGTAATATACCGCAAGTCGTGGAGGACACGAAAGTTCCCCGAGTCTTGTGGGTAATGTGTGCAACCTGTGTAGAGTGTAAAACTATTCGAATAGCCATGTCCAACGTCAAGGACAGTTGGGTGGTCCTGCTTAAACTACGTCCAGACGTTTTCACGAAATTGGGTGCATGTGTGACAAAAGAGATACTTGATCTAAGTCAGATGACTTGACGTGATGATCAAACTTGAGAAGTTCTAAACTCTACTTATATTGATATATATAACCATTCATATGGATATCCGCAGCCTCATGATGCATGCTTTACAAAACGTTAGGACATGATATTGCACTCAAAATTAGCTTTCCACAAAAGTACCTACTTAGTGTCATACCATGCATGATTACCTTGTTCCAAACATGGGTTGCTTGCGAGTATATTCAAAAGTACTCATTGGCTTGTCTTGAGTTATTTAATTGGCCAGGCATGAAAGAACATGATATGAAGAAGCGTACCTTGGTTACGAACATGCGAGCTAGGACGCTTCCCAGTCAGCTTGCCTGTAGGGTTAAGGCAGATGGCATGAGTCCGCGCTATCGTTGAAGATTTATGTTGCATGTTTATGACTGGTGTTTTGGCCTTCTTGGCCCTACCTATGAAGACTTGGCCAGAAAGGCCATATTTATGTAAGACGGAATGTAATGGATGTAAGACTATTTTTATTCAGTTTCTGTGTGTTCAGTGAGCATTGATCTCTGGGATCACTGTACACGTGCATTCGGAGACTTCGACTTATGAGTCGAGGTCCCCATAGAGCTGGTATCAGAGCCATCCTGAGTGTAGGAAGCCTTAGTTAGCATGGATGTTAGTTAGGACAGGAACTATCCTCCAGACCCTCCCAATGACTTGCAAAATCTATTACACTTCTCTCTCCTCCTAATTTAGAAGACTATAAAACCTTTCATACTTACCTTATCCTCTCTTGTCATATTAACCCTTCTCTGACCATCTTGTAGATGGTCGTCGCCCCGATGAGACTCCTCATGACCGGTTTTCCACCACTCCCAAGAGATTGCCTCCAACAATGCCACTATCCTTTGGAGACGATGTACACCCTGCATGAACTGGGCAATGGCGAGTTCAGAACAGAGTTCTACGCCAAGGTGGTGGTGCTTGCTAAGACCTCACCCTAGAGTTTGTTCTTTGTTGGACCACCCATGCCAACAAGGGACATGGACATTCAGCAGGCGGCCTATGAAGCCCTCCTTCGTCTTCGAGACCTCCTCCCAGAAATGAAGGAAGAACAAGCTACCTGCTACCTACCCAGCAAGAGTGGATTAGGAGCCCCTGCTCAAGCAATAAATCCCCCAGGAGACGAGGACCCAACACTCAAGTTCCAGATCCGCGTCGCCAACGCGGTGGATTACCTTCTACGTTACCTTACCAAAGAATTCCTCAAGTCCCGCTAGGATTTCCCTTCACTTCTACACCTTCACTACCTCGAGAAGAAGAAGGTGGTCGAGCAAGAACAACAAATTGCTCCCCTACAAGTCCACATCACCAACCAAAGACAGCAAATTGAGGAACGTCAGGAAGCCTGCAACCGAGCCCCGCACGGAAGGCATAGGAACAAAATTCCATATCAACCACGTGGAGGACCATCGTCAGATCACCGACGTCGTAACCCAAGACTGACTAACATCTTCTCTGCTCCCGACACATACTTAGAATGTGGCGGATTTCGGTATCGTGCCAAGAGGTGTCCCAACAAATAGCCGATTGTCGCATACCCACTGGTACCACCAGAAGAACATAGAAGCTGAAGACTGAACATCCCTCTCTCCGAGAGATGAAGCAAGCACGACTACTGAGTCCGAGCACCCCTAGGGTAGGTTGAGTCGTGTAACCCCTATGCGAAGTGGAGTCTGTGTGATGGTTAAAATGAAACCATGTTGTGTGTTGTTTGTTTCTTATATGTTTGTGTTTTGTTATAAGTCGCACTTTTGCCCTAGGCAACATGTACGCGACTATACCGCCTATCTTATCTTAATGAATGTGTTGGCCTTTTCGACACTTGTTTGATCACACTTGCACTATACCACCCCCTTTAGGCACCCCTCCTCTATGCTACTTTTTCCTCTCACCTATCTCAACAATGGAATACCAGAGAGACAAGATGCACTAAGGATTCCACCTCGACAAAGATCTAGCACTGAAGACTTTTGCAACAACCATCCCAACCAAGTGCAACTCAGTAGAATTATGCCTCTCCCTCAAGATTGGAAACCTTGCCGCTAGCCTAATCTAGACCTCACAAGTTACACTACACTACTATAGGAAGGTCCAAAGATGACACATCAATCAGAGACCCTTCGACCAAACTGTGCGCGATCGATCCATCGCAAATGGTATAGTTATAGCTCCCTCGCCAATAAAGAAAACTGTGTGCAATGACTGGTCCATCAGGCACGTTTGAGATGAGACTAGCGTGTCTGATGTAGGGCATACAGTTGGTGCTTATGAACTGTTTGCGATTAGACAAGATAACACAAATGGTTCACAAAATATATATGTGTGCAAAGTACGGCATACATTTCACTCGGACAAACTGTTTGCGTTGATCTAGATAGAACACAAACGAATTACCATAACAAGGTGTGTGCGATACCAGGGAAACAGTTCATTCATCAGAATTGTGTGGGAAGACCAATATCAACCGAAACAATTCATACTGACAAGTTGTGTGTGTTGTGGGCACACAGTTGCTGCTAAACAATTGTATGAGATGTGATTTGTTCTAACTACAGAACACCAACATTATTGTTGCATAACCAACCTTAACATACAATTACATAAGTGGCCGCACAACACATGTACATTCCTTAATATAAATTTACAAGAAGCAGACGATCACCAAATCATATTGTTCTTTTGATGACGGTTGCCACCACTGCTCTGCTTGTGGCTATCCCTCGCCATCTGTAGGAAGGAGGCACTTCCTCATGTCAACAATCCTCCTGTACATCTCGTAGCTTGTGTACTCGTTCGTGGCCGCATACTTGATGTGTTTTTCATCCAGTTCGTTCATCCAGGCCTTGTGCCAGACAAACTTGTCCTTGTCGCACTCAGCCTTTATGTCTCTGTAGTAGGGGTCGATGATGGTCACAGCGAGGTTAACCAGGGAGTCCTTCTGCTTCTTCTTCTAGCTGCCCTAGACCCTGTACTGACCTTGGATGTTGACAACCTTCTAACAGGACAAGCCTGAAGTCTTGAGCACCTTGAGATCGTTGGTGCTGTCCACCATTGTGAACCTGTAGTCGGGGCTGTTGACAAACCTGGCGAAACGCTCGCAAGGCCTTGTGGCAGTAGTGGTAGACGAGCACGTGATGGCACACGAACAGCTCGGCAACGACAACCATCTGGTCATGCCCGACATGACCGCCAGTGTACTCGAGGTCGAAGCCGACCACTTTGTACTTGTCATCCTCAGCAAGCAGCTGCTCCAACGCATTGATGGAGTTCTCCACAACGGTCGGGTCGTTGGTGTGCACCATGGAGAGGTCCATCTTCCTGATGTGGGTGTCCACTTTGAGAATAATGCCGAACTGCCACTCGGCGTTGGCAGCCGCCATTGGATCCGCGCGGGAATGTTGAAGCAATGAAGAGATGTGCATCCTCTCTCTATTATTTGTTGTCGTGGGTGCGCTACTTGTGTTGTGTGGCGCGAACGAAAGGTGGAAGAGATGAAGGTAAATGGCCACGGGAATAAATGGGTGGGCGTCGGACGTCCTGGAATTTCGGCACGTCCGCATGGCAGTTTTTGCATCGCTTAACTGCATGGTGGCGCACGTATAACTGCATGGAGGCACCGGGTGCAGCGCAACCGCATGCATATGGCGCCCCAAACGTGGACGGACACCAGCAGACCGCGCGCGCACGGACACGAGCAGAGCGGGCCGCGGCCGCCTCAACCGGCCGCCTCATGCGTAGAGGAGTTCGCGACAGTTCGTAGAGAACGGCCGTTTGCTATGTAATAATACACAAACGCTTTTTTATCATTAACCGTTTGTGTACTTGTCATTTCTCCCTCCTCTGTCCCGTCTTGTAATAATACGCAAACACTTTTTTATTATTAACCGTGTTGTCCGGTGCACACTTCTGGGTTTCTTTTGGCCTTCCGGTTCCCGTGCAACCGCGTAGGTTCCCGCGCAAGCTTCCCGCCCGGCTCGCCGAAATCCCACAAACCCCCAATGATTGGCCGCCTGCTTTATAAACCATCACGGCCGGCGTCTGCACACCGCATTCACCCCTTTCTCCCCATAGCTTCACTAATTTGCTTCTCCCCCAATCGCCAATGGCACCCGTCTGTCGTCGTCGCTCCGCCACTCCGCCAGAGGATAGCTCCAGCTGGGAGGCTACATCGCGTCGGCGACGGAGTCCCCGGAAGCGTGTAGTGCGTGTGGCGTCCTTGTTGGGTGTGATCGTGCCACCCACCACACGCTTCGCCATCGTTGCCCGAAGGCAGTTGCTGTCGGCGACCATCGTGGCTGCCACCCCATCGCCGACCGGTGTTGTCGCCACCCAACCAGCGGCTGCCTTGGCCGCCACCACACCATCGTCCACCTTGGCCGCCACCCCACCATTAGCTACCGGGTCCATCACCCGCTCCGCTACCGCGGCCCGAAGGTGGGAGGAGGAGGCCGCCGGCAATGCCCAGCCACTCGGCTTTTGCGTCAGCGGCCTTGCACGCTACATCAACTTCCTACACGAGGAGGAGGAGTGCCAGGTCGAGCACGCAAAGAGGCTCACCGCCACCGTGGCCGCAGCAGACGCCACAACGATGGCACGGAATGAGGAGATCTATGCCGAGTCTTGCCGCTTCGAGGAGGCGCGTCAGGAGCGGCGGAGGGCAGCGGCGGCAGGCGATGGATTCGACTCCTCCAGCTCGTCGATAGGCTCCTCCTCCTCTGGCTCTTACTGAACGCGCTCGGTAGAGGAGAGGCTGCTGGAAGTAGTACAAAGCCCCTCCATAGTACTAGTATTTAGAGGCCATTTTGTTCAGTTCATCTAACTATAGATATGGTTGAACTGTAGCACGTACTTTCAATTAGCTAGTATGTGTATATATATATATAAACACTATTCTGATCACGGGATCAGAATATTATTCTGATCACGGGTTGAACTCCCTGAGTTACACAAACCTGAACTTCCCTCCGTAGGAACTCGACCTTCGGGCTATCTTCGCAACCGTGTCTTCCCGCGCGAATTTTTCTGGTCAGTCGTGTTCTATGTGATGTAAGTGTAATCTGAGAATGGTTTTTAGCAACTACATGCCCATTTTAAATAGGAATCTCGCTCGTTGGCGAATTTGCTCTCGGGGATGTGATGAACTTGCTTCTGCTGCAATTTTACTACCTGAGTTGTTCGACCTGAACTTCCTCGAGTGCTAGGTTGAACTTCTGGAAAATTGCCCAAATGGGTCTTGCAATATACCGTTTGAAAGCTATGGACACCAGTATAACAGCCTTGGTTGAATTTTTGGCAAAATGTGCACAGTTTAAGAGCAGTTTTGAAAACCGTTTTTCTTCATACAAAAAAACGTGAATCGTATTTTCGACGCTATTTCTAAACCGTTCATCGGAATGAGTCAACTGAGATGGCGTTCGATAGCTGCTGCAAATCCGCTCATTTCACATGTTGAACGTTTTTCCAAATTCCCTACGGTTAAAGAGGAATTTCCAAAATGGCGGAATTTCTGAAACCGAACAGCCGGGTTCGTATTTCGGGGTTAGTTTCAAAACGGCTAGTCCTATCGACGCATATGATATGGCGTTGGAAAGCTTATGAAAATGCGCATCTTTCCATATAAAATTTTTGTTCTAACTATGAACGGTTCAAAAGAATTTTAGAAAATGGCCGAATCTGTACCGAGTGCGTATTTTCACGTTATTTTCTCAACGGTTCGACGGAATGAGGCAAATGATATGGCGTTGGAAAGCTTGAAGAAATGCGAAACTTCTATATGTAGATTGTTTTTCCCAATTCTTTACGGTTTTAAGTCAATTTCGAGAATGGCTGAAAACGTATTTTGGCGGTAATTTCTAGAAATTTTATCGGAATGGGGCAAATAGTATACCGTTGAAAAGCTACGAAAAATGCGCAACTTTTTCATGTAGATGGTTTTCTCTAATTCCTAGCCGTTTTCACGCAATTTCGAAAACGGCGAGATGATGCGTTCTGCCTTTTATCGCGAAACTGGGTCTTCGACAATGCACCGCGTGAAGAACTTGAACTTCATCGACACGTCTACCTGAACTTCACTCTGTTTCTTCACGCATTGTTTTTTGCTCGTAGCTCTCCATCCACTCACCGGAATTGAGCAAGTGATATACCGATGGAAAGCTGCTGTAAACACGCAACTTTTCCGTCTTGATCATTTTTTTCATACTCGCGACGGTTTAAAAGATTTCCATCTGAAATTCATTTAGCGTAGTAGTTGAACTTCCTGCTGTTTTCATGTTGAACTTCTGTGACGTATTTTCGTTTGTAATTTTCTCACCCATTCGTTAGTGTTAGACAAATGATATTCCTTTTGTACAAACCCCTCTGACAATAAATTTTTTAACTTTCTCCGACCGATGACTTGAACTTATAACAACAAAACTTTTTGTCTTTGCTTTTTTTATTCTTTTTTTAATACAAAATGCACACCATGTAGTACGTGAACTTCTGGCAGTTATCAATCTGAACTTCTGGCAGTTATCAATCTGAACTTCTAGCGGTTACGTGAAAATATCTGAGTTTTTTATGAATATCAATCTGATTTTCTTAATCCTTTTTTCTGAAATTTTGAAGCGCTCTATTTTTAAAAAGTTGAACTTCTTGTTATTTTATTTTTGAACTTCTTGTTTCCATTCTTTAATAACGAGGAAAATCTGAGTTTTTTATAATCATCGAACTTCTCCATCTTTTTAATATGGACTTCCTGGTTTTATTTCTTAATCTTTTTTATGAAATTTTGAAGCGCTCTATTTTTAAAAAGTTGAACTTCTTGTTATTTTATTTTTGAACTTCTTGTTTCCATTCTTTAATAACGAGGAAAATCTGAGTTTTCTATAATCATCGAACTTCTCCATCTTTTTAATATGGACTTCCTGGTTTTATTTCTTAATCTTTTTTATGAAATTTTGAAGCGCTCTATTTTTAAAAAGTTGAACTTCTTGTTATTTTATTTTTGAACTTCTTGTTTCCATTCTTTAATAACGAGGAAAATCTGAGTTTTCTATAATCATCAAACTTCTCCATCTTTTTAATATGGACTTCCTGGTTTTATTTCTTAATCTTTTTTATGAAATTTTGAAGCGCTCTATTTTTAAAAAGTTGAACTTCTTGTTATTTTATTTTTGAACTTCTTGTTTCCATTCTTTAATAACGAGGAAAATCTGAGTTTTCTATAATCATCGAACTTCTGCATCTTTTTAATATGGACTTCCTGGTTTTATTTCTTAATCTTTTTTATGAAATTTTGAAGCGCTCTATTTTTAAAAAGTTGAACTTCTTGTTATTTTATTTTTGAACTTCTTGTTTCCATTCTTTAATAATGAGGAAAATCTGAGTTTTCTATAATCATCGAACTTCTCCATCTTTTTAATATGGACTTCTTGGTTTTATTTCTTAATCTTTTTTGTGAAATTTTGAAGCGCTCTATTTTTAAAAAGTTGAACTTCTTGTTATTTTATTTTTGAACTTCTTGTTTCCATTCTTTAATAACGAGGAAAATCTGAGTTTTCTATAATCATCGAACTTCTCCATCTTTTTAATATGGACTTCCTGGTTTTATTTCTTAATCTTTTTTATGAAATTTTGAAGCGCTTTATTTTTAAAAAGTTGAACTTCTTGTTATTTTATTTTTGAACTTCTTGTTTCCATTCTTTAATAACTAGGAAAATCTGAGTTTTCTATAATCATCGAACTTCTCCATCTTTTTCTTCAGTATGTGGTACACGTGAACTTATGAATTTACATAATCATTTTTAAAAGCTAGTGTTTAAAAGCTAGCAAATAACAACAGTTTCACCCAGACCAGTGCACAAACACAGAGCAACCGCAGTAGTGCAGCGATCTTCATCTAGCTGCAGATTTACATGGAGGAGCAGCAACTATTCAGACGTTCAAGCAAGAGACCATGGGAAGGTCGATTAGACACACTGGAGAAGGTCACGTGGGATAGATGCTTAGGCAGGGTTGCAGAGGCGACAACGAGAGTCCTCCACGGAGGAGCGCGAGCTGCTGGAGGAAGAGGAAGCCGCCACTGGCTACGTGGGAGAATGGCGGAGGTGGTGCAGGCTCTTGGAGTCGCCAGAGTCGAGGAACGGGGCCGGCGGTGTGGTGCAGAGCGGCGGCGCGCTCCGTCGGAGGGAGAAGGAAGGAGAGGACCGGGTAAGGCGCGGCGAGCTACTCCTGGTGCCGGCGCCCTGTTCTGCTCCTCCCAGCGCCGGTGCCTCTGCCCTGTGTTCCTCCGTCGCGGGGGGAGCTCGGGCAAGACCGGATCCGCGCGCAGAGGGGGGACCTCCAGGTGGTGGGCGGCGGCGGTGCGAGGTCCTGGTGGTGGGCGGCGGCGGGGCGAGGTCCTGGTGGTAGGCGGCGGCGGCGCAGGATCCTGGTGGCGGGGATGCGAGCAGCCAACGACGACGAGCGCGATTGGCGACAGAGCGCGGGGCGGCAGCGCCGGTTGGAGACAGGGCGGGGGCGGGGGCGGCGGCCCTGGTTGGCGGCTGGATCCGGGCCGGCGGAGCGGTGCGCGGGGTTACAGCAGGCGGCGGCGGCGGCGGGCTGGTGGGGGGAGGCGCCGATGGGTCGGGGTGGAGTGGATCGAGGGACTGCGGGAGGTGGGGATCGAGGGACTGCGGCCTGCGGGAGGTGGGTCGTGGGGATTTTTTTTTCTTCGTTCCAGCGTGTTCGGGAACTCGGGAACATCTGATCAGCGCTATATAGGGCGCGCCGTGATCCAAATAACTATTCTGATCCCAGGATCAGAATAGTGCTACTCTATATATATTTTCAGTATGTGGTTGGCAAAAATTCGGGAGAAGTTTGTTTGGTTCAGCTACCGTGTTGAACTATTATGTACAAAGACCACTGCTTAATCTAGGAATGAAATCTATGTGTACTGAATTTCAGTTGCAAAATTGCACCATAATAGTGATTTTGTTCCTTCAAAATTTGACAAATGTTAGTGTTACAATGATGTTCAGTGTCCATCTTACTAGATCGACAAATGCTAATGTTTCCAATTTCACCAATGGCAATTCACCCAATACGACAGATGCAAATCTAAACTCATTGTATGTAATAAGCACACAAGTCATCATACATAACCATTTGCGATGACGCAATGAAAAAATCCTTCGCGCCAAATTTTGGCTCGGTTTAGTAGTGAAGGAACCATTGCCCTCGGTCTGCATACATGTATTCAATCTGAAACGTTTGCGATAACGGTGAAAGGACACACGTCCCCGATGAGCGTGTCCCGTCTACTCAAACACCTATCCACACGCTACCTCCTAGACAATACAGAGCGCGACGCGTGGCAGCACGTAAATGGTTAGTAGAACGTCCACAATTTGTAAATAATAAACCCGTTTGCGATGGTAACGTGACAACTTTTTGTTCCAAAATGCCTTTGTTGGCTATTAATAATGTTTGCACGTTCTCTCAAACTGGATAGGTAAAATACCACAACATATTTGTGCTATATGACGAGGCCCTGCCCAACATAGACCTTGTGACTGAAGTTCAAATTTGAATTATGTACATTAAATGCACATAAAACTCAATTAGTGTATTAAAATCCAGACGAACCCTTAATAATTTCATATTTTCGCGGTACACACCTATTTGTCTATGTTGTTTCTAGAAAAAAATCAAGGAGAGAAGAGGCATATCGGATGTCGTTTCACCAGATGTGACATGCATGTTCCCTATCGGAACCACGTAGCTTATTGTTAGTAGCTCCGGTTTGTATGAGGCTTGTGCCAAAACATGTCCAGGTTGGTTTTTTTTACCATGGCATATGTGTGCCTTGTCATGACACCATGCCAAGTTTCATGAATTTCTGACGAGTTATGGATCTACGGGAATCTAATAACCAAGTTCCTCGATGTTTATGGTCAAGCCAAGACGCTGAGATATTTGAAATTCTTTCCCATTTCTTGCATGGGACCTAACCCATGCATCCAGGGACACATATATGATTTTTGAACCCATTTTTGTGCACTACACCTTGTGATTGTAGATCAACTTTGAATTATGCACATTAAATGCACATAAAACTCAAATAATGTATTAAAAAGCAAGATGATCCCTTAATTTATTCATATTTTTGCACTTCTCACCTATTTGTCTATGTTGTTTCTATAAAAAAATCGAGGAGAGAAGAGGCATCAGATGTCGTTTCACCCAAAGATGTGACATGCATAATGTTCCCTATCGAAATCACAAAGCTTCTTGTGAGAAGCTCTAGTCTGTAAGAGGATTTGTGCAAGAACATGTCCAGGTTTGACAATTTTTTACCACGGCATATGTGCCCCCTTGTCATGACACCAGGCCAAGTTTCATGAATTTCTGACGAGTTTTGGATTTACATGAATTAGAAAAACCAAGTTTCTCAGTGTTTTGCGACCGAGCCAAGACACTGAGATGTGTGAAATTCATCCCCATTTCTTGCATGGGACGTAAACATGCATCCAGTGATTCCTATATGATTTTGCAACCAATTTTCTTGCACCGGACCTTGTGATTATAGTCAAATTTGAATTATGCACATTAAATGGCTAGAAAACTCAATTAATGTAATAAAAAGGCCAAACGAACCCTGGAAATTTCCATAGTTTAGCACGACAGTCATGTTGCTCTATGGCGACTAAAGAAATAAATTCAAGGCGAGAAGAGATAGCGGATGTTGTTTCACGCATAAAAGGTGAATGTTCCCAATCGGAACCACATGACTTTCTTGTGAGAATCGCCGGTTTGTAAGAGGCTTGTGCCAAAACTTGTCCAAAATTGGGCAATTTTTTTATCACAACACACAACAGGGCAAGGTCATGACACCATGTCCAAGTTTCACGAATTTCTAACGAGGTTTGGATTTGCAAGAATTTAAAAACCAAGTTTCCCAATGTTTGCGGCTGTTCCAAGACGCAGGGGAAATTCATTCCCATTTCTTGCGTGGGACCGAAACATGCATCCAGGCAAACGTATATGATTTTTCAACCTATTTTCATGCGCTGGACCTTGTGATTGTAGTTCAAATTTGAATTATGCACATTAAATGCCTAGAAAACTCAATTAATGTAATAAAAAGGCCAAACGAACCCTGGAAATCTCCATAGTTTAGCATGACAGTCATGTTGCTCTATGGCGACTAAAGAAATAAATTCAAGGCGAGAAGAGATACACTACAGCTTTGTTAACATAGTCTTATGTTACTATATGCCAAAAATAGTGTTACTACGCCAAGTAGTAACACATTTTGAAATGTGTTCCATTAGACCGTGTTACTAAGTGATATCCACTGTCACACATAATTAATGTTACCATATATTAAAAACTGTGTTACAATTACATTATAGTAACATGCATATTATGTGTTACCAAACGAGCCGGTAACACATTTTTGTACCTATAGTAACACCGATAGTAACACATTTTCGTAGACATAAAACATTGGTGGTAACATGTTTTTGGAACTATGGTAACACAATTGGTAACACAATTTTTAGCTTCAAAACACAATTAGTAACAGAATATCCAAATATCGTAACACTATGATTTATAGTTGTCACTAAGCTAGTAACAAATATTGTAACTATAGTAACACCATTATATTAGTATGGCAACATAATTAATGTATTTCTTTTTAAATTATTAACAAAAAAATTATGTACCCATTTATATATTTATTTAATGAAATCGCTGCAATTTCTTAGATAGTTAATTGGTTTATTTGATACTTGGCACGATTTAAATGATAAGAGAAACTGGAGCACAAATAAAAAATATCAAGATATTTATTACAAATATACAAGAGTGTCAGGATACATATGCATTACAATAAATAAATACCAGTATTACTGGTGCAACGACATATCCTTCATATTGATTTTACTATAGAAAACAGATCCATCAAGAATATTACACCATGGTATTCAAATGCATCCAATCTATCAATGTAAACTACGGTTATTGGTAAGTAAAATCTTGACATTTTATTTGCTTCTTGATCCAAACGGAGAATTCAGCTGCAACTCAATTACCCTTCTTTCGAATCTGTAAAAGAAAATTGGACCTTATAGTTATGTGATTAAATGTACACAAATATGATTTTAGAATAGAGAAGAAAAGACTTTAACTTGCAAAAGGTGAAGGCCACACAAGTACATATCCTGAAGCAAAAGCATCACCAAATTTCTTGCAATCAGAAACTTCCCTTACTAACTCATTATGCAGAATAGGTTCATCTATGCGCACAAGTGCAAATTCGGCACCTAACTCGATACCTCCAGCCTTAGTTGTTCGATGAGTACTCCGAATAGTAGCATATGCAACATTCCGATTGTTTGGATATGTTGAAGCTTTTGAAACTGCTTTGCAAGCAACCTATATTATGATCAGTATTAACATTCAACGACAATGATAATATAATTTGCATGAACAGTATGTCAAGGAATAAACATGGTCATAGTTGAAGAAGACCGTCATGACCATTCCTGTTCGTTAGGGATACCCATTCAGGCTGCAAGTGGGACTAATAGCGGGATGCGCACTTCCACCCACACCTGCACACATGTGTTATGCGGGTGTTCCCGGGCAGCCCGCAGTCAACCATGTTGCATCTGCTTGCCCCATAATCCCACTTAATCCCGCATAGTAGTAAGCTGGTGTGCTGTTGTATTAAGAGTTCTGACAATTCTACTTAGCTCCTGTACCAACCAACACTAACTAGCTATTGTATCTGGACATTAATCGAACACAGCCACACAAACAACTACAATCAGGACACTACATGAGCAAGCACATGCAAAGTAAGTGACCTCCAGTGCAAAAATTTCAGAGTGGCAGATCAGAGCAAAGTATCCACATACTACTGACATCGGGAGCAGAGTTTCTGTGCTGTGTTCGTACGTGCGTGTCAGTGTGTGCGCGCGTGCGCGCTTGCTTGCTGCTGTGCTCGGCATGTTTGTGTGCTTGCTTGATGCTGGGCTATGTGATGTGATGCGTGCTTATTTGCTGGCTGCTGCTACCTGCTAATGCTTTCTTTTGCAAGGGCTAGACAGGGAGTCAATATCGGCATTGCATCTGTAGGAAACCAATCTTCAGTTGGTGATAGTGGAAGCAACATAATTTTTTACTGTTTTTCATGCTTATGTGTTATGTCTATCTCGGATTCTAAATTTTCTAATACCAGCATACGATGTATCCTGGAAGTATCACCGAGTACTTGCTCTGATATGAGGACTTAATCATAGCTCCCTGCCAATCATGCACTCCAGTAAACTTAGACTGGTCATGGAACTTGGAATAAAACAAACCTTACTATTATCATCAGACATTGAGCTCTGTTTAATGTCAGCGCAGAATAGATAACCCAAAAAACTAAATAAAACTGGACTAGACATCGAAGTCTAATGCCTACAGGCTACAGCCACCTCGCTTGCTCACGGTTGGTTGCAGTAATCATTTACTTGTAGATAGCGAGTTGGGCAGAAATTGTAACAAAACTCATTTTGCAAGCAGACATGATAATGTGGTTTAGGTTGGGAATTTGGGAGCAGTACACCCATGCCCCTTCACGGATCTTTACCTTCGTTGAAGTACTCCTTTTTTTGAGTGAACTGGGTGTGGGTGTTCATTTCTAGTTCCCTGCTCGTCTAGTCTTGTAAAGGATTGACCCGTCTGATCCCTCGTTCCCCTCACCTACAAAGAGACAATAATAGTACACGGAATGATATTCTTATCCTGGAGCTACAGAAAGCTGCAACTTCAACACTCAAAAGCACACAAACATTACCTCTAGCACAGAATCAAAAAGAAGGTCTTGGGGCAATGATGGATTTTATTGAATTTGCAATTAATTAGCAATTAACATTATCACGCTCGCCATCCTGGTTCCATGACACAACAATGGTAAGCAAGTAATTATTTTATATTCTAGCGGGTCTTTTTTCTCATAGTATAAGAAATCAATTGCCTAAAAGCCGACTTCCTCGATCATGATGATTAAACCATAATATGAGACATGACGCCTTATCATGCCTTATCATGGATCTTTGTAAATTTTTGACTTACTTGATTTGTATCTTCATGGTGCAGGTATATGGTCAACATGTCCATCGCCATCCTAGATTATATAAAAAATGGCAATCAGACCATCACAGGTAAATACATATTAACTAATGACATCACGGAGACAATTTAAATTGCCAATAGACGTGGATATGTAGCAGATAAATGAGGGAAGGAGAAAGGAGAATCAACCTAGGCAAGATTGTAGTCTCGGACAGGGAAATCAAGTATTACAAGTTACGAACATCCCCTCTGGAATTTGGGTCGCAGAACCGAGCAATCCTACCAACAAGAAACATGTGAATAAGTAAGTTCTTGAACAATGAGTCCCCTAACTAAGCTCTAACCTATGCAATGGAAATATGAGCTCCAGCAATATCCAAGTGTTAGTGGGTTAATTGACATCTAACATGTCTGGATATGTGAAAAAACATCAAACAATTAGCCTGCAATCCCACGAATATTTGCAGCTGAAAGGAAATTAGCTACAAGCTACTGCATATATATACTACTAGCTACGTATTGCACAGCACACATCCATGCTATTGTTACTGAAAAAGAGAGACGCCAGGTCAATCTTGGTGCACATAAAATTCCATTAACCATCAGATAGATGTGTGAAATTAAATTAGATTGAAAAGGTGTTGTCTTTAGCATGTTTGAAACTAAATTATTGTGTCTGTTCCCCATATATATACTACTAGCTACGTACTTACTGTAAAGGATTCTACTACAAATTACTATGTCTCTTCTCCAAAAAGTGTTGTCTTAGCATGTGTGAAACTAAATTAGACTAAAACAATGTGATGCATGAACAAGTACTAGTACTGAGGTAAAACCATCAGATGGATGAAAGTACTAGAACTGACATTACAGCTCGCTCACAACGCAAATTAGGAATTAGTAGCTGGTAGATCACAAAAGGGGTGGGCGTTCAGATAGATATATACCAAACATGAGAATGACGGACTCCTTTAGGATGTACGTGCTCGGGCGGCGGAGCCGAAGACCGCCGATCTCGCCGCCGCAACGATCCAAACTGTACCGAGGATGTCGAGAAAGCGGCAGATCGATCCGAGGGTTGAGGGTGGGGGTGGGGGTGGGGTGGGAGCAGGGGTCGGTGGGGAGAGGAGTTGCAGGCGGCGGCCGGGCTGGACGCTGAAGGGCGTCGAGGTAGCGCCTGGGTGTGGATGTAGATGGGATCTGAGATCTAATTTATTTACCTTAATTGGAGCAGAATATTAGAGGGAAATTAAGCGGGAGTATTAGAGCATTCGCGCCAGAAGAAAAATGAGGACATTTTTTTCTCCATCGTAACCTGGAGAGAAATTTGGATATATTCTTTATCCATGGAGAACGGGAGGAAAATGTTTTTGAAAGAATCTATTTTTTTTCCTTGAGAATAGAATGTGTTTAAGATATTTTTTTGTTTGGCATGAAAATTAGCTGAACCGTGTTTTGACATGGAAAAATTGAGCCTATTTTATATTTTATTAACTATAGAGAGGGAAATTTATAAATATACTTATGACTTTATGAAATAGCTAAATAACCTATAGCACAGTCAAATGGCTCCGAGGGGCTGCCATGGGCGCTGCTGCTATTGTGACCGGAATATTCCGATGCAGGACAATGGTGCGACGGTGTTGTCATGATCAGCGGCGATCGGTTGCTGCAATGGCGATGATGTGCGCAATGTTATTGTTGTGGTTTTGCCACGTCCTTGGAGGAGCGTTGTCGCTGTCCCGATGGGAGCGACACTGCTCCTAGAGGGAGACTGTGATTCAGAGTCAATATTTTATTTCATATTCATCCAGTCGTGTTGTGATAAAATTAATGGAAGCGAAATTAAGATATTTAGGTGACGAATCTTAATTTGAGCGAAAAGAGGATATACTTGTATTCCCTAGCTTGCAAGAGATCAAACTATAAGTTTAATTGTGATGTAGTCCGGTGAAGGTGAATTTACCTTAAGCTCGAGGCACGATCTAGTTCATATAAAGAAACATTGAGGTTGACGATGACTCGCGATAATCATTTGCATCCTTGTTCTACTATCGCGAAGGCCAAATCGAGCATATGCTTCTCTACCTTGCAAGAGGTAGCGACACCCTGAATTTCATGCGACGGTTATACTAGCCATAAATACTGATGAACATTGGTAGCGATGGTCGAAAAAAACCTTGTCAAAGTTTTCATAGACGGACTCCTCGTTGTGGTGTCGTCATAGCTCTCGCTAACGATGGACAACATGGAAACACACCAACTCCCAACAAAGGAACTAATTTGTCACTCATGAAGAACAATGTAGAAGCGCATAGGGTCGAACGATGAACATCGAGAGCAATCTTCAAATCCCTTGGAACCATAGATCTGAGAGGTTGGCACATCGATCCAGTCTCCTCCTTCCTTCCACCTCCATGGAGACATGCCGGCAAATAATAAGGGGAGAGGAGATCAGCTACGTCCATAGTTTAAAAAATTACCGTGCCGACAATCGCACCAGAAAAGGATAACTTGCGACCTCGATGGTTGGTTGAAGGAAAACATTATAAATCGGCCATTCGATCTCACTCCTGATCGGTCTACTTGACCAAGATCGTGTCATTCCCATGCAACTGCCCATGGGAGCTGCGACCGGCATGGGAGAAAGCAAGTAGAGACTGGCCTGGGAGGATGTTGTGACCAGCAAGGTTGTCGACTTTGAATGGGTGCCGAGAACGCATGCGGTGGTGCTACGATGACAATGGGATGCATGAGTTGTGACCGAGCGTCAACGGTGCTGCAACGGCAGTGAGGTGAGAGGGCGACGACCGTTTGCCGCAATGGCGATGATGGGCGCGGCGATGTTTGTGGTGACCATTGAGCTGTGTTTCTACGCGATCGTGTGACCCATGAGGGAGCTGATTGACTTTACGTCGATCAATCGAGTTACTAGCCAAAGACACCCGTGGAAAGTATGAAAACATCACAGCCGCCCCACCATTATCTTAGACCATAGTTTTAAGAAAAGGACCGGACCAAAAAAAACCAAAATCGGTGACCTTGGCAATTGGCTAATCTTCATAGACCGTTCTATGCAATCAAACAGAAAAAAAATGGGTCGAACAAGGCGGGTTTTGTAAAAAAAAACCCAGCAAACCCCCGTGGAAAAGGCATCTGTCCATTTTTTTTTCGTGTGGATAAGCTAGGGGTTTCCCCCAAATCGTTGGACACTTTCGACCCTTTCGCCGCCGCCACCCCTTCCACCATCTGGCGCCACCGCCCCTTCCGCCGCCGCCCTTGCACGGCATGGCAACGCCGCTAGGATCCCAGGACGGACACTCTGGCGCCTCCCCGTGCGGGCGCGCCACCGCTGTGCTGCGTGCTGGTCCAGCAACCCCAGCCGTCCAGGGGACGCCATCGCCGCCGCCTGGTCTCCAGCGTCCAGCCGTCTAGCCGCTGCAGGTCCAGCTACTCCAGCCGTCCCTCCATTGCTGCCCCAAGGTAAGCCAAGCTTCTCCCTTTCGGCCTGTAGCGACGTGGGGATGAAGCTCTGTGGATCAATGGTACGGCTGCATAGGAGCCGGCCATCGGCCTTTACAGTCAAGGGTCCAAGGTATATGCACCGGATTTGGTTCCTATATTATGCATGTGCAGTCATATTGGTTCGTCTAATTCCTCCGTTTCCTCAATTCATTTGAAACCATTGACATTTCAGAAATTTAACAATATGGGCACCAAATTTATGTGCTGAGATGCTGCCATAATGGTGAACTTTTGCCGCTAATTACAATGGAAATAGACGAGGAGATGTGCTATGTGTGCTCTGATCCTACAGTTTTTTTTAAGGAAATCAGCTGTATACAGTTAACTTGTATATGAACGACTCGACATATACATGTTCTGATCCTACTTTGCTAAATTTATTCTGGTAAAGTTGTACATGAACGACTCGACATGTATGTGAAATATGATTACCTGTGAGCCGTGTACACGGCAAGAGGTTTTTAATTACTAGTTTCTGTGATGTTAATTATCATTTTTTTCGGTGACTCATACTCGGCAATAGTTTTTATGTGAAGAATGTTTACCTACGAGCTCACATTTGAAAGTGTCTTGTTCGAGTAACTCTGAATGAGCCTTACTGTTAGCTTCAGGAAGTTGATTGTATGACCTGGAAAGGGAATTGCTAAGCCTAGCTTCACATAGATTTCAAGATTTGGTTTGACTTTATATGTTGCTTCCGATTTGCAGCCAAACCTGCTATATGGTGTGCTCATGAGACCATACCAACTTTGATCTTAGCGGCCTTGCCCGGATTGCTCAAGTTCTGTTTTTTTCCTGAATTTTTGTTTGGACAGGAGGTTACCCCATATATGTTTGAATCATATTTCTTACTTCCTAACAGATAGATTGTTCGTACTTGGAGTTTCAGAGCCAGTACATATTCTGTGAAGTGCAACTGGAAGGAGAGATGGTGACGCCATAGCAGTCCTAGACTAGTGTTAAGCCGTGAGTTGATGTAACTGGGGTTTGTGTGGTTCGGATATCTTGGATACTTCTTACTCGTTTAGATTAGTATTAACCCTTGAGATGATGTTATCTGACAATCACTCTTGATGGATACAGTTAGCTATGTTAATGTATGTTTGTAACTGGTTACCACATAAGCTAGGTGTATCTTAGTTTGCAGTTGTCGTTTGTTCACTTTTGTGTTCAGTTTGTACTGATCATTGTTATTTATCGTGCAACAAGTTTCCGGATGCGTAGAAGTGTTTACTCTTGTATATACAGAAATGCTAATGGCTTGGTCACCGTGACCAAGTCTACAGAAAGAAAATGTCTTTAAAAAGAATGATTGAACTTAAAAAAGTTTGATTTGATCACATCTCCTCAAGCTCCAGCGTAACTCTACTGGTACATCCGATACAAGATATGGCATGACGATTCATAGCATTCAATAATACTACAAGGTCCCCTTTGTAAATGTACCAGCGGCCCACCTCTTAGATGTATCCTGTCCCTCCCATTCCCATCTGACGGCTCATGTGCAGCTGGTGCATCCGGTGCACGAGTTGGCTCGTTGCACTGGATACTTTCTCGATGTATATCTCATGTCCTCCATTTTGTGATAGAGAACTAGAGATTATTAGTGTATATGATAAATGATGCTGCTGTTCACACACTCTTGATTCCCCCCTTGGAGCTGATGTTTGCTAGTTGTGTATATTTGCATCTTCTGCTTGCTAATTGCTAGTATATTTGTAGTTGCTGGTTATTACTCTGTCATTTTGTTACAGTTTGTTTATCTATTCGAACGAATGAGGTCTGCCATTCAACATATAAACCCAACTTTTGTTTTTCTTTATTGCTTTTTTCAGTTTCTCGTTCTATATTATCCATTGATTTTGCCATTGTGGATTATGATAACTGTTGGTACTTCATCCTTGCTGTCCTGAAACTTACCTGGACGTGTGCTGGGTTATTCTTGTATGTGTTTTTTTACTGGTTATTAAGCGTTCTGCACATTCTTAGACGGCTGCGCCCGAGGTGCTTCTGGCTACTGCTGGTGGATGTCGTCGACGCCGGAGAGGGCTGTTCTGCTGCAGGTACGTGAACAGGGGCAGCGTTGATAACGCTGGCCTCCTCCAGCAGCCTCTCTTCACCCCGCTCCTGCTCCGGGCTCCTTTAGCGACCTCACCACCTCGCCTGCTGCCTCCTCCGTCGCCGGTGCCCAACTCCCCCACGAGGTGTTCGATCAATTGACCAAACCGAGCCAAGTTTGCCTCTCTTGCCTAGGCATGGACAATGGTCATGTACTTTCCTTCATCAAGTAGTCTAGTACCAGAAGCAGCTGAAGGAGAGGAAGAGGCCACATAAGGATTATTGCGTCCCAAATGGTATGTTCCTTTTTGCCAATTCATGTTCCATGCATTACCTGGCTCACGGTGTCCAGTCAACTCAGCTCACAGTGATCGATGATTTATCAATATCACATGATTTGATTTTCAGTTTATAGGGGAACCTACTAGATTATTGGATGTTTGGATGGTTGATATATGTCACTCTCTGAGTCTCAGTTAATTCTTTCTTTGCATTATTATACTATAATGTTTAATGATGTTTTCCTGAAACTTCCTTTTCCTAGAGATACATGTTGTTTTCCTGGTATATTTGATGCACGATGATATTTTTGCTGGCCCTCTTGTGTTTCTGTCTAGTTTGTACAGTTAAGTGTATCTGTGCTGGATCATACATGTTATCTGTACTTGACAAATATGAACTTAGCGCCAACTAAGAAATCTCATGTTCTACCGTAAAGCACTAATTTAACAGTATATTATAATTACAGTCCATATATGTATTGAATTGAATTTGACTCTTCTGATTTGTAATGAACTTATGCTCACGCTCTTTAGTGAATCTTATGTTGCAGGAAATTTTGCAAGTGGAGATGAAGGATTGTTCTAAATTGACCGATGAAGCTATGCGTTCTTTTAGTGGACTTTTATATTTTGCATGTTTTTTGCTCTTCAAACTTAAGCTTCATGTATGACAGATTGTCATTGAAAATAGCTACACTTTTGTCAAAGAAGTATTATGTTTGATTTACCGTCTTGTAAACTAAGTTTACGTTTGTTTCAAATTGACGTTTTGACTAATGTGGGATTTTGTTTGGTGTCAAAACATGGACGTGTGATTCAATGCTTTGTTGTTGTGAATCAGCCTTTGCGTGTGTGACTTCTGTGGCTTGCACTTGCGTGTGTGACTTTTGTTGCTTGCACTTGCAGCTGGTTGCTAGCCATCTTGCCACCCAGTTAGCTAGGCAATGTACGCTGCCTAACTAGTGCTTGTTTGCTTACCGCTACGGACGATTCTTGTGTTATACTGGCTGGAGTGTGCGGGTTTTCTTCTGAAAAAAGAGCTGGGGTGTGTGGGTGTTCTTCTGGAAAAAATATTACTAGCACATGAACTTTCTTTTCTAGGTTTCATGCTAGTACAACACTTGTCTACTAGACTGTCGTTTAGTGCTTGATTGATGCTATGGTTGTACGACCGTACAATTCAAAAGCATAGTTTAAAAGATTGGACTGACAATTGAATCGTTGAGGCTACCAGTTTAAGTTTTTACCGGTCGGAATGCCGGTTCAACTCGTTTAATAGCGGAAAAAATCTGGAATATTTAAGTTATTTTTCTAGAAAATTGACCTCTAGCCAAATGAGTCACTTATTATTGGTTGTAATACATTACGAGATCACAAATTGCAGCTAGCCCAGTTGGTACTGGGCCGTTGGGTGTGCAGTGGCTCAAATTCAATGTTTCATTTCCTAGTTTACACACGATATTTTTTGCTAAAAGACCGACACAACTAATAAAATAGAACGAGGCCTTGGCTCCGGTTTTTTCAGGTAGGTCCGGTTTCTAAAATTATGTTCAAAAGTTAAGCTCTCATTTGTTGTTGATCTTCCACTCCTTCATGAGTACTCACGTCAAATACTTAATTTTATATGATCATTTTGAAGTGTGTATTTGGCATTTATGGTCGTCGAGTCATCCCAAAATTCACGTAAAAGTATGGTTAATATGACATTCCCTGCAACCATGCCAAAATAGTTCGGTAGAAGTATTTAGCACATAATTGTATTGATTTTTTGTACCATATTGACCAAGGAATGAAAACTTTATTTACCAAAACAAAAACATATTTATAAAAAAACCACGCTGACATGTGGGCTCTATTTGTGAAGGTATTGGTGATCTTTATATGCAGTTGATAGTTCTTCTATTTCCCCATATAATAGAACTTGTAACACTATGTTTCGACACATAATTATGTGTTACTAACACTAAATTCTGTAACACATTCGCGCCAACACATATTTATATGTTACTTTGCCAAAATATATGTAACACATTCCACCAACACATATTTATATGTTACTATCACAATATTCCTGTAACACAGTTTGGGGCCTTATATGGTATGTGTTACTGCCCGTCGTTCAACACAAAATAATGTGTTACTGTAGTTTTCCTTGTAACACCTTTTTTTATGTGTTACATGATTGTGTTACTCAAAGTCTGTTTTGTTGTAGTGATAGCGGATGTTGTTTCACGCATAAAAAGTGAATGTTCCCAATCGGAACCACATGGCTTCTTCTGAGAATCTTCGGTTTGTAAGAGGTTTGTGCCAAACCTGTTCCCAAATTGGGATTTTTTTACCACAACACACAGCAGGGCAAGGTAATGACACCATGCCCAAGTTTCATGAATTTCTGACGAGGATTGGATTTGCATGAATTTAAAAACCAAGTTTCCCAATGTTTGCGGTCGTTCGAAGATGCTGAGATGTTTGAAATTCATTCCCATTTCTTGAGTGGGACCTAAACATGCATCTAGGTAAATGTATATGATTTTTCAACATATTTTCATGCGCTGGACCTTGTGATTGTAGTTCAAATTTGAATTATGCACATTAAATGCCTAGAAAACTCAATTAATGTATTAAAAAGGAACTCCTATAGTTGCATGTTCACCGCAGATAAATGTTATTGCAATCCAAACACCTTCAATTGCCAATGTAACCTCATTTTTGTTTCAAAACAATATGAAAATCAAGTACATCGCAAATAGTTCTTGATCACGAAACGTGTGTGATATGGTATAAAATATCTTGGGCCAATCCTCATATATTGGCTTACGCCGGAAGCTTCATCGGCTACAGTCCACCGCTGGCGCATCATCCACACAGTCGCACTTGCTCCCCAAAACCACTATACTGTTCAAACGTCGCCGGTGAAAGATGGGGACGTGGATCCGCGTCATGAAGGCAACTTCGGCGGCCGACTCCGGCCCGAGCGCGGCCGCATCATTCATGAGCGCACTCACAACATCCCTGAGCACGGCCACAATCTCTGACAGGGTGGCTGCAGCCGCCGAAAGGGCAGCTGCTGCAGCTAAGATTGCGGCAGCAACATCCGCGACCGGGATAGAAAATGGTGAGAACGACACAACAACTGTCTGTTCATCGGCGGCTGCCCATGCCTATGCCGAGGCCACCCATGCCCAGCTCGTGTCTGTCATCGCACAAATAGCAAAGGCCTTCTCCAAAACCAGTCGGCAACCTACGTCCGAAGAGTTGGCAATCGCCGAGAGCACTCGGGCAGCCGTCCATTTGTCGGCAGCCTTCGTAGCCGAGATGGAGGCCGTCAACGCCCGGACCGCGGCCGCCACACCCGGCTCGTGGCGACCTTTTCCAAAGAGATGGCGGACACGGACTGCGAGATGCTTGTGGAGTATGTGGCGATGGATGCCATGGATCCCCTTCCCCTGGAGGTCGTCAAGCGCGAGCTGGTCATGGAGGATGCGGCGGAGATTGACGAGCGTCAGGCGGAAAATTAGTGTTTGTTTAGAGCGATGTTCTTTTGTTAGAGTAATGTTAAGGTCAACCAGCTCCGTTTAATTGCTAGATTAAGTAAGTGTGGGCTGTGGTGTAGGCTCCTTTGTGTAGTACCAGAATTAGCAATTGATGTTAAATTATGCGACAACGTGGATGACCATTGTAACCTGGGAAATTCGGACCAAAATTTGCCGCCATATCCCCATTCCGTCTTCCAATTGAAAATGAAATTCAAGTTCATCACAATTTCTTGGCACGAACCGTGTGCAATGTAGTATCCAATCTTACGTCGGAAGCTTGGAGACAAAAATTTGCACATTCAAGCTCATCAGACACGGGGTATAGCACATGCTTTGTTTTTGATGTATAGATATCGCACACAGTTCTGAATAATGGACTGTGTCCGATGATACTTTCTGCGCCAGTTTTTCGCTGCACCGAACGGAAATTTTGGGCTACCACGGAAATATCTACCTCCCTCCCCCCGGTACCAATCAAAAGCCGCATTTTCCGTTTTTCCTATCCAATCGTATGTCGGAAGCTTGGAGTCAAAAATTTGCACGTTCAAGCTTATCACACATGGGGTATAGCTCAGGCTTCATTTGTGATGTGTAGATATCACAAACTATTCTGAATAATATGCACCTTCAAGCTCATCACACACGGGGTATAGCGCAGGCTTTGCTTGTGATGTATAGATATCGTAAACTATTCTTAAAAATTGGCCCGTTCAAGCTCATCATACACGTGTAAAGCACATGTTTCGTTTGCGATATTTAGTTATCGCACAAAGTTCTGAATAAGGGACTGTGTCCGATGATATTTTCTATGCTAGTTTTTCGCTGTGCCGAACGAAAATTTTGGGCTACCGCGGAAATATCTACCTCCCTCACCCCCATGTACCAATCAAAAGCCACATTTCCCCTTTTCCTTGTTCCTTTCCTAGTTCAATCTTTCACTACTTACTTGCAGCGCCGCCTCCTCGCCGATGACACTCCTTCCTATTTCTCGGCCTCCTCCATCTAGTCAGGTAATCCACACCTTCCCAATACCCCCTCTCTCCCACCCCCTCCTTCATCCCACAAGGCCCGACCGTTGGCGCGACACCTTCCACTCAAATCACCGCCCCATCCTCCAAATAATCACCGCCGAAATCCATGGTGCACATAGTATTGCCAGGATCTCAAGGAGCATTTGGCAGCGGAGAAGCAAATGGTGGTTGCACGCGTGGATGAGTCAGCGATGGCTGCCATGCGTGCCGACCCCTAGAGGTTGGAGGAGCACCTTACCGTCGAGGCCACTTTCGATGCCTCGCGCGCGGCCGCCGCCACGCGGTTGGCTTCTATAAACGACAGCTCGTGGTCTTTTCTCGAGGGCACCGCTGGTGCGTTCGACGAAGACTACGATGAGTTTTCTCATCTTACTCGTGCTTACCTCAGCTCCAGAGCTGGTATATTGGTGCCGTGTAGGATCAGGCCACTCACCACTACGAGGGGTGCACCCACAGTGTGGAGGCCTCGCCCTCTTCCAAGTTGAAGGAGCCTATCGTCATCGATATCTCCGATGATTAGTAATAGCTTGTTTTTCTTAGCTTTATCACTAAGGACCTATATATGTTCAGCTAGCTATGCTGGTTAAGCATGTTTGGTTTACCTGTTGCATGTGCCGCTCCTGCCTTTCAATTAGAAATTACAGTGAAATGCCCAATGTAATGCTACTTGCAATCTAACCTTCTAGTAAATATTCTATTGTGCAATGTGGTGCTTCGTTAACTGTTTCGTTCATTTGTTGTGGTGATCATTTAACTATTTAGTTCAATCCTACAATGTGATGTTCGATTGTTGTTGGTATAATTTTGTATTGTTATGCATGTGAGAAATAAATCAAATTTATATGTACTAAATACATGTGAAACATATAAAATTGCTATATTTCCTAGTTCTTAACACACTTGGTTTAGATACCTGGCTTTTCCATGTGGCTCGAATTAATCTGTTGGATCCGCAATGTGTTTATTTTTCATTAACATATTTCACTAATAGTATGCCAAATATCACTTATAACCTGATCAATATCTATCTTAAATATGTTGCAGGGGGAAACAATGAGAGACACTGAAGTTTACCATCGAGGTTTGCACATCCATGGTCCTTTGGCTAATAGCACATTATTGTGCAATTGCAGGAACCATTATAATATTAAGGTTTTTAATAATTTGATCTTGCACATGTAGGTCCTGCTGTAAGAGGTTTACACCCACTGTTCGACCCTTTTTGCAAGTGGGGAAATGAGGTGTCCTTGAATATCAGTCATGTCAAGAAACTCAGAAAGATCGTTAAGATGAAGAAACTAGCTACAAAGAACAACAAGGTGGTTGTCTGCACAATGAAGAATACATCAGTCAACTATAGGATGGTACCATCTCTTTCACCTTGTCCTTTTCCCTTTGCGCCATTTCAAATTTTAGAAAACATATTTATGCATATGTTTGTTTTCAGTCCTTTTCAAGGCAGTTCATAGATGATTACGTCTCAAACCACCTGTATGGTCACGAGGCGAGGAAGGTATTCATACAACACCCACGATATAATCTTGAAGTCTTCCTCAAGAGGACGAAGGATGGGTGGGCAATCATCCATAGGCACTGGCCTAAAGTTGTGAGGACCTTCAGCATCACTAAAAGCTCAATATACGACTTCCGCTTCAACAGTTTCCTAGACGAGACTCATGTGTCTATTTACCATCTATGATGATACTTAATTTCAAAGGTTTTAGATGTTCCATTTGAAACTTTGTCCTGTTGTGCAATTGGGTAGCTAGGTAGTATATGCCCATATGATGTTGTACCCTGATGTAATTCAATTATGAAATCCTCGTTGCCGTAATACGAATAAGAAATATATTGGGTGCTTGATATGAAATGTTAATTTGATTACTAAATGGATTATAAATAATAGAGCAATAATGTATATAATTGTGGTTCCTATTCCAGACGGGTTCTAAGACAACACCGTGGGTGATGACCTCAACAAACCCACACGGTTTCTACAAAGTTAGTGTGTTGGATCAGTGAACAATCACGCACGACTTCCGGCCGACAACTGTGTGCATTAGGCCACCCTATCACAAACATTTTCACAAAACAAGTGTGTGTGACGGATAGCCCAATGCCAAACAGTTTCTTCTAGGCACCATGAGTGATATATTGAATAACACAATCGACAGAATTACGACTATCGTGTGTGATGGTCAGCCGTATCACAAATGATGTCATGCAGAAAATTGTGTGTGATGTGCAATACGAACAGAGACGTATCTTTGGGATTCCCTGTGTGGGATGCGAAGCACATCTCACACGACCTCTTCAATATGTTTGTTTGTGCTGGTCCTGTCAATCGCAAATGCTCTATTTTTGCCTGGCGTGTGTGACCGGACGGAGGCATCACCGATGATTTATCTGTGTCACATGGGATCTCCCCCCTATCACCCACACATGCAAGGTGAAGGTTTAGAACTGCATAGCGGAAAGGGGGAAAAACCGTTTGTATAGCGCGTGGCTACACAAGTGCTTGCTCGAACCCTTAACCATGTGCTTAGCCTAGGGATTTTCAAGAGAACGAGTTAAGCTTCAATAACCTTTTTTCTTAGCACTGGGTTCATTATGGGACTAGCGATCATAGTGAGCAGGCACATTACATTCTTAAGCTAGCACCAGAACCTTGATGCCATAGGGAAGATCGTTTTGAGGATATATGAATAATAGGCTAATGATTTGGTGAGGCTATAATATATGTCTTGAAGATATAGCTAAGACCTGTTTGGATTATGAGACTCTCATGATGGGAGGTATACTTGGTGGATCAAGTTAATAGAGTAGCATCGACCTCGAGTAAATTGGATTTAGTAGGACAATTATGATCAAACTGAAATTCTTGAGGTGTAAGAATTTCACTCCACTGGATAGTATTGATAGGAAATTGGTGATGTTACGATAATGACTTGGAGGAACAAGTAAGAATTCTTGTTGGATCTGAAATTTGGATTTGAATAGGTGATCCTAGCAAAGTGTTAAGTAAGTCTACATGGTTCGGAGTAATTTGAATTTGGACCGATGATCTCGATCGTGATACCATGTTTCTCGATGGAAATTAAACCAGGAAAGTTGGATTGTTGTCAGAGTTGATTGGGGATCTATATAAACTTGACATTGGAGTTTACTTGATCAGGATGATGGAAATTGGTGGATACACTGTGATAATATTGTCCTATCAAGGATTTGGGGATTAAAGGAACTCTAGAAGATTATGTGGAACACCATCGGTATTGTATTGGTAGGAGTAGTGGATCATGTACTACTGCAGGATGGTCCAAAGACGACACATCAATCAGAGACCCTTCGACGAAACTGTGTGCGATGCATGAATCGCAAACGGTATAGTTCTAGATACGTCGCCAATAACGCGAACTGTGTGCGATGGCTGATCCATCAAATATGATTCAGAAAAGATTTACATGTGCGATACGTGGCACATAGTTGACCAGCACAAACTATTTGTGATGAAAAAAAAAACACAAATGGTTAACTTAATATAAGTGTGTGCGATGTACGACATACAGTTCACCCGGATAAACTATTTGCGCTGATCAAGCATAACACAAACGACACCCAGATCAAGATGTGTGCGATAGACGACATATAGGTCAGCCGGATGAACTGTTTGTGATGAGATAAAATAACACAAATGATCACCCAGATCAAGATGTGTGCGATAGATGGCAAACACATTGCCCAGATGAACTCTTTGCAATGAGCCAAAATAACACAAACAGTTGCTCAGAGCAAGCTGTGTGTAATATACAACATACATGTCATTTGGATGACCTATGTGCGATGAGCCGAAATAACACAAACGGTTGCTCAGGTCAAGCTGTGTGTGATATACAACATACGGGTCACTCAGATGACCTATGTGCGATGAGCCGGAATAACAGAAATGATTCGACATAACTAGATGTGTGTGATACCAGGAAAACAGGTCAGTTATGTGAAGACCGATAATAGTACACACGATTTTTGCTAATAAGCTATGTGTGGTGTGGACAAACGCTTGCTGGTGAACACTTGTATGTGATTGTTCAAATTAATCATCACCGTCGTGTTTGTTGGTTTAATCATTCACGATGTGATTTGCTCTGTGTACTGAACAACAAGATGCATAATAAATGCAATGGAACGCAAGCTTTGCGTATTTGCGAAAAAACAATACATAGATGCATAGCCAAATTAAACATGCAATTACATAACTCACTACCTCAATAAACTTTTTACATGCATAATAAACTAGGAGAAACCCCGAAATCGGCCGCTGTACAACCAGTGATGGTGTGCACCAGCTGGTACCTATGAATAGAGACACCCCAGTGCAGAAATTAATGGTGGTATACGCATGTCGTGCAATCCATGCCAACCCTTCCTGCCTCTTCCTCCGTCGGTTTCCCGCCACCAGCGAGTGCTAAGGTCTATATGACCCTTGCGGCAATGCAGCGACACTATGCTTGATCTAGTCCACACCTATCTTCCATTAATTATTCCAAGCATGCCAGGCAACCAAAGCTTGGAGGTGGACGATGGCCCCTTTCCAGGCAACCAAAGCTCGGAGGTCGACGTCGGCCCCTTGCCATGCAACCAAAGCTTGGAGGTCGATGGCGGCCCCTTGTCAGGCAACCAAAGTTCGGAGGTCGACGTTGGCGCCTTGCCAGGCAACCAAAGCTTGGAGGCCGACAACGACCCTCGCCCCTTCTTGGAGTACATCTTAGATGAGGAGAAAGAGCCAGTGGCGCCTTGGCCCATCAGCATCGATCTTACCGTGCCGTTCCTTGGGTGCGTAGTGGTCTTATTGCGGCGGAAGTATGAAGAGTTGCTTGCCATCGACCGCGCAAAAGATCCAGAGCTGCTTGTCAGCATGAGCGACCACCCACCCGAAGAGGAAGAGTCGTCGTTACCGGTGCCCCTCAATATCCTGATGCCCCACCAAGAATGGGCAAAAGTCTTGTGCGATTCATTGATGAGTGGGTATGTGGGTAGCTTCGTCAAGCTCACTGGTGCCTGTGTCATCGTCGATCCCGACTATTATGTGGCCAGGTGATAACCCACAAGTATAGGGGATCGCAACAGTTTTTGAGGGTAGAGTATTCAACCCAAATTTATAGATTCGACACAAGGGGAGCCAAACAATATTTGAGAGTATTAGCAGCTGAGTTGTCAATTCAACCAGACCTGGAGATTAAATATCTGCAGCAGAGTGATCAGTAGCACAGTAGTATGATAGTTTGATAGCAGTAGTGACAGTAACAGTAATGGTAACAGTAGTAGCAATAGTTTTGTAGCGGTTGGAACAGTAGTAACAGCAGTAGTAACTTAGCAAGAACAATAAGTGGAAAACTCATAGGCACTGGATCGGTGAACTCGTTGGATGATATTCATCATATAACAGTCATAACCTAGGGCGGCACAGAACCAGCTCCAGTTCATAAATGTAATGTAGGCATGTATTCTGTAAATAGTCATACGTGCTTATGGAAAAGAACTTCCATGACATCTTTTGTCCTACCCTCCCGTGGCAGCGGGGTCCATAAGGAAACTAAGGGATATTAAGGCCTCCTTTTAATAGAGAACCGGAACAAAGCACTAACACATGTTGAATACATGAACTCCTCAAACTACGGTCATCACCGTGAAGTATCCCAAATATTGTCACTATGGGGTTGACGGATCATAACACGTAATAGGTGCATATGACTAGTGTCAGGGCACGGATGCTCGTGATCACCTATGGGGCCAGAGGCCCCTTGTGGTTCGGCAAGGGGGGTCACGTTGCACGAAGAGTGGAGAGCGTGAGACGGCACGACGATCAGGACACGAGCATTTTACCCAGGTTCGGGCCGCTGCTAAGCGTAAAACCCTACTCCTGCTTTTGGTGGATTTGATTGGAAGAACACCAGTGGTGCCTCGCGCTCTATCCCGGCAAGGGTTGCCTTCGGGGAAAGAGCTGCTAGGTGAGTACAAATGTTCGGGGGTGCGAATCTTGAGCTAGGTTGCCTTAGGCGTCCTTTTATAGTGCAAGGGGTTACCACAATGGCAAAACAGTCATTATCTATCAATTAGATAGCTTAGCAGAGCTATCATACCTAACTCTGGCATTTAGGACAAAATATCATGATTACTGGCTTAGGTGGCGCTCGGGGGTGCATCCCCGGCAAGCTCTTGCCACCGCTTGGCCGGTCGTTGCTTATGGTCTTGACACGCTGCAGGGCGGGTGTCAACTGGGCGTAACTTGTCTTCTGGCGCGCCGCCACGTGCTTAGAGAGAGCTGATTAGCCACTTGAGGGCTCGACACCGCATCGATAAGTGACTGACGTAGCGATGCAGTGGAGCGGTGGCTGGTTAGCTCGCGCCTGCCGGGGGATGGCTCGTCGGATCTTCCGGAGATGTGCGCGCCTCGGCCCCCGGCAAGTATTGAGGGTGTGGCTGGCGCGTTTTGGGCCCATCCTGGACCGTTGCGTTGGCATTGCCGGCGCTCGCTTAGCCCTTCCGCAAGTCGCTACCGGATGCTGGTTCTTGAGTGCTTACTTGGAGATGTGGTAGCCTTCCCAACGAGTTTTGCTTGTGGGGGTCGGAGGCTGCATGTCCGTGCACAAGTTAGGGGGAATGAACACCCCTGTTTGTATACCCCAACAGAAGCACCTGGGCCTGAGCCATATGTGTCGCTTGGCACGTTGGGTTAGGCCCCAAACAGTGCATGAACACGCGTCGGGAGGACTCTGTGCCTTCACCCACGTCCACTCCGCGCAATTATCACGGATCGTGGGGTCGTGGAATGGTAGCCATTGGAGAATAAAAAGAATTGCCAGTAATAAAACGACAGTTTTCCGAAAAGATCGCGAAGAGCCAGCCCCCGTGCGGGTCCCTTCAAATAAAAAGGACAAAGCACAGGGGCGCTGCTCATTCGCATACTTTTCTCCGCCCTTCATCTTCTTCCTCAAGCCAGAGAACTGCTCCCATCGCCATTTTCGGTTTACCGAGCGTCGCCAGATCATCCGCCACCTTCGAAGGTTTCAAGGATGGGGCAGAAAAAGGCTGGCAACAAGGGGAAGCAGGTGGTCGCCTCCATAGACCTGGTGGCTGGGGAAAGGAAGAAGAAAGTGGAAGAACTCGAGAGGCGACGACGGGGAGATGTGGTTATCTCTCCGTCGAGCCTGGATGGAAACACTCTGATCAAGAGGTATGCCTATATGTGGGGGCGATAGACAAAGGGGCATGGAGCACCCCGAGTTTTGCCGGAAAGCCCCAAGGAGAAGAAGCCCTCAGATTCGTACAACTTCTTTTGCGCGTACTTCTATTGCGGCCTTGCTCCTCCCTTCTCTTATTTCTTCTGTGCCATGATGGCGGCATATGGATTTCATCTTCTGGATTTTACGCCCAATGCAATGTCTTGCATGGCGATATTTGCCCATCTGTGCGAGAACTTTGTTGGAATTGCCCCCAATGTGGATTTGTTCAAGCACTTCTTCCTTCCTCGGATTGAGGACAAATCCCACCGCTCGGGGAACATAAGCTGGATCCCCCAAGACAAAAAGGATTACCTTTCCGGTCAACTGCGCGGGAAGTGGGAAGAATGGAGGGGCGACTGGTGCTGGATCAAGAACGATAAGGCTCCCGCGTTCTGCCGGGCACGGACGGAATGTGTTATGCGCGGCAGCGATTGGGGGAAACCGGGCCCAACTAACAACAAACTCCGCCTGGCGCTGAACAGGATTGTTCGCCTCAAGGCTGCCGGGCTAACCATTGAGCATGTGGGGGCAGATTTCCTCCGTCGTCGCATCGCGCCCTTGCAGAAAAGAGACAGGTCTGCTTGGGAATTCAATGGCCCCGCCGATTGGATGCGCCTATATCCCGGTCCTGCCAACAACCTAACAGCTTACTATCATGGCTGGTTGTGTGACCAATTGTTTGGCGCTTCGGGACATTAAATCTGCCGGTGGGAGTCATCCCGTTGCACCGCAATTCCGCCTGGAGCCAGATCCTCCAATGGATGCCAGAGTGCGATGCTTCCGGCGTCAAGTCTAATTGGGAGTTGCCCGCCCTGGAGAGCGAGATGGAGTGGGTCTCCTCCTTGGATGAGAGAGCCTCCAAACCGGAGGACAATTTGACCACGCCAACCAGGGAGGCGGAGATAGCCTATATCTCCGGACGAATCGCGGAAGACAAGACCGTCAGGACCGCCAGGGGAGCAGCCTCCGGAGGAGAGGGGGAGTCCGGGGACGACGGCTCTTTCGAGGAGGAGAGCGAAAATCTTGCTCTGGAGGAGTCTGCCGGGTTAGAGCTTGCCGGGGCCAGTGGCTTCCATGACGCGGAAACAAAGACCCAGGTGGAGGGTGAGTCGGAGGGGACGAAGGACCTGGAGGCGGTAGAGGAGGGGCTCGAAGAGGGGCCCCAAGCTCCGGAACCGGGTCGCCGCCTCCGTCTACGCTCCAACCGGGAGTCAACAACCCCCGTGCCTTCGCGAGGTTCCTCGAAGGTGAAGAAGACGACTGCCAAGGGCGGCGGGCACAAAGTAGCACGTCGCCAGTCCTCCCGCCTTTCCCTGGCCAAGGCGTCCCCCGCCAAGCGACGGAAAGTTCAAGGGGTGGACCCCAGCCCCCCGTCAAGCCCAACACCTCCGCTAGGCTCGCCCTTGCCGGCAGTCCTGGTCTCTCCGTCAGGCCCTGTCCCTCCAACTCTGAAGAGGAGCCAGGCAACTCCACCGCCTGCGTCGTACTAGCTGGGCTCAATGCTCCTTGCCTCGGAGTGAGTCTTGTTGATCTCAGCTTCCGTCAAAAATCCTTTAATTTTCAATCTTCCTCACTGATCTTGCGAGGTTGATCTTGACAGGGACGAAGATGAGGAGACTCTTGCGCATAGGGTCAAGAGGGCCAAATCCGCAATGGGGGCGGACTTCGCGGCAGGTGGAGGCTCTGCAGGAGACGCGGTAGAGAATCCCGTGTCTAGCCCCCAGCCCAGTCCTCCCCGTGACACCCAAGTACAGGCCTCGTCCACTGGCGGAGATGAGGAAGGACACCTCCCTTCTCCTGATAGGGAAACAGGAGGGGAAGATCGGAGGGAGGTTCTCCAAGAGGAACCTCTCCTCCATGATTCCCCGTTGACTATTGCCCATGAGGAGAATTCGCCGGCAAGGGCCTCCGCCGAGGAATCTGCTCGCGCAAAGGTCATTGCCGAAGAGACGGCGACAGACCGCACGCCGGCAACTGATGTTGCCGGGGAAGGAGGAGCCCTTCCGTAGCAGTCTCCATCGGGTATCCCTCTTGCCAGTGTTCTTTTTCTTCCCGTGTCTTTTCTTCTCATGCTTTATTGATTCTTGAATTCCATACTTCTGTTTTGTTTCTCTATCTTGTAGTTCCGCTTTTCGAAGATCCTGAACTGCTGGAGGAGGTTGCTGTTATTGAGAAGAATGTTGCCGCGGAAGCGGTGAAGATTGTTGCCGCGGAGGAACATGCCTCGGCTGCCGGGGATATTCAGGGGTCTTCCGGGGAAACGGAACAAAATCCTGGCAGCTTGCCCAACTTGGTCCCAATGGTCGAGGAGAAGACTCCCCTTCAAACCATGAAGCCCCCCTCGTCCAGCTACCCCCTGGCATCGGCCCTGTAGTCCCCGCAAGGTCACCTATCGTTGGTCACCGCTCCCTTAAGCCCCACAGCTCTCGGCTCGCCCTTCCTCGTGGGCGCAGACCTTGACGAAGAGATTAACAAGATCCGGGCGCCGTTATCCCAGAGGATCGAAGGAACTCACAGCACTGCCGACGCTGCCAAGGACTTAGCTTTCCTGGAGTCTATAGCAGCAGGGCTTAAGGATGTGCAGAGTAGGTACAGCCTCCAGTGGCAGACGGTCAAGGAGCAGCGAGACTCGGCTGAGCTCGTGGACCAACAGCTGAGGAGCAAGGGGAGCGAGTTGCGGGACTGGTACAACCGGCAGGTCCATTCTCTCAAGAGGCAGCATGAGACACTGTCCATGGCCAACGAAGATGCTACCGCCTGGAAGGTTCGCCTGACGGAGCGTGAGGCGCTTCTGGACGTCAGATAGGAGAGCATTTCCCTCCGGGAAAGGAACCTCGAGGCTACCCTTCGTGCCAAGGATGAGGAGTTGGAGGACCGCGTCCGGCAACGTACCAAGGAGCTGGAAGATGACCACAAGACCGCTCTCGACGCACTTTCCTTGGAGTCTGCTGCTCGGCTGAACCAAGTGACTGACGAGTTGGCTGTTGCATTTGCTGCCAAGGCCGAATCTGAGGCTTAACTGACCAAACTGACAGAGGATCTTGCCGGGAGCACCAAGGAGATCGAGGCCCTGAAAGAGGAAGCACGAAAAGCAGCGGCAACTCTGGAAGAGGCGCAATCACAGCTTGCCTCCAAGGGCCAGGATCTCGACGTCGCTAACAGCATCATTTCTGACATGAAATCCAGGCTTGTTTCCTTGGAAAGCAATCTCGAATCTGCTGAAGCCCGCGAGAAGCTGCTGCTGACGGACGTGACCTGCGCGAAAACCCTTCAGAAGGACGCCGAAGAGAACCTGGAGAACTTGGTTGAATAGAGTGACCTCTGGATCAAGAGGATGGTCGATATCGCCGAGCGCCTCACTATCCAGATTGCCAAGATGGACATGAAGAGCTGGGCCTATTCCGCCGGCAAGCATGAAGCTCCAAGCGTCAAGTTGACAATCTTCTTCAACGGCCTGATTGAGGGGTTGAAGACGTATGAGGAGGACAGGTCTGCCTCCTTTGCCAACGAATCCCGGAAGCTAGCGCGTGATGCCCTCTTCCTGGTCTTGAGCAACCTCGCCTTCTTCCATCCGGAGCTTGATCTTTCCGATGGTTTCAAGAAGCTGCCGTCGGGCGCCGACACCTCGGCTGCCGTGGAGAAGGACGGTCCTCTCGCCGACAGGATCCTCAAAGTTCCAAGGACCCAGGGGAGCCACCGGAGTTAGCTTTATATCTTCCTTGTCGCCATGTCGCCCTGTACTTAAGACATAGTAGGTATCTCGTATTAGGGTGCGAACTTGTTTTATTTTTACGTTTACTGAACTAATGCTTTTGTGCAATCGCATATTGTGCCCTTCGTTTCCCTTCCGGTGTTCGTATGATAGTCACCTTTACGCGTTTCTAGTTACCTGCCAACGACGTGTTGCCGCGAATTGCTTTGAGGAATAGGTCCTTAGCTTTCTGCTGGCAAGGACACGCTGCCGGCAAGGTTACCTTCGGTAGTGTTGACGCTGCCTCACGTTTTGTTGAGTAGGCTCGAAACAAAAACACGGGCGTGAACGAACACAGTAAGGTTCTATCACACGCAGGGTTCATCATACGAAACCTTAGGTTCGGCGAAGGGACATACAAATGTATATCTTGATGGAAATTGGTTATTTGCGTCAACTTAGTTTTTGTCATGGCTTTTCATTCCGCCTTGGCTTCTCCCCTCTCCCGTGCCTCTCATGGTACGCGCGCAAGCATGTGCTCATCACAGCCTTGAAAGTGAAGGAACGTGGAGAAGGGCAAAGCAGGGGTACTCGAGGACCCGTCAGCCATGAATATGGTCCACGGCAAGAGTCTGTCAGGCTAATGCAATATTCATGATTAGTTCGGGAACGGAAAAAGCAGAAGGTATGGCTAATTCTTCCCCCCATTTTCTTCGCGCCCAACGGTCCCGTGGTGGCCCATGATAGGCGTACGGGACCTAGCCGTGGTTCGCCTGCCGGGAGCGTCGATCAGTGGATGCACTCTAGCATTTGGTTCGGGATCCTTCCCCTGGTGGGATAAATGCAAGACCGAACCTCATGCGAGCTTATCGACACTGACGACATTGTCGCCGCGCAGAGCTAACCACAGGCGGGGAAGGAGGAGGAAGAAAGGTACAGCCAGATACCTCTTTCTCCCCTTGGCCTGCAAGGTGACGCCACATCTCCCTAAGGTCGAGTGGGCTCATTTTCTTCGGGCGTTCACCGCTCCGGCCTTGGCTGCCGGAGACACGATGGCGGCGCCGCGTGCGCTGGCTGCGTTGTTCACGGCGTCCTCTCCACTTGCAGCCGCCGTGAAGCCCGCCGGGTTCGCGGCTGCGTACGAGGAAGCCTTTGAAGTGGAGGGATGCGTGGCCGCACTGGACTTCTTGTTGGGAGCCATTGTTGAAGAAGATAACGATGAAGATTGATTCTCCGTTCACGAACTCGGGTTCCAGGAAATGATGCACGCCCCGTACCTGGCGCGCCAAAGATGTTGGGGCATGGATGCTCGCGATCACCTATGGGTCCAGAGGCCCCTTGTGGTTCGTCAAGGGGGGTCATGTTGCACGAAGATCGGAGAGCGTGAGACGGCACGACGATCAGGACACGAGCATTTTACCCAGGTTCAGGTCGTTGTCAAGTGTAAAACCCTACTCCTGCTTTTGGTGGATTTGATTGGAAGAACACCAGTGGTGCCTCGCGCTCTATCCCGGCAAGGGTTGCCTTCGGGGAAAGAGCTGCTAGGTGAGTACAAATGTTCGGGGGTGCGAATCTTGAGCTAGGTTGCCTTGGGCCTCCTTTTATAGTGCAAGGGGTTACCACAATGGAAAAACAGTCATTATCTATCGATTAGATAGCTTAGCAGAGATATCATACCTAACTCTGGCATTTAGGACAAAATACCATGATTAGTGGCTTAGGTGGCGCTCGGGGGTGCGTCCCCAGCAAGCTCTTGCCTCCACTTGGCCGGTCGTTGCTTATGGTCTTGACACACTGTAGGGCGGGTGTCAACTGGGCGTAACTTGTCTTCTGGCGTGCCGCCACATGCTTAGCGAGAGCTTATTAGCCACTTGAGGGCTCGACACCGCATCGATAAGTGACTGACGTAGCGATGCGGTGGAGCGGTGGCTGGTTAGCTCACGCCTGTCGGGGGATGGCTCGTCGGGTCTTCCAGAGATGTGCGCGCCTCGGCCCCCGGCAAGTACTGAGGGCATGGCTGGCGTGTTTTGGGCCCCTCCTGGACCGTTGCATTGGCATTGCCGGCGCTCGCTTAGCCCTTCCATAGGTCGCTGCCGAATGCTGGTTCTTGAGTGCTTTCTTGGAGATGTGGTAGCCTTCCCAACGAGTTTTGCTTGCGGGGGTCGGAGGCTACCTGTCCGTGCACAAGTCAGGGGGAATGAACACCCCTGTTTGTATACCCCGACAACTAGGCAAGATCGGATTAAAAACATAGATATAATGGTGATAACATAAACGGTTCAGATCTGAAATCATGGCACTCGGGCCCTAGTGACAAGCATTAGGCATAGCAAAGTCATAGCAACATCAATCTCAGAAGATAATGGATACTAGGGATCAAGCCCTAACAAAACTAACTCGATTACATGATGAATCTCATCCAACTCCTCACCGACCAGCAAGCCTACGAAGGAATTACTCACTCCCTCTGGGGGAGCATCATGGAATTGAGGATGGAGAAGGGTTGGTGATGACGAAGACCGAATATTCCCCACTCCGGAGCCCCAAACGTGCTCTAGATCTGGCCTCCCGATGAAGAACGGGAGGTGGCGGCGGTTCTGTATCGTAAAACGCGATGAAACTTTCTCCCTGATTATTTTCCTCAGAAAATAGGAATTTATAGTGGCGGAATTAGGGTCAGTGGGGCCACGAGGTGGGCACAACCCACTAGGGCGTGCCTGGGGGTGCTGGCGCGCCCTGGTGTATGCTGGCCAGCCTCTGGCCCCCCTCCGGTGGTTCTTGACTCTAGTATTTTTCATTTATTCCAAAAATAAATCTCCAAAAAGTTTCGTCCAATTCTGAGAACTTTTATTTATGCACAAAAAACAACACCATGGTAGTTCTGCTGAAAACAACGTTAGTCTGGGTTAGTTTCATTCAAATCATGCAAATTAGAGTCCAAAACAAGGGCAAAAGTGTGAGGAAAAGTAGATATGACGGAGACGTATCAACTCCCCCAAACTTAACACATTGCTTGTCCTCAAGCAATTTAGTTCAAAAACTGAAAGTGATAAAGAAAAACTTTTACGAACTCTTTTGTTCTTGTTTACATATATATGCTTAAGTAGCACCCAGGTTTTCAGCAAAGATTATGACTAACCATGTCAACAATAACTCTTAGAAATTATATTAACTCATATCAATAACATAAGCAACTAGCGAGCAATAATAAGATATCTCAAATGCCAACACTTTGTCAAAACAATCATGATACAATATGACAATAGTGGTATCTCGCTAGCCCTTTCTAAGACCGCAAAACATAAATGCAGAGCACCTCCAAAGTTCAAGCAGCGACTAAACATTTTAATTCATGGTAGAAAAGATCCAGTCATGCTGCACCCAACATCAACTATACACAATGCATGAGGATGACAATAGTGCTCTCAGGTCTGGCGCTTATTTGAGAAGGTGATGACTCAACATAAAAGTAAATAGATAGTCCCTTCGCAGAGTGAAGCATGGATTTGCGGCGCTGCCAGAGCTCAAAGCTTAAAACAGAGATATATATAATTTTGGGAGGTACACCCTTCCTGTCAACGTTACGACCAAGATTTATCAATATGTTCCATGCTAAACAAATTATTCCATGCTAAACAAATTAGCGGCGGTTCCCAAGCGGTAAAAGTAAAGGTTTACTCCCCCTCCACCAATAATCACACTCCACGGCTAGCCGCATCCACGGGTACCGTCCAAACCAACAACATTCCTGCGGGAGTTTTGTTTAATTATTTTTGATTTTTTATTGCGGGACTGGGAATCCCTATTACCGCCCCTCTCGTGTAAGGATGAGTGAATAAACACTCATCATGAGAATAACCCACTTAGCATGGAAGATACTGACCGCCCCCTGTCGCTCCATGAGCGGTCCAGGCATACAAAACAGATGTTCATTTGAATTTTTAGAGATGGCACATGCAAATTTACTTTGGAACAGTAGGGTAATACCGCATATAGGTAGATATAGTGGACTCATCTGGCATAACTTGGCTTAAGGGTTTTGATGCACAAGCAGTATTCCCGCTTAGTACAGGCGAAGGCTAGCAAATAGATTGAGAAGCGGCCAGCTAGAGAGCGAAAACGGTCATGAACATGCATTACATATAATCAACATTGAATACTAGCATGAGTAGGATATGCACACCCTGAACATAAATATCATGAAGGCTATGTTGGTTTTGATTCAACTACATGCGTGAACATGTGCCAAGTCAAGCCACTTAAAACATTCAGAGGAGGATACCATATCATCATACCGCATCACAACCATTTTAATGCATGTTGACACCCAAGATAAATCATTATCCACTCCTAGCTACTTAAGCATGGGCATGAACAACTATAATCTCTAATTGTCATTGCAAACATGTTTGATCATAATATGCTGAATCAAGGATACTAGGTTAAACATATTTACAAAAACAAAAACAAGTTGAGTTCATACCCGCTTTTCTCTGCCACAGTCAATTCATCAAATATCGTCATTATTGCCTTTCACTTGCACGACCAAATGATAAGAAGATAATAATAGTGTAAGAGTGCCGTGGACTAATCTGGGATCTGCAAACATTTTTTCAAGAGGAGAAGACAAAGTAATATGGGCTCTTTGTTAGATAAACGATAATGCATATGAGAGCCACTCAACATTTTCATGTGGTCTTCTCCTTGGTACGACTCAAATAAAAAGAAAAGAATTTCAAAGAAACACACTGAAATATTTTTGGAGTTTTTGTTTTTTTCTTGAAGAAAGCAAATTAAAGAGGAAAAACAAAAACAAGAAAAATTATTTACACGGGAAAGCTCCCAACAAGCAAAAGAAGAAACGAGAAATCTTTTTGGGTTTTCTTTCAATACTACAATTAAACTAAGCTAGAAAGAAAAACTAAAAAGAAGTAGGAAATATTTTTGGGTTTTCTCAAAGTTTTTCAAATGCACAAGAAGAAAGCGAGAAAACAAATCTAACATGGATATTACAATGAAAAAGTGTGAACACCGACAACTGGAATGAAATGTGTGAACATGAATGTAATGTCGGTGGAAATACGTACTCCCCCAAGATTAGGCTTTTGGTCTAGCTTGGTAATCACCATCCGTATGAATAATAATCTGGGCGGTGGCTCACTGAGGCCCTCGGCGCAAACTCCGCGGCCCTCCTGGCAGCTTCAACCTCCGTATTGTACGCATGGGCCTCGCTATCAAGGACATAGTATCTTCCCCTACTGTGAAAATCAAAGAGAGCAGGAGCAGGCAAAGTGACAGGCACAACAGTTTTTTTTTAATTAAATCTCAAGTTATAGGTGTAGTTAGTAGCCGTGCCTGTAAGAAACTTGTGGCGTTTCATGGCCTCAAAGTCTAAATACTGAGTAGGTAGGATGGGGTCACTAGGCCATGGTGAGACATTTAACCTCTCCGCTACACGGGAGGCATAAATTCCTCCATATAAATTACCATTAGCAGCATTGAGCTGCAGTCTCCATGCAACAATTGCACCAAGATTATAATATTTATTTCCAGTTACGGCAGTGTGTATGAGACTCAAATCATGAGCACACAGCGTGCTACAATCTTGTTTGCCTACGATACATTTACCATTAAAGAGTGCGAAATATTGTATCGATGGGAAATGGATGCTCTTAATTCTCCCTTGTGCAACTCCCCTATCTTCACCATAGCAAAGATTAACTAAAAATGACTCATATTTAGATTTTGTTGGCTCATCAAGGGAACCCCAAGATGGAAGTTTGCATGTTTCACTGAACAAGTCTAAAGGCATGGTGAAAGAATGGTCATACAGGTTAAATGAAACTCTAGACTCACGAGGAAAATATTTAAATTTCTTTGTGAATGTTTTCGTGAGTTCGAGATGTTGAGGACACTTATCTGCAATGAAGGGAGCAAGTTCTGTATTGTGGATAAATTGGTCAAATCCCCCCTTAATACCTGCACCTTCCATGAACTCGTCGCACGGCCGCAAGCATGATTTGGTGGCTCAACATAAGACTGTCGAACCGAGCTTCCACTTGGTAAGGCTTCCGATGATCTCCTCCTCGAAGAACTCCTAAATAATTGCATTTTTATTTTCGAACAATTTTCTGAAATATTTTACAGAAACAAAATTTTGTCAATAAAACTTTATAAGATTGATAGCAACTACTCCTAAGCATGCATAGAGGCCATATTGAGCATTCAGAATACTTACAACTCTAAGAATTCAACATGCAAGCTCATCTACAGCAGTACCAAGAGTAGCTAATTACTCTAAAAATAACCCACTAAATCAAAAACTAATTGGAGCAATGGAGGAGTCACATACCAAGTAGCAATCCCTCCAAACAGTTTCAGAAACGGAGCTTCGAGCTAAGAGATCGAAATCTGCAGGTTTGAGAGCAAGAACACGGGAATGGTGGCTGTGGTGATTTTTTTCTAGAGGTAGGAGATGATGTGGGCTAAAGAGATAAGTGAGGGGGACCACGTGGGGGCCACAACCCACCAGGGCGCGCCCGGGGGTGCTGGCACGTGCTGGTGTCTTGTGGGCACCAGGTGCACCCCCTGTGGTATTATTTGCACCAAAAATTCAGAAATATTCAGAAAAAATCGTATCAAATTTTCAGGACATTCTGGTAATTTTTATTTTTGGGTTTTTTATTGCACGGAGAAAACAGAAAACAGGATAATCATGACATTTTATTTTATTTGACTAACTAAAACAGAAAATAAAAGGTGGGAGCAGAGAGTTGTGCTTACTAGATTCATCGACTTCATACCTCTAAAAAACGATTCATTAATAAGGTTGATCAAGTCTTATTAACAACCACTTCCGATTAGCATGAAACCGAAGAACTTTCGTAAAACACTAAGTTACCTCAATAGGGATGAGCATATCCCCGACAATAAGTATATCATATTTCTTTTTGGCAGTAGGAAGAGGTAATTGAAAATTTCCAATAGTGATGGTCGGAGATTCTTCAATATCATTTATACCATTCACTTGGAATTGTTTCTTCGGAAAGTGCAGTGTATGCTCATTACCATTGATATGAAAAGTGACTTTGCTTTTATTGCAATCAATAACAGCCCCTAAAGTATTCAAAAAGGGTCTACCAAGGATAATCGACATGTTGTCGTCCTCAGGCATCTCAAGAATAACAAAGTTCGTTAAGATAGTAACATTTGCAACAACAACGGGCACATCCTCACAAATACCGATAGGTATGGCCGTTGATTTGTCAGCCATTTGCAATGATATCTCGGTAGGTGTGAGTTTATTCAAATCAAGTCTATTATATAAGGAGAAAGGCATAACACTAACTCCGGCTCCCAAATCACACAAAGCAGTTTTGACATAGTTTCTTTTAATGGAGCAAGGTATAGTTGGTATTCCAGGATCTCCAAGATTTTTAGGTACTCCATCCTTAAAAGAATAATTAGCAAGCATGGTGGAGATTTCAGCTTCAGGTATCTTTATTTTATTTGTGCTGATGTCTTTCATATACTTTGCATAAGGGGCCATCTTTAAGATATCATTTAAGCGGGTACGCAAAAAGACTGGCCTAATCATTTCAGCAAAGCGCTCAAATTCTTCATCATCCTTTTTCTTAGATGGCTTAGGTGGAAATGGCATGGGTTTCCGAACCCATGGCTCTCTTTCTTTACCATGTTTCCTAGCCACAAAGTCTCTTTTATCTAACGTTTATTTTTAGGTTGTGGGTTATCAAGATCAGCAGCAGGCTCTATTTCAACATCATTATCTGGTTCTTTATCATTGTTAGGTTGAGCATCTTCATGAACATCATCATTATTAGTTTCATTATCACTTGGTGAATGTTCATTACCAGACTGACTTTCAGCATCAGAAATAGAGACATCATTATTATCAGGAGGTTTTTGTGTATCAGGTTCACTAGAGGTATGCAAAGTCCTATCATTTTTCTTCTTCATTTTCTTCCTAGAAGGACTAGGTGCATCAGTATTAATTCTCTCAGAGTCTTGTTGAATTCTTTTAGGATGACCCTCAGGATAAAGTGGTTCTTGGGTCATTCTAGCTCCTCTAGTTACTACTCTAGCAGCAAAATCATGCATATTACTATGCATTTCATCAAGCAATTCTTTTTGAGATTTAGCAACTTGTTCTAACTGAGTTTGAACCATAGAGGCATGCTTTCCTACACCTCTAACATCATACTGATTCTAAATAGCAAGTCACTCAAGCGAGCAATCATATCAGAATTATACTTCAATTGTTTCAGAACATGAGCATTGAAATGATCTTGCTTCATAATATAGTTGTCAAACTCATATAAGCATTGACTAGGATGTTTATTGTGAGGGATGTCACTTTCATTAAACTTTAATAAAGAATTTACCTCTACCACCTGTGGAGGTGGTGGTGTGTCAAGGCCATGTATTTCTTCAATAGGTGGCAAAGTATTAACATCCTCAGCTTTAATACCTTTTTCTTTCATAGATTTCTTTGCCTCTTGCATATCTTTCGGATTGAGAAATAAGATACCCCTCTTCTTCGGAGTAGGTTTAGGCGGTGGTTCAGGAGGAGTCCAATAATCATAATTCTTCAATATGTTATTCAATAATTCCTCAGCTTGTTCAACAGTTCGCTCCCTGAAAACACAACCAGCACAACTATCTAGGAAATCTCTAGAAGCATCGGTTAGTCCATTATAAAAGATATCAAGTATTTCATTTTTCTTGAGAGGATCATCAGGCAAAGCATTAAGCAACTGGAGAAGCCTCCCCCAAGCTTGTGGGAGACTCTCTTCTTCAATTTGCACAAAGTTAAGTATTTCCTGTAAGGTAGCTTATTTCTTATGAGCAGGAAAATATTTTCCAGAGAAATAGTAAATCACATCCTGGGGACTACGCACACAACCAGGAGCAAGAGTATTGTACCATGTCTTAGCTTCACCCTTTAATGAGAACGGAAAAAACTTAGGATCACATTCAAGTATCAACAAGGATCAGATTTCATTCTAGCATTCAAAGTCTTCTCCTTATACTTGCATAGCAATTTCTTAAGATCGTTTCTATCCTTGCAAGAAAGAATTTCTCTAGTTACCTCTTCGTCCATAACATAACCTTTAGCTATCTTATGCATTTGAAACTTAGGAGATCTAGGACTAATAGGTGTTTCATAGTCATCATCAGTTTCATAGGCTTCATCAGTTTCAGCAATCTCATCAGTTTCAGTAGTTTCATTCTCTTTAGCTCTAGCAATTTGTTCATCAAGAAATTTTTTCCTAGTGGCACATTATCATCAACCATGGTACTAGCAGCATCATAAGCATCATTCATAGCAGAGGTAGCATCATCAATAACTTGCGACATATCAGGATTACTAACATGTGGTGGTGTTGCAAGCTTACTCATAACAGAAGGTGAATCAAGTGCAGAGCTAGATGGCAGTTCCTTACCTCCCCTCGTCTTAGAGGGAAAAATCTTGGTCTTTGGATCCTTCAGATTCTTCATAGTGATCAATTGATAGAAATCCCAAGTGACTCAACAAATATAGCTATGCTCCCCGGCAACGGCGCCAGAAAAAGGTCTTGATAACCCACAAGTATAGGGGATCGCAACAGTTTTCGAGGGTAGAGTATTCAACCCAAATTTATAGATTCGACACAAGGGGAGCCAAAGAATATTTGAGCGTATTAGCAGCTGAGTTTTCAATTCAACCACACCTGGAGATTAAATATCTATAGCAGAGTGATCAGTAGCACAGTAGTATGATAGTTTGATAGCAGTAGTGATAGTAACAGTAACGGTAACAGTAGTAGCAATAGTTTTGTAGCAGTTGGAACAGTAGTAACAGCAGTAGTAACTTAGCAAGAACAATAAGTGGAAAACTTGTAGGCACTGGATCAGTGAACTCGTTGGATGATATTCATCATATAACAGTCATAACCTAGGGCGACACAGAACTAGCTCCAGTTCATAAATGTAATGTAGGCATGTATTCCGTAAATAGTCATACGTGCTTATGGAAAAGAACTTGATGACATCTTTTGCCCTACCCTCCCGTGGCAGTGGGGTCCATAAGGAAACTAAGGGATATTAAGGCCTCATTTTTATAGAGAACCAGAACAAAGCATTAACACATGGTGAATACATGAACTCCTCAAACTACGGTCATCACCGTGAAGTATCCCAAATATTGTCACTATGGGGTTGATGGATCATACCACGTAATAGGTGCATATGACTAGGCAAGATCGGATCAAGAACATAGATATAATGGTGATAACATAAACGGTTCAGATCTGAAATCATGGCACTCGGGCCCTAGTGAAAAGCATTAGGCATAGCAAAGTCATAGCAATATCAATCTCAGAACATAGCAAAGTCACTCGGCCCCTAGTCGACGGACCTCCTTCCGTGGCGCATGCTCGCCAGCTCCCCTTGTGCCTCACGTGAGCGGGGGCTGGGTATGGTGCTCATGCTCGGTTGGCCCCAAGGGCTGGGCCCTGGCTCAGGGGTGTACCCCCGCGCACATCACCCCACCAAAGCACTTGGTGATTGGTCTCCTCACGCGATGCCCAAGCGCAAGATGGCAAGCGCGCACCGTCCGGAACAGAGCATTCTGCGAAGGGCTCTCCTCGGGAAGCATCACCCGAAGGTCCCCTTGAGGTGTGCCCGCAAAAGGCAGCATCTTGACAAGGCAAAGGCCTAAGTGCTAAAACCCCTCGAGGACCGCCGGGGACAGCCGTCCTGAGGCCCCCTCGCACGTCGAGGGCGGAGGCCCCGAGCACCACGCCTCTAGGACCCCCACCAGCTCCGAGAGCTCCCCACTCCCTAGCGCCTGGGGTGCACGCAAGGGCGGGACCCTAATGATAGAAGGCTCGCTCGGGGGTTGGGTCGCCGCGGTGCGGGGCACAAGGCAATACAAGGGAAGGCAGAAGGCCTCGTAGAAGGATCAATAATGCATTAAGCATAAAAAGCAGCTACTACTTAAAACAAAAGTATCCCACAAATGTCTTCACGCCACCACGGGGCCAGGTGGCTCCTGATACAATAGGAAGGAAACATAAAAACTCAAGGGGATGAGGCACCGTCGTCGTCATGGCTGCCGGAGAGGTCTGCACCGAGGCTGCCGCTCTCCTCGGAGGACGCAACCTGAACGAACCGCTTGACCAAGGACTTCACGTGTCTACGCACCTCGTCCCTGAGGGGGCCCCGGAGCTCCGCAGGCACCGGCTCCACCACGCAGGAGAAGTCGAAAGCAGAGTCGAGGCGGTGAAGGTTGGAGAAGACACGCATCAGCGCGCAGTCCAGGAGATCGCGGGCACCCGACTCGATGTCCTCGTCCACCTTGGAGACGCCCAACTCCAGCGCCTCCACTACCTTGAGGAAGAAGTCAAGGTAGTCCCCATCGCTGTGAGTGTGCGGCAGCTCCGGAATGTCCCAGACGAAGTGGCAAAGCGCCACCAGCGCGCTGGGCAAGTTCCAAGAACTTCCTGGCACGCTGCGCCTCATCATCCGTGCCTGCGCCTCATCGTCCTTAGCCCTCCGCATAGCGTCGGCGGCTTCGCTAAGTTGGGCCTGCAGCGACACTAGCTCCACCTCGACGTCCCCCTTGCCCCTGAGGGCAGCCTGCAGGTCGGTCTCGAAGCCCTACAGCTGAGCCTTGAGCTCGTTCACCTCCTCCAGGAGCGCGTTGCGTCGGAGCTGAAAGCAGGTTTCCTGCTACGCCAGCTTACCGTGGTATCCTCCAGAGCTGCCTGTGGCCTCCCTCCTCTCGACCTTGGCAAGGACCTCATTGCGCGTCGCCTCAAAGGCGGCCTTGTCGGCAAGGACTTGACCCTCCATGGTCTCGAGGCGTTCGTGCTCTGCCTCCTGGTCGGCCTCCCGCCCGGCAACGGCCGTCTCCCTACGGGCCAGCTCCGCTTCACGCGTGGCGTCTTGGGGAGTGCGCGCGATGGTGGCGACCGCGTGCCCCAGGGCTCCATCGCAGCTTTGGGCTGGCGAACGGCCCCTCCAGACCCTACTAAGCCGGGCGCGGGGGCTGAGGCCGCACCGGCAAGCAGCGTGTGAGAAGGTGCCTCAGGCGAGGCACCCCTCTGCCTCTTGCGTGCAGGCACCATGAGGAATTCAACGATCACATTCGCTAGCCCGAGCAGGGCATACAGGGGAAATCTGGAACGTCGATGCACTTACTCGTCGCCGGCGGCCCAGTGACACCGCGTCGTGGTTGGCCTTGGACGTCGACTCCCGCCGCTTCTGGGGGAGGAGAGTGGTGCCGAAGGCCCGGCCCGCGCTCTGGCGCCCGTGGTGCTCCTTTTGCCGCCATGGTGAGAAGAGGAGAGAGGGAGACGGTGTTCATGCAAGGAAGGAGGAGCAGGGCAGAATGGAGGCGTATGGGAGAAGACGAGCAATGATGGGTTCGTTCGGCGCGCTTCGCGTTTTCTAGGCAGGAGCGCAGTCCCAGGGCGTCACACCCTGTGTTTGTATCACTTTGCTATGCTATGATTTTATAAAATTTGGACCCATTTAAAACTTTTTGAAGTCTTGTGCATGAATTGATTGTTTGATGATTGCTTGTTTGGTTGATTGTGTTTTGGCACTCAAAAATTCTTCTTCCTCTTCTCTCAAGAACTCAATCCCTTGATCCAAACCTCTGTCCAATGATCATGTCATCTGTATAGGACCAAAAACTATTTTTATAAAATATTATTTTGGCCAAAAACCATTTATTCAATTTAGGTTTTCCAAAGCCCTTGAATTGAGGTTTGTACTACAAGTCCTCAAATTGGGTGGATTGTTTTGCCCTAAAGATTCTATTTGGAACCTACCATATATAAGACTTCCCAAAACCAGTAAATATTATTTTTAAAGATTATTTTCATATTTTATTTAAAGGCTTTTCTTAAGGCCAGAAATGGTCTTTTCTAAGGAATTTTTTTATGCTTTCAAAATATTTGAGAAAATTTAGGGAAACCCAGTGGACATATATTTTCCATATATAAGAGTTTCAACACACGGTCATGTTCAAAATATTGGGCAAAACACTCCAAAACCATTTTTGTTCATTTGAAGCATTTGAAATATTTCTATAAGAAATATTCTTAAATAAATCTAGGAAAATTCTAGCAACTCACATATGCCTAACGTGATGATCTTGCCAAGTTTTATCCCAATCCAAATTATTTTGGTTCACCAAAATATCTCAAAACCCTCTATGTCCAGATCCAAATTTGAGCAACTTTGCATTGTCAAGTATTCCCAATTTTTCTCAAACTTTGTAGACATGCTCTAATACCCAAATATCGACACTACACCAAATGGTGCATCAAGGATATTAGCTTAGCATGACTAGATCTACAGAAACCTGATTCTGCTAAAGTCTAGGGTTTACAAAGTTTACATTGCCAACTTTCCCCATATGAGCTCGAACCTGTTATCACTATTGTTTTTACCCATCACTTGATCCTGTTAACAATCATGGCAGGTGGAGCCTTTTTACTTACCCAAAACTACATCAAACACCTTCTTGTGGTTTGGTAAATCCCCTGTTTTGACCACTTCTACTCTTCTCCTTCACCTCAAATTTATACCATAGCTCCACCTAGTCATCTTCTACCCCCAGTAAATCACTCTCCTCAGCAGGTCAATGATTCATGGGTGAATCCCCCATTTTTACCTCTCCGGCGAGCTGAGACAGCCCTATTTTTCACCTCCCCTCTTACTTCTACACTTTCCTTAGCCCCAAGTATCCCAGGGCATCTCTAGAACCCCCTAGACGCTAATGGACAAGGTGGTCGTGTCCAGAGCGCGAGGAGGCATGGCCATGCCGGATATTCGGGCGCTCTAGAGCGCGCTACTGTGCGCTCCAGCATTGTAGCCGCCGCCCAATGAATGGCCCCGACAGCCTCGGGCCTCCCCAACGTGTCCCCCGAGGCCACCTCGACGTCCGTGACATGGCACACGGTCGGCCCTCTCTTCTCTCTTCCTCTCTCCTTCTCTCCCCGCACGTACCGAGCGCCGCCGATTCGGCCAATCCTCTCCCTCGCACGTGCGCGCTCCCCTCTCTCTTCCCCCTCTCCCTCTGGTCATGGACGACCCCCACGAGCACCGTAGACATGCCCTAACCCCCTCCCGTGGCCTCTGGCCTCGGCCACGACCTCGCCGACACACGGGCTCTCGGTGGACCACGACCCCCCTATAAAAAGGCCTCCCCGAGGCCTTCTCTCCCCTCTGGAAGCCCTATCCTCCTTCCAATCGTGCACCAGCACCATCCAATCCATCTCCCGAGCCCCTGAGCTTGAGATCGAACCCGAGCCCCGCTGCATCGGCTCGCCAGTGATCTCCGGGTATAGTGCCCCTCCGGCGTCCTTTTATCCTCCTATGGACTCCCCTCACTCCTCTGATGCATTCGCCTACCTTCCCCTCGTGTTTTGCAGTTGGGACCGAAGACCTCAAGTACCTCCCTAAGCTCCTTCGTCGCGGGTGCTCGTCGCCGGTGAACCACAGCACCTCCTGCCCCTTCCACCTCCATCTGATCAGCGGCTCGATGCTGGTTCCATTCCAGTGGTCAGATCCCTCCACCGTGCCCCCTGCCGTCACCGGTGAGCTTGCCGCCCCTCCTGTCCCGCGGTGGGAGATGACAAGTGGGACCCCCTGTCATCCTCACACCTCCCTCGCTCCCCTCTCCTCTCACTGACATTGGGCCCCGCCCGTGAGGTTTAAAACCTGGCGGGGGCAGGAGGCGTTGGCTCTCCTCCACCGGCTTCGCTGGCTGGGCCAGGCTCGGCTGTCCGTTTAGGCCCTGGGGCACAGTGTCCTTTTCCTTTTTCATTTTACTAACATTTTCCAACAATTCCCTTGGATTAAATATTTTCCAAATCAAATAATTCCAACTCCAAAAATCTTGTAATATTATGTACTATTTAATGATGCCACTTGTCCAACTTTTTGAAAAGAGTTTATGTACTGGTTTTATTTGAAACCTTGTTTTGAATATTCAAAACCACTGCTAAAATGTCTTCCACCACTTTCGACACCTCAAAACCAGAAACTAGTAATTTTTGTATTTTTAGTTTTAAACCTAGTATTTTACAAAGTGGTTTGACATTTTTCTGAGTGATTTATTTTCCTTCTTTTGTGCTATTGGCTTATTATTCCCCGTTACTTTGCGACGATAGATTGCGTTGTTGACGAGGGAGTTGGACCAGAAGATTTTGAAGACCCCGGAGACTTTGTTGAGCCAGGGAAGCAACCCTTTGACCATGACTAAAGAAACCTTTTCATGTATGGCATATAGCAATTCATTTTTTATGTATTGACCATGATGAATATGGTGACCACCTTTATGGGTTACCTCCGTTACTTTCCTTGTTGATACTTGCACCGAGCATGACCCTACCTTCCTATGAGGGTTGTGCGGGTGGGAAGTAGTTAGGATGCTAAGTAGTTGCTACGCAAGTGGGATGGGAAAAATGCATGGTGTCAGAAACAAAAGTGTTTTCAAAGACTTTTCGAAAACCCCGTCAGGTGCCACTAATGCCTGAGGGAGATGAGAGCTAGGTATCCATTTGATAAATAAGTGGTGTACCGAGGCAAGTTATGTGTGTGTGTTCTCGAAAACAGAGAGAATTAAGATCTGCTGACCGTCCCAACCTTACATGTACAACCACGATACCCCTTATGGGATGGGGCTTTGTTGATTACTTTGGTCGATGCTAGTAGAGAGTCTGCATTACTAGTGGCGGGAGAGTATGAGTTACTCTCTCGATACGGGGTCATGCCAGGTAGGGCGACCATGTACTATTTTTTACAGAGACCGGGCACACCGTTGTGTCCCTTCATGGATGGTACAATGATTGAGCGAGTCTCATGTGATCTACATCATGAAGACGTGGGCCAACAAGTGGACTCTTTGTTTAGTGTCGTCAAGGGAAAGGCATTGTTCGGGTGCTTACCTCGGGTATGTATTATACCGCGAGTCGTGGATGACATGGAAGTTCGTCGAGTCTCATGGGTAAAGTGTGCAACCTCTGCAGAGTGTAAAACTATTCAAATAGTCGTGTCCATGGTTATGGACAGTTGGTGGTCATGCTTAAACTACGTCCGTTGTTTTCACAAACTTGGCGTGTGTGTATGTGGGAGAAAGATGGTACTTGAGTTAAGTCAGATGACTTGGCATGGTGATTTTACATGAGATGTTCAACCTATGATCATATTGATATCTGTAACCTATTCGTATGGTTACTCGGAACCTCATGATGCATGCTTTTACATGTTGATAGGACATACCATTGCACTCAAATTAGCTTTCCGCAAAATCACCTATTTAGTGCTATATCATGCTTTGTTATACCTTGTTCCAAAACATGGGTTGCTTGCGAGTACATTCAAAGTACTCATTGGCTTGCCACTAGTTATTTAATTGGCCAGTAATGGAAGAGCAGGAATATGGTGAAGATTTCATTGGTGACGAGCATGCGAACTAGGCCACTCCCCAGTCACAATACATGTTGGTTTAAGGCTGATTGTATGGGTTCACGCTATCTATCAAGATTTCCGCTGCAAGTTTGTGTTTGTTATTTGGCCTTCATGGCCCTACCTATGTAAGACTTTACCTTGATGGTCTTCATTTGTGTAAGACGGTATGTATGGATGTAAGACTCTTGATTATCCAGCTTTTGCGTGTTCAGTGATCACCACTTATGGTCCGGGGTCACCACCTATGGATGTAAGACTCTTGATTAATCTCTGGGATCACTGTACACGTGCATTCAGTGATCACCACTTATGGTCCGGGGTCCCCACAAAATTGGTATCAGAGCCATCCTGACTGTAGGAAGCCCTTAGTTAGCATGGACGTTAGTTAGGACAAAACCCCCTTTCAAAAACTATACCTAGTTGCTAAGTGCAGCGGTTTCGATACTTCTCTTCTCTTCTAGTCTATTTCAAATCCTTACTAACTCTCCTCCCTTCAAACCTTGTAGATGGCCGTCGTACCCAAGAATGTCCTAGCATCTAGCTTTCCCCTACTCCTTGAGGATAGCTTGGGGAAGTGTCAGTTCCGCCGAGCACCCGTTTTCTTTTACCACGAGCACTGGGTCGATGCCATCACGATGTAGTACCATGTTGATGTGTTCGTGAAGGCGAACGACTCCCTGACGAGTTGGTTCTTTGAAGGACCACAAATGGAGACCCTGGCTATCGCAGTCGAGACGGCAGCACGCAAGCCACTTATCCACCTTCGAGAAATCATTCCAGAGATGACTGACGAGACAACTAATCGCTACCTACCCTTCAGAAAGGACGACATTGGCAAGAGTCAGACGTTGGTCCCATCCAAAGAGGATGGCACACCACTCAGATTCCAGACTTACTTCAGCCTCTTCGCCAACAGTCTGGCTAACAACCTAATTAAGGAGTCTGTGAAGCTCCGCCAGGAACTTCACCACACCCAAGAGCTACTTAGCCAAACCACTGACATCTTAACCCAAGGCCGAGTAGCGACCTTTGGATTCCCGTCACATGTTTTGGTTGTGGCGAACATCGGCATCATGCCAGAAAGAGCACCAACGAGAAACCGAGTCTTCTTTCCTCTTGGACAGGAAGCAGAGCACTCCACCACCTCAGCCCAAGAACCCCTAAGGTAGGACAAGTCATGTATCCCCTATGCGAAGTCGAGTCCGTGTAATAGTTCATATGAAACCATGTCTGCTTGTTGCTTGTTTTGTTGTTTGTGTTTCAATGCAAGTCGCGCTTTTGCCTTAGGCAACATGCAAGCGACTACATCACCTATCTTATCTTAACATTATGTGTTTGGCCTCTCGACCTGTTTCGATCACACTTGCACTGTACCAACCCCCTTAGGCGTGTTACCTATGTCATTGCTTTCGCCTCGCGTCTATCCCAGTTATTTGACTTGGCTACTCCAAACAGGATGGTGACTGCAACCCGCAACAGCTCCTTCACCAACCCTGAAGCCGGCAACTCGAGCCAGCAACAGGGAGTTGGTGGGGCTGCTCAGGCTGGAGAGCACCAGGACCGGCCACACGGTGACATTCCCTCGCCACCACCTCCACCGGAGAACATGACCATAGCCCAGTTTCTGTGGGGACCCCGACTCATAAGTCGTGATCACCGAATGTATGCGCACAATGATCCCAGAGATCAATGCTCACTGAACACACACAAACTAAATAACAAGAGTCTTACATCCATTACATACCATTTTACTCAAATATGGCCCTTATGGCCAAGTCTTCATAAACTTGCAGCAGAAATCTTCGACGATAGCGTGAACCCATGCCATCTGCATTAACCCTACAGGCATTCTGACTGGGAAGCGTCCTAGCTCGCACGTACGTCACCATGGTAATCTTCATCACAACCTGGTCTTTCATGCCTGTCCAATAAAATAACCAGTGGCAAGCCAATGAGTACTTTGAAGGTACTCGCAAGCAACCCATGTTTTGGAACAAGGTATAACAATGCATGATGTAGCACTAAGTAGGTAAGTTTTGCAGAATGCTAATTTTGAGTGCAATGACATGATCAAGTAACTTAAATAAGCATGCATCAAACGTAGACATGTGTTCATGTGAACAAGTCATAGCTATCATCATAAGCAGGGGTTGAACATCTCATGTTCATCATCATGCCAAGTCATCGGACTTAGCTCAAGTATCATCTTTGTGTCATCCACTCACACACCAGTTTGTGAAAACATCTGGACGTATTTTAATAACCACCACCCATCTGTCCTTGACCGTGGACACGGCTATTCGAATAGTTTTACACTCTGCAGAGGTTGCACACTTTACCCACAAGACCCGGGGAACTTCCGTGTCATCCACGACTCGCGGTATATTACATACCCGAGGTAAGCACCCGAACAATGTCTTTCCCCTAGCGATACTAAACAAAGAGTCCACTCGTTGGTGCCATCCCTCATGATATACATCACACGTATCATCCATGAGGTCACGCAACGGTGTGCCCGGTGCCTGTAAAGACAGCGCATGGTCACCCTACCAGGCACGACCCCGTATCGAGAGTGACCTCGTCACTCCCGCCACTAGTAATGCGGGCTCTATGCTAGTACCCACCAAGGTAATCAACAAGGCTCCGTCCCATAAGGGGTATCGTGGTTGTACATGTAAGGTTGGGACGGTCGACAAATCTTAAATCTAATCCGTTTTCGAAAACACACACACTCACTTGCTCCGGTACACCACTTCTTTCTCAAGTGGTTACCTAACTCAACATCATCTCCCTCGGGCATTAGTGGCACCCGATGGGGTTTTCGAAAAGTCTTTGAAATCATTTCCTTTCCGACACCATGCATATCCCGATCCCACTTGCATAGCATCTACTAAGCATCCTATCTACTCCCACCCGCACAACCCTCATAAGGAGGTAGGGTCATGCACGATGCAAGTATCAATGGAAAAATTATCGAAGGCATCCCACCGAAGTGGTCACCACATCAACATGATCAACATCACGAAATAAAGTGCTATATGCCATGCAACAAAAGGGTTTCATAGTCATGGTCAAAGGGCTGCTTTCCTGGCTTATCCAAGTCTTCGAGGTCTTCACACGCTTCTCGTCCACTCCGAGCACTTCGTCTGCTACGTCAACTATTGTCGGAAACAACCGCAATAAGCAACACAACAAGTAGAGAAATAAAAGTGCTCTATAAATAGGAGCTTTATTTTTCTAGGACACCTCTGGTCATGAGAAAAATAACCAAGGAGGTTTTGATGGATGTGGGTCAAGGGGGAGTTTTGAATGGTGGAAATGAAGGAAATGATGATCCAATAAGATGTTCATGGAAAATATTTTTATAAAAATGAGTGGATGGACCAAACAAATAGGAAATGATTTTAGAAGATTTTTGGAAGTGGTTTCTATGGATTTGGAGTTAGTATGAATATTCTAGAGATTTAACAAGTGGTCCCTATATGAAGAAATAGCTCAATAATCTAGATTGCAGAAGAGTTGCAAGGAAAAATGCTCATCAATTAGACCATGAATTTATATCCACCTAGGAATTTGAATCACTCCATTTGGAGTTGATTTGGATGCCCTAGGGATTTTGCAACATGGGCTATACAATAAGATAAATGACAAAAGTAATGGTGGTGCATAAGATATTTTGTGGAAAAATGTGCAATGCACATATTTGGTTAGGACAAGTTTATTGGATCACCTAGGATTTTCAATCATCAAGTTTGGAGTTCAAATGAATTTATTATGCATTTTTGAACCCTACTGATAAAACAAAAAGAAACTCCCCTCACCTAAATGGGCCACGAGGCGCACTAGGCGAGGAATGGCTACTGGGCCGGCCCAGTAGCACAGCTATGCCCGCGCAGCTGCCACGTCGATGGTGTATTCCATTGAATACGCCTTCGGCCGAAGGGAGGCGCACTCAGGCGGGGCGTCTCCACTTAACAGGGGGGCCTGGGGCCGCAGGCACTTACAGGCGGACCCCACCGGCAGGTCCTGCCCTACCTCCTGCCCGAAACAGCGGAGCGGCAGGGCTGACTGGCCAAGCCCGCGCCGGCGCCCCGTCCCGGTGGCATAGGCCACCACCGGCGAGCTCAGGGCGGTGAGCAGCTCCTTCCTGGGCTGTTCCCGGGCCCTGGGGAGGTCGGGGCTGCGTGCAGCCCCCACCGCGACAGAGGAGGCCGTCGGCCACGGTGGGCACGACACCACTGTCGTGGAGAGAAGGGGATGGGGAGCAGGGGGCTTCCGATGGCAAATGGAGGTGCTACGGTGGAGCTTGGAGGGGAGAACAGAGGCGGGGGAGCTCGAATTCGAGCGAAGCCGAGGCGGAGCCAAGACGGCCATGGAGGAAGGAGCCGAGCTCGGGAGCTCAGATGGTCTTGCCAGGGAGACTCCTGGGGGCTAGGGGTGCGACATTGCACGCGAGAGGTTGCTCGGGGAGGGGTAGAAGTAGAGGGCGACGAGGGGAAGCTCGGGAGTGCCTCGGATGCACTTTGGGCACGGCGAGCACGCATGTCAAAGTGGCTTTGGAGCTTTCTTGTCATCGGGGAGAGGTGTGGGAGGCAAGGAGGGATTCCCTGGCGTGCGTGGGCATCCTCTCGCTGCCGGACACGAGCTACAGGACGACGACAAGTGGCAGAGCGCCGGTTTTGCATGTCGTCTGCGTGGTCACCATGCCAAGGTATGCCCAGGGCAATATTTTGGCCGGCCAAACATGTCTGGAGTATGAGACACACATGCAGGAGAGCACTGGTGAAGTCTCAAGGTAAAAGGAGTTGGGTGAGGCTGGTTTCTATTGCAGGTAAGTTTGCAGCAGCAAACTTGGGAGTTATATCAGTGGCTTTTAATGGAGAGCATTAGGGAAAAGACCATGTCTAGTGTTCATGGGAATGGAGGTACTACATGACCACCAATTCTTAGCTCAGGGAGACAAGTTTGCAGGGTACTTGTAGTTCAAGGCTACAATTACTGCCATAAACTAAGTTCAGATGGTTTGCTCATATTTTTCACATGAGCATGCCATCTTTGGGTGTGTCAAGGTGCATTAGTATGCAAATGAGGCTGTAGAAAAGTTTGGGGAGAATTGCTTGAACAAAATAGTGGGAGAGAGGAGAGAGAGGGACTGTCATGGTAAAAAGAGGGAAAGAATAAGGGACTTACCCCCAAATGATTGAGCAGAGGCCATGGCAAGGTTACTGGGGGTAGAAGGGGGCTAGCCCATGCTGTGGTAAAAAGTTAGAGACAAGGATAATCTTTTTGGGCCCAGTTTGCTTGTCCACAAGCTTATGGCTGAAGGTGTTTGTGCTGTGATTGGGCTAGGTAGAGGAATCCTATGGCCTTGATATTTACCAGGGTTAAATGATAAGTCTATTTGGTACCGATCACAAGTTTTGAGTCCAAATGAAGAAAGTTGATAATGTAAACTTTGAAATCCCTAGAAATGGGCAGAAATGGAGTTGCTTAGATCTAGCTAAGCAAAAGGTTTTCTCCTTGATGCACCACTTAGTGTGGTGGCATAATTTGGGGATTAGAGCATTACCAAAAAGTTTGGGACCAAATAGGGAAACTTGGCAATGCAAGAATTTCCAATTCTTGAAATCAGGAGAAAAGGGGTTTGGGGGAATTTGGACAAGTGGATCTGTTCTCCTTGATGCTCCACTTGGTGTGGATGCATTATTAGAGGATTATAACATGTCCACAAAGTTTGAGACCAAATGGAAATACTTGGCAATGCAAAGTTGCTGAAATTTGGATCTGGACAGAGAGGGTTTTCGGATAATTTGGTGAACCAAATCAATTGGGATTGATATGAAACTTGGCAAGATGATCACATATGTCATATGTGACATGCTAGAATTTTCTTGGATTTATTTGAGAATATTTCTTATAGAAATAGTTCAAATGCTTGAAATAGGCAGAAATGGTTTTGTCCAATATTTTGAACATGACCATGTGTTTAAACTCTTATATATGGACAATATATCTCCACTGAGTTTCCCTAAATTTTCTCAAATATGTTGAAAGAATAAAAATATTTTTTCCCAATAAAAGACCACTTCTGGCCTTAAGAAAAAGCCTTTAAATAAAGTAAGAAAATAAACTTTAAAAATAATATTTTGTGGTTTTGGGAAGTTATATATATAGTAGGTTCCAAATAAATCCTTTGGGGCAAAATATTCCTCCCAATTTGAGGACTTGTAGTACAAACCTCAATTCAGGGTTTTTTTAAAAACCTATTTTGAATAAATCCTTTTTGGCCAAAATAAATTTTGATAAAAATATTTTTAGGTACTACACACATGGTATGATCATTGGACAAGATTTTATGTCAAGGAAAAGAGTTTTGAGAGTAGGAGGGAGTTTTATGAACATAGAGCACCAACAAGCAATCAAACAAGCAAGCAAATAGCACACAAGTCAAGAATTCATATGCACTCCAAAAAGTTTTAATTGGCCCTAATTTTTGAGTCATGTTAACTTAGACAGAAGAGGCAAAACACAGGGTGTGACAGTTTCTCCAAGTTCTCTGGGTGGAACGCTAGGCCAACTCTGCTGCTATCCAGCAGATGGCTCATGCCCTTGTGGACAACCAACAACAAGGAAGGAACGACAATGGCCGCTCCACTCTGTCGGAGTTTATGAGGAATTCACCCCCGACCTTCAATGAGATTGTTGAACATCTGGATGCCGATGACTGGATCCGCACCATTGAGGACCTGCTTGCACTGGTCAACTGCAATGAGGATCGTGAGAAGGTGCTTTATGCCTCTCGCTGCATCGGAGGTACCGCTAGAGCTTGGTGGGATGGATTCAAGGTCATGCAAGGCGATTATGTGATCACTTGGGCTGATTTCATGGAAGGATTCCGTACGGCCCACATTCCTTCTGGCATCATGGCTATCAAGAAGCGTGAGTTCCGAGCACTGAAGCAAGGAAGTGGCTCTATCAAGGAGTACATGCAGAAGTTCAACCTGCTGTCGAGGTATGCCCCTCAAGATGTCAGCATTGAGGCCGCCAAGATGGAACGCTTCATGGAAGGACTCCAGCAAGCCCTGCAGTATCATCTAATTGTCTGCGACCGTCTCACCTTCTTCGACCTGGTGAACAAGGCTCTCATGGTTGAAGACAAGCGTCGTGCCATCGAAGATACTCGCACGCGCAAGATGATCAGCAAGGATAGTTCCAGCAACCAGAAGCCTCGCCCCTGGCAGCCAGCCCCAGCCAAGCCAACCTATCAGTCTCAACCAGCTAGACCCCTACACCTTGTCCGAGCTACCAGCCTCAGCAGTATGCCATTCCCAGGTCAGCCTACAACAACCCCAATAACAACAGTGGCGACAGAAATAACAACAACAACAACAACAACAACAACAACAACAACAACAACAACAACAACAACTTAGGTCAAGTCACTTGTTTTGGATGTGGTCAGCCATGACACTACTCTAAGCAATGCCCCAACAAGAAGCCAGATGCACCGCCCTCCAATGCGCAGAACCAAGGTCAAGGCCGTGGAGCACCACCAAGTAACAAGGCTCCCCGCAACCAGCCCAATAATGGCAAAGGTCGTGTGAATCATGTTACCGCTGAGGAAGCCCAGGAAGATCCGGACGTCATACTGGGTACGTTCCTCGTCAACTCAACTCCAGCAACCGTTCTGTTTGTTTGTGGAGCTTCGCATTCTTTTGTCAGCCAAAAGTTTGCACTAGATAGTGGTATGAAGCCTACACCCCTGGGTAGTCACATGTTGGTACAAACCCCGGGATCGGTCATGAGGACCAAGATAGGATGTAAGGGAGTTGGAATTGTCATCAATGGAGTAGAATTCCTAGCAGACCTCATAGTTTTGGATTCGCAAGGCTTGGATGTGATCCTTGTCATGAACTGGCTAACCAAGCACCAAGGCTTGCTAGACTGTGCCAAGCGAACTGTTACCATGACCAATAGCCAAGGAGTTGAAGTCAAGTATGTCCTTCCTCCGCTCAAGCTCCACAAGCGAATTGCTTGTCAGGAGTTGAGTTGGATCAAGTGCCAGTGGCATGTGAATACCCTGATGTCTTTAGTGATGAGCTGCCCGAAATGCCTCCTGACCGTGACATTGATTTCATCATTGAGCTAGTGCCCGGAGCAGGACCCATCTATAAGAAGCCCTATAGAATGGGATCCGAAGAGTTGGCCGAACTGAAGAAGCAACTGGCAGAGCAGCTCAGAAAAGGATTTATTCGCCCTAGTGCCTCTCCTTGGGGATCACCTGTTCTATTTGTGTCAAATATGGACGGAACTATCCGACTCTATGTCGATTACCGTTCTCTCAATGAGGTCACAATAAAGAATAAGTACCCACTTCCCAAGATTGAAGACCTGTTCGATCAGGTAAATGGTGCCAAGGTGTTTTCCAAGATCGATCTCAGGTCCGAGTACTACCAGTTGAAGATCAGACCCCAAGACATTCCGAAGACAGCATTTGTAACCCGGTATGGCCTGTATGAATACACGGTCATGTCATTTGGGTTAACCAATGCCCCAGCTTACTTCATGTACCTCATGAACCAAGTCTTCATGGAGTATTTGGACAAGTTTGGCATTGTGTTCATCAACGACATACTCGTCTTCTCCAAGTATGAAGAAGAGCATGAGCAACACTTGAGATTGGTCCTAAACAAGCTTTGAGAGCACCAGCTTTATGCCAAGTTCAGCAAGTGCGAATTCTGGCTGCATGAAGTTGGATTCTTGGGTCATGTGTTCACTGCAGAAGGATTGTCAGTGGATCCTGCCAAGATCAAAGCCGTGACTGAGTGCTAATCCCCAAGCAATGTGAAGGAAGTCAGAAGCTTCCTCGGACTCGCGGGATATTACCGCAAGTTTGTCGAAGGGTTCTCCAGCATTGCTAGACCCATGACTCAGCTCTTGAAGAAGGACAAGAAGTTCGAATGGATGTTGAAATGCGAAGAAAGCTTCCAAGAGCTCAAGAAGAGATTGACAACAGTCCTAGTTTTTGCCACCCCCGATATTCACAAGGGGTTTGTGATATATTGCGATGCATCGAGAACCAGGCTTGGCGGTGTTCTGATGCAAGAAGGCAGAGTCGTGTCATATCTATCCAGACAGCTACGTCCTCATGAATAGAACTACGCTACTCATGATCTTGAGTTAGCAGCAGTGGTTCATGCCTTGAAGACATGGCGACATTACCTCCTGGGAAAGCGATGTGAGATATACACAAACCATAAGAGTTTGAAGTATATTTTCACTCAAAGGGAGTTGAACATGAGGCAACGAAGATGGTTGTAGTTGATCAAGGATTACGACCTCAGTGTTCAATATCACCCTGGAAAGGCTAATGTGGTATCAGATGCCTTAAGCAGAAAGGCTTGTTCCTTGAATGCTATGATTAAGGGAAGGCTACCCGCCCAGTATGAAGAGCTTGAAAGCTTTGGCTTGGAACTAGTTGCTCCCGGATTCCTAGCCAACCACGAAGCAAGGCCTACATTGATGGATGATATTAAGGAAGCTCAGAAGGGACACGAGAGTATTGAAGGCATCAAGAGGAAGATCAAGTCAAGCAAGGCCCCAGGATTCTCAGTGGATGAACAAGGAGTTGTATGGTTTGGGACTCGCATCTGCGTGCCTAACAAAGTTGAGCTCAAGAATTTGATCTTGTAAGAAGCCCATGACACTCCGTATTCCATCCATCATGGAGGAACCAAGATGTATCAAGACCTTAAAGCAAGATTCTGGTGGCATGGCATGAAAAGAGAGCTAGCCACTTTTGTCGCTAAGTGGGACATATGCGAGAGAGTCAAAGCTGAGCATCAACGACCTGCTGGATTGTTACAACCTCTCCAAGTGCCTGAATGGAAGTGGGACAAAGTCGGGATGGACTTCATCACCGTTTTCCCAGGTCAAGCAAGGGACATGATTCCATTTGGGTCATTGTCGATCACCTGACCAAGGTAGCCCACTTCATTCCCGTCAAGACCACCTATGATGGAAACAAGCTAGCCAATCTTTACATCGAGCGTATTGTGAGCCTCCAAGGAATTCCAAAGGAGATTGTGTTGTACTGAGGTACTCAATTTACTTCTAGGTTTTGGAAGAAGTTCCAAGAAGCTATGGGAACCAAGCTATCTTTCAGCACCCCATTTCACCCTCAGACCGGAGGACAGACGGAGCGAGTAAACCAGATACTCGAAGACATGCTTCGTGCTTGCGTCTTGGCATATGGAGCCAAGTGGGAAGATTGCTTGCCTTTTGCCGAGTTCTCCTACAATAACAGCTAACAGTCCAGTCTTCAGATGGCACCATTTGAGGTGTTGTACGGACGCAAGTACCGCACTCCCCTCAATTGGTCAGAGACCGGAGAAGGACTAGTCTTTGGACCCAAAATTCTCCGAGAAGCCGAAGAGCAAGTTCAACTAGTCAGAGAGCGTCTCGATGCCGCCAAATCAAGATAGAAGAGCTATGCCGACTCTCACCACCGAGAAGTGAACTTCTGCGTCGGAGACCTTGTATAACTCTGAGTAACCCCTCTGAAAGGAACCAAGCGTTTACACGTCAAGGGAAAGCTTGCACCAAGATACATCGGCCCCGTCAAGATTACCGCAAAGCAAGGAGAAGTTGCCTACCAACTGGAGCTACCTTCCGAGCTATCCGATGTGCACAACGTATTCCACATGTCATAGCTCCGGAAGTGTCTCCAAGTTCCCAACCAGCCCGACCTTTAGAAGGACATCAATCATCAAGTCATCGACCTTCAGCCAGACCACACTTATCGTGAGAGACCAGTTCGCATCTTGGATGAAGCCGAGCGTTGCACCCAAAGCCGCACCATAAATTACTTCAAGGTCCAATGGAGCAACCACACTGAAGCAGAAGCAACCTGGGAGCGTGAAGACTATCTTATATCCGTATTCCCTTATCTCTTTAGCGCTTAGCCTAGGAATCTCGGGGACGAGATTCTTGTAAGGGGGGTAGGTTTGTCACACCCTGTGTTTGTATCACTTTTCTTTGCTATGATTTCATAAAATTTGAACCCATTTAAAACATTTTGAGTGCTTGTGCATAAATTGATTGTTTGATGATTGCTTGTTTGGTTGATTGTGTTTTGGCACTCAAAAATTCTACTTCCTCTTCTCTCACGAACTCAATCCCTTGATCCAAACCTCTGTACAATGATCATGCCATGTGTATAGGACCAAAAACTATTTTTATAAAATATTATTTTGGCCAAAACACATTTATTCAATTTAGGTTTTCCAAAGCCCCTGAATTGAGGTTTGTACTACAAGTCCTCAAATTGGGTGGATTGTTTTGCCCCAAAGATTCTATTTGGAACCTACCATATATGAGACTTCCCAAAACCAACAAATATTATTTTTTAAAGACTATTTTCATATTTTATTTAAAGGCTTTTCTTAAGGCCAGAAATGGCCTTTTCTAAGGAAAAAAATATTTTTATGCTTTCAAAATATTTGAGAAAATTTAAGGAAACTCAGTGGACATATATTTTCCATATATAAGAGTTTCAACACATGGTCATGTTCAAAATATTGGACAAAACCCTCCAAAACCATTTCTGTTCATTTCAAGGATTTGAAATATTCCTATAAGAAATATTCTCAAATAAATCAAGGAAAATTCTAGCAAGTCACATATGCCTAATGTGATGATCTTGTAAAGTTTCATCCCAATCCAAATTGTTTTGGTTCACAAAAATATTCCAAAACCCTCTTTGTCCAGATCCAAATTTGAGCAACTTCGCATTGTCAAGTATTCCCAATTGATCTCAAACTTTGTAGACATACTCTAATACCCTAATAATGACACTACAAGTGGTGCATCAAGGAGATTAGCTTAGCATGACTAGATCTACAGAAACCTGATTTTGTTAAAATCCAGGGTTTACAAAGTTTACATTGCCAACTTTCCCCAAATGAGCTCAAACCTTGTGATCACTGTTGTTTTTACCCATTACTTGATCCTGTTAACTCTCATGGCAGGTGGAGCTTTTTTACTTGCCCAAAACTACATCAAACACCTTCTGGTGGTTTTGTAAATCCTTTGTTTTGACCACTTCTACTCTTCTCCTTCACCTCAAATTTCTTCCACAGCTCCACCTAGTCACCTTCTACCCCCAGTAACTCCTTCTCCTCAGCAGGTCAACGATTGAGGGGTGAAACCCCCATTTTTACCTCTCTGGCCAGCTGAGACAGCCCTATTTTTCACCTCCCCTCTTACTTCTACCCTTCCCTTAGCCCCCAAGTATCCCAGGGCATCTCGAGAACCCCCCCAGACGCTAATGAACAAGGTGGCCGTGTCCAGAGCACGTGGAGGCATGGCCATGCCAGCCATTCGGGCGCTCTGGAGCGCGCTACAGTGCGCTCCCGCACTGTAGATGCCGCCCAATGAATATCCCTGACAGCCTCGGGCCTCCCCAATGTGTCCACCGAGGCCACCTCGACGTCCATGACATGACACGCAGTCGACCCTGTCCTCTCGCTTCCTCTCTCCTTCTCTCCCCGCATGTACCGAGCGCCTCAGGTTCGGCCAATCCTCTCCCTCGCATGCGCGCGCTCCCCTCTCTCTCCTCCCTCTCCATTTGGTCGTGGACGACCACCACGAGCACCGTAGACACGCCCTGAACCCCTCCCATGGCCTCTGGCCTCGGCCACGACCTCGCCGGCGCACGGGATCTCGGTGGACCACGGCCCCCCTATAAAAAGGCCTCCTCGAGCACTTCTCTCCCCCCTGGAGCCCTTCTCATCCTTCCAATCATGCGCCAGCACCATCCAATCCACCTCCCGAGCCCCTGAGCTCGAGATCGAACCCGAGCCCCGCCGCATCGGCTCGTCGGTGATCTCCGGGTATAGTGCCCCTCCCGCGTCCCTTTCTCCTCCTATGGACTCCCCTCACTCCTCTGATGTGTTCACCTACCATCCCCTCATGTTTTTCAGTCAGGACCGATGACCTCAAGTACCTCCCAAAGCTCCTCCGTCGCGGGTGTTCGCCGCCGGCGAACCAGAGCACCTCCGCTCCCGCCTTCCACCTCCATCCGAACAACGGCTCGACGCTGGTTCCGTTCCAGTGCTCAGATCCCTCCAACGTGCCCCCTGCCGTCACCGGTGAGCTCGCCGCCCCTCCTGTCCGGTGGTGGGAGATGACAAGTGGGATCCCCCTGTCAACCCCACACCTCCCTTGCTCCCCTCTCCTCTTGCTGACATCGGCCCCCGCCCGTCAGGTTTAAAACCTGGCACGAGCGGGAGGCGCTGGCTCGCCTGGGCCGGCTTCGCTGGCTGGGCCAGGCTTAGCTGGCCGTTTAGGTCCAGGGGCACAGTGTCCTTTTCCTTTTTCATTTTTCTGACCTTTTCAAAAAATTCCCCTGGATTAAATATTTTTCCTAATCCAATAATTCCAACTCCACAAATCTTGTAATATTATGTACTATTTAATTATGCCACCTGTGCAACTTTTTGAAAAGATTTTATGTACTGGTTTTATTTAAAAGCTTGTTTTGAATATTCAAAACCTCTGCTAAAATGACTTTCACCACTTTTGGCACCTCAAAACCAGAAACTAGTAATTTTCGTATTTTTAGTTTGAAACCTAGTATTTTAGAAAAGAGGTTTGACATTTTTCTGAGTGGTTTATTTTCCCTGCTTTGTGCTATTGCCTATTTATTCCCCCGTTACTTTGCGACGATAGATTGCGTTGTTGACGAGGGAGTTGGACCAGAAGATTTTGAAGACCCCGGAGACTTTGTTGTGCCAGGAAAATAGCCCTTTGACCATGACTAAACAAACCTTTTCATGCATGGCATATAGCACTTCATTTTTGATATATTGATCATGATGAATATGGTGACCACCTTCATGGGTTACCTCCGTGATAACCCACAATTATAGGGGATTGCAACAGTTTTCGAGGGTAGAGTATTCAACCCAAATTTATAGATTCGACACAAGGGGAGCCAAAGAATACATTAGAGTATTAGCAGTTGAGTTTTCAATTCAACCACACCTGGAGATTAAATATCTGCAGCAGGGTGATCAGGAGCACAGTAATATGATAGTTTTGATAGCAGTAGCAACAGTAACAGTAGCGGTAACAGTAGTAGCAATAGTTTTGTAGCAGTTGGAACAGTAGCAGCAGCAATAGTAACTTAGCAAGAACAATAAGTGGAGACCTCATAGGCACTGGATCGGTCAACTCGTTGGATGATATTCATCATATAACAGTCATAACCTAGGGCGATACAGAACTAGCTCCAGTCCATCAATGTAATGTAGGCATGCATTCCGTAAATAGTCATACATGCTTATGGAAAAGAACTTGCATGACATCTTTTGTCCTACACTCCCGTGGCAGCGGGGTCCATAAGGAAACTAAGTGATATTAAGGCCTCCTTTTAATACAGAACCAGAACAAAGCATTAACACATGGTGAATACATGAACTCCTCAAACTACGGTCATAACCTTGAAGTATCCCAAATATTGTCACTATGGGGTTGACGGATCATAACACGTAATAGGTGCATATGACTAGGCAAGATCGGATCAACAACATAGATATAGAGATGATAACATAAACAGTTCAGATCTGAAATCATGGCACTCGGGCCCTAGTGACACGCATTAGGCATAGCAACATCAATCTCAGAACATAATGGATACTAGGGATCAAGCCCTAACAAAACTAACTCGATTACATGATGAAACTCATCCAACTCCTCACCGACCAGCAAGCCTACGAAGGAATTACTCACTCCCGGTGGGGAGCATCATGGAATTGGCGATGGAGAAGGATTGGTGATGATGAAGACCGAAGATTCCCCTCTCCGAAGCCCCAAACAGGCTCCAGATCTGGCCTCCCGATGAAGAAGAGGAGGTGGCGGCGGTTCCGTATCGTAAAATGCGATGAAACTTTCTCTCTGATTTTTCTCTCCAAAAATAGGAATTAATAGTGGCGGGATTAGGTTCAGTGGGGCCACGAGGTGGGCACAACCCACCAGGGCGCGCCCAGGGGGGCTGGCGTGCCCTGGTGCGTGCTGCTCACCCTGGCTCCCGTATTCGGTGGATTTTGGCACCAATAATTCTTATATATTCTGAAATAATTCTCCAAAAAGTTTTGCTCGGTTCCGAGAAATTTTATTTCTGCACAAAGACAACACCATGGTAGTTCTGCTGAAAACAGCGTTAGTCCGGGTTAGTTTCATTCAAATCATGCAAATTAGAGTCCAAAACAAGGGCAAAAGAGTGAGGAAAAGTAGATACGTTGGAGACGTATCAACCCCCCCAAGCTTAAAAATTTGCTTGTCCTCAAGCAATTCAGTTGACAAATAGAAAGTGATAAAGAAAAACTTTTATGAACTCTTTTGTTCTTGTTAACATATATATATGCTTAAGTAGCACCCAGGTTTTTAGCAACGATTATGACTAACCATGCCAACAATAACTCTTAGAGTTTATATTAACTCATAACAATAACATAAGCAACTAGCGAGCAATAATAAGATATCTCAAGCGCCAACACTTTGTCAAAACAATCATGATACAATCTGACAGTAGTGGTATCTCGCTAGCCCTTTCTGAGACCGCAAAACATAAATGCAGAGCAGCTCCAAAGTTCAAGCAGCGACTAAGCATTGTAATTCATGGTAGAAAAGATCCAGTCATGCTACACCCAACATCAACTATACACAATGCATGAGGATGACAATAATGCTCTCAGGTCTGGCGTTTATTTGAGAAGGTGATGAGTCAACATAAAAGTAAATAGATAGTCCCTTCGCAGAGGGAAGAATGGATTTGCAGCAGTGACAGAGCTCAAAGCTTAAAACAGAGATAGATATAATTTTGGGAGGTACACCGTTCCTGTCAACATCACGACCAAGAGTTATCAATATCTTCCATGCTAAACAAATTAGCGGCGGTTCCCAAGCGGTAAAAGTAAAGGTTTACTCCCCCTCCACTAACAATCACACTCCACGGCTAGCCGCATCCACGGGTACCGTCCAAACCAACTACATTCCTGGGGGAGTTTTGTTTAATAATTTTAATTTTTGATTTCGGGACTGGGAATCCCTATTACCGCCCCTCTCGTGTAAGGACAAGTGAATAAACACTCATCATGAGAATAACCCGCTTAGCATGGAAGATACTGACTACCCCCGGTCGCTCCATGAGCGGTCCAGGCACACAAAACAGATGTTCATTTGAATTTTTAGAGATGGCACATGCAAATTTACTTTGGAACGGCAGGGTAATACCACATATAGGTAGATATAGTGGAATCATCTGGCATAACTTGGTTTAAGGGTTTTGATGCACAAGCAGTATTCCCGCTTAGTACAGGCGATGGCTAGCAAATAGATTGAGAAGCGGCCAACTAGAGAGCGAAAACGGTCATGAACATGCATTACATATAATCAACATTGAATACTAGCATGAGTAGGATATGGACACCATGAACATAAATATCACGAAGGCTATGTTGGTTTTGATTCAACTATATGCGCGAACATGTGCCAAGTCAAGCCGCTTGAAACATTCGGAGGAGGATACCATATCATCATACCGCATCACAATCATTTTAATGCATGTTGACACCCAAGATAAATCATTATCCACTTATAGCTACTTAAGCATGGCATGAACAACTATAATCTCTAATGGTCATTGCAAGCATCTTTGATCATAATATGCTGAATCAAGGATACTAGGTTAAACATATTTACAAAAACAAAAACAAGTTGAGTTCATACCCACTTTTCTCTGCCACAGGTAATTCATCGAATATCGTCATTATTGCCTTTCACTTGCACGACCGAATGATAAGAAAATAATAATAGTGCAAGAGTGTCGTGGACTAAGCTGGAATCTGCAACATTTTATTCAAGAGGAGAAGACATAATAATATGGGCTCTTTGTTAGATAAACAATAATGCATATGAGAGCCACTCAACATTTTCATTGTGGTCTTCTCCTTGGTACGACTCAATTAAAAGGAAAAGAATTTCAGAGAAACACACTGAAATATTTTTGGAGTTTTTGTTTTTTCTTGAAGAACGCAAATTAAAGAGGAAAAACAAAAAACGAGAAAAACAATTTACACGGGAAAACTCCCAACAAGAAAAGAAGAAGCGAGAATTTTTTTGGGTTTTCTTTTGATGCAACAATTAAACTAAGCTAGAAAGAAAAACTGAAAAGAAGTAGGAAATATTTTTGGATTTTCTCAAAGTTTTTCAAACACACAAGAAGAAAGCGAGAAAACAAATCTAGCATGGATATTACAATGAAAAAGTGTGAACACCGACAACTGGAATGAAATGTGTAAACATGAATGTAATGTCGGTGGAAATACGTACTCCCCCAAGCTTAGGCTTTTGGCCTAGCTTGGTAATCACCATCCGTAGTAGTCGTCCGGTCCCAAGTTGTAGTGAGGTGGAGGCGGCACCTGAGCATCCCACCCCTGGGGCTCTTCCTCATCAGCTGCTAGGTTGTTCCGGTAGGCTATAATGTCATCTGGCATGATCATGTATCCGTTCCTAGCAATAGAATCAAACAAGGCAGGTGCAGGCAACGGAATAACACCACGGGTTTCTTTACTGAACACTAGGTTGTAATGAATGTCACGGGGAGAATCAGTTACATTGAGGAATTGGTGATCTTGCAGTGACTTGTGATCAAGGTAAACTTGGGACAAGAGATAATCATGAGGGCGAAACTGAACATTAAAGTGTCTCGCTAAGCAAGTAGCATAAATACCACCATGTATCTTTCCCTTAGTTTTGTTAAGATGTAAGCGACGAGCAATAATAGCCCCCATATTAAAGGTGTGATCATCATAAAGTGCACGACGTAAAATAGCAAGGTCAGGTGCACTGAGTGCACCGACCTTCTCCCTAGTGGTTAAACACTTAGCGATGACCAAAGCGAAGTAATGCATCGAGGGAAACTGCAAATTGGTAGCAGTGGCGTTTGACACGCCTCTATCCTCACCCACTGTTAAAGTGAGGAGAAAATCCGCAAACTCGGATGGCCTAGGTTCTCTCAATTACCCATCAAAAGGGATCAAGCATATGTTGCAGAAGTCAGTTAGCGCCATGGCAAGGTTACTGGGGGTAGAAAGGGGCTAGCCCATGCTGTGGTAAAAAGTTAGAGATAAGGAGAATCTTTTTGGGCCCACTTTGCTTGTCCACAAGCTTATGGCTGAAGATGTTTGTGTTGTGATTGGGCTAGGTATAGGAATCCTATGGCCTTGATATTTACCAGGGTTAAATGATAAGTCTATTTGGTACTGATCACAAGTTTTGAGTCCAAATGAAGAAAGTTGATAATGTAAACTTTGAAATCCCTAGAAATGGGCAGAAATGGAGTTGCTTAGATCTAGCTAAGCAAAACTATTCTCCTTGATGCACCACTTAGTGTGGTGGCATAATTTGGGGATTAGAGCATTACCAAAAAGTTTGGGACCAAATAGGGAAACTTGGCAATGCAAGAATTTCCAATTCTTGAAATCAGCAGAAAAGGGGTTTGGGGGAATTTGGACAAGTGGATCTATTCTCCTTGATGCTCCACTTGGTGTGGATGCATTATTAGAGGATTATAACATGTCCACAAAGTTTGAGACCATATGGAAATACTTGGCAATGCAAAGTTGATCAAATTTGGATCTGGACAAAGAGGGTTTTGGGATAATTTGGTGAACCAAATCGATTGGGATTGATATGAAACTTGGCAAGATGATCACATATGTCATATGTGACATGCTAGAATTTTCTTGGATTTATTTGAGAATATTTCTTATAGAAATATTTCAAATGCTTGAAATAGGCAGAAATGGTTTTGAAGGGTTTTGTCCAATATTTTGAACATGACCATGTGTTTAAACTCTTATATATGGACAATATATGTCCACTGAGTTTTCCTAAATTTTCTCAAATATTTTGAAAGCATAAAATAATTTTTCCTAATAAAAGACTATTTTGGCCTTAAGAAAAAGCCTTTAAATAAAATAACAAAATAATCTTTAAAAATAATATTTTGTGGTTTTGGGAAGTTATATATATAGTAGGTTCCAAATAAATCCTTTGGGGAAAAATATTTCTCCCAATTTGAGGACTTGTAGTACAAACCTCAATTCAGGGGGGTTTTGAAAACCTATTTTGAATAAATCCTTTTTGGCCAAAATAAATTTTGATAAAAATATTTTTAGGTACTACACACATGGTATGATCATTGGACAAGAGTTTATGTCAAGGAAAAAAATTTGAGAGTAGGAGGGAGTTTTATGAACATAGAGCACCAGCAAGCAATCAAACAAGCAAGCAAATAGCACACAAGTCAAGCATTCATATGCACTCCAAATTTTTTTAATTGGCCCTAATTTTTGAGTCATGTTAACTTAGATAGAAGAGGCAAAACACAGGGTGTGACAGACCTAGCCCCCTTACAAGAATCTCGTCCCCAAGATTCCTAGGCTAGGCGTAGGAAAGGTGCGGGAATTCAGAGGTGAGGTAGTCTTCATGTCCCCATGTGGCTTCTTTCTCGATGTGATTGCTCCATTGGATCTTGAAGTGCTTGATTATATAGCTTCGAGTGCATCATCGTCTTTGTCTAAGGGTGAACGGGGTTCTGGCAAGGGCCTGGCTTGCGTGTGTATTCCAAAAATCGGAATACGTGGCAAAGTACTGTGTCTGCGTACTGGCCCTAGGGCTATTCACATTGGTTAGTGACATCCAGATGTCTCATGCTTAGACGAGAAGGGTCAAGGTGTTGGCGTAATTTCTCGGTGATGGGGAATCGTCGACTTCATTGGAGCAGTTGACCTACTGGTGCTCGTGGTCTTCAACAATAAGGATGTCGAAGTTTGTTGACGTAGGCTTTTCGTCGAGATCTTCTGCTTGAGTGAGTTGTCCAGGTAAGTTCTTCATTCATCCCTGGCCGTTCGTCTTCGTCGTCACAGACGCACATCTCTGGCGGGTCTTCGAGTGTTCGGCCTACTGGTCTCTCTGTAGCCATTTGGGGGGAGGTTTAGTTGAGTCTCGTCCCTAAGACTAGCTTAGAGACGCAAAACTGTTCCTACCTTCTAGGAAAGTTTTTAAGGGGTTCTGGATGAGCTGGCTACCCGAAAGTATGGACCAGCCATCCAATCCCCAGGGTCTGAGGCTTGGCAAGCGGGGTGAACTACCTCTGACAGGTGTTTCACCATGATCCAGTCAGGGTTTACGCCCTAGATTGGACCAAAAAGGGGTTAGTAATGAAGTCATGCCAGTCATCCCACTCCGTTCTAGGCATCTGAAAAGGATAGGGACGTCATGTTCATCATACACCATCAAGGTGGTGGAGTGAGGGGTGCTATCATCTTCTCGGTATCCTCCTAGTCAGGAACTAAGGGATGATCAGTCATAACAAGGGTCTCTCTCATCCTCTTGATGTGCAAGGGCTTCATCGTGCTTGGACGTTGGTGCTACTTGATATAACCTAGTGGATGTAGCTGTCAGAGGAGCGGTGGTTGACTTCTCTTGATTCATCCTCTTCGTCTTCGTGGCTTCCCAACCATAGTGGTTGTTCGTCTTGCTTGGGCAAGAATGTCTCCTGCTGAAGGGAGGGTGCTTCGAGGAGTCCAACTCCTTCAAGGTGAAACCTTATACTCGAGAGGCATGGTAACTTGTGCTCCTGGGGCTTTTCCCAATAGGACTAAAGTTTTCCTTGCTCCTCTTATTGGGTAAATAAGCATGTCATCCATGAGGGCAACTACGTATTTCCCCAAGTATCACACAAACACACTGCTCATGGGATATGTGAGAGGAGCGGGTATTTGTTATGGATGGTCACTAGTTCAGGGGTTCGTGATCCAACGCAATCTAGTTCTTTGTGTCCACCTTCCTTTTGAACAGGATTGGTGGTGGCCAAGGTGGAGTATTGGCAGTAGTCTAATGACCGAGAGCCAAGACCTATGGTCATGATCCGACCATATTATGGCTAGGTAATGCTTTGGGGTTTCAAGGAGCTTAGGATGTGAGTGAACGTCTAACATCTTATCCTCGAGCACAGTTATTAGATGCCAATAGTACTACCTATTACTCCAAAAAAAAATCATCGTATATCATCAAAGGTATCACCTCATATAAGTCACTCCAACATTACACGTGCTACACCTATCTCCGTATCTTTAAGAGAAGGACGACCCATACTCTCAAGCATACTCTATAGCCATTCATCCTATATCCCTATGTAAAAATCCTCGGGATAGCATACAAGCCGCTAAGCTTGATTGTGACACTACAAATCCAAGTGTTCAGCTAATGTATCCAATGTCTAAGGTGTTGCATCTCTATGGTATGGAAACGCGTAATAAACCAATACAAGATCTGGTTTCCGTCCTACGAATCCAATTAATCGATCACGAATATCACCCACTATTACATGATTCGTTACTGCTACAAATCCAGCATCGATGTGTCCCACATAATCTTCTCGAGTTCATATAATCCACATATCATTGCAAGGACTATTATCATAGTATATCCACGAACTTCCAATCTCATGACCAACTAAACTTCAAGGTCGAGCTTATATAGATCAATAAATTATCCCTAACATCATCCGATTCCTCATGCTTATCATCCACCGAGAAACATGGCATCATGACCAAGGTCATTGGACTAAATACAAATTACTCCGAAGCATGTAGTCTTGACTAATACCGACACTCTATTAGGATGACCTATTTAAATCCAAACTCCACGTCCACTAAGAGGTCCTACTTGTTCCTCCAAGAATCTCAGCTTGTGATCATAATTGCCCTATTAAATCCAATATACTCAAAGGGGAAGCAAGTTATGTTACTCTGTCAACTTTGGTCTTCCAAGTTCGTCTACCAACATAAGGGTGTCACGATCCACCAAAGAGTCTCATCTATATCCTCAGGACATCTATTATGGCTAAATCAAATCATTGTCCACAAATTGTATATCCTTAGAATGATCCTTCCTATGGCATCAAGGTTATAGTGCTAGCATAAGAATGAAGGATTTTTGTTCACTATGATCACTAGCTCCATAATGAACCTAGTGCGAAGCAGGGGTTATTGAAGCTCAATCGGTGCTTTGGCAATTCCATGTATTAAACACGTGATCAGAGGCTTGAGCTGGGGAAGCTTGTGAGGTCTAGGCTGGTCTAGGGAGGGGTTCCCACTCTTGAGGGAAAAGCATAGCTCTACGGGGTTGCGTCTGGTTGAGTACGTTGTAGACATAGTCTCCAACGCTAGCTGTCCGTCGAGGTGGATCCTTGGTGCATCTTGTCTTGCCGGCCTTCTGTTGACGAGATGGGGAAAGAGGGAGAAGTAGCATAGAGGGGAGTGCCTAAGGGGGTGGTATAGTACAAGTGCAATCAAACAAGTGCCGAAAAGGCCAAACACATTCATTGAGAGAAGGTGGGTGATATAGTCGCGTACTTGTTGCCTAGGGCAAAAGTGCGACTTTCACCAAAGCACAACAAGCAGAACAAGCAACACACATCATGGTTCCATCAGATCCATCATACGGACTCGACTTCGCATGGGGGATACACGACTCATCCTACCCTAGGGGTTCTCGGACTCAGTAGTCGTGCTTGCTTCGCGTCTTGGAGAGGAGTCCGCTTAGTCTTCTGGGTCTTCTTCAGGTGTCGCTATGTCTCTGGTTGTTGTTCGTCGAAACGATCATGGTTGCGTCTGAAGAGTCCCTGACGACTTCGGGTCTAGTGAGTTGACGACGAAGGTGATTCTTCACAGCTGTTGTTGACAGGGTCTTGTAACACCCCAAAAATTTAATATTGTTTTATTAATTAAAATTTTGTCAGAAAGATTTATTTTCTATTTTCTGGCTTTTCTATTAATTTCAGAGTTACTTCTTTTCTCGGGATTTAATTTTTTTTCCCAGTTATCTGAAACTTTTGAATAATATTGTGGGACTTAAATAATTTATTCAAGCATATTACTTCATTTAGTAAAATCAGTGAAATTATTTTTATAATAAAACTTGCCTAGCTTTAATTCTTTTAGAAGCATTTTCATTCTTTTAAAGGCATGAGTTACACTACAACCCTTCTATAAATTCATTTAAAATTTCCACAAAAATTTGGAGAGGCCATGTGATGTCCCTGGATTACTTTTATGCAAAAAACCTCTCTTGGTCTTTTGAAAATTTTGAGCTCCACTTCAATTTTTCAAATCTGGATCAGTTTGTAGTTTGCACTACAACCTGTTTAAAATATTTCTTTAAAAATTCCATAAAAATTTGGAGATGTCAGTAGATACATATAACTCATTTTTATGCAAAAACCCATTTGTGTTATTTGAAAATTTTGAGCATATCATCCTCATTTGCATTCTGGTCCAGTTTGATGTTTTGAACTGCAACCCTATTTTATTTTGCTCTAGTTGCCTTGGGATTTTTCATGCTTGCAGTAAACCCTACCAAACTCTTAAGTCCAAGAGTTTAGGTCCATTGGGATAATTTTAGCCCATGAAATAATACCCTCTAGTTTCTGTCCAGAAATGGTTTTCTCAAAATCTTGCACAAACTAATTTTTGATTTTGCCAATATAACCATGCCATCATTACCAGCATCTAAAGAGACCATGTCCTGGTAATTTTGGTGCCCAGAGAGGTCTCCTTGTTGATCTTGGCATTTTGTCGAACACCTGATGTGCATGACCAGTATTGGCATGATTTCTAGTTTGCATTGTGAGATTGCTTTTATAGCCAAACTAGCATGTCCCTTAGCTTCGCTGTACCCATTATCATAGGCCTGTTAAGTTTCATAAGCATTAGAGAGGTTATAGACACACTAGCATTTGATCGAACACCTGGCGCGCGTGGCCAGAGCGCGGCCAGAGCGCACGTTTTGCACGCGCGCGCGACCGAACCGCCGCGTCCCTGGACAGTGCCCCGAGCTCATCCTGATCCTCTGCCGCACGCTGCGTAGCGCCAAGGCCCGACCAGCATCGCTCACGAGCACCACAGCCTTCCCCCGACACGTCCGCAAGCGGCCACCGCCGCCGCCTGCCATGGCAGCGCCGCCCAAACCATCTCCGCTCGCCAGCTGCCTCCTTGTGCACTGCCTCGACCGTCCGCTAGCTCCTGATACCGTACCCAGCCTCGACGCGTCACCCTGCAATCTACAGAACGGCGGTTCGCCGGTCTTATCCTCGGCCGCCGACGAAACCGACCTTGGCTAGCTATAAAAGGACCCACGAGATTGCAGTGCGCCCCATCCTCCTCCCCAGCCCCGTAGTAAACCCCCGCAGTCACCAGAGCGACCGGAAGAGGTCATCTTCCACGTCTCCGGTCATGTTCGGCCGCCGCGTCCCTCCGCTAAATTCGACGTCACCAGAGTCCCCCCTACCCTTTGTGCCCACCTATAGCTTCACCTTGACCCCGGGAGCTCATTTCCGCTTCCAATTTCTCCCAAGAACCGCGGTGTGCTGGATGCCCCTCCCAACCGAAAGCCCATCCGCCATGGTCGAGGTCCACCTCGACTTCGAGCTTCCCAGCGCCCTCCACCACCTCCCTCCGATGCGGCCCACTCCCCTGATCACGTGGGTAGCTCGAGTGCCGGAGATGATGCCCCCTAGCGCCGGCAATCACCGGCGGAGCTCGCCCCTGCTTCTGCCCACGCGAGCGGGAGGAGAGGGATAAACCCGACAAGTGGGTCCCACCTGTCGGTGAGACAGCTCTTCTCCTCAATCGCGCCTTCGCCTGGACGTGCCTTCCCCGTGAGAAGGCGTACTGCTGTGAGTACGTTTTCCCTCTCGAGAGACATGTTCTGACCGAACCGTTTTCTTTTTCTGGCTTTATTTAAAACAGAAGTTTGACCCTATTTTGACTGGGCATATCTTTTAAAATAAAACTCCAAATGAATTGATTCTTTTTCCTACCTCTCTCAAATTTCACCTAGTTTATTTTAAGATTTATTTTAAAAACATTTATGACAACTTTTTGTACTGTTTTTGAATTGCGTGTTGATTCGAATATTTTCAAAATAGGAATTGGAGAGAAGCAAACTTTCAAAAGTTTTGTGATGCACCCTACCTCTCTGCACTTTTAAGGCAAGCATTCTGAACCCCTGGTATAATATTTGTTGTGTGATGTTTGGTGTGACGAATAAAACTGCAGCACCAAGTTGACATGAAATGCGCGTTATTTCATGTGAAGGTGTGATCATGCTTGCAATTCATGATGATGATTCTTGCTATTAAACTTGAGATGCTTGTGGCAGTAGTCACCACCTTGTGCCACCCCTGCCTACCGGAAGGAATCCGGGATAAGTCTCTGTCATGGGTAGACATGAGCTTGGTGCTGACATCTCGTTGGAGCGAGAATGGTCAGTGAGGCATGATGGGATATGATAAGTGGTGATTCTGCCTGAGAGTGTGGAAAAATATTTAATGTGCTAACCATGGAGGGAACACATAAGCCTCCTGAGTCGACCATAGATCGAGTCTTGTTCCAGTAACCCCCATGCTTGTTTCGTACTACCACTTGTCCCTGCCGCGGGCAGGGTACAGTTTAGTAAGTTGTCAACCCCTTTCTTGGCACACACCGTACAGAGAGGCCATGGTGGAAGATACCGGGTGCATCCGGTAGGCATGCCACCTGGTCCGGGGGCATGGGTGTTTTCGGTTGGGACCGAGAGGGGGGCACCCCTTAGTAGCGTGCGGTATAAATGTGATCCCATGCTAATCGAGGTTGTAGCCTCCCCACTTAGAGTTTTGCTTAACGAGTGTCGTGGGTGATTCCAGGCACCGGTAAGTTAAGCTGGTGTGTGCAGGTCAGGTGTGTTTTCAATTCAAAGACCGTAAGCGGAATTAGTGCCGGTGGACTAAAGGAATCCGTTACTCGTGGGTAAAGAGTACACCCTCTGCAGAGTTTACATCTATTCGAATAGCCGTGTCCGCGGTTAAGGACTACAGTCTGGGATGGGTCAAGTGTCGGTCTTAGTGTCGGTCTTCGGAGGAAAACTTCTAAACCGGAACATTGATCATGGCATGTGATAAATGATGATTATGACTATTATTATTGTGGACTAACCATTCTTCTTATTATTTGAAATTATTGAGTATCCCTGGGATGGTTCTACCTCCTGGTTACTCGTTGTAATTATTCTTATATAAGCCCTTTTTGTGGCGTCGCTTAGACGCCCGACTGAGGCATGTATTTTATCATTATCCTTTCGAGGCATCGCTTCAGACTCCCGAACGGTGCATTTTATTTTTATTCTCTGATTGCTCATCCATGTTTTATATGGAATACTGCTTGCGTGTGTCATGAATTTTATTTCGTGACTGACTAAGTGATCTTGGAATATTTCAGTACATGATTATCATTTGTTATATTATACTTGTGTTCTTAATGTTTGCGAGTACATTCAAAGTACTCACTGGCTTGTCCCTGGCTATTGTCTTGGCCAGATTTCATGCTTGGAGAGGAGTGCAATGACGACAGCCCCGGAACCTAGGCAACGAAGATAGCAGCCACGCGAAGATAGGAGTTATCCAGGTCAGCTATTCCTATGGGAAATGGAGTCCCATAGACGCTGATGATCCGCAAACCGCTTCCGCCATCAACCACTACAAACTTTTGTTGTACTCATAGACCGCGATGGTCTTGTACTTCGGATTTTGTTTTTGCTTGGAATTTCTGTATCAAGATTGCGTCTCATCAGCTAACAGTAATCCTGGGGCTGGTGAGCACAAGGACCATTTACTGGGAAATTAATATCCTGGAAAACCGGTCCTGACAAACTTGGTATCAGAGCCAGGCTGACCATTGGCTAATCCTATCTTAGCCGGGTCAAGAAAACGTAGGTTACCACCCACCCAGACCTTACCATAACCACAGTCAAGCCTATCCTATACTATAGCCCACCCAGTGACCCCGACAGCTTTTGGCAGTCGGTGCCCAACCGATCAGCCTAGCCCATCGATCACACGCCCGTGATCGACCCCTGAGTTGTCCCACTCGCAAGCGTGCGAAGGAAGACTCCATTTTCTTTATATAAAGGGAACGTTTGCCCCAACCGAATACCACAGTAATACATCGCATTTTGCGATATATATATATCTGTGACCTTGACCCCGACCACCAGAGAACAGAACCGACAGTTAATATTGCCCTCACACCACAATATGTCATCCAGCCCAGATGCTATACATGAGGCCACTCCGTGACCTTACCAAGCATCCCTCACCCTGTGCACTGCCTTCATAGCCATTTTTTTAGGTCGCACCTTGGGATTCAAGACCCCAGATACAACCCCGGGGAATTTTATTAAAATAATTGTGGATTTTAACCACAGTACCATGGGTCCTCCCCACCCATCCCAGTGCAAGCTGTTCAAATCAAAGGTCATTTTCACAACCTCGAAATGTTGGACAGTCAGGCACACCCCGCAGGTAGACCCGAACCAAGACCCTGCGGAAGTTCCCTTCATCGGGAAATCTATGCCCACTCCAGTAATGGCCATAGAGATTGCTGCTTATGGGGCAGTTGCCCGTCTTCGATTCATGGTACCGTATGCCAGTGAATGTGGGTATTATTATTTCTCCGAATAGTGCAGCAGCCAGAGAAGCCGCATCCTTTCCCTACACCTGAGCAGAGAAAGATCCGGCACTAATTAAGCTGGTGCACTATGTCATCGCTCGAGAGCGCTTGACCCAGCAAGTGATGCATTTTCTCCAGACCTTTGCTCTATAAAACCCAAGTCCCCATTAGCAGACCCCTGAGGGCCATACTAAGAGAGACGCCTTTTGTGAGTCCCCCATCCGCTCCGAGTAGACGAAGGATATATCCCACTGCAGGGAATAATTCCTCATGAAATATAGCTTATTACCTGAACCGTCAGCACCGTGGTTATATCAGTTTGTGTAGCATTTGATTGCTTGTTGTGATATCTGTGTTGTGCTTTAAAATTTTCTGTATCAGTATATTGCATTGGTTGAAGTTGTTTCTTGTGATTAAAAATCGATTGTTTTTAATTATAACAAATTTCATAGTAAGGTTTTTCTTAAAAGACCACTGCAATGAAAAATGTTTTCCCCAATAAAAATTTGATTTGCATGCCCTCTCGTTATACGACTCACAGGACACGTACACTAAATACAAGACCGCGCTTTCTTTTATTACCTAATCGATTACCTCGCTAGTACACCATAGTTGCACCTTGGTCAGCGATTTTTCTGCAACCCCGTCTTACTGTGTGTGTGGATTATTTATTTTTTTCATGTTAAGATTGCCGTGTGGTAGGAATATTTTTTTTTGCAACGTCCTTAGCAAATCTCGAGGACGAGATTTTTCTAAAGGGGGGTAGTGTTGTAACACCCCAAAAATTTAATATTGTTTTATTAATTAAAATTTTGCCAGAAAGATTTATTTTCTATTTTCTGGCTTTTCTATTAATTTCAGAGTTACTTCTTTTCTCGGGATTTAAATTTGTTTTCCCTCTTATCTAAATCTTTTGAATAATATTGTGGGACTTAAATAATTTATTCCAGCATATTACTTCATTTAGTAAAATCAGTGAAAATATTTTTATAATAAAACTTGCCTAGCTTTAATTCTTTTAGAAGCATTTTCATTCTTTTAAAGGCATGAGTTACACTACAACCCTTCTATAAATTCATTTAAAATTTCCACAAAAACTTGGAGAGGCCATGTGATGTCCCTGGATTACTTTTATGCAAAAAACCTCTCTTGGTCTTTTGAAAATTTTGAGCTCCACTTCAATTTTTCAAATCTGGATTAGTTTGTAGTTTGCACTACAACTTGTTTAAATATTTCTTTAAAAATTCCATAAAAATTTGGAGATGTCAGTAGATGCATATAACTCATTTTTATGCAAAAACCCATTTGTGTTATTTGAAAAATCTGAGCATATCATCCTCATTTGCATTCTGGTCCAGTTTGATGTTTTGAACTGCAACCTTATTTTATTTTCCTCTAGTTGCCTTGGGATTTTTCATGCTTCCAGTAAACCCTACCAAACTCTTAAGTCCAAGAGTTTAGGTCCATTGGGATAATTTTAGCCCATGCCATAATACCCTCTAGTTTCTGTCCAGAAATGGTTTTCTCAAAATCTTGCACTAACTCATTTTTGAATTTGCCAATATAACCATGCCATCATTACCAGCATCTAAAGAGACCATGTCCTGGTAATTTTGGTGCCCAGAGAGGTCTCCTTGTTGATCTTGGCATTTTGTCGAACACCTGATGTGCATGACCAGTATTGGCATGATTTCTAGTTTGCATTGTGAGATTGCTTTTATAGCCAAACCAGCATGTCCCTTAGCTTACCTGTACCCATTATCATAGGCCTGTTAAGTTTCATAAGCATTAGAGAGGTTTTAGACACACTAGCATTTGGTCGAACACCTAGCGCGCGTGGCCAGAGCGCACGTTTTGCACGCGCGCGCGACCGAACCGCCGCGTCCCTGGACAGTGCCCCTAGCACATCCTGATCCTCTGCCGCACGCTGCGTAGCGCCAAGGCCCGACCAGCATCGCTCACGAGCACCACAGCCTTCCCCCGACACGTCCGCAAGTGGCCACCGCCGCCGCCTGCCATGGCAGCGCCACCCAAACCATCTCCGCTCGCCAGCTGCCTCCTTGTGCACTGCCTCGACCGTCCGCTAGCTCCTGACACCGTCCCCAGCCTCGACGCGTCACCCTGCAATCTACAGAATGACGGTTCGCCGGTCTTATCCTCGGCCGCCGACGAAACCGACCTTGGCTAGCTATAAAAGGACCCACGAGATTGCAGTGCGCCCCATCCTCCTCCCCAGCCCCGTAGTAAACCCCCGCAGTCACCAGAGCGACCGGAAGAGGTCATCTTCCACGTCTCCGGTCATGTTCGGCCGCCGCGTCCCTCCGCTAAATTCGACGTCACCAGAGTCCCCCCCCCCTGCCCTTTGTGCCCACCTATAGCTTCACCTCGACCCCGGGAGCTCATTTCCGCTTCCTATTTCTCCCAAGAACCGCGGTGTGCTAGATGCCCCTCCCAACCGAAAGCCCATCCGCCATGGTCGAGGTCCACCTCGACTTCGAGCTTCCCAGCGCCCTCCACCACCTCCCTCCGATGCGGCCCACTCCCCTGATCACGTGGGTAGCTCGAGTGCCGGATATGATGCCCCCTAGCGCTGGCAATCACCGGCGGAGCTCGCCCCTGCTTCTGCCCACGCAAGCGGGAGGAGAGGGATAAACCCGACAAGTGGGTCCCACCTGTCGGTGAGACAGCTATTCTCCTCAATCGCGCCTCCGCCTGGACGTGCCTTCCCCGCGAGAAGGCGTAGTGCTGTGAGTACGTTTTCCCTCTCGAGAGACGTGTTCTGACCGAACCGTTTTCTTTTTCTGGCTTTATTTAAAACAGAAGTTTGACCCTATTTTGACTGGGCATATCTTTTAAAATAAAACTCCAAATGAATTGATTCTTTTTCCTACCTCACTCAAATTTCACCTAGTTTATTTTAAGATTTATTTTAAAAATATTTATGACAACTTTTTGTACTGTTTTTGAATTGCGTGTTGATTCGAATATTTTCAAAATAGGAATTGGAGAGAAGCAAACTTTCAAAAGTTTTGTGATGCACCCTACCTCTCTGCACTTTTAAGGCAAACATTCTGAACCCCTGGTATAATATTTGTTGTGTGATGTTTGGTGTGACGAATAAAACTGCAGCACCAAGTTGACATGAAATGCGCGTTATTTCATGTGAAGGTGTGATCATGCTTGCAATTCATGATGATGATTCTTGCTATTAAACTTGAGATGCTTGTGCCAGTAGTCACCACCTTGTGCCACCCCTGCCTACCGGAAGGAATCCGGGATAAGTCTCTGTCATGGGTAGACATGAGCTTGGTGCTGACATCTCGTTGGAGCGAGAATGGTCAGTGAGGCATGATGGGATATGATAAGTGGTGATTCTGCCTGAGAGTGTGGAAAAATATTTAATGTGCTAACCATGCAGGGAACACATAAGCCTCCTGAGTCGACCATAGATCGAGTCTTGTTCCAGTAACCCCCATGCTTGTTTCGTACTACCACTTGTCCCTGCCGCAGGCAGGGTACGGTTTAGTAAGTTGTCAACCCCTTTCTTGGCAAACACCGTACAGAGAGGCCATGGTGGAAGATACCGAGTGCATCCGGTAGGCATGCCACCTGGTCCGGGGGCATGGGTGTTTCCGGTTGGGACCGAGAGGGGGGCACCCCTTAGTAGCGCGCGGTATAAATTTGATCCCATGCTAATCGAGGTTGTAGCCTCCCCACTTAGAGTTTTGCTTAACGAGTGTCGTGGGTGATTCCAGGCACCGGTAAGTTAAGCTGGTGTGTGCAGGTCAGGTGTGTTTTCAATTCAAAGACCGTAAGCAGAATTAGTCCCGGTGGACTAAAGGAATCCGTTACTCGTGGGTAAAGAGTACACCCTCTGCAGAGTTTACATCTATTCGAATAGCCGTGTCCTCGGTTAAGGACTACAGTCTGGGATGGGTCAAGTGTCGGTCTTAGTGTCGGTCTTCGGAGGAAAACTTCTAAATCGGAACATTGATCATGGCATGTGATAAATGATAATTATGACTATTATTATTGTGGACTAACCATTCTTCTTATTATTTGAAATTATTGAATATCCCTGGGATGGTTCTACCTCCTGGTTACTCGTTGTAATTATTCTTATATAAGCCCTTTTTGTGGCGTCGCTTAGACGCCCGACTGAGGCATGTATTTTATCATTATCCTTTCGAGGCATCGCTTCAGACACCCGAACGGTGCATTTTATTTTTATTCTCTGATTGCTCATCCATGTTTTATATGGAATACCGCTTGCGTGTGTCATGAATTTTATTTCGTGACTGACTAAGTGATCTTGGAATATTTCAGTACATGATTATCATTTGTTATATTATACTTGTGTTATTAATGTTTGCGAGTACATTCAAAGTACTCACTGGCTTGTCCCTGGCTATTGTCTTGGCCAGATTTCATGCTTGGAGAGGAGTGCAATGACGACAGCCCCGGAACCTAGGCAACGAAGATAGCAGCCACGCGAAGATAGGAGTTATCCAGGTCAGCTGTTCCTGTGGGAAATGGAGTCCCATAGACGCTGATGATCCGCAAACCGCTTCCGCCATCAACCACTACAAACTTTTGTTCTACTCATAGACCGCGATGGTCTTGTACTTCGGATTTTGTTTTTGCTTGGAATTTCAAGATTGTGTCTCATCAGCTAACAGTAATCCTGGGGCTGGTGAGCACAAGGACCATTTACTGGAAAATTAATATCCTGGAAAACCGGTCCTGACAGGTCTTCTGGTGTCTTCATAATCGTGACAATGCCTTCTTGTCTTCTGAGACATAGAGGGTTCTAGGTAGGCAATCTTTTATGCAATGACATGAACAAGGCATGATAGAGCCCAAACCTGTCGATCGTGTTGATGACAACATCGACACCAAGAGTGGGAGACGATGAGAACCGTTTTCCTGCTCACTATAGTGAGGCGGACCAAATGGCGAGGTTCTCATCCACCGGTGGTTGCCGACACAACAACAGTAACGACATGATTGCTCCATTAGCGATGCATATTATGATCTTGCATATCTTACGCCTCTATCATTGTAGGCCAAGGTTGCATCATCCTGGGCAGTGTCGAGGGTGTCACCATCATCCAAGTCTTGACGTCTTCATCCCTCGAGAAGGTATCTTCTGTTGATATCGTCTTGTCGTGGAGTCGTCAAATTTGTGTGAATGTCTGAAATGGTGGCTTCCTTCCAGGTTGCCCACGAGGATTTTTAAGGAATCCAGTGGTCAGGGGCACAAGGGTAGTAGCGACCGTTTGCAAAGTTTTGAAAAGCAGATGAGGAGAGCTTAAGAGAAAAATGGTGGAAGTGCTAAGGCAAAAACCTTTGCTTCCTTTGAAATTTTAGGTGAGGTGAGAATTATGGTGGTTTTGTAAGTACTTTTGAAGGGTCTGGAAAAATAGTTTTGTCCTAACTAACGTCCATGCTAACTAAGGGCTCTGATACCAGCTCTGTGGGGACCCCGACTCATAAGTCGTGATCACCGAATGTATGTGCACAGTGATCCCAGAGATCAATGCACATAGAAACTGAATAACAAGAGTCTTACATCCCTTACATACCATTTTACTCAAATATGGCCCTTATGGTCAAGTCTTCATAAACTTGCAGCGGAAATCTTTGACGATAGCGTGAACCCATGCCATCTGCCTTAACCCTACATGCATTCTGACTGGGAAGCGTCCTAGATCACACGTACGTCACCATGGTAATCTTCATCACAACCTAGTCTTTCATGCCTGGCCAATAAAATAACCAGTGGCAAGCCAATGGGTACTTTGAAGGTACTCGCAAGCAACCCATGTTTTGGAACAAGGTATAACAATGCGTGATGTAGCACTAAGTAGGTAAGTTTTGCAGAAAGCTAATTTTGAGTGCAATGACATGATCAAGTAACTTAAGTAAGCATGCATCAAACGTAGACATGTGTTCATGTGAAAAAGTCATAGCTATGATCGCAAGCAGGGGTTGAACATCTCATGTTCATCATCATGCCAAGTCATCGGACTTAGCTCAAGTATCATCTTTGTGTGATCCACTCACACACCAGTTTGTGAAAACATCTGGACGTAGTTTAAGCAGCACCACCCAACTGTCCTTGACCGTGGACACGGCTATTCGAATAGTTTTACACTCTGCAGAGGTTGCACACTTTACCCACAAGTCTCGGGGAACTTCCGTGTCATCCACGACTCGCGGTATATTACATACCCGAGGTAAGCACCCGAACAATGTCTTTCCCCTAGAGATACTAAACAAAGAGTCCACTCGTTGGTGCCATCCCTCATGATATACATCACACATATCATCCATGAGGGCACGCAATGGTGTGCCCTATGCCTGTAAAGACAGCGCATGGTCGCCCTACCAGGAACGACCCCGTATCAAGAGTGACCTCGTCACTCCCGCCACTAGTAATGCCGGCTCTATGCTAGTACCCACCAAGGTAATCAACAAGGCCCCGTCCCATAAGGGGTATCGTGGTTGTACATGTAAGGTTGGGACGGTCGATAAATCTAAAATCTATTCCGGTTTCGAAAACACACACACTCACTTGCTCCGGTACACCACTTCTTTCTCAAGTGGTTACCTAACTCAACATCATCTCCCTCGGGTATTAGTGGCACCCGATGGGGTTTTCGAAAAGTCTTTGAAATCATTTCCTTTCCGACACCATGCATATCCCGATCCCACTTGCGTAGCATCTAGTAAGCATCCTATCTACTCCCACCCGCACAACCCTCATAAGGAGGTAGGGTCATGCACGATGCAAGTATCAATGGAAAAAGTATCGGAGGCATCCCACCGAAGTGGTCACCACATCAACATGATCAACATCACGAAATAAAGTGCTATATGCCATGCAACAAAAGGGTTTCATAGTCATGGTCAAAGGGCTGCTTGCCTGGCTTATCCAAGTCTTCGAGGTCTTCACACGCTTCTCGTCCACTCCGAGCACTTCGTCTACTACGTCAACTATTGCCGGAAACAACCGCAATAAGCAACACAACAAGTAGAGAAATAAAAGTGCTCTATAAATAGGAGTTTTATTTTTCTAGGACACCTCTGGTCATAAGAAAAATAACCAAAGAGGTTTTGATGGATGTGGGTCAAGGGGGAGTTTTGAATGGTGGAAATGAAGGAAATGATGATCCTATAAGATGTCCAGAGAAAATATTTTTATAAAAATGAGTGGATGGACCCAACAAATAGGAAATGATTTTAGAAGATTTTTGGAAGTGGTTTCACTGGATTTGGAGTTAGTATGAATATTCTAGATTGCAGAAGAGTTGCAAGGAAAAATGCTCATCAATTAGTGCATGAATTTATATCCACCAAGGAATTTGAATCACTCCATTTGGAGTTGATTTGGATGCCCTAGGGATTTTGCAACATGGGCTATACAATAAGATAAATGACAAAAGTAATGGTGGTGCATAAGATATTTTGTGGAAAATGTGCAATGCACATATTTGGTTAGGACAAGATTTTTGGATCACCTAGGATTTTGAATCATCAAGTTTGGAGTTCAAATGAATTGATTATGCATTTTTGAACCCTTCTGATAAAAGAAATAGAAAATCCCCTCGCCTAAATGGGCCACGAGGCGCACTAGGCGAGGAATGGCTACTGGGCCGGCCCAGTAGCACAGCTATGCCCGCGCAGCTGCCATGTCGATGGCGTATTCCATTGAATACACCTTCGGCCGAAGGGAGGTGCACTCAGGCAGGGGCGTCTCCACTTAACGGGGGGGGGGGGGGGGTGGGCGGGGCCGCAGCCACTTACAGGCGGACCCCACCGGCAGGTCCTCCCCTACGTCCCGCCTGAAACAGTGGAGCGGCAGGGGAGACCGGCCGAGCCCGCGCCGGCACCCCGTCCCGGTGGCACAGGCCACCACCGGCGAGCTCAAGGCGGTGAGTAGCTCCTTCCTGGGCTGTTCCCGGGCCCTGGGGAGGTCGGGGCTGCGTGCAGCCCCCACCGCGGTAGAGGAGGCCGTCGGCCACGGTGGGCACGACGCCACTATCATGGAGAGAAGGGGATGGGGAACAGGGGGCTTCCGGTGGCAAATGGCGGTGCTACGGTGGAGCTTGGAGGGGAGAACAGAGGCGGGGGAGCTTGAATTCGACCGAAGCCGAGGCGGAGCCAAGGCGGCCATGGAGGAAGGAGCCGAGCTCGGGAGCTCAGATGGTCTTGCCAGGGAGACTCCTGGGGGCTAAGGGTGCGACATTGCGCGCGAGAGGTCGCTTGGGGAGGGGTAGAAGTCGAGGGCGACGAGGGGAAGCTCGGGAGTGCCTCGGATGCGCTTTGGGCACGGCGAGCACGCGTGTCCGAGTGGCTTTGGAGCTGTCGGCGTTCTAGGAACGGGGGTACCCAGACCTGCCTGCCTGCGGCCCAGGGCATGGCCCACTTTGTCAGCCAGGCATGGCCTGACGGGACCGCACCCAAGACAAGGCCCTCGCGAGGACCCGAGCTCGCGAGGGAAGCAACACCAAGACCAGCAAGGAGTGGGCCTCCTTAGGCCCCCTCCGGAGCAGCGGAGATCTCAATGCAGAACCCGGCCTCAGGAGTCAAGGATGCCGCAAGGAGGGACAGGCGGGCGCCAGCGCGCCAGGCGGTGCAGTTTCCCCTTTGGTGCAAAGGGAGCAAGGACGTACGCGGGTTCCCAAAGCGCCGCCCAAAGGTTTCCATTCTGGTGCAACAAGACCACGACCACGAGCCCAGCAGGACGGATGTCATCGCCAAGCCCACCTCTACATCATCGACAGCCACTTTGCAGGCGAAGACCTCCTTTGGACAGGGCGGAGGTGTACTCCTGTCCCCCTTCGAATTTGGCCGTTGTGGTATCCCTTCCCGCCATTGCGATAAGGGAAGAGGACCCGGGCCGCTGCTATATATAGAGGCTAGGTAGCGCCTCAGGAGGGGAAGGAAAGAAAGGAACGACAACGAAGAAAGGCAGAAGGCCAAGAACACCACTCGAGCGCCCTCACGAGGCCGCTCACCATTGTACTAGTTCATCCACCACACCTCCTCGAGAGGCAATCCACAAAAGCAGGAGTAGGGTTTTACGCTTCGCAGCGGCCCGAACCTGGGTAAATCACCGTGTGCATCTTCTTCCACGTCATCGTGCGAGTTCCTCAAGCCATGCTCTTTCTCCACCTCGCCGCTCCGATGTCTGACGCCCGTCGAGCCTGCACCGAGCGCCGGGCTGCCCATGTCGCCCAGACGGCACCCGTGGGCCGTGCCGCCACGCGTCGGTCCCCCTCTCCTGTGGCCAACGCCGCCACGGGCCCGGAGGTCCACAAACAACATGACTGCTCCCAGCCGGTCACCGTGCGGCGCGACGGCCGCACCGCCACTCCGTCGATCGTTCCAGCTACCTGGTCGTCCTCCCACGCTCGACCCGGGCCGGCGCGCGGCTCGGGTGCACTCACCATGGCGCGCGAGCTTCTCCGCTACCGCCCTGCCCCCGACCGCCATGACGACTGGCTCGGGCGCATCGCGGAGCTCGTCAGCGCCGCCGGCGACGCTTCAGCGCTCTCCTACTCGTTTCAACCCCAGCCTTCCCTGGCGGACGACGTGGCCCATGATGCGCTACCACCTCCTCCACAACGCGGCGTCGACCCCGAGCCCAAGCGTGAAGCACGCCCTCGTGACCAGCCCCGCGAACCGCGGGCAAGGGCGAGAGATGAAGTAAGCTGCCAGGTGGTGCCATGGCCGCGCGTCGACGCGCGTGTGCTCCCCGCGCCACCGAACCAGCGCCGCGACCGGGCACCACTCGAGACGGCCCCTTATGAGCGTCAAGACTAGGTCCCCCCCCGCACACGCGGCACCCGCCGAGCCGGTGGGGTGCCACGCCATCGCCCCGGAGCTCCATCCAACCACGTGGCCCTGCAAGTTCAAGCCCGACCTACCCCCTCGCTATGACGGCAATCCGGATCCCGCTGAGTTCCTACAGCTCTACTCGCTGAGCATCCGGGTAGCCGGCGGAGACGACAAGGTCATGGCGTGCTGGTTCCCCATGGCACTCAAGGGCGGCACGCTCTCCTGGCTCCTCAACCTCCCGGAGGGGTCCATCACCTCCTGGGACGACCTGCGCAAGCGCTTAGTTGCCAACTTCCAAGGTACCCACGACCGAGCGCTCATCGTGAACGATCTGCGACGTGTGAAGCAGCAGGAGGGAGAGACCCTGCACAAATTCATACAACGCTTCACGACCACCCGCCTCAATATCCCGAGGGCGTCGGACGAGGCTATCATCTCCGCGTTCACCGACGGCGTCACGGACCTCAAGATGAAGGAGGAGCTCGCCATGAACGACGAACTGTGCTCAGCCCTGGAGATGTTCAACCTGGAGAACAGGTGCGCCAAGGCCGAAGAGGGCCGCCTATCGCTCCGCGAGCCTCCGGCGGCAGAGCCAGAGGACAAGAAGACCAAGGCCAAGGAGGCGAAGCACAAGGCCCCCGCGGTGCTTGCGGCTGAGCCTGAGCCGAAGCGCAACCGAGGCGAAGAACCCCCCGCAGGAGGGCGGCCGTCCTGCATCTTCCATGGCACCAACAACCACGACACCATCGATTGCCAGGAGCTCAGGCTGGTCCGCGACGAGCACTTCGGCCGTCGTCTTAGACGCGTAGACCATGGTTTCGGACGTGGCGGAGGCCGCGGCGGAGGCCGCTGGGACAATCGGGAGCCGCATCAGGAGTGGTGAGACCGGCCTCGGGAGGACCGCTGGCGCGGTCAAGCTCGTGAGGACCGCTGGCGTGACGACCCTCCGGAGGGGTCATGCCGTGGCCAGCCTCGTGAGGACCGTCCTCGTGAGGTCGGCCTACCACCACTACCGCCGCCACCCAGAAGGAAGGAAGAGGACAGGCAAGACGGTGGGGCTGGGGGCTTCCAGGAGGTCAGGGCGATAGCCTGTATCCTGGGTGGCGCCCAAGCCCCAGCGTCGAATCGCGTCTTCAAGCAGTTCACGCGGGAGGTGAACGCAGCTCTCCCGAAGCCTGAAGCCATGTGCCCCCTCAAGTGGTCCCAGACCGCAATCACCTTCGACTCGAGGGATCAACTCAGGTGCTCGTCCATGGCCGGCACGCTCCCCATGCTGTGCACACCAACCATCAGCAACATCCTCGTCACCAAGACCCTCATCGACAGTGGAGCGGGGCTCAATGTCCTCTCCATTGAGACCTTCGAGACGCTCCAAGTGCCGTACGATCAGCTCATGCCGACCAAACCCTTATCAGGAGTCACCGACGGGTCCACCGTCCCTATCGGGCAGGTACGCCTGCCCGTCACCTTCGGTGGGCGCAAGAATTACCACACCGAGACCATCGTCTTCGACGTCGCACACATCCACCTCCCGTACAACGCGATCCTTGGGTACCCGGCCCTCGCCAAGTTCATGGCGGTGACTCATCATGGCTACAACGTCCTCAAGATGCCAGGGAGTGGCGGCGTCATCACCGTCGCCTGCGATGAGAAGGATGCCGTCTGCTCCCTGGAGCGTGCTTACCGCACCGTGGCGGCCGAGCGTTCGGACGACGAGGAAGATGCACTGCCTCGTGAGGACGCACGCAGGAAGAAGAAGCAGCTCCTCACCACAGGGCGCCAGGGGGCTGGAACTGCCAAGGACGGCGCCTCAGGCCCTGCGCCCGGGGACGGGGCCCCACCCTCCATCGCATAGGAAAGCGCTCTCGGGCGCCCCCCTTGGGTCGGGCTCGGGGGCTTCCATCAGGGGAGCTTCTGACCCGGCCGGTGAGACAAGGGAGGCGCTCGAGCACAACCTGGAGGCGCGTCCTGTCGCGCGTCTACTTGAGCTAGGAGCACGGCACGAGGTGCCAAGCTCGCGAGAATCCGTCGTCAGAGCGATCGAGGAACTTTAGGAAGCACATGCCACGTGAGGCGGGAGCTGCCCTGCACCACCAAGTGCAGCCGCTGTCGTCGGCCCGGTCGACAAGCCGCGTGTCTGTGTCAACGCGCTCGTAATCAACAGGGCCGCGCCCCTGGACCTCTTCTGGTCGACGCGCGCCGATCGCGGATGGGTCTACCCGCACAACTACATCCGCATGCCCTTCGGCCTGGCAGACGCAGGCGCCACGTTCCAGCGCCTGGCCCAGGCCATGCTCATACCTTGCCGGGCGAGGCGCGACGAGGAGTTGGAGGAGATGCCCGGACCGAGCAGGGGTCCCTGGCCCCGGGAGACGACGGGCTCATGAGGGTCATGCTCACGGAGGTACAAGATCAGGCTACAACGGCAGCTTCGACTCTTTAGCGGTGTGGCCGCCAGGTGATTTTTTGTTTTGTGCCAGGTAACTTTTTGGTTTACTCCATTTGAGGGCGCCCGCCGGGCCGCATTATCCTCAGGCGACCAAGGCATACCCCTGCAGCCGCCTCATTTACGCATATTTCAGTAATTCTTCATGCATGTGATCTATTTCCTAACGTTTCACCTTGCCTGCACGGCTCTTTGCCGGTGTGAATGTCACCGCACCCGGATGGTCCTACCTTCGACCACCTCATGAGAGGACTGGGCACGACGTCTGTGCTCGGGTCCGTCCCTGCAGCATCGATAAATCCAGTGGCTGAGCTCTGTCTGGCGGGCCGGCCCCGTTAACGTCACCTCCTGGGGTCACTGGTGCTTGGCCCTCTCATGCGATGGCCCTCGGGAGCACATTCGGTGCAGTTTTCTCCAAAATTTGCAGGACCTCGGACGTTGCTATCTACAAGAAGATCCAGGCGCAAACCGCCTTTGAGGTAGGGACCTCGCGAGGCCAGAGCGCCCTCGCGAGCTCCCAGATACACCTCCCAGTTCTACCGTGCCAGCCACGCATACGAACTTAATGGGCTGTACACGCCCAGAGCCCCCCGAGGATGCGGAGGGGTTCCTTCCCACGCAAGGTGGAAGCCCCATGCTCCGTGCTGGCGGACAACACGGTCCACCAATGATTATGCCCACGCAAGGTGGAAGCCCCATGCTCCGTGCTGGCGGACAACACGGTCCACCAATGACTGTGCCCATGCAATGTGGAAGCCCTATGCTCCGCGCTGGGGATAAACAACTGAGGGCGCCCCAGTGGCTGCATCCAACCTCAGGAAGCCTCCTCGCGACCCCGTCTCGCTGCATTCCTCTGGGATGTTCGCATGAGGGGGCTGCATGGGGGCTACTACCGGGTCAACCCTGGTACACGCCACCTCCCCAGGTCTGCCAAACCTGGTCTTCACGCGCCCCTCTCAAGAAAAGCTAGCGAGGAAAGTTATGGGAGCCGCTCATACGTCAAGGGGGACTCCTGAGCATCGCGACTCAGGAGCCTCACTGGCCACGTAGCTCCTCACCCCTTGGAACCGTCGTGGTGATCCGGACGGCCCAACGGTGGCTGAGGTATGCACGGGGCCGGGCCCTGCCGACGCAGAGCTCAAAGCGCTCAAAGCCCCTAAGGAGGACGCTGGAGCTCGTACGTCAAGGGGGACTCCTGAGCATCGCGACTCAGGAGCCTCACTGGCCACGTAGCCCCTCACCCCTTGGCACCGTCCTGGTGATCCAGAAGGCCCAACGGCGGCTGAGGTATGCGCGGGGCCCGGCCCTACCGACGCAGAGCACAAGGTGTTCAAAATTCCCAAGTTAACCCAGTCATCACCATGTTCCCTTCATGAGGGCTGCTCGTACATCGAGGGGGACTCCTGAGCATCGCGACTCAGGAGCCTCACTGGTCCTGTAGCACCTCACCCCTTGGCACCGTACTGGTGATCCGGACGGCCCAACGACGGCTGAGGTATGCGCGGGGCTGGGCCCTGCCGATGCAGAGCATCACAGCAAGCAGGAAGGAAACAAGGCGAAGAAAGCAATCACACAGTTCAACAGTTATTACAAGCATTAAAAGTTTTCGCAAATACAAACAAGTCTAACGCCTCCGCGAGGCACGATGAACGTTGCAGGAAAGGAACAAGGAGTAGGAATTAGGAGGAGCCGCCGCCACTACTCGTCCCGGCCGCGGGGAACTTGTCATCGACATCGCTAGCGACGTCTTCTTCGCCGCTAATCCTTGCAGCTTCAGGAGACGGAGGAACGGTGACGTAGGTGAACTTCTTCACCAGCGCCCCGACAACGCCCTTCACTGCCGCCGCAGCGCTGGTGCGGACCTCGGGAGCGACTGGGCGGATCACAGAGTCGAAGTCAAACCCCGGCTCGCGAAGGTGAAGATGGCTGAAGACGCGTGTCGCGGCCTCAGAAAAGAGGTCGCGGCACTCGCTCTCCAAGACCCCCTCCACCTTGACAGCGGCGCCCTCTGGCGCCTTGGCGAGCTTTGAAGCGAGCCCCGCGAAGCCGCTCTCCGGAGCCGCCAGGGGCTCCGAAAACCCATCCCGGCAGAGGGAGTGGAGCACTTGGCGAAGCCTGAGCTCGACAGAGGGAAAGGCATTGAGCTCCGCAGCCTTCTTCTCCTCGTCCACGGTGAGAGCCTTCTCCCTGGTGTCGAGCCGAGCCTTCTCCGCAGCAGCTTCCCTCTCCCGCGCGTCCAGGCGCTCTCGCTTCGCCGCCTGGCTGGCCGCCGCCTGGGACAGCTCGGAGTCCCGCTCGGCAAGCTTGGCCTCGCGGGTCTTGAAGGCTTCCCCCTACTGACGCAGCTGTTCCGCAAGCACGGACTTCTCCTCCTGAAGAACCTTCAAGCGGACCTCCGCCTCGTCACAACGCCTTGTAGCAGACGCCGCATCGGTCAGTGCCTCCTCGCGGGCTGCCTTGGCTGACGTGGCCTCCTTCTCGCTCTCCGCCGCGGTGGCCTTGGCCTGGACCCAAACCACCACGGCAGAGGCGTCGGCCTAGAGCCACCCGGAGAGGAGCCCCAGACGCCCACTTGCGAGGCGATCGTCAGCGCCCCCGAGGGCGTCCCGAACCTGACCCAGAGCGGTGTAGGCCCTGTCCAGGACGCCGAGGCCGCGCAATACGGACATCGAAACCTCGTCAGGAGGAGTCGCCTGTGCGATCATAGGAGACGCCCCCGGGGCGGCAGAAGCACGAGGAGCAGGAGGCACCGGAGGCTCCGCCACAACCACAGGTAAAGTGAATGCAGACGAGTCCACGGGCAGCTGGCCCTCGGGGGCTGGCTCTCGGGCCAGCGACGCCGACGCGCCCTCGGGAGCAGGAGCGGTAGAACCACCGAGCATCGGGGGCTTAGAGGGCTCCGCAGCGGCGACCATGAGGGTCGCCTTGCGAGCCCCCACACCCGCGATGACAGGTGCCTCGACAGGCGACGGCAAGACGACGGGAGCGGGCGGGGCGTCGGAAGGCACCTTCGGCTTAACGGCCGCCTTCTTCTTCCTCATCTTCAGCATGGCGGCACTCCTGGTCGCCAAGCAAAAGAAAATCATCAGCACATGAGCTATCGGCAGGCGACCAAGGTCGAGCGGGACCACTCACTCTTCAACATCGACCCACTTCCTCTTCTTCCCCGCCTCGACGATGACGGGGGCACCCTCGCCTTTCTCTAGGAGGGTGCAATTGCGCAGGGGAGCAGGAGCGCTGTCTGCAGGGGCAGCGGCCGGAGGGGTCACCTCGGCCACAGTCTAGTTCGCCTCGCCCGCGAGCTGCGATTCAGGCGGGGGCGAGGCCGGCGCTTCGACCACCTTGCCTCCAGAGGCAGAACATGCCGGAGGGCACTCGGCCCCGTGCCTCCTGGGAGTCGCCAAGCCGGCGGACCGAGCGCCGCGGGGGGTGAGCCCCGGTCCTCTGAGGACTTTGGCGGGGTGTGGAGAACCCGCGGTGGAGGCTTCACCAGCATCGTCGTCATCTTCAAGGCCACGCAAGAGCGAGCTCTGTGACGGGGGGGACGCCTACACCGAATCGTCACCCGCCGTCTCTTCCAAATCCCCTCCGCCTGTGGTGTCACCGGAGGACACCGCCACCGGGGAACCGTGGCCCTCAGCCGGGGAGAGCCCCAGTTCGTCGAAAATCGGCATCGCAACAACCAGATCAGCCCTGTCGTCGCGACGGTACAACGGGGCGTAGGCGTCAGGAAGGTCTCCGGGGTCGCCGTTGAGCAGGACCCACACAACCCTGTTCAGCTCCCCGGGGCTTATGCGAGCGGACCGAAGCCTGAGGTTGTCGCCGCTGCCTTGGTAGTCCCACAAGGGCCTCGAGTGCGACTAGAGAGGCGCCAGGCGCTGCGTCAAGAACTCCTTCACTATCATCCCCCAGTCAGCTTCTTGGCGCTGATATCGTGAGAGATCCGCTCCAGGACGGGCCTAGCCTGGGGGTCGGAGAGCTTCGCTGAGCTCCACGCGGGGATCTTCTCTGGCAGCCCCTCCGGAAGATCCAAGCGGGGGTTGACGCTCTTGAGATCCAGAAGGACCCAGCGGTGCCTGAAGTTCTCCACTTTCTTCCCGGCCTTCAAGAGCATGTTCCCGCTTTGGACCGCGACGAAGGAGACGCATGCTGACCGCTGGGCGCCGTCATGCACCCGCAAGCTGAAGAAATGATGGAAGAGGGCCACCGAAGGCTTCACGCCTATGAAAGCCTCGCAGTAGAAGGCAAAGACGGAGAAGAGCAGGATGGAGTTGGGCTGGAGATGAAGAGCTTGAATCCCGTAGTGGTCGAGGATAGCGGTGAAGAACGCGGAGAAAGGCGGGATGAGCCCAGCGAAGTCGCTATGGAGAAAGAAGGGATAGGCTGACTTGGACGGGCGCTGCTTCTCCGAGGAACCAACCCAGATCAAGGTCCGCCCCCACTCGTTGGTCCCGTCTGCCGTCGACGGGAGCACCGGGACGAGGTCTCCATCCTTGACAATGGCGGACTCTGAAAGCGCCGGCGAAGCAGAGGCGGAGGCCGAACTCTGAGCCTCAGGCTTTGACTTGCTGGCGGGAGCCATCAAGAAGTTCCCGGGGCCGACGAAACAAGAAGGAAGGAAGACGGCGAGGTGTCGAGATCTGGAGCGGCTTCTGCTAAGGCCAGAGATCTGGAAGTAGGAGCAAGAGCGCGGAAGGGGAAAGCAATGAAGGCTCAGCGCTGGAAGTCAGGCTTTTGTTGATTCGGGCAGTGGCCGGAGAGGCACGAGACACCTGACGCCAACCGCGCAACGTATGCCAGTCCTGGCCCGCAGGCGTTTGGGGCCCGCGCCGCCTCAGGCCGTCCTCACGGTCTTCGCCCGGAAGCCAGCTCGAGCGCGCCTTAGGCCCGGGGGCTACTGTCGATGTTCTGGGAACGGGGGTACCCAGTCCTGCCTACCTGCGGCCCAGGACATGGCCCACTTTGCCAGCCAGGCACGGCCTGACGGGACCACACCCAAGACAAGGCCCTCACGAGGACCCGAGCTCGCGAGGGAAGCAACACCAGGACCAGCAAGGAGTGGGCCTCCTCAGGCCCCCTCCGGAGCGGCGGAGATCTCTATGCAGAACCCGGCCTCAGGAGTCAAGGATGACGCAAGGAGGGACAGGCGGGCGCCAGCGCGCCAGGCGGTGCAGTTTCCCCTTTGGTGCAAAGGGAGCAAGGACGTACGCAGGTTCCCAAAGCACCACCCAAAGGTTTCCATTCTGGTGCAACAAGACCACGACCACGAGCCCAGCAGGACGGATGTCATCGCCGAGCCCACCTCTGCATCATCGACAGCCACTTTGCAGGCGAAGACCACCTTTGGACAGGGCGGAGGTGTACTCCTGTCCCCCTTCGAATTTGGCCGTTGTGGGATCCCTTGCCACCATTGCGATAAGGGAAGAGGACCCGGGCCGCTGCTATATATAGAGACTAGGTAGCGCCGTAGGAGGGGAAGGAAAGAAAGGAACGACAACAAAGAAAGGCAGAAGGCCAAGAACACCACTCGAGCACCCTCACGAGGCCGCTCACCACTGTACTAGTTCATCCACCACACCTCCTCGAGAGGCAATCCACCAACGCAGGAGTAGGGTTTTACGCTTCGCAGCGGCCCGAACCTGGGTAAATCACCGTGTGCATCTTCTTCCTCGTCATCGTGCGAGTTCATTGTCCTAACCATCGAGTAGTGAGCTAGGTAGGGCGAGGCTGCAGGGGATCTTCGCACACGCCCCTGTGTTCGAACTTCTTGGGGTTTTGCGGAGCCCGAAATCCGACAGGAGCTTTCTTGTTGTCTGGGAGAGGTGTGGGAGGCAAGGAGGGATTCCCTGGCATGCGTGGGCATCCTCTCACTGCCGGACACGAGCTACAGGACGACAACAAGTGGCAGAGCGCTGGTTTTGCATGTCGTCTGCGTGGTCACCACGCCAAGGTATGCCCAGGGCAATATATTGGTCGGCCAAACATGTCTGGAGTATGAGGCACACATGCAGGAGAGCACTGGTGAAGTCTCAAGGTAAAAGGAGTTGGGTGAGGCTAGTTTCTACTGCAGGTAAGTTTGCAGCAGCAAACTTGGGAGTTATATCAGGGGCTTTTAATGGAGAGCATTAGGGAAAAGACCTTGTCTAGTGTTCATGGGAATGGAGGTACTACATGACCACCAATTCTTAGCTCAGGGAGACAAGTTTGCAGGGTACATGTAGTTCAAGGCTACAATTACTGCCATAAACTAAGTTCAGATGGTTTGCTCATATTTTTCACATGAGCATGCCATCTTTGGGTGTGTCAAGGTGCATTAGTATGCAAATGAGGTTGTAGAAAAGTTTGGGGAGAATTGCTTGAACAGAATAGTGGGAGAGAGGAGAGAGAGAGGAGCTGTCATGGTAAAAAGAGGGAAAGAATAAGGGACTTACCCCCCAAATGATTGAGCAGAGGCCATGGCAAGGTTACTGGGGGTAGAAGGGGGCTAGCCCATGCTGTGGTAAAAAGTTAGAGATAAGGATAATCTTTTTGGGCCCACTTTGCTTGTCCACAAGCTTATGGCTGAAGGTGTTTGTGCTGTGATTGGGCTAGGTAGAGGAATCCTATGTCCTTTATATTTACCAGGGTTAAATGATAAGTCTATTTGGTACCGATCACAAGTTTTGAGTCCAAATGAAGAAAGTTGATAATGTAAACATTGAAATCCCTAGAAATGGGCAGAAATGGAGTTGCTTAGATCTAGCTAAGCAAAACTATTCTCCTTGATGCACCACTTAGTGTGGTGGCATAATTTGGGGATTAGAGCATTACCAAAAAGTTTCAAATGCTTGAAATAGGCAGAAATGGTTTTGAAGGGTTTTGTCCAATATTTTGAACATGACCATGTGTTTAAACTCTTATATATGGACAATATATGTCCACTGAGTTTTCCTAAATTTTCTCAAATAGTTTGAAAGCATAAAAATAAATTTTCCTAATAAAAGACCATTTCTGGCCTTAAGAAAAAGCCTTTAAATAAAATAAGAAAATAATCCTTAAAAATAATATTTTGTGGTTTTGGGAAGTTATATATATAGTAGGTTCCAAATAAATCCTTTGGGGCAAAATATTCCTCCCAATTTGAGGACTTGTAGTACAAACCTGAATTCAGGGGGTTTTGAAAACCTATTTTGAATAAATCCTTTTTGGCCAAAATAAATTTTGATAAAAATATTTTTAGGTACTACACACATGGTATGATCATTGGACAAGAGTTTATGTCAAGGAAAAGAGTTTTGAGAGTAGGAGGGAGTTTTATGAACATAGAGCACCAGCAAGCAATCAAACAAGCAAGCAAATAGCACACAAGTCAAGCATTCATATGCACTCCAAAAAGTTTTAATTGGCCCTAATTTTTTAGTCATGTTAACTTAGACAGAAGAGGCAAAACACAGGGTGTGACAGTTTCTCCATGTTCTACGGGTGGAACACCAGGCCAACTCTGCTGCTATTCAGTAGATGGCTCATGCCCTTGTGAACAACCAACAGCAAGGAAGGAACGACAATGGCCGCTCCACTCTGTCGGAGTTCATGAGGAATTCACCCCCGACCTTCAATGAGATTGCTGAACCTCTGGATGTCGATGACTGGATCCACACCATTTAGGACCTCCTTGCACTGGTCAACTGCAATAAGAATCGTGAGAAGGTGCTTTATGCCTCTCACTGCCTCGGAGGTACCGCTAGAGCTTGGTGGGTTGGATTCAAGGTCATGCAAGGCGATTATGTGATCACTTGGGCTGATTTCAAGGAAGGATTCCGTACGGCCCACATTCCTTCTGGCATCATGGCTATCAAGAAGCGTGAGTTCCGAGCACTGAAGCAAGGAAGTGGCTCTATCAAGGAGTACATGCAGAAGTTGAACCTGCTGTCGAGGTATGCCCATCAAGATGTCAGCATTGAGGCCGCCAAGATGGAATGCTTCATGGAAGGACTCTGTCACATCCCTAGTTTAGCCTTGCTTTCTGCTAGCATGTGTGTTGTATCATGTCTCAATTTGCATCAACATGAAATGGGGATTAACAGAAACCCTAGCACCTCACCTGAATTAAACCAATTCAAATGTTTGTGATTTTCAATGAATCCAAAATGCCCATAAAAAATGCCCACTATTTCTGATAAATGTTGGCAACAACATATCATGGGTGCATTTTAATTATTCAACAACTTTGGCATTTTATTTAATCCAACAGAGCCTTTGAAATCAATAAATAAAGCACTATAAATGTTATAGCTTTTCAAAAATGCTGAAATCTTTGGTGGAGGTTTGAAATATTCAAACTAGGCTCTGCAAAATAATTCAGCAATTTTGAGCCAAAGGTTGTGGCCCTAACAAAATAGAACAAATGTCAGAAACAGAAAACAGAAACAAAAAGAAATAAACATGAAACACCTGGCTTACCTGAGGCCCAGCCAGGCCGGCCCATCTGGCCAAGCCGACGTTGTCGTCCTCCTGGCGCTAGTCGGCCGAGCGCGTGGCCGACGCGCGCGCACGACCGAACTGCCTCACAGCTCCTCGCCTGGCTGCATCCCCAGGCCAACAAGGCGCCGGGGATAAGCATCCCGCGGCCGCCTGGATCGCCCCTCCTCCATTCGCCCCTCTCCCCTCTCCTCCCGCAGCTCTGCTCCGCCATGGCCGCAAGATCGCCGCCGTAGCGCCGTCCCTCTAGCCGCTCCCCCTCGCCTCTGAATAGCCCCAGAGCTCCGCCTCGATGCCCTGGTCCTCTCCTCCAAGCCAAGCCCCGCCGGAAGCCTCGAAGTGACACCCTCGAGCTCGTCTTCAACCTTCGGACCCGGACGATCGCCGCCGCCGTTCGTCGGCATCAGGCCGTCCCTGAGCCCGCTCTCATCGGCTACCTCATCGATGTGAGCTTGCGGTCCCGTTCCCTCCTTCCCCGCCGTCCATTGCTAGCTGTAAACGTCGAATCGACCGAGCCCGAGAGCTCCTCGCCGTCGGCGATGGTGCTGCCATAGCCACGGCCGCGCAAGCTCGAAGCTGAGCATGTAGATGTGTTCAGTGGGTCGCTAGGAGCCCGTAGGTGCCGCCAGTCCCTCCCCTAGCCATCTGTAGCGTCGGCTTGTTCGACGCCCGGACGCCGCCGTCTGCCAAGGTCACCGCCGGCGACGATTCCGGCAGCCCCGTAGCCACCCGAACCTTCAGTTCGATGCGGGCGAACGTGGGCTACCCTCTGGTGGTCTCCGCGGGTCCAGCCGTCGCCGTTTGCGCAACTCCGGCGTGAAGCCGCCGTCGGTTTGGTCACCGCCGGTGAGATTCCGGCGACGTTCGACGTGGACCTTCATTAGGGACTAACCCCCCGTGGTTAAAATGACTAGTAGCCACTGACGGTGGGCCCTGGCTCAGGTCAAAGCCAGGGTCAACTCAGGATTATTCCCTGAGTCAATGACATGTGGACCCCACATGTCAGTGACTCTAAATGGCCCTGGGTCACTGACCAGTGGATCCACTGGTCAGGTTTGACCTGGCAACGACCAGCTGACCTGCTGACGCCCTGCTGATGTCATGCTGACGCAATAAAGCTTTTCTGATTTAATTTAATTCCAGAAAATGTTAAAATCTTAGAAAAATCATAGAAATTAATCTGTAGCTCAGATTGAAATAAGTTATATATGAAAAGTTATCAGAAAAATCCAAAGAAACCATTGGTGCTATTATCATGCATGCTAGAGCAACCTAAATAGGAGAAAATTGACATTTTGCAATAATGCAATATGTGGAATATCACATGGAGTACGATTTTGAACCTATATTCAACTCTACTCCATTTAACTCTAATGATAGATGCATTAGCTCATTCTTATCATACTGCCATGTCATGATCATGCATCATATTGTTGCACTTGCCGTGTATTGATTGTTACTCCGTCTATGTCGCGGTAGGTCCTGCTCCATCGGATACCCTTGAGTATCCCCTGAAGGAGAGTACCTCCCGGCCAACCTGCAAGGCAAGCAACCCCATTGATCATTACGATAACATCCCACTCGCTCGCTCCTGCTCTTTATTAATGCATTAGGACAAACGCTTCTGCTGGCTATCTGTTGCAGTAGTTGAACCCATTCCTCTGCATGACCTGTCATTGTCACAGTAAATAGCTAAACCAAGCAACCTAGCATACCTGGTAGATGCTTGAGCCCTGATGTGCTTTACCTGCTTTGCTTACTATGCTTGCTATTCTTAGAGTTGTGTCAGGTCTGTTTCATCTGGGTGATGAACCGGAGTGAAACAATGTTGTCCTAATGAGGTGAGCTAATGATGAACCTGATTTGGTAAAGGTAGCGATGAGAGGCTATGTAGGAGTACATAGCGGATTGTCTCATTGGGACCGTTCTTAGGAACTGAGTTTCATGTTTGTGATCTAAGACTAGTTACTACCACACGTTGGGATACTTAATTGACCCTCTCGACCTATCAACCGCCTAGTCCTGTGTCCAGGTGTTGCAAGTAGTTTATGGTGTTTGTAGCTATGCTGGAGGCCGAGCGTAGTGCTGACCTCAGGGGTGGGCTACGACGCGGTAGGCAGTGGCACGGTGTACCAAGGGTCACCCGAATGGTGGGCTTGGGAACCCTGCGCACATCGTTTGGGGCCGTAGCGGAAACTTCGGCCGGACTTTCGTGCGGGTTCAGTCTCAAATAGGCGATAGCCTGTACTAGGGTCTTGTGTGATTGACGGTCGTGGCCAACTCCCTTGCTGGGCTTCCGCTTGAAGGTTGCCGAGGTGGCTGTTTTTATGAGCACACAGCGATAAGTGGTGAGAGCGTGTGTGAAGAAGTGCACCCCTGTAGGGTAATGAATCTGTTCGAATAGCCGCATCCACGGATATGGACTACTTAGAAAACTTATGCTGTTCATAGATAACTTGATGGTTACTCTTAAAAGACTCAAGACAAGTGTGAGTACCGTGGATGGCACTCTCGTAGGTGACGGGAGCGGATCCATGGTGGTGTATTGAAGTGCTGTTAGTGGACTCGTGTGCGCTATCTCAAAACTTGTTCAAAGAACTGGTAGTCGTAGTATAGGCTAGCCAAGAGTCAAAGCTGGCTTGCTGCATAAACCCCACTACTCCCCTTGATGAAACATGAGCATGAATAGCTTAGGTCTGATTTAAGGACTTGCTGAGTACGTTTTACTCATTTTTTCTTAATAACTGTTGCAGATGAGAACATGGACCCATCTGGTGGGTTCTACCTAGACGCCAACGACGCCGAGTAGCTGGTATCCCAGCTACGATCTGATGCCCTGGGTTGGGCTGTAGATAGTTAGGCCTTATGCCTTTTTACCTTTCATCTGTCTGTACTCAGACAGCTTTAAGCTTCCGCTTGGTTTGTATGAACTTGTTTGTAGGACTTGATTGTCGGGTCATGTGACCCCTACCTGTATGAACATATTATGCAAGGCTCTTCTGAGCCTTCTAAATAAATGTTGTGTTGTTGTATGGTTATGTTGTGATGCCATAGTTGTATCTATGCATATCGGACATGTCGTGCGTACGTGTGACGTGTAACGGTATGTATGGGATTCGACACCTAGTTGTGTGCCTCTAGTAGTACTCTTTACGGGGAAATGCCTCTTTGTGCTTCCACTGAGCCTTGGTAGCTTGCTACTGCTCCGGACACATTGATTGACCGGCATGTATCCTTCTTGCTGTTGTGTCTGTCCCTTCGGGGAAATGTCTCGCAGTGTAATGGAGTCCATGTAGTCTGCTATGACTCGTCTACGCGTAGTTGATGACATTTATGTCCCACGGCGTAATGGAGTCCCTGTAGCTTGCTATGATTCATCTACACACGGTGAGGCCGACACCTGCATTGCTGGGTTACGTATGCCTATCCCTGTACGGATGTGCTACTTGGGTTGTACGACTAGTCATGTCGACCCGGGTTCTTGGACAGTTGAATGCTAGCGGCATATTCACATTCGTGAGCCAAAAGGCGCAAATGGTCCCGACCCAGGTAAGGTGGAATCCGTGGAGATAACTGTGCATGAGGCCGCAAAGTAATGTGAAGTGTTACATGCTAGATTCTTATGGCTTAGGATCGGGGTACCGACAGACTCGAGCAAGCCCTGCAGTATCATCTCATTGTCTGCGACTGTCTGACATTCTTTGACCTGGTGAACAAGGCTCTCATGGTTGAAGACAAGCGTCGTGCCATCGAAGACACTCGCACGCGCAAGATGATCAGCAAGGATAGTTCCAGCAACCAGAATCCTCGCCCCTGGCAGCCAGCCCCAGCCAAGCCAACCTATCAGTCTCAACCAGCTAGACCCCTACACCTTGTCCGAGCTACCAGCCTCAGTAGTATGCCATTCCCAGGTCAGCCTACAACAACCCCAATAACAACAGTGGCAGCAGAAACAACAACAACAACAACTTGGGTCAAGTCACTTGTTTTGATGTGGTCAGCCAGGACACTACTCTAAGCAATGCCCCAACAAGAAGCCAGATGCACCACGCCCCAATGCGCAGAACCAAGGTCAAGGCCGTGGAGCACCACCAAGTAACCAGGCTCCCCGCAACCAGACCAATAATGGCAAAGCTCGTGTGAATCACGTAACCGCTGAGGAAGCCCAGGAAGATCCGGACGTCATACTGGGTACGTTCCTCGTCAACTCAACTCCAGCAACCGTTCTGTTTGTTTGTGGAGCTTCGCATTCTTTTGTCAGCCAAAAGTTTGCACTAGATAGTGGTATGAAGCCTACACCCCTGGGTAGTCACATGTTGGTACAAACCCCGGTATCGGTCATGAGGACCAAGATAGGATGTAAGGGGGTTGGAATTGTCATCAATGGAGTAGAATTCATAGCAGACCTCATAGTTTTGGATTCGCAAGGCTTGGATGTGATCCTTGGCATGAACTGGATAACCAAGCACCAAGGCTTGCTAGACTGTGCCAAAGCGAACTGTTACCATGACCAATAGCCAAGGAGTTGAATTCAAGTATGTCCTTCCTCCGCTCAAGCTCCACAAGCGAATTGCCTGTCAGGAGTTGAGTTGGATCAATGACAGTGGCATGTGAATACCCTGATGTCTTTCCTGATGAGCTGCCCGGAATGCCTCCTGACTATGACATTGAGTTCATCATTGAGCTAATGCCCGGAGCAGGACCCATCTATAAGGAGCCCTATAGAATGGGATCCGAAGAGTTGGCCGAACTAAAGAAGCAACTGGCAGAGCAGCTCAGAAAAGGATTTATTCGCCTTAGTGCCTCTCCTTGGGGATCACCTGTTCTATTTGTGTCAAAGATGGATGGAACTATCTGACTCTGTGTCGATTACCGTTCTCTCAATGAGGTCACAATAAAGAATAAGTACCCACTTCCCAAGATTGAAGACCTGTTCGATCAGCTAAATGGTGCCAAGGTGTTTTCTAAGATCGATCTCAGGTCCGGGTACTACCAGTTGAAGATCAGACCCCAAGACATTCCGAAGACATCATTTGTAACCCGGTATGGCCTGTATGAATACACGGTCATGTCATTTGGGTTAACCAATGCCCCAGCTTACTTCATGTACCTCATGAACCAAGTCTTCATGGAGTATTTGGACAAGTTTGGCGTTGTGTTCATCAACGACATACTCGTCTTCTCCAAGTCTGAAGAAGAGCATGAGCAACACTTGAGATTGGTCCTAAACAAGCTTTGAGAGCACCAGCTATATGCCAAGTTCAGCAAGTGCGAATTCTGGCTGCATGAAGTTGGATTCTTAAGTCATGTGTTCACTGCAGAAGGATTGTCAGTGGATCCTGCCAAGATCAAAGCCGTGACTGAGTGGCAATCCCCAAGCAATGTGAAGGAAGTCAGAAGCTTCCTCGGACTCGCAGGATATTACTGCAAGTTTGTCGAAGGGTTCTCCAGCATTTCTAGACCCATGACTCAGCTCTTGAAGAAGTACAAGAAGTTCGAATGGATGTTGAAATGCAAAGAAAGCTTCCAAGAGCTCAAGAAGAGATTGACAATAGCCCCAGTTTTGGCCATCCCCAATATTCACAAGGGGTTTGTGATATATTGCGATGCATCGAGAACCGGGCTTGGCCGTGTTCTGATGCAAGAAGGCAGAGTCGTGTCATATCTATCCAGACAGCTACATCCTCATGAATAAAACTACGCTACTCATGATCTTGAGTTAGCAGCAGTGGTCCATGCCTTGAAGACGTGGTGACATTACCTCCTGGGAAAGCGATGTGAGATATACACAGACCATAAGAGTTTGAAGTACATTTTCACTCAAAGGGAGTTGAACATGAGGCAACGAAGATGGTTGTAGTTGATCAAGGATTACGACCTTAGTGTTCAATATCACCCTGGAAAGGCTAATGTGGTATCAGATGCCTTAAGCAGAAAGGCTTGTAACTTGAATGCTATGATTAAGGGAAGGCTACCCGCCCAGTATGAAGAGCTTGAAAGCTTTGGCTTGGAACAAGTTGCACCCGAATTCCTAGCCAACCTCGAAGCGAGGCCTACATTGATGGATGATATTAAGGAAGCTCAGAAGGGACACGAGAGTATTGAAGGCATCAAGGGGAAGATCAAGTCAGGCAAGGCCCTAGGATTCTCAGTGGATGAACAAGGAGTTGTATGGTTTGGGACTCGCATCTGCGTGCCTAACAAAGTTGAGCTCAAGAATTTGATCTAGCAAGAAGCTCATGACACTCCGTATTCCATCCATCATGGAGGAACTAAGATGTATCAAGACCTCAAAGCAAGATTCTGCTGGCATGGCATGAAAAGAGAGTTAGCCACTTTTGTCGCTAAGTGTGACATATGCCAGAGAGTCAAAGCTGAGCATCAGCGACCTGCTGGATTGTTACATCCTCTCCAAGTGCCTGAATGGAAGTGGGACAAAGTCGGGATGGACTTCATCACCGGTTTTCCCAGGTCAAGCAAGGGACATGATTCCATTTGGGTCATTGTCGATCACCTGACCAAGGTAGCCCACTTCATTCCCGTCAAGAACACATATGATGGAAACAAGCTAGCCAGTGTTTACATCGAGCGTATTGTGAGCCTCCAAGGAATTCCAAAGGAGATTGTGTCGGACCGAGGTACTCAATTTACCTCGAGGTTTTGGAAGAAGTTCCAAGAAGCTATGGGAACCAAGCTATCTTTCAGCACCCCATTTCACCCTCAGACCGGAGGACAGACAGAGCGAGTACCAGATACTCGAAGACATGCTTCGTGCTTGCGTCTTGGCATATGGAGCCAAGTGGGAAGATTGCTTGCCTTTGGCCGAGTTCTCCTACAATAACAGCTAACAGTCCAGTCTTCAGATGGCACCATTTGAGGTGCTGTATGGACGCAAGTGCCGCACTCCCCTCAATTGGTCAGAGACCGGAGAAGGACTAGTCTTTGGACCCAAAATTCTCCGAGAAGCCGAAGAGCAAGTTCAACTAGTCAGAGAGCGTCTTGATGCCGCCAAATCAAGATAGAAGAGCTATGCCGTGTCTCACCATCGAGAAGTGAACTTCTGCGTAGGAGACCATGTATATCTCCAAGTAACGCCTCTCAAAGGAACCAAGCGTTTACACGTCAAGGGAAAGCTTGCACCAAGATACATCGGCCCTGTCAAGATCACCGCAAAGCAAGGAGAAGTTGCCTACCAACTTGTCGTGGTTTTGTCATGGCAAGATGTCCGGGTTAACGGACTTAGGTTTGAGGCCATCGGAACTATGTGGCGGCTGAGAGGGGTTGGTTGGAATCGAGAGACGCGAGTTTACCCAGGTTCGGCCCCTCCGATGGAGGTAAAAGCCTACGTCCTGCTTGTCTTGTATTGATGACGATGACGATCTCGGTTACAAGGGTGCGGAGTCGCTACCTCTAATCTCGAGAACCTCTAACCTGACTATCTCTAATGACTTGTCTGTCTAAGACCTGTTTATGGAGACGTCTAAAAACTGACCCTCTTGGGGTGACCCGCCCCTCCTTATATAAGTTGAAGGGGCGGTTTACATGTAGAGTCTAAGTCGGATTGAGACTTAACTTATTATGACTTCCCATCGCGGGCTTCTCTTCACGGGCTTCTGAGTCCCGGGCTTCTTATCTCTGATGGGCGGCTTAACCGGGTGGCTTACAACCGGGCAGCTTAACCGGGCGACTTACAACTAGGGCTTATCTTCAAGACTCATTCTCAGGGACTCGTCTCCGGGACTTAACTCTCTCCGGGTCATAACTGTTTGACGGGTCATAACTGTCTGCCGGGTCATAACTGTCTGCTGGGTTATAATTGTCTGCCGGGTTTTAACTGTCTGCCGGGTTATAACTGTCTGCCGGGTTAACTGTCTGCCGGGTTAACTGTCTGCCGGGTTAACTATCTGCCGGCCTATAACTGTCTCCGGGTCATACCACGGGGTATATCCCCGACATTAGCCCCCAGGTTAGCTTGAATTTATTCATGGTAACCTCCTGAAATAAGAATATGTAAAGGGACCGGTTCACTCAAAAATACCAGTTGACCAGCTCCTGAAAACTCTGAAACTCTGTCATATCAATACACTGACGCTGGCTCCTTGGAGAAAAAATAACCCTTATTATCAACTGCCTTGGTTTGAAAAATTCGTCTGGTTCCCTCATAACTGAGAATTCGAAGGCATATCTTACTCATATTCATATTACCTGTAGCCCCCAAGTCTTAAGAGGGGAAACGTAGTGATAGCCTTAAGACTTGCTTCAATATAAATATTGCAACTCTAGAGAAATCTGGTTTGCTCGTCTTAGTCACCAGTCATAAGTTGAATGTTCCACATATGTAGCCCCCAAATACCGGGTTGTCTTGCCTGCAGCAACCTGGGACATGTAAATGTCTTGTGCTCATAAAACTTCAGCCAGTGTAGCCCCCAAGGGCCGGGTCATTATGCAATAATGAGCAGGAACTTATTGTAGATCTGATCATATAGACTTGAGGAGCAATGTGTAGCCCCCAAGGGCCGGCTCAGTAAGACAATACTGGGCTGGGACTTAGAAAAAGATATAAAGGCCGGCTCATCTCCTTGAGATAACAGGGTCTGTTGACAATGTAATGACTTAAAAAACAGCTTGCATTAGCCCCCAAGTGCCATGGTGCATGCTTGCAGTGACATGGGACTTGCATATTTGATATAAACTGCACTTGAATAATGTAGCCCCCAAGTGCCGGGTTGCATGCCTGCGGCGAATCGGGACTATTCCTTCCATTGCAGAATAAAATCTTATCCACTCTCCTGATGATGTTGCTGAAAGCCTTACATATCAATGTTGAACCATGCTCCTTCCTGTAAGCTGGTATTTTTGGGATGAAGGAATAATAGCCATTACTCTGAAGGGGCTTTGAAAACCTCAATCATCCAATGCTGGTTATGACAACCATAATGAAAAATCCAGCCATGTTGGCTATTTAAGATTTGAATAATATAACCCGGTTTGAAAAAACCAGGTTCCTGCAATATAAACCAGGATATCCATGCATATATGCTGCATGGTAAGATGATGCAATGATGATGCCATGTATGATGCAATGTATGATGTTCTTGCTTTTTCTTCCTTTTTTGTTTTTCGAAAACTCATATGCCGGTTCTTCTGGGTGGACTCGCTGCTTGAACTCTTAGCAATACAGGGTCTCTAGTGAGAGTGACCGTCAACTCCTTTGAGTGGCTCAGGGTCTGTAGGCGAGATTAACTGATAAGAGCGCAACGAACCAGAGAGAGACGCAGCAAATGGCGGGTCATGCCCCCAGGGCCCATAAGCTACCTCTCACGTGACGTAACTCCGTCGTTTGAACCTTAAACAATGCAGGGTCTTTAAAAGAGAATTGTTTAAGAGTACGAACGGGCCACATAGCGGAGAGTCGGCAGCAAATGGGTGAGTTTATCCTCGCTTTCTGTAAGCCGGCCCTCACGTGACAAAATCCGCCGGTTTAACCTCGATCAGTACAGGGTCTCTAGTGAGAGTGACTGTCAAATACTTTGAACAGCTCAGGGTCTCTAGTCGAGATTAACTGATAAGAGTTCAGCGGGTCACCTAGCGGAGCAGCAGCAGCATACAGGCAGGTTTAACTCCAACTTGCGGTGGCTGAAGAGCCGATCAAGAGGGTGTGTAAGCTAAACCCGGTGGGTTGGTAGCCCCCAAATGACCTTGTTGACGGAGTCAACGTTCGGGTATACAACCCGCCTTACGGTGGCTGAAGAGCCGATCAAGAGGGTGTGTAAGCTAAACCCGGTGGGTTGGAAGCCCCCAAATGACCATGTGGAAGTATCCACCTTTGCACGATCTTTTTGAAGAAACGTCAGAAACTCCAAGTGATTTTATGATGATCCAATGAATCAGGGCACCCATGTTTGAACGGTGCATCATGGCGGCTCGTCCTCTTGGGCAACTTTTAATTCCTCCACCAATAATGTAGCAGCCCCCGGGATTGGGTTAACTTCCTTGCAATGACCCGGGGTTCTCGTTGAAAATGACCAAATGTGTCGAGCCATGTCTGTAGCCCCCGAGTCTTAAATTGACTCGAAGAGGCGGCTTGAGAGTCTCCACTGAAGGTTGAGGTTGACCGTGGCGGGTTATAGACGACCCCGTATGAATTTTTCAATAATCCGGTCGATGGTTCGTCCCGGCTGGTTGTTGAAGTTAACCAAACTGCAGTGGCGGCGACTTGTGCACCTGTCCGTCGGGCGGCTCGTATAGACGAACACTGCACCGATATGCTGATGTAGATCAGACTATGGGCGGCGTCTTGCGCGCGTCCATTGGGCGGCTCGTTTTGGTGTATGCGGCCCCTGGCGTGTTGATGTAGACGTAGAAGTTAGCCGCGGCATTTGAAGACGGCACAATCACGAGAGACGGCCGCGGCGTTGTAAGCCAGTGCGCTCGCCAGAGACGGTCGCGGCGTTTGTAAGCCGGTGCAGACGGCTAGTCGGCCGTGGGGTTGTTGGTGAAAACCATGCCGCGGCTACGGCGGCTTGCCGCACTCATTGTTTTGTCACGCTACCTTCAAGGTCCAACGTATTCCACATGTGCACAACGTATTCCACATGTGCACAACGTATTCCACATGTGCACAACGATGTGCACAACGATGTGCACAACATGCTGGAGCTACCTTCTGAGCTATCCGATGTGCACAACGTATTCCACATGTCATAGCTCTGGAAGTGTCTCCAAGTTCCCAACCACCCCGACCTTTAGAAGGACATCAATCATCAAGTCATCGACCTTCAGCCAGACCACACTTATCGTGAGAGACTAGTTCGCATCTTGGATGAAGCTGAGCATTGCACCTGAAGACGCACCATCAATTACTTCAAGGTCCAATGGAGCAACCACACTGAAGCAGAAGCAACCTGGGAGCATGAAGACTATCTTATATCCGTATTCCCTTTTCTCTTTAGCGCTTAGCCTAGGAATCTCGGGGACGAGATTCTTGTAACGGGGGTAGGTTTTTCACACCCTGTGTTTGTATCACTTTTCTATGCTATGATTTCATAATATTTGGACCCATTTAAAACTTTTTGAGTGCTTGTGCATGAATTGATTGTTTGATGATTGCTTGTTTGGTTGGTTGTGTTTTGGCACTCAAAAATTCTTCTTCCTCTTCTCTCACGAACTCAATCCCTTGATCCAAACCTCTGTACAATGATCATGCCATGTGTATAGGACCAAAAACTATTTTTATAAAATATTATTTTGGCCAAAACGCATTTATTCAATTTAGGTTTTCCAAAAGCCCCTGAATTGAGGTTTGTACTACAAGTCCTCAAATTGGGTGGATTGTTTTGCCCCAAAGATTCTATTTGGAACCTACCATATATAAGACTTCCCAAAACCACCAAATATTATTTTTAAAGATTATTTTCATATTTTATTTAAATGCTTTTCTTAAGGCTAGAAATGGCCTTTTCTAAGGAAAAAAATATTTTTATGCTTTCAAAATATTTGAGAAAATTTAAGGAAACTCAGTGGACATATATTTTCCATATATAAGAGTTTCAACACATGGTCATGTTCAAAATATTGGACAAAACCCTCCAAAACCATTTCTGTTCATTTCAAGCATTTGAAATATTCCTATAGGAAATATTCTCAAATAAATCCAGGAAAATTCTAGCAAGTCACATATGCCTAATGGGATGATCTTGTAAAGTTTCATCCCAATCCAAATTGTTTTGGTTCACAAAAATATTCCAAAACCCTCTTTGTCCTGATACAAATTTGAGCAACTTGGCATTGTCAAGTATTCCCAATTGATCTCAAACTTTGTAGACATGCTCTAATACCCTAATAATGACACTACACCAAGTGGTGCATCAAGGAGATTAGCTTAGCATGACTAGATCTACAGAAACCCGATTTTGTTAAAATCTAGGGTTTAGAAAGTTTACATTGTCAACTTTCCCCAAATGAGCTCAAACCTTGTGATCACTATTGTTTTTACCCATTACTTGATCCTGTTAACTCTCATGGCAGGTGGAGCTTTTTTACTTGCCCAAAACTACATGAAACTCCTTCTGGTGGTTTGGTAAATCCCTTGTTTTGACCACTTCTACTCTTCTCCTTTAGCTCAAATTTATTCCACAGCTCCACCTTGTCACCTTCTACCCCCAATAACTCCCTCATCTCAGCAGGTCAACGATTGAGGGGTGAAACCGCCATTTCTACCTCTCTGGCCAGCTGAGACAACCCTATTTTTCACCTCCCCTCTTACTTCTACCCTTCCCTTAGCCCCCAAGTATCCCAGGGAATCTCGAGAACCCCCTAGACGCTAATGGACAAGGTGGCCGTGTCCAGAGCACGTAGAGGCATGTCCATGCCAGCCATTCGGGCGCTCTGGAGCGCGCTACAGTGCACTCCCGCACTGTAGACGCCGCCCAATGAATAGCCCCGACAGCCTCGGGCCTCCCCAACGTGTCCACCGAGGCCACCTCGACGTCAGTGACACGGCATGCGGTCGACCCTGTCCTCTCGCTTCCTCTCTCCTTCTCTCCCGCATGTACCAAGCGCCGCAGGTTTGGCGAATCCTCTCCCTCGCATGCGCGCGCTCCCCTCTCTCTTCCCCCTCTCCCTCTGGTCGTGGATGACCACCACGAGCACCATAGACACGCCCTGAACTCCTCCCTTGGCTTCTGGCCTCGGCCACGACCTCGCCGGTGCACGGGTTCTCGGTGGACCACGTTCCCCCTATAAAAAGGCCTCCTCGAGCCCTTCTCTCCCCCTGGAGCCCCTTCATACTTCCAATCATGCGCCAGCACCATCCAATCCACCTCCCGAGCTCCTGAGCTCGAGATCGAACCCGAGCCCCACTGCATCGGCTCGTCAGTGATCTCCGGGTATAGTTCCCCTCCCGCGTCCCTTTCTCCTCCTATGGACTCCCCTCACTCCTCTGATGTGTTCCCCTACCTCCCCCTCGTGTTTTGCAGTCAGGACTGACGACCTCAAGTACCTCCCAAAGCTTCTCCGTCGCGGGTGCTCATCGCCGGCGAACCAGAGCACCTCCGCCCCCCTTCCACGTCCATCCGAACAACGGCTCGACGCTGGTTCCGTTCTAGTGGTGAGATCCCTCCGCCTTGCCCCCTGCCGTCGTCGGTGAGCTCGCCGCCCCTCCTGTCCTCTGGTGGGAGATGACAAGTTGGATCCCCCTGTCAACCCCACACCTCCCTCGCTCCCTTCTCCTCTTGCTGACATCGGGCCCCACCCGTCAGGTTTAAAACCTGGCACGGGTGGGAGGCGCTGGCTCGCCTGGGCCGGCTTCGCTGGCTGGGCCAGGCTCAGCTGGCCGTTTAGGCCCAGGGGCACAATGTCCTTTTCCTTTTTCATTCTTATGACCGTTTCAAAAAATTCCCCTGTATTAAATATTTTTCCTAATCCAATAATTCCAAGTCCACAAATCTTGTAATATTATGTACTATTTAATTATGCCACTTGTGCAACTTTTTGAAAAGAGCTTATGTACTGGTTTTATTTAAAACCTTGTTTTTAATATTCAAAACCACTGCTAAAATGACTTTCACCACTTTTGGCACCTGAAAACCAGAAATTAGTAATTTTTGTATTTTTAGTTTGAAACCTAGTATTTTAGAAAAGTGGTTTGACATATTTCTGAGTAGTTTATTTTCCCTACTTTGTGCTATTGCCTATTTATTCCCCCGTTACTTTGCGACGATAGATTGCGTTGTTGACGAGGGAGTTGGACCAGAAGATTTTGAAGACCCCGGAGATTTTGTTGAGCCAGGCAAGCAGCCCTTTCACCATGACTAAAGAAACCTTTTCATGCATGGCATATAGCCCTTCATTTTTGATATATTGATCTTGATGAATATGGTGACCACCTTTATGGGTTACCTCCGTGATAACCCACAAGTATAGGGCATCGCAACAATTTTTGAGGGTAGAGTATTCAACACAAATTTATAGATTCGACACAAGGGGAGCCAAAGAATACTTGAGAGTATTAGCAGTTGAGTTGTCAATTCAACCACACCTGGAGATTAAATATCTGCAGCAGGGTGATCAGTAGCACAGTAATATGATAGTTTTGATAGCAGTAGCAATAGTAACAGTAGCGGTAACAGTAGTAGCAATAGTTTTGTAGCAGTTGGAACAGTAGCAGCAGCAATAGTAACTTAGCAAGAACAATAAGTGGAGAACTCGTAGGCACTGGATCGGTCAACTCGTTGGATGATATTCATCATATAACAGTCATAACCTAGGGCGATACAGAAAGCTCCAGTCCATAAATGTAATGTAGGCATGCATTCCGTAAATAGTCATACGTGCTTATGGAAAAGAACTTGCATGACATCTTTTGTCCTACCCTCCCGTGGCAGCAGGGTCTATAAGGAAACTAAGGGATATTAAGGCCTCCTTTTAATACAGAACCAGAACAAAGCATTAACACATGGTGAATACATGAACTCCTCAAACTACGGTCATAACCTTGAAGTATCCCAAATATTGTCACTATGGGGTTGACGGATCATAACACGTAATAGGTGCATATGACTAGGCAAGATCGGATCAACAACATAGATATAGAGATGATAACATAAACAGTTCAGATCTGAAATCATGGCACTCGGGCCCTAGTGACACGCATTAGGCATAGCAACATCAATCTCAGAACATAATGGATACTAGGGATCAAGCCCTAACAAAACTAACTCGATTACATGATGAAACTCATCCAACTCCTCACCGACCAGCAAGCCTACGAAGGAATTACTCACTCCCGGTGGGGAGCATCATGGAATTGGCGATGGAGAAGGATTGGTGATGATGAAGACCGAAGATTCCCCTCTCCGAAGCCCCAAACAGGCTCCAGATCTGGCCTCCCGATGAAGAAGAGGAGGTGGCGGCGGTTCCGTATCGTAAAATGCGATGAAACTTTCTCTCTGATTTTTCTCTCCAAAAATAGGAATTAATAGTGGCGGGATTAGGTTCAGTGGGGCCACGAGGTGGGCACAACCCACCAGGGCGCGCCCAGGGGGGCTGGCGTGCCCTGGTGCGTGCTGCTCACCCTGGCTCCCGTATTCGGTGGATTTTGGCACCAATAATTCTTATATATTCTGAAATAATTCTCCAAAAAGTTTTGCTCGGTTCCGAGAAATTTTATTTCTGCACAAAGACAACACCATGGTAGTTCTGCTGAAAACAGCGTTAGTCCGGGTTAGTTTCATTCAAATCATGCAAATTAGAGTCCAAAACAAGGGCAAAAGAGTGAGGAAAAGTAGATACGTTGGAGACGTATCAACCCCCCCAAGCTTAAACATTTGCTTGTCCTCAAGCAATTCAGTTGACAAATAGAAAGTGATAAAGAAAAACTTTTATGAACTCTTTTGTTCTTGTTAACATATATATATGCTTAAGTAGCACCCAGGTTTTTAGCAACGATTATGACTAACCATGCCAACAATAACTCTTAGAGTTTATATTAACTCATAACAATAACATAAGCAACTAGCGAGCAATAATAAGATATCTCAAGCGCCAACACTTTGTCAAAACAATCATGATACAATCTGACAGTAGTGGTATCTTGCTAGCCCTTTCTGAGACCGCAAACCATAAATGCAGAGCACCTCAAAAGTTCAAGCAGCGACTAAACATTGTAATTCATGGTAGAAAAGATCCAGTCATGCTACACCCAACATCAACTATACACAATGCATGAGGATGACAATAATGCTCTCAGGTCTGGCGTTTATTTGAGAAGGTGATGACTCAACATAAAAGTAAATAGATAGTCCCTTCGCGGAGGGAAGCATGGATTTACAGCGGTGCCAGAGCTCAAAGCTTAAAACAGAGATAGATATAATTTTGGGAGGTACACCCTTCCTGTCAACGTCAAGACCAAGAGTTATCAATATCCTCCATGCTAAACAAATTAGCGGCGGTTCCCAAGCGATAAAAGTAAAGGTTTACTCCCCCTCCACCAACAATCACACTCCACGGCTAGCCGCATCCACGGGTACCGTCCAAACCAACAACATTCCTGGGGGAGTTTTGTTTAATTATTTTTGATTTTTGATTTCGGGACTGGGAATCCCTATTACCGCCCCTCTCGTGTAAGGACAAGTGAATAAACACTCATCATGAGAATAACCCGCTTAGCATGGAAGATACTGACCGCCCCCTGTCGCTCCATGAGCGGTCCAGGCACACAAAACAGATTTTCATTTGAATTTTTAGAGATGGCACATGCAAATTTACTTTGGAACGGCAGGATAATACCGCATATAGGTAGATATAGTGGACTCATCTGGCATAACTTGGTTTAAGGGTTTTGATGCACAAGCAGTATTCCCGCTTAGTATAGGCGAAGGCTAGCAAATATATTGAGAAGCGGGTAGCTAGAGAGCAAAAACGGTCATGAACATGCATTACATATAATCAACATTGAATACTAGCATGAGTAGGATATGGACACCATGAACATAAATATCATGAAGGCTATGTTGGTTTTGATTCAACTACATGCATGAACATGTGCCAAGTCAAGCCGCTTGAAACATTCAGAGGAGGATACCATATCATCATACCGCATCACAATCATTTTAATGCATGTTGACACCCAAGATAAATCATTATCAAATTCTAGCTACTTAAGCATGGCATGAACAACTATAATCTCTAATGGTCATTGCAAGCATGTTTGATCATAATATGTTGAATCAAGGATACTAGGTTAAACATATTTACAAAAACAAAAACAAGTTGAGTTCATACCCGCTTTTCTCTGCCACACTCAATTCATCGAATATCGTCATTATTGCCTTTCACTTGCACGACCGAATGATAAGAAAATAATAATAGTGCAAGAGTGCCGTGGACTAAGCTAGAATCTGCAACATTTTATTCAAGAATAGAAGACAAAGTAATATGGGCTCTTTGTTAGATAAACAATAATGCATATGAGAGCCACTCAACATTTTCATTGTGGTCTTCTCCTTGGTACGACTCAATTAAAAGGAAAAGAATTTCAGAGAAACAGACTGAAATATTTTTGGAGTTTTTGTTTTTTCTTGAAGAACGCAAATTAAAGAGAAACAAAAAACGAGAAAAACTATTTACACGGGAAAACTCCCAACAAGCAAAAGAAGAAGCGAGAATTTTTTTTGGGTTTTCTTTTGATGCAACAATTAAACTAAGCTAGAAAGAAAAACTGAAAAGAAGTAGGAAATATTTTTGGATTTTCTCAAAGTTTTTCAAACACACAAGAAGAAAGCGAGAATACAAATCTAGCATGGATATTACAATGAAAAAGTGTGAACACCGACAACTGGAATGAAATGTGTAAACATGAATGTAATGTCGGTGGAAATACGTACTCCCCCAAGCTTAGGCTTTTGGCCTTGCTTGGTAATCACCATCCATAGTAGCCGTCCGGTCCCAAGTTGTAGTGAGGTGGAGGCGGCACCTGAGCATCCCACCCCTGGGGCTCTTCCTCATCAGCTGCTAGGTTGTTCCGGTAGGCTGTAATGTCATCTGGCATGATCCTGTATCCGTTCCTAGCAATAGAATCAAACAAGGCAGGTGCAGGCAACGGAATAACATCACGGGTTTCTTTACTGAACACTAGGTTGTAATGAATGTCAAGGGGAGAATCAGTTACATCGAGGAATTGGTGATCTTGTAGTGACTTGTGATCAAGGTAAACTTGGGACAAGAGATAATCATGAGGGCGAAACTGAACATTAAAGTGTCTCGCTAAGCGAGTAGCATAAATACCACCATGTATCTTTCCCTTAGTTTTGTTAAGATGTAAGCGACGAGCAATAATAGCCCCCATATTAAAGGTGCGATCATCATAAAGTGCACGACGTAAAACAAAGTCAGGGGCACTGAGTGTGCCGACCTTCTCCCAAGCGATTAAACACTTAGCGATGACCAAAGCGAAGTAATGCACCGAGGGAAACTGCAAATTGGTAGCAGTGGCATTTGGCGCGCCTCTATCCTCACCCACTGTTAAAGTGAGGAGAAAATCCTCAAACTCGGATGGCCTAGGTTCTCTCAATTCCCCATCAGAAGGGATCAAGCATATGTTGTAGAAGTCAGTTAGCGGCATTTTGTAAGTTTCGGCATAAAGATTAAACTGTACTTCAGGAAGATTGTTTCTCCCTAAATAACAAAAACCTTGTACAAAGGGATTTGTAAGGATGTGATATTGGTCACACTTAGCTACGAGGAACTCGGTCAACCTAGCGTTTGCATCAAACTGAGCAAACTCTTGGTGGAACCCGACCTCCTCCATGAAGGCATCATGCGGCCATTCGCACGGCCGCACCTCCGCCCTTCTTGGGGGTGTGAAGGTCATTGTCCGATGATTAACCAATGACTCCCTTGGCATTTTTCTTGGAGGAGAACGTCCTAAAGATTTGCATTTCATTCCTATAAAAATTCTGAAAAAAAAATTAGTCCACAAAAATTTGTCAACCAAACTTTGTAATATTGTTAGCAACTACTCCTAAGCATGCATAGAGGCCATATTGAGCATTCAAACATCTTAGAACTCTATGAATTCAACATGCAAGCTCGTCTACAGCATCACCAAGAGTAGCTAATTACTCTAAAAATAACTCACTGAATCAAAAACTAATTGGAGCAATGGAGGAGTCACATACCAAGTAGCAATCCCTCCAAACAGTTTCAGAAACGGAGCTTCGAGCTAAGAGATCGAAATCCGCGGGTTTGAGAGCAAGAACACGGGAATGGTGGCTGTGGTGATTTTTTTCTAGAGGTAGGAGATGATGTGGGCTAAAGAGATAAGTGAGGGGGCCCACGTGGGGGCCACAACCCACCAGGGCGCGCCCGGGGGTGCTGGCACGCGCTGGTGTCTTGTGGGCACCAGGTGCACCCCCCTGTGGTATTATTTGCACCAGAAATTCAGAAATATTTGGAAAAAAATTGTATCAAATTTTTAGGACATTCTGAGAATTTTTATTTTTGGGTTTTTTATTGCACGGAGAAAACAGAAAACAGGATAATCATGACATTTTATTTTATTTAACTAACTAAAACAGAAAATAAAAGGTGGGAGCAGAGAGTTGTGCTTACTAGATTCATCGACTTCATACCTCTCAAAAATGATTCATTAATAAGGTTGATCAAGTCTTATTAACAACCACTTCCGATTAGCATGAAACCGAAGAACTTTCGTAAAACACTAAGTTACCTCAATAGGGATGTGCATATCCCCGACAATAAGTATATCATATTTATTTTTGGCAGTAGGAATAGGTAATTGAAAATTTCCAATAGTGATGGTCGGAGATTCTTCAATATCATTTATACCATTCACTTGGAATTGTTTCTTCGGAAAGTGCATTGTATGCTCATTACCATTGATATGAAAAGTGACTTTGCTTTTATTGCAATCAATAACAGCCCCAAAAGTATTCAAAAAGGGTCTACCAAGGATAATCGACATGTTGTCGTCCTCAGGCATCTCAAGAATAACAAAGTTCGTTAAGATAGTAACATTTGCATCAACAACGGGCACATCCTCACAAATACCGATAGGTATGGCCGTTGATTTGTTAGCCATTTGCAATGATATCTCGGTAGGTGTGAGTTTATTCAAATCAAGTCTATTATATAAGGAGAAAGGCATAACACTAACTCCGGCTCCCAAATCACACAAAGCAGTTTTGACATAGTTTCTTTTAATGAAGCAAGGTATAGTTGGTATTCCAGGATCTCCAAGGTTTTTAGGTACTCCATCCTTAAAAGAATAATTAGCAAGCATGGTGGAGATTTCAGCTTCAGGTATCTTTATTTTATATGTGATGATATCTTTCATATACTTTGCATAATGGGCCATCTTTAAGATATCGTTTAAGCGGGTACGCAAAAAGACTGGCCTAATCATTTCAGCAAAGCGCTCAAATTCTTCATCATCCTTTTTCTTAGATGGCTTAGGTGGAAATGGCATGGGTTTCCGAACCCATGGCTCTCTTTCTTTACCATGTTTCCTAGCCACAAAGTCTCTTTTATCTAACGTTTATTTTTAGGTTGTGGGTTATCAAGATCAGCAGCAGGCTCTATTTCAACATCATTATCTGGTTCTTTATCATTGTTAGGTTGAGCATCTTCATGAACATCATCATTATTAGTTTCATTATCACTTGGTGAATGTTCATTACCAGACTGACTTTCAGCATCAGAAATAGAGACATCATTATTATCAGGAGGTTTTTGTGTATCAGGTTCACTAGAGGTATGCAAAGTCCTATCATTTTTCTTCTTCATTTTCTTCCTAGAAGGACTAGGTGCATCAGTATTAATTCTCTCAGAGTCTTGTTCAATTCTTTTAGGATGACCCTTAGGATAAAGTGGTTCTTGGGTCATTCTAGCTCCTCTAGTTACTACTCTAGCAGCAAAATCATGCATATTACTATGCATTTCATCAAGCAATTCCTTTTGAGATTTAGCAACTTGTTCTAACTAAGTTTGAACCATAGAGGCTTGCTTTCCTACACCTCTAACATCATATTGATTCTACATAGCAAGTCACTCAAGCGAGCAATCATATCAGAATTATACTTCAATTGTTTCAGAACATGAGCATTGAAATGATCTTGCTTCATAATATAGTTGTCAAACTCATATAAGCATTGACTAGGATGTTTATTGTGAGGGATGTCACTTTCATTAAACTTTAATAAAGAATTTACCTCTACCACCTGTGGAGGTGGTGGTGTGTCAAGGCCATGTATTTCTTCAATAGGTGGCAAAGTATTAACATCCTCAGCTTTAATACCTTTTTCTTTCTTAGATTTCTTTGCCTCTTGCATATCTTTCGGATTGAGAAATAAGATACCCCTCTTCTTCGGAGTAGGTTTAGGTGGTGGTTCAGGAGGAGTCCAATAATCATAATTCTTCAATATGTTATTCAATAATTCCTCAGCTTGTTCAGCAGTTCGCTCCCTGAAAACACAACCAGCACAACTATCTAGGAAATCCCTAGAAGCATCGGTTAGTCCATTATAAAAGATATCAAGTATTTCATTTTTCTTGAGTGGATCATCAGGCAAAGCATTAAGCAACTGGAGAAGCCTCCCCCAAGCTTGTGGGAGACTCTCTTCTTCAATTTGCACAAAGTTAAGTATTTCCTGTAAGGCAGCTTGTTTCTTATGAGCAGGAAAATATTTTTCAGAGAAATAGTAAATCACATCCTGGGACTACGCACACAACCAGGAGCAAGAGTATTGTACCATGTCTTAGCATCACCCTTTAATGAGAACGGAAAAAACTTAAGGATATAATAGTAACGAATCTTCTCATCACGAGCAAAGAGGGTGGCTATATCATTCAGCTTAGTGAGGTGTGCCACTACAGTTTCGGTTTCATAGCCATGGAAAGGATCAGATGCAACCAAAGTAATTAACTCTGGGTCGACAAAGAATTCATAATCCTTATCGGTAACAAAGATAGGTGAAGTAGCAAACTTAGGATCACATTTCATTCTAGCATTCAAAGTCTTTTCCTTATACTTGCATAGCAATTTCTTAAGATCGTTTCTATCCTTGCAAGAAAGAATTTCTCTAGTTACCTCTTTGTCCATAATATAACCTTCAAGTATCTTAGACATTTCAAATTTAGGAGAGCTAGGACTAAGAGGTGTTTCATAATCATCATCAGTTTCATAGGCTTCATCAGTTTCAGCAATCTCATCAGTTTCAGTAGTTTCATTCCCTTTAGCTCTAGCAATTTTTTTATCAAGAAATTCTTCTAGTGGCACATTATCATCAAGCATGGTACTAGCATCATCAATAGCATAATTCATAGCAGAGGTAATATCATCAATAACTTGCGACATATCAGGATTACTAGCATGTAGTGGTGTTGCAAGCTTACTCATAACAGAAGGTGAATCAAGTGCAGAGCTAGATGGCAGTTCCTTACCTCGCCTCATCTTAGAGGAAAAATCTTAGTCTTTGGATCCTTCAGATTCTTCATAGTGATCAACTGATATAAATCCCAAGTGACTCAACAAATATAGCTATGCTCCCCGGCAACGGCGCCAGAAAAAGGTCTTGGTAACCCACAAGTATAGGGGATCGCAACATTTTCGAGGGTAGAGTATTCAACCCAAATTTATAGATTCGACACAAGGGGAGCCAAAGAATACTTGAGAGTATTAGCAGTTGAGTTGTCAATTCAACCACACCTGGAGATTAAATATCTGCAACAAGGTGATCAGTAGCACAGTAATATGATAGTTTTGATTGCAGTAGCAACAGTAACAGTAGCGGTAACAGTAGTAGCAATAGTTTTGTAGCAGTTGGAACAGTAGCAGCAACAATAGTAACTTAGCAAGAACAATAAGTGGAGAACTCGTAGGCACTCGATCGGTGAACTCGTTGGATGATATTCATTATATAACAGTCATAACCTAGGGCGATATAGAACTAGCTCTAGTTCATCAATGTAATGTAGGCATGCATTCCGTAAATAGTCATACGTGCTTATGGAAAAGAACTTGCATGACATCTTTTGTCCTACCCTCCCGTGGTAGCGGGGTCCATAAGGAAACTAAGGGATATAAAGGCCTCCTTTTAATAGAGAACCAGAACAAAGCATTAACACATGGTGAATACATGAACTCCTCAAACTACAGTCATCACCGTGAAGTATCCCAAATATTGTCACTATGGGGTTGACGGATCATAACACGTAATAGGTGCATATGACTAGGCAAGATCGGATCAAGAACATAGATATAGAGATGATAACATAAACGGTTCAGATCTGAAATCATGGCACTCGGGCCCTAGTGACAAGCATTAGGCATAGCAAAGTCATAGCAACATCAATCTCAGAACATAATGGATACTAGGTATCAAGCCCTAACAAAACTAACTCGATTACATGATGAATCTCATCCAACTCCTCACCGACCAGCAAGCCTACGAAGGAATTACTCACTCCCGATGGGGAGCATCATGGAATTGGCGATGGAGTAGGGTTGGTGATGACGAAGAACGAAGATTCCCCTATCCGGAGCCCCAAACGGGCTCCAGATCTGGCCTCCCGATGAAGAACAGGAGGTGGCGGCGGCTCCGTATCGTAAAACGCGATGAAACTTTCTCTATGATTTTTTTCTCCGAAAATAGGAATTTATAGTGGCGGAATTAGGGTCAGTGGGGCCACGAGGTAGGCACAACCCACCAGGGCGCGCCTAGGGGGCCTGGCGTGCCCTGGTGGGTGATGCTCACCCTGGCCCCCCTCTTCGGTGGATTTTGGCTCCAATAATTCTTATATATTCTGAAATAATTCTCCAAAAAGTTCCGTTCCGCTTCGAGAACTTTTATTTCTGCACAAAAACAACACCATGGTAGTTCTGCTGAAAACAGCGTTAGTCCAGGTTAGTTTCATTCAAATCATGCAAATTAGAGTCCAAAACAAGGGCAAAAGAGTGAGGAAAAGTAGATACGTTGGAGACATATCACTCCGTTACTTTCCTTGTTGATACTTGCACTGAGCATGACCCTACTTTCCTATGAGGGTTGTGCGAGTGGGAAGTAGTTAGGATGCCAAGTAGTTGCTACGCAAGTGGGATGGGAAAAATGCATGGTGTCGGAAACAAAAGTGTTTTCAAAGACTTTTCGAAAACCCCGTCGGGTGCCACTAATGCCTGAGGGAGATGAGAGCTAGGTAACCATTTGGTAAATAAGTGGTGTACCGAGGCAAGTTGTGTGTGTGTGTTCTCAAAAACGGAGAGATTTAAGATCTCCTGACCGTTTGAACCTTACATGTACAACCATGATACCCCTTATGGGACAGGGCTTTGTTGATTATTTTGGTCAATGCTAGTAGAGAGCCCGCATTACTAGTGGCGGGAGAGTATGAGTTACTCTCTCGATACGGGGTCATGCCAGGTAGGGCGACCATGTACTGTTCTTACAGAGATCGGGCACACCGTTGTGTCCCTTCATGGATGGTACAATGATTGAGCGAGTCTCAGGTGATGTACGTCATGAAGACGTGGGCCAACGAGTGGACTCTTTGTTTAGTGTCGTCAAGGGAAAGGCATTGTTCGGGTGCTTACCTCGGGTATGTAATATACCGCGAGTCATGGATGACGTGGAGGTTCCTCGAGTCTCGTGGGTAAAGTGTGCAACCTCTGCAGAGTGTAAAACTATTCGAATAGTCGTGTCCATGGTCATCGACAGTTGGTGGTCATGCTTAAACTACGTCCGATGATTTCACAAACTTGGCGTGTGTGTGTGTATGTGGGACAAAGATGGTACTTGAGATAAGTCACATGACTTGGCATGATGATTTTACATGAGATGTTCAACCTCTGATCATATTGATATCTGTAACCTGTTCGTATGGTTACTCAGAACCTCATGATGCATGCTTTTACATGTTGATAGGACATACCATTGCACTCAAATTAGCTTTCCGCAAAATCACCTATTTAGTGCTATATCATGCTTTGTTATACCTTGTTCCAAAAAATGGGTTGCTTGCGTGTAAATTCAAAGTACTCATTGGCTTGCCGCTGGTTATTTAATTGGCCAGGCATGGAAGAGCAGGAATATGGTGAAGATTTCGTTGGTGACGAACATGCGAACTAGGCCACTCTCCAATCAGAATGCCTATAGGTTTAAGGCTGATGGCATGGGTTCACGCTATCTATCAAGATTTCCGCTGCAAGTTTTTGTTTGTTATTTGCCCTTCATGGCCCTACCTATGTAAGACTTGACCTTGATGGTCTTCATTTGTGTAAGATAGTATGTATGGATGTATGACTCTTGATTATCCATCTTCTGGGTGTTTAGTGAGCATTGATCTCTGGGATCACTTTACACGTGCATTCGGTGATCACGACTTATGGGTCGGGGTCCCCACACAGGGGCAGTTGCCGAGGCGTCGTGGGAAAGTGGATGCGTCGCACGCCCCATCGTGCACCACGCGTCGTGCCTGGCCCGCAGGCGGTTAGGGCCTGCGTCGTTTCGCTCCTCCAACCAGCGTGTGCACGCCGGGGGATTCGTGGGGCAGACTAATCAAGGGTGGCTTGGCCGGGCCCTGCTGCGCTGCACCTTCACGTGGGCGAAGCGCGCCCTGCCAAGCAACGTGCAGACCCGTGGCCGCTGGCTTCGCGGAGAAGAATTTCCCCTTTGGTGCTAAGGGAGCAGGGCCAACACGTCGGTCCCAAGGCAACCCCCAAAGGTTTCTCGTTTGGTATAAGAAGGCCAGGGCTGGGGGCTCGCCAGGACGAAGGTCTTCCCCGAGCCTAGCAACGCGTCACGAAGGGAGGCTTTTGCAGGCGAAGACCACTTTTGTCAGGATAAGCTGCAGTCTTGTCCCACTTCAAACTGGCGCTTGTGGCAACCCTTCCCACCTGATATTTTCGTGGGAAGAGGACCAAAGCCAGTATAAGAGGGACAGGGCAGCCACCGTAGCAAAGAGTGAGCCCTTCTGTATTCACTCTCATCCCCAAGAAATCACAACAAGCAGGAATAGGGTTTTACACCGCGAGGTGGACCGAACCTGGGTAAACCACCGCGTTCTTTGTCCTTCCCGCAAGCTCAAGCATGCCGGAGCATCGCCGTAGGTTAGCAGGAGAGACCAGGGTTCGAGGACCGGCGCACCCCAGAGTTCAGATCTCTTTGGGTCCTCGGAGCCCCGATTCTGACTCTAAGGGCCCCATTCTTTAGTACACCGACAGGAGCCCCTTGACCCGGGCCACACTTGCATCTGAGACGTTGTTGGGCCAGGCATAAAAATAGTGCACAAATACACGCGACCGCAATTTCCCTACGGTTATGTTGATTATCACTCCCGACCCTTCCTGCGATATGGATTGAATGTGAACTGCAAGGGAAGCGGGACGAGAAGGCATCGAAAAGATACGCCTGAGAAACCGCGCCGCGTCGAACCCGAAGGGGCGCTTCATGCGTCACGTATTTTCATACGAGGCTCGTCATTGGTGGGAGAGAGGCGGCCGCCTGGCAGTGCGCCTGGCATCGGGCGGTCAGCCTCCAAGTTATCCCGCGTCGCTTGTGCTTCCTGCGCCTTCCGCTCCATCTTCCTCTCTTTAATTTTATTCTGCACGACGCGTGTCACGCGCGAGGACCAGCATTGGCTGGGAAGGGCTGTCGCCAGCACCGGCGGCGTGTCAGTGCGTGCTCGCCCTGGGCCGCGAAGATCCAACCCCCTCCTCTTCTCCAGCCCTATAAAGAAGGGGAGTTGTGAGGAAGCGTTGCTCATTCGCGTCCTTCTGCTCCAACCTCCCGTCCGACGCCTTCTTGTCCCTTCCTCCGCCACATCCTCCAGCACGTCACTTTCGTCATGGCGAGGGGTCGTGGTCGTGCACGTGGGGCCAGAGCCGCCGCGATGGGCACCCCCCAGAGCCCGATGCAGATCTTGGTGATGGCGGCGGGGGTTGGCTCCAGCTCCCGTGGTAGGATGACGTCCAGGGGCCGCGGAGGGGCGGCGTCCTGGGGCCGTGGGGGAGCGGCTCTGTCCATCCGCGGCGGTCGTAGCGGCGCACCCCTCCCGCAGCCTCATGTGGGGATCCATGCGGAGGAGGAGGTGCAAGAGTTCGTTGCGGTGATCCCCAGGCGGCAGCAGAGCTGGCTTCGCCTCCCCGACCCCTTCGCACGGGCCATGAGAGCAGTTGGCCTTGAGGCTTTTGGCTTCGGGCAGACGGCTGGTGCAATGGGCCCGCCTGGGTGGGGGTCGACCTCTCCGCCGGGAGTGCCATGTTCCTGATGCGGAGTTGGAAGTCATTCGCTCGCTCCCGTGGTCTGGGACCCAGGCATCTCCTCCACTTCAAGTTCGACAGCTCCGACACCCTTTTTGTGAAGATCTTCGGGGTGTCCGGTGCCCTACTGGAGTACTACATGGAGAGCTCGAGCGGCAGGGACTATGATTCCTCTAGCGACAACGACGATGACGGCAACACCTTCGGCATCAAGCAGGAGGTCTCCGACTAGGCGTGTACGACGTTGTAGCTAGGGTTTAGGGATGCGGGAACGAGGCTCCATCCATGGGACCTCGTTTTCGGATCAATTGCCACATCGTAGTGGCAGATGTCCTTTTGTGTGTAGACCGCACCCAATGTAATCCTGTGAGAGGAATGGAAATAAAAGCATTATGTATCTCTAGAATACTAATGGACTTGTCATATTTCTGCATATGTACATTTTTCCCTCGGTGAACAAATTTTTTCACCTGTGCGTTCTTCTGACCGTGATGCTTGCTAGGAATGCTTGTCAGCGCGCACACCTTTACCGCGGGCGCTGATACGTCCATTTTGCATCAGGATTTCCTATTCATATTTATGTTATTCTTGTCCATTATTCCCTATTATCATACAATTCTTATGCCCTTTCTCTCTGAATATGCAAGGTACATCACAAAGAGGGAATTATCTGGAAACTGGAATTCTGGACCAGAAAACCAAGAAAAAGGCAGAAAAATCACCACACTCCAAATGACCTGAAACTTTACAAGGATTTTTTATAGAATATATGTGAATTTATGGGCCAAAAATATACCAGAGGTGGGCCACCAGCCAGGCACAAGCCATCTGGGCGCCGCCCCCCAGGCCGCGCCCTGATGTGTGGTGGGGCCCTGGCTGGCCTCCCGATGCCCATCTTCTCCTATATGGTGTGTTTTACCATAGAAAAAATCATAAGAAACCTTTCAGTATGAAGTGCCGCCATCTCGTGGTGGAAACCTGGGCAGAGGCCCTTTTGCACTCCGGCAGTCAGATTCTGCCGGGGGAATCCCTCTCCGAGAGGGGGAGATTGAAGCCATCGTCATCACCAATGCTTCCTCCTTCGTGGGAGGACCAATCCTCATCAACATCTTCACCAACACCATCTCATCTCCAACCCTAGTTCATATCTTGTATTCTATCTTTGTCCCAAAACCTCAGATTGGTACCTGTGGGTTACTAGTTGTGTTGATTACATCTTGTAGTTGATGCTTGTTGGATTACTTGGTGGAAGAAATTATGTTCAGATCCTTAATTACTATTATTGCACCTCTGATCTTGAACATGTTGACGAGGTGTGAGTAGTTACTATTGTTCCTGAGGACATGGGAGGAGTCTTGTTATAAGTTATCATGTGAAGTTAGTATTCGTTCGATATTTTGATGATGTGTATGTTGTTACTTCTCTTAGTGGTGTCGTGTGAACGTCGACTACACGACACTTCACCATGCTATGGGCCTAAGGGAAGTCATATTGGAGTAGCAAGTAGATGATGGGTTGCTAGAGTGACAGAAGCTTAAACCCCAGTTTATGCGTTGCTTCATAAGGGGCTGATTTGGATCCACATGATTCATGCTATGGTTAGATTTATCTTAATTCTTCTTTCGTAGTCACGGATGCTTGCGAGAGGGGGTAATCATAAGTAGGTTGTTATTTCAAGTAAGAACAACACCTTAGCACCGGTCCACCCACATATCAAATTATCAAAGTAGTGAAAACGAATCAACCCAACATTATGAACATGACTAGACATAATTCCCATGTGTCCTCGGGAGCACTTGCTTAATATAAGAGTACTTTCAGGCCTGTCATTTGCTACAAAAAGGATTGGGCTACCTTGCTGCACCTTTGCTAGTATTGTTACTTGTCACTTGTTAGGATTTATCTTGCTACAAAATTATCTACTATCGTTAATTACAACACTTGCAGAGAATACCTTGCTGAAAACTGCTTATCATTTCCTTCTGATCCTCGTTGGGTTCGACACTCTTACTTATCGAAAGGACTACGATTGATCCCATATACTTGTGGGTCATCATGCGCTTCTAAGGATAGATCCTAAGCACCCGTCTGGTGGTGCCGCTTCTGGCAAGGCTGCCCTGTCTTCCTTGCCGTGGCTACTTAAGATGTTGGGAACGCTTCCAACACCCAAGCGCGCAACGATTTTGACAGGGGCCCTTAGAGTGTAGGTTTTCTCACACAAGCATCAACTTTGTTCGAGGGAAAAGTTTCGAAAAATTCCGAAGAGTTTTTGCAACTTAGCATTTTCTGATCTTGCCGCAAGGCGACCGCCCTTGACTGCCTCTCCCACCGGGAAGACTTGCACGCGGGGGCCCCCTTCTCCTTTTTGAGAAAAAGAAAGAAGAGAAAATAGAAGAGGCTAGGAACGTAAGTGGTTCAACGGTTGCCTTACGCAATTAAAATGTGATCACAACACTCACATAAGATACACAAGATAAATATGTACTTTGACAGAGAGTTGAAGAACACTTATCTTTATTGACTACGCTTAGGGTCATAGCCTGGCTCTGTACAAAGGATTACATGCCTTGGCGGTGAACTTGTACAAAATAGGTTGCTGGGCGGCCTGGCAACCGTGCCTCACTGGTAGAACTTGTGAAGATGCTCGATATTCCACGAGTTTTGTACCGGGGTGCCATCTTCGGTCTCCATGCGGACTGCGCCAGGCCTGGTGACTCGTACTGCCCGGTAAGGGCCTTCCAACTTTGGCTTCAACTTGTTTGATCCCTTCACGGACGAAATCCGTCGAAGAACAAGGTTGCCTTCCTCAACGCTCCTGGCTCACACCGGGCGGCTGTGATAGTGGCGCAGGGATTGCTGGTACCTTGCGGTACACCCGATGTCTTCCTCGAGGAGCAGAACGTCATCTTGCCGCATTTGCTCTTGCCGCTCCTCGTCAAAGGCATGCACTCTTAGTGACCCGTATGTGAGTTCTGTGGGGAGAACTGCTTCTGCACCATAAACTAGGGATAAGGGTGTCTCGCCGGTGGCTCGATTTGGTGTCGTCCTGATTGACCAAAGAAACGCCGGGAGTTCATCAATCCAGCGCCTTTCATGCTTGTGTAGCTTGTCAAAAGTCCTCGTCTTGAGTCCCCGCAACAGTTCAACATTGGCTCTCTCTACTTGCGTGTTGATCCTTGGGTGAGCGACCGATGCGAAGCATATCTTTGTGCCGATGTCTTGGCAATATTGCATGAAGCTGCTGCTGGTGAACTGTGTGCCGTTGTCAGTGACGATCCTGTTGGGAACACCGAAACGACAAACAATCCTTCTGAGGAACTTGACTGCCGCCTGCGCCGTTACCTTTCTCACTGGTTCTACCTCAGTCCACTTCGTGAACTTGTCCATTGCAATGAACAAGAACTTGAAGCCGCTGGTAGCACGGGGGAAGGGCCCGAGAATGTCAAACCCCCAGACCGAGAAGGGCCAGGAAGGCGGTATTGTTTGATGGGCTTTGCTGGTTGGTGTATCTGCTTGGCGTGATATTGGCATGATTTGCAAGTTTTCACCACCGCCAAAGAGTCTTGAAGGGCTGTCGGCCAATAGAAGCCTTGGCAGAATGCTTTCCCGGCAAGGGCTCGTGATCCGATGTGGGATCCACAGACCCCTTCGTGTATTTCTGCCAATAACTAACATCCTTCTTCTCGGGTAATGCACTTCAATTTCACACCGTTCGGCCTTCTCTTGTACAAGGTGCTGTCCACAAACTTGTATGTGCTCGACCATCGGGCTACTCTTTCGGCTTCTTCAGGTTCCTCGGGAAGCTCTCCTGTTTGAAGGTACCGGACTATCTGCTGTTCCCATGCCAGAGCCCGTGGCTCGACGACAAGGACACAAGGCATTTCTTCTACTGTGGGGATGCTAGCTTCTACGGCAAGAACCCTCGGGTCTGCTGGAGCTCGAGGTCCACCGGCAGGCGGGTTGTCGCTCCCGGCTACCCTCTTGGCGGACACTGATGGCTCTACCGGAAGGTAGTCGCTGGAATTGACTTTCCATTTTTTGTTCTGTTGCGCTGATGGAGAGACTGAAGGTTGGGTTAATCGGAGAACAAAAGTGCCCGGTTCCACAGGCAGCTTCTGCGCGGCTCTCTTTGACAAGTCATCGGCAATGTCATTCTCGGCACGAGGGACATGCTCCATTTGTAGACCGTCAAAGCACTCCACCAATCTCCGTACCTCATCAACATATGCCTCCATCAGGGGACTCTGGTAATCCTTGTTTACTTGGCGCACGACAAGCTGTGAGTCCCTCTGGACTATTAACTTCCTGAAGCCGAGATCGGCTGCTAACTGTAGTCCGGCAAGCAACCCTTCATACTCAATCGTGTTGTTTGTTGATTCCTCTAGGAAAAATGCATCTGGATCACGTACTTGAGGTGCACTCTGGTGGGTGCGATGAGTAGCACTCCGGCACCAGTGCCTTGCAACGAGAAAGCTCTGTCAAAGTACATGATCCATTCTTGAGGTGCTTCTTTGCTGTGGAGTGTTGTCTCCGGGATTTCTTCGTCTGGCGTTGGCATCCATTCTGCTACGAACTCCGCCAGGGCTCTGCTCTTGATTGTTGCCATGCTTTCGAAGCTCAAGTCAAAGCTGGCCAGCTCCAACGCCCACTCGACGATCCTGCCGGTTGCCTCTAGATTTCTCAGGATACGCTGCAGCAGGAACTAAGTGACGATGGTAATGTGATGTGCCTGGAAGTAGTGGCGCAGCTTCAGGGAGGCCATAAGGAGGCCAAAGAGCATTTTCTGCATCCCAGAGTATCTTCATCTAGCCCCCTGTGGAGGGAGCTGAAGAAATACACGGGTAGCTCTACCATCTTCTTCTGCATAGTTCGCTGGTCTGCCTCTTGCGTCATACTCGCATCTTTGGCTACTTTGTTTGCCGGGGCTGTTGGCTTGGTACATTCTGCCTCATATTCCTCAGCTTCCCTCTCTGCCACCATCGCAACGCAAACCACTTGGTTCACCGCCGCCAAGTACAACAACAACGGTTCCTCCGGTTTTGATGCAACTAAGTTGGCGTTGAGGACATGTATTTCTTTGAGTCTTCTAGCATTACCTCTGCTAACGGGGTCCATGTCATTGGGCCTGCCTTCTTCAGGATCTTGAAAAATGGCAAGACGCGCTCAGCGGACGTGCAAATGAACCTGCTGAGGGCGGCGATGCAAGCCGCCAAGCGGCGCATGTCCTTGATGCGCTTGGGCGCTTCCAGCTGTTCAATCGCCTCAATCTTGGCGGGGTTAGCTTCAATCCCATGCTATGATATGAAGAACCAGAGGAGCCAGTCGGAGGGGACTCTGGACACGCACTTCTCGGGGTTGAGCTGTAAATTGATCTTGCGCAGATTCGCGAAGGTTTCCTCCAGGTCTTGCACTAGTGTGTCCTTGTTCTTGGTCTTGACCACTATATCATCCATGTATACTTCCACATTCGTGTATAGCTGCGATCCCGCACCAATCTGAACTGCCCTCGTGAATGTTGAACCGACGCTCTTCAACATGAACGGCATGCGTCTGAAGTAGTAACCTCCGTAGGGGGTAATGAATGCCGTTTTCTCTTCGTCCTCCTCGGCCATGAAGATCTGGTGATAGCCATAATATGCATCAAGAAAGGACAGAAGATCACAACCAGCAGTCGAGTCTACAATCTCGTCAATGCGCGGTTGAGGGAACGGGTCCTTCGGGCAAGCCATGTTGACATCAGTGAAGTCGATGCAAAGCCTCCATTTCCCATTCTCCTTGCGCACCACCACAGGATTTGCGAACCAAGTTGGGTGGATCACGCCCCTGATCAGGCCTGCCACTTCTTGCCTTTTGATTTCTTCGGCAATAAATTCTTGCCGCTCCAGGGCTTGTTTCCGGACCTTCTGCTTGACGGGGCGCGCATGGGGACAAATGACATGGTGGTGCTCAATCACCTCCCTGGGAACACCGGGGGTGTCAGACGGTTGCCAGGCAAACACATCGACATTTGCCCGTAGGAAGGTGACGACCGCGCTTTCCTATTTGCTATTGAGGGTGGCACTTATGGTGATAGTGTCGCCCTCACTATTCTCCCGCGCGGGCACTTGCTTCTTCTTGGGGAAGGTCACCTTATCTTTCTTGCTCCTGGCGGCAGAGGTCTCTGGTAAGTCCTCGACGGGCGTGTTGCACCTTTTGGCGTGCTTCCCATAGTCCTTACGAGATTCGCCAGAGCTCTTGTTCTTCCCCCCGGGAGCTTTGTCGGCAGGAGCGAGTGCCTCGTTGGCAGACACTACCACTACCTCCCGGAAGAGCTTGTCAACGCAGAGGAATGTATCCTTGGTGTCAGCGCGGACGGTGATGGTGCTCATTGTCCTTGGCATCTTGAGAGTGTTGTAGGCGTGGTGTGTTGCCGCCATTTACTTCGCCAGCACCGGTTGGCCCAGGATCCCATTGTACGGCAGCGACATCTTCGCAACATCGAAAACTTCTCTCTCCCTTCTGAAGTTGAGCTTGTTGCCGAATGTAACTGACAGAGTGATTTTCCCCTTGGGCTAAGGTCTTCCTAGGTTGACCCCTTGGAAGGACCTTGTCGGCTTGAGATCCGTGTCAGGAATCTACAGCCGTTTGATCACATCGATTGAGATCAAGTTCAACGCAGCCCCACTATCGACCAAAATCTTCATGACTTTGATGTTATGTATTATTAGAGAAACCAACAACTACACGCACCCGATGGCAGTGATGCGGTCAGGGTAGTCCTCAGTGTCGAAGATGATGGGAGTGTTGGACAACTTGAGCGGTTTCCTTGCCTCTGTTGCTGGCTCTGCCACGTTGATCTCACGGCCCCATTGCTTGAGATGCCGGTGAGAGTAGTGCAAAGATGTGCCTCTGTTAATGCACATGGTATTGACAGCCTTCTGGAATTCCTGGCCTTCAGATTCTTCTTCATCATTGTCGTCATCATCGCCTTCGTCATCAGACTTCTTGTCTCGGCCTCTAGAAGGTTTCTCATTGCGCTGCTTGGCCTTGCCGCGGCGGCCACCACGGTTTCCATTGCTTTTCTTGCCGGAACCACCTACACCATATTGGCTCTTTTCCTTGTCGTGCTTTTCATACTCTTGCTTTTGCCTCTCAGCAAGCTGTTCTACTTGGCGGCACTCGGTGATGTAGTGGCTCTTGGTGAGGTGAATCTTGCAGTACGGCCTGTCGGTCTTTTCTCCTATTGCGGCCTCGTCGTCTCTAGGGCACGCAGCGACACTCTTGCCAGACCCCTCGGACTTGGCCTTCCTGTCAGAGTCGGAGTTGTTGTTCCCTTCGACAGCAATCACTTCTTTTCCTTTGAGCTTCCTGTTGCGCTTTCGGCCCTTTTTCTTGGAGGTCGGCGCATCTTCGTCATCATCTGAGTCGACCTCCATGTCGGCGTCCTCTCCAGGGAGCCTCCTCCTCTCTTCAGCTCGTGCGCACTTGTCAGCCAAGAAATACAGCTCGGCGACATCCTGCACCTTGTTCATGCTCATCTCCTCCCGCATTCGCGGGTTGCACACGTTCGTGTGGAACGTGGCGATCACATCGGCTGGGTGGATGTCAGGGATGTTGTGCTGCACGTGGCTGAACCTATGGATGTATTTGCAGAGGGATGGGGGAGCACGTGCAAGTCGCTGGGCTGCCCTGGAAGCTTGTGGCCTCCATGGTACGCGCCACACGTTCTCCCAAGAGGAAATGGACCCCTCCAGTAAGTTCATCAACCAACTCCTCGGGTTGGGCTTGAGCGCCAACGGAAAGTAGTTGGCGAATACTTTCTCGTCGCGTCCCCCGGGAGCCTGTACGGTGATGGTGTAGATGCCGAGGAACTCGGAAGGGCTGATCTTGCCGTCGTACTTGTCCGGCAGCTCGAGCTTGAAGGGTCTGCAGGAGGGCCAGCGGACTTGCCGTAGCTTGTGGGTGAATGCAGGGCAGCCTACCTCCTAAGGCAAGCTACCGGGTACCCCCGGCGTAGTCACGTCGACGCCTGGGTCTGTGCACCCATCGGACTGCCGGTGTACCTGACGCCGTCTCTCGATGGTGGTGCGAGCGTCCTCTTTGCGCCTATCCTTCAAGACGTGGCGTTGGTCTTTGTTCATCCGCAGGTCCGTCGAGGCTTATGATACCTCATCTTGTACGTCGATCCGGTGGGTATGCTGTTGCTGAGGGGAGACTGCACCATGTGCACGCTGCCAGCGTCGCTTCCGGTGGTGGGAGCCCTGGGAGCCGCTTGGTGGGCGGCCGACGGGCCCGCTCCCTCTGGCTTGTCACGGTTTGCGAAGCTCAGCAGGCTTTGGATGATAGCTCTCCAGTCTTCCATTTTCTCTGGCGCGGGCGGAAAGTTCAGCAATAGCTGGGCCTGCGCCAGAGCTTCCTCCGCAGTTTTGGGCATGGAGCGGTGCGAGGCGTGGGTGGCACTCTTACTCCTAGAAGTACGATGAGGAGCGTCTCGCCGTGCCGTAGCGTGATGCTCGTTCCCTCCAGGAGGCTGCTTTCGAGCTTGGCCCTGCGTGTCCTGAGATGGACGCACGGGGGTCTTGTCCGCGTGCCGCCGGGGGTCGCCACCCTGGGGGCATTGGTCGTGATGGCCTTGAGAAGGCTATGGCCGAGGTCCTGTTGCCACGCCCGCTGTTGCTGCAGCCGCCGCCGCGGTCGCTGCGTTTGCTATGTCGGCCCCGGTAACTGTAGGCGCATTGTGCGTCTCCACGATGACGGGGTCCGGGTCACGGATCGCGGAGCTCTGCGCAGTGTTGTGGCTGCATTCACCGGCGTGGCGATTGTGAGGGCCGCCCCCATCCGCATCGTCAGCCACAACTTGCGAGGGCATCTTGGATGTGGATGGGGCAGGCGACACTGGGCCCTTAGCCTTCTTGGGAGGCATGGGTGTCGAAGAAGCTGTTGGCAACGACATGCAGGAGTCGGTGAAGGTTCACGCAAGGGAGCCCCCTACCTGGCGCGCCAAAGATGTCGGGGTCCGACAATCTATGGGGCCGGCAAGGCCCCTTTCGTGGTTCGGCTGAGGGGATCCTCTAGTGCAAAGAGCATCACCAGACACTGCACACTCAAGGGCTTAGACAGGTTCGGGCCGCCGGACCATAATACCCTACGTCCTATGTGGTGTGGTTTATTTGGGTTCGCAGTACCTGAGTGTCGTAGCCTGGCAAGGATGCTTCGAGAGCGTCGCTACGCGTGTAAATGAACGGAGTGTCGACCCTTCTAAAGGTAGTCATGGACCTCCTTTTATAATCCAAGGGGCTACCACAGTGGCTAAAATGGTCTTTACACGTAGTTAAAATGTATATCTATCTGCCAAAACCGCTGGCAATAGCGTAGTGGGAAATACCTAACTCTGACGGATTAGGATAGACGCATTAAATGCGTCGTGAGGTGGCACGCTGGCGACGTCTCCCGGCAAGGATTACCTCTCGTGTCGTTCGTCCAGCTAGCTCTTATTTCTTTGCCACACCGCGGGACGGGTGTCATTAAAGCTCTGATGTAAACCAGGGAAGCAGCCACGTGCCCCGATCAGTCTCACCTACCCACCTGCCCGCTCTACACCTAGATGATGTAGACAATCAGCCCAACTATGTGGCGGGTGTCGGTGTCAAAACCGGCGGATCTCGGGTAGAGGGTCCCGAACTGTGATACTTGGATCGATGGTAACAGGAGACAAAGGGGGCAAGGTTTTACCCAGGTTCGGGCCCTCATATGGAGGTAATACCCTACGTCCTGCTTGATTATATTGATTGTATGGGGATTACAGAGTTGATCTACCACGAGATCGAGTAACTAAACCCTAGATGAGTTCTGTTGTTCTACACCCTAAACCCCTCCGGCTTATATAGACGCCGAGGATGTCTAGGGTTACACATGGTCGGTTACACATCGAAGGGATAAACATGCCTATTTACTACTTTAAACCCGAAGGATAATCCACGATTCTCGAAGCTTCCTTCTTGGAGGCGAGATCTTCAATCCTCCCAGTATTCGGCAAGTGGCCCATACAGTCCGGCCCATAAGACATAGGCCGGCCTCCCGAGGACCCCTCAATCCAGGACTCCCTCAGTAGCCCCCGAACTAGCCTCCAACGCCAAGGGTCCAGGCTCCAGCTGCTTCGAGTGATCAGAGTCTTCGGCTTGCGAGGCGAGTTCCTTTCTCCAAACAGTGATCGGCCGGGCTATAGTTCGGCCTCCGTCGACGTGTAATTTTCCCGATCATAGATCGTCCGTACACCATGAGTGGCTCGGCCCTTGAAGGCCAAACGTCAGAGAGGCAATAATGTCCTCGGACAACCTTTCAGTCGAAAAGTCACGGCCTACCACGACCACTGAACCAATCGAAAAGACCTGCCTCGTGGTTCGAGGCCGTTTCCACTAGCACGATCCATCAACGCAAAGATCGCGCCCCATTTTACACGGGATATGTTTAATCACGGGCGTACAACGGCACGCACGCCTCGGGAAGCGGAGGGATTCATGGCGCCGCGAAGGGAGGCTAACCGGCAATAATCTTTAATAAAAGGGGAAGAAAACCCCAAGGCTTATCCGCATCTCCCATTCACCTCCCTGCTTCCCCAACCTTCCGAGCTCCCTGAGCCCAGATCTAGGTCTTCCATTCTTCCCCCTTCAAGCTCAGCCATGGCCAGCGACAAGTGGGAGGCTTCCACGGTCACAGACCAGGACATCCGGGATCTCAAGGACGCTGGCTACCTCCCCGCCAACGTCTTCCATCGTGCTGCAGAGGAGGGCCAAGTGATCCCCACCCCCAAATAAGGCGAGAGGGTGGTCTTCGTCCCTCATTTCATCCGGGGATTAAGCTTCCCACTTCACCCCTTCGTGAGGGGTCTTATGTTCTTCTATGGGCTCGACTTCCACGACCTCCCGCCGAACTCTTTCATGCATATATCGGCCTTCATCATCGTCTGCGAGGCTTTTCTGCGGGTCGAGCCACACTTCGGACTGTGGCTTAAGATTTTCAACATCAAGCCGAAGTGCGTCGCCGGCGCACATGCGGACTGCGGCGGGGCAGTCATCGGCAAGCTTCCGCGCGCAGTGTGGCCATCCGGCACCTTCATCGATACCATCAAAACTTGGCAGAGAGAGTGGTTTTACATCACCGAGCCAAAGGAGGAGGAGGGCGGAACTGTTCCTGCTGAATGCGGAACTGTTCCAGCCGAATTCAGGTCCGGCCCCCCGACCAGATTGACATCATGGGTCAGAAAGGGTCTTGACTGGGGGTCGAAAATAGAGGTGGAGGACCTGCAGAGGGGCATCGCCTCCCTAATCAGGGAGGGAGTCAGCCTGACCAACGTGGTCCAGGTCATGCTCCGGCGGCACATCCTCCCCTGCCAGCGCCGGAGCTCTCCTATGTGGGATTACCGGTCTGACGACGATCCTACAGTTCGTCGAATCTTCCGCACTACGCGGGAGAAGCTATGGAAGGCGCTGTTCAAGGCGCAGGAGAACTGGCCGGGCAAGAAGGAGGACAAGGGCTTGAGTGCCGCCAAGCCCCCTTCCAAGGTATAGTTTTGTTTTATTTGATCGGCCTCGCCTTCCAAAAGAAAGCCTAAGCATTTTCCGATCACTATTGCAGGAATGGTTGAGCAAGGCCGAGGGCATCAAGTGTCCGGCTCCACAGCCCGAAGACCCCAAGTCTCCGCTGTTGTTGGAGATGCTCATCGTGGCGCCCTACAGGGCGCTAGAGAAGAAGGAAAAGAAGAAAATAGGCCGAGCAGGCCTGCGCACCAGGGACCAGCCAGAGGCTGGGTCAGAAGAGACCCACGCCTCCTCGAATCAGGAGGAGGAGGAGCATGAGGTTGAGGGGGGAGGCGATTCCTCCCTCACAGGAAAGAAGGCGGCGTCACCGGACGCTTCAGAGGACGTGATTCCTCCCGCCCCGAAGAAAGCACGCCGGACACAAGTGGTGTCGTCTGACGATAGTTCGGACTCGGACACCGAGTCCGAGGACTTCGAAAGGGATCCACGAAGGACCCTCAGGGTTAAGCCCCCACCTCGAAGGTAAGGATCCGAAGACCTATTGAGCCATCGGTGCTTAATTTAGAATGTTTATTGACATGTGAGTGCCCATCAACTTGCACCCCACCACGTGTTCTCCCCACCGATCAAGTTCCGGACGGGGAGACCCCGCCCGCCGAGCTAGCGGAGAGCGGGTCTGCGTCGCGCCCTTCTCCTCCGGGCACTACGAAGGATGCCACAGAGGTGTCATCCCAGCAGGCTTCCCTAGAGATGAACACTGGAGGCGAAGGTGACGACGTCATGGTCGAGGCTAATACCTCGGCCACCGAAGACCATGGGGAGAAGAATCTCCCGGACACTGAGGAGGCTGGACATGGAGGTGCCCAGTCTCCTCCAAGGCCATCTCCGGAGCACACAATGCCTCCGGAGGTACCGATTCAATCTCCGGTTGGAGATCGGGTTACCCGATCCCCACCGGCTCCGCCGACCACTGGGTGGCCGGCCATGGGGGAGGTTCTGTCAAGCGCCTCCATCTCCGGGGAGCACCACATCCTTATGGGTGCGGTATTGCAGAGCATTCAGTCCGTAGACCACGGACTGAAGGAGGCCTTCAATGGTCTCCTGACGGGCTTTCAGGTGAGCCACGTAATGTTCTGTCCTTTAAAATACTATTTTCTTTGTATTATGGTTATATACATGGCAGCCCCCGAGCCCCAAGTGAGTTTGAAAAAACTTACCTGGGGGTCAAACAAAGCCTTTTATCCGAACTGTGTGCCGGACAATATGTGTTCGGATAGTTCTAACAGCCCTCTAGCGGTCCGGATACAGGGTCAGTTTTAGTGACAGTTCGGAGGTTGTAAACCTCTTTAATGGTTTATATAACTCTGTGATACAGGCTTCGTCGACAGCAGCGGCTACTAACGCCGCCGAGCTAGAGGAGCTGAATCGGAAGCTCAAGAGCTCCGAAGACGAGCTTGATGCTCTAAACAAGAGATTCGACGAGGCGCAAGGTAAGCCGAATTAGAGTATCGAACTCTTCTTTACCGCTCTATCAACATGGTTTCTTAATATAAGTCGATGCTTACGCATTCTCGGCGAAAGAGATAGAGAAGCTCAAAGCCGAGCTTGAGAAAGCGAAGCAGGACGCTTTAGTTGAGAAGGCGGCGGCCAAAGAAGCGGCCACCGCTCTATCCGCCCTCAGAGCCACCAGCGATAAGCATGAGGCTCGGGTGGAAGAAATTCAACAGGAGCTCAAGGACGCCAGCAAAAAGTGCGAGGTCCTTGAGCTGAAAGGGAAGGAGCAAGCCGCCGAACTATCCACCCTGAAAACCGATCTTCGAAAGGAGCGGGTGGATAGGCGGTCCTATGAAGAGGAAGTCGGCCAAGCCAAGGCTATCCTGGATGGTAAGCCATATTTATTGAGGTGTATCTTCGGGGATGCCAAATTCAAAGTGCGCACCCAAGTATGGTGTTCCGCAGGCGCCTGCTTGGACCTCCAGAAAAGCGTAGCGGACGCGAAGCAGTTCTATGCTTCGCGGGGAGAAGGGGATGAAGCTCGGCTATTCTGGGCACAATTCGAAGCCCCCGAGCGCCCTCCCCTCCTTGCTGAGCAGCTGAAGCAGCTGTTCGAGCTACACCGGATGGCGGAACCGTCCATGAAGGATCTCTGCATCCGGCTATGGCCCAACGAGCCGCTGCCGGACAGCTACTTCGGCCTGGTGCAGAAGCTCAGTGATGCCACTCCTCGGTTTGACGCACTAAGGCGGTCTTCCTGCATCGAGGGGGCTAGAGTGACCTTCGCGAAGGCCAAGGTACACTGGCCGGGGCTGGATCCGATGAAGGTAGCCACTGCCCCTCCGCTACCTGGGAAGGAGTATAGATGCCCCGAGCGGTACTTCTCCGGAGTTATGGAGGGTGCTCGGGCCATAGAATCACAGTGTTTGAGAGATACCGTGTATGAGTGAACGCTTATGTAATATGTCCGAAGACCCTTGAACGCGTTTATATATAAAGTTGCATGGTTTATCATGTCTTGTATGTGTTTGCATCCTTTATAACTCCTTTGTGTCCGTTAACCCTGAAAGCTGCGAGTCGTCGGCTTCAGCCCCCGTGTAGATACTACACGAGGTGTCTCTACCAACCGCACTGTAACCCTTAGCCGAACTATCGGCGCCCGAAGGCGGTAGTGCAGAGCGGACTAGGCAATCGGACCATAATGCTTTATTTCTTTCACTTAGCCATAGGGGCGCGAGAAAGGAGTGCGGGGGATGATGACTAGCCCCCAGGCGTTTGTGATGTTCGGATGAACCGCGGCCAAAGCCTATATCACCTGGCTTGTACTAACACAAAACCCATCGTATGACACGGAATAACCTCTGACGAGATTTCAGTTAAGCTCGGATTCGCAGACCGGTTCTCGCATACCATGACAGTCAGTTTTCGGCTTTCTCCGCTGAGGCGCTTAACCAGACTAGCCGGAAGCGCAATCGCAGCGGTGCTCCCTTTGCCCTTTTAGCCGAACTAGCGGAACATAAAGGGGCAAGCACAGGAGCCGGGCAACCCAACTATTGACCCAAGACATAGTTCGGAACCAATGCATATAAAGCGGAATTCCAAGACGCCGAGCAGTTGTGATTATGGCGATTTTTAAGGTCGAGCCCCCGGTCTATTAGCCGGTTGCATCGTAAAGTATACCACACAGGCTCGCGAGAAGAGGGAGAAGACAGAGGGTGTTCCGAAAAGGGACAGCGAAGAGATAATAATATATTTGTATTTTACTCAACAACTCTTATTGTTTAAATTGCCGATGCAACTGTTTACAGGTATTTGATAAATGAAATATAAATTTTACAGGAGAGGTTGTACCAAGGGCCTTCGATAGATGACCTGACGTCCTTGATGTGCCCTGTCGCTTATCCGCTCTTGCATCTCCTAATGAGGCGTATGCCTTTATGGGCTTTACTAGTTCGGCGAACGGACCTTGAAGAAAGGGTCTTGAGAAGTCGCCGAGGTATGGATGAGCTTGACGCCTTTAACAGGCACTTTATGGTACCTGTAGTATGTCCGAAGACGTGTTGACGGTAATAGTTCGGTCTAGCCGAACACCTACCCTCTAATAGTTTTCCCCACCGCTGCCCATGGAATTTTGAGCGCGAAGTTGTGCCTCCTGGGCACGTGCTTTGCTGGTGTTAGGGCCGTGCGATGGGGGACGAGTCCCTATTTATGGGAAAAGGAAGGTCCTGGTACCTTGGATTGAGACCGAGCTCGCTTCCCAGCTTTGGGTGCCTTTACGGCCGATGTCGGCACTTGCCAATCATCGGTGTAATGGAATTCGGCCGCCAGGGCCAACGCATGTTCCTCAGTGCGGAGGGAGCGCTCTGTGTTGCCATTTATGGTAATGACCCCCCTAGGGCCGGGCATCTTGAGCTTGAGGTATGCATAGTGCGGGACGGCGTTAAAGCGAGCGAACGATGTACGGCCGAGCAGGGCGTGATAGCCGCTGCGGAAAGGTACAATGTCGAAGATCAAATCCTCGCTTCGGAAGTTATCGGGCGAGCCGAATACAACCTCCAGGCTTACAGAGCCTGTGCACCGGGCTTCAACGCCCGGGATCACTCCTTTGAAGGTAGTGTTGCTGGGCTTGATCCTTGAAGGATCTATGCCCATCTTTTTCACCGTATCTGAGTAAATCAGATTAAGGCGACTTCCACCGTCCATAAGGACTTTAGTAAGGTGGTACCCATCTATGATCGGGTCTAGGACGAGTGCGGCCGAACCCCCGTGACGGATACTGGTCGGATGGTCGCGTCGATCGAAGGTGATCGGATATGCCGACCATGGGTTATACTTCGGGGCTACAGGCTCTATGGCGTAGACATCTCGAGGGGCGCGCTTCCTCTCCATTTTGGGTATATGAGTGGCGTAGATCATGTTTACTGTTTTTTACCTCTGGAGGGAATTTCTTTTGACAGCCACCGATCGGACCACGAGGCTCGTCCTCGTTCTCGCTACGTGGGCTCTTGCCTTGGTCCTCAGTTGCGAGCTTGCTGGCCTGTTTGAAGACCCAACAGTTACGGTTGGTGTGATTGGCGGGCTTCTCCTGGGTGCCATGGATCTGGCAAGGCCTCTCCAGAATCTTGTCCAGCGGGGTGGGTCCGTCGTGTTTGCCTTTAAGGGGCTTCTTCCGCTGCCCAGAGCGGGAATTGCGGAAGCCGACGTTGACAGCCGTGTCATCGGCATCGCTATTATTGTGCCGGCGCTTGTTCTTGTTGCGTTTCGGTTTCCCGTTGCCATCCAGAACTTCAGAGGTTCCGGGGTCTTCGGGGTTATGGCTACGTCTAGCTAGCCAGTTATCCTCGCCCGCGCAAAATCGGGTCATGAGTGATGTGAGGGCGGGCATTGTCCTTGGTTTATCCTGGCCGAGCTGTCGAGCCAGCCATTCATCCCGAATGTTATTCCTGAAGGAGGCTATAGCTTCGGCGTCCGGGCAGTCTACGATCTGGTTCTTCTTCGTCAGGAAACGGTTCCAGAATAGCCGCGCGGACTCGCCTGGCTTCTGAACGACGTTGCTTAAATCGGAGGAGTCTGGCGGCCGAACATAAGTGCCCTGGAAGTTAGATCGGAATGCCTCTTCTAGGTCCTCCCAACACCCGATGGAGTTTTCGGGGAGGCTATTTAACCAGTGCCGAGCTGGCCCCTTGAGCTTCAGGGGTAAGTACTTGATGGCGTGGAGGTCATCTCCTCGTGCCATGTGGATGTGGAGGAGGAAATCCTCTATCCATACTGTTGGGTCGGTTGTCCCATCGTATTGCTCTATGTTTACGGGCTTAAACCCTTCCAGGAACTGATGCCGCATTACCTCATCTGTGAAGCACAGTGGGTGTGCAGCGCCTCTAACCAAAGCTATGTTGCGCCGGTGATCGGCGTCTGCCCGAGTTCGGTACTGTTCCCGATCTTCATTGTCGCGGTCGAACCGAGGCCGGTACCCGTCCCATCTATCGGGTGAGTATCCTCTGGATCCGTAAATGGATCGCGTACGGCCTGCTCTATAGTCCAGGTCGTGTCGCAGGTCGAACCTGTCATCGGGTTCTAGTGGCTCCTTTCCCAGTCTTCGGGGTATCATCGGCCTATAGCCGATATCGTCAGCCGTCCTGTCTCGTCCTCGAGGAGGGCAGTCTGGCTTGTCGTACGGGGTGTGCTTGGGAGACGGCGTATCAGTAAGCTCGTCGTCGAATTGTGGCAGCAACCGTTTGCGAGGATAGCTCTTAGGATGGTCCGATAGACCGGTGCCGTATCCTTCCTCGGCTGAGAGGACTCTCGTCCATCGGTCGTTGAGGTCATCCTGTTCGGCTTTGAGCTGCCGCTCTTTTGCTTTCAAGCTGCGAGCCGTGGATATGAGCTGTTGTCTGAACAGTTCCTGGTCCGCAGGATTATCGGGGATGGCAAAGTCATCGGCATCCGTGTTATCCTCCCCCTCGATAGAGCGGAGGTAGTCGTCGTCCTCGGGATCATCTGGATCATTAGGGTCACGACGCTCTTCGGGTCTCTCCTGACCCTCTAACGGGTTCTCAGGGATGTCAGGACCGCCAAAGTCCTCCGGGGTATCGCCGTTCCCGGTGCCATCGATGGATTTTGGCCCCTTTTTTCCTTTGGACCAATTATGCGGTTTCCGGCGCCTTGAAGGCGCTTCATCCGATTTGTCGCCGTTGTTTTTCGGAGTGTCCATCATGTAGACGTCATATGTGGAGGTGGCCGTCCACTGCCCGGTCTTAGCGGGGGTGAGGGCGTTATCCTCCTCATTCCATGTAACCTGCTTCCTCGGAAGCGTAATCAAGCATGTCGGTTAAATCCTCGACAGTGGCTATGAAGTGGGTGGTGGGTGGGACGAAAAATTTGCCCTGACCCGTCTGAAATCCAGTCTGAGAATAGATCGGAGTCGGATCGTTGGTGATCTTCATCGACGAGATCCGATCCAAAGCGTCATTGAGTATCGAGAGCTCGATCGGGTCGGCCTGCACAGGGCTTCCGGAGTGAACCTCCGATGTGTCCGTGCAGGGGGAGTGTTCGACAAGAACTGGTGTCCGGACGACGGGCGCTATGACCTGATACAGACTGAGCGTCGGGCCCTCGCCGGGGTAGATCCCAGGGGAGGGGCCGAATAGTGGGTCTTGGGTTAAGGCCTCAGAGCTTTCGGGCATGGCAGGCGAGACTGCGAGCCCGGATAGTAATAGATCGCCTCGAGAGTCCACGGAGAACTCTAAGTTTCCGAATCTGACCTCTTGATCAGGGGCGAAACTTCCAACACGGCCTAGATGGCCGGTTGGGCCGGCGTGCAGCACTACGCTGCCGAAAGCGAAGATCTGTTCGGGGACAAAAGTGCCTGTATTGCGGACCTCTTCTTTGACGACTAAGCGAGCCATCGATTCCTTCTGGCGATCACAGTAGAACTCTCAATGAAAGCACCAATGTCGGTGTCAAAACCGGCGGATCTCGGGTAGGGGGTCCCGAACTGTGATACTTGGATCGATGGTAACATGAGACAAAGGGGGCAAGGTTTTACCCAGGTTCGGGCCCTCCTATGGAGGTAATACCCTACTTCCTGCTTGATTATATTAATTGTATGGGGATTACAGAGTTGATCTACCACGAGATCGAGTAACTAAACCCTAGATGAGTTCTGTTGTTCTACACCCTAAAACCCTCCGACTTATATAGACGCCGAGGATGTCTAGGGTTACACATGGTCGGTTACACGTCGAAGGGATAAACATGCCTATTTACTACTTTAAACCTGAAGGACAATCCACGATTCTCGAAGCTTCCTTCTTGGAGGCGAGATCTTCAATCCTCCCAGTATTCGGCAAGTGGCCCATACAGTCCGGCCCATAAGACATAGGCCGGCCTCCTGAGGACCCCTTAATCCAGGACTCCCTCAGCGGGTGCGCTATTGTCCGAGCCCCCCGGCAAGGAAGGCTTGCTGGTTTGCTTGAGCCTTTTGCATGAATAGGCTTAGCGTCCAGATCTAGCCCGGCAGGGTCTTGCCGATCTGGAGGCCGATGTCGTCTGGTGCACAAGTCAGGATACTAAGGGCCCCGTTCTTTAGTACACTGACACATCTCAATACCAATAATTTTGGTTCACCAAAATGCCCCAAAACCCTATCTGGCCGGATCCAAATTTGAGCAACTTTACATTGTCAAGTTTCTCCAATTGGTCTCAAATTTGTGGGTATGCTCAAATTACCAAATGATGACACTACACCAAGTGGTGCATCAAGGAGAATGGATTTTCATGCCTAGATCTAAAGAAACCCGATTCTGTTGAATTCTAGGGTTTATAAAATTTGCATTGTCAACTTTCTCCAAATGAACTCAAACTTGGTGATGAACCCAATTTTATCTACTACTTGATCCTGGTAAATCTCATAGCAAGTAGAGTATTTTATCTTGCCCAATCAATCATCAAACACCTTGTGGCAGAATGGTAAAAACCTTGTTTTGACCCTTCCACTATTCCCCTTCAACCCAAGTTTTTACCACAGTACCTCTCAGACCCCTTGCAGCTCCAGTAAATTTCTCATGGCCTCATGTTAATGATTGAGGGGTAGAATCCCCATTTTTACCTCCTGGATAGCCTGGACACAAGCTTCTTCCCCCTCTATTTTACATTCCTAGCTCTCCCTTAGTCCCTAAGCTACCCCAAGGCATCTCCAAACCTGCCAGCAACTAGTGGACAAGCTAGGACGCGTCCAGAGTGCGTGGGCATGCCGTGACATGCAATAGATGTGCTCTAGAGCACGCTACGTACAGTGCCCAGCCGCACAGTAGCTGCTTCCATTCTGAGGCCCCCGACCACCTCGAGCTCCACCCACACGCCAGCAGGACTGCCTCGACGTCCGCAGCACTCCAGCTGGTCAGCCCCCTCCCCCTTCTCTCCCCGACAACCCCAGCACGCGTTCCCGGGCGCCGCCCAATTCAGCCAACCCCTGGCCTTGCATGCGTGCACTCCTCCGCTCTCTCTCTTCCTCCCCTCGGGCCTAGACCACCTCCAGGAGCACCCCAGACACACCCCCGCCGGCGCACAAGCCCACAATGCACCGCACCACGACTATTTAAGCCATCCCCAAGCCCTCTCCTCCCCCCTGGTCCCTCTCTCGTGCACCAAATCGCCCCCTGTCACCCTCCATTTGAGCCCAGGAGCTTCCAAGCTCAAGACCGAGCTCGGGTCTTCCATCGTCCGCCCGATGTAGGCCTCCTCAGCCTCTTCTCTCGCTCGATCTGGAACCGTAGCAAGCCCTTGACGCATTCCCCTCCTTCTCTCGCTCATTTTGCAGCTCTGGACGGCCCCGACAATTACTTCCTGAAGCGCCTCCGTCGCGGGACCTCATCGGCGGCAAAGCAGACGTCCCCTCCGACCATCTCCACCACCGCCCAAACGGCGGCAGCCTCCCGAGTCCATTCCCGCCTTCAGCTTGACCTGCCGCCCACTCTGTCGGCGCTGCTGAGCCCCGACCCCTCTCTGGTCGAGAGGTTAGGGATGACAGGCACCCCTCTCTGCCTCCCTCTCTCTCTCGCAGATGCTGGGCCCGCCTGTCGGGTTTAAAACTCGATCGACGCGCCCACGTGACTCGGCTGGACCGCATCGGCTCTGGGCCGAGCCAACTACGGCCAGTTTTGGCCCAGGGCACAGTTCCTTTTTATTTTTCTTTTCTGTCAAATTTTCCAAAAATTCTTTAGGTTTTAATATTTCTCCAAATCCAGTGATTCAACTTTGTAAACTTTTGTTATAAACCAACCAATTTAATGGTGTTATTTTCACGCATGACCAAAAATGTTTTATGTACCGTTTTTAGTTAAAACCCTATTTAAAGTATTTAAAACTACTGTTAAAATGCTTTTCAGTGGTTTTGGTACTCGAAAACCAGAAATTAGTATTTTTGGTATTTTTAGTTTTCAGCCTAGTGTTTTACAAAAATGGTTTGACATTTTTAGGTGTGATGTATTTTCCCTATTTTTGTCGTGACCTTATTTTTACCCGTTAGATTGCATTGTTGAAGAAGAAGTTGGGCCAGAAGGATTTGAATACCCCGAGGACTTTGTTGAACCAGGCAAGCAGCCCCTTGACCGTGCCTATGAAACCTTTTTATGCATGTCATATAGCCCTTTAAATTTTTGCATCAGAATCATGTTGATGGTGACCACTTTGTTGGGTTGCCTCCGTTATTTTCCCTCGTTGATATTTTCATGACATGACTCTACTTTCCGCTTAGAGTTGTGTGGGTGGGAAGTAGATAGGTAGCTAAAGTAGTTGCTACGAGAGTGGGACGGGAATATGCATGGTGATGGAAACAAAGTGTTTTCAAAGACTTTTCGAAAACCCCGTCGGGTGCCACTAATGCCCGAGTGAGAAGATGAGCTAGGTGACCACTTGAGAAACAAGTGGTATACCGGAGCAAGTTGTGTGCGTATGTGTTTTCAAAAACGGATTAGATTTAAGATTTGTCGACCGTTCCTAACCTTACATGTACGACCACGATATCCCTTATGGGACAGGGCTTTGTTGATTACTTTGGCCGATGCTAGCAGAGAGCCCGCATTACTAGTGGCGGGAGTGATATGGTCATTCTCGATATGGTGTCATGCCTGAAAGGACGACCATGGACTGTTTTCACACACCGGGCACACTGTTGGTCCTCTCATGGATGGTACTTGTGATGTACATCATGCGGGCTGGGTACCAACGAGTGCCCTCTTTGTTAGTATCGTTAGGGGAAAGGCATTGTTCGGGTACTTACCTTGGGTATGTAATATACCGCGAGTCGTGGCTTGACACGGAAGTTTCCTGAGTCTTGTGGGTAAAGTGTGCAACCTCTACAGAGTGTAAAACTATTCGAATAGCCGTGTCCACGGTCAAGGACAGTTGCGTGGTGCTTCTTAAACAACCTCCATTGTTTACCAAACATGGTGTGTGTGGGGGGGGGAGGAGATACCGGAGATGAGTCGGTTGACTCGATGTGAGGATTCAACGGGAGTTGTTCCAAGCTCCGTTTATATTGATATCTGTAATCTGTTCGTATGGATACTCGTAACCTCATGATGCATGCTTCTACATATTGATAGGACATATCATTGCACTCAAATTAGCTTTCCGCAAAACTACCTACTTAGTGCTATACCATGCATTGTTGTACCTTGTTCCAAAACATGGGTTGCTTGCGATTACATTCGAAGTACTCATTGGCTTGCCACTGGTTATTTAATTGGTCAGGCATGGAAGGGCAAAAATATGGTGAAGATTACGTTGGTGACGAACCTGCGAATTAGGCTACTTCCCATTCAGAATGTGTGTAGGGTTAAGGCAGATGGCATGCGTCTACGCTATCTTTCAACATTTCTGCTGCGAGTTTATGTTTGTTGTTTGGCCTTCATGGTCCTACCTAAGTAAGACTTGACCTTGATGGTCTTTATTTGTGTAAGACGGTATGTATGGATGTAAGACACTTGATTTTCCAGGTTATGTGTGTTCAGTGAGCATTGATCTCTGGGATCACTGTACACGTGCATTCGGTGATCACGACTTATGAGTCGAGGTCCCCACACCCATACTCGAGAGAGTCACAGCCTAATTATCCTGATAACCCACAAGTATAGGGGATTGCGATAGTGTTCACAGGTAGTATTTCATCCTAATTTATTGATTCGACACAAGGGGAGCTAAAGAATATTTATTGGCCTTGATAGTTGAGTTGTCAATTCAACCGCACCTGGGATATCTCTCTGCAACAAAGGTTTAGTAGCATGGCAAATAGTAGTAGCAAAGCAATAGTAGTAGTGACATCAGTAATTTTGTAGTAGTTGTGATAGTAGCAGTAGCAATAGTAACTTAGCCAGATTCAATATAAGATAAGCGTATGCATGTGGATCGGTGATGGATAATGATTTAGATGACATTGATCATGTAATAGTTACACACTAGGGCGACACAGAACTAGCTCCAATTCATCAATGTAATGTAGGCATGTATTCCATATAGAGTCATACGTGCTTGCGATAAGAACTTGCATGACATCTTTTATCCTACCCTCCCGTGGCAGCGGGTTCCTATTGGAAACTAAGGGATATTAAGGCCTCCTTTAAATAGAGAAACGGAACAAAGCATTAACACATGGTGAATACATGAACACCTCAAACTACGGCAATCACCGGAAAGAATCCCAATTCTTGTCACCTTGGGGTATGCGGATTGTCGGTGCACTAGGACTGGGGTACCCAGTGCCCCTGACTTATGCACAGGCAGTAGTAGCAGAACCCCGTCAAAACCCAGTCCAAGTCAGAGAAGCCGCTCTATGTGAGATCAAGGAGCGCATCAAGAAAACGAAGCCAACATTCAAGACCAAGACTCCGACAGAAGCGACCTATGCTGGCTAGCAATGCCGGCAAGGTCGATGCAACGGCCCAGAACGGGCCCGAGCCGCACCAGCCACGTCCCCGGTGCTTGCTGGGGGCCGAGGCCCACACATCTTCAGGAAGACCTGGCAAGCCATCCCCTGGCAGGCGCGAGCTGATCGGCCACCGCTCCACCACATCGCAACGCCAGTCATATGTCGATGCGGTGTCGAGCCCTCAGGTGGCTAAGTGGCCCTCGCTAAGTATGTGGCGGTTCGCTGGGAGACAGGTTATACCCGTTTGACACCCGTCCAGAGGCAAGTCAAGATACTAAGCAATAGTTAGCCAAGCGGTGGTAGAAGCCTGCGGGGGATGCATCCCAGCACGCCACCTAGGCTAGCATTTATGGCATTTTGTCCTAAGTGCCAGAGTTAGGTATGATAGCATTGTTAGCTATCTAATCACTAGGTAATGTCTGTTTTGCCACTGTGGTTGCCCCTTGAGCTATAAAAGGAGGCCCAAGGCAACCTAGCTAAAGATTCGGACCTTTGGACACTTGTACTCGGGTAGCTGCTCTCCCGAAGGCAACCTTGCCGGGTTTGAGCGCTGCGTGTGCTTCGTGCTCCCCCGATCAATCCACCAAAGCAGGAGTAGGGTTTTACGCTTCTTAGCGGCCCGAACCTGGGTAAAACACCAGCGTCTCGTCGTCGTATTGTCCCATGACCTCTGCTCTTTGTGCAACGTGACCTCACCCCTGCCGAACCACAAACGAGCCCGAGGCCCCATAGGTGATTGTGTGCATCATGACCCGACATCTTTGGTGCGCCAAGTAGGGGGCAGCATCATTTGCACACACCTGAGATCATGAGCAGTGCGTTGATCTTCTTCGCCATCTTCTTCATACATGGCTCCCAAGAAGAAGACCGGCGCGACCGCGCATCCCTCCACTTCGAAGGCCACCTCGCATGCAGCTACAGGAGCCGTGGGCACCGCGGCGGCGACAAGTGATGTGGGCATCATGGGCGACTCGACTGGCGCAGGTGGCGCCACCGTCGTGTCCCCCGCGTCCGAAGCTGGAGCGAGGAATGCCGAAGAGGATCAACATCAATAACATTTTGGCGAGCTCAGCCCTAGAGCCGCGGGAGGAGGAAACGTTTAGTCTCCACCTCCCCGCCGCGCTGGTGGCCGCGGCTGCAATAGCGGCGCCCAATCTGGGGCAAGCCGTGATCTCCCAGCTGCGCCCATCACAGGCGCGGCTGCTGGGCACGCGCCTCGCCCAGGACAAGACAGAGCGTCGAACCAGGCCGTAGACCCACAAGTCCGACCTCCTCCACGTCAGACCGCCCTGGCGACTGGTGCATGGCGACAAGAATGCAGCGACGCCCCTCTTGGTTCCACCAGGAGTCGAGCGACATCGCGATCTGCCTCTCTAGCCATGCCAGCCACAGTAGCGGAAGCGATGGCGCGGGCCCAGCTGATGTTAAATTTCCTGCTGGCGGCTGACAAGATGGATGAGTGGAGAGCCACCATCCAGAGTTTGATCGGATTCGTCGAAGCCAGCAAATCAGAGCATGCAAAGCCGTCGCGGCGTTCGCGGACGGTGACGGCGGCCCAGGCTGGCGGTCGTGTCGAGGGGGCCGTGCCAACGGTGCAATCTCCTCCATGACAACAGACCCAGAGGTAGCCACAACGAGCTCCACATGCTGACGAGCCCGACGAAGCGTCTATGGTCTCGTCCGGCCCGCACGATCGCCGGGACCAGCGGCGTGTCCTAGAAGACCGACGGAGGGAAGACGCGTGTGTCACCACAGAGCCATGCCGGGAAGCACACCGCCAATACGACAGTCGCAACGGCCCAGATGCTGGCGACCCGGCGCCCAGTGTTGGCGTGTACCTGCCTTATGAGGTTGGGTGCCCTGCCTTCACTCACGAGCCGCGACAGGTCCACTGGTCATCGGCCTGAGCTTTCAAGCCTGAACTGACGGAGAAATATGACGGGAAGCTAAACCCGGCGGAGTTCCTGGGCATCTATACGATAGTCGTTCAAGCCGCCGGGGGAAGAGATGAGAAGGTGCTCGCCAACTATTTCCCTTTGGCACTCAAGCCAAATGTGAGATCGTGGCTGACACACCTGCCGGAGAACTCTATTTCATCATGGGCTGACTTGTGCAATGAGTTTGTCTGCGCCATCACAGGTGGCCACCAGGAGCCAGGACAGCCCAGCGACCTGCAAGTCCTTCTGCAGAAGGAGGGAGAAGCCTTGCGGAAGTACATCCAGAGATTCAGTCGAGTACACCGCAATATTCCAGAGATACACCCGCAGCCGTGATTGCCGCGTTCCATTCAAACGTGCGCAACATGAGGATGCGGGCCAAGATGAATGTTAAACTCCCCAAGACTGTCAATGAGTTATACACATTGGCGGAGAAGTGTGCTCGTGCTGAGGAAGGAAGGAGACTCCCCGGAGAGGAGGCTGGCGTCGAAGTCGACTCAGATGATGACGATGATGCCCCTGGCTTGAAGGGGAAAAGCCGGAGGCGCAACAAGAAGCGTAAGGGAAAGGCAATGTTGGCCATTGAGAGCTCTGGTAATCTCAATGCCGTCAAGAAGGCCAAGGCCGAGGCCCCCGGCAAGGGAGATGCCATGTGCACTGATTGCCAGGAGGCTGCAGCGGCAGAGAAAACCGCAAAGTTCGATGAGCCATACACCAAAATCCACCGCACCAAAGGTCATGATCTCCAAGAATGACGCCAAGTTGAGCAGCTTGCTGAAAAGCAGAAGGGTGAATACGAGAAGCATGGCAAGGAGAGAGGGCAAGATGGTGCTGCCGGGAAGGGCCATGGTGGTAGTGGAGGCCGCCGCGGCAAGGCCCCGCAGCAGATGGAAAAACCGGCTAGAGGCCATGAGAGGAAAGAAGGAGATGATATGAGTGATGATGGGGATGATGAAGAGTCTAGTGATTGAGAGTTCCAGAAGGCAACTAAAGCCATGTGTGTTGACGGGGGTGCGTCCTTGCATTCCTCTCATCGCCAGCTCAAGCAGTGGGCACGTGAGATCAACGCCATGGAGCCAGCTGCAGAGTCTAGAAGGCCACTCAAATGGTCCCGCATGCCTATCATCTTTGACGAAGAGGATCATCCTGACCGCACCACTATGGTCGGATGTTTGCCGTTGTTGGTCTCCCCAAGAATCCACAACCTCAAAGTAACCAAGATGTTAGTTGACGGCGGGGCGGGGTTGAACTTAATCTCCCCTAAGGTGGTTGAAAGGCTGCAGATCCCTGCCGGAGAGCTCAAAGCTACGCGCATGTTCCAAGGAATCAACCCTGGCAGGAGCCGACCCAAGGAAAAGATCCCTTTGCCTGTGACGTTTGGCGGGGAGTTGAACTACCGGACTGAGAAGGTGGTGTTTGATGTGGTCAAACTCCCTGTGCCTTACAATGGTATTCTTGGTCGCCCAGCTCTGGCAAAATTCATTGCAGCATCCCACTATGCTTACAACACTTTGAAGATGCCAGGGCCCATGGGAATCATCTCCATCCCCTCTGATAAGAAGGATGCAGTTATATGTGTGGACAAGATGTATCGAGACGTGGTAGCAGCTGAGGTCGCAGAAGCCCCAGCTCCCGCCAAGGAGTCAAAAAAGGGGAAGAAGTCTAGCAGAGATGCCGGCAAGGACTCCGGGAAGCGCGCCTCTTCGGTGTGCGCTACACCTGTCGATGACCTGTCGGAGAGTTCCAGTAGCAAGAGATCCAAGGTCGCCTATGTCGGATTTCGGGCTCCGCAAAACCCTTAAGATTCGAACACAGGGGCGTGTGCGAAGATCCCCTGCAGCCTAGCCCAACCTAGCTCGCTACTCGATGGACCAAACGACGATAAACTCGCACGATGACGAGGAAGAAGATGAACTCGGTAGTTTAACCAGGTTCGGACCGCTGCGAAGCATAATACCCTACTCCTGCTTTGGTGGATTGCCTCTCGAGGAGGTGTGGTGGATGAACTAGTACATTGTTTCGAAGCCTCGTGAGGGCGCTCCTGAGGTGTTCTTGGCCCTTCGTCGGCTTGGTGGTGGATGAGTGAATCGACTGGTTTCGGATCCCGCTTTACGGTGCAGCCTACCCTCTATATATAGCAGTGGCTCGGGTCCTCTTCCCTTATCGCAATGGCGGGAAGGGATCCCACAACGGCCAATTTTGAAGGGGGACAGGAGTACATGCTCGCCCTGCCCAAAGGCGGTCTTCGCCTGCAAAGTTGCTATCGATGGTGCAGGGGTGGGCTCGGCGATGACATCCGTCCCGCGGGGCTCGTGGTCGTGGTCTTGTTGCACCGGAATGGAAACCTTTAGGGGGTGCTTTGAGAACCCGCGTACGTCCTTGCTCCCTTTGCACCAAAGGGGAAACTGTGCCGCCTGGCGTGCTGGCGCCCGCCTGTCCTTCCTTGCGTCATCTTTGACTCCTGAGGCTGGGCTCTACATAGAGATCTACGCTGCTCCGGAGGGGGCTTGGGGAGGCCCATCCCTTGCCGGTCTTGACGTCGCTCCTCCTCGCGAGCCTAGGGCCCTCGCGAGGGCCTTGTCTTGAGTGGGGCCGCACCAAGCTGTGTTTGGTTGACGAAGTGGGCCATGCCCTGGGCCGCAGGCAGGCAGGTCTGGGTACCCCCGTTCCCAGGACACCGACAGTAGCCCCCGGGCCCAAGGCGTGCTCGAGCTGGCTTCTGGGCGAAGCCTTGAGGGCGACCCGAAGCGCCGCGGGCCCCAAGCGCCTGCGGGCCAGGCTTCACATGCGCCGAGCGTCTGGGCGGCGACGCCCCCGCTCCCCGAGGGCGTCAGAAACCGTTCCAAGTCAGATTGACACGATGCCCGCGCGTAGCGCTGGCCATCATTGCCCTTCCTTGAATGCTGCCGCTGCTTCGGGCCACGCAGACGTGACCCTCCAGAGGCCGCACGCCTCCCGGAACGCAAGGGGGTGCCGGGCGGTCCTTGGCTGTATATAAGTGGGCGAGGGCGAGAAAGCCCTCACTCATCTTCGTCTTCTTTGTCTCCCCATCTTCAATCCGTCGCTCTCCCAGTCATGGCGTCGGTGAGGATGTTCTCTGCTGCCGAGAAGGGAAAGGCCTCCGGGGAGGGTCCTGCCACTCCGCCGCCCAGGAGGGGTCGCGGTCATCCCCGAAAGCATGCCGCGATGCCGACAGTGGTTCCCGGTGAGCGCGGCCATGCTTCTGCGTGCCCCGGGGTCACCATCGGCGGCCGTGTTGGGGCGTCGTCCAGCGCGGGCGGCCGCAGGGGCCGAGGCGGTGGCGGCCGAAGTGGGAGGTCGGCGGTGGCCACCCGGCCGTCGCGCCCGCGGCTCCATTCGGCCGACACGGCCCAGAAGTTCGTGATGTGGGCAGAGAGGCTGGAGGCCGCTTGGTTCCAACTCCCGAACTTCTTCGCGAGGGCGCTGCCGGCCGGAGGGCCTGCCTATGGTTGCAGGCCGACGGCTGCTGTAGCGCGGCGTCGTGGGTGGAGGTCGAGGTCACCCCCAGAGGCTACGTGTATCTGAAACTCGCGGCCTAAAGGGGAGGCGCACCCTTCACTTCAAGTACGACGGGGGGCGACGCTCTTCATCAAGATCTTCGGGGAATAGGGCGAGCACCTGGGGTGTTTCCTGGAAGACATCGGCCGCGGCAATCTTGGAGATGAGCTTGCCCTTCACGACGGGCGCCGTGCCTCCAGCAGCAGCGACATCCCCTCCGAAGGGAGCCCGAGCGACAGCAGTGACAGCAGCTACGACGCGCCGCCACGCCGGCGCGCCCGGACCTCGGGGGGAGCCCGCCGCCGCGGCTCCGCTCTTCTGCTCCAGGGGCGTCCGTGCCGGCGCGCCTCCACGGGACCGTGAAGGAAGAGGAGGATACCGGCTGAGCACTGGTGCGCCGACGCCGGGGCTCCTTAGGCGGCAGCCCCCATGGGGCTTTTTCACTTTCTTTCTCCTCCTCTTCTCCTATTCCAGCAATCAAAGAACCAAAGGAGGCCCTGCGAGCGTGTAATGGATTTGGGCGCTTGCCTCTCTTTATCAGCACTTTTGTCGTGTGTCATGGCCTTTGCATTTTGTTGGTTGAAATTGCTTTCCGGTCGTGGTTAGGATACTTAGCTTGACATGCTCGCGGTAGGCTTCTGGGTTGTGGAGGCGCGGCTGCGGCGCTCGAAGAGTCCGTACGTCCGGTGGGTTTCTTCTTCTTGCGAGCGAGGTAGGTTGGGAGCCCTGTCGGCGCTCTGTGTCTGCAGGTCCCAGTCCCGCACATTTCCCTACCGTCGCAAGGTACGACCAGTTCACCTGGACGCACCTCACGAGTCGAGGCCCCGATACCCTTGATGCCGACCGGATAACCAAGGATGACATCAAGGGGCGAGTGGCTTTTCGACCGGTAAGGCTCCTGAGGTGCGATGCTCAGGAGCCCCGTTCGACACTCAAGCAGCTCTACGTCGGCTGGTCCAAGTCCCACACATTTCCCCACCACCGTTAGGTACGACCGGATCACCTGGACGCACTTCACGGGGCGAAGCCTCGACACCCTTGATGCCGACCGGATAACCAAGGACGACATCAAGGGGGGCGAGTGGCCTTATGACCGGTAAGGCTCCTGAGGCGCGATGCTCAGGAGCCCCCTTAGACGCTCAAGCGGCTCCCGAAAATTTTGCTTCCTGCCCCGGGAGGGGCGGGCTTCCCGAGGCTCCGAGTTGACGTTCAAGTAGCCCTACGTCGGCAGGTCCTAGTCCCGCACATTTCCCCACCACCGTTAGGTACGACCGGATCACCTGGACGCACTTCACGGGGCAAAGCCTCGACACCCTTGATACCGACCGGATAACCAAGGACGACATCAAGGGGGTGAGTGGCCTTATGACCGGTAAGGCTCCTGAGGCGCGATGCTCAGGTGCCCCCTTTGACGCTCAAGCTGTCCCAAGAATTTTTTTTGTTTCCTGCCCCGGGAGGGGTGGGCCCCCCGAGGTTCCAAGATGGCGCGTCAGGCCGTGAATGGAGCCCCCGAGAAAGTATGAGACGACATGCGCCTGCTGACTCATCCGTGAGTACCACGCGAGGATCCGGGCGCCAAGGCCTTGGCGAGGTGTAAGCACCATGCCCCCCAGCCCCCGCTCGCGGGGTACGAAGGGGAGGGGAGCAGGCGAGTGCTTGACTCGATGAAAGAGAAACCAACATAAGAAATGGCGATGAAAACAAATCTTTGACCCTTTCCTTTAAAACACAATTTGGAAAAACCCCGAGTTTAGTTTCAGAAAAGCTGGCAAATCTAAACACGAGAAAAGCAAATATTGGCCGCTTCCGGCACCTAGACTAGTCTTCGTCTCCCCCCAGCGCTGAGCGTAGGGCATCCACGTTGCATGGGCATAGCCATTGATGGGCAGTGTTGACTTCTCCGCCAGCGCGGAGCTGTGGCTGCCACATTGCATGGGAGGAACCCCTCCGCGTCCTCGGGGGGCTCCGGGCGTATAGAGCCCACTCATTATTACATGAGAGTGTCACAGGTAGAACTTCCGAAGGTGGTGGATGTTCCAGGCGTTCTGGATGGGGATCCCGTCCTGAGTCTCCAGGCGCACGGCGCCAGGCCTGGAGACATGAGCGACCTTGAACGGGCCCTCCCACATGGGCGAGAGCTTGTGCAAGCCCTACCTGGAGAGAACCCGCCTCAGGACGAGGTCTCCGACTTCGAGGGTCCTGGAGCGGATGTTACGGCAGTGGCAGCGCCGTAGCGCTTGCTGATACCGCGCAGCTCAGAGTGAAGCCCGACGACGTGAATCCTCTCCAAGCACGAGGTCAGCTCCCCGCGCAGCACTCTGACGCTACTCGTCAAATGCCAAGACCCGCGGGGATCGGTGCTTGATCTCGTGGGGGAGGACGGCTTCGGCTCCATAGACGAGGAAGAACGGGGTCTCGCCGGTGGGCTTAGTCGCGGTGGTGCGGATGGACCACAGCACCGACTGAAGCTCATCGACCCAACCCCTGCCGCAAGCTTCAAGCTTCTTCTTGAAGCTACTTGCCTTGAGGCCCCGCAGGACCTCCGCGTTGGCGCGCTACGCCTGGCCGTTGCTCCGTGGGTGGGCTACCGAGGCGTAACATATCTGCGTTCCAAGGTTAGCACAATAGGTCTTGAAGAGGTTACTTGTGAACTGCGAACCGTTGTCAGTGATGATGCGGTTGGGGACGCCGAAGCGGCTTACGAGGCCCTTGATGAACTTGACGGCCGACCCGGCCGGGATGGTGCGCACGGGCTCCACCTCCGCCCATTTGGTGAACTTGTCGATGGCGACGTAGAGGTAGCGGTACCCGCCCGCTGCTCGCGGGAAGGGCCCCAGTATGTCCAGCCCCCAGACCGCAAAGGGCCAGGAGAGCGGGATGGTCTGGAGGCCCTGCGCGGGTTGGTGAATCTGCTTAGCATGAAACTGGCAGGCCTCGCAAGACCGGACCAACTCGATGGCGTCGTCAAGCGCCGAGGGCTAGTAGAAGCCCGATCGAAACGCCTTCCCTCCCAGCGTGCGCGAAGAGGAGTGATGCCCGCAGTCTCCTCCGTGGATGTCGGCCAGCAGCTCGCACCCTTGCTCCTGGGAGATGCACCGCAGCGCGACGGCGTTCGGGCGCCTGCGGTACAAGTCACCGTCTTGCAAGCAGTAGGCTGTGGCCTGTCGGGCTACGAGCTCCACGTCTTCCTCCTTCTTCGGCAGCGTGCCGTGAAGCAGGTACGTCCTGAGCTCTTGCATCCAGCTATCGGCCTGAGGCTCCAAGGCTAGGAGCAGTCGGGCTCCTGAGGCTTGGTCACAGTGCAGAGCCCCCAAGCGTGGCGCTGGGGGGAGCTCCTCACTTCGTGGCGCCGGGTCTTCAGTAGGTGGTGCCGCGAAGGGTTTTAAGAGCCGCTCCTCGAAGACGCCTGGCTCCTGGGGCTCGCGGCATGAGGCCCTCTTGGCGATGTTGTCGGCTTCCTTGTTCGCGCTGCGCGGGATGTGTTGCAACTCCAAGCCCTGAAAACGATTTTCGATCTTACGTACCTCTTCCAAATACGCCTCCATGTGCTCGTCCTTGGGTGTATACTCTTTGTTGGAGAAGTTGACGAGGAGCTGGGAGTCGCCATGACGGTGAGGCAGCGAACCCCCAAGGCCGCCGCAGCCTTGAGGCCGGCGATGAGGCCCTCGTACTCCGCAATGTTGTTGGAGACCTTCTCTCCATGCTGGAAAAAGAGCTGCACAGCATAGCTTAGCTTGTCTCCTGCCGGGGAAGTGAGCACGACTCCAGCTCCCGCTCCCTTGCGCATGAAGGCTCCGTCGAAATGCATGATCCGTCCTTCAGGTGCCTCATCGCCAGGGGTGAGGGACTGGCTCCCTTCTAGCCCCCGGTCCGGGGCGTCTGTTCACTCCGCCACGAAGTCCACTAGGGCTGCCCCTTTGATGACCCTGGTCGTGCTGAACTCTATGTTGAAGGCCTACAGCTCGATGTTCCATTCGGCGACTTTTCCTACCGCGTTGGGGTTGCGCAGGATCTTCTCCAAGGGATAAGCGGAGACGACCTTGATGGGATGTCCCTGGAAGTAGTGACGCAGCTTCCTCGAAGCGACAAGGAGCGCTAGGAGGAGCTTCTGCTGCATGGGGTAGCGTGAGCGCGCGTCCCGCATCACCGTACTGACGTAGTACACCGGGTGTTCGACGAGGGTGAGGTCCCATGTGGTGTCCTGTCCCGTGGCGGGCCCAAGAGGCCTGGGCACCTCGGGGGCCGTTGGTGCAGAGGGGGCCTCATGAGGGTCGAGCGCTTCAGGGGCCGTCGGAGAGACCGGGGCCTCATGAGGGTTGATCGCTTCAGGGGCCGTCAGAGCGGCTTGGAGCGGCTTGGGGGCCCGCCGGCACCCGTCGATGCGGCGCGTGTGCCGGCTCGCTCCTCCCTGACTGCCACCAATGCAGCACTGGCGGAGTGGAGGGTGGCAGCCAGGTATAGCAGCAGGGGCTCCCGAGGGCGAGGCGCTACCATCACCGGCGGCCTCGTGAGGTATCGCTTGAGTTCCTCGAAGGCTGCGTCCGCCTCCGGGGTCCATTCGAAAGGGCCCTTCCTTTTCATGATCTTGAAGAACGGCAAGGCCTGCTCGCCGAGCTTGGAGATGAAACGCCCCAAGCATGTCACGCATCCCGCCAATTTCTGCATTTCCTTCAGGGTCTGGGGCGCGCTCATCTTGTTTATGGCCCTGATCTTCTCCGGGTTCGCCTCAATTCCCCGGTGCGATACCAGGAAACCGAGCAGCTTGCCCGAGGGGACCCCGAAGACGCATTTTTCAGGGTTGAGCTTCAGGTTCACTTCCCTCAGGCTGGCGAATGTCTCCTCCAAGTCCTCGACCAGGGTCTTGGCCGCCCTAGACTTGACCACGATGTCGTCGACGTAGGCTTCTGCATTCCTCCCGAGCTGCGGCCCCAGGGCGATGTGCATCAGCCGCTGGAATGTTGCCCCGGCGTTCCGCAGCCCGAAGGGCATGCACGTGTAGCAGAATACCCCGCACGTGGTGAGGAAAGCCGTCTTCTCGACGTCCTCCACTGCCATTTTGATCTGGTGGTAACCCAAGAAGGCGTCTAGGAAGCACAGGAGGTCACACTCCGTGGTGGAGTCCACAATCTGGTCGATGCGCGGCAGCGGGAATGGGTCCTGGGGGCAGGCTTTGTTGAGGCTCGTGAAGTCGACGCACATACGCTCCTTCCCGCATTTCTTCGGGATGACCATCGGGTTGGCCACCCACTCTGGGTAACGCACCTCCCGGATGACCCCTGCCTCCTTGAGCTTGCCGACCTCCTGGGCGATGAACGCCTGCTTCTCCGGAGCTTGCCTTCTCGCCTTTTGCTTTACCGGACGTGCGTTCGGGCACTCCATGAGGTGATGCTCGATTACGTCCCTCGGGACCCCCACCAGGTCAGAGGCGCTCCACGCGAACGCGTCCTTGTTCGCCCGGAGGAAGGCCACCAATGCCTCCTCTTGATCTTGGGGCAAGTCGGCGCCGATGGTGAAGGTAGGGCCAGGGTTTGCTTCGTCCACCGGCACCTGCTTGGTATCCGCATGACTCTAGGAGAACAACTGCCTCTTCTTCACCGGCACGACGTCGGGGACACCCCCGGGGTCCTCCGCGGCCCGCGCGGCGCCCCCGGGACTGGTGCGCGCCGCGGCCGTGGCTTTGTAGGAGAGCTTGAGCACGTGGGACGCGTCCTTGACATCCCCCACGACGGTGAGGACGCCGCTGCTCCCGGGATGCGGGCGACATCGAAGTCGACCTGCTCGGTGCGGAAGTTGGAGCGGATGCCGAAGGTGACGGGGCGGCGCACCCGCCCCATGGGGACGACGGACCCGCCGACCACCCCCGAGAAGGGCCTTGAAGGTGCGAGCTGGTCACGGGGTAACTGCAGCGCGTCGAAGGCCTCCACGGAGATGACGTTGAGGCCGGCGCCACCATCTATGAGGGTCTTGGAGATGGCCACGCCGCGTATGGTCGGCGTGCACAACATGGGGAGCGTTCTAGCGGCTACCGTCATCTTGGGGTGGTCGTCGGGGCCGAAGGTGATGTCTATCTCCGGCCATGCGCAGTGCTGCGTGGGCTCAGGCCGCGGCCGAACCGCTCCTACGTGGCGTAGGAACCGCTTGACAAGTCGGCCGGAGGGTGGCGCCTGCGACCCGCCAAGGATGCAGACGACCGTGGGGCCGGTCCTGCGCGTCCAGGCGCCGTTGCGCACTGAGGGCCGGCCGGCGTCGGGGATCTCGCCCGCCATGGAGTCGTCGAACCGGGGCTTGGCTGTCGCCGTGAGTGGGGAAGCTCCGACACGCCCCCTACCTGGCGTGCCAAATGTCGGATTTCGGGCTCCGCAAAACCCTTAAGATTCGAACACAGGGGCGTGTGCGACGATCCCCTGTAGCCTCGCCCAACCTAGCTCGCTACTCGATGGACCAAACGACGATAAACTCGCACGATGATGAGGAAGAAGATGAACTCGGTAGTTTACCCAGGTTCGGGCCGCTGCGAAGCGTAATACCCTAGTCCTGCTTTGGTGGATTGCCTCTGGAGGAGGTGTGGTGGATGAACTAGTATAGTTTTTCGAAGCCTCGTGAGGGCGCTCCTGAGGTGTTCATGGCCCTCCGTCGGCTTGGTGGTGGATGAGTGAATCGACTGGTTTCGGATCCCGCTCTACGGTGCAGCCTACCCTCTATATATAGCGGTGGCTCGGGTCCTCTTCCCTTATCGCAATGGCGGGAAAGGATCCCACAATGGCCAATTTTGAAGGGGGACAGGAGTACATGCTCGCCCTGCCCAAAGGCGGTCTTCGCCTACAAAGTTGCCGTCGATGGTGCAGAGGTGGGCTCGGCGATGACATCCGTCCCGCGGGGCTCGTGGTCGTGGTCTTGTTGCACTGGAATGGAAACCTTTAGGGGGTGCTTTGAGAACCCGCGTACGTCCTTGCTCCCTTTGCACCGAACGGGAAACTGCGCCGCCTGGCATGCTGGCACCCGCCTGTCCTTCCTTGCGTCATCTTTGACTACTGAGGCTGGGCTCTGCATAGAGATCTCCGCCGCTCTGGAGGGGGCTTGGGGAGGCCCATCCCTTGCCGGTCTTGACGTCGCTCCTCCTCGCGAGCCTAGGGCCCTCGCGAGGGCCTTGTCTTGAGTGGGGCCGCACCTGGCTGTTTGGTTGACGAAGTGGGCCACGCCCTGGGCCGCAGGAAGGCAGGTCTGGGTACCCCCGTTCCCAGGACGCCGACAGCCTATCCTACGACAAATAAGGTCCCGGCAGGGCAGGATGGCGCTGATGGTACGTTTATCATCAGTGCCACCCTTAATGACAAATAGGAAAGCGCGCTCGTTGCCTTCCTGCGGGCTAATGTCGATGTGTTTGCTTGGCAACCATCTGACATCCCCGGTGTTGCCAGGGAGGTAATTGAGCATGACCTTGCTGTCTGCCCTCATGCCAGGCCCGTCAAGCAGAAAGTTAGAAAGCAAGCCTTGGAGCGGCAACAGTTCATCACCGAGGAAATCAAGAAACTCGAAGCAGCTAGTTTGGTTAGAGGAGTGTTGCATCCAACTTGGTTAGCCAACCCGGTAGTTGTGTGCAAGGCGAATGGGAAATGGAGGCTTTGCATTGATTTCACTGACTTGAATAAAGCATGCCCGAAGGACCCTTTTCCCTTGCCGCGCATCGATCAGATTGTTGATTCCACTTCCGGGTGTGACTTGCTTTCCTTCTTGGATGCATACTCCGGATACCACCAGATATTCATGGCCAAGGAAAATGAGGAAAAGACCGCGTTCATAACTCCGTGTGGCACGTACTACTTTGTACGTATGCCATTTGGGTTAAAGAGCGCTAGTTCTACCTTTGCAAGGGCCGTGCAGATTGGATTTGAACCTCAGTTACACAGGAATGTGGAAGCTTACATGGATGACATAGTAGTCAAAACCAAAGATGAAGCAACCCTCATACAAGACTTGGAAGAAACTTTTATGAACTTGCGCAAGATCAATTTGAAGCTCAACCATGAGAAGTGTGTATTTGGTGTCCCATCCGGCAAGCTGCTGGGGTTCTTCGTATCTCAGCGGGGAATAGAAGCCAATCCCGACAAGATCAAAGCAATCGAGCAGATACAAGCACCCAAGTCCGTCAAGGACGTAAGACGCTTGGCCGGATGCATTGCCACGTTGAGTAGGTTCATCTCCAAATCCGCTGAACGCGCCCTGCCGTTTTTCAAAATTCTGAAAAAGGCCGGCCCGATGAAGTGGACCCCGGAAGAAGAAGCAGCACTGCAAGATCTGAAAGCTTACCTTTCCTCCGCTCCCACGTTGGTCGCACCTAAACCGCAAGAACCGTTGCTGCTATACTTGGCGGCAACGAATCAAGTTGTTAGTGCAGCGCTGGTGGCGCATCGAGAAGTTGATGTAGATGCAGTCACTGCAACTGACTTCACCGGGAGTGGAACCGAAGCGCCCACGGTAGGACCTGATACAAACCAAGGGGAACCTAAGCAAGCAAATGAAGGCAGTTTCAAGGAAGTGGCGAAGAGGAAAGTGGGGCAGTGACCAGTGTACTTTGTCAGCTCCTTATTACAGGGGGGCTAGGTCAAGGTACTCTGGAGTGCAAAACCTGATCTTCGGCCTTATCATGGCCTCGAGGAAACTGCACCACTACTGCCAAGGCCATGAAATCACAGTTGTCACCCGCTTTCCACTGCAGCGTATATTGAGGAACCCCGAAGCCACTGGCAGAATAGTTGAGTGGGTGCTAGAGCTGTCATGTTTTGGTTTGAAGTATGAGAGCTCTTCCACAATTCAGAGCAGAGCATTGGCGGAATTCATTGCGGAATGGACGCCCACGCCAGACGAAGAGGTTCCAAAGACAGTTCTCCCCGGCAAGGAAGTGCCTAAGGAATGGATCATGTATTTTGACGGTGCTTTCTCACTTCAGGATGTCGGAGCAGGCATGCTCCTCATCGGCCCCACCGGAGAGCATCTCAAATATGTGTTTCAAATGCACTTTCCCATGGAGGAGGCCACCAACAACACCGCTAAATATGAGGGGCGCCTTGCCGGACTCAGAATTGTGGTGGAGATGGGAATCAAGAAACTGATCATCCGAGGAGACTCTCAACTCGTGGTGAAACAAGTCAACAAAGATTATCAGAGTCCGTTGATGGAAGCATACGTGGAATAGGTGAGGAAGCTGGAGGAGCACTTTGATGGATTGCAAAAGGAGCATGTGCCACGTGCAGAAAACAACATCGCTGATCATCTGTCAAAGTGCACTGCTCAAAAGCTTCCTGTGGAATCAGGAACCTTTGTCCTCGACCTCACTCAACCATCAGTATCCCCGTCAACGATGACCAGGAAAAGAAGAAAGCTGAACTCCGGCAAGCATTTCCCGGTAGAGCTTCCTGAAGCCGCTGGTAGAGAGGCTGCCGGGGACAGTGCCGCTTCGGTTGGTGAGCAGCTCCCTCCTACAGAACCCCGGGTTATTGCGGACGAGATAAGCGCTCCCACGAGCGAAGAGATGCCTTTAGTCCTCGTTGTCGATCCACAGGCTCCAGCTTGGGCACAACACATAGACCACTTCCTTCAAACAGGAGAACTTCTCGAAGAACAAGAAGAAGACGAAAAAGTAGCCCGTCAGTCAAGTATGTACCAGTTTGTCAATGACACGCGGTACAGCAAAAGACCAAACGGTGTGAAATTAAGGTGCACTTGCCGGGAAGATGCAGCTGTTGGCAGAGATTCACGGAGGCATATGTGGGTCTCACATTGGATCAAGGGCCCTTGCCGGAAAAGCCTTCTGGCAGGGTTTCTATTTGCCCACTGCCCTCCAGGATGCAACTGAGCTAGTCACCAAGTGTGAAGCCTGCCAGTTCCATACAAAGAACATCCATCAACAGGCGCAAGCTCTCTAGACGATTCCTTTATCCTGGCCATTCTCCGTCTGGGGGCTCGATATTTTGGGCCCCTTTCCCCGCTCCGTCGGGGGCTTTGAATTCTTGTTCATAGCAATCGACAAGTTTACAAAGTGGCCTGAGGTGGAACCAGTGAGGAAGGTGACCGCGCAGTCAGTTGTCAAGTTCCTGAAAGGACTGGTATGCCGTTTTGGAGTGCCCAATAGGGTGATCACCGATAACGGCACCTAGTTCACGAGCCGCACCTTTATGCAATACATCCAAAGCCTTGGAAGCTCGCCTCTGCTTCCCACCCGAGGAGCAACGGGCAAGTCTAGAGGATGAATGCGGAAGTATGGCGTGGGCTCAAGACAAGAACTTTCGATAGACTGCAAAGAAGCGGCAAGCGCTGGATAGATGAGCTGCCGGTGGTTCTTTGGTCCCTCAGAACGACACCGAATCGAGCTATCTGCCAGATGCCCTTCTCCCTAGTGTACAGGGTAGAAGCAGTTCTCCCCACGGAACTCATATTCGGGTCACCTCGAGTACTTGCCTACGATGAAGTAGAGCAAGAGCAGCTACGGCATAATGATGCCATGCTCCTCGAGGAAGATCGTCTCTGGGCCGTTGTGTGTGTTGCACACTACCAGCAAGCCCTGCGCCGCTATCATAGCCGCAGGGTCCATGCCCGGAGCCTTGAGGAAGGCGACCTTGTCCTTAGGTGTGTTCAGTCCGCCAAGCATACCAACAAATTGACGCCTAAGTGGGAAGGCCCTTACCAGGTAACACGAGTCACCAGACCTGGCGTAGTCCGTCTGGAGACCGAAGATGGCATCAAAGTGCTTAACTCATGGAATATTGAGCATCTTCGTAAGTTCTACCCGTAACGCACGGTTGCCGGGCTCAGTCCCCGGTAACCACCTTTTGTACAAGCCTTGCCACAGTGCATGTAACCCTCTGTACAAAGCTAGGCGCTGACCCTGTGCATGCAATAATAAAGCTAGGCATTGCATCATACCATCGAACTGCATGTTTATATGCATTTTTTATGTTGCAATGTTACCGCTTTTAAAGTTTTAGAAATTTGCTAGAGTACTTGATGAGCCTGTGATCCTTGTTACTGCATTCTCTCTCCCCAGAGGATAGAGGCCTCTTGCCTTACATGTTTTACCGCCAGGAAAACAAAGAAGGAGGGCAAAGAGACAATGACAGCGGCCCTTCGTACTACAGAAAGGGATACTGCCTGAAAAGATAAGTCTAATCGCGTATCCCAAGCTCGGTGCCATTTACTCCCTTAAGGAAACCCCTTCTATTCCTTTTGACTGTGTACCATGGAGTTCATCACGCAACGGAAACCCTTGTCGGGACGAGCCGTCTCCCAGCTCCTGTTGCTCATCAGCTCTGGGGGGGCGTGCCGATAATGACAAGGAGCCTTCCTGGGGAATTATACCTGCCTGCTGCCGGGGGCTCGCTCCCCCTTGGCGCTCGCGGTTAGTACTGACCCGACAAATAGTTCCATGTGGCAAGGACAAACATGTTGACACAGTATAAACAAGGAGATAGAAAAGGATAGTACTTAAGGAAGAGAAATATCATTCTTTCATTCATTTTCGGTACAAAATTGATAGAGATACATTAGAGGACGCCCCTTTAATAACTCTTTATTTGACTTTCTCCCCTAGGAACAAGCTACAAAAAGGAGAAAGGACGAAAGAAGGGACTAAGCAGAAGCCCAGCCTGACCCCGTCAGGGCCGGCAGGGCGCGGCTCGGCAGGACCACCAGCAAGGAAGACGAAGCCGAAGTCCACGAGCCTGCCAGGGTCCAGCTAAGGGAGGAGGCGACGCCCAAGTCAAGAACCCTCGGCAAATCGCTCTGTCGGGTTGGCGGGGGGCTAGCTGACGGTGCGACCGGCGGTCAGCTGGAGTCCAGGTCGTCGTACTCCGACTTGACGGCCTGGGGCTCGCTGTCTCCGTCTTCACCGACACTATCGCTCGAGGAGGAGCTTTCATCGTCGCTCGAGCTCTCTTCGCAGCAGCCGAGACGAGCGCCTGAACGCCCATATATCTTGATGGAGAGTACGTCGGCCTCCACCAACTTGAAGCAGAGGACGTACCCACTCATGAAGTTATGGGCGCGTGCGAAGGTTTTCCACCCGCGCATGAGGAACATGACGCGGGGCGCCGAAAACTCGACGTCGGCCTGCACGGCACCATTACAGCAGCCGTGCACACACAACAACATCGTGTGTGGCTTGCCGGCCTCCACCACCCTGGAAAAAGGGCGAGGGAGTCGCAAACGGCTACGGGGAGGGCCACACAACCTGACGACGAACTCCAGCGTCGTACCTTCAGTATGTCCCACCGTTGACGGAGGAGGATCGGGTGCGGTGCTCCGCCTCCCCAGGCCGCGAGCCCCACACCGGCCCCGGCCTCTCCCAGCGCTCCCACTCCGCGCGCCAGAACCGCCTCTAGCCACCGTGGCTGAAGCAGCGGCATGATCCCGAGGGGAAACTCTCATTGCCACGGTGGAAGCTGGGAGTCGTCTTCGCCCCCTCGTCATGGTGGCGGCTGGTGCATCCAAAGACGGAAAAAGGCAAGCTATGTGAACCCGAGATCGAGGAGGAGAAGGGAATGGATGAGCATCACCCATTGTAACCTCCCAATTTATAGGGAAGCACACGGGGGCTGGCTCTCCTCCACTCCGAGGTGGCCGCCCATCTCCACCAGTCCCACTACCCACGATCACGGGCAAACATGTAACCGCCCCACTGCTCCAATCACTGGCGCTACAGTTTCTGCCACTCCCACGCCTTTTGAGTCATGTGCATCCACTGCAAACTCCCCGCAATGCATGCGGCGTGCGTGGCGGAAACGGCCTGAGGCAGTAAGGAAGTGCTGGCTTAAAAGTCTGCACTTACTCCCTCATATTGCGCGCGTGTACATAATTATTGGGCTTGACCCAACGACGCTGGGTGAGCACGTTTGGGCCAGAGCCAGGGGCTCCTGTCGGTGCACTAGGACTGGGGTACCCAGTGCCCCTGACTTATGCACAGGCAGTAGTAGTAGAACCCCGTCAAAACCCAGTCCAAGCCAGAGAAGCCGCTCTACGTGATATCAAGGGGCGCATCAAGAAGACGAAGCCAACATTCAAGACCAAGACTCCGGCAGAAGCGACCTATGCTGCCTAGCAACGCCGGCAAGGTCGATGAAACGGCCCAGAACGGGCCCGAGCCACACCGGCCACGTCCCAGGTGCTTGTCGGGGGACGAGGCGCACACATGTTCAGGAAGACACGGCAAGCCATCCCCCGGTAGGCGCGAGCCGATCGGCCACCGCTCCACCGCATTGGAACGCTAGTCATTTGTCAATGCAGTGTCGAGCCCTCAGGTGGCTAAGTGGCTCTCGCTAAGTACGTGGCGGCTCGCTGGGAGACAGGTTATGCCCGTTTGACACCCGTCCGGAGGCGTGTCAAGATACTACGCAATAGTTAGCCAAGCGGTGGTAGAAGCCTGCCGGGGATGCATCCCCGCACGCCACCTAGGCTAGCATTTATGGCATTTTGTCCTAAGTGCCAGAGTTAGGTATGATAGCACTATTAGCTATCTAATCGCTAGGTAATGTCTGTTTTGCCACTGTGGTTTCCCCTTGAGCTATAAAGGGAGGCCCAAGGCAACATAGCTAAAGATTCGGACCTTTGGACACTTGTACTCGCGTAGCTGCTCTCTCGAAGGCAACCTTGCCGGGTTTGAGCGTTGCGTGTGCTTCGTGCTCCCCCGATCAATCCACCAAAGCAGGAGTAGGGTTTTACGCTTCTCAGCGGCCCGAACCTGGGTAAAACACCAGCGTCTCGTCGTCATACTGTCCCATGACCTCTGCTCTTTGTGCAACCTGACCTCACCCCTACCGAACCACAAAGGGCCCGAGGCCCCATAGGTGATCGTGTGCATCGTGACCCGACACGGATCAAGACACGTAATAGGTGCATACAACTTGCAAGATACTCCCTCCGTTCCTTTATATAAGGTGTATTTGTTTTTTCAAAAGTCAAACGAGTCCATGGTTGACCGAGTTTTTAGAAAAATATATCAATATCCACATTACGAAATTTATTTCATTTGATCCATCATGAAAAGTAGTTTCATATTTTATCTATTAGGTGTTGCAGATGTTGTTATTTTATTCTATAATATTGGTCAAACATTCCAATAGTTGACTTGCACGGAAACCAATACACCTTATATTCTGGAATGGAGGGAGTAGGATCCAAATCCCTATTATATTCACGAAAACATAATAGGTTCAAATCTGACATCATGGCACTCGGTCCCTAGTGACAAGCATTAAGCATAGCAAAGTCATAGCAACATCAATCTCAGAACATAGTGGATACTAGGGATCAAGCCCTATCAAACTTAAATCGATTACATGATCAATCTCTTCCAATCCCACCACCGTCCAGCAAGCCTACAAAGGAATTACTCACTCTCGGTGGTGAGCATCATTGCTATGTTGATGGAGAAGGGTTGCTGATGACGACGACGACGATTTCCCCTCTCCGGAGCCCCAAACGGAGTCCAGATCAGCCCTCCCGAGGAAGAACAGGAGGTGGCAGCGGCTCCGTCTCGTCAAAAGCGATGAAAACTTCTCTTTGATTTTTTTCTCTGAAGATGTGATTTTATAGAACTAGAATTAGGGTCGGAGGAGCCTCGAGTGCCCCACAAGCCATCAGGGCGCGACCTAGGGGGCCGCGCCCTGATGTGTGGTGGCCCCCTGGCTTACGCCCTCCGGCAGTTCTTTGCTCCATAATTCATCATAATTCCCAAAAATAATTTACAAAAAGTTTCATCCAATTCCAAGAACTTTTATTTCTGCAGAAAAATAACACCAAGGTAGTTCTGCTGAAAACAGCGCCAGTCCGGGTTAGTTTCATTGAAATCATGCAAATTAGAGGTCAAAACCAGAGCAAAAGTGTTTGGAAAAGTAGATACGTTGGAGACATATCAACTCCCCCAAACTTAACTCATTGCTTGTCCTCAAGCAATTCAATTGACAAACTGAAAGTGATAAAGAAAACTTTTACAAACTCTTTTGTTCTCATCGTTATACACATGCTTAGCTAGTGTTCAAGTTTTCAACATAAATTATAAATAACCACATCCATGATAACAATTAGTCATCATATCAACTCATGGCAATACATAACCAACTAGCAAGCAAATAATAAGATATCTCATATGCCACAATTTAGCAAAACGATCAGGATATAATATGGTGACATGGTATTTCGCTAGCCCTTTCTGAGAACGCAAAACATAAATGCAGAGCACCTCTAAGGTTCAAGCAGCGACTAAACATTATAATTCAGAATAGGAAAGATTCAGTCATGCTCGTATCCAACATTAGCAAGACTCAATGCATAAAAATGACAATAGTGCTCTCCGGTCTGGTGCTTTTAGTAAGAGGATGATGACTCAACATGAAAGTAAATAGATAGGCCCTTCGCAGAGGGAAGCTTTGATTTGCAGAGGTGCCAGAGATCAAGTTTTAAAACAGGATCAGTATGTAGTTTTTGAGTGGTGCACTTTTCCTGTCAACGTTACGACAAAGGTTGTCAATAGCTTCCATGCTAAACTCATTATTGGCGGTTCCGAAATAGAATAGTAAAGTTTACTCCTATCCACCATCCATACACAAACCATGGCTGACCGAATCCATGGATGCCTACCAACATATCAACTGTCCCAAGGAGTTTTGTTTAATTAGTTTTTGATTATTCAGGACTGGGCATCCTTTTTACCAGCCTCTCTCATGCAATGACGGCGAATAAACGACCGTCTTGAGAATAACTCATTTAGCATGGAAAATACTGACCGCCTCGTCGCTCCATGAGCGAGATGCATACACAAAATATATGTTTATTTGAATGTTTAGAGATGGCACATGCAAATTTACTTGGAACGGCAGGGTAATACCGCATATAGGTAGATATGGTGGACTCATGTGGAATAACTTGGTTTAGAGGTTTTGGATGCACAAGCAGCATTTCCACTTAGTACAGGTGAAGGCTAGCAATAGATTGGAAGCAATCAGCTAGAGAGCGAAAACGGTCATAGGTATGCATTGCGAATAATTAACATTGAATATAGCATGAGTAGGATATGAACACTGTGAATTTAAACATCATGAAGGCTGCATTGGTTATGAATCAACTACATGTTTGCACATGGGCCAAGTCAAGCCGCTTGAATTTCTCATCGGGAAATACCATACTACCATACCACATCATAACCGTTTTAATGCATGTTGATCTACAAGATAAATCGTTATTCACTACTAGCTGTTTGCACATGGGCATCATGAGCATGATCACTCATAATATACTGAATCGAGATCGAACGAGCTAAACATATTTACAAAAATGGAAAACAAGAAGAGTTCATACCAGCTTCCCTTGCCACGATAACTTCGTCAAATATCATCATTATTGCCTTTCACTTGCATGACTGAATGATGTGATAATAATAATAGTGCAAGGATACCATCGGCTAAGTTGGAAGCTGCTGGGCAGTTTTGAAAAAGGAGAAGACAAGGTAATATTGTGTAACAGCCCGAGACCGACGCTCCAGAAGATTCCCTTTTATTTCAATATCGTCGTGTGTTTCGTGTGTTTGTCGCATTCATCATCGCCTCATTCGCATCATCTGCATAGCATCGTCACTCGTTTTGAAAACTTGCACCCATTCGTAGTTGCCGGTTCTCCCCTTTTTCCTCGACGACAGTTTCGAGTCCAACCACACACGCACGCGCCCGCGGCATCGATAAAATATTTTTTTGAAAGTGCATATAAAATATTCTCGGATTGGGTCGAAAGTTGACGTGCGGTCTTGTTATATTGTAGGTAGACCACCTGCCAAATTTCGTCACAATCGGAGGTCGTTTGATACCCGAACGACCAACCGTAGCAGCACCATTGTCGGTTTAATCGTCGGTCGTTTTCACGGCTTAAAAACTCTGTCACGGGGCATCATTCTCCCTCTCGTCTCAGCCCAACACCCCCTCTCCACAACCAACCAGCCCACCTAAGCCTACCTAACCCTAGGGCGCACCGGGAGCCGTCCGATCGAGATCGCGCGGATGAAAAACGCCCTCAAACCCCAACCCTAGCCTCCCTGCCTATAAATGGACGTTCCCCACGCCCAAAAATTGCCTTCCCCTAATCTCCAACCACCCTCACCTCGAAATCCGTGTCTTCCCAGCCGCCGGCCGCCACTTGTCGCCGCCTCACTTGCCAGCCGCCACCCTGAGCCGCCCCTGCAGCCTCTCCCTGCGCGCCATGCGTCCCCACCAGCTCCAGCCCCGCCGCGGCCCGCCAGGGCTCGAGCCAGGCACTCCCGGGCTCGGAGCCGCCGTCGCCAGCCCGGAGAGCCCACGCCTCCAGCCCCGAGCCGCGACGCCCGCGCGCCTCCAACCCCGCCGCGCTGACCCCGCCGCCGACCCGTTCCTCCTCCGGTCACCAGACCCCGATGTCGCCGTTACGCGCCGCCGCCCGCTCGCACCGCGCCGCCGTCGCATCGTCGCTGCCCGCTCGCCGCAACCCCCGTCGCCAGCTCGCCGCAAGCGCTGCCGAACCTGGCTAGCCCGCGCTCCGCCCGCCAAGGCTGCTCCGCCGGAGCTCCGCCGCCGGATCCCGTCGCCCCCGCCTCGGCCCCGCCGGATCCGCCGTCACCCTGCCCCAGATCCGCCGCTTCCAGCCGTCCCCGGCCGTCCTCGACCTCGCCGGAGAAGCCGCCGCCGGATCTGCACCGACCAGTCCCGGGACGCCCTCGTCCACGCATCCAAACGCCCCGGGACCCCTGCACCGCGATAGCCCGAACCGAGCCATCCTGATCCCCTGAGGTTGTTTTTGAAGTCCCTGAAAGTGCATGCTTAACATCGTGATGGCATTTTAAACCTGTTGTAACTTGGTGCATGTATGTACGATGATCATGTGTAATATATGGAAATGCATCTACATTTCGTGCTCTACATGATAGCATCACTTGCATGAATTATAGGAATCATCTAGAGGTGCAAATCTGTGTTGCAAAAGTGCATTCCATCGTAGCTTACAAATCTGTAATTTTCATCAAACTTTCGTGGAAGATTGCATCTAATCGGTAGGCCTTTTGCTTGTGGTGTCTTCACGAGTATTGCTCTATGTGATGTGTACTTTGGTTCCATGCTTCTGGTGGCTAGGTAGAAGTTCATTATCATGTCTATTTATTGCTCTCAAGTTGCTATCACGTTAAACCAAAAATCTGTTAACGACAAGTTCCATTTTGCGAGCATCATGTTAAGCAATCCATGCTCCTTTTGTAATAGTTGTAAACATGAGATATGCTCTTTATGATGTGTGCTAGGCCCTGGTAATCTTGGTTGCTATAGAAATCCATCTTTAGGTGTCATTTTATTGTTGCCATCATGCCATAAAATATTGCTGTTTTGAGGGGCCATGTTTAAGTCTGAAACTGTTATTTTGTTGCCATCTTGCCGTGTGTTTTGATATTGATCTAGGAGTCTTTTGTGGTTGCTCCCAAGGAGTCTTTTGTTAAGCATGTTGTTGTCTACCAGGTTGTGTCTTTTGATGCCATGTATAGGATTTGCATCATAGTTAAATTCATTGTCCATCATGTCAATCTGTTAAAAACTGCTGCACATGTCTAGTCTAATTTTCACTAAGTCCGAGAATCCGTTTTCTTCATAATGCCATGTTGTGTTGATGCTAGCCATGTTTCTATGCATAATTAGACCTTGTCACCATGGAATGAATTGTAGTGCATAATGTCCTCTACCATGCTGTAGATTTTCATATCATAATATGCCCTGTAGCATATAGTTTTATTGCTGCCAATATGCCTCCGTGAGAAAAACTGCTATGCTAAAAAACTGGTATTTTCACTAAGTCTGAAAAACTGCTTAGTTCAATATGTCCTCTTGTGAGCTCATTCCCTATTGATCCATGCTTCTAGTCAACTTGCTGTTAATAGATGAATTGTTGAGCATGATGTAGGTTTCACCACCATGTCCTTGTTGTGTATTTTAGGTGGCTATAGCTTGTTAATTTGTGGGTTGCAATATGCTATGTCGCTGTTTTGGGCAGATTTCTACTAAACTTGTGTTGGTTGTTGTGGTTGAACCGTAGCTCCGTTTAGGGCATGCCATATATGAAACTTGCTTAGAATATCATGTAGTTTCATAATATCTTGCTGAATTCATGATTTGAAATGTTTGTGGTTGTCTTTTTCATGCATTTTGCATTCATGGCATATAATCTTGTGATTGTCATATCTTTTGGACCGTAGCTCCGTTTGAGATGTTCCATATATGTAAATGGACTAGAATGACGTGTAGAATTGTGTGGTATACTTTATTCTGTTGTTTAACAAAGATAAAAAATGGTTAGTTCAGATCTGGACCAAATTCATAATTAACATATGGGGTCATTTCGAAAATACTATAAGTTGTTTCCGTCCTCATTTAAGATGCCTAGATAGAGTAGTTTATTTATGCTTCACCTCTTACCATGTTTAACAACATTTAATATTGTCGTGTATCTAAACAGGAATCAACTAAGTAATTCAAATGTGGAGTTTCATCAATATGCAACCCGTTGCATATTGAGCTTCACTTAATGTGTAGAAGTTGATTGTTGTGCCTTGCCATGTCATGCATAACATGCATCATATTTGATTGTGCATCATGTCATGCATATGTTGTGGTGTATTGTGTGTTGATTGTTTGTTCTGGATTGCTTCTTCTCGATAGAGTTCTGAAAGCGTTCGGAGTGTGAGGGTTCATTCGTCTACTTCACAGATCATCTTCTTCATGGACTCGTTCTTCTTCCAAGCAGGATCTCAGCCAAGATGACCATTTCCCTGGATACCATTACTATCATTGCCATGCTAGTTGTCTCCTTTCTATCGCTATCTCGCTACCTACCACTTGTATGTCAAGCCTCCCAAATTGCCATGAAAAGCCTCTAACCCTCCATATCCCAGCAAACCTTTGTTTGGCTATGTTACCGCTTGCTCAGCCCTTCTTATAGTGTTGCTAGTTGCAGGTGCAAGTTCTTCCATGTGCAACATGGATAGTTTGATATATCACAATATTATTGCTATTTAATTTAATGCACATATATACTTGGTAAAAGGTGGAAGGCTTGGCCTTTTGCTCGGTGTTTTGTTCCACTTTTGCCGTCCTAATTACTTGTGTACCGGTGTTATGTTCCATATTTTGCGCTCCTAACATGCTCGGGGTTGTTATGAGGACCCCCTTGACCATTCGTTTTAGATTAAAACTTGTCTGGCAAGACCCAACTTTGGTACTACATTTGCCTAATAACTAATAAACCTGCATAGGGAGTAATTAACCCAAGGATACTTAATCAACCACCCGGGTCAGTGCTCCTCATGAGTGTTGGTCCAAACCGAGCGATGTCCGGCGCCCCTGGTCACCCGGGGTTTTAGCCAACCCGACGTCTAGCTCGTCCGGTCGTACCGTGAGAATGAGATACGCGTCTCCTATCGGGTTTTGTCGGTATGCCGGGCGGTCTTGCTGGACTTGTTTTACCTTTCTCGAATGTCTTGCGCGAGGAATTCCGAGAATACTTTGGGCTATCTCGAGGTTGCGGTTTTCCAACGGAATTGCCTAGGAAATCACGGGATTCGTGGTCGAGGTTATTCCCGCGGCGTGTGATTAGTTTGTGATGGATGAGTTGGAGCACCCCTGCAGGGTTAAATCTTTCGGAAAGCCGTGCCCGCGGTTACGTGGAAACTTGGAAATTTGTTTAACACCCGGTCATAGCAAACTTGAAGTAAACTCAAATAAAATACACCAACCGTGCGCGTAACCGTGACTGTCTCTTCTCGTGATTTCTGAACCGAGAGAGAACATGGTGGGGTTATGTTTGTTCGTAAGTAGGTGTTCAGGATCTCTTAGAGATCATTACTAGTTCACGTTTGTTTATGCGACGATCATCCCCCTTTATTCTCGTACTCGTAAGTTAGCCACTCAAATAAATGCTTAGTGCTTGCTGCAGCCTCACCACTTAACCATATCTCACCCATTAAGCTTTGCTAGTCTTGATACCCTTGGAAATGAGATTGCTGAGTCCCTGTGGCTCACAGATTACTACAACAACAGTTGCAGATACAGGTAATGCGATGCTTTGACGTGAGAGTGATGCTTGTTTGATTTGGAGTTCTTCTTCTTCTTCTTCATCGTTCATAGGATGGGTTCCAGGACGGCAGCTTGGGATAGCAAGGATGGATGTCATTTTATCATTTGATTTCGTCCATAGTCAGACCCTGCTCTTATGTATGATTTTTGAATATGTTGTTGTATTGATGTGATCTTGACTTAGCTTGTGGCAAGTGTAAGCCAATTCCATATACTCATCTCTTCTTTACATGTACTTGTAATGATATCCATTCTTGCAAAACGACGAGATGCGCTTCTGTCCCTGTCGAGGTCCTCGAGCCAAAATAAGGATAGGACCGCATCTTGGGCATTACAAGTTGGTATCAGAGCCAGTACCGACCTAGGAGCCAGTACCGACCTAGGAGCCCCCTTGATTGATCGAACTTTGGCCGAGTCAAGTCTAGTGAAAAACTATTTTGAGTCTAGTTATATATCGGAGAGTAGGATTCTTTTTACTCCTCTTCTATGCTCTGGTGAGAAATTATGACTTAGAAATTTTAATTCTACCCTCTTCTCACTCAAATTTTTTTAGGATCACGCGGGTATTTTGGAACCTCTATCATGTCGATGTGACAGGAACTCTGTTCTTGGTGCCCCCCGTACGTATGGATTGGACCCGGGGAGTTGAGCTCCAAGGGGTTCTTGACACATCGCTATCGTTCAGTTTCCTTAGTATCTCAGGACGCGGATGTTCGAAATTGCTTCAATACTATTCATGGTGAAAAGAGTGTGGTGGCACCCAGTACTGGGGAGTGGGATCACATGTACTGCTAACTTTAGTATCATTGTGATTACGAAGGTCTAAGGTAGATGAGTTTCCGAGGTTTCTCTGATTGTGTGTTGACGGATGTGATACACGGTGGGTAGTATTATTGCTAGGAGTTGAGTGATTTATTCAGTAATTTATCCGTGTATCCATTGGACCAGATTGCATAACCAGAAAGATTTCGGGAGTTCTTAGGTGGGAATTCAAGTAGTTACCTAGGATTATCCTTCCAACAAATGCAAATGGGTTATGTATTTGTTTCTGGCTTAATTTGAAAGCCTCATCCTGTCGTTTTGTTGGAGTTTAGTAATTTGAGTTGCTTCAATGTCAAATGGTGATTTCATATCTTTTCTAAGCGGTGTTCTCATATTGCTATGGGAATGCTAATCCTTTTGATCGACCGGAGTTGTCATGAAATTCTTTCAACCGGTGTGCTTCTCTTCAAGGTGATTCAATCCTTCCAATATTTGCAAGATCAATCCTCATATTTATTTTTGGAGTTCGTTTCATCCGTCCCATGTTTTCTTTGTTTTCCCCACCCTCCCGCCCTTTTCTTCAAAAGATTATATTCTCATCCAAGTGCCTTCTATTCATGTGATGCTCCCGCTATCTTCTCTTTCGTGATGTATCCGGTGATTCATGTGAAGATTCTCAGGAGCTCCAGTTAGAAGTTCTTCATTCTTTTTTTCTTCTCCGCTGGGTTCAATTCAAGATTTCAATGTTCATCATATCAATTTCATCTGTTAAACGCTTTTCCATGTGGAAATTCTTTTCCAAGTATCACTTCTTTTCAACCTCTCTATTCTATCCAGAGTGGTGAAGAGATCTCAGAAGTCTTGTGTTTTCATTCAAAATCCTTTCAATTATTTCGAGGTTCTCACCTCATCAAGTTTTCAATTTGTACCGGTGCAATCTCTCTTCCTAAGCAATCGTTTCAACGGTATGTTCTTTGAGTGGGCTCATAACCCACAGGTTTTCCCCAGGATCTTACCTGGCTCTCCTAATCTTTTCCGGAGATCTCAATTTCCATGCAAATATGACGTAAGAATGAATTCCATCAGTCATATTCCTTCTCGAAGATCGCTTCTAAATCATTTTCATCGTTGGCTCAACAGTTCTTCCTTCATCATGGTGGTGTTCATCATTGTCTCAGTAATCCGTGGTGATGTTCATCATTGTCCTTCTCAGCTTTGAAGGCCGAAGGAGAGTTTCTCTAGATGCTTAGGAACTCTGACGGGTTGAGCTTGTTGTCATACTTGTCGGGTACGTCAGTCTTGAAGTTCTAGGAGGACGACCAATGGACTTGCTGCTGCTCACGGGTAAATGCTAGGCAGCATACCTCGTAAGGCAGGTACCCAGGAAACCCTGGCGCAGGCTCATCAACAGAGGGTCCCGTGTGGCCGTTTGATTGATGGCGTGCCTGCCGTCGTCGCTCGATGATGATGTGTGCGTCTTCACCGTGTTGGTCGCGGATGACTTCGCGCTGGTCGGGGTGACTCCGTGGCTCAGAAGATGCCATGGAGGCTTTGTCCGACGTGTCCTGCCGGGGCGGTCGCCACTTCTATGGTGGAGATTGCACCGTCGGTGTAGCTCCTCTAGTGCGCTCACCGGTCGTCTTGGCAGGCGTGGAAGTGTGCTGGTTTGAGGGCTCTGCCCCCTGCACGGTGTCACCATTGGCAAAGGCTATGAGGCTCTGATGGCGGCTGTCCCTGCATGTCTTGAGAATGGCACATATGGTCTTGATCTTGGCGCCATCCGGAGCCATCGACGTCTCGTGGGGGTGTGTTGTGGCCGTCTTGCAAAGGCCATGATGTAGGCCTCGTCGCTTCACGCATGCGCGTCACCGTGTGGCCATTGGACCCCGCCACGCCGCCTACGAAGGTGGCGACAACGACAGGATCCTTGCTCGTGGAGCTCCGGACCATATCACTATGGTGGCTGCGATCACTAGGACGTCATGGTGGTGAAGTCCTCCCGCCTTCGCCTTTCATAGCCGCAGGTGTAGGCATCTTAGACGTTCATGGAGCGGTAGCAGACGCGCCCTTGGTTCTTGGGAGCCATGGGTGACGTTGGTGATGATGAAGATGCTCGCGCGCAGAATGCTACTTCGGGTTCACACACGGGAGTTCCCTACCTGCAAAAATACAATCTATGGGACCGGTAAGGCCCCTTGCGGTTATGCTAAGGGGATATACGTGCACAAAGAGCGGAAGTAACAATCAACACAATGGATTTACCCAGGTTCGGGCCACCGTGAGGTGTAAAACCCTACTCCTGCTTTGGTAGATTATGTATTGTTTGCCCTAGTTACAAGGAGCGCGGCTTGCCGGCAAGAGTGCTCGGGAGCGCAGCTACTACGTGTAACTTGGCACGGAGTCGACCTATGTAGAGGTTGCCATGGGCCTCCTTTTGTAGATTAAGGGGCTACCAGAATGGCAAAACGGTCAAAATACTATACAGGTAGTGGATACAATGCCAAATACCTAACCCTGACGACTTAGGACAAACGCATTAAATGTGCCGGGAGGTTTCACACCAACTCCATCTCCCGGCAAGGACAGCCTCTCCTTCTGTGTCGTTTGTGCAGCTACCTCCTACTCCTCTGCCGCGTGCCCCGGCGGGCTCTACCAAACTACCTGCCCACTCGACACCTCTTCGACAAGTGACTACCTGCCCGATGAGGTGGAGCGGTGGCTAGGTAGTGGGATCTTGCTGGCATGGAGCTTGTCGGGTCTTCACCTGCCGGCAAGATGATGTGCTCGCAGGTTGGCCATCTTTTTATTGTGTCTTGAGCGCAGTTGTCTCGTGGCAACCCTTGCCAGTCAGAAAGTTGCTACCGTCTGTGCACTTGTCAGGGTACTAAAGGACACGTTCTTTAGTACACCGACATGAGCCCCCGGGACTGGGCCACACTTGTATCCATGGCGCTGTTGGGCTAAGCCCAAAACAATGCACAGGCACACGTGGCGGGGAGTTAGTGCGGGTAATGATGATTTTTACTGCCCACCCATGAAACGCATTAAATGCAGGGAGTGGGAGAGGTGGAGCGAAATGGTGCTTGGGTCGTGCACCTAAAAAGGCGCGGATACGTCAGGCGGAGAGAGCCAGCCCACGCGCCTTCCTTATAAAAACGGCGTTCGCAGGAGCATTGCTCATCTAGCATTTTCGTTCCCCATCTAGCCACCGCTATCATCTTCAATCTTGAGCAGAGCAGAGTAACCGCCGCTTCGCTATATCCACGCACTTTTGCCATCCAAACCCCCAAACCCGCCATAGCACGCCAAACATGTCGAAGTACAACAATCTATGGGACCAGCAAGGCCCCTTGTGGTTCTGCTAAGGGGATTGACATGCACAAAGAGCGGAAGCAAGACTTAACACATCGGATTTACCAAGGTTCAGGCCACCGTGAGGTGTAAAACCTTACTCCTGCTTTGGTGGATTATATGTTGTTTGCGCTAGATACAACGAGCGCGGCTTGCCGGCAAGAGTGCTCGGGAGTGCAACTACTACGTGTAAATGGGTAGGGGGCCGACCCAGGTTGCCATGGGACTCCTTTCATAGATTAAGGGGATGCCACAGTGGCAAAATGTAGGATCGAAAGTATGTCTAGATGGGAGGTGATTAGAGTACTTGACCAAATTAAAAGTCCTACCTTTTCCCAATTTTAGTTGTGGGCAGATTTGACCAATAGTAGCAAGTCTAGCACACCCTACACATGCATGTCTACGAGTATAGCAGCGAAAAGTAAAGACAAGCACATGCAATAGAGGTAAGGGTTAGAAGATCAAACGCAATTGTAGAAACGAAGATTTTTCCCGTGGTTTCGATAGGTGGCGCTATCGTACATCAACGTTTATGGAGTCTTCAACCCAGGGAGCGTAACGGTCGCGAGAGTCCATGGAGGGCTCCACCCATAAGGGTCCACGAAGTAGCAAGCTTGACTATTCCATAACGACTTCCGTTCACGAAGGACTAGCCTCACTATGGGTAGATCTTCACGAAGTAGGCGATCTCCTTGCCCTTACAAACTTCTTGGTTCAACTCCACAACACGAAGTAGGAGGCTCCCAAGCAACACCTAACCAATCTAGGAGGCACCACCCTCCAAAAGGTAATAGGCTTGATAATGATGATGAAGTCCTTGCTCTTGTGCTTCAAGATGATAGACTCCTCAACACGCAATCACTCTCTCACAGATTTGGCTTTGTGGAAGGGATTGATTGGGTGGAAAACAACTTGGGGAGGCTAGAAATCAAGATCCATATGGTTGGAGTGGATGATCTTGATCTCAACACAAGGGTAGGTGGTTCTCTCTCAGAAAACTGGATGGGGCAAGTATGGAATAGTTCTGAGTGCTTCTCTTTCGAGTGTGATGTGGTGGAGGGGTATATATAGGCTTCTCCAAAAATCCAACCGTTACAAAATGTGGCCGATGCAAAACTCGTTTGTACCGATCTGTTCAAAATGTGGCAACTTTCGGAATCTCGGTGAGACCGATATGGAAATCTCGGTGGTAACGAAGTCAATGGCCGAGGCAGTTTCCAAGACTCGGTGGAACCGAAACACAAAACTCGGAAATTCCGATTTTTTGAAAACAGCCAACAGAATCGTGGTCACTGATTCTCTGTTGCACCAATGTGAACTCGGTTGCACCGAAGAAGGGTTTGTGGCTAGGGTTTCTGTCTAGGGTTTAAACTCGGAGTAGCCGATATGGAATTCTTGGTGGCAACGATTTTGAATGGTAGGGTTTTAGACAGAATCTTTGTGGGAGAGCTTGTGGGTGTATTTGGTGACTAGCACTTGTGCAGGTGGAACAATATGTTCACCAACAATACCTTACCCCCTTTTAATAGTATTGTCTTTCCTATGGACTCAAAGTGATTTCTCACAAACTAAAATGTAGAGTCTTCTAGCTTGAAGCTTTGCCAATCTATTCCTTGCATCTTGGGGTATCTCCTCACAATTTGTAGCCATCTCATCATTGGACTTTTCCTGAAATAAACTTAGTGGAACCATGAGTCCAATGACATATATGTTATTATTAATTACCAAAACCACCAAGAGAGCAAATGTGCTTTCATTCTCCCCCTTTTTGGTAATTGATGACAACATATAGATCAAAGCTTCGACATATTATATAATCAATGAATAGAGTCATCGCTTTGAGAAGTATGTGATAAGCAAGAGCTCCCCCTAAATTTGTGCAGTATTTTGAATTTGCGTTTGAATGCAAATGCACAATAGATTAGGCTCATGGGGTTCTCTTCCATGTCACATACAACTTGGTGGTGTGCGAGAATAATATGAATGAACAACATAGCACAACACATCAAGCAAGAAGTGAATGATCATCTCATAAGCATCTCAAAAGATAGGAAATAGTAGCAACACATAGGAAGTGCATGATCAAACACCAACAAGTTTAACACACAAACGAACAACCAAAAGATTTTAAAGTTTTGGAGAGCGATAAAAAGCAACACTCTCTCTATCTTGAAGCCCTATTGATCTATACAACTTCTCCCCCTTTGGCAACAAGTTACCAAAAAGTTCAAAGTAATAGGACTAATCGTCTCTCTGGGGCTGATCTCCTCCGGTTGTTGATGTAGGAGTCGAGAGAACCGCTTCTGCAAAGACTTCTACCGATGTCATGGAAGGGGTTGGTGTAGACACAGAAGGTGTTGATGGAGCTGGTGGGACTGAAGGAGCTACAGCAGGAGCTGATGTAGATGGTCTTATCTCAGAAGCTGGCACTGACATGGATCAGGCTTGTGTCTTGAATTGAGTGCTGGGCCTGAGAGGTTGACTGTCATCATCATCATCCTCTGAGGTGTGGGGAAGGGGTACTGAGTCCACCTCCTTCTTGATCTCATCAACAGTCTTAGTCAGCCCATCCACCTTGTTGTTCAAAGAGTGAAACTTGTCCTCAACAATCCTTTCCAGGCTCTTTTTGTTCTTGAGAATCTCCTTGATGTCATTTTGCATGCCTTGGATAGAGCTAAGAATAAGATCCATTTGCTCGTTCCTTGTCCTTGGCACTGGAGCACTAGTGGCTCTGGCTGCCTCAACTGCTTCATGTGCAGTAGCTGAAGTGGGATGGTCTGGGTCCATCACCACTATATTGTCTTCAAACTCAGGCTGGTGAGGCATGTGGGGTCTATCAAGAGCAAATACATTCGTCTGAAGCTTGGAGTTGATGACCATCCACTACTGGAATCAGCTTCTTTGCCATCTGTCAGCTCTTTGCCGTCTGCTGGCAGATGGCAAACAGGTTGTTTGCCGTCTGCTTTGGCAAAGCAGACGGCAAAGATCTGGCTGATGGCAAAGAGGGTCTTTGCCATCTGCACTTCTTTGCCGTCTGCCAGCAGACGGCAAAGACCAAAGTGGGCCCCACGGGGCACGGCACTGGCTAGGTCAAGCTCTTTGCCATCTGCCACTTCTTTGCCGTCTGCCAGCAGACGGCAAAGAGGTGAGGGTGGGGCCCACAATGTCACAGCGGGGGCGGGCTAACGGTCGCTGTCTTTGCCGTCTGCTGGCAGACGGCAAAGAATTCTTTGCCGTCTGCCAGCAGACGGCAAAGAAATGAACTTAACTTTCGGCCCCGCGCCCCGCACCTCTCTCTCTCTCTCACACACATTTCTCTCTCCCTCTCTCTCTCAGCGCCGCCGCCCCGCCCTCCCGCCGCCGCAGCCCTCCTCCACCACCGCCCCCTCCCCGCGGCCCTTCTCCACCACCGCCGGAGCCAGGCCGCGGCGCCGCCCGCCCCCTCCCCGCGGCCCTCCTCCACCACCTCGGCCCCGTCGCCCCCGCCGCCCCCTGCCCCACCGCTCCGCTGCGTCGGGTCGCCGGCGAGCAGGCACCCCCGACGACCCAGCTCCGCCCCTCCCCCTCCGCCGCCCCGCGCCGCCGCCTCGACCCCCCCTCCGGTGAGCTCCACCCTCCCCCCCTTTTTATGTTTTTTTCTGTTTTTATTAGTTCATATTAGTTAGTTTATATTAGTTAGTTATTAGTTCATATTAGTTAGTATATATTAGGTAGAAAAAACTTAGAGGGAAAAAAGAAGAAGAAGAAGAAGAAAAAAAGAGGAGAGGAGGAGAAGAAGAAGAGGAAAAAAGGAAAGGAAGAAGAAGAAGAGGAGGAGGAGGAGAAGAAAAAAGAAGAAGAGGAAGAAGAAGAAGAAAAAAGAGGAGAGGAGGAGAAGAAGAAGAGGAAAAAGGAAAGGAGGAAGAAGAAGAAGAAGAAGGAACAAAAAGGAAGAAAATGAAGAAAAGGAAGAAGAGGAAGAAGAAGAAAAGAAAAAAAAGAGGAAAAACCCCGACCCCGATCCCGACCCCGACCCGACACCCCGACCCCGACACGGCACCCCGACCCCGACCCCGACCCGACCCCGACCCCGACCCCGACCCCGACACGGCACCCCGACCCCGACACGGCACCCCGACCCGACACCCCGACCCCGACACGGCACCCCGACCCCGACACCCCGACACCCCTGACACCCCGACACCACGACACCCAGACACGACACCCCCGACACCCCGACCCCGACACGACACCCCGACACCCCGACCCCGACACGACACCCCGACACCACGACACCACGACACCCCGACCCGACACCCCGACCCCGACCCGACACCCCGACCCCGACACGGCACCCCGACCGCGATACCCCGACCCCGACACGGCACCCCGACCCCGACACCCCGACACCCGTGACACCCCGACACCACGACACCCAGACACGACACCCCCGACACCCCGACACCCCGACCCCGACACGACACCCCGACCCCGACACGACACCCCGACACCCCGACACCCCGACACCCTGACACGACACCCCCGACCCCCGACACCTCTTCGGCCTCCTGTTGACCGAAAGGGTGCTCTTCGGCCTTCCAGAGGCCGACGGGGTCATATATGTGTGAATTATGAGTTAGGTCATATAATTTCTGATTTTGTTATGAAAAACATCATATATATTTGTGTTGATCGGGTGGATTTAAATGTGCAGTTGTTTCGTCGCTGCGAGGGTTTGGTGTTCGACGACCTCCCCGTGCGTTCGACGAGCTCCGCCCCTGCGTTCGTGGGTGAGCACAAATGATATCTCCTCCTCCCCCTTCATTTGCTCTGTTCTAGTCTTCGTGCCGATGAAACTTGCTAGCTGTAGGTAGATTGAATCATCAGTATGCGTGACGACTATGCGTCTCCCGTTCGAAAGGGTTACATCTATAAATATGCATGCATTTGCATATTTATAACCGTGATTCTTTCGAATTGTCCAACGTTATCCATGGACAGGCCGAGTATGTGTAGATTGGGTTCGTTTTCCCATATGCTCTGCTCCGGATCCGATGCAGAATTTTGCCAGTGCCTCCCTGTTGTTCTCCGGGTACACATCCTCTCTGCTTATTGCCGAGACGTGTATCAGGAGAACAGCGGGGAGGTGCTGCCGAAATTTTGCGTCGGATCCGGAGCAGAGCATGGGAAAACGAACCCAATCTACACATACTCGGGTGGGATTAGGACCTATCTTTACCTACTAGCGTCTAGGTTGCATGGACGTAATAAAACTGACAAACTCTATTAACTGATGAATATGGTTTGCTGAATTATGTATATATTTCTTGTGTGTTTAGTAGGTAGGCAAGATGAGTGATCGTGCTTGGATGTACACCGGTCACCCTAGTCAGAAAGAAATGACCATTGAATGGTTAACAAAAACCAAGGGGTTTCTGAGCGCCGCATTTGCAAATGGCCAGGAAATAACCTGGTGCCCCTGTGTCCGGTGCAACAACCAGAAATGACCATTGATCTGCAAGTTAGAAAAGATCTTTCCATCGGGATTCTTTAATCCAATGCAGCATTTGATTTTGCATCTCCCGACCGAGGCAAGATTGGGGGGGCCCGTGGAAAATCGTTGGTGCTTCGCAACTGAGAGGATGCAGAAGACGCTTCGAGCAAAATGTAAAAATAAACATAGAATTGAAGCATCGATGGCCGAGGCATTCATTACTGAGGAGGCCGCAAACTTCGTGACAGCACACTACAAAGCCAAGAATCGTCATTTGCATAATCCGAAGCCTCGGTACAATGATGGCGACTATGAAAAAGGTCGATCCAACCTCAGCCTATTCAAAGGGAACCTCGCACCAGCCGGTGCTTCGAAAGCAATACCGTTGGATGTCGAAGAATGGCGGAACATTTCGTTGTATATCTTCAACAACCTAACAGAAGTGCAGCCGTACATCGAGTAAGTTCTCGGTACATTGTTTCGCAACTTCTAATTCCTTTGAAATGCTCTTATTCCCGGATATGTGATACAGTCGATACGTCGCCAAATTCTCGGATGGAGCGGTGATCCAAAAGGATTCCATCGAAGAGTATGAGGTTCTGGCAAAGCATGGAGGAGGCTATCCCGGTTTCATCTCTTGGTTCAAACAAACGGTAATTTCCATTAGACCATTTCATTTCTTCGTCTAGTTTGCGGCTAATGCAACAATCCTTTCGTATTAAACTTGTAGGCTAATGCAGAGTCTATGGACTCCGAATTGAGACAAGTCGCAAATGGTTTTGACTATAAGGTCCGTTCATTTGACAAATACGACATCAACGGGTATCGCTTTCGTACTTTTGGCAAAGAGCTATCTATGGCCGACCGAAAGTCTACAAATTGTTGTGTCTCCGCTGTCGGCGAAGGAGGGGTCGAGTATTATGGAAGAGTTGAAGCAATTTATGAACTTACATTCTTTGGTGAAAACCCACCAAACGTCGTAGTCTTCAAATGTTATTGGTTCCAGCCAAAGGAGACTAGAAGGACTCATGGACATATAGGGCTAGTGGAAATCAAACAAAGCACCCATTTAGATGTTCCCGATGTCTATATTACGGCTCAACAGGCGACCCAAGTTTTCTATCTACCGTGGGCCTGCCAAACTGATCCAAATCTGAATGGTTGGGATGTCGTTTATGATGTGCCGCCACATTTTAGACCACCTCTCCTCAATGAAGATGATTATGACCCTCACATTAACCCAGACACATATGAAGGAGAATTTTTCCAAGAAACACGTGTTTCCAAAAAACGTTTCAAGAACCGCTCTACTTCACCCCAAAACATTGAGGTAGACAGCGACAGTGAATCCGACTTCACCCCTGAGCCGGAACAAGATGAGACGGAAGAAGAAAAGGTTACTGCTGCGGATGACCTGTCAATGCTTGACCGATTACATAAAGGAGGCCTTCCACATGTTGATGCATTTATTGATGATGCTGATGAGCACGTCATTACTGATAGTGATGATGATTCCATATTTATTGATCCCGGAGCATATATAGACGATGAAGATTAATATTAGTAATGTCAGGTATTCAATTATTATTATGTACATATATATTATTAATTAGTTCATGTTATTAGGTATTCAACAAAATGACATTGACTTAGCTTATTTTCCTCGAAAATGACATAATAACCTTACTTAGCTCCAAACTGACATACTTTACCTAGGATAGCTATAAAATGACCTATACTTAGCATTTTTCCTCCTAAATGACTTAATATGCTTAGTTAGCTAAAAAATGGCATAACTACCTAGGATAGCTCCAAAATGACCTATACTTAGCTTCTTTAGTTCATTTATGACATACTTAGCATACTTAGGTAAAAAATGGCATGATAATCTTGGTTTAGCTCCAAAATGACATTGACTTAGCTTATTTTCCTCCAAAATGACAAAATAACCTTACCTACCTCCAAAATGACCGATTTTAACTAGGATAGCTCTAAAATGACCTACACTTGCCATTTTCTTGTATGATTGTATGATTTATATAGTTACTTGTATAATTTTCTTACTTTGTATGATTGTTTCTTATACATAGTGCCATGATCTTGAAATCCGTCCCCGTCGGCCCTCGCCCGCTTTATGATTCGGATGTGGTAAATTCTCTTTTATAACTATTTGTTGCATTTCGCATTTATGACAATTATGGCCATCAAGTTGACATAGAGATATTTTAATCTAGGAGGTATGTGAACCGGAATTTGCAACCGACCCTCTTGTCGAGAAGTTAAATTTAGTTGAAAAAGAAAATGAGTATTTGAAAGAAAAAATTAAAAGAATTGAAAAAGAGAAGACGACATTGGAGTTGTATGTTGCCGATGTCGTCGATGATCACAAGATGAAGATGAATGCAATGCGCTTGAAGATGGATGCAATGCGCTTGAAGATTAAGAAGATTAGAAAATATGCCATTGATAATGAGGCTTGGTATCATTCTGCTGTTGGATCAATTGAAATTCTTCTTCTTCTTCTTCTTCTTCTAGTCTTCTTCTTCTTCTTCTTCTTCTTCTTCTTCTTCTTCTAGCTAGTCTTCTTCTTCTAGTCTTCTTCTTCTTCTTCTTCTAACTTTCTTCTTTCCCAATTTGCAGATTTGCTTTCGATGAGGAAGCTTGCGTTGATGGAGTCTACTCTTCTTCTTGTGCTTCCTTTTTGTTTTGATTTTGTAGGATGAACAATGTGAAACTTGCTACCTATATATGTATGTATGGATGAAACTATATGGACCTTTTGCTTAATTGTTGGATATGTTGGACTTTTCATTTGGTGTTTATATGTGTTGGATGATCATATCCATATGGCAGGGATATGTTGGCTATATGTACTTGTTGAAATATTTTGAAATGAATATATATATATATATATATATATGTGAAATTGATTGAATTTAATAAAAAAAACAGTGGCAATATAGCCACTTTGCCGTCTGCTAGCAGACGGCAAAGAGGTTTGCCGTCAGCTAGCAGACGGCACAGAGGCCACGTGGCAGTAGCCTGTGCAACCTGGGCTGGCCTATTTGGCCTCTTTGCCGTCTGCTGGCAGACGGCGAAGACCTTTGCTTCTTTGTCGTCTGCTGGCAGACGGCAAAGAGCCTGCGCTGGCCCAGCTGACGCCTAATGTCAGCTGACGTCAGCTGCAGCTCTTTGCCGTCTGTTGGCAGACGGCAAAAAGCGCCGTTAGCCCCCTAACGGGGCTGGCACCTTTTGTCTGCCATCCAGGGTCTTTGCCGTCTGCCGGCAGACGGCAAAGAGCTTTGCTTCTTTGCCGTCTGCCAGCAGATGGCAAAGGGGCCTTTGCCGTTAGCTGTTCGCCCGGACTGTTGGCCGTCTGCTGGCAGACGGCAAAGGCTTTGCCATCCGCCAGGCATGCCTTTGCCGTCTGGTATGGCAGACGGCAAAGAAGCTGATTCCAGTAGTGATCTGAATGTATGGAGCATATCCACATGACCTCTTCTGGTCAGCACCTGTCCTCTTCACAGTCTTAACAATCAAGTCCATGACTCTGAATCTGGTGTGAAGGTCAATGTGATGCAGCATGTTGATGGAATATCCTCGGATCATCTTGTCTTCTCCTGACTTTGGCATCAATGTGTACCTCATGATGGTGTTGGTGGTGGTCAGTCCTGCTTGCAGATAGTACACTGAGCCAAACTTATGTGAATGCACATAGTCCTCAGGAATCTCCTTGTACATATTAGCCATGGAGTTGTGATTTGCTTTGGACTTAGAGTACACATCCAAATCACCATCTTCTACCCGTGGGGCTCCTAAGATGGTAGCCCACTCTTCCACTGAAGATTCATATCTGGTGCCCTCAGTCATCCACACTATCCTGCCATCTGGATAGAAGTCTGCAGTGGAATAGAACTGCATGATCATCTCATCATTCCAGGTGCTCATCTTCTTGCCAACAAAAGCATCAATACCAACAGCCTTGAAGTTATCTAGCACATGGGGAAAGTAATCCTCATTTTCCTTAATGTAGTCCCAATCTACATATCTCATGTCACTAACAGCAGGGCTTTTATCAAGCAAAATTGTCTCATAGAAATCCTGCTACTCCTTGGTGTGGAATCTATAGTCAACAACTGTCTTCCTCCTCTGAGAATAAGGACCTATGGCTCTCCATGCTCTCAACCCTAAATCCTTTCTCTTCTTCATCTCCTCAGCAAGTGGATGGTTGTCATTGTGTTATGGGAGGTGAGGTCTAAGCTTCCTCAAGACAGACATATCCTCATCTTCAGCAGCAGCTCTGGAAGAGGTTCCTGTCGGGGATATAACTCCACGGTGTAACTCAACCTACTGGGCCGGGTCAACACATCAACAGTCTTGTGACCCAGTTCAAGATGGGCCGAGTCTCAAGTGCAAAATAAATAAGGTGGCGGCTGGTCAAGACGCCGGACGGCCCACCACCAGTAGATGGCGGCTCGAAGCCCATGAAGCTAAGGACGCCGGTTCAAGTTTCCTTAAAGTACAAGATAAGTAAGAGATATGGTAAATCACGGGTCATAATATGACCCGGACTCTGTAGTAAACCCTAGGGCTTGACCTGTATATAAAGGCTGGCCCCTAGGGCTGAAACTGTTAAGTTACAATCTCTCGATAGCTAGGTTAGTGATTCCGCACCCTTGTAATCGAGATTCATCAATCCAATACACGAAAAGCTGGACGTAGGCTATTACCTCCATAGGAGGGGACAAACCTGTGTAAACCCGAGTCTCTCTCTCTCGCTTAACCCCTTTGAGTCGCCACCAAGCGACGATGGCCTCACACCTAAGTCCTATTTCGAAGACATCTGTCGGGTTGATAAAACCATGACAATTGGCGCCCACCGTGGGGCTCTCGCCCGGTGGAGTTGAGTTTTTGAAGGGGATCCAGTCAGGATTCGGGAAGTTTGCAGTGAAGCAGATGATCAAGAGCCATCGCGATCCGGTCTACGAGCCGGTTTGGAGCGTCAGGGACGCCCCGATCGGACACAGGTTTCAAGATCCCGCAGGGGAGATTGGGTCAGGAATCTCCGAGCCAGACATCTACATCGACATCGAAGAGCCGGCTCGGAGCACCCAATCCAATAAATGTCATGGCGGCTTTCGCCGTGTATTCGTCGGCTTCACGCAGGGGGTCAGCCTTTCAGATGAGCCGGCCTCCAGCGGCGACATCCTCGTCAATTCGGACGGCGTGTCATCTACTGGAGAGACGGAGTCAGTCTGCCCTCTTCATGATGGCGGACTTGGGGGCTCATTAGAGAGCAAAACCCCCGAGGAATACAATGAGTTGCCACGACAAGTCACTGTTTACATGGCGGGAGCTACGGCGGTTCCAGATCCAGCCGCGGCTGGAGGTTCTGGCGGGTCAACCAAAATGCCGGCTCAGGCTATGACCGAACTTATGGCCGAGATGGCAAAACTCGTGGATACCCCGGTCACTACGGAAAACCAAGAGGAGCGCAATGTGTAGCTAGCCAAATTGCGTACTCAAGTGATACAAACGCAGGGATGGCAGATCTACAAATGCGCATACATAAGGAGACGGAATGCCTTAAGGCTGAGGCCTGGCGGTTAGGGGTCCAGAGAGAAGCATCAGAGGCGGTTTACGAGAGGATACGCCACCGAGGGCTCCCCCCGAACCTCGAGCCTGAACGGCTTTTTAATACCCCACATCAAACGCCAGGAATTGTTCAGCAACCTGGGAATCCGCAGGAGGAGCCGGCTCAGCCCCCGCCAACTCAGTATCCCTCTCAGCGATTTTAGACGCCGCGGGGCCACTTTTGAAATCCTGTTGATAACATGTTGGCTGCAACCCAGAATTTGGAAGCATTGCGCATCAACGGAAACTCTCCACTCGAGGTGGAAGCCAGGAACGCCATCGAGATGCTGAAGACTGTTGTGGTTCAACAAGCACAGTATTCGTATAGTCGGGATCGGATGCATTCCACCCCCTATGCAAGCAAGGGCCATCATGTGGAATCCCTGGCCGTCTCTAGCAGTGGGCGAAGACAGCAGCATCAGGTCTCTCCAACTCGTCCCCAGCCATCAGACGCCCAGGCGGTCGTTGACGCGGCAAGAGGCGCGCGACAGGCAGAGGTGGAAACAGCACCACGGGCGATCCAACAGCTTCACCCTCAACCGGCAAGTTTGGGGGCTGGGTACAACAGTAGAATGATTGGCATACCATGCTTATCCCCGACGCTACACGCTGAGCGCATGCCAAAAGATTTCAAGGGGCCTCGTAAGGTACCAAACTACACGGCAGATCTTGAGCCGACGTCTTGGATTGAGAGTTACGAGTTAGCAATGGACATGCTGGATGTCAGCGATGTTGTGTGTGCTAAATATTTAACCATGATGTTGGAAGGTCCGGCTCGGACGTGGTGAAAAATTTGCCGCCTAACTCCATCAACACATGGACCGAGCTGAAAGAACGATTCATCAAGAATTTCCTAGGGACCTGCAAGAAGCCTATGACGATAGTGGATCAACAATATTGCGTTCAACGAGTAGATGAGTCGGCACACCATTGGACACGCCGGGTCATAGAAATCATCCACTCGTCAGATATCATCACGGCGGCTCAGCCAGTCCTGGTATTAGAAAAGAACTGTCACTTTCAGCCTCTGGTCCAGAAGCTCGGGCGGCTCAAGCGAAAGGTGCAAGACATGGGCGACTTGATGGACGTTCTCACCAGATATGCAGAGTCAGATAGCACAAATGACCCCGGGTCGGACGAGGACAAAACCTCCAAAGGCAAAAAAGCTAAAGGTGGAAAAAGCCAGCACGGCCATGGAGGCAACCAGGGGGCTCAGAATAACAATAAGCGTAAGCAGCCGGATGGTGGGTCCGATTTCGTGGCCAACACTAACACAGGTTTTAAGAACCAGCGCCGGAACGGTCGACCCGGAGGAGCTTACAATGGGAACAAACCTTGCTATTATGAAGAGGTGCTTAAGGCACCTTGTCCTAAGCACAGCACCCAAGATAAGCCGGCCAGCCACTCTTGGGAGAATTGCTATACCATGCAATAGTTCCATAGCCAGGCTTTCCAGAATAATTCGGGAGGCAATGGTGGACCACATCCGGGTCAGCATGGACCCGGCGGGTCACAAGGAGGCCCGGGGGCTAGTTTTCAACATCAGGGAAATCATAGCAATGGACAACATCGTGGCCAGAGCAGTCAGCATAACAACCAAAGGAGGATTTCAAAGTAATCCCAAGCAGTTGAATAGCGGCCAGTATCACTAGCGCTTAAATCCCTGAATAAAATTCATATTCTGGAGGATACCAAAGATGAAATCTTATGTCTCCAAGAGGGAAATAAGCCGGCCCTGGAAACCCAGTGGCCTTATTTAAACTTAGCTCATCCGGCTCCTTTTTTGTAATTTCCTCCCCCTTTGCAGAATTCTGTATATACTTCTTTATGTTTCATTTATGAATAAAGCCGCGTATTTTTGTCGTTTCAACTTACAAGATGAGTTTGAGTCTTTATTTTCTGGAACACTGGGCACTTGGAGGCTTCCGACTCATCGAGTCTAGCTTTCTCACCCTTGTGACCCGGCATATAAATGCCAACTTATTAAGGGCATTTGGGGGCTTCTAGCCCATCGGGCTTAGCTTTCTCACCCTCTTGACCCAGCAAAATAAAATGCCATATATGGTTAAACCTGCCTGTGTGCTTGATGCGACTCCGATGAGATGACCCTGTGAACTCTTGACTAGTCAATCCTTTTGAGGACCCTGAACTTGTTAAGGTTAAAATGTCGGGACCCCGATCCTAAGCCATAAGAATCTAGCATGTAACACATCACATCACTTTGCGGCCTCACGCACGGTTATCCCCACGGCTGCCACCTTACCTGGGCCGGGACCGTTTGCGTCTTTTGGCTCACGTATGTGAATATGTCGCTAGCATTCAAATGTCAAAGAACCCGGGCCGACAAGACCAGTCATAGAACCCAAGTAGCACATCCATACAGGGACATGCGTACATAACCCAACAATGCAGGTGGCAGCCTCCAGCATGTGTAGACGAGTCGTAGCAAGCTACATGGACTCAATTATGCCGTGAGACGTTTCTGTCATCAACTGCGCGTAGACGAGTCATAGCAGGCTACAAGGACTCCATTACACTGCGAGACGTTCCCCCGAAGGGACGGACATAGCAGCAAAGAAGGATACACGCCGGTCAATCGATGTGTCCGGAGCAGCAGCAAACTACCAAGGCTCGGTGGAAGCACAAAGAGGCAGTTCCCTGTAAAGAGTACTGCTAAGGCACACAACTAGGTGTCGGATCCCATACATACCGTTGCACGTCACACGTACGCACGACATGCCCGATATGCATAGATACAACTATGGCATCACAACATAACCATACAACAACATATCATTTATTTCGAAGGCTCCAGAGAACCTCCATAGAATAATGGTACAAAAAGGGGTCACATGACCCATCATTCAGAACATACAACCAACAAGCGGAAGACATATGTCTGGGTACAGACATCTATTAAAAGTGGTTGGAGGAGCCTGAAAAGCTACAACGACCCTACCAGAGGAACCAGACCTCTGTCTGGGATTCCCAAGCTAATCCGGTCAACATCGAACCTCACGTCATAAGGATTACTATTGAGACTGACGTCTCATCTGCAAAAACATAAATGAACAACCGTGAGTACAAAGGTACTCAGCAAGACTTACATCAACTATCTACATATGCATCATTGTCAACAAAGGGGGCTGTGGAGTTTATTACAACAATCCAGCTTTGACTCTTGGCTAACCTGTACTACGACTACAAGTACTTTCTTTGAGGTGGGGTAGCGCACACGAGTCCACATATTCACCATATCAATACACCACTATGGATCCACTCCCGTCTCCCTACGAGAAGGACATCCATAGCACTCACACTTATCTTGCATATTTTAGAGTATCCATTTCACTTGACTATGAACCACATAAGTTCTCCAAGTAGTACATATCCGAGGACGCAGCTATTCGAACAGATTCATAACCTTGCAGGGGTGTACTTCTTCACACATGCTCCCGCCACTTATCGCCATGTGCACGTAAAAAGGCACCTCGGCAACCGTCAAGCAGAAGCCCAGCGAGGGAGTCGGCCACGACCGTCAATCACACAAGACCCTAGTACAGGTTTATCGCCTATTTGAGACTGAACCCGCACGGAAGTCCGGCCGAAGTTTCCGCTACGGCCTCAAATGATGTGCGCAGGGTTCCCAAGCCCACCGTTCGGGTGCCACTTGGTACACCGTGCCACTGTGTCTATACCGCATCAAAGCCCACCCCGTCGGGCAGCGCTAAGTACGGCCGCCAACACTTTTCCTACAAACACCAGAAACTAGTTGCAAGTCCTAGACAGAGATCTAGGCGATTAATAAGTCGAGCGGGGTCATATTTCAGGGCCCAACGTGTGGTAGTAACTGTCTTCGATCACATACACAGAACTCAATTCTTAAGGACGGTCCCAATGAGACAATCCGCCATGTACTCCTACATGGCCTCTCATCGCTACCTTTATCAAATCGTGTTCACACACTTAGCTCTCACACAGTAGGATATGAATACTGTCATTCCGATTCATCGCCCAGATGGATCAGTCCCGACACGACACGACTCTAAGCATAGCAGGCACAGTAAGTAAGCAAGCATGGATGAGTAAGCACAACAAGGCTCAAGCAGTTGCTACTCATGCTAAGTGGTTTCAACTATTTACTGTGACAAGGACACGTCATGCAAAGGAATGGGTTCAATTACCGAGAACATGTAACAGTTGAATCGTTATTGTCCTAATGCAGTAAAAGAGAGCAGGAGCGAGAGAGTGGGTTCATATCAGTATGCTCAAGGGGGTTTGCTTGCCTGACACTTCTGAAGATATCAATGAGTCTACGTCGGAACCATAGGTGACACCGATCTCAACGTCGGAACCATCGTCTACCGGGAAGAAACAACACCGGCAAACAGGGAAAAGAACACATTCAATGTGATCCAACAAACATGATGTATGCTATGGCATGTTAAGGTACTCAATTCACCTAGTACAATATTTAGTCATATTAATTGAAGTGGAATTCAAATGGACATCAAATTCCAACTTCAAACTATTTATCAAATTTGCCCTAATCATCATTTGTCCTAGTTGGTGATGTTAACTTGTTCAAACATGCATGAACATGGCATAAACAGATTCATTGGATTTTTCTGATCATTTTTCATATATAAATTATTTTCATCCGAGTTACGGTTGAATTTCTATTATTTTTGAAAGTTATAACATTTTTTGAAATATAATAAATCATTTTGGATTTATTTAAAATCCAGAAATCAATTTATTGCGTCAGCATTGTGTTCTCATGACGTCATCAGTCAATAGAGCTGTGTCCAGGTCAAATCTGACCGTGGGACCCGCCTGTCATTGACTCTGGGTTAAACAGATTTTACTTAACCTAATCTATAAATTAACCCGCTATTCATTAGCTTGTGGGGCCCGGTGTCAGTGGCATGGGGTGGTGGTTAGTGGCTAATTAAGCCAGGCCATGTCATCACCGGCGTTTAGCCGCCGGCGACCACAAACCGCGGCGGTGGCACGCCGGAGATGCTCGGGTTTCGCCTACAGACGGCCATTTGATGCGTCGTTTGGCTCTAACAGCTCCTGGGAGAGGCGCACGTCTGATGGAGCAACCCACGGAGGCGGGGGTGGCCGGAGCTAACGGCAGCGACGACGGAGGCGGCGGCCGGAGCTCGGACCTCGACGGGGACAATGCTAGGTGGTGCTATGCGACCAGCTGGGGGCACCTACAACACCTATGTTGGCTCACGAGTCCATTGGACTCGGTGGTGTGCCCCAAAAGGTCACCGGAGTGACCCGGCGACGAGCCCTTGAGGCAACGGGTTTCAGCGATGGTTGAAATGGGGGCTAGAGGACGAATTCGACAAGGGGGCAAGGGGAGAAGGACCAGAGGCTCACGGTGATCTCGATGCGCTGCTCATCTAGGGCGGGGAGTCATCGAAAGCGATGAATTTGACGGCGACCATCGTCGAGCAGCGGAGGAGGGATGAGCTTGATGGCGGCCACGCGGTGCTCCTGGGCTTGAATGCTTCGGCTGGGAGGAGCTTCGCGTCGAACGGAGGCTCGTGGACCCTCTGGTTGGATGAGGGGCTGTCGGTAGCTGCGGAGTTTCATGACGGCGCGGCCATGGCGGCTCGGCCATGGGGAGGGGGCGGCAAAGGAGAGCGAGGGGAGGGGAAACGGGGAGGCCGGCGAGATCGGGACGGCAGCGACGGGTTTATCCGCTGCCTCCACGCAGGCTAGCAGGCAGGAGGTGGACGGGGCACATGCCCGCGCGCGGGGACGCCGCGCGCGCGTCCTTCTGGCACGGGGAAGACGACGACTGGCGTCCTTCGAGCTGGTCTGGGCCTCAGGTACAGTGCTGGGCCGATGCGGGTAAGTCTCTCTCTCTCTTTTCTATTTTCCTATATCATTTCTATTTTCTATTTTGCAGTGTCGTTTTGGTTTAATAACAAATACTAAACCAATATATTTTCTTCTGATAAATTTTGTGGATGCAGAATGAATTAATACAAAGCCCCACAATATTTTTCAGAATTATTGGATACATACTTAGTATATAATAAATATATATCCAAGTCAAATAATTATTTGATTAACTCAAATGTCCCAGATAAAATGTTTCTGTAATTCCAAAAATACTGATTTTCATTTTACCTCATGTCAATATTTTCTTGGAATACTAGGGACATTTTCTTGGACTTCTTTGAGGCAATTTTTATATTGCACTTTTGACAAAAAATCACTTTGAGGCTTGATCACTCCTCACTTCAAATTCATTTGGAAAGAAATAGATGCATGCATGAATGCCACTGATGCAACTAGTATAGATATTTGCAAACAAATTCTAGGGCTGTGACAACTCACCCCCACTAAACAAGAATCTCGTCCCGAGATTCAAGAGTAGGGTAAGAGGACAAAGGGGACACAACTATCTCAATCTTCGCGATCCAATTGCTCTTCTCGAAGATGTTGATTCTTTGCATCATGGTGATCTTGACATCTTTTTCTTTGGGATCTTCATCGAACATGACAACAAAGAAAGAAAATCTCTACTAGAATCGATCTCCTCGAGATCGAGCAACTCATGATCAACTCATGGAATGAAACGTAAGAACGTCTCTTGAGCTGAGACACTAAACACATCGAGAGCGATGGAATGAGGCAGATGACGGAGATCTCGATCGGTAGGCAACATTTCCACGCTTAGCTAGAATGGAGCATGGGTTTCAAAGTAGCGAGGAGTTAGTTGCCCTTCATACCAAACGGGCACCTTAGGGAAGGTTACTCGTAGGATTATCCCTTAAGTGGCAAAAAGAATTACTTTTGATACAGAGATCATTGAAATTCTTTATACCAGCCTATGGCAATTCACAAGCGATCGTTTGAAGGAATTCGAGCGAATGGCATGCTCAGCTTGGAAAAGAAACTAGAGTTATATCACCACTCGGCAAACGGAAGGCACATTCCAGTTTGATACCGAGGATATAACCCAGTGTCTGAGCGTGCTCTCAAGAACTTGAGCATTTCCATATTCACCAGGGTTTTACCAACATCCATGCCAAGGATCCTGGCAACACATCATACTGCTATGATGAATAACGATGGAAGATGCAGATGCGAAGGATGACAACACTTTCTCAGATTTCACCTTGGTTATGCCAAGGGAACGAAATCTGGATGATGGACCGAGAGACATTTAGCACTCCGCTTCTAATGTTCTCCTTGATCTTCTAGCGTAACCCAATTATAGGTCAGGTGTTATGACTAGAACATCAAGTAAAGGTCGGACTTCGGGGATTCCAAGGGTCCATGAGAAATGACTTCTAGAATAAGTCATATGAAAATCTCATGGGGAAGTGGCTAAAATTGCTGATACAAGATACTACAATAATAGGTCTTCCGATTAGGTATGTTAGCCACAACATCACTTTACCGGGTTACACAGAGACCAATATTATAATTCTTGGGTAACGTTCCAACCATTACATCTGCCTGAGATTCAGATATGGTTGGTGATAGGATGTTTCAGACTCAGCAAGTCTGAAAAAGAAGGTTTGCAACACAAATCGATGAGATGGTGTTGCGGGATTCTCGGGAGATGAACTGCGAGAGCCAACTCCAAAACATGAGCTGGATTGCAAGACCCACATGAACACAGTGTCCAAGACAATTTGTGGTCATATGGAGAACTTACAACAAAACACTACCGAGTTCTGGATGGAACCATCATTGGAGGATAACGAAGTCCTTATATAAGCCCGGGTTAGCTCTTAAAAAGGAACTTATTTTCCTTGAACAAATCAATCAGTGGCTTGGGGTGCTAGGAGATACATATGGAGTGGAGGCGGCCAACCTATCAAACCATAGCATACTTCGCACCTGCATGACTAACTTGGGATGATTCCAAAGGAAGCAAGACAAACTTTCTTAAATTCACGGTGGCAACTTGCGTCAAATGCACGTGAACTTAGAGGAAGTCACTCCTTACACCCAACATATACTCCATGTACAGAACACGAAGATATTGTCTACAAAATTTCCAATGCTAACTTAATGTCCAACATGAGTTGTGAACAATGAAAATGTTGCCGATGGGCTCGACAACAATTCATCAAAATATCCAAGAAAACGGAATTCCACAACTATGTGAGCAAGAGCATAGCATTGGTCAGACCAAAAGGTATAATGATGCAAGCTCGAGGGATTAGCCACGAGTAAGACAACATTGCGAGAACCCTTGGTTCTGAGTTTGATTCGATGATAGCCCATATTCAAATCAAAGATTTGACAAGACAATGGATGCGTCAACTGATCACAAGGATCGATCGATGAAGATATCATCTTTCTCCAACACACACATACGCACACATGGATATCCCTTCGGAACGAACTAAGTTAGGCAAAGCTGTTATCTTCCAACTCTCCAAGTTGTTGTTTAGCTTAGGCAACTAGTTCAAGGTATCCAACACAGATTCTTGGAGAAGGGATTGTTTATAGGGAAAACCAACTTGATCACGAACTCAACATAATGGTCAGGGTCAACCCGGTAATACTTCCAAGAAGATATTCGGAAAATCATGAACCACTGATATGTTATTGAGCTCGGGAACAATCTCGCTTTTCAAGGCAAGACGATATGATCAAGAGAGCGAGGGATTGACACAATCCTAACTCGTTGATCAAAGAGTGCACGATGAAAGATGGACTAGGTAGCACGATCAATCTTAGAATGGTGATTCAATAATCCTCACACTAGGAATGAAATAATTGTCCATTAACTACCAAGCAACAAAGTTGCTAGGAGTATTGATTTTACACATCACGATTCACTTGTCGGTATTCTGGTTTCAACAACACAGAGACCGAGGAACGGATGATGATGGCGAGGAGTATCACAGTATCAAGAAGTCATAAGAGATGGTGCAATTCCCATGAAAATCGTGACTTAATGGGGGTAATACTTCGAGGTAGAACAGAACAAAAGCGGGATTGGCATTTTGATCTGCAGAATACAACTGCTTTGACCCAATCCCAGATATGGATAAGGTACTGGAGTTTTTTTCTCCTAGTCATTCTGAAATAGAATGGCTTGACAAACCACAAGAATAATATGCATCGATGAACACGAATGCACAACTACCCTTGACTATCCACTGACAGATGAAGGTCAGAATACAATTGAAGAAGGGAAACTCAAGAGCACATGATTTTCTTGAATTGTGGATGCATGGATTGAATACGTCAAACAAAGTTCAACATGTTTCTTCCAGATAACCCATGCAGAAAGGTAGGATTGGCAGAGTCACGATTATGGAATGGAGAACTCATGAAGAGCACTCTTGTTGTGATATTTCGTTCACGAAGAACTCCTGCCGGGGATGGTTCATGGTGGTGGAAGATTGATAAACCACGAACCTTGAAGACTATAACAAGGTTACTAATCATCCTAAAGGAACGAGCAAATACTATCAATGGGAGTGAGCAGAATGATTCTTGGGTTCAAGAACCCAGAAATAGAATACCTACTGACTAAGTAGCATCACAGGATGCTTTCGATAATGATGGCCAGAATTATCACACTGGAACACTAAACACAACTAGACTGTTGGGTGGTCACTGATATGACCTGATTTTCCTACACCTTAACAAACACGTTGAGGTAATAAAGTACCCCAACACAACAATTAGTGTGCTTTGTTTGGACCAAAGACATCGGGAATAGGGGGAAGGAATTTGCAATTGCATAAGATAATTTAGAAACCATGGATAACTCGGACAGCATAACGGCTGTACGGGCATGAAATATGAGGCAACCTGCATGAAACTGACAACCAAACAACTGAATTCTTATAGAGACATCGATGCAGGAACACAACAACTTTCCTATAAGTCTCCAGCATAGTAACTCGTCATCATGATAGATAGATGGGAAGCCTAATTCTTAAACCCCGTAAAATAAAGAAGAGGGTGACCTAGAATTAGAATGACATGAGGAAAGGAGTAAAAAAGAATCTTACATTTCCTTCCACAATAAATTCCCTTATATAACTAAAGCGGTTCTAGACACAACATCGACCGGTTTGGCTTGGTAATCCTACAGGCAGCCAAGCGCTGATACCAACGCTGTTGGGACCCCGATCCTAAGCCATAAGAATCTAGCATGTAACACATCACATCACTTTGCGGCCTCACCACGGTTATCCCCACGGCTGCCACCTTACCTGGGCCGGGACCTTTTGCGTCTTTTGGCTCACGTATGTGAATATGTCGCTAGCATTCAAATGTCAAAGAACCCGGGCCGACATGACTAGTCGTAGAACCCAAGTAGCACATCCGTACAGGGACAGGCGTACATAACCTAGCAATGCAGGTGTCAGCCTCCAGCATGTGTAGATGAGTCGTAGCAAGCTACATGGACTCCATTACGCCGTGAGAAATTTCTGTCATCAACTGCGCGTAGATGAGTCATAGCAGGCTACAAGGACTCCATTACACTGCGAGACGTTCCCCCGAAGGGACAGACACAGCAGCAAAGAAGGATACACGCCGGTCAATCGATGTGTCCGGAGCAGTAGCAAGCTACCAAGGCTTGGTGGAAGCACAAAGAGGCAGTTCCCTGTAAAGAGTACTCCTAAGGCACACAACTAGGTGTCGTATCCCATACATACCGTTGCACGTCACACGTATGCACGACATGCCCGATATGCATAGATACAACTATTGCATCACAACATAACCATACAACAACATATCATTTATATAGAAGGCTCCAGAGAACCTCCATAGAATAATGGTACAAACAGGGGTCACATGACCCATCATTCAGAACATACAACCAACAAGCGGAAGACATATGTCTGGGTACAAACATCTATTAAAAGTGGCTGGAGGAGCCTGAAAAGCTACAACGACCCTACCAGAGGAACCAGACCTCTGTCTGGGATTCCCAAGCTAATCCGGTCAACATCGAACCTCACGTCATAAGGATCACTATTGAGACTGACGTCTCATCTGCAAAAACATAAATGAAGCAACCGTGAGTACAAAGGTACTCAGCAAGACTTACATCAGAACTATCTACATATGCATTATTGTCAACAAAGGGGGTTGTGGAGTTTATTGCAGCAAGCCAGCTTTGACTCTTGGCTAACCTGTACTACGACTACAAGTACTTTCTTTGGGGTGGGGCAGCGCACACGAGTCCACATATTCACCATATCAATACACCACTATGGATCCACTCCCATCTCCCTACGAGAAGGCCATCCGTAGCACTTACACTTATCTTGCGTATTTTAGAGTATCCATTTCACTTGACTATGAACCACATAAGTTCTCCAAGTAGTCCATATCCGAGGACGTGGCTATTCGAACAGATTCATAACCCTGCAGCGGTGTACTTCTTCACACATGCTCCCGCCACTTATCGCCATGTGCACGTAAAAAGGCACCTCGGCAACCTTCAAGAGGAAGCCCAGCGAGGGAGTCGGCCACGACCGTCAATCACACAAGACCCTAGTCCAGGTTTATCGCTTATTTGAGACTGAACCCACACGGAAGTCTGGCCGAAGTTTCCGCTATGGCCTCAAACGATGTGCACAGGGTTCCCAAGCCCACCGTTCGGGTGCCACTTGGTACATCGTGCCACTGTGTCTATACGGCATCAAAGCCCACCCCGTCGGGCAGCGCTAAGTACGGCCGCCAACACTTTTCCTACAAACACCAGAAACTAGTTGCAACTCCTGGACAGAGATCTAGGCGATTAATAAGTCGAGCAGGGTCATATTTCAGGGCCCAACGTGTGGTAGTAACTGTCTTCAATCACATACACAGAACTCAGTTCTTAAGGACGGTCCCAATGAGACAATCCGCCATGTACTCCTACATGGCCACTCATCGCTACCTTTACCAAATCGTGTTCACACACTTAGCTCTCACACAGTAGGTTATGAATACTCTCATTCCGATTCATCACCCAGATGGATCAGACCCGACACGACACGACTCTAAGCATAGCAGGCACAGTAAGTAAGCAAGCATGGATGAGTAAGCACCACAAGGCTCAAGCAGTTGCTACTCATGCTAAGTGGTTTCAACTATTTACTATGACAAGGACAGGTCATGCAAAGGAATGGGTTCAACTACCGAGAACAGGTAACAGTTGAATCGTTATTGTCCTAATGCAGTAAAAGAGAGCAGGAGCAAGAGAGTGGGTTCATATCAGTATGCTCAAGGGGGTTTTCTTGTCTGACACTTCTGAAGATATCAATGAGCCTTCATCGGTGACAACGATCTCAACGTCGGAACCATCGTCTACTGGGAAAAAACAACACCGGCAAACAGGGAAAAGAACACATTCAATGTGATGCAACAAAAATGATGTATGCCATGGCATGTTAAGGTACTCAATTCACCTAGTACAATATTTAGTCATATTAATTGAAGTGGAATTCAAATGGACATCAAATTCCAACTTCAAACTATTTATCAAATTTGCCCTAATCATCATGTGTCCTAGTTGCTGATGTTAACTTGTTCAAACATGCATGAACATGGCATAAACAGATTCATTGGATTTTTCTGATCATTTTTCATATATAAATTATTTTCATCCGAGTTACGCTTGAATTTATATGCTTTTTCAAAGTTATAACCTTTTCTGAAATATAATAAATCATTTTGGATTTATTTAAAATCCAGAAATCAATTTATTGCGTCAGCACTATGTCATCATGACGTCAGCAGTCAACAGAGCCGGGTCCAGGTCAAATCTGACCGTGGGACCCACCTGTCATTGACTCTGGGTTAAACAGATTTTACTTAACCTAATCTATAAATTAACCCGCTATTAATTAGCTTGTGGGGCCCGGTGTCAGTGGCATGGGGTGCTGGTTAGTGGCTAATTAAGCCAGGCCACGTCATCACCGGCGTTTAGCCGCCGGCGACCACAAACCGCGGCGGTGGCACGCCGGAGATGCTCGGGTTTCGCCTACAGACGGCCATTTGATGCGCCGTTTGGCTCTTAGAGCTCCTGGGAGAGGCGCATGTCTGATGGAGCAACCCACGGAGGCGGGGGTGGCTGGAGCTAACGGCAGCGACGACGGAGGCGGCGGTCGGAGCTCGGACCTCGACGGGGACAACGCTAGGGGGTGCTATGCGACCAGGTGGGGGCACCTACAACACCTACGCTGGCTCAAAAGTCCATTGGACTCGGTGGTGTGCCCCAAAAGGTCACCGGAATGACCCGGCAATGAGCCCTTGCGGCGGCGGGTTTTGGCGATGGTTGAAATGGGGGCTAGAGGACGAATTCGACAAGGGGGCAAGGGCAGAAGGACTAGAGGCTCATGGTGATCTCGATGCGCTGCTCATCTGGGTCGGGGAGGCGTCGGAAGCGATGAATTTGACGGCGACCATCGTCGGGCAGCGGAGGAGGGATAAGCTCGATGGCGGCCATGCGGTGCTCCTGGGCTTGAATGCTTCGGCGCGTCGAACGGAGGCTCGTGGACCCTCTGGTTGGACGAGGGGCTGCCGGTGGCTCCGGCGTTTCACGACGGCGCGGCCATGGCGGCTCGGCCATGGGGAGGGGGCGGCAGAGGAGAGCGAGGGGAGGGGAAACGAGGAGGCCGGCGAGATTGGGACGGCAGCGACGGGTTTATCCGCTGCCTCCACGCAGACTACTAGGCAGGAGGTGGACGGGGTGCGTGCCCGCGCGCGGCGACCACACGCGCGCGTCCTTCTGGCGCTAGGAAGATGACAACTAGCGTCGCTTCGAGCTGGGCTGGGCCTCAGCTACAGTGTTGGGCCGATGCGGGTAAGTCTCTCTGTCTTTTCTATTTTCCTATATCATTTCTATTTTATATTTTGCAGTGTGGTTTTGGTTTAATAACAAATACTAAACCAATTTATTTTCTTCTGATAAATTTTGTGGATGCAGAATGATTTAATCCAAAGCCCCACAATATTTTTCAGAATTATTGGATACATAATTAGTATATAATAAATATATATCCCAGTCAAATAATTATTTGATTAACTCAAATGTCCCAGATAAAATGTTTCTGTAATTCCAAAAATATTGATTTTCATTTTACCTCAAGTAAATATTTTCTTGGAATACCAGGGACATTTTCTTGGACTTCTTTGATGCAATTTTTATATTGCACTTTTGACAAAAAATCACTTTGAGGCTTGATCACTCCTCACTTCAAATTCATTTGGAAAGAAATAGATGCATGAATGAATGCCACTAATGCAACTAGTATAGATATTTGCAAACAAATTCTAGGGATGTGACATAAAACACCAGCTTGAGTCATGTGAGAGCCGGCATACGGAAAGCTAGGATAAACCATGGGTTATCATACCCGCTTCATTGAAGCAAGACCCGAGCCTCGAAAGCCGGTCCTTTTCTGTCGAGCCTCGAAAGCCGGCATCATAACTATGTGTCTTTTGCATTAAGGCTAGGACCACAAAAGGTACCTTCAATGGGGGCCGCCTTATTTTTTCTAAAACCTTCGGGAAACAACCCCCAACATGGATAATTATCCGATGAAGCTCATCGCACAAAAATACTTTGGGCATAACCCTATATGAAATAACCAGATTATCAGCTGCATGACAGCAACAATTATGTTATTGCTTGAAGAAGCTAACAGAGGACCTCGAGATTGGACATCATTTTTGGCCAAGATTCATTGAATCGGCTTAACAACCTTATCTTATTTGGCTTGTGTATTACAGCAAAGTTTCAGGTACAAAGCTTGTTACCCACCCCTGTTTCCAAAGACCGGGTTAAATAATTGAGTTTGCATGAGCAGCCAATTGACGAACTATCCTACAAATTCAACATTGTTGAAAGAGGAATAAGTTGTTAAAATCAAAGGCCGGGTCATTTTGCCTGGCAATGTCTTATCAAAGGGCCCGTCAATGGAAAGATTGCATAGACAGGGTGAAGAGACACCAGATAAAGTATCTACCATCAAAGGTGCAAAACGTGCACGATGGCACGACAAATGTTCAGCTATCCCTATTACATGAGGCCACAAATTGTTTTTCTGCCCATACATGGGGGCTTAAGTTGACAAATTAGCGGTTCAGGAGACTCAAATCACCGGTCAAATAATTCGGGTCAGTAGCAGCTAACCTCGCGCATGAGACGCCTCTGGGTTATTTGTCGACTGGTCTTCTAACTCCTGAATCTGAAGGTTATCCGCATCCCAGTTGCAATGAGATAAGGCCTGGAACACATCTTCGTCATCAAGAATTAAAGACGGGTCAACTTTAGGGGCGAAAACGTGCTCACGCCATTGAGGAGCCAGATTTTTTGTTATCAGATCAGGCGGTGGAATCCGAGTATGGTTGGCACCATAAGCCTCCTGGTAGCTCCTCAGCTTCATCTCGGAGACCAGCTGCATTGACAGAATTTGAGCGTCCTTGACACAAGCTGCGTAATCTTCCTAGGAAAATTCTGACCCGTCATTTTTAAATTTGGGAAAACCCTTTGTCAGCTCGTTTGGATCAAGCTCTTCTCCGTAAGCCAAAGCCCGGCTCAATGCATATATAGTGCCAGATCGGGCGGCTGATCTCTTCAACTCTGGAATAAGATGGGGGATGATGGAGAGATTTTCCAATACATTCTTGATATATTTTAAGGGTTGCTTCTCCCCCAGTGTGGCCTTAATGGCGATGACTCCCAGTGTAGAGCTGCTCCGTCAACGAGTAAACAGCCTTGAGCATGAGCAGACTATTATCATAAAAGATGCTGGTCTGGGGACCTACACAATAGAATCAATGCATGAGTCGCCAAACACATTATATCTATGTTCCCAAGAGGACAGGATGAAATGAATGTACACTTACCAAAAATGGCTTGGGCCATCTGGGCAATCGGTCGCTTTAACCCGGATAATTCTTCGACAATGAGTTTGAGCCGGCCTTCAGCATTTTCTGCACGCTTAACCAAAGCAGTCTTCTCATCGTCGAAGGATTTTTTCTCTTTTAGGAATCCTGCCTTGGTGTTTTCCAGTTCAATCAAAGAAAGGCGAAGTTTTTCTTCCACTTCTGCCTGGGAAGCCTGCCTTTTTTCCAGGTCCTTTTTCAAATTGGCCGCGCTGGGTTCTTCTGTCTTCATAGTTTCCTGCATTATGAATGAAATTTACATCAAGTCCAAAACAAATTGCGAAGCAATATATTTTGCACTTGGGGGCTAATGTATCTCGGTTCTTTTTTAATGATGAAGACGATACAAGACCTGACTTATCTCAGGAAGATGAGCCAGCCCTTGGGGGCTACAGGTCGAAAGTTTTTCATAGTTATTACAAGACCCGACTTATCTCAGGAAGATGAGCCGGCCCTTGGCGGCTACAGGTCGAAAGTTATTCAAAGTTATTACACAGACCCGACTCATCTCAAGGAGATGAGCCGAACCTTGGGGGCTACAGGCTAAATCAGAGAAACATTCACAAGACCCAGCTTATCTTAAGATAAAGATGGGCCTTGGGGGGCTACCAAAGGATATAAGATGAGGACATATATAAGGAGAACATACCTCATATTTATTTTTCATCATGCTGACAAGACCGATCTCCATTTCATGGCTTGTAACCAAGTGATCTAAACAGGCAGCATGAAGGTCTTTGACACTAAAGTTCTCATAATTTGGAAGTTCCAACTTGGTCTTCCCTCTTTCTTGCAGTACCGCTTCATATTTAGCAACAACTTTTGTTAACACACTGGAAGTCTCAGGAGCAGTATAACTCGTCCCAGTAATAACAACCTCCGGGTTATCTATGTTTGTCACTAACGGATTGGCCGGGTCAATGTTAACTGCTGGAGTAGCTTCAAGAGTTACAGCTTCAGTGTTGGTTGGTTCAGATGAAGGAGGTAAATCATTTTGGATATCCTGAGGGTCTTCAGGCTGATCCACAAGCATTTCATGAGCCACCGGATCAGGAAGCTCCGGCTCAGAAGCCTCCGGGTTAACAGAAGACCCATCAGTCTTCCTTTTCTTGGCTTTGGCCCTGCTAAGTCAAAGGTATGATGTGAAAAATGGAAAGGGACGATAGTCTATTCAAAACAAGCAAAGGACTTACCCATGATTGATGACAAAGGGCACCAGTTTGGACACAGTTGAATCATCCGACGAAGGTGGTGTTTCCTGATTAATCAAGTTACAGGAATTAAAGCATTAATACGACAAGCCGGAGTTTTTCCTCAGGAATATTGGAACATTAAGTACCTTGGCTGATCACTTCCTTGGCGACTGATTTATCGGGCAAACCCTCAACAAGATCGCCACTCCACTTCGGGTTTGAAGCCTAGATTGGTGCTGGGTTTTCTTTAAAATAAATCAAGGGTCTAGATGAGCGTCTGGGTGAGAAAAGCCTACTTTACAGAAAACCCGCCTTGTTTTCAATGGAGGCAAAGGATCTGAGTCGGAAGAGATGGAAATTACCTCAACATCGTCTGCACGACTTGTCTCAACATTACCCTAAGAAAAAAGAAGGGCAATCAGATAAGATTCAATTAAATATAAGCAAAGGCATTAGTTTTACCTCTGATCGGGTATCGGTGGTGGCTGTTTCATCCATTTGAGATGGTCCTTCTGCGGCTGCTTTATTTTTCTTCTTGCTCGGGGCAGCTTTGGGCTTGTTGGCCGTAGCCTTGAGGCGTTTCCGATTCTAGAAAGACGAGGTAACCTACGAGATTAAAAGGCAGACCAGAGAAGCAAAGGCTTAAAGTTTGTTCAAAAAGTTGGGTTAATGCTTTAAAAAGGTTTAATACTGGAGGAGCCGGGTTGTGGATGTAGAAGGGTTTCAACCCGTCCTTGCTAGAAGTATCCTGGTTTTCACCCAGTAATCTCTTCACCATCTGATATATTTCATCAGCCTCCAAAGAAAAGTTGCTATACCGTTGAGGGCCATTCAAATCGCCAGTATAGGTGCACATTAAGCCATTGCGCAAGCTTAATGGAAGGATTCTCCAAGAGACCCAACACCGGGTTAAGTCGACCCCAGTTAACCCGTTGGCTAGTAGAGCCCTCAGCTTTGGATATACATGGGTGTGTTGGGAGCGTTCCTCGGCAGGAGCCCAACCCGAAAGCTCGAAGTCCATTGGAAGGCAATGGGGCCTGTAACCCGACAGGGGGTTCTCATCGGCAGGCGCTGTGTTTTGGCAATAGAACCAAGTCTTGCTCCACCCTTTCGAATGGCTCGGCAAGGTGGCAGCAGGGAAAAGGACATCCTTCCGCCGTTGGATCGAGACCCCGCCATGTTCCAAGCCGAGGCCATCAGCGCACTCTGTTTGCCGGTTCAAATAGAAAAACTCCCTGAAGAGGGAGACAGTGGCTTCCATCTGAAGATACACCTCACAAAAAACTTGGAACTGGCAAAGGTTCGATATGTTATTGGGAGCCAAATCTTGAGGACGGAGGTCAAAAAAGTGCAAGACATCACGGAAGAATTTTGACCCAGGGGGTGAAAAACCCCTTTGTAGGTGATCCAAGAATATCACCACCTCTCCCTCTTGGGGTGTGGGATCTCCTCTCCAAGGATGACCCGCCAACCAACCACATTTTGAGGCGGCAGAAACCCATGATCCTCATAATCCTATAAATGGATATCAGAAACTTGAGTCGCCACCCAGTTGCAATCTTTTGACTCCGACATAATGAGTTGCCTGGATAAAGTAAAAATAGGGTGGCTTAAGTGAATGGTTCAAGTAAAATGATCTAAGTATTTGCAATAAAAGGGCAAGTCTGATAAAGGACCAGAATCTTCATAATGGCCTAAATGCATGGCGAACCATGAGTACTAAGCCGGCAGTAGTAAGGGTGGCTCGTTAAGGCAATAAGATCTTGGGAATTTGGCAAACAAGTTTCTCTAGAAGCAGCAACAATTGTGGATCTAAAAATAGCTTAAAAAGGGCAAAAATAATCACTAGCCCCAGCAAGAGGGCATGGGAGCAGTGACAATATGATTCATCTAAAGAAAGATTAAGACATGTCATGCGCAAAAATGACATTGGTGCTTCTACCGCCCTACTTGGGTGAATGTATTCGTAAGATCTACCCACAGAATCGGCAATGGCGATGAACTGGTGGGGATTTGTCGAAGAACTCGAAGAACCTCAAGGTGTTATAATGGATCTAGAAGGAAAGGAGGTGACTTACCTGAAGCGGTTGACCGGTGACGGGGGAAGAGCGCAACGAATCGGCTGACGAAGGAGCGCCACGTCGACCTCAAGAAAGTTCGACGAGATGAGGAAGTTGCGGCGGTGGCGCGAGGAGCTCCCAGATTCAAGGAAGAAGAAGAAGCAAGAAAGGGAAGTGGAAAGTGAATCCAGGGCCCTGCGGTGAATATTTTAAGGGAAGGAGCCCGAAGAGGCAACTAATAGGCGCGATAATCGAGGGAACACAGTAAATTTCAGGAAACAAAAACGCCACGGTTTTCGGGATAAGTGGATACGACTAGATTCGCCATGATGTCATTGTTGTTTCAGACTGACGACAGGTGACATCACGACAGATCAACAGTGAAAAAATGACAAGTATAGGAGCAGAACAAGCCGGTGTTGACAAAATTTGTTGAAGGTACCAGTTCAAAAATGAGTCGCCACAGGCAAAGATGAGCCGCCACAGGAAAGAAAAATCTATTCACATGAATGAATTCAAGTCAATCTGGGGCCTAATGTCGGGGATATAACTCCACGGTGTAACCCGCCCTACCGGGCCGGGTCAACACATCAATAGTCTTGTGACCCAGTTCAAGATGGGCTGAGTCTCAAGTGCAAAATAAATAAGGTGGTGGCTGGTCAAGACGCCGGATGACCCACCACCAGAAGATGGCGGCTCAAAGCCCATGAAGCTAAGGACTCCGGTTCAAGTTTCCTTAAAGTACAAGATAAGTTAGAGATATGGTAAATCACGGGACATAATATGACCGGACTCTGTTGTAAACCCTAGGGCTTGACCTGTATATAAAGGCTGCCCCCTAGGGCTAAAACTGTCAGGTTACAATCTCTCGATAGCTAGGCTAGTGATTCTGCACCCTTGTAATCGAGATTCATCAATCAAATACACGAAAAGCAGGACGTAGTCTATTACCTCCATAGGAGGGGCCGAACCTGGGTAAACCCGACTCTCTCTCTCGCTTAACCCCTTCGAGTCGCCACCAAGCGACGATGGCCTCACACCTAAGTCTTGTTTCGAGGACATCTGCCGGGTTGATAAAACCACGACAGTTCCCTTGTTCTTGGTTGCAACTGGAATATCCTTAGTAGTCCTCTTGGACTTAGGAGCTGTGGTCTTCTTGGGAGGAGGAGTTGCCTTGCTTTTGGATGGGCCCTGAGAAGTCATGGCATCAGCACGCAGCTTCTTCTTCTTCTTAGGAGGAGCCTGGGTAGCTGGCTCTTCCTCTCCCTTAGCATCTGCTAGATCCTCATACATGGAAGTTGGTCTTTCAACAACATGTACTATCATCTACCTTCTTCTCTTCTTCTCAGCAGTCTTCTTGGGCATACAGCTTCTGGCTGGCTCTATAGACATGGAAGCCCTAGCACTCTCTGGTACCTTTCATAGCCTCCGAGCTGTCATACTCCTTCCTGACAGGTCTTCTAGATGAAGTTGCCTCAGATGCAGCTTTCTTGGCAGCTCTGTCTGCTTTGTCCTGCCTTTGCTTGGAAAAGACCTCATCTGGCACAAAATCAGAGTCCTCTTCATCTGAGTTCAGCTTCCTGCTGGCTCTAGTTGCAGCCTTGGGCAAACCATGGGAGCTAGGAGTGCCTGGATCTTCTGAGGAAGATGAGCTTGGGTCAGGACTAGTGCCTGGATCTGCATCAATGCTAGGCTCTCTGGAATCATTCTAACTATCACCTGAAGCTGACATACTATCCCTGTGAATGGAGTATAGAAGAGCAGAAAAGTTGAGTATCACAAAAACACAGAAATTTTCAAAAACAAACTCAGAAACTTTGGGTATGAACTACTGCAAGATGGATTTCGGTAGCACCGGGTTGTTGTTTTCGGAGTCACCGAGACTGACCACTGCCTTAACAAAAACTTGGCAGCCATTTTCGATGGAACCGAAAGTCTACTCGGTCTCTCTGAAGCGGTTCTCAGTAGCCCTAAACACAGAATCGGTGGAACCGATTCTTACAACTCGGTGTCACCGAGATGCATTCTGCGGGAGATCAGATCCAAAATTTCATTGTTTTTCTAATCTATGGATTGTTTTTGTGGGATATGAAGTTTGCACATGGTGGAACAAGACAAAATCATCTCAATGCGTTAGAATCGGAAGGGGAACACATGAAGAAATTCGGAGCCATACCCTAACTTGGCGGTGGTCCAACTACGGCAGCGACGGCGGAGAAGATTCCCGTCGGCGGTGTGATTCCCAACTGCGGAGGCACTCGGGGAGACAGAGGCGATGACCGGGGGGTCTGGTTTCGGCAGCTTAGGGTTGGGGGCGCGATGTTTGAAGATAGAAATTCAAAGCGTCGGGTCCGCCGGCATAAGTACCCTTCACTGTCGGTGTCACCGAGACTAAAATTTTGGTGCCACCGAGTTCCTCTACTATTAGTTGACAGGGAAAATTGGTGCAACCGAGATTATGGTATCGGTGGTACCGAGATGCAAAAACAGATCAACCCCAGGCATTCGGTGGAACCAAGATTTTCTGGTTGGTCACACAGAGTTGCACTTTAGGGAGGTTTTGGAGGTCAGCCTTGACAAAACGGTACTCCGAGTGCTCCTCGCACAAAGGGTTCGTCAAGTGCTTGTTCAAGTTTTTGTGATATAGCATGAATAGAACTTGAGGTGATAAAGCATAGATAGCTAGAGAAGGGTCCTAGGCATTCTTGTATATCTAATTGGCAAGAAGAAAATAAAAACCAAATAGGTACAATTGGATATCCTCGAATGAGTGAAGATATGCAGACCAACATGCTCACACAATAAGATATCAAATGGAATCATGGCAAACATGCACAATCATTCTAGCATCTACCAAGCACTTTGGCGATGACGCAGTCATCTATATATGAGTACATTGACTTAGGAGCCAAGTAAGAATACTTGATCATAGGTCATACTCATCGTTTAAGCACAAGTGGGGTTACCAGTTTTACATAAAGCATTTAATGTTGTAACATTCTTAGAGATGCTTTAACTCAAGTCTTAGAGTAAAGCTCCCCCTTTATATGACATCGCCCCCTAAGAGGGATAAACTAACCTTGGGTTTGTCGTAGAAGACTTCATGTGGGTGATGTAGTAGTGGATGCTCATATTTGATGAAGGTCATCTTGAGTTGGGAGCAATCCTTTGTGTTTCTTACTCTCCTCACCTATATGGGTTAGTCCCAAACAAAAGAGACAAATACAAGGATATCTATGGACATGGAGTGCAAAGCATACATGATGATGTCCATAGATTCATTTATTACCTTGTCCCTTGCTTACCTTTGAGGGAATGTGTGACTCCTTGAACTATTGCATAATGTTGATGTTGATTGCAACTATTTCTTGCCAATAATGAATGTGAGTAAATTTCATTGGCAGAGTCACCCCTCAAGAACTTCTCTAGTTCTACTTCTTGGGGACCCACATCAACTTGATGGGAATCCTTGGTGTTGAAGTGGCACTTGTAGAAGTTGAGCTTGTAGTAGCCTTGGTAACCCACTTGACCAAAGCTTGGGATTCATCTTCATATGAGTCAATCTCCTCTTGAAGCTTGTCCTTGCCCTTGAGCATGTGATCTTGCGGTGGAAGGTCATCTTGAGCTTTTGTTCCCTTGGGAAGAGTATGTTCATACTTCTCCCTTTGGGGAACAAACTTGGGCTTGGGGTATTGATCTTCTTCCCATTCAACTCCATTAGCGTTGAAGTAGCCAATGCCATGATTCTTCCGGTATCCTCCATGCTTGCGTACAATCTCCTCAAACTGCTTACATCCGGCAAGACTTTTGTAGATACCTTTCTCTATAATCCCTTTCAATAGATCATTTTCTTGCTCAAGTGTAACTTGGCTAAGAGAGTCGTTAGTGGAATCAATAGAACAACTAGAAGCAATATCATTTGTTTTATCATTTTTATTGCTACTAGTTGAAGAACCTTTATTGCCTTTGTTACTAGATTGCTTAGTCTTAACTTGTGGGATAAATGTAGACAAGAGTAGTCGTTTGGCTAGATAAGAAGAAGTCTTCTTTCGGAGATCATCATTGATTGCTTTAAGAAACTCATGTTCTTGCTGCAAATTGAGCTTCTCGAAGTGTAGCTTCTCATGAGTTCTTACAAGCTCTCTATGATCTTCTAAAGTATATTCATGAGCTAACTTAAGAGTGTTTAATTCGTTAGTTAGTTGTTCTATTTCCTTCTTATCGTCATCACACGACTTATCTTGATTAACATGATGATCATCTATCACATTTTGACTAATATCACTAGCTTTATCACATAGCAAGTCATCATCTCCAAGTAAGTCATCCTCATCACTATCCAAATGAAGATATTTGGGGTGTGATACCTTGGGGCCTTTAGCCATGAAGCAACTTCCACTCCCTTCATTCGGTGAATCAAATATGTCGTAGGAGTTGGAGGAAACGAGTGCAAGTCCGGCAACACCTTCATCTTGACTATAGTCGGAGTCGGAGTGATAGCTTCTCTCGGAGTGGTCGTCGGAGTCGGAGCCGAAAACCCATTCACCAACATGAGCTTGATGTCTTCTTCTTGAGTAGCTCTTGGTGTACTTGTCCTTCTTCTCCGAATCCCTACTTCTCCTTGAGGGTCTTCGTTCAAAACGATCATCTCTAGTCCTTCTCTCTCTTCGAGGTGACTCATCTCTTGAGCTCTTTCTTCTAGGTGACACTTCCCTTCTTTTGTGGGGGGGCGTGCACTCATTTGAGTAGTGTTCGGGCCTTCCACAATTGTAACAATTCCGGTCACAACTAGATGAACGTTTTTCTTCATATCTTGAGTTGGAGTTCCTCTCTTTGCCTCTACTTCTGTAGAACTTGTTGAATTTCTTGACCATGAGGCTTATGTCTTCATTGGTTACAAGGTTGCCGCTTGAAGTAGCGGGAGCATCACTTGTGGATTTGTAAGCACCGCTAGACTTGTTGTGAAGCTCTTCTTGTCTTTGAGTGACATCTCATGAGCAACAATCCTACCAATGACTTCCGTATGCTTGAGATCTTTGTAATTTGGCATCATTTGGATCAATGTGCACACGGTGTCATATTTTCCATCCAAAGCTCTAAGTATCTTCTTGATGATGAATTTGTCGGTCATTTCTTCGCTTCCTAAGCCAGCAATCTCATTGGTGATGAGAGCAAGCCTAGAGTAGATCTCCGCAACTCCTTCACCATCCTTCATCTTGAACTTGTCAAGTTGACTTGAAGCACGTCCAACTTAGATTGTCTGACGGAATCGGTACCTTCATGGATATTAACCAAAGTATCCCAAATTTCCTTTGCATTCTCAAGACGGCTGATTTTGTTGAATTCTTCAGGGCATATGCAGTTGAAAAGAATGTCACATGCTTGAGCATTGTATTGCAACATATTCAATTCACCCGCGGTTGCTTCACGATCCGGTTCCTTTCCATCACCAAAGAATTCACCTTGCAAGCCAACACAAACAACAGCCCAAATGGCGGGGTTATGACCAAGAATATGCATTTTAATCTTATGCTTCCAACTAGCAAAATTAGTGCCATCAAAGTACGGACCTCTACGGTGGTAACTTCCCTCACTAGACGCCATACTCTCCTAGGTTGTGAAACCAATGCAATGGAGACCAAAGCTCTGATACCACTTGTAGGATCGAAAGTATGTCTAGAGGGGGGGTGATTAGACTACTTGACAAATTAAAAGTCCCAACTTTTCCCAATTTTAGTTGTGGGCAGATTTTAGCAATAGTAGCAAGTCAAGCACACCCTACACATGCATGTCTTCGAGTATAGTAGCGGAAAGTAAAGACAAGCACATGTAATAGAGGTAAGTGTTAGAAGATCAAACGCAATTGTAGACACGAATATTTTTCCCGTGGTTCATATAGGTGGCGCTATCGTACATCCACGTTTATGGAGTCTTCAACCCACGGAGGGTAACGGTCGCGAGAGTCCACGGAGGGCTCCACCCATAAGGGTCCACGAAGTAGCAACCTTGACTATTCCATAACGGCTTCCGTCCACGAAGGACTAGCCTCACTATGGGTAGATCTTCACGAAGTAGGCGATCTCCTTGCCCTTACAAACTTCTTTGTTCAACTCCACAACACAAAGTAGGAGGCTCCCAAGCAACACCTAACCAATCTAGGAGGCACCACCCTCAAAAAGGTAATAGGCTTGATAATGATGATGAAGACCTTGCTCTTGTGCTTCAAGATGATAGACTCCTCAACACTCAATCACTCTCTCACAGATTTGGCTTGGTGGAAGGGATTGATTGGGTGGAAAGCAACTTGGGGAGGCTAGAAATCAAGATCCAAATGGTTGGAGTGGATGATCTTGATCTCAACACAAGGGTAGGTGGTTCTCTCTCAGAAAACTGGATGGGGCAAGTATGGAATAGTTCTGAGTACTTCTCTTTCGAGTGGGATGTGGTGGAGGGGTATATATAGGCTTCTCCAAAAATCCAACCGTTACAACATTATTGACCATCTCGGTGAAACCGATGCAAAACTCAGTTGTACCGATCTATTCGAAATGTGGAAACTTTCGGAATCTCGGTGAGACCGATATGGAAATCTCGGTGGTACCGAAGTCAGTGGCCGAGTCAGTTTCCAAGACTCGGTGGAACCGAAACACAAAACTCGGAATTTCCGATTTTATGAAAACAACCAAAAGAATCGTGGTCACTGATTCTCGGTTGCACCAATGTGAACTTGGTTGCACCGAAGAAGGGTTTGTGGCTAGGGTTGCTGTCTAGGGTTTAAACTTGGTGTAGCCGATATGGAATTCTTGGTGGCACCGATTTTGAGTGGTAGAGTTTTAGACAGAATCTTTGTGGGAGAACTTGTGGGTGTCTTTGGTGACTAGCACTTGTGCATGTGGAGCAATTTGTTCACCAACAATACCTTACCCCCTTGTAATAGTATTGGCTTTCCTATGGACTCAAAGTGATTTCTCACAAAGTAAAATGTAGAGTCTTCTAGCTTGAAGCTTTGCCAATCCATTCCTTGCATCTTGGGGTATCTCCTCACAATTTGTAGCCATCTAATCATTGGACTTTTCTTGAAATAAACTTAGTGGAACCATGAGTCCAATGACATATATGTTGTTATTAATTACCAAAACCACCAAGGGAGCAAATGTGCTTTCACAAAAAGGTCTAAATTACAATACAGGTAGTGGCTACAATGCCAAATACCTAACCCTGATGACTTAGGTCAACCGTATTAAATGCGTCATGAGCTGTCACGGCGGCGCCGTCTTCCGGCAAGGAAAGCCTCTCCTTTAGTGCCGTTCTCCTAGCTACTCCTATCATTCGCCATGCCATCACGATGGGTGTCAATAAAGGTTAATTATCCCTCTGGAGCTGCCGCATGCCCCGATAGGCTCTACCAAACTACCTGCCCGCCCGACACCTCTTTGACAAGTGACTATGTGCCCGATGAGGTGGAGCGGTGGCTAGGTAGTGAGATCTTGCCGGCACGGAGCTTGCCGGGTCTTCACTTGCCGGCAAGATGGCCTGTCGACAGCTTGGTCATCTACTTATGGTGTCGTGAGCGCAATTGTCTCTCGGCAAGCCTTGCCGGTCGGAAAGCAGCTACCGTCTGTGCACCAGTGAGGGTACTAAAGGACCCGTTCTTTAGTACATCGACATGAGCCCCCGGGCTTGGGCCACACTTGCGTCTGTGGCGCTGCTGGGCTAGGCCCAAAACAGTGCATAGACACACGTGGCGGGGAGTTACTGCAAGTAATGATGATTTTTACTGCCCACCCACGACACGCATAAAATGTGGGGCGTGGGAGAGGTTGAGCGAAACGGCGCTTGGGTCGTGCGCCTAAAAAGGCGCAGATTCGTCAGTCAGAGAGAGCCAGCCCCTGCACCTTCCTTATAAAAAGGTCATTCGCAGGAGCATTGCTCATCTAGCATTATCGTTCCCTATCTTACCGCCGTTGTCCTCTTCAACCTTACGCGGAGCAGAGCATCTGTGGCGCTTCGCCATCTCCACGCGCTTCCTCCATCCAATCCTCCAAACCCGTTATGGCGTGCTAAAGATGTCGAAGTACGACAATCTATGGCACTGGCAAGGCCCCTTGCGGTTCTGCTAAGGGGATCGACATGCACAAAGAGCGGAAGCAACAATCAACGCATCGGATTTATCCAGGTTCAGGACATCGTGAGGTGCAAAACCTTACTCCTGCTTTGGTGTATTATATGTTGTTTTCCCTAGTTACAAGGAGTGCAGCTTGCTGGCAAGAGTGCTCGGGAGCGCAGCTACTACGTGTAAATGGGCAAGGAGTCGACCCTTGTAAAGGTAGCCATGGGCCTCCTTTTATAGATTAAGGGGATACAATAGTGGCAAAATAATCAAAATACTATACAGGTAGTGGCTATAGTTCCAAATACCAAACCCTGATGACTAAGCACAAACGCATTAAATGCGTCGTGAGGTGTCATGTCGGCGCCGTCTTCTGGCAAGGATAGCCTCTCCTTCTGTGTCGTTTGCCTAGCTACCTCCTATTCCTTCACCATGCCATCAGGACGAGTGTCAATAAAGGTTGATTATCACTCCAGAGCTACCGTGTGCTCCGATGGGCTCTACCTAACTATCTGCCCAGTTGACACCTCTTCGACAAGTGACTATCTGCCCGATGAGGTGGAGCGTTGGCTAGGTAGTGGGATCCTGCCAGAACGGAGCTTATCGGGTCTTCACCTACTCGCAAGATGGCCGGCTGGCACCTTGGTCATTTGTTTATTGTGTCTCGAGTGCAGTTGTCTCTCGGCAAGTCTTGCCCACCGGAAAGCTGCTGCCGTTTGTGCACATGTCAGGGTACTAAAGGACATGTTCTTTAGTACACCGACATCTGGCTTCGTCGTAGTTGGTCTTGTTTCCTAGGGTTCAATCTGGTCGTTTAATTCTTGAGCTTTATATAATAAAATGAATAATGAAAAAAATGGCCTATGTTTTTCCTGAATGTCGTTTCATTCCCATCTCGGCATATCTCAGGCACTGGATATGTCCTAGTTTCTAGCACAAGTCATGCCGAAATTAAAGGAAAATCTCGGCATGACCTTCGCTAAAAAGTGGACACATATTGAGCGCTTGAAATTTCCCGGAACGAAAATTAATCAACATTCTAGCAAAACATAGGCCGCTCGGAATCACATGTCCAAATCACATGTAGAACACATATCACATATCACATATCACATGTCCAAATCTCTCCATCATATTTGAGCAACTAGATCACTAGATATACATGCGGAACCATATAGACCATGTGTGCTCACTATAGTTAATTGCTATCGAGGATGAAGTGTTGTCGATGATCTTTTGGGCGTCGTCGAGCGGCTCATCGCTCATCTACCCTACGCCACATGAGCATTTCTATAGAAAAGTTCAAATTGGCATGATTTTACACTTCCTTCTTTCTTTCTTCCTAAATGTTTTTATGCATTTATCCAAAGGTGGATCAACTAATATATTTTAAGTGAGAAATTTAGTTCCGAAATTCTTCCTAAATATTCCAAATTCATATATTTCTAGGGTTCATAATCTAGGGTTCATAGCAAGAATAATCTAGGGTTCATATAAAAAACTAAATTTTGTTTACAGCAACAATAATCTAGCACTAACCCTAGAATAATCTAGCACTAATCTGTTTGGAGAGAGAGCATAGAGAGAGAGAGAGCAGAGAGAGAGAAGAGGGGAGGGGAGAGGAGGGAAGAGGGGAGGGGAGAGGAGTGGCCTACGGCAGGCTATGGCGGGGGCGGCGGTCGACGGGATGGAGGATGAGGTCGATGGAGGAGGTGGCAGCGGCAGTCGGCGGCGATGTAGGCGATGATGGCGAAGGGGCGGGCGATATCAATGGAGGCAACGTTGGCGAAGGGGCGGGCGGCATCGATGGAGGCGACAACAACGAAGGGGCGGTCTCTGCCTACGGAGGCGACAACGACGACAACAGTGAAGGGGCGGGATGCAGGCAACTGCGGCGGGGCTCAAGAGAGGAGAGGGATCGAGTGAGAGTGGGAATGGGGAGTCTAAGGGGGCCGTGGTAGCAAGTGGGGCGGATAAATTAGTAGTAGCGCTGGTTAGGCAGAAACATGCTATAGCTTAGTGTAACAGCCCGAGACCCACGCTCGAGAAGATTCCCGTTTTATTCCATTATCTCCGTTTGATTTATTTTGTTGCCGCATTCATCATCACATCATTCGCATCATCTGCATAGCTTCGGCACTCTGTTGCCATCATTTTTAAAACATGCATCCCTTCGTAGTTGCCGGTTCTCTCCCTTCTTGCCGTTGATCGTTTCGTGACCAACCACACACGCACACGCCCGCGGCATAGTGAAAATAGTGATTTTAAAAGTACGTATAAAATATTCTTGGAATGGGTGGAAACTTGGCGTGCGGTGTTGTTATATTGTAGGTAGACTGCCTACCAAATTTCGTCGCGTTCGGAGGTCGTTTGATACCCCAATGGACAACTTTAGCGACTCCGTCATTGGTCAAATTATCGGACGTTTTTCGGTTTTAAATAAAATCTGTCACAGGCTGCCATCTTCCCTCTCTTCTCTAAGACAAGCCCAACTACATAGCTCCAAGCCCACCTAGCAAACCCCGCGACTGGAGCCGTCTGATCACGATCGGAGGCTCGAAATGGTGCAAAAACCCAACTAAACCCTAGCCCCTGCCTATTTAAGCCTTCATTCCATGCCAAATATGGCCTTCTGTCTCCTTCGGGCTCGTTTTCCACGCCACCAAGCAGCCGCCGCCATCTTCCGCACGAAGTCAGACCCTCCCCAGCCCACAGCCGCCCCTCCAGCCAATCCCAAGCCGTTACCTCACCCTCTGTGATGTTTTTGTCATGGCATGATGTCCTTGTGAGAAAACTTAGGTGTGAGGCCATCGCAACTAGGTGGCAGCTTGAGAGGGGTTGGTCGAAATTGAGAGACGCGAGTTTACCCAGGTTCGGCCCCTCCGATGGAGGTAGAAGCCTATGTCCTGCTTTGTGTGTATTGATGATGAGGATGATCTCGATTACAAGGGTGTTGTATTGCTACCTCTAGTCTCGAGAGCCTCTAATATGTCTATCTCTAATGACTTGAACTTGTCCCTCTTGGGGTGCCTTACCCCTCCAAGTTGAAGGGGTAGGTTTACATGTAGAGTCCTACTAGGAGTAGGACTAGTCTCTCTTGAATCCTAATCAGGGTCTTGTTTCCTTTGTGAGGGAATCTTTCCTCTCCTTGGGCCTTCTCAGTGAGCCGGCCCTCCAGGCCCGTTCCATGAGCGGCCTTCCATGGGGTGCACGCTAGGCCTTGAGCCTTGTCGTCCAGTTTGACGTGGTAAACATAGTGATCTTCTAAGCCGCCATCCTCCTGGCTGGGTCATACTCCTGGCCGGGTCAAACCGTTGGTAATATCCCCGACAGTAGCCCCCAGGTTAGCTTGAATTTATTCATGGCAAGCTCCTGAAATAAGAATAATAATAAATATGTTAAGCGACCAGATTGCTCCACTTGCCGGCTTAATTTATTGAAGTGGCTTCTTGAAAATCCGGGTTTCTTCTTCATATTAACGAGCCATCTTCACAATCATCTTGCAGGTACGTGTCCTCTGCAATAAAATATTGGGAATAAAACACCCATATGCCGTTGAATCGGCCTCCGATGCTTTGGTTTGATGAAAATATTGGGAATAGAAATTCGTCCGTTGTTAAACCACTTCATGGGACGCGAGGATCCTGTCGGGTCATCAGACGTAGTGGATACCAACTTAGGACAAAAATATTGCTGATTTATGGATGTAGAACTTGCCAATTTGTGAAGCCGGGTTGCTTATATTGATTCTACCGGGTCATGATCTTTGATTATGTCGGGTCGTGATCGTTGGCGCTGCCAGGTCAAACAATTGGACTCTAGTTCACTTGATAACATTATTGGGACTAAGCAAATCTGTGTGATGTTAAGCCGGCTTTCAATTCTTCGGCCAGATAAAATTATTGGGATGAAAATCCATCTGATGTTGAGCCGGTCTTCCGGGCCTTTCGATGAATAATTTGAAAATGATCTTTGCAACCTTCCATCCAGAAATGAGACAAGTTCTCGCTCACAACTGACAGCTTGAAAGTGTTCTTCTATTTTTTATATCCATATTACCTGTAGCCCCCAAGCTCCGAGTTTATCCATGATGACTTGGTGCTTTGCAATAATATCTTTGACTGTGTAGCCCCCAAGTGCCGGGTTGTCTTGCGTGCAGCAGCCTGGGACTTGTAATTGTCTTATACTTATAAAACTTCAGCTAGTGTAGTCCCCAAGTGCCGGGTTGTCTTGCCTGCAACAGCCTGGGACTTTAAACTTGGTTTTGAATGTTGTAGATAGATAGCATTGGAGAAATCCGGGTTGGCATCTGAGTCGCCAGTTATAAACTGAATGTCTTGCATTTCACATGTGTACCCCCAAGGGCCGGCTCATCAGTATGTGATGGACCGGGTCTTTCAGTTTGGACCTTATAATCTGTTTGAACAGCTGAATACTATAGCCCCCAAGTGCCGGATCGCATGCCTGCAGCGACTTGGGACTTTAGAAAATTTGATCTGAGTAGTGTAGCCCCCAAGTGCCGGGTCATTTGCCTGCAGCGACTCCGGACTTACATGAACTTCTCCTTTGAAAAGAGAACATCATATGATGTAGCCCCCAAGTGTCGGGTCATATACCTGCAGCGACTTGGGACGGTGTGAGAGTAATATAACCCATCATAATGCACTTCAGAAGTTCTCTTGAACTGATATTGATCTGACTTGAATGAATCCTTAACCGTGGTTGTAATGTAACCCGGTACGAATATCCTGGAATAATGTCTTTGTCCTTGAAATGAAATCCCTGCTCGTGGTTGTGGTGCAACCCGGCAAATATATGTTTGAGAAATCCATAAGTGTTGTAGTTTACTACAGAGCACAAGTTGAAAAATCCAAGAGCATGTTAATTAAATGACCCGGCATTATATGTGATAGGGTGACTCTTAGAGAATAGGTAATTCTTCCGAGCTGGCTTGAAAAACCTCAATCATTGAATACTGGTTATGATAAACCATGATGAAGATCCAGCCATTTTGGCTATCAAAGATCTATTTGTTCGTGCAGAGGTTACGATGTAACCCGGTTTGATGACTGGCTTGATATGTTTGTATGATGCATGATGCAATGCAGGATGATGTATGTATATGAAAACAGAATATAAAGTGCCAGTTTTCAAGGCATGACATGAAGACCGGCTTTCGAGGTTCGAGTCTTGATTCAATGAAGCGGGTGTGATAACCCATGGTTTATCCTAGCTCTCTGTATGCCAGATCTCACATGACTCAAGCCGGTGTTTTAACCTTGAGAAGTTCAGGGTCCAAAGATGGATTGACTTGTTAAGAGTACACGGGTTCACCTGATCGGAGTCGCATCAAGCATACATGCAGGTTTAACCATTTTGTGGCGTATTTGCCGGGTCAAGAGGGTGAGAAAGCTAAACTCGGTGAGTTGGAAGCCCCCAATTGACCTATGATCATGGAAAAGCTCAGCATAGGATATACAGGAGACAATGCTACTACTGCAAAACATCTGGGATCCAGATAAGCCGGCTTTATTCCATTGATCATAATATGATAATCCAACAAAGCAGGATACCTATGTTTGAACAGCGCATCATGGCAGCTGGTCCTCTTTGGCAACCTTTAATTTTTCGCCCATAAGGTAGGACACTCATGTATGAACTGCGCATCGTGGCAGCTAGTCCTCTTGGGCGACTTTTAATTTTCTGTTAATAAGGCAGCAGCCCCCGGGTCCGGGTTATCTTCCCTGTAATTACCCGGGGTTCTAGAATTTTTAAGACCGATCAAATCTGCCGAGCCATGTCTGTGTAGCCCCTGAGTCTTAAGTCGACTAGAAGAGGCGGTTTGATAGTCTTCATAATGGTTGTGGCATAAGCCGACATAGTGTTGACGGCTGAACGATGGAATTTATTGAAACTGGAGACCATGTGGCGAATTGATGATTTCGTGATGCTCATCATATGTCTTTGGCAAATGTTGTGGCCAAATTGAATGCATATGCCTCTTGACCCATTCTTCGTTATTCTCACTTGGTCCGGCTCTACTGGTTCCTCGAGGGCCATTTTTTGTTTTTTCTTTGTTGCTGGCTCTGTGAATTTTGTCGGCTCAAATGATGGTTGGCTCAAACGGTAGCTTCTCCAGGGATGGTTCCTCTATGGCTCTGGCTCTCCTGTTTCCTTTTATGTGTTGAAGCAGACCGGACTCGGGGACGGCAAACCAGTGCGCCTTATCCATTAGGCAACCCGGAGCGGGTGGAGTTTGATAATAGACATATATTTTCCTTTTTGCTCCAGCGTTGGAGTCATCCGGACGGCGGGGGCGGCGGTTCGCGCGCATCTGGTGGGCGGCTCGTGCGGGTGTATGCGGCCCCGACGTGTCGATGTAGACATGGAAGTCAGCCACATCATTCAAAATTGGCTTGATAGTGCGAATGCGAGGGTTGGTCGCGGCATTTGTAAGCCAGCGTTGACCCTTGAATCGGCTGTGGCATTGGAAACCTAAGCAGATGGTGAGTCGGTCGCGACATTTGTAAGCCGGCACGGACGGTGAGTCGGCATCAGTGTTGTAAACCTGACGCGGACGTGCGAGTCAACTGTGGTATGTTGATATAGCCTGGACCAATGGGGGTTGCGTCTTGTACACGTGTCCGTCGAACAATGCGGTTTGGACAGATGCTGACGCATGATCATGTTGGCGCAAGTTCCATATCCACAGTATTATGTCATCTTTGTAGTGAACAATTTTCCTGACTTATTTGGACGACAGATGATCCGTGTGCAACGTCCCTCAAAATAATGGCCCGTGCGCCTGTCCATCTGATAGCTTCGCCCGCGGGCGGACGCTTAATGCAGTCTTTTAGTTGTAGTTGTAGACTGAACCGCGAGCGACCTCCTGACATAATATTCTCGGATGTATGTACATGTAGCAGGGCGGCGAGCCCGTGCGCCTTTAACGGGTAGCCAAGTGCAGGGCGTTGAAGACGGGTGCTGCCTTAATATTGTTCGTGCAGCAATATGATGAACCACGGCGACGTACGGTGTCTCATCGGATCGGTGGAGGCCGTGTGCCGAACACCGGCAAATTCCATAAGCTTGATTTTCAACAAGTCTGGTGATCCCCTCATACCCATAGGAATTTGAGAGAGGGAGCTTATGTGTCCCACGTGCACGCACTGTACGAGCACTATGAGCAATTCTCAATATGGAGTACTGACTTCTCTTTTTCTTAGTCTCAGCTCTTGTGTGAGTATTAATAGTACATTCTCCTAATCTTCAGGTTTTTCTGCACCAACACGTCTGATAACTTTTCCTTGCAGTGTGAACCATCGGGCGGCCTAGCGCGGACAGACACCGATGCGGCCTCCGATTCGCAACCCGGACCTCAGTCATTCGCGACGAGTAGATGAAACTGCCAATTTATTCTGGTCATTAGGAGAAAAGATAGCATATATGTACGCATCACTAATTGCTTGTCCACGTGATCTCTTTTCTTCCTTTCCCCTTTTTGAGTCCCTTGTGACGTATGTGACTCTCCGTATGATTTTTTTATGCTCGACTGTTGCGGCGCTGCATGCACTCCATGAATGTGCCGCTCTCTGGTGGCCTTGTGCCATCTATGACTTCACGCTTTAATCCATCCGAGTCATTCGTGGTGGTCCAAGAACGCCGTCCATTTTTCTTTTAGCCAGGTCGCGAGATCGAATGACCCCGATAAATCCGTCGTATGTTGGTGGAGATTCCCCGGTCTCGATTTTGATAGATCTTGTTCTTTGTTCTAGTCTTGATATAGAATAAAAACCTCCACAATTTTTTTTCTAATCCTTAACTTTGTTTTCAAAACTATCCAGTGCATCATTCTAGTCGACTTGTGCGTCTGTATCTTGACTTGTCAAAGGTTGAACCTTGTGTTACGATCCAATAACGGAAGGCCGTGCCTCATGAATGCCATGAATAGATAAATCTGTACACAAAGTAGTACAAACCAGTAGAAATATTCTTGACATAATTTAATATGCAGATCAAAATAAATAGAATAATAGCACCTGGTAGTATCTCCTAGGTGAACGTAGTAATTGAAGACCAAAAAAACAACTTGAACTACTAGCTTTCACGTCACGTACTAGTTGAAGTAGTACTTCTCCTTTGGTCTTTGTGTCAGGAAGTTACGTACGCTGATATACATCGGGACTTGATACGGCAGCACAGTTGTTTTATTCAGTTTGGATGCGACTGCAATTGCACAGGCGTGCCGGATCAGGTCAATCTCCCTCGCTCTTTTTTTCTTTTGTCCGAGTCTGATTGGAAGTCTATACGCTGCTTCCGACCAGGACTCCTCGTGCGTATAAATATGGGTGGCGAACAATCCTAATTGATTCCTCCACGTACATCCCCAGGCTTTGAGCAAAGTAGTAATAGTAGTACTAGCACTAATTGACTACCAATTAGCCAGCCTTGATTTGATGCTTCGAGCGTTGTCTTGATGCCTCTGTATAAGGACTTTGATGGATGCCTTTTTACTCACTTTAACGCATGCGGCTGCAAAAACAACTTCGAACATCTTTCTTTTTATGGCTGATCTAGTTGATGCTGGTGACGCGAGGCTCCGTACGCGAACAGAACTCCATCAGCGTATTTTTTTTTTGGTTTTTCCGTGACGCGCGAGCTTTCGGATGGATGGGCCTGATCCTGCATGTGTGTCACCGAAGGTCCCATCGATTGATTTGAAGAGATCTTGCCAGCTGCTTCTGCCAGATATCATTACTCTTTCAAACGCCAGAGGATAGATCAAATCGAGAGATCGCCCGCCGCCACAAAAAACGCAACCCCAAATTTTTCTTGATCCTAAATCTCGTATATGCTGTTTCGACTGCTCATCGAGACGATGTAAATCCTTTCCTCGCCAACTCTTTCTTCTTCTGGCTAATCGCGAGCTTCCCGTTCCTTGAAGAGCTCCCTTCAAGAACACAACATCACTGTGCGTGGCCCCACGGTGGGCGTCAACTGTCGTGGTTTTGTCACGGCATGATGTCCTTGTGAGAGAACTTAGGTGTGAGGCCATCGCAACTAGGTGGCGGCTTGAGAGGGGTTGGTCGGAATCGAGAGACGCGAGTTTACCCAGGTTCGGCCCCTCCGATGGAGGTAAAAGCCTACATCCTGCTTTGTATGTATTGATGATGAGGATGATCTCGATTACAAGGGTGTTGTATTGCTACCTCTAGTCTCGAGAGCCTCTAATCTGTCTATCTCTAATGACTTGAACTTGTCCTTCTTGGGGTGCCTTACCCCTCCAAGTTGAAGGGTAGGTTTACATGCAGAGTCCTACTAGGAGTAAGACTAGAACTAGTCTCTCTTGAATCCTAATTCGGGTCTTGTTTCCTTTGTGAGGGAATCTTTCCTCTCCTTGGGCCTTCTCTGTGAGCCGGCCCTCCAGGCCCGTTCCATGAGCCGCCTTCCACGGGGTGCACGCTGGGCCTTGAGCCTTGTCGTCCAGTTTGACGTGATAAATACAGTGATCTTCTAAGCCGCCATACTCCTGGCCGGGTCATACTCCTGGCCGGGACAAACCGTTGGTAATATCCCCGACACCCTCCATCTCTCTCCTCCCGCGCACGGCCCGCCGAGCCCAGATCGGGCGCAAGCGAGCCCATCAGCCATCACCGCCAGGCCCGCCCGAGCCCGCACCCCGGCAGCCCGCGCCTCTGCCGCCTCTTCCCGAGCGCCGCCCGCCTCGCCGGCGACCCAGCTCACCGTGCCGGAGCTCGGGCCGCTGCGGCCTCTCCGGACATCGTGTCATCGCCGTCGCTCGCCCCGTGTCGCCTGCCCCGCCTCCCACGCTAGCCACCGCCGTGATCGTGCCTCCTCCCGGGCACGAAGCTCGCTAGCCCCGCCGCCGTGCTTGCCCCGCCGCCGCCCGGCCTCGTCGTCACCGGGAACGGGTCGGCCGCCCTCGGATCCGGCGACCCTTGCCCGGATCTGCCCCCTCGCGGCCATCTTCGCCCGTGCCGGTGACTGCCGCCGCCACCATGCCATGGCCCTTCCTCCGGCCGGCCAGCCGCCCACAGGACCACATCGTCACGGGATGCCCTCACCCTCCAACCAAACAGGATCCCCCGCCCCCCGCGTATCCTCCCATACACTTTTTCGAAGGGGTAAGAAATCCACCAAGTCCCTGAGTATTACCCGTTTTAACAACATACTAGCATGTTGAGTTGTTTTTAACTTTTTGTATGTTTACCCGATGATGAAGTGTTATATATGAAAAATCATTTAGTTTTCGTCCTCTACATGATGGCATCATTTGCACGCATATTAGAATTCATGTACATGCTCAAATCTCTGATGTAAAAGTGCATCTCATCGTAATCGTAAAAACTGTAATGTGTTAACGATAAGTTCCATTTTGCGAGCATCATATTAAGCAACCCATGCCTCTTTTGAAGTTGTGCCAATGAAGTAATTTATAGTGTGCTATGTCTACTTGTTGTTACTATCCTTGCCACTCATATAAATGATTGCTATGTTACTGTTATTGCAATGTAAACATGCTTAGTCGTACTCTTGTTTTGGGAGAGTCAATTTTCACGAAGTCTGGAATCTGGATCGAAACTTAGCTTTTTATCTTGATGATTGCTATGGATTCATTGCTCTTTTGCAAATGCCCATGTGGTATGAATTGAAGTGCATGTTATTCTCTAGATAGATGTGACATTTGATATCATGAGATAGCCTTGATACATACTTGTTTCTTGCTCTCAACATGCCTACCTGATAAAAATTGCTGCCCATGTCCACCCTAATTTTCACTAAGTCTGAGAGTCTGGTTATTTTAGAAGGCCATGTTTTGTTGATGCTGGCCATGATTCTGTGCATAATTAGACCTTGCCATTATGGAATGAATTGAAGTGCATCATGTCCTCGACCATGCTGTAGATTTTCATGCCATTATAATTCCTGTAGCATATAATTTATTGCTATCAATATGCCTTCAGGTTAGCACTGTTTGTGAAAAAACCGGTATTTTCACTAAGTCATAACTGTTGTTCCAATAGCCATGTTGTGAGCTCTTTTGCTATTGATCCATGCTTCTATTCAACTTGATGCTATGAGATGAATTGTTGTGCATCATGTAAGCTTTTGCCCCATGTCTTGTTTGTGCATTTTAGTTTCTTGTAGTCTGTTATTTTGAGGTGTGCAAAATGCCATGTTGTTGTTTTGGACAGAGATGAACAAAACTTGTGTTGGTTGTATTTGTTGAACCGTGGCTCCGTTTTGAACATGATCCACATAAAACTTGCTTAGAATTTCATATAGTTTAATAATATCTTGCTGCATGCATGATTTGAGATGTGTGTGGTTGTCGTTTACATGTATTTTGCATTCATGGCATATTTATCTTGTGTTGGTCATATCTTTTAGGCTGTAGCTTCGTTTTAAATGATCTACATATGTAAATCGCATAGAATGACGAGTAGAATCACATGGTGCATTGTTTTTCCCTGTTTAAAAATATAAAATATGTTTAGTTCAGATCTGGACCAAATTCATAATTTGCATGTGAGGTCGTTTCGAAAATACCATATGTTGTTTCCGACAACATTTAAAATGCCTAGATATATAGTTTATTTATGCTTCACCTCTTTCCATGATAAACAACAGTTAAACTTGCCATGTAAATAAATGAGAGTGAAGTAAATGATTCGAACATGGAGTTTCGTCAATATGCAACTCGTTGCATATTGAACTTCACTTAATGTGTAGTAGTTGATTGTTGTGCTTGCCATGACTTGCATAATTGTATGAACATGCATCATATTTGTTTGCGCATCATGTCATGCATATGTTGTGATGTTTACCGTGTCATTTGTTTGTTTTCGGATTTTTCTTCTCGCTAGAGTTCCGATCCGTTTCGGAGTGTGAGGATCCGTTCGACTACGCCCCGTTCGTCTACTTCACCGATTCATTCTTCTTCCAAGTGGGATCTCAGGCAAGATGAACATTTCCCTGGATACCACTACTGTCACTGCCATGCTAGTTGCTTCGTTTCTATCGCTATGTCTCAGTACCTACCACTTATTTGTCAAGCCTCCCAAAATGCCATGATAAGCCTCTAACCCTCCACATCCCAGCAAACCATTGTTTGGCTATGTTACCGCTTGCTCAGCCCTTCTTATAGCGTTGCTAGTTGCAGATGCAAGTTGTTCCCATGTGCCAACATGGATATCTTGAGATATCACAATATTATTGCTATTTAATTTAATGCACATATATACTTGGTAAAAGGTGGAAGGCTTGGCCTTTTGCTCGGTGTTTTGTTCCACCTTTGTCACCCTAGTTACTTGTGTACCGGTGTTATGTTCCATATTGAGCGCACCTAACATGCTTGGGGTTGTTATGGGTGTCGGCGTCCTGGGAACGGGGGTACCCGGAATTGCTTGCCTGTGGCCCAAGGCGTGGCCCACCTCGACTACCAAGTACGGCCCGGCGCGGCCTCATTCAACACAAGGCCCTCGCGAGACCCCGAGCTCGCGAGGGAAACAGCGCCAAGACCCGCGGGGAGATAGGCCTCCCCAGGCCTCCTCCCGAGCGGCAGAGACTTATATGCAACGCACAACCTCAGGAGGCCGAGGGTGACGCCAGCCAGGCCAGGCGGGCGCTAGCGCGCCAGAGGGGACAGTTTCCCCTTTGGTGCAAAGGAGGCAGGGGCACACACGAGTTCCCAAAGCGCCCCCCCAAAGGTTTCCACTTCGGTGCAACAAGACCAAGACCAAAAGCCCCGCAGGACGGACGTCATCACCGAGCCCACCTCTGCATCACCATCGACTACTTTGCAGGCGAAGACCACCTTTCATCAGGATAAGATGTACCCTTTGAATTTGGCCGATGTGGGATTCCTTCCCGCCTTTGCGATAAGGGAAGAGGACCCGGGCCGCTATAAATAGAGGCTAGGCAGCTCGGTAGAAAGGGGAGAACACACCACCCGCAAACACACTCGCGAGGCAACTCACCACTGTGCTAGTTCATCCACAAACCTCCTCGTGAGGCAATCCACCAAAGGCAGGATTAGGGTTTTACGCTTCGCAACGGCCCGAACCTGGGTAAACTCTCGTGTGTTACCCTCTTCCTCGCCATCGAGCGGGGTTATCGTGTTGTGAGCCTGGTGGGGGTGAAACTGTTGGAGATCTTCGCACACGCCCCTGGGTTCGAACTTCTTAGGGTTTTGCGGAGCCCGAAATCCGACAATGGGGATCCCCTTGATTTTCGTTCTGGGATAAAACTCTTCTGGCAAGACCCAACATTGGTACTATTTGCTTAATAACAACTAATAAAATATGCATAGGGCATGATCACCCCGTGGATAACTAATCAACCCCCGGGCCAGTGCTCCTCATGAGTGTTGGTCCAAACTAGAGAACTGTGCGGGGCCACCCCAGGGCAACTTGCGTGATTTCTATCAGGCCACCGTATGCGCCGCTTATCCGTCATGTCCTGAGAACGAGATACGCGGCTCCTATCGGGTTCGTCGACACGTCGGGCGGTCTTGCTGGATTTGTTTTACCTTTCTCGAACGTCTTGTGCACGGGATTCCGAGGATACTTTGGTTTATCTCGAGGTTGAGGTTTTCCACTGGAATTCTGAGGATACTTCGGGCTATCCCGTGGTTGGGGTTTTGCACGCAGCTTGTGGCTAGTTTGTGATGGATGAGTTTGAGCACCCCTGCAGGGTTAAATCTTTTCGGAAAGCCATGCTCGCGGTTATGTGGCAACTTGGAAATTTGTTCAACATCCGGTCATAGAAAACTTGAAGTAAACTCAAATAAAATACACCAACCGTGTGCGTAACTGTGACTGTCTCTACTCGTGAGTTCTGAACCAAGAGAGAACATGGTGGGGTTATGTTTGACTCATAAGTAGGAGTTCAGGACCACTTAGTGATCATTATTAGTTCACGTCCGTTTATGCGTAGATCACCCCTCTTATTCTTGTACTCGTAAGTTAGCCACTCAAATAAATGCTTAGTGGTTGCTGCAGCCTCACCACTTAACCATATCTCACCCATTAAGCTTTGCTAGTCTTGATACCCTTGGAAATCAGATTGCTGAGTCTCTGTGGCTCACAAATTACAACAACAACAGTTGTAGGTACAGGTAATGCGATGCCTTGAAGTGAGAGAGATGCTTTGTTTGATTTGGAGTTCTTCTTCTGCATCATCAATCATAGGATGAGTTCCAGGCCGACAGCCTGGGATAGCAAGGATAGATGTCGCTTTTATCGTTTGATTTCGTCCGTAGTCGGACCTTGCTCTTTTGTATGGTGATTGAATGTATTGTTGTATTTTATATGATCATGATTTAGCTTGTGGTGAGTGTAAGCCAATTCCATATACTCATCTCCTCTTTACATGTACTTGTAACGATATCCATTCTTGCGAAACGACGAGATGCACTTCTATCCCTATCGAGGTCCTCGGGCCAAAGTAAGGATAGGATCGCATCTTGGGCATGACAAGTTGGTATCAGAGTCGTACCGACCTAGGAGCCCCCTTGATTGATCGAACTTGGCTGAGTCGAGTCTAGTTAAAAAAATATTTTGAGTCTAGTTATATATCGGAGAGTGGGATTCTTTTGACTCCTCTCTAGTGAGGAATCCTGACGTAGGATTTTTTATTCTACCCCTCTTCTCACTCAATTTTTAGGATCACGCATGTATTTTGGAACCTCTATGATGCTGATGTGACGGAATTATGTACTTGGTACCTCCTGTTTCCGGGGAGTTGAGCTCAAGGGGGTTCTTGACACATCGTTATCGTTCTGTTTCCTTAGTATCCCAGGATGAGTATGTTTGGAATTGCTTCAACACTATTTGTAGCGAGAGGAGTTTGGCGTCACCCAATCCTGGGGAGAGCATCCAGATGTACTGCCATGTTTAGTATTGTTGTGATTACGAGGGTCGGAGGTAGATAAATTTCCAAGGCCTCTGGTTATGTGTTGACGGATGTGATACATTGGAGAGTAGTATTACTGCTAGGAGTTGAGAGATGGATTTTGCTTCGTGTATCCGTGGACCCAATTGCATAACCAAAGGATTTCGGGAGTTCTAAGGTGGGAATTCAAGTAGTTACCTAGGATTATCCTTCCAACAATTGCATGGTGGGTTATGTATTTGTTTCTGGCTTAATTCGTAAGCCTCATCCTTTGTTTTGTTGGATTATGGTAATTCGAGTTGCTTCGATGTCAAATGGTGATTTCATATCTTTCTTGAGTGGTCTTCTCATATTTCAATGGGATTGCTAATCCTTTTTCTCAACCAAATTGTCATGTCAATTCTTTTCATCCGGAGTGCTTCTCTTCAAGATAATTCAACCCTCTCCAATATTTGCAAGATCAATCCTCATATTTCTTTCCGGAGTTCGTTTCATAAGTCCCAAGTTGTATTTGTATTCCCCGCCCTCCCACCCTTTTCTGAAACGATTAAATTCTCATCCAAGTGCCTTTTCTATTCATGTGATTCTTCCGCTATCTTTTCTTCCGTTTTGTATCCGGTGGTTCATTTTGAAGATGCTCAGGAGCTTCAAGTTCATCATTCTTCGTTCTTGTTTTCTTCTCCGGTGGATTCGATTCAACCTCTCGGTGTTCATCATATCCTTTTCATTCACTAAGTGTTTTTCTATGTCGGAAATCCTTAGCCAAGCCTCTTTCTATTCTTCTCTAGAGTTTTCAGCATATCTCCGAAAATTCGTGTTTCCGTTCAAAATCTTTTTAAATAATTCTGAGGTTCTCACCTCATCAAGTTCTTAATTGGTACCGGCGCAATCTCTCCTCCTAACCAATCATTTCAATGGTGTTCCTTTTAGTGGGCCCATAACCCACAGGTTTTTCCCAGGATCTTACATGGCTCTTGATGCGGAGCATCCTACAGACATCACCATGACAAGAGTCCGTTCGACAAGTGACACGTGCGACATCTACTTCACATACACAAAGGTGAATCCTTTCCTTTACATGTGTTCACATGACCACTTGAAGGATGGTATAGTACTTGACACTCCTCTCGTGTGCGTGCATAGGTATTATTGGAGCTTCAAGGATAAACAGGAGGAGTGCAAGCGCCAAGGAACAACTACAACATCCGCGAAGGAAGTGTGGAAGCGCAGAAAGAAGAAGAGGAGTTGTGCCAGCCCAGGAATTAGAGGTACAACCGGTCAACAAACCGGTCAACCACCGTTCAACCGGTACAACCTGTCCACTACCTCCCAACTACCGCTCCAACCTCGGCCACATTCCTCTTTTGAAGCGGTTCAAGGCCGGTACCGCCCCGATTCTTCCGCCAGCTTTTCCATGACCGGTACAACCGGCCCAACCTCCGGTACAACCGCCCTCCAATGCCCTGGAGACCTCCAGGAAGTGGTACAACTGCCCAAGCTGTACAACCGGTGTTGTGACCGGTACAACCGCCCCCATCTGTGCAGTCACGACTCATGTTGCCCTAACTTACCCCTTGGACTATATATACTCTCTCCCCACCTCGTTTCTAGGGTTAGCAATGGTTTAGCTCATAGTTAGTTGAGCCTAGCTCCTTCCACTACCTCTCCCATGGAGTAGATGCATCTATGAGAGAAGATCTCCTAGTGGATGTCAAGGCCCCTCAAGCGGGAAGATCCCTAGTGGATTCAAGGCCCCATCTCCCCATGGGATTTAGGATGAACTCTACCATGTATCCTCCTTCCCTTTGTTGTTCTTGTACCTTTGTGGATTGACGTGGCTTGAGACTGCGTCGGTATTTCCCCAAAGAGGAAGGGATGATGCAGCACAGCGACGGTAAGTATTTCCCTCAGTTATGAAACCAAGGTTATCGAACCAGTAGGAGGATCACCACCACCAAATAAGAAGCACCTGCACACAAATAACAAATACTTGCAACCTGACGTGAAAGAGAGGTTGTCAATCTCTCTACAGTAAAAAGGTAGATTAGGTAGTGATAAATAGGAGAGATAGATCTCTCAAGAACACAAAATAGAAAGGGCAAATAAGAAGTGCAGCAATATATTTTTGGGTTTTTGGTTTTGTAGATCTGAAAACAAAGAGGCAAAATGATAGATCGGAAAGCAATATGTTGGAAAAGTAGACCCGGGGGTCGTAGGATTCACTAGTGGCTTCTCTCATGAGTATAGCGCACGGTGGGAGAACAAATTATTGTTGGGCAATTGATAGAAGATCAAATAATCATGACGATATCCAAGGTGGTGATCATTATATAGGCATCACGTCCAAGATAAGTAGACCGACTCCTGCCTGCATCTACCACTATTACTCCACACATCGACCGCTATCCAGCATGCATCTAGTGTATTAAGTTCATGGAAAAACGGAGTAATGCAATAAGAACGATGACATGATGTAGACAAGATCTATTCATGTAGGAATAGACCCCATCTTGTTATCCTTAATGGCAACGATACATGCGTGCCTTGCTGCCCCTTCTGTCACTAGGAAAGGACACCGCAAGATCGAACCCATCACAAAGCACCTCTTCCCATGGCTAGAAAAATCGATCTAGTCGGCCTAACTAAACCAAAGATTCGAAGAAGAAATAGGAGGCTATAAGTAATCATGCATAAAAGAGATTAAAGAAGACTCAAATAATATTCATGGATAGAAACTGATCATGAACTCAAAATTCATCGGATCCCAACATACACACCGCAAAAGTTTACATCAAATAGATCTCCAAGAGACCATTGTATTGAGAATCATAAGAGAGAGAGGAAGCCATCTAGCTACTGCCTACAGACCCGTAGGTCTATGGTGGACTACTCACGCATCATCGGAGAGGCATCTATGAAGAAGATTAACCCCTCCGTGATGGTGTTTAGATTGGATCTCGAGGTTCTGGAACTTGCGGCGGCTGGAATTGTGTTTCGTCGACTCCCCTAGGGTTTTCTGAATATTTGGGAATTTATAGGCATCAGAGACGATGGAGGGGGGGGGGGGGCGTGGAGGGCCCAACCCATCAGGGCGCGCTGGGGGCCCCCTGGCATGCCCTGGTGGGTTGTGCTCTCCACAGCCCACCTTCCTGGCTCCTCTTTGGCCCACTGGGTGTCTTCTGGTCCAGAAAAAATCTCAAAAAGTTTCATCGCGATTGGACTCCGTTTGGTACTGATATTCTGCGAAGTAAAAAACAAGCAAAAACAGCAACTGGCACATTGGCACTATGTCAATAGGTTAGTCCCAAAAAATGATATAAAGTTGTTATAAAATGATTGTAAAACATCCAAGAATGATAATATAACAGCATGGAACAAGTAAAAATTATAGATACGTTGGAGACGTATCATGTATCTTATGTGTATGTGAGTCTAGCGGATGTGAGATTGGACTTGTTCTTGAGTGTTTCTATTGTGATTTCTCCTCGTTGTTCCCCGTGTTCTTCGTGGAACCCCCCTCCAAACTATGAAAGATCGACACACACGGGTGTGCCCCATATCATCTTGGTATCAAGAGCCACGTTTCTCGCGAATTTGGAGTCCTCCCCTTCATTTTCTAGCCCATTTTTGTTTGTTTTTGTCCCAATTCGAAAATCCCCACCAAAAATAGCCTCACCATTTTTTTGCCATTTGTTGGTTCTTGTGAGATTTTGTTGTGTTTGATTCATGATTTTGTTGTTTGGCAAGTAGATCTTGGCATTCCCCACCTACCCACCACGCAATCCATCAATTTTTTTCTTTTTCCTCTTTGATTTGGTCTGCCCCGAGTTCCTCCCGTGCTCAGATCTGGGAATTTTCCCGTAGCAAGCGGTACAACCGCCCTAAGAAGCGGTACAACCGCTAATCCCAGGTGCAGCACTCCAGGATGCTCCAGGAGCGGTACAACCGTCCTTCCAAGCGATACAAGTGCCCCTCCCAGTTTCAGTCTCGGCTAATTCACCGTTTTGCCCATAACTTTCACTCCCGAACTCCGATTTGAGTCTTCTTTGGCTCGTTTTGAAGCTATCGACGTGCCCAAGCTGCTCATCTTTGTTTTACCACCATTTGACTCCATCAAAGTTTTCCCATTTTGGCATGTTTGCCTAGGCCTCCACCATAACTTCTGCATAGCTTTTCCACCATACACTTCCGCCATTTTAACCCAATTTTGTTTGTGATTTTGAGTTGCGGTTTCCATTTCTAAGGTGTTTTGGATAATTAGGGATGGTTCTACATTGACAACGCCGCTACTCATCATCGCCTCGGCCTTGACAGCGACTTCGGCAACTTCGCATATTGGCACCCCAACCGTAAGCATCGACGACACCATTACCTATTACCTTGACATTGCATTGATCGCTTCGAGCCTATTGCGTACCTTACCCATTGAGACTAGCGAGTTGAGAATTGCCGGGCCACGTTATGCACCGTAGTGTTACTCTTAGGCCGCATAGCTAGTTTTACCGTGCAAACATCTTCCTATGTACATTGTGCCATAACTCTCTCCCGTGCATATCCAACATACTTGTCTAATATCTTGGTTCGAGCATCAAGCATAGCATATCAAAAAAAAGAAAAAGAAGAAAAGCTTTTAAGCAAAGAGGAGATACAAAAGAGCTTGTAAGCAATAGAAATAGCATTGAGCCATTTTGCATAGTAGATACTCTCTGATCATACATACATAGCATACTTGGGATTGAAGACGGCACGTTTACTCTAATAGGTTGGGGCACAAGCGCGTATCTAGCCTATTTGAGCAGTCGAGCTATTGTCTTTCTAGTATCCGTGCAACACGAGCTTTTCTCGGGTCTCTCACATTATATGCTCATTCCTTGGTTGTGCGGGTCCCATTTATCTATCCGTGTGTGTGTTCCTGGTGCCACCATAGCTATTGATCTATTTGCTTTGCATTGCAATTTTGTGAATATTCCTCAACATTTTCGATATCTTGGATTAACATTTTCTTGAATTTTGTGCCACTTGTCCTAACCGAGCAACTCGATAAGCTTTACTTTGTAGGTGTGAGTGAACAAGTCCGATATCAATTCCACTATTCTTCCATTCCATATTGAGTGAAACGGGATACATCCTCAACTTTGGGAAGGGTATATTGGTATTGTTTATCTCATTTCCCACTCACCCTTGCTCGAGTCTTGTGATGGATAGGCAAAGCACATCATCTCCTTTGGTCTACAACAACAAGAACGAGTTCGATGCCATGAAGAAAACCATCGATGCCAAGTTGGATGCTCAAATGGAGGAGCTCAAGGTCCTCATCAACATCGGCAAGAGGTCTTCCTCATCTTCCAGAAGATGCTCAAGTGCACATGCTTCCGAGCTACCATCTCCGGCAAGATCACTTCGGCATCGACACCATCAACGACATGAAGAAATAACGACGCCAACATCAAGGCATCCAACAAAGAACAAGAGTGAAGGTCACGAGCTCGAAACCAACCATCGCTTAATGACTTCACCACCTACCTTGGCATGTTTGACAAGCAACTTCAAGGCATCTTCGCCTTTGGATATGCGTCATCTTCGTCGACAAGCACCTCAGGAGAAGCTCCCCAAGCTCAAGATCACGACTTCCATGAGCTAATACGACTTCGACATTCCATTCTATGGGACTCATGACCTCGAAGAGTACCTCGAGTGGGAGTGCAAGATGGACACCTACCTCAAGCTACTTCAAGTCCCTTCTAAAGATCAAGTGATGTGCGCCACAAGAAACTTCCATGACTACGCGTCAACATGGTGGCTTCACACACCTTCGAAGAGCTAAGACATGAGTTGGTCCAAGACGAAGAAAGCTATGAGGCAAGAATTTGTGCCCTCCAAGTACACGGAACATCTTCAACGCCAATTGGAGTACACCATACAAGGATCCAAGTCCCTTGATGAGTAAATCATGGAGATGATGAAAGCCTTGCGATGAGTCGGAGTGGACGACCCCATTTGGATGAAGTTCCACTTCACGATGGGATTGAACACCGACATCGCCAAGACTATCTTCAACAACACCTACAAGTCTCTCGATGACCTCTACATTGGTGCTCTCAAGGCGGTTCAAGAACTCGAGAAGGCCAAGGCTTCTCCACTCCAAGCACACTTCGCGACGACCAAGCTCCATGACTACGAGCATGAGGATGGTACCACCAAGATGTCCAAGCCCGACGAGCTCCAAGATGACGCTCCCAAGTTCGACTTCACCGCCATCCCTCTTTGTGGCATTGACGCCGCTGAGTCTACCACGACTCTTTTTGAAGACGGTGCAGCAACGACTACAACTACGGAGCCACTCAAGGAACATGCTTTGGAGGCGAGCGACAAGGTGGCGAGCATGGATGACATTTCCATCTTTGGAGGTGAGAGTGATGATGTGCCATCTTCGGCCTTCATCCACGGCGATGGTGACGAGATGGTTGAGCATGGGATTTTCCCTTCAACCACAGAGGCATTTGGAGATGAGTTGAGAGACTTATGCCACCATATTGAGAGTGAGAGTGAGTTCAACACTAGCCCCATATAGGATGAGTTGCCCCAATTCCCATGTGAGGAGAGCCACAACCCCCACCACTTTAGTGAGATGAGTGACTCCATCATATGTGAATATGAGTGCAACTACCTAGAGGGAGTACGTGAGCCACCACCACATAGAGCTAGTAGGTAGTTGATAGGGCATGTGAGGCCATTTTGATTTCTAACAACTTAACCTCTACCTCTATTGTGTCTTCTCCTTTGGTGCTAGGTCCAATATACGATGACGCGCCAACCCTCGACGACTTCGTCCTCCCTTTGGACAAGACGATGGCCATGGTAGAATTTGATGCAGCCCCCACATGGTTCCGTCATCATGACGAGAACCACGAGTTGGTCTATGACACCTCACCTACACCACATGTGTGGAATGACAAACGTAACATAGGTGAAGGTGATGCTCTTGTCCCACTAGTGAACTTTGATTCTTGCATGTTGATGATCACCCTATTTCCATGCTTCATGATTATGCGACTTCCTCATGTGATGAATTGCCCATTTATGATGAGTTTGATGATTCTCATGTGGAGTCTATTAGTTATGATGCCATCTTGCATAGGATACCTTGTGAGAACTCTATTGGTCACATCATGTTGGACAATCCGCTTGATTTGTCATATGCTAAGCATGAGATCACCCGTATTGCATCTTTACAATCTCATCATAGTAACTCTGCATATGCCATTAAAATAAACCCAATTTGCACATATGAAATAGATGACAAACCCATGGTTATTCACATTTGCTTTTCTTGTGATGATATTGCCATGCTCCCTTTGCATCATTTGCGCAATTTTTCACTATTGCCATGCCATGACCACCATGCTTTGGATGTGCATTGTTTTGGATGTTGCCCATATTCTCCATATTATGCTTCCACTATTGCACATGAGGATACCCCAATAGTTTCCTCATACATGTTAGGAGATTTTGTTCCATCCCATCCATTACATGATCCCACCCTTTGTGTGCATCACCCCATGCATAACATTGCTCCATATGATTATGATAATGTATCTCATATGCCATGCCATGAAAATGAATATATATTGCATGATTTCATCCATTGTGTGCACCATCCGCATATCATGAATAGCAATGCTCTCGATAATTCACATGATGCACTACTTATTTGTAGTCTCCATTATGCTATACATAATAAAAAACCTTTCATGATGGATGACATGTTCTTATAACATGCATCTCGTTTATTTGAGCATTGGATATTTTGTGCTAACGAACACAATCACACGCACATCCTAACGGATGATGTGTACATATACCACGCACACACAATTTTCCCTTTTCCTTTGTTGTGTATAGGTACTCATGATTACTCATCAACCTCACAATCCCATGAGTTGACAAAAAGAGCTCTTGAGAGCACCGATGCTTTGGGATTCATCGGAATGTGTTTCCAACCATTCCCCTCACGCAAGGACTATGCGCATCTCTTCTACTTGGTTCTCACACGACAATGGGCTATATATAACTTGTTATCTTATGCTCATGTTCTCGTGTTCACTTGGCATGTTATGCCTCATTCTATGCGTTTGCCATGCGATTGCGACCCTTGCTTGCATTTACCCATGATTCACCATTACACTCTTTCTATGTGTATTTGCATGCTTGGTGGAGATCCTACTTGTTATTGCCATGTTCACCGCATGTGCCATGCTATTGTTGCTTCTTGCGTTGGGAGAGTCATGATGTTCCATTGCTACGTACATAGGACTTCTTGCCAATGCAATGACGATATTTTTCTCATATCTCGTTTTCATGCTTGTGATATGTCATATGCACTATGTATGCCCACTATTTGCTCATATGACATGATAGCCATGATTTCCTATAGTATGTTGCATCTTTGCACTACTAGCTTGCACAACATGACCAATATGCTTGTTTATGTTGCATCATCGATGATTACTACTTGTTCATTCTATGGGATTGATGACAACCATTGCCATGCTTCACACATGATTGATATTGCTTATTGTCGTATGTCTCCATGTGTTACCTCTCTCATGCTAGATGATTTTCCATGTATTGAGTACAACAATGCTTCTAATCTTGCTAATGAGATTGCCCCCATAGCTTTCTCTCATATTATTGGAGCTTTTGACATCTCTTATGTGAAGAATGTTTGCCTTCCTTCTTTGCACCATATTCCTAGTGCCATGAATATAGACATTGTTGCATCATATTGTTCATGCACTTTTGCTTCTAATTGTTATATGCAAGAGAAGAGAACCATCATGATGGATGATGTGTTTGTCTACCATGCACAAACATTGTTTTCTTTGTTGTGTGTATGTGTAGGATACTTCGACTACATGTCAACTTCCACTTCACGTGAGTTGACCATTCGAGTTCTTGAGAGCGAGCCATGCTACACCGACATGTTTCTACATCGAACGTGCTTGCGCATCGACATTGTGAAGGACGCACAAGGACATGTTTTCAAGGTGACATCCTTTTTGAGCATGGATATTGTGGATCATCCTACTTGTGTTGCTTGTACCATGACATATATTGGTCATCTTGGACCACTTATTTGCACACATGTTAGAGATATTGCTTCCCATCATGATTGCCACCTTTCCATGCCTCATGACACATACACCTTGTGTGTTGCATCCAACTTGTGGATTACTTGCTATTATCATATGCTTCGTTTCAACAATGTCATTTCTTCACATATGCCATGCCCGATTGCTTGCTACATGCTTGACTTGATTGCCTCACACAGGATGACCAATTGCTCTTTCTATTGTGTTGAGTGCCACTATATCTTCACTACACCATATGCACATTATGCTTGGATTGCCTTTCACTTTGGATTGCCCCATGTGTTTAGACACTTCATATTATTTGGTGTTGTGAATGATTCCTATGAATACCATAGACCTTTTGTTGATTGCTTTGTGCATGCGTGCTATGACCTTGAGGTGGATGCTTGTTCAATTGTCACAAATCATTGCATCCATACCTCACCTTTGCATACTTGTTCCCACAATGCTTTTACTTGTGCTAAACTTATATGCTTACATGCCATGCCACAATCATTTGTCACATCCTTTGATATGCATGATGACAACACTTGTTCGGTGATGCACCACTTGAATGCTTGGTTTTGCACTAACGCTAACCACATTTTTTCCAAATGTTTGTCGTATTTGCTCCTTTTGAAGGAATTACTAGGCGGTGAGACATTAGAGAGTGCCCCTTTAGAGCTTGATGATGATGAGTGCTTGGTGATCATCCACTTCTACACGGCAACGACATCTCCTTCCCATGGTGATTTGGATTTTGATCTGAGGACGGATCTTTCCCAAGGGGGTGGGGATGATGCGGAGCATCCTACGGACATCACCATGACAAGAGTCCGTTCGACAAGTGACACGTGCGACATCTACTTCACATACATAAAGGTGAATCCTTTCCTTTACACGTGTTCACTTGACCCCTTCAAGGATGGTATACTACTTGACACTCCTCTCGTGTGCATGCATAGGTATTATTGGAGTTTCAAGGATAAAGAGGAGGAGTGCGAGCGCCAAGGAACAACTACAACATCCGTGAAGGAAGCATGGAAGCACAGAAGGAAGAAGAGGAGTTGTGCCAGCCTAGGAATTAGAGGTACAACCGGTCAACTGGTACAACCGGTCCACTACCGCCCAACTACCGCTCCAACCTCGGCCACGTTCCTGTTTTGAAGCTGTTCAAGGCCGGTACCGCCCCGGTTGTTCTGCCAGCTTCTCCATGACTGGTACAATTAGCCCAACCTCTGGTACAACCACCCTCCAACGCCCAGGACACTTCTAGGAAGTGCTACAACGCCCAAGCGGTACAACCGGTGTTGTGACCGGTACAACCGCCCCCATATGCGCAGTCACGACACAGTTTGCCCTAACTTACCCCTTGGACTATATATACTCTCTCCCCACCTTGTTTCTAGGGTTAGCAATGGTTTAGCTCATAGTTAGTTAAGCCTAGCTACTTCCACTACCTCTCCCATCGAGTAGATGCCTCTATGAGAGAAGATCTCCTAGTGTTTGTCAAGGCCCCTCAAGAGGGAAGATCCCTAGTGGATTCAAGGCCCGTTTCCGCATGGGATTTGGGATGAACTCTACCATGTATCCTCTTTCCCTTTGTTGTTCTTGTACCTTTGTGGATCTTATGTGTTTGTGAGTCTAGTGAATGTGTGATTGGACTTGTTCTTGAGTGTTTATCTTGTGATTTCTCCTCGTTCTTTCCCATGTTCTTCGTGTTCTTCGTGCAATCCCCCTCCAAATCGTGGAAGATCAACACACACAGGTGTGCCCCGTATCAGCTCTTCTAATCTTTTCCGAAGTGTCTTAGAAATTCATGATGTTGCTTCTCGTCATTATTATCAGCATTGAAGACCGAAGAAGAGTTTCTCCCAAATCTTGGTCCGTTCTTTTGAAAATTCATCATTTCAAGCTTGATGCTATTCTTCCAAATTGTTGTCAATCATGAGTAATTCTTACCATATCTATCCGGAGCATTTCAGAGTTGTTTTCATTCCTCGATCCTCCGAAGGCCGCCATTTCAGAAGATTTCTTCATTCTCAGCTTTCAGCTTTCGTTCTCAAATTCTTGTCAATTGTTGTCTCTTCGTTCATATCTCAATTATTCCGGTGCGTCGTGCAAGATTCCTCTAGGCGGATCGTGATCTCATTAGTTTCAAATTCTTGTCAATTGTCCTCATTAGTTTCAAATTCTTACTGGTGTTTCATCCAAGACTTCTTCAAGTTTGTGCTCTCATATCTCATTAATCCTTTTCAAGAATAATAAGTAGTATGCCAAATCTGTTGTTTGTCATTAATTTAACTTGATGAAGGATAAGCATATCATAATTCTTATTCTTGTTTCATTGAGGTGATTTCAATCCTTATTCCGGAGTTTTTCATGATATCAATTCTCGATTCTAAGATGTTCATCTTTTCGATCTGGATTCCATGTTTTCTCAAGTATCTCTTCACGAAGTTCCATCTAAATCTTTCCAGTTCTTAATCTTATTATTTTCAAACTTCATTTCATTTGAACATTCTTTTGTATATAGAGGTTCTTCATGGTGGTTCGTCAAGGATTTAATTCTTTCTCGAAGTTTTCTTCAAGATTCTTATTGTAGTTTCTCGAGTATTATTTATCTTGCATTTCAAAGTGCAATTCTTTCCCCCCTTATCTTTTGACATGGTGTTATAGCATTCTTGATTATGAGGAGTCTCGAAGAGAATTTGTCAAGAATAAGATATTTAAACCCATCATTTTCTTGCTTGGAGTTATGTTGCATTAGATTTCACCTAAAGCCTTTCCTATGGATTGTTGCTATTTGTGGTGGTTATCAATGATCCAAGTTCTCAATGTATCCTTTTGGGGAAAGAATTTTTGCATGTCTTGTTGCTCCCAAGCTATATTTGTTTCCGCTAGTGGCCGGCTGACACCTCATAATTTTGGGATGTTTGCCATAAGAACACAACAAGCTTTTCATTTCGTTGTTGATTTTCCAACAACTCCTTCAATACTTCCTCCTAAGGATGCTTTTCTAATTCAATTATGGTAGAAATTGTCATTTTTCATCTTTGTTATTTCCTTCCATCGATCTAGCTTCTATTCTTTTGTTCTGGATGCGTTGTGATGTTGCTCTGTTCATACCATTATCGCATTTTATCAAGATCTTGTTCTTTTCTTGCTTGTTCAATTAACCGGAGTGTTGTGCCCTCTTTCCAAGTTCTTTCATCTTATCAAGTTTTGCTTCTCTTTTCTACCGAAGTGCTGCCCAAATTTATATTTTAGGTAGACCGCCTGCCAAATTTCGTTGCGTTCGGAGGTCGTTTGATACCCCAACGGACAACTTTAGCGACTCCGTCATCGGTCAAATTATTGGACTTTTTCGGTTTTAAAAAAACTGTGTCACGGGCTGCCATCTTCCCTCTCTTCTCTATGATTAGCCCAACTACTCAGCCCCAAGCCCACCTAGCAAACCCGGCAACCGGAGCCGTCCGATCGTGATCGGAGGGCTCGAAATGGTGCAAAAACCCACGTAAACCCTAGCCCCTGCCTATTTAAGCCTCACTCCCATGCCAGATATAGCCTTCCCTCTCCTCCGGCCTCATTTTCCGCGCCACCAAGCAGCCGCCACCTTCCCCACGAAGTCAGGCCCTCCCCAGCCTACAACCGCCACTTGGCAGCCGGCCACGGGCTGCGCCGCCACAAGACAATCCCAAGACGCTACCTCGCCATCCATCTCTGTCCTCCCGCGCAGGGCCCGCCGAGCCCAGATCGAGCCCGAGCGAGCCCATCGGCTGCTGCAGCCAGGCCCGCGCGAGCCCGCGCCCCGGCCGTTCGTGCCTCTGCTGCCTCTTCCCGAGTGCCGCCCGCCTTGCCGGCGACCCTAGCTCCCCGCTTCGGAGCTCGGGCAGCTGCGGCCTTGCCGGACTTCGGGCCGTCGCCGTCGCTCGCCCCCCGTCGCCTGCCCCGCCTCCCACGCCAACCGTCGCCGTGACCGTGCCTCCTCTCGGGCCCGAAGCTCGCTAGCCCCGCCGTCGTGCTTGCCCCGCCGCTGCCCGTCCTCGTCGTCACTGGGAACGGGTCGACCGCCCCCGGATCCGGCGACCCCGGCCCGGATCTGCCCCGCCGCGGCCATCTTCGCCCGTGCCGGCGACTGCCGCAGCCACCGCGCCATGGCCCTGCCTCCGGCCGGCCAGCCGCCCGCAAGACCGCATCGTCTCGGGATGCTCTCGCCCTCCAACCAAACGGGATCCCCACGCCCCCGCGTATCATCCCGTACAATTTTTCGGAGGGGTAATAAATCCACTAAGTCCTTGAGTATTGCCCGTTTTAACAGCATATTAGCATGTTGAGTTGTTTGTAACTTCGTGTATGTTTACCCGATGATGAAGTGTTATATATGAAAAATCATCTACTTTTCCTGCTCTACATGATGGAATCATTTCCACACATATTAGAATTCATATACATTCTCAAATCTCTGTTGCAAAAGTGCATCTCATCTTAATCGTCAAAACTGTAATCTGCTAACGATAAGTTCCATTTCGCGAGCATCATATTAAGCAACCCATGCCTCTTTTGAAGTTGTGCCAGTGGAGTAATTTGTAGTGTGCTATGTCTACTTGTTGTTAGTATCCTTCCCATGCATATAAATGATTGATATGCTACTGTTATTGCTATGTAAACATGCTAAGTCATACTGCTGTTTTGGGAGATTGTCAATTTTCACCAAGTCTGGAATCTGGATCGAAACTTAGCTTTTTGTCTTGATGATTCCATGGATTCATAGCTCTTTAGCAAATGCCCATGTGGGATGAATTGAAGTGCATGTTATGATCTAGATAGATGTCCCATTTGATTTCATGAGATAGCTTTGCTACATACTTGTTTCTTGCTGTCAACATGCCTACCTGATAAAAACTGCTGCCCATGCACACCCTAATTTTCACCAAGTCTGAGAGTCTGGTTATTTCAGAATGCCATGTTGTGTTGATGCTGTCCATGATTCTGTGCATAATTAGACCTTGCCATTATGGAATGAATTGAAGTGCATCATGTCATCCACCATGCTGTAGATTTTCATGCCATAATAATTCTTTTAGCATATAGTTTTCTTGCTGTCAGTATGCCTTCAGGTTAACACTGTTTGTGAAAAACTGGTATTTTCACTAAGTCATAACTGTTGTTCCAATAGCCATCTTGTGAGCTCTTTTGCTATTGATCCATGCTTCTATTCAACTTGCTGCTATGAGATGAATTGTTGTGTATCATATAAGCTACTGCCCCATGTCTTATTTGTGCATTTTAGTTTCTTGTAGCATGTTATTTTGAGGTGTGCAAAATGCCAATTTGTTGTTTTGGACAGAGTTGAACAAAACTTGTGTTGGTTGTATTTGTTGAACTGTGGCTCCGTTTTGAACATGTTCCACATGAAACTTGCTTAGAATTTCATGTAGTTTCATAATATCTTGCTACATCCATGATTTGAGATGTGTGTGGTTTTTGTTTGCATGCATTTTGCATTCATGGCATATTTATCTTGTGTTGGTCATATCTTTTAGGCCGTAGCTCCGTTTTAAATGATCTATATATCTAAATCGCCTAAAATGACGAGTAGAATCACACGGTGCATTGTGTTTCCCTATTTCACAAATTTAAAATATGTTTAGTTCAGATATGGACCAAATTCTTAATATGCATGTGGGGTCATTTCGGAAATACTATATGTTGTTTCCGACCTCATTTAAAATGCATAGATAGATAGTTTATTTATGTTTCACCTCTTGCCATGATAAACCACATTTAAACTTGCCATGTAAATAAATGAGAATGAACTAAATGATCCGAACGTGGAGTTTCGTCAATATGCAACTCGTTGCATATTGAACTTCACTTAATGTGTAGGAGTTGATTGTGATGCTTACCGTGTCATTTGTTTGTTTCCGGATTTTCTTCTCCTCGCTAGAGTTCCGATCCGTTTCGGAGTGTGAGGATCCGTTCGACTACACCCCGTTCGTCTACTTCACGGATTCGTTCGTCTTCCAAGCGGGATCTCAGGCAAGATGAACATTTCTTTGGATACCACTACTGTCATTGCCATGCTAGTTGTCTCGTTTCTATCGCTATGTCTCGCTACCTACCACTTGTTTGGAAAGCCTCCCGAAATTCCATGATAAGCCTCTAACCCTCCACATCCCAGCAAACCATTGTTTGGCTATGTTACCGCTTGCTCAGCCCTTCTTATAGCGTTGCTAGTGGCAGGTGCAAGTTGTTCCCATGTGCCAACATGGATATCTTGAGATATCACAATATTATTGCTATTTAATTTAATGCACATATATACTTGGTAAACAGTGGAAGGCTTGGCCTTTTGCTCGGTGTTTTGCTCCACCTTTGCCACCCTAGTTACTTGTGTACCAGTGTTATGTTCCATATTGAGTGCTCCTAACATTGTTGGGGTTGTTATGGGGACCCCCTTGATTTTCGTTTTGGGATAAAACTCTTCTGGCAAGACCCAACTAATAAAATATGCATAGGGCATGATCATCCCATGGATAACTAATCAACCCCTAGGCCAGTGCTCCGTTAGTGTTGGTAGAAACTAGAGCACTGTGCTGGGCCACCCAGGGCAACTTGGGTGATTTCTCTTAGGCCACCGTACGCGTCGCTTAACCGTCGTGTCCTGAGAACATGATACGCGACTCCTATCGGGTTTTTCGACATGTCTAGCGGTCTTGCTGGATTTATTTTACCTTTCTCTAACGTCTTGTGCACGGGATTCCGAGGATACTTTGGGTTATCTCGAGGTTGAGGTTTTCCACCGGAATTATGAGGATACTATGGACTATCCCGTGGTTGAGGTTTTCTATGCAGCTTGTGGCTAGTTTGTGATGGATGAGTTAGAGCACCCCTGCAGGGTTAAATCTTTTCGGAAAGCCATGCCCGCGGTTATGTGGCAACATGGAAATTTGTTGAACATCCGGTCATAGAAAACTTAAAGTAAACTCAAATAAAATACACCAACCGTGTGCGTAACCGTGACTGTCTCTACTCATGAGTTCTGAACCGAAAGAGAACACGGTGGGGTTATGTTTGACTCGTAAGTAGGTGTTTAGGATCACTTAGTGATCATTACTAGTTCACGTATGTTTATGCGTAGATCACCCTTCTTATTCTTGTACTCGTAAGTTAGCCACTCAAATAAAAGCTTAGTGCTTGCTGCAGCCTCACCACTTAACCATATCTCACCCATTAACCTTTGCTAGTCTTGATACCCTTGGAAATGAGATTGTTGAGTCCCTGTGGCTCACAGATTACTTCAACAACAGTTGCAGGTACAGGTAATGCGATGCCTTGACGTGAGAGCGATGCTTTGTTTGATTTGGAGTTCTTCTTCTTCATCGATCATAGGATGGGTTCCAGGCCGGCAGCCTGGGATAGCAAGGGTGGATGTCGCTTTTATCGTTTGATTTCATCCGTAGTTGGACCTTGCTCTTCTTTATTGTGATTGAATGAATTGTTATATTTGATATAATAATGGTTTAGCTTGTGGCGAGTGTAAGCCAATTCCATATACACATCTCCTCTTTACATGTACTTGTAACGATATCCATTCTTGCGAAATGACGGGATGCGCTTCTATCCCTGTCGAGGTCCTCGAGCCAAAATAAGGATAGGATCGCATCTTGGGCGTTACACTTAGTTAGCTATAGCGCTATTTGCCTAACCATCACTACTACTAGGTTTAGTTGTAGATAGGTTAGTTGTAGCGCTTTTTTGCCCAACAAGAGCTACTACTATTAATTTTTCTTTTTCTTTTTCTTTTCTCCTTTTATTTTATTTTATTTTGTTTTAACACAATACAATGTTAGGGTTAGGTTTGTTTATGGAGTAATAATGCCCCACCTATGAGCACCCTCCAGATGATGCCTCGGAGTGTACGTGAACGCCTCCTCCCACTAGGGCATAGTATATATTTCATCATTTGAACTACAACGGTGTTAAGTACGGATACAAAATAGATACACTATGATAGTTTTCAACGTTGGCGACGACGCTTAGCCTGATCTTCTTCTTTCCTCTTTTGTTCGTTGATGAATAATTGAGCCCCTCGTCATGACTTTTCCTTTTACAAGGAGTATGATCTTTCTTAGGTAATGTAGTTTTGCTTCTTCTTTTGATTTATGGCTCATCGTCATCGTCATCTTCCCTCATCAGGTCGATGTACTGGTCGTAGTCTTCCTCATTGGCGACTCCAACCATTCCGATGATGCTCCTTTTGCCTCTCCTCACGACAACACGGTTGCGATGTCTCGGGTCGGTTATGAAGAAGCATTGTGTGACGTGGTTAGCATGTACCCATGGCTCAGTTTTGGCGGTGGTGTTCACGGTAGCGCTATTGGCGTTAGGTATACACATGACAGTGAAATGTTGTTTTTCTCTATGTATGTTCTTAGCCCGTCTAACACGGAACATCGTCGCGCTGTGTAGTCCAGAGTAGTCAAGCTCCTGGATCTCGCCGAACCTACTATAGTATCTTTCAGTTACGTCGCCGATCATGGCTTCCATCATTACCCCTGAGTTCTGGTAATTACTGTTTATAACTTTTGCCTCCTTGTAGATCGCCTATTCGTTGATATCATATGCCTGATAAGTCGCGAGGTTGACCAACGGACCATGTGCTAAGGAGCATATGAACATTCCGTACGAGCAACCCTCTTCCAGGGGATTAGCTAGAACACACTCTTTGAACGAACGCAAGTAAGTGGAGTTGTGCTCTCTAATAACTTTAGCGCACGTCCTGCGCAGCCCCCGGCCACGGTAGTTTTTGCGATGGTCTCTTTGTTCTGTGTCACGAAATCTTCTAGCACATCTAGGTGTTGTAGAACTACTAAGTTTGCTATGTCAAAGTCGTTGCGTCGTCCCGAGCGGTTGATACGTCTCCAACCTATCTATATTTTTTGATTATTCCATGCTATTATATTATAATTCTAGGATACTTTTTAGGCAATTACATGTTGGTTTATATTATTTTTGAGCACTAACCTATTAACGTAGTGCCAAGTGCTAGTTCCTGTTTTCTGCGTGTTTTTGGCTTTTCAGGAATACTGTACCAAAAGAAGTACAAATACCCCGAAACTTTTTGATGATTTCCTGGACCAAAAGAAGATCTGGAAGCTTCGGAGGAAGACCAGAGGGCACACGAGGTGCCCCCAAGCCAACAGGGCGCGCCTAGGGAAGTGGTCGTGTCCTGCTGGCTTGGGGCCACCTCCCCGGCCCTCTGGCACTGATCTCTGGCCTATAAATTCTCTAATATTTCAAAAACCCTAGAGAGCCTCCCGAATTTTTTTTTCCGCAGACGCAAGTCTCTGTTATGCTGTGTGCCCATCTGGAGCCCTGTTCGAATGCCCAGCCGGAGGGGGGATTGATCACGGAGGGCCTCTACATCAACCTTGCTGCTCCCACGGTGATGTGTGATTAGTTCACCACAGACCTACGGGTCCATAGTTAGTACCTAGATGGCTATCTATCTCTATGTTCTTCATTGCCAAGATCACCGTGATTCCCGCAGTGATCTATCTTATGTAATCAATCTTTGTGGTGTGTTTGCTGGGATCCGATGAATTGTGGGCTTATGTTCAGATTATTCATGAAAAGATATTGAATACTTGCTGGTATTTTATTTGCATGATTGTTATAGCTTCATAATGCTCTCCGATCTATCGGTTTGGTTAGGCCAACTAGATTGATTTGTCGTCAAGTGGGAGTTGTGCGTTGTAGTGGGTTCAATCTTGCGGTGCTCAATCCCAGTGACAAAAAGGGACATGCCACGTATTATATTGCTGCCACTAAGTAATAGTAGTAGATGCAAGCAGGTGTCAGTCTACTTGTTTATGGATGCCTAGATACATGATCATTGACGTGAATAAATATTGCATAACTATGCTCTTTTCTATCAATTGGCCAACAATAATTTGTTAACCCACCGTATGCCTTCTTCGAGAGAGAAGCCTCTAGCGAACACTATGCCCCCCGGGTCTCCTCACTTATATTAACCAAAACTCTAAATACCTTGCTGCCTTTATTTACTTTCTTTTTATTTACTATTTATGTTTATCAAATTATCTATCCATCACTACTTATCATTTGCAAGTAACGAGTTCAAGGGGATTGACAACCCTCTTGCCCATGTTCGGTGCAAGTGTTTGCTCTTTTGTGCGTAGGCGCTGAAGACGGGAATTTGCGTGCTTCTCCTATTGGTTTGATAACCTTGCTTCTCACTGAGTCAAATACTAACCTACGCTTTGCTGCATCATCCCCTCCTCTCCGGGGAAAATCCCAACACAATTTACAAGTATCAGGAAGGATTTTCTGGTGTCGTTGCTGGGGAGGTTCATGAAATTATTATCAAGTACCTATTCACAAATTATCTTTCACTTGTTCTACTTTTTATTTTTTGTTATATTTCTCTTGCTATAAAAAACAAAATTAAAAAATATTTATGTTTGCTTGCTTGCTAAGTTACCTAGTTTACTATCTAGTTTGCTTGTTTGCTTGCTTGAAGTTGCTATCATGTCCAATTTTATAATTGAGAAAGATGATGAAAGTAAAATCCACAAAGAGGAAACTCCCCCATAGTGAGATGTAAAAGTTTTTGCTGCGGGGAAGGGGAATATCATAGGGAAAAGCATTGTCCAAGAATTCTTTAACTGTATGGGTACTTTGGCTTGCAAGGATACGCCAATCTTTAAAAGAACCTAAAGTTACACCGATGCTATTTCTTCTCTTGTTCTTAATCTTGAAAGAAGGTTTATGTGTACTCACCCTACTTTACAAATGCTTTTCAATGAGTTGTGTTGGAATAAGGGCTCCGGGGAGCCAATGAGGTTCGAACTCTAGGGTGCGCGAGTTCTTTAGCCCTTCTCTACCTCGCAACCTCACGGCGACTCTCCAGCGTGCTTGAGCTAAGGAAGAAGAACGGTGGACACAGTCGTTTACCCAGGTTCAGGCCACCTTGCAGTGTAAAACCCTACTCCTGATTTGGTAGATTGCTTGGGGTGAGCATGAGTACAAGGGGTGTGTTCGGCTAACTTGGTCCATCCCCCTCTACGGTTGCGACCTGCCCTTCCTTATACTGGCCCCGGTCCTCTTCCCCCGAAAACACACTGCGAGAAGGGTTGCCACAAGGGCCCGTTTGAAGGGAGACAGGGCTGCATCTTATCCTTACAAAAGCGGTCTTCGCCTACAAAAGCTCTCGCCGTGACGTGTTGGTGGGCTCATGGATGACCTCCATCTTGGCAAGCCCCCGTCCTTGGTCTTAATACACCCAACGGGAAACATTTTGGGGGTTGCTTTGGGAACCGCCGAGCTGGCCATGCTCCTTTGATACAAAAGAGGAAAGCTCCCCTATCCGCTCCTTCTGTCACGGCTCCTGGCGCCGCTTGGCATGGCACGCGTTGCCCACGTGCTTACGCAAGCCGCACGACCCCGCCAATCCCTCCTAGATCTATCCCCCCACGGAGGTCCTGTAGGATGCCTCAGAAAGCGACCCCGCGAGGGCACTTCTGGAGGCTCTCGACAGCGCTGGCTAGCGCTTCCCTCTCGAGGCGGAGGCCCATGCGAAGGTCTTGCCTGTGTAGTTTAGTGATGGGCCACACCGGACCCATGTCGCGCGCCACGTCGTGGGCCGCGAGGAGATGGGCCTAGGTACCCCCGGTCCCAAGGGCACGATAGTAGCCCCCGGGCCCACGGCATGCGCGACTACGTCGGTTGGAGGGGCAAAACGACGTGGGCCTTAACCGCCTGCGAGCTAGGCACGACGCGTGGCGCACGATGAGGGGTGCGACGCCTCCACTTCCCCATGACGCTCCGGGGATGGCGCTCCTGCCTAGAAAATCGCCACGCGCGCCGGGTGAAACCATTATTTCTCACCTTCTCCCGTACGCCTCCTCTCTGCACCGCGCTTCCTTCCTTGCGTGAGTGCTGCCTCCCCTTCTCCTTCTCTCCCCATGGTTCCAGAAAGAGCACCATGGCGCCGGAGCGCAGGTGGGGCCCTCAGCTCCACTCTCCACGCTTGGGAGCGGCAGGAGTCGTCATTCAAGGCCAACCCCAACGCGGTGGCGCTAGGCCGCCGGCGATGAGTAAGTGCATTGGCCTCCCAGATTTCTCTTGCGTTCCCAGCTTTGGGCCAGTGAACCTGGTCATTGCTTCCCTCAGGGCGCCTGTGCGCAAGAGGCATAGCGGTGCCTCGCCCAAGGCAACTTCTCGTGCGCTGCTTGCCGGTGAGGCCTCAGCCTCCGCGCCTGGGTTGACAGGGCTTCGAGGGACCGCCATCCGTCCCGACGCCACGGCGGAGCACTGGGGGCGTGCGGTCGCCGCCACCGCGCGCACTCCCCAGGACCCCGCGCGCGAAGTGGAGCTTTCTTGTAGGGAGGCTGCCGTCGTCGAGTGGGAGGCCGACGTGGCCCTTCGCGAATGGGAGGCCGACCATACTGCCTTCGACTAGGAGGCGGGGTGCGAACGCCTCAAGACCTTGGAGGCTCAAGTCCTTGCTGACAAGGACGCCATCAAGGCGACGCATAGCAAGGTTCTCACCCAGCTCGAGAGGAGGGAGGCCGCAAGTAGCACTGGCGCCGATGCGAGGGTTGCCCAGGAGCGGGAGGCTGCTTTGGAGGACTACCGTGGTAAGCTAGCGCACCACGAAGCCCACTTTCAACTCCGACGCGACGCGCTCCTAGAGGAGGTGAACGAACTCAAGGCCCAGCTGTAGGGCGCTGAGGTCGATCTCCAGGCTGCCCTCAGGAGCAAGGGGGACGTCGAGGCGGAGTTGGCGTCGCTGCCGGCTCAAGTCGGCGAAGCCGCCAACGCTGTGCGGAGGGCCAAGGATGATGAGTCGCATGCACGGATGATGGAGGCACAATGCGCCAGATAGTTCCTGGACCTTGCTCGGCGCGTTGGCGGTGCGCTCCACCGCTTCATCAGGGATGTTCCAGAGCTGCCACATGCGCATGGCGATGGGGGCTACCTTGACTTCTTCCTTAAGGTAGTGGAGGCGCTGGAGTCGGGCGTCTCCAAGGTAAACGAGGACATCGAGTTGGGTTCCTGCGATCTCCTGGACTGCACGCTGACATGTGTCTTCTCCAACCTCTGCCGCCTCGACTCTGCCTTCGACTTCTCCCGTGTGGTGGAGCAGTGCCTGCGGAGTTTCGAGGCCCCCTCAGGGATGAGGTGCATACGCATGCGGAGTCCTTGGTCAAGCGGTTCGTCCAGGTTGCGTCCTCCGAGGAGAGCGCCAGCCTCGACGCAGACCTCCCAAGCAGCCATGATGAAGAACGCGCCTTGTCCGCCTAAGTTTTTATGTTTCCTTTCTTGTTGCATCATGAACCACCTGGCCCCGTGGGGGTGTGAAGACATTCGTGGGGTACTTTTGTTTAAAGAAGTAGTGGCTTGTTATGTTTGATGTGCTCTTGCTCCTCGTGCGGGCCCCTATGTTTTTCCTCTGTATTGCCCGCGTTGCTGGGCCCCAGCCCCCGAACGAGCCTCAACCGTTGCTGGTACGTCAAGTTGCGATGCCTGTACAAAGCCGGGAGGTGAGGAATTTTGGGGATTAGAGACTGCTCCTGAGGCGTGATGCCCCAGTACCCCCCTTCGATGCACGAGCGATATACGCAAAGGAATGCACCGACCAAGGTGAGGCAACTCGTTGGGCGTGACCTGGAAAACTCCTCGAGCGGCCCACCCTGAGGAGATAATTTTGCGTGTAGGACGCTTTCTTTTGAATGATGTGCACTCGCTGGTCTGCGCTTGGGTGTCACGTGAGGAGACCAGACGCCAAGGGCCTTGGTGACGTGTGCGGGGTCAGCCCCCAATGCCCAACTCCTTGGGGATTCCAGGCGCTGCCGGGGCAAACCAAGCACAGGCACCTTGTCCAGTAGCCCCCGCTCGCGTGAGGCCCAAGGCGGAGCTGGTGAGCGCTTGCCACAGAGACATGCTAGTAGCTGTCATGCCAAGGCCGATTCGCCCTGAGGCCTGCGCGGCCCGCGAGGGCACTTCTCATTTGGTTTCTCCACAAGCGCGGAGCGTTGGGCTTCCACTTGGGCGTGGGCATGGCCGCGATTCGAACATTCCGCCAGCGCGGAGCATGGGTCTTCCAGTTGGGCTTGGGCATGGTCGCGGTTCGAACATTCCGCTAGCACGGAGCATGGGGCTTCCACTTGGGCGTGGGCATGGTCGCGGTTGGACCGTTCCGCCAGCAAGGAGCATGGGGCTTCCATTTGGGCGTGGGTGGGAGTCCTCCCAAGGCCAAGAGGTGGCGCAGCAAGAGGCTCCGGGGCGTGTACAGCCCCACCTCATTCTTACGTGAGAGGGTCACGGGTGGTGATAGTGGAGGTATCGGTTGCCCTGGACGCAGGGCTCCCTCCCCAGTCCCCGGGCGGTCCGCGCCTGGATCTTGTCGCGGCTGCACGCTCACACGCCCCGAGCATGGGGGAGACGAACGCCGGACGGCCGCCAATGTGTGGCGCCCGAGGTGGCGGAGCACCAAGCTTAGCAGCCATACGGGTTGGGCCGCACCCTTGCCCATTCTCTCGCGACAGTCCCGTGAGAGGGTAAGACACCAAGGACCTCTGTGAGGTGATGTGCGCGGTTACAGGCCCACGAGCCAGAGCTCGGTCTCTTGGGTTTATCAGCGCCGTAGGGACGGACCCAAGCACACGCGTCGTGTCCAGCCCCTGGTAATGCGACGGCCGAAGGGGTGGCCACGAGGGCGCGGAGATTGCCGACGGTAACGAGGCGCCGAACACAAGGCTTAAGAAAACGTAAGACGTTCCATAAAAGATAACCATATTCGCTACATAAACGAAAAGTGAGGGGGTCGCAGCTGAAGGGCACCCTTAGTTCGAACAGAATCGAAAAACTCACCCGGCAATCACATTGTTTGCGGGAGCGCGAGGCTGCTTGGCGAAGCGTGTCACGGCGGTTCGTCAATGGCCTCACAGGACCAAGCCGCACCCTTGGCTAAGATGTTGGTTTTATCTGTGCAGGGTCTCTCCAGGACTTGGCTTCGTGCGATGCATGCCGTTGCCAGAGAGGGGGGTGGTCACGTGTCTCCTTGAAGCTGGTGATGAATTTCTCGCGGAGCTCTCTCCACGAAGAGATCAACTCCTTGGGTAGCTTCGAGAGAGAGAGGCGCGCGCCATCCTTGTGGACCATGGGAAACCAGTTTGTCATAACCTTGTCGTCACCGCTAGTCACCTTGATGCTCAGCTCGTAGAGCTGGAGGAATTCTATGGGGTCGAGGACGTCGTTGTAGCGCGGGGGCAGTTCGGGCTCGAACTTGACGGGCCACACCACCTGATGCAACTGACGAGTAAGGGCCCGACAGCCCATGCTGCACGAAACGATGCCATGTGTGGGGGTGGCCTGGCCCTGCCGCCCGATGGTCGCGGCATCCTGAGCGTGCTGGTCCTGGTGCAGGTGCTGCGTTCTTTGCTTGGCGGGGCCTTGGATAGACAACAACTGCTTTCTCTTTGGGGGCGTGACATCCTCACGTGGCCCAACGCCTCCTTCGTCGTCCCTGCATGCAACTGTGACAACTTTGTTGGCACGCTCAAGGAAACAGTTCGCGTTCTTCTCGTCACAAGTGATGGTGATGACGCCACTGCAGCCAGGCATCTTGAGGACGTTGTGACCGTAGTGGACTACCGCCGCGAACTTGGCCAGCGCTGGATATCCCAGGATCGCATTGTACGGGAGGCTAATGCACGCCACATCAAAGTCGATAAGCTTGCTGCGGTAGTTGTCGCGCATGCCGAAGGTGATAGGGAGGCGGACCTGCCACAGTGTAGGACCAAAAGTATGTCTAGAGGGGGGGTGATTAGACTACTTGACCAAATAAAAGTTTTGCCTTTTCCCAAATTTTAGTGTTTGCAGTTTTAGCATTTCATGGCAAGTCAAGTACACCCTACACATGCGAGTCTAAGAGAATAGCAGCGGAAATTAACAACAAGCATGTATAGAAAGGATAGGGTAGGAGGATCAAACGCAATTGTAGACACGATGATTTTTTTCCCGTGGTTCCAATAGGTGGTGCTATCGTACATCCACGTTTATGGAGTCTTCAACCCACGGAGGGTAACGGTCGCGAGAGTCCACGGAGGGCTCCACCCATAAGGGTCCACGAAGTAGCAACCTTGACTATTCCATAACGGCTTCCGTCCACGAAGGACTAGCCTCACTATGGGTAGATCTTCACGAAGTAGGTGATCTCCTTGACCTTACAAACTTCTTGGTTCACTCCACAACACGAAGTAGGAGGCTCCCAAGCGACACCTAACCAATCTAGGAGGCACCACCCTCCAAAAGGTAATAGGCTCGGTAATGACGATGAACTCCTTGCTCTTGTGCTTCAAGATGATAGACTCCTCAACACACCATCACTCTCTCACAGATTTGGCTTGGTGGAAGAGATGGGATTGGTGGAAAGCAACTTGGGGAGGCTAGAAATCAAGATCCATATGGTTGGAGTGGAAGATCTTGACCTCAACACAAGAATAGGTGGTTCTCTCTCAGAAAACTGGATGGGGCAAGTATGGAATAGTTCTGAGTGCTTCTCTTTCGAGTAGGTGGTGGTGGAGGGGTATATATAGGCATCTCCAAAAATCCAACCGTTACACACAAAATGACCAACTCGGTGACACCGATGTGTTAATCTCGGTGGTACCGAAGTGATCAAAAGGCAGTAACTTTTGAATCTCGGTGAGACCGATATAGGAAACTCGGTTGCACCGATAAGGTGACCAACGGTCAGATTGACAATCTCGGTGACGCCGATCCAACAATCTCGGTTGCACCGATATTGTGAATTTGCGTAACAGAAAGTTGGCAACCTAAACTCGGTGGCACCGGTATGGAATCGGTTGCACCGAAGTGGCTAGGGTTTGGCTGAGTCTGTCTGAGGTTTTGAATCGGTGGCACCGGAATGGAAATGTTGGTTGCACCGATTTTGAATATATGGCTTTGGACAGACTTTGGTGGGAGAGCTTGTGGGTGTTTTTGGTGACTATCACTTGTGCACGTATGAGCATTTTGTTCACCAACAAAACCTTACCCCCTTTTAATAGTATTGGCTTTCCTATGGACTCAAAGTGATTTCTCACAAATGTAAAATGTAGAGTCCTCTTCCTTGAAGCTTTGCCAACCTATTTCCTTGCATCTTGGGGTATTCCACAATCTCCACAATCCTTTTGCCATCCCTATCATTGAACTTTTCCTAAAATATACTTAGTGGAAACATTAGTTCAATGACTTATATGTTGTTATAAATTACCAAAACCACCAACGGAGCAAATGTGCTTTCAATCTCCCCCTTTTTGGTAATTGATGACAACATATAGATCAAAGCTTCGACAAACATATAATCAATGAATATAATCGTCGCTTTGAGAAGTATGTGATAAGCAAGAGCTCCCCCTAAATTTTTGCATTATTTTGAATTTGCGTTTGAATGCAAATACACAATCGATTAGGTACATGGGGCACTTCTTCCATGTCACATACAACTTGGTGATGTGCGAGAATAATAAGAATGAACATCATAGCACAACACAATCAAGCAAAGGTGAATGATCATCTCATAAGCATTAAGATGATAGGAAATAGTAGAACAACTCATAAAGCGTATGATCAAACAAACATAAACATGAGTTCAACACAAGAAACCAAAAGACAATTGTTTTGAAACAGCGAATAAAAACCAAACGCTCTCTCACTCGAAGCCTAAAGATCTATATACACTTCTCCCCCTTTGGCAACAAGTTACCAAAAAGTTCAAAGGCATATATCTAAGCGTTCTTGGGCTGATCTCCTCCGGTTGTTGATGAAGGAGTCGAGAGAACAGCGTCGGCGAAGATCTCTGCAGATGTCGTGGATGGAGTTCGAGTGGCAACTGGAGGAACTGGAGCTGATGGAGCATGAGCTGAGGTGACAGTGGCTGGAGCTGATGAAGAGGGCCTCAAGTCTGGAGCTGGCACAGTGGCTGATCTGGCCTGAGTGGTAAACTGTGTGCCTGGCCTGAGAGGTGATCCATCCTCATCATCATCATCATCATCTGAAGAAGTCTGAGGAAGAGGCACTGAGTCAACTTCCTTCTTGAGCTCATTAACTATTCTAGTCAGCCCATCCACCTTATCATTAAGGGTCTTGATCCTGTTCTCGAAGATCCTCACAAGACTGTTCTGGTTGTCCAGAATCCCCTTAATGTCCTTCTTCATGTCCTGAACTGATGAGATCAAAAGATCCATTTGCTCGTTCCTGGATCTGGGGACTTGAGCACTAGTGGCTCTAGCTGCCTCTGCTTCTGCCCGAGCTGCAGCAGATGTGGGATGTTCAGCATCCATCACCACAACATTGTCCTCGAGATCTGGCTCTAGGGGCAAGTGGGGACGATCTAGACCAAAAATGTGCTTCTCCAACTTTGAGTTGATGAGCATCTGGATATAGGGTGCATAACAGCAAGAGCGCTTCTGATCAGCAGCAACCCTCTTGATTGTCTCAACAATCAAGTCCATGACTCTGATCCTGGTGTGTCTGTCAAGGTGGATCAACATATTAATGGAGTAGCCTCGGATCATCTTGTCATCTCCTGACTTGGGCATCAAAGTATGCCTCAGAATGGTGTTCATGGTGCGGAGGCCAGCCTGAAGAAAGTAAATAGATCCTAGCCTATGAGACTTCACGTTAGCAGCAGGAATCTCCTTATACATGTTGGCCATAGCATTGTGGCTCTCCTTGGATTCTGAGTAGACATCCAAATCACCATCCTGTGCTTCTGGGACTCCTAAAATGGCAGCCCACTCCTCAACAGTAGACTCGTACCTTGCACCTTCAGTCATCCATACAATCGTACCATCTCCATAGAAATGTGCAGTGGAGTAGAATTGCATGATCATCTCATCATTCCAAGCGGTGAACTCTCTGCCAACAAACTCATCCAAACCAATGAAGTGGAAATTGTCTTGGACACTTGGAAAGTAGTCCTCATTCTCCTTGATGAATTTCCAATCAACATACCGCATATCGCTCACAGCTGGACTCTTGTCAAAAAGCACAGTCTCATAGAAATCCTGTTGCTCTTTGGTGTAGAATCTGTAGTCCACAGCTGTCTTCTTCCTTTGGGCATATGGATCAGCAGCTCTCCATGCCCTCAAGCCAGAGTCCTTCCTCTTCTTCATATCCTCAGCAAGTGGGTAGCTGACATTATGTACTGGAAGGTGTGGCCTAAGCTTCATTAGGGCAGACATAGCATCCTCATCCTCAACTCTGGAGGTGGTTCCTTTGTTCTTCTCAGAAGCTGGTATTTGCCTTGACAGTCTCTTGGGCTTCTCAGCAGCAGACTACTTTGCAGCAGACTTAGTGCTCTTGGAAGTTCCAGTCTTTGGCATAGCATCAGACATAAGCTTCTTTTTCTTCTTGGGAGGGGCTTTCTCAACATGTTCTTCCTCCTCCTCAGCATCAGCAACAACAGCAGCCTCCTCAGGGTCCTCAAACATGGAGGTCTGCCTGCTAACAGCATTAACAATCCTTTTCCTGGCACCCTTCTTCTCACCTGCCTTCTTAGGCAATGACTTCTTTGGGGGTGACTCAAGGTGAAGAGCCATCTTTCTCCTAGCACCTTCAGGTGCTCTCCTAGCTTCAGAGCTAGCAAAGACTTTGCCAACAACTCTCCTGGAAGAAGTAGCTTCACTTGCAGACTTCTTGGCAGCCTTCTCTTGCTTCTTAGCAAGAACCTCCTCTGGCACAAAATATGAATCCTCTTCATCTGAATTCAGCTTCTTCCTAGCCCTTGTAGCAGCCTTGGGCAAACCATGGGAACTGGGAGTGCCTGGATCTGAAGATGAACTAGACTTAGAACTAGTGCCTGAATCCATCTCAACACTCTGCTCTCTGAAGTTGTTCTCACTGTCCTCAGCACTTGACATACTAACCCTGTGAATAGAGTATAGAGGAGCAGAAGAAGATGAGTCGTCACAAAATGAGGCTGGTTTTTGAAAGATTGAATAAAAGATTTTCAAGATTTTGCATTCTGTCACATGAAAATCGGTACAGCCGAAGTAAAATTATCGGTGCCATCGAGACTGACTATCTCATTAACAGAAACTTGGCACTCTTTTCGGTGGGACCGAAAAGAAGTACTCGGTTTCACCGAGACAGTTCTCAGCAACACAGACAGACAAATCGGTGAGACCGATTTGTTCACTTTGGTTCTACCGAGTTTCATCGGGCGGAAGGCAAACCCTAGAAAATCGATGGTTCGCTAATCTACGGAGTTTTCTTGTGGATAGAAAGCTATGCAAACTGTGGCTTATAGAGAAAAACAACTTTATTGCGCAAGAATCGGACGGGAGCGCAAGAAAGATCGAATCCGTACCCTAGCTCGGTGACGGATCCGCTACGGCGGCGACGGCGGCGAAGATGCCCGTCGACTGCGAGGATTCCCAGCGGCGGAGAGGCTCGGGAAGGCAAGGCGATGACCAAGGGGGTCCTTCTGCGGCAGCTTAGGGTTTGGGGCACGACGATTTGAAGATTGAAATTTCGAACCGTCGGGACCACAGACTATATACCCTTCACTGTCGGTGATACCGAGTCTAAAGTTTTGGTGTCACCGAGTTCCTCAACTGTCAGCTGACAGGGAAACTCGGTGTAACCGAGAATATGGAATCGGTAGTACCGAGATAGAAAACCAGATCAACCCTAGGCATTCGGTGAGACCGAGAATTGTGGGTTGGTTCCACCGAGATGCACTTGGGAGGTTTTAATGGTCAGTCCTTGTCGATACGGAACTCCGAGTGCTCCACACACAGAGGGATCGAAAAGTACTTATCCAAATTTTGTGATGCAGCATGAATAGAATATGAGGTGAGAAAGCATAGATAGCTAAGGAGTGGTCCTAGGCATTCTTGTCCATCCAATTGGCAAAAGATAAATCAAAAACCAAATAACAACAATTGGATGTCCTCGAATGAGAAAACAAATGCAGACCAACATGCTCACACAATAAGATGTCAAATGAAATCATGACAAACATGCACATACACACTAGCATCTAACAAGCACTTGGGCGATGATGAAGTCATCTATATATGAGTATATTGACTTAGGAGCCAAGTAAGAATACTTGATCATAGGTCATACTCATCGTTTAAGCACAAGTGGGGTTACCACTTTTACATAAAGCATTTAATGTTGTCACATACTAAGAGATGCTTAGACTCAAGTCTTAGAGTAAAGCTCCCCCTTGATGTGACATCCCCCCATAAGAGGGATAAACTAACCTTGGGTTTTGTCGATGAAGACTTCACGTTGGTGAGGTAGTGGTGGATGCTCAAGGTTGATGAAGATCACCAAGAATTGGGAGCATCCTTGTTGTTTCCTTACTCTTCTCACCTACATGGGTTAGTCCCAACACACAAGAGACAAATACAAGGATATCTATGGACATGGAGTGCAAAACATGTGTTATGATGTCCATAGATTTGTTGATTACCTTGTCCCTTGCTTACCTTTGAGGGAATGTGTGACTCCTTGAATTATTGCATAGAGTTGATGTTGATTGCAAATAATTCTTGCCAATAATGAATGTGAGTGAATTTTATTGGCGGAGTCACCCCTCAAGAACTTACTAGTTCTTATTCTTGGGGACCCACATCAAGTTGATGGGGATCCTTGGTGTTGTAGTAGCCTTTGTAGAAGTTGAGCTTGACGTAGCCTTGGGAACCCACTCCACCATAGCTAGGGATTCATCTTCATATGAGTCAATGTCCTCTTGAAGCTTGTTCTTTCCCTTGAGCTTGTGATCTTGTGGTGGAAGGTCATCTTGAGTGCTTGTTCTCTTGGGAAGAGTATTTTCATACTTCTCCTTTTGAGGAACAAACTTTGGCTCGGGATATTGACCTTCTTCCCATTCAACTCCATTTGCGTTGAAGTAGCCAACACCACGATTCTTCCGGTATCCTCCGTGCTTGCGTACAATTTCCTCAAATTGCTTACACCCGGCAAGACTCTTGTAGATACCTTTCTCTATAATTCCTTTTAATAAAGCACTTTCTTGCTCAAGTGTAACTTGGCTAAGAGAATCATCATTAGTGGAATCAATAGAACAACTAGGAGCAACATCACTAGGTTTAGCATTTTTATTGTTGTTACTAGATGAAGAACCTTTCTTGCCTTTGTTACTAGTTTGTTTAGATTTAACTTGTGGCATGAAAGTAGACAAGAGTAGTCGTTTGGCTAGATAAGATGAAGTCTTCTTTCGGAGATCGTCATTGATAGCTTTAAGAAACTCATGCTCTTGCTCCAAATTGAGCTTCTCGAAGCGTAGCTTCTCATGAGTTCTTAAAAGCTCTCTATGATCTTCAAGAGTAGATTCATGAGCTAACTTAAGAGTGTTTAGTTCTTTAGTTAGTTCTTCTATTTTCATCTTATCATCATCAATTGACTTATCTTGACTAGCATGAGAATTATCAAGTTCATTTTGACTAACATCACTAGTTTTATCAAATAGCAAGTCATCATCACAAAGCAAGTCATCTTCATCACTATTGAAATCAAGATACTCGGGGTGTGATACCTTGGGGCCTTTAGCCATGAAGCAACTTCCACTCCCTTCATTTGGTGAATCGAATAGATCATAGGAGTTGGTAGTCACTAGAGCAATTTCAGCAACACCATCATCTTGACTATAGTCGGAGTCGGAGTGATAGCTTCTCTCGGAGTTGTTGTCGGAGTCGGAGCCGGAAACCCATTCACCAACATGAGCTTGATGTTTCCTTCTTGTGTAGCTCTTGGTGTACTTGTCCTTCTTCTTCGAATCTCTGTTTCTCCTTGAGTGTCTTCGTTCATAACGATCATCTCTACTCCTTCTCCCTCTTTGTGGTGATTCATTTCTTGAGCTTCGTCTTCTTGGTGACTCTTCTCTTCGTTTGTAGGGAGCCGTGCACTCATTGGAGTAGTGTCCGGGCTTCCCACAATTGTAGCAATTGCGATCACGACTTGACGAACGCTTCTCATCATATCTTGAGTTGGAGCTTCTTTCTTTGCCTCTATTCTTGTGGAACTTGTTGAATTTCTTGACCATGAGGCTTATCTCTTCATTGGTGACAAGGTTGTTGCTTGAAGTTGCGGGAGCATCACTTGTGGCTTTGTAAGCACTGCTAGACTTGTGATGAAGCTCTTCCTTGTCTTTGAGTGTCATCTCATGAGCAACAATCCTTCCAATGACTTCCGTAGGCTTGAGATCTTTGTAGTTGGGCATCATTTGGATCAATGTGCACACGGTGTCGTATCTCTCATCCAAAGCTCTAAGTATCTTCTTGATGATGAATTTGTCGGTCATTTCTTCGCTTCCTAAGCCGGCAATCTCATTTGTGATGAGAGCTAGCCTAGAGTACATCTCTGCGACTCCTTCACCATCCTTCATCTTGAACTTGTCAAGCTGACCTTGAAGAACATCCAACTTGGATTCTCTCACGGACTCGGTTCCTTCGTGCATATCAACCAAAGTATCCCAAATCTCTTTTGCATTATCAAGACGGCTGATTTTGTTGAATTCTTCTGGGCATAGGAAGTTGAATAGAATGTCGCATGCTTGAGCATTGTGTTGTAACATTTTCAATTCTTCCGCGGTCGCTTCACGATCCGGTTCCTTTCGATCACCAAAGAATTCACCTTGCAAGCCAACACGAACAACAGCCCAAACGGCGGGGTTATGACCAAGAATATGCATTTTCATTTTTTGCTTCCAATTAGAAAAATTAGTGCCATCAAAGTACGGACCTCTACGGTGATAATTACCCTCACTAGACGCCATACTCTCCTAGGTTGTGAGACCAATGCAATGGAGACCAAAGCTCTGATACCACTTGTAGGACCGAAAGTATGTCTAGAGGGGGGGGGTGATTAGACTACTTGACCAAATAAAAGTTTTGCCTTTTCCCATATTTTAGTGTTTGCAGTTTTAGCATTTCATTGCAAGTCCAGTACACCCTACACATGCGAGTCTAAGAGTATAGCAGCGGAAAGTAACAACAAGCATGTATAGAAAGGATAGGATAGGAGGATCAAACGCAATTGTAGACACGATGATTTTTTTCCCGTGGTTCCGATAGGTGGTGCTATCGTACATCCACGTTTATGGAGTCTTCAACCCACGGAGGGTAACGGTCGCGAGAGTCCACGGAGGGCTCCACCCATAAGGGTCCACGAAGTAGCAACCTTGACTATTCCATAACGGCTTCCGTCCATGAAGGACTAGCCTCACTATGGGTAGATCTTCACGAAGTAGGCGATCTCCTTGCCCTTACAAACTTCTTGGTTCACTCCACAACACGAAGTAGGAGGCTCCCAAGCGACACCTAACCAATCTAGGAGGCACCACCCTCCAAAAGGTAATAGGCTCGGTAATGACGATGAACTCCTTGCTCTTGTGCTTCAAGATGATAGACTCCTCAACACACAATCACTCTCTCACAGATTTGGCTTGGTGGAAGAGATGGGATTGGTGGAAAGCAACTTGGGGAGGCTAGAAATCAAGATCCATATGGTTGGAGTGGAAGATCTTGACCTCAACACAAGAATAGGTGGTTCTCTCTCAGAAAACTGGATGGGGCAAGTATGGAAAAGTTCTGAGTGCTTCTCTTTCGAGTAGGTGGTGGTGGAGGGGTATATATAGGCATCTCCAAAAATCCAACCGTTACACACAAAATGACCAACTCGGTGACACCGATGTGTTAATCTCGGTGGTACCGAAGTGATCAAAAGGCAATAACTTTTGAATATCGGTGAGACCGATATAGGAAACTCGGTTGCACCGATAAGGTGACCAACGGTCAGATTGACAATCTCGGTGACGCCGATCCAACAATCTCGGTTGCACCGATATTGTGAATTTGCGTAACAGAAAGTTGGCAACCTAAACTCGGTGGCACCGGTATGGAATCGGTTGCACCGAAGTGGCTAGGGTTTGGCTGAGTCTGTCTGAGGTTTTGAATCGGTGGCACCGGAATGGAAATGTTGGTTGCACCGATTTTGAATATATGGCTTTGGACAGACTTTGGTGGGAGAGCTTGTGGGTGTTTTTGGTGACTATCACTTGTGCACGTATGAGCATTTTGTTCACCAACAAAACCTTACCCCCTTTTAATAGTATTGGCTTTCCTATGGACTCAAAGTGATTTCTCACAAATGTAAAATGTAGAGTCCTCTTCCTTGAAGCTTTGCCAACCTATTTCCTTGCATCTTGGGGTATTCCACAATCTCCACAATCCTTTTGCCATCCCTATCATTGAACTTTTCCTGAAATATACTTAGTGGAAACATTAGTTCAATGACTTATATGTTGTTATAAATTACCAAAACCACCAAGGGAGCAAATGTGCTTTCACACAGGGGAACGGTGGAGCCACTGGTCACCCCAGAGAATGGCCTGGTAGGCGTTAGCTGGCCTTGGAGCGTCCGGAGGTTGCCGGATGTCTCGACAAAGAGCACCTTCAGGCCAGCGCCTTCGTCGATGAGGGTCTTGGTCACCAAGACGTTGCTGATGATGGGAGTGCACAACATGGGAATCACCCCCGTAGCCGCTGCGGACTTGGGGCAGTCCCTGGGGTCGAAGAAGATGGCGCAGTGCGGCCCCTTGGAGGGCCACGCGGCCTCCTACCTCAGGAAGGAGGTATTCACCTTGCCGGAGACCTGGTTGAGCGAGTGGTCCGATGCGGGGGCATATGCTCCGCCGACGATACAAGCCGCCACGCGAGGCCCCTAATGGCCCCCAGCCCCCTCGTCAGAACGGTCGTTGCCGCCGCTTCTGGGCGGCGGGGATGGCGGCGGAAGAACAACGTTGTCTTGGTAGCGCGTCTGTCGAGGCGGTTCATGCCCATCCTTGGCGGGGGTCGCCATTGCGGTTGTCCCGCCTGCCGTCATCGCAGGCGCCTCCGCGGTTGGTACCTCGGTTGTTGCGGGCTGGGCGCTGGCTGACGCGCTCGTCATGGGGTGGGGGGGGGGCTTGAGCGCCCGGCAGTCTTCGGTGTTGTGGGTGCGCATGTTGTGGAAGGCGCAGAACATGCAGCTGCCCCCCTCAGGCACATCACAGTCGGGGCCGAGTACCAGCTGAAGCTCTGCTACCGGGACGACTCGGAGAAGGAGGAGGAGGACGCGAGGCTGGTCACGCGGGGGCGCGTCGCGCCGAGGCTTGACAGGGATGCCACATGGCGGTGGGGGCGCTCCGTGCGCCACGCTCCTCCCAGCGCGAGCGACAGGGGGTGGAATGGACGGTAGGGTGCCAGGGCTCTCCTGGCGACGGTAACAAGCTCGGCGATGTGTCCCAGCCAGGCGTCGTAGCCATCGTCCATCGAACGATGACGAAGCAACTCGCTCGCCATGAGCAGTGCGTCTTGTGCGTTCATGTACCCCGGGCGGGCGTGAGAGTAGGGAGCCGTGGCGGTGCGTCCCTCCCACTGCATGGGCGGGTGCAAGGGGAAGCCCTACTGTTCGTGGGCGGTCGGGTTGACAGCGGCGATGACCTCAGTGCCGATGGGGCGATGGCGACCATCGCGGCCCGTGGGTGCGTCTTGGTCGGCAGGGGCTATCCGGCGCTGGGCATAGCCATGGTTAGCATCAGTCATGACGTTGGCGGAGCTTGAGTCGAAGCGGAGCGGAAGAACAACAGCGGCACCCCCTACCTGGCGTGCCTAATGTCGGAATAAGGGCTCCGGGGACCCGAAGAGGTTCGAACTCTGGGGTGCGTGAGTTCTTTAGCCCTTCTCTACCTCGCAAACTCATGAGGACTCTCCAGCGTGCTTGAGCTAAGGAATAAGAACGGTGGACACAGTCATTTACCCAGGTTCAGGCCTACTTGCGGTGTAAAACCCTACTCCTTCTTTGCTAGATTGCTAGGGGGTGAGCACGAGTACAAGGGGTGTGTTCTGGCTAACTTGGTCCATCCCCCTCTACGGTTGCGACCTGCCCTTCCTTATACTGGCCCCGGTCCTGTTCCCCCGAAAACACACGGCCGGAAGGGTTGCCACAACAGCCCGTTTGAAGGGAGACAGGGCTGTAGATTATCCTGACAAAAGTGGCCTTCGCCTGCAAAAGCTCCCGCCGTGACGTGCTGGTGGGCTCGGGGATGACCTCCATCTTGGCGAGCCCCCGTCCTTGGTCTTCATACACCCAAGATGAAACCTATTGGGGGTTGCTTTGGGAACCGTTGAGCCAGCCATGCTCCTTTGACACAAAAGAGGACAACTCCCCTATCTGCTCCTTCCGTCCCGGATCCGGGCGCCGCTTGGCATGGCGCGCGTCGCCCACATGCGTATGTAGGACGCATGACCCCACCAAGCCCTCCTAGATCTATCCCCCCATGGAGGCCTCGTAGGCTTCCTCGGGAAGCAACCCCGCAGGGGCGCTTCGAGATGCTCTCGACAGCGCTGGCTAGTGCTTCCCTCGCGGGGCGGAGGCCCTCGTGAAGGTCCTTCTTGTGTAGTTTAGCGATGGGCCACACTAGACCCACGTCGCGCGCTACGTCTTGGGCTGCAGGCAGACATGCCTAGGTACGCCCGGTCCCAGGGGCCCAACAATTTGCCGGTCATAAAAGATCCAATATCTAAGAAGATGGCCACTCTTATCCTCATGTATGAATTTGACTATATAGTACGAGAGGCTCAGGATATCTTTGATCGCCATAAGATGAGTGATACGTCTCCAACGTATCTATAATTTTTTATTGTTCCATGCTATTATATTATCTGTTTTGGATGTTTTATATGCATTAATATGCTATTTTATATTATTTTTGGGACTAACCTATTAACCTAGAGCCCAGTGCCAGTTTCTGTTTTTTTCCTTGTTTTTGAGTATTGCAGATAAGGAATATCAAACGGAGTCCAAACGGAATAAAATCTTCGTGATGATTTTTCTTGGACCAGAAGAAACCTACCAGACTTGGAGAGGAAGGAAGGAGACCTGCCGGGAGGCGACAAGCCTGCAGGGCGCGCCCTAGGGGGGGGCGGCCCCTGGCTTGTGGCCCCCCTGCAGGCCCTCCAACCCTAATCTTCGTCCTATAAATTCCCAAATATTCCCCCAATACCAAAAAGAGCCACGAAAATACTTTTCCGCCTCCGGAAGCCTCTGTTCCCGTGAGATCCCATCTTGGAGCCTTTTCCGGTAATCTGCTGGAGGGGGATTCGATCACGGAGGGCATCTACATCAACTCCATTGCCCCTCCGATGATGCGTGAGTAGTTCACCTCAGACCTTCGGGTCCATAGCTAATAGCTAGATGGCTTCTTCTCTCTCTATGTTCTTCAATACCATGTTCTCCATGATCTTCATGGAGATCTATCCGATGTAATACTCTTTTGCGGTGTGTTTGTCGAGATCCGATGAATTGTGGGTTTATGATCAGATTATCTATGAATATTATTTGAATATTCTCTGAATTCTTATATGCATGATTTCATATCTTTGCAAGTCTCTTCGAGTTATTGGTTTGGTTTGGCAAACTAGATTGGTAATTCTTGCAATGGGAGAAGTGCTTAGTTTTGGGTTCAATCTTGCGGTGTCCTCACGCAGTGACAAAGTAGGGGTAGCGAGGCACGTATTTGCATTGTTGCCATCAAGGGTAAAAAGATGGGGTTTTCATCATATTGCTTGAGTTTATCCCTCTACATCATGTCATCTTACATAATGCGTTACTCTGTTCTTCATGAACTTAATACTCTAGATGCTGGCAGGAGTCGGTCGATGTGTGGAGTAATAGTAGTAGATGCAGAATCGTTTCGGTCTACTTGACACGGGCATGATGCCTATATGCATAATCATTGCCTTGGATATCGTCATAACTATGCACTTTTCTATCAATTGCTCGACAGTAATTTGTTCACCCACCGTATTATTTGCCTTCAAGAGAGAAGCCTCTAGTGAAACCTATGGCCCCCGGGTTTATTTTCTATATTATATTTTCAGATCTATAAAACAAAAATACCAAAAATACTTCGCTGCAATCTTTTTACTTTTGTTTTACTTTCCGTTTTAGCAATCTTTTATATCTATCTCTATCAGATCTCATCCTTGCAAGTAACCGTGAAGGGATTGACAACCCCTTTATAGCGTTGGGTGCAAGTGTTTGATTGTTTGTGTAGGTGCAAAGATTGGGGCCTCTTGCTTGTTCCTCCTACTGGATTGATACCTTGGTTCTCAACAACTGAGGGAAATACTTATCTACTTTGCTGCATCACCCTTTCCTCTTCAAGGGAAAACCACCGCAAGCTCAAGAAGTAGCAAGAAGGATTTCTGGCGCCGTTGCCGAGGAGAATACATAGCAAGTCAAGACAAGAACTCTCCCGTCAACTTGTCAATTTCTGACGTGGTTGCCGGAGAAGTCTACATCAAGCCTACCAAGTACCCATCACAAACTCATCTCTTGCATTTACATTATTTGCCATTTGCCTCTCGTTTTCCTCTCCCCCACTTCTAAAACGATTTTCAGAAAAAACCAAAAAGATTTGCCTTTTTATTCGCCCTTTTTCCGTTCACCTTGTCGTTTGCTTTTTGTTTGCTTGTGTGCTAGATTGCTTGCTTTGTCACAATGACTCAAGAGAATACCAAGTTGTGTGACTTCTCCAATACTAGTAATAATGATTTTATTAGTACTCCGATTGCTCCCGCCACTAGTGCGGAATCTTATGAAATTAATGCCGCTTTGCTTAATCTTGTTATGAAAGAACAATTTTCCGGCCTTCCTAGTGAAGATGCCGCATCCCATCTAAATACTTTCATTGAGTTGTGTGATATGCAAAAGAAGAAAGATGTGGATAATGATATTGTTAAATTGAAGCTATTTCCGTTCTCACTACGAGATCGTGCTAAAACTTGGTTTTCATCTTTGCCTAAAAATAGTATTGATTCATGGAATAAGTGTAAAGATGCTTTTATTTCCAAGTACTTTCCGCCCGCTAAGATCATCTCCCTTAGGAACGATATAATGAATTTTAAGTAACTTGATCATGAGCATGTTGCACAATCTTGGGAGAGGATGAAACTAATGATTAGAAATTGCCCCGCACATGGTTTGAGTTTATGGATGATTATACAAATTTTTTATGCGGGATTGAATTTTGATTCTAGAAATCTTTTGGATTCCGCCGCGGGTGGTACTTTTATGGAAATCACATTAGGAGAAGCTACTAAACTCCTAGATAATATTATGGCAAATTACTCTCAATGGCATACCGAAAGATCTCCTACTAGTAAAAAAGTGCATGCTATTGAAGAAATAAACACTTTGAGTGAAAAGATGGATGAATTAATGAAATTGTTTGCTGGTAAGAGTGCTCCTATTGATCCTAATGATATGCCTTTGTCTTCTTTGATTGGAAATAATAATGAATCTAAGGATGTGAATTTTGTTGGTAGGAACAATTTTGGTAATAACGCGTATAGAGGTAATTTCAACCCTAGGCCGTTTCCTAGTAATTCCTCTAATAATTATGGTAATTCCTACAACAATTCTTATGGAAATTATAATAAGATGCCCTCTGATCTTGAGAATAATATTATAGAATTTATTAGTTCTCAAAAGGTTTTCAATGCTACGATTGAAGAAAAATTGCTCAAGATTGATGATTTGGCTAGGAACGTTGATAGAATTTCACTTGAGATTGATTCTTTGAAAATTATATCTACTCCACCCAAGCGTGATATTAATGAGTCTTTAAAAGCTATGAGAACTTCTATTGATGAGTGTAAGGAAAGAACCGCTAGAATGCGTGCTAAGCGTGAATGGCTTGAAAAAGTGTGTTCTCGTGATAATAATGATGAAGATCTTAAAGTGATTGATGTGACTCCTATTGAATCTTTGTTTTCTAATACAAATCTTGATAAAGATGGGACTGGAGATAAGTCAACTTTAGTTAAAAGTCGTCCCAATGATTCGGAGTTTATAGATCTTAATGCTAAGATTGATAAAAGTGGGATTGAAGAGGTCAAAACTTTAAATAGCAATGAACCCACTCTTTTGGATTTCAAGGACTTTAATTATGATAGTTGGTCTTTGATTGATTGTATTTCCTTGTTGCAATACATGTTGAATTCTCGGCATGCTTGTAATCAAAACAAAGCTTTTACTAAACATATCGTTGATGCTATGATGAAATCTTTTGAAGAAAAACTTGAGTTGGAAGTTTCTATACCTAGAAAGCTTTATGATGAGTGGGAACCTACTATTAAGATTAAAATTAAAGATTATGAGTGCCATGCTTTGTGTGATTTGGGTGCTAGCGTTTCCACGATTCCGAAAACTTTATGCGATGTGCTAGGTTTCCATGATTTTGATGATTGCTCTTTAAATTTGCATCTAGCGGATTCCACTATTAGGAAACCTATGGGAAGGATTAATGATGTTATTATTGTTGCAAATAGGAATTATGTGCCCGTAGATTTCATTGTTCTTGATATAGATTGCAATCCTACATGTCCTATTATTCTTGGTAGACCTTTCCTTAGAACGATTGGTGCAATTATTGATATTAAAGAAGGAAACATTAGATTCCAATTTCCGTTAAGGAAAGGCATGGAACACTTTCCTAGAAATAAAATTAAATTACATTATGAAACTATTATGAGAGCTATTTATGGATTGCATACCAAAGATGACAATACCTAGATCTATTGCGTTATGCCTAGCTAGGGGCGTTAAACAATAGCGCTTGTTGGGAGGCAACCCAATTTTATTTTTTTGTGTTTGTTTTTTGTTTCTGTTTTTGAGTGCTTTACACATTATTACCTCTGTAGTAATTGTGTTTTATTGTTTTAATTAGTGTTTGAGCCAAGTAAGACCTTTTGGATGGTCTACGGTGATTGTTGATTTGATTTTGCTGAAAAACAGAAACTTTTGCGCTCAGTCCAGGAATTTTATAAATTCACCAGAGCGTCGAATGAGTCTGAAATTTTTACACAAGATTTATATAAAAATTTCCCAGATTTTCCTAATTGTTCAGAATTTTTGGAGTTACAGAAGTAATCGAAGTTTACAGATTGCTACAGACTGTTCTGTTTTTAATAGATTCTGTTTTCTTTGTGTTGTTTGCTTATTTTGATGTGTCTATGGGTTGTATCGGGGGGTATTAACCATGGATAAGTTAGAATACAGTAGATATTACACAAATATAAATAAATAATGAGTTCACAACAGTACCTAAAGTGGTGATTTATTTTTCCTATACTAACGGATCTCATGAGTTTTCTGTTGAGTTTTGTGTTGTGAAGTTTTCAAGTTTTGGGTAAAGATTTGATGGACTATGGAATAAGGAGTGGCAAGAGCCTAAGCTTGGGGATGCCCAAGGCACCCCAAGCCATATTCAAGGATACCAAATAGCCTAAGCTTGGGGATGCCCCGTAAGGCATCCCCTCTTTCGTCGTCAATCCATCGGTAAATTTACTCGAGGCTATATTTTTATTCACCACATGATATGCGTTTTGCTTGGAGCGTCTTGTATGATATGAGTCTTTTATTTTTAGTTTTCCACAATCATCCTTTCTGCACACATCTTTTGAGAGGGACACGCATTAATCGTGAATTTATTAGAATACTCTATGTGCTTCACTTATATCTTTTGAGCTAGGCAATGTTGCTCTAGTGCTTCACTTATATCTTTTTAGAGCACGGTGGTGTTTTATTTTATAGAAATAATTGAACTCTCGTACCTCACTTATATTATTTTGAGAGTCTTTAAACATCATGGTATTTGGTTTAGGTTCTGAATTTAGTCCTAATATAATGGGCATCCAAGAGGGATATAATAAAAACTTTCATATAAAGCGCATTGACTACTATGAGAAGTTTGATTCCTTGCATATAGTTTTGAGATATAAAGATGGTGATATTAGAGTCATGCTAGTGAGTAATTGTGGATTGGTAGAAATACTTGTGTTAAAGTTTGTGATTCCCGTAGCATGCACGTATGGTGAACCGTTATGTAACGAAGTCGGAGCATAATTTGTTTAATGATTTTCATCCTTTGTGTGAGGGTCGGGAGCACGCGATGGTTAACTCCTACAAACCTCTCCCCTAGGAGCATGCGTCTAATACTTTGCTTCGATAACTAATAGACTTTTGCAATAAGTATGTGAGTCCATGGATTATACGCACTCTCACCCTTCCACCATTGCTAGCCTCTCTAGTACCGCGCAACTTTCGCCGGTGCATTAAACCCACCATATACCCTTCCTCAAAACAGCCAGCATACCTACCTATCACGGCATTTCCATTGCCATTCCGAGATATATTGCCATGCAACTTCCACCGTTCCATTTATTATTACACGCACCATCATTTTCATATTGCTTTGCATGATCGTAAGACAGCTAGCATGATGTTTTCATGGATTGTCCATTTTTTTGATGTCATTTGCTATGCTAGATCATTGCACATCCCGGTACACCACCGGAAGCATTCATATAGAGTCATATTTTGTTCTAGGTATCGAGTTGTAAGTAAATAAAAGTGTGATGATCATCATTATTAGAGCATTGTCCCATGAGAGGAAAGGATGATGGAAGCTATGATTCCCTCACAAGTTAGGATGAGTCTCCGGACTTTACACATAATAAAAGAGGCCAATGAAGCCCAAATAAAAAAAGAGGCCAAAGATGCCCATCAGAAAATGAGAGAAAAGAGAGAAGGGACAATGCTACTATCTTTTTTCCACACTTGTGCTTCAAAATAGCACCACGATCTTCATGATAGAGAGTCTCCTATGTTGTCACTTTCATATAGCTAGTGGGAATTTTTCATTATAATGCACATCCACTTAGTTTCTTTTTGAGCTTTCATACACTTATAGCTCTAGTGCATCCGTTGCATGGCAATCCCTACACACTCACATTGATATCTATTGATGGGCATCTCCATAGCCCGTTGATACGCCTAGTTGATGTGAGCCTATCTTCTCCTTTTCCTCACAACCTCCACCATATTCTATTCCACCTATAGTGCTATATCCATGGCTCACTCTCATGTATTGCGTGAAAGTTGAAAAGGTTTGAGAACATAAAAGGTGTGAAACAATTACTTGACTTGTCATCGGGGTTGTGCATGATTTAAATACTTTGTGTGGGGAAGATGGAGCATAGCCAGACCATATGATTTTGTAGGGATAACTTTCTTTGGCCATGTTATTTTGAAAGGAAACAATTGCCTTGTTAGTATGCTTGAAGTATTATTGTTTTTATGTGAATATTAAGCTTTTGTTTTGAATCTTATGGATCTGAACATTCATGCCACAATAAAGAATATTACATGGATAAATATGTTAGGTAGCATTCCACATCAAAAATTCTGTTTTTATCATTTACCTACTCGAGGACGAGCAGGAATTAAGCTTGGGGATGCTTGATACGTCTCCAATGTATCTATAATTTTTGATTGTTCCATGCTATTATATTATCTGTTTTGGATGTTTTATATGCATTAATATGCTATTTTATATTATTTTTGGGACTAACCTATTAACCTAGAGCCAAGTGCCAGTTTCTGTTTTTTTCCTTGTTTTTGAGTATTGCAGATAAGGAATATCAAACGGAGTCCAAACGGAATAAAATCTTCGCGATGATTTTTCTTGGACCAGAAGAAACCTACCAGACTTGGAGAGGAAGGAAGGAGACCTGCCGGGAGGCGACAAGCCTGCAGGGCGCGCCCTAGGGGGGCGCGCCCCCTGGCTTGTGGTCCCCCTGCAGGCCCTCCAACCCTAATCTTCGTCCTATAAATTCCCAAATATTCCCCCAATACCAAAAAGAGCCACGAAGATACTTTTCCGCCGCCGGAAGCCTCTGTTCCCGTGAGATCCCATCTTGGAGCCTTTTCCGATAATCTGCCGGAGGGGGATTCGATCACGGAGGACATCTACATCAACTCCATTGCCCCTCCGATGATTCGTGAGTAGTTCACCTCAGACCTTCAGGTCCATAGCTAGTAGATAGATGGCTTCTTCTCTCTCTATGTTCTTCAATACCATGTTCTCCATGATCTTCATGGAGATCTATCCGATGTAATACTCTTTTGCGGTGTGTTTGTCGAGATCCGATGAATTGTGGGTTTATGATCAGATTATCTATGAATATTATTTGAATCTTCTCTGAATTCTTATATGCATGATTTCATATCTTTGCAAGTCTCTTTGAGTTATTGGTTTGGTTTGGCCAACTAGATTGGTAATTCTTGCAATGGGAGAAGTGCTTAGTTTTGGGTTCAATCTTGCGGTGTCCTCACCCAGTGACAAAGTAGGGGTAGCGAGGCACGTATTTGCATTGTTGCCATCAAGGGTAAAAAGATGGAGTTTTCATCATATTGCTTGAGTTTATCCTTCTACATCATGTCATCTTACTTAATGCGTTACTCTGTTCTTCATTTACTTCATACTCTAGATGCGGGCAGGAGTCGGTCGATGTGTGGAGTAATAGTAGTAGATGCAGAATCGTTTCGGTCTACTTGACACGGACGTGATGCCTATATGCATAATCATTGCCTTGGATATTGTCATAACTATGCGCTTTTCTATCAATTGCTCGACAGTAATTTGTTCACCCAACGTATTATTTGCCTTCAAGAGACAAGCCTCTAGTGAAACCTATGGCCCCCGGGTCTATTTTCCATATTATATTTTCAGATCTATAAACCAAAAATACCAAAAATACTTCGCTACAATCTTTGTACTTTTTTTTTACTTTCCGTTTTAGCAATCTTTTATATCTATCTCTATCAGATCTCATCCTTGCAAGTAACCGTGAAGGGATTGACAACCCCTTTATAGCATTGGGTGCAAGTGTTTGATTGTTTGTGTAGGTGCAAAGATTGGGGCCTTGCTTGTACCTCCTACCGGATTGATACCTTGGTTCTCAACAACTAAGGGAAATACTTATCTACTTTGCTGCATCACCCTTTCCTCTTCAAGGGAAAACCAACGCAAGCTCAAGAAGTAGCAATGAGTTGTGAACATCTTGTGATAGACGAAATTTTATATAATGAGGACTATATGATGAGGTATGTGTTTCGAGACAACCATACTTTTGATGAAAACACAAGTAAATAAGTTCCTCCTAATCATATTATCCAATAAGTTTTCAATGCCATCAATAAACAATATTCTTGGATAGTAAAAGAGAATATGGAAGGCTTTAAGGAAAGTAGCACTGAGAATGCCAAGATGTTACTTTATGATGTGTTTCCTATTGTCTTTGAAAAGCCTCCCCCCCCCAAGATGAGAATATTAAGGATGATATCACTTGATATTATGCATTATGCCTCGCTAGGGGCGTAAAACAATAGCGCTTGTTGGGAGGCAACCCAATATTTATCTTTAATTTTTTGTTTTTACTTTCTGTCATGGTGTGATAACATTATTATTTCTAGTGTAATAATTGTGTGTTTTATGTTTAAATTAGTGTTTGTGCCAAGTAAAGCCTTTGGGATGACTTGCATGATAAGTAGAATTGATATGGTGCGAAAACAAAAACTTTTGCGTCAATTGCAGAATTTCTATGATTTTACTGGAACGTCTTTTTGATCTGTATTTTTTACACAGTATTGGTATTGAAATTCCCTAGGCTATCCTAATGTTTTAAAATTGTTGGAGTTAAAGAAGTATGGTGATTGCGCAGATCATTACAGACTGTTCAGTTTTAGACAGATTCTATTTTTGCTTGCATAGTTTGCTTGTTTTGATGATGCTATGGATTGCATCGGGGCGTATAAGCCATGGAGAAGTTATAATAAAGTACCATATGCAATAATAAAATATGAATCACTTTATAAAAAAACCTAAAGTTTTTGATTTACCTATAATACTAATGGAGCTCACGAGTTTTCTGTTGAGTTTTGTGTGCTGAAGTTTTCAAGTTTTGGGTGCTATCAGGATGGATGAAGGAATAAGGAGTGACAAAGAGCCTAAGCTTGGGCATTCCCAAGGAACCTTAAGGTATATTCTGGAAAGACTCAAGCATCTTATCTTGGGGATGCCCCAGAAGGCATCCCCTCTTTCGTCTCAATCCATCGGTATGTCACTTGGAGCTACATTTTTATTCATCACATGATATGAGTTTTGCTTGGAGCGTCTTGCTTTTTAGTTTGCTTTTGTTTTAGTTTTCGACGATGATTGTTTGTTGGACACACCTATTTGAGAGAGAAACATGATCACCATAATATATTACAATACTCTATGTGCTTCACTTATATCTTTTGAGCTAAGCTGTTGCTATTGCTTCACTTTTATCTTTTATAGAAATAATTGCACTCTCGTTCTTCACATAAATTTGTTTGAGAGTTTAATACATAGTGACAATAATTTGCATGGGTTATAATACTAGTCCAAAAATAATAGGTATTCAAGGAGCATAATCAAAACCTTCATGCAGCACATAAAAGAGAAATTGTGGGTTAATGATATTGATGTGGTAATATGAAAGGGTGTGAGTGCATTGTTGTTGGCTAGTAGAATTATCGATAGTTAAAGGGTGTTAATTTGTTGTTCATCTAAATATTGGTTATGGCATGTGTCGGCCCAGTGGGAACTAGGGTAGCACGGCCCGTCTGCTGCTGGCCCGGAGGGTGACACGTGGACCAGCCCAAGGAGGCGACCCTGCCTCGGGGGCGGCTGTCAACATGGGGGCATGTCTCTCCTGGACCCCTGTCGCCAGCGCAGCGCCCTTGGCTGCCTCGCGAGACCCCCCTCGCCGAGGCGGCCTCGCGGGGCTTGTTGTGTGGAGCCAGCCGCAGGGCCCTGTGTCCATCACGTGGGCGACGCCCCGCTGCCAGGATGTGGGCGGTGGGGCAGGACCGAGGCTAGGTTACCTCCTCGATGATAAGGGAGCAGCGGAAGACGCCTCCCCAAAAGCAAGTTCCCCAAAGGTTTCCACTTTGGTGATAGGAGATCAGAACGGATCAGCGTTGCAGGACAGAGGTCATCGACAAGGCCACGACCGCGTCACGAACAATACTTTATCAGGCGAATACCACCTTTAGTCAGGATAGGCCTCGCTCTTGTCCCCCTTCGAATTGCCACCCTGTGGCCACCCTTTCCTGTCGATGTTTTGGGGGAAGAGGACCAAGGCACTACAAAGGGGGAGGGGCCATGTGCATGTAAAGGGATCGGGCCATTCTCTCCCTCAACCACCGTGTACTGGAGCCTCAAGCTCCTTCCATTCGAAGGCAATCAAATCAGAAGCAGGAGTAAGGTTTTACACCGCACGGAGGCCTGAACTTGGGTAGCTCGTGTATCCCTGTCACTTCCAGTGAGGTAGAGTGAGCTCGCAGTCGACCGTGCCGTGTTTTCCATCATGTTGCAGGTTGCAAGCCAAGCCCCCAGTGTTTGAACCTTGTTCATGGAGAAGATCTAGGACGCAGATCCCAGACTCTGACATTTGGCGCGCCATGTAGGGGGCTTGCTGTCTTCGCGCCTTCGACCTCGACATCAACATCGACATGGACAAAGCCGCCGCCCGCCGGGAGCGCGCTACGCGCCGAGCTGTCGTCCGGGCCCCCGCGGTGCCTCGGGCCAGCGCCCCCGGGCCGCCACTGAGCCCATCGGGGAGTGTGTGGCCTCCTTCATCCCCCCGTGGGTGAACGAGCAGGTGCTCGGCTGCTCCACCACCGTCTCCTCACTCGCGCGCCACGACCCTCCTGCTCTGCACACCGCGCTCCTCATGGCGTAGGAGCTCCTGCACTACCGCCCCGCCAACGACAGCTACGACGCCTGGCTCGGGCACATCATCGAGCTCGTCGACGCTGCACTCGATGCTTTGAGCCATGACGATCAGGCGCCCTCCCGCTCTTTGATTCCTGCTCCGCCGCACGCCGACCAAGCTGAGCACAATGCTCTTCCTCCGCGTCCTCTGACCTATGGTGTGCCCGAACGGCACCCCATGGCGTGTGCGGCGGAGAAGTTCAACGAGTCGGCAGCACTCGCAGATGGCGGTGACAGTTGCCAGATCATCCACCATGCACCCCAGGACGCACGCGGAAGCCACGAGAAGGCATGCAACCGCCAGGATCGTGTTCTCCAAGACGTCTCCACGGCTGGGCGCCAGAATCACGCGGCCCCTCAACTGCGGCGGCGCCTCCACCGGGGGCTACTTGGCCCTTGCTCCCGAGCTGCGCCGCATGGTGTGGCCTGACAAGTTCAAGCCAGAACTTCCTCCTCGCTACAACGGCAGCGCCAATCGCACGGAGTTCCTCCTCCTCTACACCATCAGCATCCAGGCCACAAGGGAGGACGACTAGGTCATGGCGAACTGGTTGCCCATGGCCCTGAAGGACGCTGCATGTGCATGGCTCCTGAACCTCCCCGAGGCGTCCATCTCTTCGTTGGAGGACCTCTGCAAGCAGTTCGTCGCCAACTTCAATGTCACAAGTGATCGCCCCATCACGCTCAATGCCCTGCGGGTCGTGCGCCACCGCCCTGACGAGCCCCTCTGCAAGTTTCTCCAGCACTTCAGTCAGGTGCGCAATAGGATCCCGAAGGCCTCCGATGCTGCAATCGTGTCCACGTTCACAAGCGGCATCACCGACGTAAAAATGCGCGAGAAGCTCTCCGTCAGAGGTGAGCTGGACTACGCGACGGATCTCTTCATCCTCGCCGACCACTTCGCCAAGGCCGAAGAGGGGCGCCTGCTCCTCCACAGCGACCCCGACGCTGAGCCTGGCGTGATGAAATCCAAGGGCAAGGTCCCCAAGCGCAAGGGCCCTGACATGCTCGCGGCGGAGCCGGACTACAAGCGTTGCCGCTATCGTGGCGTGGCCAAGAAGGACGACCGCCATGCCTGCGCTTTCCATAACATGAACTCCCACAGCACCGAGGACTGCTACGAGCTCAGGCAACTTCACAAGGGCCGCACTGACCACCGCAGCAGCCGCAAGGAGCGCGGCGGAAGAGGTCGCGGCGGCGGAGGCAGTCGCTGGGACAACAACAACAACAATGGAACCGGCGGCAGCAACCACCAGGGTTGGCAGAGCCAGCCGCAGCGGGCTGATCCCTAGGACAACGCTGCATCGCCACATGTCAACGACGTCCCTCTCGCCGAGAACACTGGGGGCTACCAGGAGCCTCGCAGAGTGGCGTGAATCCTTGATGGGGACCAGGCCGCATGATGTCTACTACGCAATCTTCTTCTTGTAGACTCGTGTTGGGCCTCCAAGCGCAGAGTTTTGTAGGACAGTAGCAAATTTCCCTCAAGTGGATGACCTAAGGTTTATCAATCCGTGGGAGGCGTAGGATGAAGATGGTCTCTCTCAAACAACCCTGCAACCAAATAACAAAGAGTCTCTTGTGTCCCCAACACACCCAATACAATGGCAAATTGTATAGGTGCACTAGTTCGGCGAAGAGATGGTGATACAAGTGCAATATGGATGGTAGATATAGGTTTTTGTAATCTGAAAATATAAAAACAGCAAGGTAGCAAGTAACAAAAGTGAGCAAAAACGGTATTGCAATGCGTGGAAACAAGGCCTAGGGTTCATACTTTCACTAGTGCAAGTTCTCTTAACAATACTAACATAGTCGAATCATATATAAATCCCTCACGTGCGACAAAGAGTTCACTCCAAAGTCACAAATAGCGGAGAACAAACAAAGAAATTATTGTAGGGTACGAAACCACCTCAAAGTTATCTTTTCTGATCAATCTTATGAGCTATCCCTATAAGTGTCACGAACAGCCCTAGAGTTCGTACTAAAATAACACCTTCAGATACACATCAACCAAAACCCTAATGTCACCTAGATACCCCAATGTCACCTCGAGTACCCATGGGTTTGATTATACAATATGCATCACAAAATTTCAGATTCATCATGTTTAATCCAACACAAAGAACTTCAAAGAGTGCCCCAAAGTTTCTACCGGAGAGTCAAGACGAAAACATGTGCCAACCCGTATGCATAGATTCCCAAGGTCACGGAACCCGCAAGTTGATCACCAAAACATACATCAAGTAGATCAATAGAACATCCCATTGTCACCACAGATATCCCATCGCAAGACATACATCAAGTGTTCTCAAATCCTTAAAGATTCAATGCGATAAGAAAACTTCAAAGGGAAAACTCAATTCATCACAAGAAGATAGAGAGGGGAAAACTCCATATGATTCATCTATATTAATAAAGCTCGCGATACATCAAGATCGTGCCATCTCAAGAACACGAGAGAGAAAGATCAAACACATAGCTACTGGTACATACCCTGAGCCCCGAGGGTGAACTACTCCCTCCTCATCATGGAGACCGCCGGGATGATGAAGATGGCCTCCGGTGATGGTTTCCCCCTCCGGCAGGATGCCGGAACGGGCTCCCGATTGGTTTTTCGCGGCTCTGGAGGTTTGCGGCGGCGGAACTCCCGATCTAGGTTTATTTTTGGAGGTTTCTGTATTTATAGGAATTTATGGCGGTGGAAACGAGTCCTGGGGAGCCACGAGGGAGTCACAAGCCAGGGGGGCGCGCCCTAGGGGGGGGCGCCCCTGTGGCTTGTGACTGCCTTGTGGGTCTTCTGGCCCAACTCCGGTGCTCCGTAGGTCTCTTCTGGTCCATAAAAAATCACCGTAAATTTTTATTCCGTTTGGACTCCGTTTGATATTCCTTTTCTGTAAAACTCAAAAACAAGGAAAAAACAGAAACTGGCACTGGGCTCTAGGTTAATAGGTAAGTCCGAAAAATAATATAAAGTTGTAGTAAAATGATTATAAAACATCCAAGAATGATAATATAACAGCATGGAACAAGCAAAAAATATAGATATGTTGGAGACGTATCAGCATCCCCAAGCTTAATTCCTGCTCGTCCTCGAGTAGGTAAATGATAAAAACAGAATTTTTGATGTGGAATGCTTCCTAACATGTTCATCATATTCTTTTCTTCTATGTATAGAATGGACATTTGGACTTGTTAATGATTCAAAGCAATAGTCTAGTTTTAACATAATGACTTCAATACTCAAGCATGTCAACAAGCAACTATTTCTTTCAAAATATCAACACTAAAGCAAGTTATCCCTATCCCATCATGCTCAATCATTGATCCATTCATGAAACACACTCAAATATTAGCTATGCCCAATGCTCAAGTACGATCATAGTGCCCCCTGGTGGGTGCTTATAAGAGAAGATGGAGACTCAAAGCAAAAATAAAAATTGCATAAAGTAAATAGATAGTCCCTCCGCAGAGGGAAGTAGGGATTTGTAGAGGTGCCAGAGCTCAAGGTTTAAATTGAGAGAGAAAAATATTTTGAGTGGCATGCTTTTCCTGTCAACGAAAACGACGAAGTAGCTCACAATACTTTCCATGCTAGATACATTATAGGCGGTTCCCAAACAGAATAGTAAAGTTTTTACTCCCCCTCCACCAATCAATCACACTCCACGGCGAGCCGAATCCATGGGTACCGTCCATTCCAACAACATTCCCGGGGGAGTTTTGTTTCATTATAATTTGATTTGATTTTTGAGCATGGGACTGGGCATCCCGAATACCAGCCATTTTCTCGTGAATGATAGTGAATCAACACATATCGTGAGAATAACCCACCTAGCATGGAAAAATATTGGATACTCCCCACCGTTTCATGAGCGGTACGTGCACACAAAAGAGAAAATTTATTTTGAAAATTTAGAGATGGTACATACAAATTTGCTTGGAACGGCATGGAAATACTGCATATAGGTAGGTATGGTGGACTCATAAGGCAAAACTTGGTTTAAGGATTTTGGATGCACAAGTAGTATTTCTACTTAGTACAAATGAAGGCTAGCAAATAGATTGGGAAGCAACCAAACCAAGGAACGAAAAATCACATAAGTGAGCATTGAGTCATAACTAACACCGAATAATGCACCACAAGTAGGATGTAACTTCATTGCATAACTATTGACTTTCGTACTTGCATAGGGAATCACAAACCTTAACACCAATGTTCCTACTAAAGCATAATTACTCACTAACATGACTCACATATTACTATCATCCTGTTTCAAAACTATTACAAAGAATCAAGTGTAATTTGTCCCATGATCTTCATGAAAGTTTTTATTATATCCTCCTTGGATATCTATCACTTTGGGACTAGTATCATATATTGCCATTGCTTTTTCGACAAGCTCAAACAAATTTAAATGAAGCACATGAGCATAAAGATTTCATCCCTCAAAAAGGTATAAGTGAAGCATGAGAGGAAATGACAAGCTACTCATAAAAGATATAAGTGAAGATCAATGAGTAGTCAAACAATTAAGGAGCTATGTGAGGAATCTCTCTCCCTCAATAAATATTTTCAGATCTTAAGCATTTTATTAAACAGCGAGCAAAAGAAAAATAGCACTCCAAGAATAGCACATATCATGTGAACGAATAAAAATTTAGGCTCAACATAGGCTAACCAATAATTGTCGATGAAGAGAGGTGGGATGCGTAGCATCCCCAAGCTTAGATGCTTGAGACTTCTTGAAATATTTACTTGGGGTGCCTTGGGCATCCCCAATCTTGAGCTTTTGTATCTCGTTCAATCCTCTCATATCATGGTTTCACCTATTCTCAAAAACATCATCCACACAAAACTCGAAAAGAACTCGTGAGATAGGTTAGTACACATAATAATAAATCAACTCTTTATGTACTGCCAAGACAAGTTGCATAATAATTTCCAAACATTAGGTACTGTATGCTATCATTTCCACAATTTATATCTACCAATATAGGCTATGGAAACTATAGGATAAGTAGATAACAAAACTATGACAGCAATCTGTCCAAACAGAACAGTTTGTAGCAATTTATGAAAACAGTGTACTTATGTAACTCAAAAAATTCTGAAAATTTAGGACATGCTATAAAATTTATATGAAAATAATGTGTAAAAATTTCAGAAACTTTCCACGTTCCAGTAAAATATGAAAATTCAAACACTATAGCCAAAGTTTCTGTTTTTACACAGCACTCATCAAAACATGCAATGCAAGCATCCTAAGGCAATTCTTGGAACTTTTTATTGAAAAACAAGATTATAAATAACACCTAACAGAAAACAACAAAATAAAATGACGCTCCAAGCAAAACTCATATTATGTGATGAATAAAAATATAGCTCTAAGTAAGATATACCGATAATGTTGGAGACGAAAGAGGGGATGCCTTCCGGGGCATCCCCAAGCTTAGGCGCTTGAGTCTTCCTTGGATATTACCTTGGGGGTGCCTTGGGCATCCCCAAGCTTAGGTTCTTGTCACTCCTTATTCTCCTCATATCGGTGTCTCACGCAAAACTTGAAAACTTCAATCACACAATACTTAACGGAACTTCGTGAGAAGGGTTAGTATAATAAATATAGATCATTCACTTAGGTACTGTTAAGACAAGATTCATAATTGTTCTCACATAATACCTACTGTATTCTATCATTCCCATAATTTATATTACTGAATATAACCTATGGGAACACTAAAACAAGTAAACTATGCATGCAAAACAGAATCTGTCAAAAACAGAACAGTCTGTGAAGATCTATAGTGTAACAATACTTCCCTGTATCTAAAAATTCTGAAAAATTAGGACAATCTAGGCAATTTGTATATCAAGACTGTGTAAAAATTTCAGATCAAAAGCACGTTCCAGCGAATTTACAAAATTCCTGGACTGAGAGCAAAAGTTTCTGTTTTTGCACAGAATCAAGTCAACTATCATCCACACTATCCCAAAGGCTTTACTTGGCACTTTATTCAAATAAAAGACACAAAACATGATTACTACAGTAGATTAATCATGTGAACACACTAAAACAGAAAGTAGAAGTGTTGGGTTGCCTCCCAACAAGCGCTTTTCTTTAATGCCTTTTAGCTAGGCATGATGATTTCAATGATGCTCACATAGGAGATAAGAATTGAAACATGCAAGAGAGCATCATGAAGCATATGACTAGCACATTTAAGCCTAACCCACTTCCTATGAATAGGGATTTTTGTAAGCAGACAACTTATGGGAACAAGAATCAACTAGCATAGGAGGGCAAAACAAGCATAACTTCAAAACTTTGAACACATAGAGAGGAAACTTGATATTATTGCAATTCCTACAAGCATATGTTCCTCCCTCATAATAATTTCAGTAGCATCATGAAGGAATTTCACAATATAACCAGCACATAAAGCATTCTTTTCATGATCTATAAGCATAGAAAATTTGTCACTCTCCACATAAGCATATTTCTTCTCATTCATAATAGTGGGAGTATCATATGAAGCTCGAATACTAAAAATTGTTTCCACATTAAAAGAATAATGTTCAGTAAAAGGATATTCAAAATTATGACAATAATTATCACTATTCTTTATAACATAAGTATCATCACAATAATCATCATAAGTAAGGGGTATGCTATCATCATAATAAATTTGCACATCAAAACTTGGGGGACTAAAAATATCATCTTCGTTAAACATAGCATCCCCAAGCTTGGGACAAACATTAATTGCAGCAAATAAATTCTCAAATATGTCATTCTCATCAAACATAGCATCCCCAAGCTCGTGGCTTTGCATAATATACGCATAATCACTCTCATCATTAATAGTATGAATAGCACCAATCGTATAACAATTATTATCAACACAATTTTCTAAGTTGGTGCCAAAAAGATTTTCAAGATTATAAGGGGTGTCATTATTTTGGATAGATACCTCTTTACCTTTACTTTTCCTTCTTTTCTTCTTCTTCACCACATTATGTGTGGGTTTATTTAATTCCTCCAAGCTTCTTTTTGAAGAGGTTGGTTGAATTCAAAGCTCCTCCTCGTTACCTGATTCATCATAAGAAAAAATAGGAGGATATTGGGAAACCTGTTCCCCTTCATTAGTATTCTCTTCATCTTCTATTTGTTTTCTTGTCTTTAAGTAATTGGCAATATAAGGATTCTCAATGCAATTTACCACGCAATACATATAGATTTCATTTAGATCAAAATCAAGCATTTTCATGAGAGCCCATGTTGGAACATCCTTAGTTTCACGTTTCATTTCTTCATACCCCAAAAATAGACTAAGTTCATTATGATGCTCAAGGGTAATGAGGTTATCACAATTTTTGGACACAATTCGATCATGAAATAGTTCACATTGGAAATTATAATGACCATGTTCATTGCAAAGTTCACAAGGACGGCTAGAAATATTAAGTCTTTCAGCACAAACATATAGCCTCTCTTGCAACCATTTAGTTTCTAAATACTTGTGCCTCTTACAAAATGTATCTTCCATTTTAGGCATGTCTACACAAACTCTATGCACTCCACAAAAATTGACATGCTTATAAGAAATCTTTTTATCATGACTAGTGCAATCATCATTAATACTATGGATATTCAAAGAATTCATACTAACAACATTGCAATCATGCTCATCACTCAAAGATTTAGTGCCTAACATTTTAATAACTTTTTCTTCTAACACTTGAGCACAATTTTCCTTTCCATCATTTTCACGAAAGACGTTAAAAAGATGAAGCATGTGAGGCAACCTCAATTCCATTTTTTTTAGTTTTCTTTTATAGACTAAACTAGTGATAAAACAAGAAACTAAAAGATTCAATTGCAAGATCTAAAGATATACCTTCAGGCACTCACATCCCCGGCAACGGCGCCAGAAAAGAGCTTCGTTGACGGGATGTGAGTGCCGCTTACCTAGCCTCCCCGGCAACGGCGCTAGAAAAGAGCTTGATGTCTACTACGCAACCTTCTTCTTGTAGACTCGTGTTGGGCCTCCAAGCGCAGAGTTTTGTAGGACAGTAGCAAATTTCCCTCAAGTGGATGACCTAAGGTTTATCAATCCGTGGGAGGCGTAGGATGAAGATGGTCTCTCTCAAACAACCCTGCAACCAAATAACAAAGAGTCTCTTGTGTCCCCAACACACCCAATACAATGGCAAATTGTATAGGTGCACTAGTTAGGCGAAGAGATGGTGATACAAGTGCAATATGGATGGTAGATATAGGTTTTTGTAATCTGAAAATATGAAAACAGCAAGGTAGCAAGTAACAAAAGTGAGCAAAAATGGTATTGCAATGCGTGGAAACAAGGCCTAGGGTTCATACTTTCACTAGTGCAAGTTCTCTCAACAATACTAACATAGTCGAATCATATATAAATCCCTCACGTGCGACAAAGAGTTCACTCCAAAGTCACAAATAGCGGAGAACAGACGAAGAAATTATTGTAGGGTACGAAACCACCTCAAAGTTATCTTTTATGATCAATCTTATGAGCTATCCCTATAAGTGTCACGAACAGCCCTAGAGTTCGTACTAAAATAACACCTTAAGATACACATCAACCAAAACCCTAATGTCACCTAGATACCCCAATGTCACCTCGAGTACCCATGGGTTTGATTATACAATATGCATCACATAATTTCAGATTCATCATGTTTAATCCAACACAAAGAACTTCAAAGAGTGCCCCAAAGTTTCTACCGGAGAGTCAAGACGAAAACATGTGCCAACCCCTATGCATAGATTCCCAAGGTCACGGAACCCGCAAGTTGATCACCAAAACATACATCAAGTAGATCAATAGAACATCCCATTGTCACCACAGATATCCCATCGCAAGACATACATCAAGTGTTCTCAAATCCTTAAAGATTCAATCCGATAAGAAAACTTCAAAGGGAAAACTCAATTCATCACAAGAAGATAGAGAGGGGAAAACTCCATATGATTCATCTATATTAATAAAGCTCGCGATACATCAAGATCGTGCCATCTCAAGAACATGAGAGAGAAAGATCAAACACATAGCTACTGGTACATACCCTCAGCCCCGAGGGTGAACTACTCCCTCCTCCTCATGGAGACCGCCAGGATGATGAAGATGGCCTCCGGTGATGGTTTCCCCCTCCGGCAGGGTGCCGGAACGGGCTCCCGATTGGTTTTTCGTGGCTCTGGAGGTTTGCGGCGGCGAAACTCCCGATCTAGGTTTATTTTCGGAGGTTTCTGTATTTATAGGAATTTATGGCGGTGGAAACGAGTCCTGGGGGGCCATGAGGGAGTTACAAGCCAGGGGGGCGCGCCCTAGGGGGGGCGTCCCTATGGCTTGTGACTGCCTCGTGGGTCTTCTGGCCCAACTCTGGTGCTCCGTAGGTCTCTTCTGGTCCATAAAAAATCACCGTAAATTTTTATTCCGTTTGGACTCCGTTTGATATTCCTTTTCTGTAAAACTCAAAAACAAGGAAAAAACAGAAACTGGCACTGGGCTCTAGGTTAATAGGTTAGTCCCAAAAATAATATAAAGTTGTAGTAAAATGATTATAAAACATCCAAGAATGATAATATAACAGCATGGAACAAGCAAAAATTATAGATACGTTGGAGACGTATCACCGCACCGTCCAATTGCCACCTCAAGCAAATCTCTCGTGAGGTGAACACGGCCCACCCGGCATCCGAGCCCGCGTGTCGACTCAAGTTGTCCGAGGTGCCCATCGCCTTCGACGCCAGCGACCATCCCAAGTCCACGAAGGCCATGGGTGCTGTTCCGCTATTGTGCACCCCCACTATCAGCAACGTGGTTGTCACCAAGACGCTCATCAACGACGGCGCAGGGCTCAACATGCTCTCCATGAAGACCTTCGAGATGTTGCAAGTTCCTTATGAGGGCCTGATGCCCACCAGGCCATTCTTGGGCATCTGATAACCCACGAGTATAGGGGATCGCGATAGTCTTCACGGGTAGTATTTCACCCTAATTTATTGATTTGACCCAAGGGGAGCCAAAGAATATTTATTGTCCTTGACAGTTGAGTTGTCAATTCAACTGCACCTGGGATATCTCTCTACAACAAAGGTTTAGTAGCACGACAAATAGTAGTAGCAAAAGTAACAGTAGTAGTGACAGCAACAATTCTGTAACAGTTGTGATAGTAGCTGTAGCAATAGTAAGTTAGCAAGATTCGGTATACGGAAAGCGTAGGCACGTGGATCGGTGATGGATAATGATTTAGATGACATCAATCATGTAACAGTTACACACTAGGGCGACACAGAACTAGCTCCAATTCATCAATATAATGTAGGCATGTATTCCGTATATAGTCATACGTGCTTGCGATAAGAACTTGCATGACATCTTTTGTCCTACCCTCCGGTGGCAGCGGGGTCCTATTGGAAACTAAGGTATATTAAGGCCTCCGTTTAATAGAGAACCGGGACAAAGCATTAACACATGGTGAATACATGAACTCCTCAAACTACGACAATCAACGAAAAGAATCCCAATTATTGTCACCTTGGGGTATGCGGATCAAGAGACGTAATAGGTGCATACAACTTGCAAGATAGGGGCCAAATCAATCTTATATTCAGAGATAATGTAATATGTTCAGATCTGAAATCATGGCACTCGGGCCCTAGTGACAAGCATTAAGCATAGGAAAGTCATAGCAACATCAATCTCAGAACATAGTGGATGCTAGGGATCAAGCCCTATCAAACTAAACTTGATTACATTATCAATCTCATCCAATCCCACCACCGTCTAGCAAGCCTACGAAGGAATTACTCACTCTCGATGGTGAGCATCATGGCGGTGTTGATGGAGAAGGGTTGGTGATGACGACGGCGACGATTTCCCCTCTACGGAGCCCCAAACGGACTCCAGATTAGCCCTCCCGAGGAAGAACAGGAGGTGGCGGCGGCTCCGTCTCGTGAAACGTGATGAAAACTTCTCTCTGATTTTTTTCTCCGAAGATGTGATTTTATAGGACTGGAATCAGGGTCGGAGGAGCCTCGTGGGCCCTAGCACACAACAGGGCGCGACCTAGGGGGGCGCCATGTTGGCTTGTGGACAACAGGTGGCCTCCATCTGGTAGGTCTTCGCTCCATAATTCATTATAAATCCCAGAAAAAATCCGTCCAATTCCGAGAACTTTTATTTGTATACAAAAATAACACCATGGTAGTTCTGCTGAAAACAACGTCAGTCCGGGTTAGTTCCATTCAAATCATGCAAATTAGAGGTCAAAACCAGAGCAAAAGTGTTTGGAAAAGTAGATACGTTGGAGACGTATCAACTCCCCCAAGCTTAACTTGTTGCTTGTCCTCAAGCAATTCAGTTGACAAACTGAAAGTGATAAAGAAAACTTTTACGAACTCTTTTGTTCTCGTCATTATACACATGCTTAGCTAGTGCTCAAGTTTTCAGCATAAATTATAAATAACCACATCCATGATAACAATTAAACATCATATTAACTCATGGCAATACATAACCAACTAGCAAGCAAATAATAAGATATCTCATATGCCAACAATTTATCAAAACAATCATGATATACTATGGTGGCGTGGTATTTCGCTAGCCCTTTCCGAGACGGCAAAACATAAATGCAGAGCACCTCTGAGGTTCAAGCAGCGACTAAACATTCTAATTCAGGGTAGAAAAGATCCAGTCGTGCTCACATCCAACATTAACTAGACTCAATGCATAAGAATGACAATAGTGCTCTCCGCTCTGGTGCCTTTAGTAAGAGGGTGATGACTCAAGACAAAAATAAATAGATAGGCCCTTCGCAGTGGGAAGCATTGATTTGCAGAGGTGCCAGAGCTCAAGTTTTAAAACAAGATCGAAATATAGTTTTTGAGTGGTGCACTTCTCTTGTCAACGTTACGACAAAGGTTTTCACTATCTTCCATGCTAAACACATTATTGGCGGTTCCCAAACAGAATAGTAAAATTTACTCCTATCCACCATCCATAGACAAACCATGGCTGACCGAATCCACGGATGCCTGCCAACATATCAACTGTCCCAAGGATTTTTGTTTAATTAATTTTGATTATACAGGACCGGGCATCCTTTTTACCACCTCTCTCATGCAATGGCGGCGAATAAACGACCGTCTCGAGAATAACTCACTTAGCATGGAAGATACCGACCGCCTCGTTGCTCCATGAGCAAGATGCGTGCACAAAATGGATGTTTATTTGAATATTTGGAGATGGCACATGCAAATTTACTTGGAATGACAGGGTAATACCGCATATAGGTAGGTGTGGTGGACTCATGTGGAATTACTTTGGTTTAAAAGTGTTGGATGCACAAGCAGCATTCCCGCTTAGTACACGCGAAGGCTAGCAATAGTTTGGGACGTGACCAGCTAGAGAGCGAAAACGGTCATAGGTATGCATTATGAATAATTATCATTGGACATAGCATGAGTAGGATATGAACACTCTGAATTTAAACATCATGAAGGTTGCATTGGTTTTGAATCAACTACATGTTTGCACATGGGCCAAGTCAAGCCGCTTGAATTTCTCAGAGGGAAGTGCAATACTACCATACCATATCATAACCATTTTAATGCATGTTGACCTATAAGGTGAATCATTATTCACTACTAGCTATTTAAGCATGGCATGAGAAGCTATTATCTCTAATTGTCATCATGAACATGTTCACTCATAATATACCGAATCAAGATCGAACGAGCTAAACATATTTACAAAAACAAAAAACAAGAAGAGTTCATACCAGCTTCCTTTGCCACAATCACTTCGTCAAATATCGTCATTATTGCCTTTCACTTGCACGATAGAATGATGTGATAATAATAATAGTGCAAGAATACCGTGGACTAAGCTGGAATCTACAGGGCAGCTTTAGACAAAGGTGAAGACAAGGTAATATTGGCTCTATGTTAGATCTGCAATAAAGTATATAAGAGCCACTCAACATTTTCATCGTGGTCTTCTCCTTCATGGACTCAACAAAAAGAAAAGAAATTCATAGAAACACACTGAAATATTTTTGGAGTTTTTGTTTTTCTGAAGCGAAAAACTATTTACACGGGAAAGCTCCCAACATGCAAAGGAAATCTTTTTGAGTTTTCTTTTTCGTGCTAAAGATAATTAAACAGGGAAAGAAAGCTAACAAGAAGTGAGAAATATTTTTGGGTTTTCCAAATTTTTCAAACACACAAGAAGAAAGTGGAAAAATAAAACTAATATGGATATACAATGAAAGAGGATGAGCACCGACAATTTATATGAAGTGTGTGAATATGACTGTAATGTCGGTGAGAAATACGTACTCCCCCAAGCTTAGGTGTTTGCCTAGCTTGGTGATCACCACTGATAATCTAGAAAATGGTTAAAATGGTAGCTCGTGGAGGCGTTCCTGGCCGCCTCCTCTGCTAAACAAGTAGCCTCCACTGCAGCTTTGTATTCCTGCACCTCTTCCTCATGTACGTAGTCACGCTGTCGAGCCTGAAAATCAAAGAGGGAAGGTGCAGGCAAAATGAAAGTCACAGGCGTATATTTCCCAAATATTAAGTTATACTCATAACCCCTAGCGCGGTTTACAATAAACTCATGATAACGCATAGCTTAAAAATCTAAATATCTATCAGGCAAGATAGGATCATTAGGTTGAGGCGACACTCTCAGTTGTGCAGCTACGCGGGAGGCATAAATTCCTACATACAAATCACCATTGCTAGAGTTAGAATTCAACCTTCGAGAAACAATTGCACCAAGATTATAGTGTTGTTCACCAGTTATAGCAGTGTGAATAAGGATTAAGTCAGGGGCACATAAGGCACTACGATCTTGTTTTCCTACTACACATTTCCAATTAAACAATGCAAAGTAACGAATAGAGGGAAACTATATGCTTTTAATTCTTGCCTGTGTTACTCCCCTATCTTCTCTAACGCAAAGGCTCTCGAGGAACATATTATAATCAGTTTTTGAAGGTTTCTCGGGCGAACCCCAAAGTGGAAGTTTGCAAGCAACAGAGAATTCTTCTAGAGTCATGCTAAAGGATTTATCATAAAGTTTAAATTACATTCTAGAAGCATGTGATTGATAGTGAAATGCTTCCGTGAATGTACGGGTAAGGTCATAGTGTTGGACACACTTATCTGCGAGGAAATTAGTGAGGCCGGTATTATCAATGAATTGGTCAAATTCCTCCTTGATACCTGCACCTATAATGAATTCTTCACTTGGCCATCGACATGATTTGGCGTCAGCCATAACCAGCTGGTTGTCCCGGGGTTCAATGTAAGCTTGTCGTACTGAACTCTCACTAGATGACTCACTCGCGGTAAGCCTTCTTGACGTGCTCCTCCTAAAGAAACTCATCTTCCCAAGAAAAAATTTCTGAAATTTTTGAGCCACAAATTCATGTCAATAAAACTTTGCATGATTGATAGCAACAACTCATAATGATGCCTAGAGGCCATATCAAGCATTCATACTACTTGGAACTCAAAGAGTTCAACATGCAAGCTCATTTTCTGTAGCAACAAGTGCAGCACATTATGCAAAATATAAACCACTAAAACAAAAACTAATTGGAGGAGTGGTGGAGTCACATACCAAGGAGCAATTCATCAAAATAGTTTCGGAAACGGAGTTCCGAGCAAAGAGATAAAAAATTTCAGTTTCTAGGGGAAGAACACAGGAGAGAAGGAGCAGGGGAATTTTTTCTGGAGGTAGGAGAAGGCTAAAGGGATAAGGCATGGGTCATGTCGGTCCCACAAGCCATCATGGCGCGGCCTAGGGGGGCTCGCCCTGTTGGCTTGTGGCCCACAGGTGCACTCCCCTGCTGCAATTTTTATGCCAAAAATTCTTATATAATCCAGAAAAAATCATGTTAAAATTTTGTGGCAATCTGAGACTTTTTATTTTTGGTCATTTTTCTATGTACGGGAAAAACAGAAAAACGGAAATCAAGCTAATTTATTTTATATAAACTGAAATAATAGAGGATAAACTTTTGATACAGAGAGTTGTGAGTACTAAATTCATCAATCACATGCCTACCTAAAAGGATCCATTAATAAGGTTGATCAAGTCTTATTAACAACCGTTTCCGATTAACATGCAACCGAAGAATTTTTGTATATCACTAGGTTACCTCAATGGGGATTTGCATCTCCCCAACAATAAGATTATAATATTTCTTCTTGACAGTAGGTAGAGGAATTGCAAAACTTCCAATGATCATTGTGGGAGTAGGCTCAATGACATTAATATTATTAACCAAAGTTTGCTTCTTCGGGAAATGCACGGTATGTTGCTTGCCATTGACATGAAAGGTAACCTTGCTTTTATTGCAATCAATAACAGTCCCTGTAATATTTAAAAAGGGTCTACCAAGGATGACCGACATATTGTCGTCCTCGGGCATATCAAGAATAACAAAGTCTGTCAAGATAGTAACATTTGCAACCACAACAGGAACGTCCTTGCAAATTCCAATAGGTAAAGCAGTGGATTTATTAGACATTTGCAAAAATATCTCAGTAGGTGTAAGCTTACTCAATTCAACTCTTTTATAAAGGGAGAAAGGCATAACACTAACACCGCCCCCTAAATCACATAGAGCAGTTTTAACATAATTTCTTTTAATAGAGCAAGGTATTGTGGGTATACCAGGATCTCCTAGCTTCTTAGGTATTCCTCCATCAAACGAATAATTAGCAAGGATAGTATCAATTTCAGTTTCAGGTATTTTTCTTTTGTTGGTAACAATATCTTTCATATACTTGGCATACGGAGGCATATTCAATATATTAGTCAAACGAGTACACAAAAAGACAGGTCTAATCATTTCAGCAAAGCACTCAAAATCTTTATCGTCCCTACTTTTAGAAGGCTTACGAGGGAATGGCATGTGTTTTTTAACCCATGGCTCTCTCCCCCTTGCATGTTTTCTAGCAACAAAGTCTCTCTTATCATAACATTTATTTTTAGGAGGTGGGTTATCAAGATCCATCGCAGGCTCTATCTCTACATCGTTATCATGTCCTTTTTATCATCTGGTTAAGCATCTACGTGAACATCATCATTATTATCATTTTCATTATCACTAGGTGCATGTTCATTACCAGAGTGGGTCTCAACATCAGAAATAGAAACATCATTAGGTTTCTTAGCGGGTGTTTCTATAATAGGTTCACTAGAAGCATGCAAGTTCCTATCATCTTTCTTTTTCTTTTTCTTATTAGGGGAACTAGGTGCATCAACATTAATTTTCTGAGAATCCTGTTCTATTCTTTTAGGATGACCTTCCGGATAGAGAGGTTCTTGGGTCATACGACCTCCCCTAGTCATTACTCTAACATCATGATCATTCATATTATAATTTACTTCATCAAGCAAATCATTTTGTAACTTAGCAACTTGGTCTAGTTGAGTGTGAACCATAGAAGCATGTTTACCTAGACCTTTGACATCATTCGCAATTCTAAACATCAAGTCACTTAAGCGGTCTATCATCATGGCATTACGTCTCAATTGATCCTTAACATAGTTATTGAAGTGTTCTTGCTTAACAACATAATTATCAAATTCATCCATGCATTGTTCATGAGTCTTAGTGTAAGGTATATCATTTTCACTAAAGGAACGGAGAGAGCTTACCTCTACTACCTATGTCGGGTTATCAAGTCCATGTATTTCTTCAATAGGTGGTAGTTTCTTGATATCCTCAATTCTAATACCTTTGTCCTTCCTAGTTATTTTTGCTTCTTGCATATCTTCAGGGTTGAGGAATAGAATACATCTTTTTTTTTAATAGGTTCCGGAGGTGGTTTAGGAAGTGTCCGATAATCTTCATTTTGCAATATGTTATTCAATAGTTCTTCAGCTTGACTGATAGTTCTTTCCCTGAAAACACAACTAGCACAACTATCTAGGAAGTCCGTAGAAGCATCGGTTAGCCCATTATAAAAGATATCAAGAACTTCATTTTTCTTAAGAGGACAATCAGGAAAAGCTCTAAGTAACTGGAGAAGCCTCCACCAACCTTGAGGGAGATTCTCTTCTTCAATTTGCACAAAGTTAAATATTTCCTTTAAGGCAGCTTGTTTCTTATGAGCAGGAAAATATTTTTCAGAAAAGTAACGAAGCATATCCTCGGGACTACGCATACAACCAGGTGCAAGAGAAAGGAATTATTCCCTGGCCTCGCCTTTTAGCAAGAAAGAAAAAAGCTTAAGGATATAATAGTAGCGTATCTTTTCATCATTGGTAAACAAAGCAGCAATATCATTTAATTTCATAAGGTGTTCGACAACAATTTCATTTTCATAACCATGGAAAGGATGAGACTCTAGTATAGGAATTAACTCAGGGTCCACAGAGAACTTATAATCCTTATCAGTAACAAATATAAGAGAATTAGCAAATTTAGGATCATATTTCATTTTCTCAATCATAGATTTTTCTTTTAGTTTGCATAGCAGTTTCTTCAAGTCATCTATATTTTCACAAGCAAAGAAATCCCTAGCTGTTTCCTTATCCATGACATAATGATACGTCTCCAACGTATCGATAATTTATGAAGTATTCATGCCATGATTGCTTATGTTTACAATACTTTTATATGGTTTTGATGCACTTATTTATTTAGAACTAACCCGGACTGACGCTGTTTTCAGGTGAACTACCGTGGTTTTGTTTTTTGTGCAGAAATCAAAGTTCTCCAAATGCAACGAAACTTTTTGACGATTTTTTTTGGAACAAAAGAGGCACTAGAAGCTTCGTTGGAGGGCCAGGAGAGCCATGAGGTGGGCACAACCCATCAGGGTGAGCCAGGCCCCTCTAGCGCGACCTGGTGGGTTGCGGTCCACTCGTGGCCCATCTCCACGTGAAACTGACGCCCAAAAATCCTATATATTCGGAAACCCCCAGAAATAACCCTAGATGAGAAGTTCTGCCACCGTAACTCTCCGTATCGACAAAAAACCAATCTGGAGGTGTTCCAGTACCCTGTCGGTGAGGGTAGATCATCTCTGGTGGCCATCTTCATCATCCCGGCGGAGGCCATGTCGAGGAGGGAGTAGTCCGCCCTCGGGGTTAAGGGTATGTACCAGTCGCTATGTGTTCAATCTCTCTCTCTCTCTCTCTCTCTCTCGTGTTCTTGAGATGCCACGATCTTGATGTATCATGGGCTTTGTTAATATAGTTGGATCATATGGTGTTTTCCCCTCTCTATCTTGTTGTGATGAATTGAGTTTTCCCTTTGAGATTTCGTTATTATCGGATTGAATATTTTTACGGATTTGAGAGCACTTGATCTATGTCTTGGCACTCAACTCATGGATTCCCGAGGTGACATTGGGGTAATCTATGCATAGGGGTTGATGCACGTTTTTGTCCTACTTTCTCCGGTAGAAATCTTGGGGCACTCTTTGAGGTTCTTTGTGTTGGATTGAGTATTATGAATCTGCAATTGTTTGATGCATATCGTATAGTTAACTCGTGGATACTTGTGGTGACATTGGAGTATCTAGGTGACATTAGAGTTGGTTGATGTGTATGATATGGTGTTATTTAAGTACAAACTATTAGATAGATCGATCGGAAAGGATAACTTGGTGTTATTTTAGTACGGACTCTTGGATAGATCGATCGAAAAGGATAGCTTTAAGGTGGTTTCATACCCTACAAACAATTTCTTCGTATGTTCTCTGCTAGATAAGAACTTTGAGGTGATTCTTCGTTGCACGTTGAGGGATGGTTATGTGATTCAATTATATTAGCATTGTTGAGAGATTGCACTAGCGAAAGTACGGACCTTAGGCCTTGTTTTCAAGCATTGCAATACCGTTTGTGCTCACTTTTGTTACTTCCTACCTTGCTGTTTTTATTGTTACTATTACAAAAATCAATATCTACTATCATTACTACGCTTGTATCACCATCTCTTCGCCGAACTAGTGCACCTATACAATTTACCATTGTATTTGGTGTGTTGGAGACACAAGTGACTTTTTTATTATTTGGTTGCAGGGTTGTTTGAGAGAGACCATCTTCATCCTACGCCTCCCATGGATTGATAAACCTTAGGTCATCCACTTGAGGGAAATTTGCTACTGTCCTACAAAACTCTGCGCTTGGAGGCCCAACACAAGTCTACAAGAACAAGTTGTGTAGTAGACATCAAGCTCTTTTCTGGCGCCGTTGCCGGGGAGGTGAGTGCTTGAAGGTATATCTTTAGATCTTGCAATTAAATTTTTTAGTTTCTTGTTTTTTACTTGTTTGGTTTTATAAAAGAAAACTACAAAAAAACGGAGTTTAGGTTGCATCATTTGTTTGGTCTTTATAATGTCTTTCGTGAAAATAAGGATTGAGAAAATTGTGCTCAATTGGTAGAGGAAGAAATTATAAAAATAGTTGATGAGAATTCCTTGAATGATGAGCATGATTGCAATGTTGCTAGTATGAATTCTCTGGATATCCATGATACTAATGATATGCAAAGCCACAAGCTTGTGGATGCTATGTTTGATGAAGATGATATTTTTAGTCCCCCAAGTTTTGATGAGCAAATCTATTATGATGACGGCATGCCTCCTATCTATGATGACTATGATGATGACATGTATGCTATAAAGAGTGATAGTAACCATGGAACTTGTCATCATGATTTTAATATTCAATGTGGTTATGTCAATCAAGTATCTCATGATAGTTATTTTGTTGAGTTTGCTCCCACTATTATGAATGAGAAGAAATATGCTTATGTGGAGAGTAATAAATTTTCTATGCTTGTAGATCATGAAAATAATGATTTATGTGATAGTTATATTGTGAAATTCCTTCATGATGCTACTGAAAATTATTATGAGGGAGGAACATAAGCTTGTAGGAATTGCATTAATATCAAGTTTCCTCTCTATGTGTTCAAAGTTTTGAAGTTATGCTTGTTTTGCCTTCCTATGCTAGTTGATTCTTTTTCCCATAAATTGTTTGCTCAAAAAATCCCTATGCATAGGAAGTGGGTTAGACTTAAATGTGCTTGTCATGAGATTCATGATGCTCTTTTGCATGTTTCAATTATTATTCCTATGTGAGCATCATTGAAATCATCATGCCTAGCTAAAAGGCATTAAAGAAAAGCGCTTGTTGAGAGACAACCCAACACTTTTACTTTCTGTTTTTGAGTGTTCACATGATTAAGCTACTGTATTAATCATGTTTTGTGTCTTTTATTTCAATAAAGTGCCAAGTAAAGCCTTTGGGATGACTCACAAGATGAGTAGATTTGATGCTGAACCAAACAAGAAACTTTTGACTCCAGTACAGGAATTTTAATTTTTTACTGGAGCTTGATTATGATCTAAAACATTTACACAGTGTTGATATACAAATTCTTCAGGTTTTCCTATTTTTCAGAATATTTAGAGACAGGGAAGTATGGTTATACTACAGATCTTCGCAGACTTTTCTGTTTTTGGCAGATTCTGTTTTGCATGCATAGTTTGCTTGTTTTAGTGTTCCCATAGCTTATATTGAGTGATATAAAATTTGTTATTGGTATAATACAGTAGTTATTTTGTGAGAACAATTATGAATCATGTATTAACAGTACCTAAGTGAATGATCTATATTTACTATACTAACCCATCTCACGAAGTTCCGTTAAGTCTTGTGTGATTGAAGTTTTCAAGTTTTGGGTGAGACACCGATATGAGGAGAACAAGGAGTGACAAGACTCTAAGCTTAGGGATGCGCAAGGCACCACCAAGGTAATATACAAGGAATATTCAAGCGTCTAAGCTTGGGGATGCCCCGGAAGGCATCCCCTCTTTCGTCTTCAACACTATCGGTATATCTTACTTATATCTATATTTTTATTCATCACATAATATGAGTTTTGCTTGGAGAGTCATTTTATTTTGCTATTTTATGTTAGGTGTTATTTATAATCTTGTTTTTCAACAAAAAGTACCAAGAATTGCCTTAGAATGCTTGCATTGCATGTTTGATGTGTGCTGTGTAAAAACAGAAAATTTCTCTGTAGTGTTTGAATTTTCATACTTTACTGGAAAGTAAAAGTTTCTAAATTTTTTACACAGTGTTGTCATATCAATTATTTAGAATCTCCTAAATTTTCATAATTTTTTCAGTTACATAAGTACACTGGTTTAATAGATTGCTACAGACTGTTCTGTTTGGACAGATTGCTGCCATAGTTTTGTTATCTACTTATCCTATAGTTTCCATAGCCTATATTGGTAGATGTAAATTGTGGAAACGATAGTAAAAGGTAGATTATGTTGGAAAATTATTGTGCAACTTTTCTTGACAGTACAAGAAGTGTTGATTTGTTCTTATGTGTACTAACCAATCTCACGGGTTCTTTTTGAGTTTTGTGTGGATGAAGTTTTTGAGACTTAGGTGAAACCGGGATATGAGAGAATTGAACGAGATACAAAACCTCAAGATTATGATGCCCAAGGCACCCCAAGTAAACATTTCAAGAATCTGAAGCATCTAAGCTTGGGGATGCTACGCATCCCACCTCTCTTCATCAAACAAATATCGGTTAGCCTATGTTGAGCCTAAATTTTATTTGTCCACATGATGTGTGCTATCCTTGGAATGTCATTTTATTTTGTTTTGCTTGCTGTTTTAATAAAATACTTAGATCTGAAAATCTTTATTGAGAGAGAGTCCTCACATAGCTACTTAATTGTTTGACTACTCATTGATCTTCACTTATATCTTTCCAAGAGTAGTTTGATGTTTACTCTTGTGCTTCACTTATATCCTTTCAGTAAATTGTGAATCAATTGAATATCAACAATCTGAAATTATTAATGTGCTTTATGCTTAGTAGTAGTTTCACATCTGGTTAATAAAGTAAAATCTATTGAAGTTTGACAATCACAATATTGGTCATACAAGCAATTCGTGAATAATTAGTATAAGGAAGAGAACTTTCACATACAAATATATTATCTTGGACATCTTCTATGATTGTGAATACCCATTAATTATTTTCAAACTTGAGAAAATTTGTTGAAGTTGGACAAGGAAGACAACGTATTGAGTTATGGTTGTGTATATTTGCATAGAAGTTATATTGTTATGGATCCTCCAACATGTGGTGCTTGTTTAGAACCTTTTGCTAGCCAACACTTCGCACTAAGTAGAGATACTACTTGTGCATCCAAATGCTTGAGCCAAGTTTCTTCCATAAGAGTCCACCATACCTACCTATATATGGTATTTCACTGTCATTCCAAGTAAATTTGCATGTGCCATCTCTAAACATTCAAATAAACATCTGTTTTGTGTGCCTGGACCGCTCATGGAGCGACGGGGGGCGGTCAGTATCTTCCATGTTAAGCGGGTTATTCTCATGATGAGTGTTTATTCACTCGTCCTTGCACGAGAGGGGCGGTAATAGGGATTCCCATTCCCGAAATAAAAAAATGCAAATAATTAAACAAAACTCCCCCAGGAATGTTGTTGGTATGGACGGTACCCATGGATTCGGCTAGCCATGGAGTGTGTTTGTTGGTGGAGGGGGAGTAAACCTTTACTTTTACCGCTTGTGAACCGCCGCTAATGTGTTTAACATGGAAGATATTGATAACTCTTGGTCGTAACGTTGACAGGAAGGGTGCACCTCCCAAAACTATATTCATCTCTGTTTTTAAACAATGAGCTCTGGCACCTTTGCAAATCCCTTCTTCCCTCTGCGAAGGGACAATATATTTACTTTCATGTTATTTACTATTCATGTTTGGTCAACTTCTTATTCCAACCTCAGTTTATTAGTTGGCAAGCATCATGTGGTGGGGAAAGATCTAGGCACATATGGCCAGTCAAATATATTTGATCATGACTTATTATTGTTGACAATTATCTCTATGATAAATGAGTTGGGAGGCGAAACATTAAGTCTCTATCTTTCTCTATATTCAATGGATGCCATTTGTTCTAAAAATATGCGTTAAATACTAGCAATCATAGAAGACTATATGATGATTGAGTATGTGGAGCTCTTACTTAGACTTTGTTGAGAATAAGTTGAATTGCAATTGTTTGGTGACTAAGAACATAGGTTGTTAAGTTCCAAGAGAATTCATTATTTGAACCATGACATGTGAATTGATTGCTCTATTATGATGATTTTTATGAGAGAAAGTTGCTGGTTATTATGCTAGAAAATTGACTGAAATTATCAATGATCAAACTTATATATTATGCTAGCATTCACACTTCATAAATTAGTTCTTTTATCATTTACCTACTCGAGGACGAGCAGGAATTAAGCTTGGGGATGCTGATACATCTCCAACGTATCGATAATTTATGAAGTATTCATGCCATGATTTCTTATGTTTACAATACTTTTATATTGTTTTAATGCACTTTACATGATTTATTTAGAACTAAACCGGACTGACGCAGTTTTCAGCAGAACTACCGTGGTGTTGTTTTGTGTAGAAATTAAAGTTCTCCAAATGCAACGAAACTTTTTGACGATTTTTTTGGAACAAAATAGGCACTCAAAGCTTCGTTGGAGGGCCAGGAGAGCCATGAGGTGGGCACAACCCACCAAGGCGAGCCAGGACCCTCTGGCGTGCCCTAATGGGTTGTGGTCCACTCGTGGCCCATCTCCGCGTGAAATCGACGCATAAAAATCCTATATATTCGGAAACCCCCAGAAATAACCTTAGACGAGAAGTTCCTCCACTGCAACTCTCCATATCGACAAAAACCCAATCTGGAGGCGTTCCAGTACCCTGCCGGAGAGGGTAGTGTCGGTGTCAAAACCGGCGGATCTCGGGTAGGGGGTCCCGAGCTGTGAGTCTAGGATCGATGGTAACAGGGAACGAAGGAGACGATGTTTTACCTAGGTTCGGGCACTCCTATGGAGGTAAAACCCTACGTCCTACTCGATTATATTAATGTGTATGAAGGTTACAGAGTTGATCTACCACGAGATCCAATAGCTAAAACCCTAGATGAGTTTCTCTGTCTTACATTCTAAAACCCTCTAGCTTATATAGACGTGAGGGGTCCCTAGGGTTACACATGGTCGGTTGCCCACCGAAGGAAAAAACATGCCTAGTCTACTATCTTAAACTTGGAAGACACGCCACGGCTCCTGAGGTCTCCTCCCTAGCGACGGGGCCTTCGATCAATCCAATCCTCAACAAGCGGCCCATGAGTCCGGCCTATAAGAAATAGGCCGGTAGTCCGAGGACCCCTTAATCCCGGACTCCCTCAGTAGCCCCCGGACTAGCCTCCAATGCCGAGGCATATTATCCGGACAATCTTGCGTGTCAAAGTCTTTGGCTTGCGAGGCGAGTCCCTCTATCCCTTCTTGTTCGGCAATCATTCCGCCATCGATGAACTCTCAACCGTTGAGAACTTGCGGGACCCATTGTGGTAACTTCAACGCCCCTCGATCCTTGTGTGCCGAGGGGAGACGGGCGGCACAGCAGCTTTTTACAAGACTGCCCTTCCCACAAGGGAGGCACCACTCATTTAAACAGGCCAAATCGTGGTCTAGGCCACCCCTTCCGCTTCTTCCCCATCAAAAAAAGCTTCGAACGAGAGATCACCAAAAAACATGGCGAGCATCCCTGGTTCTTCCTCACGTCCTTACGGCACCCTTCCCGGAGATTGGGCAAGTTGCTCTGTATCCCTCCTTCGGCTGCGCGACCTCGAGACCCAAGGTTATCTTCCCTCCTCAGATCTGGCAGCTACCCGCGCCGGATTAACTTCTTATGGCAACGAGGCCTTCGCAGAGAACTTCCCTAATCATCACAAGGGAGAGCGGGTATGCTTCCTGCCTTTCCTCTTGCAGGGCCTAGGGTTCCCCATTCATCCCTTCTTGAGGGGATTACTGGAATTCTACGGGATCCAACTCCATCATCTTACCCCCGGATCTATCCTGCACATCTCGAGTATTGTTGCTCTTTGCGAGATGTTTCTAGGCTGCGAGGCCCACTTTGGATTATGGAGGAAGTACTTCTGTCTCGTCCCCCGCACTCGGGGTGAGACAATTCGGGAAGTCGGAGGAGCCGAAGTATGTCGTATAGCCGGGACGGGGTACCCAGTGGGGACTTTGAAGAAAGAGTCCGACGAATGGTCCTCGGAGTGGTTCTATATTGAGGACGTCCCCCTGTTCGATCCAGCTCGGAGGGGTTTGCCCGAATACTCCGACGCCCCTTTGAAGAAAAGGTATAACTGGTGACCGAAGAGTTCATCCCAAGAGGAAGATGCTGAAGTGCAATGCCTGGCTACCCAAGTAAGGCTGCTAGCTCATAACAAGCTGACCATTATTGACGTGATGGCCGCCGCCATCGCTCGATGCATTCAACCCCTTCAGCAAAGGATACACCCTTTGTGGCGATACAACGGAACAAGCGACACCACTCATTCCCAACGGCTAGGCCCTGCCAATCAAGCAGTGATGGCGGCCGTTCTGGCAGACCTGTTCAAAGGGGAAGAAAAAGACTTTGTTCGGCTACCGGTTAAGGAGGGCTACTCGGGTTATAACCCCATCGAATGGGTAAGCCTTTCGAATTTGTGACCTGAGTTCGGGTTTTTCACTTGCCCCTTTTGACCGAAGCTTTCAATCTGTGCGAGCAGAGATGGAGGTGCTTTGTCGAGACAATCAACTGTCCGGTGCCTCAACCAGAGAACTACTCTCGTGATGACGATCCAGGATTCCACGACGATCCGGAACTGTCGATCGAGCACGAAGACGGGGTCTTTTACCAAGAGAGCCTTGATGGTTCAAAGGTGGCCATCATAGCCGATCACCCGGATCATTCCCTTCTTCTACTACTGGCAAAAAGAAAACTTCTTCCTGTAAAAGGCAAACGGCCTCCATCGACCCGAATGTGCCGATTTCTGCTCCCAAGCGTCGTCGGTCCACGCGACGAACGTCGACTGCGGCAACAATGCCCGGACCGAATAGCAACAGGAATCCTTCATGTGAGCTAACCGCGGGGACGACCCTGACCACTTGTTCAACCAAAAGGTACCTCGTTCGGCCGTTTAATCTATTGTTAACATGATCTATAGGATTTTACAGAAGATCTCACGTCGAAATACCCAGGAAACGAGTACAACCGTCTTCTGCCGGGAATGTTGCCGGGGTGGCTGGCAATACTCATGAATCAAGGCCTTCTGCCCATGCTGAACCTGCTGCAGAAGCCCCTGTGACCAGTCAGGCCCCTGAAGATTCCGGGGACGCCGTATCAGTTACTAACTCCGAGGCAGAGAGTGCGATGAACCACCGGCGGCGACAAGAAGCCCTGTGTCACCAGGCGTTTTCCGGACAAGAGTTTAATGCTCTATGTTCGGTAGATGTGTACATCGGAGCTGCCAGAGCTGGGTTTGGGGAAGACGTGAAAATGATATCTTCCAGCCTGGAGGTGAGTGATCGGTTTTAATAATCCGGACACACGTATTAACCCAGTAGCCCCCGAGCCTTGAATTGGTCGGGACGGCCGAGTTAAGGATCCGCATATTGTTTTATGGATGATGTAGGCTTCAAGGCAGCAGAATGAGCAATTGGCCAATGACCTGGAGGCAAGCAGAACGCAGGTGCAAGCCATGAAGGCCGAACTTGAACAAGTGAAGAATTTTACTCGGGAGGCGCATGGTGAGTATGTCCATTTTGCCGATCTTAGTATATAGTCTCATGCTGACGCAAGGGTACTTCGTAGCAGCTGAGTCTATAGGGCAGTTGCAAAAAGATTTAGATGCAGCCCGAGAATCCCAGAGGTACGCCGAGTCCCAGTATGAGGTCGGCTGTCTTTCGTCGCAACAAAATTTGGAGGAGAAGAAACGTCTCTAGGCGGAAAACCGGCAGCAGGCCGAAGAGATTGAGAGTTTTAAAACTCAATTGGCTCAAACCCAAGAAGAGAACCAGAAATTACAGAGGGGCATGTTCGGTAAGTGCGATTATAATGTCGAAGGGTACCTTTAATACATGAAGTGTAATGGACATGCCTCGTCTAATGTATAGGTCTCCTGACCGGGCGGCCTGAAGAGGAGATCGGATCCTACCGGGGGAACTTTCTGATGGAACTATCCGCCGTACATGAGCGGGCTCGGTAGGCTATGAGGAGCATGATGAAAGCGCTATGGCCTGCCGAGAAGCCTCCGGAGGGGATGGCCGAACTGGCTGATCGGTTCAAGGGAGCCCGGGGTCGGTTCGAACTATGGAAGACATCGGCCTGCCAAGAGGGAGCACGATTGGCGTGGGCGATGATCAAGACCTGCTATGGTCTTAACCCTGAGCATATGGCTTGGGTTGGGCCGGCAGGGCCGGATGGGCAAGAAGTGCCGCTTCATTTGGTGTACGACCAAGTGATGCCCGCCGCTCGTCTCTCGCAAGAAGATTGCACCCTGGATGCCTTAATAGACAATCTTGACCAACAGCCAAATGAGTGATTTTATGTAACTATGTACTGTAAATCAAAAATTGCTCTGTCTGTGCTGCAAACTTTGTCTTAACCGGCCATCGGCTTCGACCTCCCTTGCTAAGAGCTTGGAAGTGTTCCTTTTCAAATATCCTTCAATAAGAGGGAATTCTTTCGTGGAACCAGGCAGTTCGGCCATTTGGTGCAAACAGACAGAAAATGCACAGGGAGATATGTTATATTACTGCTTAGCATAAGAAACATCTTCTGAAGAAAATAGTACCTCTATCGGTACCTTCCTTCAGGCTGCTACGTAAATCGTAGATAGTAAGGCCGTATACTGGTAGTATTCGACTAATAGCTTTTTCGAGGAAAGAAGCCTGAGTAATGGTGATAATAACCATAATTTATTTGTTGCTTCCGTCGTAGCCGACCAATTATCTGCTAAAGATAGCTAGCTTTTGGCTTCACCCGTCTGAGGTACGTATCCGGGTGATCCGGTCGTAACAATCGCAGAGGTGCTCCCTTTACCCTCTAGCCGAACAATCGGGAACGTAGAGGGTAAACACAGGAGCGAGGCAACCCAGCTTGGACAAAATCTTAGTTCTAATTGATGCATATAATGGCTGAAAATTGACAAGGGAAACATGCATACACAATAGATGCTTAAAAAATAATCATCGGCTCCAGGAAGAAGCCCCCAGGTGTTATGTTCAGATTTAACATTTGAGGATGTATGCCGAAAAACTTAACACGAGCTCGGTTTAGCCGAGCATAAATTTGGGAAAAGAAATCCGAACCTGCAAAATCAAGGTGGAAAGGAAGGAAATATGAAAATAAGGGAAAGAAAAGGAAAAGGAAGGTAGAGAGTATGACGACACCGGTCTAGCCATCAAAGCGCCGAAGACGAGCTGCGTTCCATGGGTTTGGTTCGAGGCGGTTATCCGGCGGGTTGCGCAGACGATAAGCCCCTCCAGTGAGTACTTCGTCAATTATGTAAGGGCCCTTCCACTTGGGATTGAGTTTATGCTTCTGCTTCTCCGGGAGTCATAAGACGAGTTCGCCCACATTGTACGCCTTTGCCCTGAGCTCCCTGCTCTGGTAACGCCGGGCTTGCTATTGATAAAAAGTAGAGCGAGACCGAGCTATGTCGCGGTCTCCTTCTAAGGCGTCCAAGTCGTCCTGCCGATCTAGCTCGGCCTCCTTTTCTTCATACATGCGCACCCTTGGTGCGTCGTGAATAATATCACAAGGAAGGACTGCTTCTGCCCCATAGACCATAAAGAACGGTGTGTATCCCGTTGATCGATTCGGGGTGGTACGCAAACCCCACAAAATGGAGTCAAGATCCTCTACCCAATGGTAGTCGGATTCATGAATAGATCGGACTAGACATGGTTTAATACCACTCATGATGAGGTCGTTGGCCCGTTCGACTTGTCCATTGGTCTGCGGGTGATACAACGATGCGTAATCGAGCTTGATGCCCATGTTTGCGCACCAGTCCTTTACCTCTTGGGCGGTGAAATTGGAACCATTGTCCATTATGCGGGACACCGTAACAGTGTACCACGCCGGATATAAAATCGACTACTGGTCCGGACTTGGCTGATTTGACAGGTTTTGCTTCGATCCATTTGGTGAACTTGTCAACCATGACCAGTATATATTTATTCTTCTTGGTCCCCCCTTTAAGTGGTCCGACCATATCCAGCCCCCAGACCGCAAAAGGCCATGTAATCGGAATAGTCCGAAGAGCTGTTGGGGGCATGTGGCTTTGATTTGCAAATAGTTGACATCCCACGCAGTGTTGGACGAGTGTCTGGGCGTCCACTCAAGCGGTGGGCCAGAAGAAACCAGCTCGAAAGGCCTTGCTTACTAAGGCCCGTGCTGCGGCATGGTGGCCGCCCATTCCTTCGTGGACTTTGGCCAAAAGCTGCCTTCCTTCTTCCTCAGATATGCACCACTGGAGTATTCCGGTGGTGCTTTTCTTGTATAACTAACCCTCGTGGACTTTATAAGCCTTGGATCGCCGAATTATGCGCCTTGCCTCTGTTTGATCGTCGTGGAAGGGCTCGGTCCATGGTGCGATTACTGCCATTACCTCGTGATCCAAAGGCGTTTCGTCCATTATGGAGCCTCCGATGATTTGGTCGTCTGGTTCATTTATAGGGGGAACAACCTCTTCCGCGCTGATGGATCCGGCACCCTTATTGTTGTCCGGCCACACCACCGATGACTTGAAGAGCCGTTCAAGGAAGGTGTTTTTCGGGACAGGGTCGCGTTTGGCCCCCATGCGGGCTAGTATGTCAGCGGCTTGGTTGTTGTCTCTAGCGACATGATGGAATTCCAGCCCCTCGAACCGTGCGGATATTTTAATGACGGCGTTTCTATATGCCGCCATCTTCGGGTTTTTGGCGTCGAATTCGCCGTTGATTTGAGAGATGGCCAGGTTGGAGTCTGCCCGTACCTCCAACCATTGTATGCCCATCCGAAGACCGTGTAAAAGTGCTTCGTATTTGGCTACGTTGTTGGAATCGGCATACATGATTTGTAACACGTATCGGACGTTGTCACCTGTGGGGGATGTGAGAATAACTCCAGCCCCCAGTCCGGCCAATATTTTGGATCCATCGAAGTACATCGTCCAATGGGAGTATGTACTGTATTCCCTGGGGAGCTCGGCCTCTGTCCATTCAGTGAGGAAATCTGCCAACACCTGAGATTTAATAGCTCGTCGTGGCTTATAGGCGATTTTGAAAGGAAGGAGCTCAATGGCCCATTTGGCTATGTGGCCGGTGGCGTCCTTGTTATTGATTATATCGTTCAGGGGTACTTCAGATGCCACCCTGACCGAACACTCTTGAAAGTAGTGTCGGAGTTTCCGTGATGCCATAAACACTGTATAGGCTATCTTCTGGTAATGTGGGTATCTGGACTTGAATTGCGTTAGCACTTCTGACACATAGTAGACCGGTTTCTGTATTCGGAATTTGTGACCCTCCTCTTCTCGTTCGACGACGAGCACTGCGCTAACCACTTGATTGGTGGACGATATGTACAATAACATTGGTTCACCGGCGCCTGGTGCTTTGAGTATGGGGTTACTTGCCAGCAGTGTTTTGATTTCCTCTAACGCAGCCGCTGCTTCATCGGTCCACTCGAAATTGTTGGTTCGTTTCAGCAACCTGTAGAGCGGTAAAGCCTTTTCACCGAGGCGGGAAATAAAGCGACTTAATGCCGCCACGCAACCCGCCAACTTTTGGACATGCTTTAGCTGTGTAGGAATCGCAAGTTCTGATAGGGCGTGGATCTTAGCCGGATTGGCTTCTATTCCTCTATGGGAAACAATGAATCCGAGTAGTTTACCAGCGGGAACTCCGAAGACACATTTCTCCGGATTGAGTCGTATATCATACTCACTTAGGCTAGCAAAGGTTCGCCTTAGGTCGTCAATCAACTGGATGACGTGTTTGGTTTTAATACCACGTCGACCACGTATGCCTCGACTGTTTTACCGACCTGTTTCTCAATACATGTCTGAATCATGCGCTGGTATGTAGCCCTTGCGTTTTTAGCCCGAAAGGCATTGTGTTAAAGCAGAATGGGCCGTAGGGGGTGATGAATGCGGTTGCAGCTTGATCCGATTCCTTCATTTTGATCTGATGGTATCCGGAATAAGCGTCTAGGAAGCACAAAGAGTCGTGTCCGACTGTGGCGTCAATAATCTGGTCTATGCGTGGTAAGGGGAAAGGGTCCTTAGGGCAGGCTTTATTAAGGTCTTTAAAGTCGATGCACAGCCGCCAGGATTTGTCTTCCTTTGGTACCGTCACCAGGTTTGCCAACCATTCAGGGTGCTTGATTTCCCGTATGAATCCGGCCTCGAGCAATTTGGCTAGTTCTTCGCCCATAGCTTGTCGTTTGGGCTTGGAAAAGCGGCGTAGAGTCTGTTTGACGAGCTTAAAGCCTGCGATTATGTTCAGACTATGTTCTGCTAGCCACCATGCGATTCCTGGCATATCAGAAGGATGCCAGGCGAAGATGACCCAGTTTTCTCGTAAGAATGCTCGCAGTGCTTCGTCCACCATGGGGTCCAGCTGAGCTTCGATGGATGCTGTTTTATTGCGGTCCGTTGGGTGTACCTGAAATTTAACAATTTCTTCTGCAGGTTTAAAGGACGTGGGTTTGGGCCTTTTACTAAGGATCACATCGTCCTTGTCCACTGTTGACCGGAGTGCGGTCAATTCCTCTGTAGCAAAGGTCTCGACAAGTTCCTCGAGGGCGAGCGCTGCTGTTTTGTTTTTAGCTCGAAGGGCTATATTCGGGTCACTGGTGATTGTGATTACCCCGTTTGGGCCTGGCATCTTGAGCTTCATATACCCGTAATGTGGTATAGCCTGGAATTTTGTGTAGGCGTCACACCCCAACAGGGCATGGTAGCCACTGGGGAAGGGCACGATATGGAAGTGAAGTTCTTCGGATCAGTAGTTTTCGGGCGTGCCGAACACCACGTCCAGGGTGATGCGTCTGGAACAATGTGCCTCTTTCCCAGGGATGATCCCCCGGAAGGTTGTGTTGCTATGTTCGATGCGAGACCGTTCGAACTGCATTTTTTCCAGGGTGTCCTCGTATATGAGGTTTAAACCACTGCCGCCGTCCATTAGCACCTTTTGTAACCTAAAACCATCAAAGATGGGGTTTAGGACCAGAGCGGCCGGTGTTCGGTCGGGGCGGGTGGTTGATTGGTTAGTTTCTCCGAAGGTGATGGGTATGTCTGCCCATGAACTTGTTACCGCCACATGGTAGACCTGTTCGAGTTCTCTAAGAGCTCTTTTCCTCCTGTTCCTGGAGGGAAACGTTTCGTAGATCGTCAGGACTTCAGTGTTGTAATCTAGTGGCGTTGTTGAACGTCTGTTCGGAGGTAGTGCCTCGAGGATGGCCTCTCCACTTTTTGCGACCTGCCTAACGACCCAGCAAACTCTAAGGCTGTGAGTCGGGCTTGTGTTCAGCAAGACAGAATGTATTGGGCATGGCTTGTCCAATATGCCGTCGAGGACAGTTCGGACTCCCGTAGGGGGTCTGTTTCTTTTTTCGGCGGGTTCATGTTCAGCCAGCCGCTTCGGAGGTATCTGCTTTTTCCGATCTCCTCTAGGGTATTCGGCAAAGACTGGTTGTGAAAGTAATCGTTCGGCTTGCCAGGTGCTCTCCATGGCATAGTATTTTTGTACCAGGTCCGATAGCTCGGTGAAGTTGTGAATGTGTCGACGGGCTAGAGCGTTGAGGATACCTTCATCACGACAATTGCGGCTGAAGGTTGCCATTATCTCTTGGTCACTATAGCCTGGTACTCTGTCTCTAACAAGGAGGAGTCTAGCCCAAAAATGATGAACCGACTCCCCTGGCAATTGTTTAACGTCCCGTAAGGCCGAAGACTTGGACTCTCCTGCGATGCTAGGATGCTCGACTTGGGTGGTGGGTGGGAAATTTTTTGGTTCCGCGCCACGATGCGAGTCCGGAATCACGGGGTTCGGCACGGGGGAGTTGGAGTCCGTATTGACCATAGGACCCTTCCGCACGGGGTTCGAGGTGCGCGCTAGATCGGGGATCGATCCTGAATTGTTTCCAGAGCGAACTCCGGAGTCTGGGTTACAAGTGAGATCTTGATGATCGGAAACTGGGATATAAATCGTCTTTAATTCCGGTTGTCGAGAGGACGAGCCTCCAGCCGGACACTCGACGGTGGCGACTGGGTGAGTGACGAGGGGGTGCGAATCTCCCTATCATCGGGTTTAAGCCCAATCCGGTAATAGACCGGGGTCTGGTCGTCGAACATGCCCATGGTTTGAATCCGATCAAGTAGCTCATTCAGGGGGGAGATGTCGATGGGGTACGTGTCGCCGAGGCGCATGGGGTCGATCCGCGGCGCCGGGGTTCCAGGATCGCTCGACGGTGAATCCAGGTTATGCTCGGCCGCATTGGATCCGGGCACATTGACTGGGTTGGGCGTTCTAGACAGCCCGAGGGTAGGGGCCTCCTTAGAGGTGGGGTCCGATGCTCCCGGCGCCAAGGCGTCGGGAACTACGGGCTCTTCCATAAGAGCTGAAGGCTTCATCAAAACAAGTTCTCCCCGTGAATCAGCGACGAACTCTAGGTTTCCGAATCTGATTTATCGATCAGGGAGGAAACTTCCGATCTGGCCAAGATGGTCAGTCGGATAGGCACGTGACAGGATGTTGCCGCCTGCGGAGATCTGACCAGGGACAAAGACATCCTTGCTGCAGATTTCATTGCCCATGTCTAGGCGAGCCATCGATTCCTTTGGCGATCACAGTGGAACTCTCAATGAAAGCACCAATGTCTGTGTCAAAACCAGCGGATCTCGGGTAGGGGGTCCTGAGCTGTGAGTCTAGGATCGATGGTAACAGGGGACGAAGGAGACGATGTTTTACCTAGGTTAGGGCCCTCCTATGGAGGTAAAACCCTACGTCCTGCTCGATTATATTAATGTGTATGAAGGTTACAAAGTTGATCTACCACGAGATCCAATAGCTAAAACCCTAGATGAGTTTCTCTATCTTACAATCTAAAACCCTCTAGCTTATATAGACGCCAGGGGTCCCTAGGGTTACACATGGTCGGTTGCCCACCGAAGGAAAAAACATGCCTAGTCTACTATCTTAAACTTGGAAGACGCGCCACGGCTCCTGAGGTCTCCTCCCTAGCGACGGGGCCTTCGATCAGTCCAATCCTCAACAAGCGGCCCATGAGTCCGGCCTATAAGAAATAGGCCGGCAGTCCGAGGACCCCTTAATCCCGGACTCCCTCAGGTAGATCATCTCCGGTGGCCATCTTCATCATCCCGGCGGAGGCCATGTCGAGGAGGGAGTAGTCCGGCCTCGGGGCTGACGGTATGTACCAGTCGCTATGTGTTCAATCTTTCTCTCTCGTGTTCTTGAGATGCCACGATCTTGATGTATCACGGGCTTTGTTAATATAGTTGGATCATATGGTGTTTTCCCCTCTCTATCTTGTTGTGATGAATTGAGTTTTCCCTTTGAGATTTGGTTATTATCGGATTGAATACTTTTACGGATTTGAGAGCACTTGATCTATGTCTTGGCACTCAACTCGCGGATTCCCGAGGTGACATTGGGGTAATCTATGCATAGGGGTTGATGCACATTTTCGTCCTACTTTCTCCGGTAGAAATCTTTTGGCACTCTTTGAGGTTCTTTGTGTTGGATTGAGTATTATGAATCTGAAATTGTTTGATGCATATCGTATAGTTAACTCGTGGATACTTGTGGTGACATTGGAGTATCTAGGTGACATTAGAGTTGGTTGATGTGTATGATATGGTGTTATTTAAGTACAAACTATTAGATAGATCGATCGGAAAGGATAACTTGGTGTTATTTTAGTACGAACTCTTGGATAGATCGATCGGAAAGGATAACTTTAAGGTGGTTTCATACCCTACAAACAATTTCTTCTTATGTTCTCCGCTAGATAAGAACTTTGGAGTGATTCTTCGTTGCACGTTGAGGGATGGTTATGTGATCCAATTATATTAGCATTGTTGAGAGATTGCACTAGCGAAAGTACGAACCCTAGGCCTTGTTTTCAAGCATTGCAATACCGTTTGTGCTCACTTTTGTTACCTGCTACCTTCTGTTTTTTATTGTTACTATTACAAAAATGAATATCTACTATCATTACTACACTTGTATCACCATCTCTTCGCCAAACTAGTGCACCTATACAATTTACCATTGTATTTGTAGTGTTGGGGACACAAGAGACTTTTTATTATTTGGTTGCAGGGTTGTTTGAGAGAGACCATATTCATCCTACGCCTCCCACAGATTGATAAACCTTAGGTCATCCACTTGAGGGAAATTTGCTACTGTCCTACAAAACTCTGCACTTGGAGCCCCAACACGAGTCTACAAGAACAAGTTGTGTAGTAGACATCACATAACCTTCATGTACATGAGGAAATTCATATCTATTAGGAGAGCGAGGTGTAACAGGTGATTCAAAGTCCTCATCAGTTTCAACATTTTCGAGTTCTCTAGCTTTAGCAATATGAGCATCAAGTAATTCATTCAGTTGCACAGTTATAGTTTCAACATGTGTAGCAATAGTATCATCATTAATATCAGAGGTAGCATCATCAAGTTCATGTGACATATCTGGACGATCAACAGGCGGTGGTGTAACAAGCTGATTCAAAATAGTAGGTGAATCAAAAGTGGGGCTAGATGGTAGTTCCTACCTCCTCTCGTGCGAGAGGGGACGATCTTAGTACGATTATCGTTCAGATTTTTCATAGTGGCAATTGGATATCCTCAAGTTAACACAATAAATAGAGCTATGCTCATCGGCAACGGCGCCATAAAAAGGTCTTGATAACCCACAAGTATAGGGGATTGCGACAGTCTTCACGGGTAGTATTTCACCCTAATTTATTGATTCGACACAGGGGAGCCAAGGAATATTTATTGGCCTTGACAGTTGAGTTGTCAATTCAACAACACCTGGGATATCTCTCTGCAGCAAAGGTTTAGTAGCACGGTAAATAATAGTAGTAAAAGTAACAGTAGTAGTGATAGCAGCAATTCTATAACAGTTGTTACAGTAGCAGTAGCAATAGTAACTTAGCAAGATTCAGTATATGTAAACGTAGGCACGTGGATCGATGATGGATAATGATTTAGATGACATCAATTGTGTAACACTTACACACTAGGGCGACATAGAACTAGCTCCAATTCGACAGGGCCCGCAATGCTTCGACCCCCACCGTTTCATGCTTCACCGGCGGCACGTGCGCGCCGTGGGACCGGGGGCTACTGTCGGCCCTGTAGGAACTAGGGTACCACGGCCCGTCTGCCGCTGGCCCAGAGGGTGACGTGTGGACCGGCCCAAGGAGGCTGCCCTGCCTCAGGGGCGGCTGTCACCCTGGGGGTACGTCTCTCCTGGACCCTTGTTGCCAGCTCTTGCTCCGCAAAGACTACAACGCACCAGGATGCCTTACGAGGCCCTCCTCGCAGGGGCGGCCTAGCGAGGCTTGGTGTGCGGAGCCAGCCACAGGGCCCCGTGTCCATCACGTGGGTGTAACGCCCCCATGTAATAGCTACAGTAATCACCCCTTTGATAATGCCATGTCATCATGATTATCAGTGCTTGGTCATCATTGCATCATATCTCATTTCAAATTCCAATTTAAATTGCAATTCAAACCTACAGTGAAAATAAAAGTTGTTCAAAACCAGAAACTAAAATGTTCATTAAATAGGAAATAATTCATAACTAATTATGATCAGTAAAACAACATTACTAAAAATGCCTAAGTGACATTTAATATCATTTTATTTAATAAGAATTACAAATGAAATCATGTTTTACCCAAACCAATTTTTGGTGGTTGAGAATAATGCACTGTAATGTTTGAGCCGAGTCACACATTTATTAAAATTCATTTAGTGCTAAAACAATTTGCAGAACAGTAGGAAAAAGAGAAAAGAGAAAAGAAAAAGAAAAGGGGCAGTGGTTTACTGTGCACTTGGGCCGCAAGTGCACAGTAGCCAGCCCAGCCCGTCACCGCGGTCGTCCCCCTCCTCCCGCACGCGTCAGCGCGCGCGCGCGTCCGGCCGGCGATGGCCAGCTGTCGGCCATCCCCCGGCGCCGCTGCCGCTGCGGGGAGGTTAAGAGCATCGCCACGGACCCCTGGGCGAAACCCTAGTGCCCCAGATCTTTCTCTCCCTCGCGCTGCTCTCTCTCCCCTGCCTCACCCGATAGCTTCATCGCCGCCGTCGCTCGATCCCGTGGCCACCGTGCCCCGATTGCCGTTCCGACTAGCCCATCGTCGCCGCCATCCTCGACTACGTCGACGCCGCCCCGCCGTTGGAGCTCATCGCCACTACATCGTCCGCCTCGACCTCTTCTTCCTCCTCGGCCATCTTCGTCTCCGGCGCCGATTCACCGCCGTCGCCCTCCCCCGAGCCTACTCTCGCACACCTACAGGCTCTCGGTGAGCAGCCGCACCTCTCCCCTCTCTCCCCTGCGCGATTTAGCCGCCGTTGCCGCCACATTTGGAGATGCCCGATCGCGCCGCCGCCTAGCTCGTCGCCGGCGTCGTTCCGGCGACCATTTGGTCGTTTGCTGCTGCCCATCTGCTTCGCCGCATCGCACTGACCTCGCCTAGCCCCTTTGCTCGCTCGTTAGCGCCCCACATCGCCGTTAGCCACCACCGCCCGAGCACCTCGCCACCGGCGAGCTCCTAGCGCTCGTCTCCGGTCGTTTCAGCCCGCGAGACCGCCACCATTCGACGCGGCGTCGTCCTGCCGTTCGAATGCGACCAGTCGCGCGTCGAATGAGGCCCCCTACGCGAATTCCGATCACCTCCCGTGGCCGCGCCGCCGCGAATGCGCTCGCCGGCGGGATTCCGGCAAGTCGCCGGCCGCCGTCCGACGTGGGCGCCCTGGCCCACCTCCAGTGACGCTGACTGGTGGGGCCGTGGGCCCAGTTGACCAGTCAGCGCTGCTGACTGGGCGCTCTGGCCCACTGACATGTGGGGCCCTGTCGGTTAAAACGTTTTTAATATTAACTAAATGATTAATTAAATTGTTAATTAAGTTAATTAGATAATTAAATGCTAATGTGCCACTGATCGGTAGGCCCCACCTGGTTAATTAGTCTGTTAGTTAGTTAATTAGCCCCTGGGTCACTGACATGTGGGACCCACACGTCAGATTGACTGGTCAGCGTCTCTGTTGACCGCTGATGTCAGCATTGCGTCATGCTGACGTCATCCCCACACTGTTTCGGATAATGTTGAATTAAATATTTAAAATAATTCCAGAAAATTAATAAAACTTTAGAAAATCATATCTTTTAAACCGTAAGTCAGATGAAAATAATTTATATATGCAAAATGATCAGAAAAATATGAAGATTCTAAATATGTAATCAAAACATCTGTCCAACACTTCTAGCTAGCTGAACATGGAACATTTTGACTGTTTTCGATAAATGAATAGTGCACAACTTTAATTAGATAAATCCAGATAAATTCCTAAATTAACTAAATTATTTAGTTAGGCAATAAACACATCTGCATATCATTTTAGGCTTGTCATGCATAATGATTGCATTTTGTCGTGAAATTTATTGTTTCTTCCCCCTCCTTCTCTCTCGATAGACGCCGAGACCGACGCCGTCCCAACAGAGTTCGACTACACCCCCGACGAGCAGCCGTCTGACGATCAGCCTCTCTCAGCAGAGCTTCCAGGCAAGCAAACCCCCTTGACGCATGCCTATATCATCCATTCCTTCTCCCTCCTGCTTGCATTAGAAATTGCTGCATTTTTGATTTATCCTAATCTGATGCATAGCCTGTCCTTGTAACTACTGTTGATACATGCCTTATTATCCAAACTGCTTAGTATAGGTTGGATGGAAAACCATCTGTGGCCCCTCTCCCTTGCTGTAGTTGCTCCGCTTTAGCATCTGCGCCCCGATCGAATGTTCGACGGGCTGAGAGCAGCACATCACCGCACACCCCCTAAATTGCTCGACACTGCAGAGCTAGCATCGAGTGCCGAGGGTGATACCTCTTAGCTCACTTTCGATGGTACCTCTGTAGAATAGCTTCCCGGATGTGTGTTACCGAGGGTGATTCCTCTTTCATCACCTCCGTTTGGCTACCGTCGCGCAACTCCTCGAGTGGAAATCCATCGAGGGTGATTCCTCGGATTCCTCCTCGTTACTTGGACACACGGTTACTTTGACCTTTGTTACAGGCGGGTCCACCTCGAGAGGTACCCGCGGGGAAATGTAAAGTCAGGCTGGCCCCAAGGGTGCCCGCGATAGCATATCGTTAAAGACGGGTCGGTTCCAAGAGCACCCGCGCGATACTAATTACGCCTAATGGAACTGGGTATTTGATCTGAGTGGGTCGTCGTGCCCATTTCGCACTACCACCACGTGGGATAATGGTTTAATGGGGCCCTCTACACCGTAGTATCAGCCGAAAGCTCTTCAGACGTCACAGCTCAGAGATGCGGGCTGGTTCGGGTGGGCTGGTTACGTCACTGGTGTATTCAGTGTCGCGCCTGGGCCCCGGCTACCCTCGCAACGTGCAGGAGTGCAAAGGGCGATGGCCCAAGACCCCTTTGTGCTTAGGATTTAGACCGGCGTGTTGACCTCTCTGCTGAGCTCTAGGTCGGGCTGCGATGTGTCGATCAGCCGAGGCCGGGCATTACCCAGCCAGTGTGTCCGGCCGGAGTTAATCGAGCGTGTTGGGTAACAGTAGTGCACCCCTGCAGGGAAGTTATCTATTCGAATAGCCGTGTCCACGGTAACAGGACGCTCGGAGTTGTGCCCGGATCTATGACAACTACAAATTAATGATGATTCATATTAAACTGTTAATAATGCTCTCGGGACCGCTTTCTCGCAGGGAGTCGAGAAAGGATCTCAGGACATTGCTGTTGTATATCCACATGTATGCTACTATTATCTACTCTCTTCTGATGCTGCAAGACTACTTGAAGATGCTAGTCTTCGATAGGCTAGGCCTTTCTCTCTTCTGGCATTTCTGCTATATAGTCCACAGATACAGCCTTTTCATTTGATACCAATGCATATTTAGCATAGTTCTGATGTCAGTCTTGCGAGTACTTTGGATGAGTACTCACGGTTGCTCTGCTATTATTTTCCCCCATACCTATATGATGATACATCAGACGACGGAGCCCAGGAGCCAGACGACACTGCCGAAGCTTACTACCAGGAGGGTCCCGACGGCACTTACTACTGGGTTGATCCAGCCGACCAGGAGTAGTTAGGAGGCCCTAGGCAGGAGGCCTTCGCCTTTTCGATCTGTATCGTTGTTTGTGCTAGCCTTCTTAAGGCAAAACTTGACTAACTAGGTCTGTACTCAGATATCATTTGTGTGTATGACTTATGTATTCGGGTCCTCGTGACCCCTGGCTTGTAATATGATGATTCATGCTTATTATTTGAGTTTAGAGTTGTGTTGTGATATCTTCCCGTGAGTCCCTGTGCTTGATCGTGCACGTTTGCGTGTATGATTAGTGCACGATTAAGTCGGGGGCGTCACAAGTTGGTATCAGAGCCGACTGCCTGTAGGAAGCCCCTATCCAACTCCTTGGCCGTAGTTGAGTCTAGTGTTTCCGAAAACTATTTTACTAACATGGCTGTGTGGCTTACGGGCCCACGTCGCCAACTGGGTGGTATTAGGATCTTTTATTTCTCTTCTATACTCTGGGACTCTGAACTCTCTTCCTTTCGGGTTAAATGAATTTTACTAACGCCGACACTAGGATCTCATAATCTCGTCCACCCGGAGAGCTGGATTATCTGTGCTTGTTCCTTATCATTGATCTGATTAGCCTGTTAATCATATTCTCCTTTACTTTGGTTCGCTAAACCTTTCTCTCCAAGTTGTTATACTTCTCATTGTCATTTGACAATCCTAAGTTTCCTCTGTTTCAGATGGATCGCCTGTTTCCACCGCGCCCTACGACGCAGCTTGTGCTTCGCACTTGGGCTCGTGATGCCCCTGATTTTCCAGCTGTCCTGATCGCCCTCCTGACCAGACTTGGCTACCGCTGGTACCCCGAGTATATGGTTTACGAGGATTACCGCGAGTTCAACCAGGAGCAGTACCATGCTGATGTTCGTATCTATGATCAGCAAGATGACTCAGACACCGAGTTGCACCTTTTTCACGGTATCAGTGTGACGATTGAGATGGCAGTCCATGATGCTGCCTATTCTGCTGTCGCACGACTCCGTGGAGAGCATAGTAGCTTGGATGCCTCTGAGTTCCGATACATTCCGTATGCGCCTACTGGAGATGCTACTGGATACTACACAGCTATCTGTGCCCCTTACGAGCGTCGTCGATACGACCCGCACGTGTTGATTCAGTGCACTCAGGCTCTGGATCGCACTAACCGGGCTCTTACAGTCGAGTTGTTTGCCACTCGAGCACGTCTCTACGATGCTATGACACAGTTGCTACCAGCTGTTCGAGCAGGGATACATCTGGAGTATATCCTTTACCCGCGCAGGACTCAGATACCGGCAGGTATCGATTGGCCTGCTGTTGGAGGTCACAGGCCTGCGCGTGGACCTCTTCTTTCAGTTCGAGACCGGGTTCTGCATCAGAGTGCACACGGAGAGCAGGACCTTTCTGCTTCAGAGATTCATCGTCCGCACTGGCACTTGCAGTTACCCCGTTTCAGTGGTTTTCCCCGACGTTGATGTAGCCTTTGCTATGTCTCGTTGTGTAGTTCCTCACCTCGTGCCTGCGCGCCGCCTAGTATGTCTTTTTCCTTAATTTTACGCCGTTATGCTGTCCGCATGTAACCGACTCTGTGTATGGATCTGTATGTCGTAATTGACTATTACTATGTATTGATGCACTACTTATTCATTGTCGTGTTACATCATGTTTGTCGCTAAACACTTACAGTTGTTATTACTAAGTTGCCCCCCCCCCCGTTGAAATTTTAGCAGGATGGTTAGACCAGGTGGTCGTGGTCGTGCCCCTGAGCAGCCACCACCGCCCGACTACATGGCCGCAATGATGCAACAATTCGAGCTGAACCGTCAGTTTATGACTAATATTATGGCTCAGTTTCCGCATCAGAACAATCAGAACCACAACCCAGCTTCAATAACACTGTCAGAGTTTGTGCGTCTCAACCCCACTATTTTTCGCAACTCTGATCAGCCACTGGATGCCGATGACTGGCTCCGCGACATCGCTTTTGAGATGGAGTCTGCCAGTGTCGCCCCTGAAAGCCTTGTCGCCTTCGCGACCTACTTCCTGAAGGGCCCCACTGCTCAATGGTGGTCCACTCACAAGCGCACACTGCCTGCTGGGACAATCGTTACTTGGGATGAGTTTCAGACTGCCTTCCGTGCTCGCTATATTCCTCAGGGGATCATAGATCGGAAGAAGACCGAGTTCCGCAACCTCGTTCAGGGCAACAAGACCGTCGAAGCCTATCAGCGGGAGTTCCTTAACTTATCCCGCTATGCTGAAGAAGACATTCCAACTGATGCTCGTAGACGGGAGAAGTTTCGTAGTGGACTCCACCCAGACCTCGAGCTTGCACTTGCTGCTCAAGACTTCACCGACTTTGCCACTCTCGTGAACAAGGCTATTCTGGTTGAGACCGCTCAGATCAAGCACAAGGAGTCGCAGAAGCGCTATCGTGACATTGGCTCATCTTCGAGCCCAGCACAGAAGCGTCGTATCTGGATTCCCAACAATGTGTACCATCCAGCTGCCCCTGCGCCAAGACCCTCTTATGCTGCACCCCGTCTGCCTCCTCCACCACCGAGGCAACCAAGAGTTCAAGCTGCTCCAACGCGTGTTGCTCCTCTTCGTCCTGAAGATGGTCTATGCTTCAAGTGCCGCAAACCAGGTCACCTTGCTAAGGACTGCCGCCAGGATCAGAATCAGTTGGCATTTCCTCATAATGGCCTTGGCAATGGTCGTGGCAACAATCAGACCCGCAACTATAATACTGGGTCTGCTGCTTATGGTCGTGGACATGCTTGCAATATTGACATTGACGAAGTTCAGGATCAGCCTGCTACTGTGATGGGTACCCTCCTCGTTAACTCAGTACCTGCTTCTGTTTTATTTGATTCAGGAGCATCACATTCATTCATGTCGGGGAAATTTGCATTTAAGCATAGCATACAATATGAGGAGATGCATACCCCACTGGTCGTTAAAACCCCCAGTGGCCGTTGTCAAACCTCCATGATAGCACGCAATATCCCTGTTGAAATCAAAGGATTGGAATTTCTTGTTTCACCCATTGTATTGAACTCTTCCACCATAGACCTCATTCTGGGAATGGATTGGTTGAAAGCTCACACTGCTTCGATCAATTGTGCCACCAAAATCATCCAACTCCTACACCCCTCAGATGAGATAGTGAACTACACCGCCCGCATTACTCAGAATGCCGAAGCTCAGATTTATGCTCTGAATGCTTTGAACGCCTCACCTCTTGAGGGAATTGAGAACGTTCCGGTCGTCCGTGACTTTCCGGACGTCTTTCCGGAAGAACTTCCAGGAATACCCCCGGTTAGAGCTGTCGAGTTCGTCATCGACTTGAAGCCTGGCACTACCCCTATTGCGAAGCGTCCTTATAAGATGCCTCCGCATGAACTTCTCGAGCTTAAGGAAGAAATCGACAAGTCACTAAAAAAGGGTTTCATCCGCCCCAGTTCCTCTGCTTGGGGAGCACCTTCTCTCTTTGTTAAGAAGAAGGATGGAACTAACCGACTGGTTCAGGACTATCGGCCCATTAACCAAGCAACAATCCAGAACAAGTATCCACTGCCCCGGATCAACGATCTTTATGATCAGCTTGCTGGATCCTCTGTGTTCTCGAAACTCGACTTGAGGTTGGGTTATCATCAGATCCGAGTTCGAAAGGAGGATATTCCGAAAACTGCTTTCGTTACTTGCTATGGATCATACGAGTACACTGTTATGTCCTTCGGATTAACTAATGCTCCAGCAACCTTCTCCCGATTGATGAACTATATCTTCATGGACTACCTCGACAAGTTCGTCGTGGTCTACTTGGATGATATCCTTATATTTTCCAAGAATGAAGAAGAACACGCCGAACATCTTCGGCTTGTATTGGAGAAGCTGCGAGAACACCAGTTATATGCTAAGTACTCTAAGTGTGAATTTTGGTTATCCGAGGTGACTTATCTTGGTCACGTGATTTCCAAAGATGGCATTGCCGTTAACCCCGAGTGAGTTCAGGCTATTCTTGACTGGACTCCCCCGAAGAACGTCAAGCAAGTCAGGAGTTTTCTCGGACTCGCTAGTTATTGCCGCCGATTCGTCGAGAACTTCTCGAAGATTGCCAAGCCATTGACTGACCTGCTCCACAAGGGTGTTAAATTTGAATGGACAGAAAAATGTCAAGAAAGCTTTCAGACACTTAAAGATAAGTTGACATCTGCCCCAGTGTTAGCACCCCCGGATTCTCAAAAGGACTTCGTGATTTATTGTGATGCATCTCGTCAAGGATTAGGCTGTGTCCTAATGCAAGAGCGCAAAGTAAATGCTTATGGCTCTCGTCAATTATGTCCTCACGAGGAGAATTATCCGGTACATGATCTCGAGCTTGCTGCAGTTATTTATGCTCTGAAGCTATGGCGACATTACCTCCATGGTAATCGTTGCAAGATATACACGGATCATAAGAGTTTGAAGTATCTATATACTCAGCCAGACCTGAACCTTCGTCAACAAAGATGGCTCGAGACAGTAGCCGATTATGATATGAATATCTCCTACACCCCTGGCAAGGCTAATGTAATGCCCGATGCTTTGAGCCGCAAGGCTTATTGCAACAACCTCATGGTTCAGGAAGCGCAACCTATGCTATATGAAGAGCTTCGCAAATTGAACCTTCACATTGTTCCTCAGGGTTATCTCAATACCCTGGAGGTTGAGCCAGACCTCGAGCGCAACATCAAGACCAGACAGAATTATGACTCTGAAGTCGAGAAGATTAAGAAATACCTCTCCAAGGGTAATCCCTCATTCTACCATGTTGGTGAGGATGGTGCCTTGTTCTTCAAAGGCCGCCTAGTGGTCCCCAGAAGGCATAATCTGGACTCTCGTTTGGATTCTATGAAAGAAGCACATGACACGCCTTTGACTATTCACCCTGGTAGTACCAAAATGTACCAAGACATTCGTCAGCGGTACTGGTGGCCCGATATGAAACATGATATTGCTAAATATGTTGCTGAGTGTGACGTTTGCTGTCGCATCAAAGCAGAACATCAAAGGCCTGCTGGAACTCTGCAACCCCTTGAAATTCCGGAATGGAAATGGGACAAAGTCCAAATGGACTTCATTACTGGTTTTCCCAGATCGCAGAAGGGTCATGATGCTATCTTTGTGGTCATCGACCGATTCTCAAAGGTTGCTCACTTTCTGCCTGTCAAGGAGACAATCACTGCTAGTCAGTTAGCAGACTTGTATGTTTCCAGAATTGTGTCACTCCACGGTGTTCCGTTGGAGATCAGTTCAGATCATGGCAGCCTCTTTACTTCCAGGTTTTGGAGTAGTTTCCAAGAAGCCATGGGAACTCATCTGTCTTTTAGCACTGCTTATCACCCTCAGTCTCAGGGTCAAGTCGAAAGAGTTAACCAAGTGCTTGAAGATATGCTTCGAGCTTGCGTCATCTCATTCGGTAAGAAATGGGAAGAATCTCTCCCATATGCCGAATTCTCTTACAACAATGGCTATCAAGCTAGTCTGAAGATGGCACCGTTTGAAGTTCTTTATGGACGTAAGTGTCGAACCCCTCTGAATTGGTCAGAAACCGGGGAACGTTCACTCGTTGGACCGAACATTATCCAACAAGCTGAAGAACAAGTCCGCATTGTCCGTGAACATCTGAAAACTGCTCAGTCTCGTCAGAAGAGCAACTATGACCGAAAGCACAAGGTAATGGTCTATCAGCCTGGTGAGCAAGCTTACCTTCGTGTCACTCCGATGAAGGGCACTCATCGGTTCGGAATCAAGGGCAAGTTAGCTCCTCGCTATATTGGCCCGTTCCGCATTCTCGCTCGTCGAGGAGAAGTGGCATATCAATTGGAATTGCCGCCAAACCTTCCTCAAGTGCAGATGTCTTTCATGTGTCGCAACTTCGTCGCTGTTTTAAGGATCCTGTCCGAGCTGTGGATCATGACGTACTAGAATTTCGAGAAGATCTGTCTTATCCAGAATATCCGATCCGCGTTCGGGATCAAACTGAACGTCGGACTCGTCAAAAGTCGATCAAGTTCCTCAAGGTTCAGTGGTCAAATCATTCTGAGGATGAAGCCACTTGGGAACGCGAGGACCGTCTTCGTGAAGAATACCCTGCTTTCTTTCAGTCTTCCTCTTAATTCTCGGGACGAGAATTCTTGTTAGATGAGGAGAATTGTAACGCCCCCATGTAATAGCTACAGTAATCACCCCTTTGATAATGCCATGTCATCATGATTATCAGTGCTTGATCATCATTGCATCATATCTCATTTCAAATTCCAATTTAAATTGCAATTCAAACCTACAGTGAAAATAAAAGTTGTTCAAAACCAGAAACTAAAATGTTCATTAAATAGGAAATAATTCATAACTCATTATGATCAGTAAAACAACATTACTAAAAATGCCTAAGTGACTCCATCAACCTCAAACAGTAGCTAGCAGCAACATTTAATATCATTTTATTTAATAAGAATTACAAATGAAATCATGTTTTACCCAAACCAATTTTTGGTGGTTGAGAATAATGCACTGTAATGTTTGAGCCGAGTCACACATTTATTAAAATTCATTTAGTGCTAAAACAATTTGCAGAACAGTACGAAAAAGAGAAAAGAGAAAAGAAAAAGAAAAGGGGCAGTGGCTTACTGTGCACTTGGGCCGCAAGTGCACAGTAGCCAGCCCAGCCCGTCACCGCGGTCGTCCCCCTCCTCCCGCACGCATCAGCGCGCGCGCGCGTCTGGCCGGCGATGGCCAGCTGTCGGCCATCCCCCGGCGCCGCTGCCGCTGCGGGGAGGTTAAGAGCATCGCCACGGACCCCTGGGCGAAACCCTAGTGCCCCAGATCTTTCTCTCCCTCGCGCTGCTCTCTCTCCCCCGCCTCACCCGATAGCTTCATCGCCGCCGTCGCTAGATCCCGCGGCCACCGTGCCCCGATTGCCGTTCCGACAAGCCCATCGTCGCCGCCATCCTCGACTACGTCGACGCCGCCCCGCCGTTGGAGCTCATCGCCACTGCATCGTCCGCCTCGACCTCTTCTTCCTCCTCGACCATCTTCGTCTCCGGCGCCGATTCACCGCCGTCGCCCTCCCCCGAGCCTACTCTCGCACACCTACAGGCTCTCGGTGAGCAGCTGCACCTCTCCCCTCTCTCCCCTGCGCGATTTAGCCGCCGTTGCCGCCACATTTGGAGATGCCCGATCGTGCCGCCGCCTAGCTCGTCGCCGGCGTCGTTCCGGCGACCATTTGGTCGTTTGCTGCTGCCCATCTGCTTCGCCGCATCGCACTGACCTCGCCTAGCCCCTTTGCTCGCTCGTTAGCACCCCGCATCGCCGTTAGCCACCACCGCCCGAGCACCTCGCCGCCGGCGAGCTCCTAGCGCTCGTCTCCGGTCGTTTCAGCCCGCGAGACCGCCGCCATTCGACGCGGCGTCGTCCTGCCGTTCGAATGCGACCAGTCGCGCGTCGAATGAGGCCCCCTACGCGAATTCCGATCACCTCCCGTGGCCGCGCCGCCGCGAACGCGCTCGCCGGCGAGATTCCGGCAAGTCGCCGGCCACCGTCCGACGTGGGCGCCCTGGCCCACCTCCAGTGACGCTGACTGGTGGGGCCGTGGGCCCAGTTGACCAGTCAGCGCTGCTGACTGGGCGCTCTGGCCCACTGACATGTGGGGCCCTGTCGGTTAAAACGTTTTTAATATTAACTAAATGATTAATTAAATTGTTAATTAAGTTAATTAGATAATTAAATGCTAATGTGCCACTGACCGGTAGGCCCCACCTGGTTAATTAGTCTGTTAGTTAGTTAATTAGCTCCTGGGTCACTGACATGTGGGACCCACCCGTCAGATTGACTGGTCAGCGTCTCTGTTGACCGCTGACGTCAGCATTGCGTCATGCTGACGTCATCCCCACACTGTTTCGGATAATGTTGAATTAAATATTTAAAATAATTCCAGAAAATTAATAAAACTTTAGAAAATCATATCTTTTAAACCGTAAGTCAGATGAAAATAATTTATATATGCAAAATGATCAGAAAAATATGAAGATTCTAAATATGTAATCAAAACATCTGTCCAACACTTCTAGCTAGCTGAACATGGAACATTTTGACTGTTTTCGATAAATGAATAGTGCACAACTTTAATTAGATAAATCCAGATAAATTCCTAAATTAACTAAATCATTTAGTTAGGCAATAAACACATCTGCATATCATTTTAGGCTTGTCATGCATAATGATTGCATTTTGTCGTGAAATTTATTGTTTCTTCCCCCTCCTTCTCTCTCGATAGATGCCGAGACCGACGCCGTCCCAACAGAGTTCAACTACACCCCCGACGAGCAGCCGTCTGACGATCAGCCTCTCTCAGCAGAGCTTCCAGGCAAGCAAACCCCCTTGACGCATGCCTATATCATCCATTCCTTCTCCCTCCTGCTTGCATTAGAAATTGCTGCATTTTTGATTTATCCTAATCTGATGCATAGCCTGTCCTTGTAACTAGTGTTGATACATGCCTTATTATCCAAACTGCTTAGTATAGGTTGGATGGAAAACCATCTGTGGCCCCTCTCCCTTGCTGTAGTTGCTCCGCTTTAGCATCTGCGCCCCGATCGAATGTTCGACGGGCTGAGAGCAGCACATCACCGCACACCCCCTAAATTGCTCGACACTGCAGAGCTAGCATCGAGTGCCGAGGGTGATACCTCTTAGCTCACTTTCGATGGTACCTCTGTAGAATAGCTTCCCGGATGTGTGTTACCGAGGGTGATTCCTCTTTCATCACCTCCGTTTGGCTACCGTCGCGCAACTCCTCGAGTGGAAATCCATCGAGGGTGATTCCTCGGATTCCTCCTCGTTACTTGGACACACGGTTACTTTGACCATTGTTACAGGCGGGTCCACCGCGAGAGGTACCCGCGGGGAAATGTAAAGTCGGGCTGGCCCCAAGGGTGCCCGCGATAGCATATCGTTAAAGACGGGTCGGTTCCAAGAGCACCCGCGCGATACTAATTACGCCTAATGGAACTGGGTATTTGATCTGAGTGGGTCGTCGTGCCCATTTCGCACTACCACCACGTGGGATAATGGTTTAATGGGGCCCTCTACACCGTAGTATCAGCCGAAAGCTCTTCAGACGTCACAGCTCAGAGATGCGGGCTGGTTGGGGTGGGCTGGTTACGTCACTGGTGTATTCAGTGTCGCGCCTGGGCCCCGGCTACCCTCGCAACGTGCAGGAGTGCAAAGGGCGATGGCCCAAGACCCCTTTGTGCTTAGGATTTAGACCGGCGTGTTGACCTCTCTGCTGAGCTCTAGGTCGGGCTGCGATGTGTCGATCAGCCGAGGCCGGGCATTACCCAGCCAGTGTGTCCGGCCGGAGTTAATCGAGCGTGTTGGGTAACAGTAGTGCACCCCTGCAGGGAAGTTATCTATTCGAATAGCCGTGTCCACGGTAACAGGACGCTCGGAGTTGTGCCCGGATCTATGACAACTACAAATTGATGATGATTCATATTAAACTATTAATAATGCTCTCGGGACCGCTTTCTCGCAGGGAGTCGAAAAAGGATCTCAGGACATTGCTGTTGTATATCCACATGTATGCTACTATTATCTACTCTCTTCTGATGCTGCAAGACTACTTGAAGATGCTAGTCTTCGATAGGCTAGGCCTTTCTCTCTTCTGGCATTTCTGCTATATAGTCCACAGATACAGCCTTTTCATTTGATACCAATGCATATTTAGCATAGTTCTGATGTCAGTCTTGCGAGTACTTTGGATGAGTACTCACGGTTGCTCTGCTATTATTTTCCCCCATACCTATATGATGATACATCAGACGACGGAGCCCAGGAGCCAGACGACACTGCCGAAGCTTACTACCAGGAGGGTCCCGACGGCACTTACTACTGGGTTGATCCAGCCGACCAGGAGTAGTTAGGAGGCCCTAGGCAGGAGGCCTTCGCCTTTTCGATCTGTATCGTTGTTTGTGCTAGCCTTCTTAAGGCGAAACTTGACTAACTAGGTCTGTACTCAGATATCATTTGTGTGTATGACTTATGTATTCGGGTCCTCGTGACCCCTGGCTTGTAATATGATGATTCATGCTTATTATTTGAGTTTAGAGTTGTGTTGTGATATCTTCCCGTGAGTCCCTGTGCTTGATCGTGCACGTTTGCGTGTATGATTAGTGCACGATTAAGTCGGGGGCGTCACAGTGGGCGACGCCCCGTTGCCAGGCTGTGGGCCGCGGGGCAGGATGGAGGCTAGGTTTTCCAAAGGTTTCCATTTTGGTGAAAGGAGATCAGAACGGATCGGCACTACAGGACAAAGGTCATCGCCGAGCCCAAGACCGCGTCACGAAGAATACTTTATCAGGTGAAGACGAACTTTAGTCGGGATAGGTCGGGCTCCTGTGCCCCTTCAAATTGCCGCCCTGTGGCCACCTTTTCCCGCTTATGTTTTGGGGGAAGAGGACCAGGGCACTACAAAGGGTGAGGGCCCACGTCCATGTAACGGGATCGATCCATTCTCTCCCTCATATACCATGTACTGGAGCCCAAAGCTCCTTCCTTTCAAAGGCAATCAAATCACAAGCAGGAGTAGGGTTTTACACCGCATGGTGGCCCGAACCTTGGTAGGTCGTGTGTCCCCATCGTTTCCAGTGAGGTAGAGTGACCTCACCATCGACTGTGCCATTTTTTCCGTCTTGTTGCAGGTTGCAAGCCAAGCCCCCAGTGTTCGAACCTTGTTCCTAGAGAAGATGTAGGATGCAGATCCTAGACTCCTACAGCATGGTGATGATGTGTGAGCATTCTTATTCCTCATTGAAAACGTAGTGATGTTTAGATCGGGGGAGCGCGATGGTTAACTCCTACCAACCTCCTCCCTAGGGGTATGCAAGTAGTACTTTGCTTCGAGAGAGCTAATAAAGCTTTGCAATAAGTATGCGAGTTCTTTATGACTAATGTGAATCCATGGATGTCCACACACTCACCTTTTCATATATGCTAGCCTCTTCAGTACCGTGCATTGCCCATTCTCACCTCGAGGATCGATGCAGCTTTCGCCGGTGCATCCAAACCCCGTGACATGATACAGTCTATTGCACATAAGCCTCATTATATTTTCCTCAAAACAGCCAGCATATCTACCTATCATGGCATTTCCATAACCATTCCGAGATATATTGCCATGCAACTTCCACCATTACATCATATGACCCGTACACTCATTATCATATTGCTTTGCATGATCATGTAGCTGACATAGTATTTGTGCCAAACCACCGTTCATCATTGTTTACATATTACGCTAGATCATTGCCAATCGTGGTACACTGCCAGAGGCATTCATACAGAGTCATATTGTTTAGTACGTTTTCATATCGAGTTGTAAGTAAATAAAAGTGTGATGATTATCATTATTAGAGAAGTGTCTCCGTGAGGAAACGATGATGGAGACAATGATTCCCCCACAAGCCGGGATGAGATTCCGGACGAAAACAATAAAAAAAGGGGAAAAAGAAGAAAGAAGAAGAAAAAAAGAAGAAAATTAAAAATTAAAATAAATGAGAGATAAAGAGAGAAGGGATAGTGCTACTACCCCTTTTTCCAGACTTGTGCTTAGAGAAAGCACCATGTTTTTCATACAGAGAGTTTCATGTTTTGTTGTTTTCATATACTAGTGGGAATTTTTTATTATAGTTATGCTTGTAAATTTCGATAACGGGCTTCCTCAAATGCCCGAGGTCTTCATGAGCAAGCAAATTGGATGCAAACCCACTTAGTTTTATTTGAGATTTCATACAATTATAGTTCTAGTGCATATGTTGCATGGCAATCCCTACTTCTCGCATTGATATCGATTGATGGGCATCTCCATAGCTCGTTGATCCGCCTAGTTGATGCGAGACTTTCTTCTCCACTTTTACCCCTTTAAAACCTACCACCATATTCTACTCCACCTGTATGCTATGTCCACTTTTACCCCCATAAAATGCTGAAGCCTGTGAAAAAGTACGATCCAATTGCTTGGCTTAATACCGTGGTGCTTGGCATTTGTATTTATGTGGTGAAGACGGAGCCATGCCATGCTAATATGATAGAATGAATGGGGGGTAAACATTCTTTAAGGATCGTATATTTTGTAAGTTGATGATTGTGTTATTTATGCTTATGGATATTACTATGTTAATGTTTGTTCATTCATCGTTTCTCAATGATCATACTTGAAAAGATTACATGTTCGGTACCATGTCAAATCAGAAATTCTATTTTTATCATTTACCTACTCGAGGACGGGAAGGAATTAAGCTTGGGGATGCTGATACGTCTCCAACGTATCTATAATTTTTTATTGTTCCATGATATTATATTACCATTCTAGGATAATTTTTAGGCAATTACTTGTTGTTTTATATTATTTTTGAGCACTAACCTATTAACCAAGTGCCAAGTGCACTTGTTGTTTTTTGCGTATTTTTGGCTTTTCAGGAATACTGTACCAAATGAAGTCCAAATACCCAGAAACTTTTTGATGATTTTTCATGCACCAAAATAAGTCCTGGAAGTTTTGGAGGAAGACCGGAGGGCACACGATGTGCCCCCAAGCCACAGGGCATGCCAAGGGGGGTGGTCGCGCCCTGATTGCTTGGGGCCACCTCCCCGGCCCTCTGGCCCATAAATTCTCTCGTATTGCAAAAACCCTAAAGAGTCTCCCGAAACACTTTTTTCGCCGCCACAAGTCTCTGTTCCGCCGTATGCCCATATGGAGCTCTATTCTGGCGTCCTACCGGAGGTGGGGTCGATCATGTAGGGCCTCTACATCAACCTTGCTGCTCCCATGGTGATGTGAGAGTAGTTCACCGCATACCTATGGGTCCGTAGTTAGTACCTAGATGGCTATCTCTCTCTCTATGTTATTCATTGCCAAGATCACCGCGATTCCCACGATGATGTGGGGACCCCAACTCATAAGTCGTGATCACCGAATGCACATGCATAGTGATCCCAGAGATCATTGCTCACTGAACACACAAAAACTGAATAACAAGAGTCTTACATCCATACATACCATCTTACACAAATTATGACCATTATGGTCAAGTCTTACATAGATAGGGCCATGAAGGCCAAACAACAAACATCAACTCACAACGGAAATCTTGAACGATAGCGTGCACCCCTGCCATCTGCCTTAACCCTAGAGGCATCCTGACTGGGAAGCATCCAAAATCGCATGGTCATCACCAATGTACTCTTCACCATATTCCTGTTCTTCCATGCCTGGACAATTAAATAACCAGTGGCAATCCAATGAGTACTTTGAATGTACTCACATGCAACCGGTGTTTGGAACAAGGCATAACAATGCATGATATAGCACTAAGTAGGTAGTTTTGCAGAAAGCTAATTTTGTGTACAATGACATGTCCTATCAACTTGTAAAAGCATGCATCATCAGGTTACGAGTATTCCTATGAACATTTTACAGATATCAATATAAACAGAGTTTGGAACAACTCCAGTTTAATCCTCACGCCGAGTCATCCGACTCAACTCAAGTATCACCTTCCCACACACACACACACCAAGTTTGGTAAACAATGTACGTAGCCCAAGAGCGGTCACCCAACTGTCCTTGACCGTGGACATGACTATTCGAATAGTTTTCCACTCTGCATAGGTTGCACACTTTACCCACAAGACTCAGGAAACTTCCGTGTCAAGCCATGACTCGCGGTATATTGCATACCCGAGGTAAGTACCCGATCAATGCCTTTCCCTTGATGACACTAAACAAAGAGTCCACTCGTTGGTACCCAGCCCGCATGATGTACATCACAAGTAACATCCATGAGAGGACAACCTGTGTGCCCGGTGTCTGTGAAAACAGCCCATGGTCGTCCTTTCCGGCACGACCCCGTATCGGGAGTGACCACATCACTCCCGCCACTAGTAATGCGGGCTCTCTGCTAGCATCGACCAAAGTAATCAACAAAGCCCCGTCCCATAAGGGGTATCATGGTCGTACATGTAAGGTTGGAGTAACGGTTGCAACTTAAACCAATGCGTTTTTGAAAACAACACACTCACGTGCCTCGGCACACCACTCCTTCATCAAGTGGTCACCTAGCTCAACATCTCCCTCGGGCATTAGTGGAACCCGACGGATTTTCTGAAAAGTCTTTGAAAATACTTTTGCTTCCAACACCATGCATATCCCTGTCCCACTTGCGTAGCATATAGTAGCATTCTATCTATTTCCCACCCAAAAAATACATCACTCCAAAAAATACAACTCTAAGATGAAGGTAGAGTCGTGGCAATGCAAGTATCAAGATTCCGATGCAACAATTTCAAGAGCTATATGACATGCACAAAAAGGTTTCTTAGACATGGTCAAGGGGTTGCTTGCCTGTCTCAACAAATTCTTCGAGGTCTTCCAATCCTTATGTTCCAACTCCTTCGTCAACAACGCAATCTATCGTCGCAATATAATGGGCAAAAATAAGACCACGGCAAAAACAGGAAAAATTCATCACTCCAAAAAATCTCAAACCACTTTTATAAAATACTAGGGTGAAAACTAAAAATAAAAAATATTAATTTTTGGATTTGGAATGCCAAAAACAATGAAAAGTATTTTAGCAGTGGATTTAAATGTTTAGGATAGGGTTTTCAATAAAAACAATACAGAAAATATTTTCCAAATGGTGCACAAGTGTCATAATCAAATAGGTTGGAATTTTACAAGATTTTAGGAGTTGGAATCACTGGATTTGGATAAATATTTTGATCTAAGGGATATTTTCAAAACACTGTCAGAAAAATAAAAAGAAAAGGGGCACTGTTGCCCTGGGCCAGATCAACCCACGGCTGGGCCTGCCAAGAGCCAAAGTGGCCCGAGGCGAATTGGGCACCCCCGTGCGTGCCAGGTTCAAACCTGACGCGCGTGGCCCGGAGGTCACTGGGAGGGGAGGCGCAGGAGGCCGATGCTTGGCCCCCCACGGGGTCGTCGTCAACCTCCTGCCGGGGATGTAGCGGCGCTCACCGGTGGCGTCCCTAGGCACGACGAGGCCAACCAAGGATGGGGGTGGAATCTAGGCAGAGTCGCGCTTCGGGGGGAGGTGGTTGGAGTCATCGGGGAGGTCTGGGTCATCGCCGGCGAGTGAGAGCGGCAGAGAGGCTTCGGGTGACCGTCCCTCAAGTCGAACCGAGCTGCAAAATGAATGGGAGGAGGGGGATTGTGTCAGGATGCGGCTGCCGTTCTAGATCGGGCGAGAGAAGAGGCGGAGGTGGCTTACACCTGGTGGACGATGGTGGACCCGACGCGGCGGACCTGAACTCGATCTCTAGCTTGGGAGCTCCTGGGCGCAAATGGAGGGTGCTGGGGGCGACTAGGTGTACGAGAGAGAGACCGGAGGGGGAGAGAGGGCTCGGGGAGGCCTTTAAATAGGAGGGGCGAGGTGCACCGTGGGCCAGTGTGCTGGCAAGGTCATAGCCGTTGCTGGAGGCCACAGGAGGTCGATAGGGGGAGTCTGGGGTGGTGGTGGATGCGTGAAAGTGCGTTATATCGACTAGAGGGGGGGTGAATAGGCGATTTTTACAAACTCTTCAATGAGGAATTTCAACTTGAGGAACTTGAAATGTGATGAATAACTAACAGCGGAATAAATAATCAAGTGCATAAGAAACATAGCAGTATCATAGTCATCATGATGAAATAAAGCATGCACAGATTACAGGTAGTGTGATACAGGATAAGCAGGTGAGGAACAAGGTAGCTTGAAGAATTTAAGGTGAGGAAATTGAGAAAGTCTTCAGTCAAATTCTTCAAATAGTAACGATCAATTTCATCAACAAGTATACGAGGAAATGATAGGGTTGAGGAAATGGAACCAGGTAGCTTGATGAAGACAATAGTTTGATGACCCTGTTCCAACTGCTGTGACAGTCGTACGTCTGGTTTGGAGCGGCCTGGTATTTAAACCAGAGGACACACAGTCCCAGGACACACAGTCCTTACCGTATTCTCCTTGAGCTAAGGTCACACAGTCCTCGCCCAACACTCGTGGTAAGTCTTCAGGGTAGACTTCCAAAACCCTCACAAACTGGTCACCCGGCGATCCACAATTGACTGCTGGATGCTTTAGACCAAGGTCACTTCGTGATCCCCAATTGACTGCAGGATGCACTAGACCATGACGCCTAACCGTCTGGAAGATACACAGTCTTCAAAGGTAACAAGCATCGGTTCCACACAGGAACAATCTCTTAAGTGATGCTCAATCACTTTGGGTTTGGTGGTTTGGATTTGGGGTTTTTCTCTCACTGATGATTTTCTCTCAAAGTCCTCGGAGAATGGGTTGCTCACAAATGACAAGTGTCAATTGTCTCTCGGAACAGCCAACCAACTAGTGGTTGTGGGGGGTGGCTATTTATAGCCAGGGTGCAACCTGACATGATAAGACATAAATGCCCCCAATGATATGACCGTTATGTGGATAGGATGATTGGGGACAGCTGGCGCTTGGCACAGCAACGGTCGGAATTTCGAACTATGAAAGTCCTCAGGCTTATCATATTCCTCACTTGTAGGCAATTCGCACTGGAGAAATCCTAACTCCTCAGTCAGACCAATTTCCTCAGAGACCAGAAGATCATCATCTATGTCACTGAAGAACTTGACTGAACTGCAAGAGATTTCCAAAGGCTTCACTCAAAGGCTTGGATAGGTTGAGGCTTTTGAGTTGAGCATCAGTTGGAAATTTTCCTTAGTATTACCTCGACCCCCTTTAACGGTACGGTGTTTCCTATGACTCAAAGAAAGGAAATGAAACTATAAAAACAAAAGTCTTCATGCTTCATAGTCCTCGTTCATATCTTCAAGGTCACACCAACTTCTTCTTTTTCAAAGTCTTCAGGGAATACCAAAGTCTTCAGCAAAGTCTTCACGAAAGTTTTCAGTTGAAGACATACATTTTTAGGGGTCGATTATCTCCGAATGTATAAACTCCTCAATGACTTATAGAGCCTGTGTACACTTACAAACGCATTAGTCTCTTAACCTATAAGTCTTCAATACACCAAAATCACTAAGGGGCACTAGATGCACTTACAATCTCCCCCTTTTTGGTGATTGATGACAAATAGGTTAAGTTTTCAACGGGGATAATAATATGAAGTGTAAGTACTGAGTTTGAGGAATTTGATTGCAAGATATAGAAGAACTCCCCCTGAAGATGTGCATATTTGAGGAATTTGCTTTGGACTGCAAATGCACACAACAGGTTAAAAACATGGAGAACTCCCCCTATATCTTGTAATTCATACACGCATTTAACATATGTTATGAAGAATTTGAAATGCATGATGAAAATGGTGTCTGACGAAATTCAGCATGTATGCATTAAGGTACTTGAGGAAATAAGCATGCGGAAAGCAGTTCAAAAACGTCAGACCACCATAGAACTCAAGTTTACAACTCAACCAACAAGAGCTTCAGAAGAGCGAGAGTTGTAACTTAAACAAAAACAGCCCATACATATAGACCCGCTTGAAGACTAACTCAAATTTTCTCCCCCTTTGTCATCGAAGACCAGAAGGGACGAAAAAGTGAGGACTAACGCCCCTGAAGAAATTCATCATGAAGGTGATGGAGGAGCGCCAGCGTTGTCGGGGTCGTTCGTTGATGCCGGGCCCGTAGCAGTGTCATCAATATCCTCAGCTTCATCCGCCTGGCATGATGAAGAATATGAGCTTGTAACCACTGAGGAACTTGAACTTTCTTCCATTTCTTCCTTGGAGGGATGGACCAATCAAAGTCCTGCTGAAATTCCATCTCCTTGAGTTCTTCAGGAGTCTTGAGGTGAGACAGGATGGCCCATGTACGGTCGAAGACTTCATGAAGATAATAGTGGTTCTTCCTCACAGAATTGTGCGTGACAGTCATGTCTCGAAGAAGTGAACCAAACTGACGCTTTACCCACTTGTGATTGCGATGAATCTTCTGATGAAGACTTAGAAGAAGCTCTCGATCAGTCATCACACGAGGGGCAGTCCCTTGAAGTCTTTGCGCTGAGGCTTTTGCAGCAGAGTCTTGGGTAGCAGTGTCATCATTGGTGGAATAAGATGCAGCTTTGCGAAACTGACCATCCAATGGATGAGTACCTTCATCAATGACAGCTTTGCCCTTACCCTCAACTGAAGAAAATGAGTTCTTGAGGACTTCGATTGGAGGCAGAAAGCCAAAGTGATTCTGAAAGTCAGCCTTGAATGGAAGTGAAGACTTTGATCTGATGAAATTCATAATCCAGGGAGCGTAAGGCTTCAATTCAAACGGGGCTGATGCAGCATTTGCCAAAGTCCTCAAGAAGAAATCATGAAAGTTGATGGGAATCCCATGAATGATGTTGAATAGCATGTTCTTCATGATTCCCTCCACTTCTTCTTCTTCAGAGTTGTGGCCCTTCTGAGGACAGTGGGTTTTGGTCAGAATGCGACAGACTGTCCTGGGCACATAGAGCAAATCCTTCACAAGGAAGGAAGTCCTTTGAGGTTGTCTAGGAGCCAAAGACTTCATCAACACTTGCATCATGTGATTGGACAGAGCAGGTTCATCAAACAGGCATCTTGCTCCTTCTGAGGGAATTGGTATCGGGACTGATCGAAGTAGTTCAGAGGCTGGAGCAGTGTAATGAGTGGATCCAGTCATCTAGTCCAAGACCCAAGAATTGACATCAGAGGCATCACCTGTGATGTGCAAGGTGGCATAGAATTGAAGAATCAGCTCTTCATTCCAATCGCATATGTCCACACAGAATGGAAAAATTCCTGCATCATGAAGGACTGTGAGCACCGGTGTGAAGCATGGGATAGTTTCCATGTCCGCATGAGGAATTTGCTGATGCTCGAAGACTTTCTCCTTGTCAAATAGCACTGATGCATAATAGTTCATCTGTGTGGGTGTCCAGAATCTGGTGCGACCGGCCCTAGCAGAGTCATAAGGATTTGGCCCATTGAAGAAGATGTGCTCATTGAAGAAATTTGTCTTGATGAATTTGGGGCGCTTTGAGCTTTTGAAGGGCATCTTGGGCTTCGGCTGAAGGTTTGGCTTGAAGCGGCCCACAATTTCCTTCGGCATAGGAGGAACTTCTTCAGACTGAGGAATTTGAATAGCAGTTTCCTCAGTTGCAGTTGGAGCAGCAATTTCTTCAGCTGATGCAACTAGAATATCTTCAGGGACAGGTGCAGCCAAGTCATCAGATCCTGTATGAATTTCTTCAGTCTAGGCTGGAGACTTAGGAATTTGAGTGAGGGGAGTGGTCATTGGTGAATTTGGGTGTGCAGCTTCCCAATATTCATCATTGATAAAAGGAGTTGTGTTTACAATGTCCACATCCTCTTCCATTCAGCATCATACTTTTCTTGTTCTTCAGAAAGGCAGCGAATCTCAGACTGAACTGTGATGAGTTGATTGGGAGTCAAATTCATCACATTGTTCCTCAGGAACTTTTCTTTTCTGGCCCTGCTTCTCTTAGCTCTCTGAGCTTGATCTCTCTTCCATTTTTCCTCAGCTATGAAGTGTGTGAGGACATGGTCCACACCAAGAGGTAGGTTCAGTGAGGAAAGTGGAGTGCCGGGATCCTCATGCCATATGTCGATGAAGTGGAGGATCATCTTAGGATCCAGCATGAGGGGAACAGAGCTGCCCTTGGCTATTGCAGCTCTCCGCCGACTGTTTCTGATGATTTCTTCCAATTCTTCATTATCAGCCTCATCATTATCCTCAGATCCTGAGGGTACATTCACAATAGCTTGGCTATTGTGAGGACTTGGTCTCTGACCTCGTCCAGCAGTTCTCTTTATCTTCATCAAAGTAGGGCTTGTTGAAGACTGTGCTTGGGCAGAGGAACTTGCAGAGACCCCTGAAGCAATTGAGAAGCCAGTAGTCCTCTGACATGTTGCAAGATGTATAGGTGTTGAGGACTTTGCGGCAGCAGCTGATGATTGTTCAGCTACTGAAGATATTGCAGCGGCCTTTGAAGAACTTTCATGTGGATTTTGCAGTGAGGACTTTGAAGTTGAGGTTTTTGACTTCACTGCAGACTTCTTCACCATCGATTTCTTTGGAGCACTAGCAGAGGCTCCGGAAGAGGCAGCAGCAGCAGCAGAATCTTCATTGAATTGCTTCACATCAGCTTTGGCAGTTCTCTGAAGTTTTTGTTGATGCTTTGCCCATTCAGCTGGAAAGTCTTCACCACAAGCAACGCTAGTGGGATCGACTTCTTGATCATCAGCATGAGGAGCCCTTTTGCAAGGAGGTTTGAGGGCGAATTTCTTCATGTACTTGGGAGTGACATAGCGATAGTCTCTCCACTCCTTCACCCACCTCCGTTCAATCCTCTGAATCCTGATTTTTCTCTGCTCTTTTGTCTCTTTGCCATGAATGGTCTCATCAGGAGTACAGTAACCGGCATACAGAGTCTCAGGTATCTGAAAAGCAGTGTTCTGTTCAGCCTTCTTTCCACCCTTCTGAGGTCTTTTACCATCTGCCATTTTCTTCACTTGATGACTTTGAACTCTTGATGATTCTGAAGATGTATACAGTTTTTCCTCAAGAAACGCTGCAAATGAGTTAAGTTGATGAGAACCTAGTGATTCATCAGCAGACATTTTGTACCTGTGAACAGAGTATAGGTGCGAGGAATTTGAAGAGGTCATATGCGTTCTCAGAAATTTTTCAAAATACATCAAGTTGAGGATTTTGACCATAGATGTCTTGAGGAATTTCACTAAGTGTTCTTTGTCTTAGGTTCCAGAGTTGTGTGAATATGTTGATCCACATAATTGAGGAATCTTGAAGAAAATCATAACTTAGGAAAAAACATCAAGGGATTGAAACATGTAAGGTGCTTAAGAAGATGATTCAGAGGATTTTGTGGAAGACATGAAGATCAAACAAGGGCAGTAAAATTAGATTTTATTTACCCTGATGACGAACACGATGAACAGAGAGATGAAATCAGGGAAGTTCGTCCGTCCAGATCTCCCACGCCCTAGCTTGGCAGAGGGAGACAGCTACAGCGGCGGCGGGGTGAAGACTTCTGTGGCCGATGCGAGTACGGCGACGGTGAGGTCGAGGCAGTGAAGCTCTTCCTCTCTGGCGGCGATGATTTTAGCGGCGGCGCTAGGTTTGAGCTTGGGAGAGATGGGAGTGAGGAGTAACTCGAGCATAGTAAAGGGAAGGGGGTATATATAGTGGCAGTAAAAATGAATCGGCCCGAAGATTTTGGACCAGATTGCCCCTGACCCTTGCTCTCCATGCGACATGTGTCACCCACGTTCTGAGAAGTGGAGATAGTGGGGAATCGTGGCTTATCCAGTCGTGGGAATCGGAACGGTTTGAGCGGGAAGCGCCGGAAAAAAATGATAGTGAAAATTTTAAAGTTTCCGTTCACAAATTCTTCAGCAGTCAAGGATACAGTGAAGACTTTGAACGAGTTTCAAAGTAGAACGCATATGAAGAATTTGTGAACAGACTGGGTTGAGTTTAGCATAGAGGGGGAACGGGTCCGATCACATTCACTTAGATGAAAATCAACTTGAAGAATTAGCAATAAGTGAATGCTGTTGAGGACATTCAAAATTCAAATATATATATATATATATATATATATATATATATATATATATATATATATATAGTCAATGAAGAACATCAGTTTCATAGTTTGAAGAATTTTAAAAGTTGAGGAATTTGCAAACTTGAGGAATTTGAAAATTTGAAGAATTTGCAAAATGATGAAAACTCAACTCTGAAGAATTTCAACTATTGTTGGTGGCGTGACCCACCGTATAAGAATGATGATTTCAGACACCGCGTACAATTGTCGTAGGGTTCTGAGAATCAAGTTCTTCATTAATTTCTTCACACTTAGAGAGTTATTCTTCATTGATTGAAGAAAAACATTACTTCGTGTGTTGCACATCAAAGTCATCAATTTTGCATGAGTGTTAGGATGTGTGTCTTTTCAAAGAACATTGAAAGATTCTAAGATATTTAGCTCACACCGCAACTTGCAAAATCTCTTTTCATCCAAGGGCTTAGTGAAGATATCGGCCAGTTGTTCTTCAGTGGGAATATGGTCGATGGAGATGTTGCCCTTGAGTACATGATCTCGAAGAAAATGATGACGAATCTGGATGTGCTTGGTCTTGGAGTGCTGAACTGGGTTGTAAGCAATCTTGATGGCGCTCTCATTGTCGCAGAAGAGAGGCACATTCTTCACCTTGATGCCATAGTCCTTGAGGGTTTGCTTCATCCACAGCAACTGAGCGCAGCATGAACCAGCAGCAATGTACTCTGCTTCAGCAGTAGAAAGTGACACGCAGTTCTGCTTCTTCGAGGACCAACAGACTAAGGATCATCCGAGGAAATGACATGTGCCTGAGGTTGACTTGCGATCCACACGATCTCCAGCATAGTCAGCATCTGAGTATCCGACGAGGTGAAGATTTGAGCCCTTGGGATACCATAATCCAAGTGTTGGTGTGTGAGCTAAGTATCGAAGAATATGTTTCACATCCTTATGGTGTGATTCCTTCGGTGTTGCTTGGAATCGGGCACACATGCAAACACTCAGCATAATATCAGGCCTAGATGCACATAGATACAATAAGGAGCCAATCATGGAGCGGTATACCTTCTGATCGAAATCTTTACCATTTTCGTCAGTGCAGAGGTGGCCTTTTGAAGGCATTGGAGTTGTGATGCCTTTGCAATCTTGCATGTTGAATTTCCTCAGAACATCCTTGAGGTATTTCTCTTGTGAGATGAATATGCCATTGTCTTGCTGACGAATTTGAAGACCTAAGAAGAATTTCAACTCTCCCATCATAGACATTTGATATTCTTCACTCATCATATAGGCAAATTCATCACTGTAACGTTTGTCCGTACAGCCAAAGATAATATCGTCTACATATATTTGGCATATGAACAGTTCATTGTCATAGGATTTAGTGAAAAGAGTTGGGTCAAGTGAACCAGGTTTGAAGCCTTTCTTCATGAGGAATTCCTTCAGAGTGTCATACCACGCCCGAGGGGCCTGCTTGAGGCCATAGAGGGCCTTGTTGAGTCTGAAGACTTTGTCAGGATGCTTAGGGTCTTCAAAACCTGGGGGTTGAGCAACATATACTTCTTCCTCAAGCTTACCATTGAGGAATGCACTTTTCACATCCATTTGATATAAAATGATATCATGATGGTTAGCATAAGCAAGCAATATGCGAATAGCTTCAAGTCTAGCAACATGTGCAAAAGTTTCATCAAAGTCAATTCCTTCAACCTGTGTGTAGCCTTGAGCTACAAGACGAGCCTTATTCCTTACCACAAGGCCATTTTCATCTTGCTTGTTGTGGTAGATCCACTTGGTACCTATGACGTTATGCTTGCGCGGATCTGGCCGCTTGACAAGTTCCCACACGTTGTTGAGCTTGAATTGATGCAATTCCTCTTGCATAGCTTGAATCCACTCAGGCTCCTTGAAAGCTTCATCAACTTTGGTGGGCTCTATGATAGAGACAAAAGAAAAATGCCCACAAAAGTTAGTCAAATGTGAAGCTCTTGAGCAAGTGAGAGGACCTGGTGCATTGATGTCGTCGATGATTTTGTCAATCTGCACTTCATTTGCAACTCTCGGATGAGCAGGTTGACGTGGCTGACGATTTTCTTCAGCACCATTATCTTCATGTCTATCAGCATGAATGTCTTCATTGGTTGGAATGACTTCCTTAGTAGGTTGAGGATTTTCTTCAGTGGGTACGACATCCTCAGTAGCCTTCAACTTAATGGATTCCTCAGGAGACTTTTCATCTAGCACAGAAGGCAGGTGCTCTCTTTGCGAGCCGTTAGTTTCATCGAACCGCACATCTATAGTTTCAACAACCTTTTGATGGTAGGTGTTGAAGACTCTGTAGGTGTGCAAGTCCTTTCCGTAACCAAGCATAAAACCTTCATTTTCTTTCGGTGCAAATTTAGAACTGTGGTGAGGATCTCTTATCCAGCATTTTGCACCGAAGACTTTGAGATAACTTACATTGGGTTTCTTGCCAGTCATGAGTTCATATGATGTCTTCTTGAAGAATTTGTGAAGATATACCCTGTTGATGATGTGGCATGCTGTATCAATTGCCTCAGACCAGAAGCGACGAGGAGTCTTGTATTCATCAAGCATGGTGCGAGCCATCTCAACAAGAGTCTTGTTCTTGCGCTCCACGACGCCGTTCTGCTGAGGAGTATATGGGGCAGATAGCTCATGAGTAATACCAAGTTCATCAAGACATTCATCAAGATTGGTGTTCTTGAACTCAGTCCCATTATCACTCCTGATATGCTTGATCTTGACGCCGAAGTTTGTTGAGGCCCTTGAAGCAAATCGTCTGAAGACATCCCGCACTTCAGACTTGTACATAATAATATGCACCCAAGTGTAACGAGAGTAATCATCAACAATGACAAAGCCATACAAACATGAAGAATTTGTTAGTGTGGAATAATGAGTGGGGCCAAAGAGGTCCATGTGAAGCAATTCAAAAGGTCGAGTCGTGGTCATGATTGTCTTCGAGGGATGTTTGGATCTGGTCATCTTCCCAGACTCACAAGCACCACAGAGGTGATCCTTGAGGAATTTGACATCTTCAATGCCAATGACGTGCTTTTTCTTCACGAGCGTGTGCAAGTTCCTCATACCAGCATGTCCAAGTCGTCGATGCCACAGCCAGCCTTCTGAGGACTTTGCAAGTAGGCACGTGGCAGGCTGAGGACCTGTAGAGAAATCAACAATATACAAGTCTCCTCTCCTAAAGCCTTCGAAGACTTTGGAATGGTCAGATTCCATGATGACAACACAACGATATCAAGATCACAAAGCATTGAGACAGACATGAGGTTGAACCTGAGGGATTCGACAAGCATCACCTTGTCCATGTGTCGGTCCTTGGAGATTGCAACCTTACCTAGACCCAATACCTTGCTTTTTCCTTTGTCAGCGTAGGTGATATGCTTCAGATGAGATGGGGCAAGTGGCAGATTCATCAGTAGACTCTTGTCACCAGTCATGTGGTTGGTGCATCCCCTATCGAGGACCCACTCAGTAGCTTTTGGAGTTTCATCCTGCAGATGAATTAGTACAACTTACAAATTCATATGCTTCAGAGTGAAGAATATGACATCAAATTCATCAGGCAGAATTTCATCACACAACATAGTAAGTAAAGCAGTGTGAGGACGTGAGAAATGAGGAACTCATTTCTGCATGATTAGCTTGCGTCTTTTCAAGCATTTCCTCAGGTCTCTAGCAAATTCATCAGACGTTCAAGTTCGTCTGGAGACCTGACCCTGCATAAGAAGTTAGTTCAATTTCTTCACCACCCATATCTGGAGGGGTCGCAAAGAGTTCATCATTCAGCGAGCTCCATATGAGAAGGGAGGCATTGAAGCTAGTGCACTTCGTTTCACAGGACTAGGGTTAGAGTACTCATATGAATAAGCAGAGAAATTCTTCGAGGACTTATGAACATAATGATTTGAAGAATAATGCACATATTCAGAACTCTTAGATTTTCCCTGCGAAACAGATGCATTAGCACGAGAATGATACTTTTGATCTTTTGAGGAATTTGGTCCAAGTGAAGACTTTTGTCCATATGAGGAATTTGATCTGGGGTTCCTTTTCTTCATGGGTGGTGTCGTGAGGACGTTCACTTGAAGATTTTCCAAGCAACTCTTAGGAACCCAGATTTTCCTCATAGGTGAACTGTTCCTGCAGTTAGTTCCAACAAATCTGGCAAATACTTCACCTTTCTGATTTTTGAAGAATTTGTAGTTGGAGTCAAGTGACTCATCAAAGGAATATGAAGTTTCACAAGTAAAGCCAGATAAAGTGGATGGATCCACAGGAGGTCCTTTTGCAGCAACCCATGAGGTTTTGGGGTACTGCCCAGGTGTCCAGTAGGATCCATCAGCATTGAGTTTCCTCTCAAATTCTATACCCTCTTTCCTAGGGTTCCTGTTCATAATCTGCTTTTTGAGCACATCGCAAAGGGTTTGATGCCATTTGAGAATTTTGTACATGCCTGGCACATACAATTCCTTCAACCCTACATTTTCGTCAGTGATACTTGTGGTATCCTCAGATGAGGAATTTGTGACCACGGGAATAGTTGAAGAATTTGCAGTAATAGAAGCATTTGAATATTCAGGTGAAGAATTAGCAGTTTCACGTTCGATGCATTTCAAACACGGTGGACCAAATTCTTCCTGAGCGGTACTGATCTGTTGAGCCAGTAAGGAATCGTTTTCCCTTTGGAGATCCTCATGAGACACTCTTAGTTTCTCAAGATCTTGCTTTCTTTAAAGAAATTCATAAGAAAGCTTCTCATGGTCAACTAAGAGAGCATTGTGATGACTCTGAAGGTTATCATGCTTTGTCTGAAGGCTTTTGAGATCATCAGACAGAGTTTGAGTCCGATCCACTTCCTCATTCAACAGATCATCGCTTTTGTCTAGCAGTTTCTGAAGCTTTTCAAGTGCACTTTGTTGCTTAGTGGCAATATTAGCAAGTTTGGCATAGCTAGGTTTCACATATTCATCAGATTCACCTTCACTAGATTCAGAAGAAGAGTGATGCTTGTGTACCTTGGAACCTTTTGGCATAAGACAAAGTGAAGAAGATGAACCAGGATCTGATTCCTGGGTTTTGAGGATTTTCTTGAGTTCGATGAACATGGGGTCTTGACGAGTGCGATAGCCTTCATTGACATCCATGATCCTATCCCAGATGAGCTTGGCGTTTTGAAGATGACAGATGCCCTTGAACATGACGCTTGATAGGCTTGAGCAGATGATGTTCCTCGCCTGAGCATCAAGTTGAGTGTACTTTCGAATTTCCTCAGCATTTGCCATCTTGCAGAGTTTAGTCAGTCCAAGTTCAGTAACAGTCCATAGCTCAGTGTTCATTGATTTGAGATGCTTCTTCATCAGAACCTTCCACCTAGGATATTCAATGTCATCAAGATTGGGACATTCTGTGAGTGACTTGATGCCTTTCGTCATGAAACAGTAAGTGGGAGCATATTCATCATTGCTGAAGTCAGAGTCGTTGGAGTGGTCATTTTCTTCATCGTTAAAGATGGACTTGCTGACGAAAGCAGTGGCGAGAGCAAGGCTAGCAACACCAGAGTCAGACTCCTCCTCAGATTCTTCCTCTTCTTCATATTCTTCAGATTCTTCTTCAGAGTCCATTTCCTTGCCAATGAAAGCCCGAGCCTTTCTGGAACCTTTCTTCTTGTGCGATGAGGACTTTGCAGATGATGACTTTGAAGATTTCTTCTTTTTCTTTGAGTCATCAGAACTGTCATCCTTGTACTTCTTCTTCTTTGATTCTTTTTCCCAGAGAGGACAGTCAGAGATAAAGTGACCAGACTTCTTGCATTTGTGACAAGTTCTCTTCTTGTAGTCGCTTGAGGAATCTGATTTCCTCAAACCACTTTTCGATGACTTTCCAAATCGGCCTTTCCTTGAGAATTTCTGGAATTTCCTCACGAGCATTGCCAGCTCCTGACTCAGTTCTTCAGGATCACCAAGGCTACTATCTGAGTCTTCATCTTCAGATGAGGAAATTGCTTTTGCCTTCAGAGCACGAGATCTTCCATAGCTTGGTCCATAGAGGTCTCTCTTCTCAGCTTGCTGGAATTCATGAGTATTGAGTCTCTCAAGTATATCAGCAGGATCAAGTGACATGTAGTCTCCACGTTCTTGAATCATCAAAGCTTGTGTGTCGAATGAGGAATCAAGAGATCTTAGCAGTTTCTTCACCACTTCGTGGTCGGTGATGTTAGTGGCACCCAGAGCTTGAAACTTGTTGGAGATATCAGTGAGACGATCAAAAGTTTGCTGAACATTTTCATTGTCGAGTCTTTTGAAGCGGTTGAAGAGATTGCGAAGGACATCAACACGGGAGTCACGTTGAGTGGAAACACCTTCGTTGACTTTGGACAGCCTATCCCAGATAAGCTTAGCAGACTCCAAAGCACTCACTCTGCCATACTGACCTTTGCGCAGATGACCACAGATGATATTCTTCACTTGTGAATCAAGTTGCTTGAATCTCTTCACATCAGCAGCGTTGACCGTGGGAGTAACTGAGGGAACACCATTTTCCACAACGTACCAGAGATCGTTGTCAATAGCCTCAAGATGCATGCGCATCTTGTTCTTCCGGTAGGGATAGTCCGACCCATCGAAGGTAGGACATCCTGCGGAAACCTTGATCATACCTGCAGTCGACATAACTAGAACTCCAGGTGGTTAAACCAAAATCACATAGAACAAGGGAGTACCCCGCTCTGATACCAATTGAAAGTGCGTTATATCGACTAGAGGGGGGGTGAATAGGCGATTTTTACAAACTCTTCAATGAGGAATTACAACTTGAGGAATTTGAAATGTGATGAATAACTAACAGCTAAATAAATACTCAAGTGCATGAGAAACATAGCAGTAGCATAGTCACCATGATGAAATAAAGCATGCAAAGATTACAGGTAGCGTGATACAGGATAAGCAGGTGAGGAACAAGGTAGCTTGAAGAATTTAAGGTGAGGAAATTGAGAAAGTCTTCAGTCAAATTCTTCAAACAGTAACGATCAATTTCATCAACAAGTATACGAGGAAATGATAGGGTTGAGGAAATGGAACTGGGTAGCTTGATGAAGACAATGGTTTGATGACCCAGTTCCAACTGCTGTGACAGTCGTACGTCTGGTTTGGAGTGGCCTGGTATTTAAACCAGAGGACACACAGTCCCAGGACACACAGTCCTTTCCGTATTCTCCTTGAGCTAAGGTCACACAGTCCTCGCCCAACACTCGTGGTAAGTCTTCGGGGTAGACTTCCAAAACCCTCACAAACTGGTCACCCGGCGATCCACAATTGACTGCTGGATGCTCTAGACCAAGGTCACTTCGTGATCCCCAATTGACTGCAGGATGCACTAGACCATGACGCCTAACCGTCTGGAAGATACACAGTCTTCAAAGGTAACAAGCATCGGTTCCACACAGGAACAATCTCTTCAGTGATGCTCAATCACTTTGGGTTTGGTGGTTTGGATTTGGGGATTTTCTCTCACTGATGATTTTCTCTCAAAGTCCTCGGAGAATTGGTTGCACACAAATGACAAGTGTCAGTTCTCTCTCGGAGCAGCCAACCAACTAGTGGTTGTGGGGGGGTGGCTATTTATAGCCAGGGTGCAACCTGACATGATAAGACATAAATGCCCCCAATGATATGACCGTTATGTGGATAGGATGATTGGGGACAGCTGGCGCTTGGCACAGCAACGGTCGGAATTTCGGACTATGAAAGTCCTCAGGCTTATCATATTCCTCACTTGTAGGCAATTCGCACTGGTGAAATCCTAACTCCTCAGTCAGACCAATTTCCTCAGAGACCAGAAGATCATCGTCTCTGTCACTGAAGAACTTGACTGAACTGCATGAGATTTCCAAAGGCTTCACTCGAAGGATTGGATAGGTTGAGCCTTTTGAGTTGAGCATCAGTTGGAAATTTTCCTTAGTATTACCTCGGCCCCCTTTAACAGTACGGTGTTTCGTATGACTCAAAGAAAGGAAATGAAACTATAAAAACAAAATTCTTCACGCTTCATAGTCCTCGTTCATATCTTCAAGGTCACACCAACTTCTTCTTTTTCAAAGTCTTCAGGGAATACCAATGTCTTCAGCAAAGTCTTCACCAAAGTCTTCAGTTGAAGACATACATTTTTAGGGGTTGATTATCTCCGAATGTATCAAACTCCTTAGGGACTTATAGAGCCTGTGTACACTTACGAACGCATTTGTCTCTTAACCTATAAGTCTTCAATACACCAAAATCACTAAGGGGCACTAGATGCACTTACAATGCGGTCCACGACTAGGTGAGGTAGAGGGAGAGCGGGGAGAGACAGGAGTGTCGTGCGTGCGAGGCCGTCCAGTGGAGCTCTCGGGCGGCCGGTGCGCGTGCGAGGAGGGGCAGCAGGAGGGAGAAGGAAGAGGGGGGAGACAAGCTAGCGTGTCCTGGACGCCGAGGTGGCCTCGTGGGACATGAGGGAGAGGCCCGAGGCGGCCGGGTCATCGGAATGGGGGCGGCTGTAGTGCGGCTGGGCATTGTAGTGAGTTCCAGAGCGCCAAAATTTCATGCCAGGGCATGCCCACACGCTCTGGCTGTGTCCCCCTTGTCTACTAGCTACTGAGGGATGCAGGGATGCTCTTTGGTTGTTTAGGGGCTAAGGGAAGTAGGGGAAAGAAAGAGAAGGGGTGGAAATGGTGCTGGTTTTGGCTGTCCAGAGAAGTAAAAATGGGTTTTCACCCCGCCCCCCACAATCATTGAGCTGAGGGCCGAAACTTTTGCGAGAGATAGAAGGGAAGGAGGGCAAGGTGTGGTAAAATTCTTGGGTCAAGGAGAATAGTAGAACAAGTGAAACCAGGGGTTTTACCAATCTACCAGAAGGTGTTTGATGATTGTTTGGGCAAGATAAAATGCTCTCCTTTCCATGAGATTTAAGAGGACCAAATGGTGGGTAAAAATGACGTGGATCACCAAGTTTGAGCTCATTTGAAGAAAGTTGTTGATGCAAACTTTATAAACCCTAGAAATCAACAGAAATAGGTTTCTTTAGATCTAGTCATGCTAGTCTATTCTCCTTGATGCACCACTTGGTGTAGTGTCATCATTTGGGGATTACAACATGCCCACAAAGTTTTGGATCAAATGGATAAACTCGACAATGTAAAGTTGCTCAAATTTGGTTCTGCATAAAGAGGGTTTGGGGTATTTTGGTGAACCAAAACTATTGGTCTTGAGATGAAATTTTGCAAGATCACCACATTAGGCATATGCGACTTGCTAGAATTTTCCTGGATTTAGTTGACAATATTTCTATATTCAAATACTTGAAATATGAGGAAAGGGTTTTGGAGGGTGTTGTCCAATATTTTGAACATGACCCTACGTTGAAACTCTTATATATGGAAAATATATGTCCACTGAGTTTCCCTAAATTATGTCAAATATTTCGGAAACATTAAAATAACTTTTACATATAAAAAACCATTTATGTCCTCAAAAAAGGCATTTAATTAAAATAAAAAAATAACTTTGAAAAATCCTTGGGGCAAAACATCTCCCTTAATTTGACAAGTTGTAGTGCAAACCTCAGTTCAGGGGGTTTTGATAACCTAAATCATTTAAATGCTTTTTGGCCAAAATAATATTTTATAAACAATAGTTTTAGGTCCTATACACATGGCATGATCATTGGGTATGGATTTGGATCAAGGAGATGAGTTTTGAGAGCAGGAGAATTTTTGTGAATTAAAACACAAACAAGCAAACAAGAAAATAGCAATCAATTCAAGCATTCACATGCACACAAAAAGTTTTAATTGGTCCAACTTTTTAAACTTTTAATCATAGCAAAGTGGTACAAACACAGGCTGTGACAAACCTACCGCCCTTACAAGAATATCGTCCCCGAGATTCCTAAGCTAGGTGCTAAAGAGATAAGGGAACTCGGATCTATGGTAGTCTTCATGCTCACAGGTTGCTTCAGCTTCAGTGTGGTTGGTCCACTGGACCTTCAAGTACTTGATGGTGCGGCTTCGAGTGCAACGCTCGGCTTCATCCAAGATGCGAACTGGCCTCTCACGATAGGTGAGGTCTGGCTGAAGGTCGATTGCTTGGTGATTGATATCCTTGTAGAGGTCGGGGCGGTTGGGAACTTGAAGACACTTCCGGAGTTGTGACACGAGGAAAATGTTGTGCACATCGTATAACTCGGAAGGTAGCTCTAGATGGTAAGCAACTTCTCCTCACCTGTCGGTGATCTTGAAGCGGCCTATATATCTCGGTGCGAGCTTTCCTTTGACGTGGAAGCACTTGGTTCCCTTGAGAGGTGTGACTCGGAGATAGACATGGTCTCCAACATGGAAACTCAGGTCTCAGTGGTGAGTGTTGGCGTAGCTCTTCTGTCTTGACTTGGCGGTCTCTAGACGCTCACTGACTAGTTGAACTTGCTCTTCTGCTTCGCGTAGAATGTCCGGTCGAAAGACTAGTCCTTCTGCAGTCTCTGACCAGTTGAGAGGAGTGCGATATTTAGGTCCATATAGCACCTCAAATGGTGCCATCTGCATACTGGAATGGTAGCTATTGTTGTAGGAAAACTCGGCGAATGGTAGGAAATCATCCCACTTGGCTCCATATGCCAGAACACAAGCACGGAGCATATCTTCGAGTATCTGGTTTACTCGCTCAATTTGTCCTCTGGTCTGAGGGTGAAAAGCGGTGCTGAAGCATAACTTGGTTCCCAAGGCTTCTTGGAATCTATTCTAGAATCTCGAGGTAAACTGGGTTCCGTGTTCTGACACAATCTCCTTAGGAACTCCTTGGAGGCTCACGATCCGGTTGATGTAGAGGTTGGCTAGTTGGTTCCCATTGTAGGTGGTCTTGACGGGGAATGAAGTGGGCTACTTTGATCAGGTGATCAATAATGACCCAAATGGAATCATGTCCCTTGCTTGACCTGGGCAACCCGGTGATGAAGTCCATCCCGACCTTGTCCCACTTCCATTCAGGCACTTTGAGAGGTTGCAAAAATCTAGCGGGTCACTGATGCTCAACTTTGACTCTCTGGCATATGTCACACTTCCCGACAAAAGTGGCTATTTCTCTCTTCATGCCATGCCACCAGAATCATGCTTTGAGGTCTCAGTACATCTTGGTTCCTCCAGGATGGATGGAGTATGGAGTGTCATGGTCTTCTTGCAAGATCAAATTCTTGAGCTCAACTTTGTTGGGTACGCAAATGTGATTCCCAAACCATATGACTCCTTGTTCATCCATCGACAATACTGGGGCCTTGCCTGCCTTGGTCTTCCTCTTGATGCCTTCAATACTCTTGTGTCCCTTCTGAGCTTCCTTAATATCATCCATCAAGGTAGGCTTAGCTTCGAGTATGGCCATAAATCTTGGTGTAACCAGTTCCAAACCGAAGCTTTCAAGTTCTTCATACAAGGCGGGTAGCCTTTCCTTAATCATAGCATTCAAGGAACAAGACTTTCTGCTTAAGGCATCTACTACCACATTAACCTTTCTAGGGTGGTATTGAACATGAGTTCACAATCCATGATCAACTCCAACCACCTTCGTTGCCTCGTGTTCAATTCCCTTTGAGTGAAAATATACTTCAAACCCTTGTGGTCTGTGTATATCTCACATCGCTTCCCTAGAAGGTAATGTCGCCATGTCTTCAAGGCATGAACTACTGTTGCCAACTCGATATCATGAGTAGCATAGTTCGCTTCGTGAGGGCGAAGCTGTCTGGATAGATAAGCTACGATTCTGCCTTCTTGCATCAGAACACTCCCAAGCCCGGTTCTTTATGCATCACAATATATCACAAACTCCTTGTGAATATCGGGAGTGGCCAAAATTGGGGTTGTTGTCAATCTCTTCATGAGCTTTTGGAAACTATCCTCGCACTTTAACGTACATTCAAACTTTCTGTCCTTCTTCAAGAGCTGAGTCATGGGTCTAGCATTGCTCGAGAATCCTTCGACGAACTTACGGTAGTATCCCGCGAGTCCGAGGAAGCTTCTGACTTCCTTCACATTGCTTGGGGATTGCCATTCAGTCACGACTTCAATCTTGGCAAGATCCACTGACAATCGTTCTGCAGTCAACACATGACGCAAGAATCCAACTTCATGCAGTCAGAATTCGCACTTGCTGAATTTGGCATAAAGCTGGAGCTCATGAAGCTTGTCTAGGACTATTCTCAATTGTTGCTCATGCTCGTCTTCAGACTTGGAAAAGATGAGTATGTCATCAATGAAAACGATAGCAAACTTGTCCAAGTACTCCATGAAAACTTTGTTCATGAGGTACATGAAGTAGGCAGGGGCATTGGTTAACCCAAATGACATGACTTTGTACTCGTACAGGCCATACCGGGTTACGAATGCCATCTTCGGAATGTCTTGGGGTCTGATCTTCAGTTGGTAGTACCCAGACCTAAGGTCAATCTTGGAGAAGACCTTGGCTCCATTCAGCTGATTGAACAGGTCTTCAATCTTCGGGAGTGGGTACTTGTTCTTGATCGTGACTTCATTGAGAGATCGGTAATCGACACAAAGTCGAATAGTACCATCCCTTTTTTCCACAAAGAGAACAGGTGATCCCCAAGGAGAGGCACTAGGGCGGATAAATCCTTTTCTGAGCTCCTCAATAAGTTGCTTCTTCAATTCAGCCAACTCTTCGGATCCCATTCTATAGGGCTTCTTATAGATGGGTCATGCTTCGGGCATTAGCTCAATGATGAACTCAATGTCACGGTCAGCAGGCATTCCGGGCAGCTCATCTGGAAAGACATCTGGGTATTCACATATCACTGGCACTTGGTCCAACTAAACTCCTGATAGGCAATTGACCTGGGGGGCTTGAGCGGAAGGAGGGTTGTGGACATACTTGACTTCAAGTCCTTGGCTATTGGTCATGGTAACAGTCCGCTTCGCGTAACAAGCCTTGGTGCTTGGTTAACCAATCCATGCCAAGGATCACATCCAAGCCTTGCGACTTTAGGATGATAAGGTCTGCTAGGAATTCTACTCCATTGATGACAATCCCAACTCCTTTACATCCTATCTTGGTCCTCAAAACTGAACCCGGGGTTTGTACCAACATATGACTACCCAGGGGTGTAGGCTTCATACCACTCTCTAGTGCAAACTTTTGGGTAACAAAAGAATGCGAAGCTCCACAGTCAAACAGTATGGTTGCTGGGGTTGAATTGACAAGGAACTTACCCAGCATGACGTCTGGGTCTTCCTGGGCTTCCTCAGTGGTGACGTGGTTCGCACGACCCTTGCCATTGTTGGGCTGGTTGCGGGGAGCTTGGTTCCTTGGCAGTGCTCCACAGCCTTGACCTTGGTTTAGCGCATTGGGGCGCGGTGCATCTGGCTTCTTGTTGGGGCACGACCTTGAGTAGCGTCCTGGCTGGCCACATCGAAAACAAGTGATCTGACCGGAGTTCTTGGCCTTGCCACCATCATTGTTGTTGGGGGTGTTGTAAGCTGGCCTGGGATTGGCATACTGCTGAGGCTGGTAGCTCGGATGAGGTGCAGGAGTCTTGACTTGCTGTGGCTGATAGGTTGGCCTAGCTGGGGCTGGCTGCTAGGGGCGAGGCTTCTGGTTGTTGGAACTACCCTTGTTGATCATCCTTGCGCTTGCGAGTGTCTTCCATGGCACGACGCTTGTCCCCGAGCATGAGGGCCTTGTTCACCAGGTCGAAGAAGGTTCGGCAGTCCCAGACAATGAGCTGATACTGCAGGGTTTGTTGGAGTCCTTCCATGAAGCATTCCATCTTAGCCGCCTCAGTGTTGACATCTTCGGGGGCATACCTTGACAGGAGGTTGAACTTTTGCATGTACTCCTTGAGAGAGCCAATTCCTTGCTTCAACGCTCGGAACTAATGCTTCTTGATAGCCATAATCCCAAAAGGAATGTGGGCCTTGCTGAAACCATCCTTGAAGTCATCCCAAGTGCTCACATGGTCGCCTTGCATGACCTTGAATCCATCCCACCAAGCTCTAGCGGTTCCTCTGAGGCAGTGAGAGGCATAAAGTACCTTCTCACGATCCTCATTGCAATTGACCAGTGCAAGGAGGTCCTCGATGGTGTGGATCCAGTCATCGGCATCCAGAGGTTCAACAGTCTCGGTGAAGGTTGGGGGCGAATTCCTCATGAACTCCGACAGAGTAGAGCGACCATTGCCGTTCCTTCCTTGCTGCTGGTCATTGACAAGGACTTGAGCCATCTATTGAATAGCAACATAGTTGGCTTGGCGTTCCTCCCGGAGAACTTGGAGAAACTAAGATATGGTCATGTTCTCCGGTGGAGGTGGTGGCGGGGGAATGTCGCCTTGTGGCTGCTCCTGGTGATCTCCAACCTGAGCAGACCCACCAGCCCCCTGCTGCTGGCTAGAGTTGCCGACGTTGGGGTCGCCAAAAGTGCTAGTGTGGGTTGCAGTCACCATCCTGTTTGGAGCAACCAAGTCAAATAACTGGGATAGAAGAGACGCGGACGCAATAATAGAGGAAGCGTGCCTATGGGGGTTGGTATAGTGCAAGTGTGATCAAATAGAGGTCGAAAGACCAACACCTAATATTAATATAAGATAGACGATGTAGTCGCTTACATGTTGCCTAAGGCAAAAGCACGACTTATATCAAGACACAAACAACAACAAAAAACAAAAAGCACACATGGTTTCATATGAACCATTACGCGGACTCGACTTCGCATGAGGGATACATGACTTATCCTACCCTAGGGGTTCTTGGACTCAAGTGGTGGAGTGCTCGGTCTTGTACTCATGCTCCTCCGGGTCTTCCTCCTTGTCATCATCCGTACAGGTGTCGTCCCCGGTCGAGGGGGTCGGAGAACGAGGAGGCCCATCCCAACGACGCTTCACCAGTGGGTCGGTGAAGAGCGCACGGTACTCCTTTGCACTCATGCGAAGACGACGAGTGGGACCGTCTCTAGCTGGGGGTACTCCTCCTCTGTAAGCAATAGCTGGTCGTCCCTCGGGGGCTCCATCCTTCTTGATCCTGTCTGACTTCATCTTGGCTTGATGAAGTAGCTCTCGGTGTGGTGAAGTTCCTTGCGGAGCTTCACGGACTCCTTAATCAGGTTGTGAGCCAGACTGTCGGCGAAGAGGCTGATGTATAGGTCTGGAACCTGAGTAGTGTTCCATCCTCCTTGGATGGGACCAACGTCCAACTCACGCCAATATCATCCTTCCTGAAAGGTAGCTGGCAAGTAGCTGGCTCGTCAGCCATCTCGGGGATGATGTCTCAAAGGTGGATAAGTGCCTTCCGTGCAGCCGTCTCAACTCCCATCACCAGGGTCTCCATCTGTGGTCCTTTAAAGAACCAACTCGTTGGGGATTCCTTTGCCTTCACGACCACATCAACGTGGTACTCCTTCGTGCTGGCTTCGACCCAGTGCTCGTGGTAGAGGAAAACGGGAGGTACGCGAAACTGAAACTTCTCCAGGCTGTCCTCTAGGAGTAGGGGAAAGCTAGATGCTAGGAGGTCCTCGGGTACAACGGCCATCTACAAGGTTTAAGGGGAGGGGTGGTAGTGAGGTTTGAAATGAGACTAGGAGAGATAAGAAGTGTAGAAATTCCTAAGTATAGGTACTAGGTGTAGTTTTCGAAAATAGTTTTATCCGAACTAATGTCCATGCTAACTAAGACTTCCAATAGTTAGGATGCCTCTGATACCAGCTCTGTGGGGACCCCGACTCATAAGTCTTTATCACCGAATGCACGTGCACAGTGATCCCAGAGATCAATGCTCACTGAACACACAGAAACTAAATAACAAGAGTCTTACATCCATACATACCGTCTTACACATATTATGACCATTATGGTCAAGTTTTACATAGATAGGGCCATGAAGGCCGAACAACAAACATCAACTCGTAGCGGAAATCTTCAACGATAGCGTGGACCCATGCCATCTGCCTTAACCCTACATACATTCGGACTGGGAAGCGTCCTAATTCGCATGGTCATCACCAAGGTATTCTTCACCATATTCCTATTCTTCCATGCTTGGGCAATTAAATAATCAGTGGCAAGCCAATGAGTACTTTACATGTACTCGCAAGCAACCCGTGTTTGGAACAAGGCGTAACAATGCATGATATAGCATTGAGTAGGTAGTTTTGAGAAAGCTAATTTTGTGTGTGATGCCATGTCCTATCAACTTGTAAAAGCATGCATCATGAGGTTACGAGTATTCATATGAACAGGTTACATATATCAATATAAACAGAGTTTGGGACAACTCCAGTTTAATCATCACGTCGAGTCATCCAAGTCAACTCAAGTATCACCTTCCCACACACACACGTACCAAGTTTGGTAAACGATGGACGTAGCCCAAGAGCGGTCACCCAACTATCCTTGACCGTGAACACGGCTATTTGAATAATTTTATACTCTGTAGAGGTTGCACACTTTGCCCACAAGACTCGGGAAACTTCCGTGTGAAGCCACGACTCGTGGTATATTGCATACCCGAGGTAAGTACCCGAAAAATGCCTTTCCCTTGATGACACTAAACAAAGAGACCACTCATTGGTACCCAACCCGCATGATGTACATCACAAGTACCATCCATGAGAGGACCAACGGTGTGCCCGGTGTCTATGAAAACAGGCCATGGTCGTCCTTTCCGGCACGACCCTGTATCGAGAGTGACCACGTCAATCCCGCCACAAGTAATGCGGGCTCTCTGCTAGCATCGACCAAAGTAATCAACAAAGCCCCGTCCCATAAGGGGTATCGTGGTCGTATATGTAAGGTTGGAGTAATGGTTGCAATTTAAACCAATCCGTTTTCGAAAACAACACACTCACTTGCCTCGGTACACCAATCCTTCATGAATTGGTCACCTAGCTCAACATCTCCCTCAGGCATTAGTGGCACCCGACGGGGTTTTCGAAAAGTCTTTGAAAATACTTTTGTTTCCAACACCATGCATATCCTCGTCCTACTTGCATAGCATCTACTAGCATTCTATCTATTTCCCACCCTCGCAACTCTAAGCAGAAGGTAGAGTCGTGGCAATGCAAGTATCAACGAGGAAAGTAACCGAGGCAACCCACCAAGGTGGTTACCACTTCATCATGATTCTGATGCAACAATTTAAAGAGTTGCTTGCTTGGCTCAACAAAGTCTTCGAGGTCTTCAAATCCTTCTGTTCCAACTCCTTCATCAACAATGCAATCTATCGTCGCTATATAACGGGCAAAAAGAAGACCACGGCAAAAACAGGAAAAATACATCACACCAAAAAATGTCAAACCACTTGTGAAATCCTATGATGAAAACTAAAAATACCAAAATTATTAGTTTTTGGATTTGGAGTGCCAAAAAAACAAAAGTATTTTAGAAGTGGTTTTAAATGTTTTGGTTAGGGTTTTAAATAAAAACAGTACAAAAAATATTTTCCAAATGGTGCACAAGTGGCATAATCAAATAGGTTGGAGTTTTACAAGATTTTAGGAGTTGGAATCACTGGATTTGGATAAATATTTTGATCCGAGGAATATTTGCACAAACTGTGAGAAAAAGAAAAAGAAAAAGGGCATTGTTTCCCTGGTCCAGATCAACCCACAATTGGGCCGGCCCAGATTCAAAGTGGCCCGAGGCAAATCGGCGCCCTCGCGCGCGCCAGGTTCAAACCTGACGGGCAAGGCCTGGAGGTGAGTGGGAGGGGAGGCACAGGAGGCTGACGCATGGGCCCCCATAGGGTCATCGTCAACCTCCTGCTAGGGAGGTGGTGGCGCTCACCGGCGGCGTCCCCAGGCATGGCGATGCCAACCGAGGACGGGGATGGAATCAGGGCGGAGTCGCGCTTCGGGGGGAGGTGGTTGGTGTCGCCGTGGAGGTACCAGTCGCTGGCGGCGAGTGGGAGCGTCGGAGAGGCTTCGGGTGACCGTCCCTCCGGTCGAACCGAGCTGCAAAATGCACGTGAGGAGGCGGCAATCGTGTCAGGATGCGGCTGCGGTTCTAGATCGGGCGAGAGAAGAGGTGGAGGATGCTTACACTGGGCGAACGACCGCGGACCCGACGCTGCGGACCCGACGCTGCGGACCCGAGCTTGATCTCGAGCTCAGGAGCTCCTGGGTGCAAATGGAGGGTGCCGGGGGGTGATTAGGTGTACGAGAGAGAGAGAGACCAGAGGGAGAGAGAGGGCTCGGGGAGGACTTTAAATAGGAGGGGTGAGTTGCACGGTCGGCCTGTGCGCCGGCGAGGTCATAGGCGTCACTGGAGGCCACGGGAGCTCGATAGGGGAAGTCTGGGTTGCTGGTGGATGCGGTCCACGACTAGGGGGAGGTAGAGGGAGAGCTGGGAGAGACAGGAGCATCGCGCGTGCGAGGTCGTCCATTGGAGCTCTTCGGCGGCTAACACGCATGCGAGGAGGGGCAGCAGGAGGTAGAAGGAAGAGGGAGTCGACAAGCTAGCGTGTCCCAGACGCCGAGGTGGCCTCGGGGGACATGAGGGAGTGGCTCGAGGCGGTCGGGTCATCGGAATGGGAGCGGCTGTAGTGCGGCTGGGCACTGTAGCATGCTCTACAGCACGAAAATTGCATGCCACATCATGCCCACGCGTTCTGGGCGTGTCCCCCGTTTTCTACTAGTTGCTGGGGGATGCAGGGATGCTCTTTGGATGCTTAGGGGCTAAGGGAAGTAGGGGTAACAAAGAGAAGTGTGGAAATGGTGCTTCTTTTGGCTGTCTAGAGAAGTAAAAATGGGTTTTCAACCCCAATCATTGATGTGAGGGCATGAAACTTTTACCAGAGGTAGAAGGGAATGAGGGCCAGGTGTGGTAAAAAATTTGGTTCAAGGAAGAGAATAGTAGAAGTGAAACGAGGGGTTTTACCAATCTACAAAAGTTGTTTGATGATTTTTTGGGAAATATAAAATTCTCTCCTTGCCGTGAGATTCAATAGGATCAAATAGTGGGTAAAAATGAGGTGGATCACCAAGTTTGAGCTCATTTGAAGAAAGTTGCTAATGCAAACTTTATAAACCCGAGAAATCAACAGAAATTGGTTTCTTTAGATCTAGTCATGATATTCTATTCTCCTTGATGCACCACTTGGTGTAGTGTCATCATTTGGGGATTAGAGCATGCCCACAAAGTTTGGGATCAAATGGATAAACTTGACAATGTAAAGTTTCTCAAATTTGGTTCTGGATAGAGAGGGTTTTGTGCCATTATTATGAACAAAACTATTGGGATTGATATGAAACTTTGCAAGATCATCACATTAGGCATATGTGACTTGCTAGAATTTTCCTGGATTTATTTGACAATATTTCTTATAGAAATATTTCAAATGCTTGAAATATGCAGAAATGGTTTTGGAGGGTTTTGTCCAATATTTTAAACATGACCATGTATTGAAACTCTTATATATGGAAAATATATGTCCACTGAGTTTCCCTAAATTTTGTCAAATATTTTGGAAACATCAAAATATCTTTTCCCTATAAAAGACCATTTCTAGCCTTAGAAAAAGGCATTTAATTAAAATGCAAAAATAACTTTAAAATGTATATTCTTGTGGTTTTGGGAAGGCATGTATATAATAGGCTTCAAATAAAATCCTTGGGGCAAAACATCTCCCTTAATTTGAGGACTTGTAGTGCAAACCTCAGTTCAGGGGTTTTTGAAAACCGAAATCATTTAAATGCTTTTTAGCCAAAATAATATTTGATAAAAAATAGTTTTAGGTTCTATACACATGGCATGATCATTGGGCAAGGATTTTGATCAAGGAGATGAGTTTTGAGAGCAAGAGAAATTTTGTTAATTAAAACACAAACAAGCAAACAAGAAAATAGAAATCAATTAGAGCATTCACATGAACACAAAGAGTTTTGATTCGTCCAACTTTTTAAACTCTTAATCATAGCAAAGTGGTACAAACACAGGGTGTGACAGGTGATCTATCTTATGTAATCAATCTTTGCGGTGAGTTTGTTGGGATCCGATGAATTGTGGGTTTATGTTCAATTTATTCATGAAAAGATATTGAATACATGCTGGTATTTTATTTGCATGATTATTATAGCTTCGTAATGCTCTCCGATCTATCGGTTTGGTTAGGCCAACTAAATTGATTTATCTTCAAGTGGGAGTGGTGCATTGTAGCGGGTTCAATCTTGCAGTGCTCAATCCCCATGCCAGAAAGGGACATGACATGTATTGTATTTCTGTCACTAAGGGTAGAAGAATAGGGTTTATTTATATTCATTGGATTTACTTTGTCTACATCATGTCATCATCCTCCAAGTGTCACTCCGTTTTTACTTTATACTCTAGATGCATGCTGGATAGCGGTCGATGGGTGGAGTAATAGTAGTAGATGCAGGCAGGAGCCAGTCTACTTGTTTATGGACATGATGCCTATATACATGATCATTGCCGCATAACTATGCGCTTTCTACCAATTGTCCAATAGTAATTTGTTTACCCACTGTATGACTTCTTCAAGAGAGAAACCTCTAGCTAACACTATGGCCCCCGGATCTCCTCACAATTATATTTACAAAAACTCTAAATACCTCGCTACCATTATTTACTTATTTTTATTTACTATTTATATTTATGAAATTATCTATCTATCATTACTTATCGCTTGCAAGTAACGAGTTCAAGGGGATTGACAACCCTCTTGCCCGCGTTGGGTGCAAGTGTTTGCTATTTTGTGCGTAGGCGCTGAAGACGGGAATTTGCGTGGTTCTCCTATTGGTTCAATAAACTTGGTTCTCACTGAGGGAAATACTTACCTACGCTTTGCTCCATCATCCCCTCCTCTTCAGGGAAATCCTAATGCAGTTTACAAGTAACAGTGGTCCACATTCAATAGCCTCTGGCCATTGATGTGACCTTCTCCTTCGAGCCTTCCATAGTGCTTGTTGACGGGCATCCCAATAACAGGGTCTCCGACACCTAGATAATTCCCGTAGAAGGAGATGTACTCTTGGGTTAGATAGCCCTGGGCGATGCTTCCATCTGGAGTAGACATGTTACGAACGAATCCTTTGATGACCCCATTCATCCTCTCGAACTACATCATGTTGAGCAGGAGTGTCAGCCCTAGGTCGATGATGTCGTCCACAATGTGGACACCCAGCTGCACCATGATGTCAAACAACGCGGGCGGGAAGTACACCTTGACGTGGCTTGAGACTGCGTCGGTATTTCCCCAAAGAGGAAGGGATGATGCAGCACAGCGACGATAAGTATTTCCCTCAGTTATGAAACCAAGGTTATCGAACCAGTAGGAGGATCACCACCACCCAATAAGCAGCACCTGCACACAAACAACAAATACGTGCAACCCGACGTGAAAGAGAGGTTGTCAATCTCTCTACGGTAAAAATATAGATTAGGTAGTGATAGATAGGAGAGATAGATCTCTCAAGAACACAAAATAAAAAGAGCAAATATGCAGCAATATGTTTTTGGGTTTTTGGTATTGTAGATCTGAAAACAAAGATTGCAAAAAAAGTAGATCGGAAAGCAATATGTTGGAAAAGTAGACCCGGGGAGCGTAGGGTTCACTAGTGGCTTCTCTCATGAGTATAGCGCACGGTGGGTGAACAAATTACTGTTGTGAAATTAATAGAAAATCGAATAGTCATGACGATATCCAAGGCGATGATCATTATATAGGCATCATGCCCAAGATAAGTAGACCGACTCCTGCCTGCATCTACCACTATTACTCCACACATCGACCGCTATCCAGCATGCATCTAGTGTATTAAGTTCATGGAAAAACGGAGTAATGCAATAATAATGATGAGATGATGTAGACAAGATCTATTCATGTAGGAATATACCCCATCTTGTTATCCTTAATAGCAACGATACATGCGTGTCTTGCTGCCCCTTCTGTCACTGGGAAAGAACACCGCAAGATCGAACCCATAACAAAGCACCTCTTCCCATGGCAAGAAAAATCGATCTAGTCGGCCTAACTAAACCAAAGATTCAGAGAAGAAATACGAGGCTATAAGCAATCATGCATATAAGAGATCAAAGAAGACTCAAATAATATTCATGGATAGAAACTGAGCATGAACTCAATAACAACGTAAAAGTTTACATCAAATAGATCTCCAAGAGACCATTGTATTGAGAATCATAAGAGAGAGAGAGGAAGCCATTTAGCTACTGCCTACGGACTCGTAGGTCTATGGTGGACTACTCACGCATCATCGGAGAGGCACCTATGAGGAAGATGAACCCCTCCGTGATGGTGTTTAGATTGGATCTCGAGGTTCTAGAACTTGCGGTGGTTGGAATTGTGTTTCGTCGACTCCCCTAGGGTTTTTGGAATATTTGGGAATTTATAGGCATCAAAGGCGGTGGAGAGGGGCCCCGAGGAGGGCACAACCGATCAGGGTGCGCCGGGCCCCCCTGGCACGCCCTGGTGGGTTGTGGTCTCCTCGGCCCACTCCGCCGGCACTTCTTTGGCCCACTGGGTGTCTTCTGGTCCAGAAAAAATCTCCAAAAAGTTTCGTCGCGATTGGACTCCGTTTGTTATTGATTTTCTCCGAAGTAAAAAACAAGCGAAAACAACAACTGGCACTTTGGCACTATGTCAATAGGTTAGTCCCAAAAAATGATATAAAGTTGTTATAAAATGATTGTAAAACATGCAAGAATGATATTATAACAGCATGGAACAAGCAAAAATTATAGATACGTTGGAGACGTATCAGCATCCCCAAGCTTAATTCCTACTCGTCCTCGAGTAGGTAAATGATAAAAACAGAATTTTTGATGTGGAATGCTGCCTAACATGTTTATCACATTCTTTTCTTTTGTATAGCATGGACATTTGGACTTGTAAATGATTCAAAGCAATAGTCTAGTTTTAACATAATGACTTCAATACTCAAGCATGTCAACAAGCAACCATGTCTTTCAAAATATCAACACTAAAGAAAGTTATCCCTAGCCCATCATGCTCAATCATTGATCCATTCATGAAACACACTCAAATATTAGCTATGCCCAATGCTCAAGTACAATCATAGTGCGCCCTAGTTGGTGCTTATAAGATAAGATGGAGACTCAAAGCAAAAATAAAAATTGCATAAAGTAAATAGATAGGCCCTTCGCAGAGGGAAGTAGGGATTTGTTGAGGTGCTAGAGCTCAAGGTTTAAATTGAGAGAGAGAAAATATTTTGGGTGGCATGCTTTTCCTGTCAACGAAAACGACAAAGTAGCTCACAATAGTTTCCATGCTAGATATATCATAGGCGGTTCCCAAACAGAAAATAAAGTTTATTCCTTTTTCCACCAAACTTTCACTTTCCATGGCGGGCCGTATCCACGGTTGCCTTCCATACCAACACTTTCCAAGGAATTTATTATTTGACAACATAAAGTAAATATATTTTTTTCATTTTGGGAATGGGCATCCCTATTACCGCCGCACTCTCATGCAATGACAAGTGAATAAACACTCATCTTGAGAATAACACATCTGGCATGGAAAAATATTGGACACTCTCCACCGTTTCATGAGCGGTACGGGCACACAAAAGAGAAAATTTATTTTGAAAATTTAGAGATGGCACATACAAATTTTGTTGGAACGGCATGGAAATACCGCATATAGGTAGGTATAGTGGACTCATAAGGCAAAACTTGGTTTAAGGATTTTGGATGCACAAGTAGTATTTCTACTTAGTACAAATGGAGGCTAGCAAATAGATTGGGAAGCAACCAAACCAAGAAACAAAAATTCACATAAGTGAGCATTGAGCATAACTAACACCGAATAATGCACCACAAGTAGGATGTAACTTCATTGCATAACTATTGACTTTCGTGCATGCATAGGGAATCACAAACCTTAACACCAATATTCCTACTAAGCATAATTACTCACTAACATGACTCACATATTACTATCATCATGTTGCAAAACTATTACAAGGAATAAAGTTTAATTTTCCAAATCATCTTCATGAATTTTTTTATTATATCCTCCTTGGATATCTATCACTTTGGGACTAGTTTCATATATTGCCATTGCTTTTTGGCAAGCTCAAACAAATTTAAGTGAAGCACATGAACATAAAGATTTCATCTCTCAAAAAGGTATAAGTGAAGCATGAGAGGATTTCTTCAAAATGTACCTAATCTCAAATTAATATAAGTGAAGCATGAGAGTATTTATTCAAAAATTTCCATGCACACCGTTCTCAAAAAGATATAAGTGAAGCACTAGAGCAATCCTATAGCTCAAAAAGTTTAAGTGAAGCACATAGAGCAATTCTAACAAATCATAGCATGATTTTGGCTCTCTCAAATAGGTGTGTCCAGCAAGGATACAATTGACAAACTAACAAACAAAGCAAGCAAAGATACAAGATGCTCCAAACAAAACTCATGATATGTGACGAATAAAAATATAGCTCCAAGTAAAATACCGATGGTCGTTAGAAGAAAGAGGGGATGCCACTCGGGGACATCCCCAAGATTAGTTGCTTGTTACTCTTTGGATATATCTTGGGGGTGCGATAGCATCCCCAAGCTTAGGCTTTTATTACTCCTTATTCCTTCATCCATCGTGATCTCACCCAAAACTTGAAAACTTCAATCACAAGAAACTCAACAAAATCTTCGTGAGATCCGTTAGTACAATAAAGCAAATCACTACTTTAGGTACTGTTGCAAACCCATTCATATTTTATTATTGCATTATACCTACTGTATTTTAACTTTACCATGGCTCATACCCTTCAATATAACCCAGATATTCATCAAAACAAACACACAATGCAACGAAAACAGAATCTGTCTTAAACAGCACAGTCTGTAGTAATCTGTACTCTAACCATACTTCTGTAACTCCAAAAATTCTGAAAAATTAGGACAACGTAAGTAATTTGTATAGAAACACTGTGTTAAAAGTTCAGCTCAGGATCACATTCCAGAAAAAAAAATGAAAATTCATATACTGGACACAAAGTTTCTGTTTCAGATTCAGCATCACTTCTACTCATCCTATGAATCATCCTAAAGGATTTACTTGGCACAAACAATAAATAAACCATAAAAACACAATCATAACAGAGTCATAATAGTGTCAACACTTAAAAACATAAAGGAAAAATCAAAAATTTATTTATTCATTGGGGTGCCTCCCAACAAGCGCTATTGTTTTACGCCCCTAGCTAGGCATAACGCATAGATTCAAGTATTGTCATCTTTGGTTTTGGATCCATAGGATGCCCTCAGGATTGATTCATATGGTGGCTTAATTCTTGTTCTAGGGAAGTGTTCCATACCCTTTCTCAAGAGAAACTGAAAACAAATATTGCCTTCTTTCATATCAATCACGACACCTATAGTGCGTAAAAACGGTCTACCAAGTATAATGGGACAAGACGGATTGCAATCAATATCAAGCACAATAAAATCAATAGGCACATAGTTCCTATTTGCAAGAATAAGAACATCATTAATTCTTCCCAAAGGCTTTTTAATAGTAGAATCCGCCAAGTGCAAATAAAGAGAACATTCTTCAATATTGGTAAGACCAAGCACATCACATAGAGATTTCAGAATCGTGGAAACACTAGCACCCAAATTACGCAAAGCAAAGCATTCTTAATTTTTAATCTTGACCTTAATGGTAGGTTCCCACTCATCATGTAATTTTCTAGGAATAGAAATCTCCAACTCCAACTTTTCTTCAAAAGATTTCATCATGGCATCAACGATATGTTTAGTAAAAGCTTTATTTTGCTCATAAGCATGGGGTGAATTCAACATGGATTGCAACAAACAAATACATTCAATCAAAGAGCAACTATCATAATTAAAGTCTTTGCAATCCAAGATAGTGGGCACATCACTAGTTAAAGTTTTGACCTCTTCAAACCCACTTTTATCAAAATTTTCATCAAGATTTTCACCCTCCAAATTATTGGGACGCCTTCTAGCTAAAGTTGACTCTACTTCAGTCCCTTTAAGGGAGATTGGTTTGGCAGTCATATGATTTATTAAAGTGGCTTGTGCATCAGAAATTTTTCCAACAAATTTTCAGCATGAGCATACTTAGATTGAAGATTACAAACTTCTCTACTAATATCATCAAGTTGCTTCGTTATGGCATCTTGTACGGTAGAGTGTTCTCTAAGCTCATCGGTAAAATATTTGTTATGCTCAAATTGTGTAGTCATATATTCCTTGGTACTTTTCTCAATTTCAAGCAAAATATTAGGAGAAGGAACCTCATAGTACTTTCGATGGGGCATCATGACTACGCAAACAAGATTGCAAGCAAGGAAGAGATCCGGCGAGAAAAAAGGCTAACGAAAAAGAGGGCGAATAAAATGGCAAATTGGTGAAGTGGGGGAGAGGAAAACGAGAGGAAAATGGCAAATAATGTAATTGCAAGGAGATGAGATTTGTGATTAGGAACCTGGTAGATGATGATGGAGTCCCCTCGGCGCCTACGATAGGCACGTAGAAGAGACCGCTTCCTCCCCGGCAACGGCGCCAGAAATTCCTTTGACGTCGCTTGAGACTGCGTCGGTATTTCCCGAAAGAGGAAGGGATGATGTAGCACAGCGACGGTAAGTATTTCCCTCAGTTATGAAACCAGGGTTATCGAACCAGTAGGAGGATCACCACCACCCAATAAGAAGCACCTGCACACAAACAACAAATACTTGGAACCTGACGCGAAAGAGAGGTTGTCAATCTCTCTACGGTAAAAAGATAGATTAGGTAGTGATAGATAGGAGAGATAGATCTCTCAAGAACACAAAATAAAAAGAGCAAATATGCAGTAATATGTTTTTGGGTTTTTGGTTTTGTAGATCTTAAAACAAAGATTGCAAAAAAAGTAGATCGGAAAGCAATATGTTGGAAAAGTAGACCCGGGGGCCGTAGGGTTCACTAGTGGCTTCTCTCATGAGTATAGCGCACATTGGGTGAACAAATTACTGTTGGGCAATTGATAGAAAATCGAATTGTCATGACGATATCCAAGGCGATGATCATTATATAGGCATCACGCCCAAGATAAGTAGACCGACTCCTGCCTGCATCTACCACTATTACTCCACACATCGACCGCTATCTAGCATGCATCTAGTGTATTAAGTGCATGGAAAAACAGAGTAATGCAATAAGAACGATGACATGATGTAGACAAGATCTATTCATGTACGAATAGACCCCATCTTGTTATCCTTAATAGCAATGATACATGTGTGTCTTGCTGCCCCTTCTGTCACTGGGAAAGAACACCGCAAGATCGAACCAATCACAAAGCACCTCTTCCCATGGCAAGAAAAATCGATCTAGTTGGCCTAACTAAACCAAAGATTCGGAGAAGAAATACGAGGCTATAATTCATCATGCATATAAGAGATCAAAGAAGACTCAAATAATATTCATGGATAGAAACTGATCATGAACTCAAAATTCATCGGATCCCAACAAACACACCTCAAAAGTTTACATCAAATAGATCTCCAAGAGACCATTGTATTGAGAATCATAAGAGAGAGAGAGGAAGCCATCTAGCTACTGCCTACAGACTCGTAGGTGTATGGTGGACTACCCACGCATCATCAGAGAGGCACCTATGAGGAAGATGAACCCCTCTGTGATGGTGTTTAGATTGGATCTCAAGGTTCTGGAACTTGCGGCGGCTGGAATTGTGTTTCATGGACTCCCCTAGGGTTTTTGGAATATTTGGGAATTTATAGGCATAAGAGGCGGTGGAGAGGGGCCTCGAGGAGGGCACAACCCAGCAGGGTGCGCCAGGGCCCCCTGGCTCGCCCTGGTTGTTTGTGGTCTCCTCGGCCCACTCCCCCGGCACTTCTTTGGCCCACTGGGTGTATTCTGGTCTAGAAAAAATCTCCAAAAGTTTCGTCGCGATTGGACTCCGTTTGGTATTGATTTTCTGCGAAGTAAAAAACAAGCAAAAATAGCAACTAGCACTTTGGCACTATGTCAATGGGTTAGTCCCAAAAAATGATATAAAGGTGTTATAAAATGATTGTAAAACATCCAAGAATGATAATATAACAGCATGGAACAAGCAAAAATTATAGATACGTTGGAGACGTATCACACCTCTAGCTCATTTAGTATGACAAAAGTACACTAGTTATTGTTACATAAAAATGCAAATACATGTTAAATACAACATGCTTAACAACAACAGATATAGTCATTCATCTCAAAATTATAACTTCAGTGTGCAGGTTTAAGCATGCTAGTTAAGAAAATAAGTAAGGGAAAGGTGTGTTAACTGCAATAGGCTTAACAACAACCTAATATAGTCATTCAAACTCCCATTGTGCATGTTTAAGTACACTAGTTATTGCTACATAAAAATGGAATGGTGTGTTAACTATAAAGCAACCACATATAGTCATTCATCTCCAAATGATAGCTCAAGTGTGCAGGCTTAAGCACGCTACTTAAGCAAATAAGAAATGGAAAGGTGTGTTAACTGTAATAGGCTTAAAAACAACCAAATATAGTCATTCAAACTACTATTGTGCAGGTTTAAGTACACTAGTTATTATTACCTAAAAATGGAAAGACGTGTTAACTCCAACATGCTTAACAACAACCAAATATAGTCATTCATCTCCACATGATAGCTTGAGTATTCAGGTCTAAGCATGCTAGTTAGTCAAATAAGAAATGAAAAGGCGTGTTAACTGCAATAGGCTTAACAATAACCAAATAAAGTCATTCAAACTACTATTGTACAGGTTTAAGTACACTAGTTGTTGTTACATAAAAATGGAAAGGCGTGTTAACTGCAACAGGGTTAACATCAACCCAATATAGTAATTCAGCTCCAAATTATAGCTTGAGTGTGTAGGTTTAAGCATGCTAGTTAAGCAAATAAGAAAGGGAAAGGTGTGTTAACTGTAGTAGGCTTAACAATAACAAAATATAGTCAGTCAAACTCCTATTAATTGTGCAGGTTTAAGTTCACCAGTTATTGTTACATAAATGGAAAGGCATGTTAACTACAACAGGCTTAACATCAACCAAATGTAGTTATTCATCTCAAATTATAGCTTTAGTGTGCAGGTTTAAGCATGCTAGTTAAGCATATAAGAAATGAAAAGGTGTCTTAACTGCAATAGGCTTAAGAACAACCAAATATAGTCATTCAAACTCCTATTGTGAAATTTTAAGTACACTAGTTATTGTTACATAAAAATGGAAAGGCACGTTAACTACAACATGATTAATATCAACCAAATATAGTTGTTGGTGCAATAATTTGCCTCCTTTTGTTTTGGAGATTGTCGACATAAACAGTGAGGGACTAATGTGTTTGCTATTGCACACAGAGTAACAAGTCCCTGGAGTCATGAGGAGTTTGTTTCAAACTCCGAAGATAATCTCCTACGTAGCAGCGAGGATTATCACTGAAGATTATGTAGCAAGAGTGACCCCTCAAAATTGTTGACACAAAGCTATTGATTCGGTGCTTGTCCGAAGGATATGACTGACACCAAAAGGTTGAAGACGAAGTGAAGATGTAGAATTTTTTTGTTCTTATTCTTTTCCTTATTGAGTCATAGGACCACCGTACTATTAAGATGGGTATAGTGTTCGAAACATTTATTCACTGATGCTAAACCCAATCCTATGTGAGTTGAGAGAGAAATTTCTTTGTGTTCCGAGCAATACTTGCCAGCAAGAGACTGAGTTCTTGTTCACTGCAAGAGAATTGTCTCAGGAAGAGGAGTTAGCATTACTAGTTCCTTAAGTAATGTTACTGTTGCTCTTTAAAATCTGACCATTGAGAACGTGTCGGTTGGCCATTGGCTGGACAGTGTGTACAAACTGGCCATTTCCCATCAGGCAAGATTGAGGCTATAAATAGCCACCCCGCACCGGCTTTGTCCGGTGGCTGCTCCGTTTGATTCCAAGAAGTTTGTGAGCAACCCTTTTCCCTTGAGTGATTTGAGTTTGAAATCCACTAAGAGAAAAATCCCAGAGCAAAAAAATTGGATAGTGGTTTAGCATAACTCGAATATAAGTATAGTACACTCCACATGTTACTCCTGAGAGCTGCAAACTCTCTAGATGGTTAGGTGTCAAAATCTTGAGAGACCAAGGGTAGTTGTGGTTCTCGACGAAATCTGTAATGGTTTGGAGATCACCTCAAGTATCTACCATGAGTAATCATCATTGGTTGACGAACCAGTTAACTAGGAGAATAGGGTGAAGAGAGTTTATCTTCGGCGTTAATTCACAACCCTCCCAACCAGACGTAATCCTTTTGCAGAATGGCGAATTGGTCTATGAAACACCTTGTCACCATCGAGCACCATTGGTGATCCCTATCCCTGCTTTCATTCCATTCGTTGTAGTTCTCTCTTTATCAAATATGTGATTTCCTTCTATGCATGAGTCTAATACCGTTGGATAGTTTAGTTCTTACTCATTGTAGCTTATCTTTTAGTTGCTCTATTGCTGGGTTTCGAAAGGTTTGAAGTTTCTGAAAGAAATTTTAAACTCCCATTCAGCCCCTCTGGTAGACATACTTCATTCCTACAATTGGTATCAGGGCAAGATACTCCTTGACTCTCCTCATTTTGGTCTGACAACCTTGGAGTTTTAAGTATATCTTCAATAAGCCACAAGTCGCACCTCAAGATCCCCATCTTTGATGGGACGGACTATCCGTTCTAGAAAGAGAAGATGAAGATTCGCCTCTAAGCCATTGATGATGACATGTGGAATGTGGTGCAGAATGGATTCTTGGTTGAACTGCCTCATATCTCCACTAACCACGAGAAGAAACTTATTCAGATGGATTATCAAGGCAAAGATGAAATTGGTGGCCATCTCTCTCGTGCTCAAATTCTTAGCTACCGTCAGTGCGAAATGGTGAACGAATTGTGGGATATTATCGAAAAGATCATCGAAGGTGTTTCAACTCAGAAAGAAGCTCACATTGAAACACTCCACGCAAAGTTCAACCGGTTCAGCTGAATTGGAAACGATAGTTGCCTACAAACTTTTGACGGTCTGAGTGACATTGCTAATGAGCTGTAAGGTCTCGATGCTAAGGGTATCATTGATCAAAAGCTGTGAAGAAACTGCTCCGGTCCCTAGAAATTTCATTCGATACTCTGATTCTGATGATTTGTGAACGAGCTGACTTCAAAGATATCGACTCTGTGGAAAGTCTCAACACCCATGAGGAAGATGAACAAGAAAAGATAGATCTCTATGGTTCTAATCACAACAAGAATCATGCCCTCAAAGTTGTAGTTGAATCCTCCTCAGAAGACAATGTCGATCAAGATTCAGATGACCTAGAAAGGATCAACAAGGATCTCGCATTGATCAGGAAAACATTCCACCGCTTCCGAAATAAAAATCAGTTTCAGAGGAAAGGCTCCAGCAGTTCTGCCAACTCCAAATCTTCGTCGAAACCTACTAGACATTACACCTGTTTTAAGTGGAAGTAGGCGGGACACTTTATTTTGGACTACCCTCTCTGGGAAGCTAAGATTCATGTTAGCGGTAGATTTGACTCGGGAAAGAACAACCATGGGAAAGGAAAGAGCAAGAACTACGATTCAGATGACGAGAAGCAAGCGAAGAAATTCTTCAAGAAGAATGACATCTCCTCCTCCAAGTCATCGTCAAGGTCTTGTTCACACAATCCCTCCGAGTCCTTGTCCAACCACAAGAATACTTCTCGCAAGGCCAAGGCATACATCAACAAGGAAATGGACTCAGATGAAGAGGTGTCATCTGACTTCGAAGAAAAATCCGACTCCGATGATGATTCAAACTTAGGCATGGTTGGCATAGCATCTGCCTCAACTCCAGCGTCGAATTTCTTCGAGAATCACTCAAGTGACGAAGAATCACATGCCTACTTCTTCATGGCCAAAGCCATGAAAGAAAAGGTATGCTCCAAACTTCACAAGGTTTACACCAGTGATCAATTTTTTTCTAATGAGGATGACCATGCTGAACTGCTCAATATTGCTAAGAAGCAACAAAAACTCAATTGCGAAAATTGAGAAAACCCTCAGGAAATTTGATGGCTTGTTGGTTGAGGAGATGCAGAAAACCAGTCATTGACAGAAGAGCATTCAGCTCTCGAGTCACGAATAGTAGAACTGACAAGTCGCCATGATTGTCTCTCGGCCGATCACGAAAGATTGAGTTATGATTACCTGAAAAGGAAACTAGAACTCAGGTCGCAGAGAGAAGCTCATGATGATTTGATCAAAGAAAATTCTCTTCTCACTAAACAACTCAAGGAGAAACTTGAAATGTTTGTTCCACCTTGCTTAAAATGCCTTGAACGCAGTAACACTGAATCAAATGCTAAATGCTTCAAATACTGAAAAAGATACCTCCTCGAATTACAAGAATGCTAATCCCTCTATCGTGGAAAATATATCTGTGCTTGATGAGAATGCTAGGTTGAAGGATCTCCTTTAGACTAGGATGTTCAAATTCTCAAAGGGCATCAAACCCTTTGTCATGTGTTGAAGAAATCCTGTCACGCCCAATATGTAGTCATATCCTCGCGAAAAGTTAGAAGTCTCAACTAGGATTGAAGCACATATCTGAGACACTTTAACAAGGTGGATACTGTCACAAATACAGGTACTAAAGAGAATAGTATATAAGATATGCCTTACACACGCCACAAGCTACAACATGAATATCTCAATATATCAATACATAACAATCATCATATAGGAGAGCATGATCCGACTATGGATGAAATCAAACAAAAAATAAGACGACGTCCACCCTGCTAATCCTAGGCTGCCAACCTGGAACCCATCATATGATCGAAGAAGAAGAACTCCAAATAGAACAAGCATCGCTCTCATGTCAAAGCATCGTATTGCCTATAACTGCATCTATTACTGTAGTAATATGTGAGCCACTTCGACTTAGCAGTCTCATTAAGAAGGGTATCAAGATTAGCAAAGCATAATGGGTGAGGAATGGTTAAGTGGTGAGGTTGCAACAAGCACTAAGCATTTGATCTGCTAACTTACAAGTATAAGAATAAGATGAGTGTTCTACGTATAATGGTCGCGAACTATTTATGATCAAGAAGTGATCTTGAACACCTACTTACGAGTCAAACATAACCCCACCGTGTTCTCTTCTCAAACTCTCTCGAAAAGACACGATCAAGGCTACGCACACGGTTGGTGTTTTTAAATTGAGTTTACTTCAATTTCTCCATAACCGGGTATTATAAATTTTCTAAGTTGCCACATAACCGCTGACACGACTTTCCAAAAGATTTAACCCTGCAGGGGTGCTTCAATTCATCCATCACAAACTAACCACTAGCTGCAGTGGAAAACTTCAACCGCGGGATAGCTCGAAGTGTCTCGGAATCCCAGTGCACAAGACATTCATTAAAGGTAAAACAAATCCAGCAAGACCTCCTAACATGTCAACAATCCCGATAGAAGCTGTGTATCTCGTTCTCAAGACACGACGGATGAGCGATTGTTATCATGACCAATCCACAAGTTGCCCCGGGCGGCGTTAATAAGGTGCACTAGTTTGGACCAACACTCATGAGGAGGACTGGCCTGGTTTGTTGATTAATTAACCTATAGGGTAATTACTACCTATGCAACTTTTAGTCGTTATGCAAATGTTAATATGAAAGTTGGGCCTTGCCGGAAGAGTTTTATCCTAAAACGAATTACCAAGGGGGTCGCCATAACACCGCTAATCAGAAACTAAGACAGCAAGAGTGGAACAAAACACCAAGCAAAAGGCCGAGAACTCCATCCTTTACAAAGTATATAGGTGCATTAATTTAAATAGAAAGAATAATGTGATATCCCATGATATCCATGTTTCCACATGGAACAGCCTACACCTGCCACTAGGAATGCTATAAGAGGGGCTGAGCAAGTGGTAACTTAGCCAAACAACGGTTTGCTAGGACAATGGATGGTTAGAGGATTTTCATGGCATTTTGGGATGCTTGACAAACAATTGGTAGGTGGAGAGACATAGGGATAGAAACGATACAACTCGCATAGCAATGATAGTAGTGATATCCAACTTAATGGTCATCTTGCCTGAAATCTCGATTGGAAGAATAACGAATCCATTAAGTAGTCGAACAAGCATAGTCAAACGAATCCTCACACTTCGAAACGTTACCGAAACTCTAGCGAGAAGAATTGAAACTAGAAAGAAGCAAACAACACACGGTAAACAAACAAGCATAATAATGGCATGATCCATAATCAAGTATGATGCATGTCCATTTAAAGATGCATGGCAAGGCAACAATCAAATACTACACATTAAGTGAAGTTGAATATGCAACGTGTTGCATATTGACGAAACTCCACACTCAATTATTTAGTTCACTCTCGTTTAGGTACCGAACAAGGTTAGATGTTGAATATCATGGTAAGAGGTGAAGCATAATTAAACTACCTGTCTAGAAATTTTAAATGAGGCCGGAAACAACATATAGTATTTCCGAAACGACCCCATATGAAAATTTCGAAATTGGTGCAGATATGTCCTAAAAATATTTTATATTTCTTAAACAGGAAAACAAAATGCACCATGTGATTCTACACGTCAATCTAGACAATTTAATATATATCATTTCATTCAGAGCTACAGCCTAAAAGATATGACCCACACAAGTTTAGCATGGCATGAATGAAAATAAAGGTAAACAACAACTACAACCATTTTAATCATGGATGCAACTGAATATTATGAAACTACATGCAATTCCAATAAAATTTCATGTATTACATGCTGAAAAGGGAGCCATGGTTCACACGTTTTAATTCCAATCTGTCAACTACAGTGAGATGCCTACTTTGGAGCAATAAAATAGGATGCTACATGATTCTAACATGAATGAATGTGATATTCACTTAAAGTAGATTTAAAATTCTACATTTTATATAATGAGTTCAGGTTCATAGGCAGCAAGATTAATTTACTATGATTTATGCAAAATGCAACTTCCGGTTAAGTTTCAGGGACTTAGTGAAAATCTGGAATTTTGCAAAAACAATTACATCATGCTGATGTCTTGAGATGCACAAAACAGTAGGTGTAGCAATTTTGATATTTATGAAATTGATATGTACATGCATTAGACATGGCAATTTTCAAATTACTCCATTGACACAAATTTATAGGATGTATGGATTAATTACTATGATTTTTACAAAATGGAACTTTCTGTTAACAGAATAAATGTTTTAACATGGTGACCACTTAAGTGCAAGAAATTGATATGATATATATGTTTTACAAGGCAACCAAAGGCATGGCATTGCAATACACATTAGAGAGACAACATTTCATTAAGGAATCAAATGCATATGACTTACGGATTAAATGCAATCATCCTCAAAAGTTTGAATATCATAACTATTTTCACACATTTGTTGATGATGCAGTTTTATAACACAGATTTAGGCATGCAGATGAATCCTAATATGGACGCAAATGACACCATCATCTAGAGCACATTCTCTAGATAATTTTACATATTCATACGGTTAACAGGTTACAAGTTGCAATCAATTTAAGATGCCAATATTATGTTTTACACATACCAAAAAAGGACAAACGAATTTCACCTCACGGGAAGTTGGACGCGTTGGTATGGGGACGGCGAGATCCAGGGGTCCGGGAAGTTTGGATCGAGGGATGCGGGCATCCGAGGATAGGGTGGAACGGCAGTGAGGGCAACGGCGATGGCGCAGAGGCTGGGGCGAGGGAGGTCAAAGCATGATGGATCCGAAGGATGAGGTGCTAGATCCGGCGGGCGCGGGCGACGCTGATTGGCCGAGGAGGCGGAAGGCAGGGCGAGGGACAACCGGCGGTGGGAGCTTCAGCTTGTTGGTGACGGCGGCGGTGATGGGGTGCGGTGGTGGCTCCCGGTGAGGCGGTGGGGACGCTGGCGGTCAGGTGGAGGCGAGGATGCGGGCAATGCGAGCCAGGATATTTGAGCAACTAGAGCAACTAGAGCACTAGATATACATGAGCAACCACATAGACCTTATGTACTCACTATAGTCGATGGCTGCCGAGGATGCGCTGTTGTCGATGATCTTTTGGGGGTCGTAGAGTGGCTCGGCGAACATCTACCCTACGCCACATGAGCATTAACACATGAGCATTTATATAGAAAAGTTCAAACTTGGCATGATTTTATATTTCTTTATTTATTCTTCCTAAATGTTTTATGCATTTATCCAAAGGTGGATCAACTAATATATTTTAAGTGAGAAATTTAGTTTTTCAATTCTTTCTAGATATTCAAAATTCATATATTTCTAGGGTTCATAATCTAGGGTTCATAGCAAGAATAATCTAGGGTTCATATAAAAACTAAATTCTGCTTACAACAACAATAATCTAGCACTAACCCTAGAATAATCTAGCACTAATCTGTCTGGAGAGAGGGCAGAGAGAGAGAGAGAGAAGAGTGGAGGGGACAGGAGGGAAGAGGGGAGGGGAGAGGAGTGGCTTATGATAGGCTATGGCGGGGGCGGCGGTCGACGGGATGGAGGATGAGGTCGATGGAGGAGGCGGCGGCAGTTTGCGGCGATGGAGGCAACGACGGCGAAGGGGCGGGCGACATCTATGGAGGCAATGTCAGCAAAGGGGCGGGCGGCGTCGATGGATGCGACGATGGCGAAGGGGCGGTCTCTGCCTATGGAGGCGACAATGGTGAAGAGGCGATGACAGCGAAGGGGCGGGATGGAGGCGAATGCGGTGGGGCTCGAGAGAGGAGAGGGATCAAGTGAGAGTGGTAATGAGGGGTCGAAGGGGACCGGGGTAGCAAGTGGGGTGGATAAGTTAGCAGTAGCTCTGGTTGGGCAGAAACACGCTATAGCTAAGTTAGCTATAGCGCTTTTTGCCTAACCATCGCTACTACTAGGATTAGCTACAGATAGGTTAGCTGTAGCGCTTTTTTCCCAACAAGAGCTACTACTATTCATTTTTCTTTTTCTTTTTCTTTTATTTTATTTTGTTTTAACACAATACAATGTTAGGGTTAGGGTTGTTTATGGAGTAATAATGCCCACCCAAGAGCACCCTCCGGATGATGCCTCGGAGTCTACGTGAACGTTTCCTCCCACTAGGGCATAACAGTGTTAAGTAGGTATACAAAATAGATATACACATATTATGATAGTTTGTCAACGTTGGCGACGTCGCTTAGACTGATCTTCTTCTTTCCTCTTTTGTTCGTTGTCAAATAATTGAGCCCCTCGTCGCGACTTTTCCTTTTCCAAGGAGTACGATCTTTCTTAGGTAATGTAGTTTTGCTTCTTCTTTTTATTTATGGATCATCGTCATCGTCATCTTCCCTGATCAAGCCGCCCTACTGGTCGTAGTCTTCCTCGTTGGCGACTCCAACCATTCTGATGATGCTCCTTTTGCCTCTCCTCATGACAACACGGTTGGCACAGCTCGGGTCGTGTCGGGGCACGGATGCTCACGATCACCTATGGGACCAGAGGTCCCTTGTGGTTCGGCAGGGGGGTCACGTTGCACGAAGAGCAGAGAGCATGAGACGGCGCGACGATCAGGACACAGGCATTTTACCCAAGTTCGGGCCGTTGCTAAGCGTAAAACCCTACTCCTGCTTTTTGGTGGATTGATTGGAGGAACATGAAGAACGCAGAGCACCTAACCCTGGCAAGGACTGCTGTCAGGGAAAGAGCGGCTATGCGAGTACAAGTGTTCGGGGGTTCAAATTGCCAACCTTGAGCTAGGTTGCCTTGGGCCTCCTTTTATACTGCAAGGGGTTACCACAATGGCAAAAAAGTCATTATCTATCAATTAGATAGCTAGGCAGAGCTATCATACCTATCTCTGGCATTTAGGACAAAATGTCATGATTACCTGCCTAGGTGGCGCTTGGGGGTGCATCCCTGGCAAGCTCTTGCCACCGCTTGGCCGGTCGTTGCTTATGGTCTTGACACGCTACAGGGCGTGTGTCAACCGAGCGTAACTTGCATTCCGATGTGTCGCCACGTGCTTAGCGAGAGCTGATTAGCCGCCTAGGGGCTTGACACCGCATCGATAAGTGACAGGTGTAGCGATGCGGTGGAGCGGTGGCTGGTTGGCTCGCGCCTGCCGGGGAGTGGCTTGCCAGGTCTTCTGGGAGGTGTGCACCTCTTGGTCCCCGGCAAGCGTCGGGGACGCGCCTGGCGCGCTGCGGCCCAGGCTTGGGCTGCCGCGCTGAGCTTGCTGGAGTCTTGTCTTGATCATTCGCCGAGTTGGCTTAACCTTCTGCAGGTTGTAGCTGCCGGGCACCGGTGGCTGTCTGTCCGTGCACAAGTTAGGGGAAATGAACACACCTGTTTGTTTACTCCAACAGAAGCCCCCGGGCCTGAGCCATATGTGTCGCTTGGCACGTTGGGTTAGGTTCCGCCCTTCCACCCACGTCGGCTCCGCGCAATTATCGCGGGTCATGGGGTTATGGACGGGAGCCGTTGGAGAATAAAAGGAACAGGGACCCAGGCGGAGGGCGAGGCGGAAGGGGCGAAGGATCCGGACGTGGTAGAGGAGGGGCTCGAAGAGGGCCCCCAATTTCCGGAGCCGGGTCGCCGCCTCCGTCTACACACCAACCGGGAGTCAACGTCCCCCGCGTCTTCGCGAAGCTCCTCGAAGGTGAAGAGGACGACTGCCAAGGGCGGTGGGCGCGAAGTAGCACGTCGCCAATCCTCTCGCCTTTCTCAGACCAAGGCATCCCCCGCCAAGCGACGGAAGGTGCATGGGGTGGATCCCAGCCCCCCGTCCAGTCCAACTCCTCCGCCAGGGTCACCCTTGCGGGCAGTCCTGGCCTCTCCGTCATGCCCCGTCCCTCCAATTCTGAAGAGGAGCCGGGCAACTTCACCGCCTGTGTCGTACGAGCTGGGCTCAATGCTCCTTGCCTCGGAGTGAGTTTTGCTGATCTCAGCTTTCGTCGGAAGGCTTTCAATCTTTAATTTTCCTGACTGATCATGCATGGTCGACCTTGACAGGGACGAAGATGATGAGACTCTTGCGCACAGGGTCAAGAGGGCCAAGTCCGCAGCGGGTTCGGACCTTACAGCAGGGGGAGGCTCTCCAGGAGACGCGGAAGGGAATCCCGTGTCTAGCCCCCAGCCCAGTCCTCTTCGCGAAACCCCAGCGAAGGCCTCGTCTGCTGGCGGGAATGAGGAAGGGCGCCTTCCTTCTCCCGTCAGGGAAACAGGAGAGGAAGATTGGAGGGAGGCCCACCCAGTGGAGCTCCTTCTCCAAGATTGCCCGTCAACCATTGCCCGTGAGGGGGATTCGCCGGCAAGGGCCTTCGTCGAGGAATCTGCTCGTGCAAAGCTCATTGCCGAAGGGGCACCGATAGACTGCATGCCCGCAACTGATGTTGCCGGAGAAGGAGAGGTTCCTCCGCAGCATTCTCCATCGGGTATCCCTCTTGCCGATGTTCTTGTTTCCCCTGCATCTTTTCCTTACATGCTTTATTGTTTCTTGATTTTCATACTTCTTTTTTGATGTTCTACTCTGCAGTCCCACTTTTTGAAGAGCCCGAACTACTGGAGGAGGTCGCTGTCATTGGGAAGGATGCTGCCACGGAAGCGATGAAGATCGCTGCCGCAGAAGAACATGGCTCAGCTGCCGGGGATATTCAGGGTTCCCCAAAGAGAATGGAACAAAATCTCGGCAGCGTGCCCGTCCTGAGCTCAGTGGTTGAAGAGAAGACTCCCCTTCAAGACATGATGCCTTCTTTGTCTAGTTATCCCCTGGCATCGGCCCTGCAGTCCCTGCAGAGTCATCTGGCGTCGATCACTGCTCCGTTAAGCCACACAGCTCTCGGTTCGCCCTTCTTAGTGGGTGTAGACCTTGACGAAGAGATGAACAAGATCCTGGCGCCACTATCCCAGAGGATCAAAGGGGTTCAAAGCACTGTTGACGCCGCCAAGGACTTGGCTTTTCTGGAGTCCATAGCAGTCGGGCTTAAGGATGTGCAGAGCAGGTACAGCCTCCAATGGCAGGCGGTCAAGGAGTAGCGGGATTCGGTCGAGCTTGTGGACCAGCAGTTGAGGAGCAAAGGGAGCGAGCTGTGGGACTAGTACAATCGGCAGGCCCAGTCCCTCAAGAGGCAGCACAAGACGCTGTCCATGGCTAACGAGGATGTTACCGCCCAGAAGGTCCGTCTCGCGGAGTGCAAGGCGCTTCTGGACGCTAGAGAGGATGGTATCTCTATCCGGGAAGGGAACCTCGAGGCCACCCTTCGTGCCAAGGATGAGGAGCTGGAGGACCGCGTCCGACAGCGTACCAGGGAGCTGGAAGATGGCCACAAGGCTGCTCTTGATGCGCTTTCCTCGGAATCTGCTGCTCGGCTGAAGGAGGTGACTGACGAAATGGCTGCTGCTTCTGCTGCCAAGGCCAAATTTGAAACCCAACTGACCAAACTGACAGAGAATCTTGCCGGGAGCACCAAGGTAATTGAGGCCCTCAAGGACGAAGCGCGAAAGGCAGCTGCGACTCTAGAAGAGGTGCGGTTACATCTTTCCTCCAAGGGCCAGGATCTTGATGCCGCCAATGGCACCATCTCCAAGATGAAATCCTGGCTTGCTTCCCTGGAGAGTAATCTTGAATCTGCTGAAGCCCATGAGAAGTTGTTGCTGACGTACATGACCCGCGTGCAGACCCTTCAGAAGGACGCCGAAGAGAACCTGGAGAACTTGGTTGAACAGCGTGACCTCTGGATCAAGAGGATGGTTGACATCGCCGAGCATCTGACTGTCCAGATCGCCAAAATGGACATGAAGAGCCGGGCCTATTCCGTCGGCAAGCATGAAGCCCCAAGCATCAAGCTAACAATCTTCTTCGATGGTCTAATTGAGGGGTTGAAGACGTATGAGGATGATAGGGCCGCCTCCTTCGCCGATGAATCTCGGAAGCTAGCGCGCGATGCCCTCTTTCTAGTCTTGAGCAACCTCGCCTTCTTCCATCCGGAGCTCGATCTTTCCGATGGTTTCAAGAAGCTGCCGTCGGGTGCCGACATCTCGGCTGCCACGGAGAAGGCCGGTCCTCTCGCAGACAGGATCCTCAAAGTTCCAAGGACCCAGGGGAGCCACCGGAGTTAGCTTTATATCTTCCTTGTCGCTATGTTGCCCTGTACTTAAGACACAGTAGGTATCTCGTATTAGGGTGTGAACTCACTTTATTTTATCGTTTGCTGAACTGATGTTTTTGTGTAATCACATACTATGCCCTTCGTTTCCCTTCCGGCGTTCGTATGATATTCACCATTGCGCGTTTCTAGTTACCCACCAACGACGTGTTGCCGCGAATTGCTTTGAGGAACAGGTCCTTAGCTTTTTGCTAGCAAAAGCACGCTGCCGGTGGGGTTACCTTTGGCAGTGTTGACGCTGCCGGCTGTTTTGTTGAGCAGGCTCCAAACAAAACACGGGCGCGAACGAACACAGTAAGGTTCTGTCACATGCAAGGTTTAGCATACGAAACCTTTTGGTTCGGCGAAGGGACATACAAATGTATATCTTAATGGAAGTTGATTATTTGAATCAACTTAGCTTTTGTCATGGTTTTTCGTTTCGTCCTAGTGTCTTCTCTCTCCCGTGCTCCTTATGGTACGCGCGCAAGCATGTGCACACCGCAGCCCTGGAAGAGAAGGGATGTAGAGAAGAGCAAAATGGGGATACTTGAAGGCCCGTTAGTCACGTATATGGTCCGCGGCAGGAGCCTGCCGGGTTAATGCGATATTCACGATTAATTCAGGAATGGAAAAAAAGCAGGTACGGCTACCTCTTCTCACCCTTTTTCTTCGCACCCAACGGTCCCGTGGCGTCCCACGATAGGCGTACGGGACCTTGCCGTGGTTCACCTGCCGGGAGCGTCCACCAGCGGATATACTCTAGCAATTGGTTCGGGACTCGTCCCTTGGCGGGACAAATGCAAGCCCGAACCTCATGCGAGCTTATCGACACTGACGACATCGTTGCCGCGCAGAGCTAACCACATGTGGGGAAGGAGGAGGGAGAAAGATATGGCCATGTACCTCTTTCTCCCCTTGGCCTGCTGGATTACGCCATATCTCCCTGTGGTCGAGCGGACCCGTTTCCTTCCGGCGTTCTCCGCTCCGGTCTCGGCCGCGGAGAACACGACAGCGGCGCCGCCTGCGCCAGCTATGTTTCCCATGGTGCCTTCCTCACTTGCGACTGCCGCGATGCCCGCCGCGCTCGCGACTGCGTGCGAGGGAGCCTTTGAAGTGGAAGGATGCGCGGCCGTGCTGGATTTCTTTTTCGGAGCTATTATTGAAGAAGATGATGATGATGATCGATTTGCCGTTCACGAACTCGGGTCCACACAAATGATGCACGGCCCCTACCTGGCGCGCCAAAGATGTCGGGGTACGGATGCTCACGATCACCTATGGGACCAGAGGTCCCTTGTGGTTCGGCAGGGGGGTCACATTGCACGAAGAGCGGAGAGCATGAGACGGCGTGACGATCAAGACATAGGCATTTTACCTAGGTTCGGGCCGCTGCTAAGCGTAAAACCCTACTCCTGCTTTTTGGTGGATTGATTGGAGGAACACAAAGAATGTAGAGCGCCTAACCCTGGCAAGGACTGCTGTCGGGGAAAGAGCGGCTATGCGAGTACAAGTGTTCGGGGTTCGAATTGCCAACCTGGAGCTAGGTTGCCTTGGGCCTCCTTTTATAGTGCAAGGGGTTACCACAATGGCAAAACAGTCATTATCTATCGATTAGATAGCTAAGCAGAGCTATCATACCTATCTCTGGCATTTAGGACAAAATGCCATGATTACCTGCCTAGGTGGCGCTCGGGGGTGCATCCCCGGCAAGCTCTTGCCACCGCTTGGCCGGTCGTTGCTTATGGTCTTGACACGCTGCAGGCCGGGTGTCAACCGAGCGTAACTTGCATTCCGATGTGTCGCCACATGCTTAGTGAGAGCTGATTAGCCGCCTGGGGGCTCGACACCACATCGATAAGTGACAGGCATAGCGATGCGGTGGAGCGGTGGCTGGTTGGCTCGCGCCTGCCAGGGAGTGGCTTGCTGGGTCTTCTGGGAGGTGTGCACATCTTGGTCTCCGGCAAGCGTCGGGGACGCGCCTGGCGCGCTGCAGCCCAGGCTTGGGCTGCCACGCTGAGCTTGCTAGAGTCTTGTATTGATCATTCGCCGGTTGGCTTGACTTTTTGCAGCTTGTGGCTGCCGGGCGCCGGTGGCTGTCTGTCCATGCACAAGTCAGGGGAAATGAACAGCCCTGTTTGTTTACTCCGACAGGTCAGTTATGAAGAAGCATTGTGTCACATGCTTAGCATGTACCCATGGCTCATTTTTGGCGGTGGTGTTCACGGTAGCGCTATTGGCATTAAGTATGCACATGGCAGTGAAATGCCGTTTTTCTCTTTGTATGTTCTTAGACCGTCTGACACAGAACATCGTCGTGATGTGCAGCCCAGAGTAGTCAAGCTTCTAGATCTCTTCAAACCTACTGTAGTATCTTTTAGTTACGTCGTCGGTCATGGCTTCCATCATTACCCTTGAGTTCTGGTAATCACTATTTATATCTTTGACCTCAGTGTAGAACGTGTATCTATTGATATCGTGTGCCTGATAAGTCGTGAGGTTGACCAAGAGGCAATGTGCTAAGGCATATATGAACATTCCGTCCGGACAACCCTCTTTCGAGGCGTTAGCCTAAACTCACTCTTTGAACCAACGCAAGAAAGTGGAGTTGAGCTCGCTAATAACTTTAGCGTACGTCATGCGCAGCCCCCGGCCATGGTAGTTCTTTGCGATGGTCTCGTTGCACAGTGTCACAAAATCTTCTAGCACATCTAGGTGTTGTAGAACTACAAAGTTTGCTATGTCAAAGTCATTGCGTCGGCCCGAGCAGTTGATACGTCTCCAACGTATCTATAATTTTTGATTGCTCCATGCTATTATATTATCATTCTACAATACTTTTTAGGCAATTACTTGTTGGTTTATATTATTTTTGAGCACTAACCTATTAACCCAGTGCCAAGTGCTAGTTCCTGTTTTCTGCGTGTTTTTGGCTTTTCAGGAATACTGTACCAAACTAAGTCCAAATACCCTGAAACTTTTTGATGATTTTTTCTGGACCAAAATAAGATATAGAAGCTTCGGAGGAAGACTGGAGGGCACACGAGGTTCCCGTAGTGATCTATCGTATGTAATCATGCTTTGTTTGGGTCCGATGAATTTTGGGCTTATGTTTAGATTATTCATGAAAAGATATTGAATACTTGTTGGTATTTTATTTGCATGATTGTTATAGCTTCGTAATGCTCTTCGATTTATCAGTTTGTTAGGCTAATTAGATTGATTTATCTTCAAGTGGGAGTGGTGTGTTGTAGTGTGTTCAATCTTGCGGTGCTCAATCCCAGTGAAAGAAAGGGACATGCCACGTATTGTATTGATATCACTAAGGGTAAAGCAATGGGGTTTATTCATATTGATTGGATTTACTTTGTCCACATCATGTCATCATCCTCCAAGCATTACTCCATTTTTACTTAATACTCTAGAGGCATGGTAGATAGCGGTCGATGGGTGGAGTAATAGTAGTAGATGCAGGCAGAAGTCGGTCTACTTGTTTATGGACGTGATGCCTATATACATGATCATTGACGTGAATAAATATTGCATAACTATGTGCTTTTCTATCAGTTGCCCAACAGTAATTTTTTTACCCACCGTATGCCTTCTTAGAGAGAGAAGACTCAAGCGAACACTATGGCGCCCTGAAAGCACATATGCTCCCTTGGTGGTTTTGATAATTCATGACAACATACATTGTCTCTTGGACAAATAGTTCTATCTAGTTTATTTCAGTTTAGTCCACAGAGAGGATTGGCTAAGGATTGTGTGGAGAACCTCCCCAAGGAAAGGAAGGAATATAATTGTCCATGCTTCAAGAATGAGGACTCTACATTTTACATTTTGTGAGAAATCACTATTGAGTCCATAGGAAAGCCAATATTATTAAAAGGGGGTGAGGTAAATATGATGATCTGGTTGCTCAAGTGCTTAGACATTAGCCACCAAAAATACTCACCCACTTTCCCACACAAATCTTCTGTCCAAAGCCATAAGTCAAAATTCGGTGACACCAACATTTCCCATTTGGATCCATCGAGTTTTACCCTAGACAGAACCCAAACCAAACCCTGGCATCTCGGGTAATACCAACATTCCATTCGGTGCAACCGAAACCAGTGACCAACATTCTGTTAACAAATTTCTTAAAATCGGTCCCACCGAGTTTGAGGAATCGGTCTCGCCGAGTTTTGGTAACTGCCTAGGTCACCCATATCGGTCCGACCGAGATTCATATATCAATCTCACCGAAAATGCCAAAGTTGCCAAATTTTGCATTAGTCGGTGCAACCTAGTTTTCACTTCGGTTTCACCGAGTTGGGCAATAATGTTGTAACGGTTGGATTTTTGGAGAAGCCTATATATACCCCTCCACCACCTCTCACTCTCAAGAGAAGCACTCAAAACATAAACCCACTTGCCATATCCAATTTTCTGAGAGAGAACCACCTACCCTTGTGTTGAGGTCAAGATCATCCACTGCAACCATATGGATCTTGATTTCTAGCCTCGCACTACTAGGGAAAACCTTATACACAGAAGCTTATCAGTAGCACCGGTTAAAATGAGGCGCTACTGATAATGAGCAGTAGCATGTGGTCACAAAGGGCGCTACTAGTATCCACATAGCAGTAGCTCGGCGAGAATGAAATGCGCTACTACTATAATTGCCACACCGTTGCCGACATGCTAGGTATAGTAGTAGTGCCCTTCAGCAAACCGCGCTACTGCTAACAAAATAATAGTAGCGCGTTTTTAGGGTAGGGCGCTACTGCTAAGTTTGAACTTGGCCACATGGCGGGCCCCACTTAGCCGTAGCGCTTCTTCCAGCAATGCGCTACTGCTACTTTTTTAGCAGTAGCGCGTTTTTTTCCCACACTACTACTAAATTGCAGCCACCTGTTCCTCCCCTCTCCCCCTCCCTCTATCATCCTCTCTTCCTTTCACTTTCCCCTAGCTCCCACCTCCTCTCTCCCTCACTTTTCTTCTTCCTCACTACTTCTCCCCCATTACTGTATTTCTTCTACCTCTCTTTCTCTCTCTTTATTGCTCCTAGCTAACTACACCACCTCCATTAATGCAACTCCTTTCTCTTTTTCCTCCCCCTCCACTAGTTAGAGTCATCTCCTTCCCCAACTAGCTAGGTAGATCTACCCATTTAATGAAGTGACCTATGTACCTCGCTAACTAGATCTAGCCATGTCAAGAAGTAAGCTTTGTCCACTTTTGATCATTCCCTAGGTGTGTGGCGACACCGACCAACACATCATCATCACCGTGCTTGATCTTGAGACGATAGGTGATGAAATTTTTGTGCTTTTGCAAGAATGGAAATATGTGTATGTGTGCGATATGACATAATCGGGCGATATGATGGAAATTGTGTGTGTGGCATGAGTTGCCGCCGAATTGTGCTTGAGTTGCCTATGTTTTGCTGAAATGTCGATTTATTTCCGTTTCGGCGAATTTTGGGCAAACTCTATATGTCCTATTTTTAGAGAAGCTCATGCCAAATTTTTGTATGACTTTGATGCATGCATGCATTTTTATAATCAATTTGTTTATTATTACCGCGCAGGCGTTCATGATGGTCAGTGGAATGATGGTGGAAAGGTGGTTTCGGTCGGCGGTGCAGGACATGAATGAAAATAACCGGACAGAGATTTTATGTCCGTGTCGAAGATGCAAAGGAGGAGTTTGGCTCGACCCCTATGAGGATGGTCGTTTGATGGCGCACCTGCTCATGACTAGTTTCATGGATGGCTATACTCGGTGGATAATTGAAGATGATGCTGATGATGATGAGGACGCCGATGGGACAGCCAATGACGACACGGGGCAAGACGAAGAGATGACCGATAATGTCGGCGGAGAAGGGGCCGGACATGGCAGCGGGGAAGAGGCCGGACATGGTGGCGGAGAAGAGGACGGACATGGCGGCGGAGAAAACGTGGGACCCTCATGTTCGAGACCTGCTTCGCAAGGAGATGAGTACTGACAGAGCTGCTTCTAGAGAGGAGGCCAAGCTGGAGCAACTGGTGGTAGACTAGAACACTCCATTGTATGATGGTTGCGATCCCGAGGTGACCCGCTTGAGTTTCATGCTCGAACTTCTGAAGACAAAGGCTAAAAACAAATGGACTCACACTAGCCTCGATGAGCTGCTCAAGTACCTAAAGGATGTTCTTCCCGCGGGGAATGTATGTCCTACTAGTGTGGATGGGGCCAAGAAGATCGTGTGCCCTCTTGATCTGCCACACGTTAGATACCATGCATGCATCAACGATTGCATCATTTATGGAAAGGAGCACGCGGAAAAAACCAGTTTTCCGGTGTGCAATGCTTCTCGATACAAGAAGGACGGAAAGAAATCTTCCCAGAAAGTTGTATGGTACTTACCGATCACTCCCCGTCTGCAACGTTATTTTGTAGACCCCAAGGAAGCAGACATGCGTTGGCACGCGGAGAGGAAAAAGCCCGACGATGGAGATGATCCGAAGCTGAGACACCTCACGAATGCAAGCCAGTGGAGGCCGTTCAACGGCGAATATCGATATTTTGCATGTGATGCAAGGAACATCGTGCTTGGCGCATGTACCGATTGCATGAATCAGTTTGGCAACCAGAACACCAACCATAGCACATGGCCCGTGTTTGTATGGATGTACAACATCCCCCCTGGTTGTGCATGAAGTCGAAGTACATACACATGACAATGCTGATTCAAGGGCCGAAACAACCGGGAAATAATATTAATCTGTATCTGGGGCTACTTCAAGAGGAGTTAGACACGTTATGGAAAACACCGGCCAAGACATGGGACGTCAGCAAAGGCGAGTATTTCTATATGAGAGCCATGCTGATCACGACGGTGCACGACTATGTCGGTTACAGATATGTCTCAGGACAGGTGTGCCACGGATATTGCGGATGCACGCGGTGCATGGATGATACGACATCTCAGCAGCTAACGTCAAGGAAAGAAGGCTGGTCTGGGAAAATCGTGTACATGGGGCATCGAAGATGGCTCGAGAAGGATGACCCGTGGAGAAACCGTGGAGATCTATTCAATGGTGAGGCTGAGCATCGACGACCTCCACGTAAGCGGAGCGGTGCCGAAATTGATGAGCTGTTGAAAAACTAGCAACATTGCCCCGCACCAGGAAAGACGATGAAAAAGGCACCGGAGCCACTGCTGAAGGTATGGAAGACAAGGTCTGTTTTCTGGGACTTGGAGTACTGGCACAAACTCGACACGCTTCATTGCCTTGATCAAATGCATATCTTTAAGAATGTCCTTGAGAGCTTGCTTGCGACACGGATGAACATGCCGGATAAGACCAAGGATGGGCCGAAGGCAAGAAAAGACTTGCAAGATTTGAAAATCAGGGCAGATCTGCACATGCCGCCCCGTAAAAAGTCAGAGGAGACAGAGACGGAGACGGAGGCGCAGGAGGAGAAGGGCAAAATAGTGAAGGAAGAGGATTATTGCCCCCCTTCTTGCTTCACCTTAAGTCCGGATGAGATTGATCAATTCTTCAAGTGCCTTACCGGAATCAAAGTTAGTTCCGGTTACTGTGGGAAGATAAGCAGATTTCTGGACACGGAGAAGAAAATGTTTAGTGGCATAAAGTCCCATGACTATCATGTGATGATGACGCAGATACTACCTGTCGCCCTTAGAGGAATAATGGACAAGCACATCCGTGACAAGCTTATTGGTCTCTGCAACTTTTTCGACATCATCTCTCAAAAGTCGATCAGTGTGAAGCAGCTCTGAAGGCTACATGAAGAGATCGTTGTAATTCTAAATGAGCATGAGATGTACTCCCCCCCCCCCCCCCCCCGCGCGTTCTTTGACGTCATGGTGCATCTGTATGTCCACATTGTGGACGACATAATAGACCTGGGGCTGCCATTCCTGCACAACATGATGCCATTCGAGAGAATGAATGGGGTCATCAAAGGATTCGTTCGTAACATGTCCCGTCCGGATGGAAGCATCATCCAGGGCTATCTGACACAAGAGTGCATCTCTTTCTGTGAGAATTATCTATATGGCGGAGACCAGCTTGGTATTGGTTTGCCCGTTAAGAAGCACCTTGGGAGGCTCGAAGGAGAAGGTCACTCCAACGGTCGCAGGGAACTGCATGTGGCCTACTCGGATCGACGCCACGACTTTGACATAGCAAACTTAGTAGTGTTATATGACCTAGATGTGGTAGATCTTTTCGTGACACTGCACAAAGAAACCATTGCAGAGAAGTATCGTGACCGGGGGCTATGCAGGACGAACGCCGAAGTTACTAGAGTGCACAACTCCACTTTCCTGTATTGGTTCAAAGAGCATATTCTTGCTAATCCCCCGGAAGAGGGCTCTAAGGACGGATTGATCATATACGCCTTAGCACATGGCCCCGCGGCCAACCTCGTGACCTATCAGGCATACGATATCAACGGATACACGTTCTACACGGAGGCCAAAGATATGAACAGTGATTTTCAGAACTCAGGGGTGACGATGGAATGCATGACCGGCGACAACGCCGCAAATGAGAGATTCTACGGAAGGGTCGAGGAGATCTGGGAGCTTGACTACTCTGGACTGCACAGCGCGATGATGTTCCGTGTCAGATGGGCTGAGAATGTCGAAAGAGAAAACCGGTATTTCACTACCATGTCTATACCCGAAGCCAAGAGCGCTACCGTGAATGCCATCGCAAAAAACGAGCCATGGGTACACACTAAGCACGTGACACAATGCTTGTTCATAACCGACTAGAACAATCCCAGCCGTGTTGTCGTGAGGAGAGGCAAAAGGAATATCACTGCAATGGATGGAGTCACCAACGAGGAAGACTACGACCAGTACGGCAACCCGATGAGGGAAGATGACGATGACGATGAAGCATACGTCAAAAGAAGAATCAATACTACATTACCTAAGAAAGGTCGTACTCCATGGAAAAGGAAAAGTCACAACGAGGGGCTCAATTATTCGTCAACGAACAAGAAGGGAAAGAAGCTCACTCAAAAACGAAAACGACGACGCTGAGAAACCATGCATCATTTATAAATATATATATATATGTATTTATTTTGTGTATGCACTTAAACGTTATCGGTGAAATGATGTGTAATATAAACCGCCGCCTGAGTTATAGTAATTGTATCTGTCGGAAATCGGGCTCCGCAGACCCACGAAGGTTCGAACTCTGGTGCGTGTGCGAAGATCCTTCCCAGCTCAAGTCTCAAGCTCGCCTTTGCCTCGTCGAATGCGTGTAGCGAACAAGAAGGTGAAATGATGGACATAGATATTTACCCAGGTCCGGGCCACCTTGCGGTGTAAAACCCTACTCCTGCTTTTGGTGGATTGGCCTCAGTAGGAGGTTTGGGGGTGAACTAGTATAGTGGCTGAGCGACCTCGCGAGGGCTCTTGGGTGAGGGTGAATTCGATCCAGTCTCTTCTACGGTGGTGGCTAGTCTCTATTTATAGCGGCCTTGGTCCTCTTCCCTTATCGGACAGGCGGGAAGGGATCCCACAACGGCCAAATTTTAAAGGGGACAAGAGGTACATCTTATCCTGGCTAAAGGTGGTCTTCGCCTGCAAAGCTTCTGGCTGTGACGCAGAGGTGGACTCGGCGATGACATCCGTCCTGCCGAGCTCGTGGTCTTCATCTTGTTGCACTGGAATGGAAACCTTTGGGGGTTCCTTGGGAACCCACGTCCGTCCTTGCCTCCTTAGCACAAAAGAGGAAACTGTCCCTTCTGCGCCCGCTGGCGCCCGCCTGGCCTTGGTCGTGATGGCTCACGTCATCCCAGCCTCATGAGGCCAGGCACTGCATAGGAATCTCCGCTCCTCGGGAGGCAACCTGGGGAGGCCGCTCCTCTGGAGGTCTTGGCGTCGTTCTCCTCGCGAGGCCGGGGTCCTCACGAGGGTCTTGTCTTGGGAGGTTGCTGCCAGGCCGTACTGGGCCGTCGAGGTGGGCCACGTGTTGGGCCGCAGGCAGGCAGGTCTGGGTACCCCCGATCCCAGAACGCCGACAGTAGCCCCCGGTCCCATGGCGCGCTCGGGCTGGCTTCAGGGCAAAGCCAAAGAAGGAAGGCCGAAACGCCGCGAGCCCCAACCGCCTTGGGGCCAGGCTTGACGCGCGACACGTGGCAGGGCGCGGACGCCTCCGCTCCCACGTCGCCTCGGGAACTACTCCGGCTGACAAAAAGCCAAGCACCCGCTGCAGAGCCATCATTGCTCTTCTCCCTCGCGCCTTTACTTCCTTGCTCAGATCCCCTTTCCTTCGTGAGAGCCTCCTCCAGATCTCGGCGCTGCACCGTCCTTCCTCCTTCTCCCTCAACCTTAAGGGCTCTTCAGATGGCGCCCGCCGGGAAGTCGAAGCCTGAGGCTCAGGCCTCGTCCTCTTCTTCCCCCTTGCCGGCACTCACAACATCCACCATTGCCAAGGAGGGGGACCTCGCCCCAACACTCCCGCTGACGACGGGCGACTCCAATGAGTGGGGGCAGACCTTAATCTGGTGCGGCTCTACGAAGCAGTGCACCTTGGCGAAGATAGTCTACCCCTTCTTCCTCCACATCGTCTTCTCCGGGCTCGTCCCGCCCTTCTCGGGATTCTTCACTGCCATCCTTGAGCATTACGGGATCCAGGTCCTTCATCTTCAGCACAACTCCATCCTGCTCCTATCCGTCTTCGCCTTCTACTGCGAGGCCTTCGTAGGCGTGAGGCCCTCAGTGGCCCTCTTCCGGCACTACTTCAACTTGCGGCTCCATGATGGCGTGCACCGGTCGGCGTGCCCCTCCTTCGTCACGGTCCAGAGAGGGAACATGCTCCTGAAGGCCGGGAAGAAGGTGGAAGGCTTCAGTCCGTTCCTGGAGCTCCCGCTGGATCTTCTTGGACGCCCGGGGCTTCAATCCGCGCCTGGAGCTCCCGACGGAGCTGCCCGAGAAGGCCCTTGCGTGGGGCTCCGCGAAACTCACCGAACCCCGGGCGAAGCCCGTCTTGAAGCGGATCTCCCTGGACATGGAGGCCAAGCAACTGACCGGGGCGATGATAGTGAAGGAGTTCTTGACGCAGCATCTGGCGCCGCTCCAGACGCACTAGAAGCCCATGTGGGAGTACGAGGGTGCGAGGGACACCATCAGGCTTCAATCCTCCATCCTGACAGGAGAGGAGCTGGGCAGGGCCGTGGCTACCTTGCTCCACAGCGATCCTGGGGACCTCCCCGAGGCCTACGCCACGCTGTACCACCGTGACGAAAAGGAGGAGCTGGTTGCCGCCATGCCTGCCTTTGACGAGCGGGGGCTCACGCCACCTGAGTGCCCCAATCCCCCAGTACTGGTGTCTTCCGGCGATGCCAGCGGTGAGGAAGACTCGGAGGAGACTGAGGACGACGACCGGTGGAGGTGTTCCCCCCGTCGCAGAGCGAGCTCCTCCACGATCTTGAGCATGACGACGACACCGACGAGCCCCCGGTCGCGGACTCCTCGCGCTTCGCCAGGGTCCTTAGGAGGCCAAGGCCTGCCCTTCAGGCCACGCAGGCATCTGGACGGGCGACCCCAAACAAACGCGCGGTCTCGTCCCCGTCCAAGCCGCAGCCGAAAGACGGGGCGGCCTCTGCTGGGGCAGACGTGGCCTCTCCAGCCGTGGCCCCTCAGGGCAGTCTTGCCACCTCTCCAGGCGGCAGCGCCACGCCGAAGAAGGGCAGGAGCGTCCAGACCATCGCCGACGTGGAGAGGAAGAGGAAGTGGGTCGCGCGCGAGGAGTAAGTAACCTGCCTTGCCTTTGGTCGATTGTAGATTGCGCGTGTGCTCACGGCTCCTTCTCCTTTCAATGGCCAGGGGCAACGACATGTCGAAAAAGAGGAAGGAAAGCGCCGAGCCAAAGGAGCCCCCTGTCCAAAAGACGCCATCGGCTTCTGGCCGCGGACGCGGCGGGGGCGGAAGCGCATCACGCCAACTCAGCACGACCATTGGGCGCCCCGGCCACACCGCACCCAGGCAGACGGGCATGACGCTCGCACCTGGCGCCTTGCCGATGCCGCTCGAGAGGCCGGGTACCGGGAGTGTAGAAGCTCAGGAGGCGGTACTCCTTGCCGCGGCTGTGGCGACCTCGGCGCCGGTGGAGGGGGCGACTTCCCGCCCCCTTCAGGCGGAACCTACCCCCAAAGACGCTGCGACGCAGCCTCAGGAGCTGCCAGCCCCCGTGGGCCAGCAGGTCATGAAGTCGTCCACCCTTGTCGCGCCCGAGGAGAAACTGGAGCCTCCGGTGTCCCAAGTCTGCCACACCGCTGCCCCCTTGGACGCAACGCCCGTCGACGTGCTGATGCCGTCTCCTGGTTAGGCCCTTGCGCCTGCGGACCTCGGCCCTCTAATCATGCCCGGCGCCTTGGACGAGCCCCTTACCGCGCTCGGCCGGATCTGGGCCGACCTTCAAGACGCCGACAGGCACCCCCTCACGAGGGAATGCCTGGGGCTGATTTCTAGGTGGCTCCAGGATGACGCAGCCAGCAAGACGGCCCGGGGTCGGGCTGAGGCTGCCACCGCGGAGAGCAGGAAGGAGGTCGCTGAAGCCAAGATGGCTCGTGACATGGCACTGGCCGAAGCAACGTCTGCCACGGAGCGCTGCGGCGAGGTGGAGGCCAAACTAAAGGCCCTTCAGGAGGAGCAGGCCGCGCACGCACAGCCGCTCCACCAGTGGGAGGAGGACCTCAAGGCCCACGAGGCGAAGCTTGCCGACCGCGACTCCGTGCTATCCCAGGCGGCCGTTGACCAAGCCATGGAGCGCGAGCGTCTGGCCAAGCTGAAGGACGAGGGAGTAGAAGCCTAGACGTCCCATGCCTGGCATGTCTCCGACGCGATGACCCAGCTGGATGCCAGGGAGAAGGCCCTTCCGCTGCTGAGGAGAAAACGGCCGCGGGGCGTGATGCCTTCCCCTCCATCGAGCCAAGCTTCGCCAGGCGCTGCGCTTCATCTGCAGGGGAGGATTCGAGGAGCCACTGGCGACTTCTGACTGCGGCTACGCAGGGCTCTCCTCCAAGCTTACTGAGGTGCTCGAAGGTGCAATCGCCATGGTGGACGCCATCCTGGAGGGCGAGTGTCGCGACCTTTTCTCCATGGCCGCGACGCGTGTCTTCATCCACCTCTACCTCCGCGAGCCAGGCTTCGACTTCAACGCGGTGATGGCCTCGGTTGCCCCTGAGTCTCGTGCCACTACGGCGGCGGCCGTGAAGGATTCCGTAGATGCACTGGTGAAGAAGTTCGCCTGCGTCCCCGACACCGAGGCCCCTACGGTGGAGGCAAGAGGGTGCGACGAAGGCGTCGACAGTGACGTTGACGACGAGCTCACCATGAGTGTGAAAGCACATTTGCTCCCTTGGTGGTTTTGGTAATTAATAACAACATATAAGTCATTGAACTAATGTTTCCACTAAGCATATTTCAGGAAAAGTTCAATGATAGGGTTGGCAAAAGGATTGTGGAGATTGTGGAGATATCCCAAGAGGCAAGGAAATGGATTGGCAAAGCTTCAGGCAAGAGGACTCTACATTTTACTTTGTGAGAAATCACTTTGAGTCCATAGGAAAGCCAATACTATTAAAAGGGGGTAAGGTATTGTTGGTGAACAAAATGCTCATACGTGCACAAGTGATAGTCACCAAAAACACCCACAAGCTCTTCCACAAAAGTCTGTCCAAAGTCAAATATCCAAAATCGGTGCAACCAACACTTTCCACTCGGTGCCACCGATTCCCATACTCAGACAGACCTAAGCCAAACCCTAGCCTTTCGGTGCAACCGATTCTGCTTCGGTGCCACCAAGTTTGGGTTGCCAACTTTCTGTTACCCAATTTCACAAAATCGGTCCGACCGAGTTTGTTGAATCGGCGTCACCGAGTTTGGCAATCTGACCGTTGGTCACCTTATTAGTGCAACCGAGATTTATATATCGGTCTCACCGAGATTCAAAAGTTGCTACCTTTGGAGCAACTCGGTACCACCGAGATTCACACATCGGTGTCACCGAGTTGGTCACCTAAGGTGTAACGGTTAGATTTTTGGAGATGCCTATATATACCCCTTCACCACCACCTACTCGAAAGAGAAGCACTCAGAACTATTCCATACTTGCCCCATCATATTTTCTGAGAGAGAGCCACCTACTCATGTGTTGAGATCATGCCATTCCATTCCAACCATATGAATCTTGATCTCTAGCCTCCCCAAGTTGCTTTCCACCAATCCCATCTCTTCCACCAAGCCAAATCTGTGAGAGAGTGATTGTGTGTTGAGGAGTCTATCATCTTCAAGCACAAGAGCAAGGAGTTCATCGTCATTACCGAGCCTATTACGTTTTGGAGGGTGGTGCCTCCTATATTGGTTAGGTGTCGCTTGGGATCCTCCTACTTCGTGTTGTGGAGTTGAACCAAGAAGTTTGTAAGGGCAAGGGGATCGCCTACTTTGTGAAGATCTACCCATAGTGAGGCTAGTCCTTCGTGGACGGAAGCCGTTATGGAATAGTCAAGGTTGCTACTTTGTGGACCCTTCATGGGTGGAGCCCTCCGTGGACTCTCGCGACCGTTACCCTCCGTGGGTTGAAGACTCCATAAACGTGGACGTACGATAGCACCACCTATCGGAACCACGGGAAAAATCTTCATGTCTACAAATTGCGTTTGATCCTCCTACCCTTTCTTTACTACATATGCTTGTTGTTACTTTCCGCTGCTATACTCTTAGACATGCATGTGTAGGGTGTACTTGACTTGCTATGAATGCTAAAATCTGACAATACTAAAATTGGGAAAAGGCTAGATTTTTATTTGGTCAAGTAGTCTAATCACCCCCCCCCTCTAGACATACTTTCGGTCCTACATGTGGTATCAGAGCTTTGGTCTCCATTGCATTGGTCTCACAACCTAGGAGAATATGGCGTCTAGTGAGGGAAATTATCACCGTAGAGGTCCGTACTTTGATGGCACTAATTTTGCTAGTTGGAAGTACAAAATGAAAATGCATATTCTTGGTCATAACCCCGCCGTATGGGCTGTTGTTCGTGTTGGCTTGCAAGGTGAATTCTTTGGTGATGGAAAGGAACCGGATCCTGAAGCGACCGCGGATGAATTGAAGATGTTGCAATACAACGCTCAAGCATGCGACATTCTCTTCAACTGCCTATGCCCCGAAGAATTCAACAAAATCAGCCGTCTTGAGAATGCAAAACGACATTTGGGATACTTTGGTTGATATGCACGAAGGAACCGAGTCCGTGAGAGAATCCAAGTTGGATGTTCTTCAAAGTCAGCTTGACAAGTTCAAGATGAAGGATGGTGAAGGAGTCACGGAGATGTACTCTAGGCTAGCTCTCATCACCAATGTGATTGCCGGCTTAGGAAGCGAAGAAATGACCGACAAATTCATCATCAAGAAGATACTTCGAGCTTTGGATGAGAGATACGACACCGTGTGCACATTGATCCAAATGATGCCCAACTACAAAGATCTCAAGCCTACGGAAGTCATTGGAAGGATTGTTGCTCTTGAGATGACACTCAAAGATAAAGAAGAGCTTCACAACAAGTCTAGCGGTGCTTACAAAGCCACAAGTGATGCTCCCGCAACTTCAAGAGACAACCTTGTCACTAATGAAGAGATAAGCCTCATGGTCAAGAAATTCAACAAGTTCTACAAGAATAGAGGCAAAGAATGAATCTCCAACTCAAGATATGAAGAGAAGTGTTCGTCAAGTCGTGACCGCAATTGCTACAATTATGGGAAGCCCGGACACTACTCCAATGAGTGCACGGCTCCCTACAAACGAAGAGAAGAGTCACCTAGAAGACGAAGCTCAAGGAATGAATCACCTCAAAGAGAGAGAAAGAGTAGAGATGATCGTTATGAACGAAGACCCTCAAGGAGAAGTAGGGATTCGGAGAAGAAGGACAAGTACACCAAGAGCTACACAAGAAGAAAACATCAAGCACATGTTGGTGAATGGGTTTCCGACTCCGACTCCGACAACAACTCCGAGAGAAGCTATCACTCCAACTCCGACTATAGTCAAGATGAAGGTGTTGCCGGACTTGCACTAGTGACTACCAACTCCTATGATCTATTTGATTCACCAAACGAAGGGAGTGGAAGTTGCTTCATGGCTAAAGGCCCCAAGGAATCACACCCCGAGTATCTTGATTTCAATAGTGATGAAGATGATTTGCTTTGTGATGATGACTTGCACTTTGTTGAAACTAGTGATGTTAGTCAAAATGAACTTGATAATTCTCATGCTAGTCAAGATAATTCATTTGATGATGATAAGATGAAAATAGAACAACTAACTAAAGAACTAAACACTCTTAAGTTAGCTCATGAATCTACTCTAGAAGATCATAGAGAGCTTGTAAGAACTCATGAGAAGCTACGCTTCGAGAAGCTCAACTTAGAGCAAGAGCACGAGTTTCTTAAAGCTATCAATGACGATCTCCGAAAGAAGACTTCATATTATCTAGCCAAACGACTACTCTTGTATACATTCATGCCACAAGTTAAATCTAAACAAGCTAGTAACAAAGGCAATAAAGGTTCTTCATCTAGTAGCAACAATAAAAATGCTAAACCTAATGATGTTGCTTCTAGTAGTTCTATTGATTCCACTAATGATGATTCTCTTAGCCAAGTTACACTTGAGGAAGAAAATGGTTTATTGAAAGGAATTATAGAGAAAGGTATCTACAAGAGTCTTGCCGGGTGTAAGCAATTTGAGGAAATTGTACGCAAGCACGGAGGATACCGGAAGAACAATGGCATTGGCTACTTCAACGCTAATGGAGTTGAATGGGAAGAAGGTCAATACCCCAAGCCCAAGTTTGTTCCTCAAAAGGAGAAGTATGAAAATACTCTTCCCAAGGGAACAAACACTCAAGATGACCTTCCACCACAAGACCACAAGATCAAGGGCAAGAACAAGCTTCAAGAGGACATTGACTCATATGAAGATGAATCCCTAGCTTTGGTGGAGTGGGTTCCCAAGGCTACTTCAAGCTCAACTTCTACAAAGGTTACTTCAACACCAAGGATCCCCATCAAGTTGATGTGGGTCCCCAAGAAGAAGAACTAGAGAGTTCTTGAGGGGTGACTCCACCAATGAAATTCACTCACATTCATTATTGGCAAGAACTATTTGCAATCAACATCAACTCTATGCAATAGTTCAAGGAGTCACACATTCCCTCAAAGGTAAGCAAGGGACAAGGTAATCAACAAATCGATGGACATCATCACACATGCTTTGCACTCCATGTCCATAGATATCCTTGTATTTGTCTCTTGTGCGTTGGGACTAACCCATGTAGGTGAGAAGAGTAAGGAAACAACAAGGATGCTCCCAACTCTTGGTGATCTTCATCAACCTTGAGCATCCACCACTAGCTCACCAACATGAAGTCTTCATCGACAAAACCCAAGGTTAGTTTATCCCTCCTATGGGGGGATGTCACATCAAGGGGGAGCTTTACTCTAAGACTTGAGTCAAAGCATCTCTTAGAATGTGACAACATTAAATGCTTTATGTAAAAGTGGTAACCCCACTTGTGCTTAAACGATGAGTATGACCTATGATCAAGTAGTCTTACTTGGCTCCTAATTCAATATACTCATATATAGATGACTCCATCATCGCCAAAGTGCTTGATAGATGCTAGTATGTATGTGCATGTTTGCCATGATTTCAATTGACATCTTATTGTGTGAGCATGTTGGTCTGCATTTATTTATCCATTTGAGGACATCCAATTGTTGCTATTTGGCTTTTGTTTTCTCTTTTGCCAATTGGATGGACAAGAATGCCTAGGACCACTCTCTAGCTATCTATGCTTTCTCACCTCATATTCCATTCATGCTGCATCACAAAATTTGAACAAGTACTTTTCGATCCCTCTGTGTGAGGAGCACTCGGAGTTCCGTATCGATAAAGGACTGGCCATTAAAACCTCCCAAGTGCATCTCAGTGGAACCAACCCAAAATTCCCGGTCTCACCGAATGCCTAGGGTTGATCTGGTTTTCAATCTCGGTACCACCGATTCCATCTTCTCGGTTACACTGAGTTTCCCTGTCAGCTGACAGTTGAGGAAGTCGGTGACACCAAAAATTTAGAATCGGTGTCACCGACAGCCGAGGGTATATAAGAGGCGGACCCGACCTTTGAAAATTTCTTCAAACCGTCGCCCCTCCAAAACCCTACGCTGCCGATTCGTGACCCCTGGTCGTCGCCTTTGCTTCCCCGAGCGTCTCCGCCGCTGGGAATCACCGCCGCCGACGAAATCTTCTCCATCGTCTCCGCCGTAGCGGATCCGTCGCCGAGTTAGGGTATGGATCCGACCCTTCGTTGCGCTCCCCGTCCAAATCTTGCGCACTGAAGCTTATTCCATCGATAATCCACCATGTGCAAACCTATCCATCCACTGGAAATCTCGTTAGATTAGCGAATCGAAAAAATTTAGGTTTAGTTGCCCGCAAAATCGCATCTCGGTGATACCGAGTCAGAAAAATCGGTTCCACCGATTTTATTTTTTGTGCTACTGAGGACAGTACTCGGTGAAACCGAGTGGTAGTTTTCGGACCCACCGAAACTGCTGCCAAGTTTCTGTTAAGAGTATTGTTAGTCTTGGCAGCATCGGAAATTTTGACTCGGTGACACCGAAATCCTTTTTTGCAGTGAACTACATCTAAGATTTTTCTGTTCAAACTTTCAAAAATAGCTGCATTTTGTGATGACTTATCTGCTTCTACTCTTCTACACACTATTCACAGGGTCAGATATGTCAGAGGCTAAGGACAGTGAGAACAACTTCAGAGAGCAGAGTGTTGATTTGGAATCAGGCACTAGTCCTGAGTCTAGTTCCTCTTCAGATCCAGGCACCCCCAGTTCTCATGGGTTGCCCAAGGCTGCTACTAGGGCCAGGAAGAAGCTGAATTCAGACGAGGAGGATTCAGATTTTGTGCCAGAGGAAGTTCTTGCCAAGAAGCAAGACAAAGCTGCTAAGAAGTCTGCTAATGAAGCCACCTCTTCCAGGAGAACTGTCGGCAAGACATATGCCCCTCCAGAGGCTATGAGGGCACCTGAGAGTGCTAGGGCTACCATGACCATTGAGCCCCCATGGAGGTCAATGCCTAAGAAGGCAGGAGAGAAGAAGTCCAGGAAAAGGATCATCCATGTTGTTGGCAGGCAAACCTCTATGTTTGAGGACCCAAAGGAGACTGCTGGTGCTGCTGAGGAGGAGGAGGAGGAAGAGCATGTTGTTAAGGCACCTCCCAAGAAGAAGCAAAAGAAGCTTTTGGCAGATGCTATGCCAAAAAAAGGTCCCTCCAAGAGCACCAAGTTTGTCCCCAAGAAGGCTGCTGCTGAAAAGTCCAAGAGGTCATCCTGACAGATTCCAGCTTCTGAGAAGAACAAAGGAACTACCTCCAGAGATGAGGATGAGGATGCCATGACTGCTTTGATGAAGCTTAGACCACACCTTCTCGAACACAATGCCAGCCATCCACTTGCTGAAGACATGAAGAATAGGAAGAATTCTGGTTTGAGGGCATGGAGAGCTATTGATCCATATGCCCAGAGGAGAAAAACTGCTATGGACTACAGATTCTACACCAAGGAGCAACTAGATTTCTATGAGACAATCTTGCTTGACAAGAGTCCAGCTGTCAGTGATATGAGATACATTGACTGGAAGTACATCAAGGCTAATGAAGATTACTTTCCAAATGTCCAAGACAATTTTCATTGCATTGGCTTAGATGAGTTTGTTGGCAAAGAATTCACTGCATGGAATGACGAGATGATCATGCAATTCTACTCCACTGCTCAATTCTATGGAGATGGTAGAATTGTATGGATGACAGAAGGAGCAAGATACGAGTCTACTGTCGAGGAATGGGCTGCCATCTTAGGAGTCCCAGAGGTGCAAGATGGTGACTTGGATGTCTACTCTGAATCCAAGGAGAGCCATGATGCTATGAAGGATATGTACAATGCTATCCCTGCTGCTAACTTGAAATCTCACAAGTTAGGATCTATTTACTTCCTCCAGGTTGGCCTCCGCACCATGAACACCATATTGAGGCATACATTGATGCCCAAGTCAGGAGATGAGAAGATGATTCGAGGCCATTCAATCAACATGCTGATCCATCTTGATAGACACACTAGGATAAGAGTAATGGATCTGATTGTGGAGACAGTGAAGAGGGTTGCTGCTGATCAGAAGCGCTCATGCTGCTATGCACCCTACATTCAAATGCTCATCAACTCCAAGCTGGAGAAGCACATTTTTGCTCTGGACAGACCCCATTTGCCCCTACAGCCAGATTTAGAGGACAACGTTGTGGTGATGGACCCAGAACATCCCACATCTGCTGCAGCTCAAGCACAAGCAGAGGCAGAGGCAGCTAGAGCCACTAGTGCTCAAGTCCCTAGATCCAAGAACGAGCAAATGGATCTCTTGATCTCATCTGTTCAAGGCATGCAGAAGGACATCAAGGACATACTGGAGAACCAGAACAGTCTTGTCAGGATCTTTGAGAACAGGATCAAGACCCTTAATGACAAGGTGGATGGGCTAACCAAGACAGTTAATGAGCTCAAGAAGGAAGTTGACTCTGTGCCTCTTCCTCAATCTATAGATGATGATGATGATGAGGATGACTCTCCTCTCAGGCCAGGCACAGACTTCACTACCCAGGCCAGATCAGCCACAGTGCCAGCTCCAGAATTGAGGCCTTCTTCATCAGCACCTGCTACTGTCACCTCAGCTCCATCAGCTCCTCCAGTGCCTCCCGTTTCTACACCAACTCCATCCATGACATCAGCCGATATCTTCGCCGACACAGTTCTCTTGACTCCTTCATCAACAACCGGAGGAGATCAGCCCAAGAACGTTTAGCTATAGCTCTTTGAACTTTTTGGTAACTTGTTGCCAAAGGGGGAGAAGTGTATATAGATCTCTAGACTTCGAGTGAGAGAGCGTTTGGTTTTTATCGCTTTTTCAAAACATTTGATCTTTTGGTTCATTTGTTTGTGTTGAACTGTGTGGTGTTTGATCATATGCTTAATGTGTGTTGCTACTATTTCCTATCATCTTAATGCTTATGAGATGATCATTCACCCTTGCTTGATTGTGTTGTGCTATGTTGCTCATTCTAATTATTCTCGCACACCACCAAGATGTATGTGACATGGAAGAAGTGCCCCATGTACCTAATCGATTGTGCATTTGCATTCAAACGCAAATTTCAAAATAATGCACAAATTTAGGGGGAGCTCTTGCTTATCACATACTTCTCAAAGCGACGATTATATTCATTGATTATATCATATGTCGAAGCTTTGATCTATATGTTGTCATCAATTACCAAAAAGGAGGAGATTGAAAGCACATTTGCTCCCTTGGTGGTTTTGGTAATTAATAACAACATATAAGTCATTGAACTAATGTTTCCACTAAGCATATTTCAGGAAAAGTTCAATGATAGGGTTGGAAAAAAGATTGTGGAGATTGTGGAGATATCCCAAGAGGCAAGGAAATGGATTGGCAAAGCTTCAAGCAAGAGGACTCTACATTTTACTTTGTGAGAAATCACTTTGAGTCCATAGGAAAGCCAATACTATTAAAAGGGGGTAAGGTATTGTTGGTGAACAAAATGCTCATACGTGCACAAGTGATAGTCACCAAAAACACCCACAAGCTCTTCCACAAAAGTCTGTCCAAAGTCAAATATCCAAAATTGGTGCAACCAACACTTTCCACTCGGTGCCACCGATTCCCATACTCAGACAGACCTAAGCCAAACCCTAGCCTTTCGGTGCAACCGATTCTACTTCGGTGCCACCGAGTTTGGGTTGCCAACTTTCTGTTACCCAATTTCACAAAATCGGTCCGACCGAGTTTGTTGAATCGGCGTCACCGAGTTTGGCAATCTGACCATTGGTCACCTTATCGGTGCAACCGAGATTTATATATCGGTCTCACCGAGATTCAAAATTTGCTACCTTTGGAGCAACTCAGTACCACCGAGATTCACACATCGGTGTCACCGAGTTGGTCACTTAAGGTGTAACGGTTGGATTTTTGGACATGCCTGTATATACTCCTTCACCACCACCTACTCGAAAGAGAAGCACTCAGAACTAATGAATACTTGCCCCATCATATTTTCTGAGAGAGAGCCACCTACTCATGTATTGAGATCATGCCATTCCATTCCAACCATATGAATCTTGATCTCTAGCCTCCCCAAGTTGCTTTCCACCAATCCCATCTCTTCCACCAAGCCAAATCTGTGAGAGAGTGATTGTGTGTTGAGGAGTCTATCATCTTGAAGCATAAGAGCAAGTAGTTCATCGTCATTACTGAGCCTATTACCTTTTGGAGGGTGGTGCCTCCAAGATTGGTTAGGTGTCGCTTGGGAGCCTCCTACTTCGTGTTGTGGAGTTGAACCAAGAAGTTTGTAAGGGCAAGGAGATCGCCTACTTCGTGAAGATCTACCCATAGTGAGGCTAGTCCTTCGTGGACGGAAGCCGTTATGGAATAGTCAAGGTTGCTACTTCGTGGACCCTTCATGTGTGGAGCCCTCCGTGGACTCTCGCGACCATTACCCTCCGTGGGTTGAAGACTCCATAAACGTGGACGTACGATAGCACCACCTATCGGAACCACGGGAAAAATCTTCGTGTCTACAAATTGCGTTTGATCCTCCTACCCTTTCTTTACTACATATGCTTGTTGTTACTTTCCGCTGCTATACTCTTAGACATGCATGTGTAGGGTGTACTTGACTTGCTATGAATGCTAAAATCTGCCAACACTAAAATTGGGAAAAGGCTAGATTTTTATTTGGTCAAGTAGTCTAATCACCCCCCCTCTAGACATACTTTCGGTCCTACAGAGTGGGACAGGCGGTGTCCATGGCGATGACGGCTCTGTCGGTGTCAAAACCGGCGAATCTCGGGTAGGGGGTCCCGAGCTGTGAATCTAGGATCGATGGTAACAGGGGACGAAGGAGACGATGTTTTACCCAGGTTCGGGCCCTCCTATGGAGGTAAAACCCTACGTCCTGCTTGATTATATTGAGGTGTATGAAGGTTACAGAGTTGATCTACCACGAGATCGAATAGCTAAAACCCTAGATGAGTTTCTCTGTCCTACAACCTAAAACCCCCCCGGCTTATATAGACACCGGGGGGTACCTAGGGTTTACATATGGTAGGTCTCATTCCGGGGATGGAGATGCCGATTTCCTCATCTTGAATTGGAGTGCACGACGCGCCTTCGAGACTTCCTTCTAGAACACGGGGTCGTGGCATATCCGGCCCTTCCTGCGATAGTCAGAGAGCGGCCCACCAAGCCGGCCTATTAGGAGATAGGCCAGCGGCCCGAGGACCCCTTAGTCCAGGACTCCCTCAGTAGCCCCCGAACTAGCCCCCAATGCCAAGGGTCATAGCACCGGCAGCTCCACATGATCAGAGTCTTCAGCTTGCGGGGTGAGTTCTTCTTCCCATTAATGATCGGCTGAGAATACTGCTGGGTCAGTTGTCCTGTCGTATTGCTCTATGTTCACGGGTTTAAACCCTTCCGGGAACTGATGCTGCATCACCTCGTCGGTGAAGCAAAGTGGGTGGGCAGCGCCTCTGACTCGGGCTATGTCACGCCGGTAGTCGGCACCTGATCTGGCCCGGTTTGGTTCCCGACCTCTGTTGTTGTGGTCGAGCCGAGGTTGGTACCCGTCCCGTCTATCGGGGGAGTACCCTCTAGATCCGTAGATGGATCTCGTGCGGCCTATTCTATAATCCAGGTTGTGTCACAGGTCGTACCTGTCCTCGGGCTCTGTTGGCTATTTTCCCCTTCTGCGGGGTATCGCCGGCCTATAACGGGCGTCGCCAGCCATCCTATCTCGTCCTCGCGGAGGGCGGTACGGCTGTGTAAGAGCCTGGCTTAATAGGAATGATAGACTACTCATATAAACAAGGAATTCCTTCTTTTCCGGGAGCCCATTCGAAAAGAACTCCAAATTTAAGCGTGCTTGGCTTGGAGCAATTCTAGGATGGGTGACCGACCGGGAAGTTGGTCTCGGGGTGCGCACGAGTGAGGACAAAGTGCGCAGGAAAGACTAGTGTTGGTCTGTGGGGCCAGTCTAGATCCCGCCAGGCGTAACGGGGTGTTACAGGCTGGTCGTATGGAGTGTGTTTGGGCGACGGTGTATTAGAGACCTCGTCATCAAACTGCGGCAGCAGCCGTCGGCGTGGATAGCTCTTGGGTTGGTCCAATAGGCCGGTACCATACCCTTCCTCGGCTGATAGGACCCTTGTCCATCTATCGTTGAGGGTGTCCTGTTCGGCCTTAAGCTGCCGTTATTTTGCCTTCAGGCTTCGGGCAGTGGCTATAAGCTGTTGCCTGAACCGTTCCTGATCCTCAAGGTTTTCGGGGACAGTGAAGTCTTCAGCTTCCAGGCTGTCCTCCTCCTCGACAGGGGGGGGTAGTTGTCATCCCCGGAATCGTATAGATCCTCGAGGTCGCGCTGATCTTCCGGCCTCTCCTGGTCCTCTAGCGGATGCTCGGGGAGATCGGGATCACTGAGGTCTTCCGGGGTGTCGTTTTCCCCGGTGTCAGCAATGGCTTCCCTTCCCTTTTTTGCCTTTGACCATTTGCGCAGTTTGCGGCGCCTTGACGGCTCCTCGCCAGATTTATCGCCATTGTTTTTGGGTGTGTGATCGCCCTTATCGGCTGGAGTATCCACCAAGTAGACGTCGTAGGTGGAGGTGGCAGTCCATCGCCCGGTGTTGACGGGGGCGGGAGCGCAGTCCTCTTCATCCATGTCTTCTGCCTCCTCGGAGGCGTAGTCCAACATATCGGTTAAGTCTTCGACAGTGGCTACTAAGTGGGTGGTCGGTGGGATGAAAAATTCCTCTCCCGCCTTCGGGCCGATCTGAGCGTGGATCGGGATTGGGTCATCAGTGATTTTCATCGATAGGATCTGATCTAGAGCCTCGTTGAGTGTTGAGAGCTCGATCGGGTCAATCTGCCCAGAGCTTTCGGAGTTGACATCCGACGCATCCGAACAAGGAGTGTATTCGGCAGGAGCTGACCCCCGACCATCCGGTACTATGACCGGATCCGGACTAAAAGCTAGATCATCGTCGGGGTTTGTCCCGTGGGCGGGGTCGAAAGCGAAATCCGAAGTCAAGGCCTCGGAGTCTTCGGGCGCATCAGATGAGATTGCGAGCCCGGTGAGCAAAAGATCGCCCCGGGAGTCTACGGAGAACTCTAGGTTCCCGAATCTGAACTCTTGATCAGGGGCGAAAGTCCCGACCCGGCCAAGACGACCGGTCGGGTCGGCGTGCAGCACGACGCTGACGAAAGCGAAAATCTGTCCAGGGACAAAGGAGTCCATGTTGCGGACTTCCTCGCTAATAACTAAGCGAGCCATTGATTCCTTTGGCGATCACAGCGGAACTCTCAATGAAAGCACCAATGTCGGTGTCAAAACCGGCGGATCTTGGGTAGGGGGTCCCGAGCTGTGAATCTAGGATCGATGGTAACAGGGGACAAACGAGACGATGTTTTACCCAGGTTCGGGCCCTCCTATGGAGGTAAAACCCTACGTCCTGCTTGATTATATTGAGGTGTATGAAGGTTACAGAGTTAATCTACCACGAGATCGAATAGCCAAAACCCTAGATGAGTTTCTCTGTCCTACAGCCTAAAACCCCCCGGTTTATATAGACACCGGGTGGTACCTAGGGTTTACATATGGTAGGTCTCATTCCGGGGATGGAGATGCCGATTTCCTCATCTTGACTTGGAGTGCACGAAGCGCCTTCGAGACTTCCTTCTAGAACACGGGGTCGTGGCATATCCGGCCCTTCCTGCGATAGTAGGAGAGCGGACCACCAAGCCGGCCTATTAGGAGATAGGCCAGCGGCCCGAGGACCCCTTAGTCCAGGACTCCCGCAGGCTCCTCCTCCTAGATTTTGACCTGCGACATTTATTATGCCTCGTGGAGGCATAAGACTTGTTTGAATTTGCAAAATATTCAGTGTTTGTAATAATTGTTTGAACTATGTGATTTCCTTCGTGCCTTGTTTCCTTCGTGCTTGCTTTTATGCTCTTTGTCGACAGGGCCCAATCCCGCGCATACCTCGACTGCCGTTGGGGCGTCCGGATCACGAGGACGAGACCAAGGGGCGAGGGAACACATGACTAGTGAGGCCCCTGAGTCGCGATGCTCAGGGGTCCCCTTAACGTGCGAGCAGCCTTCGTGAAGGAAACATGGCGACGACGAAGTTGATTTGGGGCGTCTTAGTACTCTGCGTCGGCAAGGCCCAATCCCGCGCATACCTCAACCGCCGTTGGGGCGGCCGAATCACCACGACGAGACCAAGGGGCGAGGGGCTATGTGACTAGTGAGGCCCCTGAGTCGCTATGCTTAGGGGTCCCCCTTGATGTGTGAGCAGCTCCCATACCTTTTCTCGCCAGCTTTTGCGCGGGAGGGACGCGAGAAGACCAGGTGCCAGGGACCTGGTGAGGTGGCATGCGCCTGGCATGGCCTGAGCGTAGCCCTCGTCCAGCCCCCTCGTGTGTGCATCCCAGGGGAACGCTGCGTGACGGGGCCGTGAGGCCATCCTGAGGTTGGTGCAGCCCCTAAGGCGCCATCAGTTGTTTATCCACCAGCGCGGAGCATGGGGCTTCCACTCGGTGTGGGCATAGCCGGTGAGCGACCGTGTCGTCCGCCAGCGCGAAGCATGGGGCTTCCACTTGGGCGTGGGCATAGCCGCTGAGGGACCGTGTCGTCCGCCAGCGCGGAGCATGGGGCTTCCACTTGGGCATGGGAAGGGATCTCTATGTTTAGAGTCTCCGGGCGTGTTCAACCCAATTTCGTTCGTACGCGTGACTGGCACGACAGAACTGGAGGAGTTGTATATGGGCACCCATGAGCCAGCGCGGGTCTCACGAGGCCCTACCTCAAGGCGGATTGCGCCTGAGTCTTCTGGCGCGGGGCGCGCTTATTGAACCTGTGTGATGGGGACAACATGAGACGAGTGAATCTCCAGAGGCCATCGCATGAGAAGGCCAAACACCAAGGACCCCAGGAGGTGACGTGAACGGGGCCGGCCCGCCAGACAGAGATCAGTCGTTGGGTTTATCGACGTTGCACGGACGGACCCGAGCACAGATGCCATGCCCAGTCTTCTCATGTGACAAACCTGAGGAAAAACATCCGGCGCGCGGCTCCCACGACGGCGAAGCGCCAAACTGCGGTTATATGAACCGGGCCGCGCGCCCTGACTCACCCACTCTCGATTAGCTCATGCGAGAGCGAAGCACCAAGGACCATGGGAGGTGATGTGCACGGGACTGGCCCGCGACACAGAGCTCGGTCACTTGGATTTATCAATGCTGCAGGGACGGACCCGAGCACAGACGTCATGCCAACCCTTAATCATGAGGCGGTCGAGGGCGGGGTTGTTAGGTCGCAGCGACGTTCGTAGTGACGAAACACCAGGCATGCAGTTTGGAATACTTAGAAAACTCATCAAATGCAAACCAGTTCTGATACATGCGCAAAGCAATACAGCAGCAGGGGCGGGCCCTAACAGCTTGAGGATGATGCAACCCGAGGGGCACCCTCAAATGAACAAACAAAAGGTCACCTGGTAATGATGTTGCTGAAGCGTCGAGGTAGTTGTTGAAGCTTGGTCCTCATGAGCCTGAGGGCTCCGGAGGCTTGAGGGACCCACGAGGCCCAGGGGGCTCACGAGGGTCCGGGACCTCTTAAAGGACTGCGCGGCATCGGGCCTCATGAGACGCGAGCACGGCCTGCGCGAGGCGCTGGTATGTGGCGCCCACGTTCACGAGGCCAAAGGGCATGCGGACATAGTTGCATGGGTAGCCCCTGCTGCGGCCGACACGCGATGGCCAGAAGAGGCCCTGGGATGCGGCCCTGTTGAGGCCCGGGATGTTGACGCAGAAACGCAGCCAGCCGCCCACGTCGGGGGTGGCGGCTGCACTGGGTGGTGTGGGGCGACGCTCGCCACGCATGGCCAGCGCCTCCTGAAGCACCTCGATCGTGGTGGTGATGAACTCTCGTGAGCATTGCGCCTCATGCCCTGCTCCTTGCTTGTGGGGGCGCGCGTCGAAGCACGCCTCCAAGTGGTGCCCAAAGCTACTTCAAGCTCTACTTCAACAAGTGCTACTTCAACACCTAGGATCCCCATCAACTTGATGTGGGTCCGCAAGAAGAAGAACTAGAGAAGTTATTGAGGGGTGAATCCGCCAATGAAATTCACTCACATTCATTATTGGCAAGGACTAGTTTCAATCAACATCAACACTATGCAATAGTTCAAGGAGTCACACATTCCCTCAAAGGTAAGCAAGGGACAGGGTAATTAACAAATCCATGGACATCATCATGTATGCTTTGCACTCCATGTCCATAGATATCCTTGTATTTGTCTCTTGTGTGTTGGGACTAACCCATGTAGGTGAGAAGAGTAAGAAACAACAAGGATGCTCTCAACTCACGGTGATCTTCATCAACCTTGAGCATCCATCACTCTTTCACCTATATGAAGTCTTCTTCGACAAAACCCAAGGTTAGTTTATATCCCTCTCAAGGGGGAATGTCACATCAAGGGGGAGCTTCACTCTAAGGCTTGATTCAAAGTATCTCATAGCATGTGACAACATTAACAAACTTTATGTAAAAGTGGTAACCGCACTCGTGCTTAAACAATGAGTATGACCTATGATCAAGTATTCTTACTTGGCTCCTAAGTCAATATACTCATATATAGATGACTATGTCATCGCCAAAAGTGCTTGATAGATGCTAGAATGTATGTGCATGTTTGCCATGATCTCATTTGATATCTTATTGTGTGAGCATGCTGGTCTGCATTTCTTTATCCATTTGAGGACATCCAATTGTTGCTATTTGGTTTTATTTTTATCTTTTGCCAATTGGATGGACAAGAATGCCTAGGACCACTCTCTAGCTAGCTATGCTTTCTCATCTCAAGTTCTATTCATGCTACATCACAAAACTTGAACAAGCACTTCTCGATCCCTCTGTGTGAGATGCACTTGGAGTTCCGTATGGACAAGGGCTGCATTCCAAAACTTCCCTACAGTGTAACTCGGTGTGACCAACACTAAATTATCGGCTCCACCGATTACCTTAGGGTTGACCTACTTTTGCATCTAGATACCAGCGATACCATAATCTTGGTTGCAACGAGTCTCCATGTCAACTGATAGCAGTGGAACTCGGTGGCACCGAAATTTTTGTATCGGTGACACCGACAATGAGGGATATATATTCCGTGGACCCGACGCTTTGAAATCAAATCTTCAAGCGCCATGTTCTCCTGCCCCTAACGGCCGCACCTGGACCCCTGGTCATCGCCCTTGCATCCCGAGCGCCTCCGCCGCTGGGATCCTCGCCGTCGATGGGAATCTACTCCGCCGTCGCCGTCGTAGCGGATCTTCACCAAGTTAGGGTACGATCCGATCTCCCCTTGCGCTCCATTGTCCGACTCTTGCGCATTGGGATATTTTCGTCAATAAGCCACCATCTGCAATCCTCCTGCTCCACCAGAAGTTCTCCTAGATTAGCGAACAAAGAAAAAGTTAGGGTTAGCCGTCCGCAGAACAATTCTCGGTGTCACCAAGTCACAAAAATCGGTTCCACCGATTTTGATTCTAGGGTTTCTGAGAATGGTCTCGGTGAGACCGAGTGGTTTCCTTCGGTGTCACCGAAGTAGCTGCCAAGTCTCTATGAAGCAGACCATCTGTCTCGGTGAATCTGAAAATTCTGACTCGGTGCTACAGAATGTTATTCTGCAGAAAGCTAAAACTAAGGTTTTCTTTGTTCAAACTTTTAAAACTTCTGTGTTTTGTGATGCTCAACCTATCTGCTCTTATATACTCTTTTCACAGGGTCAGAGATGTCAGATCAGATGACAGTCAGAATGATCTCAGAGAGCCCAGTGTTGATGCAGACCCAGGTACTAGTCCTAAGGCCAGGTCTTTTGCTTTAGATGACAATCCCAGCTCCCATGACCTGCCTAAAGCTGCAACTAGAGCCAGAAGGAAGCTGAATTCAGATGAAGAAGATTCAGATTTTGTGCCAGAAGAGGTCCTTGCCAAGCAAAGGCAAGACAATGCAGACAAGGCTGCCAAGAAGTCTGCTAATGAGACTACCTCAACAAGAAAGGTAGTAAGGAAGTAGTATGCCAGTTCAGAGGCTATGAAAGCACATGTGAGTGCTAGGGCTTCCATGTCTGTTGAGCCCCCAAGGAAGTCCATGCCCAAGAAGGCAGGAGAGAAGAAGAAAAGTAGGAAAAGGATCATACATGTTGTTGGAAGACCAACTTCTATGTATGAAGATCCAGTTGATGCTGAGAAAGAGGAAGAGCCAGCTACCAAGGCTCCTCCTAAGAAGAAGAAGTTGCTTGCTGATGCTATGCCAAGCCAGGCCCCATCCAGGAGCAAGCCAGCTGCACCCAAGAAATCCACTACTCCAAAGCGCAAGAGGACTACCAGGGACATCCCAGATGTTGCCAAGAACAAATGTTCTACCTTCAAAGAAGCTGAGGAGGAAGCATTGTCAGTTTTGATGAAGCTGAGGCCACACCTTCCCGAGCACAATGTTAGCCATCCGCTTGCTGAGGACATGAGGAAGAGGAAGGATTCTGGACTGAGAGAGTGGAGAGCAATAGATCCTTATTCTCAGACGAGAAGGACAACTGTAGACTACAGATTCTACACCAAGGAACAACAAGACTTCTATGAGACTATTCTGCTTGACAAGAGCCATGCAGTCAGTGATATGAGGTATGTTGACTGGAAGTACATCAAGAAGAACCAATATTTCTTTCCATGTGTGCAGGATAATTTCCTCTGCATTGGCATTGATGAGTTTGTTGGAAAAGAGTTCACTGTCTGGAATGACGAGATGATCATGCAATTCTACTCCACTGCACATTTCTATGGAGATGGTAGGATTGTATGGATGACTGAAGGCACCAGATATGAATCCACTGTTGATGAGTGGGCTGCCATCTTAGGAGCCCCACAGGTGCAGGAAGGTGACTTGGATGTGTATTCTAAGCCCAAGGCAAACCACAACTCCATGGCCAATATGTACAATGAGATCCCTACTGCAAACTTGCATTCACACAAGCTTGGATCCATCTATTTTCTTCAGGCTGGTCTACGCACCACCAACACTATCTTGAGGCATACATTGATGCCTAAGTCTGGAGATGAGAAGATTATCAGAGGTTATTCTATCAACATGTTGCTCCATATTGACCAACACACCAGAGTTATGGTGATGGACTTGATAGTTGAGACCGTAAAGAGGACTGTTGCAGATCAGAAGAGAGCATGTGGATATGCACCATACATTCAGATGCTTATCAACTTCCAGCTGGAGAAGCACATGTATGCACTTGATCGACCACACTTGCCACTCCTGCCAGAGCTCGAAGACAATGTCGTGGTTATGAATCCAGAACATCCCACCTCACCTACATCACAGGCAGAGACAGAGGCAGCCAGAGACACTAGTGCTCAGGTGCCAAAGACCCGGTGTTCGCACACGAACACGTCAACGTGTACCCGCAGGGCCGGGGGTGATGCACCGCGACTCGCCCCGCGGGAGGCCGGCTCACAGCGCGATACGCAAGACAGTAAGCCGGCGCTTTTGAGACCAGACGCCCCAGTTCCTCGGGAGGGACCCCGTCGGAGGAAACCGGCGACGATTGGCTGAACTGGGTCGATTCGCTCGCCCCCGGCTCGGTTGTCGATATCCGATGAACTTACGCGAAGTCGCCGAATAACGGAAGCATGAACAAGGGTTAAGGGGTAAAAAGTAGGTTGTATTGATATGTCGATTGTTTGCTTGATTCAATCGACCATCACCTCTCACATATATATGAGGCGGCTGGACTTCCCGTGCAAGTAAGAGACTCCTACACGGATTACAAGTTACAATCAGAGTCGGTTTCTAGCCTTAACTAGGTAAGGCACCCGCCAGGGCCGTCTTGGGCTCGGACTCTCTATTGGGCCGGCTTATAGTGTGAGTCGCCGAAAGCATGGGCCGGCCTTGTTCTTCTGAGTCCATCCTTAGCTTTTTGCAGTCAGCTTTCCTTCTCCTGAGCCATAGAGCCGGCTTATAGAGCCGGCTTTCTGAGTCGCCCTTTGTTCTTGGCTTCCTGAGTCGCTCGTGGCTCTCGGCTTCCTGAATCGCCCTTTGCTCTCGGCTTCCTGAGTCGCCCGTAGCTCTTCTGCGTTGATGCCAGTTCACTTTGCTTCGTAATCCGCCGCTTTGCTAACTAGCCGCCTTGCCGGGTCTCGATGGGCACGGTACCACCGCTCTGGGCACGGCTAAGTGCCGTACTACGAGTCATCTTTGTGCTTTGTCATCGTCATCTGCCGAGTCCCGGTCTTGCCAGCTTTTAATAATCTTGCGAACTGAGACATAACATGATCAACAGCCCTTGAACAACGCCGGCTCAATATTAAAGCGGCGGCTCATCGTCTTTGTCAGAGCCGCCGGTACTGTGAAGCTGAATCTATGATGAGCCGGCTTTGACCTTGAGCTGATTTCTGTAGCCGGGTTACTGAGTCATTGAGCTGATAACCTGCCTCTCTGGGCGGCTGTATCTCCTTCACATTGGCGCCTTTCCAACAGTGATTCTTGAGCCGTCGCTAGCCGAGTTATCGCCACACCGGGTCACCCTCTGGGGCGAGTCATCAGCCTTGAGTCGCCTTCTGCCAAAAATGAGTGCTAACATATGCCCCCTTGTTTTCTAGCAGAGCTTGCGTGCTAGAAAATATTCCATGTAGGATTTTTTACTAACGGCGATGCTTATGTTCATCGGCCATGTGGTCTAAGGGCGATGTTTATGCTCATCGGCCATTAGCATGATCTCAGGCGGATTGCCACACACTTGGGTGGAACTTCTTTAAGTATTTCCCGTTGATAGCTCGAGGTAGTAAGTCGCCCTCCAAAGTCTCCACCAGATAAGAGTTACCGGGTGTTATTCTGGCGACCCGCAACGGTCCTTCCCAACTTGGTGACCACTTGCCAAATTTCCGGCTTCAGGAGCCGACTGGTAGTATAACTTTCCACTCTAAGTTGCCAACTTGAAAATCCTTGAGCCGGACTCTCTTGTTATAAGTCTTTGCCAACCGCAACTTCTCTTTCTCAATGTCCCTTAGAGCCTTTAATCGTTTGTCGGCCACATCGTCTAGGTTATCCATCATTAAGCCGTAGTAGTCTTCGGCCGACAAATCGTTCTGCTTAGCAAACCTTAAGGCGGCCAGATTCACCTCAACTGGTAAGACGGCCTCTTGCCCATATACCAACTCAAAAGGAGTCACCTTGGTAGCCCCATGCCTTGAGACCCGGTGAGCCCATAATGCTTCGGACAGTACCTCATGCCACCGCCTTGGATGGTCTTTGATCTTTTTCTTAATCAATTTGATCAAGATATTATTGCTAGACTCAGCCTGTCCATTGGCCTGAGCATAATACGGAGATGAACTGAGCATCTTGATCCTAAGTGATTCGGCAAACTGTTTAACCTCCTTTGCCATGAAGGAAGTTCCTTGATCCATGGTGAGAGTCTGTGGAATAGCGAATCTGTGAACAATATGCTCAGTAATGAATTGAATTACCTCCTTGTGAGTCATGTTCCTGAGAGGTACTGCTTCAGACCACTTGGTGAAATAATCTGTGGCAACCAACACGAACCAATGCCCTTTTGATGAAGCCGGGTGAATCATACCGATAAAGTCAAGTGCCCAACCCCAGAAGGGCCACGGTTTTATGATAGGATGGAGCTTGGAAGCCGGAACTAGCTGGATATCCCCAAACTTCTGGCAAGCTTCGCACCCCTTGTAGTACTTGAAGCAGTCATTGATCATCGTCGGCCAATAAAATCCGGCTCGCCGGAGCATCCACTTCATCTTGTGAGCCGACTGATGTGTTCCACATAAGCCGTCATGTACCTCTCCCATGGCGACTCTAGCTTGATCCTCGTCTAAGCACTTAAGCAGAAGACCATCAGCCGTTCGGCGGCACAAGTCACCATTATCCAGTGTATACTTGAGAGCAAGTCGCCGAACGGCTCTGTCTATTTTCTGACTCGGGTTCTTCAGATAACTCACAATAGGTGCTCTCCAGTCAGAAATCCGGGTTGCCCCTTCCTCAGTAGCCGATTCATCTGAGCCGGCTCCTTCTCTATCAGCCGGCTTATCTAGGCCGGCGTCTCCTTTATCAGCCGGCTCGCCTGAGCCGGCTTTTCCTTCGCCAGCCGACTCACCTGAGCCGGCCTTCTCTGAGTCAGCAGCAATCAGCATCGGCTTTTCTGCTATGAAGAACATGCCTCTGTCGACATGATAGCCTGATGCCTGTTGCGCTAACTCATTGGCGAGCCAATTATCTTGCCTAGACACGTGAGAGATAGAAAAATAATCCAAACTTGCTATAATGTCTAAGCATCTGTCAAGGTACATATTGAGTGATTCGTCATTGCACAGAAACACCTTTGCCACTTGTTGAACAACTAGTAACGAATCACCGTATGCCTTGATATGAGAGACCCCTGTATTGACTAAAAGCTCGAGCCCGAATAGAAGTGCTTCATATTCGGCTTGATTGTTAGTACAAAAGTAGTTAAGCCGGCAGGAGGCCTCAAATATAGTACCGTGGGGCGAGATGTATGCAACGCCGGCTCCCTGCCCATTCTTGCAAACTGAGCCGTCAAAATATAGCCGCCACGGCTTAGCCGACACAACGTGTAAGCTGGCTTCTTGCTCCAGGTCAATCCGATGCTCAACAATAAAATCAGCTACGACCTGGCCTTTCACAGATTTGAGAGGTTCATAGGCCAAGTCATACTCAATTAACCCATATGCCCACTTGCCGATTCGCCCGCTGAGAATCGGCCTTTGAATCATGTGTCTGAGAACATCGGTCTGACCCACCACCTTACACTCACTAGATAAGAGGTAGTGGCGTAGCTTAGTGCAGGCATAATAAAGGGATAAGCACAATTTTTCCACAGAGCTGTATCTTGACTCGGCATCTATCAAACGGCGGCTTAAGTATGTGATGACATACTATTTCCCTTCGGCTTCTTGGGTTAAGGCGGCTCCTATTACTCTCTCTTCAGCAGCAATGTAGAGCCGGCATGGCTGACCGTGAGCCGGCGCCCTCAGAACCGGAGGGGTTGATAAGCACGTCTTTATCCTTTCAAATGCCTCTTGCTGTTCTGCCCCCCAAGTAAATTCATCATCGTTCTTAAGCCGAAGAATCTGAGTAAATGCATCGACTTTCCCAGACAGGTTAGCAACAAACCGCCTCAAATAATTGACCTTGCCGAGGAACTTCTGCATGTCTCTTTTGCAAGCCGGTGCCTGCACCTTTTGAATAGCTCTAACCTTTTCCGGGTCAACCTCTATGCCATGCTCATGTATTATGAAACCCAGAAACTTTCCAGCTGACACGCCAAAGGCACACTTCAATGGATTCATCTTGAGCCCATACTTCCTCATCCTTTCAAACGTAAGTCGTAAGTTGGCCAAATGATCTAACTCGCCGTCCGACTTGACTACCACGTCGTCAATGTAGACTTCCAGTATGACTCCAAGAAGGTCATGAAATATTAAGTTCATCGCTCTTTGATAAGTAGCACCAGTGTTCTTTAATCCAAAGGTCATCACTACCCACTCAAATAGACCAACAAAACCGGGGCAGCGAAATGCTGTCTTAGCCGAATCTTCTTCGGCCATGAATATCTGGTTATACCCTGCGTTACCGTCCAAGAAGCTGATGATCTTGTGTCCCGAGGCTTCATTGATAAGCATATCGGCTATTGGCATAGGATATTCGTCTTTGGGTGTAGCTCGATTTAAATCTCTGAAGTCTATGCATACCCTTATCTTTCCTGACCCCTTCTTCTCAACTAGGACAATGTTTGAAACCCACTCAGCATACTTGCAAGGCCGAATAAACTTTGCTTTTATAAGCCGGCCGATCTCTTCCTTGACTCGGCCATATATCTGTGGGTTGAACTTTCGAGCCGGCTGCTTGTAAGGTCTAAAGCCGGCTTTGATGGGTAACCGATGCTCAACGAGCTGGCGGCTTAACCCAGGCATCTCATGATACTCCCACGCGAAGCAGTCTACATACTCTCTGAGTAGGGCGACTAACTCCTGCTTATAGCCGGCTTCCAGATTCCGGCTTACAAACGTCAGCCTTGGCACCATGCCGTCTCCAAGGTCCACCTTTTCAAGCGGGTCAGCCGACGTAAAGCCTTGCCCCAATTTGTCTAAGTCGCCAGGCTCTTCAATGGTCTCAAACATATTGTTCCTGTTGGCCCGATACTCGTCAAGCCGGCTTTGAAGCCACTCATCGTTGTTATCCATTCACTTGAGTCTGAGCCGGTTTTCACCAACCGGCTTTAGAGACACTGGCACGAACCCATCCCGGGTTGCACTTAGGAAGTCAAACCCGGACAAGTCACGCCCCGAAAGACATGTAGCAGTGGAGTGTTGCCAGTCAACTAGTGACTCGGCAAATGCAATGCAGGCCGAGTTATCTGCATGGACGACTTCTACTTCATCGTCGACCCACTAAACCAGCTATTGGTGCAGAGTAGACAGAACGCACTGGTTTGCATGCAACCAATCTCGTCCTAGTAGTACATTGTAGTTCCCTTGCACCTCAGCAACGAAGAAGGCAGTAGCCAGGGTCTTGCTTCCGACTGTAAGCTCTAGACTGATAACCCCTTTAGCTTCCACTCCTTCTCCGCCTTCGAACCCGTTGAGTACCATGTTCGTCTTCATCAAATCATCATCATCAAGTTGTAACTTTTTGAAGACTAAATAAGGCATTAGATTGACTACAGCACCTCCATCAACCATCATCCTGGTAACCGGCTTCCCATTGATGTGCCCTCTGATATACAAAGGCTTGAGATGCTTAACCGGTTCCTCCGGCTTCTCGAAGATAGCGTTCTTGGGTCCAAAGTCAATTTGAGCTACTGAGCCGGCTTCGTCAACAGCGCGAAACTCAGCAGGCAGATAGTACACCATGTTGATATCCATATTCATGTGAGTCGGCGTTCCTTCATAATTCAGAAGCTCTTCATCATCTGCTGACTCGCCCGGCGGCTCATCCATGGCCGACTCTCCTGAGACTGGCGGCTCATCTGACACATGGCTTGGAAGTTCTTCGTCAGCCGCTGACTCATCAGACAGGTCATCCATGGCCGAGTCTAGGTCTGCCGGCTCTCTCAGCATTGACTCTGACATTGCTGGCTCACTCGCCGCCGAATCCTCTGGTGTGGACCGTGACATTGCCGGCCTATTAGTTGTCGGCTTATCTCTCGCCAGGTCTGCAGCTTCAACCTCATCAGCCCATGATGAATAAGTAATAGCTGGTATTGCAACTGGCTCTTTATCCTTATTTAACGCGGAGACTAGTACGCCGGGTGCTTGGGTTATGAGCTCTGTCGGCTTAGGCACCCAGACTTGAGAACGTATTATTGGATGATCCTGGTTGAAACTCGCATCCCTGAGCCACTCAGCTTCTTCTCCAGCCTTCTCTTGATTCCTCAACCTTTGTAGTTTCCTTTTCTGTGTCTTGGTTAACCCGGCAGGGCACCACCTTGGTTGAGTGTATTTTGGGTCACGCGGCTTAGTCTGACCGGAGCTGGCTTCATGGTCATTGGCTGCGCCGTTAGGCCCGATAACTAGTATCGGTCTACCTTTTGCCGGTTCTACAATCGGCTCTTTCATCTTCAGTATCTGGCTACCAATGGTAAGTGAGCCGCCAAATATTCTGCCTGTCATGCTTTCCGGCTCACCAGCCCTAGCAGCTTGCGGCTTGACACGCCACACCTTTCCTCTCTCTGGACTTGGCATATGCTCCTTGAGCCGGCTTGCTGGCCCTAGCCGGCTTTTGTCAAAAGTGCTTTTCAGAGGTGGCGTCTTTGCTATAGCCGGCTTAAAATACTGACTGAACTCTGCCGGTGACCTTGAACGCTTTCCATAGGGCCGGCTTGTGCTTGCACCGGCTCGTCTGACATACTTGCTCATCAACATGTCGAAAGTCGGCTTAATGCGTTTGTACTTAGCATTAGCTGTATTAACCCGCCACTGGCCGACTTCCGGGCTCTTCGGCTTAATGAACCTTTGCGGTGATCTGGGCGGCTCTTCCTGTTGCCCCCCGAGCGTAGGATTGCTGATGGTAATCTTGATAACCTCCTTGCCGCCGGGTTCTCGACTTATAGTCGCCTTCCTCCCAGACACCATGTTGCCGGCTTGCGTGTTCCTGGGCTCACCAACAACAACGTTAGCTTTGTTAGATGATCCGGCCGTCTCTGGCCGAATGAGTACCTTCTTTCCCTCCAGGTCTAGCGCGTTCATTGGGAACGGCTGTTGATCAATTGCCATGCTAGCAAAGCACAATCGTCCGTCATTAAGGGCCGATTGGATCTGTCGACGAAAAACATTACAATCGTTAGTGGCATGAGAAAAAGAATGATGATATTTGCAATAAGCCCGCCGCCTTATCTCTTCAAGCGGTGGTATGACATGATTGATCTTTATAATTTTGTCCTTCAACAAGGCATCAAATATTCTATCACACTTGCCTACGTCGAAAGTGCATTTAAACTCATCTTCCCGATTCTTACGAACCGGCTTAAGATCATCACACACATAAGGTTTGGCTTTACCCGGCTAAACAAACTCAGCAGTGTAAATATCGGTTTCCTCGTCTGAGCCGGCACTTCCCTCAATGGTGTTAAGCCGGCTCCGGCTCACCCGATGTGAGTCTTTCATCTCATTGGCCCGGCTCTCCTGAACCAGAGCCTTTTCTTGCACTTGGCCGACACTTAGGATCTCATACCCCTCTAATTTTCTTTTAAGTGGGATCGTAAACCATTAAGTACTAAGTCGGCCATATCTCTCTCAGTTATAGCTAAACTATAACACCGGTTTCTTGTGTTCCTAAACCTTTTGACATAGTCGGATACCGACTCGTCATGCTTTTGCTTAACCGATGTAAGGTGGGACAATTTTAACTCAATCTCTCCGGCAAAAAAGTGTTCATGAAACTTCCGCTCTAAATGAAACCAAGTATGTATGGAGTTAGGAGCTAAAGCAGAAAACCATGAAAAAGCAGTGCCGGTTAAAGATAATGAGAACAAGCGAACTTTATGATGCTCATGATTGGCTTCACCTAGTTGAGCCAAATATTGACTAATATGTTCCCATGTTGATTTATTATCCACCCCATTAAACTTAGAAAATTCTGGAACTCGGTAACCAGGGGGATAAGGTTGTAAGTCAAAATATTCGGGATAGGGTTTAGTATAATTTCTAGGTTTTAGCGTCACCCCGAATCTATCGTAAGCCATCTGGTCCAACTCACTCCTTAACTTGGCCATCACATCGTCCACGTTGAGCGATTGAACCGGCACAGTGGATGAGTTGGTCATAGGGGCGGCTTGTGTCCATAGAGCCGAATTCTGAGTCCGCGCCGGCTCATCTCCAAAGCGTACTGCTTGATCCGGCTGTCTAGCCGAATAAGGCATGCTTTGGATAGGAGTCGGACTTGGCAGCATAGGCACAAGTCGGTTATCTCTATTCTGGCTCATCGGCTATAACTCCGATGGCCGACTTAACGGCGTGTTTTCTTTAGCCTTATCACGTTCCAGCATTAGATGATAAATACTATTTGTGCTTTGTCTAACAAAGTACTGGATTTCGGCTAATTGCTCAGGAGTAAAGAGGCTATTGCTTATGGCGGGTTGGCTGATCTTGATGCTCAGAGGTACGTATTCCGGCTCTTTGATCGGCGAGATGACTCCTTGCCGATCCTTCTTGAGACTCGCCAGATATAGCTCCCGATCTGCTTCAGCCTGCTTCTGCCGCAGCATCTTGAACTACTCGTCACGCTTCTTCTCCCAAGCCGCCAAGCCTTGGCGTTGTGCTTCTGACAGCTCCTCAAGAGCCGGTTTGATGATGTTGTCAGTGCTGATGCCAGCGGAGTCGGTCTTAGAATTGGTCATTGCTGTCCAATTTTTAGATCGAATCTTCCCCAGCGGAGTCGCCAAAAAGTGTGTTCGCACACGAACACGTCAACGTGTCCCACAGGGCCGGGGGTGATGCAACGCAACTCGCCCCGCGGGAGGCCGGCTCACAGCGCGATACGCAAGACAGTAAGCCGACGCTTTTGAGACCAGACGCCCCAGTTCCTCGGGAGGGACCCCGTCGGAGGAAACCGGCGACGATTGGCTGAACTGGGTCGATTCGCTCGCCCCCGGCTCGGTTGTCGATATCCGATGAACTTACGCGAAGTCGCCGAATAACGGAAGCATGAACAAGGGTTAAGGGGTAAAAAGTAGGTTGTATTGATATGTCGATTGTTTGCTTGATTCAATCGACCATCACCTCTCACATATATATGAGGCGGCTGGACTTCCCGTGCAAGTAAGAGACTCCTACACGGATTACAAGTTACAATCAGAGTCGGTTTCTAGCCTTAACTAGGTAAGGCACCCGCCAGGGCCGTCTTGGGCTCGGACTCTCTATTGGGCCGGCTTATAGTGTGAGTCGCCGAAAGCATGGGCCGGCCTTGTTCTTCTGAGTCCATCCTTAGCTTTTTGCAGTCAGCTTTCCTTCTCCTGAGCCATAGAGCCGGCTTATAGAGCCGGCTTTCTGAGTCGCCCTTTGTTCTTGGCTTCCTGAGTCGCTCGTGGCTCTCGGCTTCCTGAATCGCCCTTTTCTCTCGGCTTCCTGAGTCGCCCGTAGCTCTTCTGCGTTGATGCCAGTTCACTTTGCTTCGTAATCCGCCGCTTTGCTAACTAGCCGCCTTGCCGGGTCTCGATGGGCACGGTACCACCGCTCTGGGCACGGCTAAGTGCCGTACTACGAGTCATCTTTGTGCTTGGTCATCGTCATCTGCCGAGTCCCGGTCTTGCCAGCTTTTAATAATCTTGCGAACTGAGACATAACATGATCAACAGCCCTTGAACAACGCCGGCTCAATATGAAAGCGGCGGCTCATCGTCTTTGTCAGAGCCGCCGGTACTGTGAAGCTGAATCTATGATGAGCCGGCTTTGACCTTGAGCTGATTTCTGTAGCCGGGTTACTGAGTCATTGAGCTGATAACCTGCCTCTCTGGGCGGCTGTATCTCCTTCACATTGGCGCCATTCCAGCAGTGATTCTTGAGCCGTCGCTAGCCGAGTTATCGCCACACCGGGTCACCCTCTGGGGCGAGTCATCAGCCTTGAGTCGCCTTCTGCCAAAAATGAGTGCTAACATATGCCCCCTTGTTTTTTAGCAGAGCTTGCGTGCTAGAAAATATTCCATGTAGGATTTTTTACTAAGGGCGATGCTTATGTTCATCGGCCATGTGGTCTAAGGGCGATGTTTATGCTCATCGGCCATTAGCATGATCTCAGGCGGATTGCCACACACTTGGGTGGAACTTCTTTAAGTATTTCCCGTTGATAGCTCGAGGTAGTAAGTCGCCCTCCAAAGTCTCCACCAGATAAGAGTTACCGGGTGTTATTCTGGCGACCCGCAACGGTCCTTCCCAACTTGGTGACCACTTGCCAAATTTCCGGCTTCAGGAGCCGACTGGTAGTATAACTTTCCACTCTAAGTTGCCAACTTGAAAATCCTTGAGCCGGACTCTCTTGTTATAAGTCTTTGCCAACCGCAACTTCTCTTTCTCAATGTCCCTTAGAGCCTTTAATCGTTTGTCGGCCACATCGTCTAGGTTATCCATCATTAAGCCGTAGTAGTCTTCGGCCGACAAATCGTTCTGCTTAGCAAACCTTAAGGCGACCAGATTCACCTCAACTGGTAAGACGGCCTCTTGCCCATATACCAACTCAAAAGGAGTCACCTTGGTAGCCCCATGCCTTGAGACCCGGTGAGCCCATAATGCTTCGGACAGTACCTCATGCCACCGCCTTGGATGGTCTTTGATCTTTTTCTTAATCAATTTGATCAAGATATTATTGCTAGACTCAGCCTGTCCATTGGCCTGAGCATAATACGGAGATGAACTGAGCATCTTGATCCTAAGTGATTCGGCAAACTGTTTAACCTCCTTTGCCATGAAGGAAGTTCCTTGATCCATGGTGAGAGTCTGTGGAATAGCGAATCTGTGAACAATATGCTCAGTAATGAATTGAATTACCTCCTTGTGAGTCATGTTCCTGAGAGGTACTGCTTCAGACCACTTGGTGAAATAATCTGTGGCAACCAACACGAACCAATGCCCTTTTGATGAAGCCGGGTGAATCATACCGATAAAGTCAAGTGCCCAACCCCAGAAGGGCCACGGTTTTATGATAGGATGGAGCTTGGAAGCCGGAACTAGCTGGATATCCCCAAACTTCTGGCAAGCTTCGCACCCCTTGTAGTACTTGAAGCAGTCATTGATCATCGTCGGCCAATAAAATCCAGCTCGCCAGAGCATCCACTTCATCTTGTGAGCCAACTGATGTGTTCCACATAAGCCGTCATGTACCTCTCCCATGGCGACTCTAGCTTGATCCTCGTCTAAGCACTTAAGCAGAAGACCATCAGCCGTTCGGCGGCATAAGTCACCATTATCCAGTGTATACTTGAGAGCAAGTCGCCGAACGGTTCTGTCTATTTTCTGACTCGGGTTCTTCAGATAACTCACAATAGGTGCTCTCCAGTCAGAAATCCGGGTTGCCCCTTCCTCAGTAGCCGATTCATCTGAGCCGGCTCCTTCTCTATCAGCCGGCTTATCTAGGCCGGCGTCTCCTTTATCAGCCGGCTCGCCTGAGCCGGCTTTTCCTTCGCCAGCCGACTCACCTGAGCCGGCCTTCTCTGAGTCAGCAGCAATCAGCATCGGCTTTTCTGCTATGAAGAACATGCCTCTGTCGACATGATAGCCTGATGCCTGTTGCGCTAACTCATTGGCGAGCCAATTATCTTGCCTAGACACGTGAGAGATAGAAAAATAATCCAAACTTGCTATAATGTCTAAGCATCTGTCAAGGTACATATTGAGTGATTCGTCATTGCACAGAAACACCTTTGCCACTTGTTGAACAACTAGTAACGAATCACCGTATGCCTTGATATGAGAGACCCCTGTATTGACTAAAAGCTCGAGCCCGAATAGAAGTGCTTCATATTCGGCTTGATTGTTAGTACAAAAGTAGTTAAGCCGGCAGGAGGCCTCAAATATAGTACCGTGGGGCGAGATGTATGCAACGCCGGCTCCCTGCCCATTCTTGCAAACTGAGCCGTCAAAATATAGCCGCCACGGCTTAGCCGACACAACGTGTAAGCTGGCTTCTTGCTCCGGGTCAATCCGATGCTCAACAATAAAATCAGCTACGACCTGGCCTTTCACAGATTTGAGAGGTTCATAGGCCAAGTCATACTCAATTAACCCATATGCCCACTTGCCGATTCGCCCGCTGAGAATCGGCCTTTGAATCATGTGTCTGAGAACATCGGTCTGACCCACCACCTTACACTCACTAGATAAGAGGTAGTGGCGTAGCTTAGTGCAGGCATAATAAAGGGATAAGCACAATTTTTCCACAGAGCTGTATCTTGACTCGGCATCTATCAAACGGCGGCTTAAGTATGTGATGACATACTATTTCCCTTCGGCTTCTTGGGTTAAGGCGGCTCCTATTACTCTCTCTTCAGCAGCAATGTAGAGCCGGCATGGCTGACCGTGAGCCGGCGCCCTCAGAACCGGAGGGGTTGATAAGCACGTCTTTATCCTTTCAAATGCCTCTTGCTGTTCTGCCCCCCAAGTAAATTCATCATCGTTCTTAAGCCGAAGAATCTGAGTAAATGCATCGACTTTCCCAGACAGGTTAGCAACAAACCGCCTCAAATAATTGACCTTGCCGAGGAACTTCTGCATGTCTCTTTTGCAAGCCGGTGCCTGCACCTTTTGAATAGCTCTAACCTTTTCCGGGTCAACCTCTATGCCATGCTCATGTATTATGAAACCCAGAAACTTTCCAGCTGACACGCCAAAAGCACACTTCAATGGATTCATCTTGAGCCCATACTTCCTCATCCTTTCAAACGTAAGTCGTAAGTTGGCCAAATGATCTAACTCGCCGTCCGACTTGACTACCACGTCGTCAATGTAGACTTCCAGTATGACTCCAAGAAGGTCATGAAATATTAAGTTCATCGCTCTTTGATAAGTAGCACCAGTGTTCTTTAATCCAAAGGTCATCACTACCCACTCAAATAGACCAACAAAACCGGGGCAGCGAAATGCTGTCTTAGCCGAATCTTCTTCGGCCATGAATATCTGGTTATACCCTGCGTTACCGTCCAAGAAGCTGATGATCTTGTGTCCCGAGGCTTCATTGATAAGCATATCGGCTATTGGCATAGGATATTCGTCTTTGGGTGTAGCTCGATTTAAATCTCTGAAGTCTATGCATACCCTTATCTTTCCTGACCCCTTCTTCTCAACTAGGACAATGTTTGAAACCCACTCAGCATACTTGCAAGGCCGAATAAACTTTGCTTTTATAAGCCGGCCGATCTCTTCCTTGACTCGGCCATATATCTGTGGGTTGAACTTTCGAGCCGGCTGCTTGTAAGGTCTAAAGCCGGCTTTGATGGGTAACCGATGCTCAACGAGTTGGCGGCTTAACCCAGGCATCTCATGATACTCCCACGCGAAGCAGTCTACATACTCTCTGAGTAGGGCGACTAACTCCTGCTTATAGCCGGCTTCCAGATTCCGGCTTACAAACGTCAGCCTTGGCACCATGCCGTCTCCAAGGTCCACCTTTTCAAGCGGGTCAGCCGACGTAAAGCCTTGCCCCAATTTGTCTAAGTCGCCAGGCTCTTCAATGGTCTCAAACATATTGTTCCTGTTGGCCCGATACTCGTCAAGCCGGCTTTGAAGCCACTCATCGTTGTTATCCATTCACTTGAGTCTGAGCCGGTTTTCACCAACCGGCTTTAGAGACACTGGCACGAACCCATCCCGGGTTGCACTTAGGAAGTCAAACCCGGACAAGTCACGCCCCGAAAGACATGTAGCAGTGGAGTGTTGCCAGTCAACTAGTGACTCGGCAAATGCAATGCAGGCCGAGTTATCTGCATGGACGACTTCTACTTCATCGTCGACCCACTAAACCAGCTATTGGTGCAGAGTAGACAGAACGCACTGGTTTGCATGCAACCAATCTCGTCCTAGTAGTACATTGTAGTTCCCTTGCACCTCAGCAACGAAGAAGGCAGTAGCCAGGGTCTTGCTTCCGACTGTAAGCTCTAGACTGATAACCCCTTTAGCTTCCACTCCTTCTCCGCCTGCGAACCCGTTGAGTACCATGTTCGTCTTCATCAAATCATCATCATCAAGTTGTAACTTTTTGAAGACTAAATAAGGCATTAGATTGACTACAGCACCTCCATCAACCATCATCCTGGTAACCGGCTTCCCATTGATGTGCCCTCTGATATACAAAGGCTTGAGATGCTTAACCGGTTCCTCCGGCTTCTCGAAGATAGCGTTCTTGGGTCCAAAGTCAATTTGAGCTACTGAGCCGGCTTCGTCAACAGCGCGAAACTCAGCAGGCAGATAGTACACCATGTTGATATCCATATTCATGTGAGTCGGCGTTCCTTCATAATTCAGAAGCTCTTCATCATCTGCTGACTCGCCCGGCGGCTCATCCATGGCCGACTCTCCTGAGACTGGCGGCTCATCTGACACATGGCTTGGAAGTTCTTCGTCAGCCGCTGACTCATCAGACAGGTCATCCATGGCCGAGTCTAGGTCTGCCGGCTCTCTCAGCATTGACTCTGACATTCCTGGCTCACTCGCCGCCGAATCCTCTGGTGTGGACCGTGACATTGCCGGCCTATTAGTTGTCGGCTTATCTCTCGCCAGGTCTGCAGCTTCAACCTCATCAGCCCATGATGAATAAGTAATAGCTGGTATTGCAACTGGCTCTTTATCCTTATTTAACGCGGAGACTAGTACGCCGGGTGCTTGGGTTATGAGCTCTGTCGGCTTAGGCACCCAGACTTGAGAACGTATTATTGGATGATCCTGGTTGAAACTCGCATCCCTGAGCCACTCAGCTTCTTCTCCAGCCTTCTCTTGATTCCTCAACCTTTGTAGTTTCCTTTTCTGTGTTTTGGTTAACCCGGCAGGGCACCACCTTGGTTGAGTGTATTTTGGGTCACGCGGCTTAGTCTGACCGGATCTGGCTTCATGGTCATTGGCTGCGCCGTTAGGCCCGATAACTAGTATCGGTCTACCTTTTGCCGGTTCTACAATCGGCTCTTTCATCTTCAGTATCTGGCTACCAATGGTAAGTGAGCCGCCAAATATTCTGCCTGTCATGCTTTCCGGCTCACCAGCCCTAGCAGCTTGCGGCTTGACACGCCACACCTTTCCTCTCTCTGGACTTGGCATATGCTCCTTGAGCCGGCTTGCTGGCCCTAGCCGGCTTTTGTCAAAAGTGCTTTTCAGAGGTGGCGTCTTTGCTATAGCCGGCTTAAAATACTGACTGAACTCTGCCGGTGACCTTGAACGCTTTCCATAGGGCCGGCTTGTGCTTGCACCGGCTCGTCTGACATACTTGCTCATCAACATGTCGAAAGTCGGCTTAATGCGTTTGTACTTAGCATTAGCTGTATTAACCCGCCACTGGCCGACTTCCGGGCTCTTCGGCTTAATGAACCTTTGCGGTGATCTGGGCGGCTCTTCCTGTTGCCCCCCGAGCGTAGGATTGCTGATGGTAATCTTGATAACCTCCTTGCCGCCGGGTTCTCGACTTATAGTCGCCTTCCTCCCAGACACCATGTTGCCGGCTTGCGTGTTCCTGGGCTCACCAACAACAACGTTAGCTTTGTTAGATGATCCGGCCGTCTCTGGCCGAATGAGTACCTTCTTTCCCTCCAGGTCTAGCGCGTTCATTGGGAACGGCTGTTGATCAATTGCCATGCTAGCAAAGCACAATCGTCCGTCATTAAGGGCCGATTGGATCTGTCGACGAAAAACATTACAATCGTTAGTGGCATGAGAAAAAGAATGATGATATTTGCAATAAGCCCGCCGCCTTATCTCTTCAAGCGGTGGTATGACATGATTGATCTTTATAATTTTGTCCTTCAACAAGGCATCAAATATTCTATCACACTTGCCTACGTCGAAAGTGCATTTAAACTCATCTTCCCGATTCTTACGAACCGGCTTAAGATCATCACACACATAAGGTTTGGCTTTACCCGGCTAAACAAACTCAGCAGTGTAAATATCGGTTTCCTCGTCTGAGCCGGCACTTCCCTCAATGGTGTTAAGCCGGCTCCGGCTCACCCGATGTGAGTCTTTCATCTCATTGGCCCGGCTCTCCTGAACCAGAGCCTTTTCTTGCACTTGGCCGACACTTAGGATCTCATACCCCTCTAATTTTCTTTTAAGTGGGATCGTAAACCATTAAGTACTAAGTCGGCCATATCTCTCTCAGTTATAGCTAAACTATAACACCGGTTTCTTGTGTTCCTAAACCTTTTGACATAGTCGGATACCGACTCGTCATGCTTTTGCTTAACCGATGTAAGGTGGGACAATTTTAACTCAATCTCTCCGGCAAAAAAGTGTTCATGAAACTTCCGCTCTAAATGAAACCAAGTATGTATGGAGTTAGGAGCTAAAGCAGAAAACCATGAAAAAGCAGTGCCGGTTAAAGATAATGAGAACAAGCGAACTTTATGATGCTCATGATTGGCTTCACCTAGTTGAGCCAAATATTGACTAATATGTTCCCATGTTGATTTATTATCCACCCCATTAAACTTAGAAAATTCTGGAACTCGGTAACCAGGGGGATAAGGTTGTAAGTCAAAATATTCGGGATAGGGTTTAGTATAATTTCTAGGTTTTAGCGTCACCCCGAATCTATCGTAAGCCATCTGGTCCAACTCACTCCTTAACTTGGCCATCACATCGTCCACGTTGAGCGATTGAACCGGCACAGTGGATGAGTTGGTCATAGGGGCGGCTTGTGTCCATAGAGCCGAATTCTGAGTCCGCGCCGGCTCATCTCCAAAGCGTACTGCTTGATCCGGCTGTCTAGCCGAATAAGGCATGCTTTGGATAGGAGTCGGACTTGGCAGCATAGGCACAAGTCGGTTATCTCTATTCTGGCTCATCGGCTGTAACTCCGATGGCCGACTTAACGGCGTGTTTTCTTTAGCCTTATCACGTTCCAGCATTAGATGATAAATACTATTTGTGCTTTGTCCAACAAAGTACTGGATTTCGGCTAATTGCTCAGGAGTAAAGAGGCTATTGCTTATGGCGGGTTGGCTGATCTTGATGCTCAGAGGTACGTATTCCGGCTCTTTGATCGGCGAGATGACTCTTTGCCGATCCTTCTTGAGACTCGCCAGATATAGCTCCCGATCTGCTTCAGCCTGCTTCTGCCGCAGCATCTTGAATTACTCGTCACGCTTCTTCTCCCAAGCTGCCAAGCCTTGGCGTTGTGCTTCTGACAGCTCCTCAAGAGCCGGTTTGATGATGTTGTCAGTGCTGATGCCAGCGGAGTCGGTCTTAGAATTGGTCATTGCTGTCCAATTTTTAGATCGAATCTTCTCCAGCAGAGTCGCCAAAAAGTGTGTTCGCACACGAACACGTCAACGTGTCCCACAGGGCCGGGGGTGATGCAACGCAACTCGCCCCGCGGGAGGCCGGCTCACAGCGCGATACGCAAGACAGTAAGCCGACGCTTTTGAGACCAGACGCCCCAGTTCCTCGGGAGGGACCCCGTCGGAGGAAACCGGCGACGATTGGCTGAACTGGGTCGATTCGCTCGCCCCCGGCTCGGTTGTCGATATCCGATGAACTTACGCGAAGTCGCCGAATAACGGAAGCATGAACAAGGGTTAAGGGGTAAAAAGTAGGTTGTATTGATATGTCGATTGTTTGCTTGATTCAATCGACCATCACCTCTCACATATATATGAGGCGGCTGGACTTCCCGTGCAAGTAAGAGACTCCTACACGGATTACAAGTTACAATCAGAGTCGGTTTCTAGCCTTAACTAGGTAAGGCACCCGCCAGGGCCGTCTTGGGCTCGGACTCTCTATTGGGCCGGCTTATAGTGTGAGTCGCCGAAAGCATGGGCCGGCCTTGTTCTTCTGAGTCCATCCTTAGCTTTTTGCAGTCAGCTTTCCTTCTCCTGAGCCATAGAGCCGGCTTATAGAGCCGGCTTTCTGAGTCGCCCTTTGTTCTTGGCTTCCTGAGTCGCTCGTGGCTCTCGGCTTCCTGAATCGCCCTTTGCTCTCGGCTTCCTGAGTCGCCCGTAGCTCTTCTGCGTTGATGCCAGTTCACTTTGCTTCGTAATCCGCCGCTTTGCTAACTAGCCGCCTTGCCGGGTCTCGATGGGCACGGTACCACCGCTCTGGGCACGGCTAAGTGCCGTACTACGAGTCATCTTCGTGCTGGGTCATCGTCATCTGCCGAGTCCCGGTCTTGCCAGCTTTTAATAATCTTGCGAACTGAGACATAACATGATCAACAGCCCTTGAACAACGCCGGCTCAATATGAAAGCGGCGGCTCATCGTCTTTGTCAGAGCCGCCGGTACTGTGAAGCTGAATCTATAATGAGCCGGCTTTGACCTTGAGCTGATTTCTGTAGCCGGGTTACTGAGTCATTGAGCTGATAACCTGCCTCTCTGGCCGGCTGTATCTCCTTCACATTGGCGCCTTTCCAGCAGTGATTCTTGAGCCGTCGCTAGCCGAGTTATCGCCACACCGGGTCACCCTCTGGGGCGAGTCATCAGCCTTGAGTCGCCTTCTGCCAAAAATGAGTGCTAACACCCGGAGTGAGCAGATGGATCTTCTTCTCAGTTCTGTGCTCAGCATGCAGAAGGACATTGGTAATATCTTGAAGAACCAGGAGAGTCTAGGAAGGATTGTTGAGAACAAGTTTCACATTCTCAACAACTAGGTGGATGAGCTCACAGTGACTGTAACCGAGCTCAAGAGAGAAGTTGATGGCGTGCCCAATCCTAACACCACAGATGATGAGGACAGTCCACCCCTCAGGGCCGACACCTAGTTCAGGACTAAAGCCAGGACTCCTACAATGCCAGCTCCAGAGTTGAGGCCTTCTTCATCAGCACCTGCTATAGCTCCATCAGCTCCTTCAGTTCCGTCAGCTACACCAGCACCTCTAGTTGCTACTCCAACTCCATCCATGACGTCTGCTGAAGTCTTCGCTGACGTCATTCTCTCGAGTCCTTCATCAGCTACCGGAGGGAGATCAGCCCAGAGAGGCGCTTAGTTCTATACCTTTGAACTTTTTGGTAAATTGTTGCCAAAGGGGGAGAAGTTGTATAGTTCATTAGGGCTTCGAGAGAGGGAGAGTGTTTCCTTTTATCGCTCTTCAAAAACATTGATATCTTTTGGTTTGTTGTTTGTGTTAAACCTTGTTTGTGTTTGATCATACACTTGATGTGTGCTGCTACTATTTCCTATCCTTGAGATACCTATGAGATGATCATTCACTTTTGCTTGTTGTGTTGTGCTATGATGTTCATTCTTGTTACTCTCGCACACCACCAAGTTGTATGTGACATGGAAGAGTGCCCCATATACCTAATCGATTGTGCATTTGCATTCAAACGCAAATTCAAAATAGTGCACAAATTTAGGGGGAGCTCTTGCTTATCACATACTTCTCAAAGCGACGATTATATTCATTGATTATATCATATGTCGAAGCTTTGATCTATATGTTGTCATCAATTACCAAAATGGGGGAGATTAAAAGCACATTTGCTCCCTTGGTGGTTTTGGTCATTAATAACAACATATATCTCATTGGACTAATGTTTCCACTAAGTATATTTCAGGAAAAGTTCAATGATGGGATGGAAAAAGGATTGTCGAGAGACCCCTAGATGCAAGGAATAGGATTGGCAAAGCTTCAAGCAAGAAGACTCTACATTTTACTTTGTGAGAAATCACTTTGAGTCTATAGGAAAGCCAATACTATTAAAAGGGGGTGAGGTATTGTTGGTGAACAAAATGCTCCACGTGCACAAGTGATAGTCACCAAAAACACCCACAAGTTCTTCCACAAAAGTCTATCACAAGCCTATCATGAAAAATCGGTGCCACCAAATTTTCCCACTCGGCCCTACCGATTTTCACCTCAGACAGATCCCAGCCAAACCCTAAGTTTTCGGTACAACTGATTCTGCATCGGTGGCACCGAGTTTTAGTTGCTAACTTTCTGTTGCCCCTTTTCTTAAATTCGGAATTTCCAAGTCTTTGGATCGGTGCCACCGAGTTTGCAATCTGATTGTTGGTGACCTTGTCGGTACTGCCGAGAACTATATATCGGTCTCACCGAGATTCAAAAGTTGCTACCTTTTGAGCAACTCGGTACCACCAAGTTTTATACTTCGGTGTCACCGAGTTGGTCAGTTAAGGTGTAACGGTTGGATTTTTGGAGATTCCTATATATACCCCTCCACCACCACTCACTCGAGAGAGAAGCACTCAGAACTATTCCATACATGCCCCATCTAGTTTTCTGAGAGAGAGCCACCCACTCATGTGTTGAGATCAAGCCATTCCAATCCAACCATATGAATCTTGATTTCTAGCCTCCCCAAGTTGCTTTCCACCCAATCAATCTCTTCCACCAAAGCCAAATCTGTGAGAGAGTGATTGAGTGTTGAGGGGTCTATCATCTTCAAGCACAAGAGCAAGGAGTTCATCATCATTATCGAGCCTATTACCTTTTGGAGGGTCGTGCCTCCTTGATTGGTTAGGTGTCGCTTGGGAGCCTCCTACTTCGTGTTGTGGAGTTGAACCAAGAAGTTTGTGAGGGCAAGGAGATCACCTACTTCGTGAAGATCTACCCATACTGAGGCTAGTCCTTCATGGACGGAAGCCGTTATGGAATAGTCAAGGTTGCTACTTCGTGGACCCTTATGTGTGGAGCCCTCCGTGGACACTCGCGACCGTTATCCTCCATGGGTTGAAGACTCCATAAACGTGGACGTACGATAGCACCACCTATCGGAACCACGGGAAATATCTTCGTGTCTCCAAATTGCGTTTGATCTTCCTCCCTATCCTCTATTACATATGCTTGTCTTTACTTTCCGCTGCTATACTCTTAGACATACATGTGTAGGGTGTGCTTGACTTCCTATCATTGCTAAAATCTGCCAACACTTATAATGGGGAAAAGGTAGAAATTTTAATTTGTAAGGTAGTCTAATCACCCCCCTCTAAACATACTTTTGATCCTACAGACATAGATCACCCGTGGGATGATCCTTCCATGAAAAAGATTAACAATCATGCCTTGGGCATGTTCAGCAATGATATGGCCTCCTGGAAAGTGAGGGTGAAACGAGCTATTCAGGCTGATGAACCCCTGTCCAAGATTTTGGAGGAAAATTGGACACTTACGGAAGAGGACTTGCAAAAGTTCAAGGACACTTGTGCTACCAAGGCAGCCAAGGAAAAGACTGGGAAATTCAAGGCGCTTTAGCACAAGAACACGGGGAACCAATGCCTCGGAAGCCGTGGCTACCTTGGCAAAAGGCCCATGTGGGATAAGGAGGACGCGGAGCGTCAAGCCGCGGGTCTCCCACCCCCTTTGCGAAGTTCACTGCCCCCTTGGAGCGTGACTTCATCAGGGCCCGCTACAAGTGCGACAAGGAAAAGAAGGTTTTTTACAAGGACTCGATCATGAGGAAATTGGAAAGAATACTGGTAATTATTGTTTTACCACACCTTACATTTAGCTTCTGATCAAGTCAGACTACACATTTGTGAATGGTTCATGTTCCTTTTGCAGGAGCAGCCACACAGGCTTGCAGCCGAAAGTGAGTCTTCGCCAATGAGGCCCAAGTGGGACACCCCTGTCAATCGGGCCTTGAACGAACTGAAGGGACTCCCTTTGTACCAGCCGCCGCAATATGGACGTGTGCATGGCGCCGGAGACGGCGCCACATGGAAGATCTATTACAACGAGGGCCCAAAGGTCAAGAAGCAGAAAAAGAAGTTCAGTCAGGCGGACATCGACGAGAAGGTTAAGCTTGCGTTCAAGAAGAAAGAAGCTGAGGACGCGAAAAAAGTAGCTTGGGAGAAAAATGAGTTGGTCCAGTAGGCAGTCGCTGCAGTCGTAGATGCCTGCAGAAATGATTTCGCTACTAACTTGATCCCGGCTATCATCACGTGGATGAAGGAAAATCCAAAGAAGACTCCGCATGATTTTCCCATTCCCAGCTTCGTCGGGAGCAACTCGGTGGCCATCACAACCGCAACAGAACCTGCTCTCGCAACCACGCCTGCTCCCACTCCCGCACCCGCACAAGCACCCGCTCATAGCAGCCCGTGCTGTCACACCCTGTGTTTGTATCACCTTGCTGTGCTATGGATTTACAAAATTTGGAACCAATTAAAACTTTTTCAGTGCATGAGCTTGTTTGAATTATTGATGCTTGCTTGTTTGATTGATTGAGTTTGGCACTCATAGATTCTACTCCTCTCCATACTCATTTTCCATGACCCAAAACTCTTGCCCAATGATCATGCCATGTGAATAGTACCCAAAACTATTTTTACCAAATTTTATTTTGGCCAAAAAGGATTTATTCAAATTAGGTTTTCAAAACCCCCTGAATTGAGGGTTGCACTACAAGTCCTCAAATGAGGTAGATCCTTTTTCCCAAAAGACTCTATTTGGAACCTACTATATATAAGACTTCCCAAAACCACCAAATATTATTTTTAAAGATTATTTTACTATTTTATTTAAAGGCTTTTTCTTAAGGCCAGAAATGGTTTTTCATAAGTAAAAATTATTTAAATGCTTTAAAAATAATTTAGAAAATTTAGGGAAACTCAGTCTACATATATTTTCTATATATAAGAGTTTCAAGACATGGTCATGTTCAAAATATTGGACAATTCCCTTCAAAACCCTTTATGTCTGTTTCAAACATTTGAAATATTTCTATAAGAAATATTCTCAATAAAATCCAGGAAAATTCCAGCAAGTCACACATGCTATATGTGGTGATCTTGCAAAGTTTCATCTCAATCACAATTGATTTGATCCACCAATATAATCCAAAACCATTCCTGTCCAGAGTCAAGTTTGAGCAACTTTACATTGTGAAGTATCTCCTATTGACCCCAAACTTTGTGGGCTTGTTCTAACCCCCAAATCATGAAACCACACCAAGTGGTGGATTTGGGAGAATAGGATTGCATGCTTGGATCTACAGAAATATGATTCTGTTGATTTCTAGGGTTTATGAAGTTTACATTCGAAATTTCCTTCAATTGAGCTCAAAACTTGTGAACACTCTTATATTTACCACCCATTTGATCCTGTTAAGTTTCATTTCCAGTGGAGCACCAGAGGTAGCCCAAACACTGATCAAACACCTTCAGGCAGAATCCAAAAATCAATTATTAAGCCCCTTCCCTTGATCTCCTTGAGCCCAAAGTTTTACCACATCACCATACCACCCCTCCTCACCTCTGGTAAAAGCCCTGGCGGCCAAATGTATGATTTCATGGGTGGGAAGCCCACTTGCACCCCCTGGACAACCACTTTTTTCCCTTCTCTCAGCCCTCTCTCCTTCCTGGCAAGCTCCAGGGCATCCCATGCCCATTTTCCCCTTGTTTAGCCCCTGCGCAGTCGATAGACACTGGTGGACGCGCCAGAGCGCGCCAAAAGCCTATAATGTCGGCCAAAGACACTCTCTTGAGCGCGCTATAGGACAGGCAGAGGGTTGACCTCGTGCCCTGCCCATACTCTGGCCACCTCGAGCTGCCCCTCGTGCCAGTCGAGGCGCCTCGGCGTCCGCGACACGCTGCCGTGTTGCGAGCCTCCTCTCCCTCTCTCTCTCTCAACCTCCCGCACGCGTGCCCGACGCCGCCCGGTTCGGCCAACCGCGGGCCTCACACGCGCGACCTTCCCGGCCTTCTCTCTTCTCTCACCTAGCCCTAGACCAGCCCAAGGAACGCCCCAGACACACCCCCGTCTCCCCCCGTGCACTCTGGCCTCGGCCTCTTCCTCACCGGCGCACCACCGTGCGGTGGACCGCCGTGCCCCTATAAAAGGGCCTCCCCGAGCCCTTCTCTCACCTCTGCCGACTCCCCCTCCTCCCCAATCGCCCTCCCGTGCCACCAAATCCGCCCCGGAAGCACCTGAGCCCGAGATCGAGCCCGAGCTCCGCCGCTTCGGCTCGCCGGAGATCTCCGGTACAGGCCCCCTCCGGTCCCCATTCTTCTTCCGTTGGTCCTCCCTTGCCCTCCTGACTCCGTTCCCCCTCTCCTCCGTGCAGGTTGCGGTCAGAAACGGCCGAAGCAGGCACCTCCCGAAGCTCCTCCGCCGCGGGTGCTCGTCGCCGGCGAACCAGGCCACCTCCGGCCCTCCTTCCACCTCCCCTTGACCCGCGGCGCCTCCCTAAGTCCATTCCCACAGTCACCTCTCCTCACCGTCGCCGGTAGCCTCGCCGGTGAGCCCCTCCCCGCTCGGTCAAGAGGAGGAAGAAGGACCCGACAGGGGGACCCCATATGTCGGCCTCTTCCTCGCCTCTCTCTCTCCCCTCGTTCTCGCTGGCAGCCGGGCCCCGCGTGTCAGGTTTAAACCTGACAGCGTGCGCGGCTGTCTGGCTAGCTAGTTGGGCCGGCCCAGCTGCTGGCCGCCCCTGGCCAGGCACAGTGGGCATTTTCCTTTTTTTTAATTTTTTTTCCAAAAAAATCCCACAGCGTCAAAAATTATCCAATGACAATAATTCTTCCAACATAAATCCTATAATATTATGTAGTATTTTAGAGTGCCACTTGTAAAAATATTTGAAAATCTTTTATGTACTTTTTTATTTAAAAACCCCTTTTTAGTATTTTTAACCTCTATTAAATATAGTTTTGAAAATCTTTTTCACCCCAAAACCTTAGGCAAATATTTTTAGTATAAGTGATAGTATTTTACAGAATAGGGTAACATTTTAGCAGTAGACTTTGTTCTCTATTTTTGTGATGATTCTTATTATTACCGTTATTTATCGCGATGATAGATTGCGCTGTTGACGAGGGAGTTGGACCCGAAGACTTTGAAGACCCCGAAGACTTTGTTGAGCCAGGCAAGCAGCCCTTTGACCATGTTAGGAAACCATTTTCAAGCATGTCATATAGCACTTTATTTCGTTGTGATGATCATGATGATGTGGTGACCACTTCGGTGGGATGCCTCCGGTATTTTCTTGTTGATACTTGCATCGTGCATGACCCTACATTCTTATGAGGGTTCTGCGGGTGGGAGTAGATAAGATGCTTAGTAGATGCTATGCAAATGGGATGGGGTTATGCATGGTGATGGAAACAAAAGTGACTTCAAATACTTTCGAAAACCCCGTCGGGTGCCACTAATGCCCGAGGGAGATGAAGTTGAGCAAGGTAACCACTTGACAACGAACTGGTGTACCGGAGCAAGTTGTGGGTGTGTGTTTTTGAAAACTGAGAGATTTAAGATTTGCTGACCACCCCGACCTTACATGCATAACCACGATACCCCTTATGGGATGGGGCTTTGTTGATTACTTTGGTGGGTACTAGCATAGAGCCCGCATTACTAGTGGCGGGAGTGACGTGGTCACTCTCGATACGGGATCGTCCCGGTAAGGACGACCATGCGCTGTCTTCACAGGCACCGGGCACACCGTTGCGTGCCCTCATGGATGATACGTGTGATGTATATCATGAGGGATGGCACCAACGAGTGGATTCTTTGTTTAGTATCGCTAGGGGAATGGTAATTTTTGGATACTTACCTCGGGTATGAACAATATCGCGAGTCGTGGCTTGACACGGAAGTTTCCCGAGTCTTGTGGGTAAAGTGTGCAACCTCTGCAGAGTGTAAAACTATTCGAATAGCCATGTCCACGGTTATGGACAGTTGGAGGTCGTGCTTAAACTACGTCCGATGTTTTCACAAACCTGGTGTGCGTGTGTTGGTGACAAAGATGATACTTGAGTTAAGTCGGATGACTTGACATGATGACTGAACATGAGATGTTCAACCCCTGCCTATGATGATATATGTAACTTGTTCGTATGAACATCTGCTACCTCATGATGCATGCTTTTAATTGACCATGTCAATGCACTCAAAATTAGCTTTCTGCAAAACTTACCTACTTAGTGCTATATCATGCATTGTTATTTGCCTTGTTGCAAACATGGGTTGCTTGCGAGTACATTCAAAGTACTCATTGGTTTTCCACTAGTTATTTAATTGGCCAGGCATGGAAGGGCAGGAATATGGTGAAGAGTTCGATGGTGACGAACACGCGAACTAGGATGCTTCCCAGTCAGAATGCCTGTAGGGTTAAGCAGATGGCATGGGTCTACGCTTTCGATCAAGATTTTCGCTGCTAGCTATGTCTGTTATTTGGCCTCTCATGGCCATATCTATGTAAGACTTGACCTTCATGGTCTTTATTTGTGTAAGACGCTAAATGTGCATGTAAGGCTCTTGTTATTCATCTTCTGTGTGTTCAGTGAGCATTGATCTCTGGGATCACTGTACACGTGCATTCAGTGATCATGACTTATGAGTCGGGGTCCCCACAAAGCTGGTATCAGAGCCATCCTTACTTTAGGAAGCCCTTAGTTAGCATGAACGTTAGCTAGGATAAAATCGTTTTCAAAACTACACATATACTTGGGAGTTGTACACTTCTTACCTCTTCTAGTTTTCTCACAGCACTATACTGACTCTCCTCCCTTCAAACCTTGTAGATGGCCGTCGTACCTGAAGCCCTCCTAGGGTCCAGCTTTCCCCTACTCCTTGAGGATAGCCTGGAGAAGTGCCAGTATCACCGATCACCCGTTTTCCTCTACCCCGAGCACTAGGTCGATGCCATCACAAAGGAGTACCATGTTGATGTGGTCGTGAAGGCAAACGACTCCCCGATGAGTTGGTTCTTTGAGGGACCACAGATGCAAGGCACTTATCCACCTGCGAGACATCATTCCAGAGATGGCTGACGAGCCGGCCACTCATCACCTTCCTTTCAAGAAGTATTAGAATGGCGAGAGTTGGACGTTGATTCCGTCCAAGGAGGATGGGATGCCACTCAGGTTCCAGAACTACTTCAGCCTCTCCGCCGACAGTCTGGCTCACAACTTGATTAAGGAGTCCGTGAAGCTCCCCGGGGAACTTCACCACACCCGAGAGCTACTTCGTCAAGCCAAGACGAAGCCATACAGGATCAAGAAGGATGGAGCCCCCGAGGGACGACCAGCTGTCGCTTACTGAGGAGGAGTACCCCCAGCTAGGGATGCACCCACACGTCGTCGTCGCATGAGTGCGAAGGAGTACCATGAGCTCTTCACCGCACCACCGGCGAAGCGCCGTCAGGATGGACCTCCTCGTTCTCCGACCCCCTCGACCGGAGACGACGCCCGTACGGATGATGATCAGGAGGAAGATCCTAAGGAGCGTGAGTACGAGACCAAGCACTCCACCGCTTGAGTCCGAGAACCCCTAGGGTAGGATCAGTCATGTATCCCTCATGCGAAGTCGAGTCCGTGTAATGGTTCATATGAAACCATGTGTGCTTGTTGTTTGTTTTGTTGTTTGTGTTCCGATGCAAGTCGCGCTTTAGCCTTAGGCAACATGTAAGCGACTCCATCGTCTATCTTATCTTAATATATGTGCTGGTTCTTCAACCTTTTGTTTTGCCACACTTGCACTATACCAACCCCCTTAGGCGCGCTCTCTCTATTGTTGCTTTTCCTCTCGTCTATCCCAGTTATTTGGCTTGGCTGCTCCAAACAGGATGGTGACTGCAACCCGTAATAGCTCCTTCACCAACCCTGAAGCCGGCAACTCCAGCCAGCAGCAGGGGGATGGTGGGGCCGCTCACGCTGGAAATCACCCGGAGTAGCCACAAGGCGACATTCCCCCGCCACCACCTCCACCGGAGAACATGACCATAGCTCAGTTTCTCCAAGTTCTCTAGGAGGAACGCCAGGCCAACACTGATGCTATCCAGCAGATGGCTCAAGTCCTTGTGAACAACCAGCAGCAAGGCAAGAATGGCAATGGACGCTCCACTCTGTCTGAGTTCATCAGGAATTCGCCCCCAACCTTCACTGAGACTGCTGAACCACTGGATACCGATGACTGGATCCGCACCATCGAGGACCTCCTTGCACTGGTCAATTGCAAGGAGGATCATGAGAAGGTGTTGTAGGCCTCTCACTGCCTCGGAGGTACCGCCCGAGCTTGGTGGGATGGATTCAAGGTCATGCAAGGCGATCGTGTGATCACCTGGGATAACTTCAAGGAAGGATTCCGCACTGCCCACATTCCTTCTGGGAATATGGCTATCAATAAGAGAGAATTCCGAGTGCTAATGCAAGGAAGTGGCTCTGTCAAGGAGTATATGCAGAAGTTCAACCTACTGTCAAGGTATGCACGTGAAGATGTCAACACGGAAGCTGCTAAGATGGAACGCTTCATGGAAGGACTTCAGCAGACCCTGCAGTATCAGCTCATTTTCTGCGACTGTCGGACCTTCTTCGACCTGGTAAACAAGGCCTCATGCTTGAGGACAAGCGTCGTGCCATGGACGACACTCGCAAGTGCAAGATGATCAGCAAGGGTAGTTCCAGCAACCAGAAGCCTCACCCCTGGCAGCCAGCCCTAGCCAACCCAAGCTATCAGCCGCAACCGGCTAGACCTCCTGCACCTCGTCCGAGCTACCAGCCTGAGCAGTATGCCAATCCCAGGCCAGCCTACAACAACCCCAATAACAACAACGGCGGCAGAAACAACAACAATAACAACTATGGCCAGATCACTTGCTTTGGGTGTGGTCAGCCCGGACACATCTCCAAGCAGTGCCCCAACAAGAAGCCAGATGCACCGCGCCCAATGCGCCTAACCAAGGTCAAGGCCGTGGAGCGCCACCAAGGAACCCAGCTCCCCGCAACCAGCCCGACAATGGCAAGGGTCATGTGAATCACGTCACCGCTGAGGAAGCCCAGGAACACCCGAACGTCATACTGGGTACGTTCCTCGTCAACTCAACCCCGGCAACCGTGCTGTTTGATTGTGGAGCTTCGCATTCTTTTGTTACTCAAAACTTTGCACTAGAGAGTGGGATGAAGCCTACACCCCTGGGTAGCCGTATATTGATACAAACCCCGGGATCTGTTATGAAGTCCGAGATAGGCTGTAAAGGAGTTGAGATGAACATCAACGGGGTAGACTTCCTAGCAGACCTTATTGTCCTGAAGTCGGAAGGCTTGGACGTAATCCTAGTCATGGACTAGTTAACCAAGCACAGAGGCTTGTTAGACTATGACCAGAGGATTGTCACCATGACCAATAGCCAAGGAGTGGAAGTCAAGTATGTTCCCAACCTTGTCTCCGCTCAAGCCCCTCAGGCCAACTGTCTGTCGGGAATTGAGTTGGATCAAGTGCCAGTGGTATGTGAATACCCTGATGTATTTCCTGATGAGCTGCCCGGAATGCCTCCTGACCGCGACATTGAGTTCATCATTGAGCTAATGCCCGGAGTCGGACCCATCTATAAGAACCCTATAGAATGGGATCCGAAGAGTTGGCTGAATTGAAGAAGCAACTGGCAGAGCAGCTCTGAAAAGGATTCATTCGCCCTAGTGCCTCTCCTTGGGGATCACCTATTCTATTTGTGTCAAAGAGAGACGGAACTATCAGGCTCTGTGTCGATTACCGTTCTCTCAATGAAGTCACAATAAAGAACAAGTACCCACTCCCCAAGATTGAAGACATGTTCGATCAGCTGAATGGAGCGAAGGTGTTTTCCAAGATCGACCTCGGGTCGGGGTACTACCAGTTGAAGATCAGACCCCAAGACATTCGGAAGACGACGTTCGTAACCCGGTATGGCCTGTATGAATATACGGTCATGTCATTCGGATTGACCAATGCCCCTGCCTACTTCATGTACCTCATGAACAAAGTTTTCATGGAGTACTTGGACAAGTTTGTTGTCGTCTTCATTGACGACATACTCGTCTTCTCCAAGTCTGAGGAAGAGCATGAGCAACACTTGAGATTGGTCCTAGACAAGCTTCGAGAGCACCAGCTTTATGCCAAGTTTAGCAAGTGTGAATTCTGGTTGAATGAAGTTGGATTCTTGGGTCATGTGTTGACTACAGAAGGATTGTCAGTGGATCCTGCCAAGATTGAAGCCGTGAAGGAATGGCAATCCCCAACCAATGTGAAGGAAGTCAGAAGCTTCCTCAGACTCGCGAGATATTACCGCAAGTTCGTCGAAGGATTTTCGAGCATTGCCCGACCCATGACCCAACTTTTGAAGAAGGACAAGAAGTTCGAATGGACGCCGAAGTGTGAAGAAAGCTTCCAAGAGCTCAACAAGAGATTGACCATGGCCCTATTGTTGGCCACCCCCGATATTCACAAGGAGTTTGTGATATATTGTGATGCATCGAGAACCGGGCTTGGAGGTGTTCTGATGCAAGAAGGCAGAGTCGTAGCATATTTATCCAGACAGCTACGTCCTCATGAAGAGAACTACGCTACTCATGATCTCGAGTTGGCAGACGTAGTTCATGCCTTGAAAACATGGCGACATTACCTTCAGGGGAAGCGATGTGAGATATATACAGACCACAAGAGTTTGAAGTATATTTTCACTCAAAAAGAATTGAACATGAGGCATCGAAGATGGTTGGAGTTGATCAAGGATTATGACCTCAGTGTTCAATACCACCCCGGAAAGGCTAACGTGGTAGCAGACGCCTTAAGCAGAAAGGCTTGTTCCTTGAATGCTATGATTAAGGAAAGGCTACCCGCCTTGTATGAAGAACTTGAAAGCTTCGTCTTGGAACTAGTTGCACCTGGAGTCCTGGCCAACCTCGAAGCAAAGCCTACCTTGATGGAAGATATTAAGGAAGCTCAGAAGGGACACGAGAGCATTGAAGGCATCAAGACGAAGATCAAGGCAGGCAAGGCCCCAGGGTTCTCAGTGGATGAACAAGGAGTTGTATGGTTCGGGACGCGCATCTGCGTGCCTAACAAGATGGAGCTCAAGTATTTGATCTTGCAAGAAGCCCACGACACTCCGTATTCCATCCACCCTGGAGGAACCAAGACGTACCAAGACCTCAAAGCAAGATTCTGGTGGCATGGCATGAAACGGGAGATAGGCACCTTTGTTGCTAAGTGTGACATATGCCAGAGAGTCAAAGCTGAGCATCAGCGACCCGCTGGACTATTGCAACCTCTCAAAGTGCCTGAATGGGAGTGGGACAAAGTCGGGATGTACTTCATCACCAGCTTGCCTAGGTCAAGGAAAGGACATTATTCCATTTGGGTCATTGTCGATCACCTGACCAAGGTAGCCCATTTCATTCCCGTCAAGACCACCTATGATGGTAACAAGCTAGCCAGTCTTTACATCGAGCGTATTGTGAGCCTTCATGGAGTCCCAAAGAAAATTGTGTCGGACCGAGGAACACAGTTCACCTCAAGGTTCTGGAAGCAGTTTCAAGAGGCAATGGGAAACAAGCTCTCCTTCAGCACCGCTTTTCACCCCCAGACCGGTGGACAAACGGAACGGGTAAATCAAATCCTCGAAGACATGCTTCGTGCTTGTGTTTTGGCATATGGAGCCAAGTGGGAAGATTGCCTACCATTCGCCGAGTTCTCCTACAACAACAGCTATCAGTCGAGTCTTCAGATGGCACCGTTTGAGGTATTGTACAGACGCAAGTGCCGCACTCCCCTCAATTGGTCGGAAACTGGAGAAGGACTAGTCTTTGGACCAGATATCCTCCGCGAAGCAGAAGAACAAGTTCAACTCGTCCGAGAACGTTTGGAGACCGCCAAGTCAAGACAAAAGAGTTGCGCCGACTCTCACCGTCGAGAAGTGAACTTCTGTGTCGGTGACCATGTCTATCTCCGAGTCACGCCTCTCAAAGGAACCAAGCGTTTCCACATCAAAGGAAAGCTTGCACCAAGATACATCGGCCCCTTCAAGATCACCGCCAAGTGAGGAGAAGTTGCCTACCAGCTCGAACTACCTTCCGAGCTATCAGAAGTGCACAACGTCTTTCACGTGTCACAACTCCGGAAGTGCCTTCAAGTTCCCAACCGCCCCGACCTCTACAAGGACATCGACCATCCAGCCATCGACCTTCAGCCAGACCTCACTTATCGTGAGAGGCCCGTTCGTATTTTGGATGAAGCGGAGCGTTGCACCTGAAGCCACACCATCAAGTACTTCAAGGTCCAATGGAGCAACCACACTGAAGCAGAAGCAACCTGGAGCGTGAAGACTATCTTAGATCTGAGTTCCCTTATCTTTTTAGCGCTTAGCCTAGGAATCTCGGGGATGAGATTCTTCTAAGGGGGGTAGGTCTATCACACCCTGCATTTGTATCACCTTGCTGTGCTATGGATTTACAAAATTTGGAACCAATTAAAACTTTTTCAGTGCACGAGCTTGTTTGAATTATTGATGCTTGCTTGTTTGATTGATTGTGTTTGTCACTCATAGATTCTACTCCTCTCCATACTCATTTTCCTTGATCCAAACATCTTACCCAATGATCATGCCATGTGAATAGTACACAAAACTATTTTTATCAAATATTATTTTGGCCAAAAATGATTTATTCAAATTAGGTTTTCAAAAACACCCGAATTGAGGGTTGCACTACAAGTCCTCAAATGAGGTAGATCCTTTTTCCCCAAAGACTCTATTTGGAACCTATACTATATATAAGACTTCCCAAAACCACCAAATATTATTTTTAAATATTATTTTAGTATTTTATTTAAAAGCTTTTTCTTAAGGCCGAAAATGGTTTTTCATAAGGAAAAATTATTTAAATGCTCTAAAAATATTTTAGAAAATTTAGGGAAACTCAGTGGACATATATTTTACATATATAAGAGTTTCAACACATGGTCATGTTCAAAATATTGGACAAACCCTTTCAAAACCCTTTCTGTTTGTTTCAAACATTTGAAATATTTCTATAAGAAATATTCTCAACAAAATCCAGGAAAATTCCAGCAAGTCACACATGCTATATGTGGTGATCTTGCAAAGTTTCATCTCAATCCCAATTGATTTGATCCACCAAAATAATCCAAAACCATTCCTGTTCAGAGTCAAGTTTGAGCAACTTTACATTGTGAAGTATTTCCTATTGACCCCAAACTTCGTGGTCATGTTCCAACCCCCAAATAATGAAACCACGCCAAGTGGTGGACTTGGGAGAATAGGATTGCATGCTTGGATCTACAGAAATCTGATTCTGTTGATTTCTAGGGTTTACCAAGTTTACATTGGAAATTTCCTTCAATTGAGCTCAAAACTTGTGAACACTCTTATATTTAGTACCCATTGGATCCTGTTAAGTTTCATTTCCAGTGGAGCACCAGAGGTAGCCCATACACTGATCAAACACCTTCAGGCACAATCCAAGAATCAATTATTAAGCCCCTTCCCTTGTTCTCCTTGAGCCCAAAGTTTTACCACATCACCATACCACCCCTCCTCACCTCTGGTAAAAGCCCTGGCGGCCAAATGTATGATTGCATGGGTGGGAAGCCCACTTGCACCCCCTGGACAACAACTTCTTCCCCTTCTCTCAGCCCTCTCTCCCTCCTAGCAAGCTCCAGGGCATCCCATGCCCCTTTTCCCCTTTGTTTAGCCCTTGCGCAGTCGATAGACACTGGTGGATGTGCCAGAGCGTGCCAAAACCCCATCATGCTGGCCAAAGACGCGCTCTGGAGCGCGTTATAGGACAGGTAGAGGGTTGACCTCGTGCCCTGCCCATACTCTGGCCACCTCGAGCCGCCCCCTCGCGCCAGTCGAGGCGCCTCGGCTTCCGCGACACGCTGCCGTGTCAGGAGCCTCCTCTCCCTCCCTCTCTCACCCTCCCGCACGCGTGCCCGTCACCGCCCGGTTCGGCCAACCGCGGGCCTCACACATGCGAGCTTCCCCGCCTTCTCTCTTCTCTCCCCTAGCCATAGACCAGCCCCAGGAATGCCCCAGACACACCCCCGTCTCCTCCCGTGCACTCTGGCCTCGGCCTCTTCGTCACCGGCGCACCACCGTGCGGTGGACCGCCGTGCCCCTATAAAAGGGCCTCCACGAGCCCTTCTCTCACCTCCGTTGACTCCCCCTCCTCCCCAATCGCCCTCCTGTGCTACCAAATCCGCCCCGGAAGCACTTGAGCCCGAGATCGAGCCTGAGCTCCGCCGCTTCGGCTCGCCGGAGATCTCCGGGTACAAGCCCCCTCCGGTCCCCATTCTTCTTCCGTTGGTCCTCCCTTGCCCTCCTGACTCCGTTCCCCCTCTCCTCCGTGCAGGTTGCGGTCAGAAACGGCCGAAGCAGGCACCACCCAAAGCTCCTCCACCGCGGGTGCTCGTCGCCGGCAAACCAGGCCACCTCCGGCCCTCCTTCCACCTCCCCTTGACCCGCGCGCCTCCCTGAGTCCATTCCCACAGTCACCTCACCTCGCCATCGCTGGTAGCCTCGCCGGTGATCCCCTCCCCGCTCGGTCCAGAGGAGGAAGAAGAACCCAACAGGGGGACCCCACCTGTCGGCCTCCTCCTCGCCTCTCTCTCTCCCCTTGCTGTCGCTGGCAGCCGGGCCCCACACGTCAGGTTTAAACCTGATGGCGCGCGTGGCTGGCTGGCTGGCTAGCTGGGCCGGCCTAGCTGCTGGCCGCCCCTGGCCCAGGCATAGTGGCCTTTTTCCTTTTTCTTTAATTTTTGTTTTCCAAAAAAATCCCACAGGGTAAATAATTCTCCAATGATAGTAATTCTTCCACCATAAATCCTATAATATTATGTAGTATTTTAGAGTGCCACTTGTAAAAATATTTGAAAATCTTTTATGTACTGTTTTATTTAAAACCCCTTTTTTAGTATTTTTAACCTCTGTTAAATATAGTTTTGAAAATATTTTTCATCCCAAAACCTTAGGCAAATATTTTAGTATAAGTTGTAGTATTTTACATAATAGGGTAACATTTTAGAAGTAGACTTTGTGCTCTGTTTTTGTGATGATTCTTATTATTACCGTTATTTATCGCGATGATTAATTGCGCTGTTGACGAGGGAGTAGGACCCGAAGACTTTGAAGACCCCGAAGACTTTGTTGAGCCAGGCAAGCAGCCCTTTGACCATGTTAAGAAACCATTTTCATGCATGTCATATAGCACTTTATTTCGTTGTGATGATCATGATGATGTGGTGACCACTTCGGTGGGATGCCTCCGGTATTTTCTTGTTGAAACTTGCATCGTGCATAACCCTACCTTCTTCTGAGGGTTGTGCGGGTGGGAGTAGATAAGATGCTTAGTAGATGCTATACAAATGGGATGGGGATATGCTTGGTGATGGAAACAAAAGTGATTTCAAATACTTTCGAAAACCCTGTCGGGTGCCACTAATGCCCGAGGGAGATGAAGTTGAGCTAGGTAACCACTTGACAAAGAAGTGGTGTACTGGAGCAAGTTGTCGGTGTGTGTTTTCGAAAATTGAGAGATTTAAGATTTGCTGACCACCCCGACCTTACATGCACAACCACGATACCCCTTATGGGATGGGGCTTTGTTGATTACTTTGGTGGGTACTAGCATAGAGCCCGCATTACTAGTGGCAGGAGTGACGTGGTCACTCTCGATACGGGGTCGTGCCGGTAAGGATGATCATGCGCTGTCTTCACAGGCACCGGGCACACCGTTGCGTGCCCTCATGGATGATACGTGTGATGTATATCATGAGGGATGGCACCAACGAGTGGACTCTTTGTTTAGTATCACTAGGGGAAAGGCAATGTTCGGATACTTACCTCGGGTACGAACAATATCGCGAGTCGTGGCTTGACACAGAAGTTTCCCGAGTCTTGTGGGTAAAATGTGCAACCTCTGCATAGTGTAAAACTATTCGAATAGCCGTGTCCACGGTCATGGACAGTTGGAGGTCCTGCTTAAACTACGTCCGATGTTTTCACAAACCTGGTGTGCATGTGTTGGTGACAAAGATGATACTTGAGTTAAGTCGGATGACTTGACATGATGACTGAACATGAGATGTTCAACCCCTGCCTATGATGATATCTGTAACTTGTTCGTATGAACATCTACTACCTCATGATGCATGCTTTTAATTGACCATTTCAATGCACTCAAAATTAGCTTTCTGCAAAACTTACCTACTTAGTGCTATATCATGCATTGTTATTTGCCTTGTTCCAAACATGTGTTGTTTGTGTGTACATTCAAAGTACTTATTGGTTTGCCACTGGTTATTTAATTGGCCAGGCATGGATGGGCAGGAATATGGTGATGAGTTTGATGTTGACGAACACGCGAACTAGGACGCTTCCCAGTCAGAATGCCTGTAGTGTTAAGGCAGATGGCATGGGTCTACGCTTTCGATCAAGATTTCCACTGCTAGCTATGTTTGTTATTTGGCCTCTCATGGCCCTATCTATGTAAGACTTGACCTTCATGGTCTTTATTTGTGTAAGACGCTAAATGTGGATGTAAGACTCTTGTTATTCAGCTTCTGTGTGTTCAGTGAGCATTGATCTCTGGGATCACTGTACACGTGCATTCAGTGATCACGACTTATGAGTCGGGGTCCCCACACTTGCTCTATCTCTGGCGTGCTAGGCGGGCTTTCGTCTTTGGCTGAGCTCGACGCCCTCATGGTAATTACATGTCGCACCAACATATATCTAGAATATTCCATTTTCATTGCCTTTCGGATGTTTTACACCACAGACATATCTTTGCAGGCCGATGAAACCCCATGCATGATACTCTACGTGATCAAAGGCTAGAAGGTGGACGTGGGAAAGGCAGTGATAACGAAGCCCTTGGAACTCACGTACGACTCGGTGGAGAGGACGACGAGACCCCTATGTGGCTTGGAAATTGGAAGGGTTGGATGCTGCTATGGCCAAAAATTCTTCTTCGTTTGGAGCCGGCCGAGGGCACACCAATAACCACACATCAGCAAGCAGGTATGAATACCACCACCACGCCTACGCAAATAGTAGCACCTGTGGTGCCGGGTGAGAGCGGTGGACGACGCGAGGAAGGGGGTCCAATAGTGGATGATGTAATTGCCCCCGTAGAACAAAGATTGGATAATGAGATGGACGATGATGACCCTCTTCGGTTCCTCAATACACGCGCCTATGACGACGACGTAGATATGATGAGTCAGCTGATACGTCTCCAATGTATCTATAATTTATGAAGTATTCATGCCATGTTTACAATAATTTTATATGATTTTGGTATGATTTTATTAGAACTAACCCGGACTGACGTTGTTTTCAGCAGAACTACCATGGTGTCGTTTTTTGTGCAGAAATAAAAGTTCTCAGAATGGGCTGAAAACTTACGGAGAATATTTTTGGAAAATATAAAAAATACTGGAGCAAAAAGATACCGGAGAGGAGTCCCGAGGCAGCCACAAGCCTAGGGGGCGCCCCCCCTAGGGCGCGACCCCTGGCTTGTGGGTCCCTCGGGAACCCCCCCTGACTTGATTCCAACGCCAAGTACTCCTATAAATCCCGTAACCCCCAGAAAGAAACCTAGATCGGGAGTTCCGCTGCCGCAAGCCTCTGTAGCCACGAAAAACCAATCGGGAGCCCGTTCCGACACCCTGCCGGAGGGGGAAACCATCACCGGAGGCCATCTTCATCATCCCGGCGGTCTCCATGACGAGGAGGGAGTAGTTCACCCTCGGGGCTGAGGGTATGTACCAATAGCTATGTGTTTGATCTCTCTCTCTCTCGTGTTCTTGAGATGGCACGATCTTGATATACCGTGAGCTTTATTAATATAGATGAATCATATGGAGTTTTCCCCTCTCTATCTTCTTGTGATGAATTGAGTTTTCCCTTTGAAGTTTTCTTATCGGATTGAGTCTTTAAGGATTTGAGAACACTTGATGTATGTCTTGCGATGGGATATCCGTGGTGACAATGGGATGTTCTATTGATCCGCTTGATGTATGTTTTGGTGATCAACTTGCGGGTTCCGTGACCTTGGGAATCTAAGCATAGGGGTTGGCACATGTTTTTGTCTTGACTCTCTGGTAGAAACTTTGGGGCACTATTTGAAGTTCTTTGTGTTGGATTGAACATGATGAATCTGAAATTGTGTGATGCATATCGTATAATCAAGCCCATGGGTACTCGTGGTGACATTGGAGTATCTAGGTGACATTAGGGTTTTGGTTGATGTGTATCTAAAGGTGTTATTTTAGTACGAACTCTAGGGCTGTTCGTGACACTCATAGGGATAGCTCATAAGATTGATCGGAAAAGATAACTTTGAGGTGGTTTCATACCCTACAATAATTTCTTTGTTTGTTCTCCGCTATTTGTGACTTTGGAGTGAACTCTTTGTCGAACGTGAGGGATTTACATATGATTCAACTATGTCAGTATTGTTGAGAGAACTTGCACTAGTGAAAGTATGAACCCTAGGCCTTGTTTCTAAGCATTGCAATACCATTTGTGCTCACTTTTATCATTAGTTACCTTGCTGTTTTTATATTTTCAGATTACAAAACCCTATATCTACCATCCATATTGCACTTGTATCACCATCTCTTCGCCGAACTAGTGCACCTATACAATTTACCATTGTATTGGGTGTGTTGGGGACACAAGAGACTCTTTGATATTTGATTGCAGGGTTGCTTGAGAGAGACCATCTTCATCCTACGCCTCCCATGGATTGATAAACCTTAGGTCATCCACTTGAGGGAAATTTGCTACTGTCCTACAAAACTCTACGCTTGGAGGCCCAACACGAGTCTACAAGAAGAAGGTTGCGTAGTAGACATCAAGCTCTTTTCTGGCGCCGTTGCCGGGGAGGTGAGTGCCTGAAGGTATATCTTTAGATCTTGCAATTAAATCTTTTAGTTTCTTGTTTTTCACTAGTTTGGTCTATAAAATAAAACTACAAAAAAATGGAGTTTAGTTTGCCTCAATTGTCTCGTCTTTATAAAGTCTTTCGTGAAAATGATGGTTTGGAAAATTGTGCTCAATTGGTAGAGGAAGAATTTATGAAAATACTTAATGAGAATTCCTTGAATGATGAGCATGATTGCAATATTGCCAGTATGAATTCTCTGAATATCCATGATGCTAATGATATGCAAAGCCACAAGCTTGGGGATGCTATGTTTGATGAAGATGATATTTTTAGTTCCCCAAGTTTTGATGAGCTAATTTGTTATGATAATGACATGCCTACTATCTATGATGATTATGATGATGTCATGTATGCTATAAAGAGTGATAGTAACCATGAAACTTGTCATCATGATTTTAATATTCAAAGTGGTTATGTCAATCAAGTATCTCATGATAGTTATTTTGTTGAGTTTGCTCCCACTATTATGAATGAGAAGAAAATTGCTTATGTGGAGAGTGACACATTTTATATGCTTGTAGATCATGAAAAGAATGCTTTATGTTCTGGTTATATTGTTGAATTAGTTCATGATGCTACTGAAAATTATTATGAGGGAGGAACATATGCTTGTAGGAATTTCAATAATATCAAGTTTCCTCCCTATGTGTTCAAAGTTTTGAAGTTATGCTTCTTTTTGCCTTCCTATGCTAGTTGATTCTTGCTCCCATAAATTGTTTGTTCACAAAATACCTATGCATAGGATGTGGTTTAGGCTTAAATGTGCTAGTCATATGCTTCATGATGCTCTCTTTGTGTTTCAATTCTTATCTTTTATGTGAGCATCATTGAAATCATCATGCCTAGCTAAAAAGGCATTAAAGAAAAGCGCTTGTTGGGAGACAACCCAATATTTATACCTACTGTTTTTGTGTGTCCACATGATTAAGCTACTGTATAATCATGTTTTATAGCTTTTGTTTCAATAAAGTGCCAAGTAAAGCCTTTGGGATAGTGTGGATGATAGTTGACTTGATTCTGTGCAAAAACAGAAACTTTTGCTCTCAGTCCAGGAATTTTGTAAATTCACTGGAACGTTATTTTTTACACACGATTGATATACAAATTTCCTAGATTTTCCTAATTTTTCAGAATTTTTAGAGACAGGGAAGCATGATTACGCTACAGATCTTCACAGACTGTTCTGTTTTTGACAGATTCTATTTTGCATGCATAGTTTGCTTGTTTTAGTGTTTCCATAGCTTATATTTAGTGGTATAAATTATGGGAATGGTAGAATACATTAGGTATCATGTGGAAACAATTATGAATCTTGTCTTGACAGTACCTAAGTGAATGATCTTTGTTTATTGTACTAACCCATCTCACGAAGTTTCGTTAAGTTTTGTGTGATTGAAGTTTTCAAGTTTTGGGTGAGACACCGATATGAGGAGAATAAGGAGTGACAAGAACCTAAGCTTGGGGATGCACAAGGCACCCCAAGGTAATATCCAAGGAATACTCAAGCGCCTAAGCTTGGGGATGCCCCGGAAGGCATCCCCTCTTTCGTCTTCAACATTATCGGTATATCTTACTTGGAGCTATATTTTTATTCGTCACATAATATGAGTTTTGCTTGGATCATCATTATATTTTTATATTCTCTGTTAGGTGTTATTTATAATCTTGTTTTTCAATAAAAAGTTCCAAGAATTGCCTTTAGGATCCTTGCATTGCATGTTTGATGTGTGCTGTGTAAAAACAGAAACTTTTGCTGTAGTGTTTTAATTTTCATATTTTACTAGAACGTGGTAAGTTTCTGAAATTTTTACACAGTATTGTCATATAAATTTTATATTGTGTCCTAAATTTTCATAAAATTTTCAGTTACAGAAGTACACTGGTTTAATAGATTGCTACAGACTGTTCTGTTTAGACAGATTGCTGTCACAGTTTCGTTATCTACTTATCCTATAGTTTCCATAGCCTATATTGGTAGATATAAATTGTGGAGATGATAGTAAACAGTAGATGATGTTTGAAAATTATTGTGCAACTTGTATTTGCAGTACATAAAGTGTTGATTTACTCTTATGTGTACTAACCTATGTCACCAGTTCTTTTCGAGTTTTGTGTGGATGAAGTTTTTGACAATAGGTGAAACCGGGATATGAGAGGATTGAACGAGATACAAAAGCTCAAGGTTGGGGATGCCCAAGGCACCCCAAGTAAATATTTCAAGAAGTCTCAAGCATCTAAGCTTGGGGATGTTACGCATCCCACCTCTCTTCATCAACAATTATCGGTTAGCCTATGTTGAGCCTAAATTTTTATTCGTTCACATGATGCATGCTATTCTTGGAGTGCTATTTTTATTTTTCTTGCTGTTTAATAAAATACTTAAGATCTGAAATTCTTAGATGAGAGAGTCTTCACATAGTTATTTAATTGTTGACTACTCATTGATCTTCACTTATATCTTTTTGGAGTAGTTTGTCATTCACTCTCGTGCTTCACTTATATCCTATGAGTAAATGGTTGAATGAATTGAATATCATAAATCTGAAATTAAATATGCTTCATATACTTATCCCATGGGGAGTAATGACTTCACACATAATAAGTATAGGTGGTAAAATTTATTGAAAGTTAGCAAACACCGCATTGGTCACTTGAACAATTCATGAAAGAATATTGAAGGAAGAGAGATTCCACATATAAATATACTATCTTGGACATCTTCTATGATTGTGAGCTCATTAATTATTTTCAAACTCGAGCAAATTAGTTAAAATTGGACAAGGAAGACAACTTAATGAGTTATGTTTGGGTATATTTGTATAGAAGTTATATTGTTATGGATCCTCCAACATGTGGTGCTTGCTTCCACCTCATACTAGCCAAAACTTCCACACCAAGTAGAAATACTACTTGTGCATCCAAACACCCATAAACCCAAAGTCGTTCCATATGATTCCACCATACCTGCCGTCCCAAGTAAATTTGCATGTGCCAAACTCTAAACCTTCAAATAATATTCAGTTTTGTATGCCCGAATCGCTCATATAGTGACTAGGGGCTGTTAGTATCTTCCATGCTAGGTGGGTTATTCTCACGATATGTGTGATTCACTATCATTCATGAGAAAGTGGCTGGTATTTGGGATGCCCAGTTCCATGCTCAAAAATCTAATCAAAATATAATGAAACAAAACTCCCCCAGGATTGTTGTTTGTATGGACGGTACCCGTGGATTCGGCTCGCCGTGGAGTGTGATTGATTGGTGGAGGGGGAGTAAAAACTTTACCATTCTGTTTGGGAACCGCCTATAATGTATCTAGTATGGAAGATACCGAGATCTCTCGGTTGTTATGTTGACAATGAAAGCGTACCGCTCAAAATTATTATTCATCTCTGTTTTAAAAGCTCGAGCTCTGGCTCCTTTGCAAATCAATGCTTCCCTCTGCGAAGGGCCTATCTTTTACTTTCTAGTACTTACCTTTTTGCAAGAGTCATGGTGATCTTCACCACTTCCTATATTTTGCCTTTTTCTCTTGGCAAGCGTCATGTGTTGGGGAATGATCTAGACATATATATCCACAAAAATATATTTGATCATGAATTATTATTGTTGACAATTATCTATATGGTAAATAAGTTGGGAGGCGAAACATTAAGCCCCTATCTTTCTCTGTGTTTGATGGATGCTATTTGTTCTAAAAATATGCTTTGAGTGTCAATAATCATGGAAGACTATATGATAGTTGAGTATGTGGAATTTGCTAAATCAAAGCTCTTACATAGACCCTTCCTGAAAATAAGATGAATTGCAATTGTTCGATGACTAGGAATATGGTTTGTTAGTTTTCAAGAAACTTTCTGGTCTATACTTTCACATGTGAATAGCTTGTTACTTGAGCATGAGAAGTTTTATGAGATGAGCTACTATTTATGGTTTATATTGATGCTAGAAAAAGTGATTGGAATTGATCAAACTTGTGCACTTGCTAGCATTCACACTTCATAAATTATTTCTTTTATCATTTACCTACTCGAGGACGAGCAGGAATTATCAGCCATATGACGACTCGAGCTATCAGCATGCTGATGAGGAGATGGATGATGTGCACGGGCAGGAACGTCCTAGCAGGGTTGATTGCAAGAAGTCTCTCTTCATGCAATCCTCACAGGACACGCCTGAAGATGCTGCCTCAACGCAGGCTCAGCTAGCCGAGGGTCATACAGTGCTTAGCCCGACAACACTGGGGCAGGGGTGAAGGAAGGGTCTGGAAGGTCAGCCCAAGGAAAAGGAGAGGAAGAGACCGTCGAGGAAAGGCTCTGCTGCCTACAAACAAGCCAGAGCACATAGCAGCCAGACGACGGATTTTGCAGAGCGTGTACCCGTCAAAGGTGCAGCCATGTTCCATGTCGCGGGCGAGCCGATCCTACCGCCGAAACCGCTCCAGGCCATATCAGGGGATCTTAGGAGACCGCACGGCCATGTGATGTCGACTGAGATAAGCCTACTAGCCTCGAAGGATCCAGGATATCCGACATACGCGGTTCGTGTGCCTGAGGGGAAGTGCTACGTCGACACACGGCCCGCGGAGGTGTTCTTCTTGCGGTTTGACCATATCTTCGAGATGTTTCTGACAAGGCGGCTCGATTTTACAATCGTCTGCCTTTTTGCGCTACATATGAACTCCGTCGTGAAGAGAGAACAAGTCTTGCAAATCTATGTGGCGGATCCATACTACATGCACGAGTCCTTCCTGAGTCTCAGTGACTTTGAGCGTAAAACTGCTAGGGAGTACCTCAAAAACTTCATGATAAGGACTAAGGACCAGGAAATTGTCCTCCTGCCTTATCATCGAAAGTAAGTTAGTGCCGGACAACCCTTTCGTACATTTCAATCATTATTCCTTCTCGCTCATATGAAGAGTAATTTGAGGTGTTTTTTTCTCCGCAGCAACGAGCACGCCATCCTTATCGTTCTTTACCCGCGAGTCTCCCACGCCGTGTATTTTGACCCTACTAGAAACTACGAGAAGAAGGACTGCACCCACGTAATGAATATTCTAGATGATGCTCTCCACGGCTTCAGCATGAGGGGTGGCCACCTGCAGATCAGGAAACACAGGAACCGCAAGCTGGGTTTCTCGCATAAAACTAACTTCTGTTGCATCCATGTCCCGAAACCAAGCAGGAAAAATGGATTCTACCTCCTCCATCTCATGATGGAGTTCAGAAGGGATCACCAATAGCTTCTCATGACAACCAAAAGCGATGATCATATCAGCAAGTGGGTAGAATCCCAAGATGAAGCGGATTATAAAATTAGAGATGACTTCTTTCGCATCCAGAGGGACATTGCGGCGATCATCATGAAAGAAGTCGTCGAAGAGAAGGGGATGTTCCACCACGGCCCTATATCGCGAGCTGACGTCCGAACTCGCATAGGCATGCAACGACAAGACCTCAGGCCGTTCAAGAAGCTAGGGTGCATCCTCGATGATATGGATGGATGGAACTTCTAGTGATTTACGATGCCGATGATGATGATATGTGTCGGTTGAACTTGTATAATTTTCTGTAGCGATTAAACTTTGTGAGGCCATGGTCCCTGTCGAACTTGCGTAACACTACTTTGTTAGTTTGGGTACGATGACCTACGTACCTCTAGTTAATTAGTTTGCATACAATGAAATTGTGTTGATTATTTATGTTTACTATATGTTGCATCTATTTGCATACCCTTTCTTTTCGTGTTGCTCAAGTATATTTTGTTGCATATGATTGTACATTCTCTTTATGAAGATGCATCTCTAATAGGTACCTAGATCCTTGATGGCGAAGAAGCGATGCTATGTCGTGTACATATGGAAGGTTCCGGGAGTGTACGACGAGTGGCATGAGTGTCAGGCGCAAGTGGAGGAGTTCTCGGGCGCTAGCCATAAAGGCTTCAAAAGCAGACAAGAAGCAAAAGCTAGTTACTTGAGGTTCACGGTAGCGCAAGAGAGGAATCAGAACCGCTGCCTCATGTACTGCATAGTTTCGCTCTCACTCATAGCGATAGCTCTTCTCGTCTATATCATTGCTTAGATGGATGACGATATAGTTGCAAGTATTCGAGACATGTCATAACTTGTATCGCTATTTCGAGATGATGACGAGAGACATCATTTTGTGTTGGATGATGATTATGATGATGACATGATCGATTTGATGAGACTATTTGTACGTGTATGATATGATCGTATTTGTATGTGTATGATATGCTAGAGACTATTGTATAAAACCTTGAACAAAATTCGGCAGCACAAAATATGGAGTAGAAAAAAATCAGAAACTAATAACAGTAGCATGGGGCATGGCTTTAGCAGCGGCGTGGTCTTACGAGTAGCACTTTTTGCACGAGGGCGCTACAGCTATTAGCAGCAGCGCATTTATTCAACAAACGCTATTGCTACCCCTAGATAGCAGTAGCGCTGGTTGGAACACGCTACTGCTAAAAGTTAGCTGTAGCGCCGTATCAGTAGCGCTTCCCCCCCTCGCTACTGCTAAGCATCTGACCCGCGCTACTGCTAGGCTTTTCCCTAGTAGTGCTACCCAAGTTGCTTTCCATCCAATCAATGTCTTCAAACCATGCCAAATCTGTGAGAGAGTGATTGAGTGTTGAGGAGACTATCTTTTGAAGCACAAGAGCAAGGAGTCATCATACTACCACATATATTACCTTTTGGAGGGTGGTGGCTCCTAGACTGGTTAGGTGTCGCTTGGGAGCCTCCTTCTTCGTGATTGTGGAGTTGAACCAAGGAGTTTGTACGGGCAAGGAGATCGCCTAATTCATGAATATCTACCCATAGTGAGCCTAGTCCTTTGTGGACGGAAGCCGTGATGGAATAGACGAGGTTGCTACTTCGTGGACCCTTATGGGTGGAGCCCTCCATGGACTCTCGCGACCGCTACCCTCCGTGGGTTGATGTCTCCATCAGCGTGGACGTACGATAGCACCACCTATCGGAACCACGGGAAAAATCTTCGTGTCATCTATTGTGTTTGATCTTCCTATCTCTACTCTCTTACATATGCTTGTCTTTACTTTCCGCTACATACTTGTTGACTAGCATGTGTAGGGTGCAGTAGACTTGTTAAAATTGCTAAAATCTGCCAACCAATTAACTTGGGAAAAGGTTAGGTTTTTAATTTGTCAAGTAGTCTATTCACCCCCCTATAGACATCCCTTCTAGTGATCCCACAATTGGTATCAGAGCTTTGGTCTCCATAGCCTTGGTTTTATCACCATTGGAGGAAGATGGATGTGACTAGTTTGGGGAGTCTTAGTTGTAGACTGCCCATTCTCGATTGGGAGTACTATAGTCAATGGAAATATGAGATGCTTGAGTTATTCAATGGATTCCATTTGAGAAAGTATGTTAAAAAAACCTATGTACCTCCCATTGATCTTTTACATCCCACACACGAACAGGAAATTGATATGCTTCGTAATCTTAGAATTATTAATCTTATCATTAGAGGATTACCTAAAATTGTGTTTGATAAAATGAAGAATTTTGAATGTGCTTATACTTTGTGGAATTATTTGGAGAAATGATATCCAAATTATTCATTGAGTAATCTTGATGAAATTCTTCATAAATCTATTTCTTTTCACAAAATGATGCCTAGTGATCCTAAGTTTGATGATTATCTATTTGAGCTTAGAGACCTCATGTGTGCTAAATGAGTTGTCATAACTATCAACAACATCATTGTTGAAACCATTCACATTCATAATCTTGAACATTGTCATGATCACAACTCTAACGAATCTCTTGTTTCTTATGACGAGGATTTCCGACTTGATGATGACAATGTGGAACATGGCTACTATGATGAAGATGAATTGTTCGACATCGAGTATGAGAAGACTATGAAGAATCTAAGTCTCATGGCAAACTTCAAGGATTACATGTCCGGAGGAAAAGACTGGATTCTTGATAGTGGATGCACCGATCATATGACCGGAGATAGAGACATGTTTCAAGACATCACACCAAACGATGGACCGCAAAGGTATGTGACTTTTGGAGACAACTCCAAGGGTAAGGTACTCGGTGTTGGTAAGGTGGCCATATCTCATGATAGTTCCGTTCAAAATGTCATGCTTGGTTAATCCCTTGGCTACAATCTTCTTTCTATATCTAGACTAGCTGACTTCGGTTTCAATGTGTTGTTTACTAAAGTAGATTGCCAAGTGTTTCGTCAAGACAATCATAACATGGTCTTTACCGGTTTCCGTAGAGGTGATCTATACATTGTTGATTTCACTAAGAGATCCACACCTCGTACTTGTCTTATTGCAAAATCTTTTAAAGGTTGGCTTTGGCATAGAAGGCTAGGACATGTTGGTATGCGTAATCTAGACAAGCTCATCAAAGGTGATCACATACTTGGTGTTACAGATGATATCTTTGACAAAAATAGACTTTGTAGTGCTTGTCAAGCTAGAAAGCAAGTAGGTGGAAGTCATCCCGTAAAGAATATCATGACTACTAGGAGACCACTCGAGTTGCTTCATATGGATCTCTTTGGTCCCAATGCTTACAAGAGCCTCGATGGAAATTCCTTTGGTCTAGTTATAGTTGATGATTTTTCCAGATTTATGTGGGTATTCTTTCTTGATGATAAGTCACAGGTGCAAAATATCTTCAAGAACTTTGCTCGCAAAGCGCAAAATCAATTTGAAGTGAATATCAAGAAAGTTCGGAATCACAACGGATCGGAGTTCAAGAACACAAATGTGGATTCCTTTCTTGACGGAGAAGGGATTTCACACGACACTACTACAGAATGGTGCAAACACGACACATCAATCAGAGACCCTTCGACGAAACTATGTGCGATGCATGAATCGCAAACGGTATAGTGCAAGCTCCGTCGCTAATGGCACGAACTGTGTGCGAAGGTGGATGAATCAAATACGATTCAGAAAGTAGTTACGTGTGCGATCTACGGCAGACAGTTTTTTTTCTTATGAACCGTTTGTGATTAGGGAAGATAACAGAAGCGGTTAACAAAACTACATACGTGTGCGAAATACGGCATATAGTTCACTCGGATAAACTGTGTGCGCTGATACAGCGGAACACAAACGACTCGGCATAACACGATGTGTGCGATATACAGCAAACAGGTGAGTGATGAGAATCATGTGCGAACACCAGAAATAACACAGATGATTCATACTGACAAGCTATGTGTGTTGTGGGCAGACGGTTGCTGAAAAATAATTGTCAGCGATGGATGAAATCGTTACAGACACTACGCTGGGAAGTGCCGTTTGCCTGTATGAATATCGCAGACGTTTTATTATTTTGACCGTGTGCCTCCGCTCAGTCCATCCTCCTCTCTCACGTCTTGTCACCGCGTTGCTTCCCGAGTATTCCAGTGCACGCTTCGGCACCGCTTTTGGGTTTTGGCCACGCGCCCGCTCGATGATCCCGTTCCCTCTCAGAACCGCGCAGCTTCCCACGCGCAAAACCATCCTATGGCTCTAGCTTCCCGCCATGCTCGGTGAAATCCCCAATCCTTGTCGGCCTACTATATAAACCCTCATGGCTGGCGACTCCACATTGCCTTCATCCCCCCTCCTCGTAGCTTGTCTAGTTTTCTTCTCCCCCAATCGCCAATGGCACCGGCCGTTCATCATCGCCCAGCCACTCCGCCAGAGGACAGCTCCAGCTGGGAGGCTTCACCATGTCGGCGCGGCAGTCCTCTGAAGCATGTAGTGCACATGGCATCCCTGGTGGGTGTGCGCACGCCACCAACTACACGCTCCACCACCGCTGCCCGAAGGCAGCTGCTGCCGGTGGCCGCCATGGCCGCCACCACGCCGGCCGCCGCCGGGGCCACCACCCCACCGTCGTCCGTCTTTGCCACGACCCCGCCGTCAGGCTGTGGGGTCATAACCCGTGCTGCCACTAAGGCCCGAATGCGGGAGGTGTAGTCCGCCAAAGGCCTGCCGACGGGCTTCTGCATCGCAACCCTTGCGCGGAACATCTACTTCCTACAGAAGGAGGTGGAGCGCCAGGTCGCGCACGCGAAGAAGCTCACCGACGCCATGGCCGGAGGAGAAGCCGCAGCGGCGGCGCGGAATGCTGAGATCTATGCAGAGTCTCGTCGCTTCGAGGAGGGGCGTCTTGAGCGTCGGAGGGCAGCACTGGCAGGCAACGGACACGTCTCCGCCAGCTCGTCGGCAGGCTCCTCCTCCATTTGCTCTTACTGAGCACGCTCGATTCTGCTGGAAGTAGTACAAAGCCCCTCCGTAGTACTAGTATTTAGGGGCTATTTTGTTCAGTTCATCTAACTATAGATATGGTTGAACTGTACCACGTACTTTAATTAGATAGTATATAGTTGAATTAGCTAATTCAGTACGTGGTTGGCAACAATTGGGGAAAAGTTTGTTCGGTTCAGCTATCGAGTTGAACTGTATTGTACAAAGACCAGTGCTTAATGTATGAATGAAATCCATGTTTAAAGTGAATTTTAGTTGCAAAATTACACCCTAATTGTGATTTTGTTTCTGCAATACTTGACAAATGCCAGTGCTACAATGTTGACAAATGCCAGTGTTACTAGATCGACAGATGCCAATGTTTTCGATTTGACACATGGCAATTTACCCAGTATGATAGATGCAAATCTTCTCGGATTGTATGTACTAGGCACACGGATCATATTGGAGAAACTTTTGCGATGATGCATTGGATCAATCCTTCATGCCAATATTTTGACTTGGCTTACGGGCGAAGATAGTTGTCGATCTTCAAACGGGTATTCAACCTGAACCATTTGTGATGTGTGTTCATTCAGATAAAACTATGATGGTTTTTTGTTTGCTATGTGAATTCAGAGATAAATACTTAGTTCATCAAACCATAGATTTCATTCAGTCAAGCTTTCACTTTACATTCATACAATCGAGATACGATATAAAGAAAACTAGTTGCGGCGGTGGCGGCGGCCTCCTGCGGCGGCGTTCTCGTGCTCCGGGGCGTAGTTGTACAGTTCTTCAACCGAGACCAGAATGTTATGGACTTCACAATCAAAGAGCCGGTCGTCGCGCGATCGACGGGCGCGGGGCCAGGGGGCGGCAACTAGCGGCGCTGCGAGAAAGCTGTCGACGGCGGCGGCCCAATCCACTGAGGGGGGTGTGACGGGTGCAGGCGCGCGCACGGGCACGGGCGCGGTGGGTGTAGGCGCGCGCAAGGGGTTGGCCGCCGTCGGTGCGGGCACGCGCACTGGGATTGGCGTGCCGTGTGCAAGGGCGCGCACGAGCATGGGGGCAGGAGGAGGTGTTGGCGCTTGCACGTACATGAGCTCACGTGGGTCGGCGGGGATCTCCATGATGCCCACGGTTTCCAGCGCTGCAATGATGCTAGGTGACCAGCCCGTCAATGCCACGGGGATAGTGGCTGGGCGGGCGCGGCGATGGTTGATGGCGAGTGCGTCGGGGCAGCATTCGCTGCGGCATGCAGCTCTTCTAGGGCCATGTCAATGGCGTCCCATTCGTCTTTATGTTCTATCTCTTCCGGCTCGGTGTCAACTTCACCTAACCGGAAGACTAGTAGCATATGATCCTTCTGCACCATGGCGTAGGTCGCTGTGGAGGTCTGAAGATGGAGGGGAATGTGAGGCGAAGATATATGGAGGATTGTGAGTGAGTGGGCAGTAAAGCCACGTATTAAACAGCGGCTCGGGCGCCATTGATGGACAGGTTGGAAGCGAGGAGGGCGGATACGGAGGTCAAAGGGCTCGATTCCCGATGAGTCTTTGGCGTACTGACCGCACGCCTCCCGGTGAGCCTGCGCGGCAGATGCCAGCTCGCACGCCTCCTGTCAACTCAAGCAGCTGCTCGCACGGCACCTCCTAAGCCCTAGCCAATAAAAGAGTGCGACTCTTGGCAGCACGTAAAGGGCAATAGAATGCCAACAGTTTGAAAATAATGCAACCGTTTGCGTTGAAACGTGACAGTTCTTTGTTCCAAAAAGCTTTTGTTTGCTATTAATGACACAAAAAATACCACAGCATATTTGTGCTATATAATGACGCCATGCCAAATTTCTTGAATTTTGTGTGAGTTCTAGATTTACTATAATTTAATTAATATTTTCAATGTTGTCTCTAAAAGAAAATATATATTAAAAAACAAGTATCGGATAGGAAAACAAAATGCCATGACGCCTTTATGTGCCATCTTCATGAAACCATGCCAAGTTTCATGAATCTCCTGACGAGTTTTTGATTTACATGATTTAAAACCCTAGTTTCTCAATGTTTCTGTGTCCGAGCCAAGACCCCGAGATGTTTGAAATTCATTCACATGTCTTGCATGGGACCTAAAGATGCATGCACACTAATATGGTTTTCAACCCATTTTGATGCACCGGAACTTCTGATTGTAGTTTGGATTTGAATTGTGCACGTTAAATAATGCATATAAAAGTCAATTAATGTATAAAAAGGCCAAACGAACCATGTATATTTTCATATTTTGGCACGACACTCTCATTTCGGTATATGTTGCCTATAGAAATAGTTCAAGACGAGAAGAGGCAACGGATGTCGATTCGCCCAGATAAGGTGACACATTCCATATCGAAACAACAAAGCTTCACATGATAATTAATCTTTGGTTTGTGCTGGGCTTGTGCCAAAACTTGTCCCAAATTGGACATTATTTTACCAGGGCACATATGGGCCATGCATGTTATGACACCATGCCAAGTTTCATGAATTTTCTGACTAGTTTTTGATTTACACATGATTTAAAACCCGAGTTTCTCAATGTTTTTGTGGCCGAGCCAAGACCGCGAGATGTTTGAAATTCATTCCCATATATTGCATGGGATCCTATGCATGTACACTTATATGGTTTTCAACCCATTTAGATGCACCGGTCACTCTGATTATAGTGCAAATTTGAATTATGCACGTTAAATAATGCATATAAAAGTCGATAAATGGATAAAAAGGCCAAACGAACCATGTATAATTTCATATTTTGCCACAATACTCTCATTTTGGTATATGTTGCCTATAAAAATAGTTCAAGACGAGAAGAGGCAGCGAATGTCGATTCGCCCACATAAGGTAACACATTCCATATCGAAGCAACAAAGCTTCGCGTGATAATTAATCTTTGGTTTGTGCGCGGTTTGAGCCCAAACTTGTCCCAAATTGGACATTATTTTACCAGGGCACATATGAGCCATGCATGTTATGACACCATGCCAAGTTTCATGAATTTTCTGACTAGCTTTTGATTTACACATGATTTAAAACCCGTGTTTCTCAGTATTTGTATGGCCGAGCCAGGACCGCGAGATGTTTGAAATTCATTCCCATATATTGCATGGGGTCCTAAAGATGCATGTACAACTTATACTGTTATCAACCCATTTTGATGCACCATACCTTTTGAATGTAGTTCAAATTTGAATTATATATGCACGTTAAATAATGCATATAAAAGTAAATTAATGTATAAAAAGCCCAAACGAACCATGTATAATTTCATATTTTGGAATGACAATCATTTTGGTATATGTTGCCTCTAGAAATATATAGTTCAAGACGAGAAGAGGCAGCAGATGTCGATTCACCCACATAAGGTGACGCATTCCTTATCGAAACCACAAAAGCTAGCTTCCCCATGAGTAGCTGAGGTTTGTAAGGGCTTGTGCCAAAACTTGTCCCAAATCGGACAATTTATTATCAGGACACATATCAGCCATGCCATGACACCATGCCAAGTTTCCAGATTTTCTGACGAGTTTTTGATTTATACATGAATGTAAAACCAAGTTTCTCAATGTATGTGGGTGAGTCAAGAATCCGAGATGTTTGAAATCCATTCCCATATCTTGCATGGGGCCCAAAGTAGCCATGGACACTTATATGATTTTCCAACCCATTTTGATGCACCGGACCTTGTGATTTTAGTTCAAATTTTAATTATCCACATTGTATGCCTAGAGAACTCAGTTAACGTATGAAAATGAGAAAAGAACCCTGAATAATTCCATATTTTAGCAAGACACTCTTACTGGTGCGAGTTGCCTCTAACAAAAGTTCATGGCGAGAAGATGAGCGGATGTCGTTTTGCCTACGTAAGGCGACGTTTTCCTTATCGGGACCTCAAAGATTGAAGTGAGAAGTTCTGCTTTGTATGGTACTTGTGGCTAAAATTGTCCCATGTTGGACAATTTTTTTACCATGGCACATATGTGCCATGTCATGACAACATTCCAAGTTTTTAGAATTTCTGACGGGTTTTGGATTTACAGTAATTTAAAAACCAAGTTTCTCAACGTTTGTCCCGAGCCAAGATGCCGAGATGTTTGAAGTTCATTCCCATTTATTGCCCGTGACCTAAAGATGAAGCCAGGGACACTAATATGATTTTTCATCCCATTTTGATGCACGGACATTGGGACGATAGTTCAAATTTGAATTATACACATTAAATGTCTAGAAAACTCAATTAATTTATAAAAGTGCCAAACAGACCCTGAATAATTCCATATTTTAGCACGACACAGCTATTGGTCAGTGTTCACTGCACATAAATCTTATTGCAAACCAAACACCGCCCTTTGTCGAATTAACCTCATTTTTTGTTTTAAAACATTTTGAAAATTAAGTCTTTCACAAACAGTTGACGTTCATGAATCGTTTGTGATGCAGTACAAAATATCTTGTGCCAATCCTCGTAATGAATGGCTTAGGCCTGAAGCTTCGTCGTCTGTAGTACACCGCCGGGCAGTTTACCGCACTGACTCCTCAGACCATTTTACTTTTCAATCGTCGCCGGTGAAAGATGGGGACGTGGATCCCCGTCGTGAGGGCAACTTCGGCAATCGACTCCGGCCCGAGCGCGGCCGCATCAGCCATGGGCGCGCTCTCAACATGCTTGAACCCGGCCGCTACCTCCGACAGAGCGGCTACAGCAACCGAAAGGGCAGTTGTTGCAGCTGAGAGGGCGACAACAACAACTGCGACGGGGATAGCAAATGGCGAGAACGGCACATCAGCTGTCAGTTCCTCGGTGGTCGTTGTAGCCCTAATGGTGGATGCCCAGTCCCATCTCGAGGCCGCCCACGCCCATCTCGTGTCGGTCGCTACACAAATCACATCTGCCTTCTCCGACACCGGTCGACAACCCACCTCCGTTGAGTTGGTAATCGTTGAGTGTGCTCTAGCAGGCGTCTGTTCGTCGGCGGCCTCTCTAGCCAAGATTGTGGCCGTCCATGCCCGGAGCAAGGCCGCCCACGCCCGGCTCATGGTGGCCTTATCCAAAGAGATGGTGCACGAAGACTGCGAGATGGTGGAGTATGTGGCGATGGATCCCATGGATCTCCATTCCCCAGAGTTCGTCGAGCGGGAGGTGGTCATCGAGGAGGCGGCGGAGATCGACGAATGCCAGGCAGAATATTAGTCTCTGTCTAGAGCGATGGTGTTTTGTTAGAGTAATGTTTAAGTCAATTAACTAATGTTTATTAATTGCTTGATTAAGTAAGTGCGGGCGGTTCTGTAGGCTCTTTTGTGTAGTACTCAAATTTGCAAGTGTTGTTAAACTAAGCAATGACCAATGTAACGAGGGAAATTCGGACCAAAATTTGCCACCGTATCCCCATTTTCTCTTCCAAATGAACATGAAATGCAAGTACTGTGTGCAATGTAGTATCCGATATCTTACGCCGGAAGCTTGGAGACCAAAATTTCCACGTTCAGTCTCATCACACACGAGATAAACTATAGGATATGTTTGTGTTGTTGAATATCGCACACAATTATGGTAATGGTACTGTGTCTGATGTGACTGTGCGCGCTACTTTTTCGCCGCACCGAACGAATTTTTGGGCTGTCGTGCAAATATCTACCTCCCCCGCCCCTCGTACCAACCAAAAGCCACATTTCCCATCCCCCCTGCTCCCCCCCTTCATTTCCTAAGTTTAAACCTTCACTACTTGCTTGCATGCATCCCCCGCTCCTCCTCGTCGGCGACGCTCCTTCCTGCTGCTCGCCCTCATCCTGCTAGTCATAGTCAGGTAATCCAAACCTTCCCCATACCCCTCCCCCTCCACCCCCTCCTCCTCCATTCCACATGGCCCGACCGCCGGCGCGACACATTCCACCAAAATCACCGGCCCACCTGGCAGGCAGTATAGCCAGCATCTCAAGGAACACCTGGCAGCAGAGAAGCAAATCGCGACTGCACGTGCGGATGAGGCCGCGATGGCTGCCATGCGTGCTGACCCCCAGATCTTGGAGCAGCATCTAGACATCGAGGCCACCGTCGACGCCTCGCGCACGGACGCCACCACGCGGTTGGCTGCTTTGAACAACAGCTCGTTGTGTTTTCTCCAGGGCTCCGCTGTTGCCTTCGACGATGACTCCGAGTTGTTTTCTCAGCATGCCCATGCTTTCCTCAACTCCATAGCAGGCAGGTTGGTGCCCGAACAGACTGAGGCAACTCACCACTACGAGGAGGGAACCCATGACGTGGAGGCCTCACCCTCGTCCAAGCCCAGCGTTATCGATATCTCCAATAACGAGGAATATATTGATTTTTAAGCTTAATTACTAATGACCTGTGTTCAGCTAGCTACGCTTGTTAAGCATGTTTATTTTACTTGCTACATGTGCTGCTCCTGCCTTCCCTTAAGAAACTCTACTGAAATATGCAATGTAATGCTAGTATGCAATCTGACCTTCTACTACTATGTTATATTGTGCAATGTGTTGCTCAGTTAACTGTTTGGTTCAGTTGTTTTGGTGATCATCTGCAATGTGATGTTCAATTATTGTTGTTACAATTTTGTTTTGTTATGCACGTGAAACCTACAATTGCTATATTTCATAGTTCTTAGCACGCTTGGCTTTTCCATGTGGCTTGAATGCATATATTGGATATGCAATGCGTTTATCTTTCATTCACAGATTTTACTGATCAATATCTATTCTTAAACACGTTACTGGGGGAACAATGGGAGACACTGAGGTTTACCATCGAGGTTTGCACTTTCAAGATCCTTTGGCTAATAGCACATTATTGTGCAATTGCAGGAACCATTCTAATATTTAGGTTTCTAACAATAATTTGGTCTTGCACATGTAGGTCCTGCCTTAAGAGGTTTAGACCCACTGTTCGACCCATTTTGCATGTGGGGAAATGATGTGTTCATGAATATCAGTCAAATCAAGAAACTCAGAAAGATTGTTAAGATAAAGAAACTTGCGACGAAAAACAACAAGCTGTTTGTCTGCACAATGAAGAAGACATCAGTGAACTATAGGATGGTACTATCCCTTTTACCTTGTCTTTTTTTCCCTTTGTGACATTTCAATTTTTAGTAACGCAATTTATGCATATCTTTGTTTCCAGTCCTTTCCAAAGCAGTTCATCGATGATTACATCTCAAACCACCTGTATGGTCAAGAGGCGAGGAAGGTATTCATACAGCACCCACGGTATAATCTTGAAGTCTTCCTCAAGAGGATGAAGGATGGGCAGGCAACCATCCACAGGCACTGGCATAAAGTTGCAAGAACCTTTGACATCAATGAAGGCTCAATATTTGCCTTCCGCTTCAACAGTTTTCTAGACGAGATTCATCTGTCTATTTACCGTATGTGATGCTATTTTCCAAAGGTTTTAGATGTTGCATGTGAAACTTGGTCCTGTCATGTAATTGGGTATCTAGGTACTATATGCTTATATGATGTTGTACTCTGATGTATTTCAATTATGAAATCCTGGTTGCCGTAATACGAAATGAAATATATTGTGTGCTTGATATGAAGTATCAATTTGTTTACTAGCTGGATTATAAATAATAGAGCAATTAGCCTGATTATTGGGGTTTCATGTTGCAGACGGTTTGTCATAGAACACCGTCAGCGATGACCTCAACAAACCCACACGTTTGCTGGAAAATTGGCATGTTGGATTAGTGAACAATCACACACGATTTCCGGGCGCAAAACTGTGTGCGTTAGAACACCCATTCGCAAACGTTTTCACATAAAACGTGTGTGTGATGGATAGCCCTATGCCAAACAGTTTCTTCTAGGCACCGTGCGTGATGGCCACCCCTAACACAAACGATGTTAAGAAGAAAATTGTGTGTGATGTACAATACGATCGGAAACGTCTGTTTGGGATTCACTATGTGGGATGGTATGCACATCTCACACGATTTCTCCTAAATACTTGTTTGGGATAGTCCTTCCAATCGCACACGGCATAATTTTGCCTATCGTTTGTGACCGGGAGCAGGCATCGCCAACGGTTTTTTCGGGTCGTGTGTGATAGCCCCCCCCCCAACCGCCCACACATGCAAGGCGACGGTTTGAGACTACGTCACGGAAAGGGGTTAAAAACCGTTTGTATAGCAGTCGCCTGCACTAGTGCGAGTTCTCGGCTACATACACGCCTCAACAAAATGGAGTTGTTGAGAGGAAGAACCGGACTCTTATAGAGATGGCTAGAATGATGCTCGACGAATACAAGACGCCAAGACACTTTTGGGCAGAAGTAGTGGAAACAGCTTGTCATGCTATGAACCGACTCTACCTTCACAATCTTCTCGATAAAATGGCATACGATTACTCACCGGTAACAAGCCCCAAGTTGGATACTTTCGAGTATTCGGCTCCAAGTGTTACATTCTTGATAAGCATCGTCGTTCTAAATTTGCTCCTAAATCTCATGAAGGTTTCCTACTCGGTTACGGATCAAACTCTCACACGTACTGTGTCTACAACAACTTCACTCAAAAAGTTGAAGAGACGGTAGATGTGAAGTTAGATGAATCTAATGGTTCGCAAGTCGAACAATTGCCAAATGATGTAGGAGATAAGGAACCTTCGAAATCCATCCAAGACTTGTCCATTGGCAAGATTCGTCCCATGGAGGTGAAGGAAAGTACTTCATCAACACAAGTGGAAGCTCCTACTACGCGTCAAGGGGAACCTCAACACAACATGGAGGCATCCACAAGCGGTACACGACAAGATGAAGAGGAGGAAGAAGTTCATCATGAAGATCCACCACAACCTTCTTCACCACCACCTCAAGGAGATGACACCTTCAACAACAACGAAGAAGAAGATGATGATGAGTAAGATCCGCCATCCAACAAGCAAAAGCTACCCCGAGTTCGAGCAAGAGTGAACAAAAACCATCCTCTAGATCAAATCTTCGGTGACATACAAATCGGGAGGATAACTCGCTCTAAAACTCGTTTGGCTAACTTTTGTGAACATTACTCATGTATCTCTAGTATTGAGCCTTTGAAGGTGGAAGAAGCTCTTCAAGACCCCGATTGGGTGAATGCTATGCACGAGGAACTACACAACTTCGGGAGGAACGAATGTGGACACTAGTGGAGAAGCCCAAGGACGAGCAAAACATCATCGGAACCAAGTGAGTGTTTTGGAACAAACAAGACGAAGACGGTCAATTCGTACGCAACAAGGCACGTCTCGTGGCTCAAGGCTACACCTAAGTCGAAGGTATGGACTATGGTGAGACCTATTCCCCCGTTGCTAGACTTGAAGCTATCCGCATTCTTCTAGCTTATGCTAATCACCATGATATCACGCTTTCCCAAATGGATATTAAAAGTGCATTTTTAAATGGAGAGATTGAAGAAGAGGTCTATGTTAAACACCCCCCCTGTTTTGTAAACCCTAAGAAACCTAATCATGTCTACAAGCTTCGTAAATCTCTCTATGGTCTTAAACAAGCCCCTCAAGCTTGGTAGAAATGACTAACAAAGTTTCTTATTGAAAAAGGTTTTGACATTGGTAAAATTTACGCAAGCTTATTCACAAAAAGAGTTAATGGTGAATTATTTGTGTGCCAAATTTATGTGGATGGTATTATCTTTGGATCTACTAACCCACAATTTAGTGAGAAATTTGGAAGGTTGATGTCCGAGAAGTATGAGATGTCCATGATGTCTGAGCTGAAATTTTTCCTTGGTTTGCAAATCAAGCAAATGAGAGAAGGAACTTTCATCTCTCAAACCAACTATACCAAGGACTTGATCAAGAAGTTCAACATGCAAGAGTGTCAAGGTATGAAAACTCCTATGCCTACTAGTGGACATGTTGACCTCACCAAGGAGGACAGACCGGTTGATCAAAAGGTTTATCCATCAATGATAGGTTCATTGTTATATCTATGTGCCTCCCATCCCGACATTGTGCTTAGTGTGTGCATGTGCGCTAGATATCAAGCTGATCCTAAATAGTGTCATCTTAAGGCCGTGAAAAGAATTGTGAGATACTTGATACAAACACCAAACTTTGGCATATGGTATCCCAAGGGTTCTTCTTTTAACCTTGTTGGCTATTCCGACTCGGACTATGCCGGAGATAAGGTTGATAGAAAATCCACCTCGGGTACAGGTCAATGTCTTGGTAGATCTCTTGTGTCTTGGTCATCCACGAAACAAAACTCGGTATCTCTATCTACCGCCGAAGCGGAATATCTTGCCGCCGGATCATGTTGTGCTCAATTGCTATGGATGATCCAAACTCTTAAGGATTATGGAATCCATGTGAGACATGTTCCATTGTTGTGTGACAATGAGAGTGATACTAAGATTTCTCATATCCCGTGCAACATTCTCGAACTGAACATATACAAGTTCGTCATCATTTCATTCATGATCATGTTGCCAAAGGGGAGATTAATCTCAAACATGTTCGCACTAACAAGCAATTGGCTGATATCTTTACTAAGCCACTTGATGAGAAAGTGTTTTGTCACTTGAGGCGTGAGTTGAACATCATTGATGCTTCAAACTTGAGCTAGACTCACTCGGATGCATGCAAGGGCATGAGCTTAGATGACTATTCCATGTTACACTTGATATGACACTATCTTATACCTTGGAAATATATGCTCCCTTGTATTGCATCTAACCTTTTGTAGGTACTTGGAAGAACTACACTCCAGAAGATTTCCATCAACTCATATCACAAGCAATCTTGTCATGGCCTAGTATCCACAACCCTTCTTTGATGATGGAAGGAAGAAGACAACACGAACTATACCCTTGACTTACATATGATGAAAATTTCGCTATTGTCATTGGATATATGCATTGTTCTTCCTTCCACGGCCAACTCTTGTAGGAGGACCTAGCTTCAAAGAAAAGATGGATTGCTCCCAACTCAAGATGATCTTCATCAACAATGAGCCCCACAAGAAGTTCTCCTACATGCAACGTCATCAACATCACTCAAAGGTATGTGATCATATCCTTGAAATAGCTTTACTCCAAGTCATGAGATAAAGCAACTCCAGTGATATGAAAAAATTAAAATGCTTAAATGAAAAATGGTAACCCCATTTTGAGCTTAATGTAGAGTATGACCTATGATCAAGTATTCTTGCTTGGCTCCTTAAGTCAATATACTCTAATATTGGTGACCTAGTCACCGACAATCATCTAGATGAAGTATCTTGTTTGGTTCATCTTATAGTTGCATGCTTTCTTGGAACCACTCAATTTCCATCTAGTTGAAAATTCCTTGCAAAACCTTCTGAAAATTGATTGCAAATCCTTCTGAAAATTCACTACAAATCATTTTTGTTCTATTGAGACTTTCTGAAAAATTGCTTTTGACAAACTTTGCCAAGTTTTTGTTTTGCATTTCGGACCCTCCGATCCAGATAACTCGGTGTCACCGATCATGCAGATAGGTTGCACAACCTCATACCGGTTCCACCGATTTTGCTATCCTCTGTGTTCTGTGTCAAAATTAGCAAAATATAAATTATTCAAGGATCCCTTTGACAAAAGGGGGAGAAACCTTCAAGTATTTCAGATGCTTGTAGGGGGAGAAACTATCTTCAAGGATACCTTAGTCTCATATGCTCTCAAAGACCCTTACTCTCAAGGATCCCTACTTTCTATGACCCTTACTCTCAAGGATCCCTTACCCTCTGACCCTTTTTGTAAATTAATGCCAAAGGGGGAGAATATAAAAGTTATGCTTGTAAATAGAGGGAGAATATAAATAAGGGGAGAATATATTAAGGGGGAGAATATCTAAGAACATCTAAGCTTATGCTTACCCAAAGGGGGAGAAATATATGTTCAAAGGACAGAGAGAAGACCAAATTCATGCTACTTAATTTAAGGAGAGAGTGCATATGTTTTTATGTTAGACTTGTCTCACCCTACCTACTCCCAATATCTACATGCTAAGATTCAGGGGGAGAGGAAGACTTACAAATCCAAACTTAGGGGAGAAAGTTCTAAATGTATTTTGGAGACATATCACCCTACCTACTCCCAAGATCTACATGCTAAGATTCAGTGGGAGAGGAAGACTTACAAATCCATACTTAGGGGAGAAAGTTCTAAATGTGTTTTGGAGACATATCAATCTTAAGAAACTCCATTTTTCATATGTCTTCCATATCTTGGTACTCTTGAATCTTTTTGCATTAGGGTAAGTAGAATACTCTAGTGTTTATTAACATTGTTTTCTCAAGTGTGTTCCTACTGTTAAAATGATCAAGAACTTCAAAGTAAGTATATGCATCATATCCTTGGTCAAGATGATCTCTTGCTTATTGCACATATTGTTTGCAAGGGTGAAGTCTTGAACATGGAAATACCTCATTCAGATATATTTGATGCATATAGCCAAGATATAGATGATTTCTCATGTCCTGTCTACTATGTGTGTGTTCATGCATTCCAAAGCAACTATCCTTTAAAATGGATTGCACACATTTAGGGGGAGCTTGTATTGGTCATGTATACTTCAAAGCTATCACATATTCCTGCATATCTTAATTCGAAGCTTTGATTGTATGTTGTCATCAATTACAAAAAAGGGGGAGATTGAAAGCACATATGCTCCCTTGGTGGTTTTGATAATTCATGAAAACATACATTGTCTCTTGGACTAATAGTTCTATCTAGTTTATTTCAGGTTTAGTCCACAGAGAGGATTGGCTAAGGATTATGTGGAGAGCCTCCCCAAGGAAAGGAAGGAATAGAATTGGCCATGCTTCAAGAATGAGGACTCTACATTTTACATTTTGTGAGAATCACTTGTGAGTCCATAGGAAAGCTAATACTATTAAAAGGGGATGAGGTAAATATGATGATCTGGTTGCTCAAGTGCTTAGAGATTAGCCACCAAAAATACTCACCCACTTTCCCACACAAATCTTCTGTCCAAAGCCATAAGTAAAAATTCGGTAACAGCAACATTTCCCATTCGGATCCACCGGGTTTTACCCTAGACAGAAGCCAAACCAAACCCTAGCATCTCGGTACTACCAACATTCCATACGGTGCAACCGAAACAAGTGACCAACATTATGTTAACCAATTTCTTAAAATCGTTCCCATTGAGTTTGAGGAATCGGTCTCACCGAGTTTTGGTAACTGCCTAGGTTACCCATATCGGTCCCACCGAGATTCATATATCGGTCTCACCGAAAACGCCAAAGTTGCCACATTTTGCACTAGTTGGTGCAACCGAGTTTTCACTTCGGTTTAACCGAGTTGGGCAATAATGTTGTAACGGTTGGATTTTTGGAGAAGCCTATATATACCCCTCCACCACCTATCACTCGCAAGAGAAGCACTCAGAACATACACCCACTTGCCATATCCAATTTTCTGAGAGAGAACCACCTACCCTTGTATTGAGGTCAAGATCATCCACTCCAACCATATGGATCTTTATTTCTAGCCTCCCCAAGTTTCTTTCCATCTAATCAATCTCTTCTACCCATGCAAAACCTGTGAGAGAGTGATTGAGTGTTGAGGTGACTATCTTTTGAAGCACAATAGCAAGGATTTCATCATACTACCACATCTATTACCTTTTGGAGGGTGGTGCCTCCTAGATTGGTTAGGTGTCGCTTGGGAGCCTCCTTCTTCTTGATTGTGGAGTTGAACCAAGGAGTTTGTAAGGGCAAGGAGATCGCCTACTTCGTGAAGATCTACCCATAGTGAGGCTGGTCCTTCGTGGACTGAAGCCGTGATGGAATAGACGAGGTTGCTACTTTGTGGACCCTTATGGGTGGAGCCCTCCGCAGACTATCGCGACCGCTACCCTCTGTGGGTTGAAGTCTTCATCAGCATGGACGTACGATAGGACCACCTATCGGAACCACGGGAAAAATCTCCGTGTCATCTATTGCGTTTGATATTCCTATCTCTACTCTCTTACATATGCTTGTCTTTACTTTCCGCTGCTATACTTGTTTTCTAGCATGTGTAGGGTGCACTAGACTTGTTAAAATTACTAAAATCTGCCTACCAATTAACTTGGGAAAATGTTAGGTTTTTAATTTGTCAAGTATTCTATTCACCCCCCTCTAGACATCCCTTCTAGTGATCCCACACCCCCGGGTCTCCTCACTTATATTTACAAAAACTCTAAATACCTTGCTGCCATTATTTACTTTTTTTATTTAGTATTTATATTTATCAAATTATCTATCCATCACTACTTATCGCTTGCAAGTAATGAGTTCAAGGGGATGGACAACCCTCTTGCCCATGTTGGGTGCAACTGTTTGCTCTTTTGTGTGTAGGCGCTGAAGACGGGAATTTGCATGGTTCTCCTATTGGTTCGATAACCTTGGTTCTCATTGAGGGAAATACTTACATACGCTTTGTTGCATCATCCCCTCCTCTTCGAGGAAAATCCCAATGCAATTTACAAGCATTAGGAAGGATTTGTGGCCGTTGCCGGGGAGGTTCATCAAATTCTTATCAAGCTTACAAATTATCATTCACTTGTTATACTTTTTATTTTATGTTATATTTTCTTGCTATAAGAATCAAAGATACAAAAATATTTTGCTTTCTTGCTAAGTTATCTAGTTTACTATCTAGTTTGCTTGTTTGCTTGCTTGAATTGCTATCATATATTATTTTATTATTGAGAAGGATGATGAAAGTAAAACCCCCAAAGAGGAAACTGTAGGATCGAAAGTAAGTCTAGAGGGGGGTGATTAGACTACTTGACCAAATAAAAATTCTACCTTTTCCCAATTTTAGTTGTGGGAAGATTTTAGCAATGATAGCAAGTCAAGCACGCCCTACACAAGCATGTCTAAGAGTATAGAAGCGGAAAGTAAACACAAGCACAAGTAGTAGAGGGTGGGGATAGAATATCAAACGCAATTGTAGACACGAAGATTTTTCCCATGGTTCCGATAGGTGGCGCTATCATACATCCATGTTTATGGAGTCTTCAACCCACGGAGGGTTACGGTCGCGAGAGTTCACGGAGGGCTCCACCCATAAGGGTCCACGAAGTAGCAACCTTAACTATTCCATAACGGCTTCCGTCCACGAAGGACTAGCCTCACTATGGGTAGATCTTCACGAAGTAGGTGATCTCCTTGCCCATAGAAACTTCTTGGTTCAACTCCACAACACGAAGTAGGAGGCTCCCAAGCAACACCTAACCAATATAGGAGGCACCACCCTCCAAAAGCTAATAGGCTTGATAGTGATGATGAACTGTTTGCTCTTGTGCTTCAAGATGATAGACTCCTCAACACTCAATCACTCTCTCACAAATTTGGCTTGGTAGAAGAGATGATTGGGTGGAAAGCAACTTGGGGAGGCTAGAAATCAAGATACATATGGTTGGAGTGGATGATCTTGATCTCAACAAAAGGGTAAGTGGTTCTCTCTCAGAAATTTGGAGTGGATGAGTGCTTCTCTTGCGAGTGAGTGGTGGTGGAGGGGTATATATAGGCATCTCCAAACATCCAACCGTTACACCATTATTGACCAACTCGGTGAAACTGAAGTAAATCGGTCGTACCAATTTGTTCAAAATGTGGCAACTTTAGGAATCTCGGTGAGACCGATATATGATTCTCGGTAGTACCGATATTAGTGGCCGAGGGCAGTTTCCAAACTCGGTGAGACCGATCCATAATACTCGTAAATTCCAATTTTATAAGCTTGGTCATCCGAATGTTTGTCACTGAAACTCGGTTGCACCGATGTAGTACTTGGTTGTACCGAGAAGCTAGGGTTTGGATAGGGTTCTGTTGGAGATGGAAAATCAGTAGGGCCGAGTGGGAAACTTGGTGGCACCGATTTTGTACGGTAGGGTTTAGATAGAGTATTTTGTGGGAGAGCTTGTGGGTGTTTTTGGTGGCCAGCACTTGTGCACGAGGAGCAATTTGTTCACCAACATTACCTCACCCCCTTTTAATAGTATTGGCTTTCCTATGGACTCAAAGTGATTTCTCACAAAGTAAAATGTAGAGTCTCCTTGCTTGAAGCTTTGCCAATTCCATTCCTTGCATCTTGGGGTCTCCTCACAATCTATAGCCATCCCATCATTGAACTTTTCCTGAAATATACTTAGTGGAAACATTAGCCCAATGAGATATATGCTGTTATTAATTACCAAAACCACCAAGGGAGCAAATGTGCTTTCAATCTCCCCCTTTTTGGTAATTGATGACAACATATAGATCAAAGCTTCGACATATGATATAATCAATGAATAAAATCATCGCTTTGAGAAGTATGTGCTAAGCAAGAGCTCCCCCTAAATTTATGCACTATTTTGAATTTGCGTTTGAATGCAAATGCACAATCGAGTAGGTTCATGGGGCACTCTTCCATGTCACATACAGCTTGGTGGTGTGCGAGAACATAGCACAACACATCAAGCAAAAGTGAATGATCATCTCATAAGCATCTCAAAGATAGGAAATAGTAGCAACACATAAGAAGTATATGATCGAACACCAAACAAGTTTAACACAAACTGTAAGCCAAAAGATTTTAAAGTTTTGGAGAGCGATAAGAGGCAACACTCTCTCTCTCTCTCTCTCTCGAAGCCCTATGATCTATACAACTTCTCCCCCTTTGGCAACAAGTTACCAAAAAGTTCAAAGGTATAGAACTAATCGTCTCTCTGGGGCTGATCTCCTCCGGTTGCCGATGTAGGAGTCGAGAGAACCGCTTCGGCGAAGACTTCTGCAGATGTCATGGAAGGAGTTGGAGTAGACACTGGAGGTGTTGAAGGAGCTAATGGAACTGAAGGAGTTGCAGCAGGTGCTGATGAAGATGGTCTCAACTCTGAAGCAGGCACTGTCGTAGATCTGGCCTGGGTCTTGAACTGAGTGCTCGGCCTGAGAGGTAAACTATCATCATCATCATCATGTGTGGTGTGAGGAATGGGTACAGCATCCACTTCCTTCTTGAGCTCATCAACAGTCTTTGTCAGCCCACCTACCTTGTTGTTCAGTGTATGGAACTTATCCTCTACTATCCTTTCTAGACTCTTCTGGTTCTTCAAGATCTCTGTGATGTCCTTCTGCATGCCCTGGATAGTGTTAAGGAGAAGATCCATCTTCTCACTCCTGGTCCTTGGCACTGGAGCACTAGTGGCTCTGGCTGCCTCAGCCTCTGCATGTGCAGTAGATGAAGTGGGATGACCTGGATCCATCACCACAACGTTGTCCTCAAACTCAGGCTGGAGTGGCATATGAGGTCGATCAAGTGCATATACATTCTTTTCAAGCTTGGAGTTGATAAGCATCTAAATGTATGGTGCATATCCACATGATCTCTTTTGATCAGCAACAGTCCTCTTCACAGTCTCAACAATCAAGTCCATGACCTTGAATCTGGTGTGAAGGTCAATGTGATGCAGCATGTTGATGAAGAATCCTCGGATCATCTTGTCATCTCCTGACTTGGGCATCAAAGTATACCTCATGATGGTGTTGGTGGTGGCCAGTCCTGCCTGCAGATAGTATACTAAGCCAAACTTATGTGAATGCACATAGTCAGCAGGAATCTCCTTGTACATCTTTGTCATGGATTTATGATTCATCTTGGCCTCAGAGTACACATCCAAATCACCATCTTGCACTTGTGAGGCTCCTAAGATGGTAGCCCGCTCTTCTACTGTGGATTCATACCTGACACCTTCTTTCATCTAGACAATTCTGCCATCTCCATAAAAATGAGTTGTGGAGTAGAATTGCATGATCATCTTATCATTCCAAGGGGTCAACTCTCTACCAACAAACGCATCAATGTCAATGGCCTTGAAGTTCTCTTGCACATGGGGAAAATAATCTTCATTCTCCTTGATGTAGTCCTAGTCTACATATCTCATATCACTCATAGCTGGGCTCTTGTCCAGGAGAATGGTTTCATAGAAATCTTGCTACTCTTTGGTGTAGAATCTGTAGTCTACAGCAGTCCTTCTCCTCTAACAATATGGATCAATAGCTCTCCATTCCATCAGCCCTGAATCCTTCCTCTTATTCATGTCCTCAGCAATAGGATGGTTGTCATTGTGCTTTGGAAGGTGAGGTCTTAGCTTCCTCAAAACAGCCATCTCATCCTATTGAGCAGCAGCTCTGGAGGAGGAACCCTTGTTCTTTGCTGCAGCTGGAACATCCTTGGTTGTCCTCTTGGACTTAGGAGTTATGGGCTTCCTGGGAGCAGCTGACTTGCTCTTGGATGGGGCCTGACTGGTCATGGCATCAGCAAACAACTTCTTCTTCTTCTTCTTGGGAGGAGCCTTCGCATCTGGCTCTTCCACTTCTTCAGCTTCTTCTGGATCTTCATACATAGAAGTAGGTCTTCCAACAACATGAACAATCCTCCTTCTGCTCCTCTTCTTCTCAGCTACCTTCTTGGGCATGGAGCTCATGGCTGGCTCAATGTACATGGATGCCCTAGCATTCTCTGGTGCTCTCATGGCTTCAGAACTGGCATACTCCTTTCTCACTGGCCTCCTAGATGAGGTGGCCTTAGTTGCAGACTTCTTTGCAGCTTTCTCTGCTTTGTCTTGCCTTTGCTTAGCAAGAACCTCCTCTGGCACAAAGTCTGAGGCCTCCTCATCTGTGTTCAACTTCCTCCTGGCTCTTGTAGCAGCCTTGGGCAACCCATGAGAGCTTGGGGTGCCTGGATCTTCTGAAGAAGGAAAACTGGCCTCAGGACTAGTGCCTAGATCTGCATCAACACTGGGCTCTCTGATGTCATTCTGGCTGTCCACTGAATCTGACATACTGACCCTATGAATAGAGCATAGAAGAGAAGTGGGGTTGAGCATCACAAAACACAGAATTTTTTCAAAATTTGAACAAAGAAATTCTTAGTTTTAGCTTTCTGCAAAATGGATTTCGGTACCACCGAGTCAAGATTTTAGGATCCACCAAGACATATGGTCTACTTCATAGAAACTTGGCAGTCACTTCAGTGTCACCGAACATGACCGCTCGGTTTCACCGAGACCATTCTCAGGAACCCTAGAACCAAAATCGGGAGAACCGTTTTTTGCGACTCGGTGTCACCGAGATGCGTTTTGCGGACGGCTAAACCTAAAATTTTCTCGTTCACTAATCTAATGAATTTTCTAGTGGATTAGGAAGATTGCAACAGGTCGATTATCGATAAGAGTACCCTAATGTGCATGAATCAGAAAGAGGAGTGTACAAGGGGGCCAGATTCATACCCAAACTCGGTGACGAATCCGCTAAGGTGACGACGGTGGCGAAGATTCCATCGACGGCAGCGATTCCCAACAGCGGAGGCACACGGGGAGGAAAGGGCGACGACCAGGGGGTCCGGAGCGGCAGTTCGAGGCTTGGAGAAACAGACTTTTGGCAAATGAATTTCAAAAGTCGGGTCCACCAGGTTATATACCCCAGACTATTGGTGAAACCGATTGGAACATTTCGGTGCCACCGAGTTTCCTAACTGTCAGGTGACAGAGAAACTCGGTGAGACCGAGAATACCCGATTGGTTGTACCAAGATCAAAAACCTAGATCAACTCAATGATTCGGTGGAACCGAGTGTTTTGGGTTGGTTACACCGAGATTCACAGAGAGGTTTTGGAATGCAGCTCTTGTCGACACGGTACTCCGAGTGCTCCTGACACAGAGGATTCGAGAAGTTCTTGTTCAAGTTTTGTGATGTAGCATGAATAGAACATGAGACGAGAAAGCATAGAGAGCTAGAGAGGGGTCATAGGCATTGTTGTACATCCAATTGGCAAAACAAGACCAAAAGCCAAATAGAAACAATTGGATATCCTTGAGTGAGTAAAGATATGAAGACCAACATGCTCACACAATAAGATGTCAAATGAAATCATGGCAAACATGCACAAACACTCTAGCATCTATCAAGCACTTTGGCAATGACGTAGTCATCTATATATGAGTATATTGACTTAGGAGCCAAGTAAGAATACTTGATCATAGGTCATACTCATCATTTAAGCACAAGTGGGGTTGCCACTTTTACATAAAGCTTGTTAGTGTTGTCACATTCTAAGAGATGCTTTAACTCAAGTCGTAGAGTAAAGCTCCCCCTTGATGTGATATCCCCCCTAAGAGGGATAAACTAATCTCGGGTTTTGTCATAGAAGACTTCATGTGGGTGATGTAGTGGTGGATGCTCATAGTTGATGAAGATCATCTTGAGTTGGGAGCAATCCTTTTTGTTTCTTACTCTCCTCACCTACATGGGTTAGTCCCAAACACAAGAGACAAATACAAGGATATCTATGGACATGGAGTGCAAAGCATACATGATGATGTCCATGGATTCGTTAATTACCTTGTCCCTTGCTTACCTTTGAGGGAATGTGTGACTCCTTGAACTATTACATAATGTTGATGTTGGTTGCAACTAGTCCTTGCCAATAATGAATGTGAGTGAATTTCATTGGCGGAGTCACCCCTCAAGAACTTCTCTAGTTCTTCTTCTTGGGGGCCCACATCAAGTTGATGGGAATCCTTGGAGTTGAAGTAGCACTTGTAGAAGTTGAGCTTGTAGAACCCTTGGGACCCGCTTGACCATGGCTTGGGATTCAACTTCATATGAGTCAATCTCCTCTTGAAGCTTGTCCTTGCCCTTGAGCTTGTGGTCTTGTGGTGGAAGGTCATCTTGAGCTTTTGTTCCCTTGGGAAGAGTATGTTCATACTTCTCCCTTTGAGGAAAAAACTTGGGCTTGGGGTATTGACCTGCTTCCCATTCAACTCCATTGGCGTTGAAGTAGCCAATGCCATGGTTCTTCCGGTATCCTCCATGTTTGCGTACAATTTCCTCAAATTGCTTACATCCAGCAAGACTTTTGTAGATACCTTTTTCTATAATCCCTTTCAATAGATAATTTTCTTGCTCAAGTGTAACTTGGCTGAGAGAGTCGTTAGTGGGATCAATAGAACTACTAGAAGCAATATCATTGGATTTATGATTTTTATTGCAACTAGTTGAAGAACCATTCTTGCCTTTGTTACTAGTTTGCTTAGACTTAACTTGTGGAATGAATGTAGACAAGAGAAGTCATTTGGCTAGATAAGAGTAGGTCTTCTTGCGAAGATCGTCATTGATAGCTTTAAGGAATTCATGCTCTTCCTCCAAATTGAACTTCTCAAAGCGGAGCTTCTCATGAGTCCTTACAAGTTCTCTATGATCTTTTAGAGTAGACTCGTGGGCTAACTTAAGAGTGTTTAGTTCTTTCGTTAGTCTCTCTTTTTTCAACTTATCATCATCACACAACTTATCTTGACTAGAGTGGTTACTAACAAGTTCATTTTGACTAGTATCACTAGGTTTGTCAAATAGCAAGTCATCATCTCCTAGTAGGTCATCCTCATCACTATTGAAATTAAGATATTCGGGGTGTGATACCTTGGGCGTTTAGCCATGAAGCAACTTCCACTCCCTTCATTTGGTGAATCAAATATGTTGTAGGAGTTCGAGGAAATGAGTGCAAGTCCGGCAACACCTTCATCTTGACTATAGTCGGAGTCGGAGTGATAGCTTCTCTCGGAGTGGTGGTCGGATTCGGAGCCAGAAACCCATTCACCAACATGAGCTTGATGTCTTCTTCTTGAGTAGCTCTTGGTGTACTTGTCCTTCTTCTTTGAGTCTCTACTTCTCCTTGAGGGTTTTCGTTCATAACGATCATCTCTACTCCTTCTCTCTCTTCGAGGTGACTCATCTCTTGAGCTCTTTCTTCTAGGTGACTCTTCCCTTCTTTTGTGGGGGGGCGTGCACTCATTGGAGTAGTGTTCGGGCTTTCCACAATTGTAACAATTCCAGTCACGATTAGATGAACGCTTCTCTTCATATCTTGAGTTGGAGTTCCTCTCTTTTCCTCTACTCTTGTAGAACTTGTTGAATTTCTTGACCATGAGGCTTATCTCTTCATTGGTAACGAGGTAGTCGCTTGAAGTAGCGGGAGAATCACTTGAGGCTTTGTAAGTACCGCTTGACTTGTTGTGAAGTTCTTACATGTCCCTGAGTGACATCTCATGAGCAACAATCCTTCCAATCATTTCCGCAGGCTTGAGATCTTTGTAGTTTGGCATCATTTGGATTAATGTGCACACGGTGTGATACTTTCCATCCAAAGCTCTAAGTATCTTCTTGATGATGAATTTGTCGGTCATTTCTTCGCTTCCTAAGCCGGCAATCTCATTGGTAATGAGAGCTAGCCTAGAGTACATCTCCGCGATTCCTTCACCATCCTTCATCTTGAACTTGTCAAGTTGACTTTGAAGCACATCCAACTTAGATTCTCTGACGGAATCGGTACCTTCGTGCATATCAACCAAAGTGTCCCAAATTTCCTTTACATTCTCAAGACGGTTGATTTTGTTGAATTCTTCGGGGCGTAGGCAGTTGAATAGAATGTCACATGCTTGAGCATTGTATTGCAACATCTTCAATTCTTCCACGGTCGCTTCACGACCAGTTCCTTTCCATCACCAAAGAATTCACTTTGCAAGCCAACACGAACAACAGCCCAAACGGCGGGGTTATGACCAAGAATATGCATTTTCATCTTATGCTTCCAACTAGCAAAATTTGTACCATCAAAGTATGGACATCTACGATGATAATTTCCCTCACTAGACGCCATACTCTCCTAGGTTGTGAAACCAATGCAATGGAGACCAGAGCTCTGATACCACTTGTAGGATCGAAAGTAAGTCTAGAGGGGGGAGATTAGACTACTTGACCAAATAAAAATTCTACCTTTTCCCAATTTTAGTTGTGGGTAGATTTTAGCAATGATAGTAAGTCAAGCACACCCTACACATGCATGTCTAAGAGTATAGCAGCGGAATGTAAAGACCAGCACATGTAGTAGAGGGTGGGGATAGAAGATCAAATGCAATTGTAGACACGAAGATTTTTCCCGTGGTTCCGATAGGTGGCGCTATCGTACATCCATGTTTATGGAGTCTTCAACCCACGGAGGGTAACGGTCGCGAGAGTCCACAGACGGCTCCGCCCATAGGGGTCCATGAAGTAGCAACCTTGACTATTCCATAACGGCTTCCATCGACGAAGGACTAGCCTCACTATGGGTAGATCTTCACAAAGTAGGCGATCTCCTTGCCCGTAGAAACTTCTTGGTTCAACTACACAACACAAAGTAGGAGGCTCCCAAGCAACACCTAACCAATCTAGGAGGCACCACCCTCCAAAAAGTAATAGGCTTGGTAGTGATGATGAACTGCTTGCTCTTGTGCTTCAAGATGATAGACTCCTCAACACTCAATCACTCTCTCATAGATTTGGCTTCGTAGAAGAGGTTTATTGGGTGGAAAGCAACTTGGGGAGGCTAGAAATCAAGATCCATATGGTTGGAGTGGATGATCTTGATCTCAACACAAGGGTAGGTGGTTCTCTCTCGGAAATTTGGATATGGGAAGTGGGGAACTGTTCTGAGTGCTTCTCTTGTGAGTGGGTGGTGGTGGAGGGGTATATACATGCATCTCCAAAAATCCAACCGTTACACCATTATTGACCAACTAGGTGAAACCGAAGTAAATCGGTCGTACCGATTTGTTCAAAATGTGGCAACTTTAGGAATCTCGGTGAGACCGATATATGATTCTCGGTAGTACCGATATTACTGACCGAGGGCAGTTTCCAAACATGGTGAGACCGATCCATAAAACTCGTAAATTCTGATTTTATAAGCTTGGTCATCCGAATGTTGGTCACCGAAACTCGGTTGCACTGATGTAGTACTTGGTTGTACCGAGAAGCTAGGGTTTGGCTAGGGTTCTGTCTGAGATGGAAAATTGGTAGGGCCGAGTGGAAAACTTGGTGGCACCAATTTTTTATGGTAGGGTTTAGACAGAGTATTTTGTGGGAGAGCTTGTGGGTGTTTTTGGTGGCTAGCACTTGTGCACGTGGAGCAATTTGTTCACCAACATTACCTCACCCCCTTTTAATAGTATTGGCTTTCCTATGGACTCAAAGTGATTTCTCACAAAGTAAAATGTAGAATCTCCTTGCTTGAAGCTTTGCCAATTCCATTCATTGCATCTTGGGGTCTCCTCACAATCTATAGCCATCCCATCATTGAACTTTTCCTGAAATATACTTAGTGGAAACATTTGCCCAATGAGATATAGGTTGTTATTAATCACAAAAACCACCAAGGGAGAAAATGTGCTTTCAGAAACTCCCCCACAACGAGATGTAAAAGTTTTTGCTGCGGGGAAGGGGAATATCATAGGAAAAAGCATTATCCAAGAATTTTTTAACTATACGGATACATTGGCATGCAAGGATACGCCAATCCTTAAAAAAACCAAAAGTTACGCCGATGCTATTTCTGCTCTTGTTCTTAAGCTTGATAGAAGGTTTATGCATACTCACCCTACTTTACAAAGGATTTTCTATGAGTTGCTAGTCATAAAAGATCAAAGAGATAAGAAGATGGCCACTCTTGTACTCATGCATGAATTTGACTATATAGTACGAGAGGCTCGGGATATCTTTGATCACCATAAGATGGGTTGTGAACATCCTGTGATAGACTAAATTTTATATAATGAGGACTATATGATGAGGTATGTTTTTTTGAGAAAACCATACTTTTGATGAAAACACAAGTAAAGAAGTTCCTCCTATTCATATTATCCAACAAGTTTTCAATGCCATCAATAAACAATATTCTTGGATAGTAAGAGAGAATACGAAAGGCTTTAAGCAAAGTAGCACTGAGAATGCCAAGATATTACTTGATGATGTGTTTCCTATTGTCTTCGAAAATCCTCCTCTCCAAGATGAGAATATTAATGATGATATCACTTGATATTATGCATTATGCCTAGCTAGGGGCATAAAACAATATCGCTTGTTGGGACGCAACCCAATAGTTATCTTTTTTTACTTTCTATCATGGTGTGATAACATTATTATTTCTAGGGTAATGATTGTGTTTTTATGTTTAAATTAGTGTTTGTGCCAAGTAAAGCCTTTGAGATGACTTGCATGATAAGTAGAATTGATACGGTGCAAAAATAGAAACTTTTGCGTCCAATGTAGAATTTCTATGATTTTACTGGAATTTCTTTTTGATGTATCGTGATTGCGCAGATCATTACAGACTGTTCTATTTTAGAAAGATTCTTTTTTTGCTTGCATAGTTTGCTTTTTTTATGATGCAATGGATTGTATCAGGGGTATAAACTATGGAGAAGTTAGAATAAAGTACCTTATGCAATAATAAAATATGAATCAATTTATAATAGCTCATGAGTTTTCTGTTGAATTTTGTGTGCCGAAGTTTTCAAGTTTTGGGTGCTATCATGATGGATGAAGGAATAAGGAGTGACAAAGAGCCTAAGCTTGGGGATTCCCAAGGCATCCAAGGTATATTCTAGGAAGACTCAAGCATCTAATCTTAGGGATGCCCCGGAAGGCATCCCCTCTTTCGTCTCAATCCATTGGTATGTCACATGATATGAGTTTTGCTTGGAGCGTCTTGTGTTTTAGTTTTATTTTGTTTTAGTTTTATACAATGATTGCTTGATGGACACACCTATTTGAGAGAGACACATGATCGCCCTAATTTATGAGAATACTCTATGTGCTTCACTTATATGTTTTGAGTTAAGCAGTTGCTCTAGTGCTTCACTTTTATATTTAGAGCACGGTGGCATATAGATTTTATAGAAATAATTGCACTCTCGTTCTTCACTTAAATTTGTTTGTGATTTTAATACATTGTCATGGTAATTTTCATGGGTAATAAGACTAGTCAAAAAAGAGGTATTCAAGGAGTGCATAATCAAAACCTTCATCTAGCACTTAAAAGATAAATTGTGGGAATGATATTGATGTGGTAATATGAAAGGGCATGAGTGCATGGTTGTTAGTTAGTTGAAATATTGATATTTAAAGGGTGTTAATTTGCTTTCATCTAAATATTGGTTATGGCATGGTGATAATGTGTGAGCATTCTTATTCCTCGTTGAAAACCTAGTGTTGTTTAGGTCGGGGGCGTGCGATGGTAAACTCTTACCAACCTCCTCCCAAGAAGCATGCGAGTAGTACTTTGCTTCGAGAGAGCTAATAAATCTTTGCAATAAGTATGTGAGTTCTTTATGACTAATGTGAATCCATGGATGTACGCACACTCACATTTTCATATAGCTAGCCTCTTTGGTACCGTGCATTGCCCATTCCCACCTCGAGGATCGGTGCAACTTCCGCCGGTGCATCCAAACCTCGTGACATGATACGCTCTATTGCACATAAGCCTCATCATATATTCCTCAAAACACCCACCATACCTACCTACCATGGCATTTCCATAGCCATTCTGTGATATATTGCCATGCAACTTCCACAGTTACATCATATGACACGTACACTCATTGTCATATTACTTTGTATGATCATGTAGCTGACATAGTATTTGTGGAAAAGCCATTGGTCATCATTGTTTACATGTTATGCTAGATCATTGCACATCCTGGTACACGGCCAGAGGCATTCATATAGAGTCGTATTGTTTAGTAGTTTTTTATATCGAGTTGTAAGTAAATAAAAGTGTGATGATTATCATTATTAGAGCACTGTCTTAGTGAGGAAAGCATGATGGAGACAATGATTCCCCCACAAGTCGGGATGAAACTCCGGAAGAAAAATAAAATAAAAAAAGGGGAAAGAAAAAAGAAAAGGAAAAAAAGAAGAAAAGAAATAAATGAGAGATAAAGAGAGAACGGACAGTGCTACTATCTCTTTTTCCACACTTGTGCTTAGAGAAAGCACCATGTTTTTCATATAGAGAGTCTCATGTTTTGTTATTTTCATATACTAGTGAGAATTTTTCATTATAACTTTTCTTGTATATTTTGATAACGGGCTTCCTCAAATGCGTGAGGTCTTCATGAGCAAGCAAGTTGGATGCACACCCACTTAGTTTCATTTGAGCTTTCATGCACATATAGCTTCAATGCATCCGTTGCATGGCAATTCCTACTCCTTGCATTGATATCGATTGATGGGCATCTCCATAGCTCGTTGATATGCCTAGTTGATGTGAGGCTTTCTTCTCCACTTTTACCCCTTTGAATCCTACCACCACATTCTACACCACCTGTATGCTCTTGATACGTCTCCAACGTATCGATAATTTATGAAGTATTCACGCCATATTCACCTATGTTTAAAATACTTTTATATGGTTTCGATGCACTTTATATAATTTATTTAGAACTAACCCAGACTGATGCTGTTTCAACAGAACTACCGTGGTGTTGTTTTTGTGCAGAAAATGAAAGTTCTCGGAATCGCCCGAAACTTTTTGGTGATTTTATCTGGACCAAATAAGCAATATTGGAGCGAAGAACCACCGGAGGGGGTGGACCAAAAGGCCACCATGCAACCGGCCGTGCCCCAAGGGGTGCCGCGACTAGATGGCTTGTGGGGCCCTCGCAACTCTGTTTGGCGTGATTCCAACGCTGAAAAATCCCATAAATACCAGGAAACCCATAAATAAAGAGAGACTCCTCGTTCCGCCGCTGCAACTCGCTGTATCGATGAAAAACCAATTTGGAGGCATTCCAGTACCCTGCCGGAGAGGGTAGATCATCTCCGTTGGCCATCTTCATCATCCCGGCGGAGGCCATGACGAGGAGGGAGTAGTCCACCCTTGGGTTTGACGGTTTGTACCAGTAGCTATGTGTTCAATCTATCTCTCTCTCTCTCTCGTGTTCTTGAGATGGCACGATCTTGATGTATCACGGGCTTTGTTAATATAGTCGGATCATATGATGTTATTCCCTTGCTACCTTGTTGTGATGAATTGAATCTTTACCTTTGAGATCTCGTTATGTTGGATTGAATATTATGGTTTGAGAACACTTGATGTACGTCTTGCGTGGGATACCCCTAGGGACATTGGGGTACTCTATTGATTCACTTGATATATGCTGAGGCATCAACTTGCGGATTCCGGTAACCTAGGGGATCTATGCATAGGGATTGATTGCACGTTTTCATACCATGTTCTCCGATAGAAATCTTGGGGTGCTCCTTGAAGTTCTTTGTGTTGGATTGATTATGATAGATCTGAAATTGTTTGATGTATGTCGCATAATTTACCCACGGATACTTGAGGTGACATTGGAGTATCTAGGTGACATTAGGGTTGATTGATATGTATCATTGGTGTTATTCTATTAGGAACTCTAGGGCTTTTTGTGACACTTATATGAATATCCCAATAGATTGATCGGAAAGAATAACTTTGTGGTGGTTGTACTACCTACACAAATTTCATCTTATTGTTCTCCGCCAGATAGGAACTTTGGAGTGATTCTTTGTTGCACGTTGAGGGAGGATCATATGATTCAACTATGTTAGCATTGTTGGGAGATTGCACTAGCGAAAGTATGAACCCTAGGCCTTATTTCCAAGTATTTATACACCATTTTGCTCGCTGTTTTACACTTGCTACCTTGATGTTTTTATATTTTCATATTACAAAAACCTATATCTATCATCTATATTGCACTTGTATAACCATCTCTTCGTCGAACTAGTGAACCTATACAATTTGCCATTGTATTGGGTGTGTTGGGGACACAAGAGATTTCTTGTATTTGAATGCAGGGTTGTTTGAGAGAGACCATCTTCATCCTACACCTCCCACATATTGATAAACCTTAGGTCATCCACTTGAGGGAAAATTGCTACTGTCCTACAAAACTCTGCCCTTGGTTGCCCAACACGAGTCTACAAGAATAAAGTTGAGTAGTAGACATCAAGCTCTTTTCTCGCGCCGTTGCCGGGGAGGCGAGTGCTTGAAGGTATATATTTAGATCTTGCAATTAAGTCTTTTAGTTTCTTGTTTATCACTAGTTTGGTTTATAAAAGAAAACTACAAAATAATATAAATGGATCCTCACCCACCTGCTAATCTTTTCAAAAGACCCAATTATGTTGGAACAATTTCTAGTAAGAGTTCACTAGATTATCTTTATGAGGTCTTGCTTGAAAATCATGAATCTAATAATTGTGAAATTTATAAAGTGATTCATGATAGTTGCTTGAATGAACAGCATGAGAGCAATATTGCTAGTATGAATTCTCTGAATATCCATGATGCTAATGATATGCAAAGCCACAAGTTTGGGGATGCTATGTTTGATGAAGATGATATTTTTAGTCCCCCAAGTTTTGATGAGCAAATTTATTATGATGATGGCATGCCTCCTATCTGTGATGATTATGATGATGGTATGTATGATATAAAGAATAATTATAACTATGAATCTTGTCATCATGATTTTATATTGAATGTGGTTATGTCAATAATGTATCTCATGATAGTTATTTTGTTGAGTTTCCTCCCACAATTATGAATGAGAAGAAATATGCTTATGTGGAGAGTAATAAATTTTCTACGCTTGTAGATCATGAAAAGAATGCTGTATGTGATAGTTATATTGTGAAATTCCTTCATGATGCTACTAAAAATTATTACGAGAGAGAACATATGCTTGTATAAATTGCAATAATATCAAGTTTCCTCTCTATATGTTCAAAGTCTTGAAGTTATGCTTCTTTTGCCTTCCTATGCTAGTTGATTCTTGTTCCCATAAATTGTTTGCTCACAAAATCCTTATGCATAGGAAGTGGGTTAGACTTAAATGTGCTTGCCATGTGATCCATGATGCTCTTTTGCATGTTTCAAATACTATTCCTATGTGAGCATCATTGAAATCATCATGCCTAGCTAAAAGGCTTTAACGAAAAGCACTTGTTGGGAGACAACCCAACACTTTTACTTTCTGTTTTTGAGTGTTCACATGATTAAGCTACTGTATTAATCATGTTTTGTGTCTTTTATTTCAATAAAGTACCAAGTAGAGCCTTTGGGAGGACTCACAAGATGAGTAGAATTGATGCTGAACAAAAACAGAAACTTTTGACTCCAGTACAGGAATTTTCATTTTTTACTGGAGCGTGATAGTGATCTGAATTTTTTACACGGTGTTGATATACGCATTCTTCAGATTGTCCTAATGTTTCAGAATTTTTAGAGACAGATAAGTATGGTTACACTGCAGATCTTCACAGACTGTTCTGTTTTTGACAGATTCTGTTTTGCATGCATAGTTTGCTTGTTTTAGTGTTTCTATAGCTTATATTGAGTGATATAAATTATGGGAATGTTGGAATACAGTAGGTATTATGTGAGAACAATTATGAATCTTGTCTTAACAGTACCTAAGTGAATGATCTATATTTACTATACTAACCCATCTCACGAAGTTCCGTTAAGTTTTGTGTGATTGAAGTTTTCAAGTTTTGGGTGAGGCACCGATATGAGAAGAATACGGAGTGAGAAGAACCCAAGGAACCCCCAAGGTAATATCCAAGGAAGACTCAAGCGTCTAAGCTTGGGGATACCCCGGAAGGCATCCCCTCTTTCGTCTTCAACACTATCGGTACATCTTATTTGGAGCTATATTTTTATTCATCACATAATATGATTTTTGCTTGGAGCGTCATTATATTTTTTTATTTTCTGTTAGGTGTTATTTATAATCTCGTTTTTCAATAAAAAGTTCCAAGAATTTCCTCTTAGGATGCTTGAGTTACATGTTTGATATGTAATGTGTAAAAACAGAAACTTTTGCTGTAGTGTTTGAATTTTTATATTTTACTGGAACGTGGAAAGTTTCTGAAATTTTTACACAGTGTTTTCATATAAATTCTTTATCACTTCCTAAATTTTCATAATTTTTTGAGTTACAGGAGTACACAGTTTTCATAAATTGCTACAGAGTATTCTGTTTGGACAGATTGCTGTCATAGTTTTGTTTTCTACTTATCCTATAGTTTCCATAGCCTATATTGGTAGATATAAATTGTGGAAACGATATTAAACAGTAGATGATGTTTGAAAATTATTTTGCACCTTGTCTTGGCATTACATGAAGTGTGGATTTATTCTTATGTGTACTAACCTATCTCACGAGTTCTTTTCGAGTTTTGTGTGGATGAAGTTTTTGAGAACAGGTGAAACCATGATATGAGAGGATTGAACGCGATACAAAAGCTCAAGCTTGGGGATGCCCAAGGCACCCCAAGTAAATATTTCAAGAAGTCTCGAGAATCTAAGCTTGGGTATGCTATGCATCCCACCCTCTTTATCAACAATTATCGGTTAGCCTATGTTGAGTCTAAATTTTTATTTGTCCACATGATATGTGCTATTCTTGGAGTGCTATTTTTATTTTTCTTGATTTTTAAATAAAATACTCAGATCTGAAAATATTTATTGAGAGAGAGATCCCTCACATAGCTACTTGATTGTTTACCTACTCATTGATCTTCACTTATGTATTTTGAGAATAGTTTGATGTATACTCTTGTGCTTCACTTATATCGTAAGAGTAAATTGTGAATGAATTGAATATCATAAATTTGAAATTATCAATGTGCTTTGTGCTTAGTAGTAGCTTCACACCTCATTTATAAAGTAAAATCTATTGAAGTTTGACAATCATCAAATTGGTCATGTAAGCAATTCATGAATGATAGTATAAGAAAGAGAACTTTCACATACAAATATATTAGAGGTAATAACACCACTGGTGCTTGAACTTGACACAGATGTTCACTTTAGTGCCTAAACTTGAAAAATACGTTGAACTGGTTCTAAAACTTGTCATGAGCGTGCAAATACGGTGCTAATCTCATTCATAGACATAAAGTGTGCTGACATGGCACCGTATTTTGCTGACGTGGATGGGGCCCACTTGTAGAGATGAAGCAGAATTTTAATTGAATACTATGTCCATATAACAAGTGGGCCATGTCTGTCAGTATAGAAGAAAATTGAAATAAAAACTAATGAACGCCAGGGTTCGAACCTGGCGAAGTGAAGAGTGTGGGCTATCTGTGCTAGCCAATCCACCAGACAGATTTATATGCATATTTTCTCCCCTTAGATCTAATTTACTGTCCAAATAAAAGCTTCTGCTATTTAAATTCGTTGGAGCAGTGCGGCCCATTCAGCACACATTCATTTAAAAAAACTGTAAAATGTTTGTATAAATTATACATCACAGTAATATCAATAAAGATCAATTCTATGTGTGGTATTAATAGTTATCAATATTATACATATAACTAGAATAACTAACTTTAAAAAAAATCATGTACCTTTTAGAATATTCATGTATTATTATAAAAACATTAACATAACTGAAATAATATATATGTATAATAAAAAGTTTGTGTAATATAATGTAAATATTTTTAAAATTACACTTCGTGAATATTATTTTAATTATTCAAACATTTGAGTAACTATACACCCATTTTATAATTCATAAGCATGTTGTTTAAGAAATTTTTCTATAACTAAAAATTATTCATAATTTAAAATTTAAAATGCATATCTGAATATTCACTCGTTGATTATATTTACATTATATAATATTAATAATACAAGTGATGAGCGAAATTATACACCAGTTAATATTCGTAAGTATTTAGTAAATGTTGTTATCCTTAATTTCCTCAAATTAAATATAAGCCTAGCATGTCCAAAAATGTTTGCACTATATTTCAAATAGTATTTTACAATTAATATGTTAATATTTTTTAAACTTACAGGATTGTTTTTAGTATGTTAGTTTGTTGCATACATCTATTTTTATTTTCTGTGCACACGAATATTTGTGCACCACGAGGTTATTATTTATGTACCAAAAATATTTATAATGCACGACATGGCATAGGGCCTTTTTAATATATTTTAAAAAATGCACACAAATATTTGTATACCACGAGATAACTATTAATACCACAAAAATGTTGGTAGAATGTGTATTAGTGTGATTATAATTTACAGGTATTTCATTACTACAAGTAGACCATATGCCAAATCGGCCCAATACAGTGCCACGTCAGCACACTCTACATCTACAAATGGCATTAGCACCGTATTTGCACGCTCGCACCAAGTTTTAGAACCAGGTCGGCGTATTTTTCAAGTTCAGGCACTAAAGTGAACATCCATGACAAGTTTGAGCACCACCGGTGTTATTACCTCAATATATTATCTTGGACATCTTTTATGATTGTGAATACCCATCAATTATTTTCAACCTTGATCAAATAACTGAAGTTGGACAAGGAAGACAACGTAATGGTTATGTTTGGGTATATTCACACAGAAGTTATATTGTTATGGATCCTCCAACATGTGGTCCGTGTTTAGAACCTTTTGCTAGCCAATATTTCGTACTAAGTAGAGATACAACTTGTGCATCCAAATCCTTGAGCCAAGTTTATTCCATGAGAGTCCACCATACCTACCTATAAATAGTATTTCACTACCATTCCAAGTAAATTTGCATGTGCCACCTCTAAACATTCAAATAAACATCCGTTTCGTGAACTCGTACCGCTCATGGAGCGACGGGGTAGTCATTATCTTCCATGCTAAGCGAGTTATTCTCAAGATGACTGTTTATTCATTTCTCATTGCATGAGAAAGGCTCGTAAAAAGGATGCCCAGTCCTGCATAATACAAAAATAAATAAACAAAAACTCCCCCTAGAAAGTTGATTGTTTGGAGGGCAACCGTGGATTTGGCCAGCCATGGAGTGTGTTTGAATGGTGGAGGGGGAGTAAAAATTTAAATTCTGTTTGGGAACCGCCAATAATGTGATTAGCATGGAAAATATTGAATACTCTATTGTGACATTGACAGGAAAGGCACATCACTCAAAATTATATATTCATCTTTGTTTTAAACAATGAGCTCTGGCACATATGCAAATCACAGTTGCCCTCTGCGAAGGGACAATCTATTTACTTTCATGTTACTTACTTCCATGTTGAGTCAACTTGTTATTCCAACCTCAATCTATTAGTTGGCAAGTACCATGTGGTGGGGAAAGATCCAAACACATATATCCACTCAAATATAGTTGATCATGATTCATTATTGTTGACAATTATCTCTATGATCAGTATGTTGGGAGGCGAAACATTAGGCCCCTATCTTTCTATGTGTTCAATGGATGTTGTTTGTTCTAAAAATATGCCTTGAGTATTAGCAATCATAAAAGACTATATGATAATTGAGTATGTGGAGCTCTTGCTTAAACTTGATGATGCATTGAAATTTTTTGGTGACCAAAAACATAGATTGTTAAGTTTCAATAGAATGCATTGTTTGAACCATTACATGTGAATTGATTGCTAGTCTATCATGATGGTTTTTATGAGAAAAAGTTGCTGGTTATGATGCTAGAAATGTGACTGAAATTATCAATGATCAAAACTATTCACTAAGCTATCATTCACACTTCATAAACTATCCTCTTCATCAACAATTATCGGTTAGCCTATGTTGAGCCTAAATTTTTATTTGTCCACATGATATGTGCTATTCTTGCAGTGCTATTTTTCTTTTGCTTGCTTTTTAAATAAAATACTCAGATCTGAAAATATTTATTGAGAGAGAGATCCCTCACATAGCTACTTGATTGTTTACCTACTCATTGATCTTCACTTATGTATTTTGAGAATAGTTTGATGTATACTCTTGTGCTTCACTTATATCCTAAGAGTAAATTTTGAATGAATTGAATATCATAAATAGGAAATTATCAATGTGCTTTATGCTTAGTAGTAGCTTCACACCTCGTTTATAAAGTAAAATCAATTGAAGTTTGACAATCATCAAATTGGTCATGCAAGCAATTCATGAATGATCAGTATAAGAAAGAGAACTTTCACATACAAATATATTATCTTGGACATCTTTTATGATTGTGAATACCCATCAATTATTTTCAACCTTGATCAAATAACTGAAGTTGGACAAGGAAGACAACGTAATGGTTATGTTTGGGTATATTCGCATAGAAGTTATATTGTTATGGATCCTCCAACATGTGGTGCTTGTTTAGAACCTTTTGCTAGCCAATATTTCGTACTAAGTTGAGATACTACTTGTGCATCCAAATCCTTGAGCCAAGTTTATTCCATGAGAGTCCACCATACCTACCTATAAATAGTATTTCACTACCATTCCAAGTAAATTTGCATGTGCCACCTCTAAACATTCAAATAAACATATGTTTTGTGTGCTCGTACCGCTCATGGAGCGACGGGGTAGTAATTATCTTCCATGCTAAGCGAGTTATTCTCAAGATGACTGTTTATTCATTTGTCATTGCATGAGAAAGGCTGGTAAAAAGGATGCCCAGTCCTGCAGAATACAAAAATAAATAAACAAAAACTCCCCCTATTAAGTTGATTGTTTGGAGGGCAACCGTGGATTCGGCCAGCCATGGAATGTGTTTGAATGGTGGAGGGGGAGTAAAAATTTAAATTCTGTTTGGGAACCGCCAATAATGTGATTAGCATGGAAAATATTGAATACTCTATTGTGACATTGACAGGAAAGGCACATCACTCAAAATTATATATTCATATTTTTTCTAAACAATGAGCTCTGGCACATATGCAAATGACAGTTGCCCTCTGCGATGGGACAATCTATTTACTTTCATGTTACTTACTTCCATGTTGAGTCAACTTGTTATTCCAACCTCAATCTATTAGTTGGCAAGTACCATGTGGTGGGGAAAGATCCAAACACATATATCCACTCAAATATAGTTGATCATGATTCATTATTGGTGACAATTATCTCTATGATCAGTATGTTGGGAGGCGAAACATTAAGCCCCTATCTTTCTATGTGTTCGATGGATGTTGTTTGTTCTAAAAATATGCCTTGAGTATTAGAAATCATAAAAGACTATATGATAATTGAGTATGTGGAGCTCTTACTTAAACTTGATGATGCATTGAAATTTTTTGGTAACCAAAAACATAGATTGTTAAGTTTCAATAGAATGCATTGTTTGAACCATTACATGTGAATTGATTGCTAGTCTATCATGATGGTTTTTATGAGAAAAAGTTGCTGGTTATGATGCTAGAAACGTGACTGAAATTATCAACGATCAAAACTATTCACTAAGCTATCATTCACACTTCATAAACTATCCTCTTCATCAACAATTATCGGTTAGCCTATGTTGAGCCTAAATTTTTATTTGTCCACATGATATGTGCTATTCTTGCAGTGCTATTTTTCTTTTGCTTGCTTTTTAAATAAAATACTCAGATCTGAAAATATTTATTGAGAGAGAGATCCCTCACATAGCTACTTGATTGTTTACCTACTCATTGATCTTCACTTATGTATTTTGAGAATAGTTTGATGTATACTCTTGTGCTTCACTTATATCCTAAGAGTAAATTTTGAATGAATTGAATATCATAAATATGAAATTATCAATGTGCTTTATGCTTAGTAGTAGCTTCACACCTCGTTTATAAAGTAAAATCTATTGAAGTTTGACAATCATCAAATTGGTCATGCAAGCAATTCATGAATGATCAGTATAAGAAAGAGAACTTTCACATACAAATATATTATCTTGGACATCTTTTATGATTGTGAATACCCATCAATTATTTTCAACCTTGATCAAATAACTGAAGTTGGACAAGGAAGACAACGTAATGGTTATGTTTGGGTATATTCGCATAGAAGTTATATTGTTATGGATCCTCCAACATGTGGTGCTTGTTTAGAACCTTTTGCTAGCCAATATTTCGTACTAAGTAGAGATACTACTTGTGCATCCAAATCCTTGAGCCAAGTTTATTCCATGAGAGTCCACCATACCTACCTATAAATAGTATTTCACTACCATTCCAAGTAAATTTGCATGTGCCACCTCTAAACATTCAAATAAACATCCGTTTTGTGTGCTCGTACCGCTCAGGAGCGACGGGGTAGTCATTATCTTCCATGCTAAGCGAGTTATTCTCAAGATGACTGTTTATTCATTTGTCATTGCACGAGAAAGGCTGGTAAAAAGGATGCCCAGTCCTGCATAATACAAAAATAAATAAACAAAAACTCCCCCTAGAAAGTTGATTGTTTGGAGGGCAACCGTGGATTCGGCCAGCCATGGAATGTGTTTGAATGGTGGAGGGGGAGTAAAAATTTAAATTCTGTTTGGGAACCGCCAATAATGTGATTAGCATGGAAAATATTGAATACTCTATTGTGACATTGACAGGAAAGGCACATCACTCAAAATTATATATTCATCTTTGTTTTAAACAATGAGCTCTGGCACATATGCAAATCACAGTTGCCCTCTGCGAAGGGACAATCTATTTACTTTCATGTTACTTACTTTCATGTTGAGTCAACTTGTTATTCCAACCTCAATCTATTAGTTGGCAAGTACCATGTGGTGGGGAAAGATCCAAACACATATATCCACTCAAATATATTTGATCATGATTCATTATTGTGGACAATTATCTCTATGATAAGTATGTTGGGAGGCCAAACATTAAGCCCCTATCTTTCTATGTGTTCGATGGATGTTGTTTGTTCTAAAAATATTCCTTGAGTATTAGCAATCATAAAAGACTATATGATAATTGAGTATGTGGAGCTCTTACTTAAACTTGATGATGCATTGAAATTTTTTGGTGACCAAAAACATAGATTGTTAAGTTTCAATAGAATGCATTGTTTGAACCATTACATGTGAATTGATTGCTAGTCTATCATGATGATTTTTATGAGAAAAAGTTGCTAGTTATGATGCTAGAAACGTGACTGAAATTATCAATGATCAAAACTATTCACTAAGATAACATTGACACTTCATAAACTATCCTCTTCATCAACAATTATCGGTTAGCCTATGTTGAGCCTAAATTTTTATTTGTCCACATGATATGTGCTAGTCTTGCAGTGCTATTTTTCTTTTGCTTGCTTTTTAAATAAAATACTCAGATCTGAAAATATTTATTGAGAGAGAGATCCCTCACATAGCTACTTGATTGTTTACCTACTCATTGATCTTCACTTATGTATTTTGAGAATAGTTTGATGTATACTCTTGTGCTTCACTTATATCCTAAGAGTAAATTTTGAATGAATTGAATATCATAAATATGAAATTATCAATGTGCTTTATGCTTAGTAGTAGCTTCACACCTCGTTTATAAAGTAAAATCTATTGAAGTTTGACAATCATCAAATTGGTCATGCAAGCAATTCATGAATGATCAGTATAAGAAAGAGAACTTTCACATACAAATATATTATCTTGGACATCTTTTATGATTGTGAATACCCATCAATTATTTTCAACCTTGATCAAAATATTGAAGTTGGACAAGGAAGACAAGGTAATGGTTATGTTTGGGTATATTCGCATAGAAGTTATATTGTTATGGATCCTCCAACATGTGGTCCTTGTTTAGAACCATTTGCTAGCCAATATTTCGTACTAAGTAGAGATACTACTTGTGCATCCAAATCCTTGAGCCAAGTTTATTCCATGAGAGTCCACCATACCTACCTATAAATAGTATTTCACTACCATTCCAAGTAAATTTGCATGTGCCACCTCTAAACATTCAAATAAACATCCGTTTTGTGTGCTCGTACCGCTCAGGAGCGACGGGGTAGTCATTATCTTCCATGCTAAGCGAGTTATTCTCAAGATGACTGTCTATTCATTTGTCATTGCACGAGAAAGGCTGGTAAAAAGGATGCCCAGTCCTGCGTAATACAAAAATAAATAAACAAAAACTCCCCCTAGAAAGTTGATTGTTTGGAGGGCAACCGTGGATTTGGCCAGCCATGGAATGTGTTTGAATGGTGGAGGGGGAGTAAAAATTTAAATTCTGTTTGGGAACCGCCAATAATGTGATTAGCATGGAAAATATTGAATACTCTATTGTGACATTGACAGGAAAGGCACATCACTCAAAATTATATATTCATCTTTGTTTTAAACAATGAGCTCTGGCACATATGCAAATCACAGTTGCCCTCTGCGAAGGGACATCTATTTACTTTCATGTTACTTACTTTCATGTTGAGTCAACTTGTTATTCCAACCTCAATCTATTAGTTGGCAAGTACCATGTGGTGGGGAAAGATCCAAACACATATATCCACTCAAATATATTTGATCATGATTCATTATTGTGGACAATTATCTCTATGATAAGTATGTTGGGAGGCGAAACATTAAGCCCCTATCTTTCTATGTGTTCGATGGATGTTGTTTGTTCTAAAAATATGCCTTGAGTATTAGCAATCATAAAAGACTATATGATAATTGAGTATGTGGAGCTCTTACTTAAACTTGATGATGCATTGAAATTTTTTGGTGACCAAAAACATAGATTGTTAAGTTTCAATAGAATGCATTGTTTGAACCATTACATGTGAATTGATTGCTAGTCTATCATGATGATTTTTATGAGAAAAAGTTGCTGGTTATGATGCTAGAAACGTGACTGAAATTATCAATGATCAAAACTATTCACTAAGCTAGCATTCACACTTCATAAACTATCCTCTTCATCAACAATTATCGGTTAGCCTATGTTGAGCCTAAATTTTTATTTGTCCACATGATATGTGCTATTCTTGCAGTGCTATTTTTCTTTTGCTTGCTTTTTAAATAAAATACTCAGATCTGAAAATATTTATTGAGAGAGAGATCCCTCACATAGCTACTTGATTGTTTACCTACTCATTGATCTTCACTTATGTATTTTGAGAATAGTTTGATGTATACTCTTGTGCTTCACTTATATCCTAAGAGTAAATTTTGAATGAATTGAATATCATAAACATGAAATTATCAATGTGCTTTATGCTTAGTAGTAGCTTCACACCTCGTTTATAAAGTAAAATCTATTGAAGTTTGACAATCATCAAATTGGTCATGCAAGCAATTCATGAATGATCAGTATAAGAAAGAGAACTTTCACATACAAATATATTATCTTGGACATCTTTTATGATTGTGAATACCCAACAATTATTTTCAAACTTGATCAAATAATTGAAGTTGGACAAGGAAGACAAGGTAATGGTTATGTTTGGGTATATTCGCATAGAAGTTATATTGTTATGGATCCTCCAACATGTGGTGCTTGTTTAGAACCTTTTGCTAGCCAATTTTTCGTACTAAGTAGAGATACTACTTGTGCATCCAAATCCTTGAGCCAAGTTTATTCCATGAGAGTCCACCATACCTACCTATAAACAGTATTTCACTACCATTCCAAGTAAATTTGCATGTGCCACCTCTAAACATTCAAATAAACATCCGTTTTGTGTGCTCGTACCGCTCAGGAGCGACGGGGTAGTCATTATCTTCCATGCTAAGCGAGTTATTCTCAAGATGACTGTTTATTCATTTGTCATTGCACGAGAAAGGCTGGTAAAAAGGATGCCCAGTCCTGCATAATACAAAAATAAATAAACAAAAACTCCCCCTAGAAAGTTGATTGTTTGGAGGGCAACCGTGGATTCGGCCAGCCATGGAATGTGTTTGAATGGTGGAGGGGGAGTAAAAATTTAAATTCTGTTTGGGAACCGCCAATAATGTGATTAGCATGGAAAATATTGAATACTCTATTGTGACATTGACAGGAAAGGCACATCACTCAAAATTATATATTCATCTTTGTTTTAAACAATGAGCTCTGGCACAAATGCAAATCACAGTTGCCCTCTGCGAAGGGACAATCTATTTGATTTCATGTTACTTACTTTCATGTTGAGTCAACTTGTTATTCCAACCTCAATCTATTAGTTGGCAAGTACCATGTGGTGGGGAAAGATCCAAACACATATATCCACTCAAATATATTTGATCATGATTCATTATTGTGGACAATTATCTCTATGATAAGTATGTTGGGAGGCGAAACATTAAGCCCCTATCTTTCTATGTGTTCGATGGATGTTGTTTGTTCTAAAAATATGCCTTGAGTATTAGCAATCATAAAAGACTATATGATAATTGAGTATGTGGAGCTCTTACTTAAACTTGATGATGCATTGAAATTTTTTGGTGACCAAAAACATAGATTGTTAAGTTTCAATAGAATGCATTGTTTGAACCATTACATGTGAATTGATTGCTAGTCTATCATGATGATTTTTATGAGAAAAAGTTGCTGGTTATGATGCTAGAAACGTGACTGAAATTATCAATGATCAAAACTATTCACTAAGCTAGCATTCACACTTCATAAACTATCCTCTTCATCAACAATTATCGGTTAGCCTATGTTGAGCCTAAATTTTTATTTGTCCACATGATATGTGCTATTCTTGCAGTGCTATTTTTCTTTTGCATGCTTTTTAAATAAAATACTCAGATCTGAAAATATTTATTGAGAGAGAGATCCCTCACATAGCTACTTGATTGTTTACCTACTCATTGATCTTCACTTATGTATTTTGAGAATAGTTTGATGTATACTCTTGTGCTTCACTTATATCCTAAGAGTAAATTTTGAATGAATTGAATATCATAAACATGAAATTATCAATGTGCTTTATGCTTAGTAGTAGCTTCACACCTCGTTTATAAAGTAAAATCTATTGAAGTTTGACAATCATCAAATTGGTCATGCAAGCAATTCATGAATGATCAGTATAAGAAAGAGAACTTTCACATACAAATATATTATCTTGGACATCTTTTATGATTGTGAATACCCAACAATTATTTTCAAACTTGATCAAATAATTGAAGTTGGACAAGGAAGACAAGGTAATGGTTATGTTTGGGTATATTCGCATAGAAGTTATATTGTTATGGATCCTCCAACATGTGGTGCTTGTTTAGAACCTTTTGCTAGCCAATATTTCGTACTAAGTAGAGATACTACTTGTGCATCCAAATCCTTGAGCCAAGTTTATTCCATGAGAGTCCACCATACCTACCTATAAACAGTATTTCACTACCATTCCAAGTAAATTTGCATGTGCCACCTCTAAACATTCAAATAAACATCCGTTTTGTGTGCTCGTACCGCTCAGGAGCGACGGGGTAGTCATTATCTTCCATGCTAAGCGAGTTATTCTCAAGATGACTGTTTATTCATTTGTCATTGCACGAGAAAGGCTGGTAAAAAGGATGCCCAGTCCTGCGTAATACAAAAATAAATAAACAAAAACTCCCCCTAGAAAGTTGATTGTTTGGAGGGCAACCGTGGATTTGGCCAGCCATGGAATGTGTTTGAATGGTGGAGGGGGAGTAAAAATTTAAATTCTGTTTGGGAACCGCCAATAATCTGATTAGCATGGAAAATATTGAATACTCTATTGTGACATTGACAGGAAAGGCACATCACTCAAAATTATATATTCATCTTTGTTTTAAACAATGAGCTCTGGCACATATGCAAATCACAGTTGCCCTCTGCGAAGGGACATCTATTTACTTTCATGTTACTTACTTTCATGTTGAGTCAACTTGTTATTCCAACCTCAATCTATTAGTTGGCAAGTACCATGTGGTGGGGAAAGATCCAAACACATATATCCACTCAAATATATTTGATCATGATTCATTATTGTGGACAATTATCTCTATGATAAGTATGTTGGGAGGCGAAACATTAAGCCCCTATCTTTCTATGTGTTCGATGGATGTTGTTTGTTCTAAAAATATGCCTTGAGTATTAGCAATCATAAAAGACTATATGATAATTGAGTATGTGGAGCTCTTACTTAAACTTGATGATGCATTGAAATTTTTTGGTGACCAAAAACATAGATTGTTAAGTTTCAATAGAATGCATTGTTTGAACCATTACATGTGAATTGATTGCAAGTCTATCATGATGATTTTTATGAGAAAAAGTTGCTGGTTATGATGCTAGAAACGTGACTGAAATTATCAATGATCAAAACTATTCACTAAGCTAGCATTCACACTTCATAAACTATCCTCTTCATCAACAATTATCGGTTAGCCTATGTTGAGCCTAAATTTTTATTTGTCCACATGATATGTGCTATTCTTGCAGTGCTATTTTTCTTTTGCTTGCTTTTTAAATAAAATACTCAGATCTGAAAATATTTATTGAGAGAGAGATCCCTCACATAGCTACTTGATTGTTTACCTACTCATTGATCTTCACTTATGTATTTTGAGAATAGTTTGATGTATACTCTTGTGCTTCACTTATATCCTAAGAGTAAATTTTGAATGAATTGAATATCATAAATATGAAATTATCAATGTGCTTTATGCTTAGTAGTATCTTCACACCTCGTTTATAAAGTAATATCTATTGAAGTTTGACAATCATCAAATTGGTCATGCAAGCAATTCATGAATGATCAGTATAAGAAAGAGAAGTTTCACATACAAATATATTATCTTGGACATCTTTTATGATTGTGAATACCCATCAATTATTTTCAACCTTGATCAAATAATTGAAGTTGGACAAGGAAGACAAGGTAATGGTTATGTTTGGGTATATTCGCATATAAGTTATATTGTTATGGATCCTCCAACATGTGGTGCTTGTTTAGAACCTTTTGCTAGCCAATATTTCGTACTAAGTAGAGATACTACTTGTGCATCCAAATCCTTGAGCCAAGTTTATTCCATGAGAGTCCACCATACCTACCTATAAATAGTATTTCACTACCATTCCAAGTAAATTTGCATGTGCCACCTCTAAACATTCAAATAAACATCCGTTTTGTGTGCTCGTACCACTCAGGAGCGACGGGGTAGTCATTATCTTCCATGCTAAGCGAGTTATTCTCAAGATGACTGTTTATTCATTTGTCATTGCACGAGAAAGGCTGGTAAAAAGGATGCCCAGTCCTGCATAATACAAAAATAAATAAACAAAAACTCCCCCTAGAAAGTTGATTGTTTGGAGGGCAACCGTGGATTTGGCCAGCCATGGAATGTGTTTGAATGGTGGAGGGGGAGTAAAAATTTAAATTCTGTTTGGGAACCGCCAATAATCTGATTAGCATGGAAAATATTGAATACTCTATTGTGACATTGACAGGAAAGGCACATCACTCAAAATTATATATTCATCTTTGTTTTAAACAATGAGCTCTGGCACATATGCAAATCACAGTTGCCCTCTGCGAAGGGACAATCTATTTGCTTTCATATTACTTACTTTCATGTTGAGTCAACTTGTTATTCCAACCTCAATCTATTAGTTGGCAAGTACCATGTGGTGGGGAAAGATCCAAACACATATATCCACTCAAATATATTTGATCATGATTCATTATTGTGGACAATTATCTCTATGATAAGTATGTTGGGAGGCGAAACATTAAGCCCCTATCTTTCTATGTGTTCGATGGATGTTGTTTGTTCTAAAAATATGCCTTGAGTATTAGCAATCATAAAAGACTATATGATAATTGAGTATGTGGAGCTCTTACTTAAACTTGATGATGCATTGAAATTTTTTGGTGACCAAAAACATAGATTGTTAAGTTTCAATAGAATGCATTGTTTGAACCATTACATGTGAATTGATTGCTAGTCTATCATGATGATTTTTATGAGAAAAAGTTGCTGGTTATGATGCTAGATACGTGACTGAAATTATCAATGATCAAAACTATTCACTAATCTAGCATTCACACTTCATAAACTATCCTCTTCATCAACAATTATCGGTTAGCCTATGTTGAGCCTAAATTTTTATTTGTCCACATGATATGTGCTATTCTTGCAGTGCTATTTTTCTTTTGCTTGCTTTTTAAATAAAATACTCAGATCTGAAAATATTTATTGAGAGAGAGATCCCTCACATAGCTACTTGATTGTTTACCTACTCATTGATCTTCACTTATGTATTTTGAGAATAGTTTGATGTATACTCTTGTGCTTCACTTATATCCTAAGAGTAAATTTTGAATGAATTGAATATCATAAATATGAAATTATCAATGTGCTTTATGCTTAGTAGTATCTTCACACCTCGTTTATAAAGTAAAATCTATTGAAGTTTGACAATCATCAAATTGGTCATGCAAGCAATTCATGAATGATCAGTATAAGAAAGAGAACTTTCACATACAAATATATTATCTTGGACATCTTTTATGATTGTGAATACCCATCAATTATTTTCAACCTTGATCAAATAATTGAAGTTGGACAAGGAAGACAAGGTAATGGTTATGTTTGGGTATATTCGCATAGAAGTTATATTGTTATGGATCCTCCAACATGTGGTGCTTGTTTAGAACCTTTTGCTAGCCAATATTTCTTACTAAGTAGAGATACTACTTGTGCATCCAAATCCTTGAGCCAAGTTTATTCCATGAGAGTCCACCATACCTACCTATAAATAGTATTTCACTACCATTCCAAGTAAATTTGCATGTGCCACCTCTAAACATTCAAATAAACATCCGTTTTGTGTGCTCGTACCGCTCAGGAGCGACGGGGTAGTCATTATCTTCCATGCTAAGCGAGTTATTCTCAAGATGACTGTTTATTCATTTGTCATTGCACGAGAAAGGCTGGTAAAAAGGATGCCCAGTCCTACATAATACAAAAATAAATAAACAAAAACTCGCCCTAGAAAGTTGATTGTTTGGAGGGCAACCGTGGATTTGGCCAGCCATGGAATGTGTTTGAATGGTGGAGGGGGAGTTAAAATTTAAATTCTGTTTGGGAACCGCCAATAATGTGATTAGCATGGAAAATATTGAATACTCTATTGTGACATTGACAGGAAAGGCACATCACTCAAAATTATATATTCATCTTTGTTTTAAACAATGAGCTCTGGCACATATGCAAATCACAGTTGCCCTCTGCGAAGGGACAATCTATTTGCTTTCATGTTACTTACTTTCATGTTGAGTCAACTTGTTATTCCAACCTCAATCTATTAGTTGGCAAGTACCATGTGGTGGGGAAAGATCCAAACACATATATCCACTCAAATATATTTGATCATGATTCATTATTGTGGACAATTATCTCTATGATAAGTATGTTGGGAGGCGAAACATTAAGCCCCTATCTTTCTATGTGTTCGATGGATGTTGTTTGTTCTAAAAATATGCCTTGAGTATTAGCAATCATAAAAGACTATATGATAATTGAGTATGTGGAGCTCTTACTTAAACTTGATGATGCATTGAAATTTTTTGGTAACCAAAAACATAGATTGTTAAGTTTCAATAGAATGCATTGTTTGAACCATTACATGTGAATTGATTGCTAGTCTATCATGATGATTTTTATGAGAAAAAGTTGCTGGTTATGATGCTAGAAACGTGACTGAAATTATGAATGATCAAAACTATTCACTAAGCTAGCATTCACACTTCATAAACTATCCTCTTCATCAACAATTATCGGTTAGCCTATGTTGAGCCTAAATTTTTATTTGTCCACATGATATGTGCTATTCTTGCAGTGCTATTTTTCTTTTGCTTGCTTTTTAAATAAAATACTCAGATCTGAAAATATTTATTGAGAGAGAGATCCCTCACATAGCTACTTGATTGTTTACCTACTCATTGATCTTCACTTATATATTTTGAGAATAGTTTGATGTATACTCTTGTGCTTCACTTATATCCTAAGAGAAAATTTTGAATGAATTGAATATCATAAATATGAAATTATCAATGTGCTTTATGCTTAGTAGTAGCTTCACACCTCGTTTATAAAGTAAAATCTATTGAAGTTTGACAATCATCAAATTGGTCATGCAAGCAGTTCATGAATGATCAGTATAAGAAAGAGAACTTTCACATACAAATATATTATCTTGGACATCTTTTATGATTGTGAATACCCATCAATTATTTTCAACCTTGATCAAATAATTGAAGTTGGACAAGGAAGACAAGGTAATGGTTATGTTTGGGTATATTCGCATAGAAGTTATATTGTTATGGATCCTCCAACATGTGGTGCTTGTTTAGAACCTTTTGCTAGCCAATATTTCTTACTAAGTAGAGATACTACTTGTGCATCCAAATCCTTGAGCCAAGTTTATTCCATGAGAGTCCACCATACCTACCTATAAATAGTATTTCACTACCATTCCAAGTAAATTTGCATGTGCCACCTCTAAACATTCAAATAAACATCCGTTTTGTGTGCTCGTACCGCTCAGGAGCGACGGGGTAGTCATTATCTTCCATGCTAAGCGAGTTATTCTCAAGATGACTGTTTATTCATTTGTCATTGCACGAGAAAGGCTGGTAAAAAGGATGCCCAGTCCTACATAATACAAAAATAAATAAACAAAAACTCGCCCTAGAAAGTTGATTGTTTGGAGGGCAACCGTGGATTTGGCCAGCCATGGAATGTGTTTGAATGGTGGAGGGGGAGTAAAAATTTAAATTCTGTTTGGGAACCTCCAATAATGTGATTAGCATGGAAAATATTGAATACTCTATTGTGACATTGACAGGAAAGGCACATCACTCAAAATTATATATTCATCTTTGTTTTAAACAATGAGCTCTGGCACATATGCAAATCACAGTTGCCCTCTGCGAAGGGACAATCTATTTGCTTTCATGTTACTTACTTTCATGTTGAGTCAACTTGTTATTCCAACCTCAATCTATTAGTTGGCAAGTACCATGTGGTGGGGAAAGATCCAAACACATATATCCACTCAAATATATTTGATCATGATTCATTATTGTGGACAATTATCTCTATGATAAGTATGTTGGGAGGCGAAACATTAAGCCCCTATCTTTCTATGTGTTCGATGGATGTTGTTTGTTCTAAAAATATGCCTTGAGTATTAGCAATCATAAAAGACTATATGATAATTGAGTATGTGGAGCTCTTACTTAAACTTGATGATGCATTGAAATTTTTTGGTAACCAAAAACATAGATTGTTAAGTTTCAATAGAATGCATTGTTTGAACCATTACATGTGAATTGATTGCTAGTCTATCATGATGATTTTTATGAGAAAAAGTTGCTGGTTATGATGCTAGAAACGTGACTGAAATTATGAATGATCAAAACTATTCACTAAGCTAGCATTCACACTTCATAAACTATCCTCTTCATCAACAATTATCGGTTAGCCTATGTTGAGCCTAAATTTTTATTTGTCCACATGATATGTGCTATTCTTGCAGTGCTATTTTTCTTTTGCTTGCTTTTTAAATAAAATACTCAGATCTGAAAATATTTATTGAGAGAGAGATCCCTCACATAGCTACTTGATTGTTTACCTACTCATTGATCTTCACTTATATATTTTGAGAATAGTTTGATGTATACTCTTGTGCTTCACTTATATCCTAAGAGAAAATTTTGAATGAATTGAATATCATAAATATGAAATTATCAATGTGCTTTATGCTTAGTAGTAGCTTCACACCTCGTTTATAAAGTAAAATCTATTGAAGTTTGACAATCATCAAATTGGTCATGCAAGCAGTTCATGAATGATCAGTATAAGAAAGAGAACTTTCACATACAAATATATTATCTTGGACATCTTTTATGATTGTGAATACCCATCAATTATTTTCAACCTTGATCAAATAATTGAAGTTGGACAAGGAAGACAAGGTAATGGTTATGTTTGGGTATATTCGCATAGAAGTTATATTGTTATGGATCCTCCAACATGTGGTGCTTGTTTAGAACCTTTTGCTAGCCAATATTTCTTACTAAGTAGAGATACTACTTGTGCATCCAAATCCTTGAGCCAAGTTTATTCCATGAGAGTCCACCATACCTACCTATAAATAGTATTTCACTACCATTCCAAGTAAATTTGCATGTGCCACCTCTAAACATTCAAATAAACATCCGTTTTGTGTGCTCGTACCGCTCAGGAGCGACGGGGTAGTCATTATCTTCCATGCTAAGCGAGTTATTCTCAAGATGACTGTTTATTCATTTGTCATTGCACGAGAAAGGCTGGTAAAAAGGATGCCCAGTCCTACATAATACAAAAATAAATAAACAAAAACTCGCCCTAGAAAGTTGATTGTTTGGAGGGCAACCGTGGATTTGGCCAGCCATGGAATGTGTTTGAATGGTGGAGGGGGAGTAAAAATTTAAATTCTGTTTGGGAACCGCCAATAATGTGATTAGCATGGAAAATATTGAATACTCTATTGTGACATTGACAGGAAAGGCACATCACTCAAAATTATATATTCATCTTTGTTTTAAACAATGAGCTCTGGCACATATGCAAATCACAGTTGCCCTCTGCGAAGGGACAATCTATTTGCTTTCATGTTACTTACTTTCATGTTGAGTCAACTTGTTATTCCAACCTCAATCTATTAGTTGGCAAGTACCATGTGGTGGGGAAAGATCCAAACACATATATCCACTCAAATATATTTGATCATGATTCATTATTGTGGACAATTATCTCTATGATAAGTATGTTGGGAGGCGAAACATTAAGCCCCTATCTTTCTATGTGTTCGATGGATGTTGTTTGTTCTAAAAATATGCCTTGAGTATTAGCAATCATAAAAGACTATATGATAATTGAGTATGTGGAGCTCTTACTTAAACTTGATGATGCATTGAAATTTTTTGGTAACCAAAAACATAGATTGTTAAGTTTCAATAGAATGCATTGTTTGAACCATTACATGTGAATTGATTGCTAGTCTATCATGATGATTTTTATGAGAAAAAGTTGCTGGTTATGATGCTAGAAACGTGACTGAAATTATGAATGATCAAAACTATTCACTAAGCTAGCATTCACACTTCATAAACTATCCTCTTCATCAACAATTATCGGTTAGCCTATGTTGAGCCTAAATTTTTATTTGTCCACATGATATGTGCTATTCTTGCAGTGCTATTTTTCTTTTGCTTGCTTTTTAAATAAAATACTCAGATCTGAAAATATTTATTGAGAGAGAGATCCCTCACATAGCTACTTGATTGTTTACCTACTCATTGATCTTCACTTATATATTTTGAGAATAGTTTGATGTATACTCTTGTGCTTCACTTATATCCTAAGAGAAAATTTTGAATGAATTGAATATCATAAATATGAAATTATCAATGTGCTTTATGCTTAGTAGTAGCTTCACACCTCGTTTATAAAGTAAAATCTATTGAAGTTTGACAATCATCAAATTGGTCATGCAAGCAGTTCATGAATGATCAGTATAAGAAAGAGAACTTTCACATACAAATATATTATCTTGGACATCTTTTATGATTGTGAATACCCATCAATTATTTTCAACCTTGATCAAATAATTGAAGTTGGACAAGGAAGACAAGGTAATGGTTATGTTTGGGTATATTCGCATAGAAGTTATATTGTTATGGATCCTCCAACATGTGGTGCTTGTTTAGAACCTTTTGCTAGCCAATATTTCTTACTAAGTAGAGATACTACTTGTGCATCCAAATCCTTGAGCCAAGTTTATTCCATGAGAGTCCACCATACCTACCTATAAATAGTATTTCACTACCATTCCAAGTAAATTTGCATGTGCCACCTCTAAACATTCAAATAAACATCCGTTTTGTGTGCTCGTACCGCTCAGGAGCGACGGGGTAGTCATTATCTTCCATGCTAAGCGAGTTATTCTCAAGATGACTGTTTATTCATTTGTCATTGCACGAGAAAGGCTGGTAAAAAGGATGCCCAGTCCTACATAATACAAAAATAAATAAACAAAAACTCGCCCTAGAAAGTTGATTGTTTGGAGGGCAACCGTGGATTTGGCCAGCCATGGAATGTGTTTGAATGGTGGAGGGGGAGTAAAAATTTAAATTCTGTTTGGGAACCGCCAATAATGTGATTAGCATGGAAAATATTGAATACTCTATTGTGACATTGACAGGAAAGGCACATCACTCAAAATTATATATTCATCTTTGTTTTAAACAATGAGCTCTGGCACATATGCAAATCACAGTTGCCCTCTGCGAAGGGACAATCTATTTGCTTTCATGTTACTTACTTTCATGTTGAGTCAACTTGTTATTCCAACCTCAATCTATTAGTTGGCAAGTACCATGTGGTGGGGAAAGATCCAAACACATATATCCACTCAAATATATTTGATCATGATTCATTATTGTGGACAATTATCTCTATGATAAGTATGTTGGGAGGCGAAACATTAAGCCCCTATCTTTCTATGTGTTCGATGGATGTTGTTTGTTCTAAAAATATGCCTTGAGTATTAGCAATCATAAAAGACTATATGATAATTGAGTATGTGGAGCTCTTACTTAAACTTGATGATGCATTGAAATTTTTTGGTAACCAAAAACATAGATTGTTAAGTTTCAATAGAATGCATTGTTTGAACCATTACATGTGAATTGATTGCTAGTCTATCATGATGATTTTTATGAGAAAAAGTTGCTGGTTATGATGCTAGAAACGTGACTGAAATTATGAATGATCAAAACTATTCACTAAGCTAGCATTCACACTTCATAAACTATCCTCTTCATCAACAATTATCGGTTAGCCTATGTTGAGCCTAAATTTTTATTTGTCCACATGATATGTGCTATTCTTGCAGTGCTATTTTTCTTTTGCTTGCTTTTTAAATAAAATACTCAGATCTGAAAATATTTATTGAGAGAGAGATCCCTCACATAGCTACTTGATTGTTTACCTACTCATTGATCTTCACTTATATATTTTGAGAATAGTTTGATGTATACTCTTGTGCTTCACTTATATCCTAAGAGAAAATTTTGAATGAATTGAATATCATAAATATGAAATTATCAATGTGCTTTATGCTTAGTAGTAGCTTCACACCTCGTTTATAAAGTAAAATCTATTGAAGTTTGACAATCATCAAATTGGTCATGCAAGCAGTTCATGAATGATCAGTATAAGAAAGAGAACTTTCACATACAAATATATTATCTTGGACATCTTTTATGATTGTGAATACCCATCAATTATTTTCAACCTTGATCAAATAATTGAAGTTGGACAAGGAAGACAAGGTAATGGTTATGTTTGGGTATATTCGCATAGAAGTTATATTGTTATGGATCCTCCAACATGTGGTGCTTGTTTAGAACCTTTTGCTAGCCAATATTTCTTACTAAGTAGAGATACTACTTGTGCATCCAAATCCTTGAGCCAAGTTTATTCCATGAGAGTCCACCATACCTACCTATAAATAGTATTTCACTACCATTCCAAGTAAATTTGCATGTGCCACCTCTAAACATTCAAATAAACATCCGTTTTGTGTGCTCGTACCGCTCAGGAGCGACGGGGTAGTCATTATCTTCCATGCTAAGCGAGTTATTCTCAAGATGACTGTTTATTCATTTGTCATTGCACGAGAAAGGCTGGTAAAAAGGATGCCCAGTCCTACATAATACAAAAATAAATAAACAAAAACTCGCCCTAGAAAGTTGATTGTTTGGAGGGCAACCGTGGATTTGGCCAGCCATGGAATGTGTTTGAATGGTGGAGGGGGAGTAAAAATTTAAATTCTGTTTGGGAACCGCCAATAATGTGATTAGCATGGAAAATATTGAATACTCTATTGTGACATTGACAGGAAAGGCACATCACTCAAAATTATATATTCATCTTTGTTTTAAACAATGAGCTCTGGCACATATGCAAATCACAGTTGCCCTCTGCGAAGGGACAATCTATTTGCTTTCATGTTACTTACTTTCATGTTGAGTCAACTTGTTATTCCAACCTCAATCTATTAGTTGGCAAGTACCATGTGGTGGGGAAAGATCCAAACACATATATCCACTCAAATATATTTGATCATGATTCATTATTGTGGACAATTATCTCTATGATAAGTATGTTGGGAGGCGAAACATTAAGCCCCTATCTTTCTATGTGTTCGATGGATGTTGTTTGTTCTAAAAATATGCCTTGAGTATTAGCAATCATAAAAGACTATATGATAATTGAGTATGTGGAGCTCTTACTTAAACTTGATGATGCATTGAAATTTTTTGGTAACCAAAAACATAGATTGTTAAGTTTCAATAGAATGCATTGTTTGAACCATTACATGTGAATTGATTGCTAGTCTATCATGATGATTTTTATGAGAAAAAGTTGCTGGTTATGATGCTAGAAACGTGACTGAAATTATGAATGATCAAAACTATTCACTAAGCTAGCATTCACACTTCATAAACTATCCTCTTCATCAACAATTATCGGTTAGCCTATGTTGAGCCTAAATTTTTATTTGTCCACATGATATGTGCTATTCTTGCAGTGCTATTTTTCTTTTGCTTGCTTTTTAAATAAAATACTCAGATCTGAAAATATTTATTGAGAGAGAGATCCCTCACATAGCTACTTGATTGTTTACCTACTCATTGATCTTCACTTATATATTTTGAGAATAGTTTGATGTATACTCTTGTGCTTCACTTATATCCTAAGAGAAAATTTTGAATGAATTGAATATCATAAATATGAAATTATCAATGTGCTTTATGCTTAGTAGTAGCTTCACACCTCGTTTATAAAGTAAAATCTATTGAAGTTTGACAATCATCAAATTGGTCATGCAAGCAGTTCATGAATGATCAGTATAAGAAAGAGAACTTTCACATACAAATATATTATCTTGGACATCTTTTATGATTGTGAATACCCATCAATTATTTTCAACCTTGATCAAATAATTGAAGTTGGACAAGGAAGACAAGGTAATGGTTATGTTTGGGTATATTCGCATAGAAGTTATATTGTTATGGATCCTCCAACATGTGGTGCTTGTTTAGAACCTTTTGCTAGCCAATATTTCTTACTAAGTAGAGATACTACTTGTGCATCCAAATCCTTGAGCCAAGTTTATTCCATGAGAGTCCACCATACCTACCTATAAATAGTATTTCACTACCATTCCAAGTAAATTTGCATGTGCCACCTCTAAACATTCAAATAAACATCCGTTTTGTGTGCTCGTACCGCTCAGGAGCGACGGGGTAGTCATTATCTTCCATGCTAAGCGAGTTATTCTCAAGATGACTGTTTATTCATTTGTCATTGCACGAGAAAGGCTGGTAAAAAGGATGCCCAGTCCTACATAATACAAAAATAAATAAACAAAAACTCGCCCTAGAAAGTTGATTGTTTGGAGGGCAACCGTGGATTTGGCCAGCCATGGAATGTGTTTGAATGGTGGAGGGGGAGTAAAAATTTAAATTCTGTTTGGGAACCGCCAATAATGTGATTAGCATGGAAAATATTGAATACTCTATTGTGACATTGACAGGAAAGGCACATCACTCAAAATTATATATTCATCTTTGTTTTAAACAATGAGCTCTGGCACATATGCAAATCACAGTTGCCCTCTGCGAAGGGACAATCTATTTACTTTCATGTTACTTACTTTCATGTTGAGTCAACTTGTTATTCCAACCTCAATCTATTAGTTGGCAAGTACCATGTGGTGGGGAAAGATCCAAACACATATATCCACTCAAATATATTTGATCGTGATTCATTATTGTGGACAATTATCTCTATGATAAGTATGTTGGGAGGCGAAACATTAAGCCCCTATCTTTCTATGTGTTCGATGGATGTTGTTTGTTCTAAAAATATGCCTTGAGTATTAGCAATCATAAAAGACTATATGATAATTGAGTATGTGGAGCTCTTACTTAAACTTGATGATGCATTGAAATTTTTTGGTGACCAAAAACATAGATTGTTAAGTTTCAATAGAATGCATTGTTTGAACCATTACATGTGAATTGATTGCTAGTCTATCATGATGATTTTTATGAGAAAAAGTTGCTGGTTATGATGCTAGAAACGTGACTGAAATTATCAATGATCAAAACTATTCACTAAGCTAGCATTCACACTTCATAAACTATCCTCTTCATCAACAATTATCGGTTAGCCTATGTTGAGCCTAAATTTTTATTTGTCCACATGATATGTGCTATTCTTGCAGTGCTATTTTTCTTTTGCTTGCTTTTTAAATAAAATACTCAGATCTGAAAATATTTATTGAGAGAGAGATCCCTCACATAGCTACTTGATTGTTTACCTACTCATTGATCTTCACTTATGTATTTTGAGAATAGTTTGATGTATACTCTTGTGCTTCACTTATATCCTAAGAGTAAATTTTGAATGAATTGAATATCATAAATATGAAATTATCAATGTGCTTTAAGCTTAGTAGTAGCTTCACACCTCGTTTATAAAGTAAAATCTATTGAAGTTTGACAATCATCAAATTGGTCATGCAAGCAGTTCATGAATGATCAGTATAAGAAAGAGAACTTTCACATACAAATATATTATCTTGGACATCTTTTATGATTGTGAATACCCATAAATTATTTTCAACCTTGATCAAATAATTGAAGTTGGACAAGGAAGACAAGGTAATGGTTATGTTTGGGTATATTCGCATAGAAGTTATATTGTTATGGATCCTCCAACATGTGGTGCTTGTTTAGAACCTTTTGCTAGCCAATATTTCTTACTAAGTAGAGATACTACTTGTGCATCCAAATCCTTGAGCCAAGTTTATTCCATGAGAGTCCACCATACCTACCTATAAATAGTATTTCACTACCATTCCAAGTAAATTTGCATGTGCCACCTCTAAACATTCAAATAAACATCCGTTTTGTGTGCTCGTACCGCTCAGGAGCGACGGGGTAGTCATTATCTTCCATGCTAAGCGAGTTATTCTCAAGATGACTGTTTATTCATTTGTCATTGCACGAGAAAGGCTGGTAAAAAGGTTGCCCAGTCCTGCATAATACAAAAATAAATAAACACAAACTCCCCCTAGAAAGTTGATTGTTTGGAGGGCAACCGTGGATTTGGCCAGCCATGGAATGTGTTTGAATGGTGGAGGGGGAGTAAAAATTTAAATTCTGTTTGGGAACCGCCAATAATGTGATTAGCATGGAAAATATTGAATACTCTATTGTGACATTGACAGGAAAGGCACATCACTCAAAATTATATATTCATCTTTGTTTTAAACAATGAGCTCTGGCACATATGCAAATCACAGTTGCCCTCTGCGAAGGGACAATCTATTTACTTTCATGTTACTTACTTTCATGTTGAGTCAACTTGTTATTCCAACCTCAATCTATTAGTTGGCAAGTACCATGTGGTGGGGAAAGATCCAAACACATATATCCACTCAAATATATTTGATCATGATTCATTATTGTGGACAATTATCTCTGTGATAAGTATGTTGGGAGGCGAAACATTAAGCCCCTATCTTTCTATGTGTTCGATGGATGTTGTTTGTTCTAAAAATATGCCTTGAGTATTAGCAATCATAAAAGACTATATGATAATTGAGTATGTGGAGCTCTTACTTAAACTTGATGATGCATTGAAATTTTTTGGTGACCAAAAACATAGATTGTTAAGTTTCAACAGAATGCATTGTTTGAACCATTACATGTGAATTGATTGCTAGTCTATCATGATGATTTTTATGAGAAAAAGTTGCTGGTTATGATGCTAGAAACGTGACTGAAATTATCGATGATCAAAACTATTCACTAAGCTATCATTCACACTTCATAAACTATCCTCTTCATCAACAATTATCGGTTAGCCTATGTTGAGCCTAAATTTTTATTTGTCCACATGATATGTGCTATTCTTGCAGTGCTATTTTTCTTTTGCTTGCTTTTTAAATAAAATACTCAGAGCTGAAAATATTTATTGAGAGAGAGATCCCTCACATAGCTACTTGATTGTGTACCTACTCATTGATCTTCACTTATGTATTTTGAGAATAGTTTGATGTATACTCTTGTGCTTCACTTATATCCTAAGAGTAAATTTTGAATGAATTGAATATCATAAATATGAAATTATCAATGTGCTTTACGCTTAGTAGTCGCTTCACACCTCGTTTATAAAGTAAAATCTATTGAAGTTTGACAATCATCAAATTGGTCATGCAAGCAGTTCATGAATGATCAGTATAAGAAAGAGAACTTTCACATACAAATATATTATCTTGGACATCTTTTATGATTGTGAATACCCATCAATTATTTTCAACCTTGATCAAATAATTGAAGTTGGACAAGGAAGACAAGGTAATGGTTATGTTTGGGTATATTCGCATAGAAGTTATATTGTTATGGATCCTCCAACATGTGGTGCTTGTTTAGAACCTTTTGCTAGCCAATATTTCTTACTAAGTAGAGATACTACTTGTGCATCCAAATCCTTGAGCCAAGTTTATTCCATGAGAGTCCACCATACCTACCTATAAATAGTATTTCACTACCATTCCAAGTAAATTTGCATGTGCCACCTCTAAACATTCAAATAAACATCCGTTTTGTGTGCTCGTACCGCTCAGGAGCGACGGGGTAGTCATTATCTTCCATGCTAAGCGAGTTATTCTCAAGATGACTGTTTATTCATTTGTCATTGCACGAGAAAGGCTGGTAAAAAGGATGCCTAGTCCTGCATAATACAAAAATAAATAAACACAAACTCCCCCTAGAAAGTTGATTGTTTGGAGGGCAACCGTTGATTTGGCCAGCCATGGAATGTGTTTGAATGGTGGAGGGGGAGTAAAAATTTAAATTCTGTTTGGGAACCGGAAATAATGTGATTAGCATGGAAAATATTGAATACTCTGTTGTGACATTGACAGGAAAGGCACATCACTCAAAATTATATATTCATATTTGTTTTAAACAATGAGCTCTGGCACATATGCAAATCACAGTTGCCCTCTGCGACGGGACAATCTATTTCCTTTCATGTTACTTACTTTCATGTTGAGTCAACTTGTTATTCCAACCTCAATCTATTAGTTGGCAAGTACCATGTGGTGGGGAAATATCCAAACACATATATCCACTCAAATATATTTGATCATGATTCATTATTGTGGACAATTATCTCTATGATAAGTATGTTGGGAGGCAAAACATTAAGCCCCTATCTTTCTATGTGTTCGATGGATGTTGTTTGTTCTAAAAATATGCCTTGAGTATTAGCAATCATAAAAGACTATATGATAATTGAGTATGTGGAGCTCTTACTTAAACTTGATGATGCATTGAAATTTTTTGGTGACCAAAAACATAGATTGTTAAGTTTCAATAGAATGCATTGTTTGAACCATTACATGTGAATTGATTGCTAGTCTATCATAATTATTTTTATGAGAAAAAGTTGCTGGTTATGATGCTAGAAACGTGACTGAAATTATCGATGATCAAAACTATTCACTAAGCTAGCATTCACACTTCATAAACTATCCTCTTCATCAACAATTATCGGTTAGCCTATGTTGAGCCTAAATTTTTATTTGTCCACATGATATGTGCTATTCTTGCAGTGCTATTTTTCTTTTGCTTGCTTTTTAAATAAAATACTCAGATCTGAAAATATTTATTGAGAGAGAGATCCCTCACATAGCTACTTGATTGTTTACCTACTCATTGATCTTCACTTATGTATTTTGAGAATAGTTTGATGTATACTCTTGTGCTTCACTTATATCCTAAGAGTAAATTTTGAATGAATTGAATATCATAAATATGAAATTATCAATGTGCTTTATGCTTAGTAGTAGCCTCACACCTCGTTTATAAAGTAAAATCTATTGAAGTTTGACAATCATCAAATTGGTCATGCAAGCAATTCATGAATGATCAGTATAAGAAAGAGAACTTTCACATACAAATATATTATCTTGGACATCTTTTATGATTGTGAATACCCATCAATTATTTTCAACCTTGATCAAATAATTGAAGTTGGACAAGGAAGACAAGGTAATGGTTATGTTTGAGTATATTCGCATAGAAGTTATATTGTTATGGATCCTCCAACTTGTGGTGCTTGTTTCGAACCTTTTGCTAGCCAATATTTCGTACTAAGTAGAGATACTACTTGTGCATCCAAATCCTTGAGCCAAGTTTATTCCATGAGAGTCCACCATACCTACCTATAAATAGTATTTCACTACCATTCCAAGTAAATTTGCATGTGCCACCTCTAAACATTCAAATAAACATCCGTTTTGTGTGCTTGTACCGCTCAGGAGCGACGGGGTAGTCATTATCTTCCATGCTAAGCGAGTTATTCTCAAGATGACTGTTTATTCATTTGTCATTGCACGAGAAAGGCTGGTAAAAAGGATGCCCAGTCCTGCATAATACAAAAATAAATAAACAAAAACTCCCCGTAGAAAGTTGATTGTTTGGAGGGCAACCGTGGATTTGGCCAGCCATGGAATGTGTTTGAATGGTGGAGGGGGAGTAAAAATTTAAATTCTGTTTGGGAACCGCCAATAATGTGATTAGCATGGAAAATATTGAATACTCTATTGTGACATTGACAGGAAAGGCACATCACTCAAAATTATATATTCATCTTTGTTTTAAACAATGAGCTCTGGCACATATGCAAATCACAGTTGCCCTCTGCGAAGGGACAATCTATTTACTTTCATGTTACTTACTTTCATGTTGAGTCAACTTGTTATTCCAACCTCAATCTATTAGTTGGCAAGTACCATGTGGTGGGGAAAGATCCAAACACATATATCCACTCAAATATATTTGATCATGATTCATTATTGTGGACAATTATCTCTATGATAAGTATGTTGGGAGGCGAAACATTAAGCCCCTATCTTTCTATGTGTTCGATGGATGTTGTTTGTTCTAAAAATATGCCTTGAGTATTAGGAATCATAAAAGACTATATGATAATTGAGTATGTGGAGCTCTTACTTAAACTTGATGATGCATTGAAATTTTTTGGTGACCAAAAACATAGATTGTTAAATTTCAATAGAATGCATTGTTTGAACCATTACATGTGAATTGATTGCTAGTCTATCATGATGATTTTTATGAGAAAAAGTTGCTGGTTATGATGCTAGAAACGTGACTGAAATTATCGATGATCAAAACTATTCACTAAGCTAGCATTCACACTTCATAAACTATCCTCTTCATCAACAATTATCGGTTAGCCTATGTTGAGCCTAAATTTTTATTTGTCCACATGATATGTGCTATTCTTGCAGTGCTATTTTTCTTTTGCTTGCTTTTTAAATAAAATACTCAGATCTGAAAATATTTATTGAGAGAGAGATCCCTCACATAGCTACTTGATTGTTTACCTACTCATTGATCTTCACTTATGTATTTTGAGAATAGTTTGATGTATACTCTTGTGCTTCACTTATATCCTAAGAGTAAATTTTGAATGAATTGAATATCATAAATATGAAATTATCAATGTGCTTTATGCTTAGTAGTAGCTTCACACCTCGTTTATAAAGTAAAATCTATTGAAGTTTGACAATCATCAAATTGGTCATGCAAGCAATTCATGAATGATCAGTATAAGAAAGAGAACTTTCACATACAAATATATTATCTTGGACATCTTTTATGATTGTGAATACCCATCAAGTATTTTCAACCTTGATCAAATAATTGAAGTTGGACAAGGAAGACAAGGTAATGTTTATGTTTGGGTATATTCGCATAGAAGTTATATTGTTATGGATCCTCCAACATGTGGTGCTTGTTTAGAACCTTTTGCTAGCCAATATTTCGTACTAAGTAGAGATACTACTTGTGCATCCAAATCCTTGAGCCAAGTTTATTCCATGAGAGTCCACCATACCTACCTATAAATAGTATTTCACTACCATTCCAAGTAAATTTGCATGTGCCACCTCTAAACATTCAAATAAACATCCGTTTTGTGTGCTCGTACCGCTCAGGAGCGACGGGGTAGTCATTATCTTCCATGCTAAGCGAGTTATTCTCAAGATGACTGTTTATTCATTTGTCATTGCACGAGAAAGGCTGGTAAAAAGGATGCCCAGTCCTGCATAATACAAAAATAAATAAACAAAAACTCCCCCTAGAAAGTTGATTGTTTGGAGGGCAACCGTGGATTTGGCCAGCCATGGAATGTGTTTGAATGGTGGAGGGGGAGTAAAAATTTAAATTCTGTTTGGGAACCGCCAATAATGTGATTAGCATGGAAAATATTGAATACTCTATTGTGACATTGACAGGAAAGGCACATCACTCAAAATTATATATTCATCTTTGTTTTAAACAATGAGCTCTGGCACATATGCAAATCACAGTTGCCCTCTGCGAAGGGACAATCTATTTACTTTCATGTTACTTACTTTCATGTTGAGTCAACTTGTTATTCCAACCTCAATCTATTAGTTGGCAAGTACCATGTGGTGGGGAAAGATCCAAACACATATATCCACTCAAATATATTTGATCATGATTCATTATTGTGGACAATTATCTCTATGATAAGTATGTTGGGAGGCGAAACATTAAGCCCCTATCTTTCTATGTGTTCGATGGATGTTGTTTGTTCTAAAAATATGCCTTGAGTATTAGCAATCATAAAAGACTATATGATAATTGAGTATGTGGAGCGCTTACTTAAACTTGATGATGCATTGAAATTTTTTGGTGACCAAAAACATAGATTGTTAAGTTTCAATAGAATGCATTGTTTGAACCATTACATGTGAATTGATTGCTAGTCTATCATGATGATTTTTATGAGAAAAAGTTGCTGGTTATGATGCTAGAAACGTGACTGAAATTATCGATGATCAAAACTATTCACTAAGCTAGCATTCACACTTCATAAACTATCCTCTTCATCAACAATTATCGGTTAGCCTATGTTGAGCCTAAATTTTTATTTGTCCACATGATATGTGCTATTCTTGCAGTGCTATTTTTCTTTTGCTTGCTTTTTAAATAAAATACTCAGATCTGAAAATATTTATTGAGAGAGAGATCCCTCACATAGCTACTTGATTGTTTACCTACTCATTGATCTTCACTTATGTATTTTGAGAATAGTTTGATGTATACTCTTGTGCTTCACTTATATCCTAAGAGTAAATTTTGAATGAATTGAATATCATAAATATGAAATTATCAATGTGCTTTATGCTTAGTAGTAGCTTCACACCTCGTTTATAAAGTAAAATCTATTGAAGTTTGACAATCATCAAATTGGTCATGCAAGCAATTCATGAATGATCAGTATAAGAAAGAGAACTTTCACATACAAATATATTATCTTGGACATCTTTTATGATTGTGAATACCCATCAAGTATTTTCAACCTTGATCAAATAATTGAAGTTGGACAAGGAAGACAAGGTAATGTTTATGTTTGGGTATATTCGCATAGAAGTTATATTGTTATGGATCCTCCAACATGTGGTGCTTGTTTAGAACCTTTTGCTAGCCAATATTTCGTACTAAGTAGAGATACTACTTGTGCATCCAAATCCTTGAGCCAAGTTTATTCCATGAGAGTCCACCATACCTACCTATAAATAGTATTTCACTACCATTCCAAGTAAATTTGCATGTGCCACCTCTAAACATTCAAATAAACATCCGTTTTGTGTGCTCGTACCGCTCAGGAGCGACGGGGTAGTCATTATCTTCCATGCTAAGCGAGTTATTCTCAAGATGACTGTTTATTCATTTGTCATTGCACGAGAAAGGCTGGTAAAAAGGATGCCCAGTCCTGCATAATACAAAAATAAATAAACAAAAACTCCCCCTAGAAAGTTGATTGTTTGGAGGGCAACCGTGGATTTGGCCAGCCATGGAATGTGTTTGAATGGTGGAGGGGGAGTAAAAATTTAAATTCTGTTTGGGAACCGCCAATAATGTGATTAGCATGGAAAATATTGAATACTCTATTGTGACATTGACAGGAAAGGCACATCACTCAAAATTATATATTCATCTTTGTTTTAAACAATGAGCTCTGGCACATATGCAAATCACAGTTGCCCTCTGCGAAGGGACAATCTATTTACTTTCATGTTACTTACTTTCATGTTGAGTCAACTTGTTATTCCAACCTCAATCTATTAGTTGGCAAGTACCATGTGGTGGGGAAAGATCCAAACACATATATCCACTCAAATATATTTGATCATGATTCATTATTGTGGACAATTATCTCTATGATAAGTATGTTGGGAGGCGAAACATTAAGCCCCTATCTTTCTATGTGTTCGATGGATGTTGTTTGTTCTAAAAATATGCCTTGAGTATTAGCAATCATAAAAGACTATATGATAATTGAGTATGTGGAGCGCTTACTTAAACTTGATGATGCATTGAAATTTTTTGGTGACCAAAAACATAGATTGTTAAGTTTCAATAGAATGCATTGTTTGAACCATTACATGTGAATTGATTGCTAGTCTATCATGATTATTTTTATGAGAAAAAGTTGCTGGTTATGATGCTAGAAACGTGACTGAAATTATCGATGATCAAAACTATTCACTAAGCTAGCATTCACACTTCATAAACTATCCTCTTCATCAACAATTATCGGTTAGCCTATGTTGAGCCTAAATTTTTATTTGTCCACATGATATGTGCTATTCTTGAAGTGCTATTTTTCTTTTGCTTGCTTTTTAAATAAAATACTCAGATCTGAAAATATTTATTGAGAGAGAGATCCCTCACATAGCTACTTGATTGTTTACCTACTCATTGATCTTCACTTATGTATTTTGAGAATAGTTTGATGTATACTCTTGTGCTTCACTTATATCCTAAGAGTAAATTTTGAATGAATTGAATATCATAAATATGAAATTATCAATGTGCTTTATGCTTAGTAGTAGCTTCACACCTCGTTTATAAAGTAAAATCTATTGAAGTTTGACAATCATCAAATTGGTCATGCAAGAAATTCATGAATGATCAGTATAAGAAAGAGAACTTTCACATACAAATATATTATCTTGGACATCTTTTATGATTGTGAATACCCATCAATTATTTTCAACCTTGATCAAATAATTGAAGTTGGACAAGGAAGACAAGGTAATGGTTATGTTTGGGTATATTCGCATAGAAGTTATATTGTTATGGATCCTCCAACATGTGGTGCTTGTTTAGAACCTTTTGCTAGCCAATATTTCGTACTAATTAGAGATACTACTTGTGCATCCAAATCCTTGAGCCAAGTTTATTCCATGAGAGTCCACCATACCTACCTATAAATAGTATTTCACTACCATTCCAAGTAAATTTGCATGTGCCACCTCTAAACATTCAAATAAACATCCGTTTTGTGTGCTCGTACCGCTCAGGAGCGACGGGGTAATCATTATCTTCCATGCTAAGCGAGTTATTCTCAAGATGACTGTTTATTCATTTGTCATTGCACGAGAAAGGCTGGTAAAAAGGATGCCCAGTCCTGCATAATACAAAAATAAATAAACAAAAACTCCCCCTAGAAAGTTGATTGTTTGGAGGGCAACCGTGGATTTGGCCAGCCATGGAATGTGTTTGAATGGTGGAGGGGGAGTAAAAATTTAAATTCTGTTTGGGAACCGCCAATAATGTGATTGGCATGGAAAATATTGAATACTCTATTGTGACATTGACAGGAAAGGCACATCACTCAAAATTATATATTCATCTTTGTTTTAAACAATGAGCTCTGGCACATATGCAAATCACAGTTGCCCTCTGCGAAGGGACAATCTATTTACTTTCATGTTACTTACTTTCATGTTGAGTCAACTTGTTATTCCAACCTCAATCTATTAGTTGGCAAGTACCATGTGGTGGGGAAAGATCCAAACACATATATCCACTCAAATATATTTGATCATGATTCATTATTGTGGACAATTATCTCTATGATAAGTATGTTGGGAGGCGAAACATTAAGCCCCTATCTTTCTATGTGTTCGATGGATGTTGTTTGTTCTAAAAATATGCCTTGAGTATTAGCAATCATAAAAGACTATATGATAATTGAGTATGTGGAGCTCTTACTTAAACTTGATGATGCATTGAAATTTTTTGGTGACCAAAAACATAGATTGTTAAGTTTCAATAGAATGCATTGTTTGAACCATTACATGTGAATTGATTGCTAGTCTATCATGATGATTTTTATGAGAAAAAGTTGCTGGTTATGATGCTAGAAACGTGACTGAAATTATCAATGATCAAAACAATTCACTAAGCTAGCATTCACACTTCATAAACTATCCTCTTCATCAACAATTATCGGTTAGCCTATGTTGAGCCTAAATTTTTATTTGTCCACATGATATGTGCTATTCTTGCAGTGCTATTTTTCTTTTGCTTGCTTTTTAAATAAAATACTCAGATCTGAAAATATTTATTGAGAGAGAGATCCCTCACATAGCTACTTGATTGTTTACCTACTCATTGATCTTCACTTATGTATTTTGAGAATAGTTTGATGTATACTCTTGTGCTTCACTTATATCCTAAGAGTAAATTTTGAATGAATTGAATATCATAAATATGAAATTATCAATGTGCTTTATGCTTAGTAGTAGCTTCACACCTCGTTTATAAAGTAAAATCTATTGAAGTTTGACAATCATCAAATTGGTCATGCAAGCAATTCATGAATGATTAGTATAAGAAAGAGAACTTTCACATACAAATATATTATCTTGGACATCTGTTATGATTGTGAATACCCATCAATTATTTTCAACCTTGATCAAATAATTGAAGTTGGACAAGGAAGACAAGGTAATGGTTATGTTTGGGTATATTCGCATAGAAGTTATATTGTTATGGATCCTCCAACATGTGGTGCTTGTTTAGAACCTTTTGCTAGCCAATATTTCGTACTAAGTAGAGATACTACTTGTGCATCCAAATCCTTGAGCCAAGTTTATTCCATGAGAGTCCACCATACCTACCTATAAATAGTATTTCACTACCATTCCAAGTAAATTTGCATGTGCCACCTCTAAACATTCAAATAAACATCCGTTTTGTGTGCTCGTACCGCTCAGGAGCGACGGGGTAGTCATTATCTTCCATGCTAAGCGAGTTATTCTCAAGATGACTGTTTATTCATTTGTCATTGCACGAGAAAGGCTGGTAAAAAGGATGCCCAGTCCTGCATAATACAAAAATAAATAAACAAAAACTCCCCCTAGAAAGTTGATTGTTTGGAGGGCAACCGTGGATTTGGCCAGCCATGGAATGTGTTTGAATGGTGGAGGGGGAGTAAAAATTTAAATTCTGTTTGGGAACCACCAATAATGTGATTAGCATGGAAAATATTGAATACTCTATTGTGACATTGACAGGAAAGGCACATCACTCAAAATTATATATTCATCTTTGTTTTAAACAATGAGCTCTGGCACATATGCAAATCACAGTTGCCCTCTGCGAAGGGACAATCTATTTACTTTCATGTTACTTACTTTCATGTTGAGTCAACTTGTTATTCCAACCTCAATCTATTAGTTGGCAAGTACCATGTGGTGGGGAAAGATCCAAACACATATATCCACTCAAATATATTTGATCATGATTCATTATTGTGGACAATTATCTCTATGATAAGTATGTTGGGAGGCGAAACATTAAGCCCCTATCTTTCTATGTGTTCGATGGATGTTGTTTGTTCTAAAAATATGCCTTGAGTATTAGCAATCATAAAAGACTATATGATAATTGAGTATGTGGAGCTCTTACTTAAACTTGATGATGCATTGAAATTTTTTGATGACCAAAAACATAGATTGTTAAGTTTCAATAGAATGCATTGTTTGAACCATTACATGTGAATTGATTGCTAGTCTATCATGATGATTTTTATGAGAAAAAGTTGCTGGTTATGATGCTAGAAACGTGACTGAAATTATCAATGATCAAAACTATTCACTAAGCTAGCATTCACACTTCATAAACTATCCTCTTCATCAACAATTATCGGTTAGCCTATGTTGAGCCTAAATTTTTATTTGTCCACATGATATGTGCTATTCTTGCAGTGCTATTTTTCTTTTGCTTGCTTTTTAAATAAAATACTCAGATCTGAAAATATTTATTGAGAGAGAGATCCCTCACATAGCTACTTGATTGTTTACCTACTCATTGATCTTCACTTATGTATTTTGAGAATAGTTTGATGTATACTCTTGTGCTTCACTTATATCCTAAGAGTAAATTTTGAATGAATTGAATATCATAAATATGAAATTATCAATGTGCTTTATGCTTAGTAGTAGCTTCACACCTCGTTTATAAAGTAAAATCTATTGAAGTTTGACAATCATCAAATTGGTCATGCAAGCAATTCATGAATGATCAGTATAAGAAAGAGAACTTTCACATACAAATATATTATCTTGGACATCTTTTATGATTGTGAATACCCATCAATTATTTTCAACCTTGATCAAATAATTGAAGTTGGACAAGGAAGACAAGGTAATGGTTATGTTTGGGTATATTCGCATAGAAGTTATATTGTTATGGATCCTCCAACATGTGGTGCTTGTTTAGAACCTTTTGCTAGCCAATATTTCGTACTAAGTAGAGATACTACTTGTGCATCCAAATCCTTGAGCCAAGTTTATTCCATGAGAGTCCACCATACCTACCTATAAATAGTATTTCACTACCATTCCAAGTAAATTTGCATGTGCCACCTCTAAACATTCAAATAAACATCCGTTTTGTGTGCTCGTACCGCTCAGGAGCGACGGGGTAATCATTATCTTCCATGCTAAGCGAGTTATTCTCAAGATGACTGTTTATTCATTTGTCATTGCACGAGAAAGGCTGGTAAAAAGGATGCCCAGTCCTGCATAATACAAAAATAAATAAACAAAAACTCCCCCTAGAAAGTTGATTGTTTGGAGGGCAACCGTGGATTTGGCCAGCCATGGAATGTGTTTGAATGGTGGAGGGGGAGTAAAAATTTAAATTCTGTTTGGGAACCGCCAATAATGTGATTAGCATGGAAAATATTGAATACTCTATTGTGACATTGACAGGAAAGGCACATCACTCAAAATTATATATTCATCTTTGTTTTAAACAATGAGCTCTGGCACATATGCAAATCACAGTTGCCCTCTGCGAAGGGACAATCTATTTACTTTCATGTTACTTACTTTCATGTTGAGTCAACTTGTTATTCCAACCTCAATCTATTAGTTGGCAAGTACCATGTGGTGGGGAAAGATCCAAACACATATATCCACTCAAATATATTTGATCATGATTCATTATTGTGGACAATTATCTCTATGATAAGTATGTTGGGAGGCGAAACATTAAGCCCCTATCTTTCTATGTGTTCGATGGATGTTGTTTGTTCTAAAAATATGCCTTGAGTATTAGCAATCATAAAAGACTATATGATAATTGAGTATGTGGAGCTCTTACTTAAACTTGATGATGCATTGAAATTTTTTGGTGACCAAAAACATAGATTGTTAAGTTTCAATAGAATGCATTGTTTGAACCATTACATGTGAATTGATTGCTAGTCTATCATGATGATTTTTATGAGAAAAAGTTGCTGGTTATGATGCCAGAAACGTGACTAAAATTATCGATGATCAAAACAATTCACTAAGCTAGCATTCACACTTCATAAACTATCCTCTTCATCAACAATTATCGGTTAGCCTATGTTGAGCCTAAATTTTTATTTGTCCACATGATATGTGCTATTCTTGCAGTGCTATTTTTCTTTTGCTTGCTTTTTAAATAAAATACTCAGATCTGAAAATATTTATTGAGAGAGAGATCCCTCACATAGCTACTTGATTGTTTACCTACTCATTGATCTTCACTTATGTATTTTGAGAATAGTTTGATGTATACTCTTGTGCTTCACTTATATCCTAAGAGTAAATTTTGAATGAATTGAATATCATAAATATGAAATTATCAATGTGCTTTATGCTTAGTAGTAGCTTCACACCTCGTTTATAAAGTAAAATCTATTGAAGTTTGACAATCATCAAATTGGTCATGCAAGCAATTCATGAATGATTAGTATAAGAAAGAGAACTTTCACATACAAATATATTATCTTGGACATCTGTTATGATTGTGAATACCCATCAATTATTTTCAACCTTGATCAAATAATTGAAGTTGGACAAGGAAGACAAGGTAATGGTTATGTTTGGGTATATTCGCATAGAAGTTATATTGTTATGGATCCTCCAACATGTGGTGCTTGTTTAGAACCTTTTGCTAGCCAATATTTCGTACTAAGTAGAGATACTACTTGTGCATCCAAATCCTTGAGCCAAGTTTATTCCATGAGAGTCCACCATACCTACCTATAAATAGTATTTCACTACCATTCCAAGTAAATTTGCATGTGCCACCTCTAAACATTCAAATAAACATCCGTTTTGTGTGCTCGTACCGCTCAGGAGCGACGGGGTAGTCATTATCTTCCATGCTAAGCGAGTTATTCTCAAGATGACTGTTTATTCATTTGTCATTGCACGAGAAAGGCTGGTAAAAAGGATGCCCAGTCCTGCATAATACAAAAATAAATAAACAAAAACTCCCCCTAGAAAGTTGATTGTTTGGAGGGCAACCGTGGATTTGGCCAGCCATGGAATGTGTTTGAATGGTGGAGGGGGAGTAAAAATTTAAATTCTGTTTGGGAACCGCCAATAATGTGATTAGCATGGAAAATATTGAATACTCTATTGTGACATTGACAGGAAAGGCACATCACTCAAAATTATATATTCATCTTTGTTTTAAACAATGAGCTCTGGCACATATGCAAATCACAGTTGCCCTCTGCGAAGGGACAATCTATTTACTTTCATGTTACTTACTTTCATGTTGAGTCAACTTGTTATTCCAACCTCAATCTATTAGTTGGCAAGTACCATGTGGTGGGGAAAGATCCAAACACATATATCCACTCAAATATATTTGATCATGATTCATTATTGTGGACAATTATCTCTATGATAAGTATGTTGGGAGGCGAAACATTAAGCCCCTATCTTTCTATGTGTTCGATGGATGTTGTTTGTTCTAAAAATATGCCTTGAGTATTAGCAATCATAAAAGACTACATGATAATTGAGTATGTGGAGCTCTTACTTAAACTTGATGATGCATTGAAATTTTTTGGTGACCAAAAACATAGATTGTTAAGTTTCAATAGAATGCATTGTTTGAACCATTACATGTGAATTGATTGCTAGTCTATCATGATGATTTTTATGAGAAAAAGTTGCTGGTTATGATGCTAGAAACGTGACTGAAATTATCAATGATCAAAACTATTCACTAAGCTAGCATTCACACTTCATAAACTATCCTCTTCATCAACAATTATCGGTTAGCCTATGTTGAGCCTAAATTTTTATTTGTCCACATGATATGTGCTATTCTTGCAGTGCTATTTTTCTTTTGCTTGCTTTTTAAATAAAATACTCAGATCTGAAAATATTTATTGAGAGAGAGATCCCTCACATAGCTACTTGATTGTTTACCTACTCATTGATCTTCACTTATGTATTTTGAGAATAGTTTGATGTATACTCTTGTGCTTCACTTATATCCTAAGAGTAAATTTTGAATGAATTGAATATCATAAATATGAAATTATCAATGTGCTTTATGCTTAGTAGTAGCTTCACACCTCGTTTATAAAGTAAAATCTATTGAAGTTTGACAATCATCAAATTGGTCATGCAAGCAATTCATGAATGATCAGTATAAGAAAGAGAACTTTCACATACAAATATATTATCTTGGACATCTTTTATGATTGTGAATACCCATCAATTATTTTCAACCTTGATCAAATAATTGAAGTTGGACAAGGAAGACAAGGTAATGGTTATGTTTGGGTATATTCGCATAGAAGTTATATTGTTATGGATCCTCCAACATGTGGTGCTTGTTTAGAACCTTTTGCTAGCCAATATTTCGTACTAAGTAGAGATACTACTTGTGCATCCAAATCCTTGAGCCAAGTTTATTCCATGAGAGTCCACCATACCTACCTATAAATAGTATTTCACTACCATTCCAAGTAAATTTGCATGTGCCACCTCTAAACATTCAAATAAACATCCGTTTTGTGTGCTCGTACCGCTCAGGAGCGACGGGGTAGTCATTATCTTCCATGCTAAGCGAGTTATTCTCAAGATGACTGTTTATTCATTTGTCATTGCACGAGAAAGGCTGGTAAAAAGGATGCCCAGTCCTGCATAATACAAAAATAAATAAACAAAAACTCCCCCTAGAAAGTTGATTGTTTGGAGGGCAACCGTGGATTTGGCCAGCCATGGAATGTGTTTGAATGGTGGAGGGGGAGTAAAAATTTAAATTCTGTTTGGGAACCGCCAATAATGTGATTAGCATGGAAAATATTGAATACTCTATTGTGACATTGACAGGAAAGGCACATCACTCAAAATTATATATTCATCTTTGTTTTAAACAATGAGCTCTGGCACATATGCAAATCACAGTTGCCCTCTGCTAAGGGACAATCTATTTACTTTCATGTTACTTACTTTCATGTTGAGTCAACTTGTTATTCCAACCTCAATCTATTAGTTGGCAAGTACCATGTGGTGGGGAAAGATCCAAACACATATATCCACTCAAATATATTTGATCATGATTCATTATTGTGGACAATTATCTCTATGATAAGTATGTTGGGAGGCGAAACATTAAGCCCCTATCTTTCTATGTGTTCGATGGATGTTGTTTGTTCTAAAAATATGCCTTGAGTATTAGCAATCATAAAAGACTATATGATAATTGAGTATGTGGAGCTCTTACTTAAACTTGATGATGCATTGAAATTTTTTGGTGACCAAAAACATAGATTGTTAAGTTTCAATAGAATGCATTGTTTGAACCATTACATGTGAATTGATTGCTAGTCTATCATGATGATTTTTATGAGAAAAAGTTGCTGGTTATGATGCTAGAAACGTGACTGAAATTATCAATGATCAAAACTATTCACTAAGCTATCATTCACACTTCATAAACTATCCTCTTCATCAACAATTATCGGTTAGCCTATGTTGAGCCTAAATTTTTATTTGTCCACATGATATGTGCTATTCTTGCAGTGCTATTTTTCTTTTCCTTGCTTTTTAAATAAAATACTCAGATCTGAAAATATTTATTGAGAGAGAGATCCCTCACATAGCTACTTGATTGTTTACCTACTCATTGATCTTCACTTATGTATTTTGAGAATAGTTTGATGTATACTCTTGTGCTTCACTTATATCCTAAGAGTAAATTTTGAATGAATTGAATATCATAAATATGAAATTATCAATGTGCTTTATGCTTAGTAGTAGCTTCACACCTCGTTTATAAAGTAAAATCTATTGAAGTTTGACAATCATCAAATTGGTCATGCAAGCAATTCATGAATGATCAGTATAAGAAAGAGAACTTTCACATACAAATATATTATCTTGGACACCTTTTATGATTGTGAATACCCATCAATTATTTTCAACCTTGATCAAATAATTGAAGTTGGACAAGGAAGACAAGGTAATGGTTATGTTTGGGTATATTCGCATAGAAGTTACATTGTTATGGATCCTCCAACATGTGGTGCTTGTTTAGAACCTTTTGCTAGCCAATATTTCGTACTAAGTAGAGATACTACTTGTGCATCCAAATACTTGAGCCAAGTTTATTCCATGAGAGTCCACCATACCTACCTATAAATAGTATTTCACTACCATTCCAAGTAAATTTGCATGTGCCACCTCTAAACATTCAAATAAACATCCGTTTTGTGTGCTCGTACCGCTTAGGAGCGACGGGGTAGTCATTATCTTCCATGCTAAGCGAGTTATTCTCAAGATGACTGTTTATTCATTTGTCATTGCATGAGAAAGGCTGGTAAAAAGGATGCCCAGTCCTGCATAATACAAAAATAAATAAACAAAAACTCCCCCTAGAAAGTTGATTGTTTGGAGGGCAACCGTGGATTTGGCCAGCCATGGAATGTGTTTGAATGGTGGAGGGGGAGTAAAAATTTAAATTCTGTTTGGGAACCGCCAATAATGTGATTAGCATGGAAAATATTGAATACTCTATTGTGACATTGACAGGAAAGGCACATCACTCAAAATTATATATTCATCTTTGTTTTAAACAATGAGCTCTGGCACATATGCAAATCACAGTTGCCCTCTGCGAAGGGACAATCTATTTACTTTCATGTTACTTACTTTCATGTTGAGTCAACTTGTTATTCCAACCTCAATCTATTAGTTGGCAAGTACCATGTGGTGGGGAAAGATCCAAACACATATATCCACTCAAATATATTTGATCATGATTCATTATTGTGGACAATTATCTCTATGATAAGTATGTTGGGAGGCGAAACATTAAGCCCCTATCTTTCTATGTGTTCGATGGATGTTGTTTGTTCTAAAAATATGCCTTGAGTATTAGCAATCATAAAAGACTATATGATAATTGAGTATGTGGAGCTCTTACTTAAACTTGATGATGCATTGAAATTTTTTGGTGACCAAAAACATAGATTGTTAAGTTTCAATAGAATGCATTGTTTGAACCATTACATGTGAATTGATTGCTAGTCTATCATGATGATTTTTATGAGAAAAAGTTGCTGGTTATGATGCTAGAAACGTGACTGAAATTATCAATGATCAAAACTATTCACCAAGCTAGCATTCACACTTCATAAACTATCCTCTTCATCAACAATTATCGGTTAGCCTATGTTGAGCCTAAATTTTTATTTGTCCACATGATATGTGCTATTCTTGCAGTGCTATTTTTCTTTTGCTTGCTTTTTAAATAAAATACTCAGATCTGAAAATATTTATTGAGAGAGAGATCCCTCACATAGCTACTTGATTGTTTACCTACTCATTGATCTTCACTTATGTATTTTGAGAATAGTTTGATGTATACTCTTGTGCTTCACTTATATCCTAAGAGTAAATTTTGAATGAATTGAATATCATAAATATGTAATTATCAATGTGCTTTATGCTTAGTAGTAGCTTCACACCTCGTTTATAAAGTAAAATCTATTGAAGTTTGACAATCATCAAATTGGTCATGCAAGCAATTCATGAATGATCAGTATAAGAAAGAGAACTTTCACATACAAATATATTATCTTGGACATCTTTTATGATTGTGAATACCCATCAATTATTTTCAACCTTGATCAAATAATTGAAGTTGGACAAGGAAGACAAGGTAATGGTTATGTTTGGGTATATTCGCATAGAAGTTACATTGTTATGGATCCTCCAACATGTGGTGCTTGTTTAGAACCTTTTGCTAGCCAATATTTCGTACTAAGTAGAGATACTACTTGTGCATCCAAATCCTTGAGCCAAGTTTATTCCATGAGAGTCCACCATACCTACCTATAAATAGTATTTCACTACCATTCCAAGTAAATTTGCATGTGCCACCTCTAAACATTCAAATAAACATCCGTTTTGTGTGCTCGTACCGCTCAGGAGCGACGGGGTAGTCATTATCTTCCATGCTAAGTGAGTTATTCTCAAGATGACTGTTTATTCATTTGTCATTGCACGAGAAAGGCTGGTAAAAAGGATGCCCAGTCCTGCATAATACAAAAATAAATAAACAAAAACTCCCCCTAGAAAGTTGATTGTTTGGAGGGCAACCGTGGATTCGGCCAGCCATGGAATGTGTTTGAATGGTGGAGGGGGAGTAAAAATTTAAATTCTGTTTGGGAACTGCCAATAATGTGATTAGCATGGAAAATATTGAATACTCTATTGTGACATTGACAGGAAAGGCACATCACTCAAAATTATATATTCATCTCTGTTTTAAACAATGAGCTCTGGCACATATGCAAATCACAGTTGCCCTCTGCGAAGGGACAATCTATTTACTTTCATGTTACTTACTTTCATGTTGAGTCAACTTGTTATTCCAACCTCAATCTATTAGTTGGCAAGTACCATGTGGTGGGGAAAGATCCAAACACATATATCCACTCAAATATATTTGATCATGATTCATTATTGTGGACAATTATCTCTATGATAAGTATGTTGGGAGGCGAAACATTAAGCCCCTATCTTTCTATGTGTTCGATGGATGTTGTTTGTTCTAAAAATATGCCTTGAGTATTAGCAATCATAAAAGACTATATGATAATTGAGTATGTGGAGCTCTTACTTAAACTTGATGATGCATTGAAATTTTTTGGTGACCAAAAACATAGATTGTTAAGTTTCAATAGAATGCATTGTTTGAACCATTACATGTGAATTGATTGCTAGTCTATCATGATGATTTTTATGAGAAAAAGTTGCTGGTTATGATGCTAGAAACGTGACTGAAATTATCAATGATCAAAACTATTCACCAAGCTAGCATTCACACTTCATAAACTATCCTCTTCATCAACAATTATCGGTTAGCCTATGTTGAGCCTAAATTTTTATTTGTCCACATGATATGTGCTATTCTTGCAGTGCTATTTTTCTTTTGCTTGCTTTTTAAATAAAATACTCAGATCTGAAAATATTTATTGAGAGAGAGATCCCTCACATAGCTACTTGATTGTTTACCTACTCATTGATCTTCACTTATGTATTTTGAGAATAGTTTGATGTATACTCTTGTGCTTCACTTATATCCTAAGAGTAAATTTTGAATGAATTGAATATCATAAATATGAAATTATCAATGTGCTTTATGCTTAGTAGTAGCTTCACACCTCGTTTATAAAGTAAAATCTATTGAAGTTTGACAATCATCAAATTGGTCATGCAAGCAATTCATGAATGATCAGTATAAGAAAGAGAACTTTCACATACAAATATATTATCTTGGACATCTTTTATGATTGTGAATACCCATCAATTATTTTCAACTTTGATCAAATAATTGAAGTTGGACAAGGAAGACAAGGTAATGGTTATGTTTGGGTATATTCGAATAGAAGTTATATTGTTATGGATCCTCCAACATGTGGTGCTTGTTTAGAACCTTTTGCTAGCCAATATTTCGTACTAAGTAGAGATACTACTTGTGCATCCAAATCCTTGAGCCAAGTTCATTCCATGAGAGTCCACCATACCTACCTATAAATAGTATTTCACTACCATTCCAAGTAAATTTGCATGTGCCACCTCTAAACATTCAAATAAACATCCGTTTTGTGTGCTCGTACCGCTCAGGAGCGACGGGGTAGTCATTATCTTCCATGCTAAGCGAGTTATTCTCAAGATGACTGTTTATTCATTTGTCATTGCACGAGAAAGGCTGGTAAAAAGGATGCCCAGTCCTGCATAATACAAAAATAAATAAACAAAAACTCCCCCTAGAAAGTTGATTGTTTGGAGGGCAACCGTGGATTCGGCCAGCCATGGAATGTGTTTGAATGGTGGAGGGGGAGTAAAAATTTAAATTCTGTTTGGGAACCGCCAATAATGTGATTAGCATGGAAAATATTGAATACTCTATTGTGACATTGACAGGAAAGGCACATCACTCAAAATTATATATTCATCTCTGTTTTAAACAATGAGCTCTGGCACATATGCAAATCACAGTTGCCCTCTGCGAAGGGACAATCTATTTACTTTGATGTTACTTACTTTCATGTTGAGTCAACTTGTTATTCCAACCTCAATCTATTAGTTGGCAAGTACCATGTGGTGGGGAAAGATCCAAACACATATATCCACTCAAATATATTTGATCATGATTCATTATTGTGGACAATTATCTCTATGATAAGTATGTTGGGAGGCGAAACATTAAGCCCCTATCTTTCTATGTGTTCGATGGATGTTGTTTGTTCTAAAAATATGCCTTGAGTATTAGCAATCATAAAAGACTATATGATAATTGAGTATGTGGAGCTCTAACTTAAACTTGATGATGCATTGAAATTTTTTGGTGACCAAAAACATAGATTGTTAAGTTTCAATAGAATGCATTGCTTGAACCATTACATGTGAATTGATTGCTAGTCTATCATGATGATTTTTATGAGAAAAAGTTGCTGGTTATGATGCTAGAAACGTGACTGAAATTATCAATCATCAAAACTATTCACCAAGCTAGCATTCACACTTCATAAACTATCCTCTTCATCAACAATTATCGGTTAGCCTATGTTGAGCCTAAATTTTTATTTGTCCACATGATATGTGCTATTCTTGCAGTGCTATTTTTCTTTTGCTTGCTTTTTAAATAAAATACTCAGATCTGAAAATATTTATTGAGAGAGAGTCCCTCACATAGCTACTTGATTGTTTACCTACTCATTGATCTTCACTTATGTATTTTGAGAATAGTTTGATGTATACTCTTGTGCTTCACTTATATCCTAAGAGTAAATTTTGAATGAATTGAATATCATAAATATGAAATTATCAATGTGCTTTATGCTTAGTAGTATCTTCACACCTCGTTTATAAAGTAAAATCTATTGAAGTTTGACAATCATCAAATTGGTCATGCAAGCAATTCATGAATGATCAGTATAAGAAAGAGAACTTTCACATAAAAAGATATTATCTTGTACATCTTTTATGATTGTGAATACCCATCAATTATTTTCAAACTTGATCAAATAATTGAAGTTGGACAAGGAAGACAAGGTAATGGTTATGTTTGGGTATATTCGCATAGAACTTATATTGTTATGGATCCTCCAACATGTGGTGCTTGTTTAGAACCTTTTGCTAGCCAATATTTCGTACTAAGTAGAGATACTACTTGTGCATCCAAATCCTTGAGCCAAGTTTATTCCATGAGATTCCACCATACCTACCTATAATTAGTATTTCACTACCATTCCAAGTAAATTTGCATGTGCCACCTCTAAACATTCAAATAAACATCCGTTTTGTGTGCTCGTACCGCTCAGGAGCGACGGGGTAGTCATTATCTTCCATGCTAAGCGAGTTATTCTCAAGATGACTGTTTATTCATTTGTCATTGCACGAGAAAGGCTGGTAAAAAGGATGCCCAGTCCTGCATAATACAAAAATAAATAAACAAAAACTCCCCCTAGAAAGTTGATTGTTTGGAGGGCAACCGTGGATTCGGCCAGCCATGGAATGTGTTTGAATGGTGGAGGGGGAGTAAAAATTTAAATTCTGTTTGGGAACCGCCGATAATGTGATTAGCATGGAAAATATTGAATACTCTATTGTGACATTGACAGGAAAGGCACATCACTCAAAATTATATATTCATCTCTGTTTTAAACAGTGAGCTCTGGCACATATGCAAATCACAGTTGCCCTCTGCGAAGGGACAATCTATTTACTTTGATGTTACTTACTTTCATGTTGAGTCAACTTGTTATTCCAACCTCAATCTATTAGTTGGCAAGTACCATGTGGTGGGGAAAGATCCAAACACATATATCCACTCAAATATATTTGATCATGATTCATTATTGTGGACAATTATCTCTATGATAAGTATGTTGGGAGGCGAAACATTAAGCCCCTATCTTTCTATGTGTTCGATGGATGTTGTTTGTTCTAAAAATATGCCTTGAGTATTAGCAATCATAAAAGACTATATGATAATTGAGTATGTGGAGCTCTTACTTAAACTTGATGATGCATTGAAATTTTTTGGTGACCAAAAACATAGATTGTTAAGTTTCAATAGAATGCATTGTTTGAACCATTACATGTGAATTGATTGCTAGTCTATCATGATGATTTTTATGAGAAAAAGTTGCTGGTTATGATGCTAGAAACGTGACTGAAATTATCAATCATCAAAACTATTCACCAAGCTAGCATTCACACTTCATAAACTATCCTCTTCATCAACAATTATCGGTTAGCCTATGTTGAGCCTAAATTTTTATTTGTCCACATGATATGTGCTATTCTTGCAGTGCTATTTTTCTTTTGCTTGCTTTTTAAATAAAATACTCAGATCTGAAAATATTTATTGAGAGAGAGATCCCTCACATAGCTACTTGATTGTTTACCTACTCATTGATCTTCACTTATGTATTTTTAGAATACTTTGATGTATACTCTTGTGCTTCACTTATATCCTAAGAGTAAATTTTGAATGAATTGAATATCATAAATTTGAAATTATCAATGTGCTTTATGCTTAGTAGTAGCTTCACACCTCGTTTATAAAGTAAAATCTATTGAAGTTTGACAATCATCAAATTGGTCATGCAAGCAATTCATGAATGATCAGTATAAGAAAGAGAACTTTCACATAAAAATATATTATCTTGGACATCTTTTATGATTGTGAATACCCATCAATTATTTTCAAACTTGATCAAATAATTGAAGTTGGACAAGGAAGACAAGGTAATGGTTATGTTTGGGTATATTCGCATAGAACTTATATTGTTATGGATCCTCCAACATGTGGTGCTTGTTTAGAACCTTTTGCTAGCCAATATTTCGTACTAAGTAGAGATACTACTTGTGCATCCAAATCCTTGAGCCAAGTTTATTCCATGAGAGTCCACCATACCTACCTATAAATAGTATTTCACTACCATTCCAAGTAAATTTGCATGTGCCACCTCTAAACATTCAAATAAACATCCGTTTTGTGTGCTCGTACCGCTCAGGAGCGACGGGGTAGTCATTATCTTCCATGCTAAGCGAGTTATTCTCAAGATGACTGTTTATTCATTTGTCATTGCACGAGAAAGGCTGGTAAAAAGGATGCCCAGTCCTGCATAATACAAAAATAAATAAACAAAAACTCCCCCTAGAAAGTTGATTGTTTGGAGGGCAACCGTGGATTCGGCCAGCCATGGAATGTGTTTGAATGGTGGAGGGGGAGTAAAAATTTAAATTCTGTTTGGGAACCGCCAATAATGTGATTAGCATGGAAAATATTGAATACTCTATTGTGACATTGACTGGAAAGGCACATCACTCAAAATTATATATTCATCTCTGTTTTAAACAATGAGCTCTGGCACATATGCAAATCACAGTTGCCCTCTGCGAAGGGACAATCTATTTACTTTGATGTTACTTACTTTCATGTTGAGTCAACTTGTTATTCCAACCTCAATCTATTAGTTGGCAAGTACCATGTGGTGGGGAAAGATCCAAACACATATATCCACTCAAATATATTTGATCATGATTCATTATTGTGGACAATTATCTCTACGATAAGTATGTTGGGAGGAGAAACATTAAGCCCCTATCTTTCTATGTGTTCGATGGATGTTGTTTGTTCTAAAAATATGCCTTGAGTATTAGCAATCATAAAAGACTATATGATAATTGAGTATGTGGAGCTCTTACTTAAACTTGATGATGCATTGAAATTTTTTGGTGACCAAAAACATAGATTGTTAAGTTTCAATAGAATGCATTGTTTGAACCATTACATGTGAATTGATTGCTAGTCTATCATGATGATTTTTATGAGAAAAAGTTGCTGGTTATGATGCTAGAAACGTGACTGAAATTATCAATCATCAAAACTATTCACCAAGCTAGCATTCACACTTCATAAACTATCCTCTTCATCAACAATTATCGGTTAGCCTATGTTGAGCCTAAATTTTTATTTGTCCACATGATATGTGCTATTCTTGCAGTGCTATTTTTATTTTGCTTGCTTTTTAAATAAAATACTCAGATCTGAAAATATTTATTGAGAGAGAGATCCCTCACATAGCTACTTGATTGTTTACCTACTCATTGATCTTCACTTATGTATTTTTAGAATACTTTGATGTATACTCTTGTGCTTCACTTATATCCTAAGAGTAAATTTTGAATGAATTGAATATCATAAATATGAAATTATCAATGTGCTTTATGCTTAGTAGTAGCTTCACACCTCGTTTATAAAGTAAAATCTATTGAAGTTTGACAATCATCAAATTGGTCATGCAAGCAATTCATGAATGATCAGTATAAGAAAGAGAACTTTCACATAAAAATATATTATCTTGGACATCTTTTATGATTGTGAATACCCATCAATTATTTTCAAACTTGATCAAATAATTGAAGTTGGACAAGGAAGACAACGTAATGGTTATGTTTGGGTATATTCGCATAGAAGTTATATTGTTATGGATCCTCCAACATGTGGTGCTTGTTTAGAACCTTTTGCTAGCCAATATTTCGTACTAAGTAGAGATACTACTTGTGCATCCAAATCCTTGAGCCAAGTTTATTCCATGAGAGTCCACCATACCTACCTATAAATAGTATTTCACTACCATTCCAAGTAAATTTGCATGTGCCACCTCTAAACATTCAAATAAACATCCGTTTTGTGTGCTCGTACCGCTCAGGAGCGACGGGGTAGTCATTATCTTCCATGCTAAGCGAGTTATTCTCAAGATGACTGTTTATTCATTTGTCATTGCACAAGAAAGGCTGGTAAAAAGGATGCCCAGTCCTGCATAATACAAAAATAAATAAACAAAAACTCCCCCTAGAAAGTTGATTGTTTGGAGGGCAACCGTGGATTCGGCCAGCCATGGAATGTGTTTGAATGGTGGAGGGGGAGTAAAAATTTAAATTCTGTTTGGGAACCGCCAATAATGTGATTAGCATGGAAAATATTGAATACTCTATTGTGACATTGACAGGAAAGGCACATCACTCAAAATTATATATTCATCTCTGTTTCAAACAATGAGCTCTGGCACATATGCAAATCACAGTTGCCCTCTGCGAAGGGACAATCTATTTACTTTGATGTTAGTTACTTTCATGTTGAGTCAACTTGTTATTCCAACTTCAATCTATTAGTTGGCAAGTACCATGTGGTGGGGAAAGATCCAAACACATATATCCACTCAAATATATTTGATCATGATTCATTATTGTTGACAATTATCTCTAAAATAAGTATGTTGGGAGGCGAAACATTAAGCCCCTATCTTTCTACGTGTTCGATGGATGTTGTTTGTTCTAAAAATATGCCTTGAGTATTAGCAATCATAAAAGACTATATGATAATTGAGTATGTGGAGCTCTTACTTAAACTTGATGATGCATTGAAATTTTTTGGTGACCAAAAACATAGATTGTTAAGTTTCAATAGAATGCATTGTTTGAACCATTACATGTGAATTGTTTGCTACTCTATCATGAGGATTTTTATGAGAAAAAGTTGCTGGTTATGATGCTAGAAATGTGACTGAAATTATCAATCATCAAAACTATGATCTAAGCTAGCATTCACACTTCATAAACTATCCTCTTCATCAACAATTATCGGTTAGCCTATGTTGAGCCTAAATTTTTATTTGTCCACATGATATGTGCTATTCTTGTAGTGCTTTTTTTCTTTTGCTTGCTTTTTAAATAAAATACTCAGATCTGAAAATATTTATTGAGAGAGAGATCCCTCACATAGCTACTTGATTGTTTACCTACTCACTGATCTTCACTTATGTATTTTTAGAATACTTTGATGTATACTCTTGTGCTTCACTTATATCCTAAGAGTAAATTGTGAATGAATTGAATATCATAAATATGAAATTATCAATATGCTTTATGCTTAGTAGTAGCTTCACACCTCGTTTATAAAGTAAAATCTTTTGAAGTTTGACAATCATCAAATTGGTCATGCTAGCAATTCATGAATGATTTGTATAAGAAAGAGAACTTTCACATACAAATATATTATCTTGGACATCTTTTATGATTGTGAATACCCATCAATTATTTCAACCTTGATCAAATAATTGAAGTTGGACAAGGAAGACAACGTAATGGTTATGTTTGGGTATATTCGCATAGAAGTTATATTGTTATGGATCCTCCAACATGTGGTGCTTGTTTAGAACCTTTTGCTAGCCAATATTTCGTACTAAGTAGAGATACTACTTGTGCATCCATATCCTTGAGCCAAGTTTATTCCATGAGAGTCCACCATACCTACCTATAAATAGTATTTCACTACCATTCCAAGTAAATTTGCATGTGCCACCTCTAAACATTCAAATAAACATCCGTTTTGTGTGCTCGTACCGCTCATGGAGCGACGGGGCAGTCATTATCTCCCATGCTAAGCAAGTTATTCTCAAGATGACTATTTATTCATTTGTCATTGCACGAGAAAGGCTGGTAAAAAGGATGCCCAGTCCTGCATAATACAAAAATAAATAAACAAAAACTCCCCCTAGAAAGTTGATTGTTTGGAGGGCAACCGTGGATTCGGCCAGCCATGGAATGTGTTTGAATGGTGGAGGGGGAGTAAAAATTTAAATTCTGTTTGGGAACCACCAATAATGTGATTAGCATGGAAAATATTGAATACTCTATTGTGACATAGACAGGAAAGGCACATCACTCAAAATTATATATTCATCTCTGTTTTAAACAATGAGCTCTGGCACATATGCAAATCACAGTTGCCCTCTGCGAAGGGACAATCAATTTAGTTTGATGTTACTTACTTTCATGTTGAGTCAACTTGTTATTCCAACCTCAATCTATTAGTTGGCAAGTACCATGTGGTGGGGAAAGATCCAAACACATATATCCACTCAAATATATTTGATCATGATTCATTATTGTTGACAATTATCTCTATGATAAGTATGTTGGGAGGCGAAACATTAAGCCCCTATCTTTCTATGTGTTCGATGGATGTTGTTTGTTCTAAAAATATGCCTTGAGTATTAGCAATCATAAAAGACTATATGATAATTGAGTATGTGGAGCTCTTACTTAAACTTCATGATGCATTGAAATTTTTTGGTGACCAAAAACATAGATTGTTAAGTTTCAATAGAATGCATTGTTTGAACCATTACATGTGAATTGTTTGATACTCTATCATGATGATTTTTATGAGAAAAAGTTGCTGGTTATGATGCTAGAAATGTGACTGAAATTATCAATCATCAAAACTATTCACTAAGCTAGCATTCACACTTCATAAACTATCCTCTTCATCAACAATTATCGTTTAGCCTATGTTGAGCCGAAATTTTTATTTGTCCACATGATATGTGCTATTCTTGAAGTGCTATTTTTCTTTTGCTTGCTTTTTAAATAAAATACTCAGATCTGAAAATATTTATTGAGAGAGAGATCCCTCACATAGCTACTTGATTGTTTACCTACTCACTGATCTTCACTTATGTATTTTTAGAATACTTTGATGTATACTCTTGTGCTTCACTTATATACTAAGAGTAAATTGTGAATGAATTGAATATCATAAATATGAAATTATCAATGTGCTTTATGCTTAGTAGTAGCTTCACACCTCGTTTATAAAGTAAAATCTTTTGAAGTTTGACAATCATCAAATTGGTCATGCTAGCAATTCATGAATGATTTGTATAAGAAAGAGAACTTTCACATACTAATATATTATCTTGGACATCTTTTATGATTGTGAATACCCATCAATTATTTCAACCTTGATCAAATAATTGAAGTTGGACAAGGAAGACAACGTAATGGTTATGTTTGGGTATATTCGCATAGAAGTTATATTGTTATGGATCCTCCAACATGTGGTGCTTGTTTAGAACCTTTTGCTAGCCAATATTTCGTACTAAGTAGAGATACTACTTGTGCATCCAAATCCTTGAGCCAAGTTTATTCCATGAGAGTCCACCATACCTACCTATAAATAGTATTTCACTACCATTCCAAGTAAATTTGCATGTGCCACCTCTAAACATTCAAATAAACATCCGTTTTGTGTGCTCGTACCGCTCATGGAGCGACGGGGCAGTCATTATCTCCCATGCTAAGCAAGTTATTCTCAAGATGACTATTTATTCATTTGTCATTGCACGAGAAAGGCTGGTAAAAAGGATGCCCAGTCCTGCATAATACAAAAATAAATAAACAAAAACTCCCCCTAGAAAGTTGATTGTTTGGAGGGCAACCGTGGATTCGGCCAGCCATGGAATGTGTTTGAATGGTGGAGGGGGAGTAAAAATCTAAATTCTGTTTGGGAACCGCCAATAATGTGATTAGCATGGAAAATATTGAATACTCTATTGTGACATACACAGGAAAGGCACATCACTCAAAATTATATATTCATCTCTGTTTTAAACAATGAGCTCTGGCACATATGCAAATCACAGTTGCCCTCTGCGAAGGGACAATCTATTTAGTTTGATGTTACTTACTTTCATGTTGAGTCAACTTGTTATTCCAACCTCAATCTATTAGTTGGCAAGTACCATGTGGTGGGGAAAGATCCAAACACATATATCCACTCAAATATATTTGATCATGATTCATTATTGTTGACAATTATCTCTATGATAAGTATGTTGGGAGGCGAAACATTAAGCCCCTATCTTTCTATGTGTTCGATGGATGTTGTTTGTTCTAAAAATATGCCTTGAGTATTAGCAATCAAAAAAGACTATATGATAATTGAGTATGTGGAGCTCTTACTTAAACTTGATGATGCATTGGAATTTTTTGGTGACCAAAAACATAGATTGTTAAGTTTCAATAGAATGCATTGTTTGAACCATTACATGTGAATTGATTGCTACTCTATCATGATGATTTTTATGAGAAAAAGTTGCTGGTTATGATGCTAGAAATGTGACTGAAATTATCAATGACCAAAACTATTCACTAAGCTAGCATTCACACTTCATAAATTATTTCTTTTATCATTTACCTACTCGAGGACGAGCAGGAATTAAGCTTGGGGATGCTGATATGTCTCCAACGTATCGATAATTCATGTAGTATTCATGCCATATTCACCTATGTTAACAATACTTTTATATGGTTTTGATGCACTTTATATGATTTATTTAGAACTAACCCATACTGACGCTGTTTCAGCAGAATGACCGTGGTGTTGTTTTTGTGCAGAAAATGATAGTTCTCGGAATCGCCCGAAACTTTTTGGTTATTTTTTCTGGACCAAATAAGCAATACTGGAGCGAAGAACCACCGGAGGGGGTGGACCAGAAGGCCACCACGCAACTGGCCGTGACCCTAGGGGGCTCGGCCAGAAGGCTTGTGGGGCCCTCGTAGCTCCGTTTGGCGTGATTCCAATGCTGAAAAATCCCATTAATACCAGAAACCCGAGAAATAAAGAGAGACTCCTCGTTCCGCCGCCGCAACTTGCTGTATCAACGAAAAACTAATCTGGAGGCGTTCCAGTACCCTACCGGAGAGGGTAGATCATCTCCAGTGGCCATCTTCATCATCCCGGCGGAGGCCATGACGAGGAGGGAGTAGTCCACCCTCGGGGCTGACGGTTTGTACCAGTAGCTATGTGTTCAATCTCTCTCTGTCTCTCGTGTTCTTGAGATGGCACAATCTTGATGTATCACGAGTTTTGTTAATATAGTCGGATCATATGATGTTATTCCCTTGCTACCATGTTGTGATGAATTGAATCTTTACCTTTGAGATCTAGTTATGTTGGATTGAATATTATGGTTTGAGAACACTTGATGAACGTCTTGTGTGGGATACCCGTAGTGACATTGGGGTATTCTATTGATTCACTTGATATATGTTGAGGCATCAACTTGCAGATTCCGGTGACCTAGGGGATCTATGCATAGGGGTTGATTGCACGTTTTCATACCACGTTCTCTGATAGAAATCTTGGGGTGCTCCTTGAAGTTCTTTGTGTTGGATTAAATATGATATATATTTAATTGTTTGATGTATGTCGCATAATTTACCCACGGATACTTGAGGTGACATTGGAGTATCTAGGTGACATTAGGGTTGATTGATATGTATCATTGGTGTTATTCTAGTAGGAACTCTAGGGCTGTTTGTGACACTTATAGGAATAGCCCAATAGATTGATCAGAAAGAATAACTTTGAGGTGGTTCTACTACCTACACCAATTTCATCTTATTATTCTCCGCCAGATAGGAACTTTGGAGTGATTCTTTGTTGCACGTTGAGGGATGATCATATGATTCAACTATGTTAGTATTGTTGGGAGATTGCACTAGCGAAAGTATGAACCCTAGGCCTTATTTCCAAGCATTTATACACCGTTTTGCTCGTTATTTTACACTTGCTACCTTGCTGTTTTTATATTTTCAGATTACAAAATCCTATATCTATCATCCATATTGCACTTGTATCACCGTCTCTTCGCCGAACTAGTGCACCTATACAATTTTCCATTGTATTGGGTGTGTTGGGGACACAAGAGATTTCTTGTATTTGATTGCAGGGTTGTTTGAGAGAGACCATCTTCGTCCTACACCTCCCACGGATTGATAAACCTTAGGTCATCCACTTGAGGGAAAATTGCTACTGTCCTACAAAACTTTGCGCTTGGAGGCCCAACACGAGTCTACAAGAATAAAGTTGCATAGTAGACATCAGCCATGTCCATGGTTCACGCTCATGTATAATGCAATTGAAAATCTTGTTGGAACACCACCCCTTATCGTTAATGAAACCAATTTGATATTGGAACATGTTATGCAAAGGCTTGATGCTATTGAAAAGAAAATGATCACTAGTGAGCCTATTGAGGAGTTAGATAAAAAAATTCATAATCACTCAATTTGGGTCACGGGTAGGAATAACTTTGAAAATTTTAAAGGAAAAAGATGCTACTATTGATAAGAGGGTAGAACAAGGATTGAGTAGAATTGATAAAATTGAGGAGGTTATTGACAAAGTGAGCTCGCTTTCACACCATCCAAAACTAGTGCTAGTACCTCCCAAGACAAAAATCCCAAGTTCATATTTATTCCTAACAGCATTAGTACACCTCCTTCCAAAAGAAACGAAGATCTCAAATTGATTAGTGTTCACCCAAAAAATTTGAACTTGATAAAGGGACCTATGGTCAAGCCTTCCATTGTTCCTATTAATCATAGTTGTGTTATCAAGGAGCTGAATGACAAAGATTACAACACTTGAAACTATGCATTATGCCTAGCTAGGGGCGTAAAACAATAGCGCTTGTTGGGAGGCAACCCAATATGTATCTTTATTTTTTTTTTACTTTATGTTTTTGTGTGATAACATGATTGTTGCCTCTGTAATGATTGTGTTTTTATGTTTTAATTAGTGTTTGTGCCAAGTAAAGCCTTTGGGATGACTCACAAGATGAGTAGAAACGATGCTGAATCTGAAACAAAAACTTTTACTCCAGTGCAGGAATTTTCATTTTTTACTGAAGCGTGGTAATGATATGACATTTTAACACAGTATTCCTATACAAATTATATACGTTTTCCTAATTTTCCAGAATTTTTAGAGTTACATAAGTATGGGCTCTTTACAGATTGCTACAGACTGTTCTGTTTTAAACAGATTCTGTCTTGCTTGCATAGTTTGCTTGTTTTGATTATGCCATGGACTATATTGGGGGTGTAAGCCATGGGGAAGTTATAATACATTACCTATTATGCAAAAATGAATTTGAATCAATTTATCACAGTACCTCAAGTATGCAATATGTTTCTTATACTAACGAATCTCACGAAGTTTTCTTGAGTTTTGTGTGATTGAAGTTTTCATGTTTTGGGTGTGATCACGATGGACTACGGAATAAGGAGTAACAAGAGCCCAAACTTGGGGATGCCCAAGGCACCCAAAGTATAATTCTAAGGAGACTCAAGCGTCAAAGCTTGGGGATGCCCCGGAAGGCATCCCCTCTTTCGTCTCAATCCATCGGTATGTCACTTGGAGCTATATTTTTATTCATCACATGATATGTGTTTTGCTTGGAGCGTCGTTTCCTTTTGCTTGCTTTTACTTTAAGTTTGTCACAATCATCATTTTCTGGACACACCTATTTTAGAGAGACACACCTGCATGACAATTTTCTAGAATACTCTATGTGCTTCACTTATATCTTTTGAGCTAGGCGGTTGCTCTAGTACTTCACTTATATCTTTTTTAGCACGGTGGCGTGTAGATTTTATTGAAATATTATGCTCCCGTCCTTCACTTATATTTGTTTGAGAGCTGAGTAATAGTGAAGGTAATTTCCATTTGTGATAAGACTAGTCCAAGAATATTAGGTATTCAATGAATGATAATCAAAACCATCGTGTAGCGCATATAGAGAAGTTGTGGGTTAATGACATTGATGTAGTAATATAAAAAAGGTGTGAGTCCAAAAATTTTAATTCGTAGAAGTTACGAGATTAAGAGGTGTTAGCTTGTTATTCATCTAAAAATTAAAGAGGCATGGTGATGATGTGTGAGCATTTATATTCCTCGTTGAAATCCTAGTGTTGTTTTGAGTCGGGGGCGCGCGATGGTTAACTCCTACCAACCTCCTGCCTCGGGGCATGCGAGGAGTACTTTGATTTATGATAAAACTAATAAAACTTTGTAATAAGTATGTGAGTTCTTTATTACTAATGTGACACCATGGACATATGCATCTTCACCTTCTCATATTTGGTAGCCTCTTCGGTACCGTGCATAGACCATTCTCACCTCGAGGAACGGTGCAAATATTCGCCGGTGCATCCAAACCCCGTGACATGATACGCTCTGTTGCACATAAGCCTTATTATATATTCGTCAAAACAGCCACCATACCTACCTATTATGGCATTTCCATAGCCATTCCGAGATATATTGCCATGCAAATTCCATCGTCACTTGACATGACTAGTTCGTTCATTATCATAATGCTTTGCATTATCATATAGAGCTGACATAGTATTTGTGGCAAAGCCACCGTCCTTCATATTTTTGATACATGTCACGCTAGATCATTGCACATCCTGGTACATTGCTAGAGGCATTCATTCAGAGTCATATCTTCCTGTCAGTTCTTCATGTTGAGTTCTAAGTAAATAAAAGTGTGATGATCATCATTATTAGAGCATTGTCCCAGTGAGGAAAGGATGATGGAGACTATGATTCCCCCACAAATCAGGATGAGACTCCGGACGAAAAATGAAATAAAAATGGGGGAGGCCAAATGAGCCCACCATATAAAAAAAGAGAAAATGGGGGAGGCATAAAAAAAGAGAAAAGCCCACCATATAAAAAAAAGATGAGAGAAAAGAGAGAAGGGACTTTGCTACTATCTTTTACCACACTCGTGCCTCAAAGTGGCACCATGTTCTTCATATAGAGAGTCTCCTATGTTGACACTTCCATATGCTAGTGGGAATTACCTTTTCATATAATAAACTTGGCTTGTATATTCCTATGCGGGCTTCCTCAAATGCCCGAGGTCTTCATGAGCAAGCAAGTTGGATGCACACCCCACTCAGCTTTAGTTGAGCTTTCATAAACTTATAGCTCTAGTGCACCATTTGCATGGCAATCCCTACTCCTCGCATTGATATCTATCGATGAGCATCTCCATAGCTCGTTGGTACGCCTAGTTGATGCGAGACTATCTTCTCCACTTTTTACCCCTTTGATACCTACCACCATATTCTATTCCACCTATATACTATGTCCAATGGTTCACGCTCATGTATTGCGTGAAGAATAAAAAGTTGATGCATATTGAAAAAGTACGATCCAATTGCTTGACTTGGACACCGTGGTGGTTAACATTTGTATCTATGTGGTGAAGACGGAGTCACGCCTTCCTAATATTATAAGATGAATAGGGGTAAACATTCTTTTAGGATCGTACACTTTGAAAAATTAATGATTTTGTTTCTTATGCTTATAATATTACTATGTTGTTGCTTGTTAATTCATCATTTCTCAATGAACACACATACCAAAGATTACATAATGGGTAGCATGTCACATCAAAAATTCTGTTTTTATCATTTACCTACTCGAGGATGAGCATGAATTAAGCTTGGGGATGCTGATACGCTCCAACGTATCTATAATTTTTGATTGTTCCATGCTGACATATTATCATTCTAGGATACTTTTTGGGTATTTATTTACCAATTTATAATATTTTTGACCACTAACCTATTGACCCAGTGCCCAGTGCCAATTGTTGTTTTCTGCGTGTTTTTGCCTTTTTAGAGTTACAATACTAAACGGAGTCCAATTGCCACGAAACTTTTTGATGATTTTTTCTGGACAAATACAAGACCTAGAAGCTTCGGAGGAGGGCCAGGAGATGTACCAGGGGCCCACAACATATTTGGCCGCATGCCCCCACTGGAGCCTCTCCCGACGTCGTTCTCTGTCCTATAAATTCACATATACCCTAGAAACACCAGAAGTTCTCCCGAAACACTTTTCCGCCGCCGCAAGTCTCTGTTCCGACGGGAGGCCATCTACACCTCCGTTCCGGCACCCTGCCGGAGGGGAGATCGTTCATGGAGGGCCTCTTCATCAACCTTGCTGCCCTCACCATGATGTGTGAGTAGTTCACCACAGACCTACGGATCCGTAGGTAGTACCTAGATGGCAATCTCTCTCTCTCTCTTGATCTTCAATACAATGTTCATCGCATCTTTTCCTTGATCTATCCGATGTAATCCCTTTGTATTGTGTGTTTTTTGGGATCCGATGAATTGTGAGTTTATGTTCAGATTATTCATGAAAAGTATTTGAGTCAAACCTGATTACTATGATTCTTATTTGCATGATGATCATAGCTTCGTAATGCTCTCCGATCTATTGAGATAGTTTGGCTAACTAGATTGATATTTCTTCAGTGGGAGTGTTGCGTTGTAGTAGGTTCAACCTGACGAGTTTCTATATCCCAGTGACAGAAGGGGACAAGTTGCGTCTTTGTGTTGTTTCCACTAAGGATAAAACTATGGGGTTTATTCATATTAGTTGAGTATACTTTGTCTACATCATGTCATCGTTCTCCAAGCATTACTCCGTTTGTCATGAAATTAATACGTAGAGAGGCAAGCATAGAAGCGCTCTTGAAGTGGAGTAATAGTAGTAGGTGCAGGCAGGAGTCGGCCTATTTGCTTATGGACGTGATGCCTATATACACATGATCATTGTCGTGAACATCGCATAATTATTCGCTTTTCTATCAATTGCCCAACAGTAATTTGTTTACCCACCGTATGCTTTGCCTATGAGAGATGCCACTAGATAACTCTACGGCCCCCGGGTCTATTCACTTATAAATTCACAAACGCTATAATTACCATGCTGTTATTTATTACCTTTTATTTTATTTTGCACTTTAATATCATCTACAATTATCTACACAACTCACTTGCTTGCAAATAACGAGATCAAGGGGATTGACGACCCTCTTGCCGGCGTTGGGTGCAAGTTGTTTGTTGATGACCCACAAGTATAGGGGATCAATCGTAGTCCTTTCGATAAGTAAGAGTGTCGAACCCAACGAGGAGCAGAAGGAAATGACAAGCGGTTTTCCGCAAGGTAATCTCTGCAAGCACTGAAATTGTAGGTAACAGATAGTTTGATAGCAAGGTAATTTGTAACGAGCAAGTAACGGTAACGGTAAACAAGGTGCAGCAAGGTATCCCAATCCTTTTGAGGCAAAGGACAGGCCAGAACAATCACTAGTAATAGGCAAAGTGTTCTTGAGGGTACACTGGAATTTCGTCTAGTCACTTTTATCATGCTGATTTGATTCGTTTTCGCTACTTTGATAATTTGATATGTGGGTGGACCAGTGCTATGGTGCTGTTCTTACTTGAACTAACAACCTACTTATGATTAACCCCCTCGCAAGCATCCGCAACTACGAGAAAAGTATTAAGACAAAGTCTAACCATAGCATTAAACATGTGGATCCAAATCAGCCCCTTACGAAGTAGCGCATAAACTAGGGTTTAAGCTTCTGTCACTTTAGCAACCCATCATCTAATAACTACTCCACAATGCATTCCCTTAGGCCCATGAATGGTGAAGTGTCATGTAGTTGACGTTCGCATGACACCACTAAGGTAATCACAACATACATATCATCGAAATATCGAACACATATCAAATTCACATGATTACTCGCAACATGAGTTCTCCCGTGACCTCAAGAACAAAGGTAACTACTCACAAATAATAATCATGATCAAGATCAGAGGAGTAATGAATAGCATAATGGATCTGAACATATGATCTTCCACCAAATAAACCATATAGTAATCAACTACGCAAGGTAATCAACACTACTAGTCACCCACAGGTACCAATCTGAGGTTCCGGTACAAAGATTGAACACAAGAGATGAACAAGGGTTTGAGAGGAGATGGTGCTGTTGAAGATGTTGACGAAGATTGGCCTCCCAAAGATGAGAGGGGTGTTGGTGATGACGATAGCTTCGATTTCCCCCTCCGGGAGGGAAGTTCCCCCGGCGGAATCGCTCTGCCGGAGGGCAAAAGTGCTCCTGCACATGTTCCGCGTCGAGGCGGCGGTGCTTCGTCCCGAAAGTCCTCCTCCTGATTTTTTTAGGTTTTTTGGGAATTTATACAAGAAGATGGGCACCGGAAGCGGGCCAGGCTGGGAACAACCCATCAGGGGGCCTCCTCCGGTAGTTTTCAGCTCCAGTAATTTTTATTAAATACAAATATAATCTCCGTAAATTTTCAGCTTCATTGGAGTTGTGCAGAATAGGTATCTCTGACGTGCTTTTCTTGGGTCCAGAATTCTAGCTACCGGTATTCTCCCTCTTTGTGTAAACCTTGCATATTATGAGAGAAAAGGCATTAGAATCACTCCCCAAAGCATTATTATTCAACAAAACAAAGTAAATAACAGTAGGAAATCATGATGCAAAAATGGACGTATCATTTGTTATTTTGTGTGCAGCCGCTGAAGACGGTTGAGGATTGGTATTCCTATTGGTTCGATAAACCTTGGTTTCATAACTGAGGGAAATACTTACCCACTTTGTGTTGCGATTACCCGTTCCTCTTCACGAAAACCCAACGCAGATCATGAGTATCAAGGACAGACGGAGCGAGTAAACCAAATACTCGAAGACATGCTTCGTGCTTGCGTCTTGGCATATGGAGCCAAGTGGGAAGGTTGCTTGCCTTTTGCCGAGTTCTCCTACAACAACGGCTATCAGTCTAGTCTCTAGATGGCACCGTTTGAGGTGTTGTACGGACGCAAGTGCCACACTCCCCTCAACTGGTCAGAAACCGGAGAAGGACTGATCTTTGGACAAGAGATTCTCCATGAAGCCAAAGAGCAAGTTCAACTAGTCAGAGAGCGTCTGGAGACCGCCAAGTCAAGACAGAAGAGCTACGCCAACTCACACCGCCGAGAAGTGAACTTCTGCGTCGGAGACCATGTATATATCCGAGTTACACCTCTCAAAGGAACCAAGCGATTCCACGTCAAGGGAAAGCTGGCACCAAGATACATCGGCCCTTCAACCGCAAAATGAGGAGAAGTTGCCTACCAGCTAGAGCTACCTTCCGAGCTATCAGATGTGCACAATGTTTTCCACGTGTCACAACTCCGGAAGTGTTTCCAAGTTCCCAACCGCCCCGACCTCTACAAGGACATCGATCATCAAGCCATCGACCTTCAGCCAGACCTCACTTATCATGAGAGACCAATTCGCATCTTGGGTAAAGCTGAGCGTTGCACCCGAAGGCGCACCATCAACTATTTCAAGCTCAAATGGAGCAACCACACCGAAGCAGAAGCAACCTGGGAGCGTGAAGACTACCTTAGATCTGAGTTCCCTTATCTCTTTAGCGCCTAGCTTAGGAATCTCGGGGACGAGATTCTTGTAAGGGGGGTAGGTCTGTCACACCCTGTGTTTGTACCACTTTGCTATGCTATGATTTATAAAATTTGGACCCATTTAAAACTTTTTTAGTGCTAATGCATGTTTGAATTGTTTGATGTTTGCTTGTTTGGTTGGTTGTGTTTTGGCACTCAAAGATTCTTCTTCTATCAAAACTCATCTACTTGATCCAAACTATCTGCCCAATGATCATGCCATGTGTATAGGACATAAAACTTTTTTATAAAATATTATTTTGGCGAAAAAGCAATTATTAAAATTAGGTTTTCAAAACCCCCTGAATTGAGGTTTGTACTACAAGTCCTCAAATTAGGGTGAATGCTTTACCCCAAATATTTTATTTGGAACCTACAATATATAAGACTTTCCAAAACCACCAAAAAAATTTAAGATTCTTTTCATATTTTATTTAATGGCTCTTTCTTAAGTGCAGAAACGGTCTTTCATAGGGAAAATTATTTAAATGCTTTCAAAATATTTGAGAAAATTTAGGGGAACTCGACGGACATATATTTTCCATATATAAGAGTTTCAAGATATGGTCATGTTCAAAATATTGGCCAAAACCCACCAAAACCATTTTTGATCATTTCAAGAATTTGAAATATTTCTATAAGAAATATTCTCCAATAAATCCAGGAAAATTCTCGCAAGTCACACATGCCATATGTGATGATCTTGCAAAGTTTCATCTCAATCCCAATTGTTTTGGTTCACCAAAATATCCCAAAACCCTCTCTCTCCAGATCCAAGTTTGAGCAACTTTACACTGTCAAGTTTTTCCAATTGATCTCAAACTTTATGGGCATGCTCCAATCCCCAAATGATGAAACTACACTAAGTGGTGCATCAAGGAGAATAGATTTGCATGCCTAGATCTATAGAAATCAGTTTCTGCTCATTTCTAGGGTTTACCAAATTTGCATTGTAAACTTAGCTCAAATGAGCTCAAACCTTGTGAACCATCTCATTTTTACCCATAATTTAACCCTGTTAAATCTCACTATAAGTGGTAAAATTTTCTTGCTGAAAACAACACCAAACACCTTCAGGTGATTTGGTAAAACTGATGGTTTCACCCCTCTCTCTATTCTCCTTGACCTAAGCTTTCTACCACAACACGTCCTAGTCCCCTTCTACCTCTAGTAAAAACCTCAAGCCATTGCTCAATGACTGAGGTGGGTAGAAACCCATATTTTCTCACTGTTTTACCTAGACAGCCCCTCTTCTCTTCCCATTTCCCTTTACCCCTCCTCTCTCCTTAGCCCCTAAGCTTCATAGGGCATCTAAAGAACCCCCAGACACTATTGGACAAAGTGGCCGCGTCCAGAGCGCGTGGGGGCATGGTCATGCCAGCCATATGGGCGCTCTGGAGCGTGCTACAGTGCTCAGCCGCACTGTAGCCGCCGCCCAATGCATGGCCCCGATAGCCTCGGGCCTCCCCAACGTGTCCCTCGAGGCCACCTCGGCGTTCGTGACATGACACGCGGTCGGCCCTCTCCTCTCTCCTCCTCCCTCTCTCCCCTCCCGCACGTACCGAGCGCTGCCGGTTCGGCCAACCACCGGACTCACACGCGCGAGCTCCCCGCTCTCTCTCTCTTCTCTCCCTCTGGACGTGGACGACCCCCACGAGCACCCCAGACACACCCGTGTGTCCTCCCGTGGCCTCTAGCCTCGGCCACGACCTCACCGGCGCACCAGCGTATTGTGGACCATGGGCCAGCCAATATAAGGCCTTCCCGAGACCCTCTTGTAGGATCACTGGAAGCATGTGTCTAGAGGGGGGTGAATAGACTACTTGCAAGAATTAAAACCTAAGCTTTTCCAAAGTTAATTGGTTGGCAGTTTTAGCAATTATAACAAGTCTAATGCACCCTACACATGCTAGTCAACAAGTATGGCAGCGGAAAGTAAGACAAGCACATGTAAGAGAGAGTAGAGATAGGAAGATCAAACGCAAATTGGAGACGCAAGGATTTTTCCCGTAGTTCCGATAGGTGGCGCTATCGTACATCCACGTTTATGGAGTCTTCAACCCACGGAGGGTAACAGTCGCGAGAGTCCACCGAGGGCTCCACCCATAAGGGTCCACGAAGTAGCAACCTTGACTATTCCATAACGACTTCCGTCCACGAAGGACTAGCCTCACTATGGGTAGATCTTCACTAAGTAGGCTATCTCCTTGCCCGTACAAAATTCTTGGCTCAACTCCACAATACGAAGTAGGAGGCTCCCAAGCGACACCTAACCAATCTAGGAGGCACCACCCTCCAAAAGGTAATAGGCTCGATAGTAACGATAAACTCCTTGCTCTTGTGCTTCAAGATGATAGACTCCTCAACACACAATCACTCTCTCACAGATTTGGCTTTGGTGGAAAAGATTGATTGGGTGGAAAGCAACTTGGGGAGGCTAGAAATCAAGATTCATATGGTTGGAATGGAATGGCTTGATCTCAACACATGAGTAAGTGGCTCTCTCTCAGAAAATTGGATGGGGCAAGTACGGAATAGTTCTGAGTGCTTCACTTACGAGTGGGTGGGGGTGAAGGGGTATATATAGGCATCTCCAAAAATCCAAACGTTACACCTATAATGACCAACTCGGTGACACCGAAGTGTAAAACTCGGTGGTACTGAATTGCTCAAAAGGAAGCAACTTTCGAATCTCGGTGAGACCGATATATAAATCTCGGCAGTACTGATTAGGTGACTAACGGTCAGATTGCGAATCTCGGTGGCACCGATCCAAACAACTCGGAGATACCGAATTGAAGAAAAGGGGCAACAGAAAGTTGGCAACCTGAACTCGGTGGCACCGATGTAGAATCGGTAGTACTGAGGGTCTAGGGTTTGGCTAGGATCTGTCCGAAGAGAAAATCGGTAGGGCCGAGTGGGGAATATTGGTGGCATCGATTTTGCATGATAGGCTTTTGACAGACTTTCGTGGAATAGATTGTGGGTGTTTTTGGTGACTATCACTTGTGCACGTGGAGCATTTTGTTCACCATCAATACATTACCCCCTTTTAATAGTATTGGCTTTCCTATAGACTCAAAGTGATTTCTCACAAAGTAAAATGTAGATTCTTCTTGCTTGAAGCTTTGCCAATCCTATTCTTTGCATCTTGGGGTATCTCCTCACAATCCTGTTGCCAACCCATCTTCCTCTATGGACTTTTATCTGAAATACACTAGCTAAAAATATTAGTCCAAGAGACAATGTATGTTGTCATGAATTATCAAAACCACCAAGCACTACTGGAATCAGAACATTTGCCGTCTGCCAGGTCTTTGCCGTCTGCTGGCAGACGGCAAAGAAGTCCTTTGCCATCAGCTTGCCGAAAACAGATGGCAAAGGCATGGAAGACGACAAAGGGTGGCTTTGCCGTCTTCTTTTTTTTACCTCATGGCAAAGACTGGCTTTGCCGTCTGCTTTTTTTTACCTCATGGCAAAGACTGGCTTTGCCGTCTGCTTTTTTTACCTCATGGCAAAGACTGGCTTTGCCGTCTGCTTTTTTTTACCTCATGGCAAAGACTGGCTTTGTCGTCTGCTTTTAGTTTGGCAGATGGCAAATACTTTCTTTGCCGTCCGTTTTTATTTGACTCATGGCAAAGAATGTTTTCAATCAACATTGGATTTGCCTGTTTTTTAATTTTTAGAAAATGCAAACAAGGTCTAAACAATTTGAAATTTAACGTGTTGTTGGTTTATGATTCCTAGAACGTGTGGAAAGTTTTTGAGAAAATTTACTAACTTTTAAAATAATACTTTCATCCAAATAAATGGGGCAAACAAACACCAAAGTTATGCTTATTTCCTATTGGTCCAACCATACCTCACACGGATCAGTGACGTGGCAGGGAGCAATCCCCACCACGCACGATCCACCCCACCCCACGTGATGCCTGTACTCCTACCTTGGGCCAGGAGGGCACTCCTGCCTCACGGTTGTGGCCGACCGCACCGCCTAGCAGCCGCGCTGCCACTCGTCTCCGGCCACCGCTCCGCCACTCGCCGCCGGCCTTTGCTCCGCCCCCGCCCCCTCCCCCCTCCCCGGTAATCTACCTCTCTCCCCATGCTCTTCTCCTGTTTTTCCCCTCTCTCCGTGTGTTCCTCCGCCAAGCTTGAGGAAGTCGCCGGCGTCCTCCAAGAATAGCAGCCGAGCTCGAGCGTCGGCGCCACCGGTCGCCATCCTCCGCCGCCGGTCTCCATGGACCCCGCCGCCGGTCTCCTCTCCCCGAGCTCGAGCATCCTCCTCGCCCCTGCCTCGAACAGCCGCTCGCCATGGACGTCGCCGGCGTCTTCCGCGCCCCAAGCCTCGAACAGTTGGTCGCCATGGACGTCACCGGCGTCCACCTCGCCCGAGCCTCGAACAGCCGGTTGCCATGAACGTCGTCGTCGTCCTACTTGCGTCGAGCCTCGAAGAGTCAGCGTCCTCCACGAACAGCAGCACTAGCAGTAGGGGACGACGTCCTCCTTGAACAGCAGCAGGGCATGGTGATGGCCGTGGGGCTCCGGCGAGGTGCAAGCAGCGGCGGTGCAGCTAATAGCTGCAATTTTTTTTAATATTTTACCAATCTCTTTGCCGTCTGTGTATCTCTCACCCATGGCAAAGACGCACTTTGGCTGATGGCAAAGTCTTTGTCGTCCGCCGATTTAAAACAGACGGCAAAGGACCTCTTTGCTGGAGTTTATTCAGCCCAAAATTTTGCCGTCCGCTGGCGGACGGCAAAGCTCTTTGCCGTCCGTTGTTGTGCCTTTGCCGTCTGCCATGGCAGACGGCAAAGAACCTGATTCCTGTAGTGAAGGGAGCATATTGTGCTTTCAATCTCCCCCTTTTTGGTAATTGATGACAACATACAATCAAAGCTTCAAATAAAGATATGCATAGATATAATGAAGACTTTGAGAGACACATGACAAAGACTTGCTCCCCCTAAATGTGTGAAATCCCTTTAAAGGATAGTTGCCTTGGAATGCATGGACACACATATAGTAGAAAGTGATAAAATGAGTCATGTGTATCTTGGCTATATGCATCAAATATATGTGAATGAGTTACACCCTTGTTCAAGACTTCACTCTTGCAAACAATATGTGCAAGAAGCAAGAGATCATCTTGATTAAGGATATGATGTATATACTTACCTTGAGTTCTTGAGCATTCTAGTAGTAGAAACACACTTGAGAAAACAATGTTAGGAAACACAAGAGTATTCTACCAATCCAAAAAGCAATAGAGCTCAATAGTACCAAGATGTGGAGAACATATGGAAGATAAAATTCCTTACGATTGATATGTGTCCAAGAACATTTAGGACTTTATCCCCTAGATGTGAAATTGTAGGTCATCCTCTCCCCCTGAATCTTAGCATTTAGATATTGGGAGTAGGTAGGGCTGAGAAAAGTCTAAAACAGATAAGAATTAAATTCAATCAGATTTATTCTGCTCTCTTCTCCTGAAGAAGTAAGGTATCCTTGATATTTCTCCCCCTTTATCTTGTTAAGTGTACACTTCTACTTTTCATGAGCATCTCTCCCCCTGAAGCATGAATGCTTAGATATTTCTCCCCTTTAAGCATTGTATCTCCCCCTTTGGTATAAATATCTCTCCCTTTGGTATTAATAAGGCTATAGAAGCTTTGATACTTCTCCCCATTTGGCATTAATTTCCAAAAACAAGGGTCACACAAAGGGTCAGATAACTAGGATCATTGAGTGGGCAGGGGTCCTAGAGAGTAAGGGTCATTGAGAGCATGGAGACAAGGGTTCCTTGAAAGCAATTTTCTCCCCCTTAAGATCTGAAAACTGTTAAGATTTCTCCTCCTTTGATGTAGGGATCCTTGAATATTTGAGATTATACCTTTTGATGTTTCTGCCCTACATCATACCATTTGCAATGAATTTGTAGGATCATTGATCTGATCATAAAACAGACAAAATGTATATATGTTTTTGCAAAAAGTCGATGGCTCCAAAGAAAAAGAGTCGGTAGCACCGATGAGTGGTTGTGCAGCATAAATGCTTCATCGGTGAGACCAAGATTCTTTGATCGGAGGCTCCGAGTTGTGAAACAGAAACTTGGCAAAATTGTTCTTGGCTATTTTGTCAAATGCAGTTTTTCAGAAAGTCTCAAACAAATCACAAAGATTTTCAATGAATTTTCAGAAAGAGTTGTAATGAATTTCAAGAAGAATTTGCAATGAATTTTCAGAAGAATTTGCAATGAATTTTCATCTAGGTTGGAGTTGAATGGAAATGTCAATGATCAACAAAACAAAAATTCTCCATTCAATTCTTATAACTAGATGATGGGTGGTGACTAGGTCACCTATGTTAGAGTATATTGACTTAATGAGTCAAGCAAGAATACTTGATCATCGCCTGGGCCGTCCCCACGCCCCGCGCGCGCCCGTCCCGCCGCCGTTCGCCGCCGCCTCCTGCACGCGCCGCCGCCGACCCGCTCCGCCCCGCCGGACTCCCGCCTCCCCGTCGGCCCTGCCGCCACCCTCGTCGTCCCCTCGCCGCGGCGCTCGCCGCCCCGTCGCCGCATCGCCTCCCGTCACAGCACCGCCGCCTCTTGCCGCCACCGGCGCCGCCTCGGCCCGACTCCCCCCCCCCCCCTGTGAGCTCCTCCGCGCCGGCGTGCGGCTGCGTGCGCGCGCGTGTGTGCGCCTGTGTGTATGTGTATGTGCGGGGCTGGCCACTGACAGGTGGGTCCCAGCCCCTAAAAACGAAATGCAAAAAAATAGATAAATATAATAATAGAAATAATAATTGAGAAAATAAATAATAATATTAATAATTAGTTAATTAAATAAACTGTTAATTAATCAGCTAATTAGTTAATTATGTTAATTAACTCTGGTTAGTCAAATGAGACAGTGACAAACGGGACCCACATGTCAGTTTGACCGCTGTTGACTGCTGACATCAGCATGATGTCATGCTGATGTCATAATTGGCATTTTTCGAATTTAATTAATTATGTTAATCTCAGAATACTATTAAATCTTTAAAAATTAATATAAAATAAACCATAGTCCGGATTAAAAAAATTTGAACATGAAAGTTGCTCAGAATAATTCTACGGTTCCAATTATGCAGTCCGTTAGTCTGTCACATGCCTCTAGCATAGCAAACATGGAACTTTTCCATCGGTTTCGTCTGTCCGGTAAAAGCCAGAGACCCGGGAAATATCGTCAGATATTCTTCCGACCCGTCTGCGATGTGTAATACTGCGTTAGTGCATGCCTAGCTCTGCATATTGCCATGTCATACATCGTGATTGCATCTGTGCTTTATATTTATTGTTTCTTCCCCCCTCTTCTCTCCGGTAGACCCCGAGACTGACGGTGCTGCCGGGTACGACTACACCGTTGACGATCAGTCCTTTGCCACAGAGCAGCGAGGCAAGCAACCCCCCTTGAGCATTCCAATATCGCCCATTCTTCCCTCTTATCCTTGCATTAGTTTTGCTACTGTATTAGTTAGCTCCTATTCTGATGCATAGCCTGTTTTTGATAAACTGGTACTATACCTGCAACAATATCAACTGCTTAGTATAGGTTGATCAGTGAATCCCCAGCGACCCCCTTAGTCCCAGTTGCCCCTGTTTCTTCCTCGATGACTCGAAGACTCGGTCAACCGACCGACAAGGCAGGCCCCTCACATCACCGCACCCCCCTTAGTTGTACGACTCTGCAGCGCTACTATCGAGTACCGAGGGTGACACCTCGTGAAGTACTCATGATGCTAGCTCTGTAGTGCAGCTAGTCGGTCGTGGTTATCGAGGGTGATTCCTCCTTCACCACTCCTGACGATGACTCTGTCGTGCAACCCCTCAAGTGTGGGACCCTCGAGGGTGATTCCTCTAAGTCCACCTTGACGGTTTCATCGAGCGGGGCCCTTTGAGGGTGATTCCTCAGGTTTCGTCTTGATGATTTATACACACGGTTACTATGACCAGGTTACAGAAACATGTTGGTGATGGGTCGGCCCTGAGGGGTACCCACGGTTTGATGATGATGAGGCGTGGACGGGTAGGAGAGGCCCTTGCCACACATCCTCAAGACGGGGCGACCAGACCGCACTTCATGGGTCGCATTTTCCCCGCATTAATAAAATGCTAATGGGTTGGGTATTTGATCTGAGTTGGTCATTGGCCTTATTGCGCACCAAACCATCACGTGGGAAAGTTATGGGCACTCAGCGTCTTTGTATCAGCCGAAGCTCTTCGGACGTCAGCAATGGAGCGACGCGCGCCGGATTGGACTGGACGGTACAGCTCTTGGACTGGAGTGTGCTAGGTCTGCTTCCGGCCGCCCACGCATCGTACAGGAGCGCAGAGGGCAAGTGGGCCCACGACCCCTTTGTGCTTAGGATTTAGACCGGCGGGCTGGCCTCTTCGTTGAGCCTAGGTTGGGCGACGACGTGCTGCTATCCCGAGGCCAGGCATGACCCAGGAAAGTGTGTCCGGCTGGAGGTGATCAGGCGTGTTGCAGATGCGGTGCACCCCTGCAGGGATGATTAATCTATTCGAATAGCCGTGTCCACGGTAACAGGACGACTTGGAATTGTACCTTGACCTTATACAACTATAATTGTGATTTAAATTTGGGATGAATAGTGGCTCCGATATTGCTTCCTCGCAGGGAGTCGAGGAAGAATCTCTGGGCGTGGTTACTTAATAAAATTGCTACAATAATATGACTATATATGAGATACCAATCTACTCTTTTCTAATACTGCAAGATGCTGAAGATGCTAGTCTTCGATAGGACTAGGCCTTCCCCTCATTCATGCTTTCTGCACTCAGCCCAGATATAACCCCCTCCCCTTGATACTGATGCATACTTAGCATAGTTCTGATGTCAGTCTTGCGAGTACTTTGGATGAGTACTCACCGCTGCTTTGCTTTCTCTTTCCCCCTCGATACGATTCTGCGTTCAGACGATGGAGCCCATGAGATGGAGTACGCCGGAGACGACTACTACACCACCGCTGGAGCCTACTACTACGTGGAGAGTGCCGACTCTCAGGAGTAGGTAGGAGGTTCCCAGGCAGAAGGCCTCGCCTCTTTCGATCCATTACTTATGTTTGTGCTAGCCTTCTTAAGGCAAAACTTGTTTAACTTATGTCTGTACTCAGATATTATTTGCTTCAGCTGACTCGTGCTTGTCGAGCTTTGTATTCGAGCCCTCGAGGCCCCTGGCTTGTAATATGAAGCTGTATGACTTTAATTTGTGCCTAGTGTTGTGTTGTGATATCGATCAGTGAGTCCCTAATCTCGGTCGTACGCATTGCGTGTATGTTTAGCGTACGGTCGAAATTGGGGGCGTCACAATAGGTCATACTCATCGTTCAGCTCCAAATCGGGTTACCATTTTTCGATTTAGCATTTTAATGTTTTCATATCACTTGAGTCGCTTTATCCCATGAGTTGGAGTAAAGCTATATCAAGGATATGAGTACATACCTTTGAGTGGTGTTGATGACGTGGCTTGTAGGTGAACTTGATGAGGATGCTTGAGGTTGATGAAGTTCATCTTGAGTTGGGAGCAATCCTTCTTGTTTTGGTTCACTTATCACCTACATAGGTTAGTCATGCAAGGAAGAACATGATATATCCAAATGACAAGAGTGATACTTTCATCATATGTAAGTCAAGGATATGGTTTTGTTGTCCTCTTCCTTCCATCATCAAAAGGGGTTGTCGATACTTGGCCATGACAAGATTGCTCAAGATATGAGTTGATGGCAATCTTGTGGAATGTTGTTCTTCCAAGTACCTACAAAAGGGTTAGATGCAATACAAGGGAGCATAGAATTCCAAGTTATACGAGATTCATGATAATGATAGCATGGAATGGTCAAGTAAGCTCTTTCCCTTGCATGCAACCATGTGAGACTAGCTCAAGTTTGAAGCATCAATGATGTTCAACTCACTCCTCAAGTAACAAAACACTTTCTCATAAAGTGGCCTAGTAAAGATATCGGCCAATATCTTGTTAGTGAGAACATGCTTAAGATTGATATCTCCTTTGGCAACATGATCACGAATGAAATGATGTCGAACTTGAATATGCTTAGTTCGAGAATGTTGCACGAGATTATGACCAATCTTAATAGCACTTTCATTGTCACAAAGTAATGGAACATTTTTCACATGGATTCCATAATCTTTAAGCGTTTGTGTCATCCATAGTAATTGTGCACAACAAGATCCGACGGCAATATACTCAGCTTCGGTGGTAGATAGAGATGCCGAGTTTTGTTTCTTGGAGGACCAAGATACAAGAGATCTCCCAAGAAATTGACATGTACCCAAGGTGGATTTTCTATCAACCTTGTCACCGGCATAGTCCGAATCGGAATAGCCAACAAGGTTAAAAGAAGATCCCTTGGGATACCAAATGCCAAAGTTTGGTGTTTGTATCAAATATCTCACAATACGTTTCACGGCCAAAAGATGACACTCTTTAGGTGCAGCTTGATATCTAGCACGGATGCAAATACTAAGCATAATATCGGGACGGGAGGCACATAGATATAACAATGAACCAATCATAGATCGATAAACCTTTTGATCAACCGTTCATCCTCCTTGGTAAGATCAACATGTCCACTAGTAGGCATAGGAGTTTTCATTCCTTTGCAGTCTTGCATGTTGAACTTTTTGATCAAGTCCTTGGTATACTTGGTTTGAGATATGAAAGTTCCTTCTCTCATTTGCTTGATTTGCAAACGGAGAAAAAATTTCAGCTCACACATCATGGACATCTCATACTTGTCGGACATCAACCTTCCAAATCTTTCACTAAATTGTGGGTTAGTAGATCCAAAGATAATATCATCCACGTAAATTTGCCAAACAAATAATTCACCATTAACTCTTTTAGTGAATAAGGTTGCATCAATTTTACCAATCTCGAAACTTTTTTCAATGAGAAACTTCGTTAAGCATTTATACTAAGCACGTGGGGATTGCTTAAGACAATAAAGAGCTTTACTAAGCTTGTAGACATGATTAGGTTTCTTAGGATTCACAAAACCAGGGGGTTGTTTAACATAGACCTCCTCCTCTATTTCTCCATTTAAAAATGCACTTTTAATGTCCATTTGATAAAGCGTGATATCATGGTGATTAGCATAAGCAAGAAGAATGCGAATAGCTTCAAGTCTAGCAACGGGTGCATAGGTCTCACCGTAGTCCATACCTTTGACTTGCGTATATCCTTGGGCTACGAGACGCGCCTTGTTGCGTACAACTTGACCGTTTTCATCTTGCTTGTTCCGAAACACCCATTTTGTGCCGATGATGTTGTGCTCGTCCTTCGGCTTCTCCACAAGTGTCCACACTTCGTTCCTCTCGAATTTGTGAAGCTCTTCATGCATAGCGTTCACCCAATCCGGGTCTTCGAGTGCTTGTTCAACCTTCAAGGGTTCAATGATAGAGATGAAAGAATAATGCTCACAAAAATTTGCTAAGCGAGTTTTAGAGCGAGTGATTCTCCTGGTTTGTATGTCACCGAAGATTTGGTTTAGAGGATGGTTTTTGGTCACTCTTGTTCAAACTCAGGGTAGTTTTGGCTTGTTGGATGGTGGAGATTATTCATCATCATCATCTCCTTCATCTTCATTGTTGTTGAAGGTGTCGTTTCCTTGAGGTAGTGGTGAAGGAGGTTGTGGATGCATCCATGTCGTGTTGAGGTTCACCTTAACATGACGTAGGGGCTTCCACTTGAGTTGATGAGGTACTTTCCTTCACCTCCATGGGACGAATCTTGCCGATGGACAAGTCTTGGATAGCTTCCGAAGGATCCTTATCTCCTACATCATTTGGCAATTGTTCGACTTGCGAACCATTAGATTCATCAAACTTCACATCTACCGTCTCTTTTAAATTTCCGAGTGAAGTTTTTGTAGACACGGTAAGTGTGAGAGTTCGATCTGTAACCAAGTAGGAATCCTTCATGAGATTTAGGAGAAAATTTAGTACGACGATGCTTATCAAGAATGTAGCACTTTGAGCCGAATACCCGAAAGTATCCAACTTTGGGTTTGTTACCGGTGAGTAGCTCGTATGCCGTTTTACCGAGAAGCTTGTGCAAGTAGAGTCGGTTTGTGGCATGACATGTTGGTTCCACGGCTTCTGCCCAAAAGTGTCTTGGCATCTTGTATTCGTCAAGCATCATTCTTGCCATCTCAATAAGAGTTCGGTTCTTCCTCTCAACAACTCCATTTTGTTGAGGCGTGTACGTAGCCGAGAACTCATGTAAAACACCTTCTTCATCAAGAAAGGTATCTACATGCGTGTTCTTGAACTCCGATCCATTATCGCTCTGAACCTTCTTGATCTTCATCTCAATCTGATTTTGCGCTTTGCGAGCGAAGTTCTTGAAGATCTTTTGTACCTGTGACTTATCATCAAGAAAGAATACCCACGTAAATCTGAAAAAATCATCAACTATGACTAAACCATAGGAATTTCCACCGAGTCTCTTGTAAGCATTGGGACCAAAAAGATCCATATGAAGTAACTCGAGTGGTCTCCTAGTAGTCATGATATTCTTTACGGGATGACTTCCACCTACTTTATTTCTAGCTTGACAAGCACTACAAAGTCTATCTTTGTCAAAGATAACATCTTTAACACCAAGTACATGATCACCTTTGATAAGCTTGTCTAGATTACGCATGCGAACATGTCCTAGTCTTCTATGCCAAAGCCAACCTTTAAAAGATTTTGCAATAAGACATGTACGAGGTTTGGATCTCTTAGTGAAATCGACAATATATAGATCACCTCTACGGAAACCGGCAAAGGCCATGTTATGATTATCTTGACGAAACACTTGGCAATCTACTTTGGTGAATAGCACATTAAAATCGAAGTCGGCAAGTCTAGATACGGAAAGAACATTGTAGCCAAGGGATTCAATAAGCATGACGTTTTGAATAGAGCTATCATGGGATATGGCCACCTTACCAAGTCCAAGTACCTTACCCTTGGAGTTGTCTCCAAAAGTTACATACCTTCGCGGTCCATGGTTTGGTGTGATCTCTTCAAACATGTCTCTATCTCCGGTCATATGATCGGTGCATCCACTATCGAGAATCCACTCTTTCCCTCCGGACATGTAATCCTTGAAGTTTGCCATAAGACTTAGATTCTTCATGATCTTCTCATGCTCGATGTCGAACAACTCATCTTCATCATAGTAGCCATGTTCCACATTGTCATCATCAAGTGGGAAATCCTCGTCATAAGAAACGAGAGATTCGTTAGGGTTGTGATCATGACAATGTTCAAGATTATGAATGCGAATGGCTTCTACAATGATGTTGTTGATAGTTATGACATGTCCTTTAGCACACATGAGGTCTCTAAGCTCAAATAGATAGTCATCAAACTTGGGATCACTAGGCATCATTTTATGAAAGCCAATAGTTTTATGAAGAATTTCAACAAGATTACTCAATGAATAACTTGGATATCATTTCTCCAAATCATTCCACAAAGTATAAGCATATTCAAAATTCTTCATTTGATTAAGCACAATTCTAGTAAATCCTCTAATAATAAGATTGACAGTTCTAAGATTACATAGCATATCAATTTCCTCTTCATGTCTGGGATGTGAAGGATCAATGGGAGGTACATAGGGGTTCTTAACATACTTGCCCAAATGAAAATCATTGAATAGCTCAAGCATCTCATATTTCCATTGACTATAGTACTCCCCATCAAGAATAGGCACTCTACAACTCAAACTCTCCAAACTAGACACATCCATCTTCCTCCACGGTGATGAAACCGATGCAATGGAGACCAAAGCCCTGATACCACTTGTTGGATCACTAGAAGCGTGTGTCTAGAGGGGGTGAATAGACTACTTGCAAGAATTAAAACCTATCCTTTTCCCAAGTTAATTGGTGGGCAGTTTTAGCAATTATAAGAAGTCTAATGCACCCTACACATGCTAGTCAACAAGTATGGCAGCGGAAAGTAAGACAAGCACATGTAAGAGAGAGTAGAGATAGGAAGATTAAACGCAATTTGGAGATGCAAGGATTTCCCCCGTGGTTCCGATAGGTGGCGCTATCGTACATCCACGTTTATGGAGTCTTCAACCCATGGAGGGTAACGGTCGCGAGAGTCCACGAAGGGCTCCACCCATAAGGTTCCACGAAGTAGCAACCTTGACTATTCCATAACGGCTTCCGTCCACAAAGGACTAGCCTCACTATGGGTAGATCTTCACGAAGTAGGCGATCTCCTTGCCCATACAAACTTCTTAGTTCAACTCCACAATACGAAGTAGGAGGCTCCCAAGCGACACCTAAACAATCTAGGAGGCACCACCCTCCAAAAGGTAATAGACTCGATAGTTACGAAGAACTCCTTGCTCTTGTGCTTCAAGATGATAGACTCCTCAACAGACAATCACTCTCTCACAGATTTGGCTTTGGTGGAAGAGATTGATTGGGTGGAAAGCAACTTGGGGAGGCAAGAAATCAAGATTCATATGGTTGGAATGGAATGGCTTGATCTCAACACATGAGTAGGTGGCTCTCTCTCAGAAAATTGGATGGGGCAAGTATGGAATAGTTCTGAGTGCTTCACTTACGAGTGGGTGGTGGTGAAGGGGTATATATAGGCATCTCCAAAAATCCAACCGTTACACCTATAATGACCAACACGGTGACACCGAAGTGTAAAACTCGGTGGTACCGAATTGTTTAAAAGGTAGCAACTTTCGAATCTCGGTGAGACCGATATATAAATCTCGGCAGTACCGATCAGGTGACCAATGGTCAAATTGCAAATCTCGGTGGCACCGATCCGAACAACTCGGAGATTCCGAATTGAAGAAAAGGGGCAACAGAAAGTTGGCAACCTGAACTCGGTGGCACCGATGCAGAATCGGCAGTACCGAAGGTCTAGGGTTTGGCTGGGATCTGTTCGAAGAGAAAATCAGTAGGGCCGAGTGGGGAATATTGGTGGCACCGATTTTGCAAGATAGGCTTTTGACAGACTTTTGTGGAAGAGCTTGTGGGTGTTTTTGGTGACTATCACTTGTGCACGTGGAGCATTTTGTTCACCATCAATACCTTACCCCCTTTTAATAGTATTGGCTTTCCTATAGACTCAAAGTGATTTCTCACAAAGTAAAATGTAGAGTCTTCTTGCTTGAAGCTTTGCCAATCCTATTCTTTGCATCTTGGGGTATCTCCTCAAAATCCTTTTGCCAACCCATCTTCCTCTATGGACTTTTATCTGAAATGCACTAGGTAGAAATATTAGTCCAAGAGACAATGTATGTTGTCATGAATTATCAAAACCACCAAGGGAGCATATTGTGCTTTCATCTCTCTCCCCTCTAGATCCCCTATCTTCCTCCTAATCGAGCACCAGAGCCCAGTAGCACGCTCCCTGAGCCCTAGTGCTCGGGATCGACCAAGGCGCCGCCGCGTCGGAACTTCATCGATCTCTGGGTACAGAGCCCCTCCGGCCCTCATTCTTCCTCCAATGGGTTCCACTCGGTGCGTTTTGCAGGCTCGAGCGAGCGATTCAAGCTCAGCCAGAAGCCCCTCCGCTGTGGCCTCCTCGTCACCAGTGACTCCCTGCGCTCCGACGACTCCTCCGACCTCCACCCGAACGGCGGATCGCCCCTGAGTCCATTCCCGTCACCCCAGCCCTCGCCGTGCCCTGCATCGCCGACGGTGAGCGTGGAAACCTCCCTGTCAAGAGGTTGGAGCTGACAGATGGGGCCACCTATCATCCCCACCTCTCTCTCGCCTCCCGTCCCTCTCATTGACGCTGGAGCCCGCGCGTCAGGTTTGAACCTGACTGCGCGCGTGCCCGGCTCGACTGGGCTGTCCTGGCCGACTGGGCCAGGCTAGGCTGGCTGTTTAGGCCCAATGGCACAAAGCCCTTCTCTTTTTCTTTTCTGATAGTTTTTCCAAAATTTCCATTGATTTAATATTTGTCCAAACCAAGTAATTCAAATTTCTAAATTCATCTTAAAATCCTAGCTATTTAATGATGCCACTTGTGCAACTTTTTGAAAAGAGTTTATGTACTGGTTTTCCTTAAAACCTTCTTTTGAATATTCAAACCACTGCTAAAATGACGTTCACCAATTTTGGCACCTCAAAACCAGAAACTAGTAATTTTTTATTTTTAGTTTTAAACCTAGTATTTTACAAAAGTGGTTTGACATTTTTCTAAGTGATTTATTTTCCCTGTTTTGTGCTATTGCCTTATTATCCCCCGTTACTTTGCGATGATATATTGCGTTGTTGACGAGGGAGTTGGACCAGAAGATTTTGAAGACCCCGGACACTTTGTTGAGCCAGGCAAGCAGCCCTTTGACCATGTCTATGAAACCCCTTTTTGCATGGCATATAGCACTTAATTTGTTGCATCGAATCATAATGAATATGGTGAGCACCTTTATGGGTTTCCTCCGTTACTTTCCTCGTTGATACTTGCATGACATGACTCTACCTTTTGCTTAGATTTGTGTGGGTGGGAAGTAGATAGGTTGCTAAGTAGTTTCTACGCAAAGTGGGACGGGAATATGCATGGTGTTGGAAACAAAGTGATTTCCAAGACTTCTCAAAAACCCCGTCGGGTGCCACTAATGCCCGTGGGAGATGAGAGCTAGGTAACCTCTTGATATAGAAGTGGTGTATTGAGGCAAGTTGTGTGTGTGTGTTTTCGAAAACGGAGAGATTTAAGATCTGCTGACCGTCCCAACCTTACATGTAGAACCACAATACCCCTTATCGGACGGGGCTTTCTTGATTACTTTGGTCGATGCTAGCAGAGAGCCCGCATTACTAGTGACGGGAGAGTATGAGTTACTCTCTCAATACGGGGTCGTTACCGGTAGGGCGACCATGTACTATTTTTACAGTCACCGGGCACACTGTTTTGTCCCTTCATGGATGGTACAATGATTGACCGAGTCTCATGTGATGTACATCATGAAGACATGGGCCAACGAGTGGACTCTTTGTTTAGTGTCGTCATGGGAAAGGCATTGTTCGGGTACTTACCTCGGGTATGACAAATACCACAAGTCGTGGCATGGCACGGAAGTTTCTCAAGTCTCGTGTGTAAAGTGTGTAACCTCTGCAGAGTGTAAAACTATTCGAATCGCCGTGTCCACGGTCATGGAAAGTTGGTGGTCCTGCTTAAACTACGTCCGATGTTTTCACAAACTTGGTGTGTGTGTGAGAGAGAGAGGTAAAAGATGGTACTTGAGCTAAGTCAGATGACATGGCATGATGATTGAACATGAGATGTTCAACCCCTGTTTATATTGATATCTGTAACTTGTTCACATGGGTATCCGTAACCTCATGATGCATGCTTTTACAAGTTGATTGATCATGTCATGTCACTAAAAAATTACTTTCCGCAACTTACCTACTTAGTGATATATCATGCATTGTTATACCTTGTTCCATAACATGGGTTGCTTGCGAGTACATTCAATGTACTCATTGGCTTGCCACTGGTTATTTAATTGGCTAGGCATGGAAGAACAGGAATATGGTGAACATTATGTTGGTGACGAACATGCGAATTAGGACATTTCCCAGTCAGAATGCCTGTAGGGTTAAGGCAGATGGCATGGGCCTACGCTATCTTTCAAGTTTTCCGCTGCGAGTTTATGTTGGTTGTCTAGCCTTCATGGCCCTATCTATGTAAGACTTGACCATGACGGTCATTATTTGTGTAAGACAGTATGTATGGATGCAAGACTCTTGTTATTCAGCTTCTATGTGTTCAGTGAGCATTGATCTCTGGGATCACTGTACACGTGCATTCGGCGATCACGACTTATGAGTCGGGGTCCCCACATAACCCCGTCGTTTACGCTATTGTTCGTGTTGACTTGCAAGGTGAATTCTTTGAAGATGAAAAGGAACTGTATCGTGAAGCAACCGCGGATGAATTGAAGATGTAGCAACACAACGCTGAAGCATGTGACATTCTATTCAACGGTTTGTGTCCCAAGGAGTTCAACAAGATAAGTCGCCTTGAAAATGCCAAGGAAATTTGGGATACTTTGGTTAGTATGCACGAAGGAACTGACTCCGTCAAGGAATCTAAGTTGGATGTGCTTCGGAGTTAACTTGACAAGTTCAATATGAAGAATGGTGAAGGAGTTGTTGAAATGTACTCTAGGCTTGCTCTCATCACAAATGAGATTGTCGGCTTAGTAACTGAAGACATGAACCGTATGATACCATGTGCACGTTGATCGGAAGATACTTAGAGCCTTGGATGGAAAGTATGATACCATGTGCATGTTGATCGGAATGATGCCCAACTATAAAGATCCCAAGCCCACGAAAGTCATTGGAAGGATAGTTGCCCATGAAATGGCACTCAAGGACAAAGAAGAGCTCTGAAACAAGTCATGTGGTGCTTACAAAGCTTCAAGTGATGCTCCGAAAACTCTAAGTGAAAAGATAGTATCCTATGAAGAGATAAGTCTCATGGTGAAGAAATTAAACAAAATCTACAAGGATAGAGGCAAAGAAAGAAGCTCCAACTCAAGATACAATGAAGAATCGTTCTTCTAGTCATGATCGGAATTGCTACAATTGTGAAGAACCCGGACACTTCTCAAACGAGTGCACGACACCTTCCAAGAATCAAGATGAAGCACCTAGAAGAAGGAGTAGAAGAGATGAGTCACCTCGGAGAGAGAGAGAAGGAGTAGAGAAGATCGATATGAACAAAGACCCTCACAAAGAAGCAAGGACTAGGAGAGAAAGCACAAGTACACCAAGAGCTACACAAGAAGACATCAAGCTCATGTTGGTGGATGAGTTTCCAGCTCCGACAACCAATCCGAGAGAAATTATCACGCTGACTCCGACTATAGTCAAGATGAAGGTGTTGCCGGTCTAGCTCTCGTATCCTCCAACTCACATGATATATTTGATTCACCAAATGAAGGAATTGGAAAGTGCTTCATGGCTAAAGGCCCCAAGGTATCACACCCCAAATTCATTGACTTCAATAGTGATGAGGATGACTTATTAGGTGATGATGACTTACTCATTGATAAAACTAGTGATATTAGCTGAAATGAACTTGCTACTAATCATGATAGCCAATATGAATCATTTGATGATGCTAAGAAGGAGATTCGGCGTTTAACTAAAGAACTAAACACTCTTAAGTTAGCTCATGAATCTACTCAATAAGATCATTGAGAACTTCTAAGAACTCATGAGAAGCTATGCTTCAAGAAGCTAAATTTAGAGCAAGAGCATGAGTTTCTTAAAGCTATCAATGATGATCTTTGAAAGAAGAGTTCTTCTTACCTTGCCAAATGACTTCTCTTGTCTACTTTTATGCCTCAAGTTAAATCTAGGAAAACTAGTAACAAGAGTAAGAAAGGTTCTTCTTCTAGCAACAACAACAAAAATACTAAATCCAATGATGCTGTTCCAAGTACTTCTATAGATTCCACTAATGATTCTCTTGGCCAAGTTACACTTGAGCAAGAAAAGAATTTATTGAAAGGAGTTATAGAGAAAGGTGTCTACAAAATTCTCGCCAGGAGTAACCAATTCAAAGAGATTGTACGCAAGCAAGGATGGCATTAGAAGAACCAAGGTGTTGGTTTTGAACGAAAGTTAAATGCCAACGGAGTTGAATGGGAGGAAGATCAATACCCCAAGACGAAGTTTGTTCCTCAACAAGAGAAGTATGATCCTACTCTCTTCAAGGGAACACAAGCTCAAGATGATCTTCCACCACAAGACCACAAGCTAAAGGGAAATAACAAGCTTCAAGAGGAGGTTGACTCATTTTAAGAACCACCTCTAGCTATAGCCAAGTGGGTTCCCAAAGCTTCATCTAGCTCAACTTCATCAAGTGCCACTTCAACTCCAAGGATTCCCATAACTTGATGTGGGTCCCAAAGAAGAAGAACTAGAGAGTTCTTGAGGGGTACTCCATGAACAAATTTCACTTATATTTATTTCTTCACAATAACTTGTGCAATCATCTCCAACCTTATACACTAGTTCAAGGAGTCAAAAACCCTCTTGTTGGTAAGCAAGGGACAAAGTATGCAATGCATCAATGGACATGATCACATGAGCATGTCACTCCATGTCCATAGGTATTCTTTTTATTGTTAATTGTGTGGGACTAACCCATGTATGTGTGGAGAGTATCAAAATAACAAGGATTGGTCCCAACTCAAGATGATCGTCATCAACATTGAGCATCCACTACTACAACATCTACATGAAGTCTTCAACGACAAAACCCAAGATTAGTTCATCTCTCTAAGGGGGATATCACATCTAAGGGAAGCTTTAATCTAATACTTGAGCTAAAGCATCTCTAAAGGTGTGAACACATTAATGCTTTATGAAAAAGTGGTAAACCCACTTGTGCTTAAACGATGAGTATGACCTATGATCATGTGATCTCACTTGGCTCCTAAGTCAATATATTCATATATAGATGACTTTGTCATTGACAATTGCTTGATAGATACTAGAGTGGCTGGCATGTTTGACATATTTCATTTGCTATTTTATTGAGTGAGCATGTTGGTATGCATATTTTTCTTAATTCAAGGACATCCAATTGTAGTTATTTGGGTTTTATTTTTTTGGCCAATTGTATGTACAAGAATGCCGAAGTACCCCCTCTAGCTATCTATTGTATCTTGCCTCAAATTCTATTAATGCTTCATCAAAAAAATTTAACAAGCTCATTTTCGAACCCTCCGGGTGAGGAGCACTCGGAGCCATAGATTCGACAATGGCTGACTTCGGTGTGACCAATTCCTACAAGCTCAGTTCCACCGAAAGAACTTGGATTGATCAGCTTTCATACCTCGGTACCACCAATCAGAAAATCTCGGCGTCATCGAGTTCCTCTGCTCTGAGCAGTTATGAACTTCGGTGCCACCGAAAATCTCTTCTCAGAGTCACCGTTAGCACATGGGTATATGTTGGAGATATGCCCTAGAGGCAATCATGTATGATGATATTTCCGATGTGTTTATGAACAAATATCATCCTTGGACATTATCAATGATGTGTATTAACAAGTACGTGACTTGTTTGTGAGACTATGCATTGTATGATGACTGTCCTAAATGGTCCCTAGTTGTAAAGGCTGTGTGGACGGTCAGCCAGTTAGACTAGCATATGACACGGTGGATGGTCCAGTCTCAATGGCCATGTAGCATTGGATGCTAGCCGGATAATATGGACTCAGAAAGATCTAGTCGGATTTGATGTAGTCAGATCCGAGTCGAGATAAGGTCTGAGTTGGACGGACCCGACTATGAGACGCAGCGATAGGTCATCTGTGAGTCTCTAGTACAACATATGTTCTATGTCCTAAGACCTGAGCTGACGCATGTACTCGGGATGGTGATAGACCTGCTTTGGGCCGACCAAACGCTACTTTGTAACTCGGTAGTTATAAAGGTGGGTTTCGGGCTTGTCCTGACACATGCTGCGAGACATGGCTGAGCAAGTTGGGATTTGCTCCTCCGATCAAGAGAGATAAACTCTAGGCCCCTCGGGTGATCCGACCTGGATAAGCATGGCCATGCGATGAGGATTATGAGATAATCCAAAGTGTTGGTCGGATTCACCGGAACAAGAAAGAGGTCATGCTACAATAGGGATGACCATGTCGCCTTGAGCATGACAACATATATCGTGTGGTAAAGGGAACAGAAGTGTGATGTACAGATTCGCCTAACCAGCTTCATCGGACACTTGGAGTCGTCATGCTTTGCTAGAGGCCGCTACCAACTAGTCGAGTCGGATGTGATCTGACTCGAGACCAAGTGAATGAGAACCTAAGGGGTCACACACTTAAGGAAGGAACACATGGGCTTTAGGATCCGTGCGAGGCCCAAGAGATGAGCCCGCGCCAGATGCCTATATATATTGGAGGTGCGGCACAGCCATTTGGTTGATCACTTCGGCGCCGTCATTAGGGCTTTGCATGTGTTGCAACTAGCCACCTCCACTCGCCGCCGAACTGTGTGATCGGACCTAGCAGTCTGCCGCACGGTGTTCCTCCTACACGCGCGGATACTGTTAGAGGCGGTGCACATGTGCCGCTCCGGCGAACCTGTATGTGGGATCCGGCGATCGGCAGTTCGAGGGAGATCGGTTCGGCTGTTTGAGGGTGTTCATACAAGGAGGAGACGGACCTCGCGGACGCGCTACCCCAACTCTACTTCCGCTGCACGGCACTGCGCGTCTAGTGGTAATGATCTGTGATCCATCTCCGTAGCATGTTCTTGGTTGTTCTGCGGGTGGGAAAATTTTAATTTTCATGCGATGCACCTATGGTAGAACCCATCAGTGGTATCAGAGCCTCTGCTATAGGTTTTGGTTTCAGATCGGATGCATATTTGATATGTGGAGGCAGCAGATGAGATCTATTGTCGTTCATGAGTTCGGCTATGTGCACGGTTTGTGAGATCAACTGCACATGGGGATCGTTGAGGCTATGTTTTGTGTCAATCAGAATCGAAAAGGTCATGATAGAACCTACCCCTAGCGGTCGGTATCCGTCATCGGTATTAACAGTGAAACCTAAATCCAAATCGGGTTCGTGATGATCGACAAGATCGGTCAGATCAGAAAATTCGGCGTGATCGGAGTACAGATTCGATCTGTGATTTCTCAAAACGTACACGATCACACATACCGGTAGAATGCGACTCTAGGCATAACTTTGTTTTGCAGGTTTGATGTGAATAGTATGGCTCATATGTATGTGATGCATGTGTGTAATTTAACATGACCTGTGTGTCATGATTGTCAGCTGGCAGGAGCCAAAGTGTTCTCATCATATTGTATAACGACCTGCGTGTCGACTTGTGATTCTCTGTAAATTCATTACTAGTTGTAGTAGTTGGAGAACAGAGATCAAGTTCGAGGCTTTGGCGCCCGGTGTGACGAACAAGATGGAGTTCCGCCTTGGTCATCGGAGTTGGAGCCGCCCTGGAAGGATGTCCATGAAGGAGCCATACTATTTCACATATTTATGTTTATATGAGGTCGATAGTGCTTCTTATTTCTATGCATGTTAAAATGGTAGAAAGATCCCTCCTTAATATCAAGCACATTGCCATTCTAGATGTTGCACCTTCGCACGTCAAGTACCTCTAGTGGTGGGATCATAAACTTGAGGTACCACTAGGTGTCCTTGAGCTGGAGGGTTCGTGTCGGACACGGACATGCACTGCATCAGGTTAACTTGACAAGGCTATCAAAAAGGTTTTGGGCCTTGTGGCAAAGAAGGTTGGGAGCCAGGGTATAAGATACCTACCCGACCAACATGAGTCGTATAGAGATACGATTAGCAAGGAGTTGCTTACCGAATAGGCAAGTTGGATAGTAGTGATGCTAAAGCTCACTAGTCGCTCGCGCTAGACGGGTCCTGAATCACTGAGAGTTTGCGGAGGGATGCTTACTTCAGTCGGAGTAGTTCTGTTTAAGGCTTGAATTACTCTACACAAACACATTGCTTAGTGATTGCATATTTTCTGTTGTAGACCAATAGCACCACCTGCTTAACCCAACTTTGCATTCAAATCAATTCTAGAAAAGGATAAACTAAATAGAACAAACTTTACAACCTGGTATAGAAATTTGAGAATTGTTCTCAAGCACAATAAAAAGGAACATGTTCTAGAGGATCCACTTCCGGAGGAACCTGCCGAAAATGCTAGTGCCACAACCAAGAATGCCCACCAGAAACTCGTTGATGAATCAAACGAGGTCAGCTACCTCATGCTGGCTTGTATGGAGCCCGATTTGCAACTACATTTCGAAAAAAATTAGGATTTCGATATGATCGAGAGTCTCAAGAGCATGTTTCAGGTGCAGGGTAGGACCAAAAGGTTCAACGTGTGGCAATCCTTGACGGATTGTAAGCTGAAAGAGGGTGATCCACTGAGCCCGCATGTGATCAAGATGATCGGGTACGTGCAAGCTTTGGATCTGTTAGGCTTCCCACTTGGGGACGAGCTGTCCACAGATGCAATTCTGGGTTCTCTTCCACCTAGCTATGGGACGTTCGTATCGAACTATCATATGCACGGCATGGATAAGAAGCTCACTGAATTGCATGGGATGCTCAAGGTGGCAGAGCAAGATATTAATAAAGGCACGCATCAAGTGTTGATGGTGCAGAACTCGGCTAAGTTCAAGAAGAGTTGGTCCAAGAAAAAGGGTAAGGCAAAGGACACGGAGAAGGTTGTCTCCGCCACTGCACGGAAGCCGGGACCGGACTCAAAGACCATTTGCTTTCATTGCAAGGAAACTGGTCACTGGAAGAGGAACTGCAGCAAGTGGCTTGCTGAGCATGGCAAGAAGGCCTGAAATGCTTCTTCACGCAAAGGTACACTTGTTACATATGTTATAGACATTTACCTTGCTGACATACCTAGTAGCTCTTGGGTATTTGATACCGGATCGGTTGTTCATATATGCAACTCGATGCAGGGGCAGATAAGAACTAGGCATGTGAAACAAGGGGAGATTGACATCAGGGTCGGCAACAACGCAAGAGTTGTTGCGTTGGAGGTCGGCACGATGCAGTTCAAGCTTCCTTCTGGATTTATTTTGGAATTGAATAATTGTTATTACATTCCTGCACTTAGTCGGAACATTATTTCAGCCTCATGTTTGATGAGTCAAGGTTATGAATTCAATTTAAAGGACAATGGTTGTTCATTTTATTTGAATGGAATGTTCCATGGCTATGCACCCATTGTAGATGGGCTATTTATTTTGAATCTAGAAATGAAACCAGTCTATAACATGAATGTCAAGAGGCATAAGCCTAACGAGATAAATCTGACTTACTTCTTGAATTGCCGGCTTGGACATATTAGTCTGAAATGCATGAAGAAGCTCCACAATGATGGACTCCTAACTTCGTCCGACTTCGGGTCATTCGAGACATGCGAATCATGCTTGATCGGCAAGATGACTAAGTCTCCTTTTGCAAAGTGTTGCGAAAGGGCGTCTGAGCTGTTGGAGCTTATACACAGTGATGCGTGTGGTCCAATGAGCACAACGGCCAGAGGTGGCTATCATTACTTCATGACTTTTACCGATGACTTGAGTAGGTATGGATATCTATATGATGAGGCACAAGTCAGAAACTTTTGAAAAGTTCAAAGAGATTGAAAATGAGGTTGAAAATCAGCTCGACAAGACAATAAAGCTTCTACGATCAGATCATGCAGGTGAGTACATGAGCCAGGAGTTTGATGATCATCTGAAAAGTCGAGGTATAGTACCTCAACTCACACCTCCGAGTACGCCGCAGAGAAACGGCGTGTCAGAACGGAGAAACCGAACCTTGTTGGACATGGTCCGATCAATGATGAGCAAATCGGATTTACCCTTGTCATTCTGGGGATATGCTCTAGAAACTGCAGCTTTCACACTTAACAGGGTACCATCAAAATCCATAGACAAGACACCACATGAGATGTGGATTGGGAAGAGTCCTAGTTTGTCTTTTCTAAAGATTTGGGGTTGTGAAGCATTTGTCAAGCGACTCATGTCGGACAAGCTTACACCCAAGTCGGATAAATGCATATTCATGGGATATCCGAGGGAAACCTTGGGATACAGCTTCTACAACCGAGAAGAGAACATAGTGTTTTTTGCTTGGAATGGGGTTTTCCTAGAGAAAGAGTTTCTCAGTCGGGAAGCTAGCGGGAGAACGGTGCGACTCGAAGAAATTCGAGAGCCACTCGGGGACGACTCGGCTGGTGATGAGATCATACCGGAGTTGGTCAGGGAACCTGTAGTGAAATCGGCACCAGAGCCACGGAGGTCGGAAAGATTGCGCAGAGTGTGCGATGTGTTGTTCCTAGAAAGCGACGAGCCATTCATGTATGTGGAACCAATGGTGAGCCTAGATTCCGAGTCATGACCGGAGGCCATGAGATCCGAGTTAAAGTCCATGGATGATAATCAAGTCTGGGACTTGGTTGATCCGCCACCTAGCGTAATTGCCATTGGTTGCAAATGGGTCTTTTAGAAGAAAACCGATGTGGATGGAAATGTTCAGATCCACAAACCTCAGCTTGTCGCTAAAGGTTATGGACAAGTTCAAGGAATTGACTATGACGAGACCTACTCGCCGGTAGTGATGCTAAAGTCGGTGAGGATCATACTAGCTATAGTTGCAAATTTCGATTATGAGATATGGTAGATGGATGTCAAAACGGCTTTCCTTCATGGAAATTTAAAGGTGGATGTATACATGATACAGCCTGAAGGTTTTGTCGATCCAAATAATGCTAGTAAGATATGCAAGCTCAAGAGATCCATTTATGGATTAAAGCAAGCAGCTCGGAGTTGGAACATTCGTTTTGATGAAGTCATCGTTGACCTTGGTTTCATCAAGAACGAAGAGGACTATTGTTTACACAAGAAGTCTAGTGGGAGCTCGGTAGTATTTTTGATCCTATATGTGGATGACATATTGTAGATCGGAAATGATGTTTCGATGCTGAACTTAGTCAAGGAATCATTGAATGGCAAGTTTTCGATGAAATACCTTGGAGAATCAACATTTTAGGCATCAAGATCTATAGAGATAGATCGAAGTGGCTGCTCGGCTTAAGCTAGAGCATGTACATAGACAAAGTGTCGAAGCGGCTCAACATGAGTGAGGCCAAGAAAGGGTTCTTGCCCGTCTCACATGGTATAAGGCTAAGCAAGACTCAGAGTCCTATGACTTCTGATGAGCAAAACCGGATGAGTACGATTCCGTATGCTTCGGCAATAGGATCCATCATGTATGTCATGCTATGTACTCAACCTGATGTTGCCTATGCAATAAGCTTAACAAGCAGATACCAAGCTGACCCAGGTGAGAGTCACTGGGCAGCGGTGAAAACTATCCTGAAGTACCTGAAAAGGACTAAAGAGATGTTCCTAGTTTATGGAGGTCAGGAGGAGCTCTTCGTAAAGGGTTATGCTGATGCTAGTTTCCAAATCGACAGGGATGATTGTCGATCGCAAACTGGATTCGTGTATGTCATGAATGGAGGAGCAGTGAGTAGGACGAGTTCCAAGCAAGATACGGTGGCCGACTCCACAACAGAGGCCGAATACATTGCGGCTTGTGAAGCCGCAAAGGAAGGTGTTTGGATTCGGAAGTTCCTGGAGGATTTTGGTGTGTTCCCGGGCTGGGCAAAACCGTTGGACCTGTATTGCAGCAAGTCAGGTGCCATCGGACAGGCCAAGGAGCCGAGATAACACCACAAAACTAGGCACATAGACGAGAAAGTATCACTTGATACGAAAGCTCGTAAAGAATGGTGATACTAATTTATGCAAGATTCATACGGATGAAAATGTTGTAGATCCGTTGACTAAGCCGCTTCCACAACCCAAGCATGAGGGGCACGTTAGAGCTATGGGCATTCGATGTCTATTTGATTGACTCTATTGCAAGTGGGAGACTGTTGGAGATATGCCCTAGAGGCAATCATGTATGATGGTATTTCCTATGTGTTTATGAATAAAGATCGTCCTTGGACATTATCAAGGATGTGTATTAACAAGTACGTGACTTGTTTGTGAGACTATGCATTGTATGATGACTGTCCTAAATGGTCCCTAGTCGTATAGGCTGTGTGGACGCTCAGCCAGCTAGACTAGAATATGACACGGTGGATGGTCCGGTCTCACTGGCCATGTAGCATTGGATGTATCGTGGATTTATCACGGCAGATGTCCTAGTGCAAGGACTTAGGGATGAAGCCATCGCTATGGCGGTTAACTCGAAGGGGTTGGTCGGGATGAAAGACTCAGGTTTATCCAGGTTCGGCCCCTCTCGAAGGAGGTTATAGCCTACGTCCTGCTTTGAGTGGTATTGATTGGATATCGATTACAAGGGAGAGGACTCACTTGACCTAGTACTCGATCAAAGGTTTCCTACCTTAAGCCGCCCAGGGAACCCGCCTTTATATACACAGGTCGAGGCCGTGGGCTTACAAGAGTCCGGGCCGGGTTACATCTGGTAACTGACCTTATCTCTAGCTATCCTTGCCTTGTCTGGCAAACTATCCCCCGGCGGCTCACACCTCCGGGTCACACATAGCCTTCCGGCTCTGGGCCTCTTTCATGCCCATCTGGTAAATCACTTTCATGCCTTGTCTTGATCTTTCAGCCTGCTCAGGCCTTACTGCTAAGCGGCCAACCTCATGACCCGGCCCCTCCTGGGCGGCTCTTACCACGGGGTTATATCCCCAACATTAGGCCCCAGATTGATTTGAACCGGTTCATGTCAATATTCAAGTCTTCTAGTTGGCGAGTCTTGCATTCTTCGTGAGCATCTGACCTGCAATAAATCTTCATGACCCGCCGTGAAAAAATGGGTGACATCATCTGTGATAAATTAAAATGAATCTGGATGACGATACAATGGATCTTTTTATTAACTAGTCAACCCGAGAATCGAGGCGTTTTCTTGGTCAATCATCATTTTGTCTCCTCGATTCCTGCGCGAGACTATTGTTGTTCCATCCTCCTCAGAAATAGGCACGTGGGGTCCTTATCTTTTTCACTTTCCCCTGTTGCCGCCTCTCTTCTTCTTCTTCCTCCAGACGCTCGCGCAGCCAAAGCTCCGCCGCGCCGCTCGGACCTCGCCGTCGTCATCACCAAGGCCGCTGCATCACCCTGAATCTGTCCAGAGTTTGCCGTCGCTCGCCCGCATCTCCTACGCATCTCAGGTTCCATCTTCTTCCTCCTTTGAATCTACATTAGTTCATCGGGTGTTCTTCGGGTCCGCTGCCGTTCATCGGTGTTCTTGCCGTAGATGAGGGAAAGAAATACTTTTAGGCTTCCTTCCCCTAGCAAGAACCCACGGCGCTCTGCCGGATGCACTTTCCATGCTTATCACAAATCTTCCTTTCACGGGAACTCGTATATGAACTGTCTGTTCTTCGCTGTCATTTTAGGTTTAGGAAATATTTTTCTTTTATCTTCGCTCGCAGATCTTATAACTGCAGCCGAAGTTGTTGGAACCTGTTTGTCCACACTTAGTAATTTTTTCAACACTTGCTAGCAAACTTGACCCGCCATCATGCTGCCGGCTCTCCTCATAATGTCGCAATCCGCCTCATTATTGTAATGATCGGTGGCTCACAACTTAATAATGACCCGCCAAGTACCATCACCATTTTAGAGTCATAGCTGTTTTGGTCATGCCACAATTTTAACCCGCCACACAACCATGCTTTTCCACAGTCTTTTAAGCCGCTGCCATGGCTAAAGCCCCTGCCTCCTGCGACAGGGTAGGATCTGGGGTTAGCGTGGAAATGCTCAACGATTTTGTCGTCATGGGAGCTTTGCCAGCTAAAGATGTTATCCATTGGCGAGTCCCCGGCAACGAAGTCACTCCCAAGCCCCAGGATGGGGAAGTTGTCGTCTTTACGGATCATCTTCTCCGTGGCTTCTCTCTGCCCGGCTCAAAAAAATTCTGGGACGCCCTGCACTTCTACAATTTGCATCCTCAAGATATTGGCCCCAATTCTGTACCCAATTTATGTCAGTTCCAAATTCTCTTTGAGGCCTATCTGCAAGAAGAGCCGTCTGTTGACCTCTTCAAGGAGTATTTCTATATCAACCGCCAAATAGAGATGGCAGATGGACTAAGTCTTGAACTTGGAGGTGTCTCCATTCAGAGGCGGAGGGACATAACCTTTCCGTCGGCGATTCTGCCCAGCCACCCCAAGGAATGGAATAAAACCTGGTTCTACTGCAAAGATACCTCCCCAGAAGGAGAGAATCCACTGCCGGGTTATCGTCCTTACCGGCTTAGCACCGATACTGAGCTCCCAAACCGGATGTCTGCTCCAGAACGCGCCCAGTACGGTCCAACTTTTTCAAAGATTCGGGCCCTATTAGCCAACGGGTTAACTAGCGTCGATCTGACCCGCTGCTGGGTCTCTTGAAGAATTATGCCACTGAGCCGCCGCAACGCCTTAATGTGCCAATACATTGGTGCAGTGGATGATCCTCAGCGCTTTAACCAGACCCCCTTGATAGACCAGGATCTGAATGCCATCGTTAAGTCCTTGCTGGGTGAACCGCAAGAAACTTGTAACAAGACGGGGTTAAGCCCCTTTTATGCTCTTAACCCGGCTCCGGAGGTGAACCTTTTTATACTAATCCTCATTCTTTCTTTAAATGCTGCATTTCATATGCCCTATTTAATCTTTCTGCCAATGCATAAACTATATGCAGGCCGACTCTTCTTTCTGGAACAAGAAACTAACCACTATTTCCAAGAAGAAGAAAAGCAAGGCCACCGAACCCCGAGCTCCGGCTCGTAAGAAGAAGCAAACAACTGAAGAACTGTTTGGGCTGGACGACTCAGAGGTAGAACTTGACTCCCTTGGCCTTCTTTTCATGCAACTTATTGACGCTGACTCCTCTCAGGCTGAAGCGGAGGCAAGCGAGGCCGGAGCTGCAGTGGTAACTATCATCTCCTCCGACTCAGAACCTCTGCCAATAGAGAGAATCCGACGGGTCATCCGGAAAGTTAAGTTTTCACATCCTCTTGCTCACTTGGACCCCGACTTTCTTTTGAAGAAACTGCAACATGACGCTAGGCGTCAGACCCGGAGCGGCGGCTCTGAAGATCTGGTGGCCGGCTTACCTGACACTCCGGCTCGTCGGAAACGTCGCAATGAGGTATTTCATAACTTGTACTTGTATTTCTGCATATTATTCTTGCGCTGTCACTTATTCATTCTTCTTAATTTAACTGTCAGGAATCTCCTCCTTCATCTGGCGACTCAACCGCCTCCAAACTGCCTCCCCTTGTTATCAACCCGGGGTAAGCTTATTTGCACCTTGTTTCTGCTTATTGCTATTTTGTTCTTGCATATAACCGATAATGAAAATTTTGTTTGCAGGGCCCGGGCTAAGAAAAGGAAACTGAGCGGGTCATCTCCCCGTCCGGATGTCTCAGAGCCGGTGGATCCGAGACTTGGAACTTCCGAGATTCCAATGGACACTTCTGGGGCTCACCAAGGCACCCATGAAGAAACTCCTCAGCCTACTGAGCCGGCGGATGCCGACGTTATAATTTCTGAGGCCAATCTGGAGGTGGATCCTAAGCCGCCCAGCCCCCTGCCGACAACTCAAGACATGACGGCTCAAGAAGAAGAGGTCACTATCACCAGCTCTGCTTACGCTACTCCGGCCCCCTCTAATGTGCTAACCAACCACGTGAGCAAGGATGATGCGCCTTCTCCTGAGAAGGAGAAGGGTAAGCTTGATCTGCCAAACTTGGAAAAACTGACTGCTGATGAACTGCATTCGGGTTATCTGAGCCGCCTTGCCGCGAGCCGAGACATGGAGGCCAAACTAGTTGATATGATGAAGAGGAAATATGAGGTACGACACTATCTATTCTCTGTATACCCTTACGTAGCCCCCAAGGGCCGGCTTATATTCTTGAAAATAAGACGGGTCTTCAGTAATATATAGAGTGTGAGAGACCAACGTGTAGCCCCCAAGGGCCGGCTTATTATGCCAATAACGAGCCGGTACTTGTAACTGCAAAAAATGCCAAGTGTAGCCCCCAAGGGCCGGGTCATTATGTCAATAATTAGCTGGTACTTATAACTGCAAAAATGCCAAGTTTAGCCCCCAAGGGCCGGGTTATCTTGATGAAGATGATCCGGGGCTTATTTGTATTTTGACAAACTTGAAAGAATTGATGCACATTAGCCCCCAAGTGTCAAGTATATTTCTTGCAATCTGCTTGAAACTTGTAACAATTCTCTATAGTACCTCTAAGTATCACTATGAGCCGGACTGGCGGCTTAAAATTGATAATCTTGCTATTTGACAATTTGTCATGTGTAGGAATCTTTACACCCGGCCGAGTCTAGCTTGACAGACCTCAGGAAAAGCCTAGCACTGCAACAAGACGCTCGGGCTGAAGCTGACACCAAGTGGCGGCTCTCTGTGGCAGAACTGGAAAAAATTAAGACTGAGCTGGAGACATATAAAAAATCTACTGAAGCCAGCCAAGCCGCCCTTACCAAACGTGCAGAGGATGCCGAGAGCCGTCTGAAACCTGTTGCTGAAGAGCTGACCAACCTAAAGCGCCATATAAGCCGAATGACCGAGGCCATTTTTGGTAAGCATTACTGGCTATATTATGACTGTTTCACATATTCTTATAAAGATTCGCCCGGCGACTCACAAACTTGATCTGTTTTGCAGGCAAACGGACGCGCCAGCTTCCAGATGACAGCGTGTTGAAGCTGAAGGATTTATATGCCTTCACTGAATAGCTATATGCTGGAAGCCTCTTCACCATCAGGGTTGTGTTTGGTGACAAGGGGGTTCCCAAGCTGATCAAGGATGTACTGAAGTGTCTCTCCACCGTCCCCCAACATTTCGAAGAGGTGAAGAAATCAGCCGCCCGCAAGGGCGCAATATCTGCACTAAGCCGGGCTTTGGCGTATGCGCTGGAGCTTAACCCGGAAGAGATGACGGGGGGTTTCCCACAGCTAAAGGATGACGGGTCAGAATTTACCCAAGATGACTATGCCCGTTGCTTCAGAGCATCTCGAGTGTTGGGCACCCAGCTAGCCGCAGAAGCTGGTCTGAAGACGTACCAGGCGGCTTACGACAACCACAACGCGCGGGTCTGGGCGCCCACATTCAAGCCCAAAGATCTGACTCCTCAACAGCGTAAGCATATCTTTGCTCCTGATGTTGACCCGTCTCCAATCTTGCATGACGAAGCTGAGTTTGAACCTTTAATAAATAGCAACTGGGATGTGGATAACCTTCAGATCCGGGAAAACGAAGACCCGGCGCAGGATGACCCGTCGACGAGCTAGACGAAGAGACGACCTTCAATGAAGTTAACCCGGGCGGAACTGAGCCGCCGGGTTATAACTTGTGAAAAAACTTGAGCCCACATTTTGGGTCCTCTGAGGCCTTGTAATAGCAGTAGAAAAAACTTGATTGCCTGTGCCGTGCCTTCGTTCACTTTTTGAACCTCTCCAACTCATAGGCCGGCGGGTCAAAATTTCTTCAGTATGAATATCTTGACATGATTATATGCCTCAACATGAGTTCATCAATTCCCACTGGCGGCTTATACTCCATGAGCAATGCTAAGCTGGGATTACCCAAAAACTTAGAATCTTATCATGAAAGACGCCTGCAAAAATAAACAATAGAATATACACTTGTATATCTCCTGCCTTGTAAGCCGGCTTTGAAGGCACAGCAAGAAGAGATAACCCTTATTTTTGCTTTTTAAGAAAAAATTGTATTGACTCAAAAGAAGCTAGGCATAAAAGCCTGAAACCTCGTAAGCCGGCTCTCTCGTGACATAAATCCGTTGTTTAAACCTTAGCAAGTTCAGGGTCTTTAAAAAGATTGACGTTGCTAAGAGTATGAACGGGCCACATAGCGGAGAGACTACAACAGACAAGGCGAGTTTATCCTAGCTCACTGTAAGCCGGCTCTCTCATGACAAAAGCCGCCGTTTTAACCTTGACAAGTTCAGGGTCTTATTGCGAGATTGACTGTCAAGTTCAGGGTCTCTTTGCAAGATTGACTGTCAAGAGTTCGGTGGGTCACCTGGTGGAGTAGCAAGTTGCAAACAGGCAGGTTTAACTCGAATATGGCATATAAAGCCGGTCAAGAGGGTATGAAAGCTAAATCCAGTGGGTTGGAAGCCCCCAAGTGACCTTATGAAGAATCAACTCTTTGCATGAAACTTGGTGCACGAAAACGGCAGAGGCCCCGAATTATGGGGATGCCGGCTTTATTATATTATAAAAAGTGATATATACAATGACAGAAGTATGTACATTGACGAGAGCCGGCGGCTCAAGTGTAATATGGCCGAAGATGAGCAATGTTCCACGGCCTGGCAGTCTCCTCTCGAGAAGTGCGTGATTTGTCGCTCTCCCGTATATCAATGAGATAATAGGACCCGTTATTGAGATTTCTACTAATCACAAAAGGTCCTTCCCAGGGAGGTGATAACTTATGCATATCTGACTGGTCTTGAATCAGCCGGAGCACTAAGTCGCCTTCTTGGAACGTCCGGGTCTTGACTCTACGACTATGATAGCGTCGCAGATCTTGCTGGTAAATCGCCGACCGTGCTGCCGCAAGATCCCGTTCTTCGTCCAAGGCATCCAAGGCATCCAAAGCTTCAACACAAGCCGCCACCCTGGGTGAGTCATGACGGATATCACTGGGAGAACAGCTTCTGCGCCATAAACCATGAAGAAAGGCGTGTAGCCTGTTCACCTGTTGGGGGTGGTTCTTATGCTCCAAAGAACTGAAGGTAACTCCTCCACCCAACAACCCGGCGTTCGCTCGAAAGGAACCATAAGCCGGGGTTTTATCCCTCTCAAAATTTCCTGGTTAGCACGCTCTGCTTGACCATTAGACTGTGGATGAGCTACAGAGGAAACATCAAGGCGGATGTGTTCACTGTCACAGAACTCTTTCATAGCCCCCTTGGACAGATTTGTACCATTATCAGTAATGATACTTTAAGGGTAACCAAACCAGAAAACCAGCTTTTTGACAAATTGAACTGCTGTTGCTGCGTCACACTTACTGACCGGCTCTGCTTCCACCCACTTAGTAAACTTATAAACCGCCACCAAGAGGTGGGTCTTCTTATCTTTAGACCTCTTGAATGGTCCAACCATATCAAGCCCCCAGACCGCAAACGGCCATGTGATTGGAATCATCCGCAACTCCTGAGCCGGCACATGGGAACGTTGCCCAAATTTCTGGCACCCATCACACTTGCTAACCAATCTCTCTGCATCTGCATGAGCTCTCAACCAGTAGAAGCCGTGTCGAAAAGCCTTCGCCACCAAGGATTTTGACCCGGCATGATGACCACAGTCGCCGGCATGTATCTCTTGCAAGATTTCACGGCCCTCGTCAGGAGAAACACATCGTTGAAAAACGCCAGTCACGATGCATCTGTGCAACTCGCCATTGACAACAGTCATAGACTTAGACCGCCTCATAATCTGTCGCGCCAGGGTCTCATCTTGTGGTAACTCGCAGCGAGTCAGATACGCCAGATAAGGCAGCGTCCAATCAGGGATTGCGCGGAGAGCCGCCACCAATTGTACTTCCGGGTCAGCTATAGCAAGATCCTCTTCGGACAGTAATTTAACCGTCGGGTGATGCAGTACATCCAGAAACACATTAGGTGGCATCGGCTTACGCTGAGACCCCAGTCTTGATAACGCGTCCGCCGCCTCATTCCTCCGACGATCAATATGATCCACCTGATAACCCTTAAAATGACCAGCAATAACATCAACCGCCTGGCGATAAGCCGCCATGCGAGGGTCCTTAGAATCCCACGTGCCAGAAACTTGCTGAGCCACCAGGTCTGAGTCGCCAAGGCATCTAACCCGGTTCAAATTCATCTCCTTGGCCACACGAAGCCCATGAAGCAGAGCTTCATACTCAGCTGCATTGTTAGTACAAGGAAACATTAACCTCAAAACATAACAGAATTTGTCACCTCGTGGGGAAGTTAAAACAACTCCAGCCCCCGAGCCTTCCAATTGTCTAGACCCATCAAAATGAATCGTCCAATATGTGTTGTCCGGTTTCTCCTCGGGTGCTTGACATTCTGTCCAGTCATTGATAAAATCCACCAGGGCTTGAGATTTAACAGCTGTCCGAGGTACATATTTCAGATTAAGGGGCCCAAGCTCAATTGCCCACTTAGCAATCCTGCCGGTGGCTTCTCTGTTTTGAATGATATCTCCCAAAGGGGCAGAGCTGACCACCGTGATTGGATGCCCAAGAAAATAATGCTTCAGCTTGCGATTTGCCATAAACACTCCAAACACCAGCTTTTGCCAATGCGGATATCGTTGCTTGGATTCTGTCAAAACCTCACTGACATAGTAAACCGGTTGCTGGACAGGATATTCCTTGCCTGCCTCCTTGCGCCCCACGACGACTGCAGCACTGGCGGCTCTATTATTAGCCGCCACGTACAGGAGCAAAGGCTCTTTTTCCACCGGAGCAGCCAAAACAGGCGGCTCAGCCAACTGCTTTTTGAGCGCCTCAAACGCATCATTGACAGCATCGCTCCAGACAAAGTCATCTGTCTTCTTCATCATCTGATATAGAGGAATAGCTTTCTCACCCAGGCGGCTGATGAACCAGCTTAAAGCGGCAATACGACCCGCCAAGCGCAGGACATCATTAATGCACGCCGGCTTAGACAAAGAAGTGATGGCCTTTATCTTATCTGGATTAGCCTCAATGCCCCGCTCGGAGACCAAGAAACCCAAGAGCTTGCCTGTAGGTACACCGAACACACACTTGGCCGGGTTAAGCATCCTCTTGTAAACCCGCAGATTATCAAAAGTTTCCTTCAAATCATCCAGCAGAGTCTCTTTCTTCTGTGAGTTGACCACAATATCGTCCACATAAGCATGAACATTGCGCCCAATTTGACTATGAAGACAATTCTGCACACAGCGTTGATAAGTCGCCTACGCACTTTTGAGCCCAAAAGGCATAGACACATAGCAGAAAGCTCCAAAAGGCGTGATGAAAGACGTCTTCTCTTGGTCTTTAACCGCCATCTTGATCTGATGATAACCAGAATAAGCGTCCAGTAAACATAAACTCTCACAACCCGCCGTCGCATCAATGATCTGGTCGATACGGGGGAGAGCAAATGGATCAACCGGACACGCCTTGTTGAGATCGGTGTAATCCACACACATGCGCCACGTGCCATTCTTCTTAAGTACAAGCACGGGGTTAGCTAACCATTCCGGGTGAAAAACCTCCACAATAAACCCTGCGGCCAAGATCCGGGCCACCTCTTCCCCAATAGCCTTACGCCGCTCTTCATTGAAACGACGGAGGAATTGTTTGACCGACTTAAACTTAGGATCCACATTAAGGTGGTGCTCAGCGAATTCTCTCAGTACACCCGGCATGTCAGAAGGTTTCCATGCAAAGATGTCCCGATTCTCACGGATGAATTCGATGAGCGCGCTTTCCTATTTAGGGTCCATATTGGCCCCAATAGTGAACTGCTGAGATGAGTCGCCGGGAACAAAATCCACCAACTTGGTATCTTCTGTCACAAATTTGAGGGTCGGCTCAGACTCAGTGCCGGGCTTCTTCAACGGGGTCATATCCGCCGGGTCAACATTTTCTTTATAAAATTTTAGTTCGGCCTCAGCACAACTTGATTCTGCATATGCAGCATCGCCTTCCTCGCACTCAAGAGCGATCTTCCGATCACCATGTACTGTAATCGTCCCTTTCAAACCAGGCATCTTTAGCTGCAAGTAAACATAACAAGGTCCGGCCATGAACTTGGCGTAAGCCGGCCTTCCAAACAGGGCGTGATACGGGCTTTTAATTTTAACCACCTCAAACCATAATGTCTCCACCCTGTAGTTGAACTCATCACCAAAGGCTACCTCAAGGGAGATTTTCCCTACCGGATAAGCTGATTTGCCGGGTACCACACCGTGAAAAACTGTGGACGACGGTTTGAGATCCTTATCAACCAGGTTCATCTGGCGAAAGGTGTCATAGTACAGGATGTTGATGCTACTACCACCATCCATGAGCACCTTAGTGAACACGTAGCCTCCTACTTGGGGAGCTACCACAAGGGCTAAATGCCCCGGGTTATCCACACGCGGCGGGTGATCCTCCCTGCTCCAAGTTATTGCATATTCGGACCACTTTAGGTATTGCGGAAGAGCTGGCATGGCTGCGTTAACCGCCCGCTTGCGCACTTTCTGATCCCGCTTATCAAGGCTTGTTGTAAAAACGTGATACTGGCCTCCATTAAGCTGCTTTGGGTTACTTTGATATCCTGACTGGTTGTTTTGTTGCTGACCACCATTGCCAGGCTGTTGATTATGACCTCCATGGTTACCTTGACCTTGATAACCAGAGTTTGAGCCACCTGCACTGAAGCCGCACCCCTGAGAACCGGATCCTGACCCGTCGGGCGGTCTGTTGCCGTTACCTTGATGCTGGTTAAGGCTGTAATTCTGGAATTCCCGCATGACCCAGCAATCCTTCCAAGCATGAGTGGATGGCTTATTTGGCAGGCTATGCTTCGGCCAGGGGTCATTAAGTACTGCTTCCATGTTGAAAGGCTTATTTTTGCCGAAAGGCGGTTTACCATTCCCCTTGCCACGGTTGCTCCCAGCATTAGTATTGGCTACCAGATCTGACCCGCCGTCCGGATGCTTCCACTTCCCACCATTACCTGGATTGTTATTTCCTTTCCCGTTCTGCTGCTGGCCCTTGCCGTTGCAATTCTTCTTTCCTTTAGCTGATTTCTCATCATCGGATCCAGGATCCTTCATGCTGTCAGAGTCTGCATATTTGGTGAGAGCCGCCATGAGCTCCCCCATGTCCTGGCAAGAACGCTTGAGCCGTCCAAGCTTCTGTTTAAGGGGAAAAAAGTGACAATTCTTCTCTAGAATCAGAACCACCTGAGCCGCCGTCATATTATCAGATGAGTGGATAATGGTTGAGACCCGCTGGACCCAATGGTGGGCCGACCCATCTTCACGCTGCACGCAATGATCCAAGTCCACAATCGTCATAGGCTGCTTGCACGTCCCTTGAAAATTCTTGATGAATTTCGCCTTCAATTCGGCCCAGGAAATAATGGTGTTGGGCGGCAAACCCTTCAACCACGTACGAGCCGGTCCTTCCAGCATCATGATGAAATACTTGGCACAAACCGCATCACTAACATCCAACATCTCCATGGCTAGCTCATAGCTCTCGATCCAAGCTTCTGGAGGCAGATCAGCCGTATAATTAGGCACTTTGCGTGGGCCCTTGAAGTCCTTTGGCAGGCGCTCGTTCCGTAGAGCCGGTGCTAAACACGGCACTCCTATGACTCTGGAAGTGACTCCGGCTCCTACTGAAATGGAAGGTGCTACTGGGGGCGATTCTTTGTAAGCCGCCGCGACTGCTGCCGCCTCACGCTGTGCTCTTGCACGATCTACAAGCGCCTAATCATCGACAACGGGCGGGTCATCACGGGGCGGGTTTTGTCGTTGCTCACTGCTAGAGACAGCCGGTGACTCCAAATGCCGGCTATAACCGAGGCTCGGGGTCGGGGTTGAGTGCACACGACTCCGGCTGTAAATATATTTCTCTTGTTGCGCCACTGCTGTCTGCAAGTACCCAATTGCGTTCCAGGCTTCCTCAGCAAAGGGTGTTCCCTCAGCCAGGGGGAGCGCATTGAGCCTAGCCGCCGTCGCCACCATGTTCTCCACTAGGTTAGAGTAATGACCAGGTGGTGTCAGAAAACACTATGGCGGGGTCTGGTTCCTGCGGGGCGGGTCTGGTTGCCGACGCTGAGTCGCCCCCCTGTTCCCAGGTACTTCCGCCGTTCGGGTCACATTCGGAGGCGCATTCTGTCCTGCCACCGGTGTGTTGAAAAGATTTCTTGCTCAAACTGATCAGGCAGGCGGGTCTGATGCCTCATACGTAACACCGCATCTGAGGCTTGTTGATCCAGATTAAGGCGAAAAGCTTCAGCCCTGAGACGCTCCGACTCAGCATCCATCTGAGCCTGCAACACGTTGATTTCCTCCTGGGCCCTGGTCATCTGGTACTTCAACCTCATGATCTCCGTATTACGGGCTGCTTAGTTTTCCGCTGTGACCTCGGTTCCCATCAGAGTTGTGAGTCCATTCATCAGGTCTAGCAAAACTTGAGCCGGCGGCCTGGTTGACCCGGCGCCTGCCGCGCCAGCGACCGCTGTCCCAGCCGCCGTGCTGCCAGAAGCTAGTGCCGACCCAGCCATGAAGACGGCGGCTCGGCTCGGCGGCTCATAGCGCTCCGGGTCATGACAATCCTGAAAGTAGCCCCCAAGCCCGCCGTTATGAAGCTGGTAGATTGATTCCGCCTATCCGCTCGAGGATCCATCCTCTGAGCAGATAAGGGTTTCCTCCCGCGACATAGAACCTTCCTCGAACTCCGCACCTTGGGTGAAGCCTACGAAGATGTGCTTCCGGCCCGGGTTGATCCGGGCGGGTTGCGCGCGCCGGGCCGACTCGACGAGGTCGGTGCAGATGTCCGGCCTGGGCTTAGATCCGCCGATCTCACCGATGAAGACGTGAATTCCGCCAAAGGGGACCCGGTAGCCGTACTCAATTGAATCGGCTTCGGGGCCCCAGCCAGCGTCATTGATGTAGAGCTTGTCGCGGCGACTCTTGGTTATCCAGCCAACGGCGTATCCCTTGATCCCTGGGAGAGAGCCCTTCGAGTACTCCAAACCACCGTGCACGTGCCCCACGGTGGGCGCCAACTGTCGTGGATTTATCACAGCAGATGTCCTAGTGCAAGGACTTAGGGATGAAGCCATCGCTACGCCGGTTAACTCGAAGGGGTTGGTCGGGACGAAAGACTAAGGTTTACCCAGGCTGGCCCCTCTCGAAGGAGCTAATAGCCTACGTCCTGCTTTGAGTGGTATTGATTGGATATCGATTACAAGGGAGCGGACTCGCTTGACCTAGTACTCGATCAAAGGTTTCGTACCTTAAGCCGCCCAGGGAACCCGCCTTTATATACACAGGTCGAGGCCCTGTGCTTACAAGAGTCCGGGCCGGGTTACATCTGGTAACTAACCTTATCTCTAGCTATCCTTGCCTTGTCTGGCAAACTATCCCCCGGCGGCTCACACCTCCGGGTCACACGTAGCCTTCCGGCTCTGGGCCTCTTCCAGGCCCATCTGGTAAATCACTTTCAGGCCTTGTCTTGATCTTTCAGCCTGCTCAGGCCTTACTGCTAAGCGGCCAACCTCATGACCCGGCCCCTCCTGGGCGAGTCTTACCACGGGGTTATATCCCCAACAGGATGCTAGTCGAATAATATGGACTCAGAAAGATCTGGTCGGATTCGATGTAGTCGGGTCCAAGTCGAGATAAGGTCTGAGTTGGATGGACCCGACTATGAGACGCAGCGAAAGGTCATCTGTGAGTCTCTAGTCCAACATACGTTCTATGTCCTCAGACCAAAGCTGACGCATGTACTCGGGATGGTGATAGACCTGCTTTGGGCCGACCAAACGCTACTCCGTAACTTGGTAGTTATAAAGGTGGGTTTCGGGCTTGTCCTGACCAATGCTGCGAGACATGGTTGAGCAAGATGGGATTTGCCCCTCCGATCAGGAGAGATATACTCTGGGCACCTCGGGTAATCCGACCAGGATAAGCATGGCCATGCGATGAGGATTATGAGATAATCAGAAGTGTTGGTCGGATTCACCGGAACGAGAAAGAGGTCATGCTGCAACAAGGATGACCATGTCGCCTTGAGAATGACAACACAAATCGTTTGGCAAAGGGAACAGAAGTGTGATGTATAGGTTTGCCTAACCAGCTTCATCGGACACTTGGAGTCGGCACGCTTTGCTAGAGGCCTCTTCAGACTAGTCGAGTCGGATGTGATCTGACTCGCGACCAAGTGAATGAGAACCTAAGGGGTCGTGCGCTTAAGGGCAGGAACATGTGGGCTTAAGGATCCGTGCGAGGCCCAAGAATTGAGCCCGCGCCGGATGCCTATATATATTGGAGGTGCGGCACACCCATTTGGTGGATCGCTTCTGTGCCGTTATTAGGGCTTTGCATGTGTTGCAACTAGCCACCTCCACTCGCCGCCGAACTGTGTGATCAGACCTAGCAGTCCGCCGCATGGTGTTCCTCCTGCACGTGTGGATACCGTTAGAGGCTGTGCACTTGCGCCGCTCCGGCGAACCTGTACATGGGATCCGGCGACCGGAAGTTCGAGGGAGATCGGATCGTTTGTTCGAGGGAGATCGGACGAGGAGGAGACAGACGTCGCGGATGCGCTGCCCCAACTCTACTTCCGTTGCACGGCACTATGCGTCTAGTGGTAATGATCTGTGATCCATCTCCATAGCATGTTCTTGGTTGTTCTGGGCATAGGAAAATTTTAATTTGCATGCGATGCACCTATGGCAGAACCCATCAGTATATATATCGCGCAATGAGACTTTGAAATTTCTCAAATCCTCTCACTCCCACACTCCATTGTTGCCATCGCCCTAGGTATTTAGACGTCACCCTTGCGTTTTCTCTTCCCTCACCGCCGGATTCCTTCGCCGTCAACGACAATTGTCACCAGCGTTGCCGTCGTAGAGAAGCTCCGCCAAGTTAGGGTAAAGCTTAAATCTCCATTGCGTTCCTTCTCTGATTCATATGCAATTTGGATTGTTTTATTTCTTGCCAAAGTATTAAACTTCCTATCTTCGAGAAAAATCTGATAGATCGATTTGAACAAAAAAAATTGGGTTAGGTTTCCGCAGTGAGCAATCTCGGACCCTCCGACTGAAAAGTTCCGGCGTCACCGATGTGGTCTCGCTCAGCACAAACGACTTCTCGATGAAACCGAGAGGATCCTATCGGTGTCACCGAAATGGGATTTAGAAGAAACATGTGCAACTTCGGTGAGACTGAAGTAGGCCTCGATGAAATCAAAATAGCTCTGCCAAGTCTCTGTTCTTGCCTCGGAGCTTCCGAATCTCAAACTCAGTTGTTCCGACTTGAACACTATGATACCCTAATACTAAGTTTTGAGTTCAAATTTTTGCAACAGTGTTTGAGTTTTGTGATGCTTATCCACTCCACTCTTCTATATCTCATTCACAGGGTATGTGCTCAAGATGTCTGCTTCAGATGATAGCCAGAACAGGTCAAAGGGCCCCAATGACATGAGCAGTGGCACTAGTCCTGATGAAAGCTACCATGAGGGGGAGAGGAGTTCGCATAGCCTGCCTAAGGCTGCCACAAGAACCAGGAACATGAAAAACTCAGATGATGATGATGATGAGGACTTTGAGGTGGAAGAGGTCATTTCCAAGAGGAACACTATGAGAAAATAATATGTAGGTACACAGAAGGAAAGAGGTGTGATCAGGAAAGTACCTGAGTTTGTTGCGGCCAAGAGGTGTCTCTCACTTACTTTGGAGAACTTAGGGGGGTCCAAGAAGTCCAAGACTATGACTAAGAAGCCAGGGAAGAAGACAGAGAGGAAGAGGATTGTACAAGGTTGGCAGACCTACCTCCATGTACGAGGATCCAGGTGAAGTTGAAGAGGAGGAGCAAGCACCACAACCACCTCCTTCCAAGCAACAAAAGTTTATAGCTGATGCGATGCCCAAGAAGGCAATCACTGCCTCTAAGGCCCCATCCAAATCTAAGAGGACTACCAGAGATGTTTCTGCAGCTGAGAAAAACAAGGCCCCAGTGCCTGAAAGAGATGAGGATGATGATGTGGATGCCAGAATGTTGAAAAAGCTGAGACCCCGTGTCGGTGTCAAAACCGGCGGATCTCGGGTAGGGGGTCCCGAACTGTGGACCTTAGATCGATGGGTAACAGGGGACGAAGGAGACATCATTTACCTAGGTTCGGGCCCTCGTGAGGAGGTAAAACCCTATGTCCTGCTTGATTGTATTGATGTGTATGGAGTTTACAGAGTTGATCGACCTCGAGATCGTCTAAGCTAAACCCTAGATGAGTTCACATGTCCTCTACGAATGAGGACCCTCCGGTTTATATAGACACCGGGGGTCCCAAGGGCTACACACAACCGACCTCGCATAAGGAACAGATACACAAATTCTATCTTCGGAACTTGGAGGCCACGCCATTCTCCAAAGCTTTCCTTCTTGGAAACATGATCATTCATAGTTCGGCCTTCGATAGAGTAGCCCAACAAGTTGGCCCATAAGAATCGAGCCGACGGCCCGAGGACCCCTTAGTCCCGGACTCCCTCAGTAGCCCCTGGACTAGCCTTCAACGCCGAGGAATGCAGTCTTTGGCAGCTTCACGCGTCCATGGTATCCGGCTTGAAAGGTGAGTTCCTTATATGTTCGGTAGATCTTAACTCAGCCTTTGATGATGCTCTGTCTTCCGAAGGACGATTTGTTTATCCTGAAGGCCAAACGCCTGGGTGTGAATAGTACCCCTGCCTGACAGCCTTTCTGACAAAAAAGCCACAACAACCAGTTATGAGAACTCGATTCGCGACTCGAGGCCACCTTTTTATTGCACGTCTCATCAATATGGAGATCGTGTTCCGTATTTTATGGGATATGAGCAACGATCTGGGTAACCACGCGCACGCACAACGGCACAATTGCTTCGGGAAGTGCCATAGCCGGCAGCAGTAAAAGAGGACTCTTGGTATTACGGTCCCCCATAAAAGGGAGAGAACCCCTCAAGGCCTCCTCACGCACCCAGACTCGATTCCATTTCACCTCACAGCTTCGAGCGCCCAGATCCATTCTCTCCTTCCCTTCGAAGCCTCCCTTCCCGAGCTCAATCCATGGCGGGCTCGGGGTCAAACGGCAAGTGGGAGGTCTCGAGCCTCACTGACAAGGACATCCGAGAGCTAAAGGCCACCGGATACCTCTCGCCCAACATCGTCCACCGCCCTCCCGAAGTGGTTCAGGTGGTGCCAACTCCGCGGCCAGGCGAGAGAGTTGTACTTATCGCTCATTTCATCTGGGGGTTAGGTTTTCCTCTTCACCCCTTTGTTAGGGGGTTAATGTTATTTTACGGGCTAGACTTCCATGACCTCCCTCCAAATTCCTTTATGCATATCTCGGCGTTTATCACTGCCTGCGAGGCCTTCCTGCGGGTCCAGCCACACTTCGGCCTGTGGCTCAAGGTCTTCAATATGAAGCCGAAGACGGTTAGCGGCCAACACGCAGACTGCGGCGGGGTTGTTATTAGCAAGCTCCCGCGGGTTGAGTGGTCGGACGGCACGTTCATCGACACTGTGAAGGTTTGGGAGATGGAGTGGTTCTACATCACCGAGCCACGGGAAAAGGGTTGGTCGGCGTCCGCCAAGTTTAGATCCGGACCTCCCACGAGGCTAACCTCGTGGATCAGGAAGGGCCTCGATTGGGGGTCTGTCTCCGAAGTGAAGGCGCTGCAAAAGCACATCACTCAAATGGTGAAGGCCAACATCGCGCTGACCAACGTGGTACAGGTTATGCTCTGCCGCCGTCTCCTGCCCTGCCAGCGTCGGGAGACCCCAATGTGGGCCTACACGCCCGAGGACCCGGCCACCGTGCGCAAGTTCTTCCGCACAACTCACGAGAAGTTGTGGAGAGCACTTTTCAAGCACCAGGAGGAGTGGCCAGCCGAAGAAGAAGACGCCGGTTTGGATGGCGATAACCCACCCTTGAAGGTATGATAGGACTTTCTTAGTCGTATGCCGAATGGTAACCCTCAGCCAGGATTCACCTTTCTTCCCTCTGCCTTTGCAGGGCTGGCTGCAGAAAGCCTAGAAGATCCACGGCCTAGCCCCCTTGCCCGAAGACCCAAGGTCGCCTTTGCTGACGGCGATGCTGGTCGTGGTGCCGTACACGGCGCCAGAGAAGAAAGAAAAGAAGAAGAAGAAGGAGGTCCACGAAGGCCTCCGCCCGAGGGGTCCTCCGGATACTAAGTCCGTCGAAACCCAAGCATCTTCCGCACATAAGGACGAGGACACGAAAGATGGGGGAGAGATCGACTCTCCCCAGACAAGGAAGAGGGCCGTGCCCGAGGACGCACAGGAGGATCTTCCTCCCCTCGCCCCGAAGAGGCCCTGCAAGACCAAGGTGGTCCTGGCGGACGACAGCTCGGATTCTGATGAGGACTCCGGTGCTTTCGACAGGGTTCCCCAAAGGAACCCCAGGGTCAAGCCCCCAGCCCAGAGGTATTGAGTTTGGATGTCATCTGGTACACTCTCATAGAGTTTTCATTACTAACCTATTTAAATGTTTTCGTGTCATAGTCCGGCCCGAGACCTCCTGACCATACAGGTCTCAGATGGGGAGTCTCCACTGGCCGAGCTAGCAGAGAGCGGGACGGCGTCCCGCACCACACCTCCTCTGGCCGCAGGCGAGGCCGTAGAGGTGGTATCTCGCTGGACCCCCTCTGCGCCGAATGCTGGGGTGAGACGGTAATGGCCGAGGAGCATACCTCGGCCACAGAAGGTGAGGAGGCGTTGTCCGACAACCATGCCTCAGCTGACGAAGTCCAGGAGGTCGAAACCCTCCTGGCAAGTAATGAGGGGGGCAGCAATTCACCCGTGCTTCCCCCACAGTCGACCCCGGAGGCCTCAGTGCCTCCCACGTCGTCGGCTTTGCCTCCCCAAGGAGGGGGAGGAGGAGCGCCATTGTCAGTGCCGCCTACAACCGAGTAGGACGCGGCCGGGTGGCCGGCCATAATGGAGGAGGTTATGTTTGACTCCTCTAGCGCCGAATACCACCGCACCCTTATGGGTGCGGTTTTAAAAAGCATCCAGTCCGTTGACAGCGGCCTGAAGGAGACCTTCAATGTTTTGTGTAAATGCATCTAGTTCCCCTTAGTGATTCTGGTGTATTGAAGACTTATAGGTTAAGAGACTATTATGTTTGTGAGTATACACAGGCTCTATAAGTCGATGAGGAGTTTGGTGTATTCGAAGAATATCGACCCCTAAAAATGAATGTCTTCAACTGAAGACTTTGGTGAAGACTTTGTGAAGACTTTGCTGAAGACTTTGGTAATCCCTGAAGACTTTGAAAATGAAGAAGATGGTGTGATCTTGAAGATATGAACGAGGACAATGAAGCATGAAGACTTTTGTTTTTATTGTTTCATTTCCTTCTTTGAGTCATAGGAAACACCGTACTGTTAAAGGGGGCCTGGCAAAACTAAGGAAAATTTTCCATCTGATGCTCAACTCAAAAACCTCAACACAACCCAATCCTTCGAGTGAGCCATTGGAAATCTCTTGCAGTTCAGTCAAGTTCTTCAGTGAAAGAGACGATGTTCTTCTGGTCTCTGAGGAAATTGGTCTGACTGAGGAGTTAGGATTTCGCCAGTGCGAATTGCCTACAAGTGAGGAATATAATAAGCCGTGAGGAATTTGGCAGTTCAAATTCCGACCGTTGCTGTGCTTTGCGCAAGCTGTCCAGATATTCTATCCACCTAACGGTCATATCATTGGGGGGCATTTATGTCTTATCATGTCGGGTTGCACCCTGGCTATAAATAGCCGCCCCCACAACCACTAGTTGGTTGGCTGCTCCGAGAGAGAACTTGACACTTGTCATTTGAGAGCAACCCATTCCTCGAGGACTTTGAGCGAAAATCATCAGTGAGGAAAAACCCAAAACCCAAACCACCAAAATTCAAAGTGATTGAGCATCACTGAAGAAATTGTTCCTGTGTGGAACCGACGCTTTTACCTTTGAAGACTGTGTATCTTCCAGACGGTTAGGCATCATGGTCTAGTGCATCCTGCAGTCAATTGGGGATCGCCGGGCGACCGTGGTCTAGAGCATCCTGCAGTCAATTGTGGATCGCCGGGTGACCAAGTTTGTGAGGGTTTGGAAGTCTACCCTGAAGACTTACCACGTGTGTTGGGCGAGGACTGTGTGACCTTAGCTCAAGGAGAATACGGTAAGGACTGTGTGTCCTGGTACTGTGTGTCCTTTGGTTTAAATACCAAGCCGCTCCAAACCAGACGTACGACTGTCACAGAAGTTGGAACTGGGTCATCAAACCATTGTCTTCATTGAGCTACCTGGTTCCATTTCCTCAACCCTTTCATTTCCTCGTATACCTGTTGATGAAAATGATCGTTACTGTTTGAATAATTTGACTGAAGACTTTCTCAATTTCCTCACCTCAAATTCTTCAGTCACTTTATCTTCTGCCTGCTTATCCTGTTCACGCTACTTATGCTCTATGTATGTTTCATTTCATCATGATGACTATCCTACCGCTATGTTTCGCATGCACTTGATTACTTATTCCGCTGCAAGTAGTTTGTCACTTAGCAAATTCCTCAACCAGTAATTTCTCAGTGACGAATTTGTAAAAATCTCCTATTCACCCCCCCCCCCTCTAGTCGATATAACGCACTTTCAATTGGTATCAGAGTGAGGTACTCCCTTGTTCTGTGTGATTTTGGTTTAACCATCTGGAGTTTTAGTTATGTCGACTGCAGGCATGATCAAGGTCTCAGCTGGGTGTCCTACCTTCGATGGGACGGACTACACCTACTAGAAGAACAAGATGTGCATGCATCTTGAGGCAATTGATGATGATCTCTAGTATGTTGTGGAAAATGGTGTTCCCCGCGTCACTCCCACTGTCACTGCTGCTGATGTGAAGAGATTCAAGCAACGCGACTCTCAAGCGAAGAATATCATATGTGGCCATCTGAGCAAAGGTCAGTATGGCAGAGTTAGTGCGTTGGAAACTGCTAAGCTTATCTGGGATAGGCTGTCCAAAGTTAATGAAGGCATTTCAACTCAGCGTGACTCTTGAGTTGATGTTCTTCGCAATCTCTTCAGCCGCTTCAAAAGACTCGACAACGAAAATGTTCAGCAAACTTTCGATCGCCTCACTGATATCTCTAATGAGCTACAGGCTCTTGGTGCCACTGACATCACCAACCATGAGGTGGTGAAGAAACTGCTGAGATCTCTTGATTCCTCATTCGATACACTTGCTTTGATGATCCAAGAACGTGGAGACTACAAGTCACTAGATCCTGCTGATATTCTTGAGAGACTCAATACTCATGAGTTCCAACAAGCTGAGAAGAGACACCTCTACGGGACAAGTTATAGAAGATCTCGTGCTTTGAAGGCTAAGGCAATTTCCTCATCCGAAGACGAAGAATCTAATAGTAGCCTTGGTGATCCTGAAGAACTGAGTCAGGAGCTAGCAATTCTCGTGAGGAAATTCCAGAAGTTCTCAAGGAGAGGTCGGTTTGGAAAATCATCAAAAAGTGGCATGATGAAATCAGATTCTTCATCAAGCGACTACAAGAAGAGAACTTGCCACAAATGCAAGAAATCTGGTCACTTTATCTCTCATTGTCCGCTCTGGGAAAAAGAGTCAAGAAAGAAGAAATACTAGGATGACAGTTCTGATGACTCAAGGAAAAAGAAGAAATCTTCAAAGTCCTCATCTGCAAAGTCCTCATCGCACAAGAAGAACAACTTAAGGAAGGCTCGGGCACTTATTGGCAAGGAAATGGATTCTGAAGAAGAATCTGAAGAATATGAAGAAGAGAAGGAATCTGAGGAGGAGTCGGACTCTGGTGTGGCGAGCCTAGCTCTCGCTACTGCTTTCGTCAGCAAGTCCATCTTCAACGATAAGGAAAATGGCAACTCCAACGACTCTAACGTCAGCAACGACGACTATGCTCCCACCTATTGCTTCATGGCAAAAGGTGCCATGGTACTCAAACACCATTCCTCCTCTGAATCAAGTGATGGTGAATCTGAGGATTACATGAAACCTAGCTATTCCAAACTTGCTAATATTGCTACTAAACAACAAAGTGTCATTGAAAAGCTTCAGAAACAGCTAGACAAAAGCGATGACCTGTTGAATGAGGAAGTGGATCATACTCAAACTTTGACTAAGGACCTTCAAAGTCTTCAGTCCAAGTATGATAACCTTCAAAGTCGTCATGAGGCTCTCGTAGTCGATCATGAGAAGCTTTCTTATGAATTTCTTCAAAGAAAGGAAGATCTTGAGAAACTAAGGGTGTCTCATGAAGATCTTCAAAGGGATAATGACTCCTTGCTTGCTCAACAAATCAGTACCGCTCAGGAAGACTTTGTTCCACATTGCTTGAAATGCATCGAACGTGAAACGGCTCATTCTTCACCTGAATGTTCAAATGCTTTTATTGCTGCAAATACTTCAACTATTTCTATGGTCACAAAGTCCTCATCTGAGGATACCACTAGTACACTGACGAAAATGCAGGGTTGAAGGAATTGTATGTGACAGGCATATACAAAAGTCTCAAAGGGCATCAAACCCTTTGCGATGTGCTCAAAAAGCAGATTCTGAACAGGAACCCTAGGAGAGAGGGTATTGCATTTGAAAGGAAACTCAATGTTGATGGATCTTACTGGAAACCTGAGCAGTATCCCAAAACCTCATGGGTTGCTGCAAAAGGACCTCCTCTAGATCCATCTACTTTATCTGGCTTTACTTGTGAAACTTCATATTCCTCTGATGAGTCAATTGACTCCAACTATAAACTGTTCAAAAATTAGAATGGTGAAGTATTTGCTATATATGTTGGAACTAATTGCAGGAATGGTCCACCTCTGAGGAAAATCTGGGTTCCCAAGAGCTGCTTGGAAAGTCTTCAAGTGAATGTCCTCATGACACCACCCCCAAAGAAAAGGAACCCCAGATCAAATTCCTCATATGGACCAAAGTCTTCACATGGACCAAATTCTTCATATGGTCAAAAATCATATCATTCTCGTGCTAATGCTTCTGTTTCGCAGGGAAAATCTAAGGGTCATGAATATGCTCATTATTCTTCAAATCATTATGCTCATAAGTCCTCAAAGAATTTCTCTGCTTATTCATATGAGTACTCTAACCCCCGTCCTGTCAAACAAAGTGCACTTGCTTCTATGCCACCCTTCTCATATGGAGCTTGCAGAATGATGAACTCTTTGCCACCCCTCCAGATGTGGGTGGTGAAGAAATTGAACTAATCTCTTATGCAGGGTCATGTCTCCAGACGAACTTGAACGTCTGATGAATTTGCTGGAGACCTGAGGAAATGCTAGAAAGGACGCAAGCTAATCATGAGGAAATGAATCATTCATTTCTCACTTCCTCACATTACTTTGCTTACTATACTATGTGATGAAATTCAATCTGATGAATTTGAAGTCATATTCTTCACTCTGAAGCATATGCGTTCGTAAACTATACTAATTCATCTGCAGGATGAAACGCCTAAAACAACTGAGTGGGTCCTCTACAGTGGATGCACCAACCACATGACTGGTGAAAAGAACCTATTGATGAATATCCCACTGGCTCCCTCTCATCTGAAGCATATCACCTACGCTGACAAAGGAAAAAGGCAAGGTATTGGGTCTAGGTAAGGTTGCAATCTCGAAGGATCGACACATGGATAAGGTGATGCTTGTCGACTCCCTTGGATTCAACCTCATGTCTGTCTCAATGCTTTGTGATCTTGATATGGTTGTCATCTTTGGCAAATATCGTTGTGTTGTCATCATGGAATCTGACAAATCCAAAGTCTTCGAAGGCTTTAGGAGAGGAGACTTGTATATTGTTGATTTCTCTACAGGTCCACAGCCGGCCACATGTCTACTTGCAAAAATTTCAGAAGGCTGGCTATGGCATCGACGACTTGGACACGCTGGCATGAGGAACTTGCACATGCTCACGAAGAAAAAGCACGTCATTGGTATTGAGGGTGTCAAATTCCTCAAGGATCACTTGTGTGGGGCTTGTGAGTCTGGAAATATGACCAGATCCAAGTATCCATCCAAGACCATCATGACTACCACTCGTCCTTTTGAATTGCTCCATATGGATCTCTTTGGTCCCACTCACTATGCCACACTAACAAATACTCTATGCTTATATGGCTTTGTTATTGTTGATGATTTCTCTCGCTATACTTGGGTGCACATTATCCTGTACAAATCTGAAGTGCAGAATGTCTTCAAATGGTTTTCTTCAAGGGCCTCGACGAACTTCGGCGTCAAAATCAAGCATATCAGGAGTGATAATGGGACTGAGTTCAAGAACACTGGTCTTGATGATTATCTTGATGAACTTGGTATTACTCATGAGCTATCTGCCCCTTATACTCCTCAGCAGAATGGCGTTGTGGAGCGCAAGAACAGGACTCTTGTTGAGATGGCTCACACCATGCTTGATGAATACAAGACCCCTCATCGCTTCTGGCCTGAGGCAATCAATACAGCTTGCCACATCATCAACAGGGTATATCTTCACAAATTCCTCAAGAAGACTTCATATGAACTCCTCACTGACAAGAAACCCAATGTGAGTTATTTCAAAGTCTTCAGTGCAAAATGCTGGATTAGAGATCCTCACCACAGTTCTAAATTTGCACCAAAAGCACATGAAGGTTTTATGCTTAGTTACGGAAAGGACTCGCACACCTACAGAGTCTTCAACACCTATCACAACAAGGTTGTTGAAACTGTGGATGTGCGGTTCGATGAAACTAACGGCTCGCAAAGAGAGCACCTGCCTCCTGTGCTACATGAAATGCCTCCTGAGGAATCCATTAGGTTAAAGGCCACTGAAGATGTGATCCTTACTGAAGAACAACTACTCTCTGAAGAAGTTGTACCCAATGCTGAAGACATTCATGCTACTACACCTGAAGACAATGGTGCTGAAGAAAATGCTCAGCCTCAACAAAGTCTTCAACCTGCTCATCCATGACTTGCAAATGAAGTGCAGATTGAGAAAATCCTCGACGACATCAATGCACCAGGTCCTCTCACTCGCTCAAGAGCCTCTCATTTGTCTAACTTTTGTGGGCACTTTGCTTTTGTCTCTATCATAGAGCCCACCAAAGTTGATGAAGCATTCTTGGAGCCTGAGTGGATTCAAGCCATGCAAGAGGAATTGCATCAATTCAAGCTCAACAACGTGTGGGAACTCGTCAAACGCCCAGATCCTCGCAAGCACAATATCATAGGTACCTAGTGGATCTACCGCAACAAACAAGATGAACTTGGTCAGGTAGTGAGGAATAAGGCCCGTCTTGTGGCACAGGGCTACACACACGTTGAGGGAATTGACTTTGATGAAACTTTTGCACCTGTTGCTAGACTTGAAGTTATTCGCATATTGCTTGCTTATGCTAACCATCATAATATCATCTTATATCAAATAGATGTGAAAAGTGCATTCCTCAATGGTAAGCTTGAGGAAGAAGTATATGTTGCTCAACCCCCAGGTTTTGAAGATCCTAAGTATCCCGACAAAGTCTTCAGACTCAACAAAGCCCTCTATGGCCTCAAGCAGGCCCCTCGGGCATGGTATGACACTCTGAAGGAATTCCTCATGAAGAAAGGCTTCAAACCCTGTTCACTTGACCCAACTCTTTTCACAAAATCATATGATGATGAATTATTTGTGTGCCAAATATATGTGGACGATATTATCTTTGGATGTACTGACAAACGTTACAGTGACGAATTTGCCTATATGATGGGTGAAGAATATCAAATGTCTATGATGGGAGAGCTCAAATTCTTCTTAGGGCTTCAAATTCGTCAACAACGCAATGGCATCTTCATATCTTAAGAGAAATACCTCAAGGATGTCCTGAAGAAATTCGGCATGCAGGATTGCAAAGGCGTCAAGATTCCTATGCCCACATCGGCTCAACTCTGCACTGACAAAAGTGGTAAAGATTTCGATCAGAAGGTATATCGCTCCATGATTGGTTCTTTATTGTACCTATGTGTGTCTAGGCCAGATATTATGCTTAGTGTTTGCATGTATGCCCGATTTCAAGCAAAACTGAAGGAATCACACCACAAGGCTGTGAAACATATTCTTTGATATCTAGCTCACACTCCAACACTAGGATTATGGTACCCCAAGGGCTCAGATCTTGACCTCATTGGATATTCTGATTCTGATTATGCTGGTGATCGTGTGGACCGCAAGTCAACGTTAGGCACATGTCATTTCCTCGGACGATCCTTAGTCTGCTGGTCCTCGAAGAAGCAGAATTGCGTGTCACTATCCACTGCTGAAGCTGAGTACATTGCTGCTGGTTCTTGCTGTGCTCAAATGCTATGGATGAAGCAAACCCTCAAGGACTATGACATCAATGTGAAGAATGTTCCCCTCTACTGCGACAACGAGAGTGCCATCAAGATTGCTCACAACCCAGTTCAGCACTCAAAGACCAAGCACATCCAAATTCGTCATCATTTTCTTCGTGACCATGTGATGAAGGGCGATATCTTCCTCGACCACGTGAAGACTGAAGAACAACTGGCTGATATCTTCACAAAGCCCTTGGATGAGAAGAGATTTTGCAAGTTGTGGTATGAGCTAAATATCTTAGAATCTTCGAATGTTCTTTGAAAGGACACACATCCTAACACTTATGCAAAATTGATGACTTTGATGTGCAACACACGAAGTAACGTTTTTCTTCAATCAATGAAGACTAACTCTCTAAGTGTGAAGAAATTAATGAAGAATTTGATTCTCAGAACCCTACGACAAATTGTACGCGGTGTCTGAAATCATCATTCTTATACAGTGGGTAACGCCACCAACATCAGTTGAAATTCTTCAAGTTTGAGTTTTTCCTCATTTTTGCAAATTCTTCAAGTTTGCAAATTCTTCGTTATATATGTAGTCAATGACGAAAAACTCATGTGAGGAACATCAGTTGACAACTTTGAAGAATTTGAAATTTTGAGGAATTTGCAAACTTGAAGAATTTGCAAATATATATATATATATATATATATATATATATATATATATATATATATTGAGTTTTTCAAGTCCTCAACAGCATTCACTTATAGCTATTTCTTCAAGTTGATTTTCATCTAAGTGAATGTGATCGGACCCGTTCCCCCTCTATGCTAAACACGACCAAGTCTGTTCACAAATTCTTCATATGCGTTCTACTTTGAAACCCGTTCAAAGTCTTCACTGTGTCCTTGACAGCTGAAGAATTTGCGAACAAAACTTTAAAATTTTCAATTTCAATTTTTGGCGGTTGCCGCTCAAACCGTTCCGATTCCCACAACTGGATAACCCACGATCCCCCACTATCTCCACTACACAGTACGTGGGTGACACATGTCGCATGAATAGCAAGGGTCAGGGGCATACTGGTCCAAAATCTTTGGACCAGTTGGTTTTCACTGCCGCTATAAATACCCCCTCCCCTCCACTTGCTCGGGTTACTCCTCACTCCCATCTCTCCCGAGCTCCAGACCTAGCGCCGCCGCTAACTTCATCGTCGCTGGAGAGGAAGAGCTTCACTGCCTCGACCTCACCGTCGTCGTACTCGCATCTGCAGCGGAAGTATTCATCCCGCCGCCGTTGTAGATGTCTCCCTCTGCCAAGCTAGGGTGTAGGAGATCTGGACTGACGAACTCCTCCACTTCACTTCTCTGTTCGTCGTGTTCATCGCATACGGTAAATAAAAGATAGTTTTATTGCCATTTTTGATCCTGATGATTTTCACAAAATCCTCAAAAGGTGTTATTCTTCAGCAATCCATCTCTAAAGCACCAAACAAACTCCTTCTCTTGATTTATTTTGCTAAGTCATGATTTTCTTCAAGATTCCTAAATTGTGTGGATCCTCAAATCTATACAACTCTCGAACGTAAGTCAAGAACACTTAGTGAAATTCTTCAAGGCATCTACGGTCAAATTCCTCAAACTTGATACTTTTGCAAAATTTTCGGAGAATGCATATGACCTCTTCAAATTCTTCGCACATGTACTCTATTCACAGGTACAAATGTCAGCTGATCAATCTCTAGGTTCTCATCAACTTAACTCATTTGCAGCGTTCCTTGAAGAAAAGTTGCATACTTCGTCAGAAACTTCAACAGTTCATAATCCTCAGCTGAAGAAAATGGCAGATGGGAAAAGACCTCAGAAAGGAGGAAAGAAACTTGCATCCAACACTACATTTGAGATCCGTGAGGATATCTATCCTAAGTATTGCACACCTGATGAAGAAATCTATGGGAAAGAAACCAAAGAGAAGCGCAAAATTCGCATTCAAAGATTGAAAGGAGATGGATGAAGGAATGGAGAGAATATCGCTATGTCACTCCTAAATACATGAAGAAATTTGCCCTAAAACCTCCTTGCCGAAGACCTCCATTGCTAAATAACTAGGCTGTAGATCCCACAAGTCTCATGAGAGGTGAGGATTTTCCTGAAGAATGGGCAAAACATCAGAAAAAGCTTCAAAGGATTTCTAAAGAAGTTGTGAGGCAATTCAATGTGGACTCTGCTGCTGCTGCTGCCTCTTCTAGTGCACCTACTCCAAAGAAATCAGTTGTGAAGAAATCCACTGCCAAATCCTCAGCACCAAAGTCCTCAGCTCCAAGTTCCTCACAGCAAATGCCTCAGGAAAAATCATCAAGGGCTCCTGCAAGGCCCTCAGTAGCTGCACAATCTTCAACAATTGCTGCCAAGTCATCAACACCAGTGCATCTGGCATCTTGTCAGAGGACTGCCAGTTTTGCAATTGCTTTAGGGGCATCTGCAACTTCATCTGCCCAAGCACAATCCTCAAGCAGTCCCACCTTGCTGAAAGTGAAGGCAACAGCAGGACGAGGCAAGAGGCCAAGTCCTCACAAGAAGCAAGTAGTCTTTCAAATTCCCTTAGAATCTGAGGATGACTATGCAGATGATGAAGAACTTGTTGCCATTGTGAGAAATAAGCAAGAAAGAGTGGCACAAGCCAAGGGCACTTCAATTCCTCTCCTGCTGGACCCAAAGATTGTGCTCAACTTCATCGACATTTGGCACCAGGACTCAAATACTCCAATTGATGATTTGAATCTGCCTCCAGGTCCTAGCCATGTCCTCATAGCTTTCATTGATGAGGAAAAATGGAAGTATGAAAAAGCCAGAAAGGCCAAGAAGGCTCAATACAAGAAAGAGCGCTTCATGAAGAACAATGATCTTAATCTGACGCCTGATCAACTTGTCTCTGTCCAAAAGGACATCAAAGGACTCAGTGATGAATTTGACCGTTACTATGCAGACTGGAAAGGCGCCAAGGTCAGATTCGTCAAACTGGCTGACAAAGCCATCAAGGACCACAACTCTAGGGTTGCAGCCAGATCACAACCACAAATTCCTCAGGCTAGCTCCTCTGCTCAACGTACTGAAGAAACTGCAAGTGCAGCTGAAGAAATTCATGCTGCTAAAGAAATTCCTAGGGCAACTCCCAATGTTGCGCTTGAAGAAATTGAGAGGCCAGCCGAAGAAACTGCTGCGCCTGAAGAAACTGCCAGGGCGACTGCATCAGTCGTGCCTGAAGAAAATGCACCACCTTCACCCCATCCTTCCCCAGCAAGATCCTCAAGCGTGAAGAAAGTCACACTTCCTTCTGCATCAGAAGCGAAGAAAACCAAGGCTGCGGAGAAGGTTGCCACAAAGAAAAGGAAAGCATCAACATCTGCAGAATCCTCAGCTCCCAAGAAAGTGAGGACTTTGCCAAGTTCCTCAAATGAACAAATTGATGATGTTCCCATCTCATCAGTCCCAGCCTATGAAATAGTCTCATTTGGTGAAGACTATGTCATCCCAAGTGAGGACGATGAAGAAACTCAGTTTGCTGCTTCCTCAGAGCAGATTGATGAAGAAATAGAGGTTGATGCAAATGCTTCAACCCCTCTCGTGTCATCACCCCAACCTCAGTTGACTGCTGAAGAGGCCGGTGTTGAAGAAATGGATGAGGATGTGGACATTGGATCTACCACTCCAGTCATCAATGATGAATTTTGGGAAGCAGCACACCCAAATTCACCAATGACCACTCCTCTCACTCGGATTCCTCAGTCTTCTACCCCAACTGAAGAAATTCAAACAGAGTCTGCCGGTCTGTCCACTCCCCTCATGACTGCCCCTGAAGATATTCCAGCTGCATCAGCTGATGAAATTCCTATCCAGAATGTTCCTGATGAAATTGCTGCACAAGTTCCTCAAGCTGAAGAAACTGCAGTTGTTCCAAGCGAGACTGGACGGCGCTTCAAGCCAAATCTTCAGCCGAAGCAAAAGCTACCTTTCAAAGGCACGAAGCGCCCCAAATTCATCAAGGCTAATTTCTTCAATGAGCACATATTCTTCACTGGACCAAATCCTTATGACTCAGCAAGGGTTGGTCGCTCAAGGTTCTGGACTCCATCTCAGATGAACTTCTATGCTGATGTGCTGTTTGACAAGGACAAAGTCTTCCAGCATCATAAAATTCCTCATGTGGATATGGAATACATCCCATGCTTCACTCCAGTGCTCTTAGTTCTTCATGACGTTGGAGTTCTTCCATTCTGTGCTGATGTCTGCGATTGGAATGAAGAGCTAATTCTTCAATTCTATGCAACTCTGCATATCTCTGGTGAAGCTTCTGATATCAACACATGGATTCTGGAGATATCTGGCAACACCCACTACACTGCTCCAGCAAGTGAATTGCTTCACTGTGTCCCAATTCCAATTCCTTCAGAAGGAGCAAAATGCATCTATGATGAACCTGAACTGCCAAACCACATGATGCAAGTGCTGATGAAGACTTTGGCGCCAGGCAAGCCTCCAAGGACCACCTTCTTAGTGAAGGATTTGTTATATGTGCCCAGGACCATCTATCGCATATTGACCAAAACCCTCAGTCCAATCAAGGGCCGCAACTCTGAAGAAGAGGAAGTTGTTGGCATCACGAAGAATCTGCTTTTCAACATCATTCATGGGATTCCCATCAACTATCACGATTTCTTCATGAGGACTTTGGCCAATATTGCAGTGTCACCATTCGAGTTGAAGCCTTATGCTCCCTGGATCATGAAATTCATCAGATCAAGGTCTTCAATTCCCTTCAAGGCTGACTTTCAGAATCACTTCAATGTCCTGCCTCCGATTGAAGTCCTCAAGAAGACATTTTCTTCAGTTGAAGGAAAAGGCAAGGCTGTAAATGATGAAGGCACTCGTCCATTGGATGGTCAGTTTAGTAAGGCTGCATGTTACTCCACCAATGATGACTCTGCCACACAAGATTCTGCTGCAAAAGCCTCAGCACAAAAACCTCAAGCTTCTGCCCCTCTTGTGATGACTAATTGTGAGCTTCTCTTAAGTCTTCATCAGAAGGTTGATCATAATCACAAGTGGGTAAAGTGTCAGCTTGCTTCAATTCTTCGTGATATGACTGTGACGCATAACTCTATGAGGAAAAATCATTACTATGTGCATGAAATCTTCGATCGCACTTGGGCCATTCTGTCTCACCTCAAGACTCCCGAAGAACTCAAGGAGATAGGATTTCAGATGGACTTTGACTGGTCGATTCCTCCAAAGAAGAAGTGGAAGAAAGTTCAAGTTCCTCAGCTGGTGACAAGTTCATATTCTTCATCGCGTGAGACGGATGAAGCTGAGGACATTGACAACACTGCTGGTGGCCCTGCTCCACCAACCGACCCCCACAACGCTGACGCTCCTCCACCACCTTCAAGATGAAATTCTTCAGGGGCGTTAGTCCTCAATTTCGTCCCTTTTGGTCACTTGATGACAAAGGGGGGGAAATTTGAGTTAGTCCTCAACTGGGTCTCTTTATATGAGCTGTGTTTTATTTAAGTTACAACTCTCGCTCTTCTGAAGCTTTTGTTGATTGAGTTGTAAACTTAAGTCCGATGGTGGTCTGATACTTTTGAACTGCTTTCTGCATTCTTATTTCCTCAAGTATCTTAATGCACGCATGCTGAATTTCCTTAGACCCCATTTTCCATCATGCATTTCAATCTCCTCATGATATATATAAAATGCGTGTATGGATTACAAGATATAGCGGGAGATCTCCAAGATTTTATCCTGCCATGTGCATTTGCAATCCAAAGCAACTTCCTCAAATATGCACATCTTCAGGGGGAGTTCCTCTATATCTTGCAATCAAATTCCTCAAACTCAGTACTTACACTTCATATGTTTATCCCCGTTGAAAACTTAACCTATTTGTCATCAATCACCAAAAAGGGGGAGATTGTAAGTGCATCTAGTTCCCCTTAGTGATTTTGGTGTATTGAAGACTTATAGGTTAAGAGACTAATACACGAAAATCATATTAGTCTCTAGTTCCCCTTATAGGTTAAGATGCACTTACAAACATATTAGTCTCACAAACATATTAGTCTCACAAACATATTAGTCTCTTAACCTATTTCCATCTAAGGGGAACTAGAGACTAATAGGTTAAGATGCACTTACAATCTAGTTCCCCTTGTGAGGAAAAATTTCCATCTGATGCTCAACTCAAAAACCTCAACACAACCCAATCCATCGAGTGAAGCCATTGGAAATCTCTTGCAGTTCAGTCAACTTCTTCAGTGACAGAGACGATGTTCTTCTGGTCTCTGGGGAAATTGGTCTGACTGAGGAGTTAGGATTTCGCTAGTGCGAATTGCCTACAAGTGAGGAATATGATAAGCCCTGAGGAATTTGATAGTTCAAATTCCGACCATTGCTGTGCTTTGCGCCAGCTGTCGAGATATTCTATCCACCTAACGGTCATATCATTGGGGGGCATTTATGTCTTATCATGTCGGGTTGCACCCTGGCTATAAATAGCCGCCCCCCACAACCACTAGTTGGTTGGCTGCTCCGAGAGAAAACTTGACACTTGTCATTTGAGAGCAACCCATTCCTCGAGGACTTTGAGCGAAAATCATCAGTGAGAAAAAACCCAAAACCCAAACCACCAAAACTCAAAGTGATTGAGCATCACTGAAGAAATTGTTCCTGTGTGGAACCGACGCTTGTTACCTTTGAAGACTGTGTATCTTCCAGACAGTTAGGCGTCATGGTCTAGTGCATCCTGCAGTCAATTGGGGATCGCCGGGTGACCGTGGTCTAGAGCATCCAGCAGTCAATTGTGGATCACCGGGTGACCAAGTTTGTGAGGGTTTGGAAGTCTACCCTAAAGACTTACCACGAGTGTTGGGCGAGAACTGTGTGACCTTAGCTCAAGTAGAATATGGTAAGGACTGTGTGTCCTGGGACTGTGTGTCCTTTGGTTTAAATACCAAGCCGCTCCAAACCAGACGTACGACTGTCACAGCAGTTGGAACTGGGTCATCAAACCATTGTTTCATCGAGCTACATGGTTCCATTTCCTCAACCCTTTCATTTCCTCGTATACCTGTTGATGAAATTGATCGTTACTGTTTGAAGAATTTGACTGAAGATATTCTCAATTTCCTCACCTCAAATTCTTCAGTAACTTTATCTTCTGCCTGCTAATCCTGTTCACGCTACTTATGCTCTGTGTATGTTTCATTTCATCATGATGACTATGCTACCGCTATGTTTCGCATGCACTTGAGTACTTATTCCGCTGCAAGTAGTTCGTCACTTAGTAAATTCCTCAACTAGTAATTCCTGAGTGGCGAATTTGTAAAAATCGCCTATTCACCCCCACCCACCCCCCTCTAGTCGATATAACGCACTTTCAGTTTGCTAGCAGGCTTCAAGGTGAGTCGTGCTCCTTTTTATAAGGATGAATATTGTGTATAAGGTTATGCATTCCGTATAGATATAGTACCCGCCGAGCCTCGGGTGAGTTTGAAAAACTCGCCCGGGGTCCTAGAAACTAGAAACGTAGGCATACAGTCCGGCATCGAATAACTCAAACTCCTGCTTACATATAAATTGTTTTTTGTAGGCCTCGTCCTCGACCAGGGCATCCAACGCCCTTGAACTGGCCGAGCTAAACTAGAAGCTCCAGAGCTCCGATGAGGAGCTGGATCGTCTAAACAAACGGTTCGACGAAGTGCAAGGTTGGTTTTAACCGTATTTGCTAAGTTTGTTGTTTTCTTGTTTAATGAGGATTATCCCGACTTTTTGGGTCCTGATTTTGCTTCCCTTTATGCCGGCAGCCTCAAATGCAGAGGTGGAAAGCCTCAAGGCCAAACTCGGGAGGGCCCAGTAGGAGGCAGCCGATCAAAAGGCAGCGGCCGATAAGGCGGCCGCCGAGCTAAGCTCTATAAGAGTTGAGAGCGGCAGGCATGACGCCCGAGTGGCCGAGGTGCAACAAGAGCTCGAGGATGCAAGCGCTAAGTGCAAGGCCCTGGAGCAAAAGGCCGAGGAAAAGGCGGCCGAACTGACTACGCTATCCTCCAACCTCAAATCGGAGCGCGTGGATAGGCGGTTCTTCGAGGAAGAACTTTGCCAAGTCAGGCTTATCACGGATGGTAAGCCGTACTTACTTCAATGTGACTTTGGTTAAACAGGTTCGCGTTTCTTACACGGCTATGGCGTACCCCGGGCACATTTACGGACCTCCCGAAGAGTGTTGTAGACGCGGCGAAGCACTACGCAGTCCGGGATGGGGATGTGGAGCAGAGACTGTTTTGGGCTCAGTTTGAAACTCCTGAGGCACATCCCCCCCTCAGCTTCCAAATGATGCAGCTGATGGAGCTGCGCAGGATGGCAGAGCCGGCCCTGAAGGACCTCTGCATTCAGCTGTGGCTGCCGAGCAGCTATTTTGGCCTGCTGCAGAAGCTTCGCGATGTCGTGCCGCGGATTGAGGCCCAGAAGCATTCGGTTTGCATCGAGGGAGCGTGGATGGCATTTGCTCGGACCATGATGCATTGGCTAGGGTTGAAGCCAATTAAGATGGCCACCGCACCCCCACCTTCTGGGAAGGAGCATAGGAGCCCCGAACTATATTTCCGTGCCGCATTAGAGGGTGCTCGGTCTATAGAGACCCAGTGCCCGAAGAATGTAATGTATGAGTGATGGTGTTATCTTATGCCCTAAAGACAATTATGCTTTATGATGCTTGTCCTTAATGTATCTCATTATGTATTATTTTGACTCCTGTGTGGCCGTTTTAATCTGAAAGTTGCCAGTCGTCAGCTTCAGCCCCCATGTAGATGCTACGAGGGGTGTTTCGATCTCCGCACTGGGTCTTAGGCCGATATATCGGCGCCCGTAGGCGGTAGTGAGTGAAACGAGGCAATCGGACTATGCTGCTTTATTGCTTTCACTTAGCCTTAGGAGCTCGAATGCGGGGGCTGGTGACGAGCCCCCAGTGTTTGTGGTAGTCTGTTGGACCGAAGTATGAGACTAGTACCACATGGTTTGGAAAAGGTACAAACCCCTCGTATGACACAGAATGATCTCTATCAATTATAAGTTTGACACTTAAGCTCGGATCGCAGACCGGTTCTCGCCCATTATGACAGTCAGTTTTCGGCTTTCTCCTCTGAGGTGTTCACCAGGCTAGCTGGGAATACAATCGCAGTGGTTCTCCCTTTTGCCCCTTTAGCCGAACTAGCGGAACGTAAAGGGGTAAGCACAGGAGTGGGGCAACCTAACTATTGACCCAAGACATAATATGGAACCGATGCATATAGTGCTATATCCGAGACGCGGAATGTGTAAGACATAGTGGTGGGGTGATGCTTGGGGTGTTTAACTATACCCGAGCCTCCGGTCTATCAGCAGATCGCACCTATCCTGTAATTGGAAAAAAATTCTCTATGGTGTGGGTGTGCGCAAGGCAAGTTGTGCGATAGAAATGCTGAAAATCAGGGCATATGCGACAATCTATTGATTCATAATGCCGAGGCAGCTATTACAGGTAATTCTTATTGAGAAAAGGAAAAGCAATCTTTTACAGGATAGCGGTTTTGTTTGGGGCCTTCGATAGGTGGCTTGACGTCCTCCATGTGCCCGGCAGCGCGCTTACTCTTTTGCCCTTGAGCGGGAAGTTGCGGAACCTCTTAATGGTGGTTGTTGTTTGACGAACGGACCTTGAGGGGGGAGGGGCGTCGCATGAGTAGCCGCCATAGAATGTAAGCTTGACGCTTGGTAGATTCTTGATGGTGTTCCGCCTCTTTCCGGAGAAGCGGTCGGACTGTATTTCGGTCAAGCCAGACATATAGTCCTCGGGGTCAGATCCCCACAACTACCCATGGTATTTTAAGAGCGAAATTCTGTCTTCGAGGGACATACCTGATGGGTAATCAGGCCGTGCTTTGGTGAGCGTGTCCCTATTTGTGTTGAGCGGAAGATGGCGCCGGTAGGTCCGGCTGGGCTCAGGCTCGCTTGCCCGCCTGTCGCTTCTCGATGGGAGGCTGGGACCTTGGGGCTTCGTTGTCGTATTGGCATTCGGCCGCTAGGGCCGTGGTGTGTTCTTCAGTCTAGAGAGAGCGCTCCGTATTGCCGTTGATAGTAATGACCCCCTTGGGTCCGGGCATCTTGAGCTTCAGATAGGCGTAGTGCGGAACTGTGTTGAAACGGGCGAACGTTGTGCGGCCGAGCAGCGCGTGGTAGCCGCTGCGGAATGGTACAATGTCGAAGATCGAGTCTTCACTGCGGAAATTATCGGGAGAACCAAACACGACCTCGAGCGTTACAGTGCCGGAACAGCGGGCTTCGACGCCTGGGATCAACCCTTTAAAGGTGGTGTTACTGGGTTTGATCCTTGACGGGTCTATGCCCATCTTTTTCATTGTGTCTGAGTATATCAGATTAAGGCTACTTCCTCCATCCATAAGGACTCTGGTAAGGTGATACCCGTCGATGATGGGATCCAAAACGAGGGCAGACGAACCTCCATGACGGATACTGGTCGGATGGTCTCTTCGGTCGACGGTGATCGGGCAAACCGACCATGGGTTGAATTTTGGGGCTACAGGCTCTACAACGTAGACCTCCCGAAGGGCTCGCTTCCTCTCCTTCTTCGGTATATGTGTGACATATATCATGTTCACTCCTTTTACCTCTGGAAGGAATTGCTTTTGTCCCCCGTTGTTCAGGACACGGGGCTCCTCGTCGTCGTCGCTGCGTGGTTCTTTGCTCTGCTCCTCGGCCGCTATTTTGTCGGTCTATCGAAACACCCAACATTGATGGTTGGTGTCTGTGGCGAGCTTGTCTAGGGTGCCATGGATTTGGCAGGGCCTTTCCATGATTTTATCCAGCGCAGTAGGTCCATCCTTGTTCCCTTTAAAGGGCTTCCTTCGTTGGCCGGGCTTTGAGCTGCGGAATCCAGCATTTATGGCCGTATCCTCTGCATCCCCGCTGCTGTGGCGATGTTTGTTCTTGTTGCATCGCGGCTTGATGTTTCCATCCCGAGCTTCTGAGGTGCCCGGGTCTTCAGGGTTGTGGCCGCGACGAGCTAGCCAGTTGTCTTCGCCCGCGTAAAAGCGGGTCATGAGTGTGGTGAGGGCAGACATTGTCCTCGGTTTGTCCTAGTCGAGCTCTCGAGCTAACCATTCGTCCCGGATATTATGCCTAAAAGAGGCTATTGCCTCGGTGTCGGGACAATCGACCATCTGGTTCTTCTTGGTGAGGAACCTATTCCAAAATTGTCTGGCTGGCTCGCCTTCCTTCTGGACGACGTTGCTTAGGTCGGAAGAGTCCGAAGGCCGGACGTAGGTGCCCTGGAAGTTAGACCGGAAGGCATCCTCTAGCTCTTCCCAACTTCCAATGGAGTTTTCGGGGAGGATGTTTAACCAGTGACGAGCTGGACCTTTGAGCTTCAGCGGTAGGTACTTAATGGCATGGAGGTCGTCCCCCTGGCCATATGTATGTGGAGAAGGAAATCTTCGATCCCCACGGCGGGGTCTGTTGTCCCATGATACTATTCAATATTCACGGGTTTAAACCCTTCGGGAAATTGGTGTTGCATGACCTCGTCTGTGAAGCAGAGTGGGTGGGCGGCGCCTCTGACCCGGGCCACATTGTGACGAAATTCAGCTTCTGGTGCCCGGTGTCGTTCCCGGTCTCGGTTGTGGTGGTTGAACCAAGGTCGGTCTCCATCCCGTCTATTGGGGGAGTATTCTCTGGATCCATAAATGGATCTAGGGTGACCTGCTTTATAGTTCAGATCTTGACGTAAGTCATGCCGATCACTATGCCGCAGCGGATACTTTCCTCTTCCTTGAGGGAACGCCGGTATGTGTTCGGGCTTGCCAGCCGCTCTGTCCTGTCCATGATGGGGGCGGTCCGGTTGGTCATGCTAGGTGTATGTGGGCTCAGAGGCCTCGTCATCGAATTGAGGGACCAGGCGCCGGCATGGATAACTTTTTTGTTGATCCAGCCGCTTGGTTTCGTACCCTTCTTTGGCTGCCAGGACCTCCGTCCATCGGTCGTTGAGGGTGCCCTGATCATCTTGAACATGTCGCTATTTTGCCTTCAGGCTTCGGGCGGTGGCCAAAAGCCGTCGCCTGAAGCGCTCTTGATCTTGCGGATCCTCGGGGATGTCGAAATCTCCGTCGTCGATGCTATCGTCCTCGTTAACCGTGGAGGAGATAGTTGTCATCCTCGGAATCGTCGGGGTCCTCGGGGTCACAGGGCTTCTCGAGGTTATCCTGTGGTTGCTCTAGGGCATCGAGGTCCACGGGGTCTGTCAGGGTATCATTTTTTCCGATGCCCGTGATGGCTCCCCTTCCTTTGTTCACCTTGGACTGCTTGCGCCGTCTCCGGTGTTTTGACAGCTCCTCCGATCAGTCGCCGTTCTGCTCGGGCGTGGCCTCGTATTTGTCGGCGGGGGAATCCACCATGTAGACATCGTAGGAGGCGGTGGCCATCCACTGTCCCGTACTGATAGGGGTCGGGGTGTCGACCTCGTCGTACGTGTCTTCCATCCCATCATAGGCGTAATCTAGCATGTCGGTTAAGTCTTCGACAGTTGCTACCAAGTGGGTGGTGGGTGGGCAGGGAAATTCTTCTTGATGCGGCATCCGACCGATCCGAACAGGGGACTGGCTTAGGTCGTTCGCGATCTTCAACGACTGGATCCGGTCGAGCGCCTCATTTATCATCAAGAGGCTACCCGGGTCTATGTTCCGAGGGTTCTCCGAGGTGACCTTCGGGGTGTCCTCGAAGGACGAGTATCCAGCGAGGGCTAGATTGGGGTGTTCAGGCGCCAAGGCCGGATCCGAACACAAGTGTGGCTCTCCGGCGGAGGAGAGGCCGAGCAAGGGACCCGAAGTTAAGGCTTCGGAGTTGCTGGACTCATCGGAGGAGACCAAGGGCCCGGTGGAGATCAGATCGGCGGAGAATTCCAGATTCTCGAACCCGATTCCTTGGTCGGCCGAAGAGCTTCCGATCTGGCCCAAGTGGCCAGTCAGATCAGCTTGCAGTGTGATGCTGCCGAAGGTGAAGACCTGTCCGGGGACGAAGATGTCCACACTACAGATTTGATCACCGGTCAGCAAACGCGCCATCGATCTTTCTAGCAATCTCACAACGGAACTCTCAATGATAGCACCAATGCCGGTGTCAAAACCGGCGGATCTCGGGTAGGGGGTCCCGAACTGTGGACCTTAGATTGATGGGTAACAGGGGACGAAGGAGACAGTGTTTACCCAGGTTCGGGCCCTCGTGAGGAGGTAAAACCCTACGTCCTCCTTGATTGTATTGATGTGTATGGAGATTACAGAGTTGATCTACCCCTAGATGAGTTCACCTGTCCTCTACGAATGAGGACCCTCCGGTTTATATAGACACTGGGGGTCCCGAGGTCTACACACAACTGACCTCGCATAAGGAACAGAAACACAGATTCTATCTTCGAAACTTGGAGGTCACGCCATTCTCCAGAGCTTTCCTTCTTGGACACAGGATCATTCATAGTTCGGCCTTCGACAGAGTAGCCCAACAAGTCGGCCCATAAGAATCGAGCCAACGGCCCGAGGACCCCTTAGTCCCGGACTCCCTCACCCAGATTGCCAGAGCATGATGACTATCATCCCATAGCTGAGAACAAGAAGGAGAGGAAGGACCAAGGTCTAAGAAGATGGAGAGCGGTGGATCCCTATGTCACTAGGAAGAAAATTGTCGTGGATTACCGTTTCCACACCAAGGAGCAGCAGGACTTCTATGAGACTGTGCTTCTTGACAAGAGCCCGGTAGTTAGCGATATGAGGTGTGTGGATTGAAAGTACATCGATGAAAATGATGACTACTTCCCCTATGTTCATGAGAGCATCAAGATGATGGGAATTGACAAGTTTGTTTGGTCAAAGATGACTGCTTGGACTGATGAGGTTATTATGCAATTTTACTCCACCGCACACTTCTATCCAGATGGCAGGATTGTGTGGATGTCTGAGGGAGTACGCTACTAGTCGACAGTGGATGAGTGGGAAGCACCCATAGGAGCCCCTGAGGTGGAGAATGGAGATGTTGATGTTTATACTCAGTCAGAGAAGGGCCACAACTTCATGTCCAACATGTACACTCCCATTCCCAATGAGTACCTCAAGTCACACACGCTAGGGTAAGTGTATTTCCTGCTAGCTAGGCTCCGTAACTCCAACACCATTATGAGGAATACACGGATGCCCAAATCTAGAGATGAGAAGATGATCATAGGCTATTCCTTCAACATGTTGCACCATGTAGATCAAAACACTAGGATCAGGGTGATGGATCTCATTGTTGAGACCATCAAGAACACTGCTGTTGACCAGAAGAGGTCATGTGGATGTGCACCATACATTCAGATGCTAATCAACTCCAAGGTTGGGAGTAAGGTTTACATACTTGATCGCACACACCTTCCACTTCAGCCGGAGTTCGAGGACAATGTGGTGACGATGGACCCTTGGCATCCCACCTCATCTCCAGATCACGCAGAGATAGAGGTTGAGGTTGAGGCAACCAGACCCGCTAGTGCTCCACAGCTCAAGAAAAAGCCAGACCAGATGGCCTAGTTAATTAGTGCCACAAAGAGGATCGAGAAGAGCTTGGCTGAACTAGTGAAGAACCAAGCCAGCATGGAGACTATTGTTGAGATGAAGATTCACGATCTTGATGTGAAGGTCACGGAGATCTAGACTGTCGTAGAGCAGCTTCATCTGGTCGTAGACGGAGTCATTGATGACGATGAGACTCTACCTAACACTAGGCAGTTCACCATGATGCCAAGATCTTCAGTAGTGCATGTTTCATAGTCCAAAGCCACTGTCTCAGCTCCAGCTGCTACTCCTGGTGTTATTACCAATGCCACACCTTCAGTGCATCCCGTGTATACTCCACTTTTCCAGCAGACTTCAGCTGAAGCATTTGCAGACGCAACGATCTCGACTCCTTTAATAGGTACCAGAGCGACAAGCCAGTGCACTACATCGCCCATCGTAGGAGATCCGGCCCAGAACGACGTTTAGCTCTATACAGTTCAAACTTTTTGGTAACTTGTTGCCAAAGGGGGAGAATTTGTATAGATCATAGGGCTTCGAGAGAGAGCATGTTGCTTTTGCTTTTGCCTTTCTTTATCATTCTTGATACATTCGGTTACACTTGGTTATACTTTTGGTCATCTCGTGAATTAAAACTTCATTGTGTTTGATCATACGCTTTATGGTTGATGCTACTATTACCTATCCTTGAAATATATGTCATGATCATTCACTTGTATGCTTGGTGTTGTGTGCATTGTAATCCATTCATATCAATTATGCATTCCACCAAGATGTATGTGACATGGAAGAGTGACCCATGATCCTAATCGATTTTGCATTTGCATTCAAACACAAATAAAAAATAATGCACAAATTTAGGATGAGCTCTTTCTTACCAGATACTTCTCAAAGCGATGATATTATGCATTGATTATATCTTTTGTCGAAGCTTTGATCTATATATTGTGATCAATTACCAAAAAGGGGGAGATTGAAAGCACAACTCTCCCTAGGTGGTTTTGGTAATTAACAACAACATATAGTTCATTGAACTAATTAACCTATCAAGTATATTTCAGGAAAGTTCAATGAATGGATTGGCTAGGAATTGTGAGGAGGATCCCCTCAGATGCAAAGAAATTCAATTTGCAACAGCTTCAAGACAATATATTTTCTTTTATGTCAGTTGATCATAATTGAGTCCATAGGAAAGCCAATACTATTAAAAGGGGATGAGGTACTGATGATGATTTTGTTGCTCAAGTGCTTAGAGATATGCCACCAAAAGTCTGAACCAAACTCCCACAAAACATTATGTCCAAAACCCTAAACTGCCAAATTGGTGCCATGAACATTTTCAATTTGGTCACACCAAGACAGATCCTAAGCCAAACCCTAGCACCTCGGTAGAAACGAGATTACATTCGGTGCAACCGAAAAGTAGTGACCAACCTTCTGTGATCGAAACATTTAATTTCAGAACTTTCGAGTTTTATGTTTTGGTGTCACCCAAGTGGTGGATCTGCCTAGGTTAAATAGAATTGGTCTCACCAAGATGTTTCTTTAGGTCTCACCAAAAAGCCAAAAGTTAAGACATTTTGCACTTGTCGGTAGAACCGAGTTTATACTTCGGTTTCACCGAGTTGGGCAATAATGTTGTAATAGTTGGATTTTTGGAGAAGGCTATAAATACAGATCCACCCCCTCTCACCCATTGAGAGAGCCATCAGAACGAAACTACACTTCCACCATTCATTTTCTGAGAGAGAGAACCACCTACTCCTGTGTTGAGATTAAGAGATTCCACTCAAACCAAAAGATCCTTTATTTCTATACTCCCCAAGTTACTTTCCACCCAATCAATCTCTTCTACAAAGCCAAATCCTATGAGAGGGTGATTGAGTGTTGAGGACACTATCTTTTGAAGCACAAGAGCAAGGAGTTCATCATCTATAAACTATCTATTACCTTTTGGAGAGTGGTGTCTCCTAGATTGGTTAGGTGTCGCTTGGGGGCCTCCTAATTGTGTGGAGTTAAACCAAGAAGTTTGTAAGGGCAAGGAGATCGCCTACTTCGTGAAGATCTACCTCGAGTGAGGCTAGTCCTTCGTGGACATAAGCCATGGTGGAATAGACAAGGTTGCTTCTTCGTGGACCATTCGTGGGTGGAGCCCTCTGTAGACTCACACAGTCGTTACCCTTCGTGGGTTGAAGTCTCCATCAACCTGGACGTATGATAGCACCACTGACTGTGTCCTGTAATGGGGGGCCCTAGCCTAGTCATCCCAGGCTCCTCGGATTGGGTCGATGGGTCCTCCTCCTTCTCAATATAGACTCTGGAAGCTACACGACGGGGCGTGACCGGGACTGCATCTGCCGAAGGCTTGACGTATACTCCAAGATTTCTCGTACCTCCTCTATGCCAAGATACTGACCTTGTAACCCTAGGTACCCTACGTGGTGTGTATATAAGCCGTAGGGTTTAGCTCGTAGAAGGGACATCAACACAATATCATTCACCTAGCCCTAGAGTTAGAACACATATTACGATCTCGAGGTAGATCAACTCTGTACTCGATACTTCTCCTTCAATATAAACAAGAGCATGACGTAGGGTATTACCTCCATCAAGAGGGCCCGAACCTGGGTAAACATCTTCTCTTTGCTTACCATCTGTCCAAGATCCACAGCTCGGGACCCCCTACCCCGAGGTTTTCCGGTTTCCACACCGGCAACCACCTATCAGAACCACACCAAAAATCTTCGTGTCTTAATTGTGTTTGATCTTCCTATCCCTCCCTTTACTTACACTTGCAATGTCATTACTTTTCAGTGCACTACTCGTAGACTTCCATGTGTAGGGTGTGTTAGACTTCGTAAGATTGCTAAAACTTGCTAACCGGTAAACTTAAGAAAAGGTTAAGTTTTTAATTGGTCAAATAGTCTAATCACCCCCCTCTAGACATACTTTCGATCCTACACCTATATGATTTCAAAATGCGTGAACATCGTGATGACGAGGACATGACACAAGATTTGCAACTCACACGAGCAGATAATTTGACCTCGCAAGATAGCAACTCCCCTGTAGAGAATTGAGATGGAAATCATGAAGCAGTTGGTCCTGGGGTAGAAAACTAAGATACATGCATCTGCACACAACAACATCCAATAGAAGAAAAACCGTTCTAAGGAGAGAAGAGGCGAGGTGAGCATGGACCTACTTGTTCGTATGGTTTAGAAACATATATTGAAAGGACAGGAAGTAAGATGAAGGTTAACTTCATGGAGAGTGCAAACATGCCTATTGACCTTCTGCAAGCAGCAAAATTTAGTTCACAAGTTGGCTATCAATTCAGAAATACGATGCCCATAAAAGCCAAGTGGAAGGAGTACAATGTACCTGCGAACATGCATATGCTTCCTGAAGTTTTTGACACACTGAAGGCCAGCCATGAATTGAATCCCTTTTGCAATTGTGACATATCACATCTTTTTATATTTCCACTCTAAATGTTGTACCATGCATGTGTGTATGATGTTTGTAGTAAAGGTTTGAGTTTCCAGAATGCTAAACTAGTACTGACGAGCAAGCGTTGTAGTTGAAGCCAATGACTATTAGAGATAATGACTGGATAGATCTAGTAAAATAGTGGAAGGATGAGCACTATGACACTTGTGATCTGTGTTGGGTATTTCCGTGAAGAGGAATGGGTGATGCAGCACAGTATAGATAAGTATTTCCCTCAATGAGATTCAAGGTTACCGAACCAATAGGAGGACCACGCAACCCCCTTCTTCAGCGCCAACACACAAAAGAGAAAACACTTGCACTCAACGCGGGCAAGAGGGTTGTCAAGCCCCTTGAACTAGTTACGTGCAACTAGATAAGTAGTGTAGTTGATAGTTGTATAAATATAAAATGAAAAATAAATAAAAAGTAAAAAATGGCAGCAATGAAATGATAGCATTTGTAAATTTATAAAAGAATAGACCTAGGGACCATAGTGTTCTCTAGTGGCATCTCTCTCAGGGTAGGCATACGGTGGGTAAACAAATTACTGTTGGGCAATTGATAGAAAAGTGCATAGTTATGCAATATTTATTCACGGCAATGATCATGTGTATATAGGCATCACGTCCATAAGCAAGTAGGCTGACTCTTGTCTGCAACTACTACTATTGCTCCACGTCGAGAGCGCTTCTATGCTTACCTCTCTAAGTATTAAGTTCCTGACAAACAGAGCAATGCTTGGAGAACGATGACATGATGTAGACAAAGAGAATCCAATCAATATGAATTAAGCCCATCATTTTATCCTTAGTGGCAACAATACAAATATGTGTCTTGTCCCTTTCTGTCATTGGGATATATAGAGCACCAAGATTGAACCCACTACAACGCACCCCTCTCACTGAATATAGATCAATCTAGTTGAACAAACCAAATCAATAGATCAAAGAGATTTACGAAGCCATAATAATCATGCAAATAAGAATCATATAATTCAGAGAAGACTCAAATATTTTTCATGAAAAATCTGAACATAAACCCACAATTCATCAGATCCCAACAAACACACAGCACAAAGTGATTACATCGAATAGATCATCACGAAGATGTGATGAACTTTGTATTGAAGAGCAAAGAGAGAGAGAACCATCTAGATACTAGCTATGGACCCGTAGGTCTGTGGTACACTACTCACACATCACCATGGGAGCAGCAAGGTTGATGAAGAAGCCCTCGTGATTGATCACCCCTCCGGCAGGGCACCGAAACAGGGCTCCAGATGAGCACACGGAGGAACTGAGACTTGCGGCGATGGAAAATTTGTTTTGGGAGCTCCCCTAGGGTTTTCGGGGAATATCAGAATTTATAAGCCAGAGAAGGAGGTACGAGGAGCCACGAGGGGGCCACGACCCAACAGGGCACGGCCACCCCTCTGGGTGCGCCCTGTTGGCTCATGGGACCCTCGTGTGGCCCCCTGCCTTCTCTCGAAGTTTCCAGGTCTTCTTTTGGTCCAGTACAAATCGTCAAAAAAAATCGTGGTATTTGGACTCAATTTGGTACTGTAAACCTGAAAATCCAAAAACATGCAGAAAAAAACAACTGGCACTGGGCACTAGGTTAATAGGTTAGTGCTCAAAAATAATATGAATTGGCAAAAAAATGCCTAAAAAGCATCATAGAATGATAATATTATAGCATGGAACAATCAAAAATTATAGATACGTTGGAGACGTGTCAGCATCCCCAAGCTTAATTCATGCTCGTCCTCGAGCAGGTAAATTATAAAAACAGAATTTTTGATGTGGCATGCTACCAAACATGTAATATATTACAGGTGTGATCATTGAGAAACGATGAATTAACAAACATTAACATCGTAATATCCATAAACATAAGTAACATAATCATCAATATTCAAAATATATGATCCTTAAAGAATGTTTACCCCCCATTCATTTTATCATATTACCATGGCATGTCTCCATCTTCACCACATAAATACAAAGTCAAGCACCACAGTGTCAAGTCAGGCAATTGGATCGTACTTTTTAATGCGCTCAGCTTTTTATTACTCACACAATACATGAGCGTGAGCCATGGATAGAGCATATGGGTGGAATAGAATATGGTGGTAGGTATCAAAGGGGTAGAGAGTGGAGAAGAAAGTCTCTCATCAACTCGGTGTATCAATGAGCTATGGAGATGCCCATCAATAATCAATGCGAGGAGTAGGGATTGTCATGCAACGGATACACTAGAGCTATAAGTGTATGAAAGCTCGAATGAAGCTAAGTGGGTGTGCATCCAACTTTCTTGCCCATGAAGACCTCGGGCATTTGAGGAAGCCCGCCATCGGAATATATAAGCCAAGTTCTATAATTAAAAATTCCCACTAGCATATGGAAGTGACAAAACATGAGACTCTCTATATGAAACCATGGTGCCACTTTGAGGCACAAGTGTGGAAAAAGAGGTAGTAGCATTGTCCCTTCTCTCATTTATTTCTCTTTTCTTTTTTTATTTCTCTTTTTTCTTTTTTTTCCCTTTTTCTTTCTTTCCCTTTTTTTCTTTTTTTCTCTTTTTTTTTATTTTTCGTCCGGAGTCTCATCCCGACTTGTGGGGGAATCATTGTCTCCATCATCCTTTCCTCACTGAGACAGTGCCCTAATAATGATGAACATCACACTTTTATTTACTTACAACTCGATATGAAAAACTACTGAACAATATGACTCTATATGAATGCCTCTGGTGAACGGTGGCTTTGCCACAAAACTATGTCAGCTACATTATCATGCAAAGCAATATGACAATGGGTGTACAACTCATATGATGTGATGGTGGAAGTTGCATGGCAATATATCTCGGAATGGCTATGGAAATGCCATAATAGGTAGGTATGGTGGCTGGTTTGAGGAAGATATAATGAGGCTTATGTGCAACAAAGCGTATCATGTCGCGGAGTTTGGATGCACCGACAAAGTTGGCATCGATCCTCGAGGTGTGAATGGGCAATACGCGGTACCGAAGAGGCTAGCAAATATGGAAAGGTGAGAGTGCGTACATCCATGTATGCACATTAGTCATAAAGAACTCACATACTTATTTCAAGGTTTTATTAGCTCTCTCGAAGCAAAGTACTACTCGCATGCCCCTAGGGAGGAGGTTGTGAGGAGTTAACCATCGCGCGGCTCCGACTTAAACAACACTAGGATTTCAACGAGGAATAAGAATGCTCACACATCATCACCATGCCATAACCAATATTTAGATGAACAACAAATAAACACCCTTTAACTATTGATATTTCTACTAACTAACAACCATCCACTCACGCCATTTCATATTACCACATCAATATCATTAACCCACAATTTCTCTTTTATGTGCTACATGTGGTTTTGATTATGCACTCATTGAATACCTATTATTTTGGACTAGTCTTATAAACCATGCAAATTACCATCACTATTTATTAACTCTCAAACAAATATAAGTGAAGAATGAGAGTGCAATTATTTCTATAAAATTTATATGCAACAAATCTCAAAAAGATATAAGTGAAGTACTAGAGCAACTACTAAGCTATAAAGATATGAGTGAAGCACATAGAGTATTCTAACAAATCATGGTGAAAGTGTGTCTCTCTCAAGTAGGTGTGTCAAGCAAACAATGATTGTAGCGAAGTAAAACAAAAGCAAACGAAAGCAAAAGACGCTCCAAGCAAAACTCATATCATGTGATGAATAAAAATATAGCTCCAAGTGACATACTGATGGGTTGAGACGAAAGAGGGGATGCCTTCCGGGGCATCCCCAAGCTTAGATGCTTGAGTCTTCCTAGAATTTTACTTGTGGTGCCTTGGGCATCCCCAAGCTTAGGCTCTTGGCCCCTCCTTACTCCTTCATCCATCGTGATAACACCCAAAATTTGGAAAGTACAGCACACAAAACTCAAAAGAAACCTTCCTGAGATCCGTTAGTATAATAAATATATCAAATACTTTAGTTACTGTTATAAATGAATTCATATTTTCTTATTGCATAGGGTATTGTATTATAACTTCTCCATGACTTATATCCCCCGATATAATCCATAGCATCATCAAAACAAGCAAACTATGCAAGCAAAAATACAATATGTCTAAAACAGAATAGTCTGTAATGATCTGTAGAGAAACTATACTTCTCTACCCCCCAAAAAAATAAAAAAATAGGACTGCCTAGTTAATTTGTATAGTAATATTGCATAAAATTTCAGATCAAAAAGACGTTCCAGTAAAAATAGAGAAATTCTGCACTGGACGCTAAAGTTTTTGTTTATGCACCGTATCAATTATACTCATCATGCAAGTCATCCCAAAGGCTTTACTTGGCACAACCACTAATATAAAACATAAAAACAAAATCATTACATTAGCAACAATCATGTTATCAAACCAAAACAGAAAGTAAAACAAGAAAAATAAGATAACTATTGGGTTTTCTCCCAACTAGCGCTATTGTTTTACGCCCCTAGCTAGGCATAATGCATAGTATCAAGTGATATCATCCTTAGTGTTCTCATCTTGGGGAGAAGGTTTTTCAAAGACAATAGGAAACACATCATAAAGTAATATCTTAGCACTCTCAATGCTACTTTACTTAAAACCTTCTGTATACTCTCTTACTATTCAAGAATATTGTTTATTGATGGCATTGAAAACTTGTTGGATAATATGAATAGGAGGAACTTCTTTACTTATTTTCATCAAATGTATGGTTATCTCAAAATACATACCTCATCATATAGTCCTCATTATATAAAGTTTTATATATCACAGGATGTTCACAACTCATAAAATTTCCTCTTTGGGGGTTTTACTTTCATTATCCTTCTCAATGATAAAATCAGGCATGATAGCAACTTCAAGCAAACAACTAACAAACAAAGCAAGTAAACTAGAAAAGATAAATATTTTTGTATTTTTGATTTTTATAGCAAGCAAAATATAACAGCAAATAAAAAGTAGAACAAGTGAATGATAATTTGTGTGAAGGTACTTGATGGTAAGTTGGTGATACTCCCCGGCAACAGCGCCAGAAATCTTTCCTGATACTTGTGATCTGCGTTGGGTTTTTCCGTGAGAGAGTATTTCCCTTAGTGAGAACCAAGGTAAGCACAGTATAGATAAGTATTTCCCTTAGTGAGAACCAAGGTTATCGAACCAATAGGATGACCACACAACCCCCGTCTTCAGCACCTACACATAAAAGAGCAAACACTTGCACCCAACGCGGGCAAGAGGGTTGTCAAGCCCCTTGAACTCGTTACTTGCAAGTAGATAAGTAGTGCAGTTGATAGTTGGATAAATATAAAATGCAAAATAAATAAAAAGTGAATAATGGCAGCAAGGAAATAATAGCGTTTGTGAATTTATAAGTGAATAGACCCGGGGGGACATAGTGTTCTCTAGTGGCATCTCTCTCGAAGTAGGCATACGGTGGGTAAACAAATTACTGTTGGGCAATTGATAGAAAAGCTCATAGTTATGCCAAATTTATTCATGGCAATGATCATGTGTATATAGGCATCACATCCATAAGCAAGTAGGCCGACTCCTGCCTGCACCTACTACTATTACTCCACATCGAGAGCGCTTCTATGCTTGCCTCTCTAAGTATTACGTTCGTGACAAATAGATTAATGCTTGGAGAACGATGACATGATGTAGACAACAAGAACCCCATCATTTTATCCTTAGTGGCAACAATACAATTACATGTCTTGTCCCTTTCATTCACTGGGATATAGAGCACAACAAGATTGAACCCACTAAAATGCACCCCTCTCACTAAAGATAGATCAATCTAGTTGGCCAAACCAAATCAATAGATCGGAGAGATTTACAAAGCTATAAAAATCATGAAAATAAGAATCATATAATTCAGAGAATACTCAAATATTTTTCATGAATAATCTAAACATAAACCCACAATTCATCGGATCCCAACAAACGCACCGCACAAAGTGATTATATCGAATAGATCATCGTGAAGATGCCATGAACTTTGTATTGAAGAGCAAAGAGAGAGAGAGAGCCATCTATATACTAGCTATGGACCCATAGGTCTGTGGTAGACTAATCACACATCACCATGGGAGCAGCAAGGTTGATGAAGAAGCCCTCCATGATTGATCCCCCTCCGGCAGGGCACCAGAACAGGGCTCCAGATGGGCACACGGTAGAACTGAGACTTGCAGCGGCAGAAAAATTGGTTCAGGAGCTCCCATAGGGTTTTCGGGGAATATCCGAATTTATATGCCAGAGAACAAGGTCAGGGGAGCCACGAGGGGCCCACGAGCCAACAGGGCGCGGCCACCACCCCCCCGAGCGTGCCCTGTTGGCTCGTGGGGCCCTCGTGTGGCCCACGGCCTTCTCCCGAAGCTTCTTGGTTTTATTTTTGTCCAGAAAAAATCGTCAAAATGTTTTGTGGTATTTGCACTCCATTTGATATTGTAAACCTGAAAATCCAAAAACATGCAGAAAACAACAACTGGCACTGGGCACTAGGTAATAGGTTAGTGCTCAAAAATAATATGAATTGGCAAATAAATGCCTAAAAAGCATCCTAGAATGGTAATATTATAGCATAGACCAATCAAAACTTATAGATACGTTGGAGACGTATCACACTACTAGGAAATTTGTGCTTAATCTAACATATTCAACTTTTACTATACCATGTGGTCAAAACTAAATTTATGCTTCAATCCATAGGAGATATGTGTGAAGAATAAAGCAAACCGAAGTTTTAGGAAGCTCCCCCATAAAACTGGCTCTAGAAGTTACATTGCAGCTTATCATAGCTTAGAAGCACCCCAGCTTCGTACATGCAAATTATCATATTTTTTCATGTAAATAGCCCGCGACAATAACATTCATCATATCTTGTTTCATGTACTAGTGTAATGAGCAAAACCAAAAATCTACACCTGTTGAATTTTCTGAAGCAACCCACACCAGAAAGAAGGATGGGGTGATGAGTGAGATTGCAGCAATAGCAATCGTAAGCGTTGTGCAATTGCTTGATTTCACATGTAATGTGCCACCCAAAGTATTATGTTTTAAGACCGTACCAACAATGCTTCAACCATATTGCAGAATGAAATGAAGGACAAGCAACGGGCAACTCCAGCAGTACGTGAAGAGCAAAAAACATATGTGCAGATTGTTGCAGAGGTTCTCAAGGGAGTTTCCAAGCAAAGCACTTTCCTCGAAGCATGGGAGAGTCATCTGTCTCTAGGCAGAAGTCAGCCTCTCATGAACGCATTAGAGAGATTGAAGAGAGGCTTGTAACTCAGGAGGTAGCTGCGAGATCAGCATCTGATAGGTATTAAGAAGAGTTGAATGCAAGAATGGCCGTGCAGCAATAGGAAATCGAAGAGATGAAAGCAAAGTAGCTAGATGAAATTGCAGCTCTCAAGAAGGCACATGAGGAGAAAACTTCTTCTATGGAAAAGAAGCAATCACAATTGGAAGGAACTTTAGGTTTTCTCTTAAGGATGGAGGGCAGCTCTGACAAAAGCATGTCACAGCCTATTTTGGGGGGAGGGGGGCTTTCATAACAGCATGTCACAGCCCACTTTGCGGGGCTTTGACAACACCATGTCGCTACCCTGATGGTGGTCTTATTCGTCGGAAAACATATGGTCGTCCCTTATTATATTTTGTAATGTGTGGTAAACTGTAGGTTTCCTTTTATGTCATGTGAAATACTTCCTCAGTTGGTTGATCATTGCCAGAATTGTGTTAAGCATGTCTGTTGATATTTAAAAAATAAATAAATTTGGTTGGCAGTTGCAAAAATGAATAAACTATGAGGGTAATAGTGACGGAAATGTGTGTCGTCACCATCTTCTGGACCCACATGTAAGTAGCCACGTCAGCATTCCCATGGGCCGACATGTCAGGATCTGGTCAAACCTAATTATCACTGATGGGCACCGTCAGTGATAAAAACTTGGCAATTCCCAGCTGTAAGGTGACACGTCACCATATTATGGGCCCATACGTCAGATTCATCGATGTCACATCTCGTATTTTACCAAAATTTGGTATGTTGAAAATTTCAAAGGAAAATAGAAAAATCAAATAAAACCTTTGATGGATTGATTGCTAGCTGAATTATCTTGATTGATTGACCATTAGGATGAAATCCCAATGCAACTGGTGGAAACTTAGGTAGCCAATAGGTGGAACCCAAGCCATTTGAAATATTATTGCGCAAGCTTTTCAAATAAGTCCCCAGAATGTTCCAAGTAAAATCATTTCCCTAAATGATTTGGATTGATTTTGATTTGGAAATCATTTCTGAAAATCAATTTAAAATAAAAAGGTAATTAAATCAAATTTGACTTGCATTTGATTTGGCAGAAACTAGAGTTTCACAAGACCAAACAGTAACGTAGACCTATTAAACAAATGTTTCAGAAACTTAAATAATACTTTAGTAAATCTTATTTTGGATTATTATTTGACTTCAGGTAATTCAAATGACACTTGAATTACATGTCAAACCTAGTTTGAAATTTAAATTGAAACTTTAGGTCTAATTTGAATAAAACTAATTCAAATAATTTGTTAAATCAAAGTAACCTAGTATATTGTGTTGGAGTTAATACTTGATGATTAGGGAAAGATGAACCCAAATTAAATTAGTTCAAACTCAAGTCAAGTTGAAAATGTCTGAACCCTAGAAATATTTTGGAGTTTATAGTGACTTTAGTTAAAATAAAATCAAATAAACAACATACAGTAACTATGTTGGACTCATAGTTGACTTTAGTTTAAAGCTTACTTAATAATATACTTTAGTAATTATTTTCGATTTGTACATGACATAGGATTAACAAATGGCAATTGAATTAAGTTGAACTAACTTAAAAATATATGAAATGTTTCATAATTCACATTGAATTCAATGACACCAAGTTGAATTATAAACTCAATTCAAATAGGTTGAACGTAGTTCAAATCCAAATTGAATTGGAAGCCAAACCAGGTTATCATTTTCAGACCTTAGTGTATTCAACTCATGAAAGGTCAACAAATTGAATTGTCATTCAAACTGGAACATGACCTTGGCTACCTAAGATTCATAGACCAAGACTCTGTTCCCATGATCATTTGGTTGGTTCTGACACCCACCCATTTGCCATCACATACTTCTTATGTGATGAACCTTTAATAAAAACTTGCATGTGAACCTTTATTTCACATGTATTTTCAAATACAACCACATGTTGTTTTTCCAGACTCTTATGAGTTAATCCTTGACACCTGATCTCACAACACAATGGCACTGGCACCATGCACACCATACACTCTTATTGTTTATTGATTGTATTGTATGGTTGTTCATGAATGGTCTTTACTTACGATAGATTATTATGAAGAGCGAAGTGTGTTGATCAATCCTTGTGAGACTGGAGGATCGCCAATATAGGCAAGTGGAACCTTTGATCATAACATGTGTTTTCATGCATTGTAGTTGATTTTCAACTAGGAATCCATTACTAGGGAAAACCTTACAAATAGCGCTGGATTTTGAGCTACCAGTAGTGCGGGTACGCCGCGCTACTTCTAAGGTGCTACAGCTAACTTTGAGCAGTAGCGCCCTTTCAGCTCAGCGCTACTGGTAAGTTAACATAGCATTAGCGCGCGTTGGACAAGTGCTACTACTACTTATCTGCAGCGCGTGTGTGAGTTAGGTGCTACTATTAAAGGTGCGCTGCTGGTTTACCTTTGCCCCGCGCCACTACTAAAGTTTATGATTTTTTTGTTTCTGTGTTTTTACGCTGTATTTAAACAGATACAACTTTTATACAATAACAACATGCATGTTCATTGAAAAATATGTGAGACAAAAATGTCTAATCGTCATAATCGATGAGCAAAAGTTATTAGAAGTCTATAATCTCATATCATAATCATCATTCATGGTTGAACACATGTCTCGAAACAGCGATACAAGTTCTTAGAAGTCTCGAATACTTGCAACTACAAGTCACATACTCATGTTTCATCATCTATGTAAACTAATATATCATAGCATAGAAGAGAAGAGTGATCTTGATGAGCAAAAGCGGGATTATGTAGTAGTTCTTGAGGTGCCGACTCTGAATCCTCTCCCGTGCTAGCGTGAACCTCAATTAACTAGCTTCCGCCTCGCTTCTTCTATCAAACCCTTTCTGGCTGGCGCCCGGGAAGCGGTACACTTGGGCCTGACACACTGGCCAATCCTCGTACACTCCCGAAACCCTCCCTATGTACACGGCATTCCAGTTGGCCATCGATGATCTATATACCTGTGAGAGATGCATATATTATCAAAGAGAATTCAACGATATAATATGCAACATAACATACGTCGGCCTGCGGAGAGAAAGAGTTAGAAAATAGAAGCAACATATAGTAAACATAATTAGCGAAAGTCAACGTACCCAAACTAACTAACTAGAGCGCGACAAAGTTTACATCTAATAGTTTCGTCGTACAGAGAAATTCAAAGTTTAGTTGTAGAGAAAGTAACAACTAAACGGAGACATTGTCATCGTCAACCAATGCAGTCATTCCATCCGGCCATATCCAGGAGGATGCACCCAAGCTTTGTGAAAGGCGTCAAGTCCTGACGATGTAGGGCTATGCGGGTTCGAACGTCAGCCCACGATATTGGGCCGATGTAGAACATCCCATTCTCTTCGAGGACGTCTTTCATGATGATCGACACAATTACCTAATGGATGCAGTAGAATTCATTTCGAAGTTGATGATCCGCTACGGTTCCTAAGGATTCGGCTCATCTATGGATATGGGCATCCGATAAAGATGTCATGCGAAGTGATTGCAAATCCCTTCTATACTCTGACATGTGATGGATGACGTAGAATCCATCCTTATTACTTGTTGTCGGTCACTGGATGCAACAGAGTCGGTCTTATGGCCGAAGCACAGCCCGCCCTTATTTGTTTTTTTGACTTGGATGTAGCCACCCCATATGCTGAAGCCCAAGAGAGCTTTGTCCAGCACATCCTTTATGTGTGTGTAATCTTTATTCTCTATGGTCTTGGACGGGTCCAAATACAGAGCGCGGGAGAAACGCGGGTAAAGAACGATGAGAACGTCGCACTCGTGGCTACGCAAAATAAATACACGGTCAAGTTAGCCTCCATGCATGCAAAGTAATGATTGAAATGCACGAAAGGATGTATGTGTTATAGTGGCTATCCGCGGATGACTTACCTGGGATGATAAGGTAGGAGAATTTTTTTCCTTGTCCTTATGGGTGAGCAAGAACTCTCCGATGTACTCCCTCGCATATCGACGGTTGGCTTTGTTGATTTACAAGAAGCCCTCATGCATATAATACGGGTCCGCGACCGCAAGATCACTGATTTTCTCTCTCCTGGTGATGTAGTACATATGCAGCGCATAAAGGTGAACGAACGTAAAATCAAGCTGCCTCATTTGAACATCTCCAAGATGTAAACAAATCGCAGGAAGAACAGGTTCGTGGGGCATTCATCGATGTACTTGTTGCCACTGCTCGGCACATGAACCATATAAAGAGGTATCCTGGAGCATTCGAGGCGAGAAGGCTTCTCTCTGTCGACAACACATGGTCAGTCTCCTAAGATCCCCTATTATGGAGGCTAGTGCATCCGTTGGTACCATTGGCTTTCCCGCAGCATGGAGTAACGGCTCATCTTTCATCGGTACTCTGTCTGCCACCCGGGTCTGCGGAGGCGGCTGGCTGCTAGAAGCAACTTTGGCAGCTTTGGCGGCAGCAGAGCCTTTATTTGCCGGTGTCTTCCTCTGCTTCTTCTTGGTGGGCTTAGGTGCTGGTGGTTCTATCAGACACTTCCTGACCACCGCCCCCATTGTTGTCGGGATCAGCATTGCACGACTCTGGATTAGTTGAGCTTGGGTTGAGGCAGCATCTGGAAGCGTGTCCTATGAGTATTGCATGAACAAAGACTTCTAGCACTCCCGAGGACGTTCCAGCTCCGGTGCATCAGGCATCTCCTCTTGACACTCAATTTCATATGGATGACTCATAGTTACTTCGTTGTGAAAGCCGGTATTGAGATACTAGAGAGGGTCATCCTCCTCCATGTCATGATACATATCCTCTTCTATGGGGCGACGTCATCAGCCGCCGGAAAGGTTGGACCCCCTTCCGCATGTCGCTCACTCTCACCCAGCACCACAGACGGTGGCCGTAATTGGGTAGGTGGGGTTGTGGTCATACCTTGTTGAGGTCATGTTGGTGTGCTCCCGACCACCTCCAAACGAAGAAGATTCTCCGGCCACAGGATCGCCCAATTTTTGCATTGGCCAAGCTGCGTTGGGGTCTCGTCGTCCTCTCCACCGGTTTGTATGGGAGAAGGAAAACCCTCGTACCCCATTTTCACACTCTCCATGGAGACCCTTAAGGCGTTACTGGTCATCGGCCGGCGGTGGAACAAGCGATCCTTGGGCTTCAGTATAGTACTGCTACTCGCGAGTTGTGTTGGGATTTTCCTCGAAGAGGAGAGGAGATGCAGTAAAGTAGAGATCAATATTTCCCTCAGTGAGAATCAAGGTTAACGAACCAATAAGAGAACCAATGCAAATTCCCTTAAACAGCACCTACACACACAAAACCAATAACTTGCACCCAACGTGGGTAAGAGGGTTGTCAGGCCCCTTGAACTCGTCACTTGCAAGGATTAAATCTTGATAGAATAGATAATGCAAAAGAAAAATAAAATAAAATAAAAGTAAATAAAGTGCAGCAAGGTAAATTAGGATTTTTAGGTTTTATGTTTAAGTAGACCCAGGGGCCATAGTGTTCGCTAGAGGCTTCTCTCTCGAAAGTAGCATACGGTGGGTAGACAAATTAATGTTGGACAATTGATAGAATAGTGTGTAGTTATGACATGTTATTCATGACAATGATCATGTATATAGGCATCACGTCCATAAACAAGTACACCGAAATGATCCTGCATCTACTACTATTACTTCACCAATCGACCGCTATCCAGCATGCATCTATGGTATTAAGTTCATGACAAACGAAGTAATGCTTGGAACAAGATGACATGATGTAGACAAAGTAAGACAAGCAATATGTTTAGACCCTGTCGTTTTATCCTTAATGGCAACAATACAAATACATGTCTTGACCCCTTCTGTCACGAGGATAAAGCACCGCAAGATTGAACCCACTACAACGCACCACTCCCACTGAAGATAAACCAATCTAGTTGGCCAAACCAAATCGATAGATTGGAGAGAAATGCGAAGCTATAAGATCATGCATATTGAAATTCAGAGGAGACTCAATAACTTTTCATGAATAATTGTATCATAAACCCACAATTCATCGGATCCCAACAAACACACCGCAAAAGAAGATTACATCGAATAGATCACCGAGAAGATCGCGATGAACTTTGTATTGAAGATCAAAGAGAGAGAATAAGACATCTATGTACTAGCTATAGACCCGTATATCTATGGTGGACTACTCATGCATCATCATGGAGGCAACAAGGTTGATATAGATGGCCTCCGTGATCTATTCCCCCTCTGGTAGACCACCGGAAATGGTCTCCATATGGCCTCCCGTCGGAACAGAGGCTTACAGTGGCGGATAAAATGTTTTGGGTGGCTCTCTGTTGGTTTCTCAATATTTGACAATTTATAGAAGTGGAATTAGGTCAAACGGAGCCCGAGGGGCTCACAAGGCACCTGGGCGCGGCTACCCTCTTGGGCGCTCCCAGGTGTCTTATGGCCTCCTCGTGAGGCTTCCTGACTGGTCCCGAAGCTTTCTGGGTCTCTTTTGTCCAGAAAAAATCATCAAAAAGTTTCGTAGCGTTTGGCCTTCGTGTGGTACAGATTTCCTGGAAAACCAAAAACAGGCAGAAAACAGCAACTAGCACTTGGCACTTGGTTAATAGGTTAGTTCCCAGAAATGATATAAACTAGCATATGATTGCATATAAAGTATCCAAGCTTGATAATATAATAGCATGGAACAATCAAAAACTATAGGTATGTTGGATACGTATCAGCATCCCCAAGCTTAATTCATGTCCGGCCTCGAGTAGGTAAATGATAAGAACATAATTTTTGATGCGACATGCTACCCAACATATAATCTCTTTTTAGTATGATCATTGAGAAATGATGAACTAATTGATATCAACATAATAATATCCATAAACATAAATAACATAATCATCACTTTTCAAAATACACGATCCTTAAAGAATGGTATTTCCTACTCATTTTATCATATCAAGCATGGCATGAATCCATCTTCACAGCATAAGTATAAATCACGAGCACCCTGGTGTCAAACCAGGCAATTGGATTGTACTTCTAACGCGCTTCAGCATTTTCAACTTCACGCACTACATGAGCATGAACCATGGTTATAGCATATGGGTGGAATAGAATGTGGTGGTAGATATCAAAGGAGTCAAATTGGAAAAGAAAGTCTCGCATCAACTAGGCGTATCAACAGGCTATGGAGATGCCCATCAATAGATATCAATGGGAGGAGTAGGGATTGCCATGCAACGGCTGCACTAGAGAGCTATAAGGGTATGAAAGCTCAACGGAAGCTAAGTGGGTGTGCATCTAACTTGCTTGCTCATGAAGACCTCGGGAATTTGAAGCCCGTCATCGGAATATCCAAGCCAAGTTCTATAATGAAAAATTCCAACTAGCATATGAAAATGATAACTCGGGATACTTTCTATATGAAGAACATGGTGCCACTTTGAGGCACAAGTGTGGTAAAGGGTAGTAACACTGCCCCTTCTAACTTTTTCTCTCATTTATTTATTCATTTTCTTTTTTCTTTTTTTCTTTTTTTCTTTGTTTTTTTGTTTTTTTTTTGTGGTGGCTCATTTGGCCTCCCCCATTTTTTTATTTTTGTCCGGAGCTCATCCCGACTTGTGGGGGAATCATTTACTCCATCATCCTTACCTCACTGGGACAGTGCTCTAATAATGATGATCATCACACTTTTATTTACTTACAACTCAATATTACAACTCAACATAAAACAATTATGACTTTATACAAATGCCTCTGGCAGTGTACCATGATGTGCGATGATCTAGCGTAACATATAGACATGATGAATGGTGGCTTTGCCACAAATACTATGCCAGCTATATGATCATGCAAAGCAATATGATTATGAACACACAAGTCATGTGATAGCACGGTGGAAGTTGCATGGCAATATATGTCGGAATGGCTATGGAAATGCCATGATAGGTAGGTATGGTGGCTATTTTGAAGAAGATATAAGGTGGATTATGTGTGATAGAGCATATCATATCATGGGTTTTGGATGCACCAGCGAAGGTTGCACCGACTCTTGAGGTGATAATGGGCAATGCATGGTACCGAAGAGGCTAGCAAATACGGAAAGGTGAGAGTGCGTATATCCATGGGTTCACATTAGTCATACAGAACTCACATACCTATTGCAAAGCCTATTAGCTCTCTCGAAGCAAAGTACTACCACATACCCCTGGGGAGGAGGTTGGGAGGAGTTAACCATCGCGCTCCCCTGATTCAAACAACACGATAGGATTTCATTTCAGACACAAAAATTCTCACACATCATAACCATGTCATGTTAATACTTAGATGAATAACCAATAACAAGCTTTAATTACCGTTATTTCTACTAACCAAAAATCATGTACTCATGTCCTTTCATAGTATAGTAAGTATAGTGAGTAACATGATTATTAGACTTTACAATAATATCAGAGTATAGTAAGTTAGTAACACAAATCACACGTCTGCAATACATTTGGAAAGAAAATGTAAATATCTCGCAAGACAACCAGGTCCCACATGATTGGCACTTTTTTCACATTTCGAATTTTAGTAGCCTAATTTTGCGGGCTTTTAATCCCGCGCGGTCATGCAGTCGGAACCGTCGATGATGTTAAGTCACACACTGATTTTGACTCGGCAATCATGTGCAGTCGAGGCCATTGAATTCCAGCAACGGGCGCGTCCATTTCAGTCACCCCTTGTTTTACCGCTTGCGTCGATCAAGATTCCAGTCCCTATAAACGCAACCCGCCAAGACGTCATCCCGCCTACATTCTCCCCTCACTTCCCACACCCCTCACACAAAACTCTACCATGGCACGGCCGGTCTGTCCTCAAGCAGAGGAGGAGGCGCCACCCCATGAGGACATCAGGGAGCAGAGCAATGACGAGGAGGACCTCTACATGCCACCAGACGAGGTCATGCAAGACCCCCCAACGCAAGAGTGGTTTTGGGGATAGTTCAATCTGTTTATGTGAAAGGCGCTACCGCCAGGTGAGAGAGCCAGCCAGGTGGTGTTCAAGAAGAAGTTGGCGGAGGAGCACGCCAGGTACCTCGCGGCCTGGAATGCATGTAGTGCCGCATTGGAAAAGGAGGGGCTGGAGCTTTAGCGGTGGGCGCCTCGATGAGTGGAGGAGCTGTACGAAGACGTCGATACCACGCAATGAAAGCCAGAGGCGCTAGGCGCCTCATAGTTGCGTGGAGGTGAGCTGATAAGCTCGAGCGTGCCACCACCAAAGAGCTCCGGTGGGCGCCCAGTGAAATGGACGGCGTGGTCGCGCGCCTCCACCAGCAAGAGGCTGATCGGCACGTCGAGCATTACAAGACGGAGGAGACGGCGAACTCCCTTCACGTTGGGAAGCCGCCACGAACCAGGGAGCTGCTGGTGAGAGGCTGCTGGAATACTACTCCATGCTCAAGGAGGGATTATTATTAGTTTATTACTATCGTTCGTGATTAGTTTTTATTCACCGGATGTATTAGTTAAGTACTATCATCATGTATATGTGATGATATATTATATCTGCAATGAGGTATTGAACAATTAATATATATTATTAATTTCACATTTCTATCTGTTTTCATACTCATTTCTAGCTCTAGGTGTTACACATATTGAAACATAAAAATAGAATAGAAATCATTCACACATTGAAACGTAGCAATATTATGATTGTTGTGTAGACATTGCTATCGGCATTGATACGATTCAACAAAATAAAACGCGTCCATGACTACCACCCTAACCTACAGAAGCTCTTGCCTCTACCTGAACTCGTGCAGGATTTCTTCCAAGCGGTTGACACGCTCGCGGAACAATTGGAGCGCGATCTCAAGCTCCAAGCTGGATATTTAGTCAGATATTACCATCTCAAGGATGCGACAGCCATTTTCTTCTACTACTCCTTGATGGACACCTGGTCCAAGGAGGTGCTAGAGCCAACCAACCGGCCCATTGGCATCGAGGGGGCCCGGACAAAGCGAACGGCGCAACCCATGCGAATGGAACAGCCGGCTGATACGTCTCCAACGTATCTGCTTTTCCTCACCCTTTTGCCCTTGTTTTGGACTCTAATTTGCATGATTTGAATGGAACTAACCAGGATTGACGCTGTTTTCAGCAGAATTACCATGGTGTTGTTTTTGTGCAGAAATAAAAGTTCTCGGAATGGAACGAAACTTTTTGGAGATTTATTTTGGAAAATATAAAAACTACTGGAGCAAAAAACCACCGGAGAGGGAGGCCAGGCTGGGCACAATAGACCAGGGCGCGCCAGCCCCCTCCCGGCGCGCCCTGGTGGGTTGTGCCCACCTCGTGGCCCCACTTGCCGTATCTCCGCCACTATAAATTCCTAAATTTGGAGAAAAAAATCAGAGAGAAAGAATTATCGCGTTTCACGAGATGGAGCCGCCGCCACCTCTTGTTCTTCATCGGGAGGCCAGATCTGGAGCCCGTTTGGGGCTCCGGAGAGGGGAATCTTCGGTCTTCGTCATCATCAACCTTTCTCCATCGCCAATTCCATGATGCTCCCCACCTGGAGTGAGTAATTCCTTCGTAGGCTTGCTGGTCGATGAGGAGTTGGATGAGATTCATCATGTAATCGAGTTAGTTTTGTTAGGGCTTGATCCCTAGTATCCATTATGTTCTGAGATTGATGTTGCTATGACTTTGCTATGCCTAATGCTTGTCACTAGGGCCCGAGTGCCATGATTTCAGATCTGAACCGTTTATGTTATCATCTCTATATCCATGTTCTTGATCCGATCTTTCCTAGTCATATGCACCTATTACGTGTTATGATCCGTCAACCCCATAGTGACAATATTTGGGATACTTCGCGGTGATGACCGTAGTTTGAGGAGTTCATGTATTCACCATGTGTTAATGCTTTGTTCCGGTTCTCTATTAAAAGGAGGCCTTAATATCCCTTAGTTTCCTTATGGACCCCGCTACCACGGGAGGGTAGGACAAAAGATGTCATGCAAGTTCTTTTCCATAAGCACATATGACTATTTACGGAATACATGCCTACATTACATTGATGAACTGGAGCTAGTTCAGTATCGCCCTAGGTTATGACTGTTACATGATAAATATCATCCAACGAGTTACCTATCCAGTGCCTACGACCTTTCCACTTATTGTTCTTGCTAAGTTACTACTGTTGTTGCTGCTGTTCCAACTGCTACAAAACTATTGCTAGTATTGTTACCGCTACTATTACTATTGCTACTGCTATCAAAACTATCATATTATTGTGCTACTGATCACTCTGCTGCAGATATTTAATCTCCAGTTGTGGTTGAATTGACAACTCAACTGCTAATACTCTCAAATATTCTTTGGCTCCCCTTGTGTCGAATCTATAAATTTGGGTTGAATACTCTACCCTTGAAATATGTTGCGATCCCCTATACTTGTGGGTTATCACCGGCGTCCGATGCAAGTACGGTGCGGCCGGGCTCTGGTGCAAGTATGGCGCAGACGGCCGCGGTCCATTCCTAGCGAGGAATCGGGCTACTGACTTGCTATGGACACAGCTGAATGTCGTGTTGGGTGGGACAGCAGGCAAACGGTGATGGAACCACACATGCTCTGTCATGCGTCGCACCTCTCACTCTGCGGCCCTCCATCGGTCTTGTTGTGTTGCGCGCCTTACCCTCTCAGTGCGGACGCGCATGGTTTGCTCTATGAGGCACCACCGATGATCTTGTTGTGCGGCGTTGCAGCCTTTCGACGGTGAGGCGGCTATGTTGCTCGGTGGTGCTGCCGCGCCCTGGGCCAAGGTTCTGTTCAATCCTGGCGATGACGCGCAGCACAGTGTTGTCCGGCGCATTGTCAGGGACGCCCTTGGCCTCGACAGGCCGTTCATCCTGCACTAGATCGTTTCCATCATCGACAAGGTTGATGGCAGAGGCGGCGCTTCGTTGGGTTGGCATGCTTGGAAATGGTAGTGGGGCTAGGCTGCGCTAGGTGTGCCTCCGCGTGTGAAGTGCACCGCCTAGGCTCTTATGCTCAATCGCTTGTGGCGGGAAAACGATGGGGAAGTGGCGGGAAACGGTGGCGTGTTCCGATAGCGCCATCAATGGAAAACTTAGAAAAGAAGGAAGCCCGGTAATGATGGTTTTTGGGGATTTCGGCGAGCCGGGCGGGAAGCCTGCGCGGTTGCTCGGGAACGGGCTCAGTGAGGCGTGGCCAAACGAAACACCTATGCGATGCTCAAGCATGCACCGGAATTCTCCGGTTGCAACGAGGTGACAAGATGTACGAGAGGAGGACAGGATGACGTGCAGGCATATGGGTAATAATAAAAAACGTCCGTGATTTTAATACACAGCAAACAGTCGTTCCCTACGTAGCGTCGGTAATGATTTCATCGATCGCAGACAATTGTTTACCAGCAAGTGTTTCTCCACAACACACACAACTTGTTAGTAGGAATCGTTTTTGTCAGTGGCAGTGGCAGCGGCGACAGCGGCGGCAGCAGCAGCAGCAAGAACAACAACAAGAACATGAACAACAACAATAGCATCAGCACCAGCACCAGCAACAGCACCAGCACCAACAGCAGCACCAGCACCAGTAACAGCAACAACACAGGCACAGGTACAGGCACAGCAACAGTAGCAGCAGCAAGACCAACACCAACACCAACAGCAACATCAACACAAACACACCCAACAACAACAGCAGTAGCAGCAGCAACGGCAACACCAACACCAACAGCAACAATAACACTTACATCAATAGCAATGCACTTCTCAATGAGCTTACAAATAAGGATGTGCCTTTTGTTTGGGGTACCGCACAGGAAGAAGCCCTCACGGTATTGAAAGATAAGTTAAGACATGCTCCTTTACTCCAACTTCCTGATTTTAATAAGATTTTTGAGCTTGAATGTGATGCTAGTTAAATTGTATTAGGAGGTGTGTTATTACAAGATGGTAAACATATTGCATAGTTTTCTAAAAAATTGAATGGGCCTAGTCTGAATTGTTCTACTTATGATAATGAAATATATGCTCTTGTTCGGACTTTAGAAACATGGCAACATTATTTGTGGACCAAAGAATTTGTTATACATTCTGATCATGAATCTTTGAAACACAATAAAAGTCAAGCAAAACTAAACCATAGACATGCTAAAGGGGTTGAATTCATCGAGACTTTCCCTTATGTCATTGTTGATGTATTGTCTAGTCGTTATATTATGCTTTCACAACATGACTTTAAAATATTTGGTTTGGAAACCATCAAGTATCAATATGTGCATGATGTTGAATTTAAAGATGTGATGCAGAATATACAGAAGGGAGAACATGGAACAAGTTCATCATTAATGATGGATTTGTGTATCGTACTAACAAGCTATGCATTCCAGCTAGCTTTGTTTGTCTTTTGTTGTTGCATGCGGCGCATGGAGGAGGATTAATGGGAGACTTTGGTGTGAAGATGAAGGAGGACGTACTTGCTACACATTTATTTTTTGCCAAAGATGAGATGGGATGTTGAGCGTTTTGTTGCTCGCTGCACTACATGTCAAAAAGCTAAGTCACGACTCAATACTCATGGTTCATATATGCCTTTGCATGTACCTAGTGCTCCATGGGAGCATATATCTATGGACTTTGTTTTAGATTTACCTTTAACAAAGAATGGAAGGGATAGCATGTCGTTGATAGATTTTCGAAAATGGCACACTTTATACCATGTCATAAAAGTGATGATGATGCTGCTAATTTTGCTGATTTGTTCTTTTGTGAAATTATTCGCTTGCATAGTAACTAACTACATTTTCTTTTTCCCTCCATGAGATGAGCCAGTGCATTGGACTGATGGATAATAGAACTGAGCTGGCCAAACGCAGCAGGGTTGGTTATCTAATTGGCTAGTCAAACATGAGGTGGTTCATAGATCTTTGGGCTTTGATCACCGAGGAATAGAGACTTTACAAATAAAAGCATGTGCCAAATATAATTGTTTCAGATCGTGAACTAAATTTCTTAGCCACTAATGGACATGTTTATGGGCTAAGTTGGGAACTAAACTACTTTTTAGTACTACATCTCACCCGCAAACTAATGGACAAACTGAAGTAGTCAATAGAACATTGTCTACTATGCTTAGGGCTGTTTTGAAGAATAACCTGGAAATGTGGGAAGAATGCTTGCCTCATATTATATTTTCTTAAAATCGTTCGCTGCATTCTACTACTAATAAGTTATGCCCTTTTAAAATTGCGTATGGTTTCTACCTCGTGCACCTATTGATTTGTTGCCTCTTCCATTTTCAAAGAAGATTAATTTTGATGCTAAACAACGTGTTGAATTGATCTTAAATATGCATAAATTAACTAAGGAAAACATTGAGCGTATGAATGGTAAATATAAGCTTGCTGGAGATAAGGGTAGAAAACATGTTGTCTTTGCACCTAGAGATCTTGTTTGATTACATTTGTGCAAGGATAGGTTTCCTTATTTCCGCAAGTCAAAGCTAATGCCACATGTTGATGGTCCTTTTAAGGTGTTAGATACAATAAATGATAATGCATATAAACTTGAGATGTCTGCAGATTTTGGGGTTAGTCCCAGTTTTTACATTACAGATTTGAAGCCTTATTTGGGTGAGGAAGATGAGATTCCGGTGAGGACGCTTCATTTCAAGAAGGGGTGGATGATGAGGACATCAATACCATAGTTACACCCACAGCTCCTGCTACTATACATATTGGACCAATTACTAGAGCTCGCGCATGCCAATTAAATTATCAGGTACTTTTGTTTCTTGGAAATGATTCTAATGATCATGAGAATATGATGATGTTGTCGGAGTCTGGGATCTGCGTCCTAGAACTTCTCTGTGAATAAGATTCAAACACTAGGGGGCTTGGCTTGGCTACCTACAACTCGATGGTGAACGTAACAGGATCAACGACAAGCTCGCTGCTGCTCACCGGACATGACACGGATGCGCGAGCTACCCAGGTTCGGTCCACCGTGCGGTGTAATACCTTACTCCTGCTTAGTGTTGGATAGCTCTATGAAGAAGAGCTATGCTAGAGGTACACGAGGTCCGGGGAGAGAAAATGACTTGATCCTCTTACATGGAGGCGTCCCTGTCCCCTTTGTAGTGCCTTGGTCCTCTTCCCCAAAAACATCGACGGGAAAGGGCAGCCACAGGGTGGCAATTCAAAGGGGGACAGGAACCCAGTCCTATCCTGACGAAAGGCGTCCTCCGCCAGCTAAAGTAGTCTTCGTGACGCGTTGGCGGGCTCGGCGATGACCTCTTTCCTGTAGCGCCGATCCGTCCTGATCCTCTTATACCAAAATGGCAAGATTTTTAGAGCTCGCTTTGGCGGGGCAGCTGGCGCTGCGTCGTAATCACCAAAGGGGAATACCTCTCTGTCCGTGCCGGCTAGCACGATCTCCGTTCTCCCCATCTGTGAGGACGTGCCACCCACGTGACAGGAGCGGTACCCTACCGTTGGCACCCCATGCCCAGCCTCACGAGGCAGCCCTGAGGGAGGTGGGCTCGCAAGGCAACGCCGCACTGGAACACCCTCGAGGGCCCGACCTTGAGCTCGAGGCGGCCCCGCGGGACACGCCCCTCGCGAGTTCACTTCCTTCAAGGCAGCATGGGTGTGTCCACCTCCGTAGGCCCGCCCCGAGCACCGACACCTGGGCCAGCGACAAACGGGCTGTGGTACCCTGGTAACCATTGGGCCGACAGTAGCCCCGGGCCCACGGCACGCATGCTCTACCGGTCAAGGGCGAAGCAACACGGGGCCCTCGGACCGCCTGGCCTAGGACGACGCATGGTAGCCTGCGCGAACGCGACGCCTCTACTCCCTATGATGCCTCGGTAACCGCTGCTAGGGTCATAAAGCCAACCTGCACAGGTCATGGGGGCACCATTGCCCCTCTCGCCTTACAATCAGCTTCTCAACCTCGCAGTTCTTCCATCCCCGAGCACCTATCAGCGACCTCTACGGCCATGGTCCCCAAGCGAAAGCTCCCTGAGGAGGGGAAGGCGAAGAAAGCGGTGGAGGAGGCGGAGCCATCGAAGCCCATGGTGACGAGGAGCAGGGGCAGAGGCCGCGCCTTGGCCACGGCGACCAGGGCTGACACTAGGGTACTCGTGTGCCCCTTGACCACCATGGCGGGGGCCAGTGCCAGCACCCGCAAGGGGCCGCTGACCCGAGGCTGCGGACGACGAGGAGCCCAGGGCCGGGGGGGGCGCGGCGCCGCGCGGGCCTCTTCTCCTCCGTCGGAAGCCCACGTAGCGGAGCTTACCCACGAGTGTATCATGGGACTGCACCGCCGGCCTCATAGCCGGCTCCACCTCCCAGACTCATTCGCGAGGGTGATAGAGGGCGAGGAGCCCACGGGCCTATGGCTGCGGGCGAACGGCTGCTACAACGGCCCCTCTTGGGTGGCGGTGAAGTTCTCCCCCACTGGGTTAATGTTTCTGGAGCGGGGGTGGAAGTCGTTCGCCCGCTCCCATGAATTGAAGTGCAGGCAGGTCGTGCAGTTTCGATATGATAGAACTGCGACCCTCTTTGCGAAGTTTTTTGGGGTCTCCGGTAGCCGCGTGGAGTGCTGCGTGGAAAGTGAGAGCGAGAGCGGCTCCGACTCGTCTGGCGGGAGCGAGGAAGACGAGAGCGACAGCGACGGGAGCCCCCTGAGCATCAAGAGTGAGGACTCCGAGTAGGCGCGGGTGGCGCCGGGGTGGACCTCGGATGGGGGTCGACTTCTTTCCTTCTTACTCATGTGTAATCAATAATGCCCCAGTGGGGCGTGGCAGATAATTTGTGGTGGAATGTTATTTTTCAGGCACTCGCTATTTCCGCACGCCTCGCTTTTCTTTTGGGGTTCCTTCTCCCCCCTTTTGCGATGCCTTTGTGCCCTGCATCGCTGGGACCCAGCCCTCGAGGCGAACCGCACCGTCGTTGGTATGCCTGGGGTAAGGTCTCAGCAAGGCCAGAGGGTGCAAGGCTCTTGGGGCCGGTAAGAGGTCCTGAGGCGTGATGCTCAAGTCCCCCCCCCCTTCACGCACAGACGGCCCGCGCTAAGGAAATCAGGATGCCTCGAGAGGGAAATGAGAGGGGAGGGAACCGAGGGGTGTGCTTAGACTTAACTGGAGAGGCCTCATGCCTGCTGGGTGCCGCCCGCAAGGCCTTCCCGAGGGAGGCTCCTAAGGCCCTTCATTACCTGCATCAAGGAACCACCAAGTAATGCAGCGGGGGGGGGGGCTCGCGAGGAGCCTATGGGTGTCACGCAAGGAGATAAGAGCACCAAGGACCTAGTGAGGTGACGTGCACCGGAGCAGGCCCCCGAGCCAGAGCTCAGTCGGTTGGGTTTTGCAGTGCTGCAGGGACCGACCCGAGCACAGACACCATGCCCAGCCCCCGCTCGTGTGATAGACATGGGGGAGACCGCGAGTGTGCGCCATTCCTGAGGCCTGATTATCTGCAAGCACACAGGGGTTCTGGAGGAAACAAGTTTTACTGATGCATGAAGCTAGTTCATTACAAATAGAAAAGATGACAGAAAATGTTGCCGTGCTGGACGCTGGTCAGCTTGAGGTTGATGCAGCTCAAAAGCGCCCTCATGAGGTGAGAGAAAATGCTGTCGTGATAGACACGGGTCAGCCTGAGGTTGGTACCGCTGAAAAGCGACCTCATTGTCAAAAATCCGCCATGTCTGAGCATGGGGTATCCACCAGCGTTAAGCATGGGGCTTCCGCTAGCACAAAGCATGGGGCTTCCACGTAAGTGGGTAGGAGAATCCACCAGCGCGGAGCATGGGGCTTCCACGAGAGTGGGAAGGAGCTCCCGCGTGCCGAAGGCAGCGCTAGTAGAGGGAGCTCCGGAGCGTGTACAGCTCCATCTCGCTCGTATCCGTGAGGTCACGGATAGAACTTGTAGAGATGTTGGATGTTCCATGCGTTTCTGCACCAGAACTCCCTCCGTCGTTTCGAGTCGCGCCGCGCCGGGCCTGGAGATGTGTGTGACCCTGAAGGGGCCCTCCCACATGGGCGAGAGCTTGTGGAGTCCCTCTCTGGAGAGGATTCAGCACAGTACCAGGTCCCCCACCTCGAGGGTGCGGGGGCATATGTTGCGGCTATGATAGCAGCGCGATGCCTGCTGTTACCTTGCCATGCACAGGGTCGCCTGGATACGGGCTCCTTCGAGAAAAAGCAGGTCATCCTCCCACAGGCCGCCCTTACGAGACTCGTCGAAGACTAAGACTCGCGGGGACCAATGCTTGATCTCGGTCGGGAGGACTGCTTCTGCCCCATAGACAAGGAAGAAAGGCGTCTCACCGGTTGGCTTGGTCATCATGTTGCGGATGGACCACAGCACCAAAGGGAGCTCATACAACCAGCCCTTGCCACAGGTAGTGAGCTGCTTTTTGAAGCTCCTGGTCTTGAGGCCCTTGAGAACCTCCGCGTTGGTCCGCTCCGCCTGCCCGTTGCTCCGAGGGTGAGCTATGGAGGCGAAGAAGATATGCGTGCCGATGGAGGCGCGGTAGGCCTTGAAGAGGCCGCTGGTGAACTGCAAGCCATTGTCGGTGATGATGCGGTTGGGGACGCCGAAACAGCACACCAACCCCTTGATGAACTTGACCGCGCAACCCACCGGTATTGCCCGGACAGGCTCAACCTCCGCCCACTTGGTGAACTTGTCGATGGCGACGTAGAGGAAATGATAGCCGTCGGCCGTGCGAGGGAAAGGCCCAAGGATGTCCAGCCCCTAGACCGCAAAAGGCCATGAGAAGGGGGTGGTTTGTAGCCCTTGCACAGGCTGGTGAATCTGCTTGGAATGGAACTGGCAGGCCTCGCATGTGTGGACCAGCTCTGCGGCATCCTCGAGCGCTGTGGCCAGTAGAATCCGCTACGGAACACCTTGCCCGCGAGGGTGCGCAAGGAGGAGTGGTGGTTGCAGTCGCCTCGGTGGATGTCGGTGAGCATCTCGTGCCCCCGCTCCTTGGAGATGCACCGCAGTGCGACTCTGTTCAGGCGATGACGGTACAGATCGCCCTCCTTTAGGTGGTAGAGCGCGGCCTGGTGGACCATATGCTCTGCCTCTGCGTCGATTTCCGGGAGGCCGCTGCCTTCCAAGTAAGACTTTATCTCCGTGGTCGAGCTCTCGGGTTGTGGCTCAGGTTGTGGCTCGAGCGCCAGCAACAGGCGAGCGCCCGAGGATGGCCCACAGTATTGTGCGCCCATTGGTGGCGTGGGCGGGAGCTCTTCCTGAGGCGCCATGGAGCCAATGGTCGGAGGTGTCGCTGAAGCCTTCAGGAGCCGCTCTTCAAAAACTCCGGGGTCCTGGGGCTCCCGGCGAGAAGTGCGCTCGGCGATCTCGTCCGCCTCGCTGTTTTCACCGCTAAGAATGTGCTAGAGCTCCATGTCCATGAAGCTTTTCTCAAGCTTGTGCACCTCCTCCAGGCAAGCCGCCATGTACTCATCCTTCGGCTTGTATTTCTTGTTGGAGAAGTTGATGAGGAGCTGCGAGTCCCCTTTGATGACGATGCGCCTGACCCCAAGCACGATGGCGGCTTTTGAGTCCAGCGATGAGTCCCTCGTACTCGGCAATGTTGTTGGAGACCTTGTCGGTGCACCAGAAACAGAGTTGCACTGCATAATAAAGCTTGTCACCTATGGGCGTAGTGAGAACCACGCCAGCCCCCGCGCCCTGGCGCGCGAAGGCTTCATGGAAGTGCATGCTCCAACCCCCCGAGGAGGCCTCCTGGGGCAAGAGCGTGTCCTTGTGAGGCTCGCCCTGGTGCGGGTCCATCTATTATGCCGTGAAGTCCTCCAGAGTTGCGCCCTTGATGGTCCTGGTGGTGACGAACTCTAGCTCGAAAGGTTGCAGCTCGATGTTCCACTCGGCTACGCGGCCGGTGGTGTTCGGGATCCGCAAGACCTGCTCCAGGGGGTAAGAAGAGAATACTCTTACCTGGTGAGCCTGGAAGTAGTGGCACAGCTTCCAAGAGGCCATGAGGAGCGCCAGGAGGAGCTTCTGCTGCATAGGGTATCGCTCGCATGCGTCTCGCAACACCGTGCTGGCGGAGTAGACGGGATGCTCGACGAGGCGCGTGACCGTGGTGTACAAGCCCTCCTCACCCGGGGGCCCAGGCATCGGTGCCTCGGGGGCCTCCGGAGGCGGAGCTCTAGAGGCCTCCTGAGGGGGCACCGAGGCCTGCGGGTGCAAACTCTCAGGGGGCACCAGGGTGGCCTCGAGGGACCCCGCTGACGCCTCTGGAGGGGTGGCATCCGGGTGCGCAGAGGCAGCCAGGCACAGACTCGCTCCTCTCTTTCTGCCACCAGGGCCGCGCTGGTTGTCTGGGAAGTGGCCGCCAAGTACTACAGTAGGCGCTCGCGAGGGTGCGGGGCGACCATGATGGGGGACTCGTGAGGTACCTCTTGGGGTCCTCGAAGGCCGCATTAGCCTCGGGGGTCCACTCGAAGGAGTCAGTCCTCTTCATGAGCTTGAAGAACGGCAGAGCCCGCTCGCCAAACATGGACATGAAGCGGCCGAGCGAGGCCATGCACCCTGCCAGGAGGTGCATCTCCTTAAGATTGTGGGGTGGCTGCATTTCTTTGTTGGCCCTGATCTTCTCAGGGTTAGCCTCCATGCCGCAATGGGAGACCAGGAAGCCGAGGAGCTTGCCGGAAGGGACACCGAAGACGGACTTGGCGGGGTTGAGCTTTAGGTTGACCTTCCGTAGGTTGGCGAACGTTTCTTCTAGGTCTTGGATGAGGGTGCGCGCCTTGCTCGTTTTGATGACGATGTCGTCGACATAAGCCTCCGCGTTCCTCCTCATCTGGCACCCCAAGCAGATGCGCATCAGCCTCTAGAAAGTAGCCCCCGCGCTCTTCAGGCCGAAGGGCATGCATACATAGCAGAACACCCCGCAAGGAATGATGAAAGCGGTTTTCTCCTCATCCTCCTTCGCCATCTTGATCTGATGATAGCCTGAGAAGGCGTCCAGGAAGCAAAGTAGATCACACCCAGTGGTGGAGTCTACTATCTGATCGATCCTCGGCAGCGGGAAGTGGTCCTTGGGGCAGGCCTTGTTAAGGTTGGTGAAGTCGACACACATGCGCTTGCCGGCGTGCGGCTTGGCGACGACAATGGGGTTGGCGACCCACTCGGGATGGAGTACTTCGCGGATAACGCCAGCTCCTTGGAGCTTCTCGACCTCCTGGACGACGAAGTCCTACTTCTCGACCGCCTGGCATCGCACCTTCTGCTTGACAAGGCGCGCGTTGGGGAACACCGCTAGGTGGTGCTCAATCACCTCTCTCGGCACGCCGGTCATGTCCGAAGTCGTCCAGGCGAACACGTCAGCATTCGCCCGGAGGAACGCGACGAGCGCGCCCTCCTGCTCAGGACAGAGGCCGCTGTCGATGGTGACGAAGGGGCCCACGGCGCTCCCATCCAAAGACACCTTCTTGGTCTCGACCCGCTTCTGGGAGAAAAGGAGCTTCTTATTCACAGGCGCCGGCTTGGCCAACCCTGGGGCGCCCTCGCCGGCTGGGGACAGAGAAGCGGCCATCTTGTAGACGCGCGCTAGGGCTCGCATCAAGTCCTTCTCATCGCAATGGATGGTGAGGGGGCCGCTGCTCCCTGGCATCTTTACGAGGCCGTAGGCATGGGGGTTTACCTCCATGAACTTGGAGAGCGCGGGGTAGCCCACGATGGTATTGTAGGGAAGGCCGATGGGAGCTACATCGAAGTCCACCGACTCTGTCCGGTTGTTATAGCGAGTGCCGAAGGTGACCAGGAGGCACATGTAACAGCCCAAGAGCATTCCTTTGCTATTTGTAATATATTTATCATGTGAGACTCTTATTGGATGTTTGCAATGCTATCATGAGTTTGAGTTCTACTTGTCATAGTCATTTCATGCATCATGGCATCATATTCATAACATCAAGTGCATCATACTATTTTTTTTGCCATGATTGTGGGGTGGTGTTGTTGATGTGAGTGCATGTGTTGCTTTGTTTGGAGTGCTACTCTAGTCCCCCCCCCCCCATTTCTAAACCATCCCCTCTTCTCTCTTATTCCTAGATATTCCACATGCTAATAATCTAGTTGCTGTTTTCATATATTAAAAATGTTGGTCATTTTAGAAATAATCTGATATGTATTCTAAACCAGCCCATATCCATGTTATGAAGAGCATCCACCCTCTATCCCCAAAACAGATTGCATTTTTATTAAAACATGAATTTATCTTGTTGCTCTAAAAATGACATTCTCATTTTTATTAAATTGCATGCATTTTTGTGAACCCAAAAATGTACCTCTTTCTCCTCAAAACATCTCTCTCTAAAACATGTGCATTTTGTTTCTCTGAGGTTTTATAATAATTAGCTGATTTGTTGCTGTTTGAGAGAGAGAGACGAGACCGGATGGGCTCTTCCTGGCCCATCTAGCTGGTCCGTGGCCCAGCTCCTCGCTCCTGATGGTCACCTGTTCCCCGTCCCCTTCCTCCGTCAGCTTCAGAGAGAGAGCGAGCGCCGTGTGTTCACGAACGTCGAGGAGCGCCGTCTGGCCCCTCTTTTAAAAGCCTCGGCATGCGTGCCCCTTCCCCTAGGGTTCCGCGTTCCCTCCAGCCGCCGCCATCTCCTTCTCCCCTCCTGTCTCTCCCTCCCCGCGGTAAGTTTCAGAGAGAAAAAAATTCAGGATTCAGAGAGAGAGCAAAGAGCCGCCGTCGATTCCGTCATCCCCTTCGTCGCCGGTGGCCTCTCCGTGGCATCCGAGATGCCCGCGGGGTTGCTGATGCCGTCGGCGTCCCGTTCCCGGCGCTAGGGAGGTCCGAGCTCCTCCGTGGCGTCAGCTCCTTCCTCGCCATCGTCGGTGCGAGGGAGCTCCACTGCTTCAGGCCTCCCCGACCCTCTTCTTCGCCTCGCGGCGTCGCCTTCGTCTCCTGCGTCGTCTCCGTGTTCGTCTCCAGCAGCAACCCTGGGTGAGCCGTTAGTCCTCCTCTCCTTGCTCCAGTCGCCGTAGCGCAGAGCCGCCCGATCCGAGCGCGTCCGCCGTCGTAGTCCGGTGTTAGGTGCCCAAGTAGCTTCCTTTGCCGCGCCTTGCTTCGTCTGCGCTCGCCTGTCGCCTCGCCGCGCCGCAAGACCGTGTAGAGCCCCGCAAATATTGCCGTGGCTGTTGCGCCCTGTCCACCATGGCCGGGAGCGTCGAGCTCCTTGCGCCCGCCTGGCAGCCCGTTCCTCTCCGTGCTAGCCTCGGAAATGGAACCCCCGTAGAGTCCGCAACCCCCGCCGGTGGTCAGCTGTTCCAGAGTTCGCCTGTGCGCGTCGTCGGCGTCATCCTCTGTTCCGGTCGCCGGTAGTAGTGCAGCAGCAGCAGGGGTCTGTTCAAAAGGAGCAAGCCCCCTGTATGTTCAGTAGTTCCCCAGTAGCGCAGTGGTTACGTTGCCACGCCGCAGACCATGAGGTCGTGGGTTCCAGTCCAGGCTCTCCCCCGAGCCTTTTTATTTTTCGGTAGTGTGCCCTGTGTGTGCGTGTGTGTGTGTCCTGTGTGTGTGAGGCCCTGACTAGTGGGCCTGGCCCCACTTGTCATCCTCAGGGGAGCCCTGGTGTCAATGCCAGTGGGACCCCCCCTCTGTATGTTTTTTTTGTTTTATTTATTCTGTTGTTTTGTATCTTTCCATTATTGGAAAGATCCAGATCTGGACATGGCCATTTTTGGCAGTAGCCAAATAGGGCAAGATTTCACTTATAAGTCATGGTTGGTTGTTGTGTGTTTCTCTTTCTAGTGTTGTGGGAGTTTTCCTTACATGGATATATGAGTATGATATATGATTTTGGGGTAGAATTTCCCAAAGAATCCAGTGGTGCAGTTTGTTTTGACTTTTGTGCAAGTTTGCAAATGTCATTTTTGTGCCAGCATGCCATTTTGTCTTTTTCATATGTTTTAATCTATGCAATATATGTGAAACTTGTCAACATGAATATGCTAGTGTTTTGTGGGTACTAGGCCCTGGTATTTTGTTTGGCATGATAAGCTTGTGGATAAGTGGGTTTCTTGCTGTTAACATGCTAAGTTAATAACACTGGTTTCATGTCTTAAAATATTGCTAAGTGTTCGAGCTGTTATTTTCTTGCTATGTTTAGAAGATGGTTCCCATGGATGTGTTGATCCTTTGAGTTTGGGGCCTTAACATGTTTTGTTGTGCTCATCATACTCTACTAAATTGTGCTAAGAACTTGGGCATTAAGCCCTTGCATCATATTTAAAACCTGCTGTGAAGTTGCTATTCTGTTAACATGTGTCCAGTTTTGCCTTGCTAAATTTTGGGCAAGTCTGAGAAGTTGCTGTTATAACCATGCCATGTTTAGAGGATGCTACCAAGTGATATGTTGTGTTATAGCTCATGCTCAGTGCTAGTGTTTTGTTGTAGATGTTTCCTTCTACCATCCTGTTAATTTTCATGCCATGAAATGCCCTCTAGCATATGTAAATCATGCTGTCAATATGCCATCTGGTTAACTCAGATTCCAGAAAACTGGAATTTTCATTAAGTCCCTGAAATCTGTTTCAACATGCCATCTTGTGAGCATATTTGCTATTGATCCATGCTTCCTTTCAAGTTTGTGTAGATGGATGATTTGATAAGCATGATGTATAGTTTCTGAACATGCCTTGGTGTTGATTTAAAACCAGCTGTAGCTCTGGCCATGTGTGTGACAAGATGCCATGTTGCTGTTTGTGGACAGATTGTGTGTTTGATTGTTTTGTGACTTGTGGGAGCTATACTCCATTGTTTTGCTTGATCTTTAGCTCTATTCTTACTAGATTTTAATTTCCTATCCAGTGGCATCCTTGGAACACCAAGGTATAGCCCAGAGATTGCCTCATGTTGTGTTCTGTCTCCGTTAACGTTCGTACCTTGTCGCGAGCGTACCGTGAGCTACGTTACTCCGTTTGCAACGTTCTACATATGCATTTGCATCGTTTTTGCATGAAGCATCCATATTTGCCATGATCATGCATGTCCAAATAAGCAATATTGAGGTTCTGTCCAGAATACTAAACAACTTAATAAATGCATGTGAAACATGACTAGCATAGGCTTGCCATGCTATATTTCTTAATATGACCATGCATCATCTTGTTTGTGCATTGCACCTCGCTGGTTGTTTATTTGGTGCTGTTCTCTTTGGGTAGACGCGAGTGTTGAGCCTGAGTATGAGGATTCCGGAGAGTACAACTACGAGGACCCAGCTCTTTGTCCCTCTGAAGAACCAACAGGCAAGATGATCATACCCGGATCCCGACACTATTTTTGCCTTGCTAGATGTCTCGCTTTTACCGTTATGTTACGTTACCTACCACTTAAAAACTGTCAGCCTCCTAAATTGCCATGAAAGCCTCTAACCCTTCCACTACCTAGCAAACCTTGATTGGCTATGTTACCGCTGCTCAGCCCTTATCTTATAGCGTTGCTAGTTGCAGGTGCAAGCTTTCCCATGTGTCAACATGGATTTTGTTTATATCACTCTATCTATTGTTATTTGATTTAACGCACATATATATCTGGCAACTGTGGAAGGCTTGGCCTTTTGCTCAGTGTTTTGTTCCGCTTTTGCCGCACTAGTTCCGAGTACCGGTGTTATATTCCATATTTTGCGCTCCTAACATGCTCGGGGTTGTTATGGGGACCCCCTTGACCATTCGTTTTAGATTAAAACTTGTCTGGCAAGACCCAACTTTGGTACTACATTTGCTAAATAACTTAATAAAATTGCATAGGGCATAGCTACCCCGTGGATAATTAATCAACCCCCCCCCCCGGGCCAGTGCTCCTCATGAGTGTTGGTCCAAACTAGAGCACTGTGCGGGGCCAACCCGGGGCAACTCGGGAGATCTCTATCAGGCCCTGTACACTAGCTTATCCGGTCATGTCCTGAGAACGAGATACGCGGCTCTTATCGGGTTCGTCGACACGTCGGGCGGTCTTGCTGGACTTGTTTTACCTTTCTCGAATGTCTTGCGCGAGGAATTCCGGTTTTTCTTCGGCCTATCCCGAGGTGCGGTTTTCCATTGGAATTGCCTAGGAAGATCATGAGATTCGTGGTCGAGGCTATTCTCGCGGCGTGTGGTTAGTTTGTGATGGATGAGTTGGAGCACCCCTGCAGGGTTTAATCTTTTCGGAAAGCCGTGCCCGCGGTTATGTGGCAACTTGGAAATTTGTTTAACACCCGGTTATAGTAAACTTGAAGTAAACTTAAATAAAATACACCAACTGTGTGCGTAACCGTGACCGTCTCTGCTCGTGAACATGAACCGAGAGAGAACACGGTGGGGTTATGATTGACGTAAGTAGGTGTTCAGGATCACTTAGTGATCATGCTAATTCACGATCGTCATACGTATGCCACCATATTTACATTCAAGTTCTCGTAAGTTAGCCACCATATATATGCTTAGCGCTTGCTGCAGCCTCACCACTTACCCAATGGCTTACATAGTTTCGGTACCCGGGTTATGAGATTGCTGAGTCCCTGTGGCTCACAGATTACAACAATACAGGTGCAGGTGTTGATGAGAACGTGCCAGACGATGTGACTCAGCTCCAGTGGGAGTACGACGAGGAACGTGGTCGGATGTATGTTACGTATCCAGACGAGTAGGGAGCTTCATGGTGGTGATCCTGGGATAGCGAGACAGTTTTACATTGCTTCTTTTATCGTTTGTTTTCGTCCGTAGCCGGACCCTGCCTTTTGAATGATGTATGAATATTATTTGTGTGGACTTGTAAGGTAGCTTGTGGCGAGTGTAAGCCAACTCATATACTCATCTCTTCCTACATGTATTGCAATGTTTTACTGTACTTGCGAACGACGAGATGCGCTTCTATCCCCGTCGAGGCCACAAGCCTTAATAGGGATAGGACCGCATCTTGGGCGTCACAGCGCACCTGCTCCAAAAGCTGGGTGGATCTGCTGATGATGCCCGAGAAAGGCCTGGTGGGCGCCTGCCGCTCGTAGGGCACCTGGAGTGCTTCGAAGGTCTCCACCAAGAGCAGGTTGAGGCCTGCGCCGCCGTCGATGAGCGTCTTGGTGACGACTACCCCACCGATGGTGGGGGTACATAGTAGAGGGACGGCGCCCGCGGCCCTGATGGACTTGGGGTGGTCGCTCACGTCGAAGGCGATGGGGGACTCCGACCCCCTGAGGCTGCCGGCGGTCTCGGACGCCAGGAGGGCTGCGCTCGCCCTTCGCGAAGAAGCTCTTGAGGTGGTGGACGAACAAAGGGGCCTGTGACCCACCGAGGATACAGGCCACCCAACGGAGCCCCCGGAATCCCCCACTGGCGACGACGCCCCCCCCCCCAGAGGGGTTGCGCGGCCTGATACGTCTCCAACGTATCTATAATGTTTGCTTGTTCCATGCTGTTATATTATCATTCTTGGATGTTTTATAATCATTTCATAGCAACGTTATATCATTTCTTGGGACTAACCTATTGACATAGTGCCAAAGTGTCAGTTGTTGTTTTTGCTTGTTTTTTACTTCGCAGAATATCAGTACCAAATAGAGTCCAATCGCGACGAAACTTTTTGGAGATTTTTTTGGGCCAGAAGACGTACAGTGGCCCAAAGAAGTACCAGAGAGGACGGCCGAGGAGACCACAACCCACCAGGGCACGCTAGAGGCCCCGGGCGCGCCCTAATGGGTTGTGCCCTCCTCGGGACGCCTCTCCTCCGCCTCTGATGCCTACAAATTCCCAAATATTCCAGAAACCCTAAGGGAGTCGACGAAAAACACATCCAGCCGTCGCACGTTCCAGAACCGCGAGATCCAATCTAAACACCATCACGGAGGGGTTCATCATCCTCATTGGTGCGTCTCCGATGAAGCGTGAGTAGTCCACCATAGAACCACGGGTCCGTAGGCAGTAGCTAGATGGCTTCCTCTCTCTCTCTCTTTTGATTCTCAATACAATGGTCTCTTGGAGATCTATTTGATGTAAAGTTTTGCGGTGTGTTTGTTGGGATCCGATGAATTTTAAGTTCATGACCAGTTTCTATCCATGAATATTATTTGAGTCTTCTTTGATCTCTTATATGCATGATTACTTATATCCTCGTATTTCTTCTTCGAATCTTTGGTTTAGTTAGGCCAACTAGATCGATTTTTCTTGCCATGGGAAGAGGTGCTTTGTGATGGGTTCGATCTTGCGGTGTCCTCTCCCAGTAACAGAAGGGGCAGCGAGGCACGCATGTATCGTTGCTATTAAGGATAACAAGATGGGGTCTATTCCTATATGAATATATCTTGTCTACATAATGTCACCGTTCTTATTGCATTACTCTGTTTTTCCATGAACTTAATACACTAGATGCATGCTGGATAGCGGTCGATGTGTGGAGTAATAGTAGTAGATGCAGAATCGTTTCGGTCTACTAATCTTGGACGTGATACCTATATAATGATCATCGCCTTGGATATCGTCATGATTATTTGATCTTCTATCAATTGCCCAACAGTAATTTGTTCACCCACCGTGTGCTATACTCATGAGACAAGCCACTAGTGAAACCTACGGCCCCCGGGTCTACTTTTCCAACATATTGCTTTCCGATCTATCTTTTTCCCGCTTTTATTTTCAGATCTATTATTCCAAAAACCCAAAAATACCTTGCTGGCCTTTTTATTTGCCTTTTTTATTTTGTGTTCTTGAGATATATATCTACCCAATCTATCATATCCTAATCTATCTTTTTACCGTAGAGAGATTGACAACCTCTCCTTCGCATAGGGTTGCAAGTATTTGTTCTTTGTGTGCAGGTGTTGTTTATGTAGTGTTGGTGATCCTCCTACTGGTTCGATACCTTGGTTTCATAACTGAGGGAAATACTTACTGTCGCTGTGCTGCATCATCCCTTCCTATTTGGGGAAATACCAACGCAGTCTCAAGCCACGTCAAAGGAATTTCTGGCGTCGTTGCCGGGGAGGAAGCGGTCTCTTCTACGTGCCAATCTCTGGCGCCGAGGAGACACAATCATCATCTACCAGGTTCCTAGTCACAAATCTCATCTCCTTGCAATTACATTATTTGCCATTTGCCTCTTGTTTTCCTCTCCCCCACTTCACCAAATTTGTCGTTTTATTCGCCCTCTTTTTCGTTTGCCTTTTTCTCATCAGATCTCTTGTTTTCTTGTCATCATGAGTGATTTTGGTATGGTAGAAACAGATGATCGTAGGACTCCTAATATTTGATGTTTTGGCAATCTGGATGCTAAAACTTTTGTTTTGGGGCAAGGGAACGTTATAGGAAAAGAAACTATCCAAGAATATTTTTTAATTGCGTTGGAAATTTGACTCTCGATGATACTCGTATACTGAAAAGAACTAAAACTTATGCAGAAGCTATTTCAGCGCTTGTTCTGAAACTTGAAAATAGGTTGATTCATACCCATCCTACCTTGCAAAGATTGTTTTATGAGCTACCCATCATAAAGGATCCCGAAGCTAAGAAGTTAGCCATCCTTGTTCTCATGAATGAATTTGGTCACATAGTACGAGAAGCTAGGGAAATCTTTGATTTCTTTGGTATGGGCCGTGAAAAACCGGTGATAGGGGAGATCCTTTACAATAGCGATTACATGTTGAGACATCTGCTTGGAAATAATCAAATTTTTGATGAGAATCTTAAAAAGGAAGTCCCCGTTTTAGATATGATCCAACAAGTTTTCAATGATGTTAATCATCAATATTCTTGGATTGTGGCTGGGAATCAAAGAGGGTACGTAGATGGACAACTTGATAGTGCTACGGTTTCTATGAATGACGTGTTTCAAGTTTTATTTGCAAAACCTCTTGATAAGGATATTTCTACAAAAACCAAAGATGACAATACTTGAATCTATGCGTTATGCCTAGCTAGGGGCGTAAAACGATAGCGCTTGTTGGGAGGCAACCCAATGAATAAATTTATTTTCATGTTTTTCTTTCTGTTTTTGAGTGTTGACACAATTATGCCTCTGTTATGATTGTGTTTTTTGTGTTTTATTTAGTGTTTGTGCCAAGTAAAGCCTTTAGGATGATTCATAAGATGAGTACAAACAATGCTGAATCTGAAAAAGAAACTTTGCCTCACAGTATTGCTATACAAATTATTTACGTTTTCCTAATTTTTCAGAATTTTTAGAGTTACAGAAGTATGGTTAGAGTACAAATTACTACAGACTGTTCTGTTTAAGACAGATTCTGTTTTCGTTGCATTGTGTGCTTGTTTTGATGAATCTATGGATTGTATTGAAGGGTATGAGCCATGGTAAAGTTAAAATACAGTAGGTATAATGCAATAATAAAATTAGAATGGGTTTGCAACAGTACTTAAAGTGGTGGTTTGCTTTATTATACTAACGGATCTCACGAAGATTTTGTTGAGTTTTGTGTGATTGAAGTTTTCAAGTTTTGGGTGAGATCCCAATGGATGAAGGAATAAGGAGTGCAAAGAGCCTAAGATTGGGGATGCTACAGCACCCCCAAGTAATATCTAAAGAGAAACAAGCAACTAAGATCGGGGATGCCCCGAGTGGCATCCCCTCTTTCTTCTAACAACCATCGGTATTTTACTTGGAGCTATATTTTTATTCGTCACATACCATGAGTTTTGCTTGGAGCGTCTTGTATCATTTGAGTCTTTGCTTGCTTTGCTTTTTAGTTTGTCACTAGTATCCTTGCTGGACACACCTATTTGAGAGAGCCAAAATTATGCTAAGATTTGTTAGAATTGCTCTTTATGCTTCACTTATACTTTTTGAGCTATGGAATTGCTCTAGTGCTTCACTTATATCTTTTTGAGAACGGTGTGCTTCGAAATTTTTGAAGAAACACTCTCATGCTTCACTTAGATTATTTTGAGAGTTAGTAAATTTTGAATAAATCCTCTCATGCTTCACTTATACTATTTTGAGAGATGAAATCTCTATGCTCATGTTCCTCCCTTAAATTTGTTTGAGCTTGTCAAAAGCAATGGCAATATATGAAAATAGTCCCAAAGTGATAGATATTCAAGGAGGATATAATAAAAACTTTCATGAAGATCATTGGACAAATTAAACTTGATTCCTTGTAATAGTTTTGAGACATGAAGATAGTAATATGTGAGTCATGCTAGTGAGTAATTATGCTTTAGTAAGAATATTGGTGTTAAGGTTTGTGATTCCCTATGGAAGTACGAAAGTCAATAGTTATGCAATGAAATTACATCCTACTTATGGTGCATTATTCGGTGTTAGTTATTCTCAATGCTCGCTTATGTGAATGTTCGTTTCTTGGTTGGTTGCTTCTCAATCTATTTGCTAGCCTCCACTTGTACTATGTAGAAATACTACTTGTGCATCCAAAATCCTTAAACCCAGTTTGCCTGATGAGTCCACCATACCTACCTATATGCGGTATTTCCATGCCGTTCTAAGAAAATTTGTATGTGCCATCTCTACTTTTCGAAATAAATTTCCTTTTTGTGTGCTCGTACCGCTCATGAAACGGTAGGGGATATCCAATATTTTTCCATGCTAGATGTGCTATTCTCAAGATGAGTGTTTATTCACTTGTCATTGCACGAGAGTATGGCAGTAATAGGGATGCCCAGTCCCGAAATGAAAAAAAAATACTTTATGTTGTCAAATAATAAATTCCTTGGAAAGTGTTGCTATGGAAGGCAACCGTGGATACGGCCAGCCATGGATTGTGAAAGAATGATGGAAAAAGGAATAAACTTTACTTTATGTTTGGGAACCACCTATGATATATCTAGCATGGAAAGTATTGTGAACTACTTTGTCGTTTTCGTTGACAGGAAAGGCATGCCACTCAATATATATATTTTTCTCTCAGTTTAAACTTTGAGCTCTGGCACCTCTACAAATCCCTACTTCCCTATGTGAAGGACCTATCTATTTACTTTATGCAATTTTTATTTTTATTTGGGTCTCCATCTTTTCTTATAAAGCACCAACTAGGGGGCACTATGATCATACTTGAGCATTGGGTGTAGTTAGTATTTGAGTGTGTTTCATGAATCGATTAATGATTGAGCATGATGGGCCAGGGATAAATTTCTTTAGTATTGATATTTTTGAAGGACATGGTTGCTTGTTGGCATGCTTGAGTATTAAAGTCATTATGTTAAAACTAGACTATTGCTTTGAACCATCTAAAAGTCTAAATGTCCATGCTACAAAAGAAAAGAATATGTGATGAACATGTTAGGCAGCATTCCACATCAAAATTTCTGTTTTTATCATTTACCTACTCGAGGACGAGTAGGAATTAAGCTTGGTGATGCTGATACGTCTCCAACGTATCTATAATTTTTGCTTGTTCCATGCTGTTATATTATCATTCTTGGATGTTTTACAATCATTTTATATCACCTTTATATCATTTTCTGGGACTAACCTATTGACATAGTGCCAGTTGCAGCTTTTGCTTGTTTTTTACTTCGCAGAATATCAGTACCAAACGGAGTCCAATCGTGACGAATTTTTTTGGAGATTTTTTTGGGCCAGAAGACATACAGTGGCCAAAGAAGTACCAGAGAGGAGGGCCGAGGAGACCACAACCTACCAGGGCGCGCCAGAGGCCCCGGGTGTGCCCTAATGGGTTGTGCCCTCCTCGGGACGCCTCTCCACCGCCTCTGATGCCTATAAATTCCCAAATATTCTAGAAACCCTAAGGGAGTCGACGAAAAACACATCCAGCCGCCGCAAGTTCTAGAACCGCGAGATCCAATCTAAACACCATCACAGAGGGGTTCATCATCCTCATTGGTGCCTCTCCGATGATGTGTGAGTAGTCCACCATAGACCTACGAGTCCGTAGGCAGTAGCTAGATGGCTTCCTCTCTCTCTTTTGATTCTCAATACAATGGTCTCTTGGAGATTTATTTGATGTAAACTTTTGCGGTGTGTTTGTTGGGATCCGATGAATTTTGAGTTCATGATCAGTTTTTATCCATGAATATTATTTGAGTCTTCTTTGATCTCTTATATGCATGATTACTTATAGCCTCGTCTTTCTTCTTCGAATCTTTGGTTTAGTTAGGCCAACTAGATCGATTTTCTTGCCACGGGAAGAGGTGCTTTGTGATGGGTTCGATCTTGCGGTGTCCTCTCCCAGTGACAGAAGGGGCGGCGAGGCACGCATGTATTGTTTCTATTAAGGATAACAAGATGGGCTCTATTCCTACATGAATAGATCTTGTCTGCATCATGTTGTTGGGAAACGTTGCATGGGAAACAAAAAATTTCCTACGCACATACAAGATCTATCCATGGAGATGAGCATCTACGAGAGGGGAGATCGGATCCACATACCCTTGTAGATCGCTAAGCGAGAAGCGTTAAGAAACGCGGTTGATGTAGTCGAACGTCATCGCGATCCAAATCGCAAGCCGTCCCGCAATCCAATCATGATCTAGTGCCGAACGGACGGCACCTCCGCGTTCAGCACACGTACAGCTCGATGACGATCTCCGCCTGCTTGATCCAGCAAGGGAGAGCGGAGAGGTAGATGAGTTCTCCGGCAACACGACGGCGTGGTGGCGGTGGTGGTGGTGCTATCCCGACAGGGCTACGCCTAGCGCTACCGAAACCGCGAACGGAGGAGAAAACGATCTAGGGAGAGGTAGGGGCGCCAAGGGCTTCGTGTGTTCTCTTGGGGCGCCCCCTCCCCTCTATATATAGGTGGAGGGGCATGGAGATCAGCCCCTCCAAGCCCTAGGGCGCAGCCAAGGGGGTGGAGTTGGACTCCTAGGCCAATTCCCTCCCTTTCCATAAACAGGTGGACTTTCCACCTCTCCCAAGCCACATGGGCCTTGAGGGACTTATGCGCCTGGCCCAATAAGGCCAGGGCGCCTCCCCTCAGCCCATGCAAACCCTTGGGACGTGGTGGAACCATTGGTGGACTTCCGGACTCCTCCGGAAGTTTTTGGAACCTTCTAGAAGCATCCCGGTACAATACCGGAAAAACCCGAAACTTTTCCGGTCGCCAAAATATGACTTCCCATATATAAATATTTACCTCCGGACCATTCCGGAGCTCCTCGTGACGTCCGGGATCTCATCCGGGACTCCGAACAACCTTTGGTCACCAACATACATAACTCAATAATACCGAAACGTCACCGAACGTTAAGTGTGCAGACCCTGCGGGTTCGAGAACTATGTAGACATGACCGAGACACCTCTACGGTCAATAACCAATAGCGGGACCTGGATGCCCATATTGGTTCCTACATATTCTATGAAGATCTTTATCGGTTGAACCTCTATGTCAAGGATTCAGTTAATCCCGTACGATGTTCCCTTTGTTCATCGGTATGTTACTTGCCCGAGATTCGATCGTCGGTATCTCGATACCTAGTTCAATCTCGTTACCGGCAACTCTCTTTACTCATTCCTTAATACAAGATCACATGGCTAACACTTTAGTCACTTTGCTTGCAAGGCTCATTGTGATGTTGTATTACTGAGTGGGCCCTGAGATACCTCTCCGTCACACGGAGTAACAAATCCCAGTCTTGATCCATGCCAACTCAACAGACACCCTCGGAGATACCTGTAGAGCATCTTTATAGTCACCCAGTTATGTTGTGATGTTTGATACACACAAGGTACTCCTCTGGTTCAGCAATTTACATGATCTCATGGTCATAGGAACACATACTTGACATGCAGAAAACAATAGCATTAAACTGACACGATCATATGCTACGTTCATAGTTTGGGTCTTGTCCATCACATCATTCTCCTAATGATGTGATCCCGTTATCAAATGACAACTCATGTCTATGGCCAGGAAACCTTGACCATCTTTGATCAACGAGCTAGTCTAGTAGAGGCTCACTAGGGACATAGTGTTGTATATGTATCCACACATGTATCTGTGTTTCCGATCAATACAATTCTAACATGGATAATAAACGATTATCATGAACAAGGAAATATGATAATAACTAATTTTTTATTGCCTCTAGGGCATATTTCCAACAGTCTCCCACTTGCACTAGAGTCAATAATCTAGTTCACATCACCATGTGATTAACACCCAATGAGTTCTGGGGTTTTATCATGTTTTGCTTGTGAGAGAGGTTTTCTAGTCAACGGGTCTGCAACATTCAGATCCTTGTTCATTTTGCAAATATTATGTCATACTGTAGATGCTTCTACCATGCTCCACTTGGAGCTATTCCAAATGGTGCTCCACTATACGTATCCGGATTGCTACTCAGAGTCATCCGGATTGGTGTCAAAGCTTGCATCGACGTAACTCTTTACGACAAACTCTTTATCACCGCCATAATCGAGAAATATTTCCTCAGTCCTTAAGTTACTAAGGATAATTTTGACCGTTCTCCAGTGATCCACTCCTGGATCACTCATGTACCCCATGATAGACTCATGGCAAGGCACACACCAGGTGCGGTACACAGCATGGCATACTATATAGAGCCTACGGCTAAGGCATAGGGGATGACCTTCGTCCTTTTTCTATCTTCTGCCGTGGTCGAGCTTTCAGTCTCACTCAACTTCACACCTTACAAATCAGGCAAGAACTCCTTCTTTGACTAATCCATTTTGAACTCCTTCAAAATCTTGTCAAGGCATGCACTCATTGAAAGTCATGTCAGGCGTTTTGATCTATCTCTATAGATCTTGATGCCCAATATTTAAGTAGCCTTTTATCCAGGTCTTCCTTTGAAAAACCCCTTTCAAACAACCTTTTATGCCTTCCAGAAATTTCTACATAATTCCCGATCAACAATATGTCATCCACATATACTTATCAGAAATTCTATAGTGCTCCCACTCACTTTATTGTAAATACAAGTTTCTTATAAACTTTGTATAAACCCAAAAGCTTTGATCACCTCATCAAAGCGTATATTCCAACTCTGAGATGCTTGCTCCAGTCCATAGAAGGATCGCTGGAGCTTGCATACCTTTTAGCATCCTTAGGACCGACCAAACCTTCTGGTTGTATCACATACAACCTTTCCTCATGGAAACCATTAAGGAAACTCTGTTTTGACATCCATGTGCCAGATTTCATAATCGAAAAATGCAGCAACTGCTAACATATTCCAACAGACTTTAGCATCGCTACGGGTGAGAAAGTCTCATCGTAGTCAACTCCTTGGACTTGTCGAAGACTACTTTGCGACGAGTCGAGCTTTATAAATGGTGACATTTACCATCAGCGTTTGTCTTCTTCTTAAAGATCCATTTGTACTTAACGGCCTGCCGTTCATCGGGCAAGTCTACCAAAGTCCATACTTGGTTTTCATACATGGATCCTATCTCGGATTTCATGGCTCCTAGCCATTTGTTGGAATCCGGGCCCACCATCGCTTCTTCATAGCTCGTAGGTTCACTGTTGTCTAACAACAAGACCTCCAAGACAGGATTGCCATGCCACTCAAGGGCGGTACGATTTCTTGTCGACCTACGAGGCTCGATAGTAACTTGATCCGAAGTGTCATGATCATCATCATTAACTTCCTCTTCATTTGGTGTAGGTGCCACAGAAAACATCTTTCTGCGTCGTGCTACCATCCAACTGAAGTGACGGTTCAATAACCTCATCAAGTTCTACTTTTCCTCCCACTCAATTCTTTCGAGAGAAACTCTTTCTCGAGAAAGGACCCGTTTTAGCAACAAACACTTTGCCCTAGGATCTGAGATAGAAGGTATACCCAACTGTTTCCTTAGGGTATCCTATGAAGACACATTTGTCCGCTTTGGGTTCGAGCTTATCAGGTTGAAGTCTTTTCACATAAGCATCGCATTCCCAAACTCTAAGAAACGACAGCTTAGGTTTCTGCTAAACCATAATTCATACGGTGTCATCTCAACGGACTTAGATGGTGCCCTATTAAAGTGAATGTAGTTGTCTCTAATGCTTATCCCGAAAATGATAGTGGCAAATCGGTAAGAGACATCATAGTACGCACCATATCCAATAGAGTACGACTACGACGTTCGAACACACCATCACACCATGGCGTTCCAGGCGGCGAGAGTTGTGAAACAATTTCCACATTGTCTTAAGTTGCATACCAAACTCGTAACTCAGATATTCACCTCCACGAACATATCGTAGACATTTTATCTTCTTGTCATGATGATCTTCAACTTCACTCTGAAATTGCTTGAACTTTTCAAACGTTTCAGACTTGTGTTTCATTAAGTAAATATACCTATATCTACTCAAATCATCAATGAAGGTAAGAAAATAACGATATCCACCACGCGCCTCAATGCTCATCGGACTGCACACATCAGTATGTATGATTTCCAACAAGTCACTTGCCCGTTCCATTGTTCCAGAGAACGGAGTCTTAGTCATCTTGCCCATGAGGCATGGTTCACATGTATCAAGCGATTCAAAATCGAGTGATTCCATAAGTCCAACAACATGGAGCTTCCTCATGCGTGTAACACCAATATGACCTAAGCGGCAATGCCACAAGTATGTGGTACTATCATTATTAACTTTGCATCTTTTGGCATCAATATTATGAACATGTGTATCACTACGATCGAGATTCAATAAACCATTCACATTGGGTGCATGACAATAAACACGATCTAATCATGTTCATGCTCAACGCAAACCCAAATAACATTTATTTAGGTTCAACACTAATCCCGAAGGTAGAGGGAGCGTGCGATGGTGATCACATCAACCTTGGAAACACTTCCAACACACATCGTCACCTCGCCCTTTAGCTAGTCTCCGTTTATTCCATAGCTTTTATTTCGAGTTACTAACATTAGCAACTGAACCGGTATCTAATACCCCGGTGCTACTAGGAGTACTAGTAAGGTACACATCAATAACACGTATATCAAATATACTTCTGTTGACGTTGCCAGCCTTCTTATCTGCCAAGTATCTGGGGTAGTTCCGCTACCAGTGACCGTTCCCCTTATTATAGAAGCACTTAGTCTCAGGTTTGGGTTCAACCTTGGGTTTCTTCACTGGAGCGGCAACTGGCTTGCCATTCATGAAGCTTCCCTTCTTGCCCTTGGCCTTCTCGAAACTAGTGGTTTTACTAACCATCAACACTTGATGCTCCTTCTTGATTTCTACCTTCACGGTGTCAAACATCACGAATAGCTCAGGGGTCATCTCCATCCCTGGCATGTTACAGTTCGTCACGAAGCTCTAGTAGATTGGTGGCAGTGACTTGGAGAACTCTGTCAATCACTATCTTATCTGGAAGATGAACTCCCACTTGATTCAAGCGATTGTAGTACCCAAACAATCTGGGCACATGCTCACCTGATTGAGCTATTCTCCTTCATCTTGCAGGCAAAGAATCTTGTTGGAGGTCTCAAATCTCTCAACAAGGGCACGAGCCTGAAATCCCAATTTCAGCTCTTGGAACATCTCATATGCTCCGTGACGTTCAAAACATCTTTGGAGCCTCAATTCTAAGATGTAATGCATGACGCACTGAACTATCAAGAAGTCATCAGAACGTCTCTGTCAGATGTTCACAACATCCACAGACCACGCTTGAGGGGGTGGCGCATCGAGCGGTGCATCAAGGACATAAGCCTTATGTGCAGCAATGAGGACAATCCTCAGATCACAGACCCAGTCCGCATAACTGCTACCATCATCTTTCAACTTACTTTTCCTCTAGGAACGTATCAAAATTTTAAGGGAGCTATAGCGCGAGCTATCAATCTACAATATAATTTTGAAAATACAACTTTAGACTATATTCATGATAATGAGTTCAATTAATCATATTACTAAAGAACTCCCACTCAAATAGACATCCCTCCGATCATCCGAGTGCTACATGATCCAAATTCACCAACCCAAGTCCGATCATCACGTGAGATGAGGTGGTTTCAATGGTGAACATCTCCATGTTGATAATATCTACTATATGACACATGTTCGACCTTTCGGTCTCTTGTGTTCCGAGGCCATGTCTGTACATGCTAGGCTCATCAAGTTTAACCCAAGTGTTCCGCATGTGCAAAACTGGCTTGCACCCATTGTATGTGAACGTAGAGTCTATCACACCCGATCATCACGTGGTGTCTCGAAACGACGAACTTTCGCAACGGTTCACACTCGGGGAGAACACAATTTTATCTTGAAATTTTAGTGAGGGATCACCTTATAATGCTACCGTCGTCCTAAGCAAAACAAGGTGCATAAAAGGATTAACATCACATGCAAATCATAAGTGACATGATATGGCCATGATCTTGTGCTTTTGATCTCCGTCTTGAAAGCACCGGCATGATCTCCATCGTCACCAGCATAACACCATGATCTCCATCATCTTGATCTCCATCAACGTGTCGCTATGAGGTTCCGCGCCAACTATTGCTTCTACAACTATTGCTAACTCATAGCGATAAAGTAAAGCAAAAAGCCGAGAATAAATTAAAGACAACCCTATGGCTCCTGCCAGTTGCCGTACTCATCGACATGCAAGTCTTGATAATCTATACAAAACATGATCATCTCATACATCACATATATCTCATCATGTTTCTGGCCATATCATATCACATCATACCCTGCAAAACAAGTTAGACGTCCTCTAATTTGTTGTTGGATGTTTTACGTGGCTGCTATGGGTATCTAGCAAGAACGATTATTACCTACGCAAAACCACAACGGTGATATACAAGTTGCTATTTCACCTTCTACAAGGACCGCCTTTGTCAAATCCGATTCAACTAAAGTGGGAGAGACAGACACCCGCCAGCCATCTTATGCAACAAAGTTACATGTCAGTCGATGGAACCGGTCTCTCGTACGTGGACGAGTAAGGTTGGTCTGAGGCGCTTCATCCCACAATACCGATGAATCAAGAAAAGACTAAGGAGGGAAGCAATCTGAATATCAACGCCCACAAACTCCTTTGTGTTCTACTCGTGATCTCATCTACGCATAAACCTGGCTCTGATACCACTGTTGGGAAACGTTGCATGGGAAACAAAAAATTTCCTACGCACATACAAGATCTATCCATGAAGATGAGCATCTACGAGAGGGGAGATCGGATCCACATACCCTTGTAGATCGCTAAGCGAGAAGCGTTAAGAAACGCGGTTGATGTAGTCGAACGTCATCGCGATCCAAATCGCAAGCCGTCCTGCGATCCAATCATGATCTAGTGCCGAACGGACGGCACCTCCGCGTTCAGCACACGTACAGCTCGATGACGATCTCCGCCTGCTTGATCCAGCAAGGGAGAGCGGAGAGGTAGATGAGTTCTCCGGCAACACGACGGCGTGGTGGCGGTGGTGGTGGTGCTATCCCGACAGGGCTACGCCTAGCGCTACCGAAACCGCGAACGGAGGAGAAAACGATCTAGGGAGAGGTAGGGGCGCCAAGGGCTTCGTGTGTTCTCTTGGGGCGCCCCCTCCCCTCTATATATAGGTGGAGGGGCATGGAGATCAGCCCCTCCAAGCCCTAGGGCGCAGCCAAGGGGGTGGAGTTGGACTCCTAGGCCAATTCCCTCCCTTTCCATAAACAGGTGGACTTTCCACCTCTCCCAAGCCACATGGGCCTTGAGGGACTTATGCGCCTGGCCCAATAAGGCCAGGGAGCCTCCCCTCAGCCCATGCAAACCCTTGGGACGTGGTGGAACCATTGGTGGACTTCCGGACTCCTCCGGAAGTTTTTGGAACCTTCTAGAAGCATCCCGGTACAATACCGGAAAAACCCGAAACTTTTCCGGTCGCCAAAATATGACTTCCCATATATAAATATTTACCTCCGGACCATTCCGGAGCTCCTCGTGACGTCCGGGATCTCATCCGGGACTCCGAACAACCTTTGGTCACCAACATACATAACTCAATAATACCGAAACGTCACCGAACGTTAAGTGTGCAGACCCTGCGGGTTCGAGAACTATGTAGACATGACCGAGACACCTCTACGGTCAATAACCAATAGCGGGACCTGGATGCCCATATTGGTTCCTACATATTCTATGAAGATCTTTATCGGTTGAACCTCTATGTCAAGGATTCAGTTAATCCCGTACGATGTTCCCTTTGTTCATCGGTATGTTACTTGCCCGAGATTCGATCGTCGGTATCTCGATACCTAGTTCAATCTCGTTACCGGCAACTCTCTTTACTCATTCCTTAATACAAGATCACATGGCTAACACTTTAGTCACTTTGCTTGCAAGGCTCATTGTGATGTTGTATTACTGAGTGGGCCCTGAGATACCTCTCCGTCACACGGAGTAACAAATCCCAGTCTTGATCCATGCCAACTCAACAGACACCCTCGGAGATACCTGTAGAGCATCTTTATAGTCACCCAGTTATGTTGTGATGTTTGATACACACAAGGTACTCCTCTGGTTCAGCAATTTACATGATCTCATGGTCATAGGAACACATACTTGACATGCAGAAAACAATAGCATTAAACTGACACGATCATATGCTACGTTCATAGTTTGGGTCTTGTCCATCACATCATTCTCCTAATGATGTGATCCCGTTATCAAATGACAACTCATGTCTATGGCCAGGAAACCTTGACCATCTTTGATCAACGAGCTAGTCTAGTAGAGGCTCACTAGGGACATAGTGTTGTCTATGTATCCACACATGTATCTGAGTTTCTGATCAATACAATTCTAACATGGATAATAAACGATTATCATGAACAAGGAAATATGATAATAACTAATTTATTATTGCCTCTAGGGCATATTTCCAGCACATGTCACCATTCTTATTGCATTACTCCGTTTTTCCATGAACTTAATACACTAGATGCATGATGTATAGTGGTCGATGTGTGGAGTAATAGTAGTTGATGCAGAATCGTTTCGGTCTACTAATCTTGGACGTGATGCCTATATAATGATCATCGCCTTGGTTATCGTCATGATTATTTGATCTTCTATCAATTGCCCAACAGTAATTTGTTCACCCACCGTGTGCTATACTCATGAGAGAAGCCACTAGTGAAACCTACGGCCCCCGTGTCTACTTTTCCAACATATTGCTTTCCGATCTATCTTTTTACCGCTTTTGTTTTCAGATCTATTATTCCAAAAACCCAAAAATACCTTGCTGGACTTTGTATTTGCCTTTTTTATTTTGTGTTCTTGAGAGATATATCTACCCAATCTATCTTTTTACCGTAGAGAGATTGACAACCTCTCTTTCGCGTCGGGTTGCAAGTATTTGTTCTTTGTGTGCAGGTGCTGTTTATGTAGTGTTGGTGATCCTCCTACTGGTTCGATACCTTGGTTTCATAACTGAGGGAAATACTTACCGTCGCTGTGCTACATCATCCCTTCCTCTTTGGGGAAATACTGACGCGGTCTCAAGCCACGTCAAAGGAATTTCTGGCGCCGTTGTTGGGGAGGAAGCGGTCTCTTCTACGTGCCAATATCTGGCACTGAGGAGACACCATCATCATCTACCAGGTTCCTAATCACAAATCTCATCTCCTTGCAATTACATTATTTGCCATTTGCCTCTCTTTTTCCTCTCCCCCACTTCACCAAATTTGCCGTTTTATTCGCCCTCTTTTTCGTTTGCCTTTTTCTCGTGATCTCTTGTTTGCTTGTCATCATGAGTGAATTTTGTATGGCAGAATCAGATGATGGCAGGACTCCTAATATTGGACGTTCTGGCAATCTGGATGCTAAAACTTTTGTTTTGGGGCAAGGGAACGTTATAGGAAAAGAAACTATCCAAGAATTTTTTTTTTAATTGCGTTGGAAATTTGACTCTCGATGATACTCCTACACTGAAAAGAACTAAAACTTATGCGGAAGCTATTTCAGCACTAGTTCTGAAACTTGAAAATAGGTTTATTCGTACCCATCCTACCTTGAGAGATCTATCTACCCAATCTATCATATCTTAATCTATCTTTTTACCGTAGAGAGATTGACAACCTCTCTTTCGCGTCGGGTTGCAAGTATTTGTTCTTTGTGTGCAGGTGCTGTTTACGTAGTGTTGGTGATCCTCCTACTGGTTCGATACCTTGGCATCATCTCTTCCTCTTTGGGGAAATACCGACACAGTCTCAAGCCACATCACGGCCCCTGCGCCCGACTGCGGCCACGCCGCAGGGAATGTGATGGACGGCCTGGGGGAGGCGGCCAATGCCGCCGGCTATGGACGAAGAGCGTCGCAGCGCTGAAGCGCGTGCCACGCTGCGGCCCTCGACAGTGATGCCGCCCCGCAGAGGGAGAGGGGGAAAAGCCATGCGCTTAGCGTGCTCGGTGCAGCTTGGTGAAGCGGGGGAGGAGGAGTGAGGGGGCGCATGGCCGCAATGCGCGGTGGAGGCGGGACCAGTGATGACGCAGGGGGCCAGCCCCACGGCGCCACATGCGGCGGGCACCGAGCGGGTCCCAGGGGCAGCCCGGGGCGTCGCGCGCCTGGGGCGGGCGGTGGCGTCGTCTAGGTCGATGTTGGCGTCGAGATCGAAGGTGCGAAGATGGCAAGTCCCCCTACCTGGCATGCCAAATGTCGGAGTCTGGGATCTGCGTCCTAGAACTTCTCCATGAATAAGATTCGAACACTAGGGGGCTTGGCTTGGCTACCTACAACTTGACAGTGCACGTAATAGGATCGACGACGAGCTCGCTGCTGCTCGCCGGACAAGACAGGGATGCCCGAGCTACCCAGGTTCGGGCCACCATGCGGTGTAATACCCTACTCCTGCTTAGTGTTGAATTGCTCTGTGAAGAAGAGCTGTGCTCGAGGTACACAAGGTCTGGGGGACAGAAAATGACTCGATCCTCTTACATGGAGGCGTCCCTTCCCCCTTTGTAGTGCCTTGGTCCTCTTCCCCGAAAACATCGGTGGGAAAGGGCAGCCACAGGGCAGCAATTAAAAGGGGGAAAGGAACCCAGTCCTATCCTGACAAACGGCGGTCTCCGCCAGCTAAAGTAGTATTCGTGATGCGTTGGTGGGTGTTGTCTACTACGTAACTTTATTCTTGTAGACTCGTGTTGGGCCACCAAGCGTAGAGTTTTGTAGGACAGTAGCAATTTTCCCTCAAGTGGATGACCTAAGGTTTATCAATCCGTGGGAGGTGTAGGATGAAGATGGTCTCTCTCAAACAACCCTGCAATCAAATACAAGAAATCTCTTGTGTCCCCAACACACCCAATACAATGGCAAATTGTATATGTCCACTAGTTTGGCAAAGAGATGGTGATACAAGTGCAATATGGATGATAGATATAGGTTTTTGTAATCTGAAAATATAAAAACAGCAAGGTAGCAAGTGTAAAAGAGCGAGCAAAATGGTGTATAAATGCTTGGAAATAAGGCCTAGGGTTCATACTTTTGCTAGTGCAATCTCCCAACAATGCTAACATAGTTGAAACATATAATCATCCCTCAACGTGCAACAAAGAATCACTCAAAAGTTCCTATCTAGCGGAGAACAATAAGATGAAATTGGTGTAGGTAGTAAAACCACCTCAAAGTTATTCTTTTCGATCAATCTATTGGGCTATTCCTATAAATGTCACAAACAGCCCTAGAGTTGCTACTAGAATAACACCAATGATACATATCAATCAACCCTAATGTCACCTAGTTACTCCAATGTCACCTCAAGTATCCATGGGTAAATTATGCAACATGCATCAAACAATTTCATATCTATCATATTCAATCCAACACAAAGAACTTTAAGGAGCACCCCAAGATTTCTATCAGATAACGTGGAATGAAAACGTGCAATCAACCCCTATGCATAGATCCCCTAGGTCACCGGAATCCGCAAGTTGATGCCACAACATATATCAAGTGAATCAATAGAATACCCCAATGTCACTACGGGTATCCCACGCAAGACGTACATCAAGTGTTCTCAAACCATATTATTCAATCCAACATAGCGAGATCTCAAAGGTAAAGATTCATTTCGTCACAACAAGGTAGCAAGGGAATAACATCATATGATCCGACTATATTAACAAAGCCCGTGATACATCAAGATCATGCCATCTCAAGAACACGAGAGAGAGAGATTGAACACATCACTACTGGTACAAACCATCAGCCCCGAGGGTGGACTACTCCATCCTCGTCATGGCCTCCGTCGGGATGATGAAGATGGCCACCGGAGATGATCTACCCTCTCCGGCAGGGTACTGGAACGCCTCCAGATTGGATTTTCATCGATATAGAGAGTTGCATCAATGGAACGGGGAGTCTCTGTTTATTTCTGGGGTTTCTGGTATTTATAGGATTTTTCAGCGTTGGAATCACGCGCAACGGAACTACGAGGGCCCCACAAGCCATCTGGCCGCGCCCCTAGCGGGGGCGCGGCCGGTTGCGTGGTAGCCTTCTGGTCCACCCTCTCCGGTAGTTCTTCACTCCAATATTGCTTATTTGGTCCATAAAAAATCACCAAAAAGTTTCGAGCGATTCCGAGAACTTTCATTTTCTGCACAAAAACAACACCACGGTAATTCTGCTGAAAACAGCGTCAGTCCGGGTTAGTTCTAAATAAATCATATAAAGTGCTTCAAATCCATATAAAAGTATTGTAAACATAGGTGAATATGGCATGAATACTTCATAAATTATCGATACGTTGGAGACGTATCAGCATCCCCAAGCTTAAGTCCTGCTCGTCCTCCAGTAGGTAAATGATAAAAGAAATAATTTATGAAGTGTGAATGCTAGCTTAGTGAATAGTTTTGATCATTGATAATTTCAGTCACTTTTCTAGCATCATAACGAGCAACTTTTTATCATAAAAATCATCATGATAGAGTAGCAATCAATTCACATGTCATGGTTCAAACAATGCATTCTATTGAAACTTAACAATCTATGTTCTTGGTCACCAAACAATTTCAATGCATCATCAAATATAAGTAAGAGCTCCACATACTCAATTATCATATAGTCTTTTATGATTGCTAACACTCAAGGCATATTTTTAGAACAAACAACATCCATCGAACACAGAGAAAGATAGGGGCTTAATGTTTCGCCTCCCAACATACTTATCATAAAGATAATTATCAACAATAATGAATCATGATCAAATATATTTGAGTGGATATATATGTTTGGGTCTTTCCCCACCGCATGGTGCTTGCCAACTAATAGATTGAGGTTGGAATAAGAAGTTGACTCAACATGAAAGTAAGTAACATGAAAGTAAATAGATCGTCCCTTCGTAGAGGGAAGCAGGGATTTGCATATGTGCCAGAACTCATTGTTTAAAATAGAGATGAATATGTAATTCACAACAGAGTATTCAATATCTTCCATGCTAACCACATTATTAGCGGTTCCCAAACAGAATTTAAATTTTTACTCCCCCTCCACCATTCAAACACATTCCATGGCTGGCCGAATCCACGGTTGCCCTCCAAACAATCAACTTTCTAGGGGGAGTTCTTGCTTATTTATTTTTGTATTATGCAGGACTGGGAATACTTTTTACCAGCCTCTCTCGTGCAATGACAAGTGAATAAACTATCATCTTGAGAATAAATCGCTTAGCATGGAAGATAATGACCGCCCCGTCGCTCCATGAGCGGTACGAGCACACAAAACGGGTGTTTCTTTGAAAGTTTAGAGGTGGCACATGCAAATTTACTTGGAATGGCAGTGAAATACCATATATAGGTAGGTATGGTGGACTCTTATGGAAGAAACTTGGCTCAAGGATTTGGATGCACAAGTAGTATCTCTACTTAGTATGAAGTGTTGGCTAGCAAAAGGTTCTAAACAAGCACCACATGTTGGAGGATCCATAACAATATAACCTCTATGCAAATATACCCAAACATAACCATTACGTTGTCTTCCTTGTCCAACTTCAACTATTTGATCAAGGTTGAAAATAATGGATGGGTATTCACAATCATAAAAGGTGTCCCAGATGATATATTTATATGTGAAAGTTCTCTTTCTTATACTAATCATTCATGAATTGCTTGTATGACCAATTTGATGATTGTCAAACTTCAATAGATTTTACTTTATAAACCAGATGTGAAGCTACTACTAAGCATAAAGCACATTGATAATTTCATATTTATGATATTCAATTTATTCACAATTTACTCTCCGGATATAAGTGAGGCACATGAGTAAACCTCAAACTACTCTCAAAAGATATAAGTGAAGATCAATGAGTAGGTAAACAATAAAGTAGCTATGTGAAGACTCTCTCTCAATAATGATTTTAAGATCTAAGTATTTTATTTAAACAGAGAGCAACAGAAAAATATCACTCCAAGAATAGCACATATCATGTGGACAAATAAAAATTTAGGCTCAACATAGGCTAACCGATAATTGTTGATGAAGAGAGGTGAGATGCGTAGCATCCCCAAGCTTAGATGCTTGAGACATCTTGAAATATTTACTTTGGGTGCCTTGGGAATCCCCAAGCTTGAGCTTTTGTATCTCGTTCAATCCTCTCATATCATGGTTTCACCTATTCTCAAAAACTTCATCCACACAAAACTCGAAAAGAACTCGTGAGATAGGTTAGTACACATAAGAATAAATCAAAACTTCATGTACTGCCAAGAAAAGTTGCATAATAATTTCCAAACATTATCTACTTATACTATCATTTCCTCAATTTATATTTACCAATATAAGTCATGAAAACCATCGGAGAAGTAGATAACAAAACTATGACAACAATCTGTCTAAACAGGACAGTCTGTAGCAGTTAATTTAGAAAGTGCACTTCTGTATCTCTAAAAATTATGAAACTTTAGGACGTGATAAATAATTTATATTACAATACTGTGTAAACATTTTAGAAACTTTCCATGTTCCAGTAAAATATGAAAATTCAAACACTATAGCAAAAGTTTCTGTTTTTACACAGCACATATCAAACATGTAACTCAAGCATCCTAAGAGGCAATTCTTGGAACTTTTTATTCAAAAACAAGATTATAAATAACACCTGACAGAAAATAAAAAAATATAATGACGCTCCAAGAAAAACTCATATTATGTGATGAATAAAAATATAGCACCAAGTAAGATATATCGATAGTGTTGAAGACGAAAGAGGGGATGCCTTCTGAGGCATCCCCAAGCTTAGACGCTTGAGTCTGCCTTGTATATTACCTTGGGGTTGCCTTGGTAATCCCCAAGCTTAGGGTCTTACCACTCCTTATTCTTCTTATATCGGTGTCTCGCCCAAAACTTGGAAACTTCAATCACACAAAACTTAACGGAACTTCGTGAGATGGGTTAGTATAATAAATAAAGATCGTTCACTTAGGTAATGTCAAGACAAGATTCATAATTGTTATCACATAATACCTACTGTATTCTATCATTCCCATAATTTATATCACTGAATATAAGCTATGGGAACACTAAAACAAGCAAACTATGCACGCAAAACAGAATCTGTCAAAAACAGAACAGTCTGTGAAGATCTGTAGTGTAACCATACTTCCCTGTCTCTAACAATTCTGAAACATTAGGACAACCTGAAGAATGTGTATATAAATGCTTTGTAAAAATTTCAGAATTTTTCGATGCTCCAGTAAAATCAGAGAAATTCTTCACTGGAGGCAAAAGTTTCTATTTTCGCACACGATCAAATCAACAAGTATCCATACTATCCCAAAGGCTTTACTTGGCACATTATTGAAGTAAAAGACACAAAACATGATTAATACAGTGGCTTAATCATGTGAACACTCAAAAACAGGAAGTGAAAGTGTTGGGTTGTCTCCCAACAAGCGCTTTTCTTTAAAGCCTTTTAGCTAGGCATGATGATTTCAATGATGCTCACATAGGAATTGTAATTGAAACATGCAAGAGAGCATCATGAATATCACGAAAAGCATATTTAAGTCTAACCCACTTCCTATGCATAGGGATTTTGTGAGCAAACAATTTATGGGAGAAAGAATCAACTAACATCGGAAGGCAAAACAAGTGCAACTTCAAAAATTTGAACACATAGAGAGGAAAATTGATATTATTGCAATTCCTACAAGCATATATTCCTCTCTGATAATAGTTTTCAGTAGCATCATGAAGGAATTCAACAATATAAATATCACGTAAAGCATTCTTTTCATGATCTACAAGCATAGAAAATTTATCACTCTCCACATAAGCATATTTCTTTTCATTCATGGTAGTGGGAGCAAACTCAACAAAATAACTATCATGAGATACATGATTGACATAACCACATTGAATATTAAAATCATGAGAACAAGTTTCATAGTTATAGTTATTCTTTATAGCATTCATGTCATCATCATAATCATCATAGATAGGAGGGATGCCATCATCAAATTAAATTTGCTCATCAAAACTTGGGGCAGTAAAAATATCATCTTCATCAAACATAGCATCCCCAAGCTTGTGGCTTTGCATATCATTAGCATCATGGGTATTCATAGAATTCATACTAGCAATATTGCTATCATGCTTTTCATTCAAGGAACTATCATGAATCACTTTATAAATTTTACAATTTTTAGATTCATGATTTTCAAGCAAGACCTCATAAAGATAATCTAGTGAACTCTCACTAGCAATTGTTCCAACATAATCGGGTCTTTTGAAAAGATTAGCAAGTGGGTGAGGATCCCTTTATATTATTTTGTAGTTTTCTTTTATAAAACCAAACTAGTGAAAAACAAGAAACTAAAAGATTTAATTACAAGATCTAAATATATACCTTCAAGCACTAACCTCCCTGGCAACGGCGCCAGAAAAGTGCTTGATGTCTACTACGCAACTTTATTCTTGTAGACTCGTGTTGGGCCTCCAAGCGCAGTGTTTTGTAGGACAGTAGCAATTTTCCCTCAAGTGCATGACCTAAGGTTTATCAATCTGTGGGAGGTGTAGGATGAAGATGGTCTCTCTCAAACAACCTTGCAATCAAATACAAGAAATCTCTTGTGTCCCCAACACACCCAATACAATGGCAAATTGTATAGGTGCATTAGTTCGGCGAAGAGATGGTGATACAAGTGCAATATGGCTGATAGATATAGGTTTTTGTAATCTGAAAATATAAAAATAGCAAGGTAGCAAGTGTAAAACAGCGAGCAAAACAGTGTATAAATGCTTGGAAATAAGGCTTAGGGTTCATACTTTCGCTAGTGCAATCTCCCAACAATGCTAACATAGTTGAATCATATAATCATCCCTCAACGTGCAACAAAGAATCACTCCAAAGTTCCTATCTAGCGGAGAACAATAACATGATATTGGTGTAGGTAGTAGAACTACCTCAAAGTTATTCTTTCCGATCAATCTATTGGGCTATTCCTATAAGTGTCACAAACAGCCCTAGAGTTCCTACTAGAATAACACCAATGATACATATCAATCAACCCTAATGTCACCTAGATACTCCAATGTAACCTCAAGTATCCTTGGGTAAATTATGCGACATGCATCAAACAATTTCAGATCTATCATATTAAATCCAACACAAAGAACTTCAAGGAGCACCCCAAGATTTCTATCGGAGAACGTGGTATGAAAACGTGCAATTAACCCCTATGCATAGATCCCCTAGGTCACCAGAATCCGCAAGTTGATGCCTCAACATATATCAAGTGAATCAATAGAATACCCGAATGTCACTACGGATATCCCACGCAAGACGTACATCAAGTGTTCTCAAACCATAATATTCAATCCAACATAACGAGATCTCAAAGGTAAAGATTCAATTCATCACAACAAGGTAGCAAGGGAATAAATCATATGATCCGACTATATTAACAAAGCCCGTGATACATCAAGATCGTGCCATCTCAAGAACACGAGAGAGAGAGAGAGAGAGAGAGAGAGAGAGATTGAACACATAGCTACTGGTACAAACCGTCAGCCCCGAGGGTGGACTACTCCTTCCTCGTCATGGCCTCCGTCGGGATGATGAAGATGGCCACCGGAGATGATCTACCCTCTCCGGCAGGGTACTGGAACGCCTCTAGATTGGTTTTTCATCGATACAGAGAGTTGCATCAATGGAACGAGGAGTCTCTGTTTATTTCTGGGGTTTCTGGTATTTATAGGATTTTTCAGCGTTGGAATCACGCGCAATGGAGCTACGAGGGCCCCACAAGCCATCTGGCCGCGCCCCTAGCGGGGGCGCGGCCGGTTGCGTGGTGGCCTTCTGTTCCACCCCCTCCGGCAGTTCTTCGCTCCAATAATGCTTATTTGGTCAAGAAAAAATCACCAAAAAGTTTCGGGCGATTCCGAGAACTTCCATTTTCTGCACAAAAACAACACCACGGCAATTCTGCTGAAAATAGCGCCAGTCCGAGTTAGTTCCAAATAAATCATATAAAGTGCATCAAAACCATATAAAAGTAGTGTAAACATAGGTGAATATGGCATGAATACTTCATAAATTATCGATACGTTGAAGACGTATCGGTGGGCTCGGGGATGACCTCCGTCTTGAAGTGTCGATCCGTCCTGATCCTCTTATACCAAAATGGAAAGCTTTTTAGAGCTTGCTTTGGCAGGGCAGCTGGCGCAGCATCCTAATCATCAAAGGGGAAAACATCTCTGTCAGTGCCGGCTGGCACGGTCTCCGTTGTCCACATCTATGAGGACGTACCGCCCACATGACAGACGTGGCACCCTACTGTTGGTACCCCGTGCCCAGCCTCGCGAGGCAGCCCTGAGGGAGGTGGGATCGCGAGGCGATGCCGCACTTGAACACCCCCGAGGGTCCCGACCTTGGGATCGAGGCGGCCCCGCGGGACACACCCTTCGCGAGGTCACTTCCTCCGGGGTAGCATGGGCTTGGCCACCTCTGTAGGACCGCCCCGAGCACCGACACCTGGGCCAGCGGCAGACGGGTCGTGGTACCCTGGTATCCACTGGGTCGACAAATGCCTATATATATATATATATATAGGACTCCCCTTTTGTACTCCTGAGAGTACCTAGCCTCAGTGGATCGGGTTAGTTGAGAATTTGAGGACAAACCGGCTGGGTTGCAACAAACCTGGCGCTGTACGTATTAAAAAGCTGTTAATTACTTCCCTAGTGACTCGTAACCCCCTACATGCTACAAGAAGTGAGACCTCGTTCAAAATGTGAACTGACGTCTTCTTGTTTTTTCCATGCAATACACAGTAGAAACCGAAGTAGTATACTGTTGTAAGTAGTGTATACTGCTTGCCAATTATATTAATTTTGTACTGATCTATATATTGGTTCCCAAGTTAAGGCGTATATATTGTTCTTTCATTGAAGGGTATATACTGCCGAGTTAAGATGTATAAAGTGTTTATTTGATTGAAGAGTGTATACTTGGTATGAATTTAAAGGATCATATGCTGCTCTCTTTTTTCCGAGAAGAGGTATATACTGCTTTTTTTAGAGATGGAGGTATATACTACTTTTTTTAAGGGGGAGGTATATACTACTTAATACCTATGGGGTATATACTGCTTGGCAATTAAAATGGCATGTGGTTCCTTTCTCTAAGAAAAAGTAAATGTACTGATTTTTTCCGGAAAATATACTGGCTATCTCCAAAGGGATTATATACTGATTTTATTAAGATAAGAATGTGGTGTTGCGTTCACAAAGAAGTACTATCGTAGGTAATTATTATACACATATCGGGATATAGCTGGTCTGAAAGGAGCATTTCAATAGAAATATAGTGCCAAATCTCAACAGAAATTTTAAAATAGTATTGGTACAATATGTGTGTATGTATTGAGTATACGCTAGATGCCTAGACCACTAAAAAGAAGAGTAGTATAAACCACCATATGTCCAAAGATCCAAGTATTGCTCTGTGATTGACTAGCTAATTTACTAATGGATCAGCTCTTGTGATTCGATTCATCGTGAATACTTTGAACGAAATTATACTGCCGCACGTTGCTTGAGGACGTCGTTGGTCTGCCACCGCCAGCCATGCATTCCGTGACGTGGTTGAGCACTCGATTCACCATCAGTCAAATCTCTTATTTTTGGTTCAGCTGCCGCTCGTCGTGGACTCGTGGATGGTTGCATGCGATCGCCATGACGCCGTCCATGTTGATTGCAACCTTGTAGTTGTATCTCGCTCCATCAGATTTAGTTAAAAGGAATGCACAGAGGAATCAAGAACTCAATGAAATTAAATATCGGGATATACATGGGCTCCATGATCAGTTGAGGAAGGTATGTTGTTGAAGATGAATAGATCGAAAGTTTCTCGCAAAAAAAAAAAAAAAAAAAAAAGAGGAAGGTATGTTGTTGTGGTCGTCGTCGCCACTACTGACGCGAGCCAGGCAAAGGCAAATCATCGTGGTCGCCGTAGCCGGCATCACCTGATACGAGTCGTTTGCTTTTTGCCGTGAGAAGAGATAAGGCCAAGTCACCAATCTCCCTATAAGCATGGATCGGTCAACAAACATCCGAATCTAACGTGGTCTCGGCATGTGATAATATCCGGTGTTTTTTTTAATGGCTGATGGGCGCTAATGCAATGAGGTGACACACGGCATGGGAGTACGTACTCCTAAAAGTACCAACCCATTTTCCTATATATATATATATATATATATATAGAGAGAGAGAGAGAGTGGCACTATTCTGGTCCTGGGCAGAATAGTTATTTGGATCACGATGGCCCTATATAGGGAGCGAGGAGAAGTTCCCGAACTCCCGAACCGTGGGAAAGAAAAAGAAAAAAAATAGCGCCCCCACTGTCCCCGCCGCACCCCCATCTCTTCGACCTCCCGAACTCCACCATCCCACCTCCCCGCCGCCGGGATCCAGCCAACGGCGAGTCGGCGACCGCCACCAACCCACCTCCCCGTCGTCGGGATCCAGCCACCAATCCACCGCCCCGCCGTCGGGATCCAGCCGCCAATCCACCTCCCCGCCGCCGGGATCCTGCCGCCGCACAACCGCCACCAACCCAACCTCCCGTCGCCGGGATACTGCCGCCGCGCGACAGCCACCAACTCACCTCCCCCGCCGCCGGAATTCGCCCCTCAGCGACCTTCCTCCTCTGCTGCCGCGACCTTCCACCTCTGCCGCTGCGGCCTTCTTCCCTCCCGTGCCTCCAGTGCGGCGGCGCCCTCTCACATCCTGGATTCATGGCGGTGGCGGCCTGCTCTGCTTCCAACGCGGCGACGCCCTCCATGCCGCGTGGAGCTGGCAAACCATTGGCCGTTAACCTCACGACCACCGCCGTCCAGCCATCTATTGCTGCCGTCTGGGCTGCAGAGCGACAGTCCTCCCCTCGGGACCCTCCCTTCCTCTGCTCAACCGGGCCACCGCTGCTATGCCACCCACCCCAAATGCCGTCGCTCATCCATCTCCTCCGGCCTCGCGCACACTGCCATCCGGACGAAAGCTGAGGGTGAAGTTCAGCCAAGCCACCGCTACAGTCTGACGTTTTTCATTTTTTGATGACGCCCCTTCTGCATGCTTCTTGCACCTTGCTGCCGCGTCCAAATGTTCTCAACCTCATGCGTGTAGCTGCTGCTGCGCCTCCTTGCCCCCGCTGTTAGCTGCTACTGTACCACTCAGCGCCCGCTGCTTGCTAGCTGATTTAGGGGTGTGTGTCGTGCGTCTCAAAAAAATTGTGTTTCGATGGACAGACAAGTTCAGCCGAGATTCCAGTTCAGGGAGATTTTGTAAAAAGACAATAAGTGAGCCATTTTCAATATTAGGGATGATGTTTAGAACAACTGATTCTTTAGTTTTGGCTTTTGGATTGTGCCCATTCTGCGACTCCGCAGCTACACTTGGCCACTTGCGTATATGTGCATAAGTTACATCTTCTTGCAAAGTTCAGAAAACAAGAAGAAAAATGGAGTTCAACTTGGTCTGGGTGAGGAGCACGAATCGGATGCTGCACAAACAATTGTGTGCCTGCTTTGCTCACGAAATATACAAGGGAGCCCTTCCTGTTTTACTGCCACCACCGGGGTGTCATTCTTTCAGACAACAAAAAATGTGTCGGCCTATCTAAGTGGCAATGGTTGTATTTCAGACAACAAACAATTGTACGTTCTGTATGTAGAAAAGTGCTCAATGAAATTTATGTTCCGAGAAGTTCACATATTATTGTGTGGAAAGGTCATGTATTGGAACTATCCAGTACGTGAAAAAAAATGGAAACCACAATTTTCTGCAGTAATTAGTACGGCTGCGGTCCAGTGTGTTGATCTTCTTCATTCCGTGTTCAAGTCCAATGTGTATGTGTATTGTTGTGTGTAATTTTCTTGAAATTCAATAGCATGCGAAGTTTGTGTTTCAGAAATTCATAAGTTCACGTGTACCACATACTGAAGAAAAAGATGGAGAAGTTCGATGATAATAGAAAACTCAGATTTTCCTCGTTATTAAAGAATGGAAACAAGAAGTTCAAAAATAAAATAACAAGAAGCTCAACTTTTTAAAAATAGAGCGCTTCAAAATTTCATAAAAAAGATTAAGAAATAAAACCAGGAAGTCCATATTAAAAAGATGGAGAAGTTCGATGATTATAGAAAACTCAGATTTTCCTCGTTATTAAAGAATGGAAACAAGAAGTTCAAAAATAAAATAACAAGAAGTTCAACTTTTTAAAAATAGAGCGCTTCAAAATTTCATAAAAAAGATTAAGAAATAAAACCAGGAAGTCCATATTAAAAAGATGGAGAAGTTCGAAGATTATAGAAAACTCGGATTTTCCTCGTTATTAAAGAATGGAAACAAGAAGTTCAAAAATAAAATAACAAGAAGTTCAACTTTTTAAAAATAGAGCGCTTCAAAATTTCATAAAAAAGATTAAGAAATAAAACCAGGAAGTCCATATTAAAAAGATGGAGAAGTTCGATGATTATAGAAAACTCGGATTTTCCTCGTTATTAAAGAATGGAAAAAAGAAGTTCAAAAATAAAAAAACAAGAAGTTCAACTTTTTAAAAATAGAGCGCTTCAAAATTCATAAAAAAGGATTAAGAAAATCAGATTAATATTCATAAAAAACTCAGATATTTTCACGTAACCGCTAGAAGTTCAGATTCATAACTGCCAGAAGTTCACGTACTACACGGTGTGCATTTTGTATTAAAAAGAATAAAAAAAAGCAAAGACTAAAAGTTTTGTTGTTATAAGTTCAAGTCCTCGGTCGGAGAAAGTTAAAAAAATTATTGTGAGAGGGGTTTGTACAAAAGGAATATCATTTGTCTAACACTAACGAATGGGTGAGAAAATTACAAACGAAAAAACGTCACAGAAGTTCAACATGAAAACAGTAGGAAGTTCAACTACTACGCTAAATGAATTTCAGATGGAAATCTTTTAAACCGTCGCGATTATGAAAAAAATGATCAAGACGGAAAAGTTGTGTGTTTACAGCAGCTTTCCATCGGTATATCACTTGCTCAATTCCGGTGAGTGGATGGAGAGCTACGAGCAAAAAACAATGCGTGAAGAAACAGAGTGAAGTTCAGGTAGACGTGCCGATGAAGTTCAAGTTCTTCACGCGGTGCATTTTCCAAGACCCTGTTTCGCGATAAAAGGCTGAACGCATTATCTCGCCGTTTTCGAAATTGCGTGAAAAAGGATAGGAATTAGAGAAAACCATCTACATGAAAACGTTGCGCATTTTTCGTAGCTTTTCAACGGTATATTATTTGCCCCATTCCGATAAAATTTCTAGAAATTACGGCCAAAATACCTTTTCAGCCATTTTCAAAATTGACTTAAAACCGTAAAGAATTGGAAAAAACAATCTACATATAGAAGTTTCGCATTTCTTCAAGCTTTCCAACGCCATATCATTTGCCTCATTCCGACGAACCGTTGAGAAAATAACGTGAAAATACGCACTCGGTACAGATTCGGCCATTATCTAAATTACTTTTGAACCGTTCATAGTTAGAAAAAAAAATTATATGGAAAGATGCGCATTTTAATAAGCTTTCCAACGCCATATCATATGCGTCGATAGGACTAGCCGTTTTGAAACTAACACCGAAATACTAATCCGGCTGTTCGGTTTCAGAAATTCCGCCATTTTTGAAATTCCTCTTTAACCGTAGGGAATTTGGAAAAACGTTCAACATGTGGAATGAGCGGATTTGCAGCAGCTATCCAACGCCATCTCATTTGACTCATTCCAATGAACGGTTTAGAAATAGCGTCGAAAATACGATTCACGTTTTTTTGTATAAAGAAAAACGGTTTTCAAAACTGCTCTTAAACCGTGCACATTTTGCCAAAAATTCAACCAAGGCTGTTATACTGGTGTCCATAGCTTTCAAACGGTATATTGCAAGACCCATTTGGTCATTTTTCCAGAAGTTCAACCTAGCACTCGGGGAAGTTCAGGTCGAACAACTCAGGCAGTAAAATTGCAGCAGAAGCAAGTTCATCACATCCCCGAGAGCAAATCCGCCAACGAGCGAGATTCCTATTTAAGATGGGCATTTAGTTGCTAAAAACCGTTCCCAGATTACACTTACATCACATAGAACACGACTGACCAGAAAAATTCGCGCGGGAAGACACGGTTGCGAAGATAGCCCGAAGGTCGGGTTCCTACAGAGGGAAGTTCAGGTTTGTGTAACTCAGGAAGTTCAACCCGTGATCAGAATAATATTCTGATCCCGTGATCAGAATAATATTCTGATCCCGTGATCAGAATAGTGTTTATATATATATATATATATATATATATATATATATATATATATATATATATATATATATATATATATATATATTTGTGTTGAGTACTAATGAAGGGCCAAGCATGGAAAAGAGGGATGAACACTGGAGCAGGATCAAGCATGGAGATGAAGGCGCGCGCAATGGGAACAAGAACAGCGTTTCTAGTGGAGTTTTCAGCACTTTGAAGCCCCCATGATGACATACAAGGACATGGACAAAATATACAAGATGCCCTTTCATAAATTTCATCCATAGATTATTATAGGTACCGTGCCACCTTATTTTCCGGCCAGGAAAATGTAATTTTGATATACGCACATAATTAGTACGGCTGTTGCACATAATTTTGATATACGCACATACTTAGGCTGGTTTTAGAGTCTGTATTGTAGGGTAAATGACTCAGGAGGTGTTTTAGTCCCCCTTGACAAGGGTGGACGAAATTCCATTCCTTTTCCCCTATAAATACAACCCTTAAGGCACCATTTAGACTTCGGTTTTGTTTAGATTAAAGTTTGCCATAGCTGCAACTCGCGTCCTTCATTTGTGTTCTATGACCATACCAAGACGTCACAGAACCCCACTTTCCATCAATACAGCTTTCCTCTTATATTCGCACTATCCAGATTGCAATTTCAGTTTATTTCTTGTTCTTCGTTTGCGTGCGGGAAATAGACCTTTGTGGTCAGGTTGATCGTGCTCCGGCGTTGTCAATAACCTCTCGAAATTGGTTTACCGATTGCTAAGGCGTGACGTACTCGCACGTTCCTAGACGTATCGTCAAAGTCTACTCCACCGGAAACGATAGTCACCATCTCATTGAAAGACGAGACACCTTCGTCTTTATCACGAAGATAAATCCAGTCCCACTGAATGGATTCTGGACAGTGGTTGCACTAATCATATGACTGGTGATCAAAGCTTATTGATGGATTCTGCTCTTCGTCCTCCTACCAAGGACCACATCAAAGGGACCGACACATGGATAAAGTCATGCTTGTTGAATCCCTTGGATTCAACTTAATGGCAGTCTCAATGCTTTGTGATCTAGATATGATTGTCTTCTTTGGCAAGTTTCAATGCGTTGTGCGAACGTCCTCTGACAAAACCAAAGTCTTTGAATGATATTAAAGAGGTGATCTGTATTTGGTAGATTACTCTATAGGACCATAGGTCGCCACATGTCTTCTAGCTAAAGCTTCAGAATGTTGGCTATGGCATCAACGACTAGGAGATGCTGGCATGAGGAACTTGCACACTCTCACCAAGAAGAAGCATATCATTGGCGTCGAGGGAGTCAAGTTCAAGAAGGATCACCTGTGTGGTGCCTGTGAAGCTGGGAAGATAACAAGAGCCAAACACCCCTCGAAGACAATCATGATGACCACTTGTCCCTACTACACATGGATTTATTCGGCCCTACCCATTATTCCATGTTCACTACCACTGCAAATCTACATGGCTCGTAATTGTTGATGATTATTCTCGATTTACCTGGGTGCACATCTTATGGTGCAAAAGTGAAGTGCAGGATGTCTTCAGGTGCTTTACCAACCGGTGTATGATGAACTATGACATCAAGATCAAGCATATCAGGAGTGACAATAGCACTGGGTTCAAGAACACGTGACTTGACACCTATCTGGATATGCTTGGCATCACTCACGAGCTCTCTGCTCCATATACACCTCAGTAGAATGGCATCGTGGAGCGCAAGAATGGGACTCTTATTGAGATGGCTCGCATTATGCTTTATGAATACAAGATGCCACGAATACATTGGCCTACAGCCATTGACACCGCATGCCACATCATCAACCAAGTATATCTTCACAAGTTCCTCAAGAAAACTTCATATGAGCTACTCACTGCCAAGAAACCCAATGTAAGTTATTTGAAAATCTTCGGTGCAAGATACTGGATAAGGGATCCACATCACACTTCAATTTGCACTGAAAGCACATGAGGGTTATATGCTTGGTTATGGAAAGGATTCGCATGCTTACAAAGTCTTCAACACTTATGACAACAAAGTGGTTGACACTGTAGATGTGCGGTTTGATGAATCTAATGGCATGCAAAGAGACCACATGCCTCATGTGTTAGATGAACTTCCTCCTGAGGAACTATCAGGTTTATGGGCACTCATGAAATCATGCTTGAAGAACCTGAAGAGGAAGAAGTCATCCTTCCTCCATGTGTTCAGCGCGAAGACAATGATCTGCCTGACGACAATATTGTTAACACTGGAGACAAATCTCAATCGCAGCACAATCTTCGCCCTTCGCATCCTCGAGTGGATAACGAAGTTCAAACCGAAAAGATACTTCATAACATCAATGCACCAGGTCCTCTCACTCGCTCAAAAGCAACTCAATTAGCTAACTTTTGTGGGCAACATGCATTTGTGTCTATCTCAGAGCCCACCAATGTTGTTGATGCTTTTATGGATCCGGGATGGATTGAAGCTATGCAAGAAGAGCTTCAAAAGTTCGAGATCAAGCGCCCTAATCCATGCAAGCACAACATCATTGGCACTAAGTGGATCTACCCCAACAAGCAGGATGAACATGGCCAAGTTGCAAGAAACAAGGCTCAACTTGTGGCTCAAGTCTACTGATACGTCTCTAACGTATCTATAATTTTTGCTTGTTCCATGTTGTTATATTATCATTCTTGGATGTTTTACAATCATTTATTACAACTTTATATCATTTTTTGGGACTAACCTATTGACATAGTGCCAAAGTGCCAGTTGCTGTTTTTGCTTGTTTTTTACTTCGCAGGAAATCAGTACCAAACAGAGATGAAATGCTACGGGGATTTTTGTGGATTTTTTACGGACCAGAAGAGACCAGATGGGCCAAAGAACACTAGAAGAGGGGGCCTAGGGTGGTCAGCACCCACATGGGCGCGCTAGAGGCCCCTGGGCGCGCCCTGGGGGTGCTGGGCTCCTCCGGCACCCCCTCAACCGACTATCGTGCCTATAAATTCCCTGGAAATCCAAAAACCCTAGAAGAGTCGACGAAACACAATTCCAGCCGCCGCAAGTTCCAAAACCGCGAGATCCAATCTAAACACCATCACGGAGGGGTTCATCTTCTTCATAGGTGCCTCTCCGATGATGCGTGAGTAGTCCACCATAGACCTACGGGTCCGTAGGCAGTAGCTAGATGGCTTCTTCTCTCTCTCTTATGATTCTCAATACAATGGTCTCTTGGAGATCTATTTGATGTAAACTTTTGCGGTGTGTTTGTTGGGATCCGATGAATTTTGAGTTCATGATCAGTTTCTATCCATGAATATTATTTGAGTCTTCTTTCACTACTGGAATCAGGCACTTTGCCGTCTGCTATAGCAGACGGCAAAGGCATGCTTGGCGGACGGCAAAGGCTTTGCCGTCAGCCAGCAGACGGCAAAC